>JAIOJX010000002.1:6762500-9262500 GCA_022376925.1 Tragulus kanchil | reverse complement strand
TCCCAGCTGTTTAGAGGACCTGCAGAGGTCAGTGGCGTGATGTTACAGAAGCAGGCACGAGTCGAGCTCTAGTCAAAGAGTAAAATAAACCTGATGTTAGTCTAACCAATTACAGAAAGTTTACGTCAGATTCCGTACTGCAGCTAACTTTTAAGAAACTACCACTTGTCATGCTTTGTTGTAGAAGAAATAGCTACAGTTCTGTGACAAGGCTGTTGAATTACCTCTTCCCAATACATCAATATGTGCTTGTGTGAGTTTAGATTTTCTCTATATACTTCAACCAAAGTAACATATTGCAGTGGATTGAATGTTTGCAGATGGCATCTAGCTCCCTTCAGTTAAGTCAGACATGAAAAGGATTTGCAAAAAATATAAAACAATGCATTTCTCTTCACTAAATTTTCACTTTAGAAAATATTATTATTTTTTCATTAAACAAATGTTATTTTTAACATATAGTGGTTTCAGTTTTTAAGGAATTTAATGAATATATTTGTGTTTCATCTTTATGTTATAATACAGAATATATCAAATGATATAGCACGCAAAGGAGTCTGAAGCTAGAAAGTTTGAGAGCTGCTGGACTTGCAGGGAGACAGACTGCTGCCTGCAGCCAATTTGGTGGGAGCTTTGTTTCCAGAAATTGAATTTGAATAAAGGCCAGGGATGTATGCTCAGCTTGCCCGAGTCTGTTTTTCTTACAGCTTTGGCTGATGTAATTTAAACATTTATGTCTCTGTCCTACCCTCTGGCACATTTGAGCTTGTGGCCCTGATCCAGTGAGCACTCGAGATGGGATCATAATTCTGTATTACAGTTATTCAGAAGAAATACATAAGTTCTACAACTTTGTTAACCGCCACAATTTCAGAGGAGGAAATACAAAAACCTTTTTCCTTTGTACCTGCTACTTCTGCTTGTGAAAGCTAGCTAACTGTATTACCCTTCTTTTCAAATTCTTAAGCAAATAGACACAGTTACTGTATCGGGAATATCAAACGTCAGACAGTGTTTTATTGTCTTTGGCCAGACCACACGTCCTCTTAAGATAAAAACAGTTCCTTTTTAAATTGCTGATGATACATGGGAAAGACTGAAGCAGAATGGTGCCACTTGACCCTGTCTGTGTCTCAGTCATGCCTTTCATTATCAGGTTTAGCCGACTTGTAATTTAACACCTCACATATGCAAGGATATGATTATTAATAAAAGAGCTATCCTTGAGGAAGGGCCTTGAGGTTGTGTCACCTGTGGGAAATTGTCATGCTTCTGCTTTTCTTGGTAAGAAAGGCAAAGGCGGTCTACAAAAAAGGATTTTGTGCTGTGTGGGTTTAAATTTTTTTATGTGTGCTTTCTAACCTTAAGATATTTCTAGGTTGTTAACACATTCTGCTTTTTTCTCTACATAAATAGTCCTGTAAATTACCCTTATTTTTTTATAAATCTTTTGGTCTTAACAGTTGTTGGCAAGGCTCTGTGAAATTCTGTATTCCTTTTAATGGGTCTTTTTAAACATTTATGTAGATACCAGTGGAATGGAAGAACAGGAAAAGGAAAAGAGGCGTCTGGTGATAGAGAAATTCCAGAAAGCACCTTTTGAAGAAATAGCAGCACAGTGTGAATCCAAAGTAAGTGAACACACAGTATAGGGGGTGGCGGTGGAGTTTGATTTTTGTGGAAACTTTTCCCAGGAATTGACGGGTAGATTCTAAGCTTTAGGCAAATCAGTAGACTCTAACAAGGTAGGGGATTGGATTGGGACCAAAACTGAATTTGTAGCTATGAAACCTTACGTGAGTTTCTTTGTGTAATGTAAGCTGATGGGAAGGAAAGACTCCAAATTAAGTGTTAATAATTGTTGCAGTGAAATTTTTTTGCAGTGTTTTTTTTAACGATTTTGCTGTAGGCATTATGTTTTATGTATCTGCCAACTTGTTTCTACCAGTGAGACTAGGAAAGGAATAAAAGAGAAACTTTATATTGCATTTCAGTATGTGAGACAGATAAAACCAAAACATTATACATTCTATACCATCAGCTTAAAATATAGTTAAAGCTGTGTTTTGTCCTTAAATCCCTTGTGTTGTTACATAGGAATGTTTGGAAAGTACTAGATCCATTCTTACCATTTTCTTTCCTCCTTGTGTGTACTAGGAAGACCACACGTCCTCTTAAGATAAAAACAGTTCCTTTTTAAATTGCTGATGATACATGGGAAAGACTGAAGCAGAATGGTGCCACTTGACCCTGTCTGTGTCTCAGTCATGCCTTTCATTATCAGGTTTAGCCGACTTGTAATTTAACACCTCACATATGCAAGGATATGATTATTAATAAAAGAGCTATCCTTGAGGAAGGGCCTTGAGGTTGTGTCACCTGTGGGAAATTGTCATGCTTCTGCTTTTCTTGGTAAGAAAGGCAAAGGCGGTCTACAAAAAAGGATTTTGTGCTGTGTGGGTTTAAATTTTTTTATGTGTGCTTTCTAACCTTAAGATATTTCTAGGTTGTTAACACATTCTGCTTTTTTCTCTACATAAATAGTCCTGTAAATTACCCTTATTTTTTTATAAATCTTTTGGTCTTAACAGTTGTTGGCAAGGCTCTGTGAAATTCTGTATTCCTTTTAATGGGTCTTTTTAAACATTTATGTAGATACCAGTGGAATGGAAGAACAGGAAAAGGAAAAGAGGCGTCTGGTGATAGAGAAATTCCAGAAAGCACCTTTTGAAGAAATAGCAGCACAGTGTGAATCCAAAGTAAGTGAACACACAGTATAGGGGGTGGCGGTGGAGTTTGATTTTTGTGGAAACTTTTCCCAGGAATTGACGGGTAGATTCTAAGCTTTAGGCAAATCAGTAGACTCTAACAAGGTAGGGGATTGGATTGGGACCAAAACTGAATTTGTAGCTATGAAACCTTACGTGAGTTTCTTTGTGTAATGTAAGCTGATGGGAAGGAAAGACTCCAAATTAAGTGTTAATAATTGTTGCAGTGAAATTTTTTTGCAGTGTTTTTTTTAACGATTTTGCTGTAGGCATTATGTTTTATGTATCTGCCAACTTGTTTCTACCAGTGAGACTAGGAAAGGAATAAAAGAGAAACTTTATATTGCATTTCAGTATGTGAGACAGATAAAACCAAAACATTATACATTCTATACCATCAGCTTAAAATATAGTTAAAGCTGTGTTTTGTCCTTAAATCCCTTGTGTTGTTACATAGGAATGTTTGGAAAGTACTAGATCCATTCTTACCATTTTCTTTCCTCCTTTGTAGGCAAATTTGCTTCATGATAGACTTGCTCAGATACTGGAACTCACCATACGGTAAGGCTTTTGATACTCCAAAGATCCAATAAAACAGAATAGAAACTGTTAGACCCCTGTAGCTTTCTGCCTTTTACGTAATTCTGCTTTTCATTTGGAGTAAACACAGGATCGTATAAATCTCTTTGTATAGTAGTTTTTCTGTTTACTGGATAGTCTGATACCATTTTTTGTCCCGGGGGCTTCTAGTTCTTCTGGCTTTCCTTTTTAGATCACTCGTTCCTTGGAAATGGTACAGACATTTGAGTAATTGGAAAACTGTTATTCTAGCGGTATGTTTAACAAGGTAGTTTCTGAGATTTAACCATTCTGACCTACAAAAACTACAGTTTTGTATGGTTCGACCTCATCTTCCTTTCCAGGGCCGCGGCAATTCTGCCTGTGCCGGTGGCTCCCTTGAACTGTTACGGGCACTTGAATCTTCTAGGTCACGTCTACTTGAGGCCTGTTACTAGTTATAGTTGGCCCTCCAGATCCACAGATTCTGCGTTCACAAATTCAGTGAATAGCAGGTTAAAAATATTTGGGGGAAAAAAGTCCCAGAAAGTTGCAAAAAGCAAAACCTGAATTTGCTGCATGCTGGCAGCTACTCCCATAACATTTACATTGTATTAGGCATGGTAACCAGTCTAGATAGGATGTAGACTATGAGGGAAGATGTGCATAGGCCCCATGCCAGTACTGCTCCATTTTCTAGAAGGGATTTGAGCACCCAAGGCGTTTGCTGTCTGGGGGGGGTCCTGCAGCCAAACCCCTGTGCATACCATTAAGTGATTGTTTTACACTCTATAAGCATAAGGTATCTAGCATGGATTCGTCTCTGTCTGTTGGTTATTAAGTAGTGAAGCACATGACAGAAGGAGGGGAAAACTCTAGGTTCCATCTAAGGAATGAGCTTATGTGTATTGTTATATTGACTCCAATGTGGAGATCAGTCTGTGTACAAGGTGGTACCGTAAAGGAGCCATAGATAGAAGCTGTGCTTCTGAATTTTTTTTTTCTACATAGGCCGTATCTTTTTTATTTTCACCTTGATTAACTAAATTGCTTTTGCTTCAAACCTTGTATCATATAAATAGAATAGTCAGGTAAATGCTCAATTCAGTTGCTTTTTGCCCCAGCCTTTTTTCTGCCTTCCTGTGTAAGGCATGTTTTCATTAATATAACATCTCATTCTAGGCTACCATGCCATCCCCCACTAAGTTGAGAATCACTCATTTATGAAAATTCAGGACAGAGAATCAGATTAAAATATGCAGTCTGCTCTATGCCTTAGATTCAGAGAAAATTGCTGAGGGTGGGCATTTACTCACAACGTAGAAGTTTTAGTGCTTTTCTATGTATAGGAAGGGCTTCCCAGGTAACGCTAGTGGTAAAGAATCTGCCTGCCAAAGCAGGAGACCTAAGAGACGAGGATTCGATCCCTGGGTTGGGAAGATTTCCCGGGAGGAGGGCATGGCAACCCGCTCAGTGTTCTCGCCTTGAGAACCCATGAACAGAGGAGCCTGGCGGGTGGCCGCCCATAGGCCTGCCGAGAGTCAGACACGCCTGAAGCAACTGAGCATGCACACACATGTATAAGGTGTAAGGATCTGGGCTCATTGAGATTGTTCATAGGTTATGCACCTTGTCTGTCTGGGGCCCGTGTCCAAAGGACAGAATGCTTCCTGGCTGCTTTCTCCATCCTGAATTCCCCTCAGGGTTCACCGTGGTGGAGCGTTGCAGTGGCTGATGGCTTGACCTGGTGGAATTTGCATGGCAGGCCACATTCCCTATCCACAACTCCTTTGACTTCTGTTAGTTGTAATAGTAAATATTTTCTTGCTTTATATCTACTGTTGTTGCTAATCCTCACCACCAGTCCTGAAAAGTTAGGTAGTTGCTGTGTTTTTTTTTATTTTCCAGGTAAAGACACTGAGGCTTAGAGAAGTAAAGTAACTTGCTGAAGTTTATCCAGCTAGTGAGTGAAAATAATCAGAATTCAAACCTGTAACTCATGTTCTTTGACAAGAAGTGTTGCTAGAGACCACCCTGTTACATTTAATCCTACTATCATAACTATGAATTTAGTATTTTAGAATAAGTATTATAACTAACTCTGTTTTATTGCAACTACTACTACTAATTTGTATTTGTTTAACCTTGCTACTAGTAATTATTTATTGAATACTTAAGGTATTCTAGGCAGTATGCTAAGTGTATTCTTTCATTTAGCATTTACAGCAGATTTTAAAAGTTTTTGGTGCCTGTTTTCACTTTACAAGTGTAGAAACAGATGCACATGGAAGCTAGGTAAGTACCCAACGTCACCTTGCAAGGGAGTAGTCATTTTGGGTCGTTTAAATGCACAGAGATGACCTGGACTTCTTAGTGTGCCTTCAGGGTGTTCAGCCTCTATTTGATTTATTTCCTCTTATTAATTTGCCTCACTCTAACTACCGGATAGGCTTCCCTGATGACTCTACCGGCTAAAGATTCCACCTGCTAATGCAGGAGACACTCGTATGATCTCTGGGTCAGAAAGATACCTGGAGGGGAAATGGCAAGCCACGGCAGTCGTCTTGCCTGGGAAATCCTGTGGACAGAGGAGCCTGGCGGGCTGCCAGCCATGAGGTCTCAAAAGAGTCAGACACGGCTTAGCAACTAACAACAGCTATCAGATAGAGAAGAGAGTTTGTATTCTTGAGAAAAGAAACAAAATAAGCAATATTATATCTCAGTTTTTATCGTTCCTTCATTCACTTCAACCGTAGTACAATAAGAAAAAAAATAACAAGAAATGACAAGAGTAGGAAAATACAGTAAGAATAACCAGCCTCACAGATGATTGATCCAGTTATTAGAATTAGTAGACAATGATCTTAAAAGAATACACATCCCATCAAAAAATTTAAAGAGAAAAATAATGTATATTTTAGGAGAGAAATGGAAACTCAGAAAAAGAACCAAATTATAGTTCAAGAACTGGGTGATACAATATCTGAAAGACGAAAAAATGTCATTGGATGTGCTTAATAGTATATTGGAAGTTATAGAAGAATCATTATAAAGTATATTCTTTATACTCCTATACATTGCTCATAGGCCATTCTACCATTGCTCATGGTAGAAACACTTTACAATCCTTTGGCAGTATCTTAGGAAGTCAAAAATATACCTGCTCTTGATCTTCTAATCCCATTTCTCCATATTTACCTTGCTCGATGGGAAGTAGAAACACCTTTACGAAATCCACCAACAGGAGAAGGGAAATGGCAGACAGGTAGTGGTGAACATTAGTTCTAGGCAGTATGCTAAGTGTATTCTTTCATTTAGCATTTACAGCAGATTTTAAAAGTTTTTGGTGCCTGTTTTCACTTTACAAGTGTAGAAACAGATGCACATGGAAGCTAGGTAAGTACCCAACGTCACCTTGCAAGGGAGTAGTCATTTTGGGTCGTTTAAATGCACAGAGATGACCTGGACTTCTTAGTGTGCCTTCAGGGTGTTCAGCCTCTATTTGATTTATTTCCTCTTATTAATTTGCCTCACTCTAACTCCCGGATAGGCTTCCTGATGACTCTCCCGGCTAAAGATTCCACCTGCTAATGCAGGAGACACTCGTATGATCTCTGGGTCAGAAAGATACCTGGAGGGGAAATGGCAAGCCACGGCAGTCGTCTTGCCTGGGAAATCCTGTGGACAGAGGAGCCTGGCGGGCTGCCAGCCATGAGGTCTCAAAAGAGTCAGACACGGCTTAGCAACTAACAACAGCTATCAGATAGAGAAGAGAGTTTGTATTCTTGAGAAAAGAAACAAAATAAGCAATATTATATCTCAGTTTTTATCGTTCCTTCATTCACTTCAACCGTAGTACAATAAGAAAAAAAATAACAAGAAATGACAAGAGTAGGAAAATACAGTAAGAATAACCAGCCTCACAGATGATTGATCCAGTTATTAGAATTAGTAGACAATGATCTTAAAAGAATACACATCCCATCAAAAAATTTAAAGAGAAAAATAATGTATATTTTAGGAGAGAAATGGAAACTCAGAAAAAGAACCAAATTATAGTTCAAGAACTGGGTGATACAATATCTGAAAGACGAAAAAATGTCATTGGATGTGCTTAATAGTATATTGGAAGTTATAGAAGAATCATTATAAAGTATATTCTTTATACTCCTATACATTGCTCATAGGCCATTCTACCATTGCTCATGGTAGAAACACTTTACAATCCTTTGGCAGTATCTTAGGAAGTCAAAAATATACCTGCTCTTGATCTTCTAATCCCATTTCTCCATATTTACCTGGAGAAATGAAAACTTCGATTCACGGAAAGAAATGTGCATGAATGTTTTAGCAGCTCTTTTCATAATTACCAGAAATCCACCAACAGGAGAAGGGGAAATGGCAGACAGGTAGTGGTGCTGTTAACACAGTGGATGCTACCCAGCAGTACAGGGGAGCACATCTGGGGGCAAACTTAAAGAGATACATGAAGCAAAACAAATGAGGCAAAGAGTACAGCTTGTGTGGACCGTTGCTGTCGTCTATATAGACCATTCTGATGAAGTTCAAGGACAAGCGACACTCATCCTCAGTGACGGGGTCAGAACACGGCCACTGTTGCAGATGCGTGCATGTGTGGAGTAAGGGGAAATTGATTGAAGACACCAGAGAATGTTTTTGAATGATGACAAGTGTCAGTATCTTTATCTGTGATTGAGATAAGAATTAAGTAATGAATTGAGGAAAAGCATTTGTTTCATATGACAAAAGATCAATTTCCCAAATTGATAAGAGAAAAATATGTGAATTGAAATACAGGCAGTAGACTCAAATAGATAATTCATTCAAAAAAAAACAAAACAGGTTTGGGGGAGAATGGTTACATGTATATGTATAGCTGAGTCCCTTCACTGGTCGCCTGAAACTATCACAACATTGTTAATTGGTAATTTAAAAATATAAAAAGAAACACAAAGTGGATACTGAATCTACAAAAGTATGTACTGTTCATAGTGACCCAGGGTATGAAAATGAAAATAAGAATGAAGTCCCTTTTGCCTACCAGAGTGCCAGAGATGAAAGCAGCAGGGAGGAGTGATTCTGCCCAGTGTCTACAGTGGGGTGAGAGGATCGGGGCACTCGGGTGTTGAAAGTAGGAGCTGTCGGGATTCTGGCAGTGTGCACCCATTTCAGGACTGTGCATACGCTTTGACCTAGACGCCCTGTGCGTAGGACTGTAACCCGGGAAGGCAGGATACAATTATGTGTGTGTCAGGGCAGACCTGTCAGCATTATGTATAATAACAGAATATAGAAATGAACCTACATCTTCCCTTGGGAATTAATCAGTCAGATATATGTTGAAATACTATGCTCTGGTCATCAAAAAAAGGTTAATGTATCTTTTTACTGGTGAAACAAAGCAAGCTTATGTGAATGGGTATGGTGTAATCCCACTGTTAAAAGTTATATATACCTGTATTCAGAGGAAAATGCCTAGCTTAGACTTGAAGGCAGCGTGGGACCCGTGTGGCCTGTGCGCCGTGCCGCCGTGTCGCTGGCCCGCAGCCCCGTCACCCAGGTGCCCGCGGCGCCAGGGACTGCGCTGCTGGCGGTGGGGACGGGGCTGCCGCGTGGGGAGCGGCTTCCCCCGCACCTGCTGACGGCGCCTCCTTCTTGTCTTGCAGTCCTCCCCCAGCCCGTCGGGAACACTGACCATTACTTCTGGGCACGCCCAGTACCAGTCTGTCCCGTCACGAGAT
The DNA here is from genome assembly GCA_022376925.1 of Tragulus kanchil. Taxonomy (NCBI): domain Eukaryota; kingdom Metazoa; phylum Chordata; class Mammalia; order Artiodactyla; family Tragulidae; genus Tragulus; species Tragulus kanchil. The sequence continues at coordinate 9,253,412 of JAIOJX010000002.1, read as the reverse complement.
GAAGTTTCCAGACCTGTGTGTGTACTGAGTGGCGCGCGAAGACCTCGGCAGAAAGCCTGAAACGTAGGGCCAAGCTGACTCTTCAGGGTTCACTTACTGAAAATTATGACGGAAATTATCTTTAACCAAATGCTGGGCACACCAGGTTAGAAATTTTGTAGCTATATGATATGGTAGAGTACTTCCGAAGATGGGTTTATGCCATGTTATTTTTTTTTTTAGGTTCCTGTTGGCTTTTAAAATTGAACATATATTTGTCTCACATTAATTCATCATTAAAGTACTATATTTAAAACTTTTCAGAAACATGTAATTTTAAAATGAAGCCTTCCAGAGTTGCAGATGTATGAAGTGTCTACTGTATTTCTTAGACATACGTGACCGCAGGGTATGAAAATGAAAATAAGAATGAAGTCCCTTTGCCTACCAGAGTGCCAGAGATGAAAGCAGCAGGGAGGTGATTCTGCCCAGTGTCTACAGTGGGGTGAGAGGATCGGGGCACTCGGGTGTTGAAAGTAGGAGCTGTCGGGATTCTGGCAGTGTGCACCCATTTCAGGACTGTGCATACGCTTTGACCTAGACGCCCTGTGCGTAGGACTGTAACCCGGGAAGGCAGGATACAATTATGTGTGTGTCAGGGCAGACCTGTCAGCATTATGTATAATAACAGAATATAGAAATGAACCTACATCTTCCCTTGGGAATTAATCAGTCAGATATATGTTGAAATACTATGCTCTGGTCATCAAAAAAAGGTTAATGTATCTTTTTACTGGTGAAACAAAGCAAGCTTATGTGAATGGGTATGGTGTAATCCCACTGTTAAAAGTTATATATACCTGTATTCAGAGGAAAATGCCTAGCTTAGACTTGAAGGCAGCGTGGGACCCGTGTGGCCTGTGCGCCGTGCCGCCGTGTCGCTGGCCCGCAGCCCCGTCACCCAGGTGCCCGCGGCGCCAGGGACTGCGCTGCTGGCGGTGGGGACGGGGCTGCCGCGTGGGGAGCGGCTTCCCCCGCACCTGCTGACGGCGCCTCCTTCTTGTCTTGCAGTCCTCCCCCCAGCCCGTCGGGAACACTGACCATTACTTCTGGGCACGCCCAGTACCAGTCTGTCCCCGTCTACGAGATGAAGTTTCCAGACCTGTGTGTGTACTGAGTGGCGCGCGAAGACCTCGGCAGAAAGCCTGAAACGTAGGGCCAAGCTGACTCTTCAGGGTTCACTTACTGAAAATTATGACGGAAATTATCTTTAACCAAATGCTGGGCACACCAGGTTAGAAATTTTGTAGCTATATGATATGGTAGAGTACTTCCGAAGATGGGTTTATGCCATGTTATTTTTTTTTTTAGGTTCCTGTTGGCTTTTAAAATTGAACATATATTTGTCTCACATTAATTCATCATTAAAGTACTATATTTAAAACTTTTCAGAAACATGTAATTTTAAAAAATGAAGCCTTCCAGAGTTGCAGATGTATGAAGTGTCTACTGTATTTCTTAGACATCTACGCAATTGCTTAAAATTAGAACTGCTCTTGTGTTTCTTTTATCTGCAAAAGTGAAAACATACAAATAGATTAACCCTGGGGCTGCAGAACGGTCCTGTGACTTTTTGTCCCCACGTTTTAGATGTTGTGATGGGCAGCTTCTGCTCATTCGCTGTAACGGTCATTCCTCAGCTTGTCTCTGGTGACGCCATTCATTGCGTAGAAGTTCTCGACCGACCCTGAACTCTCCGTACGTCAGGGGGTCTGGTTCTTGTAATACTGTGTTTTGCCAAAAATTTGACCATTCTACTTGAGAGTCTTAGAACTTGCTCTTGGAGCACTGAACCGTGCAATATTTTTTACATCAGAAGATGTATTTAGTTTAAAGACTCTGCTTTGAAATTATAGTAGTATTTTGCTGTGGGTTGATTAATTAAATGAGCTATATATATTTAGTATAGGGGGAAAAAGACATTTAAAACAGCTACTAGTTCACCTGTGCAGAGTGTGTACATTTTAATTTCTGTTGAGAGCACATCCATTTACATTTTTATATGGTGCATTGTTTTAAATCCTCATAGTCAAAAGGTTCCCCAAATGAAGTTTTACTTTGTAAGATTTGAACTGCAGCTTGTATATGTCTCTGTTTAGGATTTATGATTATATATTTGCAAAGCGTGCCTGTGGGTTTAACCATCAAGTGTGCTGAAGATCATCAGTTTAAGCTTGTGTTGATTTAGGCTACCAGGATTACATGTGCTGACAGACATAATGTTCTCTTAAAGTTATGTACACTTCAGTGAATCCCATCACGTGGCAAAAAACGAGCAACTTTCTTTGCAGCTTTTATAAAATTATTTTAGGACATTTTTATAAAATAGTCTGTTTATAAGTCTGCTATCTTTTTGGATTTTGATTCTTTCTTACATCCAACAATATACATCACACATTATAACCCAGAAAACAACTGAGTTTTTAGTTTTAGCTGTTGTTTAGAAAATTGCAGTGAAGAATGGCATGCTGTTGCTCTGTGTCTGTGATTATTTGGGCTCCTTCAGTAGAAACAAAATAGAACAGGTATACTCAAAATTTTTGTGACTATTTAAACCAAAGTACAGTATCTTGAAACATCTTGCAAAAGATGCTAGCCTTTGAAACCTGTCAAGTGATTCTCAAGCATCCATGGTGATTAACTCAATGCAGAGAAACAAGGTATCGTCTCCCAAATAATACTACAGGCACCACCAGGGTTAAATGGCCCCATTGCAGCTGTTACTGTAGCTTTAGGTCTTGACCAAGCAAACCGTTCCACAATTTAATAGGCCAAGTTTTTGTTGTTGTTGTTTTTTCCTTTTCTTCCTTTTGTATTTGTAAAGAAAGATATTAACTCTTGATTGTGCAAAAATCTAAGCAGGGGGACATGCAAAAACAATCATCATCCACTTGGATGTCATTTTAAAGATTAACACTGTGTGCTTTTGTATGAAAAAAATATATATAATTTAATAGTATAAGAAAAGATATATATTCATTTGCACTCATGCAGAACAAACTTTGCTGGACAGAACTTCACATTTCTCTGTGATTTAAAAATGCATGTATAGCCTGTAAAGGAAAACCATTTCAGTTACTGTTATCACACTGGTCTCGTGTTCCATTTGTAAACAGTTGATTTGGGTTTTGTGGATTTTTTCTTGTTGTAGTTGTTGTTTTTAAATCACAGTAGACTTCGATATATGCAGAATATAATCTATAATGCCATATTACTGATCTGGTCTCGTTAACAATTCGCAAGAAGCAGGGGGCTTGTCCTTGGCTTGCTGTCCCTTCCCGGAGACTGCAGGAGGTCACGCCCGTCACAGGTGTGTGTGCTGTTTACCGTGGCCAGTCTGGGTACTGAGTGTCTAGGATGCATAGAAGTTCACTGTATATCTATTTTTGTAGATATTTAAACTCAATGAAAACTGGTAATCATTCTCTCTTTGCTTGTATACTATTGCTTATATCACTCTTTCTCTTGATACTAAATAGTTAACATTTAAATGTTTCTCCTATACTTGTGTTATCTGCTTATATAGAGTCATTGAAATTAATCTGAATACACACACACACACTCATACTTTCCCTCTCTTTTCCTTAATACCTTCTGAATTCATTTTCTTTTAGAATCTTAATTCTGTACTTTACCAGCAGTTAACTTCCCCTTCCTCACAGTATTTTGCCTCTGCCTGTCTGAAAATGGATCTAATTTGTTTCTAATTCATGCCAATATATGTACTAAGTGTAATGAGTTTTTTGTAATGTCAAAACTCACTGTGCAATTCGTATGTAAGCAATAAAACAAAATCAAATAACCTCTGTATAATAACCATCGCATTTTTAAAACTTACCCATTGTTTGGCCTTCGTCAAAAATGGAGCACTTTAGTGAAAATCAGGTTGCCAAATGGATTCATCCTCACGTGCATGGGACGAGTTAGAAGCGTACCTACAGCTGTGTTCAGACAGGGCTGAGCTCCGGCTGGTCGGGAGGATGTCACCACGTTCGCCTCGGTCTTCTTGCTTGGGTTTCCCGCCCCCGCGCCCTCTGCTGTGTAAACGACACAGCACCTCTGTCTGAATAAACCCCACTCCTCTCTAGTACCCTCTGCCACCTGGCCTGCTTTCCAACCCTCCTTTTTTAAAATCAGCATTGGCAGACCTGAGCTAGGGTTACCAGTGATTCTTCACGGAGGTGACTGTGGCCACTCCGAGTAACAGAGCAAGAGGGCTGTCCTCTCGGCCCTGAGCACACGTCTTTGGAGGCTCTTGGTGGCTCATATGTTGTGAGATTCATTAAATACACTCTTTTCTGTATTTTTTTGTAGAAGAAATAGTAGCTTCCAAAAAGTGGAGATATTTTTCACCCTGCATTTCTCTGTCATCTCACTCTTGAAATCTGTTCATGTGTCAGTATCTACAACATCTCTTCAGGTTTAAATGACTTGATTGTTAAGACTCCTTTGACTAATTTTTTTTTCTAAACCTTTATTTTACTTTTAACTTTTACAGAGTTTTGTTGTTTACAGATATGCATGTTCCCAGATTAGTCCTTTGACTAATTTCTAAACTTCTACATGATAATTCATCTGTTCATTAAGGTAGTACTTTGTAAAAAAATAAAACAAATTTTATTAGGAAAAAAAAAACCAGACTCCCCTGGAAGTCCAGTGGTTAAGAACATTAAATCTGAATACACACACACACTCATACTTTCCCTCTCTTTTCCTTAATACCTTCTGAATTCATTTTCTTTTAGAATCTTAATTCTGTACTTTACCAGCAGTTAACTTCCCCTTCCTCACAGTATTTTGCCTCTGCCTGTCTGAAAATGGATCTAATTTGTTTCTAATTCATGCCAATATATGTACTAAGTGTAATGAGTTTTTTGTAATGTCAAAACTCACTGTGCAATTCGTATGTAAGCAATAAAACAAAATCAAATAACCTCTGTATAATAACCATCGCATTTTTAAAACTTACCCATTGTTTGGCCTTCGTCAAAAATGGAGCACTTTAGTGAAAATCAGGTTGCCAAATGGATTCATCCTCACGTGCATGGGACGAGTTAGAAGCGTACCTACAGCTGTGTTCAGACAGGGCTGAGCTCCGGCTGGTCGGGAGGATGTCACCACGTTCGCCTCGGTCTTCTTGCTTGGGTTTCCCGCCCCCGCGCCCTCTGCTGTGTAAACGACACAGCACCTCTGTCTGAATAAACCCCACTCCTCTCTAGTACCCTCTGCCACCTGGCCTGCTTTCCAACCCTCCTTTTTTAAAATCAGCATTGGCAGACCTGAGCTAGGGTTACCAGTGATTCTTCACGGAGGTGACTGTGGCCACTCCGAGTAACAGAGCAAGAGGGCTGTCCTCTCGGCCCTGAGCACACGTCTTTGGAGGCTCTTGGTGGCTCATATGTTGTGAGATTCATTAAATACACTCTTTTCTGTATTTTTTTGTAGAAGAAATAGTAGCTTCCAAAAAGTGGAGATATTTTTCACCCTGCATTTCTCTGTCATCTCACTCTTGAAATCTGTTCATGTGTCAGTATCTACAACATCTCTTCAGGTTTAAATGACTTGATTGTTAAGACTCCTTTGACTAATTTTTTTTTCTAAACCTTTATTTTACTTTTAACTTTTACAGAGTTTTGTTGTTTACAGATATGCATGTTCCCAGATTAGTCCTTTGACTAATTTCTAAACTTCTACATGATAATTCATCTGTTCATTAAGGTAGTACTTTGTAAAAAAATAAAACAAATTTTATTAGGAAAAAAAAAACCAGACTCCCCTGGAAGTCCAGTGGTTAAGAATCCGTGCTTCAACCTAGATGTCCGTCGACAAATGAATGGATAAAGAAGCTATGGTACAATTATACAGTGGAGTACTTCTCAGCCATAAAAAAAAATGCAGAAGAATCAGCCCTAATGAGGTGGATGAATCTAGAACCTAGTATACAAAGTGAAGGAAGTGAAAAAGAGAAGGACAAGTACAGTATACTAACACATATATGTGGAATCTAGTAAGACAGTAATGATGACACATGCAGAGAAGTGATGGAAAAACAGAACAGAGTTACTGACAGGAGGGAAGAGTGGATGAGAGGCATGGGAAGAGTAACATGGAAGCCTATGCTATCATATGTCCCTGCGCTGTGGGAACAAAGGATCCTACATGGGGGCTGTGCAACGGCCTGGAGGGGTGCGAGGGGGGCACAGGAAGGGAGGGGTCATGGATATACATATGACTAACCCGGGATTATACGTATCTGTAAACAACCAAACTCTATAAAAGCAAAAAGTACCATAAAAATAAGTAAAAAAAAAAATCTGTACTTCCACGGCAGAAACTGCAGGTTCAATCCCCCATCGGGAAACTTAAGAGCCTGCATGAACAGCCAAAAATGACAACCAAAACAAAGACGTGTTGGCTGGAATATTTATTGAGCGTCCACAGTGCACTCCAAGAAGCCCAGAACTACCCCTTGTCTGCCTTTCCCAGAGGCACACTCACTTGGGAGTGGACAGGCTGGCCACAGGGCAGATGTGCAAGGGTCTCCCTGCCTCTTCCTGCTTTGAGCCTCCGCCAGCCCAGAGAGGTGGGGACAGGACGGGCAGGGCGACGGGTAGGCTGCTCGTGTTCTCCGGGCCTCTATCTGGGGCCGAGCGGTGGCTTCCCCAGGAATCTTCGGGTTCTTCTCAGGCCCTCCATGTGCGGCGGGGCCTCCTCGCTGTTCTCCTCGGAGCTGGAGTCAGAGGCGGCGGCCGCAGGCCCGCCCCCCTCGCAGGGCGGCCGGTCGCCCCAGCACTCCTGCCCGCCCGAAGCCTTGAGGCTGTGGTTGTAGGAGGCGGAGGCCATGCACTCGGCGGCGGTCTGGTCACAGGCGCAGAGCAGCTGCGCGCACAGGCCCTGCCCGCCGCCTGGGGGCCGGAACAGAGGGGCAGACCTGAGACGCTGCGGGGCACGGGACCCCTCCGCCCCGGCGCCTCCAGCTCGAGCCTCTGGGTCCCGCATACGCTGCTTCCTCTGCTGGGAATATTCTCAACTTCCTCGTGCCTAACTTACTGTCCACCAACAAAACAGTCATTTAACATCCCCGCCTCCAGAAGCTTCCCTGGCTCAAAGAGGGTGTCTTTCCTGTGGGCCCCCGTCACATCCCACCCTGTGCTGCTTCCTGTCACAGCAGATACGTGGGTGGGTGTGTATATGTCGTATTTCTATTTTGATTTACTCCATCTAGGGACCCAACTTTCTCTCTCGAGTGTTTCAGTAGCCGCAGTGGGGCTGGAGCACAAGGCATCTGCCTGAGTCAAAAGAAAGGATGTGTTTGAAGGTGCTCAGGCACAGGCAAGCATTCTGCAAGCGTTATCCTTCTCTGCGGTTTTCAAAGATGTATTAGTGTTAGTCTCTGTCATGTTCGACCCTTTGTGACCCCATGGACCGCAGACTGGAGTGGGCTGCCATTGCCTTCTCCAGGGGGATCTTCCCAACCCAGGGATCGAACGCAGGTCTCCTGCGTCGCAGGTGGATTCTTCACCATCTGACTCACCAGGGAAGCCTAAAGGTGTACTGGGTCTGTTTCACCTTTTTGTCTGATCCCACCATGAAGTATTCATCAACCAGATCAACCAAATATTTCTCATCGTCTGACCCTCCACATCTCCGACTCGGGCCTTGCCGTCAGCCCCAGACACTCCCACTGCCCCTGCGCAGCCGGAAGCAGAAGAAGAAACCGAGCAGAGTGGGTACGGGCAGCGCCCTGTTCCCAGAGCAGCTCCGCGCTTCTGCCCCTGCGCCCCGCCGAGGACCGCCGGGAGCAGCTCCGGGGAGCTCTATCCCTTGCACCCGGACGCCTGCGTCTGCTCCAGGACCCCGCGCAGAGAGCTCACGGAGGGTCGGAACCGGCTCCCCGAAGACCCCGAGGAGTTCGGCAGACACCGCCGCCTTCCTGGGTCCAGCGAGACCAGAGCCACGAAGGCGCCTTAAGCTGCGTGGTGGCCCTGAGGCCCCGACGACCGTCCTCTGACCCTGTCCTGCCCCACCCCGGCTCCTCGCCCCTAGAGGACAAAACGGCCATGTTTCAGCCTCGGCCCGTGATCCGCTCCCTGCCTCTTCAACCTCACCGCGCACCTCCCTGCTCCCGCCACCCCCACGTTCTGTTCCCCAAATACGAGACCACAGGTCACTCCCGGAGTGCCAGGAGCTCCCCAGACGCGTCATCTGTAAAAGGGGTGGGTTTGGGTTGCTGCCTCCTGGGGCGGGGAGGCGCTCCGTGAATGCACATCCGGAACCCAGGCCGAGGCACAGAGTCAGCGACCGATGGGTGACCCCGTGGGTCCCCACCTGCTGGACTGGCCCCGTGACCTCTGTGAAAGCACCTCTCCGATGAGCTGTGGTCCTGAGGCTGACCTGAGTGAAGGGACCACCCACGGAGCTGGCCGCAGCACTTACACGTGGGCGTGCCATCCACGCACACTGCTGGTGATGGAGAGAGCCTCTCGAGCAGACAGCCCAGCCGTCTCACCTGCTCCAGGCAGCAGTGGTGGGACAGACAGCACCTAAGACAGACAGCGAGGAAAGTAATTTACTGCCCAGAGCCCCAGCTGCCCCCAGACTCCCTCCGGGCCTGCCTCTCCCCCGCTCCCTACAGGAGGGGGTCAGTGCCTCTCTGCCAGCGCGCGCGGGCTGATGGCTAGCACGCCAAGGGCCGCCATGTACAGTTACTCAGGTTGTGCACTGCAGACGGAGTCCACTTCCATGACAGTGTCCGTCACATCCAGCGTCCACTGGATGCATTGTACAATTGTAAGAGACATTTCTAGTACTTTTATCATGGCTCTGTTGACCAAAAACAGGTCACAGACGGCTGACTTGCATGTTTATTACAATAATTTTCCGAAAGATAGAGTCTTGAGGAAAGGGTACCAGTTTTGGATACACCAAGGTACCACGTGAGCTGGCAGCGACCGGCTCCTTCCAACCGTTTACACAACAGTTAGTCCTCTATCCATTGGGGACCCCCTTTGTCCCTCGCCTCAAAAGAGAGCAGAGTAAGTATCTTGAGCATAAAGAACTGCAGCTAAAAAGTGAGAGTCGTGTCCGACTCCTGGTGACCGCACAGACTGTGGCCCTCCAGGCTCCTCTGTCCATGGGATTTCCCAGGCAAGAATATCGGAGTTACCATTTCCTTCCAGGGGAGCTTCCCAACCCGGGGATCAAACGCGTGCCTCTTGCATTCGTAGATGGGTTCTTTACCTCTGAGCCACCGGGGAAGCCCAGTTCTACCTGCTTCTCATTGCTAAATAGGCATATCTGGGGGTTTCCGAGGTGTGTCTGCAGGTTAAGTGTTTTGGAACATCTGAGCAGTATTCATAAGGAGCTATGGACTCCCATACCAAAAGATCTGGATCTGTCCTGTTCTTGGCTGAATGACTTCAGGCAAGTTAGCCTTGGAGCCTCAGCTGCTCATCAGGAAAAGGGTTGTCACGGCAACAAGCCCTTCTGAGTGAAGTCATGCAGCCAGGAGAGCTCTCTGTGAGCCTGCGGCGACGTCCGATGTAGAGCAGAGCGACTGCCTCCGGCCACAGCAGCGGCACTGCCCGCCCGCCCCCGTCGCCTGGCTGTACCTGTCCAGGGCGTCCCTTGGCTCGCCTTGGCCTTCCTGCCCACAGTAACAGCCGTACGATTCAAACTCCTCCGGGCACCGGGACGTCAGACAGAAGAGCATCTCTCCAAGCTGGGGCATCGCCTGCACGTTGTCCTCGCTTCCCAGGTGCAGGAAGGTGAATCTGTCACAGGCTGATGAGAAGCAGGGACTCTCTGTCTCCCTCCCCTCCTTCTCCCTCCCCTTCCTCCTCCGCCTGTCTAAGCCAAGGAAAAGCCCACTGCGCAAACCCATCGTCACGAGTGCAGAGGAGGAAAAACCATGAAGCTGGAGGCCTGTGCAGTGCCTTGCCAACGTGGAGGGCTTGCTCAGGTATGAGCCCAGTCCTCCCGTGTGTCTCACTGGCTGTGGCTGCTTACAGGTGTGGGGCCTTTGCTAAAGCACCTGAAGGAGGACAGCCAAGGAGGAGGAGCGTCAAAACCCAAGTGTTTCATTCCTCCCAGCAAACCACAGTGCAGACGATGCCAACCAAGTTCTTTCCTTCTGAGCCAGTAAGAGCGACAAGACTCCTCTATCAGGGGTTCCTTCCCTGGCTCGTCCTCCAGCAGCTGATGACTACAGGCTGGTCAGCTGTGCTCACGGGGCAGGAGCAGTTGCGCCCTCTTGTGGCAGCAGGTGGGATGGTCACAGTGCAACCTAAGGAGCTTGACGGACCGCCTCGCTCCCCAGAGGATCCCAGGACGGGGAGAGGACAGACACCTCTCTGCCTGCTTCTGCTCACCTTTTCCAGACGTCTCCTCAGGACCGCTTTGGACGGACGACACGGCCAACTCCAAAGATTCAGTGGCAGCGGGGACGATGGTCACACCTTTCTCTGTGGCGGCAATCTCAGCAGAGCCTGAAAACACACACCTTGGTGGTTCACACTCAAACTGCGGTTCAGGAAGAGATTTGCAGATGGACACGTGATCAAGACCAAATCCAGACAAAGCATCAGGAGAGTGTCCTCAGCCGGGGTCTGCAGACAGCCCAGGGCACCGCCTCAGGGACCCACGGCTGCTGCGTGAGAACTTCCAGACTTTCTACGATCACATTACAACTGACGGGCCCCAGCCAGCCCCTTGGATGACATCCTGGGAGTGAGAACCGTCACAGCCTCTCAGGCTTGTGTGGGTGTTTACCATCACGTGCCTGCCGAGGGAATGCCCATCAAGATGCTCCCAAGGGAAGAGATAAAAGCATGGTAAAGAGATGGCGTCAGTTCTCAGTCCTCCATCACGTCGGCAAGCAAAGCTCCTCCTCAGACTCCTCAAGGTACTGCCTTAGCGTCTCATGGTGCTCAGAATGAAGTGCAAGGTCCCCTCCAGGGCCGGCAAGGCTGCGGGCGACGGGGCCCCGCAGGCCCACGCAGGCTCCCGCGCTGTTCTCCCGATCCGCCCACCTGCCCTCTTGGCCACCGCCCCGGCTCCGTCTGGTCCAGACTCAAGGGGCATCAGCAGGCTCTTCCCCGCTCCTCCGCTGGCCCAGGGGAAAGGCCTGGACCTCTGACTTGCCGTCCTTCCCAAAGGCACCACACGGGTTTGCGTCACACGCCCAGGCTTCTGTCTCTGCTGGCTCACCACCCTCGATGGCTTAGAAACAGCCCTTTGGCAACCTTGCCATAACCTCCGTCTCCTAAGGTGAGCAGCCTTCCCAGTTCTCCAACCCCATAAGTAGAAATCCATTAAAAGGTGACTTTCTACCATGCTCCAGAGAGCGGGGAACTGACAAAGACTCTCCTTGACCAAGCGTCCGTCGGGCTCCTCTGAGCGCTCTCTCAGCCTTGGCCCACTGAGAATTGCAAGCTCACAGCACTCCCCACACTATCAGACTGAGGCAAACCCTAGGGTTAATTGCTCAGTCCTGTCCAACTCTGCGACGCTGTGGACTGTAGCCCACCAGGCTCCTCTGTCCATGGGCTTCTCTAGAAAGAACACTGAAGCAGGTACCTATTTCCTTCTCCAGAGGATCTTCCCAACCCAGGGATCAGACCTGGGTCTCCTGCTTTACAGGCAGATTCTCTACTATCTGAGCCATCCGGGAAGCCCAAACAAACGGTAGCCTAGTCTCTAACCCTCTAGGAAGGGCCTGTCCCTGGGATGACCCATCTCTGCTCTTCCTTAACGTCCTGCCTCAGAAAGCTCAAGGCAGTCAAGAGAGTTCCCTGCTTTCCCAGCCACACCCGCCTTGCCAAGCAGGTCTCAGAAAACAGCCCCTACCCTCTTGGGGTTTTCCACTTTTCTGGCTCTGCGGGAGCTTCTGATACTTTCCCCTCCCTCCTCTTTCTGCCTTTAAAAACACCCCATCACCTCTGCACAAGTCGGAGGTAAGCTCCATTTATCCTGAAGTCCAGGCCTGGGCAAGAGTTCCCAGGGTGAGAGGCCAGCTCAACTCAGCTACAAAAGACACCATGGTTAATTTTAATCAGAGGGAACAATGGAAAATAACGAGCTACCGTTTGGGGTTTTTTTCCTATTAAAAACTAGACAGAGGCTTTTCATTTGTTTTTACATAGGGCCCGCTATTGGCCCCTGGAAGGCACACGTGGGTGTGAGTTGGTTCCGTGTTTCTCCAGGGCGATAGGGCAACACAGTGAGAGTCCTCAGATGGCGACACATGTTATCCAGCCAGTCCCTGTCTAGGCAGTTATCCTGACAGATCAATCAGAAGTACATGTGCATCCAGAAAGGGCATATCTATAATTTGTAATAACACGTTAGACACCATTAGCTAAACAAATGAGAGGATTCCATACAAGCAACCAACCATCGTATGGCTGCCAAAAATCATGTTACAGAAAAATACTGACTGTCAGGGAAACATCATCTCATTGTATGAAGTGATACAACTCAGCCTGTGAAACCATGGCTGCCGGGTTATCTCAAATTCATTTTATTTATGTTCACAGACGTGCTCGCTGTGGGTTGGGTGGAGACGGGAAGAAAGCACCTTCAACTATTAAAAGTAGCTATTTTTATAATGTGGATTTAAACGGACAACCAAGTACCTATAGTTTCCTATATTTTCTAAATGCATCTGTTTAGCAGGTAGGTGTCTATATCTTCCTAGTAATGGATCTTTTGATTCCGTCTTTTCTTTTTGTAGAGGGTGGATTTAAAAGCAAATTGGCTTCAAGGCTTTCTCTCACTTGGGGCAGTACACTTGACAAATATATGGGGACAACAACGTACAGAAAGGAGGGAGAAGCTGGGCGGGCCTACCTGCAGAAGGTGTGGTCTTGCTGTCTTCCGTGCCTTCCTGGTCTTGACCGGGTTCTGTCCCCAAAAGAAGAGGGAGGGAGTGAACATTGATTCCAGTCTGGCCCAACCTAGTCTCCAGAGGTGGCTCCCATCCCCTGGGCACAGAGAGCAACCGGCTCCTTGCTCAGCCCCTGGTCACTTCCCAAGGGACCAATAAATAAATATTTTAGAAAACAGCCACGGTTGTTCATCCCCATGCACAAAGTAAATAAGCTAATTCTGTTGATGACATCTTGGTCCAGATATTTTTAGGTAAGGGTTTGTTCTCTATGAATCATTCCTGCATCACAGAAAGAAGACAAATCTTACATCCTGACGTCTGGGGTTAGTGGGTTTTACTTTAGTAAAAGTCACTGTTGAGTGACTTAGAGCTTTTATCCCAGGGTCTCCGTTTCCTACATAGTCTGCAGAATGGGCGTAATACTACTTCCTCCTGATCCCGTCAAAAAGGGACCATCAGAGTGTGTGTTCTCTGCCCTGAAGGCGGGTCCTTTACCACTGTGCCACCTGGGAAGCTAGCTGGTCAGGACTGAACAGATGCATTTCTCCACTGGCTGCCCTTCCCTGAAGCCCCTTCTGCTTACTCGTCCTAGAGAGAGTGGTCAGTCGGTCAGCTCTGGTCTCACCCGCCACTGTGGGAAAAAAAAATAATCAAATCTCAGTTACCAACCCAGCTCAGCACCTTAACCAGGCAGAGGGGAGAAGGCCCATGACAATCCGATCAGGCACTCCATGTGGACCGTGCTGCTCCATTACTTCTCAATCCAGGGGACAAGAGGCCGGCTGAGGGCCAGTCTTGTGTTTAGACAGGGAGCCCAGCAAATGACCCCTTTGGGAGAAAGTCATTATTTCCCCTGACTGGAATGGCTTTATCCATTCCTACTTCAGAGGAAAGGCAGCTTAGGAGGAAAGGCGGGTATAGAATGAAGGATGGAGGAAGTGGCGGCTTCAGGTCTCAGCCTCCCGCCCAGCTCCGGGCGTCAATAACGTCTCCCTCTCAGGACACCTTCTGAATGTGGAGGTTACAGCCACTTGACAAATATATGGGGACAACAACGTACAGAAAGGAGGGAGAAGCTGGGCGGGCCTACCTGCAGAAGGTGTGGTCTGGGCCCTTTTGACCGGGTTCTGTCCCCAAAAGAAGAGGGAGGAGTGAACATTGATTCCAGTCTGGCCCAACCTAGTCTCCAGAGGTGGCTCCCATCCCCTGGGCACAGAGAGCAACCGGCTCCTTGCTCAGCCCCTGGTCACTTCCCAAGGGACCAATAAATAAATATTTTAGAAAACAGCCACGGTTGTTCATCCCCATGCACAAAGTAAATAAGCTAATTCTGTTGATGACATCTTGGTCCAGATATTTTTAGGTAAGGGTTTGTTCTCTATGAATCATTCCTGCATCACAGAAAGAAGACAAATCTTACATCCTGACGTCTGGGGTTAGTGGGTTTTACTTTAGTAAAAGTCACTGTTGAGTGACTTAGAGCTTTTATCCCAGGGTCTCCGTTTCCTACATAGTCTGCAGAATGGGCGTAATACTACTTCCTCCTGATCCCGTCAAAAAGGGACCATCAGAGTGTGTGTTCTCTGCCCTGAAGGCGGGTCCTTTACCACTGTGCCACCTGGGAAGCTAGCTGGTCAGGACTGAACAGATGCATTTCTCCACTGGCTGCCCTTCCCTGAAGCCCCTTCTGCTTACTCGTCCTAGAGAGAGTGGTCAGTCGGTCAGCTCTGGTCTCACCCGCCACTGTGGGAAAAAAAAATAATCAAATCTCAGTTACCAACCCAGCTCAGCACCTTAACCAGGCAGAGGGGAGAAGGCCCATGACAATCCGATCAGGCACTCCATGTGGACCGTGCTGCTCCATTACTTCTCAATCCAGGGGACAAGAGGCCGGCTGAGGGCCAGTCTTGTGTTTAGACAGGGAGCCCAGCAAATGACCCCTTTGGGAGAAAGTCATTATTTCCCCTGACTGGAATGGCTTTATCCATTCCTACTTCAGAGGAAAGGCAGCTTAGGAGGAAAGGCGGGTATAGAATGAAGGATGGAGGAAGTGGCGGCTTCAGGTCTCAGCCTCCCGCCCAGCTCCGGGCGTCAATAACGTCTCTCCCATCTCAGGACACCTTCTGAATGTGGAGGTTACAGCCACTTCACAGGGTTGTATGAGCATTAAATGAGACTGCATACTTTAAGTCACCCAGTCTCCTGCCTGTGGTTTGACACTGTTTGTGTTTTTCTGTAGCCACAACAGAATATTTGGAACAAGATGCTGGCCCAGAATCTTCCCATGCTCTACCTCATTTAATTCTTCTGTCACCCTCCAAAGGACAGGGATGACCATCCCTTTCCAGGGACTGGTAAACTATCACCCGGCCCTCAGCTCATTTTGTCAATAAAGTTTCATGGGCACCACCCTACCCATCCATTTACAGACTGTCTATGGCCGCCTTCCGGCTGCCAGGGCGGAGCTGAGTGCTTGAGACAACGATCCCCCAAGACTAAAACATTTACTATCTGACCCTTAAGGACAACAACAAAATCCTGATACCTGCATTATGAATTTAGAGAGATTAAACCACGCTTCCCAAGCTGCACAGCTGAAAACCAGGAGAGTCGGGAATCCATCCCAAATCCACCTAACTCTAAAGCATAATTTCACCCCAATCTGGTGAGACTAGCTACAAACCCTCACAAACTGTGTCTTTTCCTCCCAAGTTGTCCCACCGTGGGACTGATTTTTGAGCCCACATTCAGACTGCCTCCTCCTCGCAGAGTGTTTGCGGGCACGGCCGAGGCCGTGGGTGTGAGGGCGTGAGTGTGTGTTGAGGGGCAAAGATGTGAGTGCCTCCACTCTCTTCCTCCACTTAAGACTCCAGACTCTTCGAGAAACCTTATTTGAGACTTTCCCAGGGTCAGGCCACAAGGGGATAATGATTCAGGTTGAAGAAAGTGAAACATGTTAGATGCTGGGGGTTACTTTTGTCTGGTGGGACCAGGAAGCCAGTAGCTTATCCTCAATCTATTGATTTCTTCTTTTTTGTTTGCTTTTGGCTGTGCTGTACAGTATGCAAGATCTTAGTTCCTCCACCGAGAATCGAACCCGAGCATTGGGAGCTGGGAGTCTTAACCACTGGATCATCAGGAAAGTCCCATTATCCTCAGTTTAGAAGGGATGTGGCCGCCCGCCCATCATGCTGGGCATGGTGGCTATTTGGAGGCAGGGCGTATGGTGGAGTCTGATTTGGTGTTGGTTCTCTTTCCTCTTTCCTCTGACTCCGGTCTCCAAGGCACGGGCTGTCCAGGGGCTGCTGGCCATGACCTGACCTGGGACATGGAGGACAGCCCCAGGCTGAGCCTAAGAGTCTCTCTGTCTAACCTTGCAGCAGCAGCAGCTAAGGAGAGCAAGACACAAACTTACAGGTGGTGGGCGTGCAGCCTGTCTCCCTACGGTGATGAGTTACCAGATTTAGCAAGAGCCAAGCCAGGAGGATGCCCAGAGATACTGAGATTTTACACAAACAATAAATACCTTTTTAGTAGAAGTATCGTGCAAACTCTGGGACATATTCACAAAGTGTTTGTGGCTCCTCTGACATTGAGCGTCAGATGGCCGAGGCTGTGGGCCTGCATTCTGACGGGTCTCCTGGGGTGGGGCTAGGCGTGGGAGACAGCTGGACGAGCAGAGTTGGGGGAATCAAATGAAGCAAGAGGGAATCTGGAATGTTCCCGAGGTGGTTCTCTAAAGCATAATTTCACCCCAATCTGGTGAGACTAGCTACAAACCCTCACAAACTGTGTCTTTTCCTCCCAAGTTGTCCCACCGTGGGACTGATTTTTGAGCCCACATTCAGACTGCCTCCTCCTCGCAGAGTGTTTGCGGGCACGGCCGAGGCCGTGGGTGTGAGGGCGTGAGTGTGTGTTGAGGGGCAAAGATGTGAGTGCCTCCACTCTCTTCCTCCACTTAAGACTCCAGACTCTTCGAGAAACCTTATTTGAGACTTTCCCAGGGTCAGGCCACAAGGGGATAATGATTCAGGTTGAAGAAAGTGAAACATGTTAGATGCTGGGGGTTACTTTTGTCTGGTGGGACCAGGAAGCCAGTAGCTTATCCTCAATCTATTGATTTCTTCTTTTTTGTTTGCTTTTGGCTGTGCTGTACAGTATGCAAGATCTTAGTTCCTCCACCGAGAATCGAACCCGAGCATTGGGAGCTGGGAGTCTTAACCACTGGATCATCAGGAAAGTCCCATTATCCTCAGTTTAGAAGGGATGTGGCCGCCCGCCCATCATGCTGGGCATGGTGGCTATTTGGAGGCAGGGCGTATGGTGGAGTCTGATTTGGTGTTGGTTCTCTTTCCTCTTTCCTCTGACTCCGGTCTCCAAGGCACGGGCTGTCCAGGGGCTGCTGGCCATGACCTGACCTGGGACATGGAGGACAGCCCCAGGCTGAGCCTAAGAGTCTCTCTGTCTAACCTTGCAGCAGCAGCAGCTAAGGAGAGCAAGACACAAACTTACAGGTGGTGGGCGTGCAG
This sequence comes from Tragulus kanchil, assembly GCA_022376925.1. Classification (NCBI taxonomy): domain Eukaryota; kingdom Metazoa; phylum Chordata; class Mammalia; order Artiodactyla; family Tragulidae; genus Tragulus; species Tragulus kanchil. The sequence continues at coordinate 9,235,955 of JAIOJX010000002.1, read as the reverse complement.
CCTGTCTCCCTACGGTGATGAGTTACCAGATTTAGCAAGAGCCAAGCCAGGAGGATGCCCAGAGATACTGAGATTTTACACAAACAATAAATACCTTTTTAGTAGAAGTATCGTGCAAACTCTGGGACATATTCACAAAGTGTTTGTGGCTCCTCTGACATTGAGCGTCAGATGGCCGAGGCTGTGGGCCTGCATTCTGACGGGTCTCCTGGGGTGGGGCTAGGCGTGGGGAGACAGCTGGACGAGCAGAGTTGGGGGGAATCAAAGGAAGCAGGAGGGACTCTGGAATGTTCCCGAGGTGGTTCCATGGCAAGCCCAGGTGGAGGGCAATGCAGGGAGCGCATCCCGGCAAGCAGGCCGGAGGCGCAATCGAAACACGAGTATCTGGGCTCCGCGCCAGCACCCCCGCGCTCACCTTCTCCCGAGAGGGCCGTCAGGCTAGAGTCCGTGGGCTCCCCGGGAACTGCTGGAGAGAGAGCCGCCTGAGCAGTGAGAGACGGGGCAAGGACCTAGGGTCCCAGGACGGCCTGGACGACGCGGGGAGGGGCCGTAAAGACGCTCCAGAGCGGCGGTTCATCCTGCCTCTCACACCCGCCCAGGACACATGCGTGTCCAGCAGGGCCCTGCTCAGGAGGGGCTCCAGCCCGTGCTGGGTCTTGTGGGGAAGTGACACCATGCGACACAGGCTGTAGGCACCAAAGGGCTGAAACCCCCGAAGGCTTGTGGCTCTCGAGGGGGGGCCCTACCGGAGAAGACCTCTGTCTACCCAGGACGGCAGAGAGAAGAGTGCTAGACTCAGAAGGTCCACAGGGCACAACACGCACACCAACCCCCCCACACGTCCACACACGCCAGCCTACACGTGCCCGCACCCAGCCCAGGCATGTGTATGTCCATACACATTCACAGCACAGACACACGCACATCCATGGCACACACAGTCACGCCAGCGTCCTCCCTGACAAACATTGCAGGACTCGTTCTGAGGAAGAGACCCGAGCCCCAGGAAAGAAGGGGTGCTCGGCCGAGGTGCCCCCTGAACTTCCCATTCCCAGGTAGCCACCAGGCTGGGCCTAAGAGATTGTGGGAAAGCTGATGGACAAGAAATGGCTGCCAGGGCTTCCCCTGGTGGTCCAGTGGGTAAGGACACCGCCTTGCAGTGCAAGGGGTGCCGGTTGGATCCCTGGCCTGGGAAGATCCCACGTGCCGCGGAGTGGCTGGATGGATGTGTCCAATCACCGAGCCGGAGCTCTGGAGCGCATGCGCCCAGACCCTGTGCTCTGCAACGACAGACGCCACTGTAATGGGAGGCCCACAGGAGCCAAAGAACAAAGACGGATGAAAATGGAGAAATGAAGGATCAATAGAAGTGGCCCGCCCGCTCCCCTCCCTCCCCAACCCAACCCCCGCCATAACTGAACTCTCACTTTCTTCAGACGATGCATGTTTTAGACTTAGAGCCATCCCTTGCGCAGTTCAGTAGACAGGTGTGACGAGCCCAAAAAGGGACAGAAGCAGCCTCTTCTTCAAGGGGTGAGTCCCCACCTGGGTCCAGGTGGCTCCTTGTGCTGGAGGCTCTTGGGGACGAGGCGGGAGGCAGCCAGTCTGTTCCCAGGAGGCCTCAGCAGCCAGGAGCTCCCCCAGCCAGGGGGCCTTGACCCATCTGAGCACTGGACCCTGTCCTGTTCACAACTATAGACCGAGAAGAAGAACCTGGGGTATTTGTCCTCACTGGGTTAAATTCACACTGTCTGCACAGCAAGGGCCATTTGATGCTGGGTATGAACCGAGTTCATCAGAAGTAACAGCCTCTCTGGCTGGGGAAGGCGGACACGTCTTCACTTCCACCAGTCACTCAGCTCCTAACCTAACCTTAATCCATCCACTCCCATCCATAGCCACGGCCCTGTGGTCCAAGCAAGAGGGGCTTCCTGAGTAGGCCTTACCTCTCAGAGGGACCATCAGCAGCTCCTTCTTGGTGGTCGTCTCTGAAAAGAAAGCACATTGGAGACGTGCGTGTGGGGGATATTAGAAAGCACGAGACTCAGCATCTGGGGAAGCTCAGTGAGCCCTGGCCGCCCACCCCAGACCACCCTCCCCTCTGTTGACACGGGGCCTGGGTCCTCCTACCTGGAGGCTGAGCCAGACAGAAGGATGCATCCAGAAGGTTCAGGGACGAGTTGATGCGGGACTGAGCCAAGCACTCTATGGCAGCCTTGTCGCAGGTACACAGCAGGCGCTCACAGGTGTCCCCAGACTCTGCACACAGAGCAAGGACACAGCAGTTCACAAGAGCTCCCTGGGAATCCCAAGAGGTGATGAAGACGTTAAAACTGACTCCACATCTGCCCCCCAGAGTCCTGCTTCTCTCGTGGCTTTCTTCTTCCTCTGATGTATTTTCCTTCCCTGATCTTAGCCCTGCCTAACTTACCCGTGTGATTTGTTTCTGACCTTTTCAGTGTCTGACAAGCAAGAGGACATTCCAGAAGGTCGGGGTACCATCAACACATAGGTGATTATCTTGCCCTCGGTGTAGGTGCTCAGCATGCAAGCGTTGAGCAAATGAATCAATGAATCACGCTTCCCTGGTTCGCTGCATTCTTCACCTAGAGACTGACGCCTCTCCTGACCATCCGACATCCAGCCCCTTCAAGGTTCCTGGACTGCGAGGCCCATCAAACATGGGCTCGAACTCTGGCTTTGCCACTTAGCCGCTTGGTGACTTTGGGCAAGTTCCTTTCTCTGAGCCTTCCTCTCCGTGGCTGAACACTGGGGATAACAGCCCCCATCGAATGGGGCTGTCAGGACGACTTGCGCTGTGGGTATAACACCCGTGGCACTTTCAGGCACTAAAAAGGCTGGCTCTAACCCAGAACCCCACCTTGCCATGGTTCTCTTCCCTCTTATGCTCTTGTCCACTCTAACTATTCTGCCAGGATTGTTCAGAGACGTGAAATAAAGCCCCTGGAGTCACACAGCAGGAAAGGTGGAGAGCTGAGACGTGAACATACAAGTGTCTGATTCTTACAAACAAGCCCCCAGCCTATCTGTCCATCACGGCCTCTGCTTCCACTTCCACCACACTGTGCTCGCGGCAGAGACCGGGCTCCATATTATTTGACATTTAACGCTGTTTAAAGATTCTAACGGTCATATCGCTTTATATTTAAGCACTGCTTGATTTTTTTTTTTTTTTTAAAGATTTATTTATTTATTTTGGGCGGGGGTCGGGTTGGGGAGGGAGGGGAGCGGGCGGGCCACTTCTATTCGTCTTTCATTTCTCTGTTTTCATCCGTCTTTGTTCTTTGGCTCCTGCGGGCCTCCCATCACGGTGGGGTCTGTTGTCGCAGAGCGCCAGCTCTGGGCGCATGCGCTCCAGAGCTCCGGCTCTGTGATTGGACACATCAGTCTAGCCGCTCCGCGGCACGTGGGATTTTCCCAGGCCAGGGATCGAACTGGCGCCCCTTGCACTCCAAGGCGGTGTCCTTATCCACTGGACCACCAGGGGAAGCCCCTGCTTGATTTTTGTAACAAATTCCTGAGGCAGGTCCTCTCCTCTCCATTTTGAGCTTCCAAGTTAGGAAGTAGGTCAGGGTACCCCCAACCGAAATCACAGAACGCATAAATAGCAAACTATTTGCCCTTGCCAAGCTCTCCTTTGATACAAGCATAAAATTGTAAACAAAATAATCTGTTGAGCAACTACTGCTTCCATTCAAAAACCATGCGTTGGGCTTCCCTGGTGGTCCAGTGGGTAAGGACACCACCTGGCAGTGCAGGGGGCACCAGTTCAATCCCTGGCCTGAGAGGATCCCATGTGCCTCGGAGTGACTGGACCGATATGTCCAACTACCGATATGTCCAAGGACCTCTGGGACACACGCGTCTAGAGTCGGTGCTCTGCAGCAACAGAGGCCACTGCAATGGGAGGCCCACATGGGCCAAAGAACAAAGATGGATGAAAATAGATAAATCTAAGACCAATAGAAGTGCCCCCCTGCCCCAGAAAAGCCATGCATTGCGTCTCTGCTCCGAGCATGGGACAGACGCCATAGATCTGGCCCTGGGGGGCTCTGAGGGCACACAGCGATGTTGGCAATGGCGTCGATGACCTGGAGCACGGGCTCTCTGGACTGTCATTTCTCGGCCCGGCCTGCTGGGACACCTGGAGACGCTCACCACAGGAGATGCTCTTGGTGACACAGCTGACGTCTGTGCTCAGCGTGGCGGGGTCTTGCAGACAGTCCATCTCGGCGGCCTCCTCGTGGCACCTGCGGTGTTGGGAGCAGCAGCTGCGGCAGGAAGGCTCGGGGTGAGCATGGGGGTCAGAAAAGGGGCGGGCGGCACACCCCGACGCGGTGTCTCTGGCTGGTTTCTGGCAGCGACGTGTTTCACATACTTAGTGCACGTGTGCACACACACACACACTCACACACACACACTATTTGAGTTTGACTTGTGCTGCCTGTGCAGCAGATGCCATCATTATTATTACGAGCATTTACATATGTGAAAACAGATACACAGAGCTGCGTAACTTGCCAAGGCCAAGGCTGATCGCAGAGAGAGGCTAGCAAGCAGGAGGTCAGTGGAGACCCATGTAGAGATAAAAACACATACGCAGACTCACGGCTTTGGGCAAACTCAGACGTTTCTCACACTACCTTACTCGTAAGAGTTTTGGGAAGGTCAGCAGGATGTCAATATAGACCTCACCACATGGTAAACGCTCAGCAAACCATAGCGCTTCTCTCCGGTCCTGCTCACCTGTCGGCCGGGTCCACGGGCAGCCCCTCCATCTCAAACCTGCAGGCGCAGCCGTAGTCTTCCAAGTCCCGGGGGCAGAGCCCCGCCACGCACTTCATGCCGTGCACGAACCGGAGCAGCGCGGGGAAGTTGGTGAAGACCGCCTGCAGCCAGGTGAAGTGGGAGCCCAGGCAGTCTGGGGGAGGGGAGCAGGGAGCATCGGAAGCCGAGTTGAGGAGGGTGCCCCCTTCCTGGGCAGATGGTGCCTCCTCACCTACTGAGCACCCACCGCATAGTCAGGACTATTCTAGACAATGGAAGGGAGGGCATTTACAAGCTGGGGTCCCTGTTGGTTGCCCGGCTGACGGCCATTCATCCATCTTCCTTACCAACGAAACAGAGAAGGACTTAAAGAAGGTGAGCCTCCTCCTAAAGTGCCTAGGGATATTTAATAATTATTTTCAGCTCATCATGGTAGTCCCATGTTCCCATGACATGGTTAGTCTAGGGCTGATCGTGAAACCCACATATGGCCCCCCAAACTGAAGGGGGACTCTGTTAGAAGTTTCTGGGAAATATTCCGTTCCTAATGAAGTATAAAGGCATGGAAGAGGGCCTTTCTGACCTACATGTTTCTCCTTCCTTGAATGTGGTGAGGATATGCAGGCTGCAGCTGGAGCTGCCACCTTGCAGCCATGAGGCCCCAAGCCTAAAGCAGAAAAACCAGTGCGTCCAGGGGAGCGGAGGGGCCAAGGCAGAACGAGCCTGCCGGCCTCTGCCGCCTATGTTGAGCTACCACCCCCGTCCTAGCGCCTCCAGATAGCTTATGTGAGATCACCGAATGTCTTTATTACCTAACTCCCTATTAGTTTGCTGCATGAGTCTCAGTGATACAGTCCTGGGAATAAAGAATTATATATCAGTCCAGGAAAAAAAAAAAGAATGTCAACACTAATAATCTGGGGGTACCCATTACCTGCCAGAAACAGTTACGTGCTTTAAATGGCCCCAAAGTTAAAACTCTTAAGAGTGAGTCATGCTCTAGAAAGCTTTCATGGTCAATGATCCCATAAGTGTCTGGTTAATTCTGCAAGACAGATCCTACTCTGTCACCTCCATTTCACAGGTGAATAAACCGAAGGCCGGGGACATCCAGAAGGTCTCCGCCCAGGGTGGTGACGTGCCGTCCACAAACACACTCTTGCAAAGCAAACAGGCAAGGAAAGAGCGTCCAGCTCTTTAACGCCACATTTTGTGCTCACCCTCTCTCTCTCTACTCTCTCCCTGGAGGGTCATGAACTACTTGATGAGGTCATCTCCCAGCACTGATGTGAAGGCACAGAGTGAGCGAATGAAGCTTGGGGAGATCCAGCGTGGTTTGTGGGGACCACGCCCACCTTGACTTTTCACTGCTCTCCTAGTTGCTTTCCTGCCTCATTCAAACTTCCCTTCCCATGGTTTGTTTCCACACAGTTTAATCAGAAACACGATAAATGGTTCTACGCTGATGAAAATAAAGTCCATCTAGGGTTTATGTGTGTGTGTGCTTATGGGAACATGTATTTTATGCCCCAAAGTCTAGGGCTGATCGTGAAACCACATATGGCCCCCAAACTGAAGGGGACTCTGTTAGAAGTTTCTGGGAAATATTCCGTTCCTAATGAAGTATAAAGGCATGGAAGAGGGCCTTTCTGACCTACATGTTTCTCCTTCCTTGAATGTGGTGAGGATATGCAGGCTGCAGCTGGAGCTGCCACCTTGCAGCCATGAGGCCCCAAGCCTAAAGCAGAAAAACCAGTGCGTCCAGGGGAGCGGAGGGGCCAAGGCAGAACGAGCCTGCCGGCCTCTGCCGCCTATGTTGAGCTACCACCCCCGTCCTAGCGCCTCCAGATAGCTTATGTGAGATCACCGAATGTCTTTATTACCTAACTCCCTATTAGTTTGCTGCATGAGTCTCAGTGATACAGTCCTGGGAATAAAGAATTATATATCAGTCCAGGAAAAAAAAAAAGAATGTCAACACTAATAATCTGGGGGTACCCATTACCTGCCAGAAACAGTTACGTGCTTTAAATGGCCCCAAAGTTAAAACTCTTAAGAGTGAGTCATGCTCTAGAAAGCTTTCATGGTCAATGATCCCATAAGTGTCTGGTTAATTCTGCAAGACAGATCCTACTCTGTCACCTCCATTTCACAGGTGAATAAACCGAAGGCCGGGGACATCCAGAAGGTCTCCGCCCAGGGTGGTGACGTGCCGTCCACAAACACACTCTTGCAAAGCAAACAGGCAAGGAAAGAGCGTCCAGCTCTTTAACGCCACATTTTGTGCTCACCCTCTCTCCTCTCTACTCTCTCCCTGGAGGGTCATGAACTACTTGATGAGGTCATCTCCCAGCACTGATGTGAAGGCACAGAGTGAGCGAATGAAGCTTGGGGAGATCCAGCGTGGTTTGTGGGGACCACGCCCACCTTGACTTTTCACTGCTCTCCTAGTTGCTTTCCTGCCTCATTCAAACTTCCCTTCCCATGGTTTGTTTCCACACAGTTTAATCAGAAACACGATAAATGGTTCTACGCTGATGAAAATAAAGTCCATCTAGGGTTTATGTGTGTGTGTGTGCTTATGGGAACATGTATTTTCATGCAAGACCTGCACTTCACTCAGCTGTACACTTCAAGTGCCATTTTAGGCCTGCCATGGTCTAACCCCCTAGCAATGCAAAGCCCCTTGCTCCTGTCCACCACACTAGAATCTCATTTGGGTAACTTTCAGTTATCAGTGCTAGGAAACAGCATTGTGCAATTGACAGTCATGGAAAAGATCTGTAATTGATTGATGGAATGCTTCTTAAAACTTTATATTATTTACTAGTTGAGAAGGAAAAATAAAACTACTTTAGTGTAAGGAAACCAAGCTCTGGACTCAGAGAAGCCCTTATCCCTTCTAGTTGCGTCGCTTTGAGCAAGTCCCTTAACCGGCTTGCTTGTAAAAGAGGAGCTCCATTCTCCTCCTGGCCAGGTTGTGGTAAGAATGAAGGAAGGACAGCAAAGCCACCTGGCCCCTCAGTGACTCACCCTGCAATAAAAGGCACCGCTGTTCTCACCAGGATCCGATCACATTGTTTGGAGCTTGCTGGGGAGGTCGTGGAGCTCAGCCAGCAGGCCCTGAGCTCGGTTAGTTTCCTTAGATTTCCCCCCTACACGCACATACACCCCAATGCGCTGACACCCAGGGGATAAGAGCAAGTTCAGACATAACTCACCAAAAATTTCAGCCACATTGTCCACATTTTTAAACATCCCATTGAAGAAAGTCATACCTAAGTGGAAGGAAGAGATAATAAATTAGAGACACTTGGGGTCTCCACTTTTCCTGTCCTGTCCACCCGCTTCAGGAAGAGTGAGGAAAGCCCCTTTTCTCGGGACAGGTTTGACCTTGGACTAACTTTCTAGCAACACGGGTTACTATGGAAACATAAGATAGAAACATGAACTGTGTTTCCAGATAACAATGCTCAGTAGTGAGAAAAGACCCCTGGAAGGTGAGGTCTGTCTGCACAGGTAGGAACTGTGGCTGAACTACAAACAAACCCCTGGAAGGAAGTCATCGCTCAGGGTCTTTATCAAGGCGATGGCTCTTGCAATTGGGCTTTGCCCCTTCTGGGCACCCTTGAAGTCGCACCTATGAGGAGGATATTAGGTATCTTGACTTCTGTAGAGTACGAAGCTTTTAGGCTGACATGGGTTGTAGGGCTGCTCCGGGTGCGCTTCTTGTGCCTGAGCTGTTACTGAGGAACTCTGGACTATGTGGAATCGCTGCCTGGGCTCTTCTTATTAAAGACGGTGGCGGGCATGGCCCATTGGCACGCTGTGCTTCCTGGCCTTGGTCTTCCTAAAAGCCAAGTGTGGCCTGTGAGTCTAACCATCTACCTGAAGAAAACCTCCTCCTGAGCATCACACCTCCCACGGGTGTTGTGTCATTTGGAGAGAGGCCACAGACATGTGTCTGGATAGGACTGGTCACTTAGCGTGCACAGGCTCAGGCACCGATAATTTAGTTGACTCTGCTTATGAAAGAAAGGAACCCCCGGTTCCTGGTTATCTTCGCCAGCTAGCTTGCTACATATTATATTCTTCAGCAACATCTGTATAAGAATCCACCTGAGAAAGCTTTATAATCCCACACCAGAAAAACCTCCCCTTCTCCAAGGAGCAATTACAGATCCTTTTTCTGATAAGAGCCCTGCAAGGCATCACCTTTTCCTTTTTGTCACGCTTTTTAATACGGTTACTGTATAATCCTTATTGATCAGCCCATTTATTTCCTTCTCCTGGTTTCCCCCTTTTTTTTTTTTTTGCCTCTAAGTCATCATTCATTTTCCATCCATCATTATTATTCTTTGGCCTGTGTGGGCCTCCCAACTCAAGAGCACGCGCTCCAGAGTGCTGGCTCGTAATTGGACACACCGGCCCAGCCGTTCCGCAGCATGTGGGATCTTCCTGGGCCAGGGATCGAACCAGTGCCCCCTGCACTGCAAGGTGGACTCTTTACCCACTGGACCATCAGGGAAGCTCCAACCTGTGTCTTTTGATGAGACTGTTCAGTGGGGTTGTCTCATAGGAGAGACGGATGGTAGATCAGACACCAGAATAAACATTGAGGGAGAGGAGTTTGAGTCTCGCTCAAATCACACCAGAATACTAAGCGATTCTAGGGTGTATTCAGTGGCATCAATCTCCCTGTCTATATCCTAGACCGCTTTCTACCCAACTCCGTCTCCTAAGAAAAGACCGAAGATCCTTACTGATGTTTTCCGAGAGTCCTGGAGGCAGCTGCCGCGGCGGGTGTGGGGTGTCGAGAGGGTGGGCCCCTGTGAAGAGGGGAAGAACAGGGTCAGTACAAACACCGCCACTGCCCACGTGCTGGGCCAGGGCTGGGAGGCGGCCGCCAGGAGGGCAGTGAGGATGCAGGTAAACAGAACTCTACACCTGTTCTTCTAGTACCTGGAGTGACCAGGGTGGCCCAGAGTTTTATATTGCCTGGCCTGAAGGGAACAGCCTTCTTGTTTGGGATGGAGAGATTTGGGGACTCAAGGGAATGGCTGTGGGTCAAAGAGGCCAACACTCTCAGAGGGAGTCAGCAAAGCAAAGGAAGGCTGCCGCGAGCAGTGGAGGAGAGGCAGGACTAGGGGAGGGGGCCTTGCCTGGTGGCCCCGTGCCCTTCGCTTGGCGATCTCATGGGCTGTAGTCCTCCAGGCTTCTCTGTCCCTGGGATTTCCAGGCCAGAATACTGGAGAGGACGGCCATTTCCATCTCCAGGGAAGCTTTCCGATGACCCAGGGGTCAAACACGCGTCTTCTGCACTGACAGGTGGCTTCTTTACCACTGGTGCCACAGGGGAAGTCCCAGTGTCCACGTAAACATCCAAGGAGCCAGACCTCCTGTAAAATACCGCTACTCACCACCATGGGGAGCCGTCAGCATTCCTAGGAGGACGAGCGCAATCATGGCCGCAGAGCCCGCGGAGCGACCCTGGCATCCGCCGGAACAGCGTCCTGGGAGAGACGTCAGCTGAACAGGGAGGCTGAGCTTTCAGAAACCAGGACACGAGACCCCACAGGCGCTGTCTGTCCTGAAATGCAGCGCGGGAAAAGGAGGCAGGCCTCAAGGAGTTTCTGTCCCAGCCTTGCCAGCCGCTTAACTAATACTGTTGAGCCAGGCTGGGCCCCGGGACCCTCCCGCTGCCGCGCGGCCTTGCCTGAACCTGGACCTACCTCTCCTGGGGGTGTGAGGCGCGCTCAGTGAAGCACCCAACTCCGCTCATGGCGGATGGAAACGAGGTTTATTTAGGCTGGCGCCAGCGACCACCCGCAAGGAACTCAGTTTCCTGCGAGGGCCCCGACTGGATGGAAAGGGTGGGTTTTAAAGGCTGGCCCAATCAATGGCGCAAGACCCTCCCCTTTGATTGAGATTGGCCACACATGTTCATTCCCTCTTACAATCAACAGAATAGTCCAGGGGCTTCTTTGTTAATCGCAGTCAGTTACAATTAACAGACAGCAATCAATGCTAACAGATGAATCTTTAACCAGTAACCATCAGTAAACCATTATGCATTCCCTTTTACACCTCTGATCAGTTGCTATTGGTTGGGGAAGGCCATGAACCCTGGTTGGTAACAGTAAGACAGTAAAGAGATCATACTCTCTCTTGGAGGCTCAGTTTATCCATCTGTAAAATGGAAACCTCATTGTGTGCTCCTTGAGGACCCAGTTCTGTTCTCATTCACTTACTCACTAAATTCACAGTCCTTTATTCTGTGTCAGCCATGCCACAAGGATCCAGGAAAGCAAGTGAAAAAGCACACCTGACCTTTGAGTGGTTCACAGACTAATGGGAAAGACAGCAATTGAACAAGCACTGCTGTGTGGTTTTTATAAACTGAGCTCTGAGGAACCTCTGTGTGATGATCCACTAGCACTCTGAGCAGCATTCTTTTTTTAAATGTCATTTTGTAATTGAAGTCTACGTAATTTATAAGGTTGTTTATGTTGTTTTAGTTTGGGTGTATAGCAAAAGTGATTCAGTGATATATAATATGATATATATATATGTATATAAGTTTTCAGATTATTTTCTATCATAGGCTATTATAAGATATTGAATATAGTTTCCTGTACTGCACAGAAGGTCATTGTTGTTTATCTATTTTATATTTAGTGATCAGTCACTCACTCATGTCTAACTCTGGGACCCCTTGGACTGTAGCCCACCAGGCTCCTCTGTCCATGGGGTGTTTCAGGCAAGAATACTGGAGTGGGTTGCTATTTCCTTTTCCAGGGGATCTTAGTGTATATCTGTTAATCCCAAACTGCTAGTTTATCTCCTGCTACTGATTTCTTTCAGTCACTAGAAGTTTGTTCTCTATGTCTATGGATCTATTTCTGCCTTGTAAATCAGTTCACGCATATAGTTTTTTAGATTCCACATGTAAGTGAACTCACATGATATTTTTGAGCCGGCTGACTCTGAACCTCTGTACCAACTTCACAGGATAAATCTGTCTATGGTGGTACTGCCCTTTAGCAAACAGTGCTTTTCCTGGGGCAGCTCCATCTTTCTTCCCCTTGGCTTTTGAGCAATTTGAATACTTTGTGACTAGAAGTATGGGTGGGTCAGGAATCTGCCACATTTCAGCTCTAAGCTGTCCCTGGGATCTGAGCAGTAAATGTTTTACTTCAGTAGTTATTCGCTGCCTATTGACTCAAGTGGGTCTACTATTATTTAATACGGAAGAAACTATTTAAAGGCTAGGGAATGTAACATCATTTTGGCTCCCTGGGACTCTAACTCTCAAAGTACTGAGACATACATACTCTGCTTTAGAACATGTTTTTAAGACAAAGTTTGAGTGATAACACAGAGGGATCATGCTACCCCAGTGGCATACGCAGGGCTGCCCAGTACAGTTGTATGTGTTGTGCAGTGTGCAAAGGTGTTGTGTGTGCTGATAGGGAAGGGGGTGGGGGGTTGAAACACAGCTAGTGCTCCGCTCCCAAGCTTGCCCTCTGCAGGGCCGTGCCAGCCTGGAGGAACATGTTCTGCTGTTTAATCTCCTGGCTGGCCCCCAACCCCCTAGCACTCTGAATTTTTAAGTTTTTTTCAGATTATAAGGTTGTTTATGTTGTTTTAGTTTGGGTGTATAGCAAAAGTGATTCAGTGATATATAATATGATATATATATATGTATATAAGTTTTCAGATTATTTTCTATCATAGGCTATTATAAGATATTGAATATAGTTTCCTGTACTGCACAGAAGGTCATTGTTGTTTATCTATTTTATATTTAGTGATCAGTCACTCACTCATGTCTAACTCTGGGACCCCTTGGACTGTAGCCCACCAGGCTCCTCTGTCCATGGGGTGTTTCAGGCAAGAATACTGGAGTGGGTTGCTATTTCCTTTTCCAGGGGATCTTAGTGTATATCTGTTAATCCCAAACTGCTAGTTTATCTCCTGCTACTGATTTCTTTCAGTCACTAGAAGTTTGTTCTCTATGTCTATGGATCTATTTCTGCCTTGTAAATCAGTTCACGCATATAGTTTTTTAGATTCCACATGTAAGTGAACTCACATGATATTTTTGAGCCGGCTGACTCTGAACCTCTGTACCAACTTCACAGGATAAATCTGTCTATGGTGGTACTGCCCTTTAGCAAACAGTGCTTTTCCTGGGGCAGCTCCATCTTTCTTCCCCTTGGCTTTTGAGCAATTTGAATACTTTGTGACTAGAAGTATGGGTGGGTCAGGAATCTGCCACATTTCAGCTCTAAGCTGTCCCTGGGATCTGAGCAGTAAATGTTTTACTTCAGTAGTTATTCGCTGCCTATTGACTCAAGTGGGTCTACTATTATTTAATACGGAAGAAACTATTTAAAGGCTAGGGAATGTAACATCATTTTGGCTCCCTGGGACTCTAACTCTCAAAGTACTGAGACATACATACTCTGCTTTAGAACATGTTTTTAAGACAAAGTTTGAGTGATAACACAGAGGGATCATGCTACCCCAGTGGCATACGCAGGGCTGCCCAGTACAGTTGTATGTGTTGTGCAGTGTGCAAAGGTGTTGTGTGTGCTGATAGGGAAGGGGGTGGGGGGTTGAAACACAGCTAGTGCTCCGCTCCCAAGCTTGCCCTCTGCAGGGCCGTGCCAGCCTGGAGGAACATGTTCTGCTGTTTAATCTCCTGGTGGCCTGGCACAGGCACCCAGAGCTGTGGTGGGCCACTCTGCACGTCAGCAGGGCTTGGTGCTGGGGAAGGTGTCCAGGGGAGAAGGTATTTATAGGCTGCAGGACCACTGCTCCGTGGACTTGCCCGGGGCCTGGCACAGCCTCTGCAGGTGTCAGATCAACGTGTGTCGAATGGATGGGAAAGGAGACGGTGAGAGCTTGAGACGAGCACTCCACAGAAGAACCCTCTAATATTCTGTTCATCATCTGCCAGCCACAAGGCTCTGCCTGTCACCTTTTTTAACCCCGTAAGTTCTTATAGCAGGTTACATTTCAAGGTCAGACGGGCCCTCTGAGGGCATCGGCTCTTCTGCCAGAACATGATATGCCCTGGGGACTCCACGGTGGCCGCTGAAGGCACTTCTGGGGACCCGTGCAGTAGTACCCACAGCCCTGAGGCTCCCAGCACTGTCCGCACTCGCCGAGCCGGAGTTCTAAGTGTCATCATGGGTGCCAAAGGTTTGCGCTCAGAAGAGGTGGCGGAAGCACCCAGTCCAAACTTCCTTTTTTTCAGATGAGAGACCAGTGAGACTAGAGACTGGCCCTGTATGGTAAGAATGCCCCAGTCCCCAGATCCAGTCCTCACTACATTAACAACATAACCTAGGAGGCACCGTGAGGACTGAATGATTTACTTCATGCACGACACTTACACGTACCCGATGGAGAGAAATGGCTGAAAATCATCAGTAATTACGGTGTCTAGTCTCAGTAAAGGTTCAAGAAATGCCAGCTATTGCAATGAAGGCTCCAATTCCCTGCTGGGATAGAAGCCCCAATGCAGGAGGGTCAGTTTAGCACCACGGACGTTGTTCTTTTCTCTTGTGACACGCGTTTCAGGAGATATTCTCCTGGGCGTCTCGCTGATAACACAGAGTCTGTGGCTGGCCAGTACAGTTGTATGTGTTGTGCAGTGTGCAAAGGTGTGTGTGTGCTGATAGGGAAGGGGGTGGGGGGTTGAAACACAGCTAGTGCTCCGCTCCCAAGCTTGCCCTCTGCAGGGCCGTGCCAGCCTGGAGGAACATGTTCTGCTGTTTAATCTCCTGGTGGCCTGGCACAGGCACCCAGAGCTGTGGTGGGCCACTCTGCACGTCAGCAGGGCTTGGTGCTGGGGAAGGTGTCCAGGGGAGAAGGTATTTATAGGCTGCAGGACCACTGCTCCGTGGACTTGCCCGGGGCCTGGCACAGCCTCTGCAGGTGTCAGATCAACGTGTGTCGAATGGATGGGAAAGGAGGCGGTGAGAGCTTGAGACAGCACTCCACAGAAGAACCCTCTAATATTCTGTTCATCATCTGCCAGCCACAAGGCTCTGCCTGTCACCTTTTTTAACCCCGTAAGTTCTTATAGCAGGTTACATTTCAAGGTCAGACGGGCCCTCTGAGGGCATCGGCTCTTCTGCCAGAACATGATATGCCCTGGGGACTCCACGGTGGCCGCTGAAGGCACTTCTGGGGACCCGTGCAGTAGTACCCACAGCCCTGAGGCTCCCAGCACTGTCCGCACTCGCCGAGCCGGAGTTCTAAGTGTCATCATGGGTGCCAAAGGTTTGCGCTCAGAAGAGGTGGCGGAAGCACCCAGTCCAAACTTCCTTTTTTTCAGATGAGAGACCAGTGAGACTAGAGACTGGCCCTGTATGGTAAGAATGCCCCAGTCCCCAGATCCAGTCCTCACTACATTAACAACATAACCTAGGAGGCACCGTGAGGACTGAATGATTTACTTCATGCACGACACTTACACGTACCCGATGGAGAGAAATGGCTGAAAATCATCAGTAATTACGACGGTGTCTAGTCTCAGTAAAGGTTCAAGAAATGCCAGCTATTGCAATGAAGGCTCCAATTCCCTGCTGGGATAGAAGCCCCTTTGGTGAAATGCAGGAGGGGGTCAGTTTAGCACCACGGACGTTGTTCTTTTTCTCTTGTGACACGCGTTTCAGGGAGATATTCTCCTGGGCTGTCCTCATGCTCAGAGTACAGGCAGAGCGTGATGTTTATTGGAATTGTAACTACATATATTGGAGTTTCAAGAATATAGTTCGAATGTAAATGAGCAGAAATGACCTTATTACGGACATAATTGTGACTCGGCTCTAACATTTTTTTAAAAGTAGGTCATGGCTGGGAGGACGGAGAGCTTGTGTTTAATGAGACAGAATTTCAGCTGGGGAAGGTGAAAATGTTCTGGGGATGAAGGTTGTAATGTTAGCACAACAATGTGAACGTACTTAATGCCGTGCACTGCACACTTAAAATGGTTAAAATCGTAAATTGTATGTTATACATATTTCCCCACAATTAAAGCTGTAAACGCCAGCACCTCATTCCTTTCCACACCGCCTTTCACGGGTTGGGTCATTCTTTGTGTTGAGTCTCCAGCAGCACAAGCCAGCAGCGGGCCAGCGTGCGAGCTGAGCCTTGGCTGCCCGCCAGCGCCTGTCTGCCCCACCAGTACTCACAGTGTGTCTGCACAGTGCACAACACATACCGCAGGATTTGGCAGCCCTGCCACTGGAAAGCAAGGTCAGATTCAAACTCTGTCCTGAAGCCACGATATGCAAAATATGTATAAACCAACCATTTCACATTCTTTGGGGAACGATATCCTTAGGGAACTAAAGCGAGTCTAATGCTAGGACTTTCCAGGTGGGGAATCAAAGCTCAGGAACGTGTCAAGGCTGCCTTCGTCCAAAGGCACCACCGCCCGGGCACCCCGGCAGCACGAGGCTCATGAATCAAACTGAGCTCAGCAGTCTGATGTAAACTTTTGGTCCAGGTGCTTTACCCTCAACGGTGATGCTGGTCATTAAATCTCAGATGAGCAGCCTAGTCATTTCATTCACTGTATAACTGATGAGATTTTTGGCCATATTTCCTTGGGAGGCCCCGAGAGTGGCCAGCCACTCGCTGCAGTGTGGTGTGACCCTGACGCGGATAATCCCCAGCTGGGAGCCAGGCAAAGGGAAATCTCAGCGTGGTCAGAGGGGACAGCACAGGTCAGCCCTGAGCAAAGGGGACAGGGGCTTGAAGCAAGGCAGGGGGAATGTGTACCTTAGGATCTGGAGGTGGGACGGCTCAAGGCTGCCGCCAGAATCCAGCATACTCCTGGAATCCAGCCACCTCCTGCTGGCCGAGGCAGGCGCCTCAGGGGAGTGACCTGCGTCCACCTGGAGGAGAATGACCTTTTCCTAATGTGCCCAAGGAAGCCTCCGGGGCTGTCAGTGACCCCGGGGCCACACTGTCCTGTGGGACTGAGGGTCTCCAGGCCTCGCCTTGGTCTGCCTGCGCTGGAGGCGTGGCTCACCAAATTATCCCTTGTAGACGGATGCCCCACTCCCTTCTAGGGTGTGTCTAAGACCAAGGCTTCTCCAGCCAGACAGATCCCGGGTGGGGTCAGGCTTGGGGGCTCCAGCTCCGCCTTTCCGTTCGCGAGTGCCCTGAGCCAGACAGGGACGCTGCCTGGTACTTGTCTTCCTGGGCAGGAAGGCACTCATTCATCTCCTGCTGGGTGGTGGAGGATTGAATGGAGCAGCTCTTGTCAAGGAGGGTCCTGCCTGGCATGAACTAGGTGCTCAGTAAGGCCAGCTCGTGATTAGTGATTACTCTGTTTCCACATCGGTTGCCCTAGGGAGGGACATTGGTCCGACAGGTTTGTTGGGGCCTCACTGAAGTGCCGTCTGAGATTTATTTTATTGGCTGTTCTGGGTTCTCACTGCTGCTGCAGGCTCTTCTCTAGTGGCAGGGAGTGGGGCTCCTCTCTAGTGGAGGTGCGCAGGCTTCTTGTTGTGGTGACTTCTCTTGCTGTGGAACTCGGGCTCCGGGGCACACGGGCTTCAGTAGTTGTGGCCCATGGGCTCCATAGTTGCGGCTCTGAGGCTCTAGAGCACTGGCTCCATAGTTGTGGTTCGTGGACTTAGTTGATCCACACCATTTGGGATCTTCCCTCATAAGGAGTGCAACCCGTGTCTCCTGCACTGGCAGGCGAACTCTTCACCACTGAAGCCCCTCATGTTAGATTTTTTTTTTCTCCAGGTAAATTGAACCAGATGCTGCCCTCTGGCATTGGATCTCTTTGTGGCCAGCCACCAATCGCTGCTGTGCCGGAAGGGCAGGCGCCCTAGGGGAGATGACCTGCGGGTACCTTAGGATCTGGAGGTGGGACGGCTCAAGGCTGCCCGAATCCAGCATACTCCTGGAATCCAGCCACCTCCTGCTGGCCGAGGCAGGCGCCCTAGGGAGTGACCTGCGTCCACCTGGAGGAGAATGACCTTTCTAATGTGCCCAAGGAAGCCTCCGGGGCTGTCAGTGACCCAGGGCCACACTGTCCTGTGGGACTGAGGGTCTCCAGGCCTCGCCTTGGTCTGCCTGCGCTGGAGGCGTGGCTCACCAAATTATCCCTTGTAGACGGATGCCCCACTCCCTTCTAGGGTGTGTCTAAGACCAAGGCTTCTCCAGCCAGACAGATCCCGGGTGGGGTCAGGCTTGGGGGCTCCAGCTCCGCCTTTCCGTTCGCGAGTGCCCTGAGCCAGACAGGGACGCTGCCTGGTACTTGTCTTCCTGGGCAGGAAGGCACTCATTCATCTCCTGCTGGGTGGTGGAGGATTGAATGGAGCAGCTCTTGTCAAGGAGGGTCCTGCCTGGCATGAACTAGGTGCTCAGTAAGGCCAGCTCGTGATTAGTGATTACTCTGTTTCCACATCGGTTGCCCTAGGGAGGGACA
Organism: Tragulus kanchil; assembly: GCA_022376925.1. Lineage (NCBI taxonomy): Eukaryota > Metazoa > Chordata > Mammalia > Artiodactyla > Tragulidae > Tragulus > Tragulus kanchil. The sequence continues at coordinate 9,217,696 of JAIOJX010000002.1, read as the reverse complement.
TTGGTCCGACAGGTTTGTTGGGGCCTCACTGAAGTGCCGTCTGAGATTTATTTTATTGGCTGTTCTGGGTTCTCACTGCTGCTGCAGGCTCTTCTCTAGTGGCAGGGAGTGGGGCTCCTCTCTAGTGGAGGTGCGCAGGCTTCTTGTTGTGGTGACTTCTCTTGCTGTGGAACTCGGGCTCCGGGGCACACGGGCTTCAGTAGTTGTGGCCCATGGGCTCCATAGTTGCGGCTCTGAGGCTCTAGAGCACTGGCTCCATAGTTGTGGTTCGTGGACTTAGTTGATCCACACCATTTGGGATCTTCCCTCATAAGGAGTGCAACCCGTGTCTCCTGCACTGGCAGGCGAACTCTTCACCACTGAAGCCCCTCATGTTAGATTTTTTTTTTCTCCAGGTAAATTGAACCAGATGCTGCCCTCTGGCATTGGATCTCTTTGTACAAGGGCACAGGGTGCCTTTGAATTTCCACCTACCTCTTGGAATAGCAGCCGGGTCTCAGACACCCCTTGAGAGCATCCCCTCCATCCCTCTCTTGCTCCCTCCTCACGCTCCTCCACCCCTCCATCCTCTCATCTCATCTTCTCCCTCTCTCCCTTCTTCCCTCTCTTCCTTCTTCCTTACTCTCCTCCCTCCATTCTTTCGTCCCTCATTTTCTCCCTCCTTCCCTCTCTTGATCCATCTTTAACCCCTTGCCTCCATCCCTCCCCTCTTCCCTCTGCGATCCCCCCCACCCCACCACACACACACATCAGGAGAAAGGGGTGCCTACCGTGAGGTCTCACTTGAAAGCCGCCGGATGAAGGATGCCTGGCTCTGCAAAGAATGGGGACTGAGTCCTTTATACCCCGGGGAGAGACCCTGCGTCATGTGACCCTCCTCCCCCTCCTCACGTCAAGAGGACAGGCCTTCAGGAGCCTGACAGGTGGGCCACCTCTGCGAAGGAGAAGTCATAATGCTCTGGTGTGGAGCAAATGAAGGCTCCATATTAAGGGGCCCATCCTGAGTCTCAAAGGAGACCCAGGTTCTAATTAAAGAACAATGGCTCCCCTGTTCCACACTCCCACCTCATCTCAAAGGCTCCGAGGCCCAGAGATTATGTCTGGGGGTCATCAGGAGAGCAGGGAGGAAATTCACAGGGGCCGTCCTCCGGGAAAAGGGCCGGCTTTGTCTGCTCTAGTTAATTTCTCAGCAAGAGGATCTCTGGGGTGCTGCTTCTTATATGTTCCTGGCCTCAGGCCTGGGAATTTGATACCTCTTTCCTTTAGGGGCTTTCTGCAGAGCGCTGGGGTACAGCGAGATGGGGCTTCTCTTGCTGTGGACTGGGCTCTGGGGCACCGGGCTTCGTGTTGGGCGCAGGGCTCAGTAGTTGCCGGCTCTGGGCTCTAGAGCACTGGCTCCATAGTTGTGGTTCGTGGACTTAGTTGATCCACACCATTTGGGATCTTCCCTCATAAGGAGTGCAACCCGTGTCTCCTGCACTGGCAGGCGAACTCTTCACCACTGAAGCCCCTCATGTTAGATTTTTTTTTTCTCCAGGTAAATTGAACCAGATGCTGCCCTCTGGCATTGGATCTCTTTGTACAAGGGCACAGGGTGCCTTTGAATTTCCACCTACCTCTTGGAATAGCAGCCGGGTCTCAGACACCCCTTGAGAGCATCCCCTCCATCCCTCTCTTGCTCCCTCCTCACGCTCCTCCACCCCTCCATCCTCTCATCTCATCTTCTCCCTCTCTCCTTCTTCCCTCTCTTCCTTCTTCCTTACTCTCCTCCCTCCATTCTTTCGTCCCTCATTTTCTCCCTCCTTCCCTCTCTTGATCCATCTTTAACCCCTTTCCTCCATCCCTCCCTCTTCCCTCTGCGATCCCCCCCACCCCACCACACACACACATCAGGAGAAAGGGGTGCCTACCGTGAGGTCTCACTTGAAAGCCGCCGGATGAAGGATGCCTGGCTCTGCAAAGAATGGGGACTGAGTCCTTTATACCCCGGGGAGAGACCCTGCGTCATGTGACCCTCCTCCCCCTCCTCACGTCAAGAGGACAGGCCTTCAGGAGCCTGACAGGTGGGCCACCTCTGCGAAGGAGAAGTCATAATGCTCTGGTGTGGAGCAAATGAAGGCTCCATATTAAGGGCCCATCCTGAGTCTCAAAGGAGACCCAGGTTCTAATTAAAGAACAATGGCTCCCCTGTTCCACACTCCCACCTCATCTCAAAGGCTCCGAGGCCCAGAGATTATGTCTGGGGGTCATCAGGAGAGCAGGGAGGAAATTCACAGGGGCCGTCCTCCGGGAAAAGGGCCGGCTTTGTCTGCTCTAGTTAATTTCTCAGCAAGAGGATCTCTGGGGTGCTGCTTCTTATATGTTCCTGGCCTCAGGCCTGGGAATTTGATACCTCTTTCCTTTAGGGGCTTTCTGCAGAGCGCTGGGGTACAGCGAGATGGGGCTTTGTAATGAGACCTGCTAGATTCCCTGCCTGTCCTGCTCACTCGTGAGGGAAGAGGAACGCGGAGCGTGTCGCTGCTCAGGTTTGGCTCTGCCTCCGTGGGGAGGAATCCCAGCAGGATCATGGGAATGAGACGAGCCCGGTGCAGAGCGTGGATGGTGCAGAGCCCATTATGTCCTGGCTCCGCCTCGTTCCTTCATAGCCCTGTTGGGACTTGTTTCCTTTCCAGATTTAACAAGGAGCAGTAACATTTGTTGAGTGCCTGTTACCTGCCACAAATGTGCTTTATAGGACTTAGTTTTTATCATCCTGACAACAGCGGTGTGGAGCAGTAGCTCCATTGTACTGATGAAACAAACACTGAACATCGAGGTTTGACACCTTAGTTGGAGTTCAAGTGTGACGGATCAGGCATCCATCACCTTGGCATCCAGGTGAGCCTGGCTGAGAGCCCTGTGAGCTGTTCCCTCCATCACTGCCTCCGGGAGACCCAGGATCCATCCTACAGCCAGATCTGGGGAGAGCTGAGCAAAGTCCACTGAGGGATTTCTTCACGTAATTGGTTGTCCTCATGCATCGCAGCTTTTGGTTAGAGATGGTTAATTATTGTTCAGTGTCTCACGAGGCAGACATGCACCTGTGCTTTGCCTCCAGGAAGAATCCTGGTTAACAATATTACCTGTGTGGACATGCCGTCTCCATGACTGGCCAGGGCGCCATAACTGTCCCATTCCTTTTTCTCATTGGTAAACTGCTGGTGGCCACATACGCCCAGGTTAGTAGGAGTGTCACTGTGGAAACCCCCAATGGCTCCTTATTGCCCTAAATGCCCCCACTTCAGGGCTTATTCAACCCAGGAGGGGTCAAGCCTCCCATTAATCTCCAGGAGACCGTGGACTCCAGGCTCTGATCAGTGTCCCTCTGGGCCCCCCTTTGCTTCCTTCTGTGTTGGGACAGAAGGTGTGACCCTAGCAAACTAGTCCTCAGAGACTTTGTCCCTGCTGGGTGGGCCTCAGAGCTGCCCCGCACTTGGGCTTTTAAGAGTTGCAGATGTGTAATCATGATCCCTAAGGGAGGGGTTGGTGGGCTCCACATGGGCTTTCCCGCAAGCAGATAGACGGGTGTGGGGACCAGGTCAGCCCTGGTCCGTCCTCTTCCTTTTTCTTTTGGTTCTGACATCATAATTCTTTACTGATTCATGTACTGTTTTACCATAAAGTCTCTTTACGGAAGAGGAGCACAAGCTGGAGGAGGGGGGGGTGGTGCAGAGCCCATTATGTCCTTCCGCCTCGTTCCTTCATAGCCCTGTTGGGACTTGTTTCCTTTCCAGATTTAACAAGGAGCAGTAACATTTGTTGAGTGCCTGTTACCTGCCACAAATGTGCTTTATAGGACTTAGTTTTTATCATCCTGACAACAGCGGTGTGGAGCAGTAGCTCCATTGTACTGATGAAACAAACACTGAACATCGAGGTTTGACACCTTAGTTGGAGTTCAAGTGTGACGGATCAGGCATCCATCACCTTGGCATCCAGGTGAGCCTGGCTGAGAGCCCTGTGAGCTGTTCCCTCCATCACTGCCTCCGGGAGACCCAGGATCCATCCTACAGCCAGATCTGGGGAGAGCTGAGCAAAGTCCACTGAGGGATTTCTTCACGTAATTGGTTGTCCTCATGCATCGCAGCTTTTGGTTAGAGATGGTTAATTATTGTTCAGTGTCTCACGAGGCAGACATGCACCTGTGCTTTGCCTCCAGGAAGAATCCTGGTTAACAATATTACCTGTGTGGACATGCCGTCTCCATGACTGGCCAGGGCGCCATAACTGTCCCATTCCTTTTTCTCATTGGTAAACTGCTGGTGGCCACATACGCCCAGGTTAGTAGGAGTGTCACTGTGGAAACCCCAATGGCTCCTTATTGCCCTAAATGCCCCCACTTCAGGGCTTATTCAACCCAGGAGGGGTCAAGCCTCCCATTACTCTCCAGGAGACCGTGGACTCCAGGCTCTGATCAGTGTCCCTCTGGGCCCCCCTTTGCTTCCTTCTGTGTTGGGACAGAAGGTGTGACCCTAGCAAACTAGTCCTCAGAGACTTTGTCCCTGCTGGGTGGGCCTCAGAGCTGCCCCGCACTTGGGCTTTTAAGAGTTGCAGATGTGTAATCATGATCCCTAAGGGAGGGGTTGGTGGGCTCCACATGGGCTTTCCCGCAAGCAGATAGACGGGTGTGGGGACCAGGTCAGCCCTGGTCCGTCCTCTTCCTTTTTCTTTTGGTTCTGACATCATAATTCTTTACTGATTCATGTACTGTTTTACCATAAAGTCTCTTTACGGAAGAGGAGCACAAGCTGGAGGAGGGGTGGGTGGAGCACGGGTAGAGGACCTTCCCATGCCCCCCTGCCCTGGTTTGGCCTCAGAAAGCATCCTTCCTGCTCCTTGAAGAAGGTCCAGGAAACAATCCCCTCCTCAATCCCCACCCTCAAAGGAGCCTGTCCTGCTGCCCTGCAGGTGGGCCAGATACAGCCGGGGGCTTGTGGGGAGAAGAAACTGAGCCACCAGGGTTCCCGGTCATGCTCATCTTTCCCTCCCAGGGGGTTGCTGTTGGGGAGGTCGAGGTGGGATGGAGTCTGACATTCTGGCCCCTCGCTGGCCCCTAGCCCAGATCCTTTCCCTGATGCTAGATTACTCTCTGGGGAACCTCAGGGATCCTTTCCTGTCAAAGGTCCCTAATGAGTATCAACTTGATCCATCAGAGAGAATCAGATCAGAGTCACCCACACAGAGGGAGTGGTGCTGCCTAAGCAGGTGCACATCCCTTTGTTTTAGCACATTGACTGTATCCTCATCAGCTTTGCGAGCACGGGGGCCCCTTTTAAGGCTCCAGGAGTCCGGGCCACAGCTATTTCTGAGCTCGACACCTACAAGCTTTGAGGGCCCCTCCAGGGTCCTGGGGATTTGAAATAAATCTCTCTATGTTTAACCAGACTGGAAAGCATCCAGCTGCTTTTCTCCCCAAAGAACCTGCTGTTCCCTGGTCATGCACCTGAGGGTCTTCAGAGCGGGGAGGACTGTCTCCACTTGGCTGCTACATGGAAAGCGACATTTCTCTCTAAAAGGCAGGCACAGATCATAAAGGAGTAAAACTGACCATTGGGCAGCATCCGAGGTCGGAGTGAGAAGCTGTCCCACAGTAAGAAAGGAAAGGGTCCGGGAGGGGCCACGGGAGAGCTTAGGAATGCTGTGCATAGACCCTCGACACAGCCACAGACATGGAAATAGTGGGCAGGGGCCTCATCCAGTGGAGAGATGACTCAGGGAGGGTTGGTGGGCTCCACATGGGCTTTCCGCAAGCAGATGACGGGTGTGGGGACCAGGTCAGCCCTGGTCCGTCCTCTTCCTTTTTCTTTTGGTTCTGACATCATAATTCTTTACTGATTCATGTACTGTTTTACCATAAAGTCTCTTTACGGAAGAGGAGCACAAGCTGGAGGAGGGGTGGGTGGAGCACGGGTAGAGGACCTTCCCATGCCCCCCTGCCCTGGTTTGGCCTCAGAAAGCATCCTTCCTGCTCCTTGAAGAAGGTCCAGGAAACAATCCCCTCCTCAATCCCCACCCTCAAAGGAGCCTGTCCTGCTGCCCTGCAGGTGGGCCAGATACAGCCGGGGGCTTGTGGGGAGAAGAAACTGAGCCACCAGGGTTCCCGGTCATGCTCATCTTTCCCTCCCAGGGGGTTGCTGTTGGGGAGGTCGAGGTGGGATGGAGTCTGACATTCTGGCCCCTCGCTGGCCCCTAGCCCAGATCCTTTCCCTGATGCTAGATTACTCTCTGGGGAACCTCAGGGATCCTTTCCTGTCAAAGGTCCCTAATGAGTATCAACTTGATCCATCAGAGAGAATCAGATCAGAGTCACCCACACAGAGGGAGTGGTGCTGCCTAAGCAGGTGCACATCCCTTTGTTTTAGCACATTGACTGTATCCTCATCAGCTTTGCGAGCACGGGGCCCTTTGAAGGCTCCAGGAGTCCGGGCCACAGCTATTTCTGAGCTCGACACCTACAAGCTTTGAGGGCCCCTCCAGGGTCCTGGGGATTTGAAATAAATCTCTCTATGTTTAACCAGACTGGAAAGCATCCAGCTGCTTTTCTCCCCAAAGAACCTGCTGTTCCCTGGTCATGCACCTGAGGGTCTTCAGAGCGGGGAGGACTGTCTCCACTTGGCTGCTACATGGAAAGCGACATTTCTCTCTAAAAGGCAGGCACAGATCATAAAGGAGTAAAACTGACCATTGGGCAGCATCCGAGGTCGGAGTGGAGAGAAGCTGTCCCACAGTAAGAAAGGAAAGGGTCCGGGGAGGGGGCCACGGGGGAGAGCTTAGGAATGCTGTGCATAGACCCTCGACACAGCCACAGACATGGAAATAGTGGGCAGGGGCCTCATCCAGTGGGAGAGATGACTCAGGGTGCAGTAGAAGGCTGATGCAGGGGGCATTCAAACCACACACCTTCCAAAGAAAGAGCTGGTCCTCGGACAGATAACCTCTGTCTTGAAATATACCACCTGATAAGAGTATCTTTGTACCATTTCTCTTCAGATTCTTCTTATAAAGGATGTCACACAATATTTCTCCTTCTCTGCCAGACTCACTTCACTCGATATGACCATCTCTAGGTCCATCCATGTTGCTGCAAATCATATTATTTCCTTCTTTTTTAAGACTCAGTAATATTCCAAATGGATTCACAGACTTGGAGAGCGAATTCATGGTTACTGGTGGGGGAAGAATGGGAGGAAGGGATCTTTAGGGAGCCTGGGGTCGACGCGTACACACTGCTATATTTAAAATGGAAACCCAACAAGGACCTGCTGTGTAGCACAGGGAGCCTGGCTCTATGTTATGTGGCAGCCTGGATGGGAGGAGAGTTTTGGGGAGAGTGGATACATGTATATGTAGGGCTGAGTCCCTTTGCTGTCCACCTGCTACTATTGTTGACTGACTATACCCCAGTATAAAATAAAGTTTTTTAAAGACTGTCTTTGTATCCCTGGGGCTTTGGATCCAGTCGGGCAGTCTAAGCTAACACGGTGGTTTATCGCAGGGGCCTCGGGCCACACAGTGTCCGCCTGATCTCTGGAGGAGCTGAGCCTGAGTAACTAAGCTCGGCCGCGGGGCCTCTCCGTGTCCCTGCGCGGCTGGCCCTCAGTAAAAACCCTGGACTCCATGGCCCGGGTGAGTTTCTCGGTTGACAATACTCCATACACGACACCCTGTATCGTTGCTGGAAGGATTCGGTGCTGCCCATGGGACTCCCCTTGGAGAGGACAGCCGGAAACTTCTGCCTGGACTCTGCCCTCTGCACCCTGTCCCTTTGCTGACCTTAATCTCTGTTTGCTGTAATCTGTGGTAGGTGACTATAACAGTTTTTCTGACTTCCGTGAGATCTATTAGTGCATCCTCAAGGCTGAGAGTGCCCTTGGGGACACACAGAAGAGAAATCAAGACATCGACAAACAGCTCTCTCCACCTCCTAAGGGAAGGGCTTCAGCACCTCCTACTTAAGGAGCTTGGAAAATTATCTGGATCCATAGTACAGCCAGTCTGATTAGTTGTAAAGAACCATGTTTGAATAAACAGCCTAGAGAAATCATACGTGACTCCCTCCGGCCGAGGCATTCTGTTTTGCTCATTTAGGCTTGAGTCGTCTTCCTGAAGTTTCAAGTTTGTCGCTTTGGACACAGAGAGCCTCGGTGCCTGGAGTGGTTTGCTCAGGCTAGTATCACACCGTGAGCCCCGTCTCTTCAGCCTCGGTCATTGTGGGAGTCCCTTGAGCACAGCGACTAGGTCTCCATGACCTTGGGACAGGCAGGGAAGCTGGCATCACCTCACTGGCTAGGAGAGTCTCAGCTTGTGGGCTTCCACTTTGAGTACCTTACCCAGGCTCCCGGGAGAGAAAGAGGCGCTGCTTGCAGACAGACCCAGGTTCAGTTCATTGAGGATCTGCTGGAGCCGGGGTGAATTCTGCAAATGCCACTCACGCGGGCCAGGGGCCAGGGTGAACAGAGGTGGCCCCACGGACTGTTGTCTTTTCAAGACCTCAAATAGATTTGCAGACGTTCTCAAGGCATTTTTGTTTTAAGGCTGGAAGAAAAGAGAGAGAGAGAATCGATGGTGCAGAGAAGGGAAGGCTACAGAGATACACAGTCTGGCAGCACTGGGGGTGACTTGAGCTCTTCCCAGAGGGCCAGAATGGGGCAGCGCTCTGGACAGGCTGTGCCTTCCAGGCCGTGGCAGAGAATGGAGTGTGTGCCAGGGTTTCCCCAGCAGTGCAGTGGTTAAGACTCCGCTTTCCAGGCTTCCCCGGTGGCTCAGTGGAAAAGAATTCGCCTGCCAATGCAGGAGACATGAGTTTGATCCCTGGTCCAAGAGAATTCCACATGCCACGGAGCAACTAAGCCCACGCAGAAACGACTGAGCTCATGCTCTAGAGCCTGGGGATCACAGTGACTGAAGCCCGTGTGCCCGACAGCCGCGCTCCACAGCAAGAGAAGTTGCCGCCGTGTGAAGCCTGCACACTGCCACTGGAAAGTAGCCCCTGCTCTCCTCAGCTAGAGGAAAGCCCGTGCAGCAACAACGATAAGCAGCAAAGCCAAAAATAAGTAAATCAATAAAAGCCACAAAGCAGGACTGGAGGACTAAATTGTTTTTGTTTGATCGTTGGAATATAGAGCATGGCTGTGTGACCACCCATTACATTTACACGGGATTTTTCAGAGTTCAACCAGATTCCATGATGTTTAGAAAGTCAGAGTCCTTTGACTGGACAGTGGGGGACCATAAAATGCAGCACTCAGGTACACCGTGAGCCCCGTCTCTTCAGCCTCGGTCATTGTGGGAGTCCCTTGAGCACAGCGACTAGGTCTCCATGACCTTGGGACAGGCAGGGAAGCTGGCATCACCTCACTGGCTAGGAGAGTCTCAGCTTGTGGGCTTCCACTTTGAGTACCTTACCCAGGCTCCCGGGAGAGAAAGAGGCGCTGCTTGCAGACAGACCCAGGTTCAGTTCATTGAGGATCTGCTGGAGCCGGGGTGAATTCTGCAAATGCCACTCACGCGGGCCAGGGGCCAGGGTGAACAGAGGTGGCCCCACGGACTGTTGTCTTTTCAAGACCTCAAATAGATTTGCAGACGTTCTCAAGGCATTTTTGTTTTAAGGCTGGAAGAAAAGAGAGAGAGAGAATCGATGGTGCAGAGAAGGGAAGGCTACAGAGATACACAGTCTGGCAGCACTGGGGGTGACTTGAGCTCTTCCCAGAGGGCCAGAATGGGGCAGCGCTCTGGACAGGCTGTGCCTTCCAGGCCGTGGCAGAGAATGGAGTGTGTGCCAGGGTTTCCCCAGCAGTGCAGTGGTTAAGACTCCGCTTTCCAGGCTTCCCCGGTGGCTCAGTGGAAAAGAATTCGCCTGCCAATGCAGGAGACATGAGTTTGATCCCTGGTCCAAGAGAATTCCACATGCCACGGAGCAACTAAGCCCACGCGCAGAAACGACTGAGCTCATGCTCTAGAGCCTGGGGATCACAGTGACTGAAGCCCGTGTGCCCGACAGCCGCGCTCCACAGCAAGAGAAGTTGCCGCCGTGTGAAGCCTGCACACTGCCACTGGAAAGTAGCCCCTGCTCTCCTCAGCTAGAGGAAAGCCCGTGCAGCAACAACGATAAGCAGCAAAGCCAAAAATAAGTAAATCAATAAAAGCCACAAAGCAGGACTGGAGGACTAAATTGTTTTTGTTTGATCGTTGGAATATAGAGCATGGCTGTGTGACCACCCATTACATTTACACGGGATTTTTCAGAGTTCAACCAGATTCCATGATGTTTAGAAAGTCAGAGTCCTTTGACTGGACAGTGCAGGAAGAAGGCACCATAAAATGGCCAGACTACTGGCTGTGGGGACAGACAGACAGCAGTCACTTTTGGCAGTAGGAATGGAAATAAAAGTAAAGATGTGTGACCTCTCTCAGGATAGTCGGGGCTCAGATACCTGAAGACAAAGACAGGGGGGTCCTACATTCCATTTCTAGCACCTGAGGCTGCCTTCTTTTTCTTGAATTATAGAAATACACTTAGCTTTGGTCAGGAATTTGAGTGCTTACATGGTGATTATCTTCTGTTTCATTTGTCTTTGTCTTTGAGCTTTCAAGGGGACTCAGAGAGGGTAGGAAGCTTGCCCAAGAGCACACAGCAAGAAACAATGCTTTACTGGGCTGACTCCTGCTTTTTTTTTTTTTTTTTCTGTTTCTTTCTTTCTTTTCAAACTGTGAGGTAAAAGGAACTCAGAAATACCCGCAGACGTTCTAAGTAAGATTTATGATTGCTAGGCAAGTTACACCTCATCTTACTGACCCTGTGCTAACGCAGAGTTCTAGAACCTTTTCATAAAACGCGACTTACGACATCGTCCAGCTGTGTACTTACTGTGTGACTGGAACACCCTTTTCATCCTCTGACAGATGTAGGTTGCATTCTTCAGAAACCAGGAATAGTATTCAAGACAATATCTAAAGATAGAAGTCACAGTAGAGAGTAATAAGTATCACTTGGGGCTATTAGAAGAGAAACATAGTAAGAAAATCATAATGGCCAATGATTCATGGCAAGGAACTCTCCGCCATCTTTATAGAGTGTGGGAGGAGAGGCAGAGAATGAGTTTGTGTAGCAGAAGCTTAGACTTTAGGGTCAGAAAGACTTATTCTTACTTCTACCATCATGACTTACTAGGACGTGTGACTTCAGGCTGATGACTTAATTCTCCAAGCCTTAGCTTTTTCATAGATACACAAATAGCAATAATAAAATCTACACTCACTGGGTATCCTGCGGATGACAGGAGATAACGTTTACAAAGTTCCCCGACAGTGCCAGACTTACCACAGGTGGTCAGTCAGCGAGGAGGTTTGTCTGTTTATTTTTGTGTGAGCTGGAGTGAGAGCACAGGCCTGTCATAGCTTCACGTGCAGCAAACACCAAGCAAGACAGCATCCTGCGCTCGGCTGCTGACCGCAGGGATGGCTTCAAAGGGCATTCTCTAAGCACCTCTGTCTCTATCATTCTGTGATTCTAGTATCTTCTCTGTGGTGTTATGCTAAGTCACTCAGCCGTGTCTGACTCTTTGCAACCCAATGTACTGTAGCCCACTGGCTCCCCTGTCCACGGGATTCTCCAGCCAAAAATACTGGAGTGGGTTGCCACGCCCTCTTCCAGGGGATCTTCCCCACCCAGGGATCGAACCTGTGTCTCCTCTGTCTCCCATATTGGCAGGTGGGCTCTTTACCACGAGCACCACCTGGGAAGCTTCTGGGGAACAGCCAATTGCTCATGTAGAGCTGGCCGTAAAGATTTCCCAGGCTCTATCACCCTCAATTTACCTGGTGAAGGATATCCCATGGACAGAAGAGCCCGGTGCGCTACAGTCTATGCGGTGCCAAAGAGTTGGACATGACTTAGCGACTGAACAACAACAAAAAACCCTCTCACTCCTCTTCTAACACATCACGCCAGGCTGAGGGCACCGGGGCTCAGCAACTACTCAAAGTCCTCTGTAATTATGCCAGCAGATGTAACACAAGGCAAACCAACTTGACAACACTTGACCACACTGTGGCGTGGGCGCCCTCCTCGGCTCTGGGGACCCAGGAGCGAGCGGGGCTCCATCTTGGTTCTCAAGGAGGTGACAGAGCAGCAGAGGACTCACTGGAGAGCCTCCCTCTCGAGGTGCCCCCTCACCTGTGCATGGAGTGCTTCATGCCTGATCACTGAGTGGCCCGCAGAGGAGCCACGCCGAGGCAGAGGCCTGCAAACACTGAGCATAAAGAGCAGCGAGTGGTGCCGATTACCTCCCAGCCCCCGTCCCGGGGTCCCTCCTCTGGCTCGTGCAGAGGCACTGCTGGAAGAAGCGGCACAACTCCATCAGACAGGGGTCGAGCTTCTGCACGGTCAGTGTGGAGGGCGCAGCGGGCACAGGTCCCTCCTTGCGGAGCGTCTCAGGACACCCTGGAAGATGCAATCCCAGACCCGTCATGTCAACAGGCACTTAGCAAGCATCTCCCTTGGTTAGCGACTGCGCTGGGGAATACTCTCTTAGACTGAACTCAGGTAGCTCCAGACCAGCCGGCAAACATGGCCTCGCTTCACTCTGGCTGTCCAAGCTGCTCTGAGAGTTTCTAGAGAGAGATGAAGAGAGGTGAGGGTCCAGTTCCTGGAGGAAACCAGAGATGGTCTTCCTGAAAATTCCTAGAGAAACTTTACATTTCTTATTAGATGGATGGGATGATGGATGGATGGATAGGTAGAGCTAGAAAGAGACAGACTGTGAGGGATGGGCTTCCCAGGTGGCTCTGTGGGGAAGAATCCACCTGCCATCGTAGGAGATGTGGGCTCAATCCCTGGGTTGGAAAGATCCCTTAGAGAAGGGCATGGCAACCCACTCCAGCATCCTTGCCTGGGAAATCTCGAGGGCAGAGGAGCTTGGCAGGCTACAGTTCATCAGGGCGCAAAAGAGTCGGACATAAATGAAGCGACTAAACAACAACAGATACCGATATAGATCCAGGTTGTTGATGTTGTGTAATCACTAATTTGTGTTCAACTCTTTGCAGCTCTCTGGACTGTAGTTTGCCAGGCTACAAACTACATGGGTTTGCCATGCCCTTCTCCAGGGATAGATCCAGTTAGATCCAGTCAACATGCTTTTTAAAACTCAGCCCAACACCTGCCCCCATCCGCACCCCTCGGGTGTTTCTTTAGAACCTGGAGAAAAAAGGACTGTAATTTCCTATGGGAGCATAATCACATCTTTGTCTCTGAAAGCCCCATTTACCATTCACTGCAGGTTTAGAGCGGGGCCAGGGCAGATCTGGGATTATATGAAAAAGGAGACGGTGCAGGGTCCAGCTATTTAATAATGCCTTGTTGACATATGACTGGATGGTTTGGGAACATTTTGTAAATGAGTCTTGAAAGGTACCCAGGAGTGGGAGGGGCCTGAATGTTCCACCAGCTTTGAAGGACTCTTGGTATCCATTTCTCTCCTATGCAAACTGCTTCCACAGCATCAAAGTAAGGTAGGCTATTCAGAAGCCATAAAAATGCAGCACAGACCACAGAAACCCCAAGTCCTGTGCCTCTCTCAAGAGTCCTGAAAATCCATGTACAAGCGCAGGAGAGAGCTTCCTCTAGGATTCTATAAGAAAGAAGTGAGCACCAGCAAGACCCTGCTTCACAGCCCGGGGAACTCCGCTTGGTGTTATGGTACAGCCTGGACGGGAGGAGATACATGTATGTTCCCTTGCTGTCCCCCTGAAGCTATCACAGCTTTGTTAATGGGCTATGTTCCAGTACAAAGCAAGAACTTAAAAAAAAGAGAGAGTGAAATGTATAGGAATATCCTTTCGAACACAAAAGAAGGTAATGGCACCCAACACTTGGGGGTCGATTTTTTTTTTTAAGGCTTGACAGACGTCAGTTTTTATATATAAAATGGATAAACAACAAGGACTTACTGTATAGCACAAACAACTATATCTGATATCTTATGATAACCATAATGGAAAAGAACATTAAAAAAGAATACATAGATTACATATGTGCAACTGAACTATTTTGTGGTATAGCAGTAATTTATACAACATTGTAAATCAATTATACTTCAATAAAAAATTTTTAAAAATTTATTCCATGTGCATACATTGCCTACATTTTAAAAATTTAAGTTTTAGAGGAAATAAAAATAAGATTATAATAAAAACTTTTTAAAAAAGAAAACAGGGTTTGATGACACCAATATAAGATTTTCTAGTTTGCACGGGCTGCAAAAGAGTTTCTAAAGGTTATTTTATTTTATTTTTTTCAGATGAAAATACTTGAAGTATTTTATATGATAATATGATGATCAAGTTCTTTAAGTAACTGAAACGGTTGCTTACATTTTTTCTTTGTTAGACTTACCCCCGTTCTATCTTTATTTTTAATTGAAGCATAATTGCATTAAAGATCATATATTATATGATCCTATTAATATGAATTTCTTTTGGCAACACTACTGAGCATGTGGGATCTTATTTCCCCAGCCAGGGATCAAACCCATGCCCCTTGCACCCTGCATTGGAAAAGCATGATCCTAACCACGGGACCACCAGGGAAGTCCCCAGGGTTGAATTTTGTAGTAATCCTTTTCTCCTTCCTCTCTTTCTGCTAACATCCTGCTCATTGTAAGAATGGCTTCCATTTGCAAAGTGTACAGCACATTCTCAATGGGCGTTCATTCATAACGATTGATTGGAATTAATGGCACTCTCAGTTCCAAATCACTTCCACACACATTATTTTACCCACTAAAGACATTTTTAGTGAGCACCCAGACCCTGCTTCACAGCCCGGGGAACTCCGCTTGGTGTTATGGTACAGCCTGGACGGGAGGAGATACATGTATGTTCCCTTGCTGTCCCCCTGAAGCTATCACAGCTTTGTTAATGGGCTATGTTCCAGTACAAAGCAAGAACTTAAAAAAAAGAGAGAGTGAAATGTATAGGAATATCCTTTCGAACACAAAAGAAGGTAATGGCACCCAACACTTGGGGGTCGATTTTTTTTTTTAAGGCTTGACAGACGTCAGTTTTTATATATAAAATGGATAAACAACAAGGACTTACTGTATAGCACAAACAACTATATCTGATATCTTATGATAACCATAATGGAAAAGAACATTAAAAAAGAATACATAGATTACATATGTGCAACTGAACTATTTTGTGGTATAGCAGTAATTTATACAACATTGTAAATCAATTATACTTCAATAAAAAATTTTTAAAAATTTATTCCATGTGCATACATTGCCTACATTTTAAAAATTTAAGTTTTAGAGGAAATAAAAATAAGATTATAAAAAAAACTTTTTAAAAAAGAAAACAGGGTTTGATGACACCAATATAAGATTTTCTAGTTTGCACGGGCTGCAAAAGAGTTTCTAAAGGTTATTTTATTTTATTTTTTTCAGATGAAAATACTTGAAGTATTTTATATGATAATATGATGATCAAGTTCTTTAAGTAACTGAAACGGTTGCTTACATTTTTTCTTTGTTAGACTTACCCCCGTTCTATCTTTATTTTTAATTGAAGCATAATTGCATTAAAGATCATATATTATATGATCCTATTAATATGAATTTTTTTTGGCAACACTACTGAGCATGTGGGATCTTATTTCCCCAGCCAGGGATCAAACCCATGCCCCTTGCACCCTGCATTGGAAAAGCATGATCCTAACCACGGGACCACCAGGGAAGTCCCCAGGGTTGAATTTTGTAGTAATCCTTTTCTCCTTCCTCTCTTTCTGCTAACATCCTGCTCATTGTAAGAATGGCTTCCATTTGCAAAGTGTACAGCACATTCTCAATGGGCGTTCATTCAGTAACGATTGATTGGATTAAGTTATATGGCACTCTCCAGTTCCAAATCACTTCCACACACATTATTTTACCCACTAAAGACATTTTTAGTGCCCACAATAATTGTTACTATTCTCGCTTTACAGCAGAGGAAACTGAATTCTGGCATTGGAGTGCAGGAGGGTACCTCACCAGTAAATAGCAGAGCTGGGATTTCATCTCAGCAGTCTGAATCTAAATTGTTCAAACAAACCTCTTGTGATTATACTCCACGACTTTGTGTAAAACAGACAAAAGCGAGAGGAGCAAGGACGCTGGTACATACGTGAAACTTTGTGGGGTCCTGGGACCAGGGCTGGATCTTCTCCTGGCAGAAAGGGCCACAGGGCTGGGAGGTCACCTGCAGAGGTGACAATGGCCTCACAAAGGTCAACATGAAATGCTCTTGGGTTATACACACTAACCCGAGAATCATCGCATCTTAAAGGGTTCTAGAAATCTACAGGGAAATGGTAGTCAAGGAAGAGGAAGTGCTTTATCCAAGATTACAGAGTGGTTTAATAGCACAGCAAGACTTCCTTCTCCTGCCTCTTTTCCTGGGAGAACCAGTAAAGGACAATAACAAGCTTAGTCTGCCTCCAGGCACCCTTCAAGCCCCCCGCCCGTAAACAACGTTTCCCACCTGGAGTATCGGGTTTCTCTTTGCTGGGCCACACGCTTACCTGCCGGGGGCTGTTTGGGGGCTGGAGCCTTGGTGGGACTGGGAGTCTGCGTGCCCCGGGTGGAAGGGCCTGGGGTGAAAGGAGAGAGAGGTGAGCTTGAGTTTCTTTTAAGAATGCATGCGCAGAATAGGGGCCCCGCGGCCGGTCCTGCCCCGCTCATCCAAGGCTGCTCCTCCCCCAGCCAGGATCAAACCCATGCCCCTTGCACCCTGCATTGGAAAAGCATGATCCTAACCACGGGACCACCAGGGAAGTCCCCAGGGTTGAATTTTGTAGTAATCCTTTTCTCCTTCCTCTCTTTCTGCTAACATCCTGCTCATTGTAAGAATGGCTTCCATTTGCAAAGTGTACAGCACATTCTCAATGGGCGTTCATTCAGTAACGATTGATTGGATTAAGTTATATGGCACTCTCCAGTTCCAAATCACTTCCACACACATTATTTTACCCACTAAAGACATTTTTAGTGCCCACAATAATTGTTACTATTCTCGCTTTACAGCAGAGGAAACTGAATTCTGGCATTGGAGTGCAGGAGGGTACCTCACCAGTAAATAGCAGAGCTGGGATTTCATCTCAGCAGTCTGAATCTAAATTGTTCAAACAAACCTCTTGTGATTATACTCCACGACTTTGTGTAAAACAGACAAAAGCGAGAGGAGCAAGGACGCTGGTACATACGTGAAACTTTGTGGGGTCCTGGGACCAGGGCTGGATCTTCTCCTGGCAGAAAGGGCCACAGGGCTGGGAGGTCACCTGCAGAGGTGACAATGGCCTCACAAAGGTCAACATGAAATGCTCTTGGGTTATACACACTAACCCGAGAATCATCGCATCTTAAAGGGTTCTAGAAATCTACAGGGAAATGGTAGTCAAGGAAGAGGAAGTGCTTTATCCAAGATTACAGAGTGGTTTAATAGCACAGCAAGACTTCCTTCTCCTGCCTCTTTTCCTGGGAGAACCAGTAAAGGACAATAACAAGCTTAGTCTGCCTCCAGGCACCCTTCAAGCCCCCCGCCCGTAAACAACGTTTCCCACCTGGAGTATCGGGTTTCTCTTTGCTGGGCCACACGCTTACCTGCCGGGGGCTGTTTGGGGGCTGGAGCCTTGGTGGGACTGGGAGTCTGCGTGCCCCGGGTGGAAGGGCCTGGGGTGAAAGGAGAGAGAGGTGAGCTTGAGTTTCTTTTAAGAATGCATGCGCAGAATAGGGGCCCCGCGGCCGGTCCTGCCCCGCTCATCCAAGGCTGCTCCTCAAGCCAGGGACCCGGCAAGGCGCTGAGGATGCAGAAATAGCGCAGCAGCAGTGACTGTTACAATCCACTGAACACAGGAGAAGGCCCTCTGGCTGTAAGGATCAGAGAAAGTGATTTAAAAAACATGTCAATCCGGGGTTTCCCTAGTGGTCCAGTGGGTAAGGACACCGCCTTGCAGTGCAAGGGGCGCCGGCTTGATCCCTGGCCTGGGAAGATCCCACGTGCCGCGGAGCAGCTGGACGGATCTGTACAACTACCGAGCCGGAGCTCTGGAGCGCATGCGCCCAGAGCCGGTGCTCTGCAAGGAGAGGGTCCACTGTGTTGGGAGGCCCACACAGGCCAAAGAACAAAGATATATGAAAGATCAACAGAAGTGGCCAAGAAACAAACAAAAAAAATGTAAAAAAAAAAGATGGATGAAAATAAATAAGTAAAAAATCAATTAAAAAAGGTCAAAATCAAAAAAAAAACCTTCTATCTATAAAATCTTTGAGTCTGAATTTGAATTAAGATATTAGACACACACACACACACACACCGCACTTCTCTAGTCGCTCCGTGGTAGAGAATCCTCCTGCCAATGCAGAAGACACAGATTCAGTCCCTGATCCCACATGCCAAGGGGCAACTACGCCCGTGTGCCACCACCACTGAGCCTGAGCTCTGAAGCCTGGGAGTTGCAACCACGCCAAAGCCTGCGCCCTCCCTGGAGCCCGAGCTCCACACCAAGAGAAGCCACTTCAACGAGCTTCCGTACTGCGGGCAACTAGAGATGAGCCTCTGCTCCCTGCGACTAGAGAAAAACCCGAGCAGCAGCCAAGACCCAGTACAGCCAGAACTATAATGCACATTTTAAACACATAAACCCTTTTTATCTGATTACAGGAGCAGAAACTATAAAAAATTCATCACATGGCAGTGAAGAAAAATCTAAATCCTGACTACTTCCCAGATATAGTCAAGGTTAACATGTTGTGAATTTCTTTGCAGTCTTATTTTTGTTAATTTTTTATTTTCTGTGTATATTTATTGCACAGAGACACATGCATACATATAAACAAACACAAAATTCGAATCAGATTTCACAGTCTTTCAGAGCTCAGACCTTCCTCATAAGACTATATTTTAATATGCATCTCACTATATTTATATGTAATTAATGGCGGTGAGAGCTTCCCTGGTGGCTCAGTGGTAGAGAAGCCACCTGCCAAAGAGATCCCTGGGTCAGGAAGGTCTCCTGGAGAAGGAAATGGCAGCCCACTCCAGTATTCTTGCCTGGGAAGTCCCATGGACAGATGGACAGAGGAGCTTGCTGGAGCCTGGTGGGCTACCGTCCATGGACGGGTAAAAGAATCGGACACAACTCAGCAGTTAAACAACAGCAACAGTGGAGGCAGGAGTGAGCATTCTCTCTTACCCGAGGTTGGGCTTGTCCGGGGCAGGCTGCCCGGAGTGGCCGCTGTCCGGGCAGGGGGCTGAGGAAGTGTCCTTGCGCTCATGGCCTCCTCGGCCTCTGCAGGAGCTGTAGGTGAGGCACGAAGGGGCTCCCAGGGAGGCTCTGGAGGTGTTTTCTCCCTGGTGGACTGGGCCCCCGGCCCGGGTAGTGTGGAAGCCTGGGCCTGTCTGTGGGCTGTTCCCCATGCCCGTGGGGTCCTGGCCACCGTCCCCGTAGCTGCCCAAGTGACAGAAACAGGGCAGTTACCCACTGGACCGCTTTGATTCAGATGTAAAATTGACATACAATCAAAGGGCTTAGGCAGTGCACATGCATAAGATAGACAATCCAAGGACTTCAACTCTACTCTGAACTGGAATAAGAGGGACGAACCTAACATATTTTTCCTAACGACCAATGAAGAAAAAAATCCCCCAAATTCCTAGGTCACTACACAGTCAGCTAGGATGTGTGTTTGGGAGAAGGTAGACTGTTAAATTTAAGAAATAGGTTTCTCATCAGGTGACATAGTGGAAAGGGCACAGGTTCAAAGTGAGGAAACGTGGAGGTATACATCTTGCCCCCAGCTCCTCCATGCTGTGAGCTGGAGGAAGTTACCAAACTTCTCAGTTTTGCCATTAAAACAGAGGTGATGGTACTGACGACACCTGCCTGACAATATCACAGGATGGTTATTAATACAGGTCTCCTCTCATTCATCATTTAAACAACTGTCAGAAGTTTTTACTTGTTCATTCCCATGGTAAGAATTAAAATAATCCTTTTCAAGTTTTACAAAACTAATCCCCTGGGAGGATTTTAAACCTTTAAGTGGAGAGCAGTTGCCATTTTAAAAATACTCAGATTTCTCATTTGGAACATGTCACTTTAGTTAAATATGCTTTTATTACTCTCATTACAGTTTTGGGTAGTTTTTCTTTTATAAGACCAGCACTTACCCTGTTAGGGTGACAGTTATGCATTTTATGATCTTTCTTGCCACACACAAAAATCACATCTTTCCTTCACGTTACCCCGGAAAGCTTTCTACTTCTGTATCAGCCTACTGATGCGGACAATTAGACTTTTCTAGTTAGTGAAGCAGATTCCTTTTCCTCATTTTTATTCCCCTGCCTGCCTGACTTTTATCAGTTCTCACTCTCCTCAGGGGAGCCCCTCTCTGGGTTCTCCAGAATAATAGTTCTTTGTAGGCTGGATAACAACTAATCAGTTTCCTTGTCGACGCCTCTCCCAGATCTGAGAGCTCAGGAAGGAAAGGGACTATGATAGAGTTGTGTTTTTTTGAACAGCTAGCCTGGAGTCTGATATTAAATTCCTGCTTTGAAGAGTAAACGAATGAATGAATGAATTCTGCTGACTCTGATCCACTGTTGGGACTCATTGAGACATAATTGTCTTTTAATGAAAGAGTTATCTCAGTTGTATCTTATTCCAAATAAGATAAGCATGCCTTTTACATCTTCAATGACAACACCCTGATCAGGGTCCACCAACATGATGGGAAAGAGGAGCGCCTCAGCAGGTCGTTGGCAGCAGCTTTTCACACTGGCATCAAGTCATTAACATGTCCTTGGCATCGTTGTCTAGTCAGCTACCAATTCACCTAACCCTGCCTCCCATAAAATACTGACTTCATCTCACAATTTAGTGTGAACTGCAGGAGAGAGATTGCTAACTGCTTTGCTGAAAGAAAAATACCTGATGCTACAATATACTCGAATTGTGTAAGATGTTCCCATTGGGAGGATGCTCAGGGAAGGGTATCAGCAAACTTCTGTACTATTTTTGCAACTGTGAGTCTTAAAAAACTTCAAAATTAAAACGTTATAAACATTAGAGAGACATCTAACGTCTTCTGTCGTCTTTGCTTATTTGCAGCGAACCCGTACTGACTCACATCTCTTATTGAAGGGACGCTGAAGAAATCAGCTGGTGGAAAAGGGACAAAGGAAGGATTTCGCTTATTTATCTGAGCCTAGAGGGATTTAGGGGAGGGGTGGGAAACAAGACAAGAGAGGAAAGAGTGGTCACTCTTACCCAAGGCTGGGAGGGTGGGAGACGCCACGTCCAGGGTGGCCGTGGCTCTGGCCGTGGCCGTGGCTGTGGTTCTACCGTGAAGCTCAGGAAGCCTGTTTGTATTCAAGGTCGGCTCGTCCTCTGAAGGCGGTGTCATCTCTGTCCCGGAAGGGGTTCCCAGAGTGGACCCTTCAGCCCTCTGCACTCCACGTGGGGGGCTGGTCCTTGGTCGTGTTTGCTGGCTTGTGGGCGGGAGCGGTGGAGTCAGGGTCATCCCTTTGGTAGCTGAACATTCAAGGAGACCGTCAACGGCAGCTTTGCTAGGCTGATACTTTGGACACAGAGAACTGGCAAGCCTCTGAAAAGTCACTGGACAGCAAATATACAGACTGCAGGGATCCAAACAACTTGGAACAGTGCCTGATGTTACCAAGAGGAGGGGTTCTCCTTGAAGGACAAATTAAGCTAAACCATCAAGACCTGAAAATGCTGTGTGAAAAAGCCCTGGGCACAGAATGTAAAGCTGTCAGATTGAAAAGCATCAGATGCTTGACGTGTTTCCTGCACAGAACTGGACTCGGGTCAGAGTCCTCGCCCACTTCTCAGCCCTAGGGCCCTCTGCAGCGCTGGCCCTGGGTTTCCTGGAAGAGGGATTAGGTTTGTTCAGTTGCCCTGGGGGTACGACCAGGGACCAGAGGTGAAATCTGGGGAAGAGGCGCTCTCAGGCAGAAGCAACCTGAAGGACAGGCTCCCACAAAGACAGCCTCCAGGTGCGTGACAGCTCAGCTGTGTCCAGCTCTCTGTGACCCCAAAAGACAGAAGACTGATCCGGACCAGGTGATTTTTTGGAAGAGGAGGCAGTCGAGTTAGCCATTAACAGACAAATTGCATTCTGAAATATGGGAAAGTAGAGAAGTTTCATTCCGGAATCATAGTAAAGTTCTAAGGGTGTGGAGATGTATGCCATCTACGGGGGTTTCGGTCATTTTTAGCAGGAGATTTAAGTAAAAGAGAGAAGATGAGGGTGGATTGATGACAGAGAACGTATATTCCTGGCTAAGAACTCTGGACCCTCTGCTGTAGACTCAGGAGTTCTGAGCAGTGAAGAGACATAACCCAATCATATTATCCCTCTTATGGCAATGGATGGATACTTCTGAGAAATAAAAGACTAGGTCAAAGGAGACTGGTTCAGAGGCTGCTAGTAAAGGTACATGATGAGAACCTGAACTGAGATCATTATAGCTGTAGCACACAGTCTTGGGAGATCAGCCACATTGCAGAAATGTTATTCAGCTAGAAGTGACAGCTAAGTCTAGGGGAGAAAGCTATAAGAAGACTCAAAAATGCCCCCTGGTACCAGAGAAGAGGCAGGAAGATGGGTAGGCATGAGTTGGAGGTGCAGAGGACGGTTGGGTAGGGTCTGAGCGTCACAGAGCAGCAAGGTCTGCAACAGGGTCACAGACTCACAGATCTACAAAAGCCAGGTAGTTTACATGAGAAAAAAGAGCAAAGGCAGCAGGGAGAAGAGAGGGCTATGGAAAAGACGAGAAGGAGGTTTCTCCCGACGGGGAGGATGGCAACTCAACTCCAGTTGCTTGTTGCCATGAGTGAAAGGGAGGATCTAGGGCTGCCAGATCATTTGCTAAACAAACAAAAAATATCTGGAAATTAAAAAACATTGTTCATGACGAAATCCTCCGAGTTTAACACAGTGCAACTAAATAAAATACCTGAAGGCAGCACTCAGTCTTCAGCTTGCTAGCTGGGACCCTGGCCAGGAGATGCCCTAGGAGGGGTTGAGAGGGTGCCCTGGGTTTCCTGGAAGAGGGATTAGGTTTGTTCAGTTGCCCTGGGGGTACGACCAGGGACCAGAGGTGAAATCTGGGGAAGAGGCGCTCTCAGGCAGAAGCAACCTGAAGGACAGGCTCCCACAAAGACAGCCTCCAGGTGCGTGACAGCTCAGCTGTGTCCAGCTCTCTGTGACCCCAAAAGACAGAAGACTGATCCGGACCAGGTGATTTTTTGGAAGAGGAGGCAGTCGAGTTAGCCATTAACAGACAAATTGCATTCTGAAATATGGGAAAGTAGAAGTTTCATTCCGGAATCATAGTAAAGTTCTAAGGGTGTGGAGATGTATGCCATCTACGGGGGTTTCGGTCATTTTTAGCAGGAGATTTAAGTAAAAGAGAGAAGATGAGGGTGGATTGATGACAGAGAACGTATATTCCTGGCTAAGAACTCTGGACCCTCTGCTGTAGACTCAGGAGTTCTGAGCAGTGAAGAGACATAACCCAATCATATTATCCCTCTTATGGCAATGGATGGATACTTCTGAGAAATAAAAGACTAGGTCAAAGGAGACTGGTTCAGAGGCTGCTAGTAAAGGTACATGATGAGAACCTGAACTGAGATCATTATAGCTGTAGCACACAGTCTTGGGAGATCAGCCACATTGCAGAAATGTTATTCAGCTAGAAGTGACAGCTAAGTCTAGGGGAGAAAGCTATAAGAAGACTCAAAAATGCCCCCTGGTACCAGAGAAGAGGCAGGAAGATGGGTAGGCATGAGTTGGAGGTGCAGAGGACGGTTGGGTAGGGTCTGAGCGTCACAGAGCAGCAAGGTCTGCAACAGGGTCACAGACTCACAGATCTACAAAAGCCAGGTAGTTTACATGAGAAAAAAGAGCAAAGGCAGCAGGGAGAAGAGAGGGCTATGGAAAAGACGAGAAGGAGGTTTCTCCCGACGGGGAGGATGGCAACTCAACTCCAGTTGCTTGTTGCCATGAGTGAAAGGGAGGATCTAGGGCTGCCAGATCATTTGCTAAACAAACAAAAAATATCTGGAAATTAAAAAACATTGTTCATGACGAAATCCTCCGAGTTTAACACAGTGCAACTAAATAAAATACCTGAAGGCAGCACTCAGTCTTCAGCTTGCTAGCTGGGACCCTGGCCAGGAGATGCCCTAGGAGGGGGTTGAGAGGGTCACTCACCCAGAGCACCAGATATGCTGCTGGTAAATGTGTAATTGACGACAGGAGACTTTTCTGCCAGCTCCCAGAAGTCAGAAAGATTTCGTCCTGCAAAAACCACACTGACAGGGTCAAATCTTAGACTCCCTCGTTGGAGGGTGGTGTTGAATTCTCAGCTCAGAGAGCTTGTCACAGACTGGCTGGGGATTCACCTGACTTTCCTGTCATCACGCAGATGAAGGTGCAGTCGGATTCATTTGTTTGACTCACTGCAAAACAGACCAGGACACAACAGGACTAAGCCATGGGTCTAAAGCTGCTGCATCTTTGGTTGATCTGAAAATTAAGCTGGAAATCTCTAGCTCCAGCAGCTGTAGGAAAATAAGGCTAATGCCTTATTTAGGAGCCCTGATTTCTTTTTTTTTTTTTAATATTCCATGATGAATGGCAAATCTCATATTTGCTGAGCATTTTCCAGATGAGCATACCTGAGAGGATGGAGGTTGACTTAAAAATCTCTGTGAGGTAGCTGGTAGAATTTCCAATGATGTCCACCAGGAGGGCTGTGAAGTCTGTAAGACAGATTGAGGTGGGTCACGTTTCTGAGACTGGGTTTAAGTTTCAGAGACTGGAGAGGAAAAGTATATTGTGTGCGGATTTTTTCAAAATAGAATTAGTAAGTTCAATTTCCTCCAGTGTATTGAGGAGTACTAACAATCATAAAAAGAATATTACCATTTTTTTTTTTTTTTACTAATTATTTTTTAATTCTTAATTTCAGGTAGGCAGAAAACTTTTGGCTTCACCATTATAGTCTTCTTTCTTCTACCATTTCCCTCAAAAAGTCAGTCAAAGTTAAGCTGCTCAGTTGTGTCTGACTCTTTGTGTGACCCCATGGACGAGCCATGAAATTCTCCAGGCTAGAATACTGGAGGTAGGGGGGGCCTGCCTGGTGGTCCAGTGGGTAAAGAGTTCGCCTTGCAGTGCAAGGGGTACCGGTTCCATTCCTGGCCCGAGAAGATCCCACATGCTGCAGAGCAGCTGGACGGTGTGTCCAGTTAACAGCCAGTGCTCTGGAGTGCATGAGCCCAGAGCCAGTGGTCTGCAACCAGAGAGGCCACTGCAATGGGAGGCCCACACATGCCAAAGAATAAAAGATGGATGAAAATAAATAAATAAAAAGAAAATGTCAAAAAAAGAAATACTGGAGTGGGTAGCCTATCCCTTCTCCAGGAGGTCTTTCCAGCCCAGGGATCGAACCCAGGTGGTGGCAGCGCTTGAATTTGAACTGAGGTCTGCTTTGTGCTAAAACTCCAGTTCTTCCAGAAATTTTTACCACCACTTCCACACATCTTACTCAATGCATTTGTCAGCTTTCCTTTTAGAACTTCTTTCACAATCGGGTCCTAGGCTTTGAAGAAATCAGTTATCACTGCCTCAAAGACATTGTTTTGATGAAAATTTGAATTTTCTAACTGACTAACAGCACATAGATGAATGATTTTGACTGAGTTCGTACAAAAACAGGAAGAAGGGAAAATCCTTTCTGCCTATCTAACTGGTAATGAGTTAGGAATGTCTTAGCGCTCAGTGTTAATGAGCAAGTGGGAAAAACATGCACTTTCAAACATTATTGGAGGTAGCTGGTAGAATTTCCAATGATGTCCACCAGGAGGGCTGTGAAGTCTGTAAGACAGATTGAGGTGGGTCACGTTTCTGAGACTGGGTTTAAGTTTCAGAGACTGGAGAGGAAAAGTATATTGTGTGCGGATTTTTTCAAAATAGAATTAGTAAGTTCAATTTCCTCCAGTGTATTGAGGAGTACTAACAATCATAAAAAGAATATTACCATTTTTTTTTTTTTTTACTAATTATTTTTTAATTCTTAATTTCAGGTAGGCAGAAAACTTTTGGCTTCACCATTATAGTCTTCTTTCTTCTACCATTTCCCTCAAAAAGTCAGTCAAAGTTAAGCTGCTCAGTTGTGTCTGACTCTTTGTGTGACCCCATGGACGAGCCATGAAATTCTCCAGGCTAGAATACTGGAGGTAGGGGGGGCCTGCCTGGTGGTCCAGTGGGTAAAGAGTTCGCCTTGCAGTGCAAGGGGTACCGGTTCCATTCCTGGCCCGAGAAGATCCCACATGCTGCAGAGCAGCTGGACGGTGTGTCCAGTTAACAGCCAGTGCTCTGGAGTGCATGAGCCCAGAGCCAGTGGTCTGCAACCAGAGAGGCCACTGCAATGGGAGGCCCACACATGCCAAAGAATAAAAGATGGATGAAAATAAATAAATAAAAAGAAAATGTCAAAAAAAGAAATACTGGAGTGGGTAGCCTATCCCTTCTCCAGGAGGTCTTTCCAGCCCAGGGATCGAACCCAGGTGGTGGCAGCGCTTGAATTTGAACTGAGGTCTGCTTTGTGCTAAAACTCCAGTTCTTCCAGAAATTTTTACCACCACTTCCACACATCTTACTCAATGCATTTGTCAGCTTTCCTTTTAGAACTTCTTTCACAATCGGGTCCTAGGCTTTGAAGAAATCAGTTATCACTGCCTCAAAGACATTGTTTTGATGAAAATTTGAATTTTCTAACTGACTAACAGCACATAGATGAATGATTTTGACTGAGTTCGTACAAAAACAGGAAGAAGGGAAAAATCCTTTCTGCCTATCTAACTGGTAATGAGTTAGGAATGTCTTAGCGCTCAGTGTTAATGAGCAAGTGGGAAAAACATGCACTTTCAAACATTATTGGTGAGAGTGTAAATTTAGGCAAGATTTCTAGAGGAATTTTTAGTGATGTGAATTATCACAAGACCCTCTTCCCGTCAGGCAAGAATTCTATATTGAGGACTTTATCCTACAGTGATAATTGGACAAAGACTCCAAGTAATTGTACACAGGAACTCATCACCACATTGTTGATAATTGTAAAACAACAAAAAAAGTTTGCATCAGGTGGAGATTAAATGATCATACATTCTTTCAATGAATACTATGAATTCATATAAAGAATGGAACATAGTTATATTCATTGAAATAGAACACTTTTTAAGACCTGCTGATTAGTTTAAATAGCATTATAAAACTTGATAGAAAATATAGTAGACACATGAATATACTGTCTTTGAAAAAGCTCAGACAGTACCAGGTCCCCTTAATCAACACGCTTCTATTTCAAACCAAGGCTCTAATTTTCCTTTTGGAAGTAATCACCCACTCAGTGTTCATATATATATATATATATATATATATATATATTTTTCGTCAGTGCTATTTTACTCAATATATTTATTTTGGAAACCCCTTTTTCTAATTGAAAATGTCATGGCAATATTTCCATACAGAAGTCAAATCTGCTCACACACACACATTTATGTACTCTCTATGGCTGTTGTCCAAGGTTTAATTATACAGCAGACTATTCAACCATTTTCCTAGTGATGGGTATTTAGATTGTTTTCAGATTTTTTTTAATTTATTTATCTTTTGAAACTGAGGTCTGCTTTGTGCTAAAACTCCAGTTCTTCCAGAAATTTTTACCACCACTTCCACACATCTTACTCAATGCATTTGTCAGCTTTCCTTTTAGAACTTCTTTCACAATCGGGTCCTAGGCTTTGAAGAAATCAGTTATCACTGCCTCAAAGACATTGTTTTGATGAAAATTTGAATTTTCTAACTGACTAACAGCACATAGATGAATGATTTTGACTGAGTTCGTACAAAAACAGGAAGAAGGGAAAAATCCTTTCTGCCTATCTAACTGGTAATGAGTTAGGAATGTCTTAGCGCTCAGTGTTAATGAGCAAGTGGGAAAAACATGCACTTTCAAACATTATTGGTGAGAGTGTAAATTTAGGCAAGATTTCTAGAGGAATTTTTAGTGATGTGAATTATCACAAGACCCTCTTCCCGTCAGGCAAGAATTCTATATTGAGGACTTTATCCTACAGTGATAATTGGACAAAGACTCCAAGTAATTGTACACAGGAACTCATCACCACATTGTTGATAATTGTAAAACAACAAAAAAAGTTTGCATCAGGTGGAGTTTAAAATGATCATACATTCTTTCAATGAATACTATGAATTCATATAAAGAATGGAACATAGTTATATTCATTGAAATAGAACACTTTTTAAGACCTGCTGATTAGTTTAAATAGCATTATAAAACTTGATAGAAAATATAGTAGACACATGAATATACTGTCTTTGAAAAAGCTCAGACAGTACCAGGTCCCCTTAATCAACACGCTTCTATTTCAAACCAAGGCTCTAATTTTCCTTTTGGAAGTAATCACCCACTCAGTGTTCATATATATATATATATATATATATATATATTTTTCGTCAGTGCTATTTTACTCAATATATTTATTTTGGAAACCCCTTTTTCTAATTGAAAATGTCATGGCAATATTTCCATACAGAAGTCAAATCTGCTCACACACACACATTTATGTACTCTCTATGGCTGTTGTCCAAGGTTTAATTA
The DNA here is from genome assembly GCA_022376925.1 of Tragulus kanchil. Lineage (NCBI taxonomy): Eukaryota > Metazoa > Chordata > Mammalia > Artiodactyla > Tragulidae > Tragulus > Tragulus kanchil. The sequence goes on along the minus strand of JAIOJX010000002.1, from coordinate 9,188,896 downwards.
TACAGCAGACTATTCAACCATTTTCCTAGTGATGGGTATTTAGATTGTTTTCAGATTTTTTTTTTTTTTTAATTTATTTATCTTTTTGGAGGGTGGGGTGGGAAGGGAGGGGGATGGGTGGGCCACTTCCACTGGTCTTTCATTTCTCCATTTTCATCCATCTTTTGTTCTTTTGGCTCCTGTGGGCCTCCCATCGCGGTGGTCACTGCTGTTGCAGAGCACCAGCTCTGGGCGCACGTGCGCCAGAGCTCTGGCTCGGTGATTGGACACATCAGTCCAGCCGCTCTGCGGCACGTGGGATCTTCCCAGGCCAGGGATCGAGCCGGCGCCCCTTGCACTGCAAGGCGGTGTCTTTACCCACTGGACCACCAGGGGAAGCCCTGTTTTCAGATTTTGCTCTTAAACAATGCTACAGTTTGTTCTTTCTGCTTTGAACAGACAGAACTATTTCTCTAGGGTAGAAAACTAAGAAAGGAAATTTTTGGGATAATGAATGTGTACATATTTAAGCATAATAAATATCATTGCATTTTCTGATTTCAGTCTAAGGAGAAAAGACTCTAAAAAGATTATTTAAAAAAATTCTCACTATCTTATGGTGAGTTGTACCCACCTGATAAATCATTGGTCCGGTTGTTTAAGCAGTAGCAGTACCGTGTGGGGAATTTGGCCAGATCCACAGTTTTCTGGTTGGAAACTGTAAAGAGAAACAAAGCACATAGCAACCCTGACATGTAGCCTGACCCTGCCTGACCATCACTTACCATCCTCGCCACCAAGAAGAGCTGAGGGAGGGGAAGGAGTATAGTAGACACATGAATATACTGTCTTTGAAAAAGCTCAGACAGTACCAGGTCCCCTTAATCAACACGCTTCTATTTCAAACCAAGGCTCTAATTTTCCTTTTGGAAGTAATCACCCACTCAGTGTTCATATATATATATATATATATATATATATTTTTCGTCAGTGCTATTTTACTCAATATATTTATTTTGGAAACCCCTTTTTCTAATTGAAAATGTCATGGCAATATTTCCATACAGAAGTCAAATCTGCTCACACACACACATTTATGTACTCTCTATGGCTGTTGTCCAAGGTTTAATTATACAGCAGACTATTCAACCATTTTCCTAGTGATGGGTATTTAGATTGTTTTCAGATTTTTTTTTTTTTTTAATTTATTTATCTTTTTGGAGGGTGGGGTGGGAAGGGAGGGGGATGGGTGGGCCACTTCCACTGGTCTTTCATTTCTCCATTTTCATCCATCTTTTGTTCTTTTGGCTCCTGTGGGCCTCCCATCGCGGTGGTCACTGCTGTTGCAGAGCACCAGCTCTGGGCGCACGTGCGCCAGAGCTCTGGCTCGGTGATTGGACACATCAGTCCAGCCGCTCTGCGGCACGTGGGATCTTCCCAGGCCAGGGATCGAGCCGGCGCCCCTTGCACTGCAAGGCGGTGTCTTTACCCACTGGACCACCAGGGGAAGCCCTGTTTTCAGATTTTGCTCTTAAACAATGCTACAGTTTGTTCTTTCTGCTTTGAACAGACAGAACTATTTCTCTAGGGTAGAAAACTAAGAAAGGAAATTTTTGGGATAATGAATGTGTACATATTTAAGCATAATAAATATCATTGCATTTTCTGATTTCAGTCTAAGGAGAAAAGACTCTAAAAAGATTATTTAAAAAAATTCTCACTATCTTATGGTGAGTTGTACCCACCTGATAAATCATTGGTCCGGTTGTTTAAGCAGTAGCAGTACCGTGTGGGGAATTTGGCCAGATCCACAGTTTTCTGGTTGGAAACTGTAAAGAGAAACAAAGCACATAGCAACCCTGACATGTAGCCTGACCCTGCCTGACCATCACTTACCATCCTCGCCACCAAGAAGAGCTGAGGGAGGGGGAAGGGGAGAGCGGATTGGGAGTTTGGAGTTGGTAGATGTAAACAATTAATATGGAATGGATAAACAACAAGGTCCTACTGTACAGCACAGGGAACTATATTCAATATCCTGTGATAAACCATAATGGAAAAGAGTATGAAAAAGAATGTATATATATATATATATATATACTTGAATCATTTTGCTGTATGGCAGAAATTAACCCAACTGTATAAATCAACTATATTTCAATAAAATAAACTAAAATAAAAAAGAAGAGTTGGCAGCACTTACTGTTATAAATGGCCACAGAAAACTTGTGGAAGGCGAATGAGCTGTAGGAAGTGACACTCAGCAAGGAGAAGAACTTCTTGCTATCTGTTAAAGATACCGAGATTAAAAAAACAGCAAATGCCCAGTAACAATAATGAACAGGAATAGAAATTACAAAACCAATCATAGAGGCTAACACAATGAACGACTAAAACTAAACTAATAAACAAAAATCAAATCAAAGCAAACCCCCAAACACAAAAGGACATGTCCCTTGACGGTTATTTCTGGATCCATCCTTAAACTCTGGCAATTCTCTTGCAATACGGTTATGAGTAGAGAGGCCTACACAGGTGTTGTGCTTGGAACACAACTTGCTCTCAAAATGCTGCCAGATCTCCTGCCGCATTTGGATGGTTTCCGCTCTCCGGGAAGCCCTGTTTTCAGATTTTGCTCTTAAACAATGCTACAGTTTGTTCTTTCTGCTTTGAACAGACAGAACTATTTCTCTAGGGTAGAAAACTAAGAAAGGAAATTTTTGGGATAATGAATGTGTACATATTTAAGCATAATAAATATCATTGCATTTTCTGATTTCAGTCTAAGGAGAAAAGACTCTAAAAAGATTATTTAAAAAAATTCTCACTATCTTATGGTGAGTTGTACCCACCTGATAAATCATTGGTCCGGTTGTTTAAGCAGTAGCAGTACCGTGTGGGGAATTTGGCCAGATCCACAGTTTTCTGGTTGGAAACTGTAAAGAGAAACAAAGCACATAGCAACCCTGACATGTAGCCTGACCCTGCCTGACCATCACTTACCATCCTCGCCACCAAGAAGAGCTGAGGGAGGGGGAAGGGGAGAGCGGATTGGGAGTTTGGAGTTGGTAGATGTAAACAATTAATATGGAATGGATAAACAACAAGGTCCTACTGTACAGCACAGGGAACTATATTCAATATCCTGTGATAAACCATAATGGAAAAGAGTATGAAAAAGAATGTATATATATATATATATATATACTTGAATCATTTTGCTGTATGGCAGAAATTAACCCAACTGTATAAATCAACTATATTTCAATAAAATAAACTAAAATAAAAAAGAAGAGTTGGCAGCACTTACTGTTATAAATGGCCACAGAAAACTTGTGGAAGGCGAATGAGCTGTAGGAAGTGACACTCAGCAAGGAGAAGAACTTCTTGCTATCTGTTAAAGATACCGAGATTAAAAAAACAGCAAATGCCCAGTAACAATAATGAACAGGAATAGAAATTACAAAACCAATCATAGAGGCTAACACAATGAACGACTAAAACTAAACTAATAAACAAAAATCAAATCAAAGCAAACCCCCAAACACAAAAGGACATGTCCCTTGACGGTTATTTCTGGATCCATCCTTAAACTCTGGCAATTCTCTTGCAATACGGTTATGAGTAGAGAGGCCTACACAGGTGTTGTGCTTGGAACACAACTTGCTCTCAAAATGCTGCCAGATCTCCTGCCGCATTTGGATGGTTTCCGTCTCATCATGAGTGAGGCAGGGACACATCCTCCACGCAGAACACAGAGGAGCTGAGATACACAGAGAGAGGGTGCATCTTGCCCAGGTGATAGAGGATCCAAACGTGAAGCAGGAGCAAGACAAAAATGAGCCTGCAGGGCACTATTTTTTTTTTTTTTTTTTTAGTGGTTACCTTTTAAAGCTCTACTCAGCATCCCATTCACCAGCTCTGTCAGGTTAAGGGCAGACAGGTCGACCGACCTTGCAGGCAGCTCTGAAAGAGAGTCAAAGATAATGTCACCAGCAGGCTTTTCTTGGCAACAGAAAAAGTTCCTCATTTCCGGCATGCAGGCAGATGCGCCTCTTCTTTGGACATGAATTCACACCCTGTGCCGGGCACAAGGGTTTGGAAGCTGAAAGGCAGCTCCTGTCCCCAGGAGGTGACAGCTAATGACATAGACTGTGACTTGCAAGAGTAGAAAGGAGAGATGTGACACGATAGAAACAGTGCTTGATGCTAGGCTTTATGTTTTTGTAAACACTGTATTTTCACCTCTTACTTACTGTTCCAATAATGGTGGCTAAGGCAACCTGAGGACCGGAGAGATGCTGTAGCCCGCTGTGGGGGTGGGGAATGGGGATCCAAAGAGAGGGGAGAAGTAATCTCAGTGGCCCAGGTACCCTGTGGAGCCCCGGGGCAGTACTCACCTGTGGTATCAAGAAAAGCAACCCCCTTTTCTTTTCTTTCTTCTCCTCTGAGGTCAGACACTGGGAAGAGAAAAACCCTCGGGAGAAAAGTGGAGCCCTCGACCCCAGCTCCACCTGCTGGAGCGGCCTCAGAGGTCTGTCCTGCCCTCCGACTCCGTGAAGACGAGCATCTCTGGAGGCACTGTGATCCCTCCCCCACCGCCTCTGGGTTCTGGTCTCCTTGAACTGAACATGGTCTAAAAATGCAGATTTTAATCAATAGACAAGCTTATTTCCCGCCGAGGGTCTAATCCACGCCATCTCTTTACAGGGCTGAGAAACTGAGGCTTAGAGAACAGAAGAAATGTAATTCAATTTGCTCTACTGAGCCCTGGTAATGGAGTCAGAACCTACTTCTAGAAGAGGGAACCACTTGCCTACTTAGCAAATTTCATGCTGCCACAGAAGAGAATGTCAAAAGAAATTTGGAAATAGCAAAGGCATTCATTCACTCATTCTTGATTCATCCAATGCCAAGGGCCATGCAGTATGCTAGGCATTTGCAAGATCAGCTGGTTTGGACTAGATGCCATTTACTCAAACTGCATCGGTTACTATTATTGCTGCAGTGGTTACTTTCCATGTCACATTCCAATGAACACGGTGCTTTATGTCCAGAAAATCCAAGACACAAAGAGACTGGAAGACACGTCATCATGTTACAGCATGAGTCAGCCTTTAGGACTGGTCTAGTTACCTGCTGCAGCAAGCAAGGCCCCCACTTTTTCCTTCTTAACTTGTTTATTTCCAGACATTGGAATAAAAGTTTTCATGAGTAAAATGGTGTCATGGAATCAGAGCCCCAGAAATTTATAACATCCCTCAAAGTCATTTTATCCATCTTTCCCTTTGAAGGATGAGGAATTCAGGTCCAGAAACATTAAGTGATGCACCTAAATTCCACATCTGGCCAGTCACCCTGTTGCCATATGCCTCCGCCCAGATTCTGGCCACCACCTTTCTTATCTCTGTTTCTATAGGTTTGACCATTTTAGATTCCTCATAGGAGCATCATCATGTTGTATTCTTCCTAGGAAGGACCACCTGCCCATTTACCTGTTGTAGGTAGGAAAGTCATGACATTTTCCTTCTCAGCTTCTCCTCTAAAGGTAGACACTAAAGTAAAAAAAAGAAAAAAGGGAAAAAAAGGTTCCATCAGGGTCCATCAGGGTAATTTTAAGTCAGACATAATACCAGACAAAATGTAGTCCAAATAATCCTTTTCAAGATGAGAAAATTATACTGTGGACTCGCTTAAAATCCCACATGTATTTTATTCATTCATTCACTAATTTAGTCATTAAATATTATATTTATGGACTAACTCTAAGAATGCTAACAGTCGTGTTACTAAGCATCTAGACTTTAATAGGCATTGTTTTTGTGTTAGATGCTGGAAGAGTATGATGAACATAGTACAAATTTTGGATACCAGATTCCATGGATATTACTGAGCCCTGGTAATGGAGTCAGAACCTACTTCTAGAAGAGGGAACCACTTGCCTACTTAGCAAATTTCATGCTGCCACAGAAGAGAATGTCAAAAGAAATTTGGAAATAGCAAAGGCATTCATTCACTCATTCTTGATTCATCCAATGCCAAGGGCCATGCAGTATGCTAGGCATTTGCAAGATCAGCTGGTTTGGACTAGATGCCATTTACTCAAACTGCATCGGTTACTATTATTGCTGCAGTGGTTACTTTCCATGTCACATTCCAATGAACACGGTGCTTTATGTCCAGAAAATCCAAGACACAAAGAGACTGGAAGACACGTCATCATGTTACAGCATGAGTCAGCCTTTAGGACTGGTCTAGTTACCTGCTGCAGCAAGCAAGGCCCCCACTTTTCCTTCTTAACTTGTTTATTTCCAGACATTGGAATAAAAGTTTTCATGAGTAAAATGGTGTCATGGAATCAGAGCCCCAGAAATTTATAACATCCCTCAAAGTCATTTTATCCATCTTTCCCTTTGAAGGATGAGGAATTCAGGTCCAGAAACATTAAGTGATGCACCTAAATTCCACATCTGGCCAGTCACCCTGTTGCCATATGCCTCCGCCCAGATTCTGGCCACCACCTTTCTTATCTCTGTTTCTATAGGTTTGACCATTTTAGATTCCTCATAGGAGCATCATCATGTTGTATTCTTCCTAGGAAGGACCACCTGCCCATTTACCTGTTGTAGGTAGGAAAGTCATGACATTTTCCTTCTCAGCTTCTCCTCTAAAGGTAGACACTAAAGTAAAAAAAAAAGAAAAAGGAAAGAAAGGTTCCATCAGGGTCCATCAGGGTAATTTTAAGTCAGACATAATACCAGACAAAATGTAGTCCAAATAATCCTTTTCAAGATGAGAAAATTATACTGTGGACTCGCTTAAAATCCCACATGTATTTTATTCATTCATTCACTAATTTAGTCATTAAATATTATATTTATGGACTAACTCTAAGAATGCTAACAGTCGTGTTACTAAGCATCTAGACTTTAATAGGCATTGTTTTTGTGTTAGATGCTGGAAGAGTATGATGAACAGATAGATACCAATTCCATCCTTATGGAGCTTATAGTCTAGTTGGGAAGACAGACATGAGGGAAATGAAGACCCATGGATATTCTTATGAACAGCATTAGCTACTCTGAAGGGCATTTGGAGTGCGTGGAACAGGGAGCCTGATCTAATCTCTGTGATCTGAAAGTCGTCCCTGGGAGGTGATGTTCAGCTGAGGTCTTGAAAGATGAGCAGAGAGAAAGCTGGCTCAGGAGGTATTTCCTACATAGATGACAGCCTGAGCCCAGGATCTGAGATGGGCATGAATATTATTTTACACACTGGAAAGGAGCCAAGAGGATGGAGCAGAAAAGATGGAGACCGGAGATTGTAGGAATTGGAGATGGGGAAGGGGGCTGGGTCATGCAGAGCATGTAAAGGACATGAGATGCTACCAAAGAGAAGCAGAACTTTCTGAGAGGAGGAGGAAGAAACGAGGGAGGAACTGGGAAGGTGGCTTAATGAAATGTGTTTGAAGATGGCTCAGGCTGGAGTGGAGAAAGGCACATGGAGACACAAAAGGAGAAGCCAGAGCTGGTTGGGACTCTCCCCTGGCATTCCAGCAAAGAGAAGATGATGCTTGGGACAAGGGCGGGTACCACGGAGGTGAAGAGCATTCTATTGCATAAATGAGACTTGAATGCAACAGAACAAGTAAGACAAGGGACCAAATCAGAAAGGGGGCATTTACTAAGGCCATTCTGAGAAAACTCATTTAAGACTTTGGGCTGAAGTGCTGGATGCTACGATTGTCTAAAACACAATGAATAGCCAAACAGAGTGTATAGAACAGACACTTGAACTTCGACCAGACCCACCTGCATTGCAAAGGGACAGGACACATGCGAGGTCCAGGCACAACCTCACCAGAGGACCACGGATCAGGACCCAGCCTGCCCCTGGAAGCAAGCATGCAAGCACTTGGAGGAACACTGTGGACTCGTTTTCCATTAATTCATTCATCCACTAATTTAGTCATTAAATATTATATTTATGGACTAACTCTAAGAATGCTAACAGTCGTGTTACTAAGCATCTAGACTTTAATAGGCATTGTTTTTGTGTTAGATGCTGGAAGAGTATGATGAACAGATAGATACCAATTCCATCCTTATGGAGCTTATAGTCTAGTTGGGAAGACAGACATGGGGGAAATGAAGACCCATGGATATTCTTATGAACAGCATTAGCTACTCTGAAGGGCATTTGGAGTGCGTGGAACAGGGAGCCTGATCTAATCTCTGTGATCTGAAAGTCGTCCCTGGGAGGTGATGTTCAGCTGAGGTCTTGAAAGATGAGCAGAGAGAAAGCTGGCTCAGGAGGTATTTCCTACATAGATGACAGCCTGAGCCCAGGATCTGAGATGGGCATGAATATTATTTTACACACTGGAAAGGAGCCAAGAGGATGGAGCAGAAAAGATGGAGACCGGAGATTGTAGGAATTGGAGATGGGGAAGGGGGCTGGGTCATGCAGAGCATGTAAAGGACATGAGATGCTACCAAAGAGAAGCAGAACTTTCTGAGAGGAGGAGGAAGAAACGAGGGAGGAACTGGGAAGGTGGCTTAATGAAATGTGTTTGAAGATGGCTCAGGCTGGAGTGGAGAAAGGCACATGGAGACACAAAAGGAGAAGCCAGAGCTGGTTGGGACTCTCCCCTGGCATTCCAGCAAAGAGAAGATGATGCTTGGGACAAGGGCGGGTACCACGGAGGTGAAGAGCATTCTATTGCATAAATGAGACTTGAATGCAACAGAACAAGTAAGACAAGGGACCAAATCAGAAAGGGGGCATTTACTAAGGCCATTCTGAGAAAACTCATTTAAGACTTTGGGCTGAAGTGCTGGATGCTACGATTGTCTAAAACACAATGAATAGCCAAACAGAGTGTATAGAACAGACACTTGAACTTCGACCAGACCCACCTGCATTGCAAAGGGACAGGACACATGCGAGGTCCAGGCACAACCTCACCAGAGGACCACGGATCAGGAAGCCTGGCATGTTTGCCATATTCTGGCCCACCTGGAAGCAAGCATGCAAGCACTTGGAGGAAATCAGCTGGCTTACTAACCACCTTGAGGCAGAATATCCTTGAGAATACTGCACAGGGCATCATTAGAAATACAATCTAAAAAAAAGCACTGTTTCATTAGGATAGGTGAGGTTATGCAAAGCTAACAACCTCCCTGGTTTCATTCAACCACAAAAGCTGACTTCGTGTTTACAGTCTATACTCGCTGCACATTGGTAGGGAACTTTGTTCCGCAGGGTCACTCAGGAACTCTGGATAGTGGAGGGTCCACCTTCTTGACGTTCTCCACCCCTGTGGTCTCCTTAGTCATTGACTCCTGGTGGCAGTGGAAGAGAGAGAGCTGGGAGATGATGCGTTGACTCTTAAGCGCTCTGGCAGGAAGTGACATGCTGGATTTTATGGCCAGTCCCCACCAGAGTAACAAGTGGTCCTGCCTAACTGCAGGAAGTTTGGGAATGTGGAAGGAGGAGGTGCCAAGCACTCATGGAGAATCAGTGTCTCTTTCTTGGGTTTTCTGGCTGTGTAGATGGGAAATGCCCTTCAAATACAGCATTACTCCTGATTATAAATACGAAAATCATATTAAGACACATGTCCCTGTGAGTGTGCACACTCGGCTTCCCCGCAGTACTGTGGGCCAGCTGCTTATCAGGGTATTTGCTATGCAGAATCATATGGCAGTTAAAGCTGCAAAGCTGATACTAACGGGAAGGATGGTGAAACCTTACTGGTGCCAGACTCCACACAGAATACTGCCTGACGCATGTTATCACTCCATGACTACGCAGTCTTGATGGGCAGGTATGAAGGTATTTCCCCTTTAATACCGACTGCACAGATTTGATTTGAAAAAAGACGCAATTTGCCAGTGTTGGAGAATGGAATAGATTTGGTAGGTGAATTGGGGAAGAGGAGAAAAGTCGAGAGAAAGTGCACTGGGGCTGGGGACATTATCTCAGGAATTGAGCATCTTCACAGCATATTGTATTTTAAGAAGTTTAGCTGTCTGTTGATGGAATCAGATCCTTGTAAACATTTAAATTGCTCTTTTTAAAGGAAAAACAGCACCGAGGGACCTTGTTTATTTTTTCTTTAATTGTATTAATTAATTAATTTTACATTTTGGCCACACAGCATGCGGGATCTTAGTTCCCTGACCAGGGATTGAACCCCTGTTTCCCCACATTGGAAGATCTGAGTCTTAGCTCCCGGACCTCCAGGGAAGTCTCTAAGTTGCTCCCTTTTTTTTTTTTTTTTTCCGCTCTCACTTCCATTCAATCCTGGGGAAGAAAAGTGAGAAGTCAGAGGGAGGCAGGGGCAGTGGGAGCGGTTGGTGGGGGCTGGAGAGGCTTTGCCAGCTTCCCAGCTCACACCAGCAGACTGGATTTCACCTCTCCACCACACTCAGGAGGCCACCTCTGCCTCGGCCCCCAGACTCCTCCCTTGAGAGTCTGAGCCACCTTGGGACCCGAGGGCAGAGAGAGGAGCAGGGGTTAAGATCACACAGACTTGATAAGTATCTTGAGTTGGCAGGTGCTCTTTGGGTCAAAACTTTACCTTCACTCACTCAAAAAGCTTGTGGAGCTCACGGCATGGGTGTCACAAACACAGACCCTAGCACCCAGCTGCCCAGCTCTGCTTCCTGGCTCTGTCCCTCCTGCTGTGAAGTTATTAAACTTCTGTCTGCTTCAGTTCCCTCACTCCTAAGATGCCAGGAGGACTTAAACATGCTGTATTTATAATACACAGTGAATGATGTATGGTGAGGAGCAAGGGCTATGTAAATTCTTAACAAATAAATGAAAGGATTGGCAGTTTAAAAAGATGGTGCTGGACATCCCTGGGGGTCCAGGGGTTAAGATGCTGCACTTCTAATGTAGAGGGCTTGGGTTTGAACTCTGGTCGGGGAACTAAGATCCCACATGCCTCATAGTGATGGGGTCAGCAACAAAAACAAGAGCAAATAAATAAAGATAAAACTTTTTAAAAAAGGAAGATGGCAGTACTCTAACAGTAGGAAAAGGCAACCATATTCCCCATCTTTTACAAAGACTGGATCAGATACCCAAAATTTACCCTCAAACTGGGTAGTCATAATTTTGCTACATTCCCTATGGTTATTTTTTTTTTTAATTATTCTCTTCTTCTTTTTTTGAAGTATAGTTGATTTCAGGATTGTGTTCATTTCTGTTGTACAGCAAAGTGATTTAATTATACGTTTGTGCATTCTTTTTCCTATTCCTTTCCAGTATGTTTTATCACTGGACATTGAATATGGCTCGATGAGTGGTTCAGTAGGACTTTGTTTTTTCTCATGGTTATTTTTGAATCATTAATTAATGCCTCCTCATTGACACTGGCCTAAAAGCTGGTCAGTCATGCAATGATACAATGACAGTAATAATGCTCTGAAGAGAGTCAGAACATGTGATCTTAAAATAAGTCACTTTCGTATAGGGATTGTTTTGAGATAAAGGTCATTGAGAATCAACAGATGCAGAAAGAAGCCTTTTTGAGCCTCCCTTCTCTGACTAAGAGCAGAAGGCCTGCCATAAATTCTCTCTCCTGGCAAGCTGTACAGTCATGAAGAGAATGGAGAGTTACCATCAAGATGGGCATGCACAAGGACTTCCTTAGCATCTAAGATTATCTGATACCAATGCAGGGAGCCTGGGTTTCATCCCTGGTCAGGGAACTAGATCCCACATGCCACAACGAAAGATCTTGTGTGTCCTAGAGAAGATCAAAGATCCCGTGTGCTGCAACTAAGTCCTGGAGCCATCCAAATACATAAATAAATATTTTTTACAAAAGATGGACTTGCACAAATCTTACTAAAATAACCATTATCTTGCATTAGTTTCCTTGTGTATTTACTTCCTGCAATTAGCACCCTCGAAATTCTAAACTTTTCCTTTTCTTGTCTCTTCCCCATGAACTTCACATCCTTCTATTAAAATGATACTGAAGTCTTCGGGCTTGACCACCTCTTCAAGGTTTTCATTTATTTCTATGAGGCACCTGTCTCATATGTATATGACATAAACCATTCCTCCTATTAATCTTTCTGTCATTTAAATTTTTGAGGCCTCAGTTTCAGAACATAAGAGGGGAGAGGAAACTGGTTTTTTCCTCTCCAACAGTAGAATTTATTGAGCCTCCACTTTCAGCTCTCATCTCCACTATTTTTGCCTTCTCAAGCCACACTGCTATTCTGATTTCTAAGTGGGAGAACTGGGGCTTGAACTGTGATCTCTCAGATACTAAAGTCCGTCCTTTTCCACCACGTTCTGCTCGTTCTCCTCATTCTTCAAAGTACCAGCCCAGAGTGCCACAAAAGTGCCCAAGATTGGAAACAAACAGATTTGGTGATTATTTTCAAAGCATTTTGGTGGGCGGAAGAATGAGAAGTCCAGTCATAGCCCTGGGAGAAGCTTGAAGTGTTTTGGGGACTCATGATCTGTGAATCTGCCCCAAAGACCTGTGAAATGAACTCAAGTATGTGGATTTTTGTTGTTGGCTATAGCCCTGGAGCTGGAAATGTGAGGGCTAAGAACAAATCTGCTGGAGCCTTAATTAAATATTGCCTTACTTCCTCTTAGCAAGGATCGCCAATCAAGGTTAGTTCAGCCTGACAAGGAAATCGACCTTCCTCACTGGACTTTGCAGCAAAAGGTGCCCACTCAGATTCAGAACGATGGCAACATCAGTGTCAAGGTGAAAGCTCATGGTCCTTCTCATCTGGACCAGCCACAGTGAGGGCAGCATATTCTCAGTACATTACAGCAGTCCATTTGCTATAGAAGAAAAGAGTACAGCCATTTTTAAAAAGACAAATTATTACATATTTTTAGCACCTTTTCAGAAGATCCCTGGCTAAAGTCCTGGAGCCATCCAAATACATAAATAAATATTTTTACAAAGATGGACTTGCACAAATCTTACTAAAATAACCATTATCTTGCATTAGTTTCCTTGTGTATTTACTTCCTGCAATTAGCACCCTCGAAATTCTAAACTTTTCCTTTTCTTGTCTCTTCCCCATGAACTTCACATCCTTCTATTAAAATGATACTGAAGTCTTCGGGCTTGACCACCTCTTCAAGGTTTTCATTTATTTCTATGAGGCACCTGTCTCATATGTATATGACATAAACCATTCCTCCTATTAATCTTTCTGTCATTTAAATTTTTGAGGCCTCAGTTTCAGAACATAAGAGGGGAGAGGAAACTGGTTTTTTCCTCTCCAACAGTAGAATTTATTGAGCCTCCACTTTCAGCTCTCATCTCCACTATTTTTGCCTTCTCAAGCCACACTGCTATTCTGATTTCTAAGTGGGAGAACTGGGGCTTGAACTGTGATCTCTCAGATACTAAAGTCCGTCCTTTTCCACCACGTTCTGCTCGTTCTCCTCATTCTTCAAAGTACCAGCCCAGAGTGCCACAAAAGTGCCCAAGATTGGAAACAAACAGATTTGGTGATTATTTTCAAAGCATTTTGGTGGGCGGAAGAATGAGAAGTCCAGTCATAGCCCTGGGAGAAGCTTGAAGTGTTTTGGGGACTCATGATCTGTGAATCTGCCCCAAAGACCTGTGAAATGAACTCAAGTATGTGGATTTTTGTTGTTGGCTATAGCCCTGGAGCTGGAAATGTGAGGGCTAAGAACAAATCTGCTGGAGCCTTAATTAAATATTGCCTTACTTCCTCTTAGCAAGGATCGCCAATCAAGGTTAGTTCAGCCTGACAAGGAAATCGACCTTCCTCACTGGACTTTGCAGCAAAAGGTGCCCACTCAGATTCAGAACGATGGCAACATCAGTGTCAAGGTGAAAGCTCATGGTCCTTCTCATCTGGACCAGCCACAGTGAGGGCAGCATATTCTCAGTACATTACAGCAGTCCATTTGCTATAGAAGAAAAAGAGTACAGCCATTTTTAAAAAGACAGAGAACACCCTTGGGCAAAACAGACCTTAGAAGCTGAAGAGCAAAGGTTTGAGGGGCCAGAGACAAAAACTAGGCTCACGGGAATAAAATAGTAACTGTACCTCTGTTAAACGCACAAGAATTTGCCACAACACAAGAAGCTCAATTATTGATTTTAACCTTATCTGTCCCTATGCTTTCTTGCAGAAAATGCTCTTACACTCCTCTGCTCTCACCAAACAATTCTCTATTCCCAACAATCACCTGCTGCTGATCGAAGAAGTCCGATGATTTCTGGAAATAATCAGTGACCATGAATGGACCTACTCCCCATATTGATAACAAAGCATACTCAAACTCGTGTCCATTGTGATTATGATGTCCCAACAATCTCAACCTGTCATCTGCTTCTCCTCCTGCCCTCAGTCCTTCTCAGCTTCAGGGTCTTTTCCAATGAGTCAGCTCTTTCTATCAGGTGGTCAAAATATTGGAGCTTCAGCTTCAGCATCAGTCCTTCCAATGAATATTCATGATGGCCCCTTCTTCTCAGGGAGCTGGCATTTTGCCCCCACCTTCTCCTTTGTGCAGAAGCTCTCTCTTTTATTTATTTATTTTTTTGAAGCTCTTTTTTTTTTTTTTTTTTAATGATACAAATTCACCAATTTCTTTCTTTCTTTCTTTTTTTTTTTAATCTTTTTGGGGGGTGGGGTGGGGAGGGAGGGGGATGGGTGGGCCACTTCTATTGGTCTTTCTCTATTTTCATCTGTCTTTGTTCTTTGGCTCCTGTGGGCCTCCCATCGCGGTGGCCTCTGTTGTCGCAGAGCGCCTGCTCTGGGCGCATGCGCTCCAGAGCTCCTGCTCGGTGATTGGACACATGGGTCCAGCCGCTCCGCGGCACGTGGAATCTTCCCAGGCCAGGGATGGAACCGGCGCCCCTTGCACTGCAAGCCGGTGTCCTTACCCACTGGACCACCAGGGGAAGCCCGAAGCTCTCTCTTAATAAAATGTTTTGTTTGCTTAAAAGCCTAGTGGAAGGGATAATCATTTCCATGGCATTGCTGTCCAAGAACCTAGAGAGCTCTGGGTAACACATTCACATAGCAACCTTCCTAGTGAAGACCAGCTCCTCAGCTCCACTGAGGAGGACCCAGAGGCTGGGAGGATGTCATAGAACTTGACCAAGTTCCCTCAACAGATGAGGGGCAGTCTTGGCCTTTACACTTCTGTCGTGGGCTCTGAGGGCCAGGAGGCACAGAAAGGGGAGGTTCTGCCTTTTCAAAAATGGTTCATGTGGATAAAAAAGCAATAAAGTCTATTATTTCTGGACACGCTAATGTGCCAGGAATTTTACATACAATATCCTCTGGTCCTGGAAGTAGCCTTACTTAGTTGAGCACCGAAGAACTGATGCTTTCAAATTGTAGTGCTGGAGAAGGCTCTTGAGAGTCCCTTGGACTGCAAGGAGATCAAACCAGTCAATCCTAAAGGAAATCAACCGTGAATATTCATTGGAAGGACTGAAGCTGAAGCTGAAGCTCCATTACTTTGGCCACCAGATGCGCCGACTCACTGGAAAAGGGCCCGAGGCTGGGAAAGATTGAGGGCAGGAGGAAAAGAGGGTGAGAGACAATGAGATGGTTGGATGACATCTTTGATACAAAGGACATGAGTTTGAGCAAACTCCGGGCAATCGTGAAGGGCAGGGAAGCCTGGCATGCTGCAGTCTGCAGAACTGCAGAGTCAGACACAGCTTAGTGACTGGACAATACAGCAATCCTTATTTCATAGTTGGAGGAAACCAAGGCCCAGAGGAGCAGCCAGCCCTCGGGAGCACAGCTGAAGAGCCAGGAGCGGAACCCCAGTCTATTCGCTGCCAAAATTAGAGTTTGGTTGGCCTCCTGGAGAATATAGTTTCTGAGCTGCAGCCTTGCTGCTGCCGGCCGTTTTTCAGGGCATTCTTTCTTCTCCTTCCAATTCTTTGGATTAAAGATCACTTTTCCTTTATCACTGATGTGAGGACAGCCTGTCCTCCCAGCTGATGACTGCATTAAGATGCTAATCAATAGCTTAAGGGGAAAAAATTGGAAAGAAACTGACTGTGATCAAGGAGTGAGTCTTAGCTTAAGTGCAGCATAGGGATTGGATGGTAGAAACAGCTCGCCTACCATTCAGGCACCGGGGGCCCAAAGCCGAAGACGGGAAATTAGAAACGACGCACTTCTTATCTGGCTTCATGCTTTGGGGAGCCGAGGAAACCGAAGGGTTTTCAAATCTCTACAGTAGATGACTTACCTGTCTCCTGAGCAGGATAAATGACTTCAAAGAATTTAAGCAGCCTGCAAGATTAACAGCTAAGTCAGAGCAGTGGGGTTTATATGAGTTCTTAGTGAAAGATACAGAGGATGGGGGTGGGGATAGGCTTGATAACGTTGCTTTAAATCCTCTAGGGGAAGAAAAAAAAAATAGAATAATAATCCTACCAAAAGTCAGGGTGGTGAACAGGATCAGCTCCATCAGAGAAAAATACCTGTGCTTTCAAATTGTGCTGGAGAAGGCTCTTGAGAGTCCCTTGGACTGCAAGGAGATCAAACCCATCAATCCTAAAGGAAATCAACCGTGAATACTCATTAGAAGGATTGAAGCTGAAGCTGAAGCTCCATTACTTTGGCCACCAGATGCGCCGACTCACTGGAAAAGGGCCCGAGGCTGGGAAAGATTGAGGGCAGGAGGAAAAGAGGGTGAGAGACAATGAGATGGTTGGATGACATCTTTGATACAAAGGACATGAGTTTGAGCAAACTCCGGGCAATCGTGAAGGGCAGGGAAGCCTGGCATGCTGCAGTCTGCAGAACTGCAGAGTCAGACACAGCTTAGTGACTGGACAATACAGCAATCCTTATTTCATAGTTGAGGAAACCAAGGCCCAGAGGAGCAGCCAGCCCTCGGGAGCACAGCTGAAGAGCCAGGAGCGGAACCCCAGTCTATTCGCTGCCAAAATTAGAGTTTGGTTGGCCTCCTGGAGAATATAGTTTCTGAGCTGCAGCCTTGCTGCTGCCGGCCGTTTTTCAGGGCATTCTTTCTTCTCCTTCCAATTCTTTGGATTAAAGATCACTTTTCCTTTATCACTGATGTGAGGACAGCCTGTCCTCCCAGCTGATGACTGCATTAAGATGCTAATCAATAGCTTAAGGGGAAAAAATTGGAAAGAAACTGACTGTGATCAAGGAGTGAGTCTTAGCTTAAGTGCAGCATAGGGATTGGATGGTAGAAACAGCTCGCCTACCATTCAGGCACCGGGGGCCCAAAGCCGAAGACGGGAAATTAGAAACGACGCACTTCTTATCTGGCTTCATGCTTTGGGGAGCCGAGGAAACCGAAGGGTTTTCAAATCTCTACAGTAGATGACTTACCTGTCTCCTGAGCAGGATAAATGACTTCAAAGAATTTAAGCAGCCTGCAAGATTAACAGCTAAGTCAGAGCAGTGGGGTTTATATGAGTTCTTAGTGAAAGATACAGAGGATGGGGGTGGGGATAGGCTTGATAACGTTGCTTTAAATCCTCTAGGGGAAGAAAAAAAAATAGAATAATAATCCTACCAAAAAGTCAGGGTGGTGAACAGGATCAGCTCCATCAGAGAAAAATACCTGTGCTACGGGCTGAATAGAGCCGGTGAGTAGAATGACAAAGCGCTAATTCAGTGCCGGATAGGAAACCTCTTCGGACAGTAATTATGTGCATTGAAGGAGCAGAACAGGACCTCGGGGTGATGATTTCCCCTTCCTGCCGTTAGGCCTGCGAGCCCAGCCTCGCCAATCCTGTGGGCCAGCGAAAGCCTTCTGAAGAAACAGCACAGGGTTGCCTGTGAATTCTGTGGGGCAAGCCTGGCCCCTTTGTTTATTTTTCTAAAGCCTGAGGTGGTTTTGGACATGATTCTGAGCAAACTCTGGGGGCAGTGAAGGACAGAGAGGCCGGGCGTTGCTGCAGGCCATGGGGTCACGGAGCACCGGACATGACTGAGCGACAGAACAACAAAACACGCCTTTACACTTTTAAATGGTTGAAATCAATCAAAAGGAGTGTCTTTCATCGGGTGTAAAAGTGATAAAAATTCAAATTTCAGCCTCCACCTGTGAAGATCATTTTGACTGTTAAAGGCTCTCTGCACCTACCCACACTCCAAACTTTGCCTCATCCTGGGTTTTTTTTTGAATTTTATTTATTTATACATTTATTTATTTTTGGCTATTCTGGGTTTTCACTGCTGCCACAGGCTCTTCTCTAGTTTCAGGGAGTGGAGGCTACTCTCTAGTTGAGGTGAGCAGGCTTCTTGTGGTGACTTTTCTTGTTGTGCGCTCAGAAAGTTCAGAAGGGGTTGGAGGCAGGGGAGAAAGGAAGGCCAACAGAAGCCCAAACCACAGGGATGTGGAGATTAAGACGGGTCAAGCATGGAGCGTGGTCTTTCTTTCTTTTTTTTTAAATTTTTAATTTATTTATTTTTGGCTATTCTGAGTTTTCATTGCTGCTACAGGCTCTTCTCTAGTAGCAGGGAGTAGGGGCTACTCTCTCGTTGAGGTGAGCAGGCTTCTTGTTGCAGTGACATCTCCTGTTGTGGAACTCGGGCTCCGGGGCACACGGGCTTCAGTAGTTGTGGCCCGTGGGCTCCATAGTTGCGGCTCCGAGGCTCTAGAGCACAGGCTCCATAGTTGTGGCTTAGTTGCTCTGCAGCATGTGGGATCTTCCCGGATCAGGGATCAAACCCATGTCTTCTGCATTGGCAGGTGAACTCTTTGCCACTGAGCTATCAGGGAAGCCCCACCTGATCCCATTTTTCCCCCCGCATCCTTGTTTATCCCTTGGCCTGTGTGGGCCTCCCATTACAGTGGCCTCTCTCGCGGCGGAGCACTGGCTTTAGATGCATGCGCTCCAGAGTGCTGGCTCGCAATTGGACACACCGTCCAATTACTCCAAGGCATGTCCAGCTGCTCCATGGCACGTGGGATCTTCCTGGGCCAGGGATCGAACCAGTGCCCCTTGCATTGAAAGGCAGACTCTTTACCCACTGGACCACCAGGGAAGTCCCGGATCCTATTTTTTTTTAATTAATTAATTTATTTGACTGTACCAAGTAGTGGTTGCAGCACTCGATCTTTGTGGACTGTGGGATCTTTTAGTTGCAGTATGTAGAATCTAGTACTTTGACCAGGGATGGAAGCCTGAGACCCTGCATTGGGAGCATGGAGTCCTGGCCACTGGACCAATCAGGGACTTCCCTACCTGATCCTTTCATTTCTACCTCAAACACCCCCTTCACCAGGAAGCCTTCTGTGATATCCTCTCATCCTATTAAGGGTAATATGTTCGTATTTGTCTTTTGCATTTGCAGGGCAGTTACCTTGTACCTGCGTGGGGAAGATTCCCTGCAGAAGGGAAAAACTACCCGACTCCAGTATTCTTGGGCTTCTCTGGTGGCTGAGACTTTTAAGAATCCACCTGCAATGTGGGAGGCCTGAGTTCCATCCCTGGGTTGGGAGGATCCCCTGGAGAAGGGAAAGGCTACCCACTCCAGTATTCTTGCCTGGAGAATTCCTTGGTTTATCCTTGGCTCCCAAAGAGTCAGACACGACTGAGTGACTTTCACTTCAGTCTTATCTTGTACCTATAGCATCCTGCATCCCCAGCACCCACTTGGCTTAGGTCAGCTGGGGCCCATGCAGGACATGGGGAACAGCGAGTAGATTGTCAGAGAGGTAGGCAGGGGTCAGATCTTGTCACACCTCTACTCAAAGCCCTGCACTGATTTCCTGTCTTTCACTTTCAGAGTAAAAGCAAGTGTCCTTAAAGTGACCCAGGAGACTGTCCTTGGTCTGACCTCCGTTGCTTCTCTGTTTCATCTCTGTTTCCCTCTGCTAACTCCCCTTGCCCTCCTCTGGCCTGGGTCTGACATGCCCAGAACCAGGAGGTAAACTGCTGGGGACGTTTCCGTATTTGATGTGGAGGCAGGATACGAGGACCATTGGACTTTTCTCAGGGGAGACCCCTGACGCATCTTTGGTTTGGGGAAGCTGCTGGATTCCAGGTCAGCTGGTTGCCTGAGCCCATTGTTGGAAGCCCACATTGTTAGGAACAGTAACTGGCTCCCTGGGGGACCCGGGATGGGAGGCTGTGAATGGCCTTTGGCTCCATTTGGGCAGATGGAAAGGGATTTTCTCAGGGATATAATTTTTAGGTTCTTTCTCTGTCTGTCATACCGTCACCTGAGACCGGAGGCGGGTATGTTTCATTGCGGAAGGGACATACACTTGCTCAGTGGATGCTCTTCTCAACTGCAAGGTCAGCCACAGGCCTTCACGATGACAAATGTAGACCTTGGAGCTGAAGAATGACCTTCTAGCAGACCTTATACTCTGGTTCCTAGAGGTTACAGGCCTTGTTTTAATAGTGCATAAGTTCATGGGCACCGTGAGCAGCTTGCCCAACTTTGTCCTTTGACTTAAAGAGTAATGTGTGACAACCTGGCTGGGATTTTTGCTTCCCTGTGCGTTCGGACGGGTGGTTTTGAAGTGGGCTTATGTGTCACATGCTGATGTTGCCCAGCCTGTTTTCTGCCTGTCTGCGGGTTCACCTGTGGTCACAGCACACAGCCAGCTTGTCATCTCCACCGGTTGCGTCTCTCTGCCTTTGAGCTTCTGCACGGGGGAGCTTGCTTGGCTGCAGCACAGTGAAACCAACAGAGAAGGGAATTTAATGCCCCAGGGGAAACCGTCCACCAACGAGGAACAGAGCTCAGTGGATGGGTGCCCCACATGCCTGTCTCTAGGTGGAACATTTCTTTGGGGCATTTCACGTGGGTTCTCAGGGAGTTTCTGGTGGAGTTGAGCCCAGTTACCCACAAGGATTAGTTCATCCTATTCTCCCTGGCTGTTCCAGTCTCTCCACTTTCTCCAAATGAACCATCTGGATGCAATACCCTGTCTCCGTTCTTGTGGAAACCCAATTAAGACAGCCAGGCATGCAAACATAAGACAGAGCCAAAGCCTGTTGCTCGCTGAAGACTTCCTTCCTGCTGGATCCTCACGAGGATAACGACTCCTCCTGGCACACGTTTTCCTCCCCATTTTACGGATGATAAACCAAGACAGAAAAAGGTTCAGTCACTCTCCTAGGATTCACTACTCCAACTTCCTCTCTTTTAAGAGAAAACATCCTTCTGGGCTGTGCTGACAACAGATGGAGGTGATCTGATATGAACTTTCCTCATTTCTTCTCTGTTGACTCACAGTCTCTCTGTCACCCCCAGGGTCTTCCTCCCACAGGGTCTAGGAGGTGAAGTTTCTCCAAAGGAGAACTCTCTTGAGATTCCCCTGGTGGTCTAGAGACCAAGACTCCTCACTACCGATGCAGAGGGGCCAGGTTCAATCCCTGGTTAAGGAACTACATCTGACTGCAACTAAGGGCTCACATGCTGAAATGAAATATCTCAAATGCAGCCACAAATACAAACGGTCCTGCATGCTGCAACTAAAACATGGCACAGCCAAATAAATAAATATTAATATTAAAAAAAAACAAAAGAGAACTGTCTTTACATGTCACTCTGCATCATTAATGAAGCAAAGAGCATTTTGCCGCACAGTCATTGAAATGTCTATTTATTAATAAGTGGTGCAGTATTTATTTAAGATAGAACATAAAAAAATCAGGTAAGAATTGTTTGCATAATATATATGGAAATCAACCTATTAAAGTTGTTCAAAGATTGGACAGAGCCAGAATATAAATACACATACAGTTTAAAAATTACAGGAAATCATATTATAAAGAGCACTAAAGGCCACTTGTGGAAGAGTTGTGTTCCCGTGTAAGCCAGAATGTGAAGAAAGCCTACTTGTTAGCATGGAGACAAATTTAGGGAGCAAGGCACCAGAATCCTATGCCGTAAAAGGGGGTTAAAGAAAATACAATCCAAAATCAGATAGATACAATGGATTCGTGTCACTGGACACCTCCATGTGCTCTTAAGAGACTGGTGTTTTCCATCACTGTTACATTATGAAGAGAAAAAAATGCAAGAGCCATATTCTATTGGAAGCAATGTGGAAAGCAGTTTTCTCTTTCAAACTGGGAATGACTGACAAATCTGATGAAGCTGGCCCGTTTTCTAAGGTGACTTTCAAGATGGGTCAGAGCCCGCCTCACGTCCGCAACAGCAAAGCCCCTGACATCTGACAAAATGGTGGCTGCCAGTCTTGGAACTTGGCTGCTCACCTGGACTCTGGACCCTTGTAGGAACTTTGGAAGGTGAAGCTGTTCTCCCCTTCCTTAGAAAAGGATTCTGAGGGCACAGAAGAGCCCATGTATCAGATCAGGTTGGTTTCCACTGGGAACCTTGATCTTTTCACAGAGAAAGAAAAACACAAACTTTTCTGAGCGTTTGGCCTCCCAGAGAGTGTTTATGAAGACTCACAGGCCTCTGCAGGATTTCAAAGCCCTGAAAAGGAGCCGTCTAGAGACAAAGGTCTGGAGTCAGGAGGGACATTTGAACTTGTTCGGTTAAAACAGTGAAAGGAGATCCTTGGGGACAAAGAACAAGGGGCGCTTGTGGGATTACCTGCAGCCACACCAAATTCCCAGAGCTAACGGATTCCAGCATGAATCAGATGGACAATGTATGTGGCATCATATTCTGCAACACTGTCAGCAGGATTGTGAAACCACACAAAGAAATGGGCAGGACCTGCCACATAGCAAGGGGAACAGTCAATGCAAGGAGCACTCTTCCTCCAGGGAACCAGCAGGACTGAGACATTTTTACTCAAAAGAGGACCAGGTGGAGGAGGGCAAGGCTTTGTGGAAGACCCCAAGGCATGACTTAGGAGCATTTTCACTGACTCGGGAGACCTGGGATGGAGAGACACAATGGGCTGCAGAAGCACATTCAGGCATTTTGGCTAAGGGCTTCTCCTTCTCAGCTTTAGCTTGCACGTCTACAAGGTGAAAATGACCACACCCCTCGGTGGGGTTGTGTTGAGGACTACATAAAGTCGAGACAGAGAACGATGAATCCCATGTCACTCAGACTGAGAGATTATGCCACAATCCAAAATCAGATAGATTTCGTGTCACTGGACACCTCCATGTGCTCTTAAGAGACTGGTGTTTTCCATCACTGTTACATTATGAAGAGAAAAAAATGCAAGAGCCATATTCTATTGGAAGCAATGTGGAAAGCAGTTTTCTCTTTCAAACTGGGAATGACTGACAAATCTGATGAAGCTGGCCCGTTTTCTAAGGTGACTTTCAAGATGGGTCAGAGCCCGCCTCACGTCCGCAACAGCAAAGCCCCTGACATCTGACAAAATGGTGGCTGCCAGTCTTGGAACTTGGCTGCTCACCTGGACTCTGGACCCTTGTAGGAACTTTGGAAGGTGAAGCTGTTCTCCCCTTCCTTAGAAAAGGATTCTGAGGGCACAGAAGAGCCCATGTATCAGATCAGGTTGGTTTCCACTGGGAACCTTGATCTTTTCACAGAGAAAGAAAAACACAAACTTTTCTGAGCGTTTGGCCTCCCAGAGAGTGTTTATGAAGACTCACAGGCCTCTGCAGGATTTCAAAGCCCTGAAAAGGAGCCGTCTAGAGACAAAGGTCTGGAGTCAGGAGGGACATTTGAACTTGTTCGGTTAAAACAGTGAAAGGAGATCCTTGGGGACAAAGAACAAGGGGCGCTTGTGGGATTACCTGCAGCCACACCAAATTCCCAGAGCTAACGGATTCCAGCATGAATCAGATGGACAATGTATGTGGCATCATATTCTGCAACACTGTCAGCAGGATTGTGAAACCACACAAAGAAATGGGCAGGACCTGCCACATAGCAAGGGGAACAGTCAATGCAAGGAGCACTCTTCCTCCAGGGAACCAGCAGGACTGAGACATTTTTACTCAAAAGAGGACCAGGTGGAGGAGGGCAAGGCTTTGTGGAAGACCCCAAGGCATGACTTAGGAGCATTTTCACTGACTCGGGAGACCTGGGATGGAGAGACACAATGGGCTGCAGAAGCACATTCAGGCATTTTGGCTAAGGGCTTCTCCTTCTCAGCTTTAGCTTGCACGTCTACAAGGTGAAAATGACCACACTCCCTCGGTGGGGTTGTGTTGAGGACTACATAAAGTCGAGACAGAGAACGATGAATCCCATGTCACTCAGACTGAGAGATTATGCCACATTCCCCTCCCCTTCACTGACCTCAGTCTTGTGGGCAGAGGAAGAGAATAGAACACTGAAGGAAAACATGTTCTCATTTTGTCTTATTCTTGGATGTCAAGCTGTATAGTCCATTTGACAAGTCTAAGTAGGAATTGCAAATATATCCCTAACCCGTGGAAAAAGCTTTTGGTCACATAATTATAAGTCACACTCAGGTTATTCTTACATGGAGCCCATTTTTGACTGCTTTCCTGAAACTTAGTTCAACCCCAAAATGGCATGATGTGGTTAAGATGGTCTTTAAAAACACTGGGTCTCCTACTGCTATCCAAGAACGTGACCACCTTTCTTTCTATCTCTTAGGAGCTCCTGGTTCTGCCTGACTCCGGAGAACTGAACATCCTACTACTGGGTTTAACAAGGGCTATGGGGGAGCCCTGCCAACTTCTAGAAAATGTATTCCGAGCACGACGAAGTGGAAACCAACTATGGAAATCTTCCTTTGGGACAAAAGAGGCTTATTTACTTCCTTAAACAGTTTTATAGTTATATAAACATAAGACATCATCAGTTAAATCCTGTCTGCTTCTTTGTAGCTTTTTAATAAAGACCCAGAATGCCTGGCTGTGATGCCATCAAGACAGACATTTCCAGCACAAAGCAGGAGGAAACCGGCTTTGCCCAGGAGAGACCCAGAGACCTCTGTGCAGGGGGACAATTTTCGTAGCTCTGGTGACTTGGGGTCATACAGTTCTCCAAAGAAATCACATCCCATTTCCTAAACTCAAATTTCTTTTCAGAGTTCTCCAAGAGATCCCAAAGAGGACCAGGTGGAGGAGGGCAAGGCTTTGTGGAAGACCCCAAGGCATGACTTAGGAGCATTTTCACTGACTCGGGAGACCTGGGATGGAGAGACACAATGGGCTGCAGAAGCACATTCAGGCATTTTGGCTAAGGGCTTCTCCTTCTCAGCTTTAGCTTGCACGTCTACAAGGTGAAAATGACCACACTCCCTCGGTGGGGTTGTGTTGAGGACTACATAAAGTCGAGACAGAGAACGATGAATCCCATGTCACTCAGACTGAGAGATTATGCCACATTCCCCTCCCCTTCACTGACCTCAGTCTTGTGGGCAGAGGAAGAGAATAGAACACTGAAGGAAAACATGTTCTCATTTTGTCTTATTCTTGGATGTCAAGCTGTATAGTCCATTTGACAAGTCTAAGTAGGAATTGCAAATATATCCCTAACCCGTGGAAAAAGCTTTTGGTCACATAATTATAAGTCACACTCAGGTTATTCTTACATGGAGCCCATTTTTGACTGCTTTCCTGAAACTTAGTTCAACCCCAAAATGGCATGATGTGGTTAAGATGGTCTTTAAAAACACTGGGTCTCCTACTGCTATCCAAGAACGTGACCACCTTTCTTTCTATCTCTTAGGAGCTCCTGGTTCTGCCTGACTCCGGAGAACTGAACATCCTACTACTGGGTTTAACAAGGGCTATGGGGGAGCCCTGCCAACTTCTAGAAAATGTATTCCGAGCACGACGAAGTGGAAACCAACTATGGAAATCTTCCTTTGGGACAAAAGAGGCTTATTTACTTCCTTAAACAGTTTTATAGTTATATAAACATAAGACATCATCAGTTAAATCCTGTCTGCTTCTTTGTAGTTTTTTAATAAAGACCCAGAATGCCTGGCTGTGATGCCATCAAGACAGACATTTCCAGCACAAAGCAGGAGGAAACCGGCTTTGCCCAGGAGAGACCCAGAGACCTCTGTGCAGGGGGACAATTTTCGTAGCTCTGGTGACTTGGGGTCATACAGTTCTCCAAAGAAATCACATCCCATTTCCTAAACTCAAGCCCCTAATTTCTTTTCAAGGAGAAATTCTGGTAAATGGGCTCATAGATAAGGATATAATCTGAGGCATGACTCTAAAGCTGAATGAGTTCAAGTGATGCACGGAAGAGATGATCCACTCTATGTGTGGTAGGACACAGAGAAGACAGAGTGGGGTCAGTCAGAGAAGGAGGGTTCTTCTTTCTTATTCTCAACCACTCACCGTAGCAATGGTATTTGTGTTTTGAAGACAGCAGGATTTTGGAAGAAGGAACAATGTCATCTTTCAATTGTATTCCAGAGACGGGAAGATGTCTCGAACGCATGTCTGCTTTCACAGATTCTCCAGCGGGCCGGAAAGTTTTTTCTCGTCTCCTGGGCTCAACAGCCATGTGGTGGCATCACTGAGTATTTCACTCTTAGTTTTTGATCTCCAGCATCTGGACCAGGAGTTGGGAGACCTGAGTTCTAGATTCTGTTGCACAATCACTCGTTTAGTCTCTGATGGACTAAAAGTGATTTCCTCTGCTCTGATCTGCTTCCTGATATAAATAAGAGAATGGTGGTTCTGGGTGATTGAGATCTCTCCTCATGCTGAGTGTCTAAGAATCTGTACAAGTTACACTTCCCGCCTCTATGAGCACAAAGGAAACTACCAGTCAGTTTTCCTGCAGGCATGCTAGAGTTGAGACTGTTCAAAGCTGAGAACGAAGCCCCCTGGGGAGGGTTTCAGCAAATTTAAACTCTTTTTTGGAAGTTCTCCACTCATTTCTAGCATTTGCCTTACAGACATCATAGCACAGTTGGCTTTCCTTGTTGAAACCACTCATTTCTTTAATTATCTCTGCTATTTGGCTTTGCTGTCTACAGACTCTGTGCTCCAGGGAACTGAAATGACCCAAACACTGGGATCCAACAGCCCTGCTCGCCTCCTTCCCACATGCCTGTGCTTCCTTATTTCAATGCAAAAAGGAAGCATTTTATTTCAAGAGATGGCCTTATTTAAATAGCAACTGTGAAAGTGCATGACTCTGTGGTGTAAATTGAGATAGTATCTTCACCATTTTCGTAGCTCTGGTGACTTGGGGTCATACAGTTCTCCAAAGAAATCACATCCCATTTCCTAAACTCAAGCCCCTAATTTCTTTTCAAGGAGAAATTCTGGTAAATGGGCTCATAGATAAGGATATAATCTGAGGCATGACTCTAAAGCTGAATGAGTTCAAGTGATGCACGGAAGAGATGATCCACTCTATGTGTGGTAGGACACAGAGAAGACAGAGTGGGGTCAGTCAGAGAAGGAGGGTTCTTCTTTCTTATTCTCAACCACTCACCGTAGCAATGGTATTTGTGTTTTGAAGACAGCAGGATTTTGGAAGAAGGAACAATGTCATCTTTCAATTGTATTCCAGAGACGGAAGATGTCTCGAACGCATGTCTGCTTTCACAGATTCTCCAGCGGGCCGGAAAGTTTTTTCTCGTCTCCTGGGCTCAACAGCCATGTGGTGGCATCACTGAGTATTTCACTCTTAGTTTTTGATCTCCAGCATCTGGACCAGGAGTTGGGAGACCTGAGTTCTAGATTCTGTTGCACAATCACTCGTTTAGTCTCTGATGGACTAAAAGTGATTTCCTCTGCTCTGATCTGCTTCCTGATATAAATAAGAGAATGGTGGTTCTGGGTGATTGAGATCTCTCCTCATGCTGAGTGTCTAAGAATCTGTACAAGTTACACTTCCCGCCTCTATGAGCACAAAGGAAACTACCAGTCAGTTTTCCTGCAGGCATGCTAGAGTTGAGACTGTTCAAAGCTGAGAACGAAGCCCCCTGGGGAGGGTTTCAGCAAATTTAAACTCTTTTTTGGAAGTTCTCCACTCATTTCTAGCATTTGCCTTACAGACATCATAGCACAGTTGGCTTTCCTTGTTGAAACCACTCATTTCTTTAATTATCTCTGCTATTTGGCTTTGCTGTCTACAGACTCTGTGCTCCAGGGAACTGAAATGACCCAAACACTGGGATCCAACAGCCCTGCTCGCCTCCTTCCCACATGCCTGTGCTTCCTTATTTCAATGCAAAAAGGAAGCATTTTATTTCAAGAGATGGCCTTATTTAAATAGCAACTGTGAAAGTGCATGACTCTGTGGTGTAAAAATTGAGATAGTATCTTCACCACTCTTTTTGGGAAAAAGTTTTTCTAGTGTAAATTTAGCATTCATGAGCAATGCTAAAGACTCCAGGCAATGGAGTCCATACATAGTGTAAAATAAAGAACATGAATGGTAGTCCCCTGGATACAGCTGTCTCTTATCTATATGAATTAGCTCTTTTGAAAATCAAAATTTGCCAGAAAAGCCAAACACATTTGGATATAACTCAAATTTTCATCCAGGGCATCTCTATATTCTTCTGAGCTCTTTTGGCATTTTGGTTTCCTAGAAAGCACTACACCTATGCAGATTTTCTGGTTCCTAATATGTTCTGTTCTCGGCATTGTGATACCTGTGACAGGCTGTTTTAAACAGTGTAGTATCAGTAACATAAAAACTTTGGGTTGATTTCAATGCAAAGAAAAAGACTTAGACTCTGTTTAAAAGTCCAACCTGAAACAAGCAAGCCTTCAGAGACAAGTGAGGACACAGTCCAGATTGCTCTGAGGGCCTGGTGTTCAGAAAGCAAAGACAATCTGTGTGGTTCTAGGTGCCTTGTGTGCATATTCCAGGAAAAAAAAGAGTAGCTACTTGGCATCTTCTGGAGGAAGCCTGGGGTGTGCCTGGCAGACTGTCCAAAATGCAGTTGATTTCTTAGGACACTGGACCCATTTGTCCTCTTGCCCCAGAAGAACCTGATGTGTAGGTTTCCAGAAGTTCTTCTCTTAAAGTAGATGCCATATATCGGTCTTTACTATAGGCATCTCTTGGTCAACACAATGAAATCGAAGTAGCTCCTTGCCTGGTCTCAACAGTGGCAGCCATCTGGTGAGGAAAAGAAAGCTGGTTTCTCCAAGAACCTTCTCAGATACTCCTCTTCCACAGCGTTTCTGCAGCCATAATGACCAAAGCATCGAACCCAAGGTCCAAGTCCCAACAGGACACACTGAACCGTCCCTGATGGGCTCATGACCACTTCGGTGCAGAGTTTTTGCTTCCACCTTCTTTCATGTTCAATTTCTCACTGATTCCAACCTTGAAAGCATTCTTGTCTACATAGAATTGTCTGTAGGGATGAAATCTGTTTCTTTCCACTTCTGGTAGACACAGTTTGAAGGGACCTTTAATAAATCAAGGCCACCAGATTCCTAGATTTTGATGGCCAGTTGTTTTTTTTTTTTTTATCTCTGAATTTCTGGTACATTGTACGGTGCCTAGGCGACAGTGGTGCTTAATACATATGGTCAATGAATAAACAAATGACTGTTTTATCGTGCTCATTTGGGAGTGGCAGTTAGGTGGTAGTTCTTTTTAGAAATTTTGAAAGCCAAACACATTTGGATATAACTCAAATTTTCATCCAGGGCATCTCTATATTCTTCTGAGCTCTTTTGGCATTTTGGTTTCCTAGAAAGCACTACACCTATGCAGATTTTCTGGTTCCTAATATGTTCTGTTCTCGGCATTGTGATACCTGTGACAGGCTGTTTTAAACAGTGTAGTATCAGTAACATAAAAACTTTGGGTTGATTTCAATGCAAAGAAAAGACTTAGACTCTGTTTAAAAGTCCAACCTGAAACAAGCAAGCCTTCAGAGACAAGTGAGGACACAGTCCAGATTGCTCTGAGGGCCTGGTGTTCAGAAAGCAAAGACAATCTGTGTGGTTCTAGGTGCCTTGTGTGCATATTCCAGGAAAAAAGAGTAGCTACTTGGCATCTTCTGGAGGAAGCCTGGGGTGTGCCTGGCAGACTGTCCAAAATGCAGTTGATTTCTTAGGACACTGGACCCATTTGTCCTCTTGCCCCAGAAGAACCTGATGTGTAGGTTTCCAGAAGTTCTTCTCTTAAAGTAGATGCCATATATCGGTCTTTACTATAGGCATCTCTTGGTCAACACAATGAAATCGAAGTAGCTCCTTGCCTGGTCTCAACAGTGGCAGCCATCTGGTGAGGAAAAGAAAGCTGGTTTCTCCAAGAACCTTCTCAGATACTCCTCTTCCACAGCGTTTCTGCAGCCATAATGACCAAAGCATCGAACCCAAGGTCCAAGTCCCAACAGGACACACTGAACCGTCCCTGATGGGCTCATGACCACTTCGGTGCAGAGTTTTTGCTTCCACCTTCTTTCATGTTCAATTTCTCACTGATTCCAACCTTGAAAGCATTCTTGTCTACATAGAATTGTCTGTAGGGATGAAATCTGTTTCTTTCCACTTCTGGTAGACACAGTTTGAAGGGACCTTTAATAAATCAAGGCCACCAGATTCCTAGATTTTGATGGCCAGTTGTTTTTTTTTTTTTTATCTCTGAATTTCTGGTACATTGTACGGTGCCTAGGCGACAGTGGTGCTTAATACATATGGTCAATGAATAAACAAATGACTGTTTTTATCGTGCTCATTTGAGTGGCAATGGTCCTGGTCAGTTAGGAGTAGCTCCTGTTACATTAGCACTTTCTACAAATAATTATTCTTTCAACTTACAGTGCCTAGGAACTAACTGCCTTGCACAAAATAGGCATTAGATGCCTACTGTTGATTAATGAACTCATTTGATGTATAGTATACCTTGGGATTTTCTGCCTTTGTTTTCATAACAATTAGAGCTTTATAACATCAATGCCCTGTCTAATAAGTCTAATCTCTTAGCTTCAGAAGAAACACAAAAGTAAATAGAACTTTCTCAATTTGATGTGTTTTTTTGCTTTTCCTCTCATAATTAAATAACAATAATAAAAAAAAAGAACTTTCAGTACCAATCTTTGATAGCCAGGCTCAAAAGTGATCTCAAGTACTTTCTTTTCAGTTCAACAGGATCACCTTTTACTTAACATTTGGAAAGTGGATTTATCTGATTAATTTTGATCCTACTAAAAGAGGATCTTTTAAGTTTTGCATATATTATGTTGTGATACAGAGACTGAATGCATATAATAAGATCAGTATCCCTTGAGAAAATCATACTTATTTTTAAAAATGGAAGTAATTTGTCATTATTTCATGAAGTTTTGCTGCAACTATGGCAATTTTTTGGACAAACTTCTGAACCACTGGTATATCTGAAGGAGAACAATCTCAGACCGTGTTATTTATCAGTTACATTGGATTATTACAACATACTGTGTTTTCGTGTGAGAAAAAGATGTTTGTGGAAGCACAGTGTTTATCCCTATAACCTATGTTCAATCCTAGACCCTGAATTTCTACTTCATCAGTGCTGGCCATGTTGATGATGTTGTTTATGGGCAGGTAACTTGAATAAGGTTTAGTATGCATTTCTGGAATGCATTTTGAAGGAAAAAAAAAAAAGGAAGAGCAAAGCAGAATATTCCAGAAAATATTTTTTTCCGGTTTTCCTAGATGGGAAGAATAGCTCTTAATAGTCTTATTATTTACATATTCATGGAGATGTAATTTGCTTTGTCTATACTGATACTGCATTGGAGCTATGCAATCAACACAAATCCTGTCTTTGCTATCCTGGCCTTATGATTCAACAGGGAAGCTAACCTGCCGTTTTATGATTTGGAACAAAATACAAATTCCAATCCTTCGTCAGTTACTAAAAGAGGCGAAGGCAATCCTCTAACTTCGGATGCATGATGACTATTTTTAGTGTGAGGATGAGAAAGTCCTCTCATTCTTCTAGTTGGAACTCCACTGAGTTCTTGGAAAATACTTCTATCTCTAATACACAGAGGCCAGTAGGTTCTGCAAGAATATGAATAAGTCAGAAAAATAATTGGCATGTTAGATAGCTCAATCATTTTTGAAGAAAGATTCCAGGGAAATTAGAATCAAGAACCAAGACCTAAGGAAGGGACATACGGTTTCTTGGGTCCTCAACTCAAATGGTACTTGCAGCCATATTGAAGGAGGCCAAGAGAAGGATCAAATGACTCATGCCCTCTGTCCTTCAGATTGCCAGAAAGTCAAATAGCAAACCATAGGGATGTATGTGCTTATTCTTGTGTATTTCCTACCTGGGACTTCAAGTTCAACACCCATCTATTTACAACTTCCTTTCTACCATCACAATGTCAAGGACTTCAAACTTGGGTTGTAAGTTCTTAAAGTCAGGGGCTGACCCTTCATTATCACTGTATTCTGAGCCTTTTACAAGGTTCTGTTGACATGTCATTGAAAGAAACCCACCACTGAGGAAGAAGCTCCTCTCTCCAATATAGTGCAAGATCCCTGCATTAGGCAACAGGGAAGCCATCCACCTTGTGTCTGCCACGCCCACACTGGCTCTTGGCAAGACTGCGAGGGAGAACATGGATGGGATGCAGACACTCCTTAGGCCATCTCAGTCAGCTTGATGGTCACCACGGCAACCATCCATACCAGCCTTCAGGTGCATGAAAAGAGTGAGACAATAACACTGCAGTGTCATCATTTAGCTAATTAGCTCAAGCGTAATGGAAATCTTTTCCATCAACATGTTTCAGAGAGCAGCGCCATCTCCTAACACGATGGCTTCTGCATTGTAGTAATACTTAGGACAGCGCACCCCAGCCTGTCTGCTTGCTCTTTGGCTAGTCTTATGGCTACATGTGATTTAAAATGTCTAAAGAATGAAAACTGGATGGTTCTGGAAATTTTGCACGTTGACATATCAAATGTTGTAGCTTCCTTGTATTATTTTTTTCCCTAGATCCAAAATGCAAAGTCTCAGACAAGCACATTTTGCAGTAAAAGCAGACATC
Organism: Tragulus kanchil; assembly: GCA_022376925.1. Taxonomy (NCBI): domain Eukaryota; kingdom Metazoa; phylum Chordata; class Mammalia; order Artiodactyla; family Tragulidae; genus Tragulus; species Tragulus kanchil. The sequence continues at coordinate 9,156,055 of JAIOJX010000002.1, read as the reverse complement.
TCCCTCCCACTAGGATAAACAGTCTCCTGAGTGCTTTCAATACAACACAGAGTCCAGGAATCTTGGTCCCGTTGTGAAAACTGCAGTGAAGGGTCTGAGGAGGAGACCAGGGCCTGGAGTGAGTCAACTGGTCAGCCTGTGAGTCTCAGTTCCCCTGGGAGACCACGGGGGCAACCTAGTCATCTCTCTTTACTTGGGGCTACGGCTTCTCATTTTACAGGCAAGGTCTTGGACCAGATAATTTCTGAGTGCCCTCTTGTCTCTAGTTCCTATTCGAGATAGACATTTCATACACATATCATGGGAAGGAATAGGAACTAGATCTTCTTGAAGGCACTGAATGGAACACCTGCCCCTAAGGACACCCCACTGCTGATCAATTTGGTTATCTTTGGCTACAAAGTTGGGAACTATTTTAATGTGTGTGTATGAGTGTGTGTGATTTCTCCCTGCCTATTCACAACTCATCTGAAATGTTACACTTGAGACCACCTTTCATAGATGAGGAAACTGGGGCATGAGCGTCAACATGGACAGACCAAGTGAGGTCCCTCAAGAGAGCTTTCGGAAGCTCTTCCTCAGCTTTTTCTTAATAAAATTATTTCCTGATTCTTAGTTTTGGCAATGGGATGCTATCTTATTCCTGGCCTCATATTTTAGCTCAGGAGGCAACTTCACCAGTATGTGATGCATTTTTCCGCGGAGGGAACTATTTGCTTGCTTTAGAGAACAATGAATCATTGGCGTGTTTTACACAAAGGGGCCACCATGTGAGAAACAACAGAAACAGCTTTCTCTGCTTACCAAACCCAGACCCAAAGCAGCCAACCACACACACACATAGTACGGCTCATTCATCATTTCTCCCTGTGCTGGTCCAGTCATGATTCAAAGTAAGAACAGCGGATAAATGTGTATCCTAAAGAGGTTAGCGGTACCATTTATATACTGTAAAGTCATGCAAACCATGCTTGAAAGGAAGCGGCTTCACCGTGGTGATCTGGGGAGGAACAAGGCCACGACAAGCCCCGCCCGGGTGGGGCCACCACGCACATGCACACGTTTGATGCGGCCACCGGTGATGTCACGGGGACATGGCGGGCGTGAGAGCAAGTGAGCTATACAAAGTCTGTCTACATTCCCAGGAGGAGTCAGCCCACGGCCCCTTTTAGGTGGGCTTGCTGGAAGGGGTCCATACGGAGTCAGAAATGCCATCGCCCGTGGACGACAGAGGCATGGAGCCGCTGGGCGTGAAAGGGTCGGTGTCCGTTTCTGTCTCACCCTCGGCGAGGTAGCGTTTCTCCCTCATCCAGCTCGACCCCCCGCTCGGGCCAAATGCATAATCGTCTTTGTCCTGGGAGATGCTGAAGCCACTCGGTGAGCGCTCCAGCTCCTCGTGGTTCACCGACATCAGGGACAAGGGCGTGTCGCTGTCCCGGGTGGGGCTGCGTCTCTGCCGCGGGGAGATCCGGTCCGCGCAGGCGCCGTGCGGGTCAGCCTGGGAGGGGTAGCTCCCTCGGGAGTCGAGGAGGGTCAAGATGGGCAGGACGGTGGGCCTTTCCAGGTAGGTGGGAGCAGGAACCGTTCCAGAACTGGGTCCCCCACGGGGCAGTTTCACGGCATCGTGGGCAAAAATCCCATAGGGGCCGACTTTGTCGATGGGCACCTGGTGGAAGGTGTAGGGGGCGTCGGCAGCACCCATCTCAGAATAGTTACAGATGATGGTTCTCAAATCGGAATCTCTGTGGTCCTCCTTCCTCTCAGCCTCCGCAGGCGAAGAGGTCCCCTTGGTCGGGTAGGCGTCGGTGACATGCACCTGCAGCCGTTCCATGTGTTGCACATGCATGTCCACCAGGAAGTCCAGCTTCTTCCCCATGTCGTGAACCTGGAAAACACAAGCAGTCGAATCACTGCTTCCTCCAGGCCTGCTGGTCGCTGTGATCAGTGGTGAGGAGACACTAGACAGAAAGGAAGCGAGTTCTTGCAAGGCACAATTGTCATAACCACTCATCGTCTGGTGCCTCTTGATGCTGAGCCTTGTGCATGGATTCCAGAGTGCCTGCTCAGTCACTCAGTCGCGTCTGACTCTTGGCCACCCCATGGACTGTAGCCCGCCAGGTTCCTCTATCCGTGGTGATCTGGGGAGGAACAAGGCCACGACAAGCCCCGCCCGGGTGGGGCCACCACGCACATGCACACGTTTGATGCGGCCACCGGTGATGTCACGGGGACATGGCGGGCGTGAGAGCAAGTGAGCTATACAAAGTCTGTCTACATTCCCAGGAGGAGTCAGCCCACGGCCCCTTTTAGGTGGGCTTGCTGGAAGGGGTCCATACGGAGTCAGAAATGCCATCGCCCGTGGACGACAGAGGCATGGAGCCGCTGGGCGTGAAAGGGTCGGTGTCCGTTTCTGTCTCACCCTCGGCGAGGTAGCCTTTCCCCCTCATCCAGCTCGACCCCCCGCTCGGGCCAAATGCATAATCGTCTTTGTCCTGGGAGATGCTGAAGCCACTCGGTGAGCGCTCCAGCTCCTCGTGGTTCACCGACATCAGGGACAAGGGCGTGTCGCTGTCCCGGGTGGGGCTGCGTCTCTGCCGCGGGGAGATCCGGTCCGCGCAGGCGCCGTGCGGGTCAGCCTGGGAGGGGTAGCTCCCTCGGGAGTCGAGGAGGGTCAAGATGGGCAGGACGGTGGGCCTTTCCAGGTAGGTGGGAGCAGGAACCGTTCCAGAACTGGGTCCCCCACGGGGCAGTTTCACGGCATCGTGGGCAAAAATCCCATAGGGGCCGACTTTGTCGATGGGCACCTGGTGGAAGGTGTAGGGGGCGTCGGCAGCACCCATCTCAGAATAGTTACAGATGATGGTTCTCAAATCGGAATCTCTGTGGTCCTCCTTCCTCTCAGCCTCCGCAGGCGAAGAGGTCCCCTTGGTCGGGTAGGCGTCGGTGACATGCACCTGCAGCCGTTCCATGTGTTGCACATGCATGTCCACCAGGAAGTCCAGCTTCTTCCCCATGTCGTGAACCTGGAAAACACAAGCAGTCGAATCACTGCTTCCTCCAGGCCTGCTGGTCGCTGTGATCAGTGGTGAGGAGACACTAGACAGAAAGGAAGCGAGTTCTTGCAAGGCACAATTGTCATAACCACTCATCGTCTGGTGCCTCTTGATGCTGAGCCTTGTGCATGGATTCCAGAGTGCCTGCTCAGTCACTCAGTCGCGTCTGACTCTTGGCCACCCCATGGACTGTAGCCCGCCAGGTTCCTCTATCCAGGGGATTCTCCAGGCAAGCATATTGGAGTGGGTTGCCACCTCCTACTCCAGGGGATCTTCCTAACCCAGGGACTGAACCCACGTCACCTGTGTCTCTTGCATTGGCAGACAGATTCTTTACCACTATGCCCCCTGGGAAGCCTGATGGATTCCCGATAATTGGAAAACACAGAGAAAGGGCTTTCCAGAAACCTGGAAGCAGAGAGATGGTTGGAGAATAAGTTTTACCCAAGAAGAAGATGGCCCTGGGGCGCCTGTTTGGATCCAGAGGGAGGAATTGTTGATTTGTAAACATTCTCTTGCAGAAGCATTGGGGTTTTCTGTGCATATTCGCCCTCCCTGGGGACGTAAGTTCCATAGGAATGGGGGCAGTGGTTAGCAAGATTGTGCTGCTTGGAACTGTAGATGCTGCCTAGGGGCCGGGAACACCAGTGGAAGGTACACTGAGATCAGCTGTATCTATCTGTTGCCACCTACAAAATTAGAACGTATCAAAACCACTGTGAGTGCACAACTGTGTGTGTGCGTGTGTGCATGGACTGTTCTCTGGCTGCTAACAACTCACCAGCAAGGACTGCAGGCAGGTCTACCATGCCATCTTACACATGGAGACACAAGGCATAGAGCTAGGTCACCGCTGAGCTGGTCCTCAAGCCTTAACAATGACTAATCCTTCTCTAGCAGTTACTATGCTCACGAAAGATATTAACTTATTTAACTTTCCTAACAGCCCTATGACGTGGATACTCTTAGTCTCTCTATTTTCCAGGCAAGGAAACAGAGGCACAAAGAGATGAAGCAACTCATCAAGCAGATAAATGGAAGAGCTAAGATGACGAATGAAAATTTAACAATGGAAAAGGATATTCTTGATATACTTAAAAAAGGATAATTATTCACATTTTCTCTTATCTCTGCTGCATAGATCCAATTCTGGGTTATAAATAAAATAAAAGTGTTGAAAGGAATCCTAAAGGAAACCGACAGTGCTCTGATCCAGTTTAACACTGGGTGTGTTGGGTGTGGAGTTGGTAAGTCATGTTTGATTCTTTGCGACCCCATAGACTGTAGCCCGCCAGGTTCCTCTGTCCACGGGATTTCCCAGGCAAGACTATTGCGGTGGGTTGCCATTGCCTTCTCTGGTGGATCTACCTGACCCAGAGATCAAACCTGGTCTCCTGCATTGCAAGTGGACTCTCTATCAGGAAGCTGGGCTTACCAGGTAAAGTTGGACAAATGGTGCTAAAGTATGAACTGCTTTACTGCAGAATTGAGAGATGGGGTTCCTGGGGTGCTACGACTGAATGGGTTTCTCTCTGCCTTAAGTGAACCCCCATTGCCTGCTCTCCTCTAGGCCCCTTCACACAGGACACACATTGACCCAGATTTTTAGGGAAGGAGGATACGAATTCAGAAAAATACATAAAATGTGGAGAAGGGCACTAACATTCCTTAAACACCAGGAAGTTCAAGATCACAGAGGCCACCATTTATTGAGTTTGCTGTGCGGCAGCTATTGTTCTAGGTAACTGACACATATCAATTGACTGCCTAGGGGCCGGGAACACCAGTGGAAGGTACACTGAGATCAGCTGTATCTATCTGTTGCCACCTACAAAATTAGAACGTATCAAAACCACTGTGAGTGCACAACTGTGTGTGTGCGTGTGTGCATGGACTGTTCTCTGGCTGCTAACAACTCACCAGCAAGGACTGCAGGCAGGTCTACCATGCCATCTTACACATGGAGACACAAGGCATAGAGCTAGGTCACCGCTGAGCTGGTCCTCAAGCCTTAACAATGACTAATCCTTCTCTAGCAGTTACTATGCTCACGAAAGATATTAACTTATTTAACTTTCCTAACAGCCCTATGACGTGGATACTCTTAGTCTCTCTATTTTCCAGGCAAGGAAACAGAGGCACAAAGAGATGAAGCAACTCATCAAGCAGATAAATGGAAGAGCTAAGATGACGAATGAAAATTTAACAATGGAAAAGGATATTCTTGATATACTTAAAAAAGGATAATTATTCACATTTTCTCTTATCTCTGCTGCATAGATCCAATTCTGGGTTATAAATAAAATAAAAGTGTTGAAAGGAATCCTAAAGGAAACCGACAGTGCTCTGATCCAGTTTAACACTGGGTGTGTTGGGTGTGGAGTTGGTAAGTCATGTTTGATTCTTTGCGACCCCATAGACTGTAGCCCGCCAGGTTCCTCTGTCCACGGGATTTCCCAGGCAAGACTATTGCGGTGGGTTGCCATTGCCTTCTCTGGTGGATCTACCTGACCCAGAGATCAAACCTGGTCTCCTGCATTGCAAGTGGACTCTCTATCAGGAAGCTGGGCTTACCAGGTAAAGTTGGACAAATGGTGCTAAAGTATGAACTGCTTTACTGCAGAATTGAGAGATGGGGTTCCTGGGGTGCTACGACTGAATGGGTTTCTCTCTGCCTTAAGTGAACCCCCATTGCCTGCTCTCCTCTAGGCCCCTTCACACAGGACACACATTGACCCAGATTTTTAGGGAAGGAGGATACGAATTCAGAAAAATACATAAAATGTGGAGAAGGGCACTAACATTCCTTAAACACCAGGAAGTTCAAGATCACAGAGGCCACCATTTATTGAGTTTGCTGTGCGGCAGCTATTGTTCTAGGTAACTGACACATATCAATTGATCCAGTCCTCAAGGCCACCTCATGAGGTGTTAAAAACCCCATTTTACAGATGAAGAAACAGAGGTCCAGGATAAATCATTCACTTGCATGTGATCACCCAGCCAAACAAGTGCTAAATCTGGGATTTCCTTTCCAGATCCTCTGATGAATGGTAGATACTCAAGTCTGCTATCTCCCTATGAAGGAAATGACATTTGAAGATAAATTCCACATCCCAGTTTTTGGTGTGAGAAAGGAAGGACCTACCTGCCTTTCGACTTTGACAAACTTTCCCATCATGCTTTGGTCTTCCGCTTCTGATGTGGATGGTCTGGCTCCATAGGGTTCGTTCCTAGGAAAGAGCCCACAGCACTGTAAGGTGGTGAAGTCTCTTTTGGCTCTGAAAGGTCTCTTGAGCTAGGTGGGCTGTGGTCCCTGGAACTGTTCTTCTCATGCTCAGGCTTCCAGAGTTTGGAAGAAGCCATGTGACTCTGGACACCCATGGGTGCTGCGAAAGGCCAGTGTTTCCTACCTTCACCATGGCTGACTCATGCTTACCCTGTGAAGCTGAATATGAAGCTGTTCTCAGACAGCTTTCTGTCAAGGTTAACACAGCACCTAATTGTGCCCAGAGTGCTTGATTGCTTTACATTATGTTCCTTGGCCTTACTGCCTGATTCACTGGTTAAGGATGGAATGGAGTTGTCTCATCTCTGAAACTGCACACAATGTGGACCAATATTTCATCTGTTCCACTTAGCTAAGACTGAAGAACAGATGCAAACTCTAGAAAATGAGGCCAAAGGTGATATTCCAAGGGGACAGGATTGTGTTCGTCCCTTGGCCAGCCACAGTTCATAGCTACCTACACTCCAGTTAGTTTCCACATTGTTCTAGGCAGAAGAGAACTCTCGGGGAGTCTAACTACCCTCAAAACCAGTCATGCCTAGCACTGTCTAGCCAGTTGATTTTTCTCTCTAGGCTACTGACTCCTTCTAGGTCCCTGGCCTGTTTTGGGTTGAGCAGGGTTTTTTTGTTGTTTTTTTTTTGACTTTTTATTGAGTTGCGGCAGCTATTGTTCTGACACATATCAATTGATCCAGTCCTCAAGGCCACCTCATGAGGTGTTAAAAACCCCATTTTACAGATGAAGAAACAGAGGTCCAGGATAAATCATTCACTTGCATGTGATCACCCAGCCAAACAAGTGCTAAATCTGGGATTTCCTTTCCAGATCCTCTGATGAATGGTAGATACTCAAGTCTGCTATCTCCCTATGAAGGAAATGACATTTGAAGATAAATTCCACATCCCAGTTTTTGGTGTGAGAAAGGAAGGACCTACCTGCCTTTCGACTTTGACAAACTTTCCCATCATGCTTTGGTCTTCCGCTTCTGATGTGGATGGTCTGGCTCCATAGGGTTCGTTCCTAGGAAAGAGCCCACAGCACTGTAAGGTGGTGAAGTCTCTTTTGGCTCTGAAAGGTCTCTTGAGCTAGGTGGGCTGTGGTCCCTGGAACTGTTCTTCTCATGCTCAGGCTTCCAGAGTTTGGAAGAAGCCATGTGACTCTGGACACCCATGGGTGCTGCGAAAGGCCAGTGTTTCCTACCTTCACCATGGCTGACTCATGCTTACCCTGTGAAGCTGAATATGAAGCTGTTCTCAGACAGCTTTCTGTCAAGGTTAACACAGCACCTAATTGTGCCCAGAGTGCTTGATTGCTTTACATTATGTTCCTTGGCCTTACTGCCTGATTCACTGGTTAAGGATGGAATGGAGTTGTCTCATCTCTGAAACTGCACACAATGTGGACCAATATTTCATCTGTTCCACTTAGCTAAGACTGAAGAACAGATGCAAACTCTAGAAAATGAGGCCAAAGGTGATATTCCAAGGGGACAGGATTGTGTTCGTCCCTTGGCCAGCCACAGTTCATAGCTACCTACACTCCAGTTAGTTTCCACATTGTTCTAGGCAGAAGAGAACTCTCGGGGAGTCTAACTACCCTCAAAACCAGTCATGCCTAGCACTGTCTAGCCAGTTGATTTTTCTCTCTAGGCTACTGACTCCTTCTAGGTCCCTGGCCTGTTTTGGGTTGAGCAGGGTTTTTTTGTTGTTGTTTTGCTTTTTTAATCTTTTGACTGCACTCGATGGCATGTGGAACTTTGATCCCCAACCAGGGATTGGATCTGTGCCTCCTGCATTGGAAGTACAGAGTCTTTACCACTGCATCACCAAGGAAGTCCTGGAGGAGTCTTGAATGAAAGCAGTTGTTCAAAACCAGTGGCTGGTGTGCTGAAACCAGCCCGCCAGCATGTGCTTTGGCTTGCCCAGGATGTTAAACATTGGAGCTATGCAATAATGGAGAATATCACATCAGATCTGAATGTTCAGGTTTTTTTGAGAAATTAGACTATCTGGAAATAGAGAATTTCCATTCCTAAAATTAGCATGAGCAGAACTGAGGAGAAACGATTTCCCTGGCGTGGGGTGTGTGCCCTCTAGGACTCTGGGGCTGCCCCCTTGCTACCCCAGCCCCAGAAGTGAAGTCAAGATTAGATGCTGTGTACCATCCTCCTTCCTCTCTTCCTTCTTTAATGATAAGGAGTCATTACTCTAAGGTGCCTACCTTCCTTTACTCATTTATGCGATCAATGCCTGCCTTCTTGGGAATAAAGAAGTGTAAATGCAGGCAGCAGGCTTTCTAAAGGATTTTTGATCAACACCCATAAAAGGACAATTCTCAAGCATTTGTTCAGAGAGAGCAGAACTGCTCTGTTGAGGCACAGAGCTCTACCTGTGACAATGTCATTGGGGGCCTGACATCTGACTTCCTTCTCAGTCTTTGGGGCTGACAGATGAAGGAAAAGCCAAATCAGGTGACCAGGAATGCCTTGGGATCTGCTGGCATGAAGTACTCTTTTGGTTCCAATAAAACTCACAGGTCTCCTTTTATGTTCTAATGAGGAAGCTATCCATTTCAGAAACCTCTCGAGTGGCCACAGGACAGAAAGGGCTTCGGGCTCTTTCTTTTCATCTTGTCTGGGGGAATGGCAACCTCACCACGGTAAAGGAACCCAGCTGAGACTTGGGGATGCAGATGCTGCTCCCGTGCTGGGACCCCCACAGACCATCAGCCAATGCCCCGCCCACCTGGGAGACTGCTGGGAGGGAAAGGTGAAGGCCGTTCCTCTCTGAGACTTCTTGTGTTTCGGAGTAGATGGAGGTCCGGGGGTGAAAATCATATCTATTCTGAAAGAGAGCACACAAAGAGAGGAGATTAGATGACAAAGAGCTTTATATGAAAAGAGAGGAAAGCGATTATTTTCTTTCCTCTGCAGTCAGCTGCAGGTTGGGAATATAAAGGAGAAGAGAAAAAAGGGAAAGGGGGAAAGGAGGAGGTGAGGAGAAGAGACAGAGAGAGACAGACAGACAGAGAATTTCTAATCTTAATGTATCATCTTCTCTTTTTTTTTTCCGGTCCAGTGATACAGAAAGCATTCCTGCATCCCAGAGGAGAGAGGCAACCAGACCACTGGGACGGGGAGACAGCTGTGTCCTGTTACTTCTTACAGGAAGTGTCAAGTGTGCTGCAGCCTCTCTGGTCTTCCGCCTCTTTCATTCCACCCCCAAATCTCTAGTTAGGGAGTTTTTTCTGCTAGACTTTATGCTCTGCTTTCTCTGCTGCTTTGCAGGCTGCCCAGCTACTAGAGGGAGGCGTTCTCCAGCAGCTCCTACACTTGGCTTCCATCTCTGCAGCTCCCCATTAATGTCCCCCTGAGCACAACAGGAGGCAAACGTCGCCTCCCCTGCCCTGCGCTCCAGGGCTAGGGTGCAGGCAGGGCATGAGAACAGCCTGGAGGCTTATGTCAGGCCCGGCGCCTGCACCCAGAAGGAGCCGTGCCTCTCTGTCTTTCGGTAAACGACCCCGCTCCTCCAGCGGCCCCACGTGTGGGTGCGTGCTCAGTCGCTTCAGTCGAGGCTGACTCTTTGCGACCCCACTGACTGAAGCCCACCAGGCTCCTCTGTCCATGGAATTCTCCAGGCAAGACTACTGCAGTGGGTTGCCATTTCCTTCTGGGCGATCTTCCTGACCCAAGAATCGACCCTGTGTCTCTTACATCTCCTGCCTTGGGGGAGAATCTTTACCACCAGCACCAGCTGGGAAGCCCAAAGATATACATATGTATACATATTTGTGTAGGTACACATATGTATCTAACTGTGCTATTAGTATTCAGATTATGCACATATATTCACATATCACATAGCTTTTTATCTTACAGACATTTAAAATATCATGAAGGCCGTTCTCTGAGACTTCTTGTGTTTCGGAGTAGATGGAGGTCCGGGGGTGAAAATCATATCTATTCTGAAAGAGAGCACACAAAGAGAGGAGATTAGATGACAAAGAGCTTTATATGAAAAGAGAGGAAAGCGATTATTTTCTTTCCTCTGCAGTCAGCTGCAGGTTGGGAATATAAAGGAGAAGAGAAAAAAGGGAAAGGGGGAAAGGAGGAGGTGAGGAGAAGAGACAGAGAGAGACAGACAGACAGAGAATTTCTAATCTTAATGTATCATCTTCTCTTTTTTTTTTCCGGTCCAGTGATACAGAAAGCATTCCTGCATCCCAGAGGAGAGAGGCAACCAGACCACTGGGACGGGGAGACAGCTGTGTCCTGTTACTTCTTACAGGAAGTGTCAAGTGTGCTGCAGCCTCTCTGGTCTTCCGCCTCTTTCATTCCACCCCCAAATCTCTAGTTAGGGAGTTTTTTCTGCTAGACTTTATGCTCTGCTTTCTCTGCTGCTTTGCAGGCTGCCCAGCTACTAGAGGGAGGCGTTCTCCAGCAGCTCCTACACTTGGCTTCCATCTCTGCAGCTCCCCATTAATGTCCCCCTGAGCACAACAGGAGGCAAACGTCGCCTCCCCTGCCCTGCGCTCCAGGGCTAGGGTGCAGGCAGGGCATGAGAACAGCCTGGAGGCTTATGTCAGGCCCGGGGCGCCTGCACCCAGAAGGAGCCGTGCCTCTCTGTCTTTCGGTAAACGACCCCGCTCCTCCAGCGGCCCCACGTGTGGGTGCGTGCTCAGTCGCTTCAGTCGAGGCTGACTCTTTGCGACCCCACTGACTGAAGCCCACCAGGCTCCTCTGTCCATGGAATTCTCCAGGCAAGACTACTGCAGTGGGTTGCCATTTCCTTCTGCGGGCGATCTTCCTGACCCAAGAATCGACCCTGTGTCTCTTACATCTCCTGCCTTGGGGGAGAATCTTTACCACCAGCACCAGCTGGGAAGCCCAAAGATATACATATGTATACATATTTGTGTAGGTACACATATGTATCTAACTGTGCTATTAGTATTCAGATTATGCACATATATTCACATATCACATAGCTTTTTATCTTACAGACATTTAAAAATATCATTTGGCCACATCTATTGGTCTTTTATTTATTTGTTTTCATCCATCTTTATTCTTTGGCCTGTGTGGGCCTCCCATCGCAGTGGCCTCGCTAGCTGCAGAGCACCAGCTCTGGGTGCGTGTGCTCCAGAGCTCTAGCTCGGTAATTGGACACATCGGTCCAGCTGCTCCGTGGCATATGTGATCTTCCAAGGCCAGGGATCCAACTGGGGCCCCTTGCACTGCAAGGCGGTGTCCTTACCCACTGGACCTCAAGGGAAGCCCTCATGGCTGCATAACCTTTTAATGAGACCAGGTACCATTCTTTTCTTAATCACTATTTATACAATGGAAGCAGTGTGGCATGCTACAGAGAACAGGAATTTTGTAACCAGCTGGATCTGGTTTCGCTTCTAGCTCTGCCCTCTACCACCTTGGTAGCTCTGGGCAAGTTCACTGTCCTTTGAGCTTTGGTTTGCTCAAAGCTTTGGTTTGGTTTACATGAGAATGTAAAACCTTTGAGATGTACGAGAAGTGTTCAGGTGATCAACAAAAAAACGGTGGCAATTATTAGCTAGCAATCAGGACAGTTTGTCTATTTTCACTATTATAAATAGTGACTTGACAAACTTCTGAGTAAAAATTTATATTTGGAATTAGCCAGCTGGACTCATTTTAGATAATCCCAATCTTGTTGGCATATGCAGAACGTCATAGCCAGGGGCCAGTGGACACAGGCTTTTTCTTTCCCTGAGGCCTGATCAGGCTATTGATCTTGGCTGTGTCAGTTTCACAGACATTCTTCCCAGCCCCTTTGATCTGGTGTGGGTTGACCTGATGTCCCTGTCTGATGACTACTTTTGTTCTGAACACGTCTCCCCTCCACTGTGGATGAGTGGACGCCTCCGCCCGCAGCTCTGAGCGCTGCCTGACTGACTCCACGGCAGCCAGGAGAGCACCATCCTTCCAGGTGTGCACTCTCACCTCGTCTGAAGGTACTTGATCCTGGAAAGCATGTCGAGATGCCCTGCCGAATACTGCTCAATCACATCCTTCACGTCATAAGGCCTCAACGTCTCCTTGAATTTTTTCTTATAGAGACGAAATTGCAGGATTCTGCAGGGAAGGTAGAGACATGGGTGCCTCAGGAGTGGAGAGTGAAGGAACTTACACACGTCGAGCAAGATGAGCAAACTCTGGGGCGAGGCGGGCGGCCAGGGAACAAAAGAACCAAAAAGAAGCGACTTGATGAGACATCCCGCTCATGGTCCTGGATCTGCCTCTTGGAAGCACACTGAGTTAGACTGGTTGGTGTTTCTCCTTCATAACTACCTCCTCTGACTCATATCAATAATAAGAGCTTCACAGTAACAATGAGAGCTGATGTTTACTACACACTCAGTACACGTTAGACGCTGGGCTGAGTTCATTTTGAACCATTTGTGAATACACTGATTCACAGAGGCTGTGACTGTGGCCGAGGGGGCCTCAGCCTCTTCCCAGGGCCCTCCAGCTGGTCACGTCAGAGTGTTCCCGAAGCCCAGGGTCGGGCGGGGACACAGCTCATGGTCCTAACTGCTGCGTCACACTGCTTCCTATTTGAGGATATCTGACATCTCTCTTCCTTAAGAACTTCCTTAATCCTTTGACTTTATGAACTCTTGGAAGAGAAAAGCTAGCTTTGGTTCCTCCAGTTTTCTCAGGCTGTTAATAAAGTGGGCCACCCAGAACTTGGAACCTGCACCTCCATCCTCCTGGGAATCAATAAAGTTATCCTAGGTGATTCATGCTGCTTGAAATCCCATCATGAGGTCAGCTCTTGCTGAACGCAGTGTCAATTTAAAATCCCTAATAACCAGCCAGTGATAAGAAATCCAGCTACCCAGGTCCTCCCATCTCATATCTGTGCAGGGTTTTATTTATTTATTTTTTAAATGGTGTCTTCAAGGCTCACTTTGTGTGTCACAGCCCATTGCTTCCACCTGTAAACACTATTTGGTCTATCAACTGTACCATTCAAGTCAGTATGGTTTCCAATTCTGTGTCACTTTCTAAGCCAGCCCTTGACACAGCTCCATCTAAGATACAGAACGAAGGCTTGCAGCCAATTTGGGCCCATGGCTGGTGTTTAAACGAAGAGTTCCACTGGAACACATCCTTGGTCATTCATTTATATCCTCTCTATGGCTGCTTCTGCACTACCAAATCAAAGTTAAGTATGAAAGCGACCTATGGATCATAAAGCCAGACATAGTTACTATACACCTGACTCTTCATCAGCGAAGTCTTGCCAGCCCCTGAACTAAGGCGTCAGCACCAAGATGACAAAGGACTGGGTAGAAGCCAGACTAGGAAGCATCTCAGCAGAGATCTCCTTCGAGCCTGACACAGATTACTCACTGGTTTTCTTTGAATAAGAGCATTGAACCCGTTGGGTATCCAGGAAGTTGTGTTTTTATCCAGCCATGTTTCTGCCACCTTGTGCAGACTGGTGTCATGAAGAGTCAGTGCAACAGTTCTGCTGAGGGCCAGCTATAAACGACTGTGCTTCCTGATCTCTTGGACTGAGAATCTTCTCAAAGTAGCCTGACTAGTTCTTACTGACTCTGACTTAGTTTCTTGAATTCACTACCATCATGGTGGAGGGCTTATGAACCCACCTTCCAGAGTTTTCCTGAAGTAGCAGCATATTTTTAAAACTTTCTTGTGGCATGTTAAGCAAAACAGAAATAGGGTGAATTATAAGTCTCATCTGAAACAGACCCAAAAATCCTATAATTGATTATCTTGTTGAAAGTGCCAATTAAAAAGAATGAGATGAATGAAGAAGACGGAAGGAAAGCTATTTTGAGCCCAAAGGCTATAAAAGAAGCAAACTTCAAGTCATTACACCATCCCTCCCCAACAGCATTTAAAATAAATGAACACAACCTTGTAAGGCAACCATACTCTCATAAAAATTTAAAAAAAAAACAAGTAAAGGCAAGGGCAGACAAAAGGTGACCAGTATCCCACCTGCTAAGGAGCTGCTAATGTGGAAATAGTTCCTCTTTAGGCAGCATCCCGCCCTCCCCTCCCCCACCCCAAGGGTACGGACAAGCTCTCTGAACTTGGCTCAAGGTTTCCTCCAGAGATTTCCTGCCCACTTTCCCGCACAAGATCACTTTACATAGCCAGGGGCTCACCTGACAGCTCGGATGGCAGCCTTCAGGGTGGGGATCATGTCTTCAACGAGGAAGTCATTCCCGTAGCCCCTGTCTTCTGCTGTGGGGTCACCCGTCCCAGCATCTGAGAGGGACACATGCCAATCAACAGCAGGCCACGGCCCTCGGGGACCTGGTTCATCAGGGCCATTCAAACCCAGCCACCCAGGTCTCTGTGTCTGTTTCAGAAACCTCAGTGTGTTCCCCAGCCGCGACTTGACTCAGACTTTCTCAGTACCTCCCCCCCATTACACAGAAGTCTGAGTGACAGGTGTCCGCAGTGCTGAACTGTTGCCGGCAAGGGAAGAAGGCTAGGATGGTGCTCTGTGCGCCGGGGCTCCCGAGTGGCCCCTCTGGAAGCAGCCAAGGGTGCACACGTGGGCGTGTGGCACACAGATGTGAGTTTTGACTCTTTACTCTGTCAGACATTTTATTCTCGTGACCATGGGCTGGGAGGTCATTCTCTGAGCCCTGCTCATCCTTCCTTCGCATACGCGAGAGGGGCGCACAGATATATCGCTCCTACTGCCTTCTTAAGACAGTTCTCTGCTGTCTCCTCCCACCCGCTTGGGATGCTGAGGTCCCCAGGTGTCCAGATCACTGTGCACCTGACCCCTCTCCATCCTTCAGGGTGACCTCCATGGAAATGTGCTCCTCACGGCCACCCTTAGGAGCCATGCGGTATGTCCAGGGCTCCGTGGAGGGGCTGTGCTGATAGACGCGGTGACCCTGGCCCAGTAGGTCAGCTCACGTGGGCCCTCTGTGCCCGGAGTGAGTGAGGGACCTATCACAGCCCAGGGGCCGAGGATGAGACAAGTGAGAAGCCGGTTCAGGGCCGCGGAAACGGGCTACTCTGTAGATGGCAGGATTCTTCCGCGGGGAAGGGAGGGAGGGAGAGGAGGAGGAAAGAGGGTGGGGAAGGAGACCTGGAGGAGACAGGGGCGGAAGAGGAAGGGGTTACCTTCAGAGCTCTGCCAGAAAGCGTATGCTTTCATGCGGAAGGCGGTGCGGAAACGGTCTTTATTGTTTGAGCCAACAGGCTTTGGTTCTTTAGAAGGACTTTCTTCTATGGCATCTACATTCAGAGGGGTAAATAGCTTTCCTTTAGTATTGCTACCACGAGGATTAGAAAGGCGAACCCGATCCAAGAGACCCAGCTTTTGGCTACAAAATAAGCAAAAGTGAACAATTTTCCTCCTTGAGTGCAGGTTTTTGTAATCTCCCGTCCCTTTCCACATCCTCCTCCGCGCGGGAGTGGGACCCGCGCCTCTGATGTCCTCAATCTGACTGAGCCGCTTGGAACGGACAGGTTTGGTTCGGATTATAGCTTGGCAACTGACTAGCTAGCACACCTCGGGCACTTCCTCTGAAGTTCAGTTTCCTTATAGGCTTAAGTGCAGCTTCACTGAGCTTCAGGATAGGAAATGCCAGCTCATAGTGGCAGGTAGCAACGCTTTGTGTCCCTCCTTCCTCTCCCACCTCCTCTGTATCCATCAATTCCTTAGCGCCACTCCACGGTGCCCAGATGGCGACCCACATAGGCAAAGCCTTATCAAGGGTTCCTTAAACAGATCTGAGTCACATAAATGACATAAAGCAGGTACCCTAACCTGGTGTCCGCAGACACCCCCACCCCCCACCTCATGGACAGAACTTTCGGGTGGGATCCATGAGCCTGGAGGAGAAAAACACTACACCTTAAATTTACCAAGTAGATTTTAATTCATGAATTTCAAACTGAAATTTAGCATGCCTTTCAATTGTGAATGTATGAATAAACCCCAGCAATATTCTCAGTGCCCCAGCCACTTTCCACAAGAGAAATCACAAATTATCTTATATCCTGTTACCTTTAGGTGTCACTATGCTCATCACTGCTTCGAAATTACGGAATTATTCAACCTGCCATTACATCAGATCATTAGATCTGTCACAAAGAACCACACTCTCTCTCCTTTCTCAAACGTTTAAGTATCTTGATAATTACGTTTCAACATAATCAGCTTCTTTTGTAATTCTCTGCATTTTATTCATGGATTCAAAGTTATTACTCTGAGAAAGAGTCAGGAGGACTTCAGCATACCGCTGAAAGTCTTCTAGGCATAAAAAAAAGCTAATTAAGTGCAACAGGAAAGAGACCTGATGCAAAAAACCATCTAGGTGTCCTTGGGCGAAATTGTGACCTACCCAACCTCAATTACCTCATCTTTAAAATAAAGAAAAGAGGGATAAGCATATCTCGCTTCACTTGGTTGCTATGGATGATGTTTGTCAAGGACTGGCACACAGCCCAGCACGCGGTAGGTACGCTATAAACAGAAATGTCTCCCTGTTTCTCAGCCTCTGCCTCTCACCCAAGTGGACACAGGAACAGTGTCCTTTGTGAAGTCCAGACTAGAAAGGGCCCTAGCGCACATTTCACACATCAATGCACTCAACTCAGCTGTGTTCTCTCCATCACCCACACGGAGCTGTGCGTCCAGCAGGTGTGCATGGACGTGTAGGAGAAATGAGTGAGTGCACATGAAGGCGGGTCGTCAAGTCGCCTTTGTATCAGCCTGAGTTCACCGAGTGTGTCTACGGTTGGCATCTGGTCACGACAGTCACATGCCTCAGACCAAAAGCTGCTGCCCTCTTTGTGGCTTGGCGTAGTGAGGAGGCCCTGGTGTGGGACTGCAGAAGTGGGAGCATATCTTTTCAAGCAAGTGCCCTATGCACTCTCAACATACGGTCCTCACTGATTAAGGGAGCCTAACCACACCTTGCTTGGGAGACATCTGAAGACGATCACACATGATAATGTCCATAATGCTTCTTGCCTTCAGCTTGGCACAGAGGAGGCACTAAGAAATACTTGATTAAAGAATGAATGAAAATGTGGATGAATAATTGTTACTCCTGACTCCTTCTGGACGGTTCTCTCTCTCACCCAACACTGTTGCAATAAGAACCTGCCCAGAGTAAATTCAGATGGCTCCACCTTTCCTGACTAGTCAAAATTTTCAGAGTGGCTTTCCTGATCGGCACTAGGTCCACGACTAACGGAGACTAAATCAGCGTCCCAGGGGCTAGAAATACCAAACAAGGCATGAAATCACTGAAGACACACAGCAGGCTTTCCCAGCCATGAACTAAGGGGAAGGAGGCGGCTGGCACTCCGGTCGCTGGCTTCTTGGCTCCTGGCTACCTGCCTTCCTAAACCACCAAGTGGCTCCGTCACTCCATCTGCACCAAACCCCTTGCCCACCCCCGAGTCCCCTTCTGAACATCTCAGTGCACTCAGCCATGGCCTTTCGTCCCTTCTCCGCTGACCTCTCCCATCTGCCCTTGAAAACTGCCTAGGTAAGCCCCTCCTGGAGACTAGACCCCATAGGCTTCAAAGACACGTTGTGTTTTCCTCTGGCTCAGGGTTTCATACACAGTGTAACAGCTCTTCATTCCTATGCCCTGCTGGCCCACTGGACTGCGCAGTCCTGGAAAAGCAAGGACTGCCTGCTTATCTCTAACCTACCCCACACTCCTACTCACTACATCCTGATGTTCTGGGCTTTGGGGCAAAACTGACGTGAGGGGAAATGGCCTGAAGAACAGGTGTCCTTGGACACAGAACTCCTGTCGAGTGGCCCCCAGCTTCCTCATCTGCACAAGGATGAGGACCCGCCCACATTAAACACGGTTGCCTAAGGGTTAAATGAGGGAACACATGTAAAGTGCTCAGCCGACTGTCTGGGAGGCAGACGCGAGAGGCTTTCAATAGATGCTGACTGTCATCATTATCTCAGTAAATAATCCTCTTCCCACAGAAGCAGCGGAGGGCTAATGACATGTGTGAAAAGATGGATAAAATTTCCACAAAAACTTTCTTTTTTTTCCAAATGAACCGAGATGAGTTCTCGGATTTATATATTACTTGATAGCACTCTTAATGCTAGTCTCAAACATTCACCATTGGGCTTCCCTGGTGGTCCAGTGGGTATTAAGGATGAATGAATTGTTACTCTCTCTCTGGACGGTTCTCTCTCACCCAACACTGTTGCAATAAGAACCTGCCCAGAGTAAATTCAGATGGCTCCACCTTTCCTGACTAGTCAAAATTTTCAGAGTGGCTTTCCTGATCGGCACTAGGTCCACGACTAACGGAGACTAAATCAGCGTCCCAGGGGCTAGAAATACCAAACAAGGCATGAAATCACTGAAGACACACAGCAGGCTTTCCCAGCCATGAACTAAGGGGAAGGAGGCGGCTGGCACTCCGGTCGCTGGCTTCTTGGCTCCTGGCTACCTGCCTTCCTAAACCACCAAGTGGCTCCGTCACTCCATCTGCACCAAACCCCTTGCCCACCCCCGAGTCCCCTTCTGAACATCTCAGTGCACTCAGCCATGGCCTTTCGTCCCTTCTCCGCTGACCTCTCCCATCTGCCCTTGAAAACTGCCTAGGTAAGCCCCTCCTGGAGACTAGACCCCATAGGCTTCAAAGACACGTTGTGTTTTCCTCTGGCTCAGGGTTTCATACACAGTGTAACAGCTCTTCATTCCTATGCCCTGCTGGCCCACTGGACTGCGCAGTCCTGGAAAAGCAAGGACTGCCTGCTTATCTCTAACCTACCCCACACTCCTACTCACTACATCCTGATGTTCTGGGCTTTGGGGCAAAACTGACGTGAGGGGAAATGGCCTGAAGAACAGGTGTCCTTGGACACAGAACTCCTGTCGAGTGGCCCCCAGCTTCCTCATCTGCACAAGGATGAGGACCCGCCCACATTAAACACGGTTGCCTAAGGGTTAAATGAGGGAACACATGTAAAGTGCTCAGCCGACTGTCTGGGAGGCAGACGCGAGAGGCTTTCAATAGATGCTGACTGTCATCATTATCTCAGTAAATAATCCTCTTCCCACAGAAGCAGCGGAGGGCTAATGACATGTGTGAAAAGATGGATAAAATTTCCACAAAAACTTTCTTTTTTTTTTTTCCAAATGAACCGAGATGAGTTCTCGGGATTTATATATTACTTGATAGCACGTCTTAATGCTAGTCTCAAACATTCACCATTGGGCTTCCCTGGTGGTCCAGTGGGTAAGGACACCGCCTTGCAGTGCAAGGAGCGCCGGTTCCATCCCTGGCCTGGGAAGATCCCACGTGCCGCAGAGTGGCTGGACCGATGTGTCCGATTTCCGAGCTGGAGCTCTGCAGCGAATGCGCCCAGAGCCGGTGCTCTGCGACAACAGAGGCCACCGTGATGCGAGGCCCACACGGGCCAAAGAACAAAGATGGATGAAAATGCACAGATGAAAGACCAGTGGAGGTGGCCCGCCTGCTCCCCTTCCTCCCTACCCTACCCCCCGCCCAAAATAAATAAATAATTATTTAAAAAAAAAAAAAAAACATTCACCATTGTCATTGAGTTTGACTGCAGCAGAAGATAAATATCAATACACGAGGAGCTTAATTCCAGAAAAACTAAGCAAGACGAACGTAATGGCCTTCACTCTGTTCTGATTTGAAATCTCAGCGTAACTGCTAACTATTAGATAAGGAAAGGGCTTGCTTGGTTCTGTCTTTGCTAGGATTGAGGATCTGCTTGTTTGGCATTTCAGTGCTTCACTGCAGCCTCTAACAGCCTGAGTTGCTTTCAGTGCATTCACTAATACCCTATTGGTCACAGAGGTCAGTTTATGAGCATTGAATTCGGACCATGTTAGGGATCCAGATGTGTCGGGCACAGGTCAGATATCTCAGCTCTGAGTTACTCACAGACATCGCACATAAGAGGCTTATAGAATTCTTCCTCCAGCAAAGTGGGTGATCAGCTTACTTCTTAATTGTGCTGCCTGAAATCCAAGACCCCAGAGGATAATCAAATGCAAGGGCAAGTTCATCCTTGAAACTCAAAACCCACCTCAGCCTTTCTCCATACGGATTTCTAGCGTATAATTCAGGCTTTATGCAAAAGCTCTCCATGAAGCTGACTGACATCAGATTTCCTTGGAAAGCCGGGGTCTCTGATTTGTTAAGAGCGGACAAGCAATTTCCAAACATGAGTTAGGAAAACTGGAAATACAGACTAGAGACAGGAAAAATAAAATCAAGGCTTTTCTTTCCTGGCAAGATAGTGCACTCCTTGCCTCGGGGCTCTTGCCCCCGGGTACTCTTTGTTCAGTCAACTCAGTCCTATCTGACTCCTCACAACCCCCTGGGCTAGGCTTCCCCATCCTCCATCATCTCCCAGAGTTTGCTCAAATTCGTGTCGATTGTGTTGGTGACACCATCCAGCCAACTCATCCTTTGTCATCCAGCTTTTCCTCCTGCCTTCAGTGTTTCCCAGTATCAGGAGCTTTTCCAATGGGTCGGTTCTTCAATCAGGTAGCCAAAGTATCAGTCCTTCCAATGAATATTCAGGGTTGATTTCTTTTAGGATTGACTGGTTTGATCTTTCCGCCCGAGGGACCCTCAAGAGTCTTCTCCAGTGCCGCAGTCCAAAGGCATCCATTCTTTGCACTCAGCCTTCATATGGTCCAAGTTTCACATCCATACATGAAAACTGGAAAACCATACATTTGACGATATGGACCTTAAGCTGTGTTAAACTCTGTGTAGCCCCCTATTTCACACTTCTCAGCCTCAGCACAAGCTGTGACCTGTGCCTAGGAGAACCTTCATCCTATCTTTTATCCAAATTAACTGACTTTTGTTTGAAACTTGATCCAAGCAGCAGTCCCAACATGCACTTCCATTTTGGGGCCAGTTAGATAACTGTTCACTTTTTTTTTTTTTGAGGCTTTTCTCAAGCAAGGCACTTGGGCATCATAATAAAATTTGCCTTATGAGGGCCTCTCTCACTAAAGCACTCGTTCTCAACCAGAAGTGATGTTGCCGCCAGTAGACACTTGGAGATATCTGGAATCATCTATGATGGACATAACTTGGGGAGGTGCTCCTAGCTTCTAGTGGGTCAGGACCCTGCAGGGATGCTGCTGAATTTCCTACAATGCACACAGGGCAGCTCCTACCACAATGGCTTATCCCACCCGAAAGTCAGTAGAGCTGAGATTAAGACATGAAAAGTGTAAGCTCTTTGTTCAAAAACTGTCCTTTGTCTAGTTACCCAGCATCTGACACCAGGCCTGGCACACAGTAAGCACTGAAAGCATTATTCTGATATTGAGTGAAGGAAGGAAAGAATAGCAATACTCGAGCTTCGGTTAGTAAGGTGCATCCAACCTCAGCTGAGAAAGGAAGCCTGTATACTGGAAAGAATACTGCTTTCGGAGGAAGGAAGAGACGCTGAATTCAAACCGCTGCTCTATAGCTAATATTTCAACTTGGGTAAGGCATTAACTCTTTCTGATTCAGTTTTTACTGTCACCTGTAACACAGAACTAATGTCATTTATGCATCCAACAAAAATGGGTTCTACACCCTGAACATGCTAGGCTCTTGGTAGCCTGCTGAAGATACAGTGATGACTAAAGCAGACATGGTTTGGAAAAGAAATCAGAAGCTGAGCTAGGCAGTCCCTTTCCCTGACACACACAACAACAACAACAACAACAACACACACACACACACACACACACATGACCACACACTGTTCATATAAGACTGGTATGAGTGGATTTTAGTAAACAGTAAGACTTAGCCTCATAACTCAAATAACCTACATTGCATATCACTGTTAAGTACTTTCAGAAGCTGGACTATAAAAACAAAAAATTTTGGTTTGTATTTGCTGAAGAAACACTGGAAAGATACCTAAAAATGAAAGAGAAATTACTTACGGGAGTGGGAGGGTGGAATGGGGTGGAGAGGGACAGAAGTTATACTAAGACATTTCACTGTTTGCCTCTACATTATTATTACTTTTTATTAAACTGTTTATTTCATTTTATTTTGGTCATGATGCATGGGATGTGGGATACTAGTTCCCCAACTAAGATTGAACCTGGGTCCCCTGCATTGGAAGCATAGAACTCTCAACCAGAAGTGATGTTGCCGCCAGTAGACACTTGGAGATATCTGGAATCATCTATGATGGACATAACTTGGGGAGGTGCTCCTAGCTTCTAGTGGGTCAGGACCCTGCAGGGATGCTGCTGAATTTCCTACAATGCACACAGGGCAGCTCCTACCACAATGGCTTATCCCACCCGAAAGTCAGTAGAGCTGAGATTAAGACATGAAAAGTGTAAGCTCTTTGTTCAAAAACTGTCCTTTGTCTAGTTACCCAGCATCTGACACCAGGCCTGGCACACAGTAAGCACTGAAAGCATTATTCTGATATTGAGTGAAGGAAGGAAAGAATAGCAATACTCGAGCTTCGGTTAGTAAGGTGCATCCAACCTCAGCTGAGAAAGGAAGCCTGTATACTGGAAAGAATACTGCTTTCGGAGGAAGGAAGAGACGCTGAATTCAAACCGCTGCTCTATAGCTAATATTTCAACTTGGGTAAGGCATTAACTCTTTCTGATTCAGTTTTTACTGTCACCTGTAACACAGAACTAATGTCATTTATGCATCCAACAAAAATGGGTTCTACACCCTGAACATGCTAGGCTCTTGGTAGCCTGCTGAAGATACAGTGATGACTAAAGCAGACATGGTTTGGAAAAGAAATCAGAAGCTGAGCTAGGCAGTCCCTTTCCCTGACACACACAACAACAACAACAACAACAACACACACACACACACACACACACACACACACACATGACCACACACTGTTCATATAAGACTGGTATGAGTGGATTTTAGTAAACAGTAAGACTTAGCCTCATAACTCAAATAACCTACATTGCATATCACTGTTAAGTACTTTCAGAAGCTGGACTATAAAAACAAAAAATTTTGGTTTGTATTTGCTGAAGAAACACTGGAAAGATACCTAAAAATGAAAGAGAAATTACTTACGGGAGTGGGAGGGTGGAATGGGGTGGAGAGGGACAGAAGTTATACTAAGACATTTCACTGTTTGCCTCTACATTATTATTACTTTTTATTAAACTGTTTATTTCATTTTATTTTGGTCATGATGCATGGGATGTGGGATACTAGTTCCCCAACTAAGATTGAACCTGGGTCCCCTGCATTGGAAGCATAGAACCCTAACCATTGGACCACCAGGGAAGTACCTACCTCTATATTACTTTGACTTACGGACTCTGCAAATTTTTTTAAGAAAATTAAAATTTAAAAAATCATTTCGACTCTCTCCATTGGGAAAAAAATCTCAGTGGTGATACCATCTGGTCAGGTTCTGAATCTTCCTCTCTCACCCCATTTGTCCTTACATACTCCCTCCAGGGTGGAGTCCTTTTCTATTCCAATCTAGATTTTTCTCACTTTCAATTAAAATCTCTTTTGCCCCTACTTTCAAGCTCAGCTCTGGGTCCACTTTTGCACATTAAAACTCATGATAGTGTTCACATGAACAAAATACAAAGAGAATCCTAGGAGTGGTACGTTTAAGTGCAGTTCCTGCCCCTCCCATCCAGGGTAGAAAATAAGATGAGCTCATGGGGACATGGTGTCAGTGAAGCTGGGACACCACCGAGAAGCTGGGCAGCCCAACAGGTGAGGGTAAAGAGTCTCAAAGGCAAATGTGCTTAGTCAAGAACTTTGCTTGGGATCAACTTAACTATAATTCTCCAGCTTCCTCATGCCATCTTTGTTGGGCATATGGGCCCCAGAGAAACATTTACAAAACCCCAGAAGAACAAAAGTTGAATTTTGGACATGTCACTTTTATGAAGACCAAAAGGCATCCTGTTAAGTAAATAACTGGGGACCTTGTCTTTCTTATTCATACCTATGTTCCCTAAAAGGATTTCTGTTATACAGCAGGGTCTTAATAAATATTCATTGACTAAGCAGATGGATGGATGAACAGATGGATGGATGATGGGTGGTTGAGGGATGATAGATGATGGATTGATGGATGATGGATTATGAATGATGGATGGATAGATGGACGGATGATGGATGGATGAATGGTGTCGGATAGACAGGTGATGGGTAAACCAGGAGTACAGAGTCACTGCAGCCAAGAGAAAAGTCTTTGGAAGAAGTGGTTAATCTGTTTTGTTTTGTTTGTTGTGAGCTCAATGAGCAGAGGCTAGGTAACCTGCACAGAGGAGCCGATTCCACCTGCAAGGGCTTAAAACCCTTATTTTGTCTCTTAGCTGTTTCATTCCTTCTTCCTTCCATCCTTACACATGGGAGGATGGGGCCCTACCCAAGGTCAGCAGCCTCCTTTTGGAAGGCTCCTCTAATGCTGTGGTCTATCCTGAGAAAAGCAGAGAAGGTAAAGAGATCATAAACATCTGTCACCATTCGTGTGCCAAACCTCTGAGGCTTTAGTGCCTTGTTTTCTGTCTGAGAAAAAAAAAGAAACATGAATGAAAGTTGCTATCTTGCCTATGTCCGTTTTTCATTAAAATGAGAAGTCTTAACTGGGAATTAGATGAAAATGAAGGTGGAGTGACCTGGAACTGACAAGCCTTCTACAAATGGCATCACTGTTGAAGACAACAATGGTAACCTCTCTTAGTGATCACACCATTCACTATAGAACTGGGAGAACTGAACAACCCACGTCCTCTGTTTCTAGCCACAGAACCAATTCCTCTATAGAGAGATGTGCTGGGAAGATCCCCTGGAGGAGGAAATGGCAACCTGCTCCAGTATTCTTGCCTGAAAACCTCCATGGACAGAGGAGCCTGGTGAGCCACTGTCCATGGGGTCACAAACAGTCGGACAGGACTGAGCAACTGAACCCACACACATAGAGAAATGAAGACAGATTTCCTTATGTGCTTTGCATTAATAAATGCGTTCATTAATGTAAAAATTACTTAATGAATGTTCAAGCCCTCACCTGATGCCTGTGCAGGTGACCTTATTTGGAAATAGAGTCTTGGTTGATGCACTCAAGTTGAGATGCACTCCTACTGGAGTACAGTGGGCACTTAATCCACCGGCTAATGTCTTTATAAGCAAAAGGAGAAGGAGGCTCAGGTACAGAGACATGAACATACCTTGAGGGAAGAGGCTAAGTGAAGACGGAGGCAGAGGATGGAGTCATGGGTTCAAGGCCAAGGATGGGAAAGAGGACCAGCAATCCCCACACACTCGGCAGAATCAAGGAAGGATTCTCCCTAGAGCCTTCAGGGGAGCAAGCCTGAAGACACTCTTAAGTTTGGACATCCAGCCTCTAAAACACCGAGAGAAGACACTTCTGTTGATTTCAGCCTGTGATCATTTGCTCCAGAAGCCGCAGGAAGGCAGTACAGCAGACAACGAGGGCTTAGCAGGTGCATGTGCACAGTTTCCAGATGGAAGGAACCACATCAGAGACTGAGACACACTCTCATGGGCTAAGGGATGATGTGCTCGTGGTTAGGGAGGGGACGACGTGAAGGGTAGAGGGGAGCATCCTTTCCTGTAGTTTTCCAAAGTCGTAAAAATGAGATTTCCACACTTAGAGGAACTAAGGAACCCCTAGCTGGAGACTGCCTTTTCCCCCACAGGAGGAAGTGAGATACTTGATTGGATTGTAACGAGTGTGCAATAGCCATTGGCACCTTTCCTTTTTAAAAAATAGTGACTTATTTACTTTTGGCTGTGCTGGGTCTTCACTGTGGTGTGGGCTTTTCTCTAGTTGCAGCAAGCGGGGACTACTCTCTAGCTGTGGTGCCCAGGCTTCTCTTGTTGCATATCACAAGCTCTAGAGCACACAGGCTCAGTAGTTGTGGTTCCTGGGCTCTAGAGAACAGGCTCAATAGTCGTGGCACACAGGCTTAGCTGATTCACTGATCCGTGGTGGCATGCAGGATCTTCCCGGATCAGGGACTGAACTGGTGCCTGGCAGGTGGATTCTTTAGAACTGAGCCACCAGGAAGTCCCGCCCATTTCCTTGATTGAATAGGCTTCCATACGAAAGATCAGCAT
This sequence comes from Tragulus kanchil, assembly GCA_022376925.1. Lineage (NCBI taxonomy): Eukaryota > Metazoa > Chordata > Mammalia > Artiodactyla > Tragulidae > Tragulus > Tragulus kanchil. The sequence goes on along the minus strand of JAIOJX010000002.1, from coordinate 9,129,572 downwards.
TGCTTCAAGGCCACACGTGGTCTCTCTCTCCAGCTCTGGACGGTCAGGACAAGCAATGGCCCCAGAAAGCTGGCTGGGCGTCTCCGCTCCATACGTACACTGGTTGGTCCCAAGGGCAGACCGCGTGGGAAGTGTCACAAAGCTCACTGGTGCCCTAAGCCTGCATTACCCAGTAAATGTAGCCTGCATTTCGATCATTTTCTGTCTCCTATGTCTGTCTCAATCAGTTAATTCAGAGGAAGAAGGGTGTCATACATTGGTAACCCCCAATATTAAAACTATTTTGAGATGAAGCCCTCAAGACATATCAGGGATCACTTTGAGGTTAAAACTGGTTCAAATCTCAGTTATTCCGTAGCCTTGGAGCAGTGGTGGCAGGAGAAAATACATATCTCTCGGGGAGCATGTCCAAGGCTCTTCCTTCACTCTGCATAACAATTTTCTCATCAGTGAACTTGGGAGATTAGATTAATTGTTCTCTCAATTTTTGTAGACCTTTTAATAGTCATTGATTCTAGAGCATGGAAGATTTATTGCCAACATCATCCATCACCCTAGGAGATGAAATTCATGTGGCTGACGTCACAGAGAGAAGAAGTGTGAATTACAATGTCTTACTGAAAGCTCCTTGACTCCATAAAAGACCCTGGGTCTGTGGCTGTCTCTGCCTCCACAGCCTCCCCTCGTGACTGAGACTCAGCTATGTGAGTCGGGAGAGTGTAGAAGGAAACAGAATATGCTGAGAGGACACCTACAGGGGCTGGTTATGTTCGCAATAACTGTGAGGACCAGCAGAGTGGTTGGGACCATGAACTATGGTACCAGAAGAGTTGGGTCCCAAGTCCTGCTCTTCTGATTTATTAGCTGTTTGACCTTCTGCAAGTCACTTATCTCTAAATCTCAGCTTGCTCATCTGTAAAATGGGTATTAAATATTTTCTGGGGTAGCTCGGAGGGCTACAGGTGTTTAGAACCGCATAACTGGAAAAGAGTAGTGGTGCTGGTGGTTTAGTCACTAAAGTCACTATATCATGCCCAACTCTTGAGACCCCATGGATGGTAGCCCACCAGGATCCTCTGTCCATGGGATTTCCCAGGCAAGAATATTGGAGTAAGTTGCCATTTCCTTCTTCAGGCATCAAACCCGCAGGCATTCTCATAGACTACTGTTACTATTTACTTAAATTCTTTAATCCAAAGAATGATCCTCTATTAAACTTGCAGTTTAGGAAGCACATAAGAAGGAGATAGTAGGGACTTCCCTGGTGATCCAGCAGTTAAGAGTTCACCTGCCAGTGCGTGGGACATGGGTTCAATCCCTGATCTGGGAAGATTCCACATGCCTCAGTGCAGTTACTGAAGCCTGAGCACCCTAGAGTCAGTACTCCACTACAAGAGAAGCTATTGCAATGAGAAGTTTGTGAAGGCAACTACAGAGTATTGTCTCTTCGTAACTACAGAAAAGCAACAAACTCCCAGCACAGCCAAAAATAAATAAATAAATTAATTAATTAAAATAATTTTATAAAAAGAATGAGAGAGGAGATGAAGATGCCTGGAACATATTTCTTCCCTCTTTACAGGCTGATAAAGAGAAGGATCCCGACGGCCGCTGTTCATGTTGAACTGTCTGAAAAGACAAAGTGAGCAATGGGGCCCAGGCAAACCACTAGTGTTGCCAACGTGGTAACCTATTTTGCAAATTCAAAAAATGCCAGTTTGTGTCCAACAAGCACTCTAATTATAAAGACTTGCATCTACTGAACAGTTATAACTGATCTTCAAAATAATGTTCCTAACATAAAAATGCCAAAATCTTCTCTGATATCATCTATAAGGCAAACGAGACTCAGCAGATTTTAGTGCTGATGTTCCTTAATGCAACATTATTTCTAGGAATTTGAAAAATTTATGAGTAGAATTTATGCCTGTCATGGACATGTGTCACTGTTGACTAATTTTATGTGTTGTCTCTTGGTCTTTGGGAAAAAGAACCCTGTTTTACTGGAGAATAGATTCCCAAATTCAACCAATTAACTCTAATGGGGCTGCCACATCCACTTAATGGGTAGAAACCTGACCTAGAATTTGGCCACTAGTAACCTCTTAACTTTCTGAGCCCCAGAGGTTGTCCACCATAAGACTGTAAGACCCAAATTGGGTCAACCTAAGTGCTTCAAAGTAGAGCTGGGTGAAGGAAAGGTGGACAGGAAAAGAAAAGAAAATATCTGGGGCAGGTGACATCAATAACCTTATCAGTATGGAGAAAGTCAGCAGAGAGAGTAGAACAAAGAGAGAAGCAGAGACAAGAGTTGAAGACAGAAATCCTAGAAGGGTCCCATTCCTCGTTTCCCATCCATCCTTTCTCATGGGGGCTGTGTGAGCCATTAGACTTTCCTCTTGGTCCGGAGGCTGTGTTTTAGATCCACATGCCTCAGTGCAGTTACTGAAGCCTGAGCACCCTAGAGTCAGTACTCCACTACAAGAGAAGCTATTGCAATGAGAAGTTTGTGAAGGCAACTACAGAGTATTGTCTCTTCGTAACTACAGAAAAGCAACAAACTCCCAGCACAGCCAAAAATAAATAAATAAATTAATTAATTAAAATAATTTTATAAAAAGAATGAGAGAGGAGATGAAGATGCCTGGAACATATTTCTTCCCTCTTTACAGGCTGATAAAGAGAAGGATCCCGACGGCCGCTGTTCATGTTGAACTGTCTGAAAAGACAAAGTGAGCAATGGGGCCCAGGCAAACCACTAGTGTTGCCAACGTGGTAACCTATTTTGCAAATTCAAAAAATGCCAGTTTGTGTCCAACAAGCACTCTAATTATAAAGACTTGCATCTACTGAACAGTTATAACTGATCTTCAAAATAATGTTCCTAACATAAAAATGCCAAAATCTTCTCTGATATCATCTATAAGGCAAACGAGACTCAGCAGATTTTAGTGCTGATGTTCCTTAATGCAACATTATTTCTAGGAATTTGAAAAATTTATGAGTAGAATTTATGCCTGTCATGGACATGTGTCACTGTTGACTAATTTTATGTGTTGTCTCTTGGTCTTTGGGAAAAAGAACCCTGTTTTACTGGAGAATAGATTCCCAAATTCAACCAATTAACTCTAATGGGGGGCTGCCACATCCACTTAATGGGTAGAAACCTGACCTAGAATTTGGCCACTAGTAACCTCTTAACTTTCTGAGCCCCAGAGGTTGTCCACCATAAGACTGTAAGACCCAAATTGGGTCAACCTAAGTGCTTCAAAGTAGAGCTGGGTGAAGGAAAGGTGGACAGGAAAAGAAAAGAAAATATCTGGGGCAGGTGACATCAATAACCTTATCAGTATGGAGAAAGTCAGCAGAGAGAGTAGAACAAAGAGAGAAGCAGAGACAAGAGTTGAAGACAGAAATCCTAGAAGGGTCCCATTCCTCGTTTCCCATCCATCCTTTCTCATGGGGGCTGTGTGAGCCATTAGACTTTCCTCTTGGTCCACGGTAGTTTAAGCTGGGTTGCTGAGACTTAGAGAATACAAGAGCTTGTTCATCCATCCATCTATCTGTTTATCCATCCACCCACTGTTCCAGTAAGTTAGTATCTGCTTGAAGTCAACCATGCCACAGTCCTTTATTCTAGGCACTGGTGGAGGTGCTGCAGGTACAGCAGTGGACAAAACCCAGAGCAAACGAGTGCCAGGGTCAAGGGTTTGTCAGATGAACTGAGCAGACACTGTCATCCTTCCTTCCTCCCGTCAGATCTCAAGCACCACCTCCAGGCTTCACAGCTACCGACACACCTGCCATCTCACCTGCCAATTTTTATTCACTTATTCACTGTTCAAATCAAAAGGGCCTGGATGATGGTGCCTGAGTGGCTTAGGTAACTGACCCAGCTCTTCTCTCAAAAGGATGAGCCAGAAAATGCCCCCCAACGACTCTAACCTCAGGAAATCACGGGAAAGGACTTTTCCCTCTGCACCCCTGACGGAGTGGAGAGCTCTTGAGAGGAGTATAAGCCAGGGGATGATCAGATGTCAGATTTTCAGTCACTGGAGAAGCATGCCCAGCAACGTGGCAAAATGCATCTATCTCAGCCCCAATTAAACCACTGTGCCTAGGCCAGGGCATGGCGGTATTCTGCATGAACGTTCCAATCTGGCTGAGATCTGTTAGTGTCTGCACAGGAAAGGCTGGAGACTGAATAACTCACTTGCACTGTCCACACCTGCGTGATTGGAAGCCCTGTTGGTCACCAGACAGGAGGGAGCAGGAGGCCCCTGTGCAACCCCTGGGGCTCACACGTCCTGGAACTTGGGGTGAGCCTGTCCTCTTGAAAACACATCCAGAAGCAGATCTCTGAGGGGTCTTCCTGCTCTGCGTCATGTGTGAGACACGACAGCTGTTCTCTAGCGAACGCCCCTGACACTGTCAGCCGTCGAGCCCTCTCCTCCTCTACAATCTCCCCAAGAACCCCCTACAGTTCAGACTGGTTCCGGGCAAGAAGTGCTCCTTCCATTTGAAAACCTGCATAAAGCAGGTGGAGAGTCAGAACTGCGTCTGGGTCTGTGGGTCAGCCAGCCCTGTCTGTAATTGCTTCTTCTAGGCAGGGTTATGCCAGAGACGGGGCATCGCGGGCCCCGTTCCAGAGCACTCGACTCAGCTGCCCAATGGTCGCTGTCCTCAAAGAGGCCCCCATACAAGGTGGTCCAGGGGTCCCACCATCAGCCCAAATTCTGTCAGCTCTAGAAGGACCACTCTTGAGTTGGTGTCCAGGAGATGGACTGGAAGGCCTTACAGTAGCTTCTCACAATAATAGTTTCTAGACAGATTTTAAAAATATACTGTGTATATGTACATTAGTTCTATTTCTAAATACAGGTGGCTTCCCCTAACTGCAGGTTCTACATTCACAGACTCAACCAAGTGTGGATCAACAACATTTGAAATAAACATTCTAGAAAGTTTCAAAGCCCAGAAGTTGAACTTGTCACACTTGGGCCACTCTTTACAAAGCATTTACGTTGATGTTACACCTATTGATAGAGCACTTGCATAGTATTAGGTACTATAACTCATCTAGAGAAGATTTAAACACAGCAGCATGCCCAGCAACGTGGCAAAATGCATCTATCTCAGCCCCAATTAAACCACTGTGCCTAGGCCAGGGCATGGCGGTATTCTGCATGAACGTTCCAATCTGGCTGAGATCTGTTAGTGTCTGCACAGGAAAGGCTGGAGACTGAATAACTCACTTGCACTGTCCACACCTGCGTGATTGGAAGCCCTGTTGGTCACCAGACAGGAGGGAGCAGGAGGCCCCTGTGCAACCCCTGGGGCTCACACGTCCTGGAACTTGGGGTGAGCCTGTCCTCTTGAAAACACATCCAGAAGCAGATCTCTGAGGGGTCTTCCTGCTCTGTCATGTGTGAGACACGACAGCTGTTCTCTAGCGAACGCCCCTGACACTGTCAGCCGTCGAGCCCTCTCCTCCTCTACAATCTCCCCAAGAACCCCCTACAGTTCAGACTGGTTCCGGGCAAGAAGTGCTCCTTCCATTTGAAAACCTGCATAAAGCAGGTGGAGAGTCAGAACTGCGTCTGGGTCTGTGGGTCAGCCAGCCCTGTCTGTAATTGCTTCTTCTAGGCAGGGTTATGCCAGAGACGGGGCATCGCGGGCCCCGTTCCAGAGCACTCGACTCAGCTGCCCAATGGTCGCTGTCCTCAAAGAGGCCCCCATACAAGGTGGTCCAGGGGTCCCACCATCAGCCCAAATTCTGTCAGCTCTAGAAGGACCACTCTTGAGTTGGTGTCCAGGAGATGGACTGGAAGGCCTTACAGTAGCTTCTCACAATAATAGTTTCTAGACAGATTTTAAAAATATACTGTGTATATGTACATTAGTTCTATTTCTAAATACAGGTGGCTTCCCCTAACTGCAGGTTCTACATTCACAGACTCAACCAAGTGTGGATCAACAACATTTGAAATAAACATTCTAGAAAGTTTCAAAGCCCAGAAGTTGAACTTGTCACACTTGGGCCACTCTTTACAAAGCATTTACGTTGATGTTACACCTATTGATAGAGCACTTGCATAGTATTAGGTACTATAACTCATCTAGAGAAGATTTAAACACACAGCAGCATGCATGTAAAGTGTTAGCCCCTCAGTCCTGACTCTTTGCGACCCCATGGACTGTAGCCCTTCAGGCTCCCCTGTCCATGGATTTCTCCATGCAAGAATTACTGGAGTGGGTTGCATGTAAAGATTATATGCCAATAGTATGGCATTTGATACAAGGGACTTGGGCATCCATGGATTTGGGCATCCAGGGGGGTCCTGGAACAAATCCCCTGCAGGTACCAGGGGCTTCCACGTATACAAACAGTTCAACTATTTCCAAGAGGTTGTCTTTCTTTACACCCTCAAGCAGGATCCATAGCTTCCCTGATATTGTGGCATGTTTTCAAGAGGAAACAAGAAAGAAGAGAGAAGAGTTCCATCTGCCTCTGTAGCAGCCTGTGCTGAGTGTGGTTTACTGAGGCTTGCGAATTAAAGTCGTGATTCACCTTTTGAGGGCTGCCCTGGTGGCTGAGGTGGTAAAGAATTTGCCCGTGAAGGAGGAGACGCAGGTTTGATCCCTGGGTCCGGAAGATCCCCTGGAGAAGGGAGTGGTTACTCGCGCCAGTATTCTTCCGTGGAGAATTTCATGGACAGAGCCTGGAAGGCTTCTGGGGTTGCAAAGAGTTGGACATGACTGAGCAATGAACACTTTCACACTTTTTGAGGAAACATCTGTGAGCCGAAGAAGCAAATGAAGAAAGATATAATGGAAATAACATGGTCTCACTCTTCAGACCTGTTTGAATTTTGGTCTTGCTACTCAGTAACTGTGTGACCCTGGGGGAGTAACTCAACCTCTCTGAGTCCCAATCTCCTCAATCTATAATGGAAACCACAAGAGTCGATCTTTCATTGTGGATGCGAGGACCACAAGAGACAACACACGCAGATCTCCAGGCCAAGATCCTGCTCAGAGAAGAAGCACTCCAAAGGTGGCTGTTGCTATGATCACAGTTAACTTGTTTTTGAGCAAATTAATTTGAAATTGGGAGAGGAAAATGGCGTCCAGTGAGGCAGTGAGCCTCTGGCCAGCAGGACAGCCCAGAGGCCTACACCACACACAGCTGGCCCCCGTCCCAACACAGCGATGGCAAGAAGAGAATTCATGATCACAAACATACCTGGCTCCTGCATCCAGCTGTTCTTTCCTGTGAGGAGAAAAAAATAAAGCATAAATTACATGCAAAGGCTTCTCCTTGCCCCCAAAACTGCCCTCAAGCTTCCTTTAATATAGATTTAGGAACAGGGCAAAATGGTGCAGGTAGAGAGGGATCAGTGAATGAGATGGGTTTCCCTAGGCAGACCCTAGAAGTCCTGCAATCCAACAGGCCTGGTTGAACTTGAAAGTCTCTAAGGTTCTTTGCAATTCAAAAGTAATGAGTTTATAATTTTAAGTACTCATAAAAGCAAAACAAAAAAGGCAATACCATCTCTCATCACTGATAGTGTCGTGGGCGCCATGTCGGAGTTGACTCTGATTACTATTCTCACTAGCTCTCACTAAGAGAAGCTGTATTGAATAGCTCAGAGACATTATCGCAAACACGGCGTAGTCCCCTCAGGGAGTGAGCCTCGGACCTCGACAATAAAGTGTCGTGGTCTCAAGTACTGTTAAACCGAGAGTGGGTTTATTAATCATTAAATAAAGCCAAGCACAAATAATCAGAAATAATCAGAACTCAATCAAATGTGAAGAGAAAGATCTTACCCCAGAGCTGGCAGCTTCAACCTCACCTCAGATGCAACTGAGTTCTGTGAGTGAGCTTCCGCCCAATTTACTCTCCCCCTTTTATAGGAAAAACCTCAGACACAGCTGCATATACTTTTACTTCTGCTTCTACTTAATAATCCTAAGAAAACAAAGGAAAAACGCTGCTCCTGGCTTCTATGCGAGCTTACAACTTGAGCTAGACCGGAGCAGGTTACTCAGGTCAAGAATTAAGCTAACTTGTTCTTAGGAAAGTAAGCAGATAAGGTTGGAATGTTGCCATTAGGGCTTTTCTTATTTACTAGCAGCTTTCAAGCTTTGCTTGCGGGTAGAACTCTGCCGAGGTGGCTGGCGGTGAGTTACAAATTCCTAATTGCTGGAGGAGGAGTTTTGGCTCAGCTGGCTGTAATTTCTCTTAGAGACAAACTTCTTCCCTTTAGTATACGCCCCCTTTAGGTATCATCATATTCACCCACTCTTTGGCCCCATCTGAGTTAACATCACTTTCTAGAGGGCGGATTCTAGGTCTCAAGAGCTTATCTGGGGTTTGAGGATCATCTGAGTCACTCTCTTCATCACTAATTTCTCTATACCCTAAGACCCAGTATATTCCTAAGAATTCTCCAGAGTCTGCCCAAGACAATAGCCCGAAGCATACTTGTATATACACACACATATCAATATGTACACGTGTGTGTACATGCACACATATTCTTGCAAAATAACAAAGAACTACACTTGCTAGAAATGGATATGATGCTCCTTTTAGAAATGGGCTACATAACTTCATCCTTCAGAATCTTCCGGAGGACTACAAAAGCATGCAGCCCCCATGGAAAACAGTCTGGCAATTTCTCAAAGAGTTAAACATAGTTACCTGCTCCACTCCTAGTATATATATATATACACACCCAAGAGAACTGAAAACATATCCACAAGCAAGTGCCTGAATGTTCATGGGAGTATTACAGCCAAAAAGTAGAAACAACACAAATCTGCATCAACTGATGAGCGGATGAATAAAATGGTGCCTATATGGTGAAGTGCTATTCTGCCATAAAAGGAATAAAGTTACAATACACAAGACAACATAGATGAAACCTGAAAATATGATGATAGGTAAAAGAAATCATAAGATTTTATTTACTTATTTATTATATTTATTCATTTAACTGTGGCATGTGGGATCTAGTTCCTTCACCAGGGATCAAACCCAGGCCCCCTGCATTGGGAGCTTGGAGTCTTAGCCACTGGACCACCAAGGAAGCTCCAAGATTTTATTTGTTATATAAAATACCCATAATAGGCGGAAGAGTGAGAGAAAATAAATAAGACGTTGCAGGGGCTGGGGGAAAAGAGGGCAGCAGAAGGGTAACTTCTAAAGGGCACTGGGTTTCTTGTGGGGGGTAACGAAAGTGTTTGGGAATTAGACAGTGGTGATCAATACCCAACTTAATGAATATACTAAGCATACCAAACTGTTACTTTAAAAGGACATTTGCTTTCAGCTGGCTGTATTTTTGAGACAAACTTCTTCCCTTTAGTACGCCTTTAGGTATCATCATATTCACCCACTCTTTGGCCCCATCTGAGTTAACATCACTTTCTAGAGGGCGGATTCTAGGTCTCAAGAGCTTATCTGGGGTTTGAGGATCATCTGAGTCACTCTCTTCATCACTAATTTCTCTATACCCTAAGACCCAGTATATTCCTAAGAATTCTCCAGAGTCTGCCCAAGACAATAGCCCGAAGCATACTTGTATATACACACATATCAATATGTACACGTGTGTGTACATGCACACATATTCTTGCAAAATAACAAAGAACTACACTTGCTAGAAATGGATATGATGCTCCTTTTAGAAATGGGCTACATAACTTCATCCTTCAGAATCTTCCGGAGGACTACAAAAGCATGCAGCCCCCATGGAAAACAGTCTGGCAATTTCTCAAAGAGTTAAACATAGTTACCTGCTCCACTCCTAGTATATATATATATACACACCCAAGAGAACTGAAAACATATCCACAAGCAAGTGCCTGAATGTTCATGGGAGTATTACAGCCAAAAAGTAGAAACAACACAAATCTGCATCAACTGATGAGCGGATGAATAAAATGGTGCCTATATGGTGAAGTGCTATTCTGCCATAAAAGGAATAAAGTTACAATACACAAGACAACATAGATGAAACCTGAAAATATGATGATAGGTAAAAGAAATCATAAGATTTTATTTACTTATTTATTATATTTATTCATTTAACTGTGGCATGTGGGATCTAGTTCCTTCACCAGGGATCAAACCCAGGCCCCCTGCATTGGGAGCTTGGAGTCTTAGCCACTGGACCACCAAGGAAGCTCCAAGATTTTATTTGTTATATAAAATACCCATAATAGGCGGAAGAGTGAGAGAAAATAAATAAGACGTTGCAGGGGCTGGGGGAAAAGAGGGCAGCAGAAGGGTAACTTCTAAAGGGCACTGGGTTTCTTGTGGGGGGTAACGAAAGTGTTTGGGAATTAGACAGTGGTGATCAATACCCAACTTAATGAATATACTAAGCATACCAAACTGTTACTTTAAAAGGACATGCAAAATCCTTTAATAATATATAAACTATATCTCAATAAAATGTTTTTTAAAACAAATTGAATAAAAAACCTTTAGGCAGCTGGTGAAGACACGTTGGTATATTACGAGCTACTTTTTTTTTTTTTTTTGCTATAAAACATATGGAGTGGGTTGGAATATGGGGAACATTCTTTTCTCAAGGGACTGCCTATGTTCAGAATGGTTGCCAAGTGAATTCTCCAGTGGCTTTATACTTTTGTCCTTGAAAAAAGAAAGAAATGTTCCCTGTTTATCTAAAAGCCATCCCCATATCACAGCAGCTGTGCACCACCGCCGATCCCTCCCTGTCTCTGACAGCCAGGACAATGCCTTATTTATAATAAATCAACCCAAAAGAATGGGCCTGTTGCCAAGACCTTGGGATGCCAAGAAAACCGAAATCATCTTGATTCAGCATTAATGTGGTTGCACAAGTTCTGGTTTTAGAGTTCAAGGTCATTGTGTCCTCTTCAGGAGAAGCCACCTGCCCATTCTAAGACTCCTGTTCTCCTGAGGAATGCTGATACTGCCTCAAACCCGAAATGATTATAATAATAGAACTTTAGAATTAAAGGAACCACAGAGAGCACCTTCGGAGTAAGTAAATCTAATAACAAATAAGAAGACAGCCAGAAAACCCAACTTTAGCATCCATTATGGAAGCCTTGCTTCCTCTTATCTGCTTAATTCTTCCACAAGTCATCACTCCCTGAATTTCTTTCCCTCTGCTTATTCCCTTTCAGCTCCTCCTTCCATCCTCCCCTCTTACCGCGGTTACCTTCATCTAAGCCCTCATTTCCTCTTCCCCTGAATCCTGCACTCCTTTGATCCTGAGTCCGTCCAATCCATCCTCCACATCCCTTCCCATCATCTTCTCGAAACACACATCCGATTAGGTCCTCTCTGCCTCCGATGGCTTCTCTTCCCTTTGCGATCAAGGTCAGAGCCCTTCATGAACCATGTGTGACCTTCAAGTCAGTGGTGATCAATACCCAACTTAATGAATATACTAAGCTACCAAACTGTTACTTTAAAAGGACATGCAAAATCCTTTAATAATATATAAACTATATCTCAATAAAATGTTTTTAAAACAAATTGAATAAAAATTAGGACTGTGAAGACCTTTGGTATATTAGACACTTTTTTTGTTTTGTATATTACGAGCTACTTTTTTTTTTTTTTTTTGCTATAAAACATATGGAGTGGGTTGGAATATGGGGAACATTCTTTTCTCAAGGGACTGCCTATGTTCAGAATGGTTGCCAAGTGAATTCTCCAGTGGCTTTATACTTTTGTCCTTGAAAAAAGAAAGAAATGTTCCCTGTTTATCTAAAAGCCATCCCCATATCACAGCAGCTGTGCACCACCGCCGATCCCTCCCTGTCTCTGACAGCCAGGACAATGCCTTATTTATAATAAATCAACCCAAAAGAATGGGCCTGTTGCCAAGACCTTGGGATGCCAAGAAAACCGAAATCATCTTGATTCAGCATTAATGTGGTTGCACAAGTTCTGGTTTTAGAGTTCAAGGTCATTGTGTCCTCTTCAGGAGAAGCCACCTGCCCATTCTAAGACTCCTGTTCTCCTGAGGAATGCTGATACTGCCTCAAACCCGAAATGATTATAATAATAGAACTTTAGAATTAAAGGAACCACAGAGAGCACCTTCGGAGTAAGTAAATCTAATAACAAATAAGAAGACAGCCAGAAAACCCAACTTTAGCATCCATTATGGAAGCCTTGCTTCCTCTTATCTGCTTAATTCTTCCACAAGTCATCACTCCCTGAATTTCTTTCCCTCTGCTTATTCCCTTTCAGCTCCTCCTTCCATCCTCCCCTCTTACCGCGGTTACCTTCATCTAAGCCCTCATTTCCTCTTCCCCTGAATCCTGCACTCCTTTGATCCTGAGTCCGTCCAATCCATCCTCCACATCCCTTCCCATCATCTTCTCGAAACACACATCCGATTAGGTCCTCTCTGCCTCCGATGGCTTCTCTTCCCTTTTGCGATCAAGGTCAGAGCCCTTCATGAACCATGTGTGACCTTCAAGTCAGACCCAACTGTAGCATACCCAAAGAGCTCAAAAATACTGATGCAGTGAATGCCCAGACGAAGAAGTGCCAGGTGCCACTAGACCCTCTTGGGAGCGACGGCACCACAGATGTGGAGCTGGGAGGGAGAAGGGGACCCCTGAAGTTTGGGGCTCTGGATCATGGCCGGGTTTTGGATCTTGTTCTCTTCATCGTGGTTATCCATTGAGAGGTTTTATGCGGGGAAGTGAGTCCATAGACCCTGACATCATGAATGTGCATAAGTTGTCACTGCGATCTGGTGATGGAGGTGGAGGGAAAATCGAGGCTGAGTCTAGGGACTGGTCACAGGACCCATCGTGAGAGTGTGGGGAGTGGGGCAGGGTGGGAGGAAACCACCCCGCCAGCACCAGGTCATGTCATGGTTCCTGAGCCCAGCCTCACGGCAGAAACACGCTTCCAAGCAGGCGGGTCCCCACTCCAGGCACAAGCCTGAGTGTCCCTCTACTTTTCCTTCCAACTCAAGGGTCCGATCAGTCCAGTCTTCCATCCACACACTTAAAGATCTGGGCTCAGTGTCTAAAACCTGAAATTGCTAAGGGCTTCCCCAGTGCCTCAGCACTAAAAATCTGCTCATAATGCAGGAGACAGAGGAGATGTGGGTTTAATCCCTGGGTCAGGAAGATCCCCTGGAGGAGAACATGGCAACCCACTCTGGTATGCTTGCCGGAGAATCCCACAGACAGAGAAGACTCGGGGCAACGGTCCATGAGGCTGAAAACAGTCAGACACAGCAGAAGGGACTGAGCATGCAGCACGAGACTGCTGAAGGCTGCTGGATCTGCATATTCACACGCCCCGTGGATTTTAATACATTTAACATCTGGGAACTTCCGGCCTGTTTCACAGGATATCTGTGATTATTAAATCAAATGTGAATTCAGATTCCAGAACAAACTGCACATCCAATTAATATTCATTTCCCTCTCCCTTTTCATGGGTGCTGGCCATTCGAAGAGGATGTGATTGTTTTCCTGAAGCCTTTCATTTAATCTCACTTCTGAGAACACTAAACAACATCTCTGGACCCCCAGAGGACTCCCCTAGTTGCTTCTTCAGTCTGCCCTTTCCCACATCCAGAGTGGCTTGGCGTGAAGGCCACAGGTGCACACACAGACCCACGGGAGGGCTGGCGAGTCAGTCGGATGAGTGGCACTTGCCTGAAGAATGGAAAAGAGATGACTGATTCATAGAACCTCCACGTTGCCACAAGGTCGATCCTGTTGGGGTTGGTAGCATAGTACCTCCAGGCGGCCTGGGGAAGAGAGAAGGAGTGGGAATGATCTGGTGTCACCCAGCATGTTCACACGGAATCCCATAACACTGACCAGTAAGCCCTGGACACCTCAGAGTTCAGTGTGCACTGAGGTCATATCCAGAGAAGCAGGGTTCTTCGTTCTTCGCGACTCCTATGGGAAGAAGGATTTCTGCGACCTCATCATCTCAGATGGAGGTAAATGATGTACCTGGGCTGGGGTGGGTGTGGAGAGGTGAACTACCGCAGAGAAGGGGTCCCGGTCTAAGAGCCTGGAATGGAACAGGGATCCCTATTGCTGCAAGATTCCTTGAGTTTTCTCAAATCGGTAGAAAGATAGTCTTTTGTGCCACTTCTGGGCGCAAAAGGCAGCCTGGCCACATGGGGTTTTGATTCTAATATAGAAGTTCTGTATACTGTGATGGCTTGGGGTTTGGGGTTTGGAAGGACAACAAGGCAGACTCTTAGAGACCAGCCCTGGTTTACAAACCACATCACGCAGAATAACATCAGCCACCATCCTGCATCAGCCCCTCAGGGACGCTCACTACAACCAGAGGCAAGCTCATGAGGGGAAGGGCATGAAGTTGGATGGTCCCAGGCAGCCAGAGCTGGGACACTCTACCTTCCTATTTTCTCTGCTCCCAACAACCCATAAGATCACGAAGCAAGAACTCTAAAAGATGGAACAGTCTGCCCCTCGCAGCATCTCTCACTATTGTCCCTGACTCCTGGCCCATGGATGGGGGAACAAGAGGGAGGGAACACGGGCAGGAGACTGACGCCTGCTGCTGCACGGCTGTCTACTGGGTGGGACCAATGGTGAACTGGTCAATATTTTGCACACGTGGGCGTCACTCCCTCTCTGGACTTATGAGCTCTCTATCAAGGGCAGATATGAGGGGCCACATCTCCTTGCAGCTGGTTGGCTACACACCTGTGTTCTCGTCTGACTCTTCCTTGTGGGTTCCCAGTTCAAGACTGTGGTGGGAAGTAGGAGAGGAAACCCATACGGACCCAAGTCCAAGCGAAGTTCTCCATACTAACATGGATAAAACAGCTTAATGGTGGGTTTCTGAGTCCTGTGTCTGTTTCTTGGTGGGCTTAGAACTTGGATGGGAGTGATGGGAAGGTCACTTTTAGGACATGCAGAGACCAGTCATAGAGATAACCATGGCAACACCCTGAGCCAGCACACGCAGGTCTGGCCCTGGGCCCATCACAGTTCACGGCATGCCCCCATAGAAGCCTGCAGATGCACGCGCGTGCACACACACACATAGACACACAGACACATGCACGAACCCGCGCCCCCCGCCTCCAGCTCAGCCCCGGGCAGACAGACCTGGATGAGCTCTGCAGCGGGCTTCCGCCTTTTCTCAAAGTGCTTCTGACGGTGCTGTTCCTGCACCTTGAGCGCCAACCCGGACCCCAGGATGCCCTGAAGGGAGAGGTCAGGCCCTGAGGTCAGCTCTACCAGGACTCCTGGAGCCCGCACCGCCACCTCTCAGGCCCCAGTGATGAAACCGAGCAAAGGGGAGGAGGGAAGATCCCTGCTTTGCTTTCCAGGGAGTAGGGGCTGGGTGAAGTGGGGCCCTGAAGCCAGGGCTCAACTCCGGACAGCCGCTTCTAGCCGTGAGACCCTGGCCAGCCTCATCTCCGTTGCGTCTCCGTTCCCTCCACCGGGGGGTCAGAGCACGGCACCTACCTCATCATTCTGTCAGGAAAAAAATGGGATAAAGTCACAGGGTCTGCCTAGTGACGAGTATGATGCGGCAGAGATCCCCAATTAATATGTTAGTTGCTTGAATGATCACTTTGACTGAGACTGTGCCTCTGGCTGGCGTTTCTCTGGATTGAGATCTGCTCTGATTTCCAGGCCAGACTCTCACGGGGATTCCACGGTGGTGGGGAGGGCCACCCCCTTTTCAGGCTGAGAGACAATATAGAGACCACGCTGACTCTCACAGCCCCTCATCCATTACAGATAAGGAAACTGACAGTCAGAAAGGTCATCTGCCCAAGGTCAAACAGCTTAGACAAAACAACGGACTGTGGCAATGTCGAAGGGAGGGCTGCCGTGGACGATGAGCATCAGAAACCAGAGGATGGGAGATGGAGGGCAGGGAAGAGGGCCCGTTGCACCAGAAGGTTCTTTTCAAGCTTTGTGATTGAGAGACAGCCTTGGAAGGAGCAGAGTTGGGTCCCTGGCTCCACAACCTGATAGCCCTGTGACTGTGGGCACTTTACTAAGCCAGTTAAGCCTCAGGTTCCTCATCTGGAAAATGGACATAAATGCAGAACAAACTCCTAATGTTACAAAGAACAGAGATGGTGTAGGGAAAGTGACATGAATGTAGCACACAGCAAGCTTAACCTGTGCTATCTATTGGTTTATTTTTAAAGATCTTTTTGATGTGAACTTTTTAAAAGTCTTTATTGAACTTACTACAGTATTGCTTCTATGTTTTTTTTCTTTAATTTATGTAGTTGATTTTCTGGCCGCATAGCACGCGGAATCCTAGCTCCCTGACGATGGATCGAACCCATATGCTCTCCTTAGAAGGCGACGTCTCAGCCCACCGGACCTCCAGGAAAGTCCCCGTGCTACCTCTTATTATTGCTATTATGACACGGATGGGCTCTGGGCTCTGGGGGAATTACTCTATCAGGGATCAAGACTTACTCTTGAGGGAAATGCATGTTTTACATAAACCAGTAGATTTCAAGGCAGGAGGCAGGAACTCACACATACAAAGGACCGCTACGTGCAAGGAATATGTAAGTGAGAGAGATAATCTCAGCCCCCAAGGTGCACAGTTTCCTGAGGGTGCAGATTTGGAAATGTGCAATCCCAGACAGGCTCAGAAATGCCTTTACAGAGCGAGACCCAGAGGAGGGAGTGACTAACTCAGCCCAAAGGAGGCAGCACTGAAACTGGACCTGGAGGACAAACAGCAAGGTCCTACTGGAGAGCGCAGGGACCTGTGTTCTGCATGCCATGATAAACCGGAATAGAAAAGTATATTAAAAGAGTGAAAGCTCAGCTCAGTCCTCTGTGATGCCCTGGATGGACGGGAGGGGTAGGGGGAGGAGGCAGATCCAAGGAGGAGGGGACATATGCAAACACAGAGCTGATTCACTTGGCTGTACAGCAAGCAGAGATGGATCCTGTCTATCACCCCAGGGAGAACAGTGAGGGTACTCACCGCTGGAAGGGCAAAAAAGGAGACTCCAATCAAGGAGAAGGTGGCTGCGATCAGACGGCCTTCCCACGTCTTGGGTGTCTTGTCTCCGTAGCCGATGGTGGCCAGTGTGATCTGCAGAGAGAGAGGTCAGACATGGGGCTCCGCAGGGGGAGGACGTCAGTGCTGTATCAGCCGCGCTGTACCCAGAAGCCTTTGTACTGACTGGGGTTCTGCCCCACTTAGAGTAAGATTCCTGTGGGAGAGAAGGTACCAAAGACCAGAAATCTCATATGGAAACCTTGAGACCACATCCGTTTCGAGGCTAAGGATTTCTTCCCTATCGTCAAGCAGCCAACACACATTTCAATAACTGCAAATACGTGTATGTCCCTATATATTTATGTGCATGTTTGCATCTGTGTGATTTGCGTTTAGCCATGACGCTGAATATATGTACTCTTGTGCATGTGTGTATTTACATATAATGCCTATGCTGGTGTCTCTCCTGGTATACTGCTGACTATTCCTGTGCGCATTTACACGTGTAGGTTATCAGTCCATGTGTCCTTACATGCTTATGAA
Organism: Tragulus kanchil; assembly: GCA_022376925.1. Lineage (NCBI taxonomy): Eukaryota > Metazoa > Chordata > Mammalia > Artiodactyla > Tragulidae > Tragulus > Tragulus kanchil. Next base: position 9,112,006 of record JAIOJX010000002.1, on the reverse strand, counting down.
CATAGAAGGCAGGCTACCAGCGTGGTTCAGAGGGCGGCCTCTGGAGCCCAAATGCCTGAGCTCAAATCCCAGGCCAACCGCTAAATGGCTCAGAGATCTCCCTTGAATTAGTGACAAAAGCCTCCTCATGGGACATATGCATACCTATGGCTGATTTTGTTGCTATTTGGCAGAAAAACAACAAAATTCTGTAAAGCGATTATCCTTCAATTAATAAATAAATAAATTTGTAAAAAAAAACAAAAAAGAAAAACCTCCTCGTGCTTCAGTTTGCCCAGTTTTAAAAAGGGGACAATAATAAGTGTTGTCTGAGCTCAAAACGGGTTTATACATGTAAAGCACTTGGAGCCATGCTTTAGGAGCACGTGCCCCGTGGGTGTGGGACCGCATGTCTGTGGGTGTTTGGGAGTGCAGGGACACGTGTCTCGGGATCCGCCACGGTGTGTGCACAGCACAGGCTGGCTGAGGACAGCCTACGATGAACGAGGAAGGTCCCTGGGTGACCACGGGACCAGACTGATCAAAGCCCCAACTTCTGTGAAAAAGCCACTTCCAAAGGCCCGCCCTGCAGGGGGTGCCTCCCAGGGGCAGGCTCATAAACGGAGGAGGGCTCCTCCCGGCTGGGGCTGCAGAACCCAGCTGCCTGACTCAGCAGGTCCACATCATGCCCTCTGACTCTTCCCATCGAGAACAGCCAGGGCCCATGGGGCGGCCTTCAAGGCGGTGACTCACCAGGCCCCACCAGAGGGCATCTGCGTAGGTCTCGAATTCTTCCTTCATCTCTTCTCCTTGGGCACCCACCTCCGGCACATCTTTCTCCACCAGGTAGACGAGAAACGAAGAAAGGATGAGCGACAGGAATCCGATGTACCAGGCCGTGATGAGCTCCTGGGAGGGCAAGCAGTGAACAGGAAAGGCTCACTGGGCGGAGGCGGGAGGCAGGCACACAAGAGTTCAGGTTTACCAGCTGTGTGACACAGGCAGGAGCTCGCCTTCTCGGATCCTCACCTCCCATCACCCTAAAACGGGGTCAGTCCTATGGCTGTTATGGTCATCATGAACAGAATGAGTGCTTGGCTGTCGAAGGAGAGGAGGAGTCCTATGACCCCCATATCAAGGCTCAAGGGGCTTCACACTGAGGCAAGAAGACAGAAAAGACTGGCCGCTGCCTCTGAGACAAGTCCTGGGACTCAGGAGACCCTGTTCATATGCAGGACGGGGCACAGCAAGGATAAAGCTTTCTCTACCAGTACCGTGAGAGACGTGGACGAGGAATTATCCCAGCAGAGTGGACGGAGCTGTGGGCAGGGACCCAGCCCTGCCTCTCAGTGACTGTGGGACTCTGGGCAAATGACTCCTCGTGCTTCAGTTTGCCCAGTTTTAAAAAGGGGACAATAATAAGTGTTGTCTGAGCTCAAAACGGGTTTATACATGTAAAGCACTTGGAGCCATGCTTTAGGAGCACGTGCCCCGTGGGTGTGGGACCGCATGTCTGTGGGTGTTTGGGAGTGCAGGGACACGTGTCTCGGGATCCGCCACGGTGTGTGCACAGCACAGGCTGGCTGAGGACAGCCTACGATGAACGAGGAAGGTCCCTGGGTGACCACGGGACCAGACTGATCAAAGCCCCAACTTCTGTGAAAAAGCCACTTCCAAAGGCCCGCCCTGCAGGGGGTGCCTCCCAGGGGCAGGCTCATAAACGGAGGAGGGCTCCTCCCGGCTGGGGCTGCAGAACCCAGCTGCCTGACTCAGCAGGTCCACATCATGCCCTCTGACTCTTCCCATCGAGAACAGCCAGGGCCCATGGGGCGGCCTTCAAGGCGGTGACTCACCAGGCCCCACCAGAGGGCATCTGCGTAGGTCTCGAATTCTTCCTTCATCTCTTCTCCTTGGGCACCCACCTCCGGCACATCTTTCTCCACCAGGTAGACGAGAAACGAAGAAAGGATGAGCGTCAGGAATCCGATGTACCAGGCCGTGATGAGCTCCTGGGAGGGCAAGCAGTGAACAGGAAAGGCTCACTGGGCGGAGGCGGGAGGCAGGCACACAAGAGTTCAGGTTTACCAGCTGTGTGACACAGGCAGGAGCTCGCCTTCTCGGATCCTCACCTCCCATCACCCTAAAACGGGGTCAGTCCTATGGCTGTTATGGTCATCATGAACAGAATGAGTGCTTGGCTGTCGAAGGAGAGGAGGAGTCCTATGACCCCCATATCAAGGCTCAAGGGGCTTCACACTGAGGCAAGAAGACAGAAAAGACTGGCCGCTGCCTCTGAGACAAGTCCTGGGACTCAGGAGACCCTGTTCATATGCAGGACGGGGCACAGCAAGGATAAAGCTTTCTCTACCAGTACCGTGAGAGACGTGGACGAGGAATTATCCCAGCAGAGTGGACGGAGCTGTGGGCAGGGACCCAGCCCTGCCTCTCAGTGACTGTGGGACTCTGGGCAAATGACCCTTCCTCCCCAGCCTCAGTTTCTTCATTGTTAAAATGAAGGGACTGAGCCACAGCGTTCCAAAAAGTGCCACAGATACTTCACGTGTGGATAGGCATTTTTCATATGAAGAAATCACATACCAACTTAAATGAGATTATGCATGAGCATAAATTACATATACAACCATTATTTTGTGGATATTCTCGCAAGGTAGGCTGGGACATATTCATAAACAAGAGAAAGCTGATTTAAAGGAAGATGTTGAGAAATCGTACGGGTGGTCCAGAGACAAGGCAAAAATGGGTACATGACTGAAGTTTCAGACCGCCGACCAGGACAATTGCCAAGGCGTTTCCATGCCGCTCATTCTATTTCAATTCCAAGGGTGACCGTGGCAGGTGGGGCAGAAGAGTCAAGGTCACGGGCAAACACAATCTGGAGATTGGGCCTGACATTCCTGCGGAGTCATTGTGGAGAATGAAGCTGTTCCTATCGACAGAGTTCATCTGTCCGCCTGTCCTCAGCCGGTCAGCTGGCCTTCGGGAACCATCGTGTCTCGTTGGCGTGGCTGCTTGCTGCGTCCCTCTGTGCCTGTGTGCACACGGGTTCCCTGTCCTCCCGGGCCTTTCCTCGGACCAACCAGAGAGCAAACCGAGTCACCTTCAGACTCCTGTCACCTCATTAGGAGAGCTTTCTGAATGTCTGTTTCCCCCAACTAGACAAGGTTTCATTTCTAGTTTTTTTTTTTTTTCTTTCAGTTTTCACCATTTTCTAAACAGACTTTAAATCGCATGCTCATTTGCTTAGAGCATCACGTGTCCGGTGCACTTATGTGTGTTTACCATGGAAGGAGGTCAGTGGAGACGCTGCAGGCCATCCAGACGCCCGCCTGAGCGTCTGCCCCGGCGAGGGCTCAGGAAGGAGAAGATGAATTAGATGGTCCTTCCCCAGTCACAACTCTGTTAGGTGAGATGACAGCCTGCCTGTGTTTCTTCATATCCCTGGGCCCCAGATGCAAGTCAGACATTTCATCTGGTGCTCAGCCAGAGACACAGCTGTCCACGTGTGCACGGAAGTCCCGGCTGGTGGGACGAAGAGCTGGTCCAGGGGTCACCGGGGAGTGAACTGGGTCCCACCTGTCCTCTCGAGGCTATGCAAGGTCACTGACTTGCTGCACTCTTCGCCGCTCTGTGGCTGTGGCTGCTCCCCAGCATCCATGGGCGCCGCCACAGGCCTGAGCACCACCCTGTCGGGCGGCAGCTGAGGGTCTGGGATCCGCCAACGAGGAGTCATGGGAGCCACTTCCTGTCGTAAGTCCCTTCCAGAGGAGGCTCACGGGCCCCCTTCCCTTGCCTCGGTGACTCAAGGCTCCTTTCCAAGACAGATGCGGACCACTCAGCCTACGTCAGACACCGAGTGAGCGGGAAGACAGCCACATTTTTGTGCTAAGGCCCGGAGACTCCCGGGCTTATTTGTTCTGGAAGCAGAGCCTGGCTGATCCTAACTTTAGGAAGAGTGGTCATTTGCAAGTCTAACCCCAGTGGGCCCTCAGTCTTCACTCTCCTTCTAGGAGAGCCATGCATGGAACTTGGCCCAGAGAACATGTTTTTGAATGAATGAAGAAGTGAATTGGTGTTTGTTCCCAGGTTCAGAGAAGGAGCAGGACTCAGCTCTTGCAGTTAGTAAATGCACACGGGTTCCCTGTCCCCCGGCCTTTCCTCGGACCAACCAGAGAGCAAACCGAGTCACCTTCAGACTCCTGTCACCTCATTAGAGAGCTTTCTGAATGTCTGTTTCCCCCAACTAGACAAGGTTTCATTTCTAGTTTTTTTTTTTTTTCTTTCAGTTTTCACCATTTTCTAAACAGACTTTAAATCGCATGCTCATTTGCTTAGAGCATCACGTGTCCGGTGCACTTATGTGTGTTTACCATGGAAGGAGGTCAGTGGAGACGCTGCAGGCCATCCAGACGCCCGCCTGAGCGTCTGCCCCGGCGAGGGCTCAGGAAGGAGAAGATGAATTAGATGGTCCTTCCCCAGTCACAACTCTGTTAGGTGAGATGACAGCCTGCCTGTGTTTCTTCATATCCCTGGGCCCCAGATGCAAGTCAGACATTTCATCTGGTGCTCAGCCAGAGACACAGCTGTCCACGTGTGCACGGAAGTCCCGGCTGGTGGGACGAAGAGCTGGTCCAGGGGTCACCGGGGAGTGAACTGGGTCCCACCTGTCCTCTCGAGGCTATGCAAGGTCACTGACTTGCTGCACTCTTCGCCGCTCTGTGGCTGTGGCTGCTCCCCAGCATCCATGGGCGCCGCCACAGGCCTGAGCACCACCCTGTCGGGCGGCAGCTGAGGGTCTGGGATCCGCCAACGAGGAGTCATGGGAGCCACTTCCTGTCGTAAGTCCCTTCCAGAGGAGGCTCACGGGCCCCCTTCCCTTGCCTCGGTGACTCAAGGCTCCTTTCCAAGACAGATGCGGACCACTCAGCCTACGTCAGACACCGAGTGAGCGGGAAGACAGCCACATTTTTGTGCTAAGGCCCGGAGACTCCCGGGCTTATTTGTTCTGGAAGCAGAGCCTGGCTGATCCTAACTTTAGGAAGAGTGGTCATTTGCAAGTCTAACCCCAGTGGGCCCCTCAGTCTTCACTCTCCTTCTAGGAGAGCCATGCATGGAACTTGGCCCAGAGAACATGTTTTTTGAATGAATGAAGAAGTGAATTGGTGTTTGTTCCCCAGGTTCAGAGAAGGAGCAGGACTCAGCTCTTGCAGTTAGTAAATGCTGGATTCAAACACAGGCAAGGGCTTATTACTTCCTGAACACACTGCCTGCTCTGGAAAGGAAAGCCAGTCCTGCAGCTCAGGGACACTGACACTGAGTGAGGACTGTTGTGGGGAAGGACGAGAATCAGAGGTGGCCGCCTTCAGTCCCCTACCGCAGACACCTGCTTTTGTCTTGAAGGCCTGTCCTCTGGGCCTCAGCTGTGGGGTCCGGCAGCGGTGTGGACCATCTTTTCCCAGAAATTACTTGGCAAATGTCCAACTGTCATATATTCTAACCCAAGGGAGCTCAGGACAAGGCCCTTACCCGGCCATTTTTAGTCCAGATTTTCACCAGAGCCATGAATCAGTCCAGCTCCATGGACACAAGGTTAGGTGGTGTTAACATGTCCTCTGATAATAGATAAAATAGGGACATCCCTGGTGGTCCCGTGGTTGGAACTCTGTGCTTCTAATGCCAGGGGCGTGGGCTGGATCCCTGGTTGGAGAACTAGTATGCTACATACCATGTGACACAGCCAAATATTAATATTAATAATAATAAAACAGGTCAGGTGAAGAAACAACTCTCAAAAAAAAAGGCCTGTCTCCCCGAGCCTGTGGCCAGACGCGGAGCAGACAGGGCATAAAACACAGCAAGAAACTGCATTCTCAGATGTGAGACTCTCAGTGTTTTAAATTTGTATTTCATTTTCTATCTGTATTTATTTGTACAGTGTGTGAAGGAGAGCGTGTTTGGAAGAATGCATATTATTACTAAGAATACTCATTATTCACCAGGTACTGACAACAGCCGCTGAGCCCATCTAGGAACTGAGTGTATTCTCAGTGCTTTTACCCTAGGAGGTGAGTGCGTTACCATTGCTGTCTAATAAACGCAGGAGAGAAGACCCAGAGGGGTTCCAGGAAGTCTCCAAAGTCACAGCAGTAGAGTCTGGAGTCAAATCGGTCTGGACTCCGGAACCCTTCCCTTCCGCCTGCACGGTTTTGCATTAAAGGTACAGGCGTTACCATCCCTCCGTTAGGAAAGGGGACACTGAGGTCAGGGAGGGTTCAGTGACGTGACCAATGCCGTCGACCTGTGGATGCTTCTCCTCCCTCCTCCCCATCATCACCATCAGGGAGGGGCACGGGTGGGCGGGAGGAGCTTCTCCGCGGCACTTACTTTGCTGTGGGCGCAGATGGCCGAGCCCAGGAGTTTCCAGGTGCCGCCCGTCCATGCGCAGCATGCGCAGAATCTGCAGGAAGCGCAGACTCCAGGGACGTGGCCAGGACATTGCCCTGGTTTCCCCCCCTCACACTTGGGTGGCCGCCTTCAGTCCCCTACCGCAGACACCTGCTTTTGTCTTGAAGGCCTGTCCTCTGGGCCTCAGCTGTGGGGTCCGGCAGCGTGTGGACCATCTTTTCCCAGAAATTACTTGGCAAATGTCCAACTGTCATATATTCTAACCCAAGGGAGCTCAGGACAAGGCCCTTACCCGGCCATTTTTAGTCCAGATTTTCACCAGAGCCATGAATCAGTCCAGCTCCATGGACACAAGGTTAGGTGGTGTTAACATGTCCTCTGATAATAGATAAAATAGGGACATCCCTGGTGGTCCCGTGGTTGGAACTCTGTGCTTCTAATGCCAGGGGCGTGGGCTGGATCCCTGGTTGGAGAACTAGTATGCTACATACCATGTGACACAGCCAAATATTAATATTAATAATAATAAAACAGGTCAGGTGAAGAAACAACTCTCAAAAAAAAAGGCCTGTCTCCCCGAGCCTGTGGCCAGACGCGGAGCAGACAGGGCATAAAACACAGCAAGAAACTGCATTCTCAGATGTGAGACTCTCAGTGTTTTAAATTTGTATTTCATTTTCTATCTGTATTTATTTGTACAGTGTGTGAAGGAGAGCGTGTTTGGAAGAATGCATATTATTACTAAGAATACTCATTATTCACCAGGTACTGACAACAGCCGCTGAGCCCATCTAGGAACTGAGTGTATTCTCAGTGCTTTTACCCTAGGAGGTGAGTGCGTTACCATTGCTGTCTAATAAACGCAGGAGAGAAGACCCAGAGGGGTTCCAGGAAGTCTCCAAAGTCACAGCAGTAGAGTCTGGAGTCAAATCGGTCTGGACTCCGGAACCCTTCCCTTCCGCCTGCACGGTTTTGCATTAAAGGTACAGGCGTTACCATCCCTCCGTTAGGAAAGGGGACACTGAGGTCAGGGAGGGTTCAGTGACGTGACCAATGCCGTCGACCTGTGGATGCTTCTCCTCCCTCCTCCCCATCATCACCATCAGGGAGGGGCACGGGTGGGCGGGAGGAGCTTCTCCGCGGCACTTACTTTGCTGTGGGCGCAGATGGCCGAGCCCAGGAGTTTCCAGGTGCCGCCCCTCCGGTCCATGCGCAGCATGCGCAGAATCTGCAGGAAGCGCAGACTCCGCAGGGACGTGGCCAGGACATTGCCCTGGTTTCCCACGGCAACCACCGGCACGGAAGCAATCAGCACGAAGATGTCTGGAAAGAGGAGGCAGGGTGGCAGGGGAGAGGGAAAGGAGGTCAGGCCCAGGCTCGGGAGCCCTCGCAGGCGCCATCCGCCGCAAAGGGCCGCTAAACGGTGCTGTGCTAAATCGTGACATCGAACAAGCAGGATGCTAGGGAACAGGCGCCCTGAGCCTGAACCCCTGTCCAGGGCCGTGCGGCCGATGCGGCCGATTGGGATTGACACAGGGGGCCTGCTGGGCTCCGAGACTCCCTGCACAAGCCAGGGAAGGGATGCTCCCAGGCCCTCCAGGGGTGGCCCTCGGGGATCCCTTTCTGGCGGGGAGGGCATCAGGGCTGCCCAGGTAGTGGAGGTGAGGCCTGAAGCTCAGAGGCTGCTTTGCTGTGGTGTCCCCTGCAAGCAGCCCCCAAGAGGGATGTGGCTGCGGGTGACCGAAAGGGAGGTCATCTCAGGAATCTGAAGGGAGGGGAGAAGGAGCAGGGAGAAAAGGTCAAGTGCAGGGGTGCTGCTGCAGTTGGAGCCTCTGAGCCTCCTGGTCCGTCTCGGGGCTCCGGCCACCAGCTTCGGCCCCCTGCTGGCTGAGGGGGGTGTTACACCCCCATGCTTCCCAGCTCCCTTGCCCAGTGACTCCCTCGCCACCAGAGAAGGCCCTGGGGTGGGCTGTGGGAAAGCAGGGGCCATGCCCCGGAAGAGGGAGGCTGCTCTCAGGAAGCCACCTGGAAAGGCCCACTAGAGCTGTGACCGCAAGCGGAGGCCAAAGGGGTGAGGCGGTCCTGAAAGGCCCACACGGGCTCCTGAAGTTAGACAGCCAAGGATGGAAAGAAGAAAGAGGGCCCGTTCTCTTCCTTATTTGTTGCAGTGCTTCCCTCAACCCCAGGATCCATAAGTCCCCAGGAACGGCAGGGGCTAGCAGGTCACCAGGACCCAGTCAATTAGACAAAAAATGAATTAAACAGAATTTGCTACTGCAGGACTTCTCAGGGCCTTTAATATGCTAATATACCCCGTGGCTCTCGCTGGGCCAGATGGCCGAGCCCAGGAGTTTCCAGGTGCCGCCGGTCCATGCGAGAGGCAGATTGCAGGAAGGCACCCGAGGCGGGCCAGGCATTGCCCTGGTTTCCCACGGCAACCACCGCACGGAAGCAATCAGCACGAAGATGTCTGGAAAGAGGAGGCAGGGTGGCAGGGGAGAGGAAAGGAGGTCAGGCCCAGGCTCGGAGCCTCGCAGGCGCCATCCGCCGCAAAGGGCCGCTAAACGGTGCTGTGCTAAATCGTGACATCGAACAAGCAGGATGCTAGGGAACAGGCGCCCTGAGCCTGAACCCCTGTCCAGGGCCGTGCGGCCGATGCGGCCGATTGGGATTGACACAGGGGGCCTGCTGGGCTCCGAGACTCCCTGCACAAGCCAGGGAAGGGATGCTCCCAGGCCCTCCAGGGGTGGCCCTCGGGGATCCCTTTCTGGCGGGGAGGGCATCAGGGCTGCCCAGGTAGTGGAGGTGAGGCCTGAAGCTCAGAGGCTGCTTTGCTGTGGTGTCCCCTGCAAGCAGCCCCCAAGAGGGATGTGGCTGCGGGTGACCGAAAGGGAGGTCATCTCAGGAATCTGAAGGGAGGGGAGAAGGAGCAGGGAGAAAAGGTCAAGTGCAGGGGTGCTGCTGCAGTTGGAGCCTCTGAGCCTCCTGGTCCGTCTCGGGGCTCCGGCCACCAGCTTCGGCCCCCTGCTGGCTGAGGGGGGTGTTACACCCCCATGCTTCCCAGCTCCCTTGCCCAGTGACTCCCTCGCCACCAGAGAAGGCCCTGGGGTGGGCTGTGGGAAAGCAGGGGCCATGCCCCGGAAGAGGGAGGCTGCTCTCAGGAAGCCACCTGGAAAGGCCCACTAGAGCTGTGACCGCAAGCGGAGGCCAAAGGGGTGAGGCGGTCCTGAAAGGCCCACACGGGCTCCTGAAGTTAGACAGCCAAGGATGGAAAGAAGAAAGAGGGCCCGTTCTCTTCCTTATTTGTTGCAGTGCTTCCCTCAACCCCAGGATCCATAAGTCCCCAGGAACGGCAGGGGCTAGCAGGTCACCAGGACCCAGTCAATTAGACAAAAAATGAATTAAACAGAATTTGCTACTGCAGGACTTCTCAGGGCCTTTAATATGCTAATATACCCCGTGGCTCTCTGTTTTACCGGTGAAACCCAGCCTTTCACAAAAGAGTTCAACCATAGAACTGTTTGCTTTGTTTCTCTGTTCTTTTTTGGAATAGCAGCAAGGTACAAGGAACACACTCGAAGGAAAGTTTATCCACTGGGCAAAGTCCAAGCTTCTGAAAACCTTCTGTGACTTGGCCTACGGAACCCTCTAGAAGCATGTGTGGGTTTCTGGGTCCACAGTGGTCTCGCACACCTCCATACCTTGGTGTGTGCTGACCACCCAGCTTGGACGAGGCTCCTTAACCCATACCGGGTACGTCTGCCCAAAACGTTGGCATCCTTTCGACCACGTCAAAGTGTCTCTTAGATGTGCCTACACCTCGGGAAACACGAGGGGTCAGACATCTGATACTAGTATGTCTGCACCCTGGCCGGGCTTCTCTGTCTGTCTGTGCACAGATATGACTTATCACCTCGGCAGAAAACAACACATAACCTCAATGGAGGGTGAGTGGGACTTACGTCCACGACGCTTCCACATTCAGACAGGGAATTCCAGCCCAGACAGACTCACCCGTGCCTGAAACGGCAGGGCCTGAGGCTGCTTCGATAAGGAGGCCGTGACATGTGTAACCTGATAACCACCCTCTGGTCAAACAGAGAAAAGTCACACTTGCCACGAGGGCCAGGTGATAGCAGAAGTCAGATGAGCAGAACAGAAAATGCAGCAGCATCGGAAAGAAGCCAACAAGGATGGCGGATGCTGAGGGCAAGTCTCGTCTCCAGAAAGGACACACGAGGAATGTGGGCTGGAGCTCTTTACAATCCTGGAATCGTGAGAATGGTCTATGGAAAGCTCTGTTCCAGAGGAGCCCCGGCTCCACGTGCCAGGACACCCCCACGCTGGCGGGAACCTCTGGAGCTGTGACCGCAAGCGGAGGCCAGGGGTGAGGCGGTCCTGAAAGGCCCACACGGGCTCCTGAAGTTAGACAGCCAAGGATGGAAAGAAGAAAGAGGGCCCGTTCTCTTCCTTATTTGTTGCAGTGCTTCCCTCAACCCCAGGATCCATAAGTCCCCAGGAACGGCAGGGGCTAGCAGGTCACCAGGACCCAGTCAATTAGACAAAAAATGAATTAAACAGAATTTGCTACTGCAGGACTTCTCAGGGCCTTTAATATGCTAATATACCCCGTGGCTCTCTGTTTTACCGGTGAAACCCAGCCTTTCACAAAAGAGTTCAACCATAGAACTGTTTGCTTTGTTTCTCTGTTCTTTTTTGGAATAGCAGCAAGGTACAAGGAACACACTCGAAGGAAAGTTTATCCACTGGGCAAAGTCCAAGCTTCTGAAAACCTTCTGTGACTTGGCCTACGGAACCCTCTAGAAGCATGTGTGGGTTTCTGGGTCCACAGTGGTCTCGCACACCTCCATACCTTGGTGTGTGCTGACCACCCAGCTTGGACGAGGCTCCTTAACCCATACCGGGTACGTCTGCCCAAAACGTTGGCATCCTTTCGACCACGTCAAAGTGTCTCTTAGATGTGCCTACACCTCGGGAAACACGAGGGTCAGACATCTGATACTAGTATGTCTGCACCCTGGCCGGGCTTCTCTGTCTGTCTGTGCACAGATATGACTTATCACCTCGGCAGAAAACAACACATAACCTCAATGGAGGGTGAGTGGGACTTACGTCCACGACGCTTCCACATTCAGACAGGGAATTCCAGCCCAGACAGACTCACCCGTGCCTGAAACGGCAGGGCCTGAGGCTGCTTCGATAAGGAGGCCGTGACATGTGTAACCTGATAACCACCCTCTGGTCAAACAGAGAAAAGTCACACTTGCCACGAGGGCCAGGTGATAGCAGAAGTCAGATGAGCAGAACAGAAAATGCAGCAGCATCGGAAAGAAGCCAACAAGGATGGCGGATGCTGAGGGCAAGTCTCGTCTCTCCAGAAAGGACACACGAGGAATGTGGGCTGGAGCTCTTTACAATCCTGGAATCGTGAGAATGGTCTATGGGGAAAGCTCTGTTCCAGAGGAGCCCCGGCTCCACGTGCCAGGACACCCCCCACGCTGGCGGGAACCTCTGGATTTGGGCAGCGTCACTTCCAAAGTCACCTCCCCAGCCCCTGCCAACATGCACTCACACCCACACCCACAAGACTTCTGGTCAGCACCGGATAGGTCACCCCAGAGAAGACAAAGGCGTCAGCTTAACACATGATTGACCAGAGACATATTAACGCATCTTTTGTGACCTGAACGCTATTGATCAGAGGTGTTATCCATATGCTTTTAGAGAGTGATACAATCAACATCCTTGTGCGAAGGTTTTTGAGCTTAAAATTGATCCTGAGTTCACTATCAACTTCTATTGTCGCTATCATTTACATGTAAATCCCTTAAGGCTTTGTTCCAACCTTGTGGATGTTATACATGCAAGTTTATGACCATAAACTTTTCAAAAGTGAAGCATCGTGAAATTGTGAGTGAAGACCTTTTCTTGGTGACTTCTATGCAGACATATTCTCTGACTGTCCAAGCGATCCATACACCAGAGTCTCAGAAGATAACAGTTCTTCAGGATATAGCTCCGATCCAGACACCGTGAACATTAGACAAACAAAAAAACAGAAGCCCTCAGTGACTGATTCTGATACGGGAAGTGAAAATGAAACTCACGGTCCTGGAGAAGGCCCCTCTGTTTCCACAAAGAGTAGATGGAAGACAAGAGATCACAACAAATTAGAAGACTTAACGTGTGTGTCAGGTGTAACTACTGAATGTAATACACCAAAAAGTGTAAGGGTAACAACAGAATTAAGTTTTGGTTGGCCAAAATAACAATAATAATAATAATCACCAGCCAGAGGTGTTAGTTTCTGTAAAAATCTCCTGGTCAGTCTTGAGTTAAGACGTGAAAGACAGACAAGGAAAGGGGAATGCAAAAGGAGAGCTGGGAGTCTTGATGGACTGAATGTTTGTGTCCTTTCAAATTCGCATCTTGAATCCAGTCCCTCTGTGTGATGGTGCTGCGCTGGGACCTCTGGCAGGTGAGAGGGTGTGAGGGTGGAGCCTCATGAGTGGGACTGGCGCCCTAAGAAACAGACCCCAGGGGGCTCCCTTCCTCTCCTCCGTCCACAGCAAGAAGAGAGTGTCTAGAACCAGGAGGAGAACTCCCACCAGAACTGGACCCTGCCGGCCCCCCAATCCCAGATGTTCAGCCTCCAGAACGGAGAGAGAGAAATGTCTGTTGTTTATAAGCGACCCTGTCTGTGGCATTCTGTTACAGCAGCTCAGACAGACTAAGCACAGGTAGAGAGGGAAAGAGGACAGAGGACGAGAGATAAAAATGGGGAAAAAATTAAGTAACTTAAAAGTTCTCCAAAATTGCCCATGTGTACACATGTGTCCACACACATGTACACGCATACACCCCACCTGCACTCAAAGTTCTGAGCAATAACGGAAACCTCAGACTTCCAACCTCAGCAGCCGATGGGAAGAGGGAAGAAAGGCTTCAGCAGACAGTGAAGGGCGGCACTGTCCCACGTGTGAGGCAACCTGCAGACAGGGCAACTGAGCCCCAGGGCACACAGAGGGAGACGGGCGCCGGTCAGAGCAGGGCTCCAGCTCTTTCTCGCTGCGCTGGCTGTCCTAGGGGTCACTTCCCAAAGGGCAGTGAGGAAGAAGCAGCAGCTCCGAGCAGAGGGTCTGTGAGGCCAACAAGAGGGGATGCAAGATGGAGTTGAAGCCGCTAAGCACACGTTTCCTGAGGCAAGGAGACTCTGTGGGAGTCGAGAGGAGGAACAGAATGGCTGAATGCAAATATCTGAAGAGCGTCAGAGGAGTGATGATGGAATGAATAAGCTTGAGAGGTGGTGAGCACCCCGTGACAAGAGGTATGCAAGGTAAGTCTGGCTGCTGTGAAAGCAGCTGGAGCAGCAGACAGGAGGGCATGTTCAACCAAATGCTCCTCAGGGTTCCTTCCAGCCCTCACAGTCTAGGTCCTTCTAACTCTATATTTGAAGCTCCAAGACTCCTAAGGATCACCGCAGGCAGAGTTCACCCTGTCTCTGATCTCAGTAGGATCTCCAGACGGGAGCATGGGTCTGGGGCGGGGGTTCTATCCTGCACCAGCAAGGGTGTGTGAGAGCTCCCACCCCATGAAAATGCCTACACCCCCATGAAAGAATCTCCATGAAACATCCCCAAAGCAACTTTTGGGTCCAGACACAACAGTGGGGTGGCGAGGGAGGGCACAGTGCTAGAGATCCTTCCAGACCTGGGTGTCAGGACAGCATCTGCTTGCTATTTCCCATGTGACTGGAGAGACTCAGCACCGTGAGCCTCAGTTTCCACTTCAGTAAGATGGGCATCGCGCGATCCTACAGTGATACTTTTCAACCAGCCGTGGCGTCAGCCTCCCACTTCCACCGCGGCCCCTCTGGAATGCTCCACACACAGTAGCTGGGGCGCCACGAGTCCAGGGAGCAGGGGTGCTCAACATCCTACCAGGGCTGCCAGCTTGGCAATTCAGATGCCAAGAGTGCCCCCTTCGTGCCCTGTGAAGAATCCCTGCCGTGTGGACTCACTCTAGAGAGAAGCCACAGGGGCAGGAATGCAGCACCTGCTGGAGGCAATGAAGGGAGGAGAGCGAGAGGCGGGGCTGGCCCCCACGATGCGGCAGGGGTTCCCAGATGAACAGCGTCCGTTTCAAATTGCCTCTGAGAAAAAATACACCGAAAGAAGGGGCTGAGGCGCCCCTGGTCTCGGGGTCAGGGCTCACCCAACATGCACAAGGGCTTCCTGGCAAACTTCAGTCGTCCTCGCCAGCCTTTGTATCGGCAGCAACAGCCGGCCGCCCAGATCCTCAAAGCAAACTCGGCTCCGAAGATGAAAATAGCAAATGTTTCCTGCGCGGAAGAACATATGGAGAGAGGCTGATTAGTGGGGACCCAGTTGTCCGGAACCCGCGATTTCTGTTCTGAAGTTCTGAAGGGCTGCACTCCTGTGGTTGCCGGTTTGGTGGGGGTGGGATTAGGACAGGCTGGCCGCCTCCATTCACTGTGGGAAGGGTCCTATCTTCATAGCTGTCCCGAACATTAAGTCTTTTTTCTATGTTTTTTCCTAATGGATCTTTTTATTTTTTTTTTAATTCCTTTAATGTACTAGAAAGCCCCTAAGAGGTTCAGTTGGGTTGAAAGGAGAGGAATCAATGGAACCGTCCACCAGGTGTCTGGTTCCTGGTATCGCTAATTGTGGCCAATGGTTACTGAGCACAGCTCCTGGGCCAGGATCCCCCAGAGGTATTTTATAATATTACCCTCATCTTCTAGTTTGAGAAACCAAGGCCAGGCCAGGAGTGGCTGAGCAAATGTTTCAAGGCCAGAAGGGATGCCAGGCAGGTGATCAGGCTCAGAACCCGTGCCCATGAGGGTCACGCTCTTCCGCCTCCACCTCTGAGGGGCACCTGGTCTGTTCTCCTCTTCGCTCATTGGTCAGACAGACACCGTTGCCCCCATCGGCGTGGGGACTTCCCTGGAGCTCTTGGGGAGTTGCGATACTCCTTGAACTTAGTTTCTGGAACTGGACGCCTTCCCAGGAGTCACCTGCTTAGGTCTCAGTTCCAGACCTGCCCTGAAAAGTGACCTGTTGATTCAGGCACCACGGGCGTCATGCTTAGCTCAGCGCAAGGCGCAAGTTCTGCTATTTCGTAAACCCTAACTGGGGGGTTGACACCCTCCCCTTGTGCAGAGAGTGGCACCCCACCCTAAACAGGAGACCTGATCCCGATCAAGGCGTGATCCTCCAAAGGGCCAGTTGGCCAGTGCTCTGCGGGCTTGTGGAAGAAGCCCGCCCTTCCCGGAAGCCTCCTTCTGGCTGGGCATGGAGGCTGCACCCAGCCCATCGACTGTGCTCCTTGCCTTACATTTTTACATGTGTTAGGGGAGAATGGGAGGAAACTGAGCCAGGAATGTTAAGTAACTTGCCCAAGAATGCTACCCAAACGCTGACGCCACTAGGCGCCAGAGACAGAGGGGACAATGAAAACAGACACCCAGGAAGAAGGGTATGGTGTTTTCATGTAGAAATGGAATTTGGTCCTTGGTCTTGAAGGAAGAGGCCCTCAGGGTTTAGGGAGGAAAAGCAGAGGCAGGGTGTGGAATGAAGCATGCCCGTGTTTCCTATCAGAGGGTTGGGAGGCTGTAACGGACCATTTATGGAGAAGAAAATGGCCGCCCACGCCAGTCTTCTTGCCTGGAGAATCCCACGGTCGGAGGAGCCCGGCAGGCTGCCGTCCACGGGGTCACGAGGGTCAGACACGACTAAGGGACTAAACCGCCACTGCCATTGTATCACTTAACCAGTGGGCGTTTTTGCTTGGACCTTGTTTGTGTCCCCCTATGTCTAGTCTGCACTAACATGGCCATTCCCTGCTCCACCCGAGCCCCCGGAAGACCTCATGGGCTGGACTCGGCCAGAGACTCCAGGAAGCCAAAACCCGCTGGGGAAACGGCACCGAAGGGCCTCCTGGTCCTCACCGTTGGGGGTCCCACCAGCATGGCCCCCTCCCCTCGCAGCACAGGCACCCAGGGTGGGGGGTGCGCCTCTCACCAGCAGCAGAAGCCAGTCTCCCGAAGCAGTCTCGTACTCCTTGAAGGTGGTCAGGACGGCCAGAATCAAGCACCCCAGCACAATCAGGAACCTGGAGGGGAAGGAAGAGAGACTAAGGAAGCGCCAAGTTCCAGACCGCGCCCCGGCGAGGCAGGAAATCAACAGCCAGGTCCAGCATCCATCGGACGTAAGTGTGGGCTTCACACGTTATCCCACGGAACCTCGTAACCCAGCGGTGAGGCAGGTAGGAATTAATACTCCAGTTAACGAAACCAGGGCGGAGAGAGCCCTACGCATGACTTTACCAGCTAGTTAGTGGTAACGGTGAGAATTTGAATTAGATTATTTGGTCCCAGAGTGACCAGAGCTTGCGGGCTGCAGACACTCTGACAAACCAAAGTTAAAACAAACTTTGGTAAAATCAACTGGAATGTGAATGTTAATAATGGGTCCTGCGCTCAGGACTGTGACATTCACACATATGAAAATATTCTTAGCATAAAACCAGATTCAACCGAAGACTGATAAATTCAGTGAAGGTCTCTGCTACCATATTGTCATATGTTATTAGCATCAATAAAAATGATATTAATATCCATAAATAAACCATTACTAAAGGAAACAATCTCTTTCAGTTGAGGGCCTTTAGGATCGTTTTGAAACTACCAAGTGTGATTTCTGCTAGAAAGAATCCAAGCCACGTGAGGCAGAAATTGCTCATTGAATACACACTAAGAGTTCATGCAGAAATTGCTCACTGAAAAGACACTGGGGCTCGTCTGGTTCATGCCCCTGCCTCAGGCAGCAGCCAACTGCAAACAATCCTTTGAGACAATTGTATTTATAAACTCGCTGCGTGTGAGCCCTGGATGGTGGTGGAGGAGACACAGTGTGTGTGTGTGTGTGTGTCCTCACACCCTGTGTGTCTTCCTCATTTCAGCAAAGCAAAACGGTTCTCTCTCCCTCTTGGTGGAAAGTCATGGGTTCAATGGGCAGCACCAGGCTCTCCGGTGTCTAAGAGGGAAACGAAAAGGCAGGATTCGTACCACATCCTCCAAGGTCTCCCGCTTTACGTGATCTGGCACTGGGTCCTGCTAGGTTCCCATCCCTGCTTTTTGTTGTTGCGTAAGTGGGTACCACTGTGCATTCATCCATCCATCCATCCATCCACTATTCATATGGCAGCCACTAGGGGATGAATTCAATGATGAACAAGCTGGATCTGTCCTCCTGAGCTCACAGTCCAGACAACCAGAGGACCACTGCATGGTGTGATGGTAAGGACCCTGAGGCAAGGAGGTTTGGAGATGTCTGCTCCTGGATTCTGGCTTGGACCAGAGTCCCGGGTCCACTCCCTGGTGATCTTGATCGAATTTTCTGATCAGTAATAGTGCTGACCTGCAGATCTGAGTCTGTCTCCAACCCTGCCTAGGAACCCAAAAAGGATTTTCAACTCCCTCCTGTGTTTGGCCATTTTACTTTAAATTCATGGCATGACATTCATGCCTGGAACCCGCCTGCTCGTCATCCCAGTCTTCTCAGGTGACGACAATCTCAACACCCAATACCACTCTTCTGAGCACTTACCACCCGCCACTTCAAAACCGCCTCCCTAGTGGGTATGATCATTCCCGTTTAGTGATAAATTTGTCAGAAGGAATCATCACCCCTAGGATAACCGTGTGGTCAGCAAAAACACTAGAGTCTGGAGTCCAAAGACCGAGACTAGAAAGAGGTTCTGGTACGTGATCTTGAGAAGCTCAAGGACTCTGGGAGCCCCAGCGACCGTGTCCACAGAACAGGAATAACGAATCTGCCTAGAGATTGCAGCTACTGTGAGGACCACTGGAGATAGCGGAGGGAGAGTCACCTCACCCCTCGTTTAAGGTCAAGCAAATGCTGCCCGATGCGCGATCACACACACACACCCATCACTGACCAGACAGGCTCTGGGAACCATGTGTGTGTGTCAGGTCACTTCAGTCATGTTGGATTCTGTGACCCACCATGGACTGTAGCCTGCCAGGCTCCTCTGTCCATGGGATTCGCCCGGCAAGAATACTGGAGTGCCCTCCTGCAGGGGCTCTTCCTGACCCAGGGATTGAACCCGGCTCTTCTGCAGCTTCTGCACTGTAGGCAGGCTCTTTATCCCTGAACCACCAGAGAAGCTTGTCCCAGTTTATCCAGGATGCTCCCCATTTTGTGTGTGCTGACTTGAAGTATGGACTTCTAGGCATCATGAACAGCATATGCATGCACAGAGAGTTCAAGAGTTCATGGACACTCACCCCCCTCCATCTTCTCCTTGAGCCTTTTATGATCTGACCTTCCTCAGCCCCTCTTGCTACCCCATGCCCTGACCGGCTGCACTGAATGACAGCCTTTCCTGAGACCCTCTGTCTCAGTTCTCATCTTCCCTGCCAGCTCCCCACCAGGTGCCCCTTCATCCTCCTGTTAGGACCTGGACAGTACTGGGCACAGCTTGTCTCAAGAGCCTCCTGACTTCTCCTGAAGTCCTCTTGTGCTCCCTCCCTTGGGATCACGGAGCACCCTGAGGCATTTCTATTTCAGTATCCATCATAGCCCATTCTCATTGTGTAATCACTGCTTGCACATGTCATAAACACAGCCCACCATCTTCACACCCAACAGCAGAATTCGGCCCAGGGCAGGCACGGCTTTTGTCGAGGGAAATAGTCTCTTAATCCAGCTGAGGTGGAAGTTGCAACCCTTGAGGCGTGCGACGGCTAAACTTCTCAGAAATAAAAAGTAGCCAGAAGCTGGAGACGGGGTGGGTCTCCAGGGCTGAGAAGCACAAAGAGGAGACGGTCCGGCCGCATGCTGAGGGGTTGTTAGGAACCAGTCTGGTTAGAAAGCTAAGTTTTCCGTCCGGCAACTGCACTTGTGGCACGCGCAGGCTGAGCAAGAGGAGCATGTGGAGGGGCGTTGGGGGAGGAGACAGGGCGGACAACGTGCTGTTCACAGACGGCAGGGCTCTGCCCCCGAGCCGGCGGGACGGCACAGGCAAGCCAGGTGGCAGACCGGCTGTTTGAGGTCCAAGTGCGAATATTCAGCAAGCGGATCGAAATTCAAGTCTAAGGCCTAGAGGAGAGCTTGGAGCTAGAGACTTAAGTCCCTTTCAGCTATAATGGTGCTTTCAGAACCAGGTGAGGGGACACCTCGACCTTAGCTTGGTCACCAGCATGCAGTTTCAGCCCAGCTCCCGTGCGCAGAGGCCATGCAGAACCCAGCTTTAGCCAGCAGGGGTCAGCAGACACTCATCGGAACTTGGTATTTCCTGGTATCCCAGGAATTAAAAGCACAGGCAACCTGGGGAATTTACTTACTGAGATTTGAAAACAATCATTAATTTATAAAGCGGAAAGGAAGTCCTCCATCAGCTGAGAAGGGGAAACCCTCTTTGGTCTCTTGCACATTTCAGTTTACACTTAAGACATGAACTTGATTTCAGACAGAAGGACCGAATTATCAGTCTCACGGAGAGAGTCAGAGAGGTTTACCTAAACAGCGTCTCCCCTGTCCTCCTGTTCGGCCCTCTCTCTCCATGCCTCACCCAAACTCCTCTCTTTTTAGTACTTTGGAATTCACTCACTCAACAAATATTTTGAACATATTCTCCACACCGGGCACATATGGCTGCGTACCTGTGAACAACACAGACAAATCACAATACAGTGTAGAACACGCCACAGTCGCTATATAAACATATGCAGAAGCTGTGTGTGCAGTCGAGGAGCGGTTGCCCTTGAGGAAGCATCTGAAGAAGACATCCTAGGATCATCTGATCTGTTATTCTATTATTTACTTATTTGAAGGATATTCGCTTCTGTCAAATGTCAACATGAATCAGCCATAGGGATGCATAGGTCCCCCCCATCTTGAACTTCCCTCCCATCTCCCCGCCGCATCCCACCCCTCCAGGTTGTTACAGAGCCCCGACCGGGTTCCCTGAATTACATAGCGAATTTATTTATCTTTTAATGGAAGGACAATTGCTCTACAGAGTTGTGTTGCTTTCTACCACACATCAGCATGAATCAGCCCTAGGTACATGATATCTATGTGCTGATCTAGCTGTATCCTGTTCCCATCACTCTCTAGACCCGGAGGTGTGTGATGGAGATGCAGGGCTTGACCATTCAAACCAGGGATTAGCCAACCGTGGCCCTTGGGCCAAATCCAGTTGGCTGGTATTTTTACCAATAAATTTTCTATACCATAGCCACACGCCTTTGTTTACCTATTGTCTGTGGCTGCTTTTGTGAGGCAAGGGCAGAGCTGAATCAATCTGGTCCACAAGTCTAATATATTGACTATTTGACCTTTCAAGAAGAAGTTTCCCAGGTTTTGATTTCAACAAAAAGTGTTGATGCCTTTGGGTGATATTTGCTGACTGAATTAATTTTGAAATACTAAAAAAAGAAGGCTTGGTGAGGCATGGAGAGAGAGAGAGAGAGAGAGGGAGCACCAAACTGGAAGAGAACAGAGACCCCGTCTAGCTCCATCTCTCCGACTTCCATCCATCAGACTCATGATTCGTTCCTTCAGTCTGAAATCAACAGGTGGAAGGCAGTGCAGAAAAAAATATTTAAAACTTAAAAGAGAGGAACTTGTCTCATTGCTGTTGAAATACCACAATATTCCACGATGAGAGGAACAAAATGGTCATATCCAGGTTTGTGGAAGAAAAGAAATACAAGTTTCAGGAAAAGACGACAAATAATCGTAAAAAAAAAAAAAGTACCAAAGTTAGAGCTTAAGCTTCATTAGTTTCATGGTGAATCTGTCTCTGGAAACATCTATTTAAGTTTCATAGCACTTGAGTGTCCTGTCTGCCCACTAATGGTTTCTTTTTAAATCATTTTATTTGTTTATTTGTTTCATTTTTGGCTGTGCTGGGTCTTCATGGCTATGTGGGCTTTCCTCTAGTTGTAGCGAATGTGGTCATGCATGGGCTTCTCACTGCGGTGGGCGCTCTCCTCGCAGAGCACGGGCTATAGGGTGCGTGGGCTTCCGTACTTGTGGCTCAGGAGCTTAGCTGCTCCATGCCCCGCGAGATCTTCCTTGGAACCCATGCGTGTCTCCTGCACTGGGAGCAGATGCTTTACCAGTGAGCCACCAGGGAAGACCAGCGAACAGTCCTGATGGAGTGTCACGGAGACTTGCAGCCAGAGCCCTGGAGTTAGACGGGTCAGGGTCTCCAGGCCAGCCTCACCACTGAGCTGCTTATTCCTCCTCCTTAGGGAAGGCTGAGGTGCCTACCTCCCGACAGGATTCAATGAAATCCTGCTGGTATAAGGCACTTACAGGCAGCGGGTAGGGCTCACCAATGAGCACGTTCCTCCTAACTTGCCAACATACATGACCACTTACAAAATATTTATAATGATGAGCATAAATTCAGAAATCAGGCATGGAATGAGTGTAAATTATGACTCTATTTATTGCTGTGTGACTTTTGGGATTTATTTTATATAGAGTAGTGTACACCTGCTAATCACATCTGGGTCTTCCACATGCATGTTCTTTACCGTCTGAGCCCCCCGGAAAGCCCTTACCCCATGCACTGCCCTAGGCCACTCCTCCATGGGCATGTCTTACGAGGCTCAAGTGGATGCCAGCATTTTCTCTTCAGTCCCTCCTCATATCTCTTCTGTCTGGGCATAAAGCTCTCTCCTAAGGGCTTGGTTGGGGCTTGATATCAGAGCCTCGAGTCTAAGCACGTGCTCGAGGGCGGCCCTTTCATTCCCCTCCAAGTCACCCCTGTCCCATGGTCTTCCGGCCTCCCCTGCTGCCCTGACCGCCTCTCCTTCTGCATTTCTCACAGCAGGCCCACCGCATTCCGTCTCCTCCCTGGCACTTTTGCCCACGTATTATAAAATCTCGGTCACTGCGTGTGCCTACATCAGAGACCTTCCTCGGTGTATCTCCAGTCTTCTTGGCTTAAAAGATTCAATTCACTGAAGACATTCAAAGGTAAACAATGGAAACCAAGATAGAAGAATCACCACATTCATTTCTAAACCTAATAAGTCCACTATTTTCATTTTCTCCTGTCTCCTTTGCAGCCAAGGACACAGGCATACACAATGCTCAATATTTGCTTTGTCTCAACAGCAGAGTCTACATTTTTATCTTATTAAAGCATAAATATTCTTCCACTTAGCTATAAAATATTCAAACAATCATGTTTAATGGAAGAGCCCCTTTGCATGACATCAGTGCACTGAAATATATACAGCCATTCTCTCATTGCTGGAGAGTCAGGTTTAGGTTGCTTCCAATTCTGTCTTGTTATAAGTAATATGATGGGAAATTATTTTTATGCATAACGTTTTCCCCCCTTTAGAACCAATTCCTTACAATCATCTACAGACTATCTGGGCTTTGACTATCTGACTGGACTCTTGATGCGTTCTGCCAGACTATTCCGCAGGGTCACGCTCTCTACTCTGTCCCCAGGAACACACAAGCGCCACCGTCAGCCGATTTCACCAGCGGTGGCTATTTATAACAGTTTGCTAGTTGACTTACTAGTGAATAGGTTTAAAATGGCACCTGGAATTTGCGTTTTAAAAGGGTCGATAAAACCTTGTACCCGAAGATTAAGGTACTTCTTTGTGGGACCTCTAGCTGGAGGTTCCAGGAGAAAAAGGAGCAAGTCTTTCCAGCGGCTCCGAAATCATCTCAATTAGGCATTCGCCTTCCTCCCTCAAGGGCTTCCCTGGCAGCTCAGATGGTAAAGAATCCGCCTGCAGCTCAGGAGACCTGGGTTCCAGCCCTGGGTCAAGAAGATCCCCTGGAGGAGGGCATGGCCCCCCACTCCAGTGTTCTTGCCTGGGAAACCCCATGGACAGAGGAGCCAGGTAGGCGGAAGTCAGTGCAAAAGAGCTGGACGTGATTTAGTGACTAACATGTTCACCTTCCTCACTGAGGTGGTGGCCAAGCCAACCTTTCAACCGTCTTCAGGCTGAAGACAGCAGGAAAAATGCCCATCTGTCACTACCGTGTTACTTACTTTTCTAACCATTCTCTGGAGACTTTTCCCACTCAGGCATAAAAACTGGTCCTCTCAAACCCAACCCAAACGATGTAAACAACTTGTATTTTTTTATTCCATTAGCACCTTCCAACAAACGGCTCCAGTGTTTCTTCTGAGAGGCAAACACTGAGACACAAAGTCAGATCCGGGCCCCCTGATGTTTTTCCGCCAGCATGCCACAAGCGTTGATTATTCTAGATATTTTTTTCTCTCTTTTTGAAAATCTCATTAGAATGGAAACATTTAGTGGCTTCAAGTTTCCAAAAGGAGAGAGATTAAAAACAGAGAGAGAGAATGTGCCCGTGCTGGCGTTAGCATGAGGAGACACATCTGTTTGCCCAGCTGCACTTGTAGAAACAGCAACCATCATGGCTGATTGTTTGAGCAATTTCCTTCCTTTCCTGCCTTCCGTGTTCGTCTTTAAATGCTCCTGGATGTTATATTCATTCACTCGGTCCTTCATTCGATGCACGTTTACTGAGCGATTACTTTGTACTAAGTCCCGTGTCAAGGGACAGAGGGGACCCGAGGACCAGGTCTGCCCTTCAGATACTCAGAGCATCCTCAGGAAACCAATTATTCCAGGGAACCGTGCCCAGCATGGAGGTGGACATGGCACAGGTCACTCAGTGGGGCAGAGGGCAGTCAAGGGCACCCTAACAAGTTCTCAGGGGTAACAGTTTATTAGCTGCAAATGTAACACTCAACAGCATCCTGGGGCTTTGACACCACCTTCTTCTCACCTGTCTTTTTTGGGTTTTTTTGGCCACTTCTATTGGCCTTTCATTTATTTATGTTTGTTCTTTGGCCTGTGTGGGCCTCCCATCGCAGTGGCCTCTCTCATCACAGAGCACTGGCTCTGGGCGCATGCACTCCAGAGCTCCGGCTCAGTAGTTAGACACATCGGTCCAGCTGTTCCCAGCTGTGGGATCTTCCCAGGCCAGGGATCGAACTGGTGCCCCTTGCAGTGAGGCGGTGTCCTTACCCACTGGACCACCAGGAAGCCCCTTCTCACCGATTTCTAAGGTCAGTCATTGAAGGAAAATGCAAGACCATCCACTAACCACGTGTGTTAGGGTAACCTCAAGCTTGGGCTCACTGTCTCCTGTCCCCAACTCCTAGGACCAACATCAAACTTTGCAAATGGAGGCATCATATTTATCTGAACTCAAACATGAACCACTCAGGCATAAAACTGGTCCTCTCAAACCCAACCCAAACGATGTAAACAACTTGTATTTTTTTATTCCATTAGCACCTTCCAACAAACGGCTCCAGTGTTTCTTCTGAGAGGCAAACACTGAGACACAAAGTCAGATCCGGGCCCCCTGATGTTTTTCCGCCAGCATGCCACAAGCGTTGATTATTCTAGATATTTTTTTCTCTCTTTTTGAAAATCTCATTAGAATGGAAACATTTAGTGGCTTCAAGTTTCCAAAAGGAGAGAGATTAAAAACAGAGAGAGAGAATGTGCCCGTGCTGGCGTTAGCATGAGGAGACACATCTGTTTGCCCAGCTGCACTTGTAGAAACAGCAACCATCATGGCTGATTGTTTGAGCAATTTCCTTCCTTTCCTGCCTTCCGTGTTCGTCTTTAAATGCTCCTGGATGTTATATTCATTCACTCGGTCCTTCATTCGATGCACGTTTACTGAGCGATTACTTTGTACTAAGTCCCGTGTCAAGGGACAGAGGGGACCCGAGGACCAGGTCTGCCCTTCAGATACTCAGAGCATCCTCAGGAAACCAATTATTCCAGGGAACCGTGCCCAGCATGGAGGTGGACATGGCACAGGTCACTCAGTGGGGCAGAGGGCAGTCAAGGGCACCCTAACAAGTTCTCAGGGGTAACAGTTTATTAGCTGCAAATGTAACACTCAACAGCATCCTGGGGCTTTGACACCACCTTCTTCTCACCTGTCTTTTTTGGGTTTTTTTGGCCACTTCTATTGGCCTTTCATTTATTTATGTTTGTTCTTTGGCCTGTGTGGGCCTCCCATCGCAGTGGCCTCTCTCATCACAGAGCACTGGCTCTGGGCGCATGCACTCCAGAGCTCCGGCTCAGTAGTTAGACACATCGGTCCAGCTGTTCCCAGCTGTGGGATCTTCCCAGGCCAGGGATCGAACTGGTGCCCCTTGCAGTGCGAGGCGGTGTCCTTACCCACTGGACCACCAGGGAAGCCCCTTCTCACCGATTTCTAAGGTCAGTCATTGAAGGGAAAAATGCAAGACCATCCACTAACCACGTGTGTTAGGGGTAACCTCAAGCTTGGGCTCACTGTCTCTCCTGTCCCCAACTCCTAGGACCAACATCAAACTTTGCAAATGGAGGCATCATATTTATCTGCGGAGAAGGCTGAGAAAGGGAGGCACAAACAATGTATTGGATATATAGGAGGAGAGGGCTGGGGAGGATAAGAAATATTAGGGTAGGAAAACTCATCCCAAGAACTTTTGCCCATTTATTATAAAATCATAGATCATTTTTTGAGGGGGGAGCACTTCTATTGGTCTTTCATTTATTTCCATCTTTGTTCTTTGGTCTGTGTGGGCCTCCCATCAGAGTGGCCTTTCACTGCAGAGCTCCGGCTCGGTAGTTGGACACATCAGTCCAGCCGCTCCACCGCACGTGGGATCTTCCCAGGCCAGGGATCGAACCGGCGCCCCTTGCGCTGCAAGGCAGTGTCCTTACCCCCAGGACCACCAGGGAAGCCCCAAACCATAGACCGTTTATCCATGGCTGTGTAATTAACCGCTTCTCAGGCCCAGGTACAGGTGGTTCCGAATATCTTGGTTCAGTGGCATCTTCAGAGACAGCCGGCCTCTCCAGCTGCTGGCCTCTCATCTTGGAAACTGAATTCCACCACGAGAGCATGGACCGTCCCTTCCAGCTTTGCCATCTGAAGCCCTGATGGCAAAGACAGGACATGGGGACCTCGCTGATGGACGAGCTACTCTCCTTCCACAACTTCCACGTCCCCCACTCCACCCGTCTCTGGGGGACAACGAGGAATTCCGGCTTAGCGGTCCCCCTCCCCTGTCCTCCAGAGCCCATCTCCTACAGGGAGCTGCCGACTCAGTCTCTTCCTCCTTTGACATGTGTGAACAGCTGCTGTTATCACACCAACCTGCGGGCTCAATGACTCAGACCCACCCCACTTACGCTCAGCTCCTGCCGGGCATGCATCATCCCCGCCAGCCCCGTGATGCGGGCGGCTTGGCCTTGGCGCGTCCCTCTCTGACTCACAGGCCACGGACGCCAAGAACGTGGAGAGAGGGACAGCTTCCTTCGTGGGCCAATCTGAAGGCCAGCCATCCCCTTGGCAGGCTACGGTGAGCTCTGGTTTGAAAACCACTCTGGCCACAGAAACGAGGACCCCAGATGCATTTATCAAGGTCTCTGTGACCTCACGGGGCTCTAATGGGGACTGAGTAATCAATGCTCTTGGAGACCGAGCTATGCGGCCATGCGGGGAAAGTGTCAAGTGTGTGACGTTTCAAACAGGAATTTTTCTCTCTCTCTTTAGAGGTGAGGACACCAAGTTTTCTCCTTGAAATGAGTATTGGCTATATAGGAGGAGAGGGCTGGGGAGGATAAGAAATATTAGGGTAGGAAAACTCATCCCAAGAACTTTTGCCCATTTATTATAAAATCATAGATCATTTTTTGAGGGGGGAGCACTTCTATTGGTCTTTCATTTATTTCCATCTTTGTTCTTTGGTCTGTGTGGGCCTCCCATCAGAGTGGCCTTTCACTGCAGAGCTCCGGCTCGGTAGTTGGACACATCAGTCCAGCCGCTCCACCGCACGTGGGATCTTCCCAGGCCAGGGATCGAACCGGCGCCCCTTGCGCTGCAAGGCAGTGTCCTTACCCCCAGGACCACCAGGGAAGCCCCAAACCATAGACCGTTTATCCATGGCTGTGTAATTAACCGCTTCTCAGGCCCAGGTACAGGTGGTTCCGAATATCTTGGTTCAGTGGCATCTTCAGAGACAGCCGGCCTCTCCAGCTGCTGGCCTCTCATCTTGGAAACTGAATTCCACCACGAGAGCATGGACCGTCCCTTCCAGCTTTGCCATCTGAAGCCCTGATGGCAAAGACAGGACATGGGGACCTCGCTGATGGACGAGCTACTCTCCTTCCACAACTTCCACGTCCCCCACTCCACCCGTCTCTGGGGGACAACGAGGAATTCCGGCTTAGCGGTCCCCCTCCCCTGTCCTCCAGAGCCCATCTCCTACAGGGAGCTGCCGACTCAGTCTCTTCCTCCTTTGACATGTGTGAACAGCTGCTGTTATCACACCAACCTGCGGGCTCAATGACTCAGACCCACCCCACTTACGCTCAGCTCCTGCCGGGCATGCATCATCCCCGCCAGCCCCGTGATGCGGGCGAAGCTTGGCCTTGGCGCGTCCCTCTCTGACTCACAGGCCACGGACGCCAAGAACGTGGAGAGAGGGACAGCTTCCTTCGTGGGCCAATCTGAAGGCCAGCCATCCCCTTGGCAGGCTACGGTGAGCTCTGGTTTGAAAACCACTCTGGCCACAGAAACGAGGACCCCAGATGCATTTATCAAGGTCTCTGTGACCTCACGGGGCTCTAATGGGGACTGAGTAATCAATGCTCTTGGAGACCGAGCTATGCGGCCATGCGGGGAAAGTGTCAAGTGTGTGACGTTTCAAACAGGAATTTTCTCTCTCTCTCTTTAGAGGTGAGGACACCAAGTTTTCTCCTTGAAATGAGGACAGGAAAAAAATACACAGAGAGAAGGAAAAATATGCAGAATGGCTCAGAACCAAGATACTTCACTAATGCATTGCAAGACTGGGGAGGTGTCCTCACTAAAGATAAAGCAAGATGTGGCAGGAAGAGGGGGTGAAAAGACCTGGGACTGGAGTGAAGAGGCTGGGTTCTGGTCCTGGCTCCGTCCCCAACGACCTGGGTGACCTGGGGCAAGTCACATTTCCTGTCTGAGTGACAACATCCTCTTAGAAACTAGATAATTTCTACAGATCCTTTCCTGTTCTAATACTAAGAAACAGACCACCATTTAAGCAATACATGTGCTCCCGAAGGGCTTCCCAGGTGGCTCAGTGGTAAAGAATCCACTTGTCAATGCAGGAGACAGAAGAGACATGGATTTGATCCCTGGGTCAGAAAGATCCTCTAAAGTAAGCCATGGCAACTGACTTCAATATTCTTGCCCAGAGGATCCCATGGACAGAGGAGCCTGGTGGGCTACATTCCATAGGGTTACAAAGAGTTGGACATGATTGAAGTGTACTTCAGTATGTACACATACTGTAAAAGAATCTGAAAATATATCTGTATATATATATATATATATATATATATATATACACACATATATATATAATATACACACACACATATTAACATTATATATAATATATTACATATGTTATATAATATATATGTAACTGACTCACCTTGCTGTATAAATGAAAATAACACATCAACTATTCTTAAGTAAGAAAAACTTGGGCAAAAGTCAAATAACTATAACTTGCGGAAACGACAGCGGCTTCAAGGGGCGGGATGTCTGGCCATCCTCAGCCACGCAAGCTCCCTCTTCTCTACACCCTCTACTTCCTCCCGCTCTACACCCACGCAGCTGGCACCATTTGCGAAGCAGTGAATTAAACTATCACCTTGCTGGAAGGCGTTTGGATGGCTGCTCTACCTGGGAAAGCAAAAATGACTCAGCCACATGTGGGCCGCCAAAGCGCTTCCCTGCATTACCGCATCCCCCTTCTCTACAGATCTGCCTGGCGGGGTGATTTCCCCCTTGTCGCCGGAGAAGAGCCCAGGCTTAGATGGATGAGAGGTGGAACGTGTCATTCTTGGTCATTGCTGTACCCAGACCCCTGGGGATGGTACTTGGGGGCACAGCTGGTCTTCTGGGAACAGCTCCTGAATGAACGGAAGTGTGGCTTGCTAACTCTCCTCAGTGAATCCCTGCCAAGGTTGGGGCTCCATGCCCTTTTGACCTCTTCTGGTTCACAGGCAGGTTCCTGAGGTTCCTGTCTTAGAATCATATGATCAGTTGCAAGTATCACCCTGTAAATTTAAATTGTTGGTTAGAGTTGCCTATCTACCCCACTTCCTGAACAACAGCAACATAATGTTGAAGAGCTGTCCGTGACTCATATCAGGGGGAAATAAATCTCTATTCTGCCTTCTTCTCTTCATAGAGATGATTAAGGGAAAAGAGAATAAGACAGAGATCCTAAAGCCTTGGGTGCTTCTGTTTTGTTCTTGAAGACTGTAATAGACATCACCCATGCTCTGCCCAGATCTTCTAACCAAGGACCTCTTCCTGTTCCTCAGTTTCCTACATCCAACAAGATCTACTTGGCATTCTTCTTGGAGGAAGAAAGTTGCCCATCAGCTACTGGAAATGCTTTATCTGTGGCCAGGACCAGAAGGCAGAAAGTACCGGCCAGGTGGGGTGGAGCTTAGCCAATGACCGATGAGTCCTGGCTCAGGACAATGCTGAGCTGTAACTCACATCCCAGGGCTCGCTGTGGGTCAGGTCGAACCTGCTCTCCTTGGGACTTTACTGAAATCATCTTTTTGTATTCTACAGCTTAGAGTCAGGTTCGAGAAAACCTGATGTGAGACAAAGGGGAGACTTGGAAAAGAAGGTTCATGATTATCAATAAACACGAGTCTGAGGTTATAAAAAAAAACATAGATAGCCACATTTTTCATGTAAACTCTTTACATGATCTTTGGAGAAGAGTTGCATTTCATGGAAAAGCTATCAGGGAGCGAAGGGGAAGACAGGAAGCTTTAAGGAGAAGAGGGCCAGAAGGCCAAGCCGCATGGAAATGGCAAGCAAAGACGACAACATGGGCAATAGCAAAACACAACTCCACAACAGCCCAGCAGTGTGGAGAGGGTCTGCTAGGGGGACAACTGCTGATGTGCCTGATCTTCTGAGGGACATCAGGGGAAACAGGCTGCATTCCAAATCAGTGAGGAAGTATGAGCCCTTCACAGAATGATATCCACGCAGATCTAAGCCAGAGACCACAGGCACATATGCACACAGCCCAGCACTTAACGAGACTGAGTGGAGGGAAACAGGCTCCCACCAGGGGTGCGATAGAGTCAGAACCGGTTTCACTTGGACCCCAAAGGACAGGGAACTTCAGCTGACATCCAGGTTGCACCCGCTGTTGACTGCATAGACCAGTGAAAGGGACAAGGACACAAATGACTCGTAACACAAGCAGAAACAGGTAAAAAAAAAAGTCACCGATGGGGTGCAGAGGGCTCTTGGAGCTTTAGGAGAGAGAGGGCACACCCATCGCCCAGTTATTTGTGTCTTAGGAAGCACTTAGTCGTTTCCAGTCCTCCGAGACGAGAGGAAGGAGGGGTTGTCTTTCCAAAGCTTGCACGTGTGAAGTGCGTAAGAAACCCGGGTGCCCTGGCACCACTTCAGGGGACTCTTGAGAGCAGATGGGTCAACTCTTTTAGCCCTGGTTAACTTGGCTCCCAAGGATTCCTACATCCAACAAGATCTACTTGGCATTCTTCTTGGAGGAAGAAAGTTGCCCATCAGCTACTGGAAATGCTTTATCTGTGGCCAGGACCAGAAGGCAGAAAGTACCGGCCAGGTGGGGTGGAGCTTAGCCAATGACCGATGAGTCCTGGCTCAGGACAATGCTGAGCTGTAACTCACATCCCAGGGCTCGCTGTGGGTCAGGTCGAACCTGCTCTCCTTGGGACTTTACTGAAATCATCTTTTTGTATTCTACAGCTTAGAGTCAGGTTCGAGAAAACCTGATGTGAGACAAAGGGGAGACTTGGAAAAGAAGGTTCATGATTATCAATAAACACGAGTCTGAGGTTATAAAAAAAAACATAGATAGCCACATTTTTCATGTAAACTCTTTACATGATCTTTGGAGAAGAGTTGCATTTCATGGAAAAGCTATCAGGGAGCGAAGGGGAAGACAGGAAGCTTTAAGGAGAAGAGGGCCAGAAGGCCAAGCCGCATGGAAATGGCAAGCAAAGACGACAACATGGGCAATAGCAAAACACAACTCCACAACAGCCCAGCAGTGTGGAGAGGGTCTGCTAGGGGGACAACTGCTGATGTGCCTGATCTTCTGAGGGACATCAGGGGAAACAGGCTGCATTCCAAATCAGTGAGGAAGTATGAGCCCTTCACAGAATGATATCCACGCAGATCTAAGCCAGAGACCACAGGCACATATGCACACAGCCCAGCACTTAACGAGACTGAGTGGAGGGAAACAGGCTCCCACCAGGGGTGCGATAGAGTCAGAACCGGTTTCACTTGGACCCCAAAGGACAGGGAACTTCAGCTGACATCCAGGTTGCACCCGCTGTTGACTGCATAGACCAGTGAAAGGGACAAGGACACAAATGACTCGTAACACAAGCAGAAACAGGTAAAAAAAAAAGTCACCGATGGGGTGCAGAGGGCTCTTGGAGCTTTAGGAGAGAGAGGGCACACCCATCGCCCAGTTATTTGTGTCTTAGGAAGCACTTAGTCGTTTCCAGTCCTCCGAGACGAGAGGAAGGAGGGGTTGTCTTTCCAAAGCTTGCACGTGTGAAGTGCGTAAGAAACCCGGGTGCCCTGGCACCACTTCAGGGGACTCTTGAGAGCAGATGGGTCAACTCTCAGCAATTTTTCAAGCCCTGGTTAACTTGGCTGTTATTAAAAACTAAGTCATACAAGTTTACAGGGAAATAAGTTATATTAAAAAGGCAATATTAAATGCTCAAAGCTCATCACTACCTAATCATTTTCTGTTTCCCTATTTATGCCCTTGAGGTTATGTACATCTTCTGTTCACTGCCCGATAGAAATATTACATAAGGGTGCCCATCTCTTCCCAATGTTCAGTGATGTCATGTTGGTAGTCTGAAATTTATCAGAGTGGGATTATTCACACCACAGAAACCAGTGAACACTGCAAAAAGGGGCCCCTGCTCAGGGCTGATTGTTAAACATGTAGCAGTGCAACATTAGAGAGGAATCCTAAGGGTATCCAGACAGGGTGAAGAGGAAATAAACCTAATGACTTCGTTCATTCGTACAACGCTGCTTATTGACTACCTACTATGTGCAATGTACCTATAGTTACAATTTCTTTACGGCAGACTGTGACCATGAGCTCAGTCAAAGCTGATCAACTGAGCTATTTGAGACAAAGATTCATGTGAAAAACAAACACTGGAACTTCAAGTATTGAGTATCTTTCATGGAAATGCATTTTGATGATTTCCAGATCATGGGCAGTGGAGGTTCCAACTCGTCACTAATAAGGAGATGCCAAGGAGAGGTCTGGCCAGACTAGCCTCAATAAATAGATAAGGACCCTTAAAAGCAGCCCATTAAATGTTTGCATGCTAATGGACCCGCCAGTCTCCTTGAGAAACAACTTGCTCTCCTACGGAGGTTAAATATTTTCAGTCTAGTTCATGTGGTTCGTTTGCTTAGCCAAGTGTGCGGTTGAGGGTGCATTTTTAATAAAGGATGCAAAGACCTTGCGAGATGAGCCTTATCCTTGAAACCTACATGAGGGAGGTTTTCTGAATGCCATCAAAGTGACCGCAGACGTTGCCTGCCTCTCAGAGACAGTAAATCTCTGCCCCATTCAGAAAGCCCTGGTGTAATCTACAGGTTGGGACATGAAACAGAAAAATGAATACACTCCAGGCATGCCACCTGCCTAGGACAGTGCCTCGCACATGGGTGAACCGCAGGTGAGGCACGCCCTAGGAAGAGGAACAAACCCAGGTGTGTTGCAATTCATAGCACATTTTAAGGCTCTCAGCAATTTTTCAAGCCCTGGTTAACTTGGCTGTTATTAAAACTAAGTCATACAAGTTTACAGGGAAATAAGTTATATTAAAAAGGCAATATTAAATGCTCAAAGCTCATCACTACCTAATCATTTTCTGTTTCCCTATTTATGCCCTTGAGGTTATGTACATCTTCTGTTCACTGCCCGATAGAAATATTACATAAGGGTGCCCATCTCTTCCCAATGTTCAGTGATGTCATGTTGGTAGTCTGAAATTTATCAGAGTGGGATTATTCACACCACAGAAACCAGTGAACACTGCAAAAAGGGGCCCCTGCTCAGGGCTGATTGTTAAACATGTAGCAGTGCAACATTAGAGAGGAATCCTAAGGGTATCCAGACAGGGTGAAGAGGAAATAAACCTAATGACTTCGTTCATTCGTACAACGCTGCTTATTGACTACCTACTATGTGCAATGTACCTATAGTTACAATTTCTTTACGGCAGACTGTGACCATGAGCTCAGTCAAAGCTGATCAACTGAGCTATTTGAGACAAAGATTCATGTGAAAAACAAACACTGGAACTTCAAGTATTGAGTATCTTTCATGGAAATGCATTTTGATGATTTCCAGATCATGGGCAGTGGAGGTTCCAACTCGTCACTAATAAGGAGATGCCAAGGAGAGGTCTGGCCAGACTAGCCTCAATAAATAGATAAGGACCCTTAAAAGCAGCCCATTAAATGTTTGCATGCTAATGGACCCGCCAGTCTCCTTGAGAAACAACTTGCTCTCCTACGGAGGTTAAATATTTTCAGTCTAGTTCATGTGGTTCGTTTGCTTAGCCAAGTGTGCGGTTGAGGGTGCATTTTTAATAAAGGATGCAAAGACCTTGCGAGATGAGCCTTATCCTTGAAACCTACATGAGGGAGGTTTTCTGAATGCCATCAAAGTGACCGCAGACGTTGCCTGCCTCTCAGAGACAGTAAATCTCTGCCCCATTCAGAAAGCCCTGGTGTAATCTACAGGTTGGGACATGAAACAGAAAAATGAATACACTCCAGGCATGCCACCTGCCTAGGACAGTGCCTCGCACATGGGTGAACCGCAGGTGAGGCACGCCCTAGGAAGAGGAACAAACCCAGGTGTGTTGCAATTCATAGCATCTAAAATGCAACTGGCACGTGGTGAACACGCACGAGACTCTTGTTAAATGAATGAATGGTCCCATGCCATAACTGTAGCCACAGTGTTTATAATGTGGGTCCTCTAATAATGGAAGACAGAAAACAATCATAGAAGACAAGCAGGGAGAAAGGGGAATTGATACAAAGAGTCAGACTCTTTTCACATCACATCTTATTTACTCTTTGTAAGGTTTTATTCTTCCCATTGGACAGATAAAAAAAAGTAAAGGGACTCAGGGCACCAGGATCTCACAGGCAGGAAGCACCGAGGGAGAGCAGAATCTGGTCTGTCACCATTCAAAATCCATGCGGATTCTATGTACTATGAAATGGTGACAATCTTCCTGGAAATAATTGAAAAAGAAAATATTTCCTTTGTCCGTAGAAAGTGTGATGAATTTCCCTCACTGGAGAAGAAATAAAACTGAAAACTTACACCAGGAACAGTCATGGCCCACCACCTCTTTCTTTCTTTCTTCTGTCCTGGACCACAGAGGAACGGGGTGTGTGTCTGTGATTATTATTTTCCTATATTTCCTTGAGCATCAACTTTTGCTCCAACAGTGAGTAGGATGCTAAGCTCTACTTATAGCATCTCTATCTTACAAGACTCTCTGTAAGGGGTCTGTTATAGCCTCCACTATGTGGATGAGAGATTTCAGAATCAGTTGATTTGTCTGAAGTCATCACCAGCAAATGGAACATCTGGGAATCTAGCTTATTAGGCTTATCTGTTACAAAAGTGCTTCTCCACGAATGATTTGCTTAAACTCTGGCATGCATAAGAATTAGTTGGTACCTTACTAAATAGGTTGATTCCACAATCGAGGGTGGGGTCTGACAAGCTCTTAGGTGATGCCAAAATCGAAGACCACATCTGATGAGAAGGTTCCCAGGTCAACCGTTTAGTCAACTACAGGTTTATCCCATTGTTTGTGGTGAGTTCTCAGTCCTTCCTCTTATCCTGGTGAAGTTCTGGCTTGTCAGCCACACTGGACACCTGATAGGGCTGGGTGGGCAGCAGTCTGTCCCCTTGAAGCCGGGATGGCTTCCTCCCCTCACATCCATTCCATCTCTGGGCAGTACCGCTGTTAATGCCAGAGCCTCATGACCCCCATCTCTTCCCTCTTTGCGTAGACATGACAATTACCTTTTATAAATGGTCTCTGAGTCTGCAACCTTGGCCCCTTGAAACTGTTTTTCATAAAACAATCATTGTGAACTATGTCAGTCTGATGATATCATTCTACTTCTTAGATTTCCTGTGGGAAAGGAAAAGGCACCTCCCCCTTGCTCTGTCCTACATTCTTTTAACCAGAGCATCTTCTTTTTATCTGCTTGTAGATACGGTGCTTCAACACAAAATGTCATTAAAAAGAAAAGAATTTGGCCGCTAAAGAAAACTGAGGCTCTGGCATAGAGCAAGGCTTGAATAAAGGTTTGATCAATACCACACATGAAATAAATTATTCAAATCTAATAACAAATCTGAGCTCCAGAATAATGTTTTGTTTTCTAACAGGTTTAATTTATAGACTCAAAATGTACACTTGTATCCTTCCAGAAAGTAATGGAGATAGCACATAATTAAAATTCAGACACACACAAATATAAACAAGATGAACTAGATTGATCAGCCCGGGCTCAGGCTGGTGGTGGCTGGGCCTCCCTTCGGGTGGTGGAGACTCTGAGACTCTGGATGCCCTTCAACGTGGGGAAACATCCTTCTGAAGTGCCTTGTGCCTTGCTCCTCCCTAAGACTCACCTGCCCGTCCCCGACTGATTGGTCTCAATTAATGGAGTCCGACGCACCAGTCTGTCAGTCAGCAGGAACATCTTGAACTCTCAAGAATCAAACTCAAGGCAAGTCTTCTCCTTTTGCCCTTTCCTCTAAATAGGTTGACAATGTTCCACAATCTTTGATGATGAAGTGGTTTGGTTTTCCCTGACAAGCTCTTAGGTGATGCCAAAATCGAAGACCACATCTGATGAGAAGGTTCCCAGGTCAACCGTTTAGTCAACTACAGGTTTATCCCATTGTTTGTGGTGAGTTCTCAGTCCTTCCTCTTATCCTGGTGAAGTTCTGGCTTGTCAGCCACACTGGACACCTGATAGGGCTGGGTGGGCAGCAGTCTGTCCCCTTGAAGCCGGGATGGCTTCCTCCCCTCACATCCATTCCATCTCTGGGCAGTACCGCTGTTAATGCCAGAGCCTCATGACCCCCATCTCTTCCCTCTTTGCGTAGACATGACAATTACCTTTTATAAATGGTCTCTGAGTCTGCAACCTTGGCCCCTTGAAACTGTTTTTCATAAAACAATCATTGTGAACTATGTCAGTCTGATGATATCATTCTACTTCTTAGATTTCCTGTGGGAAAGGAAAAGGCACCTCCCCCTTGCTCTGTCCTAAATTCTTTTTAACCAGAGCATCTTCTTTTTTTATCTGCTTGTAGATACGGTGCTTCAACACAAAATGTCATTAAAAAGAAAAGAATTTGGCCGCTAAAGAAAACTGAGGCTCTGGCATAGAGCAAGGCTTGAATAAAGGTTTGATCAATACCACACATGAAATAAATTATTCAAATCTAATAACAAATCTGAGCTCCAGAATAATGTTTTGTTTTCTAACAGGTTTAATTTATAGACTCAAAATGTACACTTGTATCCTTCCAGAAAGTAATGGAGATAGCACATAATTAAAATTCAGACACACACAAATATAAACAAGATGAACTAGATTGATCAGCCCGGGCTCAGGCTGGTGGTGGCTGGGCCTCCCTTCGGGTGGTGGAGACTCTGAGACTCTGGATGCCCTTCAACGTGGGGAAACATCCTTCTGAAGTGCCTTGTGCCTTGCTCCTCCCTAAGACTCACCTGCCCCGTCCCCGACTGATTGGTCTCAATTAATGGAGTCCGACGCACCAGTCTGTCAGTCAGCAGGAACATCTTGAACTCTCAAGAATCAAACTCAAGGCAAGTCTTCTCCTTTTGCCCTTTCCTCTAGCTCTGGAAAGCGTTAAAATTAGATTCATTATGGCTAATTGAGCCAAAGGGAACAGAACAATCCTTTCTCTAAGTGGCTGAAAAATAACCAGTCCCCAGTCCATGTGCCATTCAAACACCTTGACTCGGTAATTTTTTTTTTTTTAAATAATCTTCTATTTTATATTGGAATATAGCTTACTAGTAATGTTGTGATAGTTTCTGTGGACTGCAAAGCAACTCAGCCATACACATACGTGTATCCATTCTCCCTCAAACTCCCCTCCAGTTCAGGCTGATATTTAACCTAGAGCAGAGCTCCCTGTGCTATATAGTAGCTCCTTCTTGGTTATCCATTTTAAATCCAGCCATGTGGACATGCTGATACAAAATGGACCTAGACACTTTTTGAGTTTTCAGCAATGTTTGGTCCTCATTTTCCATTCTGCTCATGATCATCGGTTGTGTCTCACATCCACTACATAATGGTAATTCCATCAACTGGAAGAATGCATGAATGGCCGAATGAATGAAGGCAGGAAGGAATGGGAAGGTCTCATTATTGAGTGTCTATGGTATTGTGAACATTATGGCAGGCACTAGCACAATGATCAACAGAGCAGACATGGGCCCTCTCTGGGCCTACAATTATAGGAGGAGGCTGCATTAGTAAAGTATGTATGCTCAAGTTAAGACAGAAGAGATCCGCCAGCTTGCCCCGTTTGCAAATCAGGAAGCGATGCGTCCCAGGAAGACACGTTCCGTGTGAGCTCCAGGAGGAAAAAATAAATCACACTCTACTGGTGGAAGTCACAGTCAGGAATATTGTGCCCAAATGAAAAGAGCTTTTAAAATATCTTCACGCCTCTAATGGAGATGGAATGAGATAACCATAGAAGTACCTAGTGCTGAGCCCCTCTGTGATCTGGAGCCCGAACTGAAACACACCAGAGGAAGCCAGGGAGGCCAGCTAGGAGGATCACTGTGTTCACATTCTGGGGGCGAAAGGGAGATGGCGACGGGGAAGGCAACGCAAAGTCACAAGTTTTGCTAAAAACTCATCAGGAGCAAGCAGGATCAGGCGCAATTTAGGATACAGAGAAGGCAGGCGGGGTGAGCGCCTGGGCTTCAGGTCAAAGACCTTGGGTGCTAAGGCAGAGACTTACTCTGCTTATAAGATGATCCCCACTGGGTAGCAGTGGGATCTTGGGGCCTTTTCACAAGGCTCTGCAAGAATCAATTATGGGGCTTCCCCTGGTGGTCCAGTGGGTAAGGACACCACCTTGCAGTGCAAGGGGCGCCAGTTCGATCCCTGGCCTGGGAAGATCCCACGTGCCGGAGCGGCTGGACTGATGTGTCCAATTACCGAGCCGGAGCTCTGGAGCGCATGCGCCCAGAGCCGGTGCTCTGCAACGACAGACGCCACCACGATGGGAGGTCCACGGGAGCCAGAGAACGAAGACGGATGAACATAGAGAAGCGAAAGACCAATAGAAGTGGCCCGCCCACTCCCCCCCCCCCCCCAACCCACCCCCCCCCCAAAAAAAAAAAAAAAAAAAAACTTTAAAAAAAAAAAAAAAAAAGAATCAATTATGCACTCCTTCCCAACTCCCGTAGTGGCTTAATGGTAAAGAATCTGCCTGCAGTGCGGGAGACCTGGGTTCAATCCCTGGGTCAGGAAGATCCTCTGGAGGAGAAAATGGTGACCCACTCCAGTATTCCTGCCTGGAGAATCCCATGGACAGAGGAGCCTGCCAGGCTGTAGTCCATGGGATTACAAGAATTGGACATAACTGAGCAAATTTCACTTCACTTCCCAACTCTGATTTCAGAGACTTTACATTGGCTGCTTGAATGTAAGACAGCCTTGCCCGTTTGCAAATGGAAGCGATGCGTCCCAGGAAGACACGTTCCGTGTGAGCTCCAGGAGGAAAAAATAAATCACACTCTACTGGTGGAAGTCACAGTCAGGAATATTGTGCCCAAATGAAAAGAGCTTTTAAAATATCTTCACGCCTCTAATGGAGATGGAATGAGATAACCATAGAAGTACCTAGTGCTGAGCCCCTCTGTGATCTGGAGCCCGAACTGAAACACACCAGAGGAAGCCAGGGAGGCCAGCTAGGAGGATCACTGTGTTCACATTCTGGGGGCGAAAGGGAGATGGCGACGGGGAAGGCAACGCAAAGTCACAAGTTTTGCTAAAAACTCATCAGGAGCAAGCAGGATCAGGCGCAATTTAGGATACAGAGAAGGCAGGCGGGGTGAGCGCCTGGGCTTCAGGTCAAAGACCTTGGGTGCTAAGGCAGAGACTTACTCTGCTTATAAGATGATCCCCACTGGGTAGCAGTGGGATCTTGGGGCCTTTTCACAAGGCTCTGCAAGAATCAATTATGGGGCTTCCCCTGGTGGTCCAGTGGGTAAGGACACCACCTTGCAGTGCAAGGGGCGCCAGTTCGAGCCCTGGCCTGGGAAGATCCCACGTGCCGCGGAGCGGCTGGACTGATGTGTCCAATTACTGAGCCGGAGCTCTGGAGCGCATGCGCCCAGGGCCGGTGCTCTGCAACGACAGACGCCACCACGATGGGAGGTCCACGGGAGCCAGAGAACGAAGACGGATGAACATAGAGAAGCGAAAGACCAATAGAAGTGGCCCGCCCACTCCCCTCCCTCCCCAACCCGACCCCCGCCCAAAATAAATAAATAAATAGATCTTTAAAAAAAAAAAAAAAAAAGAATCAATTATGCACTCCTTCCCAACTCCCGTAGTGGCTTAATGGTAAAGAATCTGCCTGCAGTGCGGGAGACCTGGGTTCAATCCCTGGGTCAGGAAGATCCTCTGGAGGAGAAAATGGTGACCCACTCCAGTATTCCTGCCTGGAGAATCCCATGGACAGAGGAGCCTGCCAGGCTGTAGTCCATGGGATTACAAGAATTGGACATAACTGAGCAAATTTCACTTCACTTCCCAACTCTGATTTCAGAGACTTTACATTGGCTGCTTGAAACTGGCCATGGTGGGAGTATCAACACCACGGAAAGAGGCAAATGCTACAAACCAGTGTTTTACTTTAAGAGAAGCTATGAAATATTTATCAGCATGTCACTAATTCTAAGCCTGAGTCCAGGCAAAGAGCTGAAGGGACCTGTGTGAAACCAGGAATCTAGGGCCAGAGCTGCCCAAGGAGACTGGTTGCCTTGGTAGCAAGGTCGCCCCTGCATGGACACAAGCAGGGAGATTCAGCTTACACATGGGGATCTGCAGCGAGAGACGCTGAAGGCTTCTTCCTACACTGAGAGTCTGCTTCCCTATGCTAGAAGTAGTCATGGAGGATTTTAAGAATGCAGTGGTGAATTAAATACCATGTTATGGGGTTTTTGCATCCTTTCTGTTGGATGAGGGACTGTGTGTGTGTGTGTGTCTGTATATACAACTGTAGAGGCAGGTGAGGGAATCACAGCTTAGTAGTAATATTAAACTAGGAATTTCCCTGGTGGTTCACTGGTTAAGAATTCACCTGCCAACACAGGGGACATGGTTCCACCTTAGGTCTGGAAAGATCCCTCATGCCACAGGGCAACTAAATTCGTGCACCACAACTACTGAGCCCACATGCCCTAGAGCTCACGGTCTGCATCAAGAGAAGGCATCACCATGAGGATCCTGCTCACTGCAACTAGACAGTAGCCTGTGTACAGCAATGAAGACCCAGGGCAGCGAAAAATAAATAAATATGAAAAAAAAAAATGGACCAGTGGCCAAGGCCCCAGTTAGAGGAACTGCCACGAAGTCCAGAACCAGAAGGCCTCACTCTTACACAACTAGGGATGGTGTTCTTAAATACAAATTTGAGTGGCAGCTGTGACAGACAGCACCTCTTTGCAGAGGTGTCTAGAGAGACAGATTGAGGCCAGGCAAGATCACCTGAGAAATACAGTGGGGAACCAAGTATGAATGGTCTCGTGGAGCCGGGTCTAGGACCAGACAGAATGAAGACAGAATTCACTGTCGATCCCAACAGGACTGGATCAATGAATGTGAACTGGACAAGTGGGCTCTGACTCTCGGTCCACAGTTGGGCAACATTCTCGGAGTGATCCAAGTCACTGACTTTACACAAGTCTTCATTTATACAAGGGTTTTGAAACCTTGGCCTTTCATGGTCTTAGAAGGGAAATTCTGAATCCCACCGTCATGTGGGAGACTTTATATTCTGGGCAGTAGATTAGACGGCCATTCCTGTTTACTCATTGGTCCAAAAGAAAACCACAAACTCACCCTCCATCGCCCTCTGTCTAGCAGAGTCTTCCTTGTCTCATAAACTGTAGACGTTGCTCAGACTCGGAGAAGGTGAGAAATTAAGAAGCAGAACTCAGTTCACACAGAAGTTAACAATAACAACAAAAATCAAGAGCCAGTAGGCTGTCTGTTTCGTTCCTGCAACAGTGAGTAAGTTGATTTTGATGAAAACTCTGCTGGTACAAAATAATGTTGACAATATCTAAGTTTTGGCAATTTGCCAGAGGGATTTTCCATTAAGCCGTCATACATTTAGTTAAAACCCAGGCAGTTTTGCCTCTGGGATAACGTTTTTGATTGACACCAATCAAGTTCACATGATTTCTAACCTTGTGGGCTTTTCCCCTCAAGAACTCAAACTGTTCAGGCCTCAGAGCAACAAATGATTAATTTTATTAAAGAATATGGACAGAGAGGCACCATGTAACATGGACTAAGTCACTTACCCACCCATCTGTTCACTAATGTATTAAAGAACATATTTACTGAGCATCTATTATGTGTCTGGCATAGAACTGGCCATAGAGAAGGCACAATCGCCCAAGCAAGCGTCCTTTCTTTCTTTCCAATATCTAGGACCAGTGTCAGAGAGCTGCTGTGAATTTTAAATTAATTACATCATAGAAATACTTAGAAAAATGCCTAGAATACAGTGAATGTGCAAGAAACTGTAGCTCTTATTTTTCTTTTATCAGATAGAGAGACAAGAAAACGGATTTTTTTCTCCATTGCAGTCAAGGTTGAAGATAAGGGAACCCTGGGGTAGAGCTGGAGAGAGGAACTTCCTCCAGCCTGAGAATGTCTGGAATGGTCCTTCCACAGATAGTCCTGGACTGACTGTTAAGAGGAAAGGAAGAGGCAAAGAAGACAGGAAAGGGATTCTGTGAGATGAAACCACAGAAATGGAGGTCAAACCCTACCCAACTTGATGTGTCCTGTTAGGGGACTGAGCATTTACCTTGTAGATAAGAGGAGCCATTGACGAAGAAGGCGTCCAGAATGGACCACCCAGGCATTCACAAGGATTTTAAGCTGAAGACATCTGAGAATCAAAGGACGCAGAAAAGGACTTTGAATGTCCCTCCCTCATTTACCTAAAAGCAGAGACTTGGATGAGAATGCAGCTGCCCTAAGTCCTCGGCGTCAAGGGAGGCTTCCTGAACCGGGAAATACCGATTTCTATCACCAGAGCTGAGGAGTTG
Organism: Tragulus kanchil; assembly: GCA_022376925.1. Lineage (NCBI taxonomy): Eukaryota > Metazoa > Chordata > Mammalia > Artiodactyla > Tragulidae > Tragulus > Tragulus kanchil. The sequence continues at coordinate 9,068,991 of JAIOJX010000002.1, read as the reverse complement.
TATTGGGATGAAAGTGAAAGTGAGTGGCTCAGTTGTGTCCAGCCCTGCATTCCCATGGATGGTGGCCTGCTAGGCTGCTCTGTCCACTGGGTTCTCCAGGCAAGAGTGCTGGAGTGGGGTGCGCTGGGATGAGAAATTGCGTAAAAGAACATTGTCACGAAACTACTACAACTCCCACGGAGTCTCCTAAGGCCCATTTTCTCCCCCAAAGCCATGCCTTTGTTCTTCTTTTTTTAATAAGTACCTTTTCTCCTCTTATCCTTCTCCTATCAACTTAGTGGATTCGCATCCCATTTTAATCACTACTTTGAGACACATTTTTCTAAAGTCCTGCTATCATATGTGAATAAAGTTTATCTCGTCTTCGGCTAATCTGTCATCTTTCATTTGAATTTGCAGGTCCTAAGTACAGAACATAGGAGGACAGAAGAAAAGTTTTTCCTCCTGACAGAAGATTTTGCATGTAATTATGGTTACATTTGATCGTAAAAATCTTTTCATAAAGATCTTTCTCACTGTGGGGTGAAGAACGGCATGAAAGAAGCTGCTAGTGCAGCTTTTCCCAGGAGACTACGGATGAAGCACTCCCCAAGCCAGTGGCAAGGGCAGGAGAGAGACAAGAAAACGGATTTTTTCTCCATTGCAGTCAAGGTTGAAGATAAGGAACCCTGGGGTAGAGCTGGAGAGAGGAACTTCCTCCAGCCTGAGAATGTCTGGAATGGTCCTTCCACAGATAGTCCTGGACTGACTGTTAAGAGGAAAGGAAGAGGCAAAGAAGACAGGAAAGGGATTCTGTGAGATGAAACCACAGAAATGGAGGTCAAACCCTACCCAACTTGATGTGTCCTGTTAGGGGACTGAGCATTTACCTTGTAGATAAGAGGAGCCATTGACGAAGAAGGCGTCCAGAATGGACCACCCAGGCATTCACAAGGATTTTAAGCTGAAGACATCTGAGAATCAAAGGACGCAGAAAAGGACTTTGAATGTCCCTCCCTCATTTACCTAAAAGCAGAGACTTGGATGAGAATGCAGCTGCCCTAAGTCCTCGGCGTCAAGGGAGGCTTCCTGAACCGGGAAATACCGATTTCTATCACCAGAGCTGAGGAGTTGTATTGGGATGAAAGTGAAAGTGAGTGGCTCAGTTGTGTCCAGCCCTGCATTCCCATGGATGGTGGCCTGCTAGGCTGCTCTGTCCACTGGGTTCTCCAGGCAAGAGTGCTGGAGTGGGGTGCGCTGGGATGAGGAATTGCGTAAAGAACACTGTCACGACACTACTACAACTCCCACGGAGTCTCCTAAGGCCCATTTTCTCCCCCAAAGCCATGCCTTTGTTCTTCTTTTTTTAATAAGTACCTTTTCTCCTCTTATCCTTCTCCTATCAACTTAGTGGATTCGCATCCCATTTTAATCACTACTTTGAGACACATTTTTCTAAAGTCCTGCTATCATATGTGAATAAAGTTTATCTCGTCTTCGGCTAATCTGTCATCTTTCATTTGAATTTGCAGGTCCTAAGTACAGAACATAGGAGGACAGAAGAAAAGTTTTTCCTCCCTGACAGAAGATTTTGCATGTAATTATGGTTACATTTGATCGTAAAAATCTTTTTCATAAAGATCTTTCTCACTGTGGGGTGAAGAACGGCATGAAAGAAGCTGCTAGTGCAGCTTTTCCCAGGAGACTACGGATGAAGCACTCCCCCAAGCCAGTGGCAAGGGCAGGGAGAGAAGGTCAACTCGAAACACACTGACGACTGAAAGTCAACATGACTCACAACTTCAGTAAAGAGGTGGAGCGCCAGAGGCGACAGGGTTTGGAGGGTAGCACAGATAAGACGGCATTGCTTTTTTACTGCAGATTCTTGAGACAGAAGAAACTTTGGAAGAAAGCTAATGCGATTGATTTTGGAGATTGTCCTCAAAGTGTCTGTGGGGCAGCTTCCTGAGGGCGCTGGCCAGTCAGCAATTGCAGGCTGGAATTTCTAAGGGAGTCCGGTTTGCAGCTAGAAGTTGGAAAGCTGTGAGCTAGCAGGTGGTCAGTGAAGCCATGGGAAGGAACAGGATCGAACAGAGCATTTCAAGAAGAGCAGACGGTGGTGCTGGGGGCGGAGGGCGTGCCTAGACCCTCCAGGAGGCATGTTCTTGTCGTGAAATACTCTGAACAAGGAAGCAGATACAGCATTGCCCCAGGACGAAACAGTCGGGGTAGACAGGAGCCCTAGGCTGGATGTACTAAGCATAAGGATGTGCCATCATCTCCGACAAGGAGACTTGCGGGGAGAGAGCTGGCAAATGCATCCACCCGCTTAACTGTCATCTTTCACAGAACACTGCAGTGCAGAAGAGCTTCTGGCTCTGGGAAGGGGACGATGGGGTCTAATTGCGCACCTTCCCTCTGGGAAGCCAAGTTTGTCAATACTATGCTTGCTGCTCTGCTTGAATCTATTTCACCTATTTACAGGTGACAGGACCAAAGGCCCCTCCCTGTTTTTCCCCAAGGCTGCCTCCTTGTGGGGTCAGGGAGCCAACAGCATTCCAATGGGCAGCTTCCCAGGGCACGCAGCAGGAAGGACCCCTGGAGGCTGCAAAGTCCTAATTTGCACACTGGCAGTAGCATCTTCAGTTTCCCAAGCCAGGATAAAAACAGCTCCGTACCTTCCAAGATGAAGCCCCCGCTAGAGAAAAGAGAAATCACACCCACGCACTCAGCCGAAATTCATCTTCCAATTTCTCAGCCTGTCACTGCTGAGAAAGACACAGCAGCTGCTGCCGCCACCGGCAGAAGAAACACACACACACACACACACACACACGTGCGCAAAGCACAACAACCCTCCAACCTCTCTCCATATTAAGTCACAGGAGATTTTCTTACAATGTGTCTTCCCACCAGTCACTCTGGCAAGTGCCTGTGACATTATTTTGAAAGCAGAGAGATGAGAATTTACCCTAAGCCCCAGGCACCAGGGGCTCCCCAGGTGGTGCAGTGGTAAAAGGATCCTCCTGCCGCTGCAGGAGATGCCAGGAGACCCAGGTTGATCCTTGGGATGGGAAGATCCACTGGGGCAGGAAACGGAAACCCACTCCAGTATTGTTGCCTGGACAATTCCATGGGCAGAAGAGCCTGGTGGGTTGGTGTCCATGGGGTTACAAAGAGTCACGCACACGAGGCACCTGAGCAATGGGAAGGCGTGACGCCTCAAAATCACGGCCACACTGGTTTTTGACCAAAAAAAAGCACTACATTGTACTGGTGGTTTCCAAACTTTTTTTTGTTTTCTTTTCTTAGTTATTGATGCTCTTATGAATGTAGGGGAGGGCTGTGCTATGTGGCCTGTGGAATCTTAGGCTCGCCAACCAGGGATTAAACCCTCACCCTCCAGCACTGGAAGCACAGAGTCTTAACCACAGGACTGTCAGGGGAAATCCCCTTTTTAATTTTTAACATGACGCTGCAATCCTAGATACAATAGCAGGTTGTATGGCCTCAACCACCCCAGTCCCTCTAGAATTACATCCACTTCTCATCCAGAATCGTTGTCTAGTATTAGGGGCTGAATTTTGTCCCCTGCGAAAAGATGTCCATGAATGTAAACCACCTCCAGGAGACAGTGAAGGACAGGGGAGCCTGGCGTGCCGCAGTCCATCGGGTAACAGACTTAGCGATGGAACAACAACAGAAGGCAGGCTGGGGTCCCAACCCTCACTGTCTCAATATGTGACCGTATTTGGAAGTTGGGTCTTCCTGGAGACAAAGTTAAAATGAGGTTATTAGGATGGGCCTTAGTCCAATAGGACTGGTTTCATTATAAGAAAGGAAAATTTGGACACAGAGAGAGACAGGCCCAGGGGAAGAAGATGTGAAGACACACAAGGAGCGGATGGCCATGGGACCGGAATGATGTACCTACAAGCCAGGGAAGGAGCGCCAGGAGCTGCCAGGAACCCAGGAGCTAGAGGAAACGAGGCAGGCTCTTCTGTAGAGCCTTCCATGAGCGCATGGCTCTGCCGCCACCGGGACTGGGGGCCACTGGTCTCTAGAGCCAGGAAGGAGGAAATATGGGTTGTCTTCCACGCAGTGCACGATGACGTCCACTCCAATTCTCTCCCATATTCCAGGTCGCCTTCCTTCATTCCATCATGCTCTGTCTGATGGCTCAAAGCCACGGCAGTCCTTAGCTCCTAACCCGAGTCCTCAACAATGGGGATCCCATGTTGCATGACGGTTCTCCTTTTGAACATTTTTAGAAATTTGCATTGACTGGGCTTCCATAGCATATAGAACAAGGGGCTTGACACTTTGGCTTTCCCATCCCTCACAACTTCCTTGTGGGAAAGAGCAACCATCCCAATAATTCTCAGCAGGTGTGACTGAGCTTCAGACACTAGGAAGTCAGGGAAGGTCCTCCAACTAGGATGGAAAGATGTGGATTTCCAGCAGAGACAAATGACTCCCTAACCTGGGCTCATTCCTCCCTGAAGGGGTTCCCAAGCTCCAGACCTTGGACCTGTGCTGCCTGTCATATCCGTGGAGACATTAGATTAGAAGTAAAGTTCACAATAAAGGTAATGTGCTTGAATTATCCCAAAACTTCCTCTGTCCTTCCTTGGTTTGTAGAAACATTGTCTTCCACGAAACTGATCCCTGGTGTCAAAAAAGGCTGAGGACGCCTTCCTGAGCCACAGGAGCACCTACCATGCTATCAGCCAAGTTTTGTATTCCTGTCCCTTCAGTGTGAATTCCTGGGAATTTTGATAAGCCCATAGGCAGGCTGGGGTCCCAACCCTCACTGTCTCAATATGTGACCGTATTTGGAAGTTGGGTCTTCCTGGAGACAAAGTTAAAATGAGGTTATTAGGATGGGCCTTAGTCCAATAGGACTGGTTTCATTATAAGAAAGGAAAATTTGGACACAGAGAGACAGGCCCAGGGGAAGAAGATGTGAAGACACACAAGGAGCGGATGGCCATGGGACCGGAATGATGTACCTACAAGCCAGGGAAGGAGCGCCAGGAGCTGCCAGGAACCCAGGAGCTAGAGGAAACGAGGCAGGCTCTTCTGTAGAGCCTTCCATGAGCGCATGGCTCTGCCGCCACCGGGACTGGGGGCCACTGGTCTCTAGAGCCAGGAAGGAGGAGATATGGGTTGTCTTCCACGCAGTGCACGATGACGTCCACTCCAATTCTCTCCCATATTCCAGGTCGCCTTCCTTCATTCCATCATGCTCTGTCTGATGGCTCAAAGCCACGGCAGTCCTTAGCTCCTAACCCGAGTCCTCAACAATGGGGATCCCATGTTGCATGACGGTTCTCCTTTTGAACATTTTTAGAAATTTGCATTGACTGGGCTTCCATAGCATATAGAACAAGGGCTTGACACTTTGGCTTTCCCATCCCTCACAACTTCCTTGTGGGAAAGAGCAACCATCCCAATAATTCTCAGCAGGTGTGACTGAGCTTCAGACACTAGGAAGTCAGGGAAGGTCCTCCAACTAGGATGGAAAGATGTGGATTTCCAGCAGAGACAAATGACTCCCTAACCTGGGCTCATTCCTCCCTGAAGGGGTTCCCAAGCTCCAGACCTTGGACCTGTGCTGCCTGTCATATCCGTGGAGACATTAGATTAGAAGTAAAGTTCACAATAAAGGTAATGTGCTTGAATTATCCCAAAACTTCCTCTGTCCTTCCTTGGTTTGTAGAAACATTGTCTTCCACGAAACTGATCCCTGGTGTCAAAAAAGGCTGAGGACGCCTTCCTGAGCCACAGGAGCACCTACCATGCTATCAGCCAAGTCTGTATTCCTGTCCCTTCAGTGTGACCAAGCTATTAACACTTGGGGCATTACGGTAACCCCAGAGCATTTCAGTAGATAATGTACACAGGAATTCCTGGGAATTTTGATAAAGAACACATTCTGATTCAGTGAGTCTGGGGTGGGACCTGAGAGACTGCATTTCTGACAAGCGCCCAGGGGATGTTGGCCCATGGACCACGTTTTGACTGGTGAAGGTCTGCACCTCGGGATTCAACAGCTAAGAGCTCCCTGTTTTCATTGCTAATTGTCCAGTAAATGAATTTTGCACCACACTCCTTCAGGATCTACTATGCTTCTAGCAGTGTGTTAGGTAATATGGACACAAATGGAATTAAGAACTTAATTTTAAACTCTTTAAGGGCATTTATTACTAATGTGACTTGAATGATCAAAGCCTTGGGCACAGAGCAAGCTCTTGGTCAATACACATTTACATCCCTACTTTCTAAAATGCACATTTTAGACGTATTGGCCAAGCAATGGTACTTTGGCCAACTAGTGCAAAGAAGTAACTCACTGGAAAAGCCCCTGGTGCTGGGAAAGATTGAGGACAAGAGGAGACGCGGGCAATGGAGGATGAAATGGTTGGATGGCATCACTGACTCCATGGACATGAGTTTGAGCAAACTCCAGGAGATAGTGAAGGGCAGGGAAGCCTGGCATGCTGCAGTTCACGGGGTTACAAAGAGTTGGACACGACTGAGCAATTGGACAAGTAAGAATACCATCACTGAAATGTGTTCCTGAGGCAGATGTTCTCAGTCAACCACCAGCCTCTATTCCTTCTTCTCTTCCTCACTATCAGACACCCAGTTTCATTAAGAACAACCTCAGACACGGACTCCATTAACACTATAGCATCCCTGTAGACTGGGTGATCACATGACATAGTTCTGGCCAATGAGATGAGGCGGGAAGTCTTTTGGCTTTTCCTTACAAAAGGCTTTCCATATCGTCCTTCTGTCCTGCACACAGTTTAATGCCTGAAGGTGCTGTGTTTTATCATGATGAGGCAACCAACATGAGGGAAAAGCCAAGACAATCGTTTGGACATTGATTCTGGCACGGCTGGGCTGTTAAACAAATGTCATCAGTCGCTTGCTTCTTATGTGATAAAAATAAAAATTTCCCCTCTAAGCCAATGCAATTGGTGACCCAGAGTGTTCTCAACTGACACTATCCTTACTCAGGAGGGAACACATTCACAGCACCAGCTACAGTAGCCTGTTCAAAAGTGAGAAGTAGGAGCTTCCCAGGTGGCTCCGTGGTAAGGAATCCACCTGCCAATGCAGCAGACACAGGTTCGATCCCTGGTCCGGGAAGACCCCACATGCTGTGGAGCATCTAAGTCCCTGCACCACAACTACTGAGCCCATGCTCTAGAGCCTGCCCGGGAGCTACGACTGCAGCCCAGCGCCTGTGCTCTGCAACAAGAGGAGCCGCTGCAATGAGAAGCCTGCACACCGAGACCAGAGAGCAGCCCCGCCCACCGAACCTTGAGAAAAGCCTGAGCAGCAGTGAAGACCCAGCACAGCCAACAATAAATAAATAAATACGTGATTTAAAAAATTTTTAAACACAAGAAGCAAAACTCCATCAGACATAAACAACTCATGTTTTCAAAATCAATTCCGGCCAAGGGCAGCGAGAAGCATGTTCCATGACTGGGTTTGAATGTGCTCAGAAGCAAATCTTCCCTCTTTTCATTTTGCCTCGTGTTTAATCCAGATTCCACAAGTCCATTTCATACAGTTATTTCTACGCAGATGCTGGCACGGAAAATGCTAAATCCTATGCTGACCAGAGAGCTGCCAGCTCAGCCTCGGTATTCTGCTGGGGCACGTGGGAAGCCCAGAGCATCTTGGATACAGTCTGGGTTATCCCTGAACTGCAAGTTCAACATAAGCATCAAGAAAAGTTAAAAGTGCTAGTAGCTCAGTCCCGGCCCGCCTCTTTGTGACCCCAGGTTCGTCTGTCCAGGGGTTCTCCAGGCGAGAATACTGGAGTGGGCAGCCATTCCCTCCTCCAGGGGACCCTGCCCACCCAGGGATGGAGCCAGGCCTCCCGCACGGCGTGCAGATTCTTCACAGTCTGAGTCACCACGCAAGTCCCATCAACGTCCAAAGGGAACTAATAAACCACCTGGGCTCCCGACTCTAAAAGCATCAGTGGAATTTTGGTTTTCACGGTTAGATTTTTTTTTTTTTTTAAGTCTTTTGGCAGTGTTTTTAAAATTAATATTTTATCTTTTGGCCACACCATGGGGCATGTGGGACCTTAGTTCCCTGGCCAGGTATCAAGCCTGTGCTCCATGTAGTGGAAGCAGAGCTTTAACTGGGCCATCAGGGAAGTTCCTCTTCCTTTAGACTTCTGATAAAAAATAAAAAAAAGGCAGAGATCGCCATCCTCTTTACTTCCATTCATCTCACATGTGAAGACCTCGCTCTTCCTCACTGCTTAAGAGAGATACCAACTTACCCATCTCTTCCCAACCCAACCTGTTTCCCTCTGGTTCAGCCTGGGGACACACTAAAAATTTTGCTATTATTGGGCTTCCCTGGTGGTCCAGTGGGTAAAGAGTCTGACTTGCAGTGCAGGGGACACCGGTTCGATCCCTGGCCCGGGAAGATCCCATGTGCCACGGAGCGGCTGGACCGGTGTGTCCAATGACGAGCCAGAGCTCTGGAGCACATGCGCCCAGAGCCGGTGCCCTGCAATGAGAGAGGCCACTGCCATGGGAGGGCCACACAGGCCAAAGAATAAAAAGGTGGATTAAAATAAATATAAATAAAAGAGGCATGACAGGGAAAAAGGAAAAAAAAGTTTGCTATTATTAATAATATATAGAAACTTAATGCGCTATATAACATAAGTTAGATAGTTATACATGCACAATGGAATCATATCTTATGCTGACTAGATTCTAAAGGCAGAGAGGCACACATTCTTTTAATAATTAAAAAACACTCGGAAGATCTCCAAAATTGCTCTTAAATAGCCAGAACCTGGCACTTCCAATATGTCAGCTGCAATAAAGGAAAAGGTCTAATTCAACCTATGGCAAAAGTGATGAAGTGAATACATTGAGTGACCAAATAGCTTATTGTCCAAACCAGCCCACGTTTGACAATGAAAAGCAGACCTATTAGTCATTATGCTGGGCCAGCAAGAGGAAGATGGAACAGACATGGACAAACCAGGACACGCGGTGTCCACCTTATAAGGGAGGACTGTCCCCTCCAGTTTTCCCTCTAGACATACACGGCTGAGTGCCAACCGAGGGTGAGGGCTCCCTTTTGTAAATGGGGAAACTGAGGCTCAGGAGAGCCGTGACTGGCCCAAGACCACACAGCTTGGTGGTGAGAGCATCAGAATGGTGGCGATTCTCCTGCTCTATAAACAATGCTTTTCTCCTGGTGGGTGAAAGCCCAGTGGTTCTTCCATTCCAGGTTTGGGACATGAACTCTGTGTAGTGATGAGGAATGCCTGAACAGAGATCTTAAGACCTGACCTTCAAGGGGAGTGCCTTCAGAGGGTGGGACAGAGATCTCAAAACAAAAGAAAATCGATACTTAGGAAACATGCCAGCACAAGGCCTGATGGGAAACAGTGGATGAATGAGATTCTTCTCTGAATGAATCCATCAGAAAAGCCCAATTCCTCAACATCCTACACTTATGTCAACGTGACCAAACCAGAAAGAAGGGAGCTATATCTCCAGCTCTTCCTTATCTGAATTCCTGTTGGGAAGAGTGTTCCGAGTCCAGTTGTTGAATTCCAATTGCAAGGGCAAACTGTTTTCATCTGGAAAAATATTTGATTCTGCCTGAGAGTGTACATTTTGAAAATCTTCCCAATGGGAGCACTCTTTCCCAAATGGTCCCAGCTTAACCATGACCTCCATCAGGCTACTCAATCCAAGCATACAAAAGAACCAATAAATCTTGATGCTTGAAGAGATTCAAGTGCCTTTTCTTGTGACTTAAAAGTGTGAGAAGGCAGAGTTGATACTGAGAAACCAGAAGCCTGATTGAGAACAAGACCGAGATGAGCACTGATAAGGAAAATAAGAAAATAAGCCCCGGTTCTGCACTAAGTAGCACGCAAGGAGGTCTGCTCACATCATCTCTGTAGAGGCTGGGGACGGCCCACAGCGGCCTAAACTGACCCCCATGCTTCCCTGGCCCCTGCCTAATCCCAGGAACTGTGCATATGATGATCTGAGTTACCTTATATGGCACCCTTGACTTTAAGAAAGGGAGATTAATGGGGTGGGTCTGGATTCTCTTTAAAGCTGAGAACAGAGGTCATAGGAAGTGGGAGATTTGAAGTCTAGGAAGGATTCAGCACAACTGAGATTCTCCCTTACTGGCTTTGAAGACGAAGGGGGACAGGCTGTAAGGAATGTCGGTGGCCCCTGAAAGCTGAGAATGGCCCCTGGCTACCCGTCAGCAACAGAGACCTCCTTCCTACAAGCCTGGGGACTGAATTCTGTCCATAAGCTGAATGGCCTCGGAAGAGGAGCCCAAGACCCAGGTGGGAATGCAGCTGGTCCACACCTGGACTTCAGCCCTGGGATGCCCTGAGCAGAGGTCTGTGAGCCAGTGGATGTGTCTCATGTAAGCCACTGAGGCTGTGGTCATTAGTCACACAGCAATGGAAAAGTATTACATATATAGTATGTACATATACTATGTTATGATTATAAAGTGTTACACGGCACACAATAATACAGACAATAACTCTACAAAGTACATTCGGTCAGAGGATGCAATGGGAAGTAGATGCTGGTGATGACGACGATGATGATAATGACGATGGTGAAACGAACATCCACCAAGACCTCACTACGTGGTGGTGGTGGTTCAGTCGCTAAGTTGGGTCCGACTCTTGCGACCCCATGGATTGCAGCCTGCCAGGCCCCTCCGTCCATAGGATTCTCCAGGCAGGAATGTGGTCAGAGCCAAGGCACGATGTGGTTAGCACCAAGTGTACCTGATCTCAGTTGATCTTCACACCAAACTTGATAAGACAGGAATGAGTATTTTCAACTCTATGTGCAGTGAGGAAAGTTAGGCATATTTACTTGAAATATGGCCCAAGATTTTGCCCTTAGAGCAGGATTTGGATGCAGGGTCTGTCTGACCCCACTCTGTGCACAGCATCATCTTTCGTGGCCCAGGCTGGCCAGCTGGCAAGAGCTGCAAGGAGCAGAAAGGGGTCTGGGCCAGAGAGGAGGTGGTATAGGCCACCTGGCCCGCAGCTTTTTGTAGAGGCTGGGGACGGCCCACAGCGGCCTAAACTGACCCCCATGCTTCCCTGGCCCCTGCCTAATCCCAGGAACTGTGCATATGATGATCTGAGTTACCTTATATGGCACCCTTGACTTTAAGAAAGGGAGATTAATGGGGTGGGTCTGGATTCTCTTTAAAGCTGAGAACAGAGGTCATAGGAAGTGGGAGATTTGAAGTCTAGGAAGGATTCAGCACAACTGAGATTCTCCCTTACTGGCTTTGAAGACGAAGGGGGACAGGCTGTAAGGAATGTCGGTGGCCCCTGAAAGCTGAGAATGGCCCCTGGCTACCCGTCAGCAACAGAGACCTCCTTCCTACAAGCCTGGGGACTGAATTCTGTCCATAAGCTGAATGGCCTCGGAAGAGGAGCCCAAGACCCAGGTGGGAATGCAGCTGGTCCACACCTGGACTTCAGCCCTGGGATGCCCTGAGCAGAGGTCTGTGAGCCAGTGGATGTGTCTCATGTAAGCCACTGAGGCTGTGGTCATTAGTCACACAGCAATGGAAAAGTATTACATATATAGTATGTACATATACTATGTTATGATTATAAAGTGTTACACGGCACACAATAATACAGACAATAACTCTACAAAGTACATTCGGTCAGAGGATGCAATGGGAAGTAGATGCTGGTGATGACGACGATGATGATAATGACGATGGTGAAACGAACATCCACCAAGACCTCACTACGTGGTGGTGGTGGTTCAGTCGCTAAGTTGGGTCCGACTCTTGCGACCCCATGGATTGCAGCCTGCCAGGCCCCTCCGTCCATAGGATTCTCCAGGCAGGAATGTGGTCAGAGCCAAGGCACGATGTGGTTAGCACCAAGTGTACCTGATCTCAGTTGATCTTCACACCAAACTTGATAAGACAGGAATGAGTATTTTCAACTCTATGTGCAGTGAGGAAAGTTAGGCATATTTACTTGAAATATGGCCCAAGATTTTGCCCTTAGAGCAGGATTTGGATGCAGGGTCTGTCTGACCCCACTCTGTGCACAGCATCATCTTTCGTGGCCCAGGCTGGCCAGCTGGCAAGAGCTGCAAGGAGCAGAAAGGGGTCTGGGCCAGAGAGGAGGTGGTATAGGCCACCTGGCAGCAACCAGCCAGGAGAAGGCTGCACTGTAACCTGCTCCATGACCCTGTGTAGCCCTCCCTGATGCTCGGTGTGATCCCATGAGCTGATAACTCCCACTGACTGAGAATGCCTGCAAACACACTCTCTCTTGGCAAGTTGGTAAATCCAAGATAGAATCAACAACATTCTAACACATGAATAAATACAAGTCTTGTGAGAGGCTGAGGGAATTTAATAGCTCTGCAAGTACCTGTAAGGTTACTGTATTTCATGAAAGCCACCGAGTTAGGAAGCGGATGCTGTAGGGGATGACACAATGAGACTTAAAAAGTCATTTCAGAAAGGAGGAGGCTGGAGGGAGATGGTTGCTTTTCTAGGAAGCTTTGGATGTTAGCATGAAACTGACTGACTGAAAAACCTGGAGGATCCCACCCAGGGTTGTGATGTGTCAGAACCATGGGTGACTCTTACAATGGCTTCCAGTGACATTTGAGACAGGCTCCAATGACTGCACTGGATCCTATAGATGGCCAGATACAATTGATTATAAAGAAACTCTCTGTCAGAGATAACATGGCAGTTCCTGAATTTGCATCTTAGCTCCACACCGTCATTGACTAGTGATCTGAGCCAAGTCTTTTAAACGTGCTGAGCGTCACTTTCTAGGTTGAGAACATAACACCTTTTGAAAAAAAACTTTGACACGAAGTAGGTCATCAAATAGATGCCAGCTTTCTCACCTCCCATTTCCTTTTATGACCCCATGGATTGCAGCCTGCCAGGCCCCTCCGTCCATAGGATTCTCCAGGCAGGAATGTGGTCAGAGCCAAGGCACGATGTGGTTAGCACCAAGTGTACCTGATCTCAGTTGATCTTCACACCAAACTTGATAAGACAGGAATGAGTATTTTCAACTCTATGTGCAGTGAGGAAAGTTAGGCATATTTACTTGAAATATGGCCCAAGATTTTGCCCTTAGAGCAGGATTTGGATGCAGGGTCTGTCTGACCCCACTCTGTGCACAGCATCATCTTTCGTGGCCCAGGCTGGCCAGCTGGCAAGAGCTGCAAGGAGCAGAAAGGGGTCTGGGCCAGAGAGGAGGTGGTATAGGCCACCTGGCAGCAACCAGCCAGGAGAAGGCTGCACTGTAACCTGCTCCATGACCCTGTGTAGCCCTCCCTGATGCTCGGTGTGATCCCATGAGCTGATAACTCCCACTGACTGAGAATGCCTGCAAACACACTCTCTCTTGGCAAGTTGGTAAATCCAAGATAGAATCAACAACATTCTAACACATGAATAAATACAAGTCTTGTGAGAGGCTGAGGGAATTTAATAGCTCTGCAAGTACCTGTAAGGTTACTGTATTTCATGAAAGCCACCGAGTTAGGAAGCGGATGCTGTAGGGGATGACACAATGAGACTTAAAAAGTCATTTCAGAAAGGAGGAGGCTGGAGGGAGATGGTTGCTTTTCTAGGAAGCTTTGGATGTTAGCATGAAACTGACTGACTGAAAAACCTGGAGGATCCCACCCAGGGTTGTGATGTGTCAGAACCATGGGTGACTCTTACAATGGCTTCCAGTGACATTTGAGACAGGCTCCAATGACTGCACTGGATCCTATAGATGGCCAGATACAATTGATTATAAAGAAACTCTCTGTCAGAGATAACATGGCAGTTCCTGAATTTGCATCTTAGCTCCACACCGTCATTGACTAGTGATCTGAGCCAAGTCTTTTAAACGTGCTGAGCTTCACTTTCTAGGTTGAGAACATAACACCCGAGGTGTTGAGAGTATTTAAAGGTCCAATATCATAACATAAAGAATAATCTTTGACACGAAGTAGGTCATCAAATAGATGCCAGCTTTCTCACCTCCCATTTCCTTTCAAATCATTGCCTTTGAGTCTCTCAGACCAGCATTAAAATCCTGACTCTTTTACCTGTTTTGTCACCCTGGAAATGACTGAAGTCTGAAGGAAAATTTTCAGCTTGAGTCTAAGGCGCCGTGTATCCAGGTGGGCTGGGAAACACTGCAGAAGCACTGTCTGAGGAGGGGAGAGATTTCCAGCGCTGACTTAAGGACCAAAAAGCAAACACATAGAGGGCTCTGAGGGCAGCCAAAGGCAGGAAGGGAGCATAATACAAAACAGTAAAGAAAAAGTGTATTCTTTTATAAAACCCATAGGTAAAAACTGCATCAGAAGCTACATCAAATAAGACCAAGAGCTGCCTCACAGAAAGGGCAATCTCTCTGGTGTCAGAACCGATTCCCGACTTCATAGCTGTGTGTGCCTAGGTAAATTACGTAACCTCTCTGAGCTTCAGTTTCACAGCAATATAAAGTTACTAATGTACACCGTAAGATACTCAATAATGGTTCATTTCCCTTTATCCCACCCCTTCACTACTGAACCTGTAAGGGTAGAAATATCCGGGATTTCCCCTTTTATCCAGATTCTAAGCTCTTACGAAAATACGTTATTTCACAATCTGTTGTGGTGTTTGTTTCTTTGCTAAGTTGTGTCCGATGCTTCTGCGACCCCATGGACTGTGGCCCACCAGGCTCCTCTGTCCATGGGATTTCCCAGGTAATAAAACTGGAGTGGTCTGCCATTTCCGTCTCCAGGGGATCTTCCCTACCTGGGGATCAAACCTGCGTCTCCTGCACTGCAGGCAGCTTCTTTACCACTGAGCCTTTCACAGTTTAGGTACCATCATTGCTGCATGTGTGCTCATTCTTCACTGAAAATTGGAGGAAGATCAGTGGCAAAGAGCATCAGCTTGAACTTTCAGGTGCCGGCTGCTGAAAAGAAAACAGTAGCCTAGTGGAGAAGGTGTGTGTCCTGCATTTCGCTGTGCAGATTCAAAAGTGAATGAGTGACTGACGAGGGCAGGGAGGTTCTTTTCTTCCCCCAACACCTGGAGTCTCAGAACTGAACGTGGCCAGAGACAGCAGGTACTGCAAGGTTCTGAAGCTTCGGGTATCTCTCCATAGCAATTCACCACCTGTACCTTCAATTACTTCTTTTTATTGAGCTTGAGTTTTTCATATAAAGATACTTTCATATTTATTTTTAAAAGGAAAGTGTGTTACTCTCTGCAGTAATCAGAAGGAAACTGCAAAGATAAATACAATGAAAACAAACAAACAAACAAAAAGACTGACTAAATTAAAGCCGAACCCTGTTGCTTGGCTCATATTCTGAGTCCAGAGCTTGCTCTTTTCGTTGTTTTAACAAAAAAAGAGAGAAAGAGGAAGGAAGGAAGAGAAGAAGAGGGGAAAGGGGAAGGAGGAAGAGAGGAAGGAAGGAAATAAAAGTAACTAGTAAGAGACAGAGGGGTGTTGAAAATACACTTTCATCAAAGTGAGGCTCCTTTTAACCAGAAAGATTGAAAAAAATAAAAAGGAATGAAACTGAAAAACTGAACTATGTGATTCAATGTTATCTAGGGTCCTATTTCTCCATTTACTTTTTACAACATCTTATGGACAGAATCTGTGCTGGGGAAGATGCAGATCCAGGCCCTCACCGTGCACGTGAGCGACAGGTCTGGTCTGCTCATCCTGAACTCCAGTCCGTGCACAGATAGGAGCCCGGCATCCTCTCTGCTCCCTTCCCCAGCCCCGAGCCCGGATACACGGCTTCTCTCGTTTCTGCTTGTGTCATCCCGCAATAATTTATTGGCAACTCTGGAGCCTGGAGGTAAAAGTCTTCTCATTATTTATAGAAGCACGGCTTTTATTATGAAAGTAACAGAACCACAGCACTGGACTTAACCACTGAGAATGTGAAGTCCCTCCCCACTGCCCTATCACTTTGGTGTCTCTTCCTTTGGTCTTTTTAATGCATTTATTTACATGATCGCAATCACAATCTGCATGCTCCCCCCTCACCCGGCCTCGAATGGTTTTATCTCCTGAGAGATGTAAACTGTCACCTCAAACTATGCAATCGGTATCTGCCCATAAACCGCCTTGGGAAAGAAGTGCTTCCTCTGTGATTAATTCCACGTCCTCTACCCTTCAGTGTCTTCACTGCAAACTGGGGATCATTCTCACGTCTCTACTCCCAGGGCAGTTGTGAGAATTGAAGGAGATTATATATGTACAACATTTAGAACAGGGATTTACCTGAAGTAAGAGCTATATGTCAGTTTCTCCCATATTGTTCTTACCCAGTTTACATTGTCTGGGCCACAGCTTGAATGGCCAGGCCTCAGGAGCTCTCTGTGAGGACTGAGGGCTGACATCTGAAAGCTGAGATGAATTCAGCTCCTGCTCAAAGTATGCCAGCAACGCCTTCTGCTGTGCTCTTCATCCAGAAGCCTTGCTACTTCAGAATGCACCTCACACCCACCTCTCTCATGCCATCTCCTGCAACTTGTTCCTGTCTGTGAGCAGGTTGTTTCATTCATCATTCTGGAAAACTCCTATTCATGCATCAAAGCCCTAGTCTGTGCTCTCCTATAGGAAAACTTCCCAGAACTTCTCTCCTTAAAGGAGAGAATTATGAGAATTATGCCTGCAGCCTAACCTGTATTTAATGCAGGGTTTAGCAAATAGACTCTAAATAGATGTGCTATATGAACACTGACTGGTTAAAAACGTTGCAGATAAGGTTAACAAATTCTGGAGTTTTTAACCACCCTTCTCAAGCCCACCAAGAAAATAACTTAGTTGCTTTTACTACTGGTCTTCCAAGTTAATCATCAAAGTGACATAGGTTTATACATCTCTCACTTGCCTGTTTATACTTAGTGTATTATTTTCCTCCTTAGTGTCTCTTGGACATTCAAGCACCTTAGGACAGATTATCTGATTCTAACTACGGTCTAGTTAATAACATGGAATAAACCTGTCACAATTTATTCAGCTGTTCCCCAGCATATGTGGTGTTACAACGCTGAACCTCCTTTTCTGAGCAGGTAACATTGCTTGCTTGCTGGTAGCCTGTGAGCTTCTTGAGAACAGGGTCTAAAGTTTATTCATTTCAGTAGTCATTTAACTTAGCAGAGTGTCTGTTATGTACAAAGATTCTCAATGAGTAGGTGAAGGAAGGAAGGAAGAAATGAATGAGTGGAGACAAACTCAGGATCCTTTCCGGATGTAGACAAAGAAACAAGAAGAATCTCTGGACCTTTCCCAACCTGCTGACCTTGAGCATGTGGGACCCGGGCAGTTTTCCACATGAGACATGGCTGGGGGCCCCCAGTTATTTTAGGGGAGCCCAGCTGCCTACAGTAAACAGGCTGCCTGTCCCACTTTCTATTTTTTGTGCAAATGCTCAGAGTCCTTTGGGCACAAGCAAAGGGGATTTTCAACAAAGCCAGGAAATCCATAAATCATTGCTTCAAAATAGCCAAATGGGATATTTCCAATAGACCATCCTTTTCCAGGAGAGAAGTCTGCATGTGGAGGAATTAGGCCCAAAACAGCAAGCTGACGAAGAAGTTCTGATGTTAACAGAAACAGGATGTCTGCAGAGAAATAGCGTTCACGTCCCAACGTCAGGGTAGGGCTGGAGGGCTGGTTTCTTTTATGAGGCCGTCATGAAGCCTAAACATATAAACAACCCTTTAACTCATTATTTAGCAAGCGGGGAGTGATTTCTTCGCTGAGGCAAGGCTGATAACAGCCATGATAACGCCCCTGGTTCCTTTGCTCTCGTCCTCCACGAGACTGGAGATACGGGAGCGGCTGTTCCAGTCTGGGCGTCTGCCACGACAGGCCTTACATCAGATTATCTACCGGAGGGTGCTGCTTCCGGGTCGAGACAGCAAGCCCGCTCTCTCTCGTGCCTGCCCTTATCCAAGCTGCGCCTTCCACCTGGCACGCTTGCCTTCCCCCGTCTTCTCTAGCCAACTCTGCTGGCCCCTCGGGTCTCCGGCCAACAGCCTCTCTCCTCCAGGGAGCGTTCAGCACTCCGGAGAGGGACGTGACGGCGGTCATCAGGATCAGCCCGTGTGAGTGTGCACCTCTGTGCACCTGCTTTAAACTCGGAGTCTTGCTTCTGTCGCTTCTACAAGAAGGAGAATTTAGGCACCTACTTCATAAAGTTCATCAGCTAGGGGCCACGGCCTGAGATCAGAGTGACTGTGATTCTGACCGTTTCCAGACTTTGTGTCACCTGGTGTCGCGCTTGCTACACTGTTGTGGAGTCATATATTTACTCACCTTTTTTTCTAGCTGTGATCTCCTGGAGATCTCAAATTTTCTGCATGAAATTCCAACACAGTTCTGACCGTGGCCGGTGTACACGCATTTTCTCTCCTAGTTTCACTGGCACAATAAGCCTAGACATTAAACTGGGTACTGTTAGGTTTATGGGCTATTAAAGGGTTAATACAGCCTAAAGGGTCAGCATCATAGGGCCGGTTGCTGATCTGCTGGCGCCTGAGAGTCTCTCAAGGCCGGCGATAAGGAGTTCGCTCTGGCCATAAAGATTCTCCACTACATCTGGAAAGTGACAAGAACTGCACACCCCCATGCCCACAGACAACTCAAGGACAGCAGACTCATCACTAACTTCCTGCTTAGTTTAGACAAACACTTCATTTCTGTGCCTGCTCTAAAGAATCCCCCTCCCCTTTTTCTTCTCCCCTTCTCTTCCCAAATAAAACCTCATTGTCCATCTCCAGGGCGACTTCACTGGCCCACCTCTGGGACCTGTGGATCTCGCCCGGGAACTCTTCCCAAATGGGCTCTTTCCCTAACAGCCTGCTGCCTGTCGTGTCTTTGCGATTCTTACAGGTACATGTTATGTTTTCTTTGGACAGGAGAGAAAGTGAGGTTCGAAGGTGGCTGAGTGGCTTCACCAGGCTCCCCCAGGTAAGAAAAGTTCGAGTGCCCAGCACGGCCTGTCTTCGTCTGCTAATGCACACTACCACCTGCACGGCTCATTGGCTGAAGGGGCAGGAGACGCCCGTTAAAGGACAAAGGTGTCCTACTCAGCATGATGGTTTGGAACAAGGAGGGAGAAAGGAAAGCAACAGGAGCCAACACTGCCACGCCAGGTGCTTCACAAATATTAACTGTTTGCATCCCAACCCCCAGGAGTAGGTCTAGTTAGTACCCTTTACATTACAGGGATGGAAACAGAGACGTTAAACAATTTACTGAAGGCTGCACAGCAGGTTAGTCGCAGAGCTTTCCTGATGTCAGACCCCAGGTTAGTGACTCCCGAGACGGATCCACAGACCTCTTCTACTCGGTAGATTTCTATGTTGGATATAAAGCGTAGGACTGATAGCGCGGTCTTTTTCCTAGTAAGCCCTTAGACAGGCACACAAATATGCTGATATATTCATGTATATGTAAGAGCTTTGGCTTATTTATGTGTTCTGGGGTGTCGTAGTTACTTTTTCTAAGCTGTGATCTCCTGGAGATCTCAAATTTTCTGCATGAAATTCCAACACAGTTCTGACCGTGGCCGGTGTACACGCATTTTCTCTCCTAGTTTCACTGGCACAATAAGCCTAGACATTAAACTGGGTACTGTTAGGTTTATGGGCTATTAAAGGGTTAATACAGCCTAAAGGGTCAGCATCATAGGGCCGGTTGCTGATCTGCTGGCGCCTGAGAGTCTCTCAAGGCCGGCGATAAGGAGTTCGCTCTGGCCATAAAGATTCTCCACTACATCTGGAAAGTGACAAGAACTGCACACCCCCATGCCCACAGACAACTCAAGGACAGCAGACTCATCACTAACTTCCTGCTTAGTTTAGACAAACACTTCATTTCTGTGCCTGCTCTAAAGAATCCCCCTCCCCTTTTTTTTCTCCCCTTCTCTTCCCAAATAAAACCTCATTGTCCATCTCCAGGGCGACTTCACTGGCCCACCTCTGGGACCTGTGGATCTCGCCCGGGAACTCTTCCCAAATGGGCTCTTTCCCTAACAGCCTGCTGCCTGTCGTGTCTTTGCGATTCTTACAGGTACATGTTATGTTTTCTTTGGACAGGAGAGAAAGTGAGGTTCGAAGGTGGCTGAGTGGCTTCACCAGGCTCCCCCAGGTAAGAAAAGTTCGAGTGCCCAGCACGGCCTGTCTTCGTCTGCTAATGCACACTACCACCTGCACGGCTCATTGGCTGAAGGGGCAGGAGACGCCCGTTAAAGGACAAAGGTGTCCTACTCAGCATGATGGTTTGGAACAAGGAGGGAGAAAGGAAAGCAACAGGAGCCAACACTGCCACGCCAGGTGCTTCACAAATATTAACTGTTTGCATCCCAACCCCCAGGAGTAGGTCTAGTTAGTACCCTTTACATTACAGGGATGGAAACAGAGACGTTAAACAATTTACTGAAGGCTGCACAGCAGGTTAGTCGCAGAGCTTTCCTGATGTCAGACCCCAGGTTAGTGACTCCCGAGACGGATCCACAGACCTCTTCTACTCGGTAGATTTCTATGTTGGATATAAAGCGTAGGACTGATAGCGCGGTCTTTTTCCTAGTAAGCCCTTAGACAGGCACACAAATATGCTGATATATTCATGTATATGTAAGATGTGCAGATTCATAGAATTATTTATGTGTTCAGTTGGAAGAAGAGAGACTGCCAATTCTATCTCTGTTAGTTCACAAGTACCACCTCCCCAATTAGAATCAGAAAGTGATTAGAGCAAGGATGGCTTCGTACTGGCCTTGAGGGGGACCTCAATACCCAACTCTGCCCCTCTCAGAAAACTATCCAACACCATGGGCACACTGAAGAGACAGCTCAGATGCTACCAAGCTTTGTGGGGACCTTCCCTCTAATGGCAGCACCCCAGTGTTCTTTATTTACCCTTCCACACCTAGACAGTCTGGTCCCTTTGTTCACGAGGGGCAGTCTCTCCTCACCCCAAACGGACGTGGGCACAGACCCCAGATCCAGGCGATCAGCTGGTTCCTTCCTGTGGGGATGGCAAGTTGGTTCAGTTAGAGGCAGTGGAGGGATGGATTTTGCTGAACCCACTGGCATCTCGGGTCATTGGGAAGGCTTATTGCTAGGACATCATCCTAGGGAGAGTCCAGCAGAGAATGCAGCCTCCAGGGAGAAAAGCAAGAGCGGGTAGAGAGGGAACGGGGGGATTCCTGCCAGCACCGTCTGAGCCCCTCAACTCAGCCTGGCTGCATCTGCATCAATTCTTTAACAAAGAAAAACAGACAGGCTGACCCTTTGGAATATCTTCGGTGAATGTGACATGTTTAGGCTTAAGTTAACTATGTAGTAAATAGTCTGTGGCTATCATTTCATATGGTGGGGACATCATGTATTTATAACATTTTTCATAGAGCCCCACATTTCTAAGGTGGGCTTAAATAGGGTTGTGTGTGTGTGTGTCTGTATGTGTGTGTCTGGCTCTTTGCAACCCCATGACCTGTAGCTGTGCCAGGTTCCTCTACCCATGGAATTCTCCAGATGAGAATACTGGAGTGGTTGCCGTTTCCTCCTCCTGGGGATCTCTCTGACCCAGGGTCCACAGACCTCTTCTACTCGGTAGATTTCTATGTTGGATATAAAGCGTGGACTGATAGCGCGGTCTTTTTCCTAGTAAGCCCTTAGACAGGCACACAAATATGCTGATATATTCATGTATATGTAAGATGTGCAGATTCATAGAATTATTTATGTGTTCAGTTGGAAGAAGAGAGACTGCCAATTCTATCTCTGTTAGTTCACAAGTACCACCTCCCCAATTAGAATCAGAAAGTGATTAGAGCAAGGATGGCTTCGTACTGGCCTTGAGGGGGACCTCAATACCCAACTCTGCCCCTCTCAGAAAACTATCCAACACCATGGGCACACTGAAGAGACAGCTCAGATGCTACCAAGCTTTGTGGGGACCTTCCCTCTAATGGCAGCACCCCAGTGTTCTTTATTTACCCTTCCACACCTAGACAGTCTGGTCCCTTTGTTCACGAGGGGCAGTCTCTCCTCACCCCAAACGGACGTGGGCACAGACCCCAGATCCAGGCGATCAGCTGGTTCCTTCCTGTGGGGATGGCAAGTTGGTTCAGTTAGAGGCAGTGGAGGGATGGATTTTGCTGAACCCACTGGCATCTCGGGTCATTGGGAAGGCTTATTGCTAGGACATCATCCTAGGGAGAGTCCAGCAGAGAATGCAGCCTCCAGGGAGAAAAGCAAGAGCGGGTAGAGAGGGAACGGGGGGATTCCTGCCAGCACCGTCTGAGCCCCTCAACTCAGCCTGGCTGCATCTGCATCAATTCTTTAACAAAGAAAAACAGACAGGCTGACCCTTTGGAATATCTTCGGTGAATGTGACATGTTTAGGCTTAAGTTAACTATGTAGTAAATAGTCTGTGGCTATCATTTCATATGGTGGGGACATCATGTATTTATAACATTTTTCATAGAGCCCCACATTTCTAAGGTGGGCTTAAATAGGGTTGTGTGTGTGTGTGTCTGTATGTGTGTGTCTGGCTCTTTGCAACCCCATGACCTGTAGCTGTGCCAGGTTCCTCTACCCATGGAATTCTCCAGATGAGAATACTGGAGTGGTTGCCGTTTCCTCCTCCTGGGGATCTCTCTGACCCAGGGGTCGAACCCCAGTCTTCTGCATCTCCTGCATTGGCAGGTGGATTTGTTACCGCTGAGCCACCAGGGAAGCCCCTGAATAGAGTTAGACCTACTTAAAATATGCAGCGGAGGTTTGAGGGCACAGATCGCCAAGTCACACATGACCACGAACAGATTATCAAGACAATCTCCGAGGAGATGTCTGGCCCGTCTGCAGGGCATTTCGCCATCTCCAGGAGGAGTGGAGTGGGCAGACCTGGACCTGGGCTCAAGTCCTTTGAGACGCCTGTTGTCTCACAAACAGGCACCAGGGCCGCTCCAGGATCAGCGTGTTCTGCCCACGGGTCACTCCTATCCGGCCAAATGCAACGGAAGTCCTTAGGCTAGTCAAGGAGAGTGACCTCAAATGCAGCCCCGTGCACTGCCTCCCAAAACGCTGGCACAGGGAGACTCCATCAGGGGAGATCTCATGAAGTGCTGTTCAGCTACTGCCCCAGATATTCCAGAATCAACCTGCGGGCCAGATAAGATCCGTGGAAAGGCGTGCAGCTGTACTGCTCTCCCCCAGCCTGCTGCCGCTGAGCGGTGTGGAGCCAACGCACCTGTGGCTTTGCTCCTGATGGGGGAGAACGCGGCGGCTCCGTGGGATCCCAGTGGGCCTCACGTCTCATCTCTGGTCTTGAGGTCCCTGGGGACGCTCCTTCGTGTGCTCGGATCTGACGAATCCCAGTGGCCCTCTGTTCATCACCGCTGGCCAGTGTTATTGCCGGCCAACGCCATGGACAGAGCCACCTGGTGGGCTACGGTCCCTGGGGTTGCAAAGAGTCGAATGTGACTGAACACACACACACACAGTCACTTACAGAGTGACACTGCTCCAAGCAAACACGGCTCACCTTTGTCACCTCTGTCACTGGCTTCTAAGAGGCCCTCCAAGCATTTGGCCCTCCTCCCCAACAGAATAGGTCATCTCGGGAGAAGCACCTTTTCATTCTTCAGGGAAAGATGTCAAAAAGGCCCTCATTTTTGGTTCCCTCCTCTTCCCTGAACCCAGGGTCGAACCCCAGTCTTCTGCATCTCCTGCATTGGCAGGTGGATTTTTACCGCTGAGCCACCAGGAAGCCCTGAATAGAGTTAGACCTACTTAAAATATGCAGCGGAGGTTTGAGGGCACAGATCGCCAAGTCACACATGACCACGAACAGATTATCAAGACAATCTCCGAGGAGATGTCTGGCCCGTCTGCAGGGCATTTCGCCATCTCCAGGAGGAGTGGAGTGGGCAGACCTGGACCTGGGCTCAAGTCCTTTGAGACGCCTGTTGTCTCACAAACAGGCACCAGGGCCGCTCCAGGATCAGCGTGTTCTGCCCACGGGTCACTCCTATCCGGCCAAATGCAACGGAAGTCCTTAGGCTAGTCAAGGAGAGTGACCTCAAATGCAGCCCCGTGCACTGCCTCCCAAAACGCTGGCACAGGGAGACTCCATCAGGGGAGATCTCATGAAGTGCTGTTCAGCTACTGCCCCAGATATTCCAGAATCAACCTGCGGGCCAGATAAGATCCGTGGAAAGGCGTGCAGCTGTACTGCTCTCTCCAAGCCTGCTGCCGCTGAGCGGTGTGGAGCCAACGCACCTGTGGCTTTGCTCCTGATGGGGGAGAACGCGGCGGCTCCGTGGGATCCCAGTGGGCCTCACGTCTCATCTCTGGTCTTGAGGTCCCTGGGGACGCTCCTTCGTGTGCTCGGATCTGACGAATCCCAGTGGCCCTCTGTTCATCACCGCTGGCCAGTGTTATTGCCGGCCAACGCCATGGACAGAGCCACCTGGTGGGCTACGGTCCCTGGGGTTGCAAAGAGTCGAATGTGACTGAACACACACACACACAGTCACTTACAGAGTGACACTGCTCCAAGCAAACACGGCTCACCTTTGTCACCTCTGTCACTGGCTTCTAAGAGGCCCTCCAAGCATTTGGCCCTCCTCCCCAACAGAATAGGTCATCTCGGGAGAAGCACCTTTTCATTCTTCAGGGAAAGATGTCACAAAGGCCCTCACGGTTCCCTTTCTGGGGTTCACCCACTCCTCCGTTCAAGCAGACTGAGGGAGGGTGCCCCGTGTGCCAGACGCTATGCTGGGTGATGAGAGGTTCCCCAGAAGTGTGCCTCCTAGCAGGATGTGGGATTCACCGCCAAGGACAAAACAGCAAGGCCTGGAAGTTAGATGCGGGCACCACTCCTGACTCCGATTCTACCTGTTGATCTTGGATAAGACACTGTCTCTGGGTTTTGGTGACTAAGTCTATAAATGGCAGTCACAACACCTCCCTTGGAGAATTAGGAGAATTAAACGGCAAAATGAGTGACAAGGACCTAGCAAAGAGCCCAGTGATAAAAACAAGAATGTACAGGAATTTCCTTGGTGGTCCAGTGGTTAAGACCGCGGGTCCAGGACAGCAGGAGCAGGTTCAATTCCTGGCTGAGAAACTAAGATCTTGCCTGCCCTGTGGCATGGCCAAAAAAACCTCCAAAAACCCCAAACCCAAGAACTAACAACGCAGTGTCCACAGAGAGACAGGTGGCTGTCCATAGGTGCTGATGTTATCTGCATTTACAGAAGAAGGTCTTGAGGCACAGAGGAATCAGACCAGAAACTGGAAGCAAGATGCTCCCAGCAGCTCCTGAAATGCACTGTCTTAAGCACGTGGATCTGCCCCCTCCCCTCTGCCTTGCTTTCCTCCACTGTACACAGTGTCTTCTCCTCCTCCTTTTCTCCGAAAAGGTGTATAAGAGACACCTGGCATGTTCTGGAAACCACTCAGATATCTCCCGGCTTCCGCTTCACCCATGCTAACGGTGTACATGACTCAGAGAATCCAACCATGATTGATTTCACAGTCACCTGGAAACTCTCTTTGTCTATTCCTGGCCGCAACCTTGCAAATTTCCACTGCAGAAGAGCGTCTCCTCTACTCGGAAGCCCTAAAGAAAATCCCACAGGATTTCGCTGTGACTCACATAGGAAAGTTCAAGCACAGAAACAGCCCAGATGAAGAAAGCAGATGGTACCTATATTCAAACCATGGAGATGTAGGGGTGGGCTCTGGAGGTCAATGCTGCTAAATATTTAGGACCTTGCTCAGTCCACAAATGAGGGGTGGTCCATGAAATAACATCACTGCGGAACTTGGAAAAACACAGAACCTCAGGACTCAGCCCAGACCTACTGAATTAGAATCTGCATTTTAATCAAGCACGCATTGCCTCAGGAGAATACAGTTGTAGAGGGAGGGGAGAGGGAGGCCTAGACTAGACAGGAGAGCGGGGCTGTCCTCCCCACTGCCTGGTGATGGAGACTAGATGCATCCCACTTTAATCCCCAAAGTGACTGCTAAGCAAGTAATTCAGAATTTACAGGGGCTTTTAAGGAACAAACGAACAATTTAAAAAACCACTTGCATAGGCAATTTAGGAATACAGACAATGAGGTGTACCAGTTTGAGGGCAAGAATTGCATATTATTTCCGCTTTGCATTCCCAAAGGCTGACAATGGAGGTTTTAAAGATGAATGAATAGAAAAGACTGTTCCAGAAATGGCAAAATAAGGGACCACTTCAAGTCCTTTCCTCCACACAAGCAATGAAAACCAAAATCTACTTTCAGAGCTCTGGAAATTAACCACAGGCTTAGAACAATCTGGAAGTATTTATTCAAGAAAAACGGCTGAATTACAGCAGGATGAGCAGACTTGGTTGCATTTTAATGTGCGTGAGTCCCATTTCTTCCTCTATAGCCCCACGGTAGTCTTGAAAACCGATAGCCCCACAAACCACAGTGAAAACCCCCAGTCCGGTAGCCTCTGGACGGGAGAGAACGGGTCTGCAGGGCCTTCAAAGCCTGGTTCCCAGACGACCGTCCTTGCATGAGCAGTCTAGCAGTTCCCCGGAAAAGCCCATTGCAGGGCTTGTCTGGAGAGCTGCTTTTCTTTTTCTGAGAGGATCTTGTTGAAAACAATCAGTGGAAATTGTTCAGCATTGGAGCTAACCTAGGTAGTAACAAGAGTTGGGGAAAATAATGACTGAACCAAAGACCTTAGGACTTCCTCTGTGGCTGAGTGGTAAAGAATCTGCTTGCAATGTTGGAAGCACGGAAGATGCAAGTTTGATCCCCGGGTCAGGAAGATCCCCTGGAGGTGGAAACGGCAACCCATTTCAGTATTCTTGCCTGGAGAATATCCTGTTCAGAGACGCCTGGCAGGCTACAGTCTGTGGGATTACGAAGAGTCGAACACGACTGAGCAATTTAGCTCGCATGCAACCAACAAACCTTAAAGGGAAAATCTGGGGCTATGAGGCTTCCGGAATTCTTCTGGGAACCCAGAGTAGCAAGCACATGCAAAGGGATTTGCACATGCCCCCAGCTAGGTTCACACCCTGGAAAGACCTGCGCTGGTTTCAGATCCTCACTTCTGGCTGATTTTGAGACTCCGCCCAAACAGGAAGTGAAGCCAAGGTGGGGTTACCATCTGCCTGCCTGAGTGTTGAAGTCACAGCCTAACACACATGCAGAATCCCTCGGCAGACGTAGGGGAACTCATAGATCCCAGATAACATGAGAAAATCTCTGTATACTCATTAGCTGACCTCTAAGCTAACTGAAGACTTAAACGGATACACATGCAAAAGAATACCAATTAATTCAGGGAACTCACTAAGCAAATAAGCAGCAAAACTAAACAGCCAGAACAAGAAACCCAGAGGGTATCTGATTTCAAGAGTTGCCAAATTCTCTTATTTAAATAAGTGTTTAGTTTCCAACAAAAGATAAGCCATGCAAAGAAACAAGACAGCAGTGCCCATATACAGAAAAACCAGTCAACAGACAGTCTGAGTGTGGAAGACAAGGATGCTAAGTCAGCCATGTTAAATATGTTCAGAGAACTAGTGGAGCAGCTGGACAGGAGGTCAACAACACCTTAATCCAACTGGACCCAACAGACATCTATAGAACATTTTTCCAACAAAAGCAGATGGTCAATTCTTCTCACATGCACATGGAACATTCTCCAAGATCAATATCTGCTAGGCTGTAAAATAAGCTTCAAAATATTTAAAAGGGTTGAGATCATCAAACAAAATATGTTTGACCATAATGGAACAATACTAATAGTTAATAATACGTTAATAATCAATAATAGAAGAAAATTATATTATTTTAATCCATCTTATCTTGCTTTTCATCATGGACTGCTCCCCAATCTACTCTGATCCTTGGAAAACCCACAGTTAAAATAAAAATGTTATCTGCTTGAAGCGTCCATAGTTCTTTGCTTATCCATTTCTTCTTTGAGGCTCCAACCCTCCCTCCCTCCATGCATTGAATCACTTATCCTCTCATTTATCCTCTTTTTCATTCTTTTATTACTGAAACATAATTCTTGTACCACAAAAGTCATGTTTAAGTGTAAAATTGTTGGTCTTTAGCATACTCAGAATGTTGGGCAACCATCTCCACTGTCTATTTCCAAAACACTCCATCATTCCAATAAGAAACCCAGAGTCACCGTTACCAGCAACCCTAATATTCAAATCTCTTCTAAGGAGGCCAGAGGCACAAGAGGGACTCGAGGGTCTAGGCGTATGCATGCAATTCAGCTGTGTATCTGGAGGGGGCTGAGAAGACCCTGGGGCAGGGCGGGATGTCCTGAAGCCATGGGTCTCTATGGACATCTGGGTTTTCCCTCTGAAGTTAGAGTGGCCTCCTTTTAACATCATGCTTCCTAGAGCCGCCACCTTCACCTGTGCCTGGCTCTGCCTCATGAAGTCTGCGTTCCCTTGCCCAACAGGGCTCCACTCTGCTCACTGGACCTGCACCAAATGACCGGCTGTCCCCTTCTCGCTGTGCATGTGCACCCCCACACCTGCCGGCCTCCTCTGTCCTCTGACTGGCCCACATCCTCATCCCCTGGGCTGCAGCAGGCTTCCCAAAAGTGGAGGAGGTTTTGAAGCCTGGACGAGAAAGGCAGCATGCAGCCTTGCCTCTGCTTTCTGCAGAAGCGAGTGGCAGGACGTGTGGGTGGCAGGCAGAGCGGGAACCCAGCCGGTGGCAGCAGGTGTGACTGGGAGCCACCAGAGACCGCAGTGGGGGGCCTTGCCAGGGCATGGTATGGGGAGTAGGATCAAGGCTGACTTTGCCGCTCCCCGGGTACAACTTCCTGTTTCCAGCCTTTACTTGCTCAACCCCGGATGCCAGTGTCCACGCCTGCCGGGGGTTTAGGCTAGTTTCCTGGCTTTCACTTCAGCCAAAGAACAAAACTCTGTGTCCTTAGTAACAGGGCTGGGACTAGGGGAGGACAATACAACACTCACCTGGTACAAAAGTGTAAGCAGGTGCTTGTACACAGACGCGTCTCACTCCTAACAGCCAGAAAGTGGACAGAACCCGACGGCTGAACGGATGGACAAAGTGGGGTGTATCATACAATGAAATCATATTCGGCAATGAAAAGGAACAAAGTACTGATATGTGCTAATTCTTGTACCACAAAAGTCATGTTTAAGTGTAAAATTGTTGGTCTTTAGCATACTCAGAATGTTGGGCAACCATCTCCACTGTCTATTTCCAAAACACTCCATCATTCCAATAAGAAACCCAGAGTCACCGTTACCAGCAACCCTAATATTCAAATCTCTTCTAAGGAGGCCAGAGGCACAAGAGGGACTCGAGGGTCTAGGCGTATGCATGCAATTCAGCTGTGTATCTGGAGGGGGCTGAGAAGACCCTGGGGCAGGGCGGGATGTCCTGAAGCCATGGGTCTCTATGGACATCTGGGTTTTCCCTCTGAAGTTAGAGTGGCCTCCTTTTAACATCATGCTTCCTAGAGCCGCCACCTTCACCTGTGCCTGGCTCTGCCTCATGAAGTCTGCGTTCCCTTGCCCAACAGGGCTCCACTCTGCTCACTGGACCTGCACCAAATGACCGGCTGTCCCCTTCTCGCTGTGCATGTGCACCCCCACACCTGCCGGCCTCCTCTGTCCTCTGACTGGCCCACATCCTCATCCCCTGGGCTGCAGCAGGCTTCCCAAAAGTGGAGGAGGTTTTGAAGCCTGGACGAGAAAGGCAGCATGCAGCCTTGCCTCTGCTTTCTGCAGAAGCGAGTGGCAGGACGTGTGGGTGGCAGGCAGAGCGGGAACCCAGCCGGTGGCAGCAGGTGTGACTGGGAGCCACCAGAGACCGCAGTGGGGGGCCTTGCCAGGGCATGGTATGGGGAGTAGGATCAAGGCTGACTTTGCCGCTCCCCGGGTACAACTTCCTGTTTCCAGCCTTTACTTGCTCAACCCCGGATGCCAGTGTCCACGCCTGCCGGGGGTTTAGGCTAGTTTCCTGGCTTTCACTTCAGCCAAAGAACAAAACTCTGTGTCCTTAGTAACAGGGCTGGGACTAGGGGAGGACAATACAACACTCACCTGGTACAAAAGTGTAAGCAGGTGCTTGTACACAGACGCGTCTCACTCCTAACAGCCAGAAAGTGGACAGAACCCGACGGCTGAACGGATGGACAAAGTGGGGTGTATCATACAATGAAATCATATTCGGCAATGAAAAGGAACAAAGTACTGATATGTGCTACACTACAGATGAATACTGAAAATATTATGGAAAATGAAAGATGCTGGACACATGTCTATGCTCTGGATAGACGGAATGTCCATTTATGTGAAATATCCAGAATGGACAAATCCATAGAGAAAGCAAATAGATTCATGGTTACAAACGGTGACTGCTAATGGTTACAAGGTTTCCTTTGGGGGGATTAAAATGCCCTAAATTTGATTTTGGTGATGGTTTCACAATTTTATGACCACACTAATAAAAACTTTGAATTATATACTTTATGTGGGTAAACCATATGGTTACATGGATTATATTTCAGTAAAGTTGTTCTCAAAAATGTAAGCAGTTGTCAAAGATCTTAGCAATCAAGATATTTTATGGAATATTTAGAAGATAAAAACTAATGCAAAAAGTTCATGATGAGTAAAGTACCAATTCTTTTTAATGACAGGATCAACCCTGTTTAATTATCCTCATTCACCTCCTGTTGGTCCCAGCAAATGCATACATGTGATAAACCCTGTAGTTAGAAAATAGTTACTTCTGCAGAGGGATTAACCTGGGGAGGGCCTCGACTTCCACATTCATATTATTTTATTCCTCAAGTTGGATGGAGGGTCCATAGGTGTT
This sequence comes from Tragulus kanchil, assembly GCA_022376925.1. Taxonomy (NCBI): domain Eukaryota; kingdom Metazoa; phylum Chordata; class Mammalia; order Artiodactyla; family Tragulidae; genus Tragulus; species Tragulus kanchil. Next base: position 9,038,031 of record JAIOJX010000002.1, on the reverse strand, counting down.
TACTGAATTACTCTTTGTACTTTTTTTGAATATCAGGGACAACTGTGACTTCATTAAAATTTTAAGGGCTTTCCTGGTGGTCCAGTGGGTAAAGAGCCTGCCTTGAAGTGCAAGGGGCACCAGTTTGATCCCTGGCCCAGGAAGATCCCACGTGCCATGGAGCAGCTGGACCGGTGTGTCCAATTACGAGCCAGCGCTCTGGAGTGCATGTGCCCAGAACTGGTGTTCTGCAACAAGAGAGGCCACTGCAATGGGAGGCCCCCATAGGCCAAAGAATAAAGATGAATGAAAATAAATAAATACACACCCAATAAAAGAGGCCAAAATTTTTTAAAAATTTAAGAAAAAAGCTTTAAAAGATGTCTCCTCAATGACATTTATTTGAAGGAAACAAATTTCCCATGGCCACTAAAAAAATTAAAGCACAAATAATCAACAAAGTACTCAGCACCCTTAATACTCCACCAGGGCATCAGGAACGCAAGGATAATTCAACGTCTGACACAGACACGTCCCTCCACCTGTGCTGAGCGACGTTGCTGGGGAAAGGTTCTGGGCAGTCAAGACCTGCCTCGTTCATTCAGACTTCCACTTACCCACACTGACTGAGTAGCTTTGCTATCCCAGCCTTGGGCTGGGGACTGCGGGCTCATGAGGGAGCTGGCGAGGCTCCCACATTCCAGGAGCTCATCGTCAGGCTACACCAGGTGAGGGATGGATGAGGAGACAGATCGATACTGGCTGTCGTGACAAGTCCAAGTCCTGCATGTGTCGACAGAGGCTTTGGTGGGGGAGTCACCTCTGAGCTGAAGGGTCCAGGATGATTAAGCAGGGGAAGGGCCTGGCAGGCAGGGAGGATGATGCCTACAGGTTTAAAGAGGCCGAATCCATCAGGCTGCCATCAGGGGACTGGACTTCTACCAGCCCTCCTGTATCACCATGTGCTCATCGGGATACAGGCCTAGGCTAAGGAGGACAGAGACTGAAGGTGCTTTGGGGCCCTTTAATACCTAGGAGCTACCACGCCAGGCCTGGAGAGGCTATGCCCAGACTTCATGAAAACAAGGGAGTAGGAAACATCTCACCATTTCGTTACTCAGGTTTCATACATCAGAGCCTAATCTGAGTGAAATACCAACACCATTCATTCAGTTCTTCTTATGATGACCTAAGTCTTCTAGAGACACTGCACATTCAGTCTGGTTAACAAGCCCCGAAATGGGTGCAAACATTGCCCCCACACTCCCCCGGTGGCTCAGTGGTAAAGAGCTCACCTGCCAACGCAGGAGACACAAGAGACGCGGGTTTGATCCCTGGGTCGGGAAGATCCCCCGGAGAAGAAAACAACAACCCACTCCAGTATTCTTGCCTAGGAAATCCCATGGACAGAGGAGCCTGGTGGGCTACAGCCTACGGGTTGCTAAGAGTTGGATATGACTTAGAGACTAAACAACAACAACAGTCATTGTCTTCTTTTTAATCAAGGGCCCTGAGATGCTAAAGAACTTGCCAAAGATTCCATACTTCCTAGGAGGAGGTGCCGGAACTAACTGCTGTGATCCCAAGCTGATGTTCCCAGCACTGGTCTGGTCTCCCGGTGAGTCAGAATTGAGCCGACATCACGCCCTCATCCTGCCCGCCTGGTGCTAACCTCACTGCGAGTTAAGATGGTGGCAGAGGACCCCTCACTCTGGCTCCTCCAGCTCTCACATGTGGTCCTAGTCCTGGCATTGGCCTGGTAACCCATCCACTCCGAGACCCCAGCTCTCAGTGTGTTTTGCCAAGAGCTGGCTTTCCAGGGCTGGAACCTTACCACTGGACCTAGGGCCTGATTCCCACAGGGAGACAGACTTCACTGCTTTACCCTGACTTACCCTGCTGTCCAGCTCTGTGCTCAAGGGCATGGCCCAGCAGGTTGCTGCTCAGGAGGTCTCCTGGAGCTGAGGCTGGTTTGCTGACCTATTACTTCAAATGGACAGCGGCCGATGGAGCCAGAAGTTCACCTACGGAGACTGTAAATGGTAAAGCCATCATCGGGGCCAAAGAAAATCCTGTTGATGAAACCAAGAGAGACACGTAACTTCAGAGGCCAAGAACAGAGAGCAAAACAAAGCCAGGAAGGAGGAAAGAGGTCTTAGCACTTTTGCAGAAAGCAGGGCCTGGATCTTCCTTTTATAGGAGACGAAGCTGGGATGGCATCTGTCTACTTCAGTGGTCTGGGTTAGAGCAGCAGCCTCACGTTCAGCTGGCCTGCAGACACACCTGTGACTTCCTCGTGGGCTCCCACTGCTGACCCCTCCCAGTGCCCAAACCCAGAGACAGCCTCATCCCTCAGACAGTGTCCGTTCCCACCAAACTGGAGATCTTGAACGTTTGGGGTCACCACTGGCCACTTTAGAATACAGCCTGACCCTCAGCTGTTGTTGTTCAGTTGTAAGTCGTGTCTAACTCTACAGCCCCCATGGACTGCAGCACGCCAGGCTCCTCTGTCCTTCACCACCACCCATAGTTTGCTCAAACTCATATCCATTGAGTCACTGATGCCATCCACCCATCTCATCCTCTGTCACCCCCTTCTCCTCCTGCCCTCCATCTTTCCCAGCATCAGGGTCTTCTCCAATGAGTCGGCTCTTTGCATCCGGTGGCCAAAGTATTGGAGCTTCAGCTTCAGCATCAGTCTTCCCAATGAATATTCAGGGTTGATTTCCTTTAGGATTAATCCTTAGGATTTCCTTCCTGGTTTGATCTCCTTGCTGTCCAAGAGACTCTCAAGAGTCTTCGCCAGCTCCACACTTTGAAAGCATCAATTCTTCAGTAAGGATAAGTTGTTAAAATACTTTATTAGCTATAAACTTAAAAAGCTCCAAAGGTTAGAGTTGAGAACTGTGGCAAAAAGTGGGGGAAAAAGGTTTCTTTCTTCTAGTAGGAAAAATCCAGGTTTGGGCTTAGACAGAGTTGTGAACTAGGTGACCTTGGGTAAGACACTTCACCTCTCTGAGCCACAGTGGTCTCATTTATGAAGTGGGAATAGCTACCTTGCAGGGCTGTGAAAAGGACTGGTAATAATAAAGGCTTAGGGGCCTGGCATAGTGCCCAGCACAGAGTAGATGCTCAACGAGTCACAGCTCTCGATGCTGTTAAGCCATTCTGGAATAAGAAAGCTTGGCTAATTTCTAAGGAATCTGGTGGTTTTACGACATGGGTGGCCATATTCTGTTTTTTATATCTTCTTTCTCTGCATTTCCAAACAGGAAATTCATTACCTCCTTGTAACAGCAAGGCCACCTGTGTCAGCCAGCATGCTTGGGATCTCCGGAGGGGAGTGTTAATGGCACGACTTTAATTTCTTGGCAAGGAGTCCGTCCATTATTTCCGGCTTTTGTAGGATGCTGGATTTCAAGGCATAATCAAGAAAACATAGCATTCCTAACAGGCCCCACATTTCCACCAGGATTTGCTGTCTCCCATGTCTTCCCAACCCCTAGACAATGCCTGAAACACCAGCAGTCACCATGGAGACGGGGGTGTTGCCCCCTGTGGGCTCCTGTGTCCTTCACCACCACCCATAGTTTGCTCAAACTCATATCCATTGAGTCACTGATGCCATCCACCCATCTCATCCTCTGTCACCCCCTTCTCCTCCTGCCCTCCATCTTTCCCAGCATCAGGGTCTTCTCCAATGAGTCGGCTCTTTGCATCCGGTGGCCAAAGTATTGGAGCTTCAGCTTCAGCATCAGTCTTCCCAATGAATATTCAGGGTTGATTTCCTTTAGGATTAATCCTTAGGATTTCCTTCCTGGTTTGATCTCCTTGCTGTCCAAGAGACTCTCAAGAGTCTTCGCCAGCTCCACACTTTGAAAGCATCAATTCTTCAGTAAGGATAAGTTGTTAAAATACTTTATTAGCTATAAACTTAAAAAGCTCCAAAGGTTAGAGTTGAGAACTGTGGCAAAAAGTGGGGGAAAAAGGTTTCTTTCTTCTAGTAGGAAAAATCCAGGTTTGGGCTTAGACAGAGTTGTGAACTAGGTGACCTTGGGTAAGACACTTCACCTCTCTGAGCCACAGTGGTCTCATTTATGAAGTGGGAATAGCTACCTTGCAGGGCTGTGAAAAGGACTGGTAATAATAAAGGCTTAGGGGCCTGGCATAGTGCCCAGCACAGAGTAGATGCTCAACGAGTCACAGCTCTCGATGCTGTTAAGCCATTCTGGAATAAGAAAGCTTGGCTAATTTCTAAGGAATCTGGTGGTTTTACGACATGGGTGGCCATATTCTGTTTTTTATATCTTCTTTCTCTGCATTTCCAAACAGGAAATTCATTACCTCCTTGTAACAGCAAGGCCACCTGTGTCAGCCAGCATGCTTGGGATCTCCGGAGGGGAGTGTTAATGGCACGACTTTAATTTCTTGGCAAGGAGTCCGTCCATTATTTCCGGCTTTTGTAGGATGCTGGATTTCAAGGCATAATCAAGAAAACATAGCATTCCTAACAGGCCCCACATTTCCACCAGGATTTGCTGTCTCCCATGTCTTCCCAACCCCTAGACAATGCCTGAAACACCAGCAGTCACCATGGAGACGGGGGTGTTGCCCCCTGTGGGCTCCTGTGTCACGCCCCACACATCAGCACAGCAGATTTTAGCTGTGATACACGCAAATGGTTCGAACTGACGTCAGAGCACACCACGGCCTCTGCGTCTGCCGCTCATATGCGTAGCTCATCTGGCTTTTTAATGGCGGTCTATGAGTCAGGTTGCCTTAAATCCCTGGGTTTTTTTCCCCTCCCTAGGACAAGGTGAGGAATGAAACACTGGCATATTTAATGTCAGTGTCTTTTTCTGTCTCTATCTGATGTCACCATCTAGACGAGGAGCTCTTTGGGGTTTGAAGCATCACTTTTTAATTTCCTGTCTCTCCTACAGCCCGGAGGTGGCGAGCAGGTTGAGCAGAAGACGTCGGGCAGCCACGTCAGCTGTCACACACCAGCTGGGCACCTTCGCCAGCAATTTACGTCTCAGAGCCCCGGGTTTTGCCTTTGTAAAAAGGGAGTTAGATGTCATCCCTCTCAAAGCGGAATCACAGTGAATAATATTGTTTATCTAAAGTATCTTTCAAATAGTAAGAACTCAGTGGGTGGGTGTGTTAGTCGTGCAATTGTGTCCGGCTCTTCTGTGACCCCGTGGACTGTAGCCCCCAGGCTCCTCTTGCCATGCAATTCTCCAGGCAAGAATATTGGAGTGAGTTGCCATTCCCTTCTGCAGGGGTTTTTTCTGACCCAGGGAGTGAAGCTGGACCTCCTGCATTGCAGGTAGATTCTTCACCATCTGAGCCATCAGAGGAAGCCTAATAACTCGGTGCTACCTTAAAATCATTATGCACAGAGTCAAATCCTTTGTTGATTGAGCTGACTCGAGGGAGATCTCTCTGGATGTGTTCTTTGCAGAACAAACAGGTTCCAAAGGAGCATAAATGATGGAATATTAATGTCTCCTGACCCTCTTGGGTGCTCAGGGTCGGGACGGGTAGGCAACCAAAACATCCTGAGCCAGGAAGTGAGATCACATTTGATCAAAGAATTCTCCCAGTCACTCTGTGACACAGCGTTATGGAGCCTGTTTTACTGATGGGAAGACGGGAGGCATGTTGCAAGCTCTTCATCACAACCTGTTTTTTATTCTCCTAGGATGTTCAGACTACAAATCCAGGCCTGCTTTGCAGCAGGTGCTCTCCAGTAGGAATGGGAAAGAACATGCTCTGTATCCATCAGGACCCACACGACCCAGACCGCCAGGCTTCCCAGGTGGTTCCGGGGTAAAGAGCCTGCCTGCCGAGGAGACTCGGGGTTGAGCCTTGGTCTGGGAAGATGATCCCCTGGAGGAGGAAATGGTAACTCCAGTATTCTTGCCTGGGAAATCCCATGGTAAGAGGAGCTGCAAGCTAACGTCCATGAAGTCTCAAAGAGTTGGACACAACCGAGTGACTAAAAAACACAAACAACAACTCACACTTCCCCACCCACCCCCTTCAGGCAGGAAACAGAGGCCGGGAGCCGGGGTCGTTCTCAAACTTGAGTTGCTTCGGAATCCCTCAGAGTGTGTGAAAGCCCAGATTTCTAGGCCCCGCCTAAGTTTATGACTCAGCAGATCTGGCAAGAAGCTTGAGAATCTGCCTTTCTAATAAGCTCCGAGGTGATGCTCCTGGTCCAGGAACACCTTTTGGGAACCTGTGTTCTAGAGGACAACAGACAGGGCCCCAAGATGAAAACAGCCAGGGTCCCTGGATGACCCTATGGAGAAAAGAATCCTTCTGTAGTTGATGCTTGAACTGAAATCTTGTGTTCTGAGTCTGAAATGTGAAGGTCTATACTGTTAGAAGGACCCTGGAAAGGAACACTAAGGAAAATGCTTTCTCCATGCAGAGATGGATGCTTTGTAGAAAACAAAAGCTGCCTTGCTGTTGTTGTTCAGTTGTTAAGTCGTGTCTAACTCTTTGGGAGTCCGTGGGCTGCAGCACGTCAGGCTCCTCTGTCCTCCACTACCTCCTGGAGTTTGCTCAGATTCATGTCCACTGAGCCAGTAATGCCATCTAACCATCTCATCCTCTGCTGCCTCCTTCTCTTTTTGCCTTCAATCTTCCCCAGTATCAGAGTTGAAATGAAAGTCAAAGATGCCTGCTCCGTGGAAGGAAAGTGATGCAAAACCTAGACAGCATATTAAAAAGCAGAGATATCACTTTGCCAACAAAAGCCCATATACTCAAAGCAATGGTTTTTCCAGTAGTCATGTACAGGTGAGAATGTTGGACCATAAAGAAGGCTGAGCACCAAATAATTGATGCTCTTGAATTGTGATGTTGGAGAAGACTATTGAGAGTCCCTTGGACAGCAAGGAGATAAACCAAAAGCTACTGGATGGCAAGTAAGGAACCCGCGTTTCATATCTGGACCTCAGATGCATCAGAAAACTTCAAGAAGCTTTCGGCACACTGTGATCCTGACACCAACAACCACCTTTAAATTCCACTGAATGTGAAGAAGTGGTTGTAAATCCACAATCAGGGACCCACGCAAAGAAACAAAACCACCCACTCACTCAGGGACTCAGATTATGTTCTGTCTTCATGGCTGGAGTTCAGCCACTCTCTTCCTTTGTTTCCTATTGGCATTGTCTCAGTTCAGGAATAAACATCAGAGTGGAAATGTGTTGCCCACTTCCTCTGTGCCAGGCACCATGTAAGTTCTTCGTATGCCTTATCACACTGAATCCTGGTATGCCTTTTCTGGGCGTGTGCAAGGCTGTCTCACTCACAGCTGGCAGTCAATCTTCTCAAAGCAATGCACTGAACATGTCACTGCCCCAATCAAAACATTTAGGGCCTCCCTACAGAGCAGAGTCTAAACTCCTCAGTGTAAAAATTCTCTCCAAAATTTCACCCATAGCTGCTCGTCAATCCTAAACTCTTATAAAGGTCTGCATCAGTAACTCCTAAATGTTGGTGTCAGAGCTCCTGGGAAGATTATGGATCCTCTTTCATGAAAACAGCTGGGGCAGGAGCCCAGGAATCTGCATGGTGACTCCACAGTGATTCTGGTGCAACTGGACCGAGGACCACACTCTGAAAAACACTGCTCTTTACCTGTAAATTTACCATTGCCCCTAAGCACTGAAATAACCAGCCACCTTCTCTTTTGCCTTCAATCTTCCCAGTATCAGAGTTGAAATGAAAGTCAAAGATGCCTGCTCCGTGGAAGGAAAGTGATGCAAAACCTAGACAGCATATTAAAAAGCAGAGATATCACTTTGCCAACAAAAGCCCATATACTCAAAGCAATGGTTTTTCCAGTAGTCATGTACAGGTGAGAATGTTGGACCATAAAGAAGGCTGAGCACCAAATAATTGATGCTCTTGAATTGTGATGTTGGAGAAGACTATTGAGAGTCCCTTGGACAGCAAGGAGATAAACCAAAAGCTACTGGATGGCAAGTAAGGAACCCGCGTTTCATATCTGGACCTCAGATGCATCAGAAAACTTCAAGAAGCTTTCGGCACACTGTGATCCTGACACCAACAACCACCTTTAAATTCCACTGAATGTGAAGAAGTGGTTGTAAATCCACAATCAGGGACCCACGCAAAGAAACAAAACCACCCACTCACTCAGGGACTCAGATTATGTTCTGTCTTCATGGCTGGAGTTCAGCCACTCTCTTCCTTTGTTTCCTATTGGCATTGTCTCAGTTCAGGAATAAACATCAGAGTGGAAATGTGTTGCCCACTTCCTCTGTGCCAGGCACCATGTAAGTTCTTCGTATGCCTTATCACACTGAATCCTGGTATGCCTTTTCTGGGCGTGTGCAAGGCTGTCTCACTCACAGCTGGCAGTCAATCTTCTCAAAGCAATGCACTGAACATGTCACTGCCCCAATCAAAACATTTAGGGCCTCCCTACAGAGCAGAGTCTAAACTCCTCAGTGTAAAAATTCTCTCCAAAATTTCACCCATAGCTGCTCGTCAATCCTAAACTCTTATAAAGGTCTGCATCAGTAACTCCTAAATGTTGGTGTCAGAGCTCCTGGGAAGATTATGGATCCTCTTTCATGAAAACAGCTGGGGCAGGAGCCCAGGAATCTGCATGGTGACTCCACAGTGATTCTGGTGCAACTGGACCGAGGACCACACTCTGAAAAACACTGCTCTTTACCTGTAAATTTACCATTGCCCCTAAGCACTGAAATAACCAGCCACCTATCCCTGTTTGCCAACTGGAATTTATATCAGAGGGAAATTACCTTTTAGATTAAAGCCCCGTGACAGCAGCTAGAATTACCTTAAGTAACACACAAGCTTGGTCTTCCCCACTGGACTCTGAGCCTCTTGAATTTATTGTTTAATCGGTAACTTGTGTCCGACTTTTTCGCTACCCCATGGACTATAGTCCTCCAGGCTCCTCTGTTCACGAGTTTTCCCAGGCAAGACTCCTGGAGTGGGGTTCCCTTTATATATTTCTCCTCTTCCTGACCCCTGCCCTCTCTCCATCACAACCCGACCTACTGCAAATCCTGATGCAGAGCTGGGACTTCATGCGTGTTTGTCAAAATGAGATTTCTGACTCTCTGCACTCGGTCAATGGCAAGGCTGGGTGGGGGAGGCGAAACAAACGAGTGGGGCTCCCTCTCTAGCTCACCCTTGTCCAAAGAGAGAACTGACAACTGCACCATCTTCTCTGAAAAGGGGGGTTTTGTCAAGTGGTCTCCGAGCGGCCCCTTTCTAAGGGACTCTCTCAATATCCCACCTTCTGACTGAAAACCTGCAGCTTCCCGAGGATGCCTGAACTTGATGATTTTTCTGGGGAAAAACAATTAAGCAGACTTTATTACGCAGCTTCACCGAAGTCATCAGAGAAAGCTTTAACTCGATGCTTCAGTGAAAAGTCTGGCAATGGATACTGACACTGTCAGACTGAAAACGGATGGTTGGGTAAAGGCCATTTTTCTAAAAATACCAAGACTTTTCCCATTTCCAACTGCTTGAAAGAGAATCTCCATATGCAGGGAGTCCTGGTTGCAGGCATTCCATCTCAGCAAGGAGCACCTTGTGTCTTCCAAACACCCTCATCTGAGACCACCCTTCCAAGAACTGGGGGCCACCAGGGACAAAGCTTGCTCCACCTCCCTTTCAATGCTGAGCCTCTCTGAGCCTCCGTCTCCTCATTTGTAAACAAGGCGGGCACAAGGGCTTCCATAGCTGCAGCTCCTGGGCTCCAGCCCCAGAGCACAGGCTCAATACTATGGTGCGTGGCCTTAGTTAGTGCCCCACCACAGGTGGAATCTTTCTAGACCAGGAATCGAACCCATGCCCTCTGTATTGGCAGGCAGATTCTTAACCACTGGACCACCAGAAACGTCAGAGTCATTTCCTTTTAACGAGACCACTTTGAAGTGGATTTTGTTGAGGGCAGGGGTAGGATCCAATGTATCTTTGCCTCCCCAGGGCTTGCCCAATTCCTAACACGGAGTAATCACTGAATAAACATCTGTGGATTAAGGGAAGTTGTGAAAAGACAAAAGGGCGTAGGGGAAAATGCTTCCTAAGCTACCAAGCCTTACAAACGTGAATGGGCGAGTGCCTCTACTGAAAGAGTATTTACGTGTCCCTTCAAGTCAAACGAAAGCAAAGGATGAATTCAGCGCATTATCCCTTGACGGGTGGAGAGGGAGAGGAGAAACTAGGGGAGGGCACTGAGGAGTTCAGGGCACAACTGCTTTCCCCTGAGCAGCCTTCAGGACTTAGAAGAGACTGGGAAGGTCACTAACTCCACCCGACAGGCCCCGCCCAGCCCCAGAGGGCCCAGGGTCACTGAGGATGGGTGGACAGCTCCTCGTGCGCACTCGCTCTCACGGGTGACACCTGGAGCCCCCTTTGGAGTCACCTCCGGAGCCCACATAATAAAGCTAAAATCTCACCACCACCCCCGTCTGCGATTTAGGATGCAGTGAGCAGGTGCGGCCATTGCACTGAGCCCATCTCGTCTACACAACAGCCCCTGGATGAGGCCCCAGGGCAGGCCTTCCATTCCTGGCTGCTCTTCAGGCAAACTGTAAGAGAACCCATCTTTATTTTCCCAATGTAGATGCAGGAGTGATGATCATGTTCGAAGCTACTCGCACAAGTGGCCTGGGCACCGGCCCTGGATGATCCTGTGGAATTCACGAAGCCGCTGCAGGAGGCAGGCACCCTTTAGCCATTCTACAGGACAGGAAGCAGAGGCCCTGAGGTGGAAGGCGCTGGGCCAAGGAAGCTCAGGAGGAGGGACCAAGCCACAGACAGAAGCTCAGGAGTGTTCAGTCACCAACTCCTTACAGGGAGCGAGTGGGCATGGGGTGCCCCTGTTGGCTACAGATCGGGGCTTACCGTGGGCACCTGCCATCTGCCTCCACAAGGACTCGTTCATGAGCTGCGGTGGCTGCTGGCCTTCCACATCCCCTGAAGGGAGTGCAGGGTGGAGAGCAGAAACAAGGCACTCTGTGCTCTCGAAAACCTGGCAGAACAGGGAGCTCTTCAGAGGGTCAGATATTTTTTAGGAGCTAATTTTATAAGCCCAATCCTTGCCTCTCCTGATAGCTAGAAAAGCACTCCATTCCTTCAAGGTGATGCATGTTCCTCGTGACGAGCAGAAACTTTCTGCAAAAATACGTGCCTGATTCATGTACTCCGCCTTCACCAACATCACCCATAAACAGACGTTCCCCTGCCTCTCGGGAGCACCTTCTCAGAGCTATCCGGAAGGCTGTCTTCCTGGGCTAGGGTCCTCACTTTGCCCCCAATGAAACTTAACTCATAACGCTCACACTGTGCACGTCTTTCTCTTTTTTAACCCAGCACCTTGCCCAGTGCCCTGCAGGCTGCCCCCCTCAGCACCTTCAATGGTGGGGAGTCCCTCCCCCACCCCCCAACAAGGCAGCTTGTTCTGGCTCCAGGCACAATGGAGGTTTAAAACGATTTCCTCTATTGATTCAACATGAGTATCCGGCTCATCTCCACCAGGCAGTTTCAGCCTACTCTGTGCTGAGGTCACACCTGTCTCATTTTGAAACATCACACATCCCTCCACATAAAAAAGACAAGGAAAAGTTTAAAAGAGGTGAAAAAAATACACAAATAAATTTTAAAATCACAGCATCAGGTACAAACAACCCTTCATAGTCAGCTTTATCAACCCCAAAAGTGCAAACACAGTGAAGAGTCTGTGCCCCAGATAAGACCCGACACAGCCAGGATGGAGCGCATCCTGCCGGGCAGAGCTGCGCAGACCTACACAGCCCCTCAGCGCTCTGGAGCGTGCGCAGGGAAGAGACAGCGATGGTAACGCCTGGCTCGGAGTGCTCTGGGATCAAGACGCCCTAATGCCCACAGTGCTTGCATCACAGCAGGTGCCTAGTCAATGATCCTTCAGGTTTCTCCCCTTCTCAGCACCGAATGAACATGCGACATCCGTGAGACACAGTAATATGACTGAAGGAAAATGCAAGAGAATTGGCTTAAGGTGGCAAAAAGGAATAAACAATATTTTTTTATTTAAAGGAAGGAAAAGACTTTATTGAAACTACTACATGCTAGGCCATATGCTCACCACTTTCGAGTTTTCTAAGTTTATGACCTATGGGGTAGATGCTACTGACTCTGTCCACAGATGAAAAAGACTAGGACTCAGAGAGATCGAGCAACTTGCCCAAAGTCACACAGCTTTTGAGGAACAGAGTCAAACTTGGGATTCTTGATCTCGATCCCGCCCTCCTTCCACTTGAATCTGTACAAACCATAGTTATTATCAAGGTTTGCTCAACTCTGACTAGATGGAGGTCACGGTAAGCTTTGCAGACACATGAGGGAACGAGATGCCCACGTTTGCAAAGTAAATCCTAAAAAGACTTAAAGAAGAAACTGCGAGGCTGCCAAATTAATCTGAAGGAGAGCTCGATAGAGAAAGAGGGAAGGGAAGACCGGCTGGGGAGACAGATTTTTGAGCGTCTTTTCGCGAAATCTAAAAATTTCTAACCTTCTACATGTCAAAAGAATTTTTTTTGTCAACACATGGGAGAACGCCCCGTTGAGAAGGAGCCCAAACGAGCAGATGGGTGAGTTAGCAGACTCGCAGACGCTGAAGCTGGAAAAGTCCCCGCTGACAGCCTCCAAAGGACAAGCCCAGAAACCCGCTCCCCCACCCCCACCCCGCCCACCCCCGCTGGGAGCCGGGCTGGGTTGAACACCATCCCCAGAGTCTTACTGGATCTTGCTTTCTGGGAACCGGGCAGACAAAGAGCTTCTTGTTTCTGAAAATTAGACTCCTCCCCGCTGCTTTCCGCGCCTCCCTGTCCTCCGTGGCTCTCCGTTTTTCACTCGATGTCATAGCTCTACTTCACCTTTGCAAGGTGGGTGCGCTCTGGAGCGTGCGCAGGGAAGAGACAGCGATGGTAACGCCTGGCTCGGAGTGCTCTGGGATCAAGACGCCCTAATGCCCACAGTGCTTGCATCACAGCAGGTGCCTAGTCAATGATCCTTCAGGTTTCTCCCCTTCTCAGCACCGAATGAACATGCGACATCCGTGAGACACAGTAATATGACTGAAGGAAAATGCAAGAGAATTGGCTTAAGGTGGCAAAAAGGAATAAACAATATTTTTTTATTTAAAGGAAGGAAAAGACTTTATTGAAACTACTACATGCTAGGCCATATGCTCACCACTTTCGAGTTTTCTAAGTTTATGACCTATGGGGTAGATGCTACTGACTCTGTCCACAGATGAAAAAGACTAGGACTCAGAGAGATCGAGCAACTTGCCCAAAGTCACACAGCTTTTGAGGAACAGAGTCAAACTTGGGATTCTTGATCTCGATCCCGCCCTCCTTCCACTTGAATCTGTACAAACCATAGTTATTATCAAGGTTTGCTCAACTCTGACTAGATGGAGGTCACGGTAAGCTTTGCAGACACATGAGGGAACGAGATGCCCACGTTTGCAAAGTAAATCCTAAAAAGACTTAAAGAAGAAACTGCGAGGCTGCCAAATTAATCTGAAGGAGAGCTCGATAGAAAGAGGGAAGGAAGACCGGCTGGGGAGACAGATTTTTGAGCGTCTTTTCGCGAAATCTAAAAATTTCTAACCTTCTACATGTCAAAAGAATTTTTTTTGTCAACACATGGGAGAACGCCCCGTTGAGAAGGAGCCCAAACGAGCAGATGGGTGAGTTAGCAGACTCGCAGACGCTGAAGCTGGAAAAGTCCCCGCTGACAGCCTCCAAAGGACAAGCCCAGAAACCCGCTCCCCCACCCCCACCCCGCCCACCCCCGCTGGGAGCCGGGCTGGGTTGAACACCATCCCCAGAGTCTTACTGGATCTTGCTTTCTGGGAACCGGGCAGACAAAGAGCTTCTTGTTTCTGAAAATTAGACTCCTCCCCGCTGCTTTCCGCGCCTCCCTGTCCTCCGTGGCTCTCCGTTTTTCACTCGATGTCATAGCTCTACTTCACCTTTGCAAGGTGGGTGGGGGGTGACCTCCCTCTGAGAGAGGGAGGGGCTTCCTCAAGGCTGGGGTGCAATGAGTTGGGATTCAAATGAGTCAGGAGAGCCGAATCACACCCAAAGCCCATCTGTCCTCCAAGACCGCAAGATGCCCTTCAACTCTAAATGTAGGCAGACCACAGAGTATTTATAGTGCCCAGGATTCTGTCATTAATAGAAATCCCAGAAGTTCTGAGGCCATACCATAAATGTAGCAAAGATCTCAAAATAACATTCACTCTTCACGACGTGGCAATTATGGTCCTTATTAGGCTTCTTGCCGGATCTAGTTATTTAATGTATTACTAAAGATGCACACACCACACTGTTTCAAAAATGGTTTGTTTTGAATTTTGATAACTGCATCTCCATCTAATTGGCTTCTTTTGTAATCCTATTAATGTTATGTTATGCATTTAAAACACATTTTGCTGAGAATGCTGCAGGCGGAATGCCACAAGGGTCTGTCTCACAGACAGCACAGAAGAATGCTGAGCCACCGACACAGGCTTTCTAAGACCACGTTTTGGGAATCTGTGATTTCCCCGAGTTCTTCTTCACCTCCCCAAGCCCTGGGGAGACAGACGAGAGAAGTGCAGCATCCGAAATAGGACCCATCACTGCCAATTTCGATTTGGAGGGGAAGATGAGCATTGTTCTCATGTAATCACCGTCATGACCGACGTCCTCTTTGTCTCTCTCAGCATCTCTGGACAGTCGGCAGGGAGGTGACGTTACGGATGAGGAGACGGGTCTGTTCTTGGCCCTTGGTCATGTCTGGGCAACAGAGGCCCCGGCGGCAGGAGCACAGGGGCCCGTCTTCAGGGTTGGATGCTACTCTAAGAGCCAGCAGGACCGTTTGCTGATCTTTCTCTGTTTCTTTTCAGTAACTGAGAGGAGGAGAAACGCACCCAAGTCTAGGCATAAGAGTGTCTGATTCGGTCCCTATTCAACTCCAGACCAGCCATGGGAGGTTCCTATCCAAGCCGAGTTATCACATCTGCAAAGTGAAGATGATTATTACCGGAAGTGCTGACGATGAGACACATACATAAACACAGACACACACACATACACAGATGTGGCCCTGTATGTGTACATGCATACACACATGTTCGCATATACATATATGCACAAGCATATAGGATTGTACAGGTATATGTATGTGTACACGAGAAGTATGGATATATATATAATGTATGCACATCTTTACATCTATACACATGGCTGGTTGTCAAGGGAGCTCATGGATCTGACAGGCTTTGACAAACCCCATAAGGAATTAACAGAAAAAAGGTAAGGATAGACGTGGGCTTCCCTGTTGGCTTGGTGGTAAAGAACCTGCCTGCCAATGCAGGAAATGCAGAAGACGTCAGCTCGGTCCCTGGGTTGGGAAGATCCCCTGGAGTAGGAAATGGCAACCCACTCCAGTGTTCTTGCCTAGGAAATCCCACAAACAGAGGAGCCTGGCGGGCTACAGTCTATGCGGTCGCAGAGAGTCAGACAGGACTGGCCAGCTAAGCGCATACACGGCACGAGTGAATTGAATTTATCTGTGATTTCCCGAAATATCAGGCCCTCCCTGAAGGTTTGGCTGCTGGTCCTTTCCATCAGTCCCCAACCTTTTCAGCACCAGAGACCAGTTTCATGGAAGAAAATTTTTCCATGGATTGGGGGGTAGGCATGCTTTCAGGATGATTCATGTGCGTTGCCTTTATCATGCACTTCACTACTGCACTGGCTCCACTTCAGATCCTCAGGCATTAGATCCTGAAGTTTGGGACGCCTGCTTTATCCCGGCCCCAAGCAGGCTAAGCAGGGCCATATCCTGCTCCGGAATTGTAACAGGATGAGAAACGTCAGCCCGTGCTCAAGAGAGAGCAGGTAGCCCTCCTGTGCCCAGCCCTCTCTGTCCCCAGGCCTAGGTTTGAGGGATGGAATGCATTGGCGCTGGCAGCCTCCTGGCATCTCCACGCCCTTAATAGCACAGCTCTAGGGTATTTCTCTCCTTTCCTCTTCCACAATACTCAACTCCCTCGCTCCCCCGCCAACCATCCTCAGCTGTGTACATTTCTCTCCTAATCCCCTGCACGAGAAGAATTCCATTTCTAAGATGCACGCTCTGCCAGGGCTGCTTGGCACTGGGCTGCCTTCTCCCCGAGATGCCTGCCAGGCCACCATAGGCACCGAGGCAGGCGCCACCAGCCCTCCCTCCCCTCTGCATCCAATGCCGAGGGCTCTGCAGGCCTGAAGCTGCTGAAACAGAATGGCGGATGGACCTCCCTCCTGATGGGCAAAACCAGCCTGGTACAGGTCAGCGTCCTGGCCCGATGATCCCGAGCCTGTTTGGAGGTCTTGGGAGCGTCCTATGTAAGGGGGATGATCTGACAGGCTGGAATTAACAGAAAAAAGGTAAGGATAGACGTGGGCTTCCCTGTTGGCTTGGTGGTAAAGAACCTGCCTGCCAATGCAGGAAATGCAGAAGACGTCAGCTCGGTCCCTGGGTTGGGAAGATCCCCTGGAGTAGGAAATGGCAACCCACTCCAGTGTTCTTGCCTAGGAAATCCCACAAACAGAGGAGCCTGGCGGGCTACAGTCTATGCGGTCGCAGAGAGTCAGACAGGACTGGCCAGCTAAGCGCATACACGGCACGAGTGAATTGAATTTATCTGTGATTTCCCGAAATATCAGGCCCTCCCTGAAGGTTTGGCTGCTGGTCCTTTCCATCAGTCCCCAACCTTTTCAGCACCAGAGACCAGTTTCATGGAAGAAAATTTTTCCATGGATTGGGGGGTAGGCATGCTTTCAGGATGATTCATGTGCGTTGCCTTTATCATGCACTTCACTACTGCACTGGCTCCACTTCAGATCCTCAGGCATTAGATCCTGAAGTTTGGGAACGCCTGCTTTATCCCGGCCCCAAGCAGGCTAAGCAGGGCCATATCCTGCTCCGGAATTGTAACAGGATGAGAAACGTCAGCCCGTGCTCAAGAGAGAGCAGGTAGCCCTCCTGTGCCCAGCCCTCTCTGTCCCCAGGCCTAGGTTTGAGGGATGGAATGCATTGGCGCTGGCAGCCTCCTGGCATCTCCCGCGCCCCTTAATAGCACAGCTCTAGGGTATTTCTCTCCTTTCCTCTTCCACAATACTCAACTCCCTCGCTCCCCCGCCAACCATCCTCAGCTGTGTACATTTCTCTCCTAATCCCCTGCACGAGAAGAATTCCATTTCTAAGATGCACGCTCTGCCAGGGCTGCTTGGCACTGGGCTGCCTTCTCCCCGAGATGCCTGCCAGGCCACCATAGGCACCGAGGCAGGCGCCACCAGCCCTCCCTCCCCTCTGCATCCAATGCCGAGGGCTCTGCAGGCCTGAAGCTGCTGAAACAGAATGGCGGATGGACCTCCCTCCTGATGGGCAAAACCAGCCTGGTACAGGTCAGCGTCCTGGCCCGATGATCCCGAGCCTGTTTGGAGGTCTTGGGATCCCTGCAGAGTGTGGGTGGGAGACACACTGGCAGGAGGGTGTCAGGCAGAGAGAGAGGCAAGGAGGATGCAGAGAGCAACCCAGGAAGAGACAGGAAGTCGGAAGACAACAACTGGGAAGGAATCCCAGATGGGAAATAAAGCAGGACGAAATAAGGAGAAAAGACACATGAACGCTCTCTCAAACTGTGAAAGATACTCTAGAAATTCTTTTTTCTTTTTTTCTGGCCACTTCTATTGGTCTTTCATTTATTTATTTTCATCCATCTTTGCTTTCTGGCTTGCGTGGGCCTCCCATTGCAGTGGTCTCTCTCATTGCAGAGCACCAGCTCTGGGCACACGTGCTCCAGAGCTCCGGCTCGGTAGTTGGACACGCCGGCCTAAGTGCTCTTCAGCACGTGGAATCTTCCCAGGTCAGGGATCGAACCGGCACCGCTTACACTGCAAGGTGGTGTCCTTACCCACTGGACCACCAGGGAAGCCCACTCTAGAAATTCTTACTGAACAGCTTCTCCACTGCTTCTAGTCATTTGGGTGGGGCTTTTCTCCAGAAGTTATTATTAAGTCTCGCTTTCCAGAGGAGGAAACAGAGGCTCAGGGAGATAAAAAGACCAGCATTTATCTCTGATTCACCAGCATACAGTCCAATGCCAGGGTTCACAGCAGAAGCTATATCAGTCAAGTGTTTCCCACACAGAAAAATGAAGACATAAACGCCTTCAGTGTATCTGACTTCAAATCCTGTTCTTTCACTACACTATTTTCCTTCATTTCTCTCAACAAGCAACACATTCATGAAGGAAAGACCAACGTCATCAGGCACATTAAGTGATTTGTTCTTTTCCGTATGTTTTTTGGCATTTTGCTGGCCAGGACTCCAGGGCTGGGTGGAAGACCTTCTTCCTGGAATCGTGTGAGTTGTCAGCAGCGTCCACGGTGGCTGCTGACCCCCAAGACTCCTCCAGAGGTCCCTGCCACCTCCTGGTCACCTGTGTCCTGTGCCAGGTTGGGGTGGGGAGAGGTCATCAGGGAGACATCATCCTGGATGTGGAGGTGCTGGGAAAACACTGAGACACGCATACACATGGAAGTGATGCCCTTAATTCTGCAAAACAGAGGCTGGAGCTTCCGTCACGTCATCTTTCACAAATGGGTTCCTTGGACCATCATGATCATGTGGGTACAGGATCACAGGACAAGAAAGCGCAGGGCTGGAACCTCAATCTTTTGATTCCTATTTGTTATTCACATAAATATTTATCTGGCATCCTTTTCTGTGCCCAACACCAGAAATACAGACAGGGTCTCTGTGTTCACAGATCCAAGAGTCAGAGGAGATGTCTATTAAATAAGAGGAGGGGTGCAGAGCTGCACCATGAAGAGAAGAGGCGAGGGCTTCCCAGGGGGTCTGGTGGTGGAGAATCGCCTGCCAAGGCAGGGGGTGCGGGTCTGATCGCTGGTCTGGGAAGCTCCCACATGCCACGGGGCCAGTAAGCCCACGTGCCACAATGACGGAAGCCCATTCGCCCTAGAGCCCGTGTCGGCAGCAAGAGAAGCCGCCTCTGTGAGGAGCCCACGCCTCCCAACGAGAGGGGAGCCCCCACCTTGCTGCAACCAGAGAAAGCCCCCACACAGCAACAAAGACCTACCACTGCCAAAAGTAAGTAAGTAAATGCATAAATAGGACTTCAAAAAATTGCTCAGGACAGGGAGAGCCTCTTGAAGGAAGGTGACTCTGGGAGTCAGGAGGGCACTCCCGGTCCAGTGAGGAGGAGTGACCTTGGACAGCAGTTACACTCGAGAATGACATTGGGTCGCCCAAAGCGTTTGTTTGGGTGCTTCCACAATAGCATACAGAAAAATGCGAACAGAACATGCTGGCCAATCCAGTAACACCAAGAAAAGGCCATGTCTGTTGTAACACAATAGTAACAGCCATTTAGTCACACTTTCTCGGTAGGAGTTCCAGTCCAAGCTGGCCCCGTCAGGGAGTGGCAACCTGGTTTCTGAGCCTGGGTCTTCTACTGAGGCTACATGGATTTCCCCGTGTTCTCTGTTGAGTACACCATGAAGAGGAAGAAAGTGAGCAAGTTTGCCTGTGCATGGAGAACTTTCTACAGCATCTTTATGAATATCTTCCCATGGGAAAAACAGTTTAAGCTGTACTGACTAGGCTTAGCAATAGACACTTCATTTCCATGAAAAAGTATTATAGATATGATAACCTGATCTTTCCCCTTGTAACTTTAGGACAGAAGTACTTTCCCATGTCCTTAAAAGTTCTGGAGAGTCAGCCCTATGGCCATGGAACAGTTCATAGACTAGGCAAGAGTGACCACAGAGGAACGCCTCTGAGGGACAGGACGTGCTTAATGTGGACATTCAAGGGGTTGAGTATAAAACCAAAGTTACTCATTGGACATGAAGCCAAGTTGAGGCCTACAGGCTCGACCAAAGACACTCAAGTTCAACTGAGAAAAAGCGACACTGTGCAATTCTGCTCCTAGATGTGTTCCCAAAGAGCTGAAATCAAGTATTCAAATAAAACTGTGCACAAGTGTGCATAGCAGCAATAGTCACAATAGCCAAAAGGTGGAAACAACTCAAACATCCATCAGTGGATGAAAGGATAAACAAAAGTGGTGTTATCTATGGAGTGGAATATTATTCAGCCACGCAAAGGAATGAAGCACTGATTCAAGCTACAAAATAGTGAACCTTGAAAATCGTATGCTCGGTGAAAGAAGCCAGGTATAAAAGATCATATGTTGTACAATCCCATTTATATGAAATACCCAGAAAAGGTATAAAGACAGAAAGTTGAAGAGTAGTTTCCAGGGACCAGGGGGAGGAGGGGGTCAGAAGTGATTTCTGTTTAGAGAAATAAAAATGTTTTCCAGCTAAACAGAGGGGATGGTCAAAGAATGTTCCAAACACACTAAATACCCCCGAGCGATACACTTCAGAATGGTTACTCTTACAAGACTTTCCCTGCTTGCCACCTTTAAGCTCTGCAAACCACAGTTCATTTTGCTTTCCCTTCTTCTTGGACCAGATGAATTATTTGCTGATTGGCACATTATAAATATTGCTGTAATAAACATCTCTATGCATGACATGTTCTCATATTTTGTCTTACTCCTTTAGAATAGAGTCTTGGAGGCAGCCTCCTTGGGGCAAATAACATGTGGGTATTTTTATGGTTTTAATGACATATTGAAAAGTTTTTCTCTAATAAAACTGGACCAGCTGAGCATCCCACAAACAGTATGTGAGATGTCTTATCAACTTCATCCTCATTGGCATTCCCATGTTACTTACCATTTTTTAAAAATTGCTTGTGTGATTACAGGGCATGAGGCATCTCATAATTTTGCTTTCTGTTTTATAAAAAAATTCCTTGTTCCCATCAACTTCCTGGAGGAAGTTCTCCCATTAAACATGAGCCGCTCCCCTGTTGCTCGATCACCTGTTCTTCCCTAACTCTATGATCCTCACCCCTCCGTCCACACTGGTTCTGTTGCCTTATAAGCACCTACAAACCTCCCGGCAGCCCTCTCTTCTCCACAGCTCTCAGCCTCTCCGTCACTGCCTCCGTTGTTTGCACATCTCTGTGCAAAGTACTTTGCCCCACCTCTTTCTCAAGGCAGCCTGTTGTGTGAGCGTTCAGGTCTTATGCATCTATTTTGCCCTCTGGATTGTGAGATCCTTCCAGTCAGGAAAAAAATATTTACAAATCTCCGAGCTGAACTAGCTCGCATAGTCCCTGACCCACTCTTCCACACCACGTATCAATCTCTGGATGGACCCACGCCAACCGAAGGGCGACCCAGCTGGAACACTTAAGAGCTGTTCACAATCCAGGGAGAATGTTATCCTTCACATTATTGGGAGGGAAAGCCTTGAGCATGGGACGTGATTTCGTTACTCGCAACACGATGCAAAAGGCAGAAGTTCAAAGCGGCAGGATAATGTCTGCTTTGCAAGCAATCAAAGTGGATTTCAATAGGATTCTGAAAGCGAAGATGTCAACGAACTACAAAGACATGGGCTATTATAAGAGGTGGGTTGGAAAACAAATCACTCAGAGATGTTCTCATCTGAGGTTATAGGAGAACACCCAGCGAAGGCCTTGGACCAGATGAATTATTTGCTGATTGGCACATTATAAATATTGCTGTAATAAACATCTCTATGCATGACATGTTCTCATATTTTGTCTTACTCCTTTAGAATAGAGTCTTGAGGCAGCCTCCTTGGGGCAAATAACATGTGGGTATTTTTATGGTTTTAATGACATATTGAAAAGTTTTTCTCTAATAAAACTGGACCAGCTGAGCATCCCACAAACAGTATGTGAGATGTCTTATCAACTTCATCCTCATTGGCATTCCCATGTTACTTACCATTTTTTAAAAATTGCTTGTGTGATTACAGGGCATGAGGCATCTCATAATTTTGCTTTCTGTTTTATAAAAAAATTCCTTGTTCCCATCAACTTCCTGGAGGAAGTTCTCCCATTAAACATGAGCCGCTCCCCTGTTGCTCGATCACCTGTTCTTCCCTAACTCTATGATCCTCACCCCTCCGTCCACACTGGTTCTGTTGCCTTATAAGCACCTACAAACCTCCCGGCAGCCCTCTCTTCTCCACAGCTCTCAGCCTCTCCGTCACTGCCTCCGTTGTTTGCACATCTCTGTGCAAAGTACTTTGCCCCACCTCTTTCTCAAGGCAGCCTGTTGTGTGAGCGTTCAGGTCTTATGCATCTATTTTGCCCTCTGGATTGTGAGATCCTTCCAGTCAGGAAAAAAATATTTACAAATCTCCGAGCTGAACTAGCTCGCATAGTCCCTGACCCACTCTTCCACACCACGTATCAATCTCTGGATGGACCCACGCCAACCGAAGGGCGACCCAGCTGGAACACTTAAGAGCTGTTCACAATCCAGGGAGAATGTTATCCTTCACATTATTGGGAGGGAAAGCCTTGAGCATGGGACGTGATTTCGTTACTCGCAACACGATGCAAAAGGCAGAAGTTCAAAGCGGCAGGATAATGTCTGCTTTGCAAGCAATCAAAGTGGATTTCAATAGGATTCTGAAAAGCGAAGATGTCAACGAACTACAAAGACATGGGCTATTATAAGAGGTGGGTTGGAAAACAAATCACTCAGAGATGTTCTCATCTGAGGTTATAGGGAGAACACCCAGCGAAGGCCTCCTTCAGCCAGAGCATGCCTCGAGAAGGCTGGAGACAGAGAGAGAGCTGGGAGCACCATGATGTGGAGGGCTAATTAAAAATGCAGGGGTTCTAAGGGGGAGCACTTCTTACACACCACTATTTATATTACTGGTATCTGGGCGTAACGGTTCCTGAAGCTGCTGTAACAAATCATCACAAGCTGAAGACAACAGAAATGAATTCTCTTCCAGTGTTTGGAGGTCAGCTGTCCAAAATCAGTATCCCTGACCTGAAATTGAGGTGCTTTGGGAAGCTCCAAGGGAGAAGCCCTTGTCCCTTCCAGCTGTTGGTGGCTGCTGGCCTTGCTTGGCTTCTGGCCTCGTCACTCCTCTCCCTGCCCCGTCCCACGGCTTTCTTCTCTTCTGTGCATCACACCCCTCTGCGCCTCCCCCTTATTATAAGGGCACCTGTGACTGCATTTAGGGCCCATCAGGAGAGTCTGGGATGGTCTCCGTGTCTCAAACCCTAATTTAGGGACTTCGCTGCGGGTCCAGTAGTTAAGAATCTCCTCTCCAATGCTGGGGTTCGATCCCTGGTTTGGGAATTAGGATCCCACATGCTGTGGGGTAACTAAGCTCTGACGCAGCCAAAAACACCCAGAGAAGACCCTAGCTTAATCACACCCAATACAAAATAAAAAGTTTAAAAAAATCCACATGGAGGATTTTCCTTGTAGTCCAGGGGTTAAGACTCCAGGTTGCCCCAGTGCAGGAGGCATGGGTTCGATCCCCAACCATTGGTGAAACTAAGACTCCACATGCTGTGTGGCCAAAACAAAACAAATCCCAGTAAAAATAAAAAAGAAAGACAGAAAATTCACCTGAGACGTCACTTGGGGAAAATAAAGGCATTCGCCACTTGAGCAAAAGATATGAAAAATGCCGTGTATACATAACTGGATGCAGAGAAACCACTGAGACCCTAAAGAGAGGACCCGAGAGCTAGGACCTCCAAACTGTTGGGGAGATGCATTCACTCATGCCATGGGTAACGGAGTAGCAGAGGTCAGACGAGGACCTTAAGGACAATCTTAATTTAGAAAAAGAACCCAACAATATTAAGCCTGTCCTGGAAGATAAAATTTTGAAAGATGACTTGGCCTTCATGGACACAGACAACAGAAGAGAGATAACAAAGGAAATATCCTGTACAGGCCGTCCAGGCCTCGGCTGACCCAGAGCAGGGGCTGCTCCCTGAGGAGATTTTAAGACATTATGTCCCCAAACAGCCCGCCCCCCGCCCCCTCAGCTCAGCTCGGCTCTGTCCAGTTCTGTCGCTCCCTCACGTCTGACTCTTTGCCCCCCATGGACTGCTTCCTGTCCCTCCCCACCTCCCAGAGCTTGCTCCATCTCACGGCCACTGACTCAGTGATGCCATCCAACCATCCCGTCCTGTGTTCAGACGTCTCAAGTTATTCATTACTTACACAGTCACGAGTTCTAGAATTTTCACATATTTAAATTCCCAAATGGTACACGTGACTGAGTTGTTGCCACTTAAAGTGATAAAACATTGAAATAATCTGGGTCTCACCTGGCTGATGGTTGGACCTTGTATATTTTGGTTTCTTCAGGCTCTGCGGAGGGTAAGGGATAATCATAACTAACTAGGTACCGGCTTCCCTGGTGGCTCAGGGCTCAAGAGTCCACCTGCCAAGGCAGGAGACTTGAGTGCGATCCCTGGGTGAGGGAGGGTCCCCTGGAGCAGGGAACGGGAGACTTTGTAAAGGGCCAGAGAGTAATTATCCTAGGCTGTGTGGGCTGTATGGTCACCGCGATTCAGCTCCCTCCCTATAACACGAAAGCAGACACAGATAACACGTAAACAAACGGACATGGCTGTGGGCAGTCAGACTTGGCTCACAAAGACGGGGGATGGCCATGGGCTGTGGGGTGAGGACCTCTGCCTTGGGCTCTTAGAGACGAGGTGTGTTTCAGTCGTTGATGACTGTGATCAGCTGCCACACTTAGCAGTGCTCACCGATCTGTCCCTATCCAACCTTCATTTACTGAGACGTGATCTCATCGAAGGTGCCAGGTCTTAGGGACACTACAGGTAGCCCCCCTTAGGAGTGGTTTCTTTTCACAGGAGCGTGAAGTTTGATGAGCGCCCTCTACAGGTGAACAGACCACTGCAGTCCTGCAGGAGCAAATTATGACGGGCGGAACATGGGAGGTTTGAGAAAAAAGATGACTTGGCCTTCATGGACAAAAGGAAAAAAAAATCCTGTACAGGCCGTCCAGGCCTCGGCTGACCCAGAGCAGGGGCTGCTCCCTGAGGAGATTTTAAGACATTATGTCCCCAAACAGCCCGCCCCCCGCCCCCTCAGCTCAGCTCGGCTCTGTCCAGTTCTGTCGCTCCCTCACGTCTGACTCTTTGCCCCCCATGGACTGCTTCCTGTCCCTCCCCACCTCCCAGAGCTTGCTCCATCTCACGGCCACTGACTCAGTGATGCCATCCAACCATCCCGTCCTGTGTTCAGACGTCTCAAGTTATTCATTACTTACACAGTCACGAGTTCTAGAATTTTCACATATTTAAATTCCCAAATGGTACACGTGACTGAGTTGTTGCCACTTAAAGTGATAAAACATTGAAATAATCTGGGTCTCACCTGGCTGATGGTTGGACCTTGTATATTTTGGTTTCTTCAGGCTCTGCGGAGGGTAAGGGATAATCATAACTAACTAGGTACCGGCTTCCCTGGTGGCTCAGGGCTCAAGAGTCCACCTGCCAAGGCAGGAGACTTGAGTGCGATCCCTGGGTGAGGGAGGGTCCCCTGGAGCAGGGAACGGGAGACTTTGTAAAGGGCCAGAGAGTAATTATCCTAGGCTGTGTGGGCTGTATGGTCACCGCGATTCAGCTCCCTCCCTATAACACGAAAGCAGACACAGATAACACGTAAACAAACGGACATGGCTGTGGGCAGTCAGACTTGGCTCACAAAGACGGGGGATGGCCATGGGCTGTGGGGTGAGGACCTCTGCCTTGGGCTCTTAGAGACGAGGTGTGTTTCAGTCGTTGATGACTGTGATCAGCTGCCACACTTAGCAGTGCTCACCGATCTGTCCCTATCCAACCTTCATTTACTGAGACGTGATCTCATCGAAGGTGCCAGGTCTTAGGGACACTACAGGTAGCCCCCCTTAGGAGTGGTTTCTTTTCACAGGAGCGTGAAGTTTGATGAGCGCCCTCTACAGGTGAACAGACCACTGCAGTCCTGCAGGAGCAAATTATGACGGGCGGAACATGGGAGGTTTGAGAAACAAAGAGGGGGACCATCTAACTGAAAAAGGTGGGGATGGTGAGTCCCCACCATCCGGACCTGAGCACAGAAGGTTTCTGGAGGGGGAGTCTGTACCAGGCAGAGGAAGCTGCCCCTGAAAATGCATGGGGGCCACAGAGAACACGTCTCCTTTATAGAGAATTGCAAGTGGTGAAGGATGGCTAGTGTATGAATTTGACATTGGGGTGCCTTAACATACAGGAAGAAAGGTCTACTGATTATCTTTATTTCATTTGCTTATTTATTTTTAGTTCTTTTAAAAATTTTTTTTCCCCTTCATGCCTCTTTTATTTTTATATTTATTTTCACCCTTTTTTTTTTTTTTTTTATTCTTTGGCATGTGTGGACCTCCCATTGCAGTGGCCTCTCTCATTTCAGAGCACGACTCTGGGTGCATGCACTCCAGAGCACTGGCTCCTAATTGGGGTCCAGTTGCACGTGGGATCTTCCCGGGCCAGGGATCGAACCAGCGCCCCCTGCACCACAAGACCAACTCTCTACCCACTGGACCACCAGGGAAGCCCTATTTTTAATGTTTAATTAAATTTCTTTTGAAATGGAAATACGTTCATATGGCATGGAATTCAACAGCGTATAGAAGAAAGTCTGCCGCCTACTCAGCTATTTAGACAACTGTTCCCATTTCCACAGGCAACCGAGGCTTCCAGCTTCCTATATATTCTTCCAGACACATTCTGTGCAGATACAAAAAATATATATGCACATTGTTTTCCTCCCCAAATTGTTTCCCACACATATGTTACCAGACTACACACTTCTCTGCATATTGCTTTCATCACTTAAAAAGTCTAACCTGGAGGTGGTTCCAGAGCACTTGCATTCGTCGGGAAGCTAAATTGATGACAGATGCTGGTGGACATCCAGGGGTAAGATTCTGGAGGAAATTTGCTATTTTATCTGTGTACCCCCTGTGCCAGCCAGCCTTCAAAGCACATTCTGATTGGATGGATCAAGAGAACAAATGAATAAATAAATGAAGTGAGAGAAGGGAAAAGGCATTTTTAAATGAGATAAGGATAGCAAAAAAGGAAGGAAGGATCCTATTAATATTTAATCCCTTGGAGGCATCTTGCTCCGAGATCTGAGAAATGGCATGTCCTCATTTTGGAAAACGGAATATAATCAGGGAGTTGCCCCTCATTGCCTCTTTCAGAATCGGGTGCACAACTTTT
The DNA here is from genome assembly GCA_022376925.1 of Tragulus kanchil. NCBI lineage: Eukaryota > Metazoa > Chordata > Mammalia > Artiodactyla > Tragulidae > Tragulus > Tragulus kanchil. Next base: position 9,010,773 of record JAIOJX010000002.1, on the reverse strand, counting down.
TAAAAGTCTCAAACAGCAGTCTTTTCCTGCCTCTCTGAAAAATGAAGCAATTTAAATTCTGTTTATAAGGTCAAAGAGTTGAGCCCAAGGCCAGGCAATGCTGGCTATGCCTTGCCGTACAGAGATTCCACGTACGCTTTTTTCTCTGCCCTCTCAGAAGTCTCTGGGGATTCTTCCGTCCCAGCACCTGTGAGATTTGCTTGTCAATAACTGCTTATTCAGCTGTCTCTCCGCGTCCTAGGATGTCATCTGCGGGCAGGGAAGCCTGTTTCCTCTAACCTGGCAGAGACATACTGAGAAACACACACACAATAACCTGGGTCCTTTCACAATGGGGCATGAATTGAGATATGCATCTGGTAACAGACAGAGAGAAAACAAAAGGGAGAAAATGAAAGACAAGAATAGACCACAGATCACTCCGTCATGAGAAGTGACAGGCTTTTTTGTTTTGTGTTTTCTCTTCCTGACAGGGATAGTCCTTTGTTGCATTCATGCGGCCGCCTGTTGGAAGCAACTTCCATCCATATGACAGGAGTGCCCCGCGCAGTTATGAGAATACATGCATTTGCTTCACCATTTCTGTTTCTGCTCCCGGTAGGAAGGGCTATTTCTGTCTCGTCTTTGGGGCTGCTGCAGGCAGGCACACTGCTGTGCCCACAGGCTGTCAGTAAGTGGCAGGTTTTAAAGTCTAGTACCAGCTGAGAGGTGCCCCAGAGGCCTTCCAGGACCAGATATGATCTGGAGGAAATTTGCGGAAGCTAAATTGATGACAGATGCTGGTGGACATCCAGGGTAAGATTCTGGAGGAAATTTGCAAACCCCTGTGCCAGCCAGCCTTCAAAGCACATTCTGATTGGATGGATCAAGAGAACAAATGAATAAATAAATGAAGTGAGAGAAGGGAAAAGGCATTTTTAAATGAGATAAGGATAGCAAAAAAGGAAGGAAGGATCCTATTAATATTTAATCCCTTGGAGGCATCTTGCTCCGAGATCTGAGAAATGGCATGTCCTCATTTTGGAAAACGGAATATAATCAGGGAGTTGCCCCTCATTGCCTCTTTCAGAATCGGGTGCACAACTTTTTAAAAGTCTCAAACAGCAGTCTTTTCCTGCCTCTCTGAAAAATGAAGCAATTTAAATTCTGTTTATAAGGTCAAAGAGTTGAGCCCAAGGCCAGGCAATGCTGGCTATGCCTTGCCGTACAGAGATTCCACGTACGCTTTTTTCTCTGCCCTCTCAGAAGTCTCTGGGGATTCTTCCGTCCCAGCACCTGTGAGATTTGCTTGTCAATAACTGCTTATTCAGCTGTCTCTCCGCGTCCTAGGATGTCATCTGCGGGCAGGGAAGCCTGTTTCCTCTAACCTGGCAGAGACATACTGAGAAACACACACACAATAACCTGGGTCCTTTCACAATGGGGCATGAATTGAGATATGCATCTGGTAACAGACAGAGAGAAAACAAAAGGGAGAGAAAATGAAAGACAAGAATAGACCACAGATCACTCCGTCATGAGAAGTGACAGGCTTTTTTGTTTTGTGTTTTCTCTTCCTGACAGGGATAGTCCTTTGTTGCATTCATGCGGCCGCCTGTTGGAAGCAACTTCCATCCATATGACAGGAGTGCCCCGCGCAGTTATGAGAATACATGCATTTGCTTCACCATTTCTGTTTCTGCTCCCGGTAGGAAGGGCTATTTCTGTCTCGTCTTTGGGGCTGCTGCAGGCAGGCACACTGCTGTGCCCACAGGCTGTCAGTAAGTGGCAGGTTTTAAAGTCTAGTACCAGCTGAGAGGTGCCCCAGAGGCCTTCCAGGACCAGCGATGGCAGGCGAAAGAGCAGCTCTGGATCGATCAGCACCTGACCCCGTGACCCCAGGAGTGTGACGTCAGAGCCAGACTGGGCCTCAGACCCAGGCAGGGCAGGGAAGTGTCAGTTTCCAAAACTACCTGGGGACGACAGCTCTACCCTTCACACACCAAAACAGAATCTCAGGGAACTCCACCCAAGAAACTAGGTTTTAAACAGAATCTCAGGTAATGGTTCCACCTGCCTGAACACCCCACCTGCCTGGCCTTGGGTATATTCATTCTCCTCCCGGACCCCCACAGCTTCCCCTGTAGGCGATCCAGAATGGCGCCACTGATGTCCAGCCAGGCTTGGTGTGGAGATCACAGAAGACTCTGAACAAGTACTTGACCATCTGGAAGCATTCGCAAGGCTTCCCTAGCCTCAGGACGCTGATGATCATTTTTACCCACTTGCTGTTATAACAGAAGATTAAGGCAGCCAAAGAAAATCGAGAAGGTCCCCAGTTCAGTTACTTTTTTTCCCTTTTCGCTTTGCTCGAGAGAGGGCTCACGGTCAGCTCATGCTGAGCAAGTCAGACTAAAAGGTGACGAGCTCCCCTGGTTTCTCTCCTCCTACCTAACACTGCACGCCGCTCTGATACCGCAGCTCTCCCTCCAGACACTATCCCTGCCCAGATAGACCCTGGAATCCACCTGCCTGGTAGCCTCCCCGGTTTCCAATGGACTCCCTGCTCATAGCTTATGCTTCGAGCCTTTCCCCTCACCACCCTTTTCTCATTTCTCTCTTTCTCTTTTCCCTTTGGTTTCTCTGGTCTCCACCGTGGCATGTGGGCTTCGTTGCCCCGTGGCATGTGCGAGCTTAGTTCCATGACCAGGAATCGAACCTAGGCCTCCTGCATTGAGAGCACAGAGTCATAGCCACTGGACCACCAGAAAAGTTACAGGGATGGTGATTAAATGGAAATATTGAAAGGAGGTCTTGTTGGTGATTAGCAACATGAAGGAAATGAAGGAGTCTAAGACAACTCTCTAATTTCTAATCTGATAATCAGATGAGGGTGCTGCCCTTCACTGAGATGGAGACACATCCACGCGATGACACTCGAGGGAGGATGCAGGCTGGTTTCCATCAGGACACTTGGTGTCCAGCCTGGCGTGAAGCCGTTGGGGAACAGAGTTCAGCAGAAATCAGGCTACGTGAAATGTCTAGCCTCACCGTTCAAGAATCTAAATAGGGCAGCCCACAAATTAGACTATAAAGAAGCAAATGCAGTTGATAAGGTGTGTGGAGGGGCTTCCCTGGTGGCTCAGTGGTAAAGAGGCCACCTGCCAAGGCAGGAGACATGGGCTGGATCCCTGACGTGGGAAGATCCCACCTGCTGTGAAACAGCTAAGCCCGTGTACCACTCTAGAGATCAGAAACCCCAACCACCAAAGCCCGCATGCCCTAAAGCCGTGCTCCACAACAAGAGAAGCCATCACAGTGAGAAGCCCAAGCACCACAACTAGAGAGCAGCCCAGCTCACCACAACTGGAGAAAAGCCTACACAGCAACGAAGACCTAGCACCACCCATAAATAAATAAATTGAATTAGACAAAAAAAAGATAAGGTGGAACCAGAGCTAAGGGAGAAGAGAAAGAATCAGATGCCTGAGGATGTTGGGAGACTTCTCGATTAGGTGATCCTTGAGCTTGTCCTTGAAGGACCAGTTCAGACTTAATATCTGGATGGGAGGGAAAAGGAATTCTGGGATGGAGGAACGGCATGTGTGGTCCTTTGGCTCTTGGTTTCCCTGGCCCTCCAAAGAAAGCCTCTGTCTGTCCAGAAGGCAGCTGGCCGTTTCTGCATGCTGCTCAGGAGAACCTATTGAATCCTATCCCAATCTTCAGGCACCGCTGACCCACCACCCTGCTGAGAAGGCACGCAGGCCAATGCATGACAGCTCGTGAAAGAAAGACTCAAGTCAACAGGACAGCAGGCTTAAAATACTCCCAGCCAGAGCTATCAATCGCCTGCGAGGGAGGCAGGCAGGCCTGAATTTTCTCTCAGCAGAGGTCCTGTTGATCTATAGAATTTAAACCTAGGAAAGAAACAGATGAGATTAACATCAATAAGCCCATGCTGTGGAGCCTTACCATTTCCGTGCTTACAAACCCCATGAAGGAGGCAATGGCGACGAAGCCCTCAGGGGCTAAACTGATTCTTTGTCCCTACTATGGGTCACACCAACAGTGATGACACCCTCAGAGACCTCACAGTCAATTAAGAAAGGTAGGGACTTCCCCAGTGGCCCAGTGGTTAAGACTCTGCCTTGCATTGCAGGGGATGCGGGTTTGATCCCTGGTCGGGGAATTACGATCCCACACGCTATGGAGAAGCTAAGCCCAAGCACCACACCACAACTGGAGAGTCCATGGACCACAGTGAAGATCTCACATGCCACAACCAAGAGCTGAGGCGGGCAAATAAATAAATAACCCTATATATATACAAAAGAAATGTAAGCAACTAAACTGATATAAGATGTGAACGGCATCTTGGCTGAGATATTGACTAAGTCTAATAGTGACCTGTCTTCAGAAGTTTTCCTGCGGATTACAGAGACGTCATGGAGGAGGAGAGACTAGAGTTGGATTTTGAAGAATGAGTAGCTGCTGGCTGAGAGACTGAGAAGAAGAAGGACCTCCAGGCAGAGGGAGCAGCGGTGGTACAAAGCTGCGTGTCTTTGGGCCAGTGAGAACAGGGCTCCTGCTCTGACTCCATCATTTATCAGCCAAATCATCATGGGCGTGTTCCTTAATCAGGCCAGTTTTCTCCTGTCTAAATGCAGATAAGGAGAGGACCACTGTTAGCGCTATTTACCCAATAGACTAGCCTCAGCCTCTAATTCAAGTGCAAATTAACTAAAATTAATTAAAATGAAAAATCCAGCTCATTATTCACAATAGTCATAGCTTGATAGCCAAGGTTGATGTGGCTAACGGCCACCATACTGGACCATGCAGAACATTCTGCTGGACAGGGCTGATTTAGAGGCTGAAACTTCTGGGTATAAAAGGCATGAAATCCTGCTGTATAGCACAGGAACACTGCTCACTGTTATGCCTGGCTGGCAGGGGAGTCTGGGAGGATGGACACACGCATGGCTGAGTCCTTTAAATGATCGATGAATTAAAAAAAATTCAATAAGCCCATGCTGTGGAGCCTTACCATTTCCGTGCTTACAAACCCCATGAAGGAGGCAATGGCGACGAAGCCCTCAGGGGCTAAACTGATTCTTTGTCCCTACTATGGGTCACACCAACAGTGATGACACCCTCAGAGACCTCACAGTCAATTAAGAAAGGTAGGGACTTCCCCAGTGGCCCAGTGGTTAAGACTCTGCCTTGCATTGCAGGGGATGCGGGTTTGATCCCTGGTCGGGGAATTACGATCCCACACGCTATGGAGAAGCTAAGCCCAAGCACCACACCACAACTGGAGAGTCCATGGACCACAGTGAAGATCTCACATGCCACAACCAAGAGCTGAGGCGGGCAAATAAATAAATAACCCTATATATATACAAAAGAAATGTAAGCAACTAAACTGATATAAGATGTGAACGGCATCTTGGCTGAGATATTGACTAAGTCTAATAGTGACCTGTCTTCAGAAGTTTTCCTGCGGATTACAGAGACGTCATGGAGGAGGAGAGACTAGAGTTGGATTTTGAAGAATGAGTAGCTGCTGGCTGAGAGACTGAGAAGAAGAAGGACCTCCAGGCAGAGGGAGCAGCGGTGGTACAAAGCTGCGTGTCTTTGGGCCAGTGAGAACAGGGCTCCTGCTCTGACTCCATCATTTATCAGCCAAATCATCATGGGCGTGTTCCTTAATCAGGCCAGTTTTCTCCTGTCTAAATGCAGATAAGGAGAGGACCACTGTTAGCGCTATTTACCCAATAGACTAGCCTCAGCCTCTAATTCAAGTGCAAATTAACTAAAATTAATTAAAATGAAAAATCCAGCTCATTATTCACAATAGTCATAGCTTGATAGCCAAGGTTGATGTGGCTAACGGCCACCATACTGGACCATGCAGAACATTCTGCTGGACAGGGCTGATTTAGAGGCTGAAACTTCTGGGTATAAAAGGCATGAAATCCTGCTGTATAGCACAGGAACACTGCTCACTGTTATGCCTGGCTGGCAGGGGAGTCTGGGGAGGATGGACACACGCATGGCTGAGTCCTTTACTGTCCACCTGAAACTATCACAGCACTGTCAGTCGGCTCTACTCTAGCACAAAATAAAAAGGCTTAAAACAAAACAAGAGGGGTGTGAAACAATAAGGATCAACTGTAATATCTTGTAATAACCCATAATGGAAAATAATCTGAAAAAGATACATATGTGTGTGTCTGTCTGTCTGACTTTGCTATGCACTTGAAAGTAACACAGCAGTGTAAATCAAAAAAAAATTTTTTTAAAGACATATGAATGTTGACTTACATAATCATGTATTATTTGTATACTATAAAATGTTTATAATACACATGTATACAATATATACACAATATATATACACGATTTGGGCTTCCCTGCTGGCTCAGACAGTGAAGAATCTGCCTGCAATGCAGGAGATCCTAGTTCCATCCCTGGACAGGGCAAATCCCCTGGAGGAGGGGCTGGCCGCCCACTCCAGTATTCTTGCCTGGAGAATCCCATGGACAGAGGGGCCTGGCTGCCACAGTCCATGGGGTCACAAGGAGTCAGTTGGACATGACTTAGGCATTAACACTTTCACTTTCATATTTTATACAATTATAACATGAAAGACCTAGAGTAGTTAATCCCAAAGTTTGAAATGATTTGAGGAAAGAGTGATGCATTTGGGGGACTTAGATGAAGAAGAATTAACATCAGTTGGGAAGTGGAGAAATCGGGGAGAGGGTGACGAAAGGAAAGGGGGCAGGCATCAGGTGAGGATGCTGGTTCTCCTACATTTGTTCCTCAGAACATTCTTCTCTTCCTGTCCTGCCCAGTGTCTCGGAGGCTGATCTCTTCAGACCATCTGATCAGGGCTCCCTTGCCACTGCCTTCTGGCAGGCATTGGTTAATGGGAGGGAGAAATAAAACAGAAACCAATTTGCCAAATGAATGATGACCCTAAGAAAGCATAAACCGAACCAGACCTGACATGCCACACAAATTAAGCTCAAAGCCTTTTAAAACCAGCTCATTCTGTCCCGTATGTTCCAAGGTCAGACCACACAAACGGATGCAACAGTGAACTCACACAGCTCCCGAGATAAGATCACTGATGTTTCAGGAACCTACCAAGTTCCTCAGTTCTGGTCAGTCTCTGTCCAGACCCTGCTGACTGCCATCTGCCCTGAAACTCTCCTGTGACTCATGCCAGCCCCCAGGCTGGACAAGGGCCTTCCTGAGGCCGATGGTATCTTGTAATAACCAATAATGGAAAATAATCTGAAAAAGATACATATGTGTGTGTCTGTCTGTCTGACTTTGCTATGCACTTGAAAGTAACACAGCAGTGTAAATCAAAAAAAAATTTTTTTAAAGACATATGAATGTTGACTTACATAATCATGTATTATTTGTATACTATAAAATGTTTATAATACACATGTATACAATATATACACAATATATATACACGATTTGGGCTTCCCTGCTGGCTCAGACAGTGAAGAATCTGCCTGCAATGCAGGAGATCCTAGTTCCATCCCTGGACAGGGCAAATCCCCTGGAGGAGGGCTGGCCGCCCACTCCAGTATTCTTGCCTGGAGAATCCCATGGACAGAGGGGCCTGGCTGCCACAGTCCATGGGGTCACAAGGAGTCAGTTGGACATGACTTAGGCATTAACACTTTCACTTTCATATTTTATACAATTATAACATGAAAGACCTAGAGTAGTTAATCCCAAAGTTTGAAATGATTTGAGGAAAGAGTGATGCATTTGGGGGACTTAGATGAAGAAGAATTAACATCAGTTGGGAAGTGGAGAAATCGGGGAGAGGGTGACGAAAGGAAAGGGGGCAGGCATCAGGTGAGGATGCTGGTTCTCCTACATTTGTTCCTCAGAACATTCTTCTCTTCCTGTCCTGCCCAGTGTCTCGGAGGCTGATCTCTTCAGACCATCTGATCAGGGCTCCCTTGCCACTGCCTTCTGGCAGGCATTGGTTAATGGGAGGGAGAAATAAAACAGAAACCAATTTGCCAAATGAATGATGACCCTAAGAAAGCATAAACCGAACCAGACCTGACATGCCACACAAATTAAGCTCAAAGCCTTTTAAAACCAGCTCATTCTGTCCCGTATGTTCCAAGGTCAGACCACACAAACGGATGCAACAGTGAACTCACACAGCTCCCGAGATAAGATCACTGATGTTTCAGGAACCTACCAAGTTCCTCAGTTCTGGTCAGTCTCTGTCCAGACCCTGCTGACTGCCATCTGCCCTGAAACTCTCCTGTGACTCATGCCAGCCCCCAGGCTGGACAAGGGCCTTCCCTGAGGCCTCTCCTTCGATGGTCTTAAAATTCTGTTTCAGGGCTGCTCTTCTTTGCTCATTGCATTTGATAAACCCGGCTTGGGAACATCGCCGGTTTTCCCTGGCGTGGGGGCTGAGACAGGAGGCACCGGAAGGCGCCAGGAGGGGGCACCCGAGTGGGCCATGCCTGCCTGCTGCCCAGCTAGTTTCAGTACGCCCTCTGCCGACAGCTGTATGGTCACCACGCGAGCTTCCGTGTGCTGCGCCACCCGCCTAACTTAAGCAGCAACATGCTTTCCTCCTTGTGTTCCTTCAGCCTGGGGGTGGTTACGGTTTTTGCAGTTACCAGCTTCCAGGAGCTTCATGGCTCCTCCTTCGTTCCCTTACCTCTACCCATGATCAACAAGACCCCTTCATCCCACGGCCTCTATCTGTGGGTTAACTGGACTTCTTGGCGATGGCCAGTGTAAATGACTAGCTGTTGTTCAGCTGCTGAGTCCTGACCAGCTCTTCAGCTCTCCAGGCAAGAGGACTAGAGTGGATTCCCATTTCCTTCTCCAGGGGATCTTCCCCACCCAGGCATGGAGCCTGGGTCTCCTGCATTGGCAGGCAGACTATTCACCATGGAGCCCCCAGGGAAGCTCAAAAGACTATTGCCAAGCAGTATGCTAAGCTGCCTGCCCTGGGTGGTCTGTTTACACCTGCACATTAAGCCCTCAACCTCGTTTTACAGATGAGAAAGCTGAGTCCTGAGGTCACCCCCGGCCACACCCATCAAAGTGCTGCGTGCGAACACACATCCCTCCAATACCAATGACGGTATTCTTTCTGCCATTCTGCATGGACTCCAAGTGCGGGTATTTGAAAAACCATGGCTCCTGGCTTTCCTCAAATGAATGTTCTGTTGGCTTTTGCAGGTTGTTCCCAGTGTGTCTGTGGTTTTGTTTTTTGCTCACTCTCCCAGTCCTGGTAATACTTCCCATTAAGCTTTCACGGATTCCCTTCAGAAACTGACATATTTCTTTTATTTCCTCTAAGCAGCAGCTGGCCAAAGGAATCATTTCCTCTCCTGGCAGCTCATTTCAGGATAAACCTCGGCTTGGGGGACCACCCCACCCGCCCAGCCCAGGCTGGACAAGGGCCTTCCTGAGGCCTCCTTCGATGGTCTTAAAATTCTGTTTCAGGGCTGCTCTTCTTTGCTCATTGCATTTGATAAACCCGGCTTGGGAACATCGCCGGTTTCCTGGCGTGGGGCTGAGACAGGAGGCACCGGAAGGCGCCAGGAGGGGGCACCCGAGTGGGCCATGCCTGCCTGCTGCCCAGCTAGTTTCAGTACGCCCTCTGCCGACAGCTGTATGGTCACCACGCGAGCTTCCGTGTGCTGCGCCACCCGCCTAACTTAAGCAGCAACATGCTTTCCTCCTTGTGTTCCTTCAGCCTGGGGGTGGTTACGGTTTTTGCAGTTACCAGCTTCCAGGAGCTTCATGGCTCCTCCTTCGTTCCCTTACCTCTACCCATGATCAACAAGACCCCTTCATCCCACGGCCTCTATCTGTGGGTTAACTGGACTTCTTGGCGATGGCCAGTGTAAATGACTAGCTGTTGTTCAGCTGCTGAGTCCTGACCAGCTCTTCAGCTCTCCAGGCAAGAGGACTAGAGTGGATTCCCATTTCCTTCTCCAGGGGATCTTCCCCACCCAGGCATGGAGCCTGGGTCTCCTGCATTGGCAGGCAGACTATTCACCATGGAGCCCCCAGGGAAGCTCAAAAGACTATTGCCAAGCAGTATGCTAAGCTGCCTGCCCTGGGTGGTCTGTTTACACCTGCACATTAAGCCCTCAACCTCGTTTTACAGATGAGAAAGCTGAGTCCTGAGGTCACCCCCGGCCACACCCATCAAAGTGCTGCGTGCGAACACACATCCCTCCAATACCAATGACGGTATTCTTTCTGCCATTCTGCATGGACTCCAAGTGCGGGTATTTGAAAAACCATGGCTCCTGGCTTTCCTCAAATGAATGTTCTGTTGGCTTTTGCAGGTTGTTCCCAGTGTGTCTGTGGTTTTGTTTTTTGCTCACTCTCCCAGTCCTGGTAATACTTCCCATTAAGCTTTCACGGATTCCCTTCAGAAACTGACATATTTCTTTTATTTCCTCTAAGCAGCAGCTGGCCAAAGGAATCATTTCCTCTCCTGGCAGCTCTTGGACTGTCCATCTCAAATTGGCCACAGCCCTGGCAGATGCCAGGAGCCCAGACACACGGAGACCATCTGATGATTTTCAAGGAGGGCAAGGTGCCACCCCAGAGCTTCAAAGGGGTCCTTCTATCCATCCCACGGATCTGTTTCCAACTGCATGTGCACAGGTGTGACAGAGGCAAATGAGACCAGTATATGCACATTCTGAGTTTATACCAGAGAGGAAGTACTATGGGCATCAGACAAGCTAGGAAGAGTTCGTGCGAAGCTGAAGTTAAGTCTTGGGCTTCCTAGGTGGCGCTAGTGGTAAAGAACCTGCCTGCCAATGCAGGAGACAAAAGATACCTGGGTTTGATCCCTAGGTTGGGAAGATCCCCTGGAGGAGGACACGGCAACCCGCTCCAGTATTCTTGCCTGGAGAGACTCGTGGACACAGGAGCCTGGAAGGGCTACAGTCCGTAGGATTTGGGCCAGCAATAGCGCCTCTGCAGGGTTAGACTAGCGGGCACTGGACCTTACAGGACCTGTGTTCAACAGTGACACCATGTGGCAGTGAGAAGTTACAGCAAGTGTGGACGGGCGGGCTGTTCCAATTTTTTTGCCCCCACAGGGAACATGAAGCGTTCAACTGGCTCTTTTTCACATGATACAAGACCTTTGAGATTGTGACTAATTCAAGATGGACTTACTGGTCTTCTTGCTAATAAGTAATACACTGGGGAGGCAGAGCTAAAGTAGGTTGCAGCATTCACTTTGGGAAACCCAGAGCTTAGTTCCAGGGGTGTCACCAGCTGCATATGACTTGGACCAAAGCATTTCACTTCTCTGGGCTCAGTCACCTCATCTTTAAAACATCTTTTCCATATCCAAGACTCCTCAGAAGCCCGTAAGCTCCGTGACCACAGGGCCAATGTTTGGCTCATCGCAGAGTTCCCCAGAGCCCAGTGGACGGCACAAAACACTCTCTCATAAATGCTCATTTAGCGGAACAGAGTAAATGACCTCCGTATGAGCTATTCGTTCCTCAGTGAGGTTAGCCTCGAGGCAAATGTAAAAGAAAAGTCAGTGTGGGGCCAAGCTATTGATCACTAACAGATGCGCAGCGGTGCTGAATATAGGGAAGACCCTGATAAATGTCCCTCTCTTCATCTGTCTCTTCTACTTTCTTTGTCAACTGTTAGTGTAATTTTTACTGCCATATATAATTGGGTATGGAGAGAGAGATAAATGATCTTGTTGAGAGGCATTAAAATTTTTTTTAAAGCCAAATCGTCCTATCTAGTAAAGGAAAAACCCAGAAGAAAGTTCAATATGCAAAACACTAGAGTCAGAGCTATTCTAATGTGTGACATACTGTCTGCCTCCAGTAATAGCAAGAGGAATATTCAATGATGCCAGCATCCTTTGGCCATGGACTGTTCCTTTCTCTCCATCCTGGGGACTGAATCCACCTGAAGAATGCTTTGAATTCTGCTGAACACAGTTGGGAAACTGCTCTTCTAATGCAAGCCTTAAGTCTCACAGCTGAGAAAACAGAAGATCAGAGAAGCAATGTGACTCCTGTAAAATCAGACAGGTCCCCACGCTTCCCTCGGGGATGTCTTTATGCTTCCTGATGACAGAAATGCATCCGCCAGCTTCTTTTCTCCCCAGGCCAGCTGGTTCCATCCATGAGTGCCTGTCTCCTCCTCTGGCCCCCTGAGGATATCCACCCTCGCCTCCTGTCCCAGAAACCAGCTCTAAGCCTTCCTGGGGCTTCCTGAGATCTTTCAGGGTCAGGCCCGCAGGGGGCTACAGGCAGGAAGGCAAGCGAAAAAGGCCAGGACATTTCCAGGGAGCTCACTGCTGTCCTAGAATTTGGTTGAACAAAACAGAGCTGGGCTCTGTGGCTCCACTTGGCTGTGAGCCTGGGTCCCTCCCTTTCTCCATGGTGTCTGAGGACCCTGGGCTTTCTTCTTTATCAGCTGCTCCAAGTGCTGTCCTTCCCGGTGCGGTGAGGATGTGTAGACGAAGACATGTCTCAGCATCTCAGGCGATACTAAGACTGGAGAGGCTGTGGCCTCTGCACCCCAGTAGCTTATAGAGAACCCCGAGATGTGACATTCTCAACTCAGAAGAACCTCAGAACCTTCTAGACCCTCCCAAAGGCTGGTGGGCTAGACAGCTGATCACCCTCTCAACCTCATCCAGCAGGTGCTCCTACCCTAATTCCTTCATCTTTTTAAAATCAGCTTTCCTTCCCACTTAAATCCAATTACAGCATTAGAAAGGGGAACATTGTATCATAACCTCTCATAGGAAAGTCAGACCCCTTCACACAGATGAGCTCCTATTAGAAAAATGTGCTGGCTCCAGGGTGTCGTTAAGCTCAAAGCACAGATCGAGCTCCTAAAATAGAAAAATGTAGCTATTCTAATGTGTGACATACTGTCTGCCTCCAGTAATAGCAAGAGGAATATTCAATGATGCCAGCATCCTTTGGCCATGGACTGTTCCTTTCTCTCCATCCTGGGGACTGAATCCACCTGAAGAATGCTTTGAATTCTGCTGAACACAGTTGGGAAACTGCTCTTCTAATGCAAGCCTTAAGTCTCACAGCTGAGAAAACAGAAGATCAGAGAAGCAATGTGACTCCTGTAAAATCAGACAGGTCCCCACGCTTCCCTCGGGGATGTCTTTATGCTTCCTGATGACAGAAATGCATCCGCCAGCTTCTTTTCTCCCCAGGCCAGCTGGTTCCATCCATGAGTGCCTGTCTCCTCCTCTGGCCCCCTGAGGATATCCACCCTCGCCTCCTGTCCCAGAAACCAGCTCTAAGCCTTCCTGGGGCTTCCTGAGATCTTTCAGGGTCAGGCCCGCAGGGGGCTACAGGCAGGAAGGCAAGCGAAAAAGGCCAGGACATTTCCAGGGAGCTCACTGCTGTCCTAGAATTTGGTTGAACAAAACAGAGCTGGGCTCTGTGGCTCCACTTGGCTGTGAGCCTGGGTCCCTCCCTTTCTCCATGGTGTCTGAGGACCCTGGGCTTTCTTCTTTATCAGCTGCTCCAAGTGCTGTCCTTCCCGGTGCGGTGAGGATGTGTAGACGAAGACATGTCTCAGCATCTCAGGCGATACTAAGACTGGAGAGGCTGTGGCCTCTGCACCCCAGTAGCTTATAGAGAACCCCGAGATGTGACATTCTCAACTCAGAAGAACCTCAGAACCTTCTAGACCCTCCCAAAGGCTGGTGGGCTAGACAGCTGATCACCCTCTCAACCTCATCCAGCAGGTGCTCCTACCCTAATTCCTTCATCTTTTTAAAATCAGCTTTCCTTCCCACTTAAATCCAATTACAGCATTAGAAAGGGGAACATTGTATCATAACCTCTCATAGGAAAGTCAGACCCCTTCACACAGATGAGCTCCTATTAGAAAAATGTGCTGGCTCCAGGATGTCATTAAGCTCAAAGCAATCAGAAAAAAAAGGTAACGTATCTATGCGTCCCCCGCATTCCGGGGAGCAGACAATATGCAGCAGTGGGGAGGGAAGTAGGGCTCTGGGGTGCCTGAAACTCCACTGAAGGCAGACTCACGGCCCTCCACTGGATACCCTGGAGTCACAAAAGCAGAAGATGAGCTGAGTCGTTTCTATTTTTTAAGAGTTGAAAGTGAATTTGGAAAACTTCATCTGAATGTTTTCACGGTTTATCAAAGTAATGGGTTTTTAGAGAGGACGTTAGGAAGTAGAGCCAAGACTCAACAAACGGCATCAGGGTTACTTACCTATGGCTACATTTACATCTAACCTGGTAAAGCTACCTGTTGAGTCAACCAACCTTTTTGAGGCATCGCTAGCATGTCAGGGAGCTTGCTAGGGGTTCTCCACAGGCCACGCCACATCCATTCCACAGGCGCTGTGGGATGGCAACAATAAGACGTTGGAAAATACTTTGGAAATTAGGAAATAAGATGCCCCCTCCCCCCCCCGGTTACCAATGTATTTTAAAAGTAAGCATACAGATGGAATCTAGAAAGATCGTGCAGATGAGCCTGTCTGCAGTGTAGGAATAGAGGCAGATATAGTGAGCGGACATGGGGCCCAGGGAGGGAAGGGACAGGTGAGACGCAGGGAACTGTAGCACGGGCATGTATGCACACGACCACGCATACAACAGACAGCTGGTGGGGCGCTGCCGAGGGGCACAGGAGCTCCACTCAGTGCACTGGCCTCACCTGGAGGGCTGGGATACAGACCGGTGGCAGGGAGGTTCAAGAAAAAGGGGATATATATATATATATATATCATATGTATTTTCACATAGCTGATGCACGTTGTTGTACAGCAGAAACGAACACAGCATTCTAAAGCAATTCTACTCCAATAAAATACATACATTTGAACACTTTTTAGAAATCAAAATGTAAGCATACAGAATTGGAGGTAAGCTACATAAATTGTCAGTAAGGAGACAGAAAGGTCACAGTGAAGTCTGTCTGGCAGCCCTTGTCCAATCTCCTTCTACTCCTCATGAAAATACAAATGAAGATCCAGGAAGCAGGTGAAATTCCTACCTCATAACCACACGAAAACCAAAAGAGATGAGTCAACTTTTGCCAGAATTAGTAGAGACGCTTCATGAACAATATTCAATGAATTCAAACCTGGAAAGTGCCTGGGACATTAGAAACCCGAAGTGTTCCCTGTTATTCATTTAAAGTCAAAGGAGCTGGACTGACAAAAAAGTTCAGGTGACCTTGGAAGGCACTGTCTTAGGGAAGAGAGAGGCCGACCAGGCTGAACAATGGGAGGAGGAGCCGCGGATGGAAGAGGATCCCCCACAATTCCTATCCCCCCCGTGCCGCCAGCGTCTGCAGCTGTGGCTGGTTAAGATGAGCTCGGCACCTCCCTGCTGGCCCCGTGCTCGTGCATCTGTGTGGCCATGCAGGGGATGTGGGTTTGATCCACGGTGGAGGAACTAAGATCCCAAATGCCACAGGGCAAGCCCACGAGCTGTAGCCACTGAGCCCACGCGCTCTGGAGCTCACGCAGCACAACTAATGGTGAGCTGTGACATGGGGATCCAACTAGTGTCCCCACGTATCCACAGTACTGCCAAACTAACTTAATACTATCCCTCTGAAAGGAGCAGTCAGGGAGATCTGAAACCAGAAATAACAGTGAGTGCTTTTGCACGTCCCGGGTTTGTCTTATTTATTTATTTATTTATTTATTTATTTTCTGTGACACACTGTCTACCTCCAGTAATAGCAAGAGGGACATTCAATGACGCCATGGAAGGACTAAACATTGGTGAACACTTGACATAGAGTTTCCAGTTGCTTCATCACAATAACCGTAACGAGGCAGGTGCAATCATCCTACTCAACACACAAATGAGGAAAATGAACAACCAAGAGGTCGGTTTGCTCCAGGTCACACAGAACCAGACACGCTGGCTCTGAAGTCCACATCTGGGGGAGAACTTCCAGCCAAATCAGTTGAAAACAAAGAGCAACCAAATCAAGCAAACCAAGAACCGCGGCAAGGAAGAGACCAGGTTGTAAAATGGCTGAACAGAAAAATGAAAGTATCCGCTCCGAACAGTCCATAAACAGGAAAGCTAAAAAAGGACAAAATAATTTCTTTGAAATGAGCAAGATCAGTAATAACTCTGGCAACCAAATAACGAGGGACAGAAAATTCTAAACAGGAATTATTCAGACTTGCAGGAAGACACACAAAGGGAAAATATGTTTCTGGAAGAAAAGACTGACTATGAAGATCTTGGTCATTTCCCAATTAATTATAGCTCTATTCTAGTTCTTATAAAAACCCAAAGACTATGGTGGAGAGATTGGGTGAAACTGATGGATTCTAAAGTAAACCTGGGAGAATATCCCAGAATGTTTGGAAAAACAAAGTAAGGAGAGGGCCCTTTCCCTAAAAGAAAATGATAGTGAAAGTTGTTAAGAGAGAAAAATTATTCTCATGATGAGAAAAAATACTTTTCTTCTTCTTTTTGTTGTTCTCTCTTTTTCTTGTATTGAAATAAGATGATGGATGGTCACTAACCTTAACAGTGGTCATCATTTCACAACATATATAAGTCAAACCATGATGCTGTACATCGGAAACTTACACAGTGATCTATGTCAATCATACCTCAATAAAACTGGAAAAATAGTTAAGTATTTTCAGTAATAAAATACACAGTACAAGAATTATAATTTGTATAGCAAGGATAGTTGTATAAAGATAACTGAGTGAAAGAAATGAAGAGAGGCCCCAGTAACTTGGCTTTTGGTTTATGGGAAGGTAACATCAGGAACAGGGCTACCCTGGTGTCTTAGTGGTAAAGAATCTGCCTGAAATGCAGGAGACCGGGGTTCAATCCCTCGGTTGTGAAGATTCCCCTGGAGGAGAGCAGGGCAACCCACTTCCAGAACTCTTGCCGGAAGAATTCCATGGACAGAGGAGCCTGGTGGGTTATGGTCCATGGGGTCACAAAGAGTCAAATGCAACTAAGCAACAGCGGCATCAGGAACAAATGAGATAAAGAATAACCAATCAGCGTTTCCCAAAGTAATCAGCAAAATTAAACAGTTCCTCTAATCAGGCACCAAAATAATGCTAGGCAGATTCTTTACCACTAAGACACCAGTTTTAAAAAGAGCAGGATTCGGTGAGATGAACAAATAAGGTAAAGACTATCACAGGCAGAGAAGATAACTGTTCAGTGCAGGTGTGACAGAGGAAAACGTGTCTGGAGATTTGCAAGAAATTGTTTAGGTTGGAGATAGAGTTCCAGAAGAAGGAAGAAAACCATGAAGGTAAATTGGATTTATTCAGACTTGCAGGAAGACACACAAAGGGAAAATATGTTTCTGGAAGAAAAGACTGACTATGAAGATCTTGGTCATTTCCCAATTAATTATAGCTCTATTCTAGTTCTTATAAAAACCCAAAGACTATGGTGGAGAGATTGGGTGAAACTGATGGATTCTAAAGTAAACCTGGGAGAATATCCCAGAATGTTTGGAAAAACAAAGTAAGGAGAGGGCCCTTTCCCTAAAAGAAAATGATAGTGAAAGTTGTTAAGAGAGAAAAATTATTCTCATGATGAGAAAAAATACTTTTCTTCTTCTTTTTGTTGTTCTCTCTTTTTCTTGTATTGAAATAAGATGATGGATGGTCACTAACCTTAACAGTGGTCATCATTTCACAACATATATAAGTCAAACCATGATGCTGTACATCGGAAACTTACACAGTGATCTATGTCAATCATACCTCAATAAAACTGGAAAAATAGTTAAGTATTTTCAGTAATAAAATACACAGTACAAGAATTATAATTTGTATAGCAAGGATAGTTGTATAAAGATAACTGAGTGAAAGAAATGAAGAGAGGCCCCAGTAACTTGGCTTTTGGTTTATGGGAAGGTAACATCAGGAACAGGGCTACCCTGGTGTCTTAGTGGTAAAGAATCTGCCTGAAATGCAGGAGACCGGGGTTCAATCCCTCGGTTGTGAAGATTCCCCTGGAGGAGAGCAGGGCAACCCACTTCCAGAACTCTTGCCGGAAGAATTCCATGGACAGAGGAGCCTGGTGGGTTATGGTCCATGGGGTCACAAAGAGTCAAATGCAACTAAGCAACAGCGGCATCAGGAACAAATGAGATAAAGAATAACCAATCAGCGTTTCCCAAAGTAATCAGCAAAATTAAACAGTTCCTCTAATCAGGCACCAAAATAATGCTAGGCAGATTCTTTACCACTAAGACACCAGTTTTAAAAAGAGCAGGATTCGGTGAGATGAACAAATAAGGTAAAGACTATCACAGGCAGAGAAGATAACTGTTCAGTGCAGGTGTGACAGAGGAAAACGTGTCTGGAGATTTGCAAGAAATTGTTTAGGTTGGAGATAGAGTTCCAGAAGAAGGAAGAAAACCATGAAGGTAAATTGGATTTAGTTAGGGAGCTTAGGCAATCTTGATGAAGAACCTACCACAGAATCATTTTAAGAAGATAAAAGACATGCTGAGGTTAGGAGTTTAGGAAATTCGCTTAGTTGGCTATATGAAGGAGAAGCCAGGGAAATGGGAAATTGAATATAATTAGGAGGCTGTCACAAGAGCCCATGATGAAGGTGTGGAACTGGGTTTCCCTGGTGGCCCAGACGGCAAAGAATCTGCCTGCAGTGCAGGAGACCCGGGTTTGGTCCTGGTCAGGAAGATCCCCTGGAGAAGAGAATGGCAACCCACTCCAGCATTCTTGCCTAGAGGATTCCACGGAGAGGGAGCCAGGTGGGCTACAGTCCATGGGGTCGCAGAGAGTCGGGCATGACTGAGTGACTAAACAAGGATCTTAAAATAAAATAAAACCTTAAAATAAAAGCTGTTTTTCCATGGCATCCTTGGGGCAGTCATACAGCCTCTCTTCTCTTCAGTAAGTACTTTCTTCAAGTTGAAAGATGACTTATTTCTCCTAACAGCTCAGTTCCTGTTTGCTTTTCCTTTTACAAGGGCAGGCCATGTCCTTTATTTTTATTATATCTGAAATATTTCTATTTGATTAACTAATTTCTCCTTGAAGTCATATCCTTCACTTTAATAAGAGGAAAATGAGGCCACTCTATGTATTATTAAACTTCATTTCAGGCTGAAATTGAATTACAGACTAGTAACAGTTCCTCTCATGTTTCCCAAGTTCTTGGCCTGTGACTCATGCTTCTGAATGGTTCTCCTACTTTGGGAGGCAACGCCGATGGATACTTTTGAGAACTCTGTATTTTGGGAAATTTTAATAGAAATATTCTTACTAACAACGACCCTGGAACTAGCAAGTAAAAATGAACAAAATAAGCTAGGCAGATTCTTTACCACTAAGACACCAGTTTTAAAAGAGCAGGATTCGGTGAGATGAACAAATAAGGTAAAGACTATCACAGGCAGAGAAGATAACTGTTCAGTGCAGGTGTGACAGAGGAAAACGTGTCTGGAGATTTGCAAGAAATTGTTTAGGTTGGAGATAGAGTTCCAGAAGAAGGAAGAAAACCATGAAGGTAAATTGGATTTAGTTAGGGAGCTTAGGCAATCTTGATGAAGAACCTACCACAGAATCATTTTAAGAAGATAAAAGACATGCTGAGGTTAGGAGTTTAGGAAATTCGCTTAGTTGGCTATATGAAGGAGAAGCCAGGGAAATGGGAAATTGAATATAATTAGGAGGCTGTCACAAGAGCCCATGATGAAGGTGTGGAACTGGGTTTCCCTGGTGGCCCAGACGGCAAAGAATCTGCCTGCAGTGCAGGAGACCCGGGTTTGGTCCTGGTCAGGAAGATCCCCTGGAGAAGAGAATGGCAACCCACTCCAGCATTCTTGCCTAGAGGATTCCACGGAGAGGGGAGCCAGGTGGGCTACAGTCCATGGGGTCGCAGAGAGTCGGGCATGACTGAGTGACTAAACAAGGATCTTAAAATAAAATAAAACCTTAAAATAAAAGCTGTTTTTCCATGGCATCCTTGGGGCAGTCATACAGCCTCTCTTCTCTTCAGTAAGTACTTTCTTCAAGTTGAAAGATGACTTATTTCTCCTAACAGCTCAGTTCCTGTTTGCTTTTCCTTTTACAAGGGCAGGCCATGTCCTTTATTTTTATTATATCTGAAATATTTCTATTTGATTAACTAATTTCTCCTTGAAGTCATATCCTTCACTTTAATAAGAGGAAAATGAGGCCACTCTATGTATTATTAAACTTCATTTCAGGCTGAAATTGAATTACAGACTAGTAACAGTTCCTCTCATGTTTCCCAAGTTCTTGGCCTGTGACTCATGCTTCTGAATGGTTCTCCTACTTTGGGAGGCAACGCTCGATGGATACTTTTGAGAACTCTGTATTTTGGGAAATTTTAATAGAAATATTCTTACTAACAACGACCCTGGAACTGGGAATCCGCTTCAGGCTTTATCCATGTGAGTTTGATTGTACCTTTGCTGATTTTCTTTTTCTGCATGTAGTGGTATATTCAAAGACCACATTTATCCTAGGATGAGGTGGGGGGATGAAAAGGTCTATCTTATCCATGCTCTCCGATTTCGGCAGTGCACTCTGGTACCATCCTGTCTGGAAAGATGACACTTAAATACTCGGCTCACCTTGTCTGCCTTGAACAGTGCCTGCCTCCTCTTCTCAGGGTAATCACTCTGGTTGGCACAAACTACGCATCGTCACACAGAGTTGGGAGTTAGCAAGGAGATGGGAAGTAATGGTTGAGAATAGAGGCTCGAACGCCAGACAGACCTGGTTAGAGCCTTGGTTCTGCCGGTTCCATGGCTCTGTGATCTAAGGGCAAGCTCCTGAGGTCCCAAGACTCTGATTCTTCATTTGCAAAGGAAGGAACACAGAGATTCCTTCTAGACAGGCCATCGCGAGGGTCAGTGTGTGGCCTTGGAGGAACACCAGTACAGCATCCAGCCCAGAGGAGGCATTCGCACGCACACACCACATGTATCACACCGCCTGGGGCCAAGTACCGCTGCCCTCTAGCTGTGTGACCTTGGCTAAGTCACCCACCCTCTCTGAATCTCTGCTGCCACCACATCAAAATGAGGGAAACGGATGTGACTCATGCAGTCATGGACCCCATCTGCTGAGTGCCTGTTCTACATGAGACACAGAACATCTGCTGAGTGCCTGTTCTACATGAGACACAGAAACATCACATGACCCTGACTCCACTGCCCGCCAGATACCCTGGGTCCTGCCCACGTCCTTGGAGGAGTGCCTCGGATGGGCAGGCAAAAGATGAGGGCATGGGGACAGGAAGCAGCCAAGGGTTGGAGATGAACGCAGAAAGAGATGAATGCTGAAGACCACAGAAGAAGGCTCTAGGGAGACGAAATTACAACAAGACAGAACTATGTCCCCCAAGTGCCTCTGAGAGGTAAAACGATGGAGTGAACCAAGGCCATCAGTGCCAGGGAAACTAAGGGAACAGGCAAGCTGGGAGGCAACGGCATAGTTAGGAGATGATAATGTTTCAGTATGAATTTGAACAGACTCCAGGAGATGGTGGAGGACAGGGAAGTCCGGCATACTGACGTCCATGGGGTCGCTGAGAGTAGGATGCCCCTTAGCGACTGAACAACAATATTTCTTCCGTTTAGCCCGATTGTACCTTTGCTGTTTTCCTGCATGTAGTGGTATATTCAAAGACCACATTTATCCTAGGATGAGGTGGGGGATGAAAGGTCTATCTTATCCATGCTCTCCGATTTCGGCAGTGCACTCTGGTACCATCCTGTCTGGAAAGATGACACTTAAATACTCGGCTCACCTTGTCTGCCTTGAACAGTGCCTGCCTCCTCTTCTCAGGGTAATCACTCTGGTTGGCACAAACTACGCATCGTCACACAGAGTTGGGAGTTAGCAAGGAGATGGGAAGTAATGGTTGAGAATAGAGGCTCGAACGCCAGACAGACCTGGTTAGAGCCTTGGTTCTGCCGGTTCCATGGCTCTGTGATCTAAGGGCAAGCTCCTGAGGTCCCAAGACTCTGATTCTTCATTTGCAAAGGAAGGAACACAGAGATTCCTTCTAGACAGGCCATCGCGAGGGTCAGTGTGTGGCCTTGGAGGAACACCAGTACAGCATCCAGCCCAGAGGAGGCATTCGCACGTACACACCACATGTATCACACCGCCTGGGGCCAAGTACCGCTGCCCTCTAGCTGTGTGACCTTGGCTAAGTCACCCACCCTCTCTGAATCTCTGCTGCCACCACATCAAAATGAGGGAAACGGATGTGACTCATGCAGTCATGGACCCCATCTGCTGAGTGCCTGTTCTACATGAGACACAGAACATCTGCTGAGTGCCTGTTCTACA
Organism: Tragulus kanchil; assembly: GCA_022376925.1. Taxonomy (NCBI): domain Eukaryota; kingdom Metazoa; phylum Chordata; class Mammalia; order Artiodactyla; family Tragulidae; genus Tragulus; species Tragulus kanchil. Next base: position 8,988,398 of record JAIOJX010000002.1, on the reverse strand, counting down.
TGAGACACAGAAACATCACATGACCCTGACTCCACTGCCCGCCAGATACCCTGGGTCCTGCCCACGTCCTTGGAGGAGTGCCTCGGATGGGCAGGCAAAAGATGAGGGCATGGGGACAGGAAGCAGCCAAGGGTTGGAGATGAACGCAGAAAGAGATGAATGCTGAAGACCACAGAAGAAGGCTCTAGGGAGACGAAATTACAACAAGACAGAACTATGTCCCCCAAGTGCCTCTGAGAGGTAAAACGATGGAGTGAACCAAGGCCATCAGTGCCAGGGAAACTAAGGGAACAGGCAAGCTGGGAGGCAACGGCATAGTTAGGAGATGATAATGTTTCAGTATGAATTTGAACAGACTCCAGGAGATGGTGGAGGACAGGGAAGTCCGGCATACTGACGTCCATGGGGTCGCTGAGAGTAGGATGCCCCTTAGCGACTGAACAACAATATTTCTCCGTTTAGCCCAGTGTCAGGAAATACCCGAGAAGCCAGAGTCATTTCTGCCCACTGCATGCAGAGCTTACAGACTGCGGGGAAACTGAGGCTCAGAGACTGGGGAGAAGGTTCAAGCTCCAGATGCCACAGCTGATGCAATGGCCTGCCCTCATTTTCATTAGAAATCTCTTCAATCCTGGGAAACTAAAAATATGAAACTACAGCTCGGCTCCCCTCACAGGAGAAACTCTCTGACATCGCAGAGCTTGAGCCAAGGGGTAGCATCCTAACGGCAAAGACACGGTGGGCACAGCGATGCCTATCTATCCGCCGGCTCCTTTTTCACCCTGTATCGTGGACTCCCCGAGAGCAGATCCTCACTCACACTGTCTCCTAGCGCCCAGCACGCTCAGGACTTATTTGTTGAGTGGGCGGAAAGAATAAATCAACACACAGGCGGTTGGAAAACACGCCTGAGATCAGAAGAGAAAACAGGCGGATTTCGCACTGATCCGAGACAGGCTGCCTGGGTCTCTGCAAGCCTCCGTGGTTGGCCTGACCCTGGCCCGCTGGCCCGTGAATTCGAGAGCCGCTGAGCGCCTACCGTGAAGCAGCCGTGCTGCCGGGGTGACTGATGACGCCTGAGAGTCCCTCTGGACCCCCACGTCCTCCTCTCCTGCTCATGTATAATTCTTGGTTCACTGACGCAGCATGATGTAATGGCCTTTCCATTGCTCTAATGGTCCCGCCTGTCAGAGCGGATTTATCGGAACATACATAGGGGGCGGTGTGGCAGTCTGCTTATTCGAACTTTGCGAAGGAAGTTCAAAAAAAAATGAAGAGTTTACTTAGGCGAACCTCAGAGCTGCAAAACCCCTATGTCCCCAAGTGCCTCTGAGAGGTAAAACGATGGAGTGAACCAAGGCCATCAGTGCCAGGGAAACTAAGGGAACAGGCAAGCTGGGAGGCAACGGCATAGTTAGGAGATGATAATGTTTCAGTATGAATTTGAACAGACTCCAGGAGATGGTGGAGGACAGGGAAGTCCGGCATACTGACGTCCATGGGGTCGCTGAGAGTAGGATGCCCCTTAGCGACTGAACAACAATATTTCTCCGTTTAGCCCAGTGTCAGGAAATACCCGAGAAGCCAGAGTCATTTCTGCCCACTGCATGCAGAGCTTACAGACTGCGGGGAAACTGAGGCTCAGAGACTGGGGAGAAGGTTCAAGCTCCAGATGCCACAGCTGATGCAATGGCCTGCCCTCATTTTCATTAGAAATCTCTTCAATCCTGGGAAACTAAAAATATGAAACTACAGCTCGGCTCCCCTCACAGGAGAAACTCTCTGACATCGCAGAGCTTGACCCAAAGGGGGTAGCATCCTAACGGCAAAGACACGGTGGGCACAGCGATGCCTATATATCCGCCGGCTCCTTTTTCACCCTGTCTCGTGGACTACCCGAGGGCAGATCCTCACTCACACTGTCCCCCTAGCGCCCAGCACGCTCAGGACTTATTTGTTGAGTGGGCGGAAAGAATAAATCAACACACAGGCGGTTGGAAAACACGCCTGAGATCAGAAGAGAAAACAGGCGGATTTCGCACTGATCCGAGACAGGCTGCCTGGGTCTCTGCAAGCCTCCGTGGTTGGCCTGACCCTGGCCCGCTGGCCCGTGAATTCGAGAGCCGCTGAGCGCCTACCGTGAAGCAGCCGTGCTGCCGGGGTGACTGATGACGCCTGAGAGTCCCTCTGGACCCCCACGTCCTCCTCTCCTGCTCATGTATAATTCTTGGTTCACTGACGCAGCATGATGTAATGGCCTTTCCATTGCTCTAATGGTCCCGCCTGTCAGAGCGGATTTATCGGAACATACATAGGGGGCGGTGTGGCAGTCTGCTTATTCGAACTTTGCGAAGGAAGTTCAAAAAAAAATGAAGAGTTTACTTAGGCGAACCTCAGTCATGCTTTCCTGGGTCTCCAGAAATGACCTTCCCCTCTCTCCCTCCCCCCAGCCCCCAGCCCCGGCCAACTCCAGAGCCTCCCTTTTATTGGCTTCAAGGCATGTGAGAGCTTAGTTCCCCGACCAGGGATCCAACCGGTACCCCCTCGAAAGGAAGCACGGGGTCCTAACCACTGGACTGCCAGGGAAGCCCCCCCACAGCCCTGATGGCAGCCCGACCCAGACAAACTTAGTTCCCTTCTTGAACTACGTGTTGAATGAGTGAACAGAACGACAGGAACAAACGCCCGCTATGATTTCCAATGAATGCAAAAGACCTTATTTCCCACAAATAATGTTTCCTATTTTGGAACGGACAGTATCCTTAACATCTTTAATCTATGGCTGGATTTCTATAGGTCCCAGGCTTGCAGCACACTCACATCCCTTCACCTGGGGATCAAGGCCGTGGGCTCTGGAGTTCCTGGTTCTACGACTTAGCAGCTATGACCTCCGACAAGTTACCAAACTCTCAGACCTCAGGTCATTCATCTTGAAAGGAGATGGGAATGCCAACCGGCTCAGGCCAGATGCAGGGCATAGCCAGATAACACAGGGCGAGAGCATCGCCGTCTCAGGTGAACCCTGGTCTTGTCGTGTGAGAATGGCATCACCTGCCTGTTTTACAGATAAAGCCACCGAGGCTCGGGAAGATGCCCTGATTTTCCCAAGGTCACAGTGCCACCCAAACCCAGGACATCTAGCTCAGCACTGCCCACCAGCCAGAGTCACTTGCCAGTCTGGAGTTTGCCCAGATTCTGTCTGACTCTCTAGCCTCACCTAATTCTGAGGGCACAGAACAGCTTGCATTCAAAGGAGTAGCCGGGACTTTATCTTCCAGAAGGAAAGCTAACACATCCTGACAACCCCCACTGGGTTAGAGCCAGGGACCCTGAAATTACATTCAGCACCAAGGGGAAGATGGAAGGCTTAATGAATCTATGAGCTGCATTTATTTACAGCAAGTGAGAAAATCAATCGATGTTGGTGCCTGAAGCATCTTCAAAGTGCCCACGACCTGTGGGCACCTCCATCCAGCCCTACTGAAGACCCCTTCTCCACTGGCAACAGTAGGAGCGTCCTTGTCACCCACACTCCCTTTCACAAGCCTTAACAGAGGCTGAACATCAGAATGACCTGAGCCCCATCTGAAAAGTAAATATCAGCAGACGTATGTGAGATCTACCCAGAGAGGGATCGGGTTCAGAAGGTCTAAGGTGAGATCTAGTCTTTGCTTTTCAAAAGCTCTGGGTAGTTTAAACGTGCAGCCAGGGTTGAGAGCCCTCGGGGTAGGTCGTGGTTATCGAGTGGCTGGTTAGATGGAGACATCAAGTCCGTCCCACTGTGGAGTGCACAGGCGTGCTCAGGAGTCACAGGGACTCAGTGATACCTGATATACATAATGCATCATCCCTCCAACCGGACCCCACCCCCAGGTCCTGCAGGGCTCTTACTACCTTATCAAGATCTCATAGAGGACTCCACTAGGCCTGCTCACACCTGGCTTTGGCGTCTCTATCTCACTCTGCTAAAACTGCCCCGGGAACCACCATGAGTCTCTTCTCCCACCTGGAGTTTTATTCTCCATATATTCAACTCTCCTCACCAAGGCTCTCAGGGAGGGAACTGGAAAGAAATCAAGGCAGGAGGTTTCGTGGGACATCTCTGTTGGCTCAGAGAGGAGAAATGAGCAGGCACTGAGGGAAGGCAAGCTCAGATGGAGTCCACTGGATGAGGCAACTCAGAGAGCCAGGTGATGGGCACAGACATCTGTCTGTTGCTCACCCCACTGACAAATGGCACGGGTACTGGGAGAGCAAAAAAGACCTCACTGCGTTTCCCCGGGAGAATAAACAGAAGTTGGTCCTACCTTTTATTTAAATCTCAGAGATACCTATTATGCATGCTCCGCTGCTCAGTCATGCCTGATTCTTTGGACTGTAGCCTGCCAGGCTTCTCTGTCCGTGGGATTTTTCCAAGCAAACATACTGGCGTGGGTGGCCATTTCCTCCTCTAGAAGATCTTCCTGATCCAGGGATTGAACCCATGTCCTGATGGGCCAAAGCACAACTGCACACAGGCCAGGCCTTCGGACGGTAGAGGCTAGACAAACAGACCATCTGTGTTTCTCTAGTTACGTGCTCAGCTCAGATACATTTGCATAGGAATCTTGGAGCAGAAAATGTCATCTTCCTCCCTAGATGTCTGAACTGTGCAGGCCACGTCCACGCCACCAATTAAAAACAGGCCTGCAGTGAGGGCTTTTGGCCACCGTGGGTGATGACCCATCTCTGGGAATGGAATTTCCCCAAACAATTACATTTCTCCATGTGCCCACGGACAGGTGCAGACGGGGCCTCTTGAGAGGTGATTAGACTGGCTCTGAATGGAGCACCTCAGGTCCTCGGTTTCAGAGAGCAGCGACGATGTCTGCAGGACCCGCTGGCTCCCAGCCCTCCTCCTCTGCAAGGGCCCTCCCTGCCAGTCACAGACCGGCGAGGCTTCGCCTGCCTCCAGGAAGCCAGGAAAGCAGTTTCTATTTGTGCCAGCCCCTCTGCTCCATGGGGCTTCCACTGTGGCTCAGTGGTAAAGAATCTGCCTGCCAACACAGGAGACGTAGGTTCTATCCCTGGGTCAGGAAGATTCCCTAGAGAAGGCAATGGCGACCCACTCCAGTATTCTTTTCTGGGAAATCCTATGGACAGAGGAGCCTGGTGGGCTACAGTCCATGGGATTGCAAAGAATCAGACACGACTTAGTGACTAAATAACAACAAAAACCAAAAACTGCTCAGACATGACTGAAGAAACTCAGCACACATGGATGCAGTCTCGGACCCTCAGATTTCTATGTAGGATCACCTCCTGACTCTGCTAACTTTATCTCTACAAAAGAACCACCCTTGAGGAAAAGGCGAGTGAACATAGTTCAATGTGAGAACCAAGGATAATTACCAAATCCCGTTTCTTTTTTTACTGAAGAATCGTTTCTGGAACATCTGTGTGTGTGTGCTACATTGCTTTAGTTGGGTCCGACTCTTGAGGACCCTACGGAATATAGCCCGTCAGCCTCCTCTGTCCGTGGGATTCTCTCGGCAAGAATCCTGGAGTGGGCTGTCACACCCTTACCAGCGGGTCTTCCCATCCCAGGGATCGAACCCATGTCTCTTGTGTCTCCTGCATGGGCAGGCAGGGTATTTTTTACCACTTACGCCGCCTGGGAAGCCCCCTTTCTATGTATATTATCTTTAATAATTACATGCACGATGATGCGGTATCAGCTCCACTTTTATAAAATGAGAAAACTGAGGCTCCTCAGTGACCTTCCCAGGGTCTCCCAGCAGGAGAGGGACGGCACAGAGGGCGGGGCCTAGCTCTCCAGCTGTTGTCATGGTAACGCGCTCTCCACCTCCGGCTGAGCTCCCCTCTTATTTCACCGGTTGGAGAAGCAACATTCCTGCCAGGCTTCCCAAACTGAATAAACTGAGAATAATAGTCCATGTCCTAGTTAATTTTAAGAAACTAATAAATCAGGGCAGCGTGTTCGCTGGCCTCCCTCCACGGTTTCCAGGATCACCGCACGCCGCAGCGCGGAGTGGGCAGAGGCGGCCTCGCGCAGGGCCAGGCTGGCTCTCTCCAGGCTTTTCCTGAGGTCCCGGAGACAGATGGGGGAGGACAAGGACTCGCCCAGCACAGAGAAACCCGCCAAGGGTGAGCAGCAGAAGGATTTCAGAAAACGTTGCTGTTTGGGATGGAGAGGGGAGAACAGCGTGCTGGGGGTGAAAAAACCAGGTGCTTTCTGAGTTCCAACACAGAGCTGGAACTTGGGTTAACAACCTTCCCTGCGTTTGGCCTCTGTTTCCACCTCTTCCAAAGGCGATGGTGGCTGGCGTGAGAGCTAAACTGTGTCCCCCACAATTTCATCTCAAGGCCGACCCTACAGTCCCTCAGAGCATGACCATACCAGGAGACAAGGTCTTCACAGAGGAAATTAAATTAAAACGAGGTTGCAGGGTTCCCTGGTGGTCCAGTGGGTGGAGTCCGACTTGCAGTGCAGGGGACACCGGTTCCATCCTTGGCCCGGGAAGATTCCACGTGTGGCAGAGCGGCTGGACCCGTGTGTCCAATGACGAGCCAGCGCTCTGGAGCGCATGTGCCTAGAGCTGGTGCTCTGCACCGAGAGAGGCCACTGCCATGGGAGGCCCACATAAGCCAAAGGATGGAGATGGATGAAAATAAATAAATAGAAAACCAATAAAAGAGGCCAAAGTTTAAAAAAAAAAAAAAAAAGTAATCCAGAATAAAACGAGGCCGTATGGATGGGTCCTGACCTTCTGTAATTGTCTTTTCAGACTTCTTGAGGACATTCGGGGTACACATTTAGGGTTCTGGGGGGACAGCAGGGAAGCATGTGGTCAATGTCACCCCCTCTGCTTCTCACAATGACCCTGTGACAGGGGGTATGATTATACCTAGAAGGCCTGGAGATGGTGGCTGGGCATGACTCTAGATCAACACTAACGTGTAAGGCAGAGCTGATGCTGGACACCCAGGCCCCTGGCTCCCTATAGCACCTTCCGCATGGCTAAGAGCACAGATTTGGGAGTCGGACCAACTGGGTTTGAATCCAAGCTCTGCCGCATCCTAACTGTGTGAGTCTGGACAACCCCGCACCATCTTGGATGGTAACAAAATGGGGGTGACGGTAGCCCGTGCCTCACAGGGGGGCAGGATGGTGAACTAACCTCGGACAGCGTTTAGGTGAGGCCCTGACGCCTGCTCCGCGTTCATTCCCCTAACACGGCAGTTATCCTGATCTGTGAACGCGAGTGGCTGAGCGTGGAGGGAACTGGAGGGCACGGGGACACTCGTCAGCCTTGGCCCCGCCTGGCCATCTCTGCGCTCGGACCATGCCGGTGGTTTCTCAGCAAATGCCCTTTCCTGGGGAGGGGATACTGACACCGGAGAAAGTCAAGCTGCTTCTGGAAGGGAACAGCCAGGAAGGAGCTGGTTCGAGGGTGAGGGATGGTCCAAGGCGGGACCCATGCAGCCGCTCTGCCTTAGATCTTTCTGAAGGATTAAAGTAATAATAATTATGTAGATATGAAGGTGGATGCATCTGGAACCTTGGGCAGAATCCATAAAACTGATGGGGTGTGAGACTCCAGGAAGCTGTTCAAGCAGTTAGTCGGTACTGAGCCGTGACCCAGGTCTCCATCAGCCCTGAGGGTGCAGCCGAGAACAAGGTGGTGTTCATTCGGGTGGGTCACATCAGGCCAGGAAGACTTACTACAGGGATACCTGCCAGAGTACAGGAGTGATAAACTGAGGAGCACGTCCCATGGACACAGAGAACACCCTTCGGAGCAAGTCTCAGGCTGGACGGAATCCTATCTTGATCTTTGCCCATGGAGATGCTTTTGTCTTTCTTTTTTTGGACCCATGACATACATCACTGCGTCTCAGTGGCCTCATCTCTAAAATACCAGAGAAAAGGGCCAGGGAATGAGACAACAAGCCCAGAACCGGACAAGAGCTTTACTTCTTCTTTTCCAATCTGGATTCCTTTTATTTCTGTCTCTTCTCTTATTGCTGTTGCTAGAACTTCCAGGACTATGTTGAATAAGAGTGGTGAAAGTGGACACCCTTTTATCATAAACGGATGCTGTACTTTGTCGAAGGCTTTTTCTGCATCTATTGAGATTGTTATGTGGTTTTTGTCTCTCAATTTGTTGATATAGTGTACCACATTGATTGATTTGCAGATATTGAAGAATCTTTGCATGCCTGGGATGAACCCGACTTGATCATGATGTATGAGTTTTTTGATGTGTCATTGAATTCTGTTTGCTAGGATTTTGTTGAGGATCTTGGCATCTAAGTTCATCAGTGAAATTGGCCTATAAGTTTCTTTCTTTGTGTTGTCTTTGCCTGGTTTTGGTATCAGAGTGATGGTGGCCTCGTAGAATGTGTTTGAAAGTGTTCCTTCCTATGCACTTTTTTGGAAGAGTTTTAGAAGGACAGGCATTAACTCTTCATTAAATGTTTGGTAGAAGTCACCTGTGAAGCCATCTGGCCCTGGGCTTTTATTTTTGGGTAGATTTTTGATCACACAGTCGATTTCCAAGCTTGTGACTGGGTTGTTCATAGTTTCTATTTCTTCCTGGTTCAGTCTTGGGAGATTAATCTTCTCTAAGAAACTGTCCATTTCTTCCAGGTTGTCCAGTTTGTTGCCAAATAGTTGTTCATAATACTCTCTTATAACTCTTTGGATTTCTGCATTATCTGTTATAATCTCTCCTTTTTCATTTTTGATTTTGTTGACCTGGTTCTTCTTTTTTTCTTGATAAGTCTGGCCAGTGGCTTGTCAATTTTGTTTACGTTTTCGAAGAACCAGCTTGTTTTATTTATCTTTACTATTGCTCAGCATCACTGACGGCGGAAGCACCTCGAGCAGGGACAAGGACAGCAGCAGCGGTCACACCAGGGCCATGACGACAATGGTGACGACAGAATGGAGATGCCAGTGACGGGACAGTCACAAAGGTGGTGAGGCTCGCTGCCGGCGGCCATGCCAGTGAGGGAAATGAGGAGGTCCTGGTGAGCTGACCCCAAGTGTGAGGCTGCCAGGCTGGATCTGGAGGGGATGCTGGTGATAAGGGTGTGATCATCGTGACGTCACAACACGGGTGACGCAATGCCGAGCACGTTGGTGGGAGCAATGCGCAGGTCACGTGGCTACCTTAGCTGCTCTCTTTCTCCCCACCCCCGAGGACCCACGGGGGCTGCTCTGCAAGTCAGTCTGGACCTGGCAGCCACGGGGGTCCTCTGCGCTGGCTGCCAGGTTCCCCAAAGAGCAGACTGGCCTTTCCACTCGGGTCCTCTCCAGCTCCGTCTCTGCTCCCGGCCTCTGCTCGGGCAAGCAGCACCTCGCTCGGAGGAAATGCCAGCCTCGCCGAGGGGAGCGGGAGCCCAGGCGGGCGGGGGCGGGAGCGTCTCCCAAGGTCAGGATGACTCAGCCGTCTCAGAGACGCCTCGGGTGGCAGAGGCGGCGCAGCCGCTTCGGGAGCCGCCAGAGCCCTCTCCACCGTGCCCTCTGTCATGGCGGGAAGCCTGACTCACTGTTTCACCCCTCAAAACCTAGAGATCGGGTTTAGCTGCCCTGGGCTTTTATTTTTGGGTAGATTTTTGATCACACAGTCGATTTCCAAGCTTGTGACTGGGTTGTTCATAGTTTCTATTTCTTCCTGGTTCAGTCTTGGGAGATTAATCTTCTCTAAGAAACTGTCCATTTCTTCCAGGTTGTCCAGTTTGTTGCCAAATAGTTGTTCATAATACTCTCTTATAACTCTTTGGATTTCTGCATTATCTGTTATAATCTCTCCTTTTTCATTTTTGATTTTGTTGACCTGGTTCTTCTTTTTTTCTTGATAAGTCTGGCCAGTGGCTTGTCAATTTTGTTTACGTTTTCGAAGAACCAGCTTGTTTTATTTATCTTTACTATTGCTCAGCATCACTGACGGCGGAAGCACCTCGAGCAGGGACAAGGACAGCAGCAGCGGTCACACCAGGGCCATGACGACAATGGTGACGACAGAATGGAGATGCCAGTGACGGACAGTCACAAAGGTGGTGAGGCTCGCTGCCGCGCCATGCCAGTGAGGGAAATGAGGAGGTCCTGGTGAGCTGACCCCAAGTGTGAGGCTGCCAGGCTGGATCTGGAGGGGATGCTGGTGATAAGGGTGTGATCATCGTGACGTCACAACACGGGTGACGCAATGCCGAGCACGTTGGTGGGAGCAATGCGCAGGTCACGTGGCTACCTTAGCTGCTCTCTTTCTCCCCACCCCCGAGGACCCACGGGGGCTGCTCTGCAAGTCAGTCTGGACCTGGCAGCCACGGGGGTCCTCTGCGCTGGCTGCCAGGTTCCCCAAAGAGCAGACTGGCCTTTCCACTCGGGTCCTCTCCAGCTCCGTCTCTGCTCCCGGCCTCTGCTCGGGCAAGCAGCACCTCGCTCGGAGGAAATGCCAGCCTCGCCGAGGGGAGCGGGAGCCCAGGCGGGCGGGGGCGGGAGCGTCTCCAAAGGTCAGGATGACTCAGCCGTCTCAGAGACGCCTCGGGTGGCAGAGGGCGGCGCAGCCGGCTTCGGGAGCCGCCAGAGCCCTCTCCACCGTGCCCTCTGTCATGGCGGGGAAGCCTGACTCACTGTTTCACTCGCCTCTTCTGCAAGTCTAATGAGGGAGCCTAGAGATGTCTGTGGTTGAGCTGCCACGGAGGGTACAACTCCAAAACCATGGAGCAAATTCCTCCACGTGCGCTGGGAAAAATCTCCCTGGAGGCCCAGAGGGCTGCAGGCCCTCCCACCAGCCACCCTTGCTCAGCCCGAGGGCCAGAGCCTGGGAGATGAGAGCAGCAAGCTACTCCGTTCAGCTTGTGCTTTGTTGGGGAACGAGATGAGGAAGAATTCCGAACAGGACAACCCATTAAATCACAGCATGTTCTGGGGACATGGCAGAAGTGTAGGAAGGTCTGCCTAAACAGACATGGGTATTACAAGCCCCGGCCATGTCAAGGTTTAGGCCCACCGTATAGATTAAATCGCTGAATCCTAGTAAAAGTGCCAGGCACTGTGAGGGTGGCATTGCTATCTATGAACCCCTTCCTTTAACCTTTAAAGGAAGAGGCTCAGCGGTTAAGTGGCTTGCCGAAAGTCACAGAGCAACGAGGCCACTGACCTGGGATTCACTCGCAGACTGAGTTTTAGGCCAGTGGTTCTCACCAGGGGTGGCCGCGATGAGCGTGGGCACAGGGCATGAAGGGGCAGTTCTCTCCCTGAAAGGGACACTTGGCAGAGCCTGGAGACACTTCTGGTTGGCACAAGTGGGTGGGCGCGCTGCTAGCATCAGGTGAGGAGAGGCCAGAGATGCTAAAAATCCGACCATTGCATAGGACAGCCCCCCTCAAAGAATTATCAAGCTCAAGACATCGGTAGTGCTTTTGGTGAAAAACTCCAGCAGTTTAAGGAACACAAAGCAAGATTCACAGAGGAAAGCCACTGCCCAGAGCTGCTATGATGATCAAGGCAGACGCTGACCTCGGGCCACGGGGGCAGCATAGTCCTCACACAGGCAAACAAGTAGGGATGGGGTTGTTACTAAATACCTAGCTTGGGGAGTGACAGATCTCACCACAAGATGGCGCAAGTGAGTGGTGATGGTGACATTTAACCAACGGGGCTCATCTTTTTCCTTTGAGTTTTTTTTTTTTTTTTTTCATTTCAATGGGGATTATGCTATTTTAACCTGTTAGGGCAAAAAAATACTCCTTGACTCATGTGTCAGGATTTGCATAGCGGATTTTGCGAGCTTCTGACAGCTTTATCACGGTTCCTAGAATCAAGGATTATTTTCCCCTTGGGGAGTTTGGGAGTCTGTGCTCACTTCCCCCTATCCTCACCCCAGTTTCACTTAGCATGGTGTCCAAAAGGTGCTAATCTGAATTCGTGGAAGACGGCGTGAGAACTGAGTACAAAGAGCAGAATTTTGACTGGCAGATCTGAGGGGATGCAGAGAGGAGGGAAAAAAGGGAAGGGAAGGTTTTTCAGGCAGAAGAACTGTAAGAAAAAAGTGACAGACAACGAGGGACGTCTTTAACGAGGGACCTTGGGCAGACTCGGTCATCTCTTTGGATCTCATTTCCTCACTGTAGTTTGGTGTCACAATCCCTGCCTTGACAAACCTTGAATTTTTACAGCAAGAAGGCAAGATCCATGGGCAAGGGAGAACACATTAAGCTCTAAAAGGGCAACAAGTGGAGGTTATCACTGCCTTGTGCTTGTGACCGTGTTCCCCTTGTCTTGCATTTCCTACAGCAGGTAGCGCAGGGCTTTGAACAAGAGGGGGCCTGAGATAGGTATGTTTCATGAGATACAAAAGCTTATCTGCTTTTCCTTCTAGTGCCCAACTTACGCTGAGCACTATCAGCTTCCACCGTCCGTGTCTGAAGAGTTGGACACAACTCAGCGACTGAGATTTCCTTGCTATGGGCGCTCTGCTTGGCACTAGAGGGTGCTGAGCCGCACTCCCAGCCCCTGCTCACAAGATGCCAGTAGCAGAAAGCTCGGTAGTGCTTTGGTGAAAAACTCCAGCAGTTTAAGGAACACAAAGCAAGATTCACAGAGGAAAGCCACTGCCCAGAGCTGCTATGATGATCAAGGCAGACGCTGACCTCGGGCCACGGGGGCAGCATAGTCCTCACACAGGCAAACAAGTAGGGATGGGGTTGTTACTAAATACCTAGCTTGGGGAGTGACAGATCTCACCACAAGATGGCGCAAGTGAGTGGTGATGGTGACATTTAACCAACGGGGCTCATCTTTTTCCTTTGAGTTTTTTTTTTTTTTTTTTCATTTCAATGGGGATTATGCTATTTTAACCTGTTAGGGCAAAAAAATACTCCTTGACTCATGTGTCAGGATTTGCATAGCGGATTTTGCGAGCTTCTGACAGCTTTATCACGGTTCCTAGAATCAAGGATTATTTTCCCCTTGGGGAGTTTGGGAGTCTGTGCTCACTTCCCCCTATCCTCACCCCAGTTTCACTTAGCATGGTGTCCAAAAGGTGCTAATCTGAATTCGTGGAAGACGGCGTGAGAACTGAGTACAAAGAGCAGAATTTTGACTGGCAGATCTGAGGGGATGCAGAGAGGAGGGAAAAAAGGGAAGGGAAGGTTTTTCAGGCAGAAGAACTGTAAGAAAAAAGTGACAGACAACGAGGGACGTCTTTAACGAGGGACCTTGGGCAGACTCGGTCATCTCTTTGGATCTCATTTCCTCACTGTAGTTTGGTGTCACAATCCCTGCCTTGACAAACCTTGAATTTTTACAGCAAGAAGGCAAGATCCATGGGCAAGGGAGAACACATTAAGCTCTAAAAGGGCAACAAGTGGAGGTTATCACTGCCTTGTGCTTGTGACCGTGTTCCCCTTGTCTTGCATTTCCTACAGCAGGTAGCGCAGGGCTTTGAACAAGAGGGGGCCTGAGATAGGTATGTTTCATGAGATACAAAAGCTTATCTGCTTTTCCTTCTAGTGCCCAACTTACGCTGAGCACTATCAGCTTCCACCGTCCGTGTCTGAAGAGTTGGACACAACTCAGCGACTGAGATTTCCTTGCTATGGGCGCTCTGCTTGGCACTAGAGGGTGCTGAGCCGCACTCCCAGCCCCTGCTCACAAGATGCCAGTAGCACCCTCTCCCAGTGAAATCACATCTGTCCCTCCATGCTGTCAAGTGTATCCTGGGGATGGAACTGCCTCCCACTGGGGGCGCTAGATGAAACAGTGTCCAAGGCACTGACGTTCTGGGCTCAGCAGCACCGTTATGGTCTCCTCTCTCCAACGCCTCACACCATCCCGTGCCTGCCTGCGGTCCCTCCAGATGCTGGGCGCTGGGGCAGGTCACAGTGTCGGTCCTGTGCTCCGTGCTGCCCCTTCATCAGCATGGCCTCTGACACCAGGGTGAGAGGACCTTTTATTAGCTCTTTCTTTACAGTCCCCACAAGACAAGGCCATCTCCACAGGTCAACACTGAAGAAACAGGTCTTGGTCGCTCTGGGTCCCCGACTTGCTCCCCGCTGGGGAGGAGTGACGGGCTGAAAGGGGGAGATGGTCACAGTTTGAAGGGCAATGGTTCCCAGTTCTCTACGAAGTGGAAGCGATGCTTTAAAAACCACACAAGAGCATCCTTCTGCTTTGAGGATCTGGGTCCTCGCACATAAGAGCAGTTGGGTAGACCCCAATTGTCATAGATTTGGCCAGATGCAGACCTATCTCCCTGCTTAGCAATGCCCCGTAGTCTGTGTTTGGCAAGAGAACTATTAGGAAGTTCTTTGGGCTCAGGACAAAGCCCTATTTCCTAATGAATTTTTATCATCAACCAAGTAGAGCCATGCCCCCATCTGATTCCCGTGGAATTTCTCAAGGGCTTTACAATCCAGAGGAACCAGGGTGGTGATGTGCCCTTCAGAAACCCCAGTACCTGGCACATGGCAGAGGGTACGTAAGCCTTCGTTGACTTCTTTTGTTGAGGGACAGCCCAGCAATGGGATGGTCTGTGAGGTAGTGGCGTCCCCATGACAAGAGGAAAAACATGGCCACACAAGAGAAATGATCCAGACGCAATTTTCAACATGAGTTTCAAATTAGATTAGGCATCTTTAGACATAGGTGCCAGCTTTGAGGTTCTATAGTCCTGTGGCTTGGCAGAAAATGAAATAAATCCAAAATAACTAAGTAATAATAGTACCATAAGGCCCTGGGATTCTGGGAGTTGAGTCACTTATCCAGGGAACACCAAGAACATCTTGAAAGCCATCCCTTTATAAATAAGCCAGAGAATACTGTGTTACTCACCCAGTCAGACCATCTGGCATGAGATTCGCTCAACTTGAAACAAAAACATCACCCACTTGCTTGTATGTCCTCTCTTAGTTTGGGTTTCCCCAAAGAAGAGCCCAAGACAAGGATGTGAGGTGCATGATTCATCTGGAGGCCACCCCAGGAAGCTGGCGTGAGGGAGCAAGTTGGGCAGCAAGGCGCACAGCCAATGAGAGCATGTGCTCCTGGCCTCGGGGGCTCGATTCTCTAAGAGAACCACCCGAGAGGCTCCCAGAATCTCCCAGAATTCTCTGCATGATGAGCAGGACGCTGGAGCACTTACCCACGTCTCCTGGGCTGGCACCAGGGTTGTTCGCTGCCCTGCACTGTGGACCATACCAGGTTCATCGGCAGCGCTGAGCTGTCCCAGCAGCCACAGCTGAAGTGATGCGTGGGGTGAGGGGACAGGACCTGGGGCCCTGGAAGCAGCACCAGAGCCCGGACCCCCTGCCTGTCAGTCTCCATACGCCAACCACAGCCTTCCACGCTGATTGAGCTGAATCCTAATTTGTGTAAGTGTCAGCATGGTGCTGGAGAAGACTCCCGAGTGTCCCTCTGACCACAGGGAGATCAAACCAGTCGCTCCGAAAGGAAATCAACCCTGAGCATGCCTTGGAAGGCGTGATGCTAAAGCTGAAGCTCCAGCACTTTGGCTACTGGCTGCAGAGAGCCGACTCACTGGAAAAGGCTGAGAAAGATGGAAGGCAGGAGGAGAAGGGGGGACAGAGGAAAACATGGTTGGATGACATCACCAACTCAGTGGACGTGAATTTGAGCAGACTCCAGGAGACAGTGAAGGACAGAGGAGCGTGCCGTGCTGCAGTCCGTGGGTCACAAAGAGTTGGACATGACTTAGTGACTGAACAGCAGTAGCATCCTCATGAAAAAAAAGGAGCCTCATGAGGTCAAGCCAAGGTCTCGTCCCCTGTGTGGGACCTGGTAGAAAGGAGACAGTGAGTCCCGTGGGGGATGGATGATTCCGGTCAGTGCCTGTCCTCAATGTCTCTAAGTTGCTTCCACCTCAGAATGAGGAATGGGGCTGAATTCGAGCTCCCTGAGAAGCAACAGACCTGTGACGTATTTTAAGGGAGAATTATGAGGCTGCGCGGATTGGAGAGATGCTCCATTCTGGGACCCGTCTTTGGACATCACTGTGGTTCTACCAAGAATCTCAGTCAGCATGGTTTCAATCAGCCAAGTCCAGATCATTCGGCCACAGAAAGCTTGTGATAGAACCCAGTAATGCCAAGAGGAAGTGGAATATCCAAGACAACACATTGGGTATGGTTGGCCAAGAGATGCCTCTGGTTCCGTTCAGCTCAAGAATTCTATAAGCACTGTAAACTTCTGACTATACTGAGCATGACAGACTTACTTGATTCAGGGAAAAAAATGTTATCCCAGCGCTTCCAAAGGTGAGGAGGCGGCGAGCTTGCAGCCATGATGGGAATTGTTTCAAGAGAATGGATGCTTTTTTTTGCTTGTGTGTGTGTTTAGTCTCAGCCGACTCTTTGTAAAGCTATGGACTGTAGCTCACCAGGCTCCTCTGTCCATGGGATTGTTCAAGCAAGAATACTGGAATAGATGGTCATTTCTTCCTTCAGGGGATCTTCGCCACCCAGGGATGGAACCTGCGTCTCTTACGGCTCCTGCATTGCAGGCAGATTCTTTCCATGCTAAGCCATCAGGGAAGCCAACTTACCAACAGTGCTGGCAATACTGGCATGGAATGGAATTCAAGTATGGGAATCAGACAATATCAGACAATCTTCATGTGGGATCCACGTTTGTTCTTGTGTGATGAGTGTGAACCTTCAAAATATATACTAATTCGTGTGAATGCATATTTTTCCTGGTTAAGGACTCGGTGCTTTCAATAGATTCTTTTTTTTTTTTTTTAGGTTAGAAATGGGTTTATTCAGATTCAGAGAAAGCACACTCTACAGACAGAGTGTGGGCCATGGCAGAGCAAATCCAGTGGCCTCAATAGATTCTTAAAGGGACCTGTGAGTTCCTAAAGCCCCCCAGACTCCAAGGTGGCACAGGTTGGTGTCCCCACTTCCATGGGAAATGCATAGCCAGACATTGTCCGTACAGTGGGTCTGAGCCATCCCCGTTCCTGGCTGGAATTCTGCCTCCAGTACACTCATTAATGAACTCTCTGCACTAATTCCCCTCAGGCTTGTTATCTCTTCGACTTTGGCCCTGTACTTGACCTCTCTATCCCCTGTCTCTTTATCTGTCAGGTGGGAACAGCACCATGTCACGGTAAGGGACAAAGAGGATGATGAAACATCACAAACCTGCCAGTTTAATAGTAGTGGGGCATTCAACCAAATGACCCACCCTCACAAAAACAGGCAAGACTTCCCTGGTGGTACAGTGGTTAAAAATCCACCTTCTAAGGCAGGAGACGTGAGTTCGATCCTTCGTTGAGGAATGAACGTCCTAAATGCCCTCTTCTCCTTTTGCCTTCAGTCTTTCCCAGCATCAGGGTCTTTCCCAATGAATCAGCTCTTCACATCAGGTGACCAAAGTGTTGGAGCTTTAGCATCAGTTTTTTCAATGAATATTCATGATTGAGTTCCTTTAGGACTAACTAGTTTGATCTCCTTGCAGTCCAAGGAAGAGTACACTGGTGATAATATTTTGTAAATTAATTTGGGCAAATTTAGACCTTTAAATTGTTTACTTATGTGTCTAAAACGAACTCAGAGACATAAGCCCAGGAAGGTCCTTCAGCATTATTTATGATAATGTAATAGTGGGACAAAGTAATCTCCTTATACTAAACCCAAGAGAAAGAATATTATGCAGTCATTAAAATTACATTAACAAAATTACATTAGCAAATATAAACTAATATCATCTTAAAATACTAATGTTCTATGTAAATGAAATGAACAGGATTTTAAATGGTGTGATGAAAGCTTTAACAAAGAAAATATCTGCAAGAGACTCTGTAAAATATTGAGTATTTTTTCTTTTATGTGCAGCTTGGGTGATTTTCTTTATCAATCTATCTTCTGTTATGCATTTACCAATATTTCAAAGGAAATATTTCACATTTCCTATTAATTTTACATAGGAAACATAATTTTAGAATCCTTAGAATGTATTTGCAAACCATACATCAAGATACTTCTATGTCTTGGTTCAGGTCTACCAGAATCTTCTCAAACACAGGATCTGCTCTTTTTAAAGAATGTCACATTTTCATCTGTGGAAACCCTCTAATTCCTATTACTTAAAAAAGTATTTATTTATTTGGCTGCGTTGGTCTTAGCTGAGGCACTCGGGCTTAGCTGACTCTGGGCATGTAGGATGCTCGTTCCTCGACCAGGGATTGAACCTGTGCCTCCTGCATTAGAAGGTGAATTCTTAACCACTGGACCACCAGAGAAGCCCCTAATTCCTACCACTTATCCAAATTCAAATCATGCTCGAAGGGCCTGCCAAAATTCCGCTTTGCCAAGTCATCTGCAAACATCAACTGAGCACCTATCAGCTCCTGCAGAGAAAGAAAGGAATAAATAAAAGCTAAACCCTTGAGAAGTTCAGGGAGATGTCAGTGTTTAAACAACAAACAAGAAACGAGGACTCAAAAAAAAAAAAAGGGAAAAACAAGGACTCGGTGGGGCAAATGCTCTGCCTGGGGGTTGGTCTGTGCTTTGAGCTTATTTCTGAGGAAACCTTGGGAAGCACTGTCAGATGGGAACAGTCACCGACGTACCCTGATGCCAGAAAGCAGAACATTTGAGCAGGGTTACAAAGGAGATGTGAGATTAGCCAGGTAAAGAGGAGAGTGCGTGACACAGAAGAGACTAAGGAAGTGTCAAGGCAGCGGGCTTGAAAGGCAGGTGGTCAGCTGCACAGCCGGCAGGAGCACAGATGCACCGGGCTGGGCAACGTCAAGGGAGGCTGGGGGCTTATGACTATGCTCGTGAGACTTGAAATGAGTGTGTAAGCATGGAGGTCTCCGTGTAGCTTTGGTCTTAGAGGCTGGAATGGGGAGGTGAGACTGAAGGGTGAATAACAGATTTTAAAGGGGAAACTTCTCTGCAAGAGACTCTGTAAAATATTGAGTATTTTTTCTTTTATGTGCAGCTTGGGTGATTTTCTTTATCAATCTATCTTCTGTTATGCATTTACCAATATTTCAAAGGAAATATTTCACATTTCCTATTAATTTTACATAGGAAACATAATTTTAGAATCCTTAGAATGTATTTGCAAACCATACATCAAGATACTTCTATGTCTTGGTTCAGGTCTACCAGAATCTTCTCAAACACAGGATCTGCTCTTTTTAAAGAATGTCACATTTTCATCTGTGGAAACCCTCTAATTCCTATTACTTAAAAAAGTATTTATTTATTTGGCTGCGTTGGTCTTAGCTGAGGCACTCGGGCTTAGCTGACTCTGGGCATGTAGGATGCTCGTTCCTCGACCAGGGATTGAACCTGTGCCTCCTGCATTAGAAGGTGAATTCTTAACCACTGGACCACCAGAGAAGCCCCTAATTCCTACCACTTATCCAAATTCAAATCATGCTCGAAGGGCCTGCCAAAATTCCGCTTTGCCAAGTCATCTGCAAACATCAACTGAGCACCTATCAGCTCCTGCAGAGAAAGAAAGGAATAAATAAAAGCTAAACCCTTGAGAAGTTCAGGGAGATGTCAGTGTTTAAACAACAAACAAGAAACGAGGACTCAAAAAAAAAAAAGGGAAAAACAAGGACTCGGTGGGGCAAATGCTCTGCCTGGGGGTTGGTCTGTGCTTTGAGCTTATTTCTGAGGAAACCTTGGGAAGCACTGTCAGATGGGAACAGTCACCGACGTACCCTGATGCCAGAAAGCAGAACATTTGAGCAGGGTTACAAAGGAGATGTGAGATTAGCCAGGTAAAGAGGAGAGTGCGTGACACAGAAGAGACTAAGGAAGTGTCAAGGCAGCGGGCTTGAAAGGCAGGTGGTCAGCTGCACAGCCGGCAGGAGCACAGATGCACCGGGCTGGGCAACGTCAAGGGAGGCTGGGGGCTTATGACTATGCTCGTGAGACTTGAAATGAGTGTGTAAGCATGGAGGTCTCCGTGTAGCTTTGGTCTTAGAGGCTGGAATGAAGGGGAGGTGAGAGGCAGGAAATCCTATCAGGCAAAGATGAAGGGTGGGGGGAAGCTGCAAACACAGGAGCCGTGAACTTCACAGACAGACGCCCAGCCTCCAGCAGACTCTCACGAAGCACCACAATAAGTCAGGCCCAGGCTGAGCTGCCACATTTGGAAGCAAGCCCTTCCTTCAGCAAACCCTGGCCACGTGCAGGAGAGCGCACATGGTGTGCCAGGCATCTCTGATCCAAATCTCTCAAAGGATGCCAACTGGACCACTAATTCTGGAGGACATTTGTAGATAAAAGCCCCAAATGCAAAAGGGGTCCACGTGGCAATCGAGTTTGGGAAACGCTAGATGAAGTCAGACTTGCTGGACTTCTCCGAGCCTTTAATGAGCTACGGAGCGCTGTGTGCTTAGTCACGTCAGTCGTGTCCGACTCTTGGTAACCTCATGGACTGCAGCCCAAGGAAAAGAATTCTGGAATGTGTTGCCATGCCCCCCCCCAGAGGATCTTCCCAACCCAGGGATCAAGCCCCCATCTCCTGCACTGCAGGCAGATTCTTTTCCTCGGAGCCACCAGGGAAACCCTAATGAGCACTATGCCTCTCCAAGTGATGGCTGTTTCCCAAATCATTGTGCCAATGAAGCCTTCTTTCCCTAATTGATTAATGTCTGTGAGAACACACTCTGGAAGATGCTACCAGGCCATGTTATATGGTGTGTGTGTGTGTATGCCATACAGGATGCAATGCTTTCTTTAAAAAAAGAAAAGAAAACCTGGGGCTTCCCTTGTGGCTCAGTGGTAAAGAGTTCGCCTGCCAATGCAGGAGATACCAGTTTGATCCCTGATCCGGGAAGATCCCACATGCTGGGAAGCAACTAAGCCCGTGAGATAAAACTATGCAGCCTGTGCTCTAGAGCCTTGGAGCTGCAACTATGGAGCCCATGAGCCACAACTACTGAAGCCCGTGTGCCCTAGAGTCCGAGTTCCACAACAAGAGAAGTCACCACAACAAGAAGCCTGCTCACCTCAACTAGAGAGTAGCCCCTACTCCTTGCAACTAGAGAAGAGCCTACAGCAGCAGTGAAAACCCAGAACAGCCAAAATTAAATCAATAAAAATTTAAAAAGAAAGGAAAACCATGCTCCATGCTTGACCCATCTCAATCTCCACATCCCTGTGGCTTAGGCTTCTTCTGTTGGCCTTCCTTTCTCCCCCATCCCCAACCCCTTCTGCACTTTCTGAGTGCCAGGGACTGGTGAATTTCATGCTGGACTGTGCTACTTTATCCTCAGTTGACCCTGTATTTACAACCAGGATCTCTCAAAGAGTCTAAACTCTGGTGCGATTCATTCTCTTTCGCTCTCTCTCTCTTTCAAGTCACGTGTATCACTGAAGTTTGTGCACTGCTCTTGGCTGCAACATAATTCACCTCTTCATTTATGACTCTGATATTTGTGGAAAAATATTGTCCCCAAATGCCATTAGTTTCAACTCCTCAATCTGTCTTTCCTGACACTTAGTCAATGCTTCTCTGGCTCTAATTCATCATATCGGACACAATGCAAAAATTGAATTAAAACATTTCAGGGCAGGAGGAATACAGATTATGACACAGGATGCGGTTAACATTGGGAAAGGTGATACTGGAGAAGATACAATTTGAAAACACTTAAAGAGGAAATTACTTTAGGAGGGGCAAAAAAGCCCAACGTAGGTCTATCTAAGTGTGGGCCACACAGCAGAGAGCTTTTTGTTCTCAACCGGTGACTTCACACTATGTAGCTACAGTGGATTCTCTAAAGCTTCTCCGTTAAACCTGACTTTTCACCAGGAAAAAGTTCCCTATTGTCCCAGGGGAGACAGCTTTGTTGATTATCCAAGGAGGGCTCCGGGAAGTAAAGCGGTGAGAGCCTGGGCTAGAATGAGTGCTGCCGCTTCCTGACTGTCAATTCCAGAAAGGAAGATACAGGCATAGGCGGCTTCTCATGGTATGTCTAGGATCTAGCACAGGCCTGGTGCATACTTGGTACTTAACACAGTGAGTCTCCTACATAAGAACACGCTCCATTCTGACAGTGTGTTCCTAAGTCCAATTTGGTCATAAGTCCAACAAAATTAGCCCAGGTACAGCTAGCACACGTAGCTCTATAGGAGTGTATTAGAATAGATCTATAATACTTTTCACACAAATGATACATTAAAAAAACAAGAGATATAGAAAACATTTTAAATCTTACAGAATAGGACCATGAAAAGCACGGCAGTATAGTCCAACAGCTGGCATAGAGGGCCTGGCACGGGGGGAACAGGCAAGAGGAGCTGCTGGTTGGAAGCGGGAAAGGCAGTGGGAGACGGCAGAGCTGGAGGATCATCAGCAATGAAGATGGAGGGCAAGCTGCCATCTCACTCACACTTGACGGTGATGGAACACACATTCGCATCTTTGAAAGGTCACATCTTAAAAGTTCATATATAGGAGAGTTGCTGTGCACATTTTACAAACGGGCTCAGTAGACGCGTGGATGGGTGGGTGGGTGGGTGAAGAGACATACGGACGGCATGCCATGGTCAGCACGAGCTCAGGTCAACACAACTACAACACCCACTACTACTGCAAAGAACAGCAACAAGCGTCATATGATAGCAGACACTGATAAATGGCCCAGGTACGTTTTTGGGGTATAGATTATCCTATCACGTAGTGGGTACATGACATCATGTAGTGGGTACAGGTGGTGTTACCTTCACTACTTGACAAAGAAACTAGAATTTGGAATGGAAACTTGGTCAGAATCACAGAGTTAGGAAGTCATCGTCAACGACTCTCCACCTCTATCTGGTGACAAGGAATTTCAACATGACAACAATGTCAGTATCGATACGGTGACATAGAATATCAACGGGAAGCTGATAAAAGCTGCTCCACCAGCCCGGTTACTGACCTGCTGCAGTGTTTTACATTCTGTTTCTTTCTTTTCTGCACTCATTCATTTAATACTTATTCTTTTTTATACCCAGAGTTGAGCACAAAGACTGCAGACAGTAAGAGCATAGTAATTCACAATGACTATATTAATAGGTGAAAAGCTAACCCTATTTTCGGTTGGGTTCCCTCGTAGGTGAAAAGGGGCATTTATTGGGCAACGACTCTGCACTCGGCACTATGCTAGAGGCATTAAACGTGTGAAATCATTTCATTCTTAACAACAATTTGAGGCATCCATTTTTTCTCCCTAAAAATTTACCCACAAAAAATCTAAGAGTTGGGTGCTAGGCGTGTCTTTCCTTTCACAATATCTGCTTCCTGTTACCTCAAAATGAAGCACCACGGTTGAAGTGAGGGGTGGCTCTGGAGATTAATTCCCTGGGTTCTCAGGCTGCCTCTGCCATTTTGCAACTGTGAGTGCCTTTGAGTGTGTTACCCAACTTCTAAGGGCCTCAGCTCTCACGGCTGTAAGATAGGCAAGATGACAATCATGGCACACGACCCCTAATTTATTACTGGATTAAGTAAGTAAAAGCTGGAAAAGAGTGTAAACAGAATTTAGAGTAAAATCATCATTTGATGTATAAATCTACTTGTCTAGTTCAATAAGCATCAGCATGTTTATACTGGGATTAAGTTGATTTTACAGATAAATACAGGCAGAATTGACATCTTTATATAAAAACCTCTTACTTCAAGGGCCTGTCAAGCCCTTACATTTATTTAGTGACTTTGTGGTCTACCTGCAGAGCCATTTTCATATAACACTTGCAAGTTTGGTTGTTAAGTTAATTCTTAAACATTTTTTTTGTTACTATGTCAGTAGGTCCATGATCCCATTAATATTCATTCCTGTGTGTCATTTTTTTTGCTCCACCACCTTACGAAATCTCATCATAGCATATTTAACTGATTCTTTCATTTTCTAGGCATTAAACCTGTCATATGAAAATGGCAGTAAGTTTACCTCCACTTTTCTGATTTTCACATTTCTAATTCCTTTCTCTTGGATAATCACATTGGCTAGTATCACTAGTACGAGGCTAAACAGCAGCACTGATGGCGGATGCCCTTGCCTTTCCTACTTTAAATGCTTTCAGTGTTTTCTCAGTAGGCACGATGCTGGTTTTTTAATTAAAGTAGGTCTTTTCAAAAGATTTTTTTAAGTACATC
This sequence comes from Tragulus kanchil, assembly GCA_022376925.1. Taxonomy (NCBI): domain Eukaryota; kingdom Metazoa; phylum Chordata; class Mammalia; order Artiodactyla; family Tragulidae; genus Tragulus; species Tragulus kanchil. Next base: position 8,964,256 of record JAIOJX010000002.1, on the reverse strand, counting down.
GATTCTAATTTTACTAAGAAAAATGTCAATAACTAAACGCTGATTTTGTCAAATGTCTTTTCAGCTTCTATCAAGATGATCGTGAGCTTGTTCTCTTTAGATCAATTTACTACGATGAAAAATGTTACAGATCTTCTAATGCTACATTGCAGGACAAATTCCATTTGATCATGGAATATTCTTTTAATGCAGTGCTGAATTCTGGTAATATTTTATTTAGGATGTTTGCTTTGATAGTCATAAGTGAAACTGGACTGTATTTATTTCTGTACAGCCTTCACTGAGTTTTGAAGCCATGGTTGAAGGGGTGGCTCTGGAGATTAATTCCCTGGGTTCTCAGGCTGCCTCTGCCATTTTGCAACTGTGAGTGCCTTTGAGTGTGTTACCCAACTTCTAAGGGCCTCAGCTCTCACGGCTGTAAGATAGGCAAGATGACAATCATGGCACACGACCCCTAATTTATTACTGGATTAAGTAAGTAAAAGCTGGAAAAGAGTGTAAACAGAATTTAGAGTAAAATCATCATTTGATGTATAAATCTACTTGTCTAGTTCAATAAGCATCAGCATGTTTATACTGGGATTAAGTTGATTTTACAGATAAATACAGGCAGAATTGACATCTTTATATAAAAACCTCTTACTTCAAGGGCCTGTCAAGCCCTTACATTTATTTAGTGACTTTGTGGTCTACCTGCAGAGCCATTTTCATATAACACTTGCAAGTTTGGTTGTTAAGTTAATTCTTAAACATTTTTTTTGTTACTATGTCAGTAGGTCCATGATCCCATTAATATTCATTCCTGTGTGTCATTTTTTTTGCTCCACCACCTTACGAAATCTCATCATAGCATATTTAACTGATTCTTTCATTTTCTAGGCATTAAACCTGTCATATGAAAATGGCAGTAAGTTTACCTCCACTTTTCTGATTTTCACATTTCTAATTCCTTTCTCTTGGATAATCACATTGGCTAGTATCACTAGTACGAGGCTAAACAGCAGCACTGATGGCGGATGCCCTTGCCTTTCCTACTTTAAATGCTTTCAGTGTTTTCTCAGTAGGCACGATGCTGGTTTTTTAATTAAAGTAGGTCTTTTCAAAAGATTTTTTTAAGTACATCGATTCTAATTTTACTAAGAAAAATGTCAATAACTAAACGCTGATTTTGTCAAATGTCTTTTCAGCTTCTATCAAGATGATCGTGAGCTTGTTCTCTTTAGATCAATTTACTACGATGAAAAATGTTACAGATCTTCTAATGCTACATTGCAGGACAAATTCCATTTGATCATGGAATATTCTTTTAATGCAGTGCTGAATTCTGGTAATATTTTATTTAGGATGTTTGCTTTGATAGTCATAAGTGAAACTGGACTATAGTTTTCTATTTCTGTACAGCCTTCACTGAGTTTTGGCATCATTGTTTTGATTCCTTTATAAAAAGAATTTGGAAGTTTTCCTTCTTTTGCTTTCTGAGCTGAATATCTTAAAAGATGTGTAGGAATTAGCCAAGGGGAAGATGATGTGGGGATACTAGGAAGAAGCATTATACCAAAGGCACAAATATAAAAAACAAACATTGGTATGTGAGATTTCCTGAGTGCCTGCTGCCTTCTTCTCTCAGTCAACCCCCAATGCCTGTTCAGACACTGCTGAATACAATCCTTTCCTCTTGTATCTTGAACACAATATTTCCTATATTAGTGGTTTTTTCCTTCTTCAACAAGACTATGAGACCCTTTGTTCACCACAGAGAAGCAGAGAAAACTCTCTTAAATGAAATTCCAGCAACACACTGGCATCTAAAGAACTGAGCTAAGGTATGTCAGTAATTAAGTAAGTCACACCCACACCAGTACACTTGCCTGGAAAGTTCCATGGAAAGAGGAGCCTTGAGGGTTACAGTCCATGGAGTTGCAAAGAGTTGGACATGACTGAGTTTGCACACAGTCCTAATACACATTAAAACTTAAGCTACTGGATAGATTTTTTTCCAACTAATAAACAACTTTCCCCACAGATTTTTCTTAAACTTCGAATGCTTGCCAGCCCCAAATCAAGAATAATATCACACACAAAAAAGCAGTACTAAGATGAGTTGGAGGCAGCAGCTACCTCGGAGTTTCACAACCACTTCTGGCAGACCTGTCGCTGTGGGGTCATCTTGTACCTTGTGCTAATGTCTTTTCTCCAGGCACTTGTCAGAATGAAATATACCCGTGTGTCACGGCGCTCTGTCAGAACAGCATGGCTCCCAGCAGCTCTGCCCCGCCCAGACAGACTTGAGGATGAGATGTGCAATTCCCACAGAAACAGAGCATACTACCGGGTGCTCACTAGGTGCCTATTAATGCTACATTGCAGGACAAATTCCATTTGATGAATATTCTTTTAATACAGTGCTGAATTCTGGTAATATTTTATTTAGGATGTTTGCTTTGATAGTCATAAGTGAAACTGGACTATAGTTTTCTATTTCTGTACAGCCTTCACTGAGTTTTGGCATCATTGTTTTGATTCCTTTATAAAAAGAATTTGGAAGTTTTCCTTCTTTTGCTTTCTGAGCTGAATATCTTAAAAGATGTGTAGGAATTAGCCAAGGGGAAGATGATGTGGGGATACTAGGAAGAAGCATTATACCAAAGGCACAAATATAAAAAACAAACATTGGTATGTGAGATTTCCTGAGTGCCTGCTGCCTTCTTCTCTCAGTCAACCCCCAATGCCTGTTCAGACACTGCTGAATACAATCCTTTCCTCTTGTATCTTGAACACAATATTTCCTATATTAGTGGTTTTTTCCTTCTTCAACAAGACTATGAGACCCTTTGTTCACCACAGAGAAGCAGAGAAAACTCTCTTAAATGAAATTCCAGCAACACACTGGCATCTAAAGAACTGAGCTAAGGTATGTCAGTAATTAAGTAAGTCACACCCACACCAGTACACTTGCCTGGAAAGTTCCATGGAAAGAGGAGCCTTGAGGGTTACAGTCCATGGAGTTGCAAAGAGTTGGACATGACTGAGTTTGCACACAGTCCTAATACACATTAAAACTTAAGCTACTGGATAGATTTTTTTCCAACTAATAAACAACTTTCCCCACAGATTTTTCTTAAACTTCGAATGCTTGCCAGCCCCAAATCAAGAATAATATCACACACAAAAAAGCAGTACTAAGATGAGTTGGAGGCAGCAGCTACCTCGGAGTTTCACAACCACTTCTGGCAGACCTGTCGCTGTGGGGTCATCTTGTACCTTGTGCTAATGTCTTTTCTCCAGGCACTTGTCAGAATGAAATATACCCGTGTGTCACGGCGCTCTGTCAGAACAGCATGGCTCCCAGCAGCTCTGCCCCGCCCAGACAGACTTGAGGATGAGAGTGTGCAATTCCCACAGAAACAGAGCATACTACCGGGTGCTCACTAGGTGCCTATTAAGAGATTCCTCACAGGCTCAGATTTTAACATTCAGCTATATGAACCTTGAGCTTGCACAAGGAATATACTGCATGGCCTAAAAAATGAGACCACACCACCTCCCTCGAAGGGACACTCTGGAACAACAGCCCCCCGCACAGGGATCTGGGGAAGCTAACAGCAATGATAGCAAGAGTGAACATGAGCAGAGGACCCATGCCCATGCTGGGTTTGGTACCTAATATCTTTATTTTTCACAAAAAAAAATATTATTATCCCTCATTTGGGGATAATAATATTACCTACCCTTTATAATAAACCTTTTAGTTTAGAATAGTTATAGATTACCAGTTACAGAAAACTGGCACAGTTACAGAAGGCTCTGACAGACCTCAAACCAGCGTCCTCCAACTGTGGACACCTCTGCACGTCTATCCCAAGCAATGAGTTAATATTGATACATCACCATTAACTGAGTCATCCTCTATTCAGATTTTCATCATTTCCCACCATACTGCCCTTTGTTCTCTTAAAGGATGCCATTTGGAACACCACAGCCCATTCATTCACGCTCCTTGGGCGTGTGTAGACTGGGAAAGTTTCTCAGACTTTGCACATTTTTCATCTTACCAGTTCTGAGGTGAACTCATCGGGGGTTCTGTGGAGTCTCTCTCAACTGGGGTGTGAGTGGTGCTCTCATGACTAGGCTGGGATCTGGGAGAGGCAGAGTGCCATTCTCCTCACATCACATCCATGGTGCATGCTATCAATATGACATCATTCTTGATAGTGACCTTGACCAGCTGGCGGAGATCGTGTTCATCAGGTCCGTCCACTACAAAACCATTCCTCTTTTCCCTCCTTACATGCTGTACTCATTGGAAGGAAATCATTTTGTGAGTCCATTTGTAGGGGATGGGGCCTCATGCTCCATCTCCTTGAAGGGGATTCTCTACATAAATTATTTGGCATTTTCTGCGCTGGAAATCTGTCTAGAAGCAATGATATCCCAATAGCAATGAGCACACCCACCATCCAGATCTTGATTTCTAATACCTTTCGAGGTCCAATAACGAACTGGGAATGTCAGAGAAAGGGCTGATTCTCAGACTGGGGCAGGGATGATGCAAGAGGAGCCTGGAGTGTTAAACACTGCATAAACACACGCAGGCACATACACAGCATGCCGAAAGGACAACAGGAGCCAGTTGAGAGAGCTCTCAATGGCCGAAGCTGGATCAGTCTGAGTAACAAAATAATGCTGAACCAAATTATGACCGGAAGTATAAAGTACACACCCACAAGCCCATATGGACACACAGACATGATTATATTATCAGTGTTTAAAGATGAGGGAGCTGCGTGGCTCACCTAGATTCAGTAACTGCTTCATGCTCGCAGAGCAAATGGAGGTGGAGCCAGGACTTCAGCCCGGATACTCTGCCCCCAGAAACAGGTCCGTAAAAGTGTCAGACACAGCACTCATCACTCCTTGCGATAAGGTGTGCCAAGGGCTCAGGAAGGCAGGAGGTATGGCCAGGCTCTCAACAGCTGCCTACAGCTGTAATTGCCACGGTTATTGTTATTTCCCAACTCCAGGCTTCCCCCAGGCTGCCTGCTTCCTTGGCCCACAGGGCCATTTTCTCTTGCTTGAATCTCACGTGTGCTTTAAGGCTGGGCTGGAGCCTTGCCTGCCTCCTGGCCAGGTGGACCCTGTCAACATGACCCTGGTAGCAGTCACCTGGGCACCCCCTCCGCCTACCCATGCCCTCCTGTGGCTCAGACCTCAAGGTGTACCAAGCTGCGGAAGGGCAGAGACACTGAGCCACAAACAATACGCACTTTGAAATGTCCACTGCACGCATGCCCAGAACAGTGTTTGAGCAGCAGCAAGCACTTAATGCATGTCTGCCAAATGAATGGATGGAAGGATGCATGGATGGTCAGAAGGGCGACGGATGGGTGGAAGAGTGAATGAATGAATGAACATCTTTGCAGAAACTTGACCTCGTGGAAGAAACAGACAACATGAACTGTGTTTTTAACACTCTCCTGATGCCTACTTGGAAAGTGAGTCTCCGCGTGGCCCAGTGGCTGGGAGGGATGTTTATAAGTCACTAGCCTGCTCCCTCTGGCAAGCTCTCTGAGCCATTAGAGAGCCCTGTTTTCTGGCCTCAAACAGCCCAGATCAATAAGAAAAGGAGAGCAAGGTGCTTGGCCAAATTCAGCCTTGGAGCCACGAGGGATCTGGTTACACAGCTGGCAGGGCTGGGAAGACCCCACCCAAGTCAGGACGCAAAGGAGCTGAGCCTGCTTCCGGGAATGCCTTCCTTCTGGTACTGCTGGAAATAGCCGCTGTGTTCATCACAAGAGGCAGCGTTTCTGGACCACTCCACAACGTGTCAGACACTGGGTGAAGCGCTCTTCTGGCCTGGTCTCACTTATTTCTTGCCACTGCCCAGAAAGGAGGTCAGGCTCACCAGATCAGGAGACTGAGGCACAGAGAAGCCAAGGAAATTCTCCAAGGTGGCAAAGCCCACAGCTGGCTAAGCAGGGAAAGCTCCTGGGTCCAAGCCCTTCAACCACTCCTGTAGGTTTCGCTGCACTTCCTACTTTGCAAATCCTTGGGGAGACCCCTTGTTTCCTCAAGGCTGTCCTGGTCACCCTCAGCTGCATGTCACTGATGGTGAGCCATAGGAGCATTTGTGCCGATGGTATTCTTCTCGTGTGTGTGTGTGTGTTAAATCCTTAGTAATGTTTGACTCTTTGTAACCCCATGGACTGTAGCCCTCCAGGTTCCTCTGTCCATGGGAGTCTCCAGGCAAGAATACTGGAGTGGGTTGCCATGCCCTCCTCCAGGTGATCGCCCCGACCTGGGGATCGAAGCTGCTTCTCTACGTCTCCTGCATTGGCAGGAGGGTTCTTTACCTCTGAGCCATCAGGGAAGCCCAATTGTCTCATATCCATGCCTTATCAGCTCCTCCATCTTCAATCCGACTCTCCTTTAAGGCGGGACCGAGGTTTCTTTCTCCCTTTGCACAAAGAGGGCACTCAGTAGGCGTCTAATGTCCACTGATGGACGGGCAGCTTCACTGGGGCTGTCATCTCCAGGCTGCCTTGTTCCCCTGGAGTCTTTGGCTGCTCTGTGGAACTGTAATGTGATCTACTGGAATTGACTCTGAATCCCAAAGCAGGCACTTAATAATTTGGGTAAGTGGCTTATTCTCTCAGAAACTTTATCATGGCTCTAAATGGGACTAACAGCCTATCTGCTAGGGTTGTCAACTGATGCCACAATTTTTTTTTTTTTTTTTTGCCACTTCTATTGGTGTTTCATTTATTTGTTTTCATCCATCTTTGTTCTTTGGCCCATGTGGGCCTCCCATCGCAGTGGCCTCTTGTCACAGAGCACCGGCTCTGGGTGCATGCGCTCTAGAGCTCTAGCTCGGTAGTTGGACACATCGGTCCAGCTGCTCTGTGGCACGTGGTTCCTCCCAGGCCAGGGATCGAACTGGCACCCCTTGCACTGCAAGGTGGTGTCCTTACCCACTGGACCACCAGGAAATCCCTGCCACAAATATGTACTGAGTGCTGAGGCCACAGTCTAAGAAGCCTGCGGTCCAGTGTAAGAAGCACATGTGTCAACATCAGGCACATCTGTAGCCTCCCCGTGTTTCGCTGCACTTCCTACTTTGCAAATCCTTGGGGAGACCCCTTGTTTCCTCAAGGCTGTCCTGGTCACCCTCAGCTGCATGTCACTGATGGTGAGCCATAGGAGCATTTGTGCCGATGGTATTCTTCTCGTGTGTGTGTGTGTGTTAAATCCTTAGTAATGTTTGACTCTTTGTAACCCCATGGACTGTAGCCCTCCAGGTTCCTCTGTCCATGGGAGTCTCCAGGCAAGAATACTGGAGTGGGTTGCCATGCCCTCCTCCAGGTGATCGCCCCGACCTGGGGATCGAAGCTGCTTCTCTACGTCTCCTGCATTGGCAGGAGGGTTCTTTACCTCTGAGCCATCAGGGAAGCCCAATTGTCTCATATCCATGCCTTATCAGCTCCTCCATCTTCAATCCGACTCTCCTTTAAGGCGGGACCGAGGTTTCTTTCTCCCTTTGCACAAAGAGGGCACTCAGTAGGCGTCTAATGTCCACTGATGGACGGGCAGCTTCACTGGGGCTGTCATCTCCAGGCTGCCTTGTTCCCCTGGAGTCTTTGGCTGCTCTGTGGAACTGTAATGTGATCTACTGGAATTGACTCTGAATCCCAAAGCAGGCACTTAATAATTTGGGTAAGTGGCTTATTCTCTCAGAAACTTTATCATGGCTCTAAATGGGACTAACAGCCTATCTGCTAGGGTTGTCAACTGATGCCACAATTTTTTTTTTTTTTTTTTGCCACTTCTATTGGTGTTTCATTTATTTGTTTTCATCCATCTTTGTTCTTTGGCCCATGTGGGCCTCCCATCGCAGTGGCCTCTTGTCACAGAGCACCGGCTCTGGGTGCATGCGCTCTAGAGCTCTAGCTCGGTAGTTGGACACATCGGTCCAGCTGCTCTGTGGCACGTGGTTCCTCCCAGGCCAGGGATCGAACTGGCACCCCTTGCACTGCAAGGTGGTGTCCTTACCCACTGGACCACCAGGAAATCCCTGCCACAAATATGTACTGAGTGCTGAGGCCACAGTCTAAGAAGCCTGCGGTCCAGTGTAAGAAGCACATGTGCAAGCCAAAGGCTTCAACATCAGGCACATCTGTAGCCTTGGAGTGGCTCGGTCTGGGCTGCCAGCATCTCCTTTCCATCCACGTCTTAGAGGTTCATCCCTTAAAGTGCTCTTTAACGCTTCGCCATGCATACATGTTAAGTCACTCCATGGACTCCAGCCTGCCAGGCTCCTCTGCCCCTGGGATTCTCCAGGCAAGAACTCTGGAGGTGGGTTCCCATGCCCTCCTCCAGGGCATCTTCCCGACACAGGGATCGAAGCCACTTCTTGTATGCCTCCTGCATTGGTAGGCACATTCTCTGCCACTGGTGCCACCTGGGAAGCCCCTTTTTGCTTCCCCAAATAAGGTCTTTCCTGTCCAAGACTGTGGCTTAACACTGAGCTCCAGAATTAGCCAGCCCCTGATGCTGTCGTGAAGCTGGTATGCACTGTGGGCATCCTCCTGTGCCTCCTCCAAGCCCCGAGCACCTCATCTGTAAAATGGGCACCCCAACAGTGCCTGCTCCCCCAAGGCTGTTCAGAAGTTGGAGTGAAGACATAAAAGCATGTAGGACAGAGCCTGGCAGGGTGTGCTCAGCGGAGCACAGACCCCTCTCCTTGGCACAAGCTGCTGGGCTCCCTGTGAAGCAAGGGGTGTGTGTGTGTGTGTTCAGTCACTCGCTCGTGTCCTACTCTTTGTGACCCCATGGAGCCCGAGGCTCCTCTGCCCGTGGAATGTTTCAGGCAAGAATACTGAAGTGGGTTGCCATTTCCTCCTCCAGGGGATCATCCTGACCAAGGATCAAACCAATGTCTCCTGTGTCTCTTGCACTGACAGGTGGATTCTTTAGTACTTCACCACCTGGGACATCCCAGGAAGCCAGGAGAAATGCACACAAACTGAAGTCCTGCTCCAAGGGGAAAAAAAAGTGCTCCTGGAAGGTTGGTTTCCTTAACAAAGTCGGAAGACAAACAGGAGAGAGAAGATGAAAGAAAGTACAGGAAAATGAGCAACAATGTAGAATCTCCCACCAGCGCCATGACAGAGCCATGACAGAGGAGCCTGGGGTGCTGTAGTCCATGGGTTGCAAAGAATTGGACCTAACGGAGCAACAGAACAACAACAACAATTATGAGTATCATCTTACTTGTGACTGTGCAACAAACCTATGTGCTCAAAAAGAGTAGCCTGTATTTTGGATGAGAAGGAAACCAAAGTTTGGAAGGGGGAGAAAATAATAGAGCAATTCTGCAGAAGGACTGGAAAATGAGACCAGGTCATTCTGTGGAGAGCCTATGTGTGTCCACAACTATAATCTCTTGAGATTCAGCCCCTTCAGATGGCTGGGATTGACAAGGTATCCCATTTTCTGTATGGAGTACAACGCACCCCACAAGGGACGGCCCACACTGATGAGGTGGGGGCCTTTCTGCCTCCTCCCTGCCCCCATCCAGCTTGGTCCTTTGTGTTTGGCATCTCCTAATTACCCTGATTCCTAAATACAAGAAACAATAATATTCCTCGATTGCTTCCTCCTATAATTTCATGTAACAGGTCCCCTCAAATAGAAAGCCCTTAATTTTAATTGCATATTATGTTCCCTTTCTGAGGGCAGACAGCTATTTTTTCATTCAGCTAATTGTTCCAGAGACAAAGACATGGAGCATATCACACCAAATTAAGTATTTGCACGTTGCTGTTACTACTGGGGCTATGTTACATTCCCCTGGTTTCCTTTTGAGGATCTCCTAAAGAAATCATGGCATTTTCCAAAAATGTTCTTCTTGGCTTATTCTACCTATGATCACACAAAGGCCAACAAATCCCAGAGTAGTACTATTACTGGCACTGATAACAGTAATTAAGCCAATGTAAAGATGTACAGCCATGCTTTCCTTGATATAAGAGGGGAAAGAATACAGTGATGATGAATACCTACTCCGCGCCATGTGTAGAGCTGGGCATAAGAAAGACCTTGCCTTCTCCATCTTCTTCATCCAAGAACTACTTAGGCGATTCTAGCGTCCCCACTGTTGCTGTTGAGAACTGAAGAAAATGCCTGTCTGCACCCCACACAGCTGGGTATCGGGAGTGGCTTTCAAGTTCAGGACACTGTGAACCCCAAGTGTGGGCCCTGGTCCAGCTGCTCCAGAGACTCAGGGCCCCTTCCAGCCTCATCACTCACTCCATGAGGATGAGGCAGGGGCAGGAGGCGGGTGGCAGGGGAATGCCAGCATGTCACCCTTGGTACCACGATACTGCGGAAGAGCCAGGGCCAGGGGTCACACAGGCTGTACCCAGATCCTACCTCTACCCCTGCTCAGCTTGGTTCCCTTGGTAAGTGACTTTCCTTCCCTGAACCTCAGTGTTCTTGTCTATGAAATGGAGCTACAGCCAGTACCTGCCTCGGAGGGCTGTGGGGAGCATTGCATGGCACAGGGTCTCTAAAGTACCAAGCGTGGCTCCCCATCCATGAAAAGCACTGAGTTTTTCCTGTAAGTCCCTCTTTCCAAACAGACAAAAATCTAACCCATGTCTTCTTAAGAGTGCACAATCCAAAACGCCCCACTGCCAAACCATTCCTGACCTCTTTCCCCAGACATCCAGCCACTTTCCTTTGAAGCCCAGGTGCTGACCTGGTCTAGGGGGACACAAGGCAGGTGGGGGTGGAGACGGAAGGGAGGCGACGCTCTGGAGGAAAGGCTCCAGCTGCTGCAGAGGCGCCAAGGCACGCAGGGGCTGGGGCATCACACACAGTTCCTCACAGAAAACGATGTGGGTTTCATTTCCAGGGTGCTGGATCGTCATGGCGACAGGGCCAGCGCGGGGAGGGAGCTGTGGACGCTGCTAGGCTGCAGGAAGCCGGAGGGGGATGGGGTGGACAGCAGAGGTCAGAGGGAGCCTGGGGCTCAGGAGAGGCCGTGAGGCGAGGCGAGGGAGGTGGCGGCCCCACTGACCCAGTCACACCCTCATAACAGTAATTAAGCCAATGTAAAGATGTACAGCCATGCTTTCCTTGATATAAGAGGAAAGAATACAGTGATGATGAATACCTACTCCGCGCCATGTGTAGAGCTGGGCATAAGAAAGACCTTGCCTTCTCCATCTTCTTCATCCAAGAACTACTTAGGCGATTCTAGCGTCCCCACTGTTGCTGTTGAGAACTGAAGAAAATGCCTGTCTGCACCCCACACAGCTGGGTATCGGGAGTGGCTTTCAAGTTCAGGACACTGTGAACCCCAAGTGTGGGCCCTGGTCCAGCTGCTCCAGAGACTCAGGGCCCCTTCCAGCCTCATCACTCACTCCATGAGGATGAGGCAGGGGCAGGAGGCGGGTGGCAGGGGAATGCCAGCATGTCACCCTTGGTACCACGATACTGCGGAAGAGCCAGGGCCAGGGGTCACACAGGCTGTACCCAGATCCTACCTCTACCCCTGCTCAGCTTGGTTCCCTTGGTAAGTGACTTTCCTTCCCTGAACCTCAGTGTTCTTGTCTATGAAATGGAGCTACAGCCAGTACCTGCCTCGGAGGGCTGTGGGGAGCATTGCATGGCACAGGGTCTCTAAAGTACCAAGCGTGGCTCCCCATCCATGAAAAGCACTGAGTTTTTCCTGTAAGTCCCTCTTTCCAAACAGACAAAAATCTAACCCATGTCTTCTTAAGAGTGCACAATCCAAAACGCCCCACTGCCAAACCATTCCTGACCTCTTTCCCCAGACATCCAGCCACTTTCCTTTGAAGCCCAGGTGCTGACCTGGTCTAGGGGGACACAAGGCAGGTGGGGGTGGAGACGGAAGGGAGGCGACGCTCTGGAGGAAAGGCTCCAGCTGCTGCAGAGGCGCCAAGGCACGCAGGGGCTGGGGCATCACACACAGTTCCTCACAGAAAACGATGTGGGTTTCATTTCCAGGGTGCTGGATCGTCATGGCGACAGGGCCAGCGCGGGGAGGGAGCTGTGGACGCTGCTAGGCTGCAGGAAGCCGGAGGGGGATGGGGTGGACAGCAGAGGTCAGAGGGAGCCTGGGGCTCAGGAGAGGCCGTGAGGCGAGGCGAGGGAGGTGGCGGCCCCACTGACAGTCACACTCTGGGCCAGGACGGTGCAGCACCCGCGTGCTCAGTGAAGCTTACGAGCCACGTGTCCTCTGACCGCGACTAGTGACAATTCCCCTTGGCCAGATTTTAGCCTGGCGGGCCCTGGACCTTGACCCTTGCCCTGTCGTTGGCCTGCCCTCCCGGGTCTTCATAAAGAAACCTGCTGAGTCTGTTTAGTCAGGGCCCCCACTCCCGGTGGGCTTACGGCTCTGCGTGCATCACCCAGCACCGTGTCCAGCAGAACATGGCATGTTTCCAAAGATGAATGAACAAAAGAAGGCATCAGTGAGTTCACCCAAGTGGAGAGCAGACAGAAGGAAAGGAAACACTTTAAAAGAATGCGATGGCATGTTTGAGATTCCAGGATGGAGACAGCTCAACAAGCACGCAAGCACAAACAAGGAGGCTGTGCACCGTGGAAGATTAAGAACCGGGGACCTAAAGCCAGTGAGGCACAGAGCAGTAAACCTCAAAGGGCAGTGGATCATCCACAGAAGCTTAATGGGAAAGGCTGCAGCCCAGGAATTCTGTACCTGTCAGCTGGTCGTTCACGTGGAACAGCGGCATGAGGCAGAACCAGGGGTTCACTGGAGAAGCTCACGTTCGGGAATATTTTCTAATACGCAAAGGCGACTGCTGGGGAAACCCAGAGCAGGGTTTATGCCTGCTTCCAAATCGACAGAGGCTGCCTGTTCCAGTCTCGCTGCCTGGGTTCGAGTACCGGGCCTTCTGCTCCTGTATCAGGGGCAAGCTCTTTGCACGCTTGACACCCCACCTTCCCATCTGTGCGGTGGGAGCGCTCACAGGGCCTGCTTCAGAGGGAGTCTGTGAACCAAAATAATCCACACATGGCATTTGGTCCAGTGACGGGCACTGGCCAGCGGCTGTGGACGTGGTGACATGCCCCTGAGGGGCTCCTTCAGGAACAAAAGACTCCCTTCCTCCCTCTCCAGGTGCTAGAAGGCCAGGAGAACAGCCTGGAGAGGACTGCCTCGGCTCAAGAGAACTCCTCGTCCAAGATCACGGCACAGCCAGCCGCCGACCCACGCAGGCAGGCAGCACAATCCTGAAGGAGCGTGCCAGCTCCACGGATCCCCGCGAAGCAGGCAGAGGCCTTCATAGGAACTGCGTGTGGCAGCTCTCACTCCCCATCTGCTCAAGGCTGCTTTCTTCTCTTTCCTTCCGCAGAGGCTAACTTCAAGAGCATCGCCTTACAGGCAAACATCCTCCTCTGAGCATGCCTCCTGGGGATGCACCTTGCCGAGGAAGAGACCAACCCAGAGACCCCACACACTCCCATCATTTGAGAAGGCCCACCAGCCACGGGGAGGCAAGGCAAATACGTGGTAGCCTGCCTACCTAGAATGGGCAGCCATTCCATTGGGTGGGAATAAATAACATGTTCTGAGTACAGGTGTCCCTTTCCTGCTTTCAGGGCTTCAGCCAGCCTCATTATTTATAGCATATTTAATCAACCAGCACTGGATCCCACATAACATCGTAACAGACCAAGGGATCCACCTTAAAGTAAAAGAAGTGCAGAGGTAGGCCAACAGGAAAAAATAGTATACCAGGGAAGCAGAAAGGAAATACAATGTACAGAAAGCAAAAATAAAACAAGATGGTAATGATGACAGATTCAATGTGTAATACTGATAAGTGCAATTGGATTTAAATATCCTTGAAACACGCTGAGGGTAAAAGAAAAGCCTCAAATCTAACAACTGGCTATCTACTACAAATACATCTTTAAACAAGTGACATAGTAAAAGCAAAGATACAGAACTCTGGGATGGGGCTGGGGGCAAAGGTGGGACAAGGAAGATACTGGATTGCTTATACTGTCTAAAAAGACCCTTTAGGTGGTTTTGGTGGATATCTTCCTAGGAAAACTACTCTCTGACTGCAAAGAAAAGGGAAGAGCACATCTTACATCAGAGTACAAGGATAGTATCCAAAGCTGCTCTCAGAGGAAAATGTATAGCCTTAATGGCATTATTACTGGAGAAGGCTAGATTAAAATAAATGGAATGGTTTTGCAAGTAAAATTTTAAAAACTATATGGCAGAATTTAGTAGAATTAAAAATATAAAAGCATAAATTCAGAGAAAAATTAAAAATAAATTCTGAAGCTGGTTAAACACAGACAAAAATTTTAACGGAAAGCATTTGTAACCACAGAGAAACATTTTAAAATCACAAAAAACATGTTCTATATATAATTCTATGTTACTTCTTTTTAAAACGTTGATGAAATAGGTGATGATTTTAAAGGAAAAATATGAATTGCCAACATTAGTTTAAGATATTAAAAACTGCTCACACACACACACACTCATCACAGCAGAGATACAATGAAAAGTTAAAAGTTCTTTTGAACCATCAAGGAATGCCTCATGACTTATGCCTCAGGTCGCACGCAAAATGAAAGGTCTCCCGATCCATCTCAAGAAGCACAACATCATGTTGACAACTAACAAAAATAAAATAAAGAGCATTCTTGCAAATACAGAAGCACAAATCCTAAATAAAATCCTAGTAGACTCAAGCAGCATATTAAAAGAACAAAATGTATTATGTCGTAATTGGACATTATGTTTAGTACACCCAAAAATAGTACAGTCTTTGTGCCAGGAACATGAACGATGGTCTTCCATTAGAAAAGTTATTAACGGGAGTCATCATTAATAAGTCAAAGGGAAAAATTCATATAATCATCTTCCAGATGACCAATGGCAACTGATCAAGTTTTATATCTGTTCCTGTTACTGTTTGTAATTAGTAGAATTGAAAGAGTTCATCAAGACAGTAAAATAATTCGAAATCAATAGGAAACACCTTAATTTTGAAAACCTAAAGACAGTCCCACTAAGACCATATACAGAAGGCTTGAGGAAGCGGAAATTTAAAGATCAACCACACACACACACACAAACTTGATAAGACAGATTCTATACATAACAATGTAAAACTTTTTAAGAAGGAGAAAACAACGAATGCTAAAGAAAAGTTACTATTTGGGAAATATATTTGTAATATATCTGATAACCAAAATATATACTGTCTTTAATAAAAAAAATAAATAAAACTTGTCTAAGATATTAGTAAGTTTTAAAAAAGGAGAAACCATAGAGTTATATAGCTCTGAGAAGCACCAGTATAATGAAAAAAGGCAGCCCAAGCTCTCCAGTCTGCATGCCAAAATGTAAAGTCCACATCTGCTGTGCCACATCTCTGTGACTCTGAGCGCGTCTCTCAGCTTCGGTTTCCTCTTCTGTAAAATGGGCACAATAATAATGCAACTAAGTAAGCTCTGAGGATGACAAGCGCCGATACTCATGAAGGGTTTAGAGTATTGCCCGGCACATTTTAAGCGCCTGATAGGCATTAGACTGGTATCTTTATAATAATAAAGTAGCCATGCATATTGTTTTTAATGAGATAACACAAGAGAAGGGGTCCATAATTTCAAACAATTAGTAGACTCTTGACAGTACTATTACTATAAAATACTTGGTTTCTATGATCTCAGAACAGACTAGCATCAGCCTCAGGTGTGGAATACCTTGATCCTTTGGGACTGGCTACAGGTGGATACAATTTCAGAAAAGGGCAATGTCCTTCAGACCCCAGGGTGACAAAGTCATTGGGGGAGTCAATGGGTATTTCCACTTGGGACACAGCCTCCGGTTTTGTAAGTTTATCTGACTTTTTTTAAGATTTTGATAATATTTTCATTGAAGTATAGTTGATTTACAATATGGCGTTAGTTTCAAGTATACAGCAAACTGAATCAGTTGTGTGTGTGTATCTGAAAGGAAAGCAAACGTTAGTGGCTCAGTCGTGTCTGACTCTTTGTGACCCCAAAGACTACAGCTGGCCATGCTCCCCTGTCCCGGTATTCTCCAGGCGAGAATACTGGAGTGGGTTGCCATTTCCTACTCCAGGGAATCTTCCTGATCCAGGGATCAAACCAGGGTTTCCTGCACTGGAGGCGGATCCCTTACCATCTGAGCCACTAGCGAAGCCCATGTATATATTGTCATGAAAAACCCCGAATGAGCTTTTTGACCCAACATACTCTTTTTCAGATTCTTTTCTATAACAGGTTAGGATTTCCCAGAAGCAATGCCCAGAATCTCCTTTTCGGGGTTTGGTGGAGAGGTGCCACAGCACACCCCGTGAGTGGTAATGGCCTGGATGCTTGTCTTCACGGAGGTCCCTGAGCTCTGCAGCTCAGACCTGAGCCCTGAGAGTTCGCCGTCAAGAGGCTTCATCTGAAACATTCCCTCCACTTTCACCAGCTGGGAGACGCTGGGGCAGACAACCTTTACACGCCTGTAACAGGAAGAGGAGGACAAAGGCGGCTCACTCCTTCTCCTAGACATCCTGGTGTGGCTGCGCTGAGCTAAGGGATACTGAAGCCCCAAACACACCGCCTGTGCTCAGCTAAAAAGCACTTCACGCCCGCAGGTCCAGCAGGTGCCGGGAATGGCGCTGATAAACGGAATCCGTAGGCTGCTCTGGATGTGAGGAGCCTGCGGAGCCAGCACCAGCCAACTGCTTTTTGCAGCTGATATTGGGTACACAGAGCAACCAAAGGCAAACAGAGCGGAAGCATCCTTCCCGGCTGGTCTGCAGCCACCAGGAGAGGGCAAGCCTCTTCCCCACGTGCAGTAGGAGGCTCAAAATCAGCTTCGCATGTCTCTTCTTTCTAAGCCCCTGGGACTGCTTCTCAGCTGAGTGCCAGCTGGCCTCCTGCAGCAGATTCTACATGGGGAGCCGTGTCCCAGAGCCACCCGTCCTGCCCAGGATGATCGCTGGTTCCGGAGCAGATGCTCCTGGTACCTGGGGAGCCACTGTCTTGGCAACAGCCTCCCGCACTGGGAAAGGGTGGGTGCAGACACAGTGTGTTTTCTTGAGCCAGAAAAAGAAACATCTATGGTAAAGCCCCCACCAAACACACCGTCCGACACCGACACGTGAGCAGCGAGGTACACGTGTCCACAAGCCACGCCTGTAGGGGTGTGTGTGCACATCCTGCTGCCTGCCCCAGTGCCCTGGGGACTCTGCCCACCAGGTCCAAGCCAGATCCTCTCCATGCCTCCAGCATTCAGCTTCCCCCGTCCCTGGAGAAACAGATCTGGTTACAGCGTGATTCCTCAGACCTCCAATGAGCCACTTTCTCTGCAAGGACTGAATGGCTCCTAGATTCTTTTCTATAACAGGTTAGGATTTCCCAGAAGCAATGCCCAGAATCTCCTTTTCGGGGTTTGGTGGAGAGGTGCCACAGCACACCCCGTGAGTGGTAATGGCCTGGATGCTTGTCTTCACGGAGGTCCCTGAGCTCTGCAGCTCAGACCTGAGCCCTGAGAGTTCGCCGTCAAGAGGCTTCATCTGAAACATTCCCTCCACTTTCACCAGCTGGGAGACGCTGGGGCAGACAACCTTTACACGCCTGTAACAGGAAGAGGAGGACAAAGGCGGCTCACTCCTTCTCCTAGACATCCTGGTGTGGCTGCGCTGAGCTAAGGGATACTGAAGCCCCAAACACACCGCCTGTGCTCAGCTAAAAAGCACTTCACGCCCCCAGGTCCAGCAGGTGCCGGGGAATGGCACTGATAAAACGGAATCCGTAGGCTGCTCTGGATGTGAGGAGTCTGCGGAGCTGAAGCACCAGCCAACTGCTTTTTGCAGCTGATATTGGGTACACAGAGCAACCAAAGGCAAACAGAGCGGAAGCATCCTTCCCGGCTGGTCTGCAGCCACCAGGAGAGGGCAAGCCTCTTCCCCACGTGCAGTAGGAGGCTCAAAATCAGCTTCGCATGTCTCTTCTTTCTAAGCCCCTGGGACTGCTTCTCAGCTGAGTGCCAGCTGGCCTCCTGCAGCAGATTCTACATGGGGAGCCGTGTCCCAGAGCCACCCGTCCTGCCCAGGATGATCGCTGGTTCCGGAGCAGATGCTCCTGGTACCTGGGGAGCCACTGTCTTGGCAACAGCCTCCCGCACTGGGAAAGGGTGGGTGCAGACACAGTGTGTTTTCTTGAGCCAGAAAAAGAAACATCTATGGTAAAGCCCCCACCAAACACACCGTCCGACACCGACACGTGAGCAGCGAGGTACACGTGTCCACAAGCCACGCCTGTAGGGGTGTGTGTGCACATCCTGCTGCCTGCCCCAGTGCCCTGGGGACTCTGCCCACCAGGTCCAAGCCAGATCCTCTCCATGCCTCCAGCATTCAGCTTCCCCCGTCCCTGGAGAAACAGATCTGGTTACAGCGTGATTCCTCAGACCTCCAATGAGCCACTTTCTCTGCAAGGAGCACACTGCCTCTCTAGCTCTGGGGTCAATTTCATCGACTTGTCTCCAGTAGAAACGCTCCAGAACTCATCATCTGTTCCTGCCTTGAGTTAAAATTTTCCAGACAGGAATTCACCATTTTCACTCTGACTTTCAAAATCGAGGCGTTCTGCTGGCCCGAAAGCCCTGCCCAAGGTGCATGACCTCTCTGATCCCCGCAGCTCGTCCTCACCATCTCCTGACCCAGCCATACCTGCCTCCTTGCTGTTCCACAGAGATGCCAGGCACATGTCCACCCCAGGGTCTTTGCACCAGCTGTTTCTGTGGCATAAAAGTTCTTACTGCATGAGGCTTGCATGGCTCACCCCTTCATCTCCCTCAGCTCTCTGTTCAGCTGTCCCCTTCCCGATGACACGTGCACTGACTCCTCTCTTTATAACAGTCCCCTTGCCCCATTTTTACCACCCAGACATTCAGTCTATTTTATTCCATAGCACTTTTTCATCTTCTAATTGAATCATCTTTAAAAAATTTGATAGTTCTTTATTGTCTTTGTGGCCTACATACTCTAGATTGTAAATGTCAAGATGAGAGGAATTCGTTTTGTTCAGTTCTAGGTCCACAACATGAAGCACATAGTAGGTACTTACTGAACACTTCCGGAACTTTTACTGCTCTCTCACGTCTCCCCTACTGAAGTTTTCCATCCATGAAGAAGGGAAGCGCTTCCCAAGTGTCACCTCAAGAGAGAAGACACTCTCTCTAAGTAACTGTCCTCGCGGGACTTCCCCAGTGGTCTGGCGGTGAAGGATCCACGCTTCCACTGAAGCGGGCATAGCTTCCATCCCTGGGTGGGGAACTAAGATCCCACCTGCCTCGTGGCTTGGCCAAAAAGTAAAAATAAATAAGTAAACAAACAAATAACTGTCCTCTCTGATTCCCTGTCTTCCACTATCTCTTTATTCTCTTCCTGAACGTATCACCCCTGGCACCAGCTAATGCAAGAAGCGGAGTTTTGTCTTTGTCATTTTTGCGGCTCTATTGCCGCCATCTAGAAGAGAGTTTCAGCCAATTTTTTCTTTGTATCAAAAGGCTAGAGTAAAAGGGCATCCCGGGTGGCTCGGCAGTAAAGAAGCCACCAGCAAGGCAGGAGATGAGGGTTTGATTCCTGGATCAAGAAGATCCCCTGGAGAGGGAAGTGGCAGCCCACTCCAGGATCCTTGTCTGGGAAATCCTATGGACAGAGGAGCCTGGGGGGCTACCGTCCATGGGGTCACAGAAGCATCGGACATGACTCAGCAACCAAACCACTACCACTGCCAGAGAGTAAACACCTTAGGCTTTACAAACCATAACGCCTCTGTTACTCAGTTCTGCCCCAGAAGGCAAAAGCTGCCACAGAGAGTATGCAAGCAAATGAGCATGAGAGCGTGAAGGTGTGCCAATGAAACTTTACTTAGAAAACCACATCGTGGTGATGGACTGGAGTGTCTGGCCTTAGGCTGGCGTGGGTGAAGGATGAGATCACTAAATCAGACAGTGTGCTCATGATCTGGGAGCCAAACTGCCATAGAATGCAAAATTAAGACAGAGAGGGGCATGGCATACCTAACCTGCGTGCAGAAACTGATCGGTTTCACACAGTGGTGTCTACTGAGGACGATTATGTTTAAAGATCCTCAGTACTGTTTAGTTTGAAAAGAATATGGATAAATTGGGATAACATAGGTTTACTGAGACTATCTGACATTACAGAAATTGACAATTAAAAAGAAACACACTAGGTTGCAGGTCAGATTTGGCCTGCAGCTCTGCTGACCTCTGAGCTAGACCCACGTCTGGCACCCAGCAGATGTTCAACGAACACGTGCGGAAAACGGAGATGGCCTGAGTAATGTAGCAAGCGTCTGCTCTGTGTCAGGCACCAGGCTGGGGCTTGTATTTTTTTTTTTCCTTTAAAGATTTATTTATTTATTTTGGGCGGGGGTCGGGTTGGGGAGGGAGGGGAGCGGGCGGGCCACTTCTATTGGTCTTTCATTTCTCTATTTTCATCCGTCTTTGTTCCTTGGATCCTGTGGGCCTCCCATCGCAGCGGCCTCTCTCGCTGCAGAGCACCGGCTCTGGGCGCATGCGCTCCAGAGCTCCGGCTCGGTGATTGGACACATAGATCCGGCTGCTCCGCGGCACGTGGGATCTTCCCAGGCCAGGGATCGAACCAGCGCCCCTTGCACTGCAAGGCGGTGTCCTTACCCACTGGACCACCAGGGGAAGCCCTGGAGCTTGTTTTTAAACATTTCATCTTAGCCACAGAACCACCTGTTAAACAGGACCAAGAGGTCAAAGGACAGAGATTAAAGGCGGCCCTGTGATAGTTTCTACGGCCACTGTAGGTGCCCATCTGGGGATGGCAACTTGGGTCTTCCAGGTTCTTGATGATTCCACCACAGACTGGCGCCCTCCATTCTCGTCAGATGTTCTGTGAAAATGCCAAGTCATGATGAGAAAGCCGGCTGTCCCTCTTCCTCACTCGTTGTGCATACATTCTTCCACTCATCTGTCCAGCCAGGGTGTGCCAAGCACTGACCGGGCCCCTTGGTTGCCCGGTGCGAGGCAAGCTCCCGTCAGACTCACGGCCACGCTCAGCCAAGGAGCCAGAGTGCTCAGCTGCTCAGTCGTGTCCAACTCTTCTGCGACCCTCCTGACTGCGGCCGCCAGGCTCCTCTGTCCGTGGGATTCTCCAGGCAAGCAGACTGGGGTGGGCTGCCATCACCTACTCCAGGGGATCTTCCCAACCCAGGGGTCAAACCCACGTCTCCAGCGGCTCCTGCAGCGGCAGGCGGAGTCTTTACCACTGAGCCAGGTGGGAAGCCCCGAGGGAGCCCCAAGCAGGCAGTGACTGCAGACCCCGTGGCAGGCCCCAGGCTGTGGGCATTAAAACCCCTGATCCTGACCCAGCGTCCGCCTTCGGAAGGAAAGACGCGCACGTGCTCTGAGGGCCTTTCCTGAGGCAGCCGCCGCGCCGCATCCTTTCCTGCCAGGCCTGGACGAGGTGACAGGCTCCATCAGGGGATTCCAGCACAGTTCAGGGGAGCCTGGGGAGGAGGGCCCGGACCTTGACCATGGCGCTCGGAAAAGGCTTCAGCAGAAGGTCCCTGTCGAGTCTTGGGTTTAAGGGAGCCAGACCTGGAACCGGTCTGCACACCTGCCGCTTAACAGCCATGGAGATCTTGGGCATATGACTCAGTTCCTCCCCGTCCCAGGAAACAGGGGGAAAAATAGTCCAAACCCTCTCTCACCAAAGAATTTTTTTTTTTTTTTACAAAATTAAAGAGCTAATACATAGAAAGTGACGGCCTGGTCCAGAATATGTATTAAATACTCACACATGACCACAACTGTCCAGACTCCTGGTCATGACGTGATGGGGCACTTGCAGGTGTGATGACCGTAGGGTGGAGGGAGCCGCTCAGGGACTGGTCCAGCCCGAGAGGCCCCTGTTAATTAAATACCTGAAGCCAGAAAGGTCCCCAAATCGGATCATCTGCTTGTTTAACCAGCATCCAGCACCACGGAGGGATGCCATCTGTTGCTAAGACATGGCATAGTGCACCTTGGCTCGGGCTGCCTGGATGTTCTGGGAAGACAAACTGTGCTTCTGCCCAAAGATACAGCTTAGAGAACAACCTAGGACCAGTTCCAATGTCACAGGAGGTGGAAACCGATCTCCTGCTGCCGGTTGTGGGGCCTGCTTCCCTGACAACCAATCCTAGCTCCGTCAGTCAGCCCAAGCAGCGCCCACGCAGAGCGCACGGAGGGCCGTGCAGCACGGATAGGTGCCTCAGTCACACTCCCTCTGGTCCCCACTGTTTTGTAGAAACTCTCCGTCCATACCAGGCCTGGAGAGAAGCCCAAGGCGTCTAACAAAGAGGTAGTTTCTAATCTGATTTCACAAAGTACAGCTCAAATAAAGGTGGTCCCCTACTCCATTCAATGTATCTTTTGCAACGGATGAGAGCTCTTCTTTAACCTGCCCAAGCATCTTATCTCAGGGGCATCCCGGGTAGCTCAGGTGGTAGAGAATTGGCCCACAGTGCAGTAGACCTGGGCTAGATCCCTGGGTTGGGAAGATCGCCTGGAAAAAGAAATGGCAACCCACTCCCGTATTCTTGCCTGGAGAATTCCATGGACTGAGGAGCTTGGCTGGCTATAGTCCGTGGGGTTGCAAAGAGTCAGACATGACTGAGTGACTCTCTCTATCTCTCTCTCACACAGAGACACACAGACACCATCTTATCTCAAGAAAATTCAGAAGCATAAAAACAAAGCAGAACAGCTTCTCATCAGATAATCACAGCTAGTGCTAATTAAAGAAAGTGACGGCCTGGTCCAGAATATGTAAATTAAAGAGCTAATACATAGAAAGTGACGGCCTGGTCCAGAATATGTATTAAATACTCACACATGACCACAACTGTCCAGACTCCTGGTCATGACGTGATGGGGCACTTGCAGGTGTGATGACCGTAGGGTGGAGGGAGCCGCTCAGGGACTGGTCCAGCCCGAGAGGCCCCTGTTAATTAAATACCTGAAGCCAGAAAGGTCCCCAAATCGGATCATCTGCTTGTTTAACCAGCATCCAGCACCACGGAGGGATGCCATCTGTTGCTAAGACATGGCATAGTGCACCTTGGCTCGGGCTGCCTGGATGTTCTGGGAAGACAAACTGTGCTTCTGCCCAAAGATACAGCTTAGAGAACAACCTAGGACCAGTTCCAATGTCACAGGAGGTGGAAACCGATCTCCTGCTGCCGGTTGTGGGGCCTGCTTCCCTGACAACCAATCCTAGCTCCGTCAGTCAGCCCAAGCAGCGCCCACGCAGAGCGCACGGAGGGCCGTGCAGCACGGATAGGTGCCTCAGTCACACTCCCTCTGGTCCCCACTGTTTTGTAGAAACTCTCCGTCCATACCAGGCCTGGAGAGAAGCCCAAGGCGTCTAACAAAGAGGTAGTTTCTAATCTGATTTCACAAAGTACAGCTCAAATAAAGGTGGTCCCCTACTCCATTCAATGTATCTTTTGCAACGGATGAGAGCTCTTCTTTAACCTGCCCAAGCATCTTATCTCAGGGGCATCCCGGGTAGCTCAGGTGGTAGAGAATTGGCCCACAGTGCAGTAGACCTGGGCTAGATCCCTGGGTTGGGAAGATCGCCTGGAAAAAGAAATGGCAACCCACTCCCGTATTCTTGCCTGGAGAATTCCATGGACTGAGGAGCTTGGCTGGCTATAGTCCGTGGGGTTGCAAAGAGTCAGACATGACTGAGTGACTCTCTCTATCTCTCTCTCACACAGAGACACACAGACACCATCTTATCTCAAGAAAATTCAGAAGCATAAAAACAAACCCAGGAAAGCAGAACAGCTTCTCATCAGATAATCACAGCCTAGGGTTTATCCAGCACCTCGTCCTAAGGGAACTGCCAACTCATCAAGGATTCTGAGCTTCCACCATGTGTCCAGGTCTTTCACAGGTGTGCCCTTACTGGTTCCTCCCAATATCCTCCAGGTCGGGAGGCACTGGGTCCATCCCTGTAGAGGTAACACTCAGGGGCCTCAAAGCTAACGAAGGCATCCATGGCCTCCCGTGGGGGAACCACGTCCCACAGAAATCAAGAGTACTCATGGCACTTCCGCGACAAGGCCTGGCATTCAGCGATGCCCTAAGGGAGCAGGCTGATTTCACAAATGCCAGCCCCAGGCCACGGTCAGAGACCTGAGGTCAGGCCCAGATCTGCCCATATCATCTGTGTAGACTTCAGCCCATGACCTAACGTGGGCAATTTCACTTTCCTCCTCTGCTAGATGGAGCCAATTCTAGGATCTATTCCTGGGATGGTGGGAAGGATTAAGTGAGACAGCGAGAGAGACCCTTGACACAGGCTGTGGCCGTGACCTCCACCTCTGACCCCATGCTACGCTGCGTCCATTGTCTCCCTTCTTCTTCCCCATGGTCCACGACTGGCCCAACTTTACAGATTAGGGTGAAAAACACGTGGGTCTCCGTGTTCAGTTTCCATGGCAATCAGTTCTCTAGCCTCTGCTACACGGAGCAGTGAGATTCTGCAACCAAGACCGACCTTTACAGAAGCTGAACTTACAGGGAAGAAAAGCATGCCACTTACACCGCAAAGAAAACAGAAACTCCTGATCCCTCAGAGCCAAATGGAAACCTGGTAAGGCAGTAACTTCATGTATCATACTGTCAAGAGGGAGAAAATTTCATCTCGTTGCTTTTCAGGTTTTCTCTCAGATCTGTCCATCCCTCTTCCCTGGAAGTACAAAAGCCTGAGTACCAGAAACCTTGGGAAAATCTCAGAGAGATGAGGATCATGATTAGCGGCAGGGCTCTGACAACCACGCGGTTCCTGGTTCCTGGTGGCCCCCGCCCAGCAGCACCTGCACCTGCAGGCTTCCGCTGGCTGAGGGGATGCTGAGCGGTCTGAAGTGATCTCTGCCTGAACAACAAAAAAAGACCCACCTGCATTCTGATAGTTTGGAAAATTCTTTCTGAAAACCTCTTCCAGTCCTGGCACATCTTTCAGGCTCGCATGTTGCTCCTTGTCAAGGCTGCCTGAAGATGAGCCTCGTAGTCTTCGCTTTAGAGAACATTAATTTTCCCACAGTGTTTGTAGTGACTTTTTTAAACTTTGAGACGATGTATCTGAACTATGGGGTTTCTCCCGTGGCTCATCAGGAAAGAATCTGCCTGCCCCCAGTGCAAGAGGCACGGGTTTGATTCCTGATCCAGGAAGATCCATATGCCATGGGGAACTAAGCCCATGAGCCACAAGTACTGAGCCTGGTCTCCAGAGCCTGAGAGCCACAACTACTGAGCCCATGTTTCCTGGCACCATGCTCCACAGCCAGAGAAGCCACTCACATGAGAAGCCCACATACCGCAACTAAGGAGTAACCCCCACTCTCCTCAAAGAAAGCCCACACGCAGCAATGAAGACCCACAGCATCCATAAATAAATAAGTGAATAGTAAAAACAAAACAATCCCTCCCCTTCCTCCACCTCTCCCTACCCACAGCCTCACTTCAGCCCAACTTCTCGACCAACTGGTCTACACGGGATACCTTCAGTCTTCACGTCCCATTCATGTATTTCCCCTCTAACTTTTTATCTTGAGAATTCTCAAACTTACAAAAAAGTTGACAGAAAACATCAAACAAGTACGATTCGTCTGCTTCTAAAAGCCTGTGAACACTTCAGGTTACACAGCGAAGGGGAATTAAAGTTTGCAGATGGAATTAAGATTCCTAATCAGTTGACCTTAAGATGGAAAGATTATCCTGGTGTCCTTGATAATATCTAGCTTCTAGCCCCATGAGACACATTTCAGACTTCTAATTTTCAGAATGATAAGCTAATACATTTGCATTACTTGAAGCCATGAACTGTGTGGTAATTTGTTACAGCAGCAATAGGAGGCTAATATAATAACTGCTCCTCTAGATTCTCCAGCATTTCCTAATAACAAGGACATTTTCATTTATAACCACAATGTCATTATCACATCTAAGAAAATGAACAAAAATTCATAATATCATCTAAGATGAAATCCACATTAGTATTTCTCTTTAACTCTTCAGTTCATTTTTCTTTTCTTTTTTTCTGGTGCAATATGGTCTCTCCGAATTTTGGAGCTTCTTGGTGCTGCTCATAAATTTTACGCATTTTTTGGAAAATACATTAGAATTGAATGGAATGGAAAAAACCAACATACAGTGGTTTTTATTTTTTAAATAGCATTCTTTAAAATAATGTGCTCATTATTTCTGGTTCCTCAATGCCCTATGTACTTTCCTCTGCTGCAGAAAGATCTCAAATGTCAGAATCTTATTTGGGGTGCCCCAAGAACTCAATATTTTACAAAAGGTTACTTGCATAAGCCTTTTCCTTATTAAAATGCTATTTTAATTTTGCTATTTATACAAACAGTATAAATAGCATAGGTTAAGCGGCTGGATACAGGAAGAGACTGAATGATGCTAAAAATGCAGAGGTGGGAGAGGCAGAATGGAGAAAGGGGCAAAGAGAGGCTCAGAAGATGAGCCAAGCAAGATGAGGAAGCAAATAAGCCACAGAGCGGGTCTGATGGGTGGAATGGGCTTTTTTGGCATCTGCCCCAGAAGGAAGGAGATGAACCTCAGACCGCATCCCACAGAGGGTCCAAGCTGCAGGCTGCAACCGCGAGTTCAGGCGCAAACCTCCTCCGACCTCAGAGTAAAGCGGCTCGTGCACCTCCGCCCACCTCTGCCTGACACACTGGCCTGCACACACCTGAAGATGCAGCCGTATCCTCTCAAGTTCCCTTTGAGCCAAGCCATCTAAGAAATCCACCCACAAAATGCGAAGGCTTCGCCAGGGCTCTGTCCAAATCACGGGAGGAGTTACAAAGGTGCTGGAATGAGTACCAACGATGGGACACGCACAGAAGACCGAGAAGCTTATTCACAGGCTTGTTGCCTCTACATGTGCAGTAGAATCAACCTGCTCTGCGAGTTTTATTAACAGCGTTGCAATAAAAACTCGTAATGATCTACAGCAATAGGTCTCACCTCTGTGCACCGCGGGAGCGTCCTCAGCCTCAGCCTCTTCTGTCATTTTCCCCCTAGTGCTTGGGGACATGTCTGCAGCTCTCACAGGAGGCTATTCTATTCATGCACAAGCAACGAGCTGCCGGCCCCTTGAAGATGACTCTCTTAATGTATCTGGTGTGTACCTTCTCTTTTCCCATCTTTGTTGTCCTGGTCTTCCTGAGCTATTTTACATCTGAGGCCCACAGAGCAAGGAAAAGGGAGAGAAAAGGGGTGAATGGATGTCAAGATGCCAATAACCCTTTGCACTGTCTAAAATACTAAGCCTCCACCAGGATGGAAGGACTCTGAGGGATCCCATCAGAGCCATGATTACATCCCCATGTGCACAGGAGATGCTGGGAAACCTCAGGACATAATGACCCTGCCCATCTCTAGGTGCCCCAGGCCTCTTCCTTCACCAGCAACTGGACCTCAGATAAACTCACTCTCTGAGCCTCAGTTTTCTCTTCTGTAAAATGGAGACATTCCTTTTGACAGTCTGTTTTCAGCCTAGGACCCAGAGAGATGCCGTGCATAGTTGCTCAGTCGTGTCCGATTCTTTGCAACCCCATGAACCCTGGCCCGCCAGGCTCCTCTGTTCATGGGGATGCCCTAGCCAAGAATACTGGAGTGGGTAACCTGTCTCTTCTCCTGGGGATCTTTCCGACCCAGGAACTGAACCAGGGTCCTCTGCATTGCAGGCAGATTCATTACCAGCTGAGCTACCAGGGGAGCCCCAGAGAGATGCCACTGAAACCTAAAGTCAGCTCATTCTCACTCCTCAGCACCTTCCAGCAGCATCTTGAATTCCCGAGAGTGAAGGTCCATGCCTCAGGGTGGCCTCCAGCCTCCTGGCGACCTCAGCAGCCTCCCATCTCTCTGACCACATGTCCTGCTTAATGCTCTCACCCTCTGGACCACGCTGGCCTCCTGGCCGCTCCAGGAACCGGCAAGGCCCCTGCCTCCGTCAACAGGACAGGCTCCATGCTCTCCTCACGGCCCCTCCTCCTTTCCATGAGCTCTGCTTTCAAGGCCCTTTGGGTAAGGCCTCATTCCCACCCAGAGCCCAGGAGCAAACTATACCTCCCCGCACCCGGCCCCAGCTTGCTTTCCTCCCTAGTGACAGGACCACCCAGCCCATCTGTTTTGTTTATGCATCATTTACTTCTCCCCTCTACCTTAACTGCAACCCCGGCTCTGCGAGGATGGGAATGTTAATCAGCAGGAACGTGGGCTGGGCTTTAGCGGCTGTGCAGGAGGGCAGAGCGGCCAAGGAGCAGCCGGCTCAAGGCAGTGAGACAGGAGAGCAGAGCGTCTTCTCTTCAAGCACCTTCCACTGACCACCTGCCCTCAGTCCTGCCCTGTGCGCAGAGCCGGGTGAATTCTGGAAACCGAGTCTGACTAAGAGCACCCCACGATGGGCCTTTCCTGGTGGTCCAGTGGCTAAGAACCTGTGCTTCCAATCCAGAGGGCACAGGTTTGATCCCTGGTCAGGGAACTGGGATCCCACATGCCTTGTGGCAAGGCCAAAAAGTAAAATAAACAACAAGGATTTACTGGATGTAAAAAAGCATCACACGGTTGGTGGCTGCACTGAGGGAGGTAGGGTAGGAAAGAACGTCTCAGGACCCCGCTGGCATGGCACTCACGCTGGGTGAGGGAGGAGCTGGTGGGAGCAGGAAGGAAGCACATGATGCTGGCCTCGGGGAGAAGGGAGACAGGGTGATGTCAGTGTCTGAACAGGGGCAGGTGCCCATGTGAGGGCCTGCAGAGCGGCAGAGGGGCAGGAGACAGGTGTACAGGCCCCAGGGGAGAAGGGAACAGGGGCCCGAGCGAAGATGGTAAAAAAATACATCCAGAAAGGAACTCTGGTCTTCCTTTAGACCTCCCTGTCTCCCAGATGCTCCAGGCATTCTTCTCCTCCTTCCTGACAGCCAGCCCGGCAGTAAGCCGCATCCGTTCCGCCTCGACACACAGCCCATATGGATCCCATATGGATGGTGGGAAGGAGCACAGGCCTGGCACCAAGCTTCCTAGGCACGCGCCCTGGCGCCTCCACCTTCCCAGCTCCGCGTCCTTGATCAAGTGCTTCCTCTAAGCCTCCGTTCTCAGATCTCGCAGTGCCTTGGGAGCAGCAGAGGGTCGGATGGATGAAGCGAGACAGGAGTCACTCTGGAGTACCTGCTCAACAACCATGAGGCGTTCTTACCATGAACGCGACCCGGTTCAAGACTGCCACCTCTCATGACGGATCCACAATGGTACCCCAGCCTCAATTTTTGTCCCCTTCGTCAACCCATTCCCACAATCCTCTCTTCTTGGGGTCCTAAGTACTGAGAAATCCAAAGCAAATGAAAACCAAGCCAGTGTCCCAGCCACGTCTTCCGGATGCAGTTGGAGTAAGCTCCCAGGCCCGTGCCACGTGATCAGCAGGTTTTCCAACCTCATCCCACGTCACCCTCCCCCTCATGCCCACCTGGTTCTAGAAGCAGTACCTTAAACATTTATTTATTTCTTTGTTTGACTGTGCCAGGTCTTAGTTGTGGCTTGGGGGACCTTGCTGTGTCAAGCAGGATTTCTCCATGCAGCGTGTGGGCTCTCTAGTCGTGGCAGGGCTCCTTGGCATGTGAGATCTTAGTTCCCCAACCAAGGATCGAACCCCAGTCCCCTGCACTACACGGCAGGTCCTGCACCCCTGGGCCACCAGAGAAGTCCCTAGATCCAGAACCTTTCAACAAGTGTCTAACTGGCCAAGTTCTTCTGCCTCAGGACCTTTGCACGTTCTGCTCCCTCTGCCTATAAGGATAACCAACTTCCTGGCATAAGATCTAAAGATCAACTGGGTGATGTCAGTGTCTGAACAGGGGCAGGTGCCCATGTGAGGGCCTGCAGAGCGGCAGAGGGGCAGGAGACAGGTGTACAGGCCCCAGGGGAGAAGGGAACAGGGGCCCGAGCGAAGATGGTAAAAAAATACATCCAGAAAGGAACTCTGGTCTTCCTTTAGACCTCCCTGTCTCCCAGATGCTCCAGGCATTCTTCTCCTCCTTCCTGACAGCCAGCCCGGCAGTAAGCCGCATCCGTTCCGCCTCGACACACAGCCCATATGGATCCCATATGGATGGTGGGAAGGAGCACAGGCCTGGCACCAAGCTTCCTAGGCACGCGCCCTGGCGCCTCCACCTTCCCAGCTCCGCGTCCTTGATCAAGTGCTTCCTCTAAGCCTCCGTTCTCAGATCTCGCAGTGCCTTGGGAGCAGCAGAGGGTCGGATGGATGAAGCGAGACAGGAGTCACTCTGGAGTACCTGCTCAACAACCATGAGGCGTTCTTACCATGAACGCGACCCGGTTCAAGACTGCCACCTCTCATGACGGATCCACAATGGTACCCCAGCCTCAATTTTTGTCCCCTTCGTCAACCCATTCCCACAATCCTCTCTTCTTGGGGTCCTAAGTACTGAGAAATCCAAAGCAAATGAAAACCAAGCCAGTGTCCCAGCCACGTCTTCCGGATGCAGTTGGAGTAAGCTCCCAGGCCCGTGCCACGTGATCAGCAGGTTTTCCAACCTCATCCCACGTCACCCTCCCCCTCATGCCCACCTGGTTCTAGAAGCAGTACCTTAAACATTTATTTATTTCTTTGTTTGACTGTGCCAGGTCTTAGTTGTGGCTTGGGGGACCTTGCTGTGTCAAGCAGGATTTCTCCATGCAGCGTGTGGGCTCTCTAGTCGTGGCAGGGCTCCTTGGCATGTGAGATCTTAGTTCCCCAACCAAGGATCGAACCCCAGTCCCCTGCACTACACGGCAGGTCCTGCACCCCTGGGCCACCAGAGAAGTCCCTAGATCCAGAACCTTTCAACAAGTGTCTAACTGGCCAAGTTCTTCTGCCTCAGGACCTTTGCACGTTCTGCTCCCTCTGCCTATAAGGATAACCAACTTCCTGGCATAAGATCTAAAGATCAACTCCTCAGAAAAGCCCTCTGGTTGTCATATTTACAAACCTGCTCACCTCAGGGACTAGGGCTTAAGTATTCTAGTTATTTCATAGTTGTTTTTATTACTTCAACATGTGATCTCCCTGCTCTGGATTCCAGCTCTCTTAGGGCAGAATACCGTCTGCCTTGCCTGGTGTTGAATTTCCAGCCGAGCATCTAACAGGAACTCCATAAACACTTGCTAAAGAACAAACGAGTGAACACCCCCATTTCAGAGCTAGTATCCAGGAGCAGAGCAGAAAGCAACAGACTACCTAGACTTCCCTGTATAAGTCAGCACTTGATTCTATTTTTTGTGTTGTTCTTACTGCTTCTCCTTAGTACGTTATCTTGGATCACAACCAAATCATGTCTTCTGTTTGTCTTGGGGTCACTGAGAAAAAAATGATACTAGCCTCAAGAGGTTTTGCTGTTTGGCCCAGTTTGGCTTCAACTACCCAATCCTTCATTTGTTCATTCATTCACTCATTCCCTTGGCAAGCAGTCTACTGTGTAAGCTCCCAGCCAGGCACAGCTGGAGAAAGAAACTGAAGACATGCCCACCAGGCACTCAGAGTCTAGCGGAGGAGACAGCCGTGTAAGTAGGCAAGGGCGTTGTGGAAGGACACATGCTAAGGAAGAGGCACTTGCAGCAGAACCTGGCCTGGCCATCAGGGAGGGCTTCCCAGAAGCAGCAGCACTTAGAACTGAACAGTGAGCTGGAACGGGTCAGGTGAATGGAGTGGGTGTGCAGGGCGTGAGACAAACACCTTTATGCTACTCAGCCGTGCATCTATTCATACACTCTGCGCATATTTGCTTGGGGGAAGGCTGTGCGCCTCTTCCATGGAATCCGCTTCCTTCTTTATGAAGGGAGGGGGCTGAGCTAAAGATCAGCTCCACTCCCATCCGCCTCCACCGTCACCCACTGGCTTCCAGGCTCAGGGCTGGCTTCATGGCTCGTGGACTCACAGTCTGATCTCCAGGCAGGGTCTGGCTTTCCCACTGGCTCAAGTGCACAGCTTGGCCATAGTTCATTAACCTGCCTCAGGACCTTTGCACGTTCTGCTCCCTCTGCCTATAAGGATAACCAACTTCCTGGCATAAGATCTAAAGATCAACTCCTCAGAAAAGCCCTCTGGTTGTCATATTTACAAACCTGCTCACCTCAGGGACTAGGGCTTAAGTATTCTAGTTATTTCATAGTTGTTTTTATTACTTCAACATGTGATCTCCCTGCTCTGGATTCCAGCTCTCTTAGGGCAGAATACCGTCTGCCTTGCCTGGTGTTGAATTTCCAGCCGAGCATCTAACAGGAACTCCATAAACACTTGCTAAAGAACAAACGAGTGAACACCCCCATTTCAGAGCTAGTATCCAGGAGCAGAGCAGAAAGCAACAGACTACCTAGACTTCCCTGTATAAGTCAGCACTTGATTCTATTTTTTGTGTTGTTCTTACTGCTTCTCCTTAGTACGTTATCTTGGATCACAACCAAATCATGTCTTCTGTTTGTCTTGGGGTCACTGAGAAAAAAATGATACTAGCCTCAAGAGGTTTTGCTGTTTGGCCCAGTTTGGCTTCAACTACCCAATCCTTCATTTGTTCATTCATTCACTCATTCCCTTGGCAAGCAGTCTACTGTGTAAGCTCCCAGCCAGGCACAGCTGGAGAAAGAAACTGAAGACATGCCCACCAGGCACTCAGAGTCTAGCGGAGGAGACAGCCGTGTAAGTAGGCAAGGGCGTTGTGGAAGGACACATGCTAAGGAAGAGGCACTTGCAGCAGAACCTGGCCTGGCCATCAGGGAGGGCTTCCCAGAAGCAGCAGCACTTAGAACTGAACAGTGAGCTGGAACGGGTCAGGTGAATGGAGTGGGTGTGCAGGGCGTGAGACAAACACCTTTATGCTACTCAGCCGTGCATCTATTCATACACTCTGCGCATATTTGCTTGGGGGAAGGCTGTGCGCCTCTTCCATGGAATCCGCTTCCTTCTTTATGAAGGGAGGGGGCTGAGCTAAAGATCAGCTCCACTCCCATCCGCCTCCACCGTCACCCACTGGCTTCCAGGCTCAGGGCTGGCTTCATGGCTCGTGGACTCACAGTCTGATCTCCAGGCAGGGTCTGGCTTTCCATCCAGCCTTGTGCTCAAGTGCACAGCTTGCATCATAACCCAGATAACAGTGACACCTGATCAACCCGGAACCACAGACTCCCCCGGGATGGCCGCACACGGCACAGGCTGCATGGGCGAGGAGCCCACCGCCAGCCCCCCGCCCCGTCCTGGTACTGCCACCAAGGGTCTCTGCACGAGCTCTGACTCCGGCGGCCGAGGAAGGCTGGTGAGTGCAGGGAGGCCGCAGATGCACCCTCCTGCCAGGATCTCCCCTCCTGTAGCAGCACCATCAGGAAATCAGTCACAGCCGTGCACATGGGCAGGGACAGTCCAGGAGAAGCAGGGCTCGGAGAACAGACCGGCGAGGCTCCCTGGGGCTTGGACTGCTAGGCTCACGTCCAGGGCCTCACTGGGCCTGAACACAAGGGCAGGAAGGTCTATCCCTTCCCTCCCTCTTGCCTACACAGTCTCTCGTGCTCTTTCACCAGGACCCGGAGAGGCAGGTGGGGGCGTCAGTGTCACCTCGACAGGACTGAGGCTCCGAGGAGGGCTTGCTCAGGCCTCTGACGTGGATGTAGAGGACAGGGAAGATGGGACATCCTAGCCTCAGCTTCACAAAATTGGCTCAGGAAGGCTGGGCCAGGGCTGGGCCGGGGGGAGGGCAGCAGGACCCAGGGCCACCCCTCTCTGCATTGGTGGCAAACAAGGCCTCTGCTTGGTGAGCACTTAGACAGCATCCTCTCATTAATCATTCTTCCTCAAAGATGATGAACCACTTCTAAACACCAACCCCAGGTGATGCTTATGGTAAAGAACCCGCCCACCCGTGCTGGAGATGAAAGAGACACGGGTTCGATGCCTGGGTTGGAAAGACCCCCTGGAGAAGGCCATGCCGACCCACTCTAATGCTCCTGCCTGGAGAATCTCATGAACAGAGGAGCCTGGAGGGCTACCGTCTATGGGGCTGCAGCGTCAGAACCAAAGGGACATGAAGGCACACATTCTATGCATGGTCTGGGGGTCTGATTCCAAGTGGAATGCCTTACAAGTAGAGGTAAGGGTTCCCTGATAAAGAAGAAATTTCGCCAACACAGTGAACTCTAGTCTTCCCATCCTGACAGTTCCCCGGGGATTCCAGAGCTGCCCTGCCAGCCTTCCCACGCACAAAGCACCGGTTCAGTGCCGGGGGCCGGGGGCTGTGCTGCTCACAAGGTGTGGTGTGGGCAGACAGGGCTCCTGGCTTCTCCAGAGATTGTCATTTAGGGTGGAGACTGATCAATTCAAAAACAACTCTGGCTGTTTCCAGGCAAGATCAAGGTGGCCGCCCAGTCCAGTCATTCCAACATTTCTTCACGCAACAGACACATGGATTTAGCGCTGGAAGGACTCGGCCCGTGGCAGGGACGGGGCGTGGCAACCAAGCTGGCAGAGGGGACTCTGGGAGAGCACCGCAGGGGAACAGGGGCCTCAGGAAAAGGCTCCTCCAGGAAACAAAGCTGGCTTCTCTGAAAACTTCACTCCTAAGCAGCGTCCGGTGCAGGAGAGGTAACGCCGGAGGCGCCGTTCGGCCTCGGAGAACAAGAGCTGTCTGGGGCAGGTGGCCGCACGCAGGTGACTTCCGCTCTCTGGGCAACAGTCTCATCATGTGGGAACTGGGAGCAATCCTGCCACATGTTCCCACTTCACAAGGTGATGGCGGGGATTAAACCATCTAATTGAAGAAAGGGTGCTATTTGAGACTACTTAACTCCACGTCTTGTCTGGATACTGATTAATCGGCACAGATGGTGGCCTTGGTGGGCGGCAGCTTGGTGCCGGCAGTTAACACTTCCTTTTCTGGACTATGTGGGGTTTGGGAAAGAGGGTCGCGCTGAGAAAGCGGGGCAGGGCTTCGAGAGCCTGAGGCAGTCACCACCCCCAAATTCGCAGAGAGTAACTTCGGTAGGTTAACCACTGGGGCCGCCCACTCACTATCAGCTCTGCGCCAAAGGCTCCCCCTTGCTGTAAGGAGGAAGGAACCAAATGCCAATTGCAAAATCTGGCCCTGCTACCTGTAGGCATTGCCTCCTTCAAAACTCCGTGCCTGAGCACCATCTGCTCAGCACTCCACACACGCACACACACAGGGAGACACGCACAGAATCACACGCACACACACACACAATACTAGGCTACTGTATCTCTTCTGTTTAGGTCTCCAACAGAATAAGCAAAAATGTGAGTGCAACCACGGGTCAGAACCTGGGAGGGCGGGGCAGACGATAATAACCATTAAATACACAAACTGATCGTGGGAGTCAGCCTGGGTTCAGAAGTCAGGCCAACGCCTGTCCACCGTGAAAAAGCCGTGTGCATGGGATGAGAGAAAGGGGACAATCTTGTGTGTGAGAAGAGAATTTAACACCTTACAGAAGATAAAGAAAACGAGGGGTTCTTTTTCCTCCCTTTTCTACAAACCAAGCCAGGATGGGCGGCTCTGCTCCCCAGCCAGGGTGCGGGCCAGCCGGCAACACCTCCACGCAGCCCGGGTCCTGCCCTTCTCTCAGAGGAGGTGCTGACCCAGGCGGGGGCAGGGTGCGAGGAGGGCGGGGCTGGTCTAGGAGGCGGGGACCCTCCAGGCGCAGACCAGGGCCACCAGCCCTGCACCTGAGCGCACAGCCCTGCCCTGGCTCTGCAGGCTCGCCGAAAGGGCCCGGGGGGCCACAGCCTCTGGGCCTCAGTGGCGGGAGGAACCCCTTCCTGAACGCTCGGGTCCAGTACTCATTCTGATGGAGAAAGAGAACGACCCTCCAAATGAGTCAGGGATTGATTTTGCGCTCCACCTTGGGCAGGAGAGGTTTAAAGCGAGACTCACCGGGAGTCAGCCAGGTTAAACGGAATTCAGAACAAATCGATGTGGGAAGCATCATACAGAAGAAGTGAGTCGTGCAGCACTTAAGTCCAGGCAGTTCAGGGGTTAAGGCTCCGTGTTGCCTAATGGAGACACGAGGACAGACTTGTGGACCCCGGGTTGGGAGGAGGGGAAGGAAGGGGTGGGACACATGGAAAGAGCAGCAGGGACACACGTGTGCACCGCCCCAGGGGACACAGAGCCAGAGGGGAGTGCATTGTGATTCCAGGAACTTAACCCGGGGCTCCGGGACGACCTGGGGAGGGCAGGTGGGCGAGAGGTGGAGGGAGCGTTAAGAGAGAAGGGACATATGTACGTTTATGGCAGATGCATGCCGATGTACGGCAGAAACCAACCCAGTACTGTAAAGCAATCATCCTTCCGTTAGAAATAAATAGATGTTTAAACAGACTCCACAGCTACCACTGTAGGGTCTGGCTGCAGTCCCTGGTCAGGGACTCCATACGTCCATGTGAGGTGGCCAAGATAAATATACAAATGAAAGAAATATGATGAATAGGAAATGGAAGAAAGCCAAATGAAACACTTAAAAGAAGGAACTGCGTGGTGTTTTGGGCTGGCTCTACTTCCATCCAAGAACCCAGGAGGCACAGGACTTTCAGTTCCTGGCCATTCCATCTCCTCTCTGCTGGCCTCCTCTGAGGCTACTCCTTCTCCCTGGAACAATGTCCCGGATCCTGTCCCCATCGCCTTCCCAGTCACAGCAACTGACGCACAGAACCGAAGCACCTGCGGGCTGCTGGGTCTCCCCAGAACCACTGGGGGGGCGAGTCTCAAACCTCCACTGTGAGTACGAGCCAATGGCACGCCTGAGGCTATTTAACCTCACACAGCAGAAGGGACTGGGCAGATCGAATTAAGGTCCCAGGTGACTTTGTGTTACCTACAGGGGAGGTTATCCGGGGTGGGCCTGACCTAACCTGGTGAGCCCATAAAAGAGGTGAGAGAGGAGCCAGGGGTGATGAGACGGCGCAGGCTCAGGTGAGGGAAGCAGAGGGCATCCAGGAGCTGACGATGGACCCTGGCTGACAGCCAGCAAGAGAGCAGAGCCCCAGTCCTTCAACCTCAAGGAACTGAACTCCACCAACAGCCGGTGAGCTTGGGAGAGAACAGAATCTCAGACGAGGATGAAGCCCTGGGTGACACCCGAGTGGAGAGCAGGACCACAGCGGCCCAGGATTTGGACCTGTAGTATCCATCAGATAATGAATGGTCGTTTGAAGTCAATTTGTAAATTTTGCGTTTAGTTGCTAATCGTGCAGCCAGCCAGGCTTGCCAGGAGCTGCATTGTGATTCCAGGAACTTAACCCGGGGCTCCGGGACGACCTGGGGAGGGCAGGTGGGCGAGAGGTGGAGGGAGCGTTAAGAGAGAAGGGACATATGTACGTTTATGGCAGATGCATGCCGATGTACGGCAGAAACCAACCCAGTACTGTAAAGCAATCATCCTTCCGTTAGAAATAAATAGATGTTTAAACAGACTCCACAGCTACCACTGTAGGGTCTGGCTGCAGTCCCTGGTCAGGGACTCCATACGTCCATGTGAGGTGGCCAAGATAAATATACAAATGAAAGAAATATGATGAATAGGAAATGGAAGAAAGCCAAATGAAACACTTAAAAGAAGGAACTGCGTGGTGTTTTGGGCTGGCTCTACTTCCATCCAAGAACCCAGGAGGCACAGGACTTTCAGTTCCTGGCCATTCCATCTCCTCTCTGCTGGCCTCCTCTGAGGCTACTCCTTCTCCCTGGAACAATGTCCCGGATCCTGTCCCCATCGCCTTCCCAGTCACAGCAACTGACGCACAGAACCGAAGCACCTGCGGGCTGCTGGGTCTCCCCAGAACCACTGGGGGGGCGAGTCTCAAACCTCCACTGTGAGTACGAGCCAATGGCACGCCTGAGGCTATTTAACCTCACACAGCAGAAGGGACTGGGCAGATCGAATTAAGGTCCCAGGTGACTTTGTGTTACCTACAGGGGAGGTTATCCGGGGTGGGCCTGACCTAACCTGGTGAGCCCATAAAAGAGGTGAGAGAGGAGCCAGGGGTGATGAGACGGCGCAGGCTCAGGTGAGGGAAGCAGAGGGCATCCAGGAGCTGACGATGGACCCTGGCTGACAGCCAGCAAGAGAGCAGAGCCCCAGTCCTTCAACCTCAAGGAACTGAACTCCACCAACAGCCGGTGAGCTTGGGAGAGAACAGAATCTCAGACGAGGATGAAGCCCTGGGTGACACCCGAGTGGAGAGCAGGACCACAGCGGCCCAGGATTTGGACCTGTAGTATCCATCAGATAATGAATGGGTGTTTGAAGCTACTAAATTTGTAAATTTTTGCCGTTTAGTTGCTAATTCGTGCTTGCCGCTTTTGCGACCCCTCGCGCTGCAGCCAGCCAGGCTCCTCTGTCCACGGGATTTCCGAGGCAGAGTTACTAGAGAGCTGCTCAGACTTGAAAGAGCTTCGGAATCACAGAGGTGGTGATTAAAAATGCAAGCTCCCTGGCTCCCGACCTCCAGACAATTCTAACTCAGTTAAGTCTGCCCGAGGCTCAGGCACCAGCCTTTTAACCCTCGTCCCTGGCGATCCCGATGCAGATGATCCACAAAGCACACCTTTTCGTGGCAAAGATTCTCAGGAAGAAGCGGGCAGACTGCCTCGCCACCGAGCCACGGCATCTCCAGCAGGGCTCCCCCGGGACCCACGGGTTCTGGAAATGTCGTCGGCATGGAAGAGAACCTGTGCTCTCCAAAGGCAGCGGAGGCGTGCACCTCTGTGCAGGCATCTTGACAGTCGAGCCAGAGGAGGAAACCCGACGAGGGCACAGAATGGGTGCAAGATGCCCCCGGGGGTTCTGGGAGCAAAGAGAGGACAGCGTGGCCACCTCCCCCACCTCAGGACAGCGCCGACAGGATTGCCCCGTGCTGACCAGCAGAACCCCTGGGGTAGTGTCTGCAGATGAGCCCCAAGTGTGCCACAAGG
This sequence comes from Tragulus kanchil, assembly GCA_022376925.1. Lineage (NCBI taxonomy): Eukaryota > Metazoa > Chordata > Mammalia > Artiodactyla > Tragulidae > Tragulus > Tragulus kanchil. Next base: position 8,925,124 of record JAIOJX010000002.1, on the reverse strand, counting down.
TCCTGCAGCAGCTCCTAGTTGGACCAAAAGCTTCGTCCTGTGACTTTGTGTCTCCCAAGTAACGTGGCGCGGATCTGACCCAAGGGGCAGTGCTGGCTTCACCACCCGAGCTCTCCGCACATCGACAGGTCCCTTTCCCCACTGACCCCTCTTAGCGCAGCACGCACTGGGTACTTGAGAAATATCCGCTGCACAGATAAAAGGATGAGTAGGTGTATCATGAGTTAATGAATAAACACACAAACCGATTCTGCCTTTCTCCACCCATTCTGCTCCATGCAGTCAGACTGCTATCACCATAAAGCAAACAAAACCAAGTTCCCCTCCTACCTACCACCCATCGGTGGCTCCCACTAGATGGATCGTGTGCAGACCTAGAGAGGCGTGCCGAGACCTCTACCGAGCACGGGTTCCTCAAAGTCCTCCTGCAGTTAGAAACTCCAGCTTATCCTCCAAGGTCAGTGGAACCACCACCTCCTCCTGAGGCCTTCTCTGACTGCCACAGGCAGGGTTAAAGTACCTCACAGTCAGCTAGACTATGTCAGCATTCGGTAGACTATGTCCGCAACCCTCTTCTTCGAGTTTCTGTAACATTCTGTGCCTAACTCCATTCATCAGTTCTCCCATGCCTAACACGGGGCTTACTGACCCAGAAGGACTCAGAAGAATAATGATATAAACTGATCTTATAATTCCCAGGAGACCAGTGTGTCCCAACGGTAACACTGTCAGACTTTGCCAAGGACGAGGCGGCATGGAAAATACCCGCTTTCTCCAGAACAGAACAAAGCTTTTGCCACATATGGCACAGGCAGCACATTCACCGCAGAGGCTGGAGAACTTCCTCCTCCAAGAAGCCGGGCTTCCTCTGCACGTCGGGGTGGCACGCCGTCTGCGGGGCCACGTGACTGGGGAATCCCATCTGCTCGCCAGCGCACGCCCACCCGTGACAAATGAATTCGTCAGCAGCGTTTGCCAGGAGCTGCTGCTTTGGGAGCAAAGGAGACCGGTGATGAATTATTCATCCTGAGCAGAGGCTTGCCCCAGCCTCTCGGGCGCAGCCTGCAAAGACACCCCCTGCGACGAGCAGGCTCAGGTCCCACGACACACAATAATACTAAGAATTAATAACAGCGGCATCTACCTTGGATCGAGTGCCTACAACATGCCCTGTTGGGAGCTCGCCCTCCAATATTTCATTTTCACAGCAGCCCCGAGGGGCGGGCGCTAGCACCGCTTTTCAGAGGGGAATCGCGCTGCAGGGGTAAGGGGCCCCGCCCCAGTCCGCCCGTCTGCAGTCCCCCCGTTTCTCAGGTCTCTGGAAGGTACGCTCGGCGAGAGGGAGGACTCCCTGGGAGAAAGCAGGGAAGCCCCGGAAAGCCCGGGAGGGCGGATCCCCAGGCTGAGCCGGGAAACGCCTGTCCTCCCCTCCCCCACGGTATTAACATTCAGAGCCGCACGGTGGCTCCCACTAGATGGATCGTGTGCAGACCTAGAGGCGTGCCGAGACCTCTACCGAGCACGGGTTCCTCAAAGTCCTCCTGCAGTTAGAAACTCCAGCTTATCCTCCAAGGTCAGTGGAACCACCACCTCCTCCTGAGGCCTTCTCTGACTGCCACAGGCAGGGTTAAAGTACCTCACAGTCAGCTAGACTATGTCAGCATTCGGTAGACTATGTCCGCAACCCTCTTCTTCGAGTTTCTGTAACATTCTGTGCCTAACTCCATTCATCAGTTCTCCCATGCCTAACACGGGGCTTACTGACCCAGAAGGACTCAGAAGAATAATGATATAAACTGATCTTATAATTCCCAGGAGACCAGTGTGTCCCAACGGTAACACTGTCAGACTTTGCCAAGGACGAGGCGGCATGGAAAATACCCGCTTTCTCCAGAACAGAACAAAGCTTTTGCCACATATGGCACAGGCAGCACATTCACCGCAGAGGCTGGAGAACTTCCTCCTCCAAGAAGCCGGGCTTCCTCTGCACGTCGGGGTGGCACGCCGTCTGCGGGGCCACGTGACTGGGGAATCCCATCTGCTCGCCAGCGCACGCCCACCCGTGACAAATGAATTCGTCAGCAGCGTTTGCCAGGAGCTGCTGCTTTGGGAGCAAAGGAGACCGGTGATGAATTATTCATCCTGAGCAGAGGCTTGCCCCAGCCTCTCGGGCGCAGCCTGCAAAGACACCCCCTGCGACGAGCAGGCTCAGGTCCCACGACACACAATAATACTAAGAATTAATAACAGCGGCATCTACCTTGGATCGAGTGCCTACAACATGCCCTGTTGGGAGCTCGCCCTCCAATATTTCATTTTCACAGCAGCCCCGAGGGGCGGGCGCTAGCACCGCTTTTCAGAGGGGAATCGCGCTGCAGGGGTAAGGGGCCCCGCCCCAGTCCGCCCGTCTGCAGTCCCCCCGTTTCTCAGGTCTCTGGAAGGTACGCTCGGCGAGAGGGAGGACTCCCTGGGAGAAAGCAGGGAAGCCCCGGAAAGCCCGGGGAGGGGCGGGATCCCCCAGGCTGAGCCGGGAAACGCCTGTCCTCCCCTCCCCCACGGTTTTAACATTCAGAGCCGCACAGGCGGGCGGGCGGATGGCAGCCCTCGCCAGCCCCAGCGTGTCAAACGCTGCTATTTCCAGCAGCTTCTCTATCCGAGAGGCCCTGTCGCATCTGATAGGGCTGAATCGATGCTGCTGGAGGACGTACAGTCAGATGCGGCAGAGCGGAGGAAGGAGAGGGAGGGCTCCCTAGGAGCTCAGCGCCCCCCTAGAGGCAGTTATTCCTCTCCTGCCCGGCGGCCACTCCTGGGAGAGGAGGAGGGACCCGGGCAGCATCCTTTCCGGAGAGGAATAAAAATATGAGTGAGTGTGAAGCGAAACAATACATCAAGGGGACAAGCAGACATTTTGCTTGTGGGGGGATTTATGATCCTCCTTGTTTCACAAAGGATCTGGAGTCCCTTGCAAGATTCCATTCATTTCTGCCAAGCAGGAATAGGAAAATGAAAAAGGAGAAGCTGGAGGCATCCAGAAGGACGACCAGGAAGTCTAGAGGAGGCAGGGACAGACGGCACTGTGGACCAAGCTGGGGCCTCATGCCCCAGGCCGTGGCTGGAGGGAGGCCGCAGCGCCCGCTGTGAAGGTCCCCAGGCAGGACCCCGGTGCCAGCAGGGCGCTGCGGCCAGACGGTGTCTCCTCACCAGCGCAGACGGGACTTCACTGAAGGCCTCCAAAGCTCCAGCAGTGGCCGAAGGCCATGGCTCCCGGATGGACTCTGCGCCTCCTCTTGAGCCACAGGCTGCCCGGCCCTCGACTCCAGGGGGCTCCCCCCAGACCACTGCTTCTACCCATGAAACGTAGTCTTCCTCCAGCCTGGTCTCTTCGCCAGTCTGAGTCTAGCGAGATTTCTCAGCCTCCACGGCAGCCTGGCCCAGCACAGGAAGCACGGGGTCTGCTCTCCGAGGAGCAACACCCTCTCCCTCGAGTGTGGATGCCGGTCCCGGTGCTGGGCCCTCTGCCTGGCGTCCCGGGTGGCTCTGGTCTCTGGAAGGTACGCTCGGCGAGAGGAGGACTCCTGGGAGAAAGCAGGAAGCCCCGGAAAGCCCGGGAGGGCGGATCCCCCAGGCTGAGCCGGGAAACGCCTGTCCTCCCCTCCCCCACGGTTTTAACATTCAGAGCCGCACAGGCGGGCGGGCGGATGGCAGCCCTCGCCAGCCCCAGCGTGTCAAACGCTGCTATTTCCAGCAGCTTCTCTATCCGAGAGGCCCTGTCGCATCTGATAGGGCTGAATCGATGCTGCTGGAGGACGTACAGTCAGATGCGGCAGAGCGGAGGAAGGAGAGGGAGGGCTCCCTAGGAGCTCAGCGCCCCCCTAGAGGCAGTTATTCCTCTCCTGCCCGGCGGCCACTCCTGGGAGAGGAGGAGGGACCCGGGCAGCATCCTTTCCGGAGAGGAATAAAAATATGAGTGAGTGTGAAGCGAAACAATACATCAAGGGGACAAGCAGACATTTTGCTTGTGGGGGGATTTATGATCCTCCTTGTTTCACAAAGGATCTGGAGTCCCTTGCAAGATTCCATTCATTTCTGCCAAGCAGGAATAGGAAAATGAAAAAGGAGAAGCTGGAGGCATCCAGAAGGACGACCAGGAAGTCTAGAGGAGGCAGGGACAGACGGCACTGTGGACCAAGCTGGGGCCTCATGCCCCAGGCCGTGGCTGGAGGGAGGCCGCAGCGCCCGCTGTGAAGGTCCCCAGGCAGGACCCCGGTGCCAGCAGGGCGCTGCGGCCAGACGGTGTCTCCTCACCAGCGCAGACGGGACTTCACTGAAGGCCTCCAAAGCTCCAGCAGTGGCCGAAGGCCATGGCTCCCGGATGGACTCTGCGCCTCCTCTTGAGCCACAGGCTGCCCGGCCCTCGACTCCAGGGGGCTCCCCCCAGACCACTGCTTCTACCCATGAAACGTAGTCTTCCTCCAGCCTGGTCTCTTCGCCAGTCTGAGTCTAGCGAGATTTCTCAGCCTCCACGGCAGCCTGGCCCAGCACAGGAAGCACGGGGTCTGCTCTCCGAGGAGCAACACCCTCTCCCTCGAGTGTGGATGCCGGTCCCCGGTGCTGGGCCCTCTGCCTCGCCGAGGAGTCTGAGAGCGCCGTTCCGCAGGGATGAGTCTCTGGTTCCCAGCTGCTACCTCAAAAGCAGCAGCGTCCAGCCTCTGCCTCAGGAGAGACGGGGCACAGGGAGCCTGGGGGCTCTGCAGACAAAGCACATGACTATTCACAACAGCAGGGCAGGGCTTAGGGAGATCTACATGGAGCCTAAAGCTCCCTGAACTGACCACTGCAGAGAACTGTTATCACCCTGAGCCTCCAAGGCAAAGGAAGGAGACCAGGGAGGCTGTAAAGCGAGAAAGGGCTGCCAGCAGGAGCTGGGACCCACCACAGCCTGCGGAAGGGAAGCAAGTCCTCTCTCTGTAGCTCTCACCCTCTGATCTGTTTTTTAATTTTATTTTCATGGATTTTTTTTGGCGGGGGGGGGGGGGGCACTTCTATTGGTCTTTCATCTATTTATTTTCACCCATCTTTGTTCTTTGGCCCGTGTGGGCCTCCCATCGCAGTGGCCTCTCTCACTGCAGAGCACCGGCTCCGGGCGCATGCGCTCCAGAGCTCCAACTCGGTAGTTGGACACATGAGTTCAGCTGCTCCGTGGCATGTGGGATCTTCCCAGGCCAGGGATTGAACCGGCGCCCCTTGTACTGCAAAGTGGTGTCTTTACCCACTGGACCACCAGGGAAGCCCTCACCCACTGATCTTCCACTGCCACTGCCTCCACTGTCTGCACCCAAGGAGAGGTCCAGGCAAGGGAGCCCCTGATGAAATTCACAAGGTCAGTCTCCTGTGGGCTCCAAGCAGATGCAGAATGGATTTGGAGAGACAAATAAAATACTCAGCACAGAGACGGCATCTGCACTTTCTGGACCAATCTGCATATGGCCCTGGTTCTGATGACAGACACACATGATCCACATGGTTGGGCAGGGGGACAGTCAGCCCTGAGCAAAAGTCACGTGACTCAGACCTGGGCAAAGTTCATTCATTCACCCACTCGATCATCCATCTGTTCCAGGTACCCATTCATTCATTCATTCATTCACTCATTCCATGCTGAGTGAGAAGGCTACATCTGAACAAAACTGATTTGCTTCCTAGTGGCACCCAGGCAGCAGGAGTTCTCTCAGCCCACAGCTAAGCCATGCCATTCAAAAACTCCGTTCTGGAAATGCTGGACCAAAGTGGGGAAGAGACATTCTCTTTCCATTTCCTCTGGCTTGAGAGAATGACGGAGGTCTGGACAGCCACGAGCCACCTGAGAGGAGAGCAGAGGGAGAACCGAAGACCCAGGAAAGGGCCTTACCTACCCAAAGGTCAGTGACGTAAAAACGCTGCTGTGTCAGCATCTAAAGGACTACTTTCTGAGCCATCCTGCCTTGTCTCCCAGGGAAGACAAGCCACAGTCCCCCGGGATGAAGGACAGGGACCCTGATCTGTAAGGACTTCCCTGGGCACGGAGACGCTGAGCAGCTCTGGCAGCTGCGGGTTTGGAATCTCAAAGCTGACGTGGGGTTTTGATGGCCTCCGCTGATGGTCCCGCAGGAAGATGTGGAGGAAGCAATTACTTTGATGCCCGAGGAAAAGATAAATAGAAGTTCAGATCATAGGCTTCCTGACAGGACCTGTTTTCAGCGGCAGCCACGGGGAAGGGATCTGTGACACAGCTGAGACGCCTGGGCGCACTCAGGGGAGGCAGTCCCGGGAACAGGAAAAAACTGCAGGTGCAGGAGTCAGGGGTTCTGGGTCCTAACCTGGCTTTGCTTCCAGCTGGCCATGTGTGTAAAAGCAGTCGCTTACTCCCTTCCCTGAGCTTTCGCATCCTCATTTGTAAATAGGAAAAAACAAAACAAAACAAAACACAGCTGTAAGCAGGGCAGGTGGGGGCAGCGGCTGCACCAGGGCTAAGGGTAGGGCTTGGAATCAGACACAGTCCAAATTCAACCTTTAAAAGCCAAGTGGCAGACGGTAAGTCAGAGGGTAAGGCGGGGTGTTCTTATGTGTAAAATGCACGTGGCAGACTCTGCCTGAGAGCATCGTTGTGAGGGTGAAGAGAGATGAATAAAGCCCAGCACGCAGCAGCAACATGAGAAGAGGAGTCAGCCTGAGAAGGGTGTGGTCTAGAAGGGTCTGTGGAAGAGGCCGTCTGATCCCCAAGCCGAATGCTTTGGGAGCTACGGCACAGGGGTGCTCTTTGAATAAGGATGACATTTCTTCCCTCCCTCCCAAACTCCCTACTGAGTAACTCAGTCATCTCATCCAAGCCTCCACAAGGCATTTTCAAACCTCCAATTTCAGCACAAAAACACGCTCAAAAATGATGGAGCTTTGTCCCGATTTCTAAATGTACTGGTCACCGCTCTAGTGGAAGCAGGAGCTACCTTAGTAAAATTTAATAAACACCTTCCAATCCTGACTTCTGGGTCCAGACAGAAGGTCCTTCTTAAAGTCAGATCAAGAAAACCACCAAGGAGACCTGAGAAAAGTGGTCACAGACACACCCGCCTCTACCAGTGAAGCCAGCGGTGCGCCCCCTCCCGGTAAGAAAGGGTCCTAACAAGACCTGTCTTCCAAGCGACTGGTATAGGCTGGGGGTACTCCTCTAGGCGTTGTACCACCATTATGTGGGCTTCCCTGGTGGCTCAGACGGTGAAGAATCCACCTGCAATGCAAGAGATCTGCGTTTGACCCCTGGGTCAGAAAGATCCCCTGGAGAAGGAAATGGCAACCCACTCCAGGAAATTCCATGGACAGAGTAGCCTGGGGGGCTACAGTCTACGCGGTCACCACGAGTCGGACAAGCCTGAGTGACTAACACACACAGACACACACACAGACACCAGCTTTAATTCTGATCCTCCAAACAAGCCTATGGTATGATGGTCAGTATTATTACCCCATTACACAGATGATACAAACCGAGGCTCAGAACCCCTTAACTGGCTTGCCCAAGGCCACATAGCATCAGTAACAACAACTGATGTGGCTGCACTTGATCTCCGGACTGCCTGACTACAAAGTCTGTGTTCTTCCGAGCGTGACAGTCTCTCTTCAGAGGAACAATGCAAGCAGAGATGCCTGCTGGACTTTGTGGGCATCCACCCAAGGGGATGCACGCTCGGCTGGGTAAACGCTGAAGGGTCTAGGAGAGCAGCCTTCCTGTCACCGCAGTGTCAAGGGCACCGAGGACGGCAGCCTGTCCACCTCTGGGGCGTCACAGAGACCAACCTGGTGGCATCTGCCGCTTGTCGCCTTCCCGCGAGCAGGAAGCAGGCGTCCAGCGCCAGGATGGATGTCTCCCAGGCTGACATCCGGAAGTGCGTGGGCTGTGTTTTTCACTGAAAGGAAGACAGAGATGAAGCAGAACCCAGACAGCACATCAAAGAGGCCGCTGTGGTCAGCGCAGGCTCTGGGAGGGAAGGACTCTGTGCGAGCACACCCGTGTTTATTTAACTGCTTTCTGCCTTGATGAATAACTAATTTGTACCAAACCACAGTGTGCTGGAGACGTGTTGATAAATGACGCTGCAGAGGCCTCATGTTTCTGGGCTGTCAGTGTGTTCTCTATTCCTCGAGGCGACAAAGAAAGCCTGCTTCCCCACGGAGGCTTCCGGCACAGCACAGAAGGACCCTCCTTCTCAAGCAGAGGCCTCGTCTCCCTCCGTAACTCTAGCCCCCAGCCTAGCACACAGCAGGTGCTCAAAAAAACAAAAAAACACCAAACCTGTTGCTTGGATTAACATGGACTTGTTGCCGTGGTTGCGCTGTTGTGTCTGATTCTTGTGTGACCCGGTGGAGGGTAGCTCACCAGGCGCCTCTGTCCAGGGGATTTCCCAGGCAAGAATACTGGAGTGGGTTGCCATTTCCTCCTCCAGGGGATCTTCCTGACCGTCGTCTCCTGCACCGACAGGCAGATTCTCGACCATTGAGCCATCAGGGAAGCCCTAACACGGAACACAGTTACATCGTAACCCAAGTGATAAAGACGCTCTTTGAATGATGCACCAGAATTCAGGACCGCTCCCATGGGAGATTTGAGCAGAAAGGAACAACTGTGAGTGTCTCAAAGGTTTATCCACTCAATGGGCACACTGAGAAGTACTTTGCTATATTTTCAAAATTTCCTGCTGAGCTACATGTATATGCATGGATAGAATACCTCTATACCCTCTATCTGTGGATATGAATAGTCGTGTATTTTAAGATGTGGGATGACTAAATCTATCCAGGCATGCAATTGGCACTCAGATGGTCTCAGGAAAATGGGAGCTTACTCTGGTGCAAGAAGAGCTCTTAATTGCAAAATTCCTGCACTACATGTATAATCATCCACCCAAGGGGATGCACGCTCGGCTGGGTAAACGCTGAAGGGTCTAGGAGAGCAGCCTTCCTGTCACCGCAGTGTCAAGGGCACCGAGGACGGCAGCCTGTCCACCTCTGGGGCGTCACAGAGACCAACCTGGTGGCATCTGCCGCTTGTCGCCTTCCCGCGAGCAGGAAGCAGGCGTCCAGCGCCAGGATGGATGTCTCCCAGGCTGACATCCGGAAGTGCGTGGGCTGTGTTTTTCACTGAAAGGAAGACAGAGATGAAGCAGAACCCAGACAGCACATCAAAGAGGCCGCTGTGGTCAGCGCAGGCTCTGGGAGGGAAGGACTCTGTGCGAGCACACCCGTGTTTATTTAACTGCTTTCTGCCTTGATGAATAACTAATTTGTACCAAACCACAGTGTGCTGGAGACGTGTTGATAAATGACGCTGCAGAGGCCTCATGTTTCTGGGCTGTCAGTGTGTTCTCTATTCCTCGAGGCGACAAAGAGAAAGCCTGCTTCCCCACGGAGGCTTCCGGCACAGCACAGAAGGACCCTCCTTCTCAAGCAGAGGCCTCGTCTCCCTCCGTAACTCTAGCCCCCAGCCTAGCACACAGCAGGTGCTCAAAAAAACAAAAAAACACCAAACCTGTTGCTTGGATTAACATGGACTTGTTGCCGTGGTTGCGCTGTTGTGTCTGATTCTTGTGTGACCCGGTGGAGGGTAGCTCACCAGGCGCCTCTGTCCAGGGGATTTCCCAGGCAAGAATACTGGAGTGGGTTGCCATTTCCTCCTCCAGGGGATCTTCCTGACCGTCGTCTCCTGCACCGACAGGCAGATTCTCGACCATTGAGCCATCAGGGAAGCCCTAACACGGAACACAGTTACATCGTAACCCAAGTGATAAAGACGCTCTTTGAATGATGCACCAGAATTCAGGACCGCTCCCATGGGAGATTTGAGCAGAAAGGAACAACTGTGAGTGTCTCAAAGGTTTATCCACTCAATGGGCACACTGAGAAGTACTTTGCTATATTTTCAAAATTTCCTGCTGAGCTACATGTATATGCATGGATAGAATACCCTCTATACCCTCTATCTGTGGATATGAATAGTCGTGTATTTTAAGATGTGGGATGACTAAATCTATCCAGGCATGCAATTGGCACTCAGATGGTCTCAGGAAAATGGGAGCTTACTCTGGTGCAAGAAGAGCTCTAAGAAAATGAAATTGCAACAATTTCATCACAAATTGCTCAATCAGAAGTCTCAAGAAACCCATGGTGAGAATTGGCAAATGCTCCCCAATAAGCCCCAATTACAAGAGGGCGGATGAGTAACAGGAGTAAGAAATAAGTGATGTGGGAAACATTTAAAAAAGTGTTTCAAACCTGGGGTGCCCTGAGGGCTCAGTGGTAAAGCATCCACCTGCCAAGGCAGGAGACGAAGGTTCAATCCCTGGTCCAGGAAGATCCCACACGCCTTGGGGCAACTAAGCCTGTGCACGACAACTCCTGAGCCTGCGCTCCAGAGCTGGGAGTCACGACTACTGCAGCCCTCATACCCTAGAGCCCGTGCTGCACAACTAGAGAAGCCACTGCAAGGAGGAGCCAGTGCACCGTACCTAGAGAGCAGACCCCACGCACGGCCACTGCAGAAAAGCTCACACAGCAACGAAGACCCCAAAATAAGTAAGTAAAATTATCTTTTTAAGAAAGTGTTTCAGATCTGCAGGAAAACCATGAGGAAGATGCCAACCCAGAAGGAACAGAAGAAAGACACCAGGAATGACCGAAATCATGTTGCAGAATCTTGTGGAGGAGGAAGGAAAACAGCTTGAGGTAGATGGTGGATGCACAACAGATGAAAGGCAAAAGGTGGTCTCTTCCCTCTCAGTGGGTGATTTTGTTTTCAGCAAGAAGAAGGTTTTCCAAACAGAAGATGAAGAAGAAACTTGAATAAAGCAGCAACAGATGAAAATCCAGAAAAGATAAATACCATGATGTGAGTCACAGGCGGGGCCTATATCCAACAATAGAATCACCAACGGAATGTGCTTTTCAAACAGGGAGTGGGGGAGACACGTGGATCCTGAAGGCAGGCAAACCCGACCCAATTTCTTTAAGGGGAGCCAAGATGGGCCCAGGTTCAGACCACCCAGCTAGCACCCCGTCCCATCGCTGCCTCTTCTGGTCCGCCAGTAGCCTCGGAAGCCCGGACGCTCTAGGCTCCGAAACAACCCTAGGAAGACAAGGAAGTCATCAGCCCCCACCTGGAGCTGCTGCCCTTCCCGCAGCTGCTGCTCCAGGGCCTCCCGGCTGTCACCCACCATAAGCGCCCTCCCTGGATTTCAAATGCAACCCTGGGTTTCACCTCCAGTCCGGGCTCTTCTCGGGAAAGGGCAGCACCATCCAACCCTGGTGCACCCACCAGAGACCCGCCAAACATCTCAGACCCTGCCCTTCCCCTCATCTTCACACCGACTTTCAGAATAAATCCAGTAAACCTAACGCCCAGTCCTGTGGGGGCAGCCTCTGCAACCCCTCCCCCGCCCGCTCTTGGTGTCCTGCAGGACATTTCTGTTCCAGTGGCCTTTGGTTCCCGGAACATGGTTCTCTCCCACCAGCCACTCTGCCCATACGGCACGCCCAGGTATGACCAGCCCCTATCCAGCAGGTGCGCCTCAAGGATGCCTCCTCCCAGACCCTCCATTTCACCAGCATCTTCGTTTCCAAATCATAACACACAATTATGTGTCCAGTTACTCATCTGTCCATCTGTTTCTGCAACTACAATCAATCTCTGCTGCCCAGGAGAAGAAGGGATGGACCTTTAAGCCAAGGTCTGAGGAAGCAAAGAAATCTTTGGGGTAGACAGATGGTGAAAAAAGAGAGGGAAAAGTATTTCTGGCAGAAGGAACAGCATGGGCGAAAGCAGAGTCACAGAACAACACACAGTGAGAGGAACAGGCTCCGGAGGAGGGTGGGAGGGACATGAGACTGGACATGTAGGCAGGGGACCAGGAGACCTCGCCAGTCACACTGGGAGCCCCCTTCCAGGACCCTCACAATCCAGTCACCCCACTGTGAAGATGCCAGGTCCTTCTCCAAGGGCAGGGAGAAGCCACAGCTCTTTGTGTGATCTCATCTGACGGACTGGAGACACTGCCAGGTGCCCCTGCCTCGGCTGCCTGTGTGGAAGGGACAGCACGGGCTCCCGGAGGGGCCCGGGTCCCCAAGCACCCGTCCCATCGCTGCCTCTTCTGGTCCGCCAGTAGCCTCGGAAGCCCGGACGCTCTAGGCTCCGAAACAACCCTAGGAAGACAAGGAAGTCATCAGCCCCCACCTGGAGCTGCTGCCCTTCCCGCAGCTGCTGCTCCAGGGCCTCCCGGCTGTCACCCACCATAAGCGCCCTCCCTGGATTTCAAATGCAACCCTGGGTTTCACCTCCAGTCCGGGCTCTTCTCGGGAAAGGGCAGCACCATCCAACCCTGGTGCACCCACCAGAGACCCGCCAAACATCTCAGACCCTGCCCTTCCCCTCATCTTCACACCGACTTTCAGAATAAATCCAGTAAACCTAACGCCCAGTCCTGTGGGGGCAGCCTCTGCAACCCCTCCCCCGCCCGCTCTTGGTGTCCTGCAGGACATTTCTGTTCCAGTGGCCTTTGGTTCCCGGAACATGGTTCTCTCCCACCAGCCACTCTGCCCATACGGCACGCCCAGGTATGACCAGCCCCTATCCAGCAGGTGCGCCTCAAGGATGCCTCCTCCCAGACCCTCCATTTCACCAGCATCTTCGTTTCCAAATCATAACACACAATTATGTGTCCAGTTACTCATCTGTCCATCTGTTTCTGCAACTACAATCAATCTCTGCTGCCCAGGAGAAGAAGGGATGGACCTTTAAGCCAAGGTCTGAGGAAGCAAAGAAATCTTTGGGGTAGACAGATGGTGAAAAAAGAGAGGGAAAAGTATTTCTGGCAGAAGGAACAGCATGGGCGAAAGCAGAGTCACAGAACAACACACAGTGAGAGGAACAGGCTCCGGAGGAGGGTGGGAGGGACATGAGACTGGACATGTAGGCAGGGGACCAGGAGACCTCGCCAGTCACACTGGGAGCCCCCTTCCAGGACCCTCACAATCCAGTCACCCCACTGTGAAGATGCCAGGTCCTTCTCCAAGGGCAGGGAGAAGCCACAGCTCTTTGTGTGATCTCATCTGACGGACTGGAGACACTGCCAGGTGCCCCTGCCTCGGCTGCCTGTGTGGAAGGGACAGCACGGGCTCCCGGAGGGGCCCCACTGCTGGCAGGGGCCCAAAGGACGCATTCCTAAGAATGAATGGTGAAGCTGCCCAGTCGACAAGCATTGGCGTTCCAGGTCTCCGTCCCGATTCTGCTGAATTGGGGTCACTTTCCAGAAACCTAGACCCCCCCAGAGTGTCCAAGGTTCAGCTCCTCCCACCAAAAGCAACCATCTCTACCAAACAGCCATCAGGAAAGGCAGGAAGAGGCAAATAAAGAACGTGGACTCCGGCCAGGCTCCTGGCTTAGAAATCCTCATGGCCGTGAGACCTGCATCCAGCCTTTCTGCAAGGCCAGTTCTCCATCTGTAATGTGAGGTCGTGAACGGCTCTGGCCTCACAGAGAGGCCGTGGCCATCAAGCACGGGACTCCTTTCCAAATGGGGAAAGTCACCCACCTTTACAGCTGAGTACACTAGGGGTCAGAAATGTGAGCTCACTCACCCTAAGCCACACAGCCACGGGGGCTGCAGGTTCACCTCAGACCCCACTCCCTGGGCTCTGAGCATGCTGAGCTCTCAGGTTTCGGGGGACCATTGCCCTGACAGCCCCCGCCCACCCTGACCGCATCGCCACCCCCATCCACCTGAGACGGAGCCCCATGAGGACACGCAGCCCTGAAGGTGACTCTGGGACGTCTGGAACGTGTGTTGTACTTCGGCTCCGTTAACTAGAACCACATCCTGAGCACGACCAAAACTAGGTCACAAGAATTATTTCTGGGATTAAAAAAAAAAAACAAAAACCCACAGCAGGAATATCCTAAATGTGTCTCCCTTCATTTGCAGCCAAATGATCTCAAACGGAGGGCTTGTTATTCTTCCTTTTTCTTTTCTGTCATGTCAAAATCCTGTTTCCGACTGGAGTGAACCAGTTTCCGTCCGCAGCCCCAGCCTCACCCCGGCTCCAGGCCCAGCTGAGGCGGCGAGGGCAGGATCCACAGCGGACGCAGGCGGGCACTGACGCCCCGGGAGCCCTGCCCATGTGACGTGCCCTGACCCTACATCCTGCATCCTCCTCCCACGTGCCCTTGCGCCTCGGCCTCCAGCCCCTTCTGAAAGGGGGCGTCCGGCGAGGGCATCCAGTTGGATCTCATCTGAAGAATGATGCCCCTGCCTCGGCTGCCTGTGTGGAAGGGACAGCACGGGCTCCCGGAGGCCCACTGCTGGCAGGGGCCCAAAGGACGCATTCCTAAGAATGAATGGTGAAGCTGCCCAGTCGACAAGCATTGGCGTTCCAGGTCTCCGTCCCGATTCTGCTGAATTGGGGTCACTTTCCAGAAACCTAGACCCCCCCAGAGTGTCCAAGGTTCAGCTCCTCCCACCAAAAGCAACCATCTCTACCAAACAGCCATCAGGAAAGGCAGGAAGAGGCAAATAAAGAACGTGGACTCCGGCCAGGCTCCTGGCTTAGAAATCCTCATGGCCGTGAGACCTGCATCCAGCCTTTCTGCAAGGCCAGTTCTCCATCTGTAATGTGAGGTCGTGAACGGCTCTGGCCTCACAGAGAGGCCGTGGCCATCAAGCACGGGACTCCTTTCCAAATGGGGAAAGTCACCCACCTTTACAGCTGAGTACACTAGGGGTCAGAAATGTGAGCTCACTCACCCTAAGCCACACAGCCACGGGGGCTGCAGGTTCACCTCAGACCCCACTCCCTGGGCTCTGAGCATGCTGAGCTCTCAGGTTTCGGGGGACCATTGCCCTGACAGCCCCCGCCCACCCTGACCGCATCGCCACCCCCATCCACCTGAGACGGAGCCCCATGAGGACACGCAGCCCTGAAGGTGACTCTGGGACGTCTGGAACGTGTGTTGTACTTCGGCTCCGTTAACTAGAACCACATCCTGAGCACGACCAAAACTAGGTCACAAGAATTATTTCTGGGATTAAAAAAAAAAAACAAAAACCCACAGCAGGAATATCCTAAATGTGTCTCCCTTCATTTGCAGCCAAATGATCTCAAACGGAGGGCTTGTTATTCTTCCTTTTTCTTTTCTGTCATGTCAAAATCCTGTTTCCGACTGGAGTGAACCAGTTTCCGTCCGCAGCCCCCAGCCTCACCCCGGCTCCAGGCCCAGCTGAGGCGGCGAGGGCAGGATCCACAGCGGACGCAGGCGGGCACTGACGCCCCGGGAGCCCTGCCCATGTGACGTGCCCTGACCCTACATCCTGCATCCTCCCTCCCACGTGCCCTTGCGCCTCGGCCTCCAGCCCCTTCTGAAGGTTGGTCACACAGTCCCAGCGTCCCCAGGGATTTCAGCCCCACTCCTCACTCTGTAGACGAGAAGACTGAGGTCCAGAAACCAAAACAGACTGTCCCAAGGCCCCAGAGCCCTGGTGGCCAGTCAGGGCACAGCCCAGGGCTGCCGGCACGCTGGCTTGTCATCTGTGTGCCCTGCCAGGAGAAGGGTTCTCGAGACACCCCGGCGTACCAGCTTCCTGGGGGCGCCATCACAGCTGAGCGTGAACGTGGAGGCTTCATGCAACCAAAACGCATGCCCAGCTGTGGAGGCCAGAAGTCCAAAACCAAGGGAAGGGCAGGGCCCCCACTCTCTGAAGGCTCCCGGGGAGAATCTTCACCTCTTCCGGCTTCAGTGTTCCTTGGCTTGTGGCCACATCACTCGTCTCAGCCGTGCCTCTCACAGGGCTTCTGTATCTCCTCTGTATGTGTCTTGCCCCAGTGTCTTTTATTAGGACATCTGCCACTGGATCCAGAGCCCATTCAGGGCTCCCCAGGTCGCTCAGGGTCAGCGCCAATGCAGGAGACACAGATTCTATACGTGAGTTGAGAAGACTGCCTGCGGAGGAAATGGCAAGTCATTCCCATATTCTTGCCTGGAGAATCCTACGGACAGAGGAGCCTTGGCTGGCTACAGCCCGTGGGGTTGCAAAGAGTCAGGCACAACCGAGCATGCAGGCACAACGCAGGCAATAAAGGACGATCTCATCTCAAGATCCTCAACTGCTTCTGCAAAGACATCTTTTTCCCATGAAGTCACATTTCCAAGCTCCAGAGGAAAGAACACATACTGGGGATTGCCATTCAGCTCACTACAATAAATGTCTACTCAGGGATTCCAGACACCTTTGGAGATCAGGAATTCTGAGCACAGCCATGGGTGAAGGAAGACCCTCTGATCCGAGTTACATCTGCCCACAAAGCATAGCAGCACATGGGTCTGCAGCAGGAGCCTGCCTTTCACCAGATACCAGCCCTGTGCCATGTTGTCATGGGGAGATCAGGAATTTTCAGCCTGCTAGCACAACCAAAACGGGACGTGTCCCAAGGCCCCAGACCCTGTGCCCTGGTGCCCCAGCCCCTTCTGAAGGTTGGTCACACAGTCCCAGCGTCCCCAGGATTTCAGCCTCCTCACTCTGTAGACGAGAAGACTGAGGTCCAGAAACCAAAACAGACTGTCCCAAGGCCCCAGAGCCCTGGTGGCCAGTCAGGGCACAGCCCAGGGCTGCCGGCACGCTGGCTTGTCATCTGTGTGCCCTGCCAGGAGAAGGGTTCTCGAGACACCCCGGCGTACCAGCTTCCTGGGGGCGCCATCACAGCTGAGCGTGAACGTGGAGGCTTCATGCAACCAAAACGCATGCCCAGCTGTGGAGGCCAGAAGTCCAAAACCAAGGGAAGGGCAGGGCCCCCACTCTCTGAAGGCTCCCGGGGAGAATCTTCACCTCTTCCGGCTTCAGTGTTCCTTGGCTTGTGGCCACATCACTCGTCTCAGCCGTGCCTCTCACAGGGCTTCTGTATCTCCTCTGTATGTGTCTTGCCCCCGAGTGTCTTTTATTAGGACATCTGCCACTGGATCCAGAGCCCATTCAGGGCTCCCCAGGTCGCTCAGCGCTCAGCGCCAATGCAGGAGACACAGATTCTATCCCTGAGTTGAGAAGATCCCCTGCGGAGGAAATGGCAACCCATTCCCATATTCTTGCCTGGAGAATCCTACGGACAGAGGAGCCTTGGCTGGCTACAGCCCGTGGGGTTGCAAAGAGTCAGGCACAACCGAGCATGCAGGCACAACGCAGGCAATAAAGGACGATCTCATCTCAAGATCCTCAACTGCTTCTGCAAAGACATCTTTTTCCCATGAAGTCACATTTCCAAGCTCCAGAGGAAAGAACACATACTGGGGATTGCCATTCAGCTCACTACAATAAATGTCTACTCAGGGATTCCAGACACCTTTGGAGATCAGGAATTCTGAGCACAGCCATGGGTGAAGGAAGACCCTCTGATCCGAGTTACATCTGCCCACAAAGCATAGCAGCACATGGGTCTGCAGCAGGAGCCTGCCTTTCACCAGATACCAGCCCTGTGCCATGTTGTCATGAGAGAGATGCGTAATACACCTCAGGATACATATATCTCAGGATAAAGCCATCAGCTCACTGCACAGAAGGTTTACTCACTGCACACAGCTCCCTGCTTAATCATCACACATTCCCTTTTCTCCTACAGCCACCCGATAAGGGAAGTACGGTCAAAGCTGTGGTGTCCCCAGCAGTCGTGCATGGATGTGAGAGCTGGATAAAGAAGGCTGAGTGCCAAAGAACTGATGCCTTTGAACCGTGGTGCTGGAGAAGACGCTTGAGAGCCCCTTGGACTGCAAGGAGATCAAACCCGTCCATCCTAAAGGAGATCAACCATGAATATTCATTTGAAGGATTGATGCTGAAGCTGAAGCTCCAACACTCTGGCCACCTGATGTGAAGAGATGACTCGTTGGGAAAAACAGAAGGCAGCAGGAGAAGGGGATGACAGAGGATGGGATGGTTGGATGGTATCACCGACTCAATGGATATGAGTCTGAGCAAGCTCGGGGAGGTGGTGAAGGACAGAGAAACCTGGTGGGCTACAGTCCATGGGGTCGCAAAGAGTGGGACGTGACTGAGCGACTGAACTGAAGGGAAGTAAGATGTAAATTCCATTACCAGCAAGCTGGGGGACTTCAGACAGTCAGATGTCCTGGGCCTCAACTGTCTCACCTTAAAAATGACAATGGGACCTCCCTTGGGGGTCTGGTGGTTAACAATCACCTGTGTGGAGACACAGGTTCCACCTGTGGTCCAGGAAGATTCCACATGCTGCAGAGCAGCCAAGCCCACGCACCAGAGCCAGAGAGACCCGGGCTCCACAAGAGAAGCCAAAAGCGACGAGAAACCCAGGCACCGCAGGGCAGAGGACCCCTCGCTCGCCACAACCAGAGAAAGCCCGGGCGCAGCTGTGAAGATCCAGTACACCCAAAACTGAATAAATGTGTGAAACTTTTACAAATGGTAATAATAATAACTGCTTCGAGAGGTTTTTAGGCAGGTGAAGGAGAAACCACAGGGGAAAGGCAGAGCACAGAGGCACACACCAGAGAAGTGTTCACCATGGTGTCTGTTCATTACTCACTGTTTCTTCAATATCTACACACAATTGTTTAAAAAAATCAGTGTTATGGATCCCTTCGTAACAGCCATGACCCAAAAACCGCCTGAGTGTAAACACTAGATATGTACCTAGAGTGTTATTTGAAATGCACCAAGAAGTTTGTTCTTTACAGGCGTCTCCGGGGGACTCCTCTGTCATGGCCGACCATCCTCCGGCGTCATGAATATTAATCTGCGAAGGTGCCTGTTTGCGCATTTGTATGCATGGCCACGTTCCTGTGATTTAAGCGGGGCACCACTCCTGTCAGCTCAATGAATCTGTGTGTTCCATCCTTGGCTGTATTCACCCCTCTGACTGCTTACCTCATTCTCAGATTCTCAGACAATGCCTGAATTCATTTAGCCTGTTTCAGTTCTCGCAGCCACCACGATGAGACAAACACAAAGAGAAATAGAGAAGGAAATGAGTTCTAGCCTTAAACAACGCCCAGGTGTGACAAAACACCAACACAGAAGCGGCACTGAGAGTGAGCGACAAGATTAGAACCAGAGAAGAATCATTTACTCAGCACCAGGCTCTGCCGCCAGCACCTGGCAGGAGCCCACCGCCTGGGACAGGGAAGACCAAAGGCTTTGGAGTCCTCAGCCCTGGGTTCAAATTCCAGCTCTTCCTGTCCCAGCCGGGGAGCTAGGGCCTGAAATGAAAGCTCAGGATTATGCGCAGCCATGACTGGTGAAACTGAAGGACCCTGGATGGTCTGATCACAAGTTCCCCTGCAGTTCTGCTCCTGTGCATCAGGCTCCCCACAGAAACCACTCTACTTATCAGGCGGACAGGGGCAGTCCCTGCTCATCCCTCAATCTTGACTTTTAGTTTCTTGCCAACTCACAGAGTTACTTATGTACGTCTAGCCTCTCACAGGAACCAGGGTCACCCCACTCTCTTGATAGTCCAAAGCCTGCCTCCACAGCCCCTGCCTGTTCACAAGCGCAGCCCCCGTGGAGTCCCGTGTGGTGTGCACTGTCCTCTTCCCTGGGCTGTGGTCACGTGGGGATAACAACCTGAAGTGGGTCTCCTGTGTCCAGAGCTGGTGTCGTTGGTCCAGGGCCAATTCCCATTTTACCCAAACTGTGAATTTAAAAATAACTGCTTGAGAGGTTTTAGGCAGGTGAAGGAGAAACCACAGGAAAGGCAGAGCACAGAGGCACACACCAGAGAAGTGTTCACCATGGTGTCTGTTCATTACTCACTGTTTCTTCAATATCTACACACAATTGTTTAAAAATCAGTGTTATGGATCCCTTCGTAACAGCCATGACCCAAAACCGCCTGAGTGTAAACACTAGATATGTACCTAGAGTGTTATTTGAAATGCACCAAGAAGTTTGTTCTTTACAGGCGTCTCCGGGGGACTCCTCTGTCATGGCCGACCATCCTCCGGCGTCATGAATATTAATCTGCGAAGGTGCCTGTTTGCGCATTTGTATGCATGGCCACGTTCCTGTGATTTAAGCGGGGCACCACTCCTGTCAGCTCAATGAATCTGTGTGTTCCATCCTTGGCTGTATTCACCCCTCTGACTGCTTACCTCATTCTCAGATTCTCAGACAATGCCTGAATTCATTTAGCCTGTTTCAGTTCTCGCAGCCACCACGATGAGACAAACACAAAGAGAAATAGAGAAGGAAATGAGTTCTAGCCTTAAACAACGCCCAGGTGTGACAAAACACCAACACAGAAGCGGCACTGAGAGTGAGCGACAAGATTAGAACCAGAGAAGAATCATTTACTCAGCACCAGGCTCTGCCGCCAGCACCTGGCAGGAGCCCACCGCCTGGGACAGGGAAGACCAAAGGCTTTGGAGTCCTCAGCCCTGGGTTCAAATTCCAGCTCTTCCTGTCCCAGCCGGGGAGCTAGGGCCTGAAATGAAAGCTCAGGATTATGCGCAGCCATGACTGGTGAAACTGAAGGACCCTGGATGGTCTGATCACAAGTTCCCCTGCAGTTCTGCTCCTGTGCATCAGGCTCCCCACAGAAACCACTCTACTTATCAGGCGGACAGGGGCAGTCCCTGCTCATCCCTCAATCTTGACTTTTAGTTTCTTGCCAACTCACAGAGTTACTTATGTCGTCTAGCCTCTCACAGGAACCAGGGTCACCCCACTCTCTTGATAGTCCAAAGCCTGCCTCCACAGCCCCTGCCTGTTCACAAGCGCAGCCCCCGTGGAGTCCCGTGTGGTGTGCACTGTCCTCTTCCCTGGGCTGTGGTCACGTGGGGATAACAACCTGAAGTGGGTCTCCTGTGTCCAGAGCTGGGTGTCGTGGGTCCAGCCATTCCCATGACCCAGAGCCCAGACTCCCTCCTTCACCTGCGTGAGCTTGGCCAAACTCTCCAACAGTTTCTTGATCTTCCAAAGGATCATAAAACCTTCCCTACAAAGGACCAACATTCACATTCCTATAACCTAACTATAACCGTGCTCCCAAGGGGGGGAAAAAAAAACACAGAAAAGCAAGGACATCAATAACCCCTGAGACAGGACTCTACAGCCTTTTTGGCTTCCTCACATCCACACATAAATAACACTTGGACTTCAAGAATGGATGGATTCGATCCCCTCTAACAACATTATGTGTGTTCCTATTAGTGGATAGCAGGCCACAGATTATTACTATAAAACCATCCACATAGGAAAGACAAACACAGGCCAGCCAGTGAGCACTGTATGGCACAACTAAGAGAAAGAGGATTCATTTTGCATAAAGATTCTAAATAATGGTTGGTGTCCCCCAAATCCTGCTTGAGAAGGCTCCGGTAGGAGCAGACTGTGATTGGTTACTGATGCCTGAGACTGACTAGTGATGCCTGAGATTGACTAGTGATGCCTGAGATTGACTAGTGATGCCTGAGATTGACTAGTGATGCCTGTCACAGGGAAGGGGGTGGCTAAGTCAGCAGGTCTATGGCTTAAGCACCGGCTCTCCCTGGGACCACAGGAGATCAAATCAGTCACGCCTAAAGGAAATCAACACTGAATATTCACTGGAAGTATTGAGGCTAAAGTTCCAATACTCTGGCCACCTGATGCAAAGAGCTGACTCACTGGAAAAGACCCTGATGGTGGGCAAGACTGAAGACGAAAGAAGAAAGGAGCAGTTCTGCTCCTGTGCATCAGGCTCCCCACAGAAACCACTCTACTTATCAGGCGGACAGGGGCAGTCCCTGCTCATCCCTCAATCTTGACTTTTAGTTTCTTGCCAACTCACAGAGTTACTTATGTACGTCTAGCCTCTCACAGGAACCAGGGTCACCCCACTCTCTTGATAGTCCAAAGCCTGCCTCCACAGCCCCTGCCTGTTCACAAGCGCAGCCCCCGTGGAGTCCCGTGTGGTGTGCACTGTCCTCTTCCCTGGGCTGTGGTCACGTGGGGATAACAACCTGAAGTGGGTCTCCTGTGTCCAGAGCTGGGTGTCGTGGGTCCAGCCATTCCCATGACCCAGAGCCCAGACTCCCTCCTTCACCTGCGTGAGCTTGGCCAAACTCTCCAACAGTTTCTTGATCTTCCAAAGGATCATAAAACCTTCCCTACAAAGGACCAACATTCACATTCCTATAACCTAACTATAACCGTGCTCCCAAGGGGGGGAAAAAAAAACACAGAAAAGCAAGGACATCAATAACCCCTGAGACAGGACTCTACAGCCTTTTTGGCTTCCTCACATCCACACATAAATAACACTTGGACTTCAAGAATGGATGGATTCGATCCCCTCTAACAACATTATGTGTGTTCCTATTAGTGGATAGCAGGCCACAGATTATTACTATAAAACCATCCACATAGGAAAGACAAACACAGGCCAGCCAGTGAGCACTGTATGGCACAACTAAGAGAAAGAGGATTCATTTTGCATAAAGATTCTAAATAATGGTTGGTGTCCCCCAAATCCTGCTTGAGAAGGCTCCGGTAGGAGCAGACTGTGATTGGTTACTGATGCCTGAGACTGACTAGTGATGCCTGAGATTGACTAGTGATGCCTGAGATTGACTAGTGATGCCTGAGATTGACTAGTGATGCCTGTCACAGGGAAGGGGGTGGCTAAGTCAGCAGGTCTATGGCTTAAGCACCGGCTCTCCCTGGGACCACAGGAGATCAAATCAGTCACGCCTAAAGGAAATCAACACTGAATATTCACTGGAAGTATTGGAGGCTAAAGTTCCAATACTCTGGCCACCTGATGCAAAGAGCTGACTCACTGGAAAAGACCCTGATGGTGGGCAAGACTGAAGACGAAAGAAGAAAGGAGAGGTGGTTAGATACCATCACCAACTAAATGGACATGCATCTGAGCGAAGTCCAGGAAATCGTGGACTCTGTCTAGAGGAGCCTGGCGTGCTGCAGTCCATGGGATCGCAGCGTCAGACATGACTTAGCAATCGAACAAGAAACCCACCCTCCCTCCCTCAAATGGAGAAAGAACACGGGCTCTGCAGAGTTCTGGGCGTCTGGTCTGCCCCCGTCCAGGGCCACAGTCTCTCGATCTGCAAAATGAAAGGACTGACCTAGGTGGCTTTGGAGGCCCGCCCCTCCTCTTCCTTGCTCTGTCTCCTTTAATCTAATCAGTGACATCAAGGGGAGGGACCAGGCTGGGGTCACGGACTCCTGGATAGGATAACAAGACACCGTTCTGACCACCCTCGTGGATAATTGTACTATCTCCTGAGTAACTCTTAAACGTCTACCAGACCTGATTTCAAAAGAAGCCCCAGGAGCAAACGAATGGCCCTCAAGCTGCCTCTGTTCTCAGCCACAGCTATGCAACATGTGAAAATGACCCCATGGTGCCAGTAAGACTTGGGGTCTCAACAGCAAAACCAAAGGAACCACGGTTGTTGCTGGGCTTTGTGCACTCTTGCTCCCAAATCACCCGGGGAGAGGGCGCGCCCTAGTCCAGCCACAAACGGGAGGCAAAGAGGAAAGAAACACACAGCAGTCCCTCATCCCACCCTCGCGCACACACACTCACACACACACACACCCACCCAGCTCAGCACACGGGAGGAAGGGAAAGTGGTCCAGGCTGGTCTCTCGACACCAGAGACCTAGCTCTCTTTTCAATAAAACGGCTTTTAATCACTTTAAAGATTTTATTACAAATTCCCCATGGACTAATTAGAGGCAAGGCTTCCTGGCCATGATCTGTGTAACAATCACGCCTCAGCCTGAGGATTGCTCCCTGGGTTCTCTTTCTCTCTCCCTCTTCTTCTCTCTCCCCCAGTCTTCCCCAGGATGTCTGCCTCTGCACCCCGGATCCCACAGGTGGGTGTTCCGGCCTCTGTCTGTCCTTCTGCAGCGTGATCCCTCCCATCGTCTGGAAAGGTCCATCTCCGCCCGGTGCTTCCCCCTCCTTTGCTCCATCCGCCTCGCCCGGTCGCTCCTGCCGCACCTCCCCTTCCGCTCCCTCTCCTCCGTGCTCCTTCTCTAAAGGAGTCCTTCTGCAAGCTGTGTGCTCCTTTCCTTCCTGCCTGCCTCCAGGGAAGTCTCTTCCAACGGGGAATGGCTGTCACAGCGAGTCCAAAATTCCTTGGAAACACACCTAAGCCGCTTTTGGAGAAGGCAACTTATTTACAAAACATTATTACAATAATTAACACAAACACTTTGAAATAGCAACTGCCTCTGGTCCCTGGAAACCAGAACACAGAAATTAGTCAGCATTCCCTTCTCATCCACCACCCCAGAGAAAACACACACACACACACCCCAGCTTTCTAAGTCTCTCTAAAAAGTGATTAACCCTGAAAATGCTACCGTGTCTGTGGTTTGCTTGATCACATCTTAAACGCAGAAGATACAGCGTGGTACACCCAGCTTAAATTGTATGTGTAAATTACATTTTATAGAAATGCGTGCTTCACCAGGAAGATTTCTTAAATGCATTTTACAACACCATTGGCACAAAACTAGTATATTCAAATACTCAGTTGTACAAGCACATATTAAGCACCCATTGTGTTCCTGGGGCTGACTCTGAATAGGAGATCACCTCCCTCATAAAGTTACTTGCACAGACACGCAAATGGAGCATCAGTCTATGATATGATAAAAGCAGTAAACGAAGGAGCCCCTGAGAGAGGTCAGGAAGACCTCTGTGGGATTTCCAAGCTTAGTTCTCAAAGATGGGTTAGCCATTTCAGGCTGTTCAGCAGGAGGTGACACTGGCCTTCGGATCAATGCTTCGTATTTTTCAAAACACTAGTGACAGCACCTACCCCAGGTCCATCAGCTTTGAGGCTCACAAACACAGTGCCAGGCACACGACACGAGGAAGGACGGAGTGGGTGGTGTGAGGAGCTTTGGGCAAGCAGGCATCCTGCCTTACTCTCTGTAACCTCAGCACCAAGGCCACGCCTGGATCTCACCAGACACCCCCGGCCCTGTGTACCGAGTGGTACTGGTAAGGCAGGACGTGGAGGCGCCGGGTCCTTATGTGACAGATGATGAAACCAAGACAGAAAGCCTGATACCTAGGCCATGGGCATCCAGCTCACTAGGAGAACCGCTGAAAACAGAAGAGTGATCATAACAGAGATTTCAAACCCTCAGTGCATGCCCTAATCTCTTAAACACTTGTTTTTCTCTTATTCCGAAGAGTAGATTTCTAGACCCGCTCTCAAAGTTGCTCACAGTTTCACATCATCATATGGAAGCAGAAAGAACCTAAGGAAAGGGAGTTTTCCAGTCACTCTTCCCAAAGGGTTCCTGTGCTCACTGCCTCAGATTGTTTCCAGAATCAAGTGTGCACGTTCATGCACTCATTCAACAAGCCGTTCTCGAGGCTCCTCCTCCGCCCCTCCATGCCCTGGGCCAGAAGCCTCAAGGACTTACTTGGCCTGAGTAGCTGACTCTCATTCAGAGGCCGCTTCAACCAGAGGGTCTTTGCTTCTTTCATGAGCTATTTCTGCGTAGAAATCATCTTCTGTGTGTGCTTCAGCTAGATGTCCACTCAGACCTTCTCCTATCAGCATCATTTGGAACTAGCCTAAGCCAATGGTTCTCAGCCCTGCTTCACATCAGATTCACCTCCCAAAGATTCAAAAACAAACGTAATATCAGAACCCATCCCAGACTAAATAAATCGAACTCTCTAAGGTAGAGCAAGATAGCGCCATCAGAAATTCTAAAAGTACCCAAGAAGTTCTAATGCAAAGACTCATTAGAAACTTGCTGAACCGAGTGCTTCCAAGCAGTCTCTGAACAATCCGGCATGGGTGAGCCAGAAGGTCTGAAGTGCCAGTCTTGGGTCTTCAACCAACCTGTCGTGTGACGCTGGGCAAATCACTTTCCTTCCTGGGTGTGGATGGGAAGGGGCACAAGGCAGGCCCTCAACGCATGTTCAGAGAATGAATCAGAATTGAATTCATCAGGGTTAGGGTAAGAATCCATGGCAACCTAGTTTCCCGGTGGTAGAGATGTGACCAGCTGAGACATCAAGGGCCTAAGGCAGGAAATGAAGGAACATGGCAAAAACCCAAGACCAAACCGAACTGCAATCTGTCAAAATCCTGGAGGTTGTTTTCAAGTCCAGAGTTTAAACCAGTCACGTACTAAAATGGATCTCACCAGACACCCCGGCCCTGTGTCAGTGGTACTGGTAAGGCAGGACGTGGAGGCGCCGGGTCCTTATGTGACAGATGATGAAACCAAGACAGAAAGCCTGATACCTAGGCCATGGGCATCCAGCTCACTAGGAGAACCGCTGAAAACAGAAGAGTGATCATAACAGAGATTTCAAACCCTCAGTGCATGCCCTAATCTCTTAAACACTTGTTTTTCTCTTATTCCGAAGAGTAGATTTCTAGACCCGCTCTCAAAGTTGCTCACAGTTTCACATCATCATATGGAAGCAGAAAGAACCTAAGGAAAGGGAGTTTTCCAGTCACTCTTCCCAAAGGGTTCCTGTGCTCACTGCCTCAGATTGTTTCCAGAATCAAGTGTGCACGTTCATGCACTCATTCAACAAGCCGTTCTCGAGGCTCCTCCTCCGCCCCTCCATGCCCTGGGCCAGAAGCCTCAAGGACTTACTTGGCCTGAGTAGCTGACTCTCATTCAGAGGCCGCTTCAACCAGAGGGTCTTTGCTTCTTTCATGAGCTATTTCTGCGTAGAAATCATCTTCTGTGTGTGCTTCAGCTAGATGTCCACTCAGACCTTCTCCTATCAGCATCATTTGGAACTAGCCTAAGCCAATGGTTCTCAGCCCTGCTTCACATCAGATTCACCTCCCAAAGATTCAAAAACAAACGTAATATCAGAACCCATCCCAGACTAAATAAATCGAACTCTCTAAGGTAGAGCAAGATAGCGCCATCAGAAATTCTAAAAGTACCCAAGAAGTTCTAATGCAAAGACTCATTAGAAACTTGCTGAACCGAGTGCTTCCAAGCAGTCTCTGAACAATCCGGCATGGGTGAGCCAGAAGGTCTGAAGTGCCAGTCTTGGGTCTTCAACCAACCTGTCGTGTGACGCTGGGCAAATCACTTTCCTTCCTGGGTGTGGATGGGAAGGGGCACAAGGCAGGCCCTCAACGCATGTTCAGAGAATGAATCAGAATTGAATTCATCAGGGTTAGGGTAAGAATCCATGGCAACCTAGTTTCCCGGTGGTAGAGATGTGACCAGCTGAGACATCAAGGGCCTAAGGCAGGAAATGAAGGAACATGGCAAAAACCCAAGACCAAACCGAACTGCAATCTGTCAAAATCCTGGAGGTTGTTTTCAAGTCCAGAGTTTAAACCAGTCAAGAATTTATTTTAATATATTAAAGCCGAACACTCCAACTAGGTTAAACGGCAAGCTGAATTTCCCACATTTTAACATTATTCCAATCACATCCTTACTACCCTCCTGACCAGTCTCGTTTCCTCAGACACTTGCCCCTCTGCTCCACAATGGACACTATAGCCCGTGTGACTCATTCTCATTCAAATACCTATTTTCTCTGCTAAAGTTCCCATTGGGGTGACTAGACCTCCTGGCTGTGTCAATGCCCAAAGGCCACGGGTCAGAGTCTTATGCTGTCGGAGGAGAATCTGAGGAGGCATCTCAAACTCTCCAGGTGTTTAATCTCATCCTTTCACACAAGAGGCGGGACCAGGATGCTGTAGAAGTCAGGGCTGTCATTCCTCTGCATCCTTAGCCCTCACCAGTTCCCAATTCCATGAAGAGCTCCCACAAGCCTTCTGTTTGTGGGAAACAACCCCCACTGATGTGTGAGTTAGTTCTGACTCAAGAAAGCAGGGCTAGGTACAGCCTCAGGCTTCCGCATTGCCTTTGGGGTCAGCTTTCTTTTCAAGTCCACAAGGGTGGGTTCGTCTCTGCTCTCCAAATGAGCATTCTGATTCTCCAAAAACCACTGGGGAACTCAACCAACGCATGTGAGAAAGCTGGACACTGCTTTCTGGAAGTTGAAAGAAGGTGGTGATGACAGTGTGTTGAATTGCCTTTTCTAAATATGTATATGTATATATATATATGTATATATACACACACACACACACACTTAACAAAATATACTATTTTCCATAGTATTTTATTTTATTTTATTTTAACATTTATTTTATTTATTTATCTTTTGGGGAGTGAGGTGGGGAGGGAGGGGGACAGGCGGGCCACTTCTATTGGTCTTTCATTTCTCTATTTTCATCTGTCTTTGTTCTTTGGCTCCTGTGGGCCTCCCATCATGGTGGCCTCTCTCACCGCAGAGCACCGGCTCTGGGCACATGCGCCCCAGAGCTCCAGCTCGGTAATTGGACACATCGGTCCAGCTGCTCCACAACACGTGGGATCTTCCCAGGCCAGGGATCGAACCGGCGCCCCTTGCACTGCAAGGCGGTGGTCCTTACCCACTGGACCACCAGGGGAAGCCCTCCATAGTATTTTAAAGTTGCCAAATCTTTATATCACTCTTGCCCTGTTCTATTTTCCGCTCTAGTTATTACTGTTTCACTGACTGGAAAATTTTCCCATTTGTTATATTTATCATTGGCCTCCCCAACTAGAATGCTCATTCTATAAAGGCAAAGGTTTGGGGCTTCCCTGGTGGTCCAGTGGGTAAAGAGTCCGCCTTGCACCGCAAGGGGCACTGGTTTGATCCCTGGCACGGGAAGATCTCGCATGCCGCGGAGCGGCTGGACTGGTGTGCCCAATTGTGAGCTGGTGCTCTGGGGCACATGCGCCCAGAGCTGGTGCTCTGCTACAGGAGAGGCCACTGCGATGGGAGGCTCACACAGGCCAAAGAACAAAGATGGATGAAAAACAAATAAATGAAAGACCAATAGAAGTGGCCAACAAAATTTAAATTAAAAAAAAAAAACATATTAAAGGCAAAGGTTTGGCTTTTCCTGGTGGTTCAGTGGTTAAGACTCTGCATCTCCATGTGCAGAGCGCACGGGTTCAATCCCTGGACAGGGAACTAAGATCCTGCACGCCACACAGTCAAAATAAAAAATTCTGTGGGATAAAACAGTGAATGAACAAACGAGTACCTGGATGGGGTGGGGATGCTGAGTCAAGGGAAGAAGAGATGCTCAGTGCTCCCATGTGAGTTGACTTTGATCCTCATAAGAAAGGCAGAGGCCGCAATGATGCTCCTTACAGATGGGAACCAGAGCTTGGAGAACGTAAGCAACCATGATCAGGTCCAGGAACCAGCCCACGTCTCCCTGCACTCAGCTATTGCAGGCTACCTCCATCCATCTCCCAGCATCCTGGGGGCGTGCCTTTGTGACCCCTGCTTTACAGATAAAGAAACTGAGAGCAAATTGCTCCAATTCAAACTGGATCCAAACTTAGATTGAGCCATAAACAGGAGCCCAAGAAAGCATAGGAAAATAACCACAGACCATTTTTTCAAGAACCTCAGCATACAAGGAACCTCCTTGACCTTGGTCTACACCCCCAGGCTTTTCCTCCTCACTCTGCATGACAAGCCAGGGATCATTGCACTGCAAGGCGGTGGTCCTTACCACTGGACCACCAGGGAAGCCCTCCATAGTATTTTAAAGTTGCCAAATCTTTATATCACTCTTGCCCTGTTCTATTTTCCGCTCTAGTTATTACTGTTTCACTGACTGGAAAATTTTCCCATTTGTTATATTTATCATTGGCCTCCCCAACTAGAATGCTCATTCTATAAAGGCAAAGGTTTGGGGCTTCCCTGGTGGTCCAGTGGGTAAAGAGTCCGCCTTGCACCGCAAGGGGCACTGGTTTGATCCCTGGCACGGGAAGATCTCGCATGCCGCGGAGCGGCTGGACTGGTGTGCCCAATTGTGAGCTGGTGCTCTGGGGCACATGCGCCCAGAGCTGGTGCTCTGCTACAGGAGAGGCCACTGCGATGGGAGGCTCACACAGGCCAAAGAACAAAGATGGATGAAAAACAAATAAATGAAAGACCAATAGAAGTGGCCAACAAAATTTAAATTAAAAAAAAAAAACATATTAAAGGCAAAGGTTTGGCTTTTCCTGGTGGTTCAGTGGTTAAGACTCTGCATCTCCATGTGCAGAGCGCACGGGTTCAATCCCTGGACAGGGAACTAAGATCCTGCACGCCACACAGTCAAAATAAAAAATTCTGTGGGATAAAACAGTGAATGAACAAACGAGTACCTGGATGGGGTGGGGATGCTGAGTCAAGGGAAGAAGAGATGCTCAGTGCTCCCATGTGAGTTGACTTTGATCCTCATAAGAAAGGCAGAGGCCGCAATGATGCTCCTTACAGATGGGAACCAGAGCTTGGAGAACGTAAGCAACCATGATCAGGTCCAGGAACCAGCCCACGTCTCCCTGCACTCAGCTATTGCAGGCTACCTCCATCCATCTCCCAGCATCCTGGGGGCGTGCCTTTGTGACCCCTGCTTTACAGATAAAGAAACTGAGAGCAAATTGCTCCAATTCAAACTGGATCCAAACTTAGATTGAGCCATAAACAGGAGCCCAAGAAAGCATAGGAAAATAACCACAGACCATTTTTTCAAGAACCTCAGCATACAAGGAACCTCCTTGACCTTGGTCTACACCCCCAGGCTTTTCCTCCTCACTCTGCATGACAGCCAAGCCTGCACCATCTCCATCAGCCTCCACACCCCTGTCCCCGTTCTGCAGGAGCTGGCCCCTGAAAGAAGAGCAGAGTCAAAATGTATCAAATGGCTTTTTAAAACACAATTCATAATAATTATGTGTTGACGCACAGAACTTCCTTGCCTTCATTCCAGCAAATGCATTATATTCTGTATTTAAGATTTTCCTATCATATGCACTCTATGACAAACCACCAAGTAAGACAAACTTTCTTGAGCCCATGTAGGTCTTAGATAGCTTGTAATTAACTTTAATTTGGAGAAGTTTCACCCTGCTGAGGCAATAACAAGTGGCGTTATCAACACAATTCTGAGGGTAATACTTAGATGTGGAAATGAGTCCTGATTTTTACATGACAACGTGCAAACGCTGTAAGGGGGTCTTGCATGCATGCTTAGTCGATTTGGTTGTGTCTGACTCTTTGCAGAGTCAAGGACTGCAGCCCATCGGCTCCTCGGTCCCTGGGACTTTGCAGGTAAGAATACGGGAGTGGGTTGCCATGCCTCTCTTCCAGGGGATCTTCCCAACCAGAGATCGAACCAGTGTCTCTTATGTCTCCTCCACTGGCAGGCAGGTTCTTTACCACTAGCGCCGCCTGGGAAGCCCATAAGACGGGTACAGATGATAAAGCGTAACTGCAAGAGACAGTCCCTGTCTTCACCCCTGGTGCCAGCACAGATCCTGGCACACAGTAGGTGCTAAATATATTTGCAGAATGAATAAAGCCTCCAGCACCAGGCTCTAAGCTCCAACACGTAACTTTTCACATGCTGGTTTCACCCACGGAGGGCCAGATCTTCTCTTCATTCTCACAAGCTACCTGGAAACCTGCTCCATCACTCAGCCTGGGAAGGCCCCCGGATTCCACCTGGGCTGGCTAATCTTCGACTGACCCCTTGAAGGCAAAGCAGGCCTGTTTTCCTTCCCCAGTGAGGATCCAGGGCAGAAAACTCCTCCCCCGGTGCTGAAAGCATCACCCTCCTTTCAATCTCCAGCTTTGATTGCTGTTCCTACCCAGGCAACCTGAAGCTCTAGGAGCGTATGTTTTTCTTGCCTCTAGATTTAGAGGAAAACTATATTGGAGGTATTTTTAACTGAGAACATCCAATTCCCATCCCCACCCCAACACCCTCTCCCTAATCTGCTCAGACATCACCTCTCTGCCCCAGAGACAGGCCTCTGGAGGCAGGAGAGGCTCAAGCCATAAACCCTCATCTGTGGAGGGTAATTCACACGGAGAGGAATGACAAACGCTCTATTTAGCCTTATTTCCAAGGAAATTAGAATTACAAATCAGAGCTATGGCTGAGTCCTGCTTAGGCCTAACCTTTGGAAATAAAGGTGGGGAGGAGGCAGGTGGGGAGGAGGCGGGGCGGTGGGGGGATGCGGACAGGGGGAGAACTGGCCTTGGATCTGTCTTGTTTCATTGTCAGCTTTCGTAGAAATCCACCCCGGGATGGAAACCGTGCCACCCTTCCCCAGCCCCACCAATTAGAGCAGGTGGCCCGGGAGCATGCATTCGCCTTTGTTCAGTGCTAAAGGCACCCCAAACCAGGTGAGCAATCACTTCCAGGGAGAGGGCAGAGAATTGCTTCCCTAACTGGGTAGATTCCAGAGCTAAGAATAATTTAATTGAAAAACAGCATCAGTGAGAATGAAGGGGATCTGAAAAGGGGCCAAGACAGAGATGCCCACGGGTCAGAGGTGACTGACAGCCCCCACGGAAAGCATGGAGAGAGGGGGGCTTGCTCTAAAATCTATCCCCATCACCCCTCACTACCTCCCCTTCCCCACCCAGCACCCTAAGCCCCTCACCTCAGACCCAGACACAGGCGTCCCTGACTGGGGTGCTCATGGAGAGAACCATGAGGAAGATCGCCATCCTATTTTGTTTTCTCAGTTCTGCAGCAAGCCGTGCCTATAAGGGAAGCAGTGTGGTTTACCTCGGCATCCTGGGCTCGGGTCCTGCTCCTGTCCCTGTGAGGCTGGGGTCACCAGCCCCTAAGACTCCTCTCCCCCTTCACGTTCTCTCCTTGTTCACTTAACGATGAGTTTCATAGCTCAGTGCCAGACAACATTCTCAGCTGGATATTTATAAACACCAAGTCATTTAGTCCTCATCGCAAGCCTGGGAGATAAGCCCCATCTGTGACCCCTTCAACCTGACAGACACAGAGAGGCTTGGTAACTTGTCCAAAGTGACAGAGCGGGTAAGTCTTCATAGCTGGGTTTTGCACCCAGGTCGTCTGGCTCCAGAGCTCAGCCTCCGATGACAACGTGGAGATGATTCAGTTTCTCCCCTTCTTTTAACCCAGGCTCCCTCCAGAGCTTCCTCGTCTGTCTCTGGTGTCCTCTGCCTGCTCTTATCCAGCCACCGTGACTGGCTCCTTCATTAAGCTCTGTTTTCAGGCTCTGCACATGAACTCTGGGGCTTCTAATACACGTCCTCAAGCTACAACCAGGGTCACACGTATCCTGCCCCTGCCCACAGATACAACAGGGTAGTTAGTATCCCTGAAAACATTTAGGCATAGATTCATACAAGATGGCGCTCAAGAGACCCAGGTGTCCTTTGCCACTAGCAAGCCTCGTGTCCGTAGGCACAGTCTTTCTCCCCTCTGGGCTCAGATTCTTCATTCCAAAGGTCTCTTCCGCTCCAGAATTCTACAGTTGTGTGACACCACTAAAGCCACATGTTCTACATCTCAGCAGAAACTACCAAGGAATGTGAAATGACTGGCCGTTAACCAGTCCACAGTTGATTCCAGGTGATTTTCTCATGGCAGAAAGTGAAGAGGAGCTAAAGAGCCTCTTGATGAAGGTGAAAAAGGAGAGTGAAAAAGCTGATCTAAACCTCAACATTCCAAAACGAAGATCATGGCATTCGGTCCCATCACTTCATGCCAAATAGATGGGCAAACACTGGAAGCAGTGACAAACTTTTTTTCTTGGGCTCCAAAATCAGTAAGGATGGTGACTGTAGCCATGAAATTAAAAGGCGCTTGCTCCTTGGAAGAAAAGCTATGACAAACCTAGACAGCGTATTCAGAAGCAGAGACATCCTTTGCCGGCAAAGTCCACGTAGTCAAAGCTATGGCTTTCCCAGTAGGCATGCATGGATGTGAGAGCTGGACAGTAAAGGAGGCGGGACACTGAAGAATTGATGCCTTTGAACTGTGTGTTGGAGAAGGCTCTTGGGAATTCCTTGGACTCCAAGGAGATTGGAGTCACTTCTAAAGGAATCAACCTTGAATATTCATTGGAAGGATGGATGCTGAAGCTGAAGCTCCAATACTTTTGGCCACCTGATATGAAGAGACGACTCACTGGAAAAGAGCCTGATGTTGGGAAACAGAAGGCAAAAGGAGAAGGGGACGACAGAGGACAAGATGGCTGGATGGTATCACTGAGTCAATGGACACGAGTTTGAGCAGTCTCCGGGAGATGGTGAAGGACAGGGGAGCCTGGCGTGCTGCAGTCCATGGGGTTGCAAAGAGTCGGACATGACTGAGCAACTGAATTGAACTGAACTGAATTTCCAGAGGATATACCACTACTCTGAAAGCAATGTTGTGAGGAAGCCATGTACATTCAAGCTTCCCAGGTGGCACTAGTGGTAAGAGACTTGCCTGCCCAATGCAGGAGACTCAAGAGATGCAGGTGTCCTTTGCCACTAGCAAGCCTCGTGTCCGTAGGCACAGTCTTTCTCCCCTCTGGGCTCAGATTCTTCATTCCAAAGGTCTCTTCCGCTCCAGAATTCTACAGTTGTGTGACACCACTAAAGCCACATGTTCTACATCTCAGCAGAAACTACCAAGGAATGTGAAATGACTGGCCGTTAACCAGTCCACAGTTGATTCCAGGTGATTTTCTCATGGCAGAAAGTGAAGAGGAGCTAAAGAGCCTCTTGATGAAGGTGAAAAAGGAGAGTGAAAAAGCTGATCTAAACCTCAACATTCCAAAACGAAGATCATGGCATTCGGTCCCATCACTTCATGCCAAATAGATGGGCAAACACTGGAAGCAGTGACAAACTTTTTTTCTTGGGCTCCAAAATCAGTAAGGATGGTGACTGTAGCCATGAAATTAAAAGGCGCTTGCTCCTTGGAAGAAAAGCTATGACAAACCTAGACAGCGTATTCAGAAGCAGAGACATCCTTTGCCGGCAAAGTCCACGTAGTCAAAGCTATGGCTTTCCCAGTAGGCATGCATGGATGTGAGAGCTGGACAGTAAAGGAGGCGGGACACTGAAGAATTGATGCCTTTGAACTGTGTGTTGGAGAAGGCTCTTGGGAATTCCTTGGACTCCAAGGAGATTGGAGTCACTTCTAAAGGAATCAACCTTGAATATTCATTGGAAGGATGGATGCTGAAGCTGAAGCTCCAATACTTTTGGCCACCTGATATGAAGAGACGACTCACTGGAAAAGAGCCTGATGTTGGGAAACAGAAGGCAAAAGGAGAAGGGGACGACAGAGGACAAGATGGCTGGATGGTATCACTGAGTCAATGGACACGAGTTTGAGCAGTCTCCGGGAGATGGTGAAGGACAGGGGAGCCTGGCGTGCTGCAGTCCATGGGGTTGCAAAGAGTCGGACATGACTGAGCAACTGAATTGAACTGAACTGAATTTCCAGAGGATATACCACTACTCTGAAAGCAATGTTGTGAGGAAGCCATGTACATTCAAGCTTCCCAGGTGGCACTAGTGGTAAGAGACTTGCCTGCCCAATGCAGGAGACTCAAGAGATGCAGGTTCAATCCCTGGGTTGAGAAGATTCTCTGGAGGAGGAAATGGCAATCCACTGCAGGACTCTTGCCTGGGAAATCCCATGGACAGAGGAGCCTGGCGGGCTACAGTCTGTGGGGTTGGACACGGCTGGGCATGCACACACACACGTATATTCAATACTGACAGTCCAAGAGACAGGTTCTCTATCTCCAAGTGCATGAATCATGCGGGGTGACATGACAAAAGAGGAGGACAAAAACCTCCAAGGGTTTTTTACAAGTGGGCTGCCTCCCAAACAGAATGTAGGATTTATAGAAAGCTATAAAGCACGCACACACACCCACACCCACCCACACACACACACAGAAGATGAACTGAAAACCCGGATGTGTGAGTACTATGCATGGGGTGATGTGTGTGGCCTCAAGGAATCAGAAAACTCAGAGAAGAACACCCAAGTATCTGATCACAAGGGATGTGACGTTTTGTCCAGTCTCATTCAACACACATTTCCTGAGCGCTTCCTAGGATCACGTTCCCCAGTGGAGGGACGTGGGAGGGAGACAGACGCGACCTGGCCTTGAACCTGGTTCCGTCCGTGGTTGTCACTCTCCTGGATGACCCTGGGTCCATCTTGGAGGCCGAGGCTGCTCAGCACCCTCCTTCACAAGATGAGGACCAAACAGTACGTCTCAGGGTGGCCTGAAGGCTCCACAAGGTCATGCATGGAAGAAAAAGTTTTGTTTATTCCTTTAGTGGGAAAGAAGCTACAACAGGACTTCCCTGGTGGTGCAGTGGATAAGGCTCCACCTGCTCATGCAGGGAATACAGGTTCCATCCCTGATCCGGGAAGATTCCACGTGACCCAGAGAACGAAGCCCGTGGGCCACAACTACTGCACCCATGCTCTAGCGCTCGAGGACCACAACTATGGAGTCCACACGCCCCAACGACTCAAGCCCTGTGCCTAGACCCTGCTCTGCAGCAAGAGAAGCCACCGCGATGAAGACAAGCCCCACTCACTGCAATGACAGAAAAGCCTGCGAGCAGCCATGGAGACCCAGTCGAGCCAAAAATAAAGAAATAAAAAGAAGCGACAACACAGAAGTGGTTAAAGGCCAAGGGCTTTTATTTTTTACTGTTTTTTTAATTTATTTTTGGCTGTGCTGGGTCTCCGTGACTGTGTGGGCTTTTCTCTAGTTGCATCAAACAAGGGCTACTCTAGCTGCGGGGCACAGGCTTCTCACAGTGGTGGCTTCTCTTCTTTCGAGCCTGGGCTCTAGGCACGTGGGGCTCGGCAGTTGTGGCACATGGGCTCAAGAGCTGCAGCTCGTGGTCTCTGGAGCACTGGCTCCAAAGCGGTGGCACCCAGGCTCAGCTGCCCTGCGGCATGTGGAATCTTCCCAGACCAGGGATCAAACCTGGGTCTCCTGCACGGGCCGCTGGATGTGTCACCACTAAGCCAGCAGGGAAGCCCAGGAAAAAACCTTTTTAAAATTAGTGATAAAATGACTATAAAAACCCCAATACAGGGCAGAATGAGAAGGAAAGGATCATCATAAGGATACTTCTCTTAAAAAAGGTTTTGGGGAGAGAGAGATGGAGAAAATATTTTCAGAAAACAGGAAAAGAAAAGAGGAGCGAGAAGGTGGGGGAGGAAGAAGGACCATGCATGAGTGGAAGGCAGGGGTGCATGGAAGAGAAGTGGAGGAGAGATCACAGACCAGAGGGCGCAGATAGGAGGAGAAAAGAGAAGAAAAGAAAGCATAAACCATCAGGGATCTTGAGAGAACAGGAAATCAATTGAAAATGCCTAAAGTTGATTCATCAAAAGACAGCAGCACAAGCCCATGACTGAGAGATGTGGGGAGAACCAACGGGGGGTCTGAGAAGAGGCAGAAAGAGAAGGCCTTGCCTCTGGAAGTCAGAAGTCAGTAGGGATGGCACAGGATGGGGAGGGGCTGTGGCTTTGCATTTTAAAACCTGTGAGCAGCACTTGGGGTTGGGGTCACATGCATGTATTCCTCTAATCAAAACAAAAACAACCAAAGACCTTTTCCAAGGAAGGGAAAGGAAGTCATGTCGGACACGGCCCTCAGCAACTGAGTTTTACATGCATCAAGACAAGCCCCACTCACTGCAATGACAGAAAAGCCTGCGAGCAGCCATGGCCCTTAAAGAAATAAAGAAGCGACAACACAGAAGTGGTTAAAGGCCAAGGGCTTTTATTTTTTACTGTTTTTTTAATTTATTTTTGGCTGTGCTGGGTCTCCGTGACTGTGTGGGCTTTTCTCTAGTTGCATCAAACAAGGGCTACTCTAGCTGCGGGGCACAGGCTTCTCACAGTGGTGGCTTCTCTTCTTTCGAGCCTGGGCTCTAGGCACGTGGGGCTCGGCAGTTGTGGCACATGGGCTCAAGAGCTGCAGCTCGTGGTCTCTGGAGCACTGGCTCCAAAGCGGTGGCACCCAGGCTCAGCTGCCCTGCGGCATGTGGAATCTTCCCAGACCAGGGATCAAACCTGGGTCTCCTGCACGGGCCGCTGGATGTGTCACCACTAAGCCAGCAGGGAAGCCCAGGAAAAAACCTTTTTAAAATTAGTGATAAAATGACTATAAAAACCCCAATACAGGGCAGAATGAGAAGGAAAGGATCATCATAAGGATACTTCTCTTAAAAAAGGTTTTGGGGAGAGAGAGATGGAGAAAATATTTTCAGAAAACAGGAAAAGAAAAGAGGAGCGAGAAGGTGGGGGAGGAAGAAGGACCATGCATGAGTGGAAGGCAGGGGTGCATGGAAGAGAAGTGGAGGAGAGATCACAGACCAGAGGGCGCAGATAGGAGGAGAAAAGAGAAGAAAAGAAAGCATAAACCATCAGGGATCTTGAGAGAACAGGAAATCAATTGAAAATGCCTAAAGTTGATTCATCAAAAGACAGCAGCACAAGCCCATGACTGAGAGATGTGGGGAGAACCAACGGGGGGTCTGAGAAGAGGCAGAAAGAGAAGGCCTTGCCTCTGGAAGTCAGAAGTCAGTAGGGATGGCACAGGATGGGGAGGGGCTGTGGCTTTGCATTTTAAAACCTGTGAGCAGCACTTGGGGTTGGGGTCACATGCATGTATTCCTCTAATCAAAACAAAAACAACCAAAGACCTTTTCCAAGGAAGGGAAAGGAAGTCA
Source organism: Tragulus kanchil (assembly GCA_022376925.1). Lineage (NCBI taxonomy): Eukaryota > Metazoa > Chordata > Mammalia > Artiodactyla > Tragulidae > Tragulus > Tragulus kanchil. The sequence goes on along the minus strand of JAIOJX010000002.1, from coordinate 8,886,478 downwards.
TGTCGGACACGGCCCTCAGCAACTGAGAAATACTATCTCCCTCATCATCCCAGGAACCCTGCGGGGCAATCAAACTCTCCTTTATTTTCCATTTAACTGTACCTACGTCCAGGTGGTGGCTGCGAGAATGAAAAGACAGCACACAGGCAAGCATCTGGAAAAGCGCCTGCTGAGCCACAGACACGTCTGGTGAAATCCACTGCCGAAGATTTTGACAAGCCCTCCTCCCTCGCCTTGGGGATGCCTCCGGTCCATTCTGTGGCAGCTGTCACGCTCTCCTGTGACCCAGTCCCGCAGGATGCAGGTTGGAGAGGGGGCTCCAGCAGCGGGCACCCATGTTCCTAACGTGAGAACTTGGCCCTTTCCAGGGGCAGAGAGACGTACAGCACAGAGGCCGTGGGTGACCGTGGATGGGGATGCTGTGGGCGATTGGTCCCATCACGTGGTGACAGTCGGCACAGAGAGAAGCGCGGATGACAGCCGGTGTCTGGGTAGTCCTCCGGCCCCTGATTCGAGGTGCTCCGGCCCCAGGTAAAGCCCATCTCCTTCTCTGGTCCTGCTTTGACCACCTGTGGGATCTGTGAGCCAACAAGCTCCCTGGGGCTCCTCAGCTGGTATGAAAGAGGCTGCTTTCACTGGCCTCTAACAACACGAAGATGCTTCAAAACCAGCATGGAGGTCTCTCCATGGGCATCTAAGAACAGGTGGCTGAGCCCCATGGCTTCCAATGCAGAAGGAGAAAGATGTGGGAAAAAAGGCTGGGGTGGGGGTAAGACTGTGCATTCAGGGGATTCTGCATTTGGGATGCTGCTACTCGACAGCCGAGGAGAAACACAGCAGCCATCTCTGGTCACAGCTAGCCAACACTGCTTTGCATATCCATCCTTCCAGCCCACAGTCTGAGCCATTTAGATTTCATGGTCTAAAAATATCTCCCCAACTTCCATGTTCATTGGCATGAGCTGGTGGACTCCAATTTTTAATCCCTTTGCAAATGTTTTCACACAGCTCTTTTTTCCCACCTCCAATTCTATTTCTTGCTGAATCACCTCTATCATTCAGTCTGACATTTATTGTGTGCCGGAAGGAACCCATCTCGAACACAAATGTCCACCTTGGCCCTGAAGGATGCTGAAGGCTTCGGAGAGAAAGAAGAGCCCGGCGGTGAGAGTGAGGTGGGTTGTTGCTGGGACCGTGGGACAGCACAGGCTCTGGGTACCCGGCTGCGACATTCAGCAACACACTGGACTGCTCTGAGAGTGGGATTTTTGCTTTTTTTAAAAAAAAAACTACAAAGTGGGGAGAATGCAATTTAGTCTAGCAGAGATGCTGCAGAGATTCATTGGGCTAGAATACCAGGTGCCCTCCAAGGCCAAGGTCAACGGCCCCTTTGTGAACTGGAGCTGCCATCTTGGGACAACTAAGGGCCACCTGTGTCCCTAAACCCCAACCCTTCTCCACCCAGCAGCAAAGCCGTCCTTACAAAACAAGCATCTGCTCGTGCCACATCCTGCTGGGAAACCCAGAGGCCTTGGGGACAGACTAAAATGTTTACTGTGGTCTACACAGCCATAGCTACTTCCTGCCCCCGCCCCTCCAGCCTTTCCAACCAGCTGCCTTTCAACCTGCAAGCAAACACTCCATCCACCTCACACGGCTGAACCTTCCATCTCAGGCCCTGCCAGGTGGCCACTTCCTTCCCCTCCCCAACTGCTCCAGATTCCTGACTCATGTTAGCAAAATGACTGCGGATGCTCCAGAGTTCACACCCTCACGCCACCCACAGGAGAAGACACCTCTTCTGGGATTCTCTTCCAGGTCCTCGGGTCTACCCTGTCCTCCCACTGGCCCTGACTGGGCAGCATACACACCACCATGGGGACGCAGATGGACTGGATGATTCCAAACAGAGCCCACTTCTGGACTGGGGTGTGGAGTGATGCTCAACCAAACCACATGGCTGAGAACAGGGTGGGATGAAGTTCCCACAGTGAAGTCAGGGAATGGTGGGAGACACAGCGCTACCCATGAGATGTCAGTGACCACACCAATTCCCAATTCAACTGAGAGGCAGAGCCAGCATCCTGGAAGGCCAGAGCCCGTGAAGGCCTTCCAGTTTTACAAATAGGAAAATGAAGCTCCCACATGGGCCCAAGACTCGGCCACGTTCACACCAGGGCCCCTGCCAGGTGTCCAGACCCCCTCCCCGATGCTCTGTCCACGGAACTACAGCAGTGCCACCTCCCTGCAAAGTAGGGACGTTGTTCAACCCACCTCACGCTCCACAGGTGTCCTAACAGGAGTCCAGGGACGGTTTGTGAATATGAAGCCTGAGGACCACTGGGCTCAGAGGTGTTCCCTGCGCTCCATCTCCCCAGAGCAAAGGCCCAGAAGACTGGGGCAGAGCTGCTGACAGGCTGGAAGCTGAAGACGCAGAAAGACCTTGCATGGTCTTTCTCCTCCAAGAGCCGTCTCACACCCCAGCTTTCCCTCTGCATCTCATCACCTTCCTCTCATCGCTACCCCTTCAGGGGCAACTGGAACAGGAAAGAGCGTGGAAGAAGAAAAGCAGAGTTGCACGAGGGTACAGATGATGGAGGTTCTTTCCAAGAGGGATGGAATCCAACTCTTCTTCAAGGCTGGACCATAACTAGTCAATTCTTATTGATCTGTTTATTGCCATCTCCAAGCACAGACAGCCACTGACTTAAAACCTGGACAATCATCCACACACACCAGATTCTGGCTAGATTCTGCTACCTGGGTGGGATGGTGGTAAGGCAAGGTCGTCGAGCTGATCTGGTCCAACTAGAGCTCAGAACCTTCGTGCATGTATGCTCAGTCATTTCAGTTGTGTCCGACTCTTTGCGACCTTCTGGACTGTAGCCCACCAGGCTCTTCTGTCCATGGGGTTCTCCAGGCAAAAATACTGGAGAGGGTTGCCATGCCCTCCTCCAGGGGGTCTTTATGACCCAGGGATTGAACGCAGGTCGCCTGCGTCTCCTGAACTGCAGGTGGATTCTTTACCTACCGAGACACCTGGCAAGTCCACCACAGGCCAGCTCCTGGCGTGCATGTGATCCTCCGTGGAAGTCAGCCATGCTCAGCTTTCCAACAGCCTCACTCCATGCCCGTGTTCAGATCTGGGTTTTGTTTGGAACTCAGCTTGGATGGTGGGAGACACAGCGCTACCCATGAGATGTCAGTGACCACACCAATTCCCAATTCAACTGAGAGGCAGAGCCAGCATCCTGGAAGGCCAGAGCCCGTGAAGGCCTTCCAGTTTTACAAATAGGAAAATGAAGCTCCACATGGGCCCAAGACTCGGCCACGTTCACACCAGGGCCCCTGCCAGGTGTCCAGACCCCCTCCCCGATGCTCTGTCCACGGAACTACAGCAGTGCCACCTCCCTGCAAAGTAGGGACGTTGTTCAACCCACCTCACGCTCCACAGGTGTCCTAACAGGAGTCCAGGGACGGTTTGTGAATATGAAGCCTGAGGACCACTGGGCTCAGAGGTGTTCCCTGCGCTCCATCTCCCCAGAGCAAAGGCCCAGAAGACTGGGGCAGAGCTGCTGACAGGCTGGAAGCTGAAGACGCAGAAAGACCTTGCATGGTCTTTCTCCTCCAAGAGCCGTCTCACACCCCAGCTTTCCCTCTGCATCTCATCACCTTCCTCTCATCGCTACCCCTTCAGGGGCAACTGGAACAGGAAAGAGCGTGGAAGAAGAAAAGCAGAGTTGCACGAGGGTACAGATGATGGAGGTTCTTTCCAAGAGGGATGGAATCCAACTCTTCTTCAAGGCTGGACCATAACTAGTCAATTCTTATTGATCTGTTTATTGCCATCTCCAAGCACAGACAGCCACTGACTTAAAACCTGGACAATCATCCACACACACCAGATTCTGGCTAGATTCTGCTACCTGGGTGGGATGGTGGTAAGGCAAGGTCGTCGAGCTGATCTGGTCCAACTAGAGCTCAGAACCTTCGTGCATGTATGCTCAGTCATTTCAGTTGTGTCCGACTCTTTGCGACCTTCTGGACTGTAGCCCACCAGGCTCTTCTGTCCATGGGGTTCTCCAGGCAAAAATACTGGAGAGGGTTGCCATGCCCTCCTCCAGGGGGTCTTTATGACCCAGGGATTGAACGCAGGTCGCCTGCGTCTCCTGAACTGCAGGTGGATTCTTTACCTACCGAGACACCTGGCAAGTCCACCACAGGCCAGCTCCTGGCGTGCATGTGATCCTCCGTGGAAGTCAGCCATGCTCAGCTTTCCAACAGCCGCACTCCATGCCCGTGTTCAGATCTGGGTTTTGTTTGGAACTCAGCTTGGATGCTGTGAGGCCAAGGGGATTAGTCAACAGTGTTTGTTAAACATGGACCTCGTGGCCAGCATCAAACTTGGCACTGCTTGTTGAAAGATTATATCGTGCCGGCTCCTGCTGGAAATTGTTGGGGTACTCACAGCAAACCCTGCCAAGGCAGAGCTTAAAGCTCAGTTGAATTGGGTGGCGGGGGTGGGGGTGGGGGGCACTCTCCTTGCAGCTAAAGGAGAAAAGCTCAGGGAAAAACTGAGAAGAAAAATAGGGCTTGAGCTCAGGCTCATGTAGATTCCCATTCAGCTCCATGGTCTACTATCTGTGTGCCACTGGACAAGTGACTTAACCTCTCTGAGCCTCCACTCCCTAACATCCACACCAGGTCATGTGTAAGTGTTTAGTCACTCGGTCATGTCTGACCCTTTGCTACCCACCATGGATTATAGCCTGCTAAACTACTCAGTCCATGGGATTCTCCAAGCAAGAATACTGGAATGGGCTGTCTTGCCCTCCTCCAGGAGATCTTCTTGACCCGGAATTGAACCCGCATCTCCTGTGTCTTCCACCTTGCAGGCAGACTCTTTACCTGTGGAGTTACAGGGGCTTTCCTGGTGGCTCAGATGATAAAGAATCCACCTGCAATGCAGGGGAGACAGGTTCAAGCCCTGGGTTGAGAAGATCGCCTGGAGAAGGAAATAGCTACCCACTCCAGCATTCTTGCTGGAGAATTCCATGGCTCATCCATGGGGGCGTAAAGAGTTGGACAGGACTGAGCGACTTGACTTTCACTTTTCAGAGTAATTAAATGCATAGAGACAGAAGGTAAAGTGGTAACCGCCAGGAGCTGGGGGAGGGAGAAATGGGGGGCTAGGGTTTACTGGCACTACAGACTGAATGTGCCCTCCAACAAATGTCTGGGCTGAAGTCCTAACCCGAATGTGAGGTAGAGCCTTTGGGGTGGAATCAGGCCATTAAGGTGCAGCCTTTGTGAATGGAATTAGCTCCCTGTTAAATGAGACCCCAGGAAGCGCCCTCGCCTCTCACAGAAGACCTAGCAAGAAGCCAGCTGTCGTGAACCATCACCAGATGCCAAGTCTACCCTTGCCTTGATCTTGGATCTCCCAGTCTCCACCACCGTGAGGAGTCTTTTGGTTTAAACCATCTCCCAGTCTCCACCACCGTGAGGAGTCTTTTGGTTTAAACCATCTCCCAGTCTCCACCACCGTGAGGAGTCTTTTGGTTTAAACCATCTCCCAGTCTCCACCACCGTGAGGAGTCTTTTGGTTTAAACCACCCAATGTGCGGGATTCATTACGGCAGCCATAATGGATTCAGACAAACAGGTGCCAAGTTCCAGCTGTGGGGGTTACCAGGCTCTGTGGGAGGATGGCGGTGACGGCCGCACACTCGAGCACCGCACCACTCCCTTGGGGCTGAGATGGTACGTTTCAGGTTTTATCTCTTACCACCATTAAAATAATAATAAGGATAATACGGTAAAGGGCGGCTGCACTTTCCTCCCTCAAATGGGCCACTATGACTCCTCGTATGCTTATGTCGATGGATTTCTTTGTTTCATTGGCATTCTGAGCACCTACTGAGTGTGTGGGTACTCCCCTGGCTCCACTGGTAAAGAATCCACCTGCCATGCGAGAGATATAAGAGACCAGGAGTCCACCCCTGGGTCGGGAAGACCCCCTGGAGAAGGACATGGCAACGCATTCCAGTATTCTTGCCTGGAAAATTCCACAGACAAGGGAGCCTGGCAGGCTACAGTCCGTGGAGTCTCAGAGTCAGGCATGATGGAGCGACTACAGCACCAGCGAGTTTAGAGAAGAGCCCTAGAGGCCATGGCAGCTCCTCATCGAAACAGCAGACCTACACCACTCTTGTTCTGTGCCTGCTGCTTTTCGTGGTTTACCTTTATTGCCTCATGAAATACTCACACGCACGCGCTGAGTAGATATTATTAATATGCTCATTTTACTGCAGAAAAACTGAGATCCAGAGAAGTCAAGTGCAATCTGCCTGAGGTCACACAGCTGGGGCTCAGACCCCGGGGCCTGGCTGCAACTCCCTGCTCCAACAGACTTCCGCCACCTGGAATACAAGCCAGGCTGCCATCCACACGCCACCTCCTCATCCAGCCGGAGCACTCGGGCTCCTGGCAGGGCAGAGTCCCTGCCTGGAGGAGGTCTATGTCTGCGGAGATCCCAGGAAGCAGCACACTGCTCTGCCGCTTCCAAAATCAGCACTTCCCAGCACTATTTTCTCCCAGATGGCAGCCACAAGGTCCCCAGCTTAATTTGTTCCACGCAGTGACACTAATTAATGTTCCAAACTCTGGGACATGGGGACTGAGTGGGGAGTGCCGGCGTGCGAAGTTTACATAACTTTCATCTTCCCTGACTTCTGAAATGATGTACGTTTCACCTGAGCCAAACTATTTCAGCCCCCAAATTCATCTAGGCTTTCTTGAAGTCATAAAAACAGTGTGCTAACCCTACACATGTAATAAATCCTCCAGCTTCCTACGTCTGTGTTTCTGCTTTGATTCATCACTCACGGTGTAAAACCGGGAGATCTGAGACCAAAGCATCAGCCAGAGTCATGGCCTTTGGAGGCTGCTGGTGCTCAGCTGAGGTGCTAAGTCAAGCATGGTAGTCAGCCTGGCCTTTACTTCTGCTGGTCCAAGGCAGGGGGAGCCGGCGACCCAACAGTCAGAGACGCAGAAGAGAAGATGCACTGTCCCCTTGAACTGTGCCCCACGGACTGGTCCGAAGAGGCTGCCTCCACCGGCCCACCCAGACGAAGGCACTGAACACCTGATGGGACCTGAACACCATCGGCCGAGGAAATCATCATTTCATGGGCATCACTTGATACAATGAAGGCGGATGAAAGAGTAATAGAGAAGCTTGACGACTCAAAGCAAGATGCCCTGAGTCCAAGTCTCGGCTCTTCCCTGTGAGACACAGAGGGCATGACCTCACCTGCCCGAGGCTGAGTTTCCACATCTCTGGGACAGGCTGCAGGACTTCTGTTGAGGCAGTGCCTCGGAGCACAGAGCCCCAGCAATGAATATTTAAAAAAAAGACTTAACTTTTTAGAAGAGCTGAGATCCAGAGAAGTCAAGTCCAATCTGCCTGAGGTCACACAGCTGGGGCTCAGACCCCGGGGCCTGGCTGCAACTCCCTGCTCCAACAGACTTCCGCCACCTGGAATACAAGCCAGGCTGCCATCCACACGCCACCTCCTCATCCAGCCGGAGCACTCGGGCTCCTGGCAGGGCAGAGTCCCTGCCTGGAGGAGGTCTATGTCTGCGGAGATCCCAGGAAGCAGCACACTGCTCTGCCGCTTCCAAAATCAGCACTTCCCAGCACTATTTTCTCCCAGATGGCAGCCACAAGGTCCCCAGCTTAATTTGTTCCACGCAGTGACACTAATTAATGTTCCAAACTCTGGGACATGGGGACTGAGTGGGGAGTGCCGGCGTGCGAAGTTTACATAACTTTCATCTTCCCTGACTTCTGAAATGATGTACGTTTCACCTGAGCCAAACTATTTCAGCCCCCAAATTCATCTAGGCTTTCTTGAAGTCATAAAAACAGTGTGCTAACCCTACACATGTAATAAATCCTCCAGCTTCCTACGTCTGTGTTTCTGCTTTGATTCATCACTCACGGTGTAAAACCGGGAGATCTGAGACCAAAGCATCAGCCAGAGTCATGGCCTTTGGAGGCTGCTGGTGCTCAGCTGAGGTGCTAAGTCAAGCATGGTAGTCAGCCTGGCCTTTACTTCTGCTGGTCCAAGGCAGGGGGAGCCGGCGACCCAACAGTCAGAGACGCAGAAGAGAAGATGCACTGTCCCCTTGAACTGTGCCCCACGGACTGGTCCGAAGAGGCTGCCTCCACCGGCCCACCCAGACGAAGGCACTGAACACCTGATGGGACCTGAACACCATCGGCCGAGGAAATCATCATTTCATGGGCATCACTTGATACAATGAAGGCGGATGAAAGAGTAATAGAGAAGCTTGACGACTCAAAGCAAGATGCCCTGAGTCCAAGTCTCGGCTCTTCCCTGTGAGACACAGAGGGCATGACCTCACCTGCCCGAGGCTGAGTTTCCACATCTCTGGGACAGGCTGCAGGACTTCTGTTGAGGCAGTGCCTCGGAGCACAGAGCCCCAGCAATGAATATTTAAAAAAAAGACTTAACTTTTTAGAAGAGTTTTCAATTTACAGAAAAATTGAGAGGACGGTACAGTGAATTTCTAGCATTTGCACTGTGTCACCTATTACAACATCTTCCACTAGTATGATATATTTATTATAATAATGAACTGATACTGATGCATTACTATTAACTAAAACTGATCATTTATTTAGATTTCCTTAGTTTTTATCTAACTGCCCTTTCTCTGTTCCAGGATACTGTCCAGGACATCTTGTCTCATTCACTGCTCACAATTCCGGAAGCTCTTCTTGGCCATGACAGTTTCTCAAGTTTTCCTTATCTCAGATGACCTTGACAGGCTTGGAGGCATACTCGTCAGCTGTTCTGTAGCTAGGCAGGTGTTCTGTCCAGCATCTCTGCTACCCGAGCCAACTTGAACCAGGCAGAGTGACCCTTCTTTTCATACACCTCTTTTTCTCTTTTCATGTAAATTCAGAACTCAGACATTGTAACAGAACTTCAACATGTCCAGAGCCCAACCTTAAGATAGAAATTGTGGTATTAACCTTTGACATTACTTTTACTGGCTGGCATCATTTTAGTCTTAATACAATTTGGAAAGAATGCAGAGAGAATAGTCATTTATCTGATACCGACCATAAGCCCAGACCAGGCTCTGGACTGTATTATGGACATTTTTCTTTATAACAACCATATGAATAAGCAAGTTTCACGTTACAGGTGAGGAAACAGGTTTAGGCTGGCTAAGTGGCTCACTCAAGGTGACTCAGCTAAAACACAGCATGGACAGGATTCAAAGCCAGGTCTCATTTGTCTTCCCTTCGGCTTCTCTCCCTTCACCTGCACACCTCTTAGCAATGGCGCTGTAAGCATTTATCCCAAACTGAGGGCCTGAACACTGGGAAACTCATTTCATGGGCATCACTTGAAGGCTAAAGTTTCCAACAGTGCCCTGAGTCCAAGTCTCGGCTCTTCCTGTGAGACACAGAGGGCATGACCTCACCTGCCCGAGGCTGAGTTTCCACATCTCTGGGACAGGCTGCAGGACTTCTGTTGAGGCAGTGCCTCGGAGCACAGAGCCCCAGCAATGAATATTTAAAAAAAAGACTTAACTTTTTAGAAGAGTTTTCAATTTACAGAAAAATTGAGAGGACGGTACAGTGAATTTCTAGCATTTGCACTGTGTCACCTATTACAACATCTTCCACTAGTATGATATATTTATTATAATAATGAACTGATACTGATGCATTACTATTAACTAAAACTGATCATTTATTTAGATTTCCTTAGTTTTTATCTAACTGCCCTTTCTCTGTTCCAGGATACTGTCCAGGACATCTTGTCTCATTCACTGCTCACAATTCCGGAAGCTCTTCTTGGCCATGACAGTTTCTCAAGTTTTCCTTATCTCAGATGACCTTGACAGGCTTGGAGGCATACTCGTCAGCTGTTCTGTAGCTAGGCAGGTGTTCTGTCCAGCATCTCTGCTACCCGAGCCAACTTGAACCAGGCAGAGTGACCCTTCTTTTCATACACCTCTTTTTCTCTTTTCATGTAAATTCAGAACTCAGACATTGTAACAGAACTTCAACATGTCCAGAGCCCAACCTTAAGATAGAAATTGTGGTATTAACCTTTGACATTACTTTTACTGGCTGGCATCATTTTAGTCTTAATACAATTTGGAAAGAATGCAGAGAGAATAGTCATTTATCTGATACCGACCATAAGCCCAGACCAGGCTCTGGACTGTATTATGGACATTTTTCTTTATAACAACCATATGAATAAGCAAGTTTCACGTTACAGGTGAGGAAACAGGTTTAGGCTGGCTAAGTGGCTCACTCAAGGTGACTCAGCTAAAACACAGCATGGACAGGATTCAAAGCCAGGTCTCATTTGTCTTCCCTTCGGCTTCTCTCCCTTCACCTGCACACCTCTTAGCAATGGCGCTGTAAGCATTTATCCCAAACTGAGGGCCTGGTAGGCCAGGTGTTGCAGGAGGCCCTGGGCTGCAAAGAATGAATATTTGCACATGGGAAAGGCACAGCTAGAAACCACATCTCCAGCCTCTTGAAATGGCTCAGCGAGGGTTCATCCAATGCTAGGCCCTACGATCCTGCTCGTGATCAGTTTCCGCATGCTTCCTTTAGTGCAGCAGTGCACATGCGCTTAGTTGCTCAGTCGTGTCCAACTCTTTGCGACCCGATGGACTGCTGCCCGCCAGGCTCCTATGTCCATGGGATTTCCCAGGTAAGAACACTGCAGTGGGTTGCCATTTCCTGCTTCAGGGGATCTTTCCAACCCAGGGATTGAACCCACATCTCCCGCGTCTCCTGTACTGGCAGGCAGATTCTTTACTACTGAGCCACCTAGGAAGCCCCTGGCATTCCTTCAGTGTGAGAATAAATCAGACCTCTGATTTCTGAATACGTGACACACGTATTCAAGGCTGTACATTAGAAACAGAAAAAACCATCTTCAACCCAAATATATGATGAAATGTACTTCTTGTTGGTGGAAATTGCCCTGACTCATTTAAACAATGCTGATCGTTTTACATGAGGCTCATGTAGACTCAGCATATGCACATATTAACATATCACACCACTCTGCAATTATTTATTTACTTATTGACCAAGGACAGAAAGGACAGAAACTAATTTATTCACCCCTGTGTCCCCTGTAAGCCCAAGGTCTGGCATCTTCTAGGCCTGAAGTCAATGCTTTCTGAATGATGAGTCAGAATACCTTGAGTTAGGCACTTCCTGGTGATCCAGTGGCTAAGTTACTTCCAATGCAGCAGGTTTGACATTACTTTTACTGGCTGGCATCATTTTAGTCTTAATACAATTTGGAAAGAATGCAGAGAGAATAGTCATTTATCTGATACCGACCATAAGCCCAGACCAGGCTCTGGACTGTATTATGGACATTTTCTTTATAACAACCATATGAATAAGCAAGTTTCACGTTACAGGTGAGGAAACAGGTTTAGGCTGGCTAAGTGGCTCACTCAAGGTGACTCAGCTAAAACACAGCATGGACAGGATTCAAAGCCAGGTCTCATTTGTCTTCCCTTCGGCTTCTCTCCCTTCACCTGCACACCTCTTAGCAATGGCGCTGTAAGCATTTATCCCAAACTGAGGGCCTGGTAGGCCAGGTGTTGCAGGAGGCCCTGGGCTGCAAAGAATGAATATTTGCACATGGGAAAGGCACAGCTAGAAACCACATCTCCAGCCTCTTGAAATGGCTCAGCGAGGGTTCATCCAATGCTAGGCCCTACGATCCTGCTCGTGATCAGTTTCCGCATGCTTCCTTTAGTGCAGCAGTGCACATGCGCTTAGTTGCTCAGTCGTGTCCAACTCTTTGCGACCCGATGGACTGCTGCCCGCCAGGCTCCTATGTCCATGGGATTTCCCAGGTAAGAACACTGCAGTGGGTTGCCATTTCCTGCTTCAGGGGATCTTTCCAACCCAGGGATTGAACCCACATCTCCCGCGTCTCCTGTACTGGCAGGCAGATTCTTTACTACTGAGCCACCTAGGAAGCCCCTGGCATTCCTTCAGTGTGAGAATAAATCAGACCTCTGATTTCTGAATACGTGACACACGTATTCAAGGCTGTACATTAGAAACAGAAAAAACCATCTTCAACCCAAATATATGATGAAATGTACTTCTTGTTGGTGGAAATTGCCCTGACTCATTTAAACAATGCTGATCGTTTTACATGAGGCTCATGTAGACTCAGCATATGCACATATTAACATATCACACCACTCTGCAATTATTTATTTACTTATTGACCAAGGACAGAAAGGACAGAAACTAATTTATTCACCCCTGTGTCCCCTGTAAGCCCAAGGTCTGGCATCTTCTAGGCCTGAAGTCAATGCTTTCTGAATGATGAGTCAGAATACCTTGAGTTAGGCACTTCCCTGGTGATCCAGTGGCTAAGACTCTGCACTTCCAATGCAGCAGGGGGCCGGGTATGACCCCTGATCAGGGAGCTAGGTCCCATAGGCTTCAACTAAGAGTTCACATGCCACAACTAAAGATCCTGCATTCCACAACCAGGATCGCATGAAGCCAGGTATATATTAAACAAAAAAGAACACCTTGAGTTTGCTGAGCAGATAGATACTTGGAGGCAAATATGTTCAACAAAGGGCTTCCCTGGTAGTTCAGTGGTAAAGAATCCACCTGCAATGCAAGAGACTTGGGTTCAATTCCCGAGTCAGCAAGATCTCCTAGAGAAGGAAACGGCAACTCACTCCAGTATTCTTACCTAGGGAATCCCATGGACAGAGGAGCCTAGTGGGACATGACTGAGCAACAACATGTTAAACAAAAAAATGAAGATCTTCCAGTGAGATTTTTTCCCAACCACATAAGGTGTTGAAATCATGGTACCGAACTCCTAGAGGAATTCAAGAAGACACCTCAACGTTCACATTAACCTTCTAGAATTCGGAAGGTGAATGTTAATTACTTTCCCAGGAAACCAGAACGAAGGCAAAAGATGGAAGCCACAGAATCACCCTCCACAACCAAGATCCTGTGGTTTTTTCACAAAAGATATGTCTGCAAGAGCAACCAGACCATCTATTTTAATCCTGTGTTGAAAATGCTAATGTTTCTCACGTTACAAATTAGTTAAGACTCTTCATTCTTTGAAAGTATCACCAAAGCCACTCAGAGTGATAGTGTCAGCAGGACCAAGGTTTTCTCTGCTTCTTTAAAATAACTCTCCTGTTTCATTTGGTGAGAATTACTAAAAGTGAATTCAACAAAGATGCAAAAAATTGCCCTGACTCATTTAAACAAGCATCGTTTTACATGAGGCTCATGTAGACTCAGCATATGCACATATTAACATATCACACCACTCTGCAATTATTTATTTACTTATTGACCAAGGACAGAAAGGACAGAAACTAATTTATTCACCCCTGTGTCCCCTGTAAGCCCAAGGTCTGGCATCTTCTAGGCCTGAAGTCAATGCTTTCTGAATGATGAGTCAGAATACCTTGAGTTAGGCACTTCCCTGGTGATCCAGTGGCTAAGACTCTGCACTTCCAATGCAGCAGGGGGCCGGGTATGACCCCTGATCAGGGAGCTAGGTCCCATAGGCTTCAACTAAGAGTTCACATGCCACAACTAAAGATCCTGCATTCCACAACCAGGATCGCATGAAGCCAGGTATATATTAAACAAAAAAGAACACCTTGAGTTTGCTGAGCAGATAGATACTTGGAGGCAAATATGTTCAACAAAGGGCTTCCCTGGTAGTTCAGTGGTAAAGAATCCACCTGCAATGCAAGAGACTTGGGTTCAATTCCCGAGTCAGCAAGATCTCCTAGAGAAGGAAACGGCAACTCACTCCAGTATTCTTACCTAGGGAATCCCATGGACAGAGGAGCCTAGTGGGACATGACTGAGCAACAACATGTTAAACAAAAAAATGAAGATCTTCCAGTGAGATTTTTTCCCAACCACATAAGGTGTTGAAATCATGGTACCGAACTCCTAGAGGAATTCAAGAAGACACCTCAACGTTCACATTAACCTTCTAGAATTCGGAAGGTGAATGTTAATTACTTTCCCAGGAAACCAGAACGAAGGCAAAAGATGGAAGCCACAGAATCACCCTCCACAACCAAGATCCTGTGGTTTTCTCACAAAAGATATGTCTGCAAGAGCAACCAGACCATCTATTTTAATCCTGTGTTGAAAATGCTAATGTTTCTCACGTTACAAATTAGTTAAGACTCTTCATTCTTTGAAAGTATCACCAAAGCCACTCAGAGTGATAGTGTCAGCAGGACCAAGGTTTTCTCTGCTTCTTTAAAATAACTCTCCTGTTTCATTTGGTGAGAATTACTAAAATGTGACACACTAGAATTTCAACAAAGATGCAACCCCATCCTCAAAAGGATAATGCAGACAACGACCTGCATTCATGGTGAGAACACTACAGTCCTGCACACAGAGCTCTAAAAGCTTAGCTATTGTTAGATGTGCTGTGCTTGGTCACTCAGTCATGTCTGTGACTGAGTCACGGGTCACTGTGGCCCGCCAGGCTCTTCTGTCCAAGAGGATTCTCCAGGCAAGAATACTGGAGTGGGTGGCCATGTCCTCCTTCATGGGATCTTCCCAACCCAGGGATCAAACCCAGTTCTCCTGCACTGCAGGCAGATTCTTTACTATCTGAGCCACCAGGGAAACCCAAGAATACTGGAGTCGGTAGCCCATCTCTTCTCCAGGGGACCTTCCTGACCCAGGAATCAACCTGGGGTCTCCTGCACAGCAGGCAGATTATTCACCAGCTGAGCTGCCAGGCAAGTCCCTATCATTAGACACCAGGCACTAAATCACTGTGGGCGTCCATGGTGGAGCCGTGGTAAAGAATCCACCTGCCAATGCAGAAGTTGTGGGTTCAATCCCTATGATGGGAAGATCCCCTGGAAAAGGAAATGGCAACCCACTCCAGTATTCCTGCCTAGAAACTTCCATGAACAGAGGAGCCTAGCGGGCTACAGACCATGTGGTCACAAAGAGACAGACACCACTGTGTGACTGAGCACGCAAGAATCAACATATTTACAAACAGTTTAAATTCACAATTTTTCCCCTGAATGACTTCCTTAAATGGAAAATTAATGAGCGGAAAACACTACAGAATTACCATGACCCTTAGGCCACCAGACCTTTTCTCACAAAAGATATGTCTGCAAGAGCAACCAGACCATCTATTTTAATCCTGTGTTGAAAATGCTAATGTTTCTCACGTTACAAATTAGTTAAGACTCTTCATTCTTTGAAAGTATCACCAAAGCCACTCAGAGTGATAGTGTCAGCAGGACCAAGGTTTTCTCTGCTTCTTTAAAATAACTCTCCTGTTTCATTTGGTGAGAATTACTAAAATGTGACACACTAGAATTTCAACAAAGATGCAACCCCATCCTCAAAAGGATAATGCAGACAACGACCTGCATTCATGGTGAGAACACTACAGTCCTGCACACAGAGCTCTAAAAGCTTAGCTATTGTTAGATGTGCTGTGCTTGGTCACTCAGTCATGTCTGTGACTGAGTCACGGGTCACTGTGGCCCGCCAGGCTCTTCTGTCCAAGAGGATTCTCCAGGCAAGAATACTGGAGTGGGTGGCCATGTCCTCCTTCATGGGATCTTCCCAACCCAGGGATCAAACCCAGTTCTCCTGCACTGCAGGCAGATTCTTTACTATCTGAGCCACCAGGGAAACCCAAGAATACTGGAGTCGGTAGCCCATCTCTTCTCCAGGGGACCTTCCTGACCCAGGAATCAACCTGGGGTCTCCTGCACAGCAGGCAGATTATTCACCAGCTGAGCTGCCAGGCAAGTCCCTATCATTAGACACCAGGCACTAAATCACTGTGGGCGTCCATGGTGGAGCCGTGGTAAAGAATCCACCTGCCAATGCAGAAGTTGTGGGTTCAATCCCTATGATGGGAAGATCCCCTGGAAAAGGAAATGGCAACCCACTCCAGTATTCCTGCCTAGAAACTTCCATGAACAGAGGAGCCTAGCGGGCTACAGACCATGTGGTCACAAAGAGACAGACACCACTGTGTGACTGAGCACGCAAGAATCAACATATTTACAAACAGTTTAAATTCACAATTTTTCCCCTGAATGACTTCCTTAAATGGAAAATTAATGAGCGGGAAAAACACTACAGAATTACCATGACCCTTAGGCCACCAGACTTCCTTTGCTTAAGAACCAAGGCAAAAAGCACAGAAACATTGGTGACTCTCAAGTTCCCATATTTTCTTCACTTAAGAACCAGGCGATGTGCAGCGATTACTGACAACGCCCCTCTCACCCCTCCTCAGCACCTGCCAAAGGTGGCCTTCTGCAAACAAATACCTTCAGCAAGCATGCCCATTTCTGTCTCAGGGGTTTCTCTGAGAGGGAAAGCCCCTGGGATCAGCCCTGAGCTGATGGTGGATGGAGTCTGAAGATAATTCTGCCCTATTCTACGCTTTGGTCCAGGGTTCCCTGGGAGGACTAACTTTAATTAACCCCCACGGTAACCTGCTGGATGATGAATGCATCCTTACAGTCTTCTTTGTCTTTCCTGTCTCATTTCCCCACTTGCTCCAATTTTACTGACTAGGCTGGCCAAAAAGTTTGTTCGAGTTTTCTTCTGTAACATCTTACAGAAAATTCAAAACAAACTTCTTGGCCAATCCATTATTTTTCCAGTTTTTCTTGGAATCACCTCGGGAATCATGTATTCTCGATAGAGACAGTAGTGCCTCTCAGGGGAGCAAAACTGACTCTTAGAAAGAGGGGTTGGGGAAAACCTGTATCTGTTTCTATATGGAGCCTGGATGTACATACAGTACATAAAGAGGCACGCAGTGTACCTGAGACATTGAAACACCACGGGTGGAACGATCAACAGGATAAAACGTCTAAGACTCCTCCCAGGGGAGAAAATGAAAACAACACTCACAACCCTGCGCTAAATAAACCACTTGCACAGAGCACTTTGCCTCAGGGAGCTTCTGGAAGGACACAGAGTAAGACGCAGTGTTAGCCTCTGCTGAGTCCAGCCATGAACTCACACATCTAATCCTTTCGATCACGTGGAGGGCACGCACTAGGAGGGCCATCTATCAGCTGACACACGGACGCTAGCAGAAGTACAGTGACTTGTTCTTCTAACAGTTCACAGAGCAAACGAGTCCAGGGCTCAGGGTGACAGCTTCGATCTCTGGGGGCTGGGGTCTCAGCCACAAAACCCAGTAAAACCATCCAGAGCACTCAGCCCAATGCAGCACAGGGAAATAGCTCAATAAATGTCAGTGACGGTTCCTAAGGACAACTGATCAGGTTTCCACGAATGGCCAAGGTGACGGTGCTGCCCCACAGTAGATCGTACGGCAACCCAGATGGATAAAACGATGGGTTATCATTGATATGACGGGTTTTGAAGGCCCCAGCTCAACGCTGGACTTAAGGGAGAGCAGAGACTCCTGGGAAAGGGCTGGATTTGGGGGCTGGGGGAAGAGAAAAGGGGATGGAGGCACTGGGAATTCCCACACGAAGAGAAACCCTTCTGGGCAAGAGGCCAGCTGGGGACGGTGGATGGTGTCTCATCACTCTGCACTTGGCTTTATTCTTTGTTCCATTTACAGTAAGTCCCCGATATACAAACCTTCCAGTTGTGATCCTTCAAAGATGCAAACATGTTCCCGGGTGCCAGCTGCTGTGCTGGGTGACTGTACTTTTCAAGATACTGTACTGGGGCTTCCCCGGTGGTCCAGTGGGTGGGGACACCGCCTTGCAGTGCAAGGGGCGCCGGTTCGATCCCTGGCCTGGGAAGATCCCATGTGCCACGGAGCGGCTGGACTGATGTGTCCAATTACCGAGCCGGAGCCCTGGAGCGCATGCGCCCAGAGCCAGCGCTTTGCGATGACAGAGGCCACTGCGATGGGAGGCCCACAGGAGCCAAGGAACAAAGACGGATGAAAATAGAGATATGAAAGACCAATAGAAGTGGCCCGCCCGCTCCCCTCCCTCCCCAACCCGACCCCCACCCTAAATAAATAAATCTTTAAAAAAAAAAAAGATACTGTACTGTAAGATTTAAAATGTTTTCTTAATTTTTTGGTGTTTGTTTTTATGTACTACTTGTGGGAAAAGTCTTATACACCTATCACAGCCGATTGTGTGAGTTGGGCATCTAGGCTAACTTTGTTGGACTTCCAAACAAACTGGACTTACGAACGCAATCGCAGAATGGAACTCGTATGTAGGGGACTACCTGTATTTGACCCAGGTCACAAGGGCTCAGGGTGACAGCTTCGATCTCTGGGGGCTGGGGTCTCAGCCACAAAACCCAGTAAAACCATCCAGAGCACTCAGCCCAATGCAGCACAGGGAAATAGCTCAATAAATGTCAGTGACGGTTCCTAAGGACAACTGATCAGGTTTCCACGAATGGCCAAGGTGACGGTGCTGCCCCACAGTAGATCGTACGGCAACCCAGATGGATAAAACGATGGGTTATCATTGATATGACGGGTTTTGAAGGCCCCAGCTCAACGCTGGACTTAAGGGAGAGCAGAGACTCCTGGGAAAGGGCTGGATTTGGGGGCTGGGGGAAGAGAAAAGGGGATGGAGGCACTGGGAATTCCCACACGAAGAGAAACCCTTCTGGGCAAGAGGCCAGCTGGGGACGGTGGATGGTGTCTCATCACTCTGCACTTGGCTTTATTCTTTGTTCCATTTACAGTAAGTCCCCGATATACAAACCTTCCAGTTGTGATCCTTCAAAGATGCAAACATGTTCCCGGGTGCCAGCTGCTGTGCTGGGTGACTGTACTTTTCAAGATACTGTACTGGGGCTTCCCCGGTGGTCCAGTGGGTGGGGACACCGCCTTGCAGTGCAAGGGGCGCCGGTTCGATCCCTGGCCTGGGAAGATCCCATGTGCCACGGAGCGGCTGGACTGATGTGTCCAATTACCGAGCCCGAGCCCTGGAGCGCATGCGCCCAGAGCCAGCGCTTATGCGATGACAGAGGCCACTGCGATGGGAGGCCCACAGGAGCCAAGGAACAAAGACGGATGAAAATAGAGATATGAAAGACCAATAGAAGTGGCCCGCCCGCTCCCCTCCCTCCCCAACCCGACCCCCACCCTAAATAAATAAATCTTTAAAAAAAAAAAAGATACTGTACTGTAAGATTTAAAATGTTTTCTTAATTTTTTGGTGTTTGTTTTTATGTACTACTTGTGGGAAAAGTCTTATACACCTATCACAGCCGATTGTGTGAGTTGGGCATCTAGGCTAACTTTGTTGGACTTCCAAACAAACTGGACTTACGAACGCAATCGCAGAATGGAACTCGTATGTAGGGGACTACCTGTATTTGACCCAGGTCACAAGACAGTGCCACCCAGAGGAATCGTGCTGTGGGTAACACTTCTCCGTCACTACACGGCCATGGGAGGACCACGAGGGAAGTCGACGTGGTTGAGCGGAAGGCAGCCTTGAAAGAAGAAGATCTGAGCTCAAGTTCTCTCTTTGCCATCAGAGGGACCTTGGGCAGGTTCCTCACTCCCCTGTGCCTCAGTTTCCTCTCTACAATTCTGACGGCCTCGAATTTTTGTCATCTGCCGAGTGCCTCTCTCCAGGTTCACACAGCTCATAAGCTGCTGTTAAGGGACTGTCTACTGGTTAGTTTGAGTAGACTTGCTGATTCCTAAGGCTTTATTTTCTGAACTGGCCTCACTACAGGTGAAAAGGCATCTGAAACTGATATACATGGGGTGAGATAAAGCTGAGACTGAGGTTTTAGGAACGGGGCAGGAGTGGGGAGGTACAGAGTGTGATGGTGCTGAGTGATTTTCCATTAGTACAGACGGCCTGCAATGGCTCAGTATTCAAGTCATCTTGGATAATATTTCGCCCCACCCTCCACCAAAGACACCCATAAAGGTAGAATTGGACCTGAACTCCTACGGCTGGTTTACAAAGAATCTAATGGCAAAGAAACTCCAGGGGGACTTCCCTGGTGTCCCATTGGTTAAGACTTCTTCCAATGCAGGGGTTTCGAGTTCATGGCCTGGTCAGGGAGCTAAGGTCCCACATGCCTCACTGCCAAAAAATCAAAGCAGAACAATATTGTAACAAATTCAAGAAAGACTTTAAAAATGGTCCACATAAAAAAAATTTTTTTTTAAAAAGATATTCCATGAACAGGCTCCTCAGATTCAACACTGGCTTAGGAAGAGCAGATTTGGAGAATTTGTAAGAAGGGCCCTGCTGTAGCAGCCACTTCTAGAGCAAGCGTCCTGGCAGTGTTGCCCAAGAGGGAAAATAATAAAACTCAGAATGATGTAAAAATGTTGGTTATTATCAGTATGTTAGTTTAATAGGCCCCAAACTCGACTGACATTCTTACAGGGTCTGGAGGGCATCCCGTCTCTTGAAGGAGAGCAGGCTGGAGACAAGCAGCAGGAGCACCCATCCTGAGATCTCTGGCACAGACAGAGGCCCGCGGCAGGAGGACGCCACGCAGAGCCCAGGTACAGGCCACTCCCGGAGCCAAGTGCATTAGGATTTACCCTCATCAACCATACGCAAGAAGCGATCCTGTTCCCAAGTTACAATCCAATTTGTTCTCTCAAGAAAACATTTCAGACAAACTCCTCTAACCCTTCTGTGGCAGAAGGAAAAGTCCCATCCAAGAAGGGTACATCTGGATGGGGTGCTTTACGTCCTACGACACCTGCCAAACTAGAGAAGCCTCAGTAATGACTGCTGTCTTGTCATTTTTGACTGTAGTTTTGTCATCTCCAAACCTCTCCCTCCTCATTCTGCTAAAAGGTGGTCATCCTGGGGAAGCCACCATCCCTGCTGTATACACACTAACTCACACTGCTACTGGGCTTGTGATAAAAATATGCAGCGATGTTCAGGTGATG
Organism: Tragulus kanchil; assembly: GCA_022376925.1. Lineage (NCBI taxonomy): Eukaryota > Metazoa > Chordata > Mammalia > Artiodactyla > Tragulidae > Tragulus > Tragulus kanchil. Next base: position 8,865,467 of record JAIOJX010000002.1, on the reverse strand, counting down.
CCACCCAGACAGAAACGTGGCAAATCTGGCCCTGGGCAAATGCTCAAAACCCAACTGTGGGTTGTCTGCTCGTTGCAGCTTTTAGGAAGAGGCGGCCTCAGAATCCCGCACCCTCTGTGCTTTCCACAGGGCTTCCTCACACACTGCCTCAGGGGAGTCTTCATCAATTCTTTACGGTAAGTATCTGCAGATGGTGAGGTGAAGGAGGGGTCTGAATCATGCAGCTAACCGCCTTCAAACAATGTACCCAATGCATTTCTAACAAACTCACAGTCGTCTCTGGCCACCCCACAGCAAAACCACTTCTTGCAGTGTCTAAAATAGACTTTTATTCAATCCACCTTTGAAGATATTTTCTTTACTTTTCTTTACACTGCTCTGTGGTCCAAATATGTGACAAATATTGCTTTCATTCTGTCAAAACTTCAAATCTCAAGCTAAAAAGAGAAAGAGAGCAGGACCTTGATGCTCTCCAAAATACCACAGGGTCAAGCTTGATTTAGGAACATTTTAAACATTGATGAAATATTTTTTAAGGAATACAGATGAAAGTGGGAGCCTCCAAACAATGCAAGAAGAATAATTCAGTGTTCGATTTAACTGAAGGGAGCCTTCTGTCCTCCAAGCAGGAGGGGGAGATGAGTCCACAGGACTACCAGTAGACCCCGTGATCTTATCCCCACTGGTTATACCTCATCGAGAGACGTCTTCCTCCACACAGGAGACCACCTTCGCAAGCCCGGTACAGGCATTAGGATTTACCCTCATCAACCATACGCAAGAAGCGATCCTGTTCCCAAGTTACAATCCAATTTGTTCTCTCAAGAAAACATTTCAGACAAACTCCTCTAACCCTTCTGTGGCAGAAGGAAAAGTCCCATCCAAGAAGGGTACATCTGGATGGGGTGCTTTACGTCCTACGACACCTGCCAAACTAGAGAAGCCTCAGTAATGACTGCTGTCTTGTCATTTTTGACTGTAGTTTTGTCATCTCCAAACCTCTCCCTCCTCATTCTGCTAAAAGGTGGTCATCCTGGGGAAGCCACCATCCCTGCTGTATACACACTAACTCACACTGCTACTGGGCTTGTGATAAAAATATGCAGCGATGTTCAGGTGATGCCACCCAGACAGAAACGTGGCAAATCTGGCCCTGGGCAAATGCTCAAAACCCAACTGTGGGTTGTCTGCTCGTTGCAGCTTTTAGGAAGAGGCGGCCTCAGAATCCCGCACCCTCTGTGCTTTCCACAGGGCTTCCTCACACACTGCCTCAGGGGAGTCTTCATCAATTCTTTACGGTAAGTATCTGCAGATGGTGAGGTGAAGGAGGGGTCTGAATCATGCAGCTAACCGCCTTCAAACAATGTACCCAATGCATTTCTAACAAACTCACAGTCGTCTCTGGCCACCCCACAGCAAAACCACTTCTTGCAGTGTCTAAAATAGACTTTTATTCAATCCACCTTTGAAGATATTTTCTTTACTTTTCTTTACACTGCTCTGTGGTCCAAATATGTGACAAATATTGCTTTCATTCTGTCAAAACTTCAAATCTCAAGCTAAAAAGAGAAAGAGAGCAGGACCTTGATGCTCTCCAAAATACCACAGGGTCAAGCTTGATTTAGGAACATTTTAAACATTGATGAAATATTTTTTAAGGAATACAGATGAAAGTGGGAGCCTCCAAACAATGCAAGAAGAATAATTCAGTGTTCGATTTAACTGAAGGGAGCCTTCTGTCCTCCAAGCAGGAGGGGGAGATGAGTCCACAGGACTACCAGTAGACCCCGTGATCTTATCCCCACTGGTTATACCTCATCGAGAGACGTCTTCCTCCACACAGGAGACCACAGTGCCTTCCCCATGCTGCATGCCTGGGTTCCTCATCTCTATGCCATTACTGCATTTGCTGAACTGTTTACATTGAGTTGTTTCCACTCTCTGTCTCCATAGGGAAAGAATTCTATACAGCTCATCTTCCTCAGTTTTCTGGCTTTTACAAAGCTTGGCACTTGAGTCCAGATGTCTGGCCTTGAAATTAATGACTTGAGCATGCTAAGCTGCACCTTCTATGGGATGTTTCCCATCACCTAGACCAAGGCAGGGAACTATACTCAGTATTTTGTAATAACCTGTAAGGGAGAAGAATGCGAAAGAGAATATGTATGTATGTCTAATCAAACCATTTTGCTGCACATCTGAAGCTAACACAACATTGTAAATCAACTACATTGACTAAACATTATTTTAATTAAAAAGTCCAAAGCAGAGAGGAACTTTGAGGAACTGTCTATACATAATCTATGAATCTGAGAAAGTCTGCTCAGCTCAGTCAAAGATTTTCAGGCCTAGGGGCTTCCCTGGTGGTCCAGTGGGTAAGGACACCGCCTTGCAGTGCAAGGGGCGCTGGTTCGATCCCTGGCCTGGGAAGATCCCACATGCCGTGCAGCGGCTGGACCAATGTGTCCAATCACCGAGCCGGAACTCTGGAGCGCATGTGCCCAGAGCCGGTGCTCTGTGACAACAGAGGCCGCCATGATGGGAGACCCACACGGGCAAAAGGACAAAGATGGATGAAAACAGATAAATGAAAGACCAATGGAAGTAGTCCGCCTGCTCCCCTCCCTCCCCACCACACCCTCCTCAAATAAATAAATAAATGAATAAATAAATAACGATTTTCAGGCCTAACTTCATAACGGAATCACTTAACAACGATGCCTGGACCCCCTCAGAACAATGGAATCAATTTCTGGGGTGGACCTTTCATCTGTATTCATGTATGTGCTCTGAGCTGTCTGTGGGTACATGGTCTTCTTTTTTTTTTTTTTAAAAAAAAAAAAAAAAAGGATTTTAACTCTTTTTTAAAAAATTTTGAATTAGAATTCAAATTGATTTCACACATACATACGCTTTTCTGAGATTTTCCTATTGTTAGTATCTTTGTAATATTAGCCTTCTTCTCTTTTCCCCTTGTGCATGTGCACTGTGTACACATATGCACACATTTGCTGAACATTGAGTTGTTTCCACTCTCTGTCTCCATAGGGAAAGAATTCTATACAGCTCATCTTCCTCAGTTTTCTGGCTTTTACAAAGCTTGGCACTTGAGTCCAGATGTCTGGCCTTGAAATTAATGACTTGAGCATGCTAAGCTGCACCTTCTATGGGATGTTTCCCATCACCTAGACCAAGGCAGGGAACTATACTCAGTATTTTGTAATAACCTGTAAGGGAGAAGAATGCGAAAGAGAATATGTATGTATGTCTAATCAAACCATTTTGCTGCACATCTGAAGCTAACACAACATTGTAAATCAACTACATTGACTAAACATTATTTTAATTAAAAAGTCCAAAGCAGAGAGGAACTTTGAGGAACTGTCTATACATAATCTATGAATCTGAGAAAGTCTGCTCAGCTCAGTCAAAGATTTTCAGGCCTAGGGGCTTCCCTGGTGGTCCAGTGGGTAAGGACACCGCCTTGCAGTGCAAGGGGCGCTGGTTCGATCCCTGGCCTGGGAAGATCCCACATGCCGTGCAGCGGCTGGACCAATGTGTCCAATCACCGAGCCGGAACTCTGGAGCGCATGTGCCCAGAGCCGGTGCTCTGTGACAACAGAGGCCGCCATGATGGGAGACCCACACGGGCAAAAGGACAAAGATGGATGAAAACAGATAAATGAAAGACCAATGGAAGTAGTCCGCCTGCTCCCCTCCCTCCCCACCACACCCTCCTCAAATAAATAAATAAATGAATAAATAAATAACGATTTTCAGGCCTAACTTCATAACGGAATCACTTAACAACGATGCCTGGACCCCCTCAGAACAATGGAATCAATTTCTGGGGTGGACCTTTCATCTGTATTCATGTATGTGCTCTGAGCTGTCTGTGGGTACATGGTCTTCTTTTTTTTTTAAAAAAAAAAAAGAAAAGTATTTTTAACTCTTTTTTAAAAAATTTTGAATTAGAATTCAAATTGATTTCACACATACATACGCTTTTCTGAGATTTTCCTATTGTTAGTATCTTTGTAATATTAGCCTTCTTCTCTTTTCCCCTTGTGCATGTGCACTGTGTACACATATGCACACATTTCCACAGTCTGTATGTGCGTTGAACCACCTGAAACGAAGCCGCAGACATCATGACACTTCACCACTAAACATTACATGCACGTCTTTAAAAAAAAAAAAAAAAAGAAAGAACATTCACCTGTATACGCACAATGCAATTATCATACTCAAGAAATTAAATGTGGATATATAATGTCATCTAATATGGTGTCCACGTTCAAATTTTCTGAACTGTCCCTACTGTAATATATTTTATTGTTAGTTATTTTTTAATTCAGGATCCAATCATGAATTGCATTGATTTGTTTATGTTTTTTTTTCCAGCTTTACTGACATACAGCATTGTGCATGTTAAAGCTACACAATGTAATGATTAAATATACATATATATTATGAAACAATAGCCACAATAAGGATGTGTTCATAAACACATCAAACACCTCACACAATGGATGGGAGGGGTAAAAAGTGTTAGGGTCTGTTCTCTTTAGCTATTTACAATTACACAGCACTGTTGTTTTTAACTACAGCCGCCATGCCGTACATCAGAACCCAGAACCTACTCATCTTGTAACTAAAGGTTTTACCCCTTAACCACTGTCACACATTTCCTGCACCACAAACTCCCCCAGAGCCCTCGGCAACCACCAGTCCAATCTCCGGTCTTGAGTTCAAGTTTTCTAGATTCCATTTATAAGTGATGCAACATAGTCCAGGTCTCTCTCTTACCTAGGTCTCTTAGCATATTCCCTCATGGTTCATCCATGTTGTTGCCAACAGCATGATCCCCTTCTTTTTAATGGCTGGAAAATATTCCATTTCACGTATATACCACACTTTCTTTATCCATTCATCCACCAACAGGCATTCAATAGACGTCTTGTCTATTATCATTAATATTGCAATGAACATGGGACTGCCAGTAGCTCTTCAAGATACTGATCTCATCTCTTTGAATATATATATCCAGAAGTGGGATTGCTGGGCCATATGGCATTCTATTTTTAAGTTTTTGAGGAATCTCCAGGCTGTTCTCCACGGTGGCTGCACACGTTTACATTCCCTCCAACAGTGCCTAACAGATCCCTTCTCACACCCTCACCAACACGTCCTATTTCTTGTCTTTTTGATGACAACCATTCTGACAGGTGTGAGGTGACTTCTCGCTGTGGCTTAACTTGCATTCCCCTGATAACTAGTGATGCAGAGCACCTTTTCATGTGCCTGTTGGCCATCTGTATATCTTCTTGGAAGAATCTCTCTTCAGACCCTTCGCCCATTTTTAAATCAGATTATCTGCTTTCTCACTACTGAGTTGTATGAGTTCTTTATACATTTTGGAATATTAACCCCTTATCAAATACATGGTTGCGAGTATTTTCTCCCCTCTCATAGCTGTCTTTTCATTTGGTTGATTAATTCTTTTGTAGTGTAGAAGTTTGATGTAGTCCACTCGTTGATTCTAAAGCTTTGCACCTGGTTGTCATGGGCCTTCAGCCTTTTTTAACAGAAAGGAGGCTATTTGTTTTCACAACAGGGACTCTTTGGAAGAGATTATTGCCAAATATCCTGCAGGATGTCCCATCATTTGACTTTTTGTTATTTCTTCATAATTCAACTCAGATCATTTTAGGCAAGACTGCAGGTATGTTGCACATTTCCACTGAATTATTCAGGAGAAGGGTAGGGTCAGTACCCCACATTATATAGAAGTGGGATGGTTTTGGTTAAGGTGGAGTCTGCCAGACTTCTCTTAAGTCCTCTGGAGAAGGGAATGGCAACCCACTCCCGTAGTCGTGCCTGCAGAATCCCATGGACAGAGGAGCCTGCCGGGTTACAGTCCTTGGGGCTGTAAGAGTTGGATATGACCTAGTGACTAAACACCATCTACCTTCTTCCCTAGGTTATGCCCACGTATATGGTATTCAAAGTGTGGTCTACAGACCAGGGGCACTGGTCTCCCCTGGGAACTTTCCAGTAATGCAGTGTTAAAGCACCTCGCCTTGGAAGGGAGAGTTTCAATCGCTCTCTATTACTCTTCTGCTGCATTCCCTTCCTTCCATAGAGGAGACGAGAGCATCACCTAGTGGGTGGAGGACTGCACGGTGGGATCCCAGCTCCAATGGCAAGTTAGTTTCAAGGTCCTGGGTAAGTCAGATAACTTCTCAGCATCTGTCATTCATTTATGAAAGGGAGACACTGGGTACCTTTCCTTCCAGTGCCAACGGCCACTTGATGTTAGCCTGCTTCCTAGAAAGTGAACCTGGGGCACCTGTGGTCCTCGTCATTCCCAGCAGACAGTCTCACTGCTGCCCAGAGATCTGATGCTGTGGGTTGCTGTGTCCACACCACACTTGGCTCTGTATTCTGCTTGAGCAGTTCGATACTGTCATAACAAAGACAGCCAGGAAGAAGTTGAGGAGTTCATAAAATAAAAAATCAAATGAGATTATTAGAAAAGGAAGGGGGCATGGATTTTATGAACGAAGCAAGAAGGCAGATTAAATACGGCTGAGAGGGGAAGCAAGAAAGAATATTTACTGAAATCCATAATGCGTTGGTGGAGGTCAGAGAGAGAATGTGACCACTGGTTGACCCATGAGCTGGCTCCTCATCCCTCCAGTGCTGGAAATCCCTGTTCCCACAGTGGGAGCTGCATTCTAGGGCACAGCCCTGAGTGGACAATCTGGATGGTGTGTGTAACTGACCCCAGGAAGGCCTCTACATAAACCTCTAAGATACTGGTGAGTGAAAGTTGCTCAGTCATGGCTTTGACTCTTTGCGACCCCATGCACTGCAGCCTGTCAGGCTCCTCTGTCCATGGAATTCTCCAGGCAAGAATACTGGAGTAGATAGCCATTTCCTTCTCCAGGGGATCTTCCCAATCCAGGGATCAAACCCAGGCCTCCCACATTGCAGGAGGATTGAGCCACCAGGGAAGCCCTTAAGATGCTGGCAGGCCCGTGTAGATGCCTACCTGTCTTGCTCCCCATGACAAGCCTCGTATGCAAGTGCTCTGCATCTTCAACCCACCACCTACTCGTCCGGAGCAGCCTGCCTCTCTCCTGGGTCTCTCCCTCAGATTTCACCTGGGGAACTCCTGAGGTTGCAACTCAACACAATGCAATGTCTGGGTATTTAATACCATCACCTTGGTTAAATTCACAACAACCCTGAGGGGTAGGTCTTATGATATCTATATCAGAAACAAAGAAACTGAAATCTAGGAAAGTTGAGCAAACGGTTTCAGGTCACAAAGCAAACAACAAACCCAGGTCTGACCCCAAGGACCACGTTTTTACCAATGAGAAAGAATGACGCAAAGCAGATCACCTCAAACCTGTCAGAATGACTATCATAATAAAAAACAAGAGACACATTCATAAAGGGAAAGGGTAAAATGGTAGTTACCAGGAGCAGGAGCAAGGCACGAACAGGGGGCTACCAGCCAACAGGCAAAAAAGTGTCAGTTAAGCAAGAGGAAAGATCAGCTGTACAATTCTCCACATACAGTCAACAATAATGTGTTGTACATTTAAATATACAGATTTAAAAATCTGTTTTAAAAAGCAACAACAGGGCTTCCCTGGTGGTCCAGTGGGTAAGGACACCGCCTTGCAGTGCAAGGGGCGCCGGTCCGATCCCTGGCCTGGGAAGATTCCACTTGCCACAGAGCGGCTGGACCCATGTGTCCAATTACCGAGCCGGAGCTCTGGAGCGCATGCACCCAGAGCCGGCGCTCTGTGAAAACAGAGGCCACCGCGATGGGAGGCCCACACGGGCCAAAGAGCAAAGATGGATGAAAATAGACAAATGAAAGACCAATTGAAGTAGCCCGCCTGCTCCCCTGCCTCCCCACCTCACACCCCAATAAATAAATAAATAAATCTTAAAAAAAAAAAAAAAAAAGGCAACGACATCTCTTTGCTGACAAAGTCCATATAGTCAAAGCTATGGCTTTCCCAGGAGTCACGTATGGATGTGAGAGGTGGACCATAAAGTAGGCTGAGTGCCGAAGGATAGATGCCTTTGAATTGTGGTGCTCAAGAAGGCTCTGGAGAGTCCCTTGGACGGCAAGGAGATCAAACCAGTCAATCCTAAAGGAAATCAACCCTGAACATTCATTGGAAGGAATGATGCTGAAGATGAAACTCCAATACTTTGGCCACTCGATGGGAAGAGGTGACTCTTGAAAAAGACCCTGCGGCTGAGAAAGATTGAGAGCAAGAGGAAAAAGGGGGTGACATGTTTGGATGGCATCACTGACTCAATGGACATGTGTTTGAGCAAGTTCAGGGAGGTGGTGATGGACAGAGAGGCCTGGTGTGCCACAGTTCATGGGACGACAAAGAGTTAGACGTGATGTAGAAACTGAACAACAACGACACTTAAATGTTTGTTAAGCGGGTAGATTTCATGTTAAGTGTTCTTATCACAATAAAATAATTTTTTTAAAAAGATGAAAACTCAGAATTGTTGGTTCTTGATAATGAGAAGGAAACTTACAAAACTGAAGAAGAAAATGCAAACGGGAAATTAGTAGGGTAAGAAAAAAAGTGAGGATACACTGAGATGGCTAAGAAAGCTAACCTTGTAGGAAATGAGAAAGAATAAGATACATGTGGGCAGAAAAGGAGGAGAATGGGATGAACAGAGCCAGAGAGAAAACAAAATAGCTGAGAAAACTAAATCCAGCATTATCTAGAAAAGAAAATACTGTCCCTTCAGTAATGAATTAATAAGTCGAAATGTTGTTCTGCCTGGGAGGGGAAGTTGACCAGATGATCAGACTCTGAGCTCTCCACTAATATTATTATTACATTATATTAAAATATTACTAAGATATTATTAGAATATATGTTCTATAGGGGCAGAGGCTGTAGAGTGCTTTGTTTTGCTGGATTTTGTTTGCTGCTATCATCCCAATGTCTAGAAGAGTCCCAGGCACGGAGAAGGCACCTCTATTGAGTAACGTTAATAAAACAAACGACTATCTGTTACTGAGCATTTCTTCTATGCAAGGTGCTCCCGGCTCCATAAGAATCTATACTGAAGACATTTTTTAGGTGAAGACACTGAAACTCTGGCCACTTTCCCATGACCATACCAGTGGTAAAAGGCAAAGCAAGTTTGGGAAATCAACTTTCTCTTACTACGAAGACTTCCTAAGACTCTGCGTTACTAACATGGGGTCTCGGTGAGAGGCCAGCAGCTCTCCTCCACCTTGAGGGCAACAGACCCCTTCATCAACACACTGAGCCCACCAGCCAGGCCCTCTACCTCCCAGAGCAGCCTCTGGCTCCGTGAGCCCCACCTCTCAGCCTTGGGGTCAGTCCACCTCAGAGTGCAATCAGTGTGCCTCTCTTGCGATCACCTCCCCTTGGCCTGTCAACAGGTGAGCAATGGCTCACATGCCGCGGGTCCTGGAGAGGCGGTCAGGGCAGCAGGACGCCTGTAAGGTGCCATCCAGCCCAGTGAAGCCAGTAGCTTCCCACTAACAGGCTCAGGAGGGAGTCCTCAGACAGCCTTGGGACAGCCACAGCACCAGAGGCGCTTGACTTGGAAGAAGACTGCATTTCAGAATCTACTAGTAAATACTTTACGCCTAATACGGGGCTAATTTCATTCGTGTACCCTGCCTTAAGCCTAAAAACCACCTTATGATGGAGCAGTGCTATCGTCCCCAGTTGACTGGACTTCACCAACGTGGCGTTGGTAATGTCGCAGAGACCACAGGCAGAATCCAGAGGTGAACTTCAAGCCCATCCCATTTCCTACAGCGTTAGAACTCTCTTCAGTCACGCAGCTAAAGCTACAGCCCGACCGGAGTCAGAGCGTGGTCTCCGACCTTCTCCCCACCTCTGTCCATCTGAGAACCTCTGAGAGCTCTTCTCATCCTTAACCTCCCATGATGCTGACTACCTGCTACTGCTGTAAGGACAGGAACACCATGCAGAACAAAGTCATGAACCTGGAGTATTCTTTCACTCATCCGTCCAGCAAGAGCTTACTGGGAAACCACCAGGAGCCCAGTAAGCCTGCTGGGGACTGACTTTGCTAAGGAGCACATCCCCTCGTCAAAGCAGCTCTCAGTTAGCTGGGGGAGAGGAGCAAGCAGGCAAGTCCTATGCAAAGTCCTGTGCTTAAGAACGCTGCCAAGGAGGGGCAATTCTAGCCAGCTGGAGGGTCAGGGAAAACTTCCCAGAGGAGGTGACACAAGAACTCAGCCAGGGTGAACATGAGCAGCCAGGAGAAATCAAGAGATGGGCATTTAAGGCAAAGGGAGCAGGGGTGGGAAGGTAGGGCTGAGGGGTCTTGCGGTTTCACATTTGCTATATTCTGCCTTTAGGAGAGAAGGAAGACATCGTATCTCATGGGGCTGGTTCATCTAAAAAAAAAAAAAAGCATGTACGAATCTATGAGCCCACGGTCAGTCCAATTTCCTGGCTCTCTTGTGCCATTAACCACGGCCCAGAGTAACATAATGGATACTTTAAAGCATGAATTCAGAGTCTTGCAAAGTCCTGAATCATCAATGAAAGATCTGGTTCTGTTCACTGGCCTGGACTTGCTCCTCAGCGGGAGGAAGGGTGCCCAGGGCCTCCACGAACGAGGTAGGCCTCACTGCCAGCGGGTCAGTCCCAACCCAACGGGTTTTCCTGTGGAACACCCCATTAATCAGAACCCCAATCCCATCACCACTCCAGGTCACGTCCCATGTCCCTGCCACGGTGGTTCCCTGGGATCTGAGCAGCCCCTGCTCCGACTCCAAACTCCATGTCCAGCCATTTGCCAACTGTGAGCTAGGAAGGGGAGGCAGGGGCATGGTTAAGAGTCCTCTGGTACCGAGGGGACAAAGGGCACCCAGGGACACCTCGTGAGGCACTCGGACGCCCGCAATTGTTGGCAGAGGGTCATAACTGGGATCCCAGCTCAGAAACCAGAGACGGCCCCCTGCAGTCAAACGTGAGCTCCAGAAACTCAACCGTGTGACCCTGGACAAGGGGGTCTATTTTGTTTTGTTTCCATATCCTCAGCTATCAAATGCAGGGGATAACAATTTCCACATCATAAACCAAGAGGAGGATTAAATGACATAAATGATCTGCCTGTGCAAATGCACCTATCTAGGTATTCAATTCTTCCTTTTTACATAATTTAAAATTTCCCTGGATCCTTTGTGGGAAATGGAGGTTACATACAGGCATTCCCAAACCTGCTTCCAGAGGATGGATAAGTCTAGAGAAGGATAAAATCGAGCTTTATCTATCCTTTCCCCAGAATGGGCAAGACAGGGCCAAAGTGCTGGCCGGGAATAGTGGAAGGAGAAGGGAGAGGGAGCCCACGAATTCCAGTGGAACCCCAGGTTCAGCAGTCAGCCAGTAGGTACTGAATGCCATTTACGTCAAAAGGACATGTGAAGTCAAGTGTGCTTGCATGCATTCAAATAATTTGTATGTCTTCTTATTATCACATATTCCAGTATTATCATCAGTTCAATTTGACTCAATACAGCACTGGAGACAGAGATGAATATATTCTAATCTCTTTTTATCAACTGAAGAACGCAAACGGAAAAGCAACAGTTGCTAATCTTTCTCTCCAGCTACTAACACCTGCAAATACCGCAGACATGGATGCCAAAGGCTGGACCCGCCCCCTCAGTGCGATGTTCCTGGTTGCACGCCCTCCTCCCTCCATCCAGTTGGTGCCTCGGTTTTGGCCAGGCACTTTCAGGAACCTCTCTGATGAAACCTGTTGCCAAGCCTGAGGTCCTGTGCGGAGGCCCCACCTGGTGGCCAAATCTGGAAACTGCTTTTTCAACCAAGGAAGATTGGCAGGTAGCCTTTAACTCCAAGGCTCCCTGAACTCCTTCCCACCACGTCAGTCATGGGTCGATTGGAGAAGGACAGAGAGGCATACTGACTGCCAAAGGCTCAAGCAGAGGGTCAAGGTCTTGGTCGTTTCCGCCCAAACTCTGGTAACAGGGACAAAAAACCTCGTGAGGCACTCGGACGCCCGCAATTGTTGGCAGAGGGTCATAACTGGGATCCCAGCTCAGAAACCAGAGACGGCCCCCTGCAGTCAAACGTGAGCTCCAGAAACTCAACCGTGTGACCCTGGACAAGGGGGTCTATTTTGTTTTGTTTCCATATCCTCAGCTATCAAATGCAGGGGATAACAATTTCCACATCATAAACCAAGAGGAGGATTAAATGACATAAATGATCTGCCTGTGCAAATGCACCTATCTAGGTATTCAATTCTTCCTTTTTACATAATTTAAAATTTCCCTGGATCCTTTGTGGGAAATGGAGGTTACATACAGGCATTCCCAAACCTGCTTCCAGAGGATGGATAAGTCTAGAGAAGGATAAAATCGAGCTTTATCTATCCTTTCCCCAGAATGGGCAAGACAGGGCCAAAGTGCTGGCCGGGAATAGTGGAAGGAGAAGGGAGAGGGAGCCCACGAATTCCAGTGGAACCCCAGGTTCAGCAGTCAGCCAGTAGGTACTGAATGCCATTTACGTCAAAAGGACATGTGAAGTCAAGTGTGCTTGCATGCATTCAAATAATTTGTATGTCTTCTTATTATCACATATTCCAGTATTATCATCAGTTCAATTTGACTCAATACAGCACTGGAGACAGAGATGAATATATTCTAATCTCTTTTTATCAACTGAAGAACGCAAACGGAAAAGCAACAGTTGCTAATCTTTCTCTCCAGCTACTAACACCTGCAAATACCGCAGACATGGATGCCAAAGGCTGGACCCGCCCCCTCAGTGCGATGTTCCTGGTTGCACGCCCTCCTCCCTCCATCCAGTTGGTGCCTCGGTTTTGGCCAGGCACTTTCAGGAACCTCTCTGATGAAACCTGTTGCCAAGCCTGAGGTCCTGTGCGGAGGCCCCACCTGGTGGCCAAATCTGGAAACTGCTTTTTCAACCAAGGAAGATTGGCAGGTAGCCTTTAACTCCAAGGCTCCCTGAACTCCTTCCCACCACGTCAGTCATGGGTCGATTGGAGAAGGACAGAGAGGCATACTGACTGCCAAAGGCTCAAGCAGAGGGGTCAAGGTCTTGGTCGTTTCCCCGCCCAAACTCTGGTAACAGCACAGCCTCCTGAGAGGCACCCACGGGAATGACTAAGCCACAGACAGGAAGCAAGGGGTACCTGGAAGTGCCCCTCCAGCCCTGGGGAGCAGGCTGACAACCCTGACTCCTCTCCTGGAAAAGAAGCAACAGCTACCATCTCCCTCTCCCCCAGTATGCAGGGCTTTCTACCAGACGACGGAGGGCAGAAGTTTCCTCTTCCTGCCCATCACGCATTTACATCCTGGCTAGAAAGAGGCTCTGCAGGGAAAGGGTGCCTGGGGGCAAACCTCCAGCCCGGGCCCCTGCACACTCCCACTGCCCTCATCTGGCCAAAACAAGAGAAGGGGAAGCAGTTGAGGTGGAGGGGATGTTAAGGCCAAATTATGGAGATGTTTCGGCCAAAACGATGCCTGGCCCTCACCTACTGGCAGTGTTAAGCCCCCAGCCCTGAGTCGTACAGCGGGAGAATCATCATCCGTCTCCCCTCATCCCTCTCTCAGTAACTTCCCCTCCCCCCAAAGATGCATTGTAGCCAGCCCAATTCCCCAGCTGGAGCAAGCCACATTCCTTTCCATACCAGAATGAAGCCCCCAAAAAGGTAGCACAATCAAGCAATCAATACCCGCACGCGCGCGCGCACACACACACACACACACCCCATTGTGGGCAGTGTACCACTCCCAACCCCAACTGCAGGATGCACCATCTAAACTCAGCAGCGATCCCAAGTAGAAGGGACCCACCCCAGACGAAACAGCGCAAGGGAGGATCCGCTTTATCCCGTGCAACCTCCTCGTTAATTAGAAAAACCACAGAATTCTTTTAAGCTTGGCTACCAACATCCGGAGAGGGTGCCATACATGCGCACCCGCGCGCGCACCCACAGACGTGCCGATTCGATCTCCGAAGGAGCCGAGGAGCCCCGCTTGGATTTCCCTTAATCCCCGGCGTCCAGCACCCTGAGAAGTGGCTCCCAGACACACAGGCATACTGACTGCCAAAGGCTCAAGCAGAGGGTCAAGGTCTTGGTCGTTTCCCGCCCAAACTCTGGTAACAGCACAGCCTCCTGAGAGGCACCCACGGAATGACTAAGCCACAGACAGGAAGCAAGGGGTACCTGGAAGTGCCCCTCCAGCCCTGGGGAGCAGGCTGACAACCCTGACTCCTCTCCTGGAAAAGAAGCAACAGCTACCATCTCCCTCTCCCCCAGTATGCAGGGCTTTCTACCAGACGACGGAGGGCAGAAGTTTCCTCTTCCTGCCCATCACGCATTTACATCCTGGCTAGAAAGAGGCTCTGCAGGGAAAGGGTGCCTGGGGGCAAACCTCCAGCCCGGGCCCCTGCACACTCCCACTGCCCTCATCTGGCCAAAACAAGAGAAGGGGAAGCAGTTGAGGTGGAGGGGATGTTAAGGCCAAATTATGGAGATGTTTCGGCCAAAACGATGCCTGGCCCTCACCTACTGGCAGTGTTAAGCCCCCATGCCTGAGTCGTAGAGAGGGAGAATCATCATCCGTCTCCCCTCATCCCTCTCTCAGTAACTTCCCCTCCCCCCAAAGATGCATTGTAGCCAGCCCAATTCCCCAGCTGGAGCAAGCCACATTCCTTTCCATACCAGAATGAAGCCCCCAAAAAGGTAGCACAATCAAGCAATCAATACCCGCACGCGCGCGCGCACACACACACACACACCCCATTGTGGGCAGTGTACCACTCCCAACCCCAACTGCAGGATGCACCATCTAAACTCAGCAGCGATCCCAAGTAGAAGGGACCCACCCCAGACGAAACAGCGCAAGGGAGGATCCGCTTTATCCCGTGCAACCTCCTCGTTAATTAGAAAAACCACAGAATTCTTTTAAGCTTGGCTACCAACATCCGGAGAGGGTGCCATACATGCGCACCCGCGCGCGCACCCACAGACGTGCCGATTCGATCTCCGAAGGAGCCGAGGAGCCCCGCTTGGATTTCCCTTAATCCCCGGCGTCCAGCACCCTGAGAAGTGGCTCCCAGACACACAGGCATACGCGGCAGAGGGCAGACGGGTCACCAACTGGGCGGACGGGCGCCCCTGGACTCTGAAGCCCCAGAGCCGTCCTCAGCTCCAGCCCACACCCCGCACCCCCCACGCGCCGCCCCCGAGGGGCGCCCGGAGCGGCCCGGTACTCACACGAGCGCGTGGTAGAGCAGCGCCCAGCCCCGCGGCCTCTCGAGGGCGTCGTAGATCAAAGTTTGGACGCGTCGGTACTTGGCGTTGTTCCTCTTGACCGGGCGGCTCAGGGGGGTCTTGGCCAGGAGCCCGATGCCCTGCGGGGTCCTCCGCGGCCCCTCGTCGCGGCCGCCGCCCTCCAGCAGCAGGGTCCCGTCTTTGTCAGCCCCAGCCCCGAGCGCCAGGGTGACTTGCTCCACGTCGCCCGGCGCGAGCCCCACTTTCCGCTCCTCGTCGCCGGCCGCCGCCGCGTCCCCTCCGGCCGGGTTAGCGGCCCCGCCGCCTCCGCCGCCCTCGCCGCCGCCGCCGCCAGCCGCCCCCGCCGCCCTGCGCGCCTTGAGCCCCATCTGCCTCGCCCCCGCCGGCCGCGTCGCCTTCTCCGCTGCTGCTCCGGGAAGAAGGGGCGCTCGGGGTGCGCGGAAGAGGCGGCGGCGGCGGCTGCAAACCCGGGAACTCCAATGCCATGATCCGCGCGCCCCTCCCCACCCACCCCCCCAACCGCAGGCTAAGGCGGGGCCCCGCGGGGCAGGGGGCCCGGGTCACATCCCGCGCGGGGCTGCCGCGGGACCCCGAGGGGCGCGGGCCGGGCGCTGCGCCGGGCGGGCGAGGGCGCGCGAGGCGGGCGCGGCGGCGCTAGGGCGCGCGGCGGCGGGGGCCCGGCACCGGCGCTCCCGGGCGGCGGCGGCGGCGGCGGCTCCCGGGCCGGCGAGCCCGAGGCGGCATCGCAGTTTATTTACAAGCCCGGTGCCAGCCGCCCGCCCGCGCGCCACACGCGCCGCCGCCGCCTCCTCCCTCCTCCGCGCCCCTCCCCGCCCGCTCCGGCCTCCGCCTCGCTCCGGCGGCGGCGGCGGCAGCGAGCGAGCGCGCCGCCGCCCTCCCGCCCTCGCCGGGGTGGGGCCCCGTCGTCCCGCCCCGTCGTCCCGCCCCGTCGCGGCGAGAGGCCCCGGCGGCGCCCCGCCCCTCCCGCGCCCCCACCCTGCGCGCCCCGCGGCCCGGGTCGCCGTGCGCGCTGCTGCGGCCCCCGCGCGGGGCAGCCCGCGCTCCCGGGGGCGGAGGGGCGTTCCCCGAGCGCGGCGTGGGGGAGAAACGGGGAAGAGGAACTGGGGGGCTTAGTCTCTCTTGTTTTGCCGGTTCGCCCGACTCTTGGATCTTAACATGTTCTGGTCACCTCCCAGCCCGGGTTCTTGGCTTCGAAGTCAAATCCAAGTTCCTGGGTTGGCCGAGGCGGCGCGCACGGTGAACCCACCCGCTCGGTAGCAGCGGTGCTCATGGTTCTCTGTTCCCGTGGTTCGTGGTGGTTCGTTCCTTCCTCACCTCCCTGGCCCTTGAATGGCACCTCCACCAGCTAGCGTGAGCAGAGGTCGAAGAAATGGGACACGGGGATGGGCTTCGCTCCTAACGTGTGCTCTTGGCAGGTCATTCCCTCTCTTGCCCGAGTTTCTGTTCGTTCGTTCAGTCAGTGACTAACCCACGTGAAGAGCCTGGATTCTCCAAAGGGGAAAATACTAACTGAAAAGCAAACAGGAACGAACAGGATAGCACAATTTCCTCTGTTGGTAATTCAACGAGGAAGAAAAAGAGCGAGCATGCTAGAACCGGGGAACTTCTTTACATCGGCTGTCCATGGGAGGCCTCGCCTTGGAGGTGAGATTTAGTGGCAAGCTGGAGCAACTACGTAAATGTCCAAAAGAGCCTTTTAGGCAGCTGAACAGCCTAATGCAGAAGTGAAGGGCGACCAACACATGTATATGGAATCTAGTAAGAGGGTAATGGTAACACACGCAGTGAAGCGACGGAAAAAGACATAGAGGCCAGACATATGGACATGGTGGGGTATGAACAGTGGGTAGGAGGCATAGAGGGAGTAACATGGAAACCTGTACTATTATATGTGAAAAAGATAGCTATGCTCATTGCCCAGTGGGAATAGGGGATCCTGTAGGGGTGGGGTGAGACGGCCTGGAGGGGCGGGTTGGGGGGAACTGGGAGGGGGAGGGGGCCAGGGAGATGCGTATGACTGATCTGGGAACATACATGTCTGGAACAACAAAACTCTGTAAAAATCTTAACAAAATAAAATTAAATTAAAAAAAAAAAGTGAAGGGCGGCTTGAGCTTACTGATCTCCAGGGAGAGCAGAGAAGATGAGGAGCTGAGTAGGGGCGTGGACTAGGTTCATTCTAGGGCTCTTGCCCTTTGAACTTGACTCCCTCCCTCCTCTACCATTTCCTCGCCCCCAGGGCCCCAACGGGGGGCTTCCCGAGCGCGGCGTGGGGAGAAACGGAAGAGGAACTGGGGGCTTAGTCTCTCCCCAGGATCTTAACATGTTCTGGTCACCTCCCAGCCCGGGTTCTTGGCTTCGAAGTCAAATCCAAGTTCCTGGGTTGGCCGAGGCGGCGCGCACGGTGAACCCACCCGCTCGGTAGCAGCGGTGCTCATGGTTCTCTGTTCCCGTGGTTCGTGGTGGTTCGTTCCTTCCTCACCTCCCTGGCCCTTGAATGGCACCTCCACCAGCTAGCGTGAGCAGAGGTCGAAGAAATGGGACACGGGGATGGGC
This sequence comes from Tragulus kanchil, assembly GCA_022376925.1. Lineage (NCBI taxonomy): Eukaryota > Metazoa > Chordata > Mammalia > Artiodactyla > Tragulidae > Tragulus > Tragulus kanchil. Next base: position 8,847,524 of record JAIOJX010000002.1, on the reverse strand, counting down.
TTCGCTCCTAACGTGTGCTCTTGGCAGGTCATTCCCTCTCTTGCCCGAGTTTCTGTTCGTTCGTTCAGTCAGTGACTAACCCACGTGAAGAGCCTGGATTCTCCAAAGGGGAAAATACTAACTGAAAAGCAAACAGGAACGAACAGGATAGCACAATTTCCTCTGTTGGTAATTCAACGAGGAAGAAAAAGAGCGAGCATGCTAGAACCGGGGAACTTCTTTACATCGGCTGTCCATGGGAGGCCTCGCCTTGGAGGTGAGATTTAGTGGCAAGCTGGAGCAACTACGTAAATGTCCAAAAGAGCCTTTTAGGCAGCTGAACAGCCTAATGCAGAAGTGAAGGGCGACCAACACATGTATATGGAATCTAGTAAGAGGGTAATGGTAACACACGCAGTGAAGCGACGGAAAAAGACATAGAGGCCAGACATATGGACATGGTGGGGTATGAACAGTGGGTAGGAGGCATAGAGGGAGTAACATGGAAACCTGTACTATTATATGTGAAAAAGATAGCTATGCTCATTGCCCAGTGGGAATAGGGGATCCTGTAGGGGTGGGGTGAGACGGCCTGGAGGGGCGGGTTGGGGGGAACTGGGAGGGGGAGGGGGCCAGGGAGATGCGTATGACTGATCTGGGAACATACATGTCTGGAACAACAAAACTCTGTAAAAATCTTAACAAAATAAAATTAAATTAAAAAAAAAAAGTGAAGGGCGGCTTGAGCTTACTGATCTCCAGGGAGAGCAGAGAAGATGAGGAGCTGAGTAGGGGCGTGGACTAGGTCTTCTTAATTCGCTAGGGCTCTTGCCCTTTGAACTTGACTCCCTCCCTCCCTTCTACCATCCCTCCACCATGGGAGGCAGCCCTTCATGCCTGAGGCCCTCAAACCTGGTGCTGCGTGCTAAGTCTCTTTAATCCTGTTCTACTCTTGGCGACCCTATAGCCCACCAGGCTCCTTTGTCCACTGGATTCTCCAGGCAAGCTGAAGTGGTTTCTCAGGCCCTCCTCCAGGGGGTCTTCCCCGACCCGGGGAATCAAACCCATGTCTCCTGCAGCTCCTGCACTGGCAGGCAGGTTCTCTACCACTGGAGCCAACTGAGAAGCCCCTGGTACCTGGTGCTTCCTTTCTTTTTCTCTCTTTGCCCTCCTGTCTGCTGCCCTGGGTGGAGGGAGGGGGTGTGAGCAAGGCCAAGCCGAGGATCAACCACTAGGGTACAGAATGGACTGATCGGAAGGCCTGCATGTGAACTGTGACTCCGGATTTGCTTGGAGGAGTTGGCCAAGAGGAATGAAAGAGAAGGGCGGGGGCTGGAGGAGAGGGGGAAAGGAGAAAGGATGAAGGAAGGGAGAAGGGATGGTGGAGGGGCAATGTTGGGAAATGGAGGAGCGAAGACCCTGTGGGTGGTGGGGAGAGGCAGGGAGAGGAGGATCTGTACACATGCCTGTCAGAGGGAAGAACCTCAGCCTCTGAAGCAAGAAGGCTGAAGTTCATAAGGGAGTTAAACCATACTGCAGCATTCTGTAGTATTGACACAGAAAAGGGGAAACCTGCGGGTGCAACAAGGTGTGAACCCAATGGAGAAAAATTATTCCTTGGTCAATGGGCCTCCTGGTGACTCGCCCAGTGGGAATAGGGGATCCTGTAGGGGTGGGGTGAGACGGCCTGGAGGGGCGGGTTGGGGGGAACTGGGAGGGGGAGGGGGCCAGGGAGATGCGTATGACTGATCTGGGAACATACATGTCTGGAACAACAAAACTCTGTAAAAATCTTAACAAAATAAAATTAAATTAAAAAAAAAAAGTGAAGGGCGGCTTGAGCTTACTGATCTCCAGGGAGAGCAGAGAAGATGAGGAGCTGAGTAGGGGCGTGGACTAGGTCTTCTTAATTCGCTAGGGCTCTTGCCCTTTGAACTTGACTCCCTCCCTCCCTTCTACCATCCCTCCACCATGGGAGGCAGCCCTTCATGCCTGAGGCCCTCAAACCTGGTGCTGCGTGCTAAGTCTCTTTAATCCTGTTCTACTCTTGGCGACCCTATAGCCCACCAGGCTCCTTTGTCCACTGGATTCTCCAGGCAAGCTGAAGTGGTTTCTCAGGCCCTCCTCCAGGGGGTCTTCCCCGACCCGGGGAATCAAACCCATGTCTCCTGCAGCTCCTGCACTGGCAGGCAGGTTCTCTACCACTGGAGCCAACTGAGAAGCCCCTGGTACCTGGTGCTTCCTTTCTTTTTCTCTCTTTGCCCTCCTGTCTGCTGCCCTGGGTGGAGGGGAGGGGCTGTGAGCAAGGCCAAGCCGAGGATCAACCACTAGGGTACAGAATGGACTGATCGGAAGGCCTGCATGTGAACTGTGACTCCGGATTTGCTTGGAGGAGTTGGCCAAGAGGAATGAAAGAGAAGGGCGGGGGCTGGAGGAGAGGGGGAAAGGAGAAAGGATGAAGGAAGGGAGAAGGGATGGTGGAGGGGCAATGTTGGGAAATGGAGGAGCGAAGACCCTGTGGGTGGTGGGGAGAGGCAGGGAGAGGAGGATCTGTACACATGCCTGTCAGAGGGAAGAACCTCAGCCTCTCTGAAGCAAGAAGGCTGAAGTTCATAAGGGAGTTAAACCATACTGCAGCATTCTGTAGTATTGACACAGAAACAAACTGCGGGGTGCAACCCCATTTGCCCAGAAAGTGGATCTACTATGAGAACTTGTAAATGTCAAACAAGGTGTGAAAACCCAATGGAGAAAAATTATTCCTTGGTCAATGGGCCTCCCTGGTGACTCAGATGGTATAGAATCCGCCTGCAGTGCCGCAGCCCTGGGTTCAGTCTCTGGGCTGGGAAAATCCCCCGAGGAAGGCAAAGGCTACCCACTCCGTTATTCTTGTCTGGAGAATTCCATGGCTCATCCATGGGTTGCAAAGGGTCGGACATGACTGAGTGACTTCCCTTGCACTTCTGATGGGCTACGGGATGGGTTTTGTGATGATCGCAGGAATTAGTAGATGGAAACGTGACTCTGTGAATGACAGGACCCTCATACGAGTTCACGCATAGATGAATGCTCAACAATGAGTTGGAACATGCATGCAACCAGTCAGTGCAAACTCTGGGAAGGAGGAAAAGTATGCAGAGAGGGAATCACCCAGGTGAGAAAAACCCCAGACAGAAGCTGGGCATCTGAAGTGGGCTCCCTCACATTTGTTGCCCCTCCACCCCCCAAAGGCTAGCACATGCCTGTACTTTCTGCCCCGGCCCAAATATGCTTCTACCCTCCATATCTGAACACCTTGTGTAATGGTACCCTTCTCTTGCAAGCCATTTCTGTCTTACTTACTTATTACATTTATCAGTGCCGAAAATGATCATATTTGCATTTTATCTACTGTTCTCTCCCTAAACAAGTGTGAGGGCTCAGCATCCTAGAAGAATGTCTTTTATATCTAATAGTAAATTCTCAGTACTTATTGCCAGCATAACGATGAATAAATGAAAGCAAAATGCAAAGACCCCAGAACAATGCCTGGGGTCTAATGAAGTAATCACTGTATGTTTTATGTCTGAAACTTTTGTTTTTGTCTTTGACCATTATGAAAGTCTTTAATCTTAGAACGTCTTAGTTCTCTTGCAATTTCAGTAGTATAGAGACAAAAAAAAATTGGCAGTACTAAAAAAGCCTCCCTAGTTAAGCAGAAAAGGTACCATTCAAGGACCACGTAGAAAGAAGACATAAGATCTCATTACCGTGCAATTCATCAAAAGTTCAGATTTCTAAAATGACAGCTTGGACCTCAGGCACATAAGGAGGCTCTTATTTTGTTACGAGCTGCAGACGGTCAAATAGTAACATTTTAAGATCAAGTGTAGGGCCTAGGTTCATGCCCCAGCATTAGGGTGAAGCAAAGGCAATATGAAATTCATTCTTTTGATGCAATTAAATCCAATGATAAGGAAACTGCAAGGGAATGTGAAAATTGATTTGCTTTAATGGTTTTCTAATCCGATGGAGAGTGTTGTTCAGATAGGAAGTTTGGAAATACCACAGAAAATCTGGGTTCGCTCTGAGCACTGTTTGGGAAACTGTGTCATCTCAACCCTCTGCAGCACATATTTCAGCGAATGGAAATCAAATGTCCTGTATCCGCCCTGGAAGGAATTGTCTTTGAAGCCTGAAGTCCCAGGAGCCTCAGGTACTGGCTGGGTGTTGGCACCGAGGCAGAGATCAGTGACAGAGGATCCTCAGGGGCCAGGCACCGGGCTGCAGTGCAAACAACCGGTCACCTCCCTCCCGGCTTTGAGTGACTCGGGATCTTGAAAACCCAGCCACTTCCTGGTTCTTACACTTTCCTCTCGGTGTCCCTCCTCCATTCCTTTGCTTTTGTTTTCACCTCTGCTGGTCTTCATCTCACTGTACTTGGCGGTAAGTGACCTCTTTCCCCTTGGCAGATGGGGAGCCTTGCTGAGAATGATCAAGGGCGGGGGTTGGGGGGGGGGACTCAGAGACCTTCTCGAAGCCTCAGCTTCTGCCTCTGTAAACCCTGCTTCCCAGATTAGGCCTGTAGCAGCAGAATGAACAGAACTGTGCTTTCAGGAGACGCAATGACGCTCCAGGCTTGGTTACTATGGCGGTGGTGGCTGAGTACAAACTTTGAATGTCTTATGTTTTTTTCTTTGCACCATTATGAAAGTCTTTAATCTTAGAACGTCTTAGTTCTCTTGCAATTTCAGTAGTATAGAGACAAAAAAAAATTGGCAGTACTAAAAAAGCCTCCCTAGTTAAGCAGAAAAGGTACCATTCAAGGACCACGTAGAAAGAAGACATAAGATCTCATTACCGTGCAATTCATCAAAAGTTCAGATTTCTAAAATGACAGCTTGGACCTCAGGCACATAAGGAGGCTCTTATTTTGTTACGAGCTGCAGACGGTCAAATAGTAACATTTTAAGATCAAGTGTAGGGCCTAGGTTCATGCCCCAGCATTAGGGTGAAGCAAAGGCAATATGAAATTCATTCTTTTGATGCAATTAAATCCAATGATAAGGAAACTGCAAGGGAATGTGAAAATTGATTTGCTTTAATGGTTTTCTAATCCGATGGAGAGTGTTGTTCAGATAGGAAGTTTGGAAATACCACAGAAAATCTGGGTTCGCTCTGAGCACTGTTTGGGAAACTGTGTCATCTCAACCCTCTGCAGCACATATTTCAGCGAATGGAAATCAAATGTCCTGTATCCGCCCTGGAAGGAATTGTCTTTGAAGCCTGAAGTCCCAGGAGCCTCAGGTACTGGCTGGGTGTTGGCACCGAGGCAGAGATCAGTGACAGAGGATCCTCAGGGGCCAGGCACCGGGCTGCAGTGCAAACAACCGGTCACCTCCCTCCCGGCTTTGAGTGACTCGGGATCTTGAAAACCCAGCCACTTCCTGGTTCTTACACTTTCCTCTCGGTGTCCCTCCTCCATTCCTTTGCTTTTGTTTTCACCTCTGCTGGTCTTCATCTCACTGTACTTGGCGGTAAGTGACCTCTTTCCCCTTGGCAGATGGGGAGCCTTGCTGAGAATGATCAAGGGCGGGGGTTGGGGGGGGGGACTCAGAGACCTTCTCGAAGCCTCAGCTTCTGCCTCTGTAAACCCTGCTTCCCAGATTAGGCCTGTAGCAGCAGAATGAACAGAACTGTGCTTTCAGGAGACGCAATGACGCTCCAGGCTTGGTTACTATGGCGGTGGTGGCTGAGTCACTAAGTTGTGTCCGACTTTTGTGACCGCATGGACTACAGCCAGGTTGCTCAGTCCGCGTGGTTTCCAAAGCCAGAATACTGGAGTGCATTGCCATTTCCTTCTTCAGATCTTCCCGACCCACAGATGGAACCTGGGTCTCCTGCACTGCAGGTGGATTCGAGCCACCAAGGGAAGCCCATGACTGTAATCCAATGAGCAAGGCAAGATCTCAGGTTCACGGCAACAGGCGGATGGTAGAGGACCCTACCTCCTTCTCACCCTGCTCCCAAAATGCATTAAACATTTTAGACCATGTTAAAATTTAGTTTTATTTATTGTTATTGCTTTTATTTATATTATTACATTTATTTATTGCACAAGAAGTACAAATAGTTGTAGAGAAATTATGAACTACAGATGAGCAAAAAGGCAATGATAATAATTAATTTGTCGTCGTGGAACCTGAAAGTCCCATCTGTTTGTTAATATTCTGGTGGTGATTATTGTCACCACTACCACAGCAAAGATCAGCACTCAGCCTCCAATCCAGCAGGCCACCTGATGGCAGGGTGATTGCCTTGGACTTTCCAGTCGTGGGTGGGGTGAAGTGACCTTACTGGAATGGATGCGTTTTCTGGATTCAGAATTGCCTCTTGGGCCCAGGTTTCTGTCAACAGCACCCTCCACGGACTGAGCACACCTTCTTCACTATCCCTCAGTTCCACATGAAGCCGCTTCTATCAGGTCCTGCATCCCCACGGTGCTTGTTACGTCTCTACCTCTGGGAGGAGCCAGTGAGACAGGACTTTGCAGCTAAGGAGACACTCTGCTTTTTGGAGGAAGAGACAGGACAAGCTTCAATATTCGGTCTTGTGACAACCCCAGGCCAAGAGGAAATACGTTTGGAAGAGAAGAATCCCATGCCTTCCCTATGTGTATTTGTGACCTTGAAACCCCAGCTACAGCAAATCCTCCAGGGTGCTGCCCTCTTCCCTTGCTCCTTGCCTGTGTTGTCCTTCTCCTGAATTTCCCACCATTCTACACGAGGGCTCCCTGGCAGGCGAGAAGACGTCCTAGGATGAATAAGATGAGCGGCGAAAGGACGCCCTTGCCCTTCACCCAGAGGACGAGGGTGACGCATGGAGCTCAGACCTGGACTCAAGTTCCAGTTCTGTCCCTGTGACTCTGAGCTTCGTGACCTTGGGCTAGTTGCTGGACTCATCTGGCCTCGGTTTCCTCCTCTTTAAAATGCTCTGAGCACCGTTCAGGGATCCATGAGAGGCAGAGCTTTGCAGCCTGTGACGATGCTGTGCACATTATTCGAAGGTGTTTGGACACATCTGGGGAAGGCGGCTCCAGTCAGGAGTGATAAGGAATGAAGGTGCTCCAGGCCAGCTGGCCCTTACCTTCCCCCCAGATGGCAAGGGCAAAAGGGCTTCATCTGGGTTGTCCTCTGTGGGAAAAAGTGCTTCTTTTTCCTGCCTTGCCTTTGCCATTGTTACATTTACCTTTAAGTTTACTTTGCCTGTTCTTTACGTCTTTTTGTTTCTTTTTCTTTGAAATAATCATATTGGGTAAAATAGTCAGTTCATCCATCTAATGAATTCATTCATTCATCTTTCCAGAGAGTGTTTATTGATTGTCTGTTTCATGCATTGCTCTTTACCAATGGGAAACGGGAGGAAAAAAGGAAAAGAAAGTTGAGTAATGAATTCCACGTTTAGATGAAAAGATGAGATAATCCATGCAGGACCCGTTTGCTCATCCCTGTGTCTGTCATGACCTGGCTCACGATAGATGCCCGTTGCCAGCCTCCTCTTGCTGACATTTCCTGAGTGATTCAGATGCCTGGCACTAGGTTTATCTCCTTTAATCCTAGCAACAAAGTTATGAGAGAGGCGTGAGGGTTACTGTTCTCTATTAACTACCATGAAAGAACAGAGGCTAAGTACTCTGTTCAGAGTTACACAGCAAAAAATCATGGTCTCAAGATTCAAATTCAGGTTATCTAGAGTTTATACTCTCAACCCCTAAGCGGCATGACTTGCTGAGAATTCTGTGCCAGGTGGAAGGCTCAGCATATGCAGGGGCTTAGAGTTGAGACAGTGCGTGGCGTTTCCAGGGCAGGGGGCTCGGACGGCTGCAGGCAGGCATAATGGCACAAGGCGCTGTGGGGCAGGCTTGCGTGTGTACCAGGCTTGTCAACCAAGAGGTGCTTTAAGCAGAGCCTGATGTCATCCCAGGCGGTTGCAGAGAAGGCTTTGTGACAACTGAGTGGAGGAGAGGTTGGGAGTGGGAGGGATTAATTCTAGGAGCAGTAACAAGGCTGTTGCTGGAGCCCCTCTGAGAGATGTGGAGGTCCAGAAGAAAAGTCCTAGAGAGCTGAGGGGATGGCGGTGAGAGGGATTTAGCAGAAAGAGTCCTCAAGAATTGGTATCTGGGAAAAGGCAGGGCGGGGTTGCTTGGCATTTTAGAGGCAGAAGCAGAGCCACCCCGGGTCCCAGCCTCCCTCCCTCCTGACTGTTGGGTTCCCTGCTGAGTTGAGCCTGCCTCCTCTGGCTCCAGTAATTGGCTCCCTGGGCAGTCTGTTCCTTCCTCGCCATCAAATGAAGCTCTTTCTCTTGGGTCTGGATTGTTACAACGCCCTGTTTGCCCGTGCCATTTACATATTCCAATTATCTGCTGCCATTTCCCGCTAATGAGTCCATGTACCTGCGTCGGAGAGTGCCTGGCCTGGAGCCCACGCCTGCGGGAGGGCAGAGCGCTCTTCAGACAAGGATTTCAGGACCACTTTCTCACCTCCTTCTAGTCGGGACTGAGTAGACTTTGGGTCTCGCTACACCCCACTCCTTCCCAGACACCCCATGCTCTGTTTGCCTAGTTGCGAGTGAGAAAGCTCCGTGCCAACTGGAGGAGCTCTCCTGGTCGTCGTAAAAGGTCCATTGTACCCTCAGTCGGTCACATGTGCAAGCCTATTAAGTCCAAGGTCTTCCTAATTTCCATCTCTGAATGCTTTGCAGAGGAAAAGCTGATGCTTGGGTGCTAAGTAACTGGACAGAGGATTGTGGGTAGCGGCCGGATGATGCTGCCTAGGGAGAAGGCAGGCTTTTGAAAGAGACGGCTCTGGGCAGGGATCCTTTCTCTGAAACATGCTAAGTGTTTGACTCTGGATGGGTTAAATAATCAGTCTCAGCCTCATCTGTAAAATAGGAATCATAATTACCTTGAAGGATGTTTCAGGAGTTAGGGAGTTAACGTTTGCAAACCTTTGGTGCTTGGAGGCAATTAATGCATAGTAACTGATACACCATGAATATGAGCATATTGATTATAATAAGACCAATTATTATGATGTCTGAATTAGATGAGGACCTTTGGGTGTCAAGTCCAGTGCTAGCCTGCCTCTGAGTGTACCTTCTGCTCTTCTATAGCTTATAAAATGCTGATGGCAAACTGTATTCGTCTGCTAGCAGACCAAAAGAAAACGCCACAGATTGGCTGGCATGAAGAACAGAAGTTTATTTTTTCATAGTCCCGGAAGCTGGAAGTCCAAGACCAAGTTGCTGGCAGAGCTGGTTTCTTCAGTACCCATCCTAACAGCCCCATGCAACTGAATCCCCTCTTCAAAGCCCTGTCTCCCGGTTACAGTCACATCCAAGGTCCTGGAAATTAGGGTGCCAACGTACAAACTCTGGGGGGATACAATTCAGCCCGTGACATGAGCCCACTGCAGATACTCTACCTTCCACTAAAAGGGCATGAACCTACTAATAAACTGTGAATCCAGTTCGATCCGTAGCCAGGTCCTTGGGGCTCTACTTGAATATCTCCAGCACATACCCTTCCCAGGAGTTCCAATGCTGAATAACCACTCAGAGCGCATTCTGTGTCATTTGGCACCTTTCCCTCCTTACCTTATTTAATTGTCACAACTGCCCACTGAGGTCGGTTTGACACAGATGCGTGTGCACAGCCCACTTTTCCCACTGAGTGCCTTGCGAGAGAAGCTCCGTGCCAACTGGAGGAGCTCTCCTGGTCGTCGTAAAGGTCCATTGTACCTCAGTCGGTCACATGTGCAAGCCTATTAAGTCCAAGGTCTTCCTAATTTCCATCTCTGAATGCTTTGCAGAGGAAAAGCTGATGCTTGGGTGCTAAGTAACTGGACAGAGGATTGTGGGTAGCGGCCGGATGATGCTGCCTAGGGAGAAGGCAGGCTTTTGAAAGAGACGGCTCTGGGCAGGGATCCTTTCTCTGAAACATGCTAAGTGTTTGACTCTGGATGGGTTAAATAATCAGTCTCAGCCTCATCTGTAAAATAGGAATCATAATTACCTTGAAGGATGTTTCAGGAGTTAGGGAGTTAACGTTTGCAAACCTTTGGTGCTTGGAGGCAATTAATGCATAGTAACTGATACACCATGAATATGAGCATATTGATTATAATAAGACCAATTATTATGATGTCTGAATTAGATGAGGACCTTTGGGTGTCAAGTCCAGTGCTAGCCTGCCTCTGAGTGTACCTTCTGCTCTTCTATAGCTTATAAAATGCTGATGGCAAACTGTATTCGTCTGCTAGCAGACCAAAAGAAAACGCCACAGATTGGCTGGCATGAAGAACAGAAGTTTATTTTTTCATAGTCCCGGAAGCTGGAAGTCCAAGACCAAGTTGCTGGCAGAGCTGGTTTCTTCAGTACCCATCCTAACAGCCCCATGCAACTGAATCCCCTCTTCAAAGCCCTGTCTCCCGGTTACAGTCACATCCAAGGTCCTGGAAATTAGGGTGCCAACGTACAAACTCTGGGGGGATACAATTCAGCCCGTGACATGAGCCCACTGCAGATACTCTACCTTCCACTAAAAGGGCATGAACCTACTAATAAACTGTGAATCCAGTTCGATCCGTAGCCAGGTCCTTGGGGCTCTACTTGAATATCTCCAGCACATACCCTTCCCAGGAGTTCCAATGCTGAATAACCACTCAGAGCGCATTCTGTGTCATTTGGCACCTTTCCCTCCTTACCTTATTTAATTGTCACAACTGCCCACTGAGGTCGGTTTGACACAGATGCGTGTGCACGCATGCTGAGTTGCTTCAGCCCTGCCTGATGCTTTGTGGCCCCATGAACTGTAGGCTGCCAGACTCCATGGGCGTCTCCAGGCGAGAATACTAGAGTGGGTGGCCATGCCCTTCTCCAAGGGATCTTCCCAACCCAGGGATCGAGCGTGTGGCTTTTACATCTCCTGCAGGGGCAGGCGAGTTCTTTACCACTAGTGCCACCTGGGAAACCCCACACAGATGTGTACGGATTGCCCAAAGGCAGAGAACAATGGCTGAGAACAGATTTAGATTCTTCTCCAAACGTCAGAAGATGGAAGTCCCATAATTGAAATTTTCTTCTTGGTTATGCGATAAAGTATTCTCCCAGGTGATGTGACTGTAACAATGGGGCTGAAATTCAGCTGTTTCCTAGGAGGGCAGGGATACCGTCAGTTTCAGTGTTTGAAGACCAAGGCTTCATGCCCAACCTGGGTGCTTCCTGGCTAGGTGGACCTGGGGAGGCGAGGAACATTCCCTCAGACTCATTTTCCTCTTAAAGATAATGGAGTTGTTAATAACATCTACCTCCCGTGGCTGTGCTGAGGTTCAGAGCTAAGCACAGACACCCCAAGAAGTTATTGCTCCATTGAAGACGACTGTGGGGCCACATTCTTATTTATGGCTGTTTGCCCCATTCTTAATGTCTTTGATTCTAATTTTATTGTGAATGATTCCCATATTTCATATTAAATATTACATCCATAATAAAAGCTCCCTAAGACTCTGGAAAGACGAGGTGATCTGACACATGCAAGCTATTGTGTTATTTATTAATAGGCCTCAACTGTGTCTTCACTTCTCTTGTGATGCTACAGTGTGGAAAATAGTGTGAAAAGAAGACTTTTTCTTCCTCAAAGGGACTACAGCCACTTTTTAAAAAATCTTGACTTACGACTCCCCTTGAAATGGGTTTGTCCGTTTTCTAATAAACTGTGAATCCAGTTCGATCCGTAGCCAGGTCCTTGGGGCTCTACTTGAATATCTCCAGCACATACCCTTCCCAGGAGTTCCAATGCTGAATAACCACTCAGAGCGCATTCTGTGTCATTTGGCACCTTTCCCTCCTTACCTTATTTAATTGTCACAACTGCCCACTGAGGTCGGTTTGACACAGATGCGTGTGCACGCATGCTGAGTTGCTTCAGCCCTGCCTGATGCTTTGTGGCCCCATGAACTGTAGGCTGCCAGACTCCATGGGCGTCTCCAGGCGAGAATACTAGAGTGGGTGGCCATGCCCTTCTCCAAGGGATCTTCCCAACCCAGGGATCGAGCGTGTGGCTTTTACATCTCCTGCAGGGGCAGGCGAGTTCTTTACCACTAGTGCCACCTGGGAAACCCCACACAGATGTGTACGGATTGCCCAAAGGCAGAGAACAATGGCTGAGAACAGATTTAGATTCTTCTCCAAACGTCAGAAGATGGAAGTCCCATAATTGAAATTTTCTTCTTGGTTATGCGATAAAGTATTCTCCCAGGTGATGTGACTGTAACAATGGGGCTGAAATTCAGCTGTTTCCTAGGAGGGCAGGGATACCGTCAGTTTCAGTGTTTGAAGACCAAGGCTTCATGCCCAACCTGGGTGCTTCCTGGCTAGGTGGACCTGGGGAGGCGAGGAACATTCCCTCAGACTCATTTTCCTCTTAAAGATAATGGAGTTGTTAATAACATCTACCTCCCGTGGCTGTGCTGAGGTTCAGAGCTAAGCACAGACACCCCAAGAAGTTATTGCTCCATTGAAGACGACTGTGGGGCCACATTCTTATTTATGGCTGTTTGCCCCATTCTTAATGTCTTTGATTCTAATTTTATTGTGAATGATTCCCATATTTCATATTAAATATTACATCCATAATAAAAGCTCCCTAAGACTCTGGAAAGACGAGGTGATCTGACACATGCAAGCTATTGTGTTATTTATTAATAGGCCTCAACTGTGTCTTCACTTCTCTTGTGATGCTACAGTGTGGAAAATAGTGTGAAAAGAAGACTTTTTCTTCCTCAAAGGGACTACAGCCACTTTTTAAAAAATCTTGACTTACGACTCCCCTTGAAATGGGTTTGTCCGTTTTCTGAGAGCACACAAACCAGGCTTTGTGAGTGGAAGCCCTGGCCAGCCTTGGCAAAAATCCTGTGTTGGTCGGGATGAGACAGTTCACAGAAAGCTGGGCTTATGCAAAGTGTAATGCGTGACACCTACCACAAGAGGGCGCAATTCATAAATGGTCGAGGCAGGTCGGTGACGATGGTGATAAAAAAGGGAGAGGAAAAACAAAAAGCCTTCAGAGAATGGGGAAGAGGCGCTCCGGCTCGCCCTTCTGGGGGTCAGTGCTTCCCCGTTCTGTTTCCCATCGCCTAGACCTCATAAAGGGCCACACTTGGACACGGCCCTCCATTAGGGGAGGAGACCCGGTCTCCAGTTTGTAGTTTCCACCCTCTTCTCTGTGAGTGACTCCCAGAATGGTTGGCAAGACTGGAAACCCTCCTTTTTCACCTCTGTTAATTATTTGTGGCAAAATAAGAGTAAAACAATACATGAAAATAATACATTAAATGTCATATACCTTTTATTGTGGGCCTGTTGTATGCTTACATTATAATGGTGATCTTTTAATTCGAAGTAGTTCTCCAAACTTTTAGTTGGCTTCGGGGGAAAGATGGGAGGAAGGGGTAGCTAAGGAGTTTGGGATAGACCTGTACCCACTGTTATACTGAAAATGGATAACCAGCAAGGTCCTACTCTATAGCACATGGAGTTGAATAACATCTACCTCCGTGGCTGTGCTGAGGTTCAGCTACACAGACACCCCAAGAAGTTATTGCTCCATTGAAGACGACTGTGGGGCCACATTCTTATTTATGGCTGTTTGCCCCATTCTTAATGTCTTTGATTCTAATTTTATTGTGAATGATTCCCATATTTCATATTAAATATTACATCCATAATAAAAGCTCCCTAAGACTCTGGAAAGACGAGGTGATCTGACACATGCAAGCTATTGTGTTATTTATTAATAGGCCTCAACTGTGTCTTCACTTCTCTTGTGATGCTACAGTGTGGAAAATAGTGTGAAAAGAAGACTTTTTCTTCCTCAAAGGGACTACAGCCACTTTTTAAAAAATCTTGACTTACGACTCCCCTTGAAATGGGTTTGTCCGTTTTCTGAGAGCACACAAACCAGGCTTTGTGAGTGGAAGCCCTGGCCAGCCTTGGCAAAAATCCTGTGTTGGTCGGGATGAGACAGTTCACAGAAAGCTGGGCTTATGCAAAGTGTAATGCGTGACACCTACCACAAGAGGGCGCAATTCATAAATGGTCGAGGCAGGTCGGTGACGATGGTGATAAAAAAGGGAGAGGAAAAACAAAAAGCCTTCAGAGAATGGGGAAGAGGCGCTCCGGCTCGCCCTTCTGGGGGTCAGTGCTTCCCCGTTCTGTTTCCCATCGCCTAGACCTCATAAAGGGCCACACTTGGACACGGCCCTCCATTAGGGGAGGAGACCCGGTCTCCAGTTTGTAGTTTCCACCCTCTTCTCTGTGAGTGACTCCCAGAATGGTTGGCAAGACTGGAAACCCTCCTTTTTCACCTCTGTTAATTATTTGTGGCAAAATAAGAGTAAAACAATACATGAAAATAATACATTAAATGTCATATACCTTTTATTGTGGGCCTGTTGTATGCTTACATTATAATGGTGATCTTTTAATTCGAAGTAGTTCTCCAAACTTTTAGTTGGCTTCGGGGGAAAGATGGGAGGAAGGGGTAGCTAAGGAGTTTGGGATAGACCTGTACCCACTGTTATACTGAAAATGGATAACCAGCAAGGTCCTACTCTATAGCACATGGAACTCTGCTGATTGTTAGATGGCAGCCTGGATGGGAAGGGAATTTGAAGGAGAATGGATACATGTATATCTATGGCTGAGTCCCTTTGCTGTCCACCTGACACTATGACAACATTGTTAATTGGCTAACTCCAATACAGAATGAAAATTTTCCAAAGAATATTCAGACAGGGCCTTCCCTGGCAGTCCACTGAAGGAGGCATGAGTTCCATTCCTAGTTGGGGAACTAAGATCCTGCATGCTGCAAGCCTTGGCCAAAAGAAAAAGTAAATTTAAAAAAATAAAAGGAGAACGTCAAAAAAAAAATCAGGCAGGATGAAGGTCAAAGAAGGAACCGACGAAGATCTTTGTATGGAATTTTGAACAAAGCCTGTCTTAGAAGCAGAACTGACATCAACAGGGGTTCCCACCAAACCCTATAGATTTGGGGAGCCCAGTTATCAACTGAGAGAAGCAGAATTACATGATAAAAGAGCTCCTGCTTAATCAAGACATTACGTGGACCTTAATTTCAAAAATGTTCATGGGAAGTAATATTATGTATTTATATGCAGTCTTGAAAGATTTATGCTAGTCTTAATAGCAGGAGATGTCCTTCAAATTTTCCATCTGCCTTGGAAAGGTCTAATGTGATAACAAACAGGAAATCAACTGGGCAGAGGGACATGCAGTTCTGTTTGGAACCATAAAGTCTACAAGGCTGCTGACAGTGCAGATTAAGTAGCTGATTCTTTCCTTTCCAAATTAAGAACTCTGTTTTGTATTACATTCGCGGATATAAAACTTGGCTCTGTGGTTTGGGATGCATGAGATCTCATTCACTAAATATTTTTGGAGCAACAAAGAGTTTCTAGGATCTTCCAAGCTTGGCAAGGAATGAAGTAAGACACAAACTAAATCATGGAAAGATTTCTCACTCTCTAGGAAGATGGTGAAGAAGGGTAGGACAAGAGTAAGAATGATTGCAGTAAATTACTTCAGAAAGATCCAGGCTTTCCCGAAGCGTCAGCATGGTTTTATCATACCAGCACTGGGGATCTTGCAAGCTTCATGTTTCCCCCCAGCTTTGGCCAGAAGTGAAGAGCTGTTTCCTTCCTGCTCCTCTATTTCTATGAATACATTTAAAACTTCATTCATTTCATAAAAAATCATTGAGCAGATATTATATGCCACATCCTCTCTCAGGTGTCAGAAAAACAGCTTTGAACAAAGGAGGCAAAAATTCCTGTACTCAGAAAGCTTGCATTCAGGTAAGGGAGGTTAACGGTTAACACTGGACTCAAGTCATTGTGAGCATAAGATCCTTCCTCCCTGTTCCAGTTATCTACGGCTGTGACACCACCAACCCCACATGTCCCTTTATTACAATTCTCATGGAGTCTCTGGATCCAGGGCTCCAGCAGGCCTGGCAGAGCAGGCCTATGACCGCTCCATGTTTGAGCCTCAGCGGGAACACTCAGAAAGGTGGGTTTGGGATCATCTAAGGTGAGAGGATTCACTTCCAGGACAGCCTCTTCCCCTGGGATGGTTGGCCACTGATGAGAGTGTTGACCAGAATACCTTCGCGTGGTCCCCCTGGGGCAACTGGCAGCAAGTGTTCAAAGGACGAGGTGGAAGTTGCATGACCTTTTGTGATGCAGCCTGAGGGTCACACAGTCTCACAACAGACTCCGTTTAGCACGCGCTTTTAGGATGTCTGTGGGTGTCATCCACCGGGGCTCGGTGCTACGAGCTCCGGGTTGAAAGAGAAAAGTGCAGCTTCTCCCTCCCGGGGTCACAGCCTTGCAGGAAAGGTGACTAAACGAGCCATCGTAAGACCATTGGACACGCGCTGTGATGAGAGCCACAGAGTGCCAGGGAGACAGACAGAAGCAGGGACAGCTGAGTCAATACGGGAGGATTATGTAAACGCTCTTTGGCTGTTTGTTTCTTTCTTTGTACAATACCAGGACCTAACTCATCAGGGTGATACAGACCCTAGATGCAGTAAGTAAGCCCCAAAGTGGGGCTTCCCTGGTGGCTCAGAGGATAAAGAATCTGCCTGCAGTGCTGGAGAACTGGGTTTGATCTGAGTGCAAGATTTATTGCCATTTATCCTGCTACCTGGGGATCTTGCAAGCTTCATGTTTCCCCCCAGCTTTGGCCAGAAGTGAAGAGCTGTTTCCTTCCTGCTCCTCTATTTCTATGAATACATTTAAAACTTCATTCATTTCATAAAAAATCATTGAGCAGATATTATATGCCACATCCTCTCTCAGGTGTCAGAAAAACAGCTTTGAACAAAGGAGGCAAAAATTCCTGTACTCAGAAAGCTTGCATTCAGGTAAGGGAGGTTAACGGTTAACACTGGACTCAAGTCATTGTGAGCATAAGATCCTTCCTCCCTGTTCCAGTTATCTACGGCTGTGACACCACCAACCCCACATGTCCCTTTATTACAATTCTCATGGAGTCTCTGGATCCAGGGCTCCAGCAGGCCTGGCAGAGCAGGCCTATGACCGCTCCATGTTTGAGCCTCAGCGGGGAACACTCAGAAAGGTGGGTTTGGGATCATCTAAGGTGAGAGGATTCACTTCCAGGACAGCCTCTTCCCCTGGGATGGTTGGCCACTGATGAGAGTGTTGACCAGAATACCTTCGCGTGGTCCCCCTGGGGCAACTGGCAGCAAGTGTTCAAAGGACGAGGTGGAAGTTGCATGACCTTTTGTGATGCAGCCTGAGGGTCACACAGTCTCACAACAGACTCCGTTTAGCACGCGTTATAGGATGTCTGTGGGTGTCATCCACCGGGGCTCGGTGCTACGAGCTCCGGGTTGAAAGAGAAAAGTGCAGCTTCTCCCTCCCGGGGTCACAGCCTTGCAGGAAAGGTGACTAAACGAGCCATCGTAAGACCATTGGACACGCGCTGTGATGAGAGCCACAGAGTGCCAGGGAGACAGACAGAAGCAGGGACAGCTGAGTCAATACGGGAGGATTATGTAAACGCTCTTTGGCTGTTTGTTTCTTTCTTTGTACAATACCAGGACCTAACTCATCAGGGTGATACAGACCCTAGATGCAGTAAGTAAGCCCCAAAGTGGGGCTTCCCTGGTGGCTCAGAGGATAAAGAATCTGCCTGCAGTGCTGGAGAACTGGGTTTGATCCCTGGGTTGGGAAGATCCCCTGGAGGAGGACATGGCAGCCCACTCCAGTATTGTTGCCTGGAGAATCCCCATGGACAGAGGAGCCTGATGGGCTGCCGTCCACGGAGTCGGAAAGAGCTGGACACAACTGAGTGACTAAACACAGCACTGCACAACCCAAAGTAGTCCTCAATCAGGCTTTCTACAGGACCCTATATTAAGTATGTAAGTACCATGGAGCACTCTCGCCTTTTCCCAGTTTTCGTTGTTTACTTGCTTACTGTCTAAACTTTGGAAATGGAATGTGAGATACAGAGTATATTATTATGACTGCTGTATAGGAAACGGATATTCTCTGCTTAGAAATTACTTCCTTCATATCTATGTAGCTAACTCCACCTGTTATAAAAAGCTGCTGAAAACGTATCCTATTTGAAGTTGTATCCTGCAATCCTTCCCGTAACCCCTGTCTTTCCCCCTTATCCTGTTCCACCTTTCTTTTCCCCATAACACTCCCCGCCTCTAACACTCTCGGTAAGGTCTCCATGAGGTATGTTTCTTGTCTTTCTCTCGAGAATACCTTTCATGTCATGAACAAATGCGTGGGGAGAGGGCCTAGAAGAAGATGCAGTCAACAGAGTAGGCAGGGACGTTGTGGCCCATGGCTAAGAGTTTGTATTTTTTACCCTTTAACTTTTTATATGGAAGGAACACATGACTTACTTTACATTTTTTAAATTATTCCAGCTGCCATATAAGACCCAATATAAGAGTCTGGATTAGATAGAAGGAGATGTGTTGGAAGAGAGATGCAGGGGCTTGGCCCAAGGTGGTGGGACACAGCTGAGTCAACATCGTAAGACCATTGGACACGCTGTGATGAGAGCCACAGAGTGCCAGGGAGACAGACAGAAGCAGGGACAGCTGAGTCAATACGGGAGGATTATGTAAACGCTCTTTGGCTGTTTGTTTCTTTCTTTGTACAATACCAGGACCTAACTCATCAGGGTGATACAGACCCTAGATGCAGTAAGTAAGCCCCAAAGTGGGGCTTCCCTGGTGGCTCAGAGGATAAAGAATCTGCCTGCAGTGCTGGAGAACTGGGTTTGATCCCTGGGTTGGGAAGATCCCCTGGAGGAGGACATGGCAGCCCACTCCAGTATTGTTGCCTGGAGAATCCCCATGGACAGAGGAGCCTGATGGGCTGCCGTCCACGGAGTCGGAAAGAGCTGGACACAACTGAGTGACTAAACACAGCACTGCACAACCCAAAGTAGTCCTCAATCAGGCTTTCTACAGGACCCTATATTAAGTATGTAAGTACCATGGAGCACTCTCGCCTTTTCCCAGTTTTCGTTGTTTACTTGCTTACTGTCTAAACTTTGGAAATGGAATGTGAGATACAGAGTATATTATTATGACTGCTGTATAGGAAACGGATATTCTCTGCTTAGAAATTACTTCCCTTCATATCTATGTAGCTAACTCCACCTGTTATAAAAAGCTGCTGAAAACGTATCCTATTTGAAGTTGTATCCTGCAATCCTTCCCGTAACCCCTGTCTTTCCCCCTTATCCTGTTCCACCTTTCTTTTCCCCATAACACTCCCCGCCTCTAACACTCTCGGTAAGGTCTCCATGAGGTATGTTTCTTGTCTTTCTCTCGAGAATACCTTTCATGTCATGAACAAATGCGTGGGGAGAGGGCCTAGAAGAAGATGCAGTCAACAGAGTAGGCAGGGACGTTGTGGCCCATGGCTAAGAGTTTGTATTTTTTCCCCTTTAACTTTTTATATGGAAGGAACACATGACTTACTTTACATTTTTTAAATTATTCCAGCTGCCATATAAGACCCAATATAAGAGTCTGGATTAGATAGAAGGAGATGTGTTGAGGACAACCCAGGTGGAAGAGAGATGCAGGGGGCTTGGCCCAAGGTGGTGGGACACTGGAGACGATGTAGAGTTAGGACGTACATGGCAGGTAGAGCTGAAAGCATGAAGTGCTGAGCTGAGAAAGAGGCTAAAGAGAGGAAAGATACTGAAGACAATAGGTAGGTTTTTGGTTTAAGTGATTGGGTACAATGTGGTGTCATTTACTGATGAGTCAGACTATGGAAGAAGCAGGAGTGAGTGTGAGTGTGTGTGTGTGAGTGCGTGTGGCATCGGGGCAAGGACAGTAAGTCAAGATTACATCTTGGCGTTGTTCACTGTGGAATATGTCAGACATCCAGGGTTCTCCATCTAGAACCTGTCCTAAGGAAATAACCAGGGATGCCTACCTAGATGCTGTGAAGTTTTTCACTGCATTATTTGTGAGTCCAAAACTGGAGAGCGCCATGGTGCCTGGTGTTATCCTTGGAACTACTGCTTGAGAAGATTATCATGAGACCAGGAAATTCTCAGTAAATAAACAAATGAAATCTGGATGAACATTTGCTGTGTGGTGCGATATGCTCTGGTATGCGAACATGTGCAAAATGCTCTTATGGTAAACTCAGTAATCAGAGAAGTTTAGAAGTAGAAGAAACCTTGCAGGGGCGGGGGCATCATTGCAGCTGAGGGAAGACGAGAAGAGCCAGAGAGGTCCTGTCTAGGCTGTGGATTGTCATCCTGTTTGTGGGGAAAGACTTGAGAAGGACCCCTGTCCCTGCCCCTGCTTCTGTTGCGGCCATTTAGCTGGGTGACCTTGGGCATATCACTGAACCTCTCTGAGCTCATAGTTAAATGAGATGGTTGATAATCCCTTGGATGCCTTACTTCTCAGGGCTTCCACGATTAGAATGCCACGGACTCTTCCTGAGCCTTGGGGTTCAGTCCTTCCAGCCCACGCCTCGTTCAGCTACTGTGTGGAAGGCAGGAGACCTTCCCAAGAGTACACGACTCTTCTCTAAATATGTCCCTTATCTTTACAGTCTTCAGCAAGGGAGGCAGACACAGACAGAGGAAGCAAAAATGTGAGCCTTGAACATAAAACTGAAGGCAGGAAAAAAAATATCAACTAGCCTTGGTTTTGAAATAGTCAACTGCAACCTTAATTGATTTCAAATAAAATATTTCTAGCTTCATTTCTGAGGTATTAGGAGGTAGATTAGGCTATTGAAAGTTAGATTTGCATCCATCTTTAAGGTTTACCAAAATAAACAAGCTTCTGCAGCAATTTTTCTTCCTTCTACTACTCTTGTCCCCAGTGCTTGTCTGTCCATCACAAGGTGTAGCCAAAGCAATTTTCCAAAAAGGTAAATGTAATTGTGCACACACACACACACACACACACCTGACACCTTACACATCTGTGCATACAACTCTTTCAACAGGCCACCGTTTCCTATGGGTCCCCAGAGCTGGCCCTGACCTGTCTTCTCCAGCCTCTTCTCTTTCCACTTCTCTCCCATCCTTCTTGCCCACCTCTGAGCACACCAGGGTGTCTCTACATCTTCCTGTCTCAGCTGAGGTTGTCCGTCTGTGTCCTTGGACAGCTCTCCTCACCTGGCTCCCCAGACAAGCATCGACTCATCTTTCCAGACTCAGCGGAACAGCCCCTCTCTGCGGAGTCTTCTCTGACCTCTCTCGTCCCAGATGGATGTGTTTTTCTCTGTCGAGACTCTAAACCATGCCCCACGCAGGTGGCAATCCCACCCAATGCAGCAATCCAGTGTCTTTATTTCTTTACTTGTCTCGCCCCTTCTATAGACTCAAAGCTCCTTCAGAACAGAAAGTTTTATTATTATTTCATCTGGATATTCTCAGAATCTATCGTGACATTTTCATTAACTTAGAATACCAATGGATTAAGGGCCTTCGAAGCTCCCTGGGTTTGGAAGGCACTGGGGCTTCCCAGGTGCCGATAGGGGTAGACGACCTGCCCGTCAGTTCAGGAGACAGAACAGACTCGGGCATGATCCTGGGTCGGGGAGATCCCCAGGAAGAGGACATGGCAACCCACTCTGGTATTCTTGTCTGGAGAATCCCAGGGACAGAGGAGCCTGGTGGACTATAATCCATGGGGTTGCAAAGAGTCAGACGCGACTGAAGTGGCTCAGCATGGGATATAGGAGAGCAGCGGGGACTGTGTCTGTTTGCCAGCGTCCCCTTCTTCCGTGGTGAAGAATATATCCTTATTTATTTATATCTCTGTACATGAGCACCCAACTCGAGAGTACATTTGTCTGCCACCCATGTAGTTATGTGGTCATTGGAACAATTTCCAGCAAGGGGACGTGAACGTAATTGATGTGTCCACCTCTTGAGTCACTATCTTTAAGCAAAGAGGAGCCCTCCCCCTCTTTCCCCGTTCCTCGCTGGTTTGAGTGTAGACACGACCACAGCTGCTGGAGCATTGGTTTCGGATCTTGAGATAGAAGCTACCTGCTGAGGACTGCAGAACGAGTTAGAAGTAGGCCCACCTCCCTTCACCATCAGACTAACTCTAAAATGACTCCACACTTACATGAGGAAGATAAATCAGCTGTAGCTTGTTCAAGCCAGTATATCTGGGGGCCTGTCTTGGTGTGTTCTGGCCGCTATAAAAGCAAACCACGGACTAGGGGCTTACAAACAACAGGTGTTTACTTCTGACAGTTCTGGAGACTGGGAAACGCAAGACAAGAGACCAGCAGATTCGATGTCAGGGAGAGCCTGCTTCCTGGTTCATAGACGGCCTTCTTCAGGCTGTGTCATCGCACGGAGGAAGGGGCGGGAAACTCCCTGGGGCCTCTTTTATAAGGGCACTGATCTCATTCGTGAGGGCTCCACTCTCATGACCTAAAGCACCCTCCAAAGGCCCCACCCATCACACTATCCCACTGCGGGGAAAGGTTTCAGCGTAGGAATTTGAGGGAACACCAATGGAAGTGTGCTTTTTGTGGCCAGAGACTATCTTGCCCCCTGCTCATAGAAATGGTCCTCTAAAGCACATCTGATCTCTTTACCGATTAACAGAAGCACTGAGCACAGGGCTTAACCAATGAACAAGTGAATGAGTGAATGAATACTTCCAGGTCTAACCCGAACCAGCCAGAAAAGGAGTAAAGAAGTAATTTCATAATTTGTCCCAGCAGGCAGAGCCACTCTGGTATTCTTGTCTGGAGAATCCCAGGGACAGAGGAGCCTGGTGGACTATAATCCATGGGGTTGCAAAGAGTCAGACGCGACTGAAGTGGCTCAGCATGGGATATAGGAGAGCAGCGGGGACTGTGTCTGTTTGCCAGCGTCCCCTTCTTCCGTGGTGAAGAATATATCCTTATTTATTTATATCTCTGTACATGAGCACCCAACTCGAGAGTACATTTGTCTGCCACCCATGTAGTTATGTGGTCATTGGAACAATTTCCAGCAAGGGGACGTGAACGTAATTGATGTGTCCACCTCTTGAGTCACTATCTTTAAGCAAAGAGGAGCCCTCCCCCTCTTTCCCCGTTCCTCGCTGGTTTGAGTGTAGACACGACCACAGCTGCTGGAGCATTGGTTTCGGATCTTGAGATAGAAGCTACCTGCTGAGGACTGCAGAACGAGTTAGAAGTAGGCCCACCTCCCTTCACCATCAGACTAACTCTAAAATGACTCCACACTTACATGAGGAAGATAAATCAGCTGTAGCTTGTTCAAGCCAGTATATCTGGGGGCCTGTCTTGGTGTGTTCTGGCCGCTATAAAAGCAAACCACGGACTAGGGGCTTACAAACAACAGGTGTTTACTTCTGACAGTTCTGGAGACTGGGAAACGCAAGACAAGAGACCAGCAGATTCGATGTCAGGGAGAGCCTGCTTCCTGGTTCATAGACGGCCTTCTTCAGGCTGTGTCATCGCACGGAGGAAGGGGCGGGAAACTCCCTGGGGCCTCTTTTATAAGGGCACTGATCTCATTCGTGAGGGCTCCACTCTCATGACCTAAAGCACCCTCCAAAGGCCCCACCCATCACACTATCCCACTGCGGGGAAAGGTTTCAGCGTAGGAATTTGAGGGGAACACCAATGGGAAGTGTGCTTTTTTTGTGGCCAGAGACTATCTTGCCCCCTGCTCATAGAAATGGTCCTCTAAAGCACATCTGATCTCTTTACCGATTAACAGAAGCACTGAGCACAGGGCTTAACCAATGAACAAGTGAATGAGTGAATGAATACTTCCAGGTCTAACCCGAACCAGCCAGAAAAGGAGTAAAAAGAAGTAATTTCATAATTTGTCCCAGCAGGCAGATAGCATCATGTGCTGAGGCTTAAGCTATTTGGAGCCCGTTCTTCAGACAGTGGGCTTAGGCGCTCCAGTTTCACGGATCCACCCGCCTCACCTTCTACCCAAAGCCTTTCATTCCTGCTCTAAGCTCTGTCCTCATTTGGTTCTTTCCTAGTCACTCCCAAAGCCACAGGTTTAATTCAGATCTTCATCATCTCTTACCTAAACCATGGCACTAGTTACTGAGCTGGCCTCTCCACCCACCGATCTTTCCTCAGAACTGTTGCCATGGCAATCTTTCCCCGGCACAGAGCTGATCAAAACCCTCTGGGGATCCCCATTGCCTTCAGGTAAAAGGCCGACCTCTTTAAACTAGCTCCGTGCTCCCCAGCACCGCCCTCCCCTCCTGCCTTGCCTCCCACCCATCTGCCTCGCCTATCCCAGCGTCAGTATCCCAGGACGTCCTTGCCACTGGCTTTCTAAATGCCCCTTTTCAAGCTCATTCCATTCTCTGGAATGCCATCTTCACCTCTGCTTGCTAAAATCTACCCTTCTTTCCAAGTCCAGCAAATTCTTTTCCTTTGTAAACCTTTTTTTTTCTTTAATGTTTCAGAGTCAACAGAATTCTACCATCTTGTGGACATACTCAGTCTAGTACATCATTTCTTAGACTTGGATTAGGACTGGATGCAGGATAAGTAGGCTGAAAAGATAACACTAGTACCAGTATTGACAATGGGCTTCCCTGGTTGCTCAGTGGTCAAGAAGTTGCCTGTCAATGCAGGAGACTTAAGAGACATAAGTTCGCTCCCCGGATGGGGAAGAGCCCCTGAAAGAGGGCATGGCAGCCACTCCAGTGTTCCTGTCTGCAGAATCCCATGGACAGAGGAGCCCGGAGGGCTGCTGTTCATATGGGCACAAAGTCCAACAGGACTGAAATGACTTAGCATCACAATGTTAACAATAATGTTAATAGCATCAATAATAACATCTAACTGTTTGCTGAGAGTTTACTACCAGCCAAACCTTCTACCCAGCTCCTTAAGCACTGAGCACAGGGCTTAACCAATGAACAAGTGAATGAGTGAATGAATACTTCCAGGTCTAACCCGAACCAGCCAGAAAAGGAGTAAAAAGAAGTAATTTCATAATTTGTCCCAGCAGGCAGATAGCATCATGTGCTGAGGCTTAAGCTATTTGGAGCCCGTTCTTCAGACAGTGGGCTTAGGCGCTCCAGTTTCACGGATCCACCCGCCTCACCTTCTACCCAAAGCCTTTCATTCCTGCTCTAAGCTCTGTCCTCATTTGGTTCTTTCCTAGTCACTCCCAAAGCCACAGGTTTAATTCAGATCTTCATCATCTCTTACCTAAACCATGGCACTAGTTACTGAGCTGGCCTCTCCACCCACCGATCTTTCCTCAGAACTGTTGCCATGGCAATCTTTCCCCGGCACAGAGCTGATCAAAACCCTCTGGGGATCCCCATTGCCTTCAGGTAAAAGGCCGACCTCTTTAAACTAGCTCCGTGCTCCCCAGCACCGCCCTCCCCCCTCCTGCCTTGCCTCCCACCCATCTGCCTCGCCTATCCCGCGTCAGTATCCCAGGACGTCCTTGCCACTGGCTTTCTAAATGCCCCTTTTCAAGCTCATTCCATTCTCTGGAATGCCATCTTCACCTCTGCTTGCTAAAATCTACCCTTCTTTCCAAGTCCAGCAAATTCTTTTCCTTTGTAAACCTTTTTTTTTCTTTAATGTTTCAGAGTCAACAGAATTCTACCATCTTGTGGACATACTCAGTCTAGTACATCATTTCTTAGACTTGGATTAGGACTGGATGCAGGATAAGTAGGCTGAAAAGATAACACTAGTACCAGTATTGACAATGGGCTTCCCTGGTTGCTCAGTGGTCAAGAAGTTGCCTGTCAATGCAGGAGACTTAAGAGACATAAGTTCGCTCCCCGGATGGGGAAGAGCCCCTGAAAGAGGGCATGGCAGCCACTCCAGTGTTCCTGTCTGCAGAATCCCATGGACAGAGGAGCCCGGAGGGCTGCTGTTCATATGGGCACAAAGTCCAACAGGACTGAAATGACTTAGCATCACAATGTTAACAATAATGTTAATAGCATCAATAATAACATCTAACTGTTTGCTGAGAGTTTACTACCAGCCAAACCTTCTACCCAGCGCCTTAAACACATTAGAGCATCCACTGCCTGCAGCAATCCTGTGGGGTGGGGACCATTTCCTCCACTTTAGAGATGAGAAAGTCATAGGCACAGAGAAGTTAAGTAACCTGCTAAGGGTCACAGTGGAATTTTTGAATCTTGACTGAACACTTACTAGACATACAAACTTCAGCAAATTACTTTCTCTCTCTGAAGCTGAATGCCCTTACTTCTCAACTGCTACGTTGAGACTGTTTAGGATGTGACATCTTGGGAGTGTCCGGGCCGTTTCCAGGTCCTCAGAAGGTACTTGACTCACAGTGTTCTCTTTTCTGCAGGGGTAGGTACAGCTTGTGAATCGTGTAGCCGTGGCTTGCTGCATGTGTTCCTGCACATGCTAGGTGCCTGCAGCATGTGTGTTTATGCTTCAGCTTGGAGGTGAAAGTCCAGGTCGTTCTCTGTCCAGTGCCTCTGAATGTGAGAGAAGTGGAGTGGCTGTTTCTAACACATCCTCCTTCGCTGTTAGATGAAGAAGGCTGTTCTTGTTTAGCCACTAAACCATGGCCAGCTCTCTGAGACGCTGCCAGGCTTCTCCGTCCGTGGGATTTCCCAGACAAGAATACTGGAGCTGGTTGCCATTTCCTTCTCCAGAGGATCTTTCCATCCCAAGGATTGAACCCATGTCTCCTGCATCGCAGGCCACCAGGGAAGCCCTAGATGAGTAATAACGACAGTCAATTTTAGCTTCACACCAGCATTCCCACGCCCCTCTGGGTGCTGAGATAAGGTCTCCTATGCCAGCGCAAGCCAGTGCTGGGAGAGCAGAGGTGATGGAGGCGAAGGGCCTCTGTCCCTGTCCCCCGTGTCCTGCCGGCTGCAAGGAGGAGTTTTTCAAGGACCATGCACGTGGGGCCACACCCCTAGGGAGGGCGGAGTGATAAGGTCAAAGGGACCTGGTCCCTGACAACTTCCTTTAAGAAAAATGAAAAAAAAAAAAACCTCTGACTTGTTTAGGCTACTCTCTGTGAACCTCTGTGACAGCCACCAAGCCTAGCCCCTAACGGGTATGGTCGTGTGAACCCAGGTGGGTATGACGGCATTGTTTGCTAATGGGGTGACCTCAGAGAAGGCCTGTGAGTCCCGAGTTCCTCCATCCCCTCACCTGGGAGAAGAGCAGGGCATGCACCGAGGCCACAGGGCTGTCCTGGGGATAAACAGAGACCTCGTGTAAACGAGCTCAACGCCTTTGAGGGACGGCTGTTGTTACAAGCTGGCTGAAACTGCAGCTTCCACGTACCTGCGTCTGTGTCTGGCGGGGTGCAGCTTCTGCTCCTGAAATAGAAGGTCCGATGATCTCATCCTCCCGTGTTTATAGAATCTGCGGCATGCACTCCTGGGCTTCAGCCCCTCTTAATGATGTCATCCTGGCCCTCCCTCCCTCCCTCTGTCAGAGCAGAGCACAGCGTGGCTCAAACTGGTCCTGGCACGAAAGGAGAGAGGACAGTCTCACCACTGCGCCCCAGCAGTGCTGAAGGGGCTAGTGGGTCGGCAGGGTGGACACATGACACAGCAGGTGGTGGGGGTGCAGTGGAGGAGATGTATTTCGGGGCGAGCGTCTCCGGTGCCCAGGAACTCTCGCAGTCACCATGCTCCTCCCTGACTCCTCGTTCTTCCAGCTGGGGAGGGTGCTCTTGATACAGAGGCACAGATGTTACAACCAAGGACGGGCGAGATGAGGCGACGGGCCCAGAGCCACACAGCGGGACAATGAAAGGCCCTGGGCCTGGTGAAGGATGCTCAGAGTGTTCTCAACCTTTAGTCAGCTTGCCATTGGCGGAGGAAAGAATGCCGGCGTGCAAGTGGATTTACTGAGGCCTTGGGAGTCAGTCCCTGCTGAAGGTTTCTGTGCTTCGCCACCTGCGTTTTTAGGCCTCGGTGCCCCGTCCCTGTGGCGCCCAGTTCCTGCCTCCTGGGTCATCCACTCCCCCCGCTTGTGGCACCCTCAGCTTACGTTTTTACTTTCAGGTTCTAAAGAAAAGACTTAAAGAAAAAGGTTTAAAGAAAAGAGAGTCCACATTTTAGGGGTGGATATTTTTTAAACAAATAAAAATGGAATCTTGTATAAATGACCGGGCCTCTTAGGGGTGGTGCTGGGGGCCTTGGTTCCCAAGCCCTTTTCTGGGGGCCCTGGAGAGGCGCAGGTTCAGGACAACAGCAGGTGGAAATGAGAAGTCAGGGCTCAGAGAGGTCGCACAGGCAGGGCACCGTGCCCCTAGCCCTCGCTTCTGCCCTCCGAGCTTGACTGGGATTTGTTTCAAACACTGGGAATTGGCTGAAGATTTAATCTTGAGTCCCAAGATATCTTGAGGATATCGCTTATATGTGGAATTGGAAGAAGCGACCCGAGTGAACTTATTTACAACAGAAATAGACTCACAGACATAGAAACAAACGTATGGTTACCCAAGGGGAAAGGGCAAGAGGGACACATTAGGAGTTGGGGTTAACAGAGACTATATATAAAACAACAAGATAAACTAAGATAAACAACAAAGATCTACGGAATAGGGCGGGGAAGGGTGTTCAACACCTTGTAATAACCTATGAGGGAAAAGACTCTGAAAAGGAATATATATGTGCAAGTAACCAAATCATTTTATGTGTACCTGAAACAAAATACTATACTATAATCAACCATACTTCAATTTTTTAAAATGCAGTAAGTAAATAAATAAAATTTTAAATATATTTCAACAAATTAAACATTTTAAAAAGAGACTTTATCTTGGAGAAAAATCCTCTGCTAGCAAATTAAACAAAAAAGATACCAAAATCATTAGTATACTAGAAGATCTACTGTTACGAGATAGGGCAGCCCTTGGATTTAATGCGATTTAATGTTGAGTTCCTGGGCAAATTCCCTTACTTCTTGTCCCTTACCCCTCCTCAAACCTCAGTGTTCTCATTTACAAGGTGGAAAAACGGAGCCTTGTTTTGGAGGGTTGTTTTGGAAAGTCAGATAAATGGTAGCTGTTATTATTATTTCACATTCAAAAATCTGTGAGCTGACCCCTGTTCTCAACCTCTTTCCCAACAGGATGAATGCTAAAGAACATAAAACCCCAACAGCAACTCACAAATTGCACAGGAGAGCGTCATTAAATTGAGTATTTCTCTTAATCTATTCTTAGTAATAAAGTACTTTGAAATAAAGCAGATTTCTGAGCTCTACCCAAATCTACTAGACTGAGGTCTGTGGACATGGGCTGCGACCTCTGCATCTACATTTTAAGTGAATAGCCCCAGTAATTCTGTTTAAAAAAAAAGTTTTTATTTTGTATTAGAGTATAACTGATTAACAATGTTGTGATAATTTCAGGTGAACCACGAAGGGATTCAGCCATATAAATACATGTATCCATTCTCCCTCAATAAGGTAACTCTTATACACATGAAAATAGAAAAAACTCTTCACGTAAGTGATAAAACCTGATGGTGTCTGTGAACAGACCATGAATGACTCAAACCAAAAATACTGCCACCACCAAATGTTGGCAAGGAAGCAGAGTAACTGGAATTATTAGACAGCCCTGGGAGGCAAGAGACAATTAAAAACGGTAAAATGATTTTGGAAAACTAGGAGAATCTACAAAAGATAAACGTGGAATTTTTCTATGAACCAGCAATTCCTCTCCTAGGTGTACTCTGAAGAAGTGATGCACTTGTCCACAAAAAAAACACATACAAAAAAGGCTCATGGTGGCTTTATCCATAACAACTCCACACTGTGAATAACCAAAAAGGCTCATCAACAAGCAAATGGATACATAAATTCAAATCTGTTCATATTGTCTGGAAATATTTTCTAAGACTTGGAAAAGAGTCAAAGAGATCTCTGGATGATGTCCTAGTTCAGTGTTGGGTGTGGTTCCAGGTCTTTCTGAGTCTACAGGGAATGTAACTTTTTTGTTAGCTCTGTGAGTTTACAACTCTGGAAAGATTGTGGTTATGGAAAACAGACAACAGTGAAAATACTTCCTGTCCATAGCAATTAAAATGATTTCTGTTCACAGAAATGCCAGCAAATTCTACCTGGTAGTGAATAAGACTCTGATCAGATCCTTATTGGAACCTGTTTTTAATGTTTTACTGATTCGGTCATTAATTAATGAGTTGAATGAAACCTTTGATACATGGCCAATTTACATAAGGGTGCAAATGTGAGCTGACCCCTGTTCTCAACCTCTTTCCCAACAGGATGAATGCTAAAGAACATAAAACCCCAACAGCAACTCACAAATTGCACAGGAGAGCGTCATTAAATTGAGTATTTCTCTTAATCTATTCTTAGTAATAAAGTACTTTGAAATAAAGCAGATTTCTGAGCTCTACCCAAATCTACTAGACTGAGGTCTGTGGACATGGGCTGCGACCTCTGCATCTACATTTTAAGTGAATAGCCCCAGTAATTCTGTTTAAAAAAAAAGTTTTTATTTTGTATTAGAGTATAACTGATTAACAATGCTGTGATAATTTCAGGTGAACCACGAAGGGATTCAGCCATATAAATACATGTATCCATTCTCCCTCAATAAGGTAACTCTTATACACATGAAAATAGAAAAAACTCTTCACGTAAGTGATAAAACCTGATGGTGTCTGTGAACAGACCATGAATGACTCAAACCAAAAATACTGCCACCACCAAATGTTGGCAAGGAAGCAGAGTAACTGGAATTATTAGACAGCCCTGGGAGGCAAGAGACAATTAAAAACGGTAAAATGATTTTGGAAAACTAGGAGAATCTACAAAAGATAAACGTGGAATTTTTCTATGAACCAGCAATTCCTCTCCTAGGTGTACTCTGAAGAAGTGATGCACTTGTCCACAAAAAAAACACATACAAAAAAGGCTCATGGTGGCTTTATCCATAACAACTCCACACTGTGAATAACCAAAAAGGCTCATCAACAAGCAAATGGATACATAAATTCAAATCTGTTCATATTGTCTGGAAATATTTTCTAAGACTTGGAAAAGAGTCAAAGAGATCTCTGGATGATGTCCTAGTTCAGTGTTGGGTGTGGTTCCAGGTCTTTCTGAGTCTACAGGGAATGTAACTTTTTTGTTAGCTCTGTGAGTTTACAACTCTGGAAAGATTGTGGTTATGGAAAACAGACAACAGTGAAAATACTTCCTGTCCATAGCAATTAAAATGATTTCTGTTCACAGAAATGCCAGCAAATTCTACCTGGTAGTGAATAAGACTCTGATCAGATCCTTATTGGAACCTGTTTTTAATGTTTTACTGATTCGGTCATTAATTAATGAGTTGAATGAAACCTTTGATACATGGCCAATTTACATTTGCATAAGGGTGCAAATTTTAAGTTTGGAAAATGATCATTCAGATGTAGAGTCGGTGATTACACAGTAATGTAAGAGAACAAACAATTGGTATACAGTGAACTATAGAGGAATCTCAGAGGTCTTACGTGCATTTGAAGAACCGAACATAAAAGACCACACACAGTACAAACCCACTGATAGAGAGAACATGGGAAAAATTAATGGATAGTTTGAGACATCAACCAGTACATACCTCTGGTGGGTGGGTTTCCCTGGGCAAAGAACCCGCCTTCCAACGCAGGATTTGATCCCTGGGTCAGGAAGATCCCCTGGGGAAGGAAATGAGAACCCACTCTGGTATTCTGGCCCGGGAATCCCACGCACAGAGGAGCCTGAAGGGCTACGTTATGGAGGGCAAAGCGTCGGACACAACTAAGTGACTCAACAGCAACAACTGGCGGGTGAGTGTAAGAACTGAGGAAAATCACGAGGGAATCTGAGGTGATGAAAATGTCCGCCTCTTGACCTTGACGGTGATTTCACAGGGGTATCCATCTATAAACTAAGACAGACAGTAATGGTGGGCTCACATTTCTGTATGAAAGTGACACCTGATTTTTTAAATACCAAACTTTGAAAAGAAATTAAGAGATGGTTCTTAATCTTCTCAGCCATGTTGTTTTCCCGAAACGCTGTGATAACTAAGCTGCCCCCAGCCCCCACCCAGCAGCTGCTGCCTGTGGGAGGCGAGGGAGCCCAGAAGCCCTCGTCGGCTGCTATAGACGGGCCCCCTGACCTAAGCCACCTCCAGAGCCATGGCCAGTAAGTAACACACCGTTCCTCTAACAGCTTCAGAGAACACGGCTGAGGCAGAAACAACCCCGATCCAGACAGCTGGGAGCAGATAGACGCTACTCATTTTCAATCTCAGCAGAATGTATTTAAGGAAGCCCTCGAGAGCTTTTCAAGGAAAGTCTGTCAAAAATTATCCCAAGCATCCATCTCTGAAGTGGCCATATCAGCAACATCTTTTACACAAAATCAAATCAAAACAAAATTTCTGCCTAGAGAGACAATTTCAAGAAAGTCCTAAAAGGCCATCTCACTTTACACATAAGGGTGCAAATTTTAAGTTTGGAAAATGATCATTCAGATGTAGAGTCGGTGATTACACAGTAATGTAAGAGAACAAACAATTGGTATACAGTGAACTATAGAGGAATCTCAGAGGTCTTACGTGCATTTGAAGAACCGAACATAAAAGACCACACACAGTACAAACCCACTGATAGAGAGAACATGGGAAAAATTAATGGATAGTTTGAGACATCAACCAGTACATACCTCTGGTGGGTGGGTTTCCCTGGGCAAAGAACCCGCCTTCCAACGCAGGATTTGATCCCTGGGTCAGGAAGATCCCTGGGGAAGGAAATGAGAACCCACTCTGGTATTCTGGCCCGGGAATCCCACGCACAGAGGAGCCTGAAGGGCTACGTTATGGAGGGCAAAGCGTCGGACACAACTAAGTGACTCAACAGCAACAACTGGCGGGTGAGTGTAAGAACTGAGGAAAATCACGAGGGAATCTGAGGTGATGAAAATGTCCGCCTCTTGACCTTGACGGTGATTTCACAGGGGTATCCATCTATAAACTAAGACAGACAGTAATGGTGGGCTCACATTTCTGTATGAAAGTGACACCTGATTTTTTAAATACCAAACTTTGAAAAGAAATTAAGAGATGGTTCTTAATCTTCTCAGCCATGTTGTTTTCCCGAAACGCTGTGATAACTAAGCTGCCCCAGCCCCCACCCAGCAGCTGCTGCCTGTGGGAGGCGAGGGAGCCCAGAAGCCCTCGTCGGCTGCTATAGACGGGCCCCCTGACCTAAGCCACCTCCAGAGCCATGGCCAGTAAGTAACACACCGTTCCTCTAACAGCTTCAGAGAACACGGCTGAGGCAGAAACAACCCCGATCCAGACAGCTGGGAGCAGATAGACGCTACTCATTTTCAATCTCAGCAGAATGTATTTAAGGAAGCCCTCGAGAGCTTTTCAAGGAAAGTCTGTCAAAAATTATCCCAAGCATCCATCTCTGAAGTGGCCATATCAGCAACATCTTTTACACAAAATCAAATCAAAACAAAATTTCTGCCTAGAGAGACAATTTCAAGAAAGTCCTAAAAGGCCATCTCACTTGTAGGCACCTGCTGTCCTTGACTCCCCCTGGGTCACCCCACTCAAGGGTGATCCAGACTTTATTAATGATAAAAAGGTCTCCTAATTTCTCACTATTTAAAACTAGAACTTGCTGGAGACTCACTCAGCTTTGTTCCATCGAATCCTCACAACAGCCCAGCGAAGTAGACAGCATTAGAATCCGTGCTGTGTTCAGTCATGTCTGACTCTTTGCGACCCCATGGATGGTAGTCTGCAATCTCTCCATGGGGTTTTCCAGGCAAAAATATTGGCATGCGTTGCCATTTCCTGCTCCGGGGCATCCTCCTGAGTGAGGGATTGAACCCCAGTCTCTGGAGTCACCTGCATTGGCAGGCAGATTCTTCACTGTCTGAGCCATCTGGGAAGCCATCTAGGAAGACATGTTACCACCAATTCACAAAAACAGACTTAGAGATTCATCAACTTGCCCCAATCACACCGTGGTTAAGGGATAGAGCCAAGGGTCGACCCAGCGTGCCCACCCAGGGCCACGTCTCACGGGCGCCGTGCTAGCTTCCCCTTCCAGGACAAGCTCACCTCACCCTAGAACCATCTGGACATTTAGAAAAAGTGGTCTTTATAATAAAGACCATCTGCCTTTAACGGTTCTCACCTCTATAACTTCTATGAGGTTATCCTGCCTCCACTCTTTGGAGGCACACAAACCCATTTATTCTCTTCCATGTGAGCATCCTTCAGATATCTGAAAATAGTTTCCTTTCCTACGGACGGGGATGGCTTTTCCTCTAATGAGAACTAATCGCCTGGATTTGACAGGAACTGAGGGGCCCCTTCTTTCCTTCTCTGCCCCCTCCTCCTTCAGAATGTTCTCGGCATTAGCAGAGTGAGCAAGGGGTGGCTCTCAGTGGCGGAGATCATTGGTGGCCACCAAATACACATCCACCCCTTTTTCCTCAGCTATAGAGTCTCAGTTTTATTCAATGTAACCATGCACCAAGTTAATAACTTGTCTTTCCCAGCATCCTCTGCAGTGGAGGCCTTCATCGGGCTTCTAAACAAAATTTCTGCCTAGAGAGACAATTTCAAGAAAGTCCTAAAAGGCCATCTCACTTGTAGGCACCTGCTGTCCTTGACTCCCCCTGGGTCACCCCACTCAAGGGTGATCCAGACTTTATTAATGATAAAAAGGTCTCCTAATTTCTCACTATTTAAAACTAGAACTTGCTGGAGACTCACTCAGCTTTGTTCCATCGAATCCTCACAACAGCCCAGCGAAGTAGACAGCATTAGAATCCGTGCTGTGTTCAGTCATGTCTGACTCTTTGCGACCCCATGGATGGTAGTCTGCAATCTCTCCATGGGGTTTTCCAGGCAAAAATATTGGCATGCGTTGCCATTTCCTGCTCCGGGGCATCCTCCTGAGTGAGGGATTGAACCCCAGTCTCTGGAGTCACCTGCATTGGCAGGCAGATTCTTCACTGTCTGAGCCATCTGGGAAGCCATCTAGGAAGACATGTTACCACCAATTCACAAAAACAGACTTAGAGATTCATCAACTTGCCCCCAATCACACCGTGGTTAAGGGATAGAGCCAAGGGTCGTACCCAGCGCGGCCCACCCAGGGCCAGGTCTCACGGGCGCCGTGCTAGCTTCCCCTTCCAGGACAAGCTCACCTCACCCTAGAACCATCTGGACATTTAGAAAAAGTGGTCTTTATAATAAAGACCATCTGCCTTTAACGGTTCTCACCTCTATAACTTCTATGAGGTTATCCTGCCTCCACTCTTTGGAGGCACACAAACCCATTTATTCTCTTCCATGTGAGCATCCTTCAGATATCTGAAAATAGTTTCCTTTCCTACGGACGGGGATGGCTTTTCCTCTAATGAGAACTAATCGCCTGGATTTGACAGGAACTGAGGGGCCCCTTCTTTCCTTCTCTGCCCCCTCCTCCTTCAGAATGTTCTCGGCATTAGCAGAGTGAGCAAGGGGTGGCTCTCAGTGGCGGAGATCATTGGTGGCCACCAAATACACATCCACCCCTTTTTCCTCAGCTATAGAGTCTCAGTTTTATTCAATGTAACCATGCACCAAGTTAATAACTTGTCTTTCCCAGCATCCTCTGCAGTGGATGAGGCCCTTCTTTTATGCTCTTGGGAACACCGCTCTTCTGCTTGCCCTTGAGGGCCTGGGACTGTGGACAGCTTCCTCCTGTCGCCAACACTTGGGTGCTTTCCCATTCCTCCATGACCTCCATCACTCTAATTGGTGGTTTAGTTGCTAAGTTGTGCCCAACTCTTCACGATGGACGGTAGCCCACCAGGCTCCTCTGGGAAATCCATGGATTTCCCAGGCAAGAATACTGGAGTGGGTTGCCATGTCCTCCTCTAGGGATCTTCCTGACCCAGAAATCGAACGCAGGCCTCCTGCATTGCAGGCAAATTGTTTACCAATTGAACTATGAATGGGACCCTAAATTCTCTTCAGAATCCCATCAGAGTACTTCTGTTTCCTACGGGGCCCTGTGTCTAATTTTTCTTTGTGCATCTTCTGCTGTTTTTATTACATTTTGTTTGCACTTTTACATTTTAAATTCATGTTCTTATTAAGTCTTTCCATAGCATGAAACACTTATGACGCTCCATTCCCTTTTCTGAGTTATGCTTTCTCATAGGTTGAGGTCTTTGTCTGATTCTGCATGCTGTGTTCATTTCATGGGTGCATTTTTCCTTC
The DNA here is from genome assembly GCA_022376925.1 of Tragulus kanchil. Lineage (NCBI taxonomy): Eukaryota > Metazoa > Chordata > Mammalia > Artiodactyla > Tragulidae > Tragulus > Tragulus kanchil. The sequence goes on along the minus strand of JAIOJX010000002.1, from coordinate 8,811,167 downwards.
TGTACTGTGTTTGCTTAGTCATTGTGAGGCAGGAAGTCGATGGGCCCAGCCAGGGGAAAGCATTTGGAGATTCACTCCCTTTGAATCAAAACTCCAAGACAAGAATAGCAGGGAATTAAGGGAGGAAGTTGGGCCCCGCCCAGACTGGAGATTTCTTGTTCTCAAAGGAAGGAGACCTCCCAACCACACATGCTTGGAAAAACTCCTTGGAGGTCAGAGTGGAGTGAGACTAATGAATGCAGGCAGCCCGCAGGCCTTTGTGGTGGACTCCACCTTGGCTAAGAGATGCATGCGCATGGGAGGATTTCTTGAGGTACGCCAAATATGGACTGTGAACCAGGCAAATCAAAATAATTGGCCCAAGGAAGCCTGGAAGAAATGCCTCATGAAAGTAATCGTCAAAAACCGACTTTCTCCGAGTCCACCCTTGTGTCTATCCACACAGACTGCACTCTTTTTACTCTTGATAAACACTCTACTTGCTTTCTACTTTCCATCCTTGTGGAGATTTCTTTCAGCAAAGCTGAAGGGGCAGGGCCCTTGTCACTGGCCACTGGTCTAGTGGCCAGGAACGCATGCTCTCAATGCCTCAACTCAGCCCCATTCCCTGGCTGGGAAACCAAACCTGGCTCCAAGCTGCTGCTGGTTGAGTCCACTGGAGATCAACTGTGTCACTCAGTTCCATCGGGCCCTCCCTAGGTAGCTCTGGGCAGTTGTTCTATCTGCTGCATAGGCACTTTCATCCTTACACCAAGGGTATCTTCCTGTATCAAGATGATTAACTTAATCCCACTCACGGAGTCCCTCTTGGACAGAAGGCAGCATCCACATATTCCAAGGATTAGGTCATGGTCATCTTTGCGAGCAGTATTCTGTCTACCCCAGCCACTTTACCGTATGGTGGGAAACAAAATCTGAACAGGATAAAGGTCGGAGAGGCCCACAGAATCTTCAAGGTTCTTGATGAACATTTGCCAGGGTGGCTTTACTTCTTAGGGGTCCCCATCAGAGTCAGGAGCCTGTCCCATTCCTCTCTGGTAATATACGGAACTACACAGGACCCAGTCTAGAGTGCAGGTTTTAGGGCTTTGAAGAACTAATAAATCAAAGAATGAATGGAACATACATATGACTAAACTAGAATTATACATATGAATGTGTGAAAGAATATCTGAATAAGTGAATGATGGGGGAAGGACAGGAAAATACAGGTGATTAACCACCAAATTAAGCACATTCCACGCCAGCACAACGGCCCTACCAGGAGAGTGGATTTCCTCTCCTGAGGGATCCATGTAACCGCACCTGTCCTGGATCCTGTCACCTCACTGACCTGCTCCACAACCCCCAGAGGAGGTTAGACTGTCTTCATTTACAAGTGAATAGATGCCCCTTACCCAAGGCCTCGATGTGGCCTGTCACAGAGCTGGGATTCAAAGCCTGCTCTCAGTTGAGAGCTAGGAGGCCTACCTTGCAGACCTCATGAAAGTAATCGTCAAAACCGACTTTCTCCGAGTCCACCCTTGTGTCTATCCACACAGACTGCACTCTTTTTACTCTTGATAAACACTCTACTTGCTTTCTACTTTCCATCCTTGTGGAGATTTCTTTCAGCAAAGCTGAAGGGGCAGGGCCCTTGTCACTGGCCACTGGTCTAGTGGCCAGGAACGCATGCTCTCAATGCCTCAACTCAGCCCCATTCCCTGGCTGGGAAACCAAACCTGGCTCCAAGCTGCTGCTGGTTGAGTCCACTGGAGATCAACTGTGTCACTCAGTTCCATCGGGCCCTCCCTAGGTAGCTCTGGGCAGTTGTTCTATCTGCTGCATAGGCACTTTCATCCTTACACCAAGGGTATCTTCCTGTATCAAGATGATTAACTTAATCCCACTCACGGAGTCCCTCTTGGACAGAAGGCAGCATCCACATATTCCAAGGATTAGGTCATGGTCATCTTTGCGAGCAGTATTCTGTCTACCCCAGCCACTTTACCGTATGGTGGGAAACAAAATCTGAACAGGATAAAGGTCGGAGAGGCCCACAGAATCTTCAAGGTTCTTGATGAACATTTGCCAGGGTGGCTTTACTTCTTAGGGGTCCCCATCAGAGTCAGGAGCCTGTCCCATTCCTCTCTGGTAATATACGGAACTACACAGGACCCAGTCTAGAGTGCAGGTTTTAGGGCTTTGAAGAACTAATAAATCAAAGAATGAATGGAACATACATATGACTAAACTAGAATTATACATATGAATGTGTGAAAGAATATCTGAATAAGTGAATGATGGGGGAAGGACAGGAAAATACAGGTGATTAACCACCAAATTAAGCACATTCCACGCCAGCACAACGGCCCTACCAGGAGAGTGGATTTCCTCTCCTGAGGGATCCATGTAACCGCACCTGTCCTGGATCCTGTCACCTCACTGACCTGCTCCACAACCCCCAGAGGAGGTTAGACTGTCTTCATTTACAAGTGAATAGATGCCCCTTACCCAAGGCCTCGATGTGGCCTGTCACAGAGCTGGGATTCAAAGCCTGCTCTCAGTTGAGAGCTAGGAGGCCTACCTTGCAGACCAGAAAGTGGGAGCTCAGGGAGTGGGAGACATTCCTGTCTGCACAATGCCAGTCGTGTGCAGTCACTGTGGTTCTCATTTCTCATTCGTGGTCTTGGCTTTATCGCAGCCCTGGTCAATCAGTGTTATTGATCCCACTTCAGGAGCAGGAAACTGGAGCCGGAGATACTAGCTACACTCCTCAAAGCTGAGCAGACAGTCAAGGGCAGGCCGGATTTGAGCCCAAGCTGACTCCCATGATGTGTTCTTAGCCGTTCAGTGAGGATGCTGGATGCAGTTTAAGAATGAGGGGCCAGCCCTTGAGACAGGAGAGGTGATCTCTCCAATAGCAGAATGATCTTTCCCCTAGGAAAGCTAGGAAGACCTGGGTTTGGGATCAAATCAAAACCCAGCTCCCTGGATAAATGCAACAGAGACCCTTAACCCCGGGGGTCCATGGACTGCTCAGGGCCACGAACGGACTGCACACCCCCATGAGGTACATGCTGGGTCAGTAGCGATGAATTCTACCTTCCTTAAGCCTTGTTCGGCATTTGGGAACAAGGCTCCTATTGCAGAAGGATTTGAAGATCCCGCAGGAATCCGCTGGGAAGGGCAGACCGGGGGTAGTGAGGGGGCAAGTCCACCTGCCCCTGACCTGAGATACGCTCTTCCTTCTCTGGACTTCAGCTCCCTGCACGGGATCAACCCGTCCCTGAGCTATTTCAGTGCTGGCAGCCTGCGACTGCCCAAAATGAAACCAGTGTCTGGTGGAGGCACATGAGTCAGGAGAAAGGGAGGGGTTTTGCGTATCCTTCGAAGAACATTTGGTTATTCATCAATATTGATGAGGAAATTACAATGTTCTTGGCTGTACGGAGAGCTCCCCTCTGGCTACCGCAATAGGGTCTCAATTTTGAGCAGGTGTTAGATTTGTGCAGAGCTTCTAACCTGAGGATTTCAGAAACAAATTCCCCTTGCAGACCAGTTCTGGTTGGCCAGCAATGTACTTCTTCTTCTTTTTTTTCTCAAATTACTTGACTGCACTGGATCTTAGTTGTGGCATGTGAGATCTAGTTCCCTGCCCAGGGATCAAACCCAGGTACCTTCCACTGGGACCGTGAAGTCTTAATCACTGGACCACCAGGGAAGTCCCTAGCAGTGTATTTTTTAAAGGAACTCCATGATTTTAGTTAGGCATGCCCTCACTGCCACTCACAGACTCCCTCCCTCCTTTGTCCTGGCCTTGAGTGGCCTCTGAGTTTGTGCTTACCAATTAGACACCAGATTTGCATTCCAGAATGCTGGTCCAAGCCTGCATCTCTTTTCATCCCTCCCTGCCCCGAGGCAGGCCTAGGGGCAGCCTGTAATTTGCAGGCTGCCTGTCCACTGAAGCAGGAAGCAAACAAAAGCCTTGCCCTCCCCTGCCCTGCAGGGGTCCTGCCTGGCAACCAGTCCCCCGGAGAACCGGAGAAACAGAGGCCAGCGGGGCGGGATTCTCTCTTATGCATTATTCACACCAGTGCTTCCCTTTCTATTTTTAATGTTCAGTGTGTAGAGCGGTTCCCTCCGCCAGCTATTTTTAGCAACACTGCTGCCAGCTGACGCCAGAGACAAAGGCACCGAGGCACCTTGAGAATGACAAATGACGATTTCAAAGACGAAAATAGAAGGGCTATTTTTCTTCCTGGAAAGAAAGGGGGAAATCAGTCTGCATCTGCAGCGTTGCTAGGGCTTGAACTGAATTGATAATTTGGAAGGCATAACCTGCCCCTGACACGGAGGACCTCCTTCCTCTCTCTTCTTCTCTTTCTGGTCCTTTGTCCCGGATGACATGCTCCCTGCTTATGGCTTTCCCTGCTGCCCCCACTCTGCTTCCTATGAATCCTCCATCTCGATGCAATACCTCCATTATTACAATAGTAATAAATGCATTATCCTTATACACTAGGGTCTGTTGCTGGGAAGAGAGACAGAGGGACCCCGACTGTAGGTTCCTTGGGAAAGAACAGGTGAGCCAGGGTGACGGTTAAGACTGACTCGTTTGAATAATTTCAGGGGACTCTTGGGCATCGGGGCTGTCCCTGGTCATCTGGACCAGACCCTGAGCCACTACTTCTTCTTTTTTTTCTCAAATTACTTGACTGCACTGGATCTTAGTTGTGGCATGTGAGATCTAGTTCCCTGCCCAGGGATCAAACCCAGGTACCTTCCACTGGGACCGTGAAGTCTTAATCACTGGACCACCAGGGAAGTCCCTAGCAGTGTATTTTTTAAAGGAACTCCATGATTTTAGTTAGGCATGCCCTCACTGCCACTCACAGACTCCCTCCCTCCTTTGTCCTGGCCTTGAGTGGCCTCTGAGTTTGTGCTTACCAATTAGACACCAGATTTGCATTCCAGAATGCTGGTCCAAGCCTGCATCTCTTTTCATCCCTCCCTGCCCCGAGGCAGGCCTAGGGGCAGCCTGTAATTTGCAGGCTGCCTGTCCACTGAAGCAGGAAGCAAACAAAAGCCTTGCCCTCCCCTGCCCTGCGGGGTCCTGCCTGGCAACCAGTCCCCCGGAGAACCGGAGAAACAGAGGCCAGCGGGGCGGGATTCTCTCTTATGCATTATTCACACCAGTGCTTCCCTTTCTATTTTTAATGTTCAGTGTGTAGAGCGGTTCCCTCCGCCAGCTATTTTTAGCAACACTGCTGCCAGCTGACGCCAGAGACAAAGGCACCGAGGCACCTTGAGAATGACAAATGACGATTTCAAAGACGAAAATAGAAGGGCTATTTTTCTTCCTGGAAAGAAAGGGGGAAATCAGTCTGCATCTGCAGCGTTGCTAGGGCTTGAACTGAATTGATAATTTGGAAGGCATAACCTGCCCCTGACACGGAGGACCTCCTTCCTCTCTCTTCTTCTCTTTCTGGTCCTTTGTCCCGGATGACATGCTCCCTGCTTATGGCTTTCCCTGCTGCCCCCACTCTGCTTCCTATGAATCCTCCATCTCGATGCAATACCTCCATTATTACAATAGTAATAAATGCATTATCCTTATACACTAGGGTCTGTTGCTGGGAAGAGAGACAGAGGGACCCCGACTGTAGGTTCCTTGGGAAAGAACAGGTGAGCCAGGGTGACGGTTAAGACTGACTCGTTTGAATAATTTCAGGGGACTCTTGGGCATCGGGGCTGTCCCTGGTCATCTGGACCAGACCCTGAGCCACTAGGGCTAGATTCAGTGATGGAGGGCGCGGGACGCCTGTAAGAAGGGTGATTGGGAGTGTGGCCGACAGAGGATGAGACGGTTGGATGACATCGCTGAGTCAATGGACATGAGGTTGGGCAGGGTCTGGGAGATGGTGAAGGACAGGGAGAGCCTTGCTGCAGTCCATGGAGTTGCACAGAGTCAGACACTCAGACATGGCTGAGCGACTGAACTGAACGGGGAGTGTGGATTTAACCTATTGCTCAGGATGGGGAATTAATCAGCCTCTAGCTGAGGCCTCAAAGTTAAATCAGGACTGCCTTTATAGAACTATACATGCGGGCCTTCAACAAATCACTCCCCTTTCTAAACTTTCAAAACTAAGGCAAGCCTGCCTTTATAGAACTATACATGCGGGCCTTGAACAAATTACCACCCCTTTCTGGGAGGCAGTTTCCTCTTCTTTCCTACAGAGGATGGGGGAAATGCTCTCTAAATTCCCTTCAATTGCAAAGTCATTCACTTTGATCAAAGAGCTTTCTGAGACTATTTGCAACATCGCCAAGAAATCCAGTGCTTTCCAGCTCAAACATGCTGGAGTTCCATTTTAACATTAATAATTTTCTAAATATTGCCAGCATTGTCTAGAAAGCAGAACACACTGTGGAATAAGCATGAAGTGCAGATTTAATTTTTATGACCCTGGCAGACGAGCATCTGAAGCCCCGGCAGACGAATCATTCACCTCAGCATCATTCCCACATAAAGTCCAGGTGGATCTTCCAAAACCTGAACCCTCCCCATGCCTGTGCTGCCTGACTCTCCCTCCCAGGATGCACTCTTTTTCTATGCAATAGATCGTGACCTTCTGGAGGATAATGAATGTTACTGTTTATTCGTTCATTCATTCAATCCATCATCCAACCATTCAACAGACTCAACGTTCTATTTACCAGGCACTTTCTAAGCACCAAGAATGCAAAAATAAATAGGGCACTGCCCATTTCCAGGATGATTTCCACATCTCGGCTGGGGAGCTATTCGTTTCCACAGACATATAAGGGAGACGGAGAGGGGAAGAGTGTAACTCAAAAGAAATCGTCACAGTTGTCAATGTGCCCTAAAAGAATGACCACACAAATGGTCTCGTGTGTACAGAAAGTGGGAAAAATGTCTTGACCTTCTATTTTAAAAATTATGAAAAAGTGACATGTGACTTCTTCCTGGCCCTTCCCCTTCTCTTCAGCATATTTTATTTTTTGGTAAATCTTACAGTCTAATTCTATTTCAGTGTCCCTTTCCAAAGGGTGAATCTATCTTCTGAAGTCCTTCTTACTTCCTCCAGCCACCTGATCCTTTGCCAATCCCATATTTTATCAGCAGAGTCATTTAGGGGGAAAAATCAGCTTGGTTAAATTAAAATTTCAGACTTGAATCATGATTATAACCCTCATCTTTTTTTCCCTAAAAGTCCTTTTTGTATTTATTTCATACAAAGAGTGTATGTATGTGACCATGTAATAGGAATGTGCATCAGCGGATGGGTAGATGAGCCATTTCCTGAGCTTGTATCATGTATAGATGTGCTAATCAAACCACAAGAACGATTCCATGGATCCTCATAACAACCCTATACAGTAGTTCCCTCACTTCAGAGAAGTGAGAAATGAGACTCAGAGATGTGAAGAGACAACAAGAAAGATGTATGAACCAGAACTGATGCCTCTGCACTGCGGTGCTGGAGAAGACTCTGAAGAGTCCCCTGGATGGCAAGGAGATCAAACCAGTCCATCCTGAAGGAAATCAACCCTGAATATTCATTGGAAGGACTGATACTGAAGCCAAAGCTCCAATACTTTAACCATCTGATGTGAACAGATGACTCACTGGAAAACACCGTGATGCTGGGAAAGAGTGAAGGCACAAGGAGAAAGGGGTGACAGAGGATGAGATGGTTGGATTCCATTACCAACATGGACATGAATGGACAATAGACATGAATCTGAGCAAGCTCCGGGAGATAGGGAAGGATAGGGAAGCCTGGCTTGCCGCAGTCCATGGGGACACAGAGAGACCACCATGACTTAGCAACTGACCACCCCACCACCAGGTAAATACAAGCAATGAAAATAATGTTAAGGTTAAAGAGACTGCCCATTTCCAGGATGATTTCCACATCTCGGCTGGGGAGCTATTCGTTTCCACAGACATATAAGGAGACGGAGAGGGGAAGAGTGTAACTCAAAAGAAATCGTCACAGTTGTCAATGTGCCCTAAAAGAATGACCACACAAATGGTCTCGTGTGTACAGAAAGTGGGAAAAATGTCTTGACCTTCTATTTTAAAAATTATGAAAAAGTGACATGTGACTTCTTCCTGGCCCTTCCCCTTCTCTTCAGCATATTTTATTTTTTGGTAAATCTTACAGTCTAATTCTATTTCAGTGTCCCTTTCCAAAGGGTGAATCTATCTTCTGAAGTCCTTCTTACTTCCTCCAGCCACCTGATCCTTTGCCAATCCCATATTTTATCAGCAGAGTCATTTAGGGGGAAAAATCAGCTTGGTTAAATTAAAATTTCAGACTTGAATCATGATTATAACCCTCATCTTTTTTTCCCTAAAAGTCCTTTTTGTATTTATTTCATACAAAGAGTGTATGTATGTGACCATGTAATAGGAATGTGCATCAGCGGATGGGTAGATGAGCCATTTCCTGAGCTTGTATCATGTATAGATGTGCTAATCAAACCACAAGAACGATTCCATGGATCCTCATAACAACCCTATACAGTAGTTCCCTCACTTCAGAGAAGTGAGAAATGAGACTCAGAGATGTGAAGAGACAACAAGAAAGATGTATGAACCAGAACTGATGCCTCTGCACTGCGGTGCTGGAGAAGACTCTGAAGAGTCCCCTGGATGGCAAGGAGATCAAACCAGTCCATCCTGAAGGAAATCAACCCTGAATATTCATTGGAAGGACTGATACTGAAGCCAAAGCTCCAATACTTTAACCATCTGATGTGAACAGATGACTCACTGGAAAACACCGTGATGCTGGGAAAGAGTGAAGGCACAAGGAGAAAGGGGTGACAGAGGATGAGATGGTTGGATTCCATTACCAACATGGACATGAATGGACAATAGACATGAATCTGAGCAAGCTCCGGGAGATAGGGAAGGATAGGGAAGCCTGGCTTGCCGCAGTCCATGGGGACACAGAGAGACCACCATGACTTAGCAACTGACCACCCCACCACCAGGTAAATACAAGCAATGAAAATAATGTTAAGGTTAAAGAGACCATGAGATCACTAGGGAAAGATATTTTGGACAAATAAGTGGAGCAGAGGGGATCAGAAATTGCTAAGAAGGACATTTAGTTTGTGGGATTCAGAGTTCTGTTTGTTTACAACTGATTTTTGTCATATGTCACTGTTCTTGTGTCTCCTTTCCCTTGGATTTTTACACTTGCTGCTTTAACAGTTCGGTAGCCCAGATACATATAGTTAGCACCCTGAGCTTCCCACACTGCTCTGTGCCTGGAGCTTCTCTGCTCAGTGTCCATGACAAGGATTTCCACCTGTGTGTCCCACAAGCATGACATACTCACAGCCAAACACGCCTTCCTCCCCGTCTCCTGCTCCGTGCTTCTCAAGATCACCATCCACCCAATCCCTCAAGCTGTGGATCTGCAGTCATCCTTGGATCCCACCTGCTCTCCTCCACTCTGTCTCCAGCTTCAGCACTCTGATTCTACACGCTCTACTGTAGGTTTCTTTCTGTGCCTGTCCCCTCCTCTCCATTCCACCAGCACTCTTCTTGCGCAGGTCCACGTGGCTAGGTCCCCCAGGACCTCGGCAGAATTATCCCCGGCCTTATCCCTCACATCTAGGGAGAGGCTATTTAGTGACCAACATTGGTAAATGCATTTTCCACCTGACAACATGGACTTAGGTTGGTTTAGTCAGAAGCAGACACTGACACAAGGATTCACATGCAGATAACTTGTAAGAACAGGTTCCCAGGAGAAACTAGGAGCCAGAAGAAATGGAAGCAAAGGCCAAGTCTTCAGACAAACTGACAAAACAAAGGATTTCACCTCTAAAACACCGTGATGCTGGGAAAGAGTGAAGGCACAAGGAGAAAGGGGTGACAGAGGATGAGATGGTTGGATTCCATTACCAACATGGACATGAATGGACAATAGACATGAATCTGAGCAAGCTCCGGGAGATAGGGAAGGATAGGGAAGCCTGGCTTGCCGCAGTCCATGGGGACACAGAGAGACCACCATGACTTAGCAACTGACCACCCCACCACCAGGTAAATACAAGCAATGAAAATAATGTTAAGGTTAAAGAGACCATGAGATCACTAGGGAAAGATATTTTGGACAAATAAGTGGAGCAGAGGGGATCAGAAATTGCTAAGAAGGACATTTAGTTTGTGGGATTCAGAGTTCTGTTTGTTTACAACTGATTTTTGTCATATGTCACTGTTCTTGTGTCTCCTTTCCCTTGGATTTTTACACTTGCTGCTTTAACAGTTCGGTAGCCCAGATACATATAGTTAGCACCCTGAGCTTCCCACACTGCTCTGTGCCTGGAGCTTCTCTGCTCAGTGTCCATGACAAGGATTTCCACCTGTGTGTCCCACAAGCATGACATACTCACAGCCAAACACGCCTTCCTCCCCGTCTCCTGCTCCGTGCTTCTCAAGATCACCATCCACCCAATCCCTCAAGCTGTGGATCTGCAGTCATCCTTGGATCCCACCTGCTCTCCTCCACTCTGTCTCCAGCTTCAGCACTCTGATTCTACACGCTCTACTGTAGGTTTCTTTCTGTGCCTGTCCCCTCCTCTCCATTCCACCAGCACTCTTCTTGCGCAGGTCCACGTGGCTAGGTCCCCCAGGACCTCGGCAGAATTATCCCCGGCCTTATCCCTCACATCTAGGGAGAGGCTATTTAGTGACCAACATTGGTAAATGCATTTTCCACCTGACAACATGGACTTAGGTTGGTTTAGTCAGAAGCAGACACTGACACAAGGATTCACATGCAGATAACTTGTAAGAACAGGTTCCCAGGAGAAACTAGGAGCCAGAAGAAATGGAAGCAAAAGGCCAAGTCTTCAACCTGAGCCTGAAGGAAACTCTGGAGTATAAGGGATGCCCCGGAGTTTGTTCCAGTTTGAATAAAGGAGCTGGCTTAGATACCCTGCATCGGTCAGTCCTGGGCTAAAATCCACCTCTAGTAGATGCAATTTCCAGGTCCGTCCTGTTCTCTATACTTGCAGGTAAAAGGCTCCAGCAGGCTTGGGGCAGAGAGCTGAGGGCTCAGGCCAATAGAAGCCAAAACGTAGAGCATGCAGGAATCAAGGAGGGGCTCCTTGTCACAGGACCGAGGGTCCCAGAGCATTTGAGAGGAGTGCCCCAAACCCCACTACCTGTCTGTGGAATTCTCCAGGCAGGACTAGTGGAGTGGGTTGCCATTTCCTTCTCTAGGAGATCTTCCCAACCCAAGGACTGAACCCAGGTCTCCTACATTGCAGGGGGATTCTTTACCACCTGAGCCACCAGGGAAGCCCTATGAAGAAGGAGAACTAATCATCCTGGGTAGTTCCCATATTCACCACCACTCAGCTAGTGAATGCCATTTTTCTCATATTGTTATCACAAGACAACACTAGTATTAGCTTCACTAGTGGCTCCAGAGTGTCTAATATAGAAGGGATATTCCTTAGTCAACAAGGTGCTGTGGCAAGGGCTTTGATGTTCAAGAAGCCAACAGGAGTAGCTCATCATGCCCTGGGAAGACCGAGCCACATGGATGTAAGATATGCCCACCTGAGCCCACATCTGCGTGGATTCCATGTGAACGACTGGGTGAATGCCGCCTGAGAATCCAGGATAGTTTTAAAATCTCACATATTCACTAGCATGGGTCTTCAGTCTCACCTCTGAAATTAGCTGTGGAGTGTGAAAGCTCACTTGCTGGCTTGGCAGCATGGGGTCTGAGATGTTATTTTATTATGTCATTCACTAGATAATTTTAGGAGACACATTAATAGCATTTAAACAGAATTTTGGGGTAATTCATGAGTAAATGAGAAATAACAGGTGGAATAACATTTTCCTTTTCTGGGCTTCCTTTTCCAGAACACCTTAAAAAATCCTTTTGCAGGGCTCCCTCTTTTCCAATTTTTTTTTTTTTTTTTGGCCACTTCTATTGATCTTTCATTTGCTCATCTTAGTTCTTTGGCCTGTGTGGGCCTCCCATCGCAGTGGCCTTTCTTGTCGTAGAACACCGGCTCTGGGCTCCTACGCTCCAGAGCTTCGGCTGCTCTGCTGCACGTGGGACCTTTCCAGGCCAGGGATCGAACTGGTGCCTTGTACTGCAAGATGTGTCCTTACCCACTGGATCGCCAGTAGATGCAATTTCCAGGTCCGTCCTGTTCTCTATACTTGCAGGTAAAAGGCTCCAGCAGGCTTGGGGCAGAGAGCTGAGGGCTCAGGCCAATAGAAGCCAAAACGTAGAGCATGCAGGAATCAAGGAGGGGCTCCTTGTCACAGGACCGAGGGTCCCAGAGCATTTGAGAGGAGTGCCCCAAACCCCACTACCTGTCTGTGGAATTCTCCAGGCAGGACTAGTGGAGTGGGTTGCCATTTCCTTCTCTAGGAGATCTTCCCAACCCAAGGACTGAACCCAGGTCTCCTACATTGCAGGGGGATTCTTTACCACCTGAGCCACCAGGGAAGCCCTATGAAGAAGGAGAACTAATCATCCTGGGTAGTTCCCATATTCACCACCACTCAGCTAGTGAATGCCATTTTTCTCATATTGTTATCACAAGACAACACTAGTATTAGCTTCACTAGTGGCTCCAGAGTGTCTAATATAGAAGGGATATTCCTTAGTCAACAAGGTGCTGTGGCAAGGGCTTTGATGTTCAAGAAGCCAACAGGAGTAGCTCATCATGCCCTGGGAAGACCGAGCCACATGGATGTAAGATATGCCCACCTGAGCCCACATCTGCGTGGATTCCATGTGAACGACTGGGTGAATGCCGCCTGAGAATCCAGGATAGTTTTAAAATCTCACATATTCACTAGCATGGGTCTTCAGTCTCACCTCTGAAATTAGCTGTGGAGTGTGAAAGCTCACTTGCTGGCTTGGCAGCATGGGGTCTGAGATGTTATTTTATTATGTCATTCACTAGATAATTTTAGGAGACACATTAATAGCATTTAAACAGAATTTTGGGGTAATTCATGAGTAAATGAGAAATAACAGGTGGAATAACATTTTCCTTTTCTGGGCTTCCTTTTCCAGAACACCTTAAAAAATCCTTTTGCAGGGCTCCCTCTTTTCCAATTTTTTTTTTTTTTTTTGGCCACTTCTATTGATCTTTCATTTGCTCATCTTAGTTCTTTGGCCTGTGTGGGCCTCCCATCGCAGTGGCCTTTCTTGTCGTAGAACACCGGCTCTGGGCTCCTACGCTCCAGAGCTTCGGCTGCTCTGCTGCACGTGGGACCTTTCCAGGCCAGGGATCGAACTGGTGCCCCTTGTACTGCAAGATGGTGTCCTTACCCACTGGATCGCCAGGGAAGCCCAGGGCTCCCTCTTGATATTTCATATGTAGAGTTCCTTTTGACTTGTTACATACATTATGTTGATCTAAATATATATTCAATAAAGCAATAAAGCATATTTAGTTGTTAAAAGTCTATCAGGGACTTCCCTGGTGGTTCGTGCCTAAGATTTCACCTTCCATGGCAGGGGGTGTAGGTTTCATCCTCTGGGCCTCTCAGTCAGAAAATGAAAACCATAAAATGAAAACAATATTATGACAAATTCAATAAAGACTAATAGTCCACATAAAAAACTTTTAAAAAGTCTATCAGATAAGAGAATATCTTTGATCTTTCACTCATTCATTTACTTCATTTCATTCATTCATTGAACAAATGTCACTGGACACAAGTACAAGACTGTGTGGGGTCCTTGGGGTTAAAAAAGAAAGATTCCACATTCATCCAGCTTACAATTAGGAAAGGAGAGAAGCTGAAATCTACACAAAAACATCCACAACCTAATATTGAAAGTGACCCAGAGAGATAATTAAAAAAGGCACACGGTATTCAGAAGAAACTTCCATGTTGAGCTACCAACTGTCCAAATCGCCTTTGGCCGACATTAACCCCCCTCTGCATCAGCACTGTGCTCAATTCCCATGGAATGCGAAAGAGAAAAGCAGAGGCTAACCAATAGGAAGACCTTAAGCCACCCTCAGCGTCCCCCCTACTCCATCAGCTCTTGTTCGGTCACCACCAACCTCCTCCTCACCACACCCTAGAGCCTTTCCTGGCTCTCATCTACATAGTCACCTCAACAAGATTGGCCATCTTCTGCAGGAAGTGTCTGGAGTGTTTCTTCCGTGTCTCCTGGCTCAAGCCCCACTCGGGTCTCTGTTCTATGGAATTACCCTTCTGTGATCACGCCTCCAGGTAAGAGTCCCTTGGACATTCTTTGCCTCTTAGGAAAGAGGCATCTTCAAGATTATACAAAATTCTGCCTTATTCATAAAATAATTTTTCTTACTAGTAGCAATAATACTAATAGTTTTGGAACACAATGAATATAAAAGAGTAAGACTAGGGACGCTGGCAGAAGTACACGCTGACTGTGGTTCCCTTGTGATTGAAGATGTGGTGCAGGAGTGGCCATTGTTTCCATCCTGAAGCTTAGGTGCACACCTGGGAGCAGATTCTAAGGGTGCCTCAATCCAAGGATGAATCAAGGGAGACCAAATGTAAAACTGGATAGCATTAACTGACTCCACTGCCCTCCCCTGAGCTAAAGAAGTTAATATTCTGGCAAGGACTCGAGGATATGGTTTGAATTTGTGATCCTGAAAACATAGGTGAGCAGTGGAGAAGAAAACGGCAACCCATTCCAGTATTCTTGTCTGAACAATTTCATAGACAGAGGAACCTGGCAGGCCACAGTCCATGGGGCCACAATGGAGCAAGTAAACAACAGCAATGAGCTGAGCAGGGGCGATTTCTCAGGTGGTACTGGTGGTAAAGATCCCACCTACCAATGCAGGAGACAAAAGAGACGTGGGTTCTATCCCTGGGTCCGGAAGATCCCCTAGAAGAGGGCATGGCAACCCACTCCAGTATTCTAGACTGGAGAATCCCACAGACAGAAAAGCCTTGTGCACTGCAGTTCATAGTGCTGCACAGGGTAGAACATGACTGAAGTGACTTAGCACACATGCAGTGTGAGTGGAGTTGAAACACGACTCCTGCCTTGGCAAGTGGTAAAAGGAGGGATAGAAAGCCTCAGGAAAGTGGGCAGGCTGGAACTGAATTACCATTTCTACATGGGAGCAAACCCATCAGATGACTCCCAGGAACTCTCACAGGACAAACCATTTGTAAGGGATGTTCTGTTGAGTGGTACCCATGTCACAGGAAGTGGTGAATCTCCCTGTGGGCCAGGGTTCAAGAATAAGAGGCAGCGAAAGAACTAGGCTTGCAGAAATTGAAATGGGGGTGGAAGGACCTACACCAATAGAGGCCAGGGGTCAGCACTTAAAACAAGCCACTGATGAAAACCTTTGCCTCTTAGGAAAGAGGCATCTTCAAGATTATACAAAATTCTGCCTTATTCATAAAATAATTTTTCTTACTAGTAGCAATAATACTAATAGTTTTGGAACACAATGAATATAAAAGAGTAAGACTAGGACGCTGGCAGAAGTACACGCTGACTGTGGTTCCCTTGTGATTGAAGATGTGGTGCAGGAGTGGCCATTGTTTCCATCCTGAAGCTTAGGTGCACACCTGGGAGCAGATTCTAAGGGTGCCTCAATCCAAGGATGAATCAAGGGAGACCAAATGTAAAACTGGATAGCATTAACTGACTCCACTGCCCTCCCCTGAGCTAAAGAAGTTAATATTCTGGCAAGGACTCGAGGATATGGTTTGAATTTGTGATCCTGAAAACATAGGTGAGCAGTGGAGAAGAAAACGGCAACCCATTCCAGTATTCTTGTCTGAACAATTTCATAGACAGAGGAACCTGGCAGGCCACAGTCCATGGGGCCACAATGGAGCAAGTAAACAACAGCAATGAGCTGAGCAGGGGCGATTTCTCAGGTGGTACTGGTGGTAAAGATCCCACCTACCAATGCAGGAGACAAAAGAGACGTGGGTTCTATCCCTGGGTCCGGAAGATCCCCTAGAAGAGGGCATGGCAACCCACTCCAGTATTCTAGACTGGAGAATCCCACAGACAGAAAAGCCTTGTGCACTGCAGTTCATAGTGCTGCACAGGGTAGAACATGACTGAAGTGACTTAGCACACATGCAGTGTGAGTGGAGTTGAAACACGACTCCTGCCTTGGCAAGTGGTAAAAGGAGGG
Source organism: Tragulus kanchil (assembly GCA_022376925.1). Lineage (NCBI taxonomy): Eukaryota > Metazoa > Chordata > Mammalia > Artiodactyla > Tragulidae > Tragulus > Tragulus kanchil. Next base: position 8,794,982 of record JAIOJX010000002.1, on the reverse strand, counting down.
ATAGAAAGCCTCAGGAAAGTGGGCAGGCTGGAACTGAATTACCATTTCTACATGGGAGCAAACCCATCAGATGACTCCCAGGAACTCTCACAGGACAAACCATTTGTAAGGGATGTTCTGTTGAGTGGTACCCATGTCACAGGAAGTGGTGAATCTCCCTGTGGGCCAGGGTTCAAGAATAAGAGGCAGCGAAAGAACTAGGCTTGCAGAAATTGAAATGGGGGTGGAAGGACCTACACCAATAGAGGCCAGGGGTCAGCACTTAACAGCCAGAGACCAGGGGGTTGCAAGTACTGCCACTGTCAGGCTGACACACAGACAGTTGTGGAGATGCTTAATTCAGCATCGTATCCTTACGGACAAAGCAGTTGATAGGGGATTAGGATGATACTCAGCTGGAACCAGCAGAAGAAACCAAGGATCAATGATCACCAACAGGGTGCCTGAAGATGAGTAGTTTGTCCTACAGCCTTCTGCCTTCTAGATGCCCCTAAGGAAGAGAAACCCTGAGGATCTTGGAGGACTGATTCCCCAGACACATACTGAGAAGCGGATCTGAACAGGGTCAGGGGAGGACAGCAGTAGACATGCAGATGCAGTGCCCGGCGCTTTTCCCGATAAGAACCTGATGTCAGTCACAGGGAATCTGGTTAGCATATATCCCTCGTATTTTGCTCCTGTAGTGTTTGACTAGATGTCACACCTATGCCTCTCCTGGGGCAGCTAGTGATGAGAGCGACGGAAACAATCCCACTATTATGAGTCCTTGTGATGCCTCTGAAGCTTCCCCACACCTTTCCTTAAGAACCCCCCCCTTGTATCATCCTAAGTTGAGACTTGACTCTGGCTGTCCAATGAACAACAAGACTAGTACACCCATGGCATGCATGCATGCCTGCTTAGTTGCTCCGTCTTGTCTGACTCCCCTCTGTCCATGGAATTTCCCAGGCAAGAATCCTGGAGCATGTTGCCACTCCTGCTCCAGGGAATCTTCCCAACACAGGAATTGAACTCATCTCTCGTGTCTCCTGCACAGGCAAGCAGACTCGTGACCACTGCCTCTCCTGGGAAGCCACATCCGTGGAGACACCCGTAAATAAACAGTTTGTGGGCAGCAGGCACATGTGAAGGTTCTTCCCTATTTAACCAGTCAGTGTAAAACCAGTAATGCTCGGATTACAAAGATAAATACAGACTTGTAATATGGATCTTGCTCTGAGTTTTCTGGGGGATTTTGGCATGTTTTCATGAGCCCATAGACGGGGTGCTTTGTCCTCCCTTCAAGCTGCTGACTGCCTGTCTCGCATGTCACCCGCTGAACGTGGCACCTGCTGGCCACCATCAATCAGCCTCGAGTCGCTCTCGTTTCAACACTGCAGATCCCGCCAGCCTCCAGAAAGCACTTGTTCTCCGGGGGCTTCCAAAAATATTGACAGTTCTTGGAAGAGATTCAACACTAATTTGGGGACTTTCTCTTTTTCTTTTCCATGGTGACAGCTTTCCTGACAGCATGGGGCCAAGCGTCTCTGCTGTTTAAATGTGATTTTTTTTAAAAAAAGATGATGATGATCTCAACTCTGTGGTTCTGTCTCAGTGGGTGTGAGGGGTACAGCATTGCCCATGCCAGGCTTTGTAATGAGCTCCGCAGAGGATGATGAGCTCATCGGATTCCTGGCATGACTGGGCTCTTGGCCTCGGGCCACCTTCTGTGTCTCCGTGGCATCTGGGTTCTTGCCTGTGGACACCTCCAGTTCTGAAGATGGCACAGCTGGCGCTTTATTTTCCATCTGGTCCTTGGAAGCTCTTCATAAAGTTACTATTAGAGAAGATGTCTTCTTCTTGAGCGCCACTAAATCTGTCATCCCTCAGATGTGCCCTTCACTGCACTCAGACCTTTGCTCTTGCCTCCACCAGGAGTGCCCATGTTACCGTTTCTACATATACAAATTCTGTATGTGCTCAGTTGTGTCGGACTCTTTGTGACCCCGTAAACTGTAGCCTGCCAGGCGCCTCTGTCCATGGGATTTCTCAGGCAAGAATACTGGAGTGGATTTGCTATTTCCTCCTCTAGGGGATCTTCCCAACCTTGGGACTGAACCGGCATCTCTTGTGTCTCCTGCATGGTCAAGTGAATTCTTTATCACAGTGCCACCTGGGAAGCCATGGTTCTCTTAGAATTGTTGTGATCCCCATGAGGTCTTCTGCCCATCTCTCATGTTGGAGTTAATAGTTCTTTTATCTGACATCCATAACGTTATGCATCTATGACACCTAAAAAACAATAGTTGTGCAGCATTTCACAGTTTTCTAAGCACTTTCCACACACATTATTTAATCTTTACAATCCTTATTTTACATTCACTATTCATTTTTCCGAGCCATAACGGGGTGCTTTGTCCTCCCTTCAAGCTGCTGACTGCCTGTCTCGCATGTCACCCGCTGAACGTGGCACCTGCTGGCCACCATCAATCAGCCTCGAGTCGCTCTCGTTTCAACACTGCAGATCCCGCCAGCCTCCAGAAAGCACTTGTTCTCCGGGGGCTTCCAAAAATATTGACAGTTCTTGGAAGAGATTCAACACTAATTTGGGGACTTTCTCTTTTTCTTTTCCATGGTGACAGCTTTCCTGACAGCATGGGGCCAAGCGTCTCTGCTGTTTAAATGTGATTTTTTTTAAAAAAAGATGATGATGATCTCAACTCTGTGGTTCTGTCTCAGTGGGTGTGGGGGGTACAGCATTGCCCATGCCAGGCTTTGTAATGAGCTCCGCAGAGGATGATGAGCTCATCGGATTCCTGGCATGACTGGGCTCTTGGCCTCGGGCCACCTTCTGTGTCTCCGTGGCATCTGGGTTCTTGCCTGTGGACACCTCCAGTTCTGAAGATGGCACAGCTGGCGCTTTATTTTCCATCTGGTCCTTGGAAGCTCTTCATAAAGTTACTATTAGAGAAGATGTCTTCTTCTTGAGCGCCACTAAATCTGTCATCCCTCAGATGTGCCCTTCACTGCACTCAGACCTTTGCTCTTGCCTCCACCAGGAGTGCCCATGTTACCGTTTCTACATATACAAATTCTGTATGTGCTCAGTTGTGTCGGACTCTTTGTGACCCCGTAAACTGTAGCCTGCCAGGCGCCTCTGTCCATGGGATTTCTCAGGCAAGAATACTGGAGTGGATTTGCTATTTCCTCCTCTAGGGGATCTTCCCAACCTTGGGACTGAACCGGCATCTCTTGTGTCTCCTGCATGGTCAAGTGAATTCTTTATCACAGTGCCACCTGGGAAGCCATGGTTCTCTTAGAATTGTTGTGATCCCCATGAGGTCTTCTGCCCATCTCTCATGTTGGAGTTAATAGTTCTTTTATCTGACATCCATAACGTTATGCATCTATGACACCTAAAAAACAATAGTTGTGCAGCATTTCACAGTTTTCTAAGCACTTTCCACACACATTATTTAATCTTTACAATCCTTATTTAATCATGACATTATTTTATCAGTTGTTTCAAGGCTTATTCACTGTGGCAGTCGTGGATATAATCCACCCAGAACTCCCACTTCTCCTCTGGGCCATAATATTGTTGTATTTCCCTGCCCTTGTGATGTGACGTGCAGCCACATGACTTGTTTTGGCCAACGAAGCAACTGATATGCGATTTCTGAGCTAAAGCTTGAAAAACTGGTATACAACTTGCTACACTCTCTATACCATAACAAATGGTGATATTTTAAATTGTGGCTACAATCACAGCCTGGGGCTTTTTTTTTCCTTTGGCCACACTGAGTGGCATGTAGGATCTTACTTAGTTCCCTTACCAGGGATTGAACCCAGACCTCCTGAGGTGGGAGCGCAGAGTCTTAACCACTAGGCCACCAGGGAAGTCCCATAACAACCTGGATTCTCTGCAAGGTGCTGAAGGTACAAGACTGGTAAGACTTGACTCAGCCTTACAGATGCAGATGGGATTACTCGTGTTGGTGTCAGTGCACAAGTCGGGCGGGGATGGGGGTGACTGTGACAAAATGGAGTCATCTCTAATGTGAAAATATTTTAAACATAATGTAAGTATGTGGGACCAAGACCCTATGTTTGCCTGGAAAGTTCATAGGAAAAGGTCTATTTAAACTGATATCGGAAAAATTAATAAAGATGATCCAGGTGAAAAAGCAGGAGTAGACTGGAGAAGTAGGCGAAAGGTACAGAGGCAGGAGGAAAGCTTGTGGTGAGTGAAAGACGGAGTAAATGAACGGCCTCCCAGAGAGACGCTGGTGAAAGACAGCACTGGGACGCCTTTGGAAGCACTTATTTTTATTACTGATGGCACAAAGCAAATGCTGATCAAACGACTGTCCCCATGCCCAACTCCACATTGGTTTTTGAGGTCAAAGATGAGGAGTATTTTTATATTCTCTATGTACACGTTGTACAAAGCAGCCTGGCTCTCTTTTCGGCAGTGTCTTCCTCTTGCCACGGGGAAGCTGCGGCCTCTTTAGTGAGTGCCCTGATTTTAAACTGTCAACCGTTCCCCACCGTCTTCAGGAGGAATTTCAAACTCTGGGGAGGAATTCAAGGTTCTTTCCAATCTGTCCCCAAATTGCTCTGCCTCCATACAAAACCACTCATCCTAGGCTTTCAAGACCCTGTGTCCACTACCTTGAAGATGCTTTACCCCAAATCACACTGTTTTTCAAGGCTCAACTTAAGTATCATCAGCTAAGTAAAATCAAATTCTTCCCTGACTCCCTGCCCTTCTTCCCTGCGTAACAACCCTTCCTACTTGCTGTTTCCTCTGTTGCTTCTTTTTGAATTTTTTTTTTCTTTTTGTTTTTACAGTTTTGTTGTTTACAGGTATGTATACTCCCAGATTAGTCATATATTTTTAAGTGGATCATTTTTAAGAGTTCAAGAATTTTTAAAAATATTAGAGACATGCAGAAGAATCAGTCCTAATGAGGTGGATCGATCTAGAACCTCTTATACAAAGTAAGTCAAAAAGAGAAAGACAAGTACAATATACTAACACATATACATGGAATCTAATAAGATGGTAATGATAACACACGCAGTGAAGCGATGGAGAGACAGGCTTAGAGAACAGACATATGGACATTGTGGGGAATGAACAGTGGGTGGAAGGCGTAGAGGGAGTAACATGGAAACCTACACTATCACATATGAAAAAGATAGATATTGTCATTGCACTATGGGAATAGGGGATCCTACAGGGGCGGGGTACAATGGCCTTGATGGGTGGGATGGAAGGGAGACTGGGAGAGGGAGAAGGAGGGAGGGGGCAAGGGATATACATATGGCTAACCTGGGATTATACATATCTGTAAACAACAAAACTCTGTAAAAGCAAAAAGTAAAAAAAAAAGAAAAAAGCTGTCAAAAAAGAGAAAAAAAACTTGCTTCAAATATAAAGATGTAAATTAAAAAAAAAAAATTGCTTCTGTCTTTTTATGTTTCGATTTTTTGGCCACAAGGCACGTGAGATCTTAGTTCCCTGACCAGGGAACGAACTTGCACCCCTTGTCTGGAAGGCGAAGTCTTAACTGCTGGATGGCCACAGAATCTCTTCTCTGGTTGTTGTGAAGAAGATTTTTTCCTCTTTGGTTTTGGTAGTTTTTCTGTGGTATCCTTAGATGTAGTTTTCCTTTTATTTATTCTGCTTGAGATTTGTAAGGATTCTTAGATCTCTAGCTTAATGTCTTTGTCAGGCTTCTCAGGTAGCACTAGCGGTAGAGTCCTCCTGCCAATACAGGAGACATAAGAGACGCAGGTTCAGCCCCTGGTTCGGGAAGACCCCCTGGTGGAGGAAATGGCAACCTGCTCCAGTATCCTTGCCTGGAAAATCCTATGGACAGAGGAGCCTGGCGGGTTACAGACCACAGGGTCACAAAGAGTCAGACTCCACTGAGCTCTTGAGCACTGTGGGATTTAGTTCCTCAACCAATTAGGGCCCCCTGCACTGGGAGCACAGAGTCTCAGCCATCAGACGGCCAGGCAAATGCCCTCCCATTGCTAAGACGACTTCAAAATACAGTGCTGCATCCTGCCTTCAAAACCTGATGTTTTAAGAGACCCTTTTCCCACGACTTAACAAATTCTTTCTAAAACTGTGTGACATCTATAATTTATTTGATCATTTTTCCATTGGATATGAGATGCCTTTTTTAAAAAGTGCCAACCTTATAAATAGGGCTGTGATGGACATCTTGGAACCTAAGACATCTTTATGGGCTTCTGATTATTTCCTAGGATTATTAAATGATCAAAATTAGAACCTTGAGGTCATAGGGCAGAAACATATTTATATGCTTGTCGCATTTTGAAATGTCCCTTCCAAACATGTTTGCACGGCTGCTGGCAGTACGAAAGCCATGCTGTGGTGGGCTTTGAGGGGAAATCAAAGAAGTGCAGGGCTTTCCCTGTCCTCGGAGAATGACGTCATCCCTTGGTGTCTCTGCCAAAAACAAGCCTCTGTTGGACGGACTGTGAATCGTGACTGCTGTCTAAGCCACCGACCAGCTCTCTCAAAGTGGGATTTTACTCAAGTGAGTGGGAGGCCATTGCTGGCTAAAACATCACTTAGCGACAAAGGAACAACTTGCACCCCTTGTCTGGAAGGCGAAGTCTTAACTGCTGGATGGCCACAGAATCTCTTCTCTGGTTGTTGTGAAGAAGATTTTTTCCTCTTTGGTTTTGGTAGTTTTTCTGTGGTATCCTTAGATGTAGTTTTCCTTTTATTTATTCTGCTTGAGATTTGTAAGGATTCTTAGATCTCTAGCTTAATGTCTTTGTCAGGCTTCTCAGGTAGCACTAGCGGTAGAGTCCTCCTGCCAATACAGGAGACATAAGAGACGCAGGTTCAGCCCCTGGTTCGGGAAGACCCCCTGGTGGAGGAAATGGCAACCTGCTCCAGTATCCTTGCCTGGAAAATCCTATGGACAGAGGAGCCTGGCGGGTTACAGACCACAGGGTCACAAAGAGTCAGACTCCACTGAGCTCTTGAGCACTGTGGGATTTAGTTCCTCAACCAATTAGGGCCCCCTGCACTGGGAGCACAGAGTCTCAGCCATCAGACGGCCAGGCAAATGCCCTCCCATTGCTAAGACGACTTCAAAATACAGTGCTGCATCCTGCCTTCAAAACCTGATGTTTTAAGAGACCCTTTTCCCACGACTTAACAAATTCTTTCTAAAACTGTGTGACATCTATAATTTATTTGATCATTTTTCCATTGGATATGAGATGCCTTTTTTAAAAAGTGCCAACCTTATAAATAGGGCTGTGATGGACATCTTGGAACCTAAGACATCTTTATGGGCTTCTGATTATTTCCTAGGATTATTAAATGATCAAAATTAGAACCTTGAGGTCATAGGGCAGAAACATATTTATATGCTTGTCGCATTTTGAAATGTCCCTTCCAAACATGTTTGCACGGCTGCTGGCAGTACGAAAGCCATGCTGTGGTGGGCTTTGAGGGGAAATCAAAGAAGTGCAGGGCTTTCCCTGTCCTCGGAGAATGACGTCATCCCTTGGTGTCTCTGCCAAAAACAAGCCTCTGTTGGACGGACTGTGAATCGTGACTGCTGTCTAAGCCACCGACCAGCTCTCTCAAAGTGGGATTTTACATTTTTTTTTCAAGTGAGTGGGAGGCCAGCTGGCTCTGGATCTGAGCTGAGACAGAGGAACACTTGCACTTAGCGACAAAGGTTTTTCTGAAAAATTTAAAAAAGAGGAAAACCACAGAGACACATGAGGAGTTTCTCCTTACATCTAAACTCTTCAATCAAACCAGGAATGCATTTATTAATTGCCCTAAGGATGGTTTCTAAACTGGGTTCAAATTCTGACTCTCTAGCTGGGTGATCTGGAGTGTTATTTCACTTCTGTAATTGAGCCTCCCTCTGTGTGTGTGTGTGTGTGTGTGTGTGTGTGTGTGTGTGTTCAGCTGAGTCTGCCTCCTGTGACCTCCATGGACTCTAGCTAGTCAGGATCCTCTGACCGTGGAGTCTTCAGCCCAAGTCTGACTTCTCCCTTTCCATACAGGCCGGAACTGGCAGAGCTCACATTTGCACTCTGATGGCTGACCTTCTAACTTACGTTCATGATGCAGCCTGTGTACTGAGGAGGTCTCCAGGCCCCAGACTAAATCCTGGCTCTTCTGCCCATGAGCTGTGTGATCCTGGTTACATAACTTAGCCTCTCTGCCCAGTCTGTTTATCTGTAAACTAAGGACCTCATAGAATTGCCCCACAATTTAGAAATGAGGCTTGCATTTTCCTGCCAGGTGCTGTGGGCTCCCTCTTAACTCTGTCGGTAAAGAATCTGCCTGCAGTGCAGGAGACTCAGGTTCAATTCCTGGGTCAGGAAGGCCCCCTGGCGAAGGAGACCTCCAGTATCCTTGGCTGGAGAATCCCATGGACGGAGGAGCCTGGCAGGCTACAGTCCATGGGGCCACAGGAGCCGGACATGACTTAGCAACTAAACCACCGCCACCCAATGCCTAAGGCACAACTGGCCCTCAGGAGACTGCTAGCCACAAGCTTTGGGAGGGCTTACCCTGTGGCTCAGCAATAAAGAATCCGCCTGCCAATGCTGGAGATGTGGGTCAGATCCTTGATCTGGGATGATCTCCCGGAGGAGGAAATGGCAACCCACTCCCGTATTCTTGCCTCAGAAATCCAGTGGGCAGAGGAACCTGGTGGGTTATCGTCAATAGGGTCACAAAAAGTCTGACATGACTTACCGACAAAGCAACAACAGCAATTTAGACAGGCTTCCGGACAAGCTGAGTCTTGCTCTGTGCTGCCGGGGCTCGGGCCAGTGGCACCATATTGGAAACAAGAACTGGCTCCATTTATCTCTGCAGAGCGGGGCCATCCCAGTAAGGATTGGGCCCTGATTCTAGGCTGGGACTGGGATTCTGTTGTGCCTTGAGGGATGTGAATGGTCCTGAAGGACAGATTATGAAATTCTTCACCCACCTGTGAAAGGATTTTACCTCAATTTGAGACTTAAACCCAGGGCCCAGACCTGATAGAACCCTGCCTGGGACTTGAACCCATGTGGCTGGAGCTTGAATTCCAGCCAAAACCCTGTTTTGGGACTTGAACCCACATGACTGGGGCTTGAACCTAACCAAAGCCCAGTTTGGGACTCGAATCCACATAGCTAAGGCTTAACCCCAGCCAAAACCCTGCTTTGACATGAATCCATGTAGTCAGGACTCAATCCTGGCCACAACCCTGTCTGGGACTCAAACCCACACGGCCGGGACTTAATCCGTTACTCACCCAATGTCTGGACCCACTGAGGCTCAGGTTCTTCATGCCTCAATGCAGAAAGAATTCAGCGAGAAGCAGAGTGATAGACAAGAAGAGGATTTATTAGGATACGGTACTTGTAAGAGGTGCAAGCAGGCAGGCAGGAAAGCTCTACTCTGCTCTCCCTCAACTGGGTGGGCAACCATATATATAGGATGGTAGAAGACCGCCCCCTCAAGTAGATGCAGATGCAGGACATACATCATTGGTTGCTTCTTCACCAGCTCCTCCTTCATCAGCTGTTTCTACCCAGTCAAGCCTGCTTTACTGAACAAGGAGCAGCTCTCCTGAGTTATCCTCAACTCACTGGCCTCCCAACCTTTCTCAGGTGTCTCCCTTCTACCTACCATCCCCATCCCCTACTAGGACTCTACAACAACCTACCTATTCGACTCCAGGTAGTCCTTACCTGGAGGTAAGGACTCAGATCACAAGCCCAGCTACAGGTGGGACAAAGAGAGAAGGGTTTTCCTGTCCAGAGTTATCCCAAACTTTGCTCAGGTGGGCTCTACCTATGAGAACAGAAAAGCAGATTTCTGCTGAGAGGACTGAGGGAAATGGCAGTGGGGTAATCACCTGGTTCACTATTAAAATACATCTCAGAGAATGACCCCCTCAACCTGATTGGATTAATTGTTCAGGAAGGTCCAAGCAAGGTGACACTGTCTTACAAGGCTTTTTATATTACTTTTCACATTCCGACATAAAAATAACCTTAGGTGTTGAGTGTTGTGTGAAGTGGGAGTCAGTTTTACTTTTTTATATACAGATGTGTGCTTGATCCAGCACCGCTTATTGAAAAAGCATTCTTTCTCTCTTTCTCTCTTCGTCTTTCATTGCAGATCAAGTGTCCATATGAGATGGTACTGTTCTTGGACTCTATTCAGTTTCAGCGCTGAACTGTTTTAATTACTAAATACTTGGCGTGCATTGCTTTTCTCTGTTGTTAAAATAGTTGCCACCACTGTTATCCACCACCATCACCTCCAGCCTCCTGAACATCCTCATCACAATTGCCATCCGCATCACCATCATTTTCTTCCTTTTGATGAACATGAACAGCTCCTGGAGTGCTCACTACGTGCCGTAGCTTTGCAAGCACTGAGTCTGCGTGCCGGTTCTATGTGATCAGCATAATTATAAACCTTACGCTACAGATGAAGAAATGGAGGCTCGAAGTAGGTGGCCAGCATTCCCGACATCTCATGTCTAGTAAGTGGCTGAGCAGGGATTGGCCCCATCTTCATGGGAACCCTGGCCTGCTGGGGCTCATGACACCCAGTCAATGAGACCATCTTTCCATCCATTACCCACCCCGTCTCTAGCCTAGAGGCGGCCGTTTCAGGTTGTGGGACAGATGGAACAAACTTTGAGTTTGCTTTAATTTATAAACAGCTGAATGAGTCAATTTCAACTCCAAAGGGATTTTTTCAGCCCTTGTAGAATTGTTGTTGCTTCAGTTGCTAAGTCATTTCCAACTCTTTGTGGCCCCATGAACTGTATAGCACAGCAGGCTCTTCAGTCCTCCACCATCTCCTGCTGTTTGCTCAAACTCATGTCCATGGAGTCAGTGATGCTGTCTAACCATCTCATCCTCTGCCACCCTCTTCTCCTTTTGCCTTCCATCTTTCTTAGCATCGGGGTCTTTTCCAATGAGTTGGCTCTTCGCATGAGGTGACCAAAGTCCTAGAGCTGAAGCTTCAGCATCAGTCCTTCCAATAAACAGTCAAGGTTGATTTCCTTTAGGACTGATTGGTTTGATCTCCTTGCAGTCCAAGGGACTCTCCAGTATCCCAGTTCGAAGAGTCTTCTCCAGCACCATACTTAGAAAGCCTCAATTCTTCAATGCTCAGCTTTCTCACATCCATACATGACTACTGGCAAAAACATAGCTTTGGCTATATGGTCCTTTGTTGGCAAGGTGGAACTGCTGCTTTTTTGATATGCTGTCCATGTTTGTCATAGCTTTCCAAAGGCTGAGATTGACCTGGGAGAGAAGTTCGCAATCCAGGCAGGGATAACCAATGACTGAGCTGCTCGAAGACCTACTTAGGAAACGCTCTACTTGGAGTTTCCACCAAGCTTCCCACTCCCTGTTCTGCCTCACCCCAGCTCCTCTCCGATCCAGCACGGGAGGTTCTGGGCAGCTTAGACCCACACTGAACTCGGGGCAGTGTTCCCACAGGGATGGGGAGTTGCCTGCATTCTTCCTCATTTAGCAGAACTCACAACTGACCTAGTCAGTTCCCGAAGATGCCACGTGCTCTGTTTAAGAGACAGCCTAGGGACATGACACCTCCAGTCGGGAGAAACTAGCTCTGGACGTCTGGAGCCCTGAGAGCTGGAAGTCAGGAGGGTGCAGGGGATGGCACAGCTGAGGGAAGCAGAGGAATGGAAGGACACTGAGGGACCTGAAGGACTTCACCTTCTCTGACCCCAGGATTCTGCTGATGGTTAAGACAGACCTGCTGATATTTCTGCTGAGTTCCCATTCTCGTGTGAAATCAGCAGTGTGTGTGTGGGGGGGTGCTAACGGCGTTCAGGTAACACTTCCAAAGGTAATTTCACGCCCTGCCTGGGTGCTGATGAGGCACTATTAATTTGGGGACACTTTCACGCCACTTCATTGTGCCAGCTTAGCAACCTGGTTAATTAACAGAAGGAGAAAAGAGTAAGGAGATGATTTAAAGAGACACGGTCATGAAGAAATACTCACTGCACATGGTTTGACACAAGGAGGCAGTTTGGGATCGTTTCTATGCCCATGGAGGTAGGGCTCAGAGCCTGTTAATACATGCACATAGAATTTGGTCTATTTTCATTAGAAATCAGTGCAACGTATGTAAAAGAAACATGCGGAGTGGGAAAGAAAGGCCTGGGTTTGAAATAAGTTAGATCTGAGTTTCCAACCAGACTCTGACAGAGGCAGGGGCTGCTTTCAAAACACAGATTGGGACATGATCTGAGTGGGAGAGAGGATTTGAAGGCTCAAGGAATCTGAAAGAACGCAGACCTGTGCACCCATTCAAGCCACTTCCAGGGACCAAACTCCTATTCCGGTAGCTCTTGTTGCAGAACAAACTCTCCCTATGTCTACAGGATGACAACAACTGTTTTATTTTGCTCACACTGTCGTGGGTCAGAGTTCGGGAAGGTTCGAACTCCCCCTCCCTCCCCGCCCCTCTAGGTCATCACGGAGCACCAGGCTGGCTCCCGGCACTGCTCAGCAGCTCCCGCTGGTCGCCTGCTCTGCCTAGGAGAGGGGGTGCCTGTCAGCGCTCCTCTCTCAATGTGTCCCACCCTTTCCTTCCCCCACCACGGTCACAAGTCCATTCTTGGCATCAGGGCCTCCATTCCTTCCCTGCAAATAGGTTCATCCATAATTTTTATTGTAGATATATGTATTAACCTATGATATTTGTTTTTCTCTTTCTGACTTACTTCACTGTGCATAACAGGCTCTAGAGTCATCCACAGCCTTATAATTGCCTCAAAATCATCCCTTTTTATGGCCGTGTAATAGTCCATTGTCTATGTGTCAAGGTGTCTCGTTTCTAATCTCTTCTTGCTGTCAGACCTCATCACCAGAGAAAGCAGATACGTTATGAGAAGAAAACAGGAACAACTGCTTAACATCATTGGAGAGCGTTCCAGTTTGATCTGAAATTATGATTTTTAACTTCTGAGCTTGAATCAATTTGCAAAAGCACCAGTGCAACGATACCAGTGCTTTAATCCACAGCTTCCTCTATGTGCACAAGCTGGTGGCCCTGGGATTCATAATCAACATGCTTCTGTAATCGTCCTCTGATGTACTAAACATTTTCACTCGCCGATTCTTTCTTAGACACAAATGATGTCACAGCATTTTGAATGTACACATTTTAATTTTAAACTGGGTTGAGAATATTAACGTACCAAGCAGGAGCTAATGCACTGGAGTAATAATACTGAAAATAACCGTTTACCCCACAAATAATACACATGCCCTCTACACTGAGCAGATCAGGGTCTGGCGGGCGGCAGGCAGTGCAGCCTGAGGTTTCAGATCAACGGAGGCACTTCGGGATTATCTTCAAAGTCTGGGTCTTCCTCACTTGGTATAATTTTGGGTTCAGCCTGAACTCTTCTGAGCGTGTGTGTTCTCTCTTGAACTATGTTGGCCACATCAGGGAAGGAATGCTTGCTGGGGTCAACTTCTAGTCTCTCCGTTTGCTGGCTTCTACAACAACAAAAAGGACAGAGGAAATGGAGGTATCATCTCAAAGTGCATTTCAAGTAGATTCCACTCATGTATGTGTTTGTTTGGCAAACATTGCCAAGTGCTATCCCTGGGGCCTGGGCGCAGACATAGGAGGCTGTCCCTGGGTTCAAGTGACTTGGACCCTGGTAGGAGCAGCAGTGGACCCTTGGAGAAGGACGTGCTAAAGGGTACCGCAGGGCCGTGCCAACCTGCAGTCAGGTGGAGACAGGCCAGCTGGGGGACTCTGCTTACCTAAGACTCTTCTGGATAAATGAAATGATACAGCAGGCCAAGCCCCATAGCCAGGAGCGATAATAAGATCACACCCGGCAGGTTTCATTCCTGAATAGAGCTGATCAGTCTCCCGGCCCCTGCTGCTGCGGACCATCCAGCCTGTCTAGGCTGGCGTGAGTGCCACTCTCTCAGTCATGCTCCCTTTGCAACCCTTTAGGCTGTGGCCCGCCAGGCTCCTCTGTCCATGGGATTTCCCAGGCAAGAATACTGGAATGGGTTGCTATTTCCTCCTCCAGGGGGTCTTCCCAACCCAGGGATCAAATCTGTGTCTCCTGCACCTCCTGCCTGGCAAGCGCATCCTTTAGTGCTGAGCCATCGTGGAAGCCTGTGGTTAGGCAGGGACATTCATGCTCCAAGTTCAGGTGACGCCACGCTTAGCCCACAGGTCTCCCCCTCCATGAGAACCTGCACCCAGTCTTCGCGGAGACAGCTGGAGTGAAATAAAACCAGGAAGCCCCTCTGCTGGCCAATGAATCCCATGATCACCGTCACATAGAAAACTCTAGATGAGAGAGTCCTGGGGCTGTTTTTCTGGACATTTTCATTCCATAGGTCTGGAGCTGGATCCAGTAACCTGTGTAGTTATATATAAAGTTCCTTTGGGATATGGATGATTTTGAAACAATTTTGGAATCACCGTACCATTCACTTATTCAGTGTTTTGACAGATGTACATTAAGCGCCTGCTGTACTCTGGTTGCTGTACTGCATGAGCAAGCCCATGGTCTGTGCAGACAAGCAAGGTTCCCGGCAACATCCAGGAGCACAGGGTCGTGCTCGATAGAAAAGGTACCATGTCGTCATGCAACTGCCTCCCGGTCGGTCCCTATCAGAGTGGCATCCTGGAAGCAAAGACTTTGTCTCATCTTGCGTCTTTGGCATACAGCGTCACTGACTAAATTGTTGCTGAATAAACGGGAAAACTTCTATCACTGTGGAATAATGGAATTAAATAGGCAATAATCCTAAGGAAAATCACAGTCAGTCGAATCCAGGAGTTCCAAACCCATGTCCTCAAAGCAAATTTCTGCAGCAAACATAAACCTGTTGGGGAAAGGAGGCTGATTTTCTTTGAAAAGTGTAAATTCTATTGCTCGTGCAAACCTTCCCCCTCGTGTCTGTTATCTGCTCAGCCCAAGAAGGCGTCTGACTTTTTGATTCTTTAGTAGTTTGACTGGGCTTCCCTGGTGGCTCAGATGGCAAAGAATCTGCCTGCAATGTGGGAGACCTGGGTTCAATCCCTGGGTCAGGAAGTATTTTGACCTGTATACCTGGACCTGCTGAAGAAAACTACAAAGAGTACAAAAGATGGCATTTTCTGAAGCCCCAGATGGTATACGATAAATTATGCAGAAAGTTTCAGTTTTCAAAGACTTATATCAGAGTCATTATTAACTATAGCCCTGCATCTTGATTACTCTGTTCTTATTTATTACAGGCTATGATATCTATGGCTTAATTAAGTAAATTTTTAAATTCATCTAGGATAATTAGGTTGTCTTTGACTTTGAGGAAAAGCAGCCTGTCTCAATTCCAGGCATCTCTCTTGGGCTATAGTTTCTTGATCTTAGTAATAAACAAGGAACTTAGCCAGTATTCAGTTATCTGCAGGGCCCCTGCTTCAGATGTTCTGAGGAAAGGCTTGTGAGCAGGGCTCTCTGGTCACTCATGAGTCTCTAGGGATAATAAGCAGGGAACAGCTAGGCCTGGAGGACTTGAGGACCACACTCATCCCAAAGATAAAGAGGAGAGGGAATTTTCTCCCCGGTTGCTTCCTGACTCACGTTGGAGGCCTGAAGAGACAGCAGCCCACTGCTGGTTTTCCTGTCACCTTGCTGTCAGATCAGAGCCTCTGGCATCTAGTAAGGACAGCTGGAAGACGGAGTGAATAAATATGTTACCACGGAAGAAAGTAAGAAAAAAAGAAAATGTCTACAATCCTTAGGCGTAAAAATACATCCGAGATGGGTTCCTTCTACTAAAGAACACAGAGGGTTTTCACGGCAGAGAAACCACTCTGCGTGATGTTATCGGAGTAGATACACGTAATTATAGATAGTTGTGGTGATGGTTTAGTCGCTAAGTTGTGTCCGACTCTTCTGTGACCCCGTGGACTGTAACCTGCCCGGCTCCTCTGTCCATGGGAGCTCCCAGGCAAGGGTACAGGATTGGGTGGCCATTTCCTTCTCCAGGGGATCTTCTCAACCTGGGGGATGAACCCACGCCTCCTGCGTCTCCAGCACTGGCAGACGGGTGCTGGTAGGTGAGCCACCTGGGAAGCTGGTTTATGTGCCTCCAAATTCAAAGAGCGCCCGGCACGAGACTGAGACCTTAGGGGAATTCTGGATGCACGAGTGCAGCTTCCTCAGCTGTAACAAGCGTTCCCCTCTGGCGGGGGGTGGGACAGTGAGGGAGGCCGTGCACACGCGAGGGGAGGCTATATGGGAAATCTCTGGGCCTTTTACTCGATTTTGCTGTGAACCTAAGACTGTGCTAAAGAAGAAAGTCCATTGAAAAAAAAAAGAAAAAGAACACCATGAAGAAAGTAAGAAGGCAAGCCCAAGAACGGGCCCCATTTTATAATCTTGGGTCCACCACTCACTCACCAACTTTGCAATCTCGGACAAATGACTCAATGTCTCTTGGACTCAGGATTTATCTTGTAGTTATTTTGAAGATGAAAGGTAACACCCAGCATCATGTAGCCCAGGGGAGGCAGTTGGTACTCAGTAAACCCATCCTTGAGGAAGTTGGGTTGTTTCCATTCATGGCGTGGCCTCACAGGACCACAAGGTTTCACTGGGTCAGGTACCACTTCCCCAAGCAGGGTCCTGTCTGCTCACAACGCACAAAGCCCCCCTCCCGTCGATCGTCTCCCTCCCTTCACTCTGAATCCACAGCCTGAGGAAAGGACCGTGCAGGCTGAGAGGGGGCTGATGGAGGGCGCCTAGTCTGACTCCCCACCCCTGGGTCCTGCCGCATGTGTCTCCCTGAAACCAACAAGGTTTCAGACCTCCTTCCCGCGCGCAGCCTTCAGAGGCGGCTGTTGGGGTCACGGGCTGCCCAGTCAGAGGCCAATAGAATGTGCATAATGAAGTTGATTAAATGATTCAAGAGCACCACAACCTTCCCATAGATGTATTATGAGTGGTCGTGAGATGATTCTTTCTCAGTAACAAAGATGAAAAAGAAAGACCTTGTGAAAATACTGCAGGACATCCTACTAGAAACAGTTGTGCTCAGAGGTCTAGCATCGTCAGGTGCAATCATGGCAATGACAGTTCGCCTGGAGTCTTGATAACTGGCTCCAAACCGTGGGCAGTGACCTGCGTCCCAAGCCCTGCGATTCCCCACAAATTAGACTCAGACTCTCCACAGGCATGGATGCTGCGGGGGCTGAAGGATGACCCTGAAGATTCACAAGAGCCCTGGCACCCTTGAAAGCGAACGTGTCAGTCAGTCAGTCAGTCCTGTTGGACTCTTTGCAGCCCCGTGCGCTGTAGGGATTCTCCAGGCAGGAAGTGGGTTGCTATTTCCTTCTCTAGGAGGTCTTCTTGACCCAGAGACGGAACCCTGGTCTCCTGCACTGTAGGCAGATTCTTTACTGGCTGAGCCACTATGAGAGCCCCTTGGATCTCTGTAAATGATGAGATGGTTAGATAGCATGGCTGATTCAATGCACATGAAAGTGAGCAAACTCCAGGAGACAGAGGAGGACAGAGGAGCTTGGTAGGCTACAGTCCACGGGGTCACAAAAAGTCTGATATGATTTATTAACCAAACAACAACAATCTGAAAGGGAGATCCCTGAGCTGGGAAAAGTGAGTATCTTCCCAAGGTTAAAAACAGCAACCCACTTTTCAGAAGGAATTCAGTCCCTTGTACCTGTTGTTTAAACAAATGGCGTGTTTGAAAACCTCCACCAAACTCTGACAGTTGTCTCTGAATATAAGAATGCCTGCCTGCGTGTATTATGCAAGGCACAAATAGAGCTCTTGCGCAGGTATTTTTATAGTGATAATTCTGGTATATACATTTGGAACACAAAGATAGTTTGCCTGTGTCCAAAATAGACTTTGCCATCTGGATGGGACGAGTCTGGAAATCCTGACGAGGAGAAAGAAAGTTGAAAGAACTAAGATGTTCATTCTAAGGAAGAACTGAGAAGGAACGAGAGCTTTGTTTGAAACAGTCTAAGGACTGCCCCTCCTGGCTGGGGGTGGGCGTTGTTCCGGGGGTCTCTGGGGTCAGAGCCAGGACCTTCTGTCAGGGATCAAAGAGAGCCTTTCTGACGATGGGGACTCTTGCGAAGGCCATGATTATTCTCCCAAGAGGGCGAGAGTCCTGTTGGGAAGGAAGCTTCAGCCATGGCAGGGAGACGAGCCATGACTGACAGGAGGGCACAGGAGGCTCTTGGTCTTCATAGCCTTCAGAGTCCTGGGCGCTGGGGCGTGACACACAGGTCATAAAAGAGAGGCAGTGTGAGCAGCGCGCCGGGCAGAGCTCAGCAGAGTCCCTGCAACAAATCACAGCTGCATGACCTCTGAACATTCCAAACCCCTCCCTCCCTCGTATTCCCTGTCTGCAAACCGAGGCTAAACATGGTGAGGATGAAATGTGTTACCATGGGTGAAGTACACAGACTGGCCTGATACAAAGCAAGGGCCCAGTGCACGTCGCTGTCAGGGGTGTAGGTGCCGCCACTCCTGTTATTCTCACGGGAAACTGGGACCTAGACCAACACAGATCTGTGTCTGAGCCCCACAGATCAAGAGTTGAAGCTGGGGAGATGAATGCTCATGGGATGAATCCTTTCTAACTTTCGGTCACTGTGCCTGGTGGGCAGGTGCATGCTAACCACTAAACCACAGAGCAGAGAACTCTAAACAAGGCTCAATACGGGCAGTGGGGCGGAGGGCCGGTACCTCTGACGTGTCTGCTCCCGGCTGCTGTCTGGCCCTCTTGTCACGGGCTTAGATGCTCGTTGACAGCCTGTGATGACTTCGCCCACCTGAAAATAAAAGCAGAGCGCCCCATCAGTGATACATTCTCTCTGACATGTCTTCAAAGGTATACACTGTATATTTCCTAAAGGCAAAAACATTTTAACTTTCACAACATTTCCATGAAAGAGTCTAACTTTAAGCCCCTATATGCGGATGAGAAAGGTACCACAGCCCCAGCCCTTACCCCAGGGCTACACTCCAAGACCTCCCTGGATGGGACGAGTCTGGAAATCCTGACGAGGAGAAAGAAAGTTGAAAGAACTAAGATGTTCATTCTAAGGAAGAACTGAGAAGGAACGAGAGCTTTGTTTGAAACAGTCTAAGGACTGCCCCTCCTGGCTGGGGGTGGGCGTTGTTCCGGGGGTCTCTGGGGTCAGAGCCAGGACCTTCTGTCAGGGATCAAAGAGAGCCTTTCTGACGATGGGGACTCTTGCGAAGGCCATGATTATTCTCCCAAGAGGGCGAGAGTCCTGTTGGGAAGGAAGCTTCAGCCATGGCAGGGAGACGAGCCATGACTGACAGGAGGGCACAGGAGGCTCTTGGTCTTCATAGCCTTCAGAGTCCTGGGCGCTGGGGCGTGACACACAGGTCATAAAAGAGAGGCAGTGTGAGCAGCGCGCCGGGCAGAGCTCAGCAGAGTCCCTGCAACAAATCACAGCTGCATGACCTCTGAACATTCCAAACCCCTCCCTCCCTCGTATTCCCTGTCTGCAAACCGAGGCTAAACATGGTGAGGATGAAATGTGTTACCATGGGTGAAGTACACAGACTGGCCTGATACAAAGCAAGGGCCCAGTGCACGTCGCTGTCAGGGGTGTAGGTGCCGCCACTCCTGTTATTCTCACGGGAAACTGGGACCTAGACCAACACAGATCTGTGTCTGAGCCCCACAGATCAAGAGTTGAAGCTGGGGAGATGAATGCTCATGGGATGAATCCTTTCTAACTTTCGGTCACTGTGCCTGGTGGGCAGGTGCATGCTAACCACTAAACCACAGAGCAGAGAACTCTAAACAAGGCTCAATACGGGCAGTGGGGCGGAGGGCCGGTACCTCTGACGTGTCTGCTCCCGGCTGCTGTCTGGCCCTCTTGTCACGGGCTTAGATGCTCGTTGACAGCCTGTGATGACTTCGCCCACCTGAAAATAAAAGCAGAGCGCCCCATCAGTGATACATTCTCTCTGACATGTCTTCAAAGGTATACACTGTATATTTCCTAAAGGCAAAAACATTTTAACTTTCACAACATTTCCATGAAAGAGTCTAACTTTAAGCCCCTATATGCGGATGAGAAAGGTACCACAGCCCCAGCCCTTACCCCAGGGCTACACTCCAAGACCTCCCAGTGCATGCCTCAGACCACAGACAGTATGATCCCCTGGAGTGAGAAATGGCAACCCACCCAGTATTCTCGCCTGGGAGATTCCGTGGACAGAGGAGCCTGGGGGGCTATGGTCCATGAGGTCATGAAGAGTTGGGCATGAATGAACACACACACACACCCCTAGCCCAAACCCTACATATAGTATGTTTTATCCTTTACATACATACCTGTAATGAAGGTTTTTTTTTTTTTTAATATATTTTATTTATATTTATTTGGCTGCATTGGGTCTCAGTTGCAGCACATGGGCTCTAGTTCCCTGACCAGGGATTGAACCCGGGCCCCCTGCATTGGGAGCACAGAGTCTTAGCCACTGGACCACCAGGGAATTCCCCCATACCCGTGATGAAGTTTAACTAAAGTGTTCATTTTATTTCATTTTAAATGTAATTTTAATTTTAACTGACCAAGCCAGAGAGAAGGGAACATGACCAGAGTGAGCCCCAAATCTAACTGTGGGTTCCCTGACTCCTCTTCAGGAATGAAGGTCATCCACCCAACACCAATTGCCCCTCATTTATCTGTGGTCCTTGACCATGTGACTGCTTCAGCTCCGGAACTCGGCTCCTTCCTTGACATGCCTGCGACCTGGAACTGAGTGTGAGAACCGGGAGCTGGTGTTTCAGTCTCTCTGGTCAATGCGGGGTGAAAGACTGCTCCCTTAGCCCTACTTGGGATGACCCTAAAGGACGTGAGCCTCGAGGCTTGCCGGGGAGGGGGCTGGGACCCTTGTCGGGCCAGCACCACAGGTCAGTGTGTCCCTGTTCCCTATTTTGGTTCCTTCCCTCCCAAGGCTGTGGGTCCCTAGGCTGCCCCCTAACAAACATTTTGCATGAGCAACTCTGTCCCAGGTCTGCTTCCTGGGGAGCAGCAGCATCCAAACACTTGAACAATATATATTTTTAAATTACATCCAATGAGACCAATGTTAGTTAAAATTCATGCAGATGTCAATGGTAAGAATAAAAGCTCTTGAGCCCAAAGCACAAGCTTGGTGTTACTTCGTGCTGTAATCGCATGAATCCGAATGGGCGCATGCCCATAATTACAGTCTTAAGGCTCCCCATTGCTAACACTGTCATTTGTCCCACAATAAGCTCAGACAAAGACCCTCTGCATTTATGGAAATGCAAATAGAATCACAAATTTAGAACTTCTCTTCACCGGGAGTTTGCCGTGTACCAGAATCTCAATGTGTGGCTTATTTTTAAAAAGATATTTTCAGCTCATTTAGGTTTTTTTTTTTTTTTTTAAGTTTAAAAGTTAGGAGAAATTAAGAAATCAGCAATGAGAAAAATATTAACACCAACGCTCACTAATTTCAACATTCATCTTATCATTGATATCCACACGAATAGCAGGACAAGCTCTTTTGGTAAGAGAGCTCATTTTCCCCGGCCAAGGACCACAGGCTCAGGGTCCTAGGCACCTAACCAGGACCACAAGGCATCCCTCCCTACCTGCAGCCCCAGAGCTACTTCTTCTCTAGAAAGTGATGCTCGTTAACATTAGACTCCTTGCTCCTTTGTACGAAGTGTGTCTAGGAATGACTAATGGAAAAGCTGTAAGAACCAAAATACGTTTAATAAATTACCTAATGTGGGCCACATGGCTTCCCAAATCCCTAGAGGGAAACAGAATCAGTGACTTGAAAATTCTATTTGGGGACAGGCACAAAGGTGCAGATTAGCATTTTAATCATATTATGTTATTTTTTTTGAGATTTTTGATATGGACCATTTCTTAAAGTGTTTATGAATTCGTTGCAATATTTCTTCTGTTTTATGCTTGTTTGTTTTTCCCAATGAGGAATCAAACTCACACCCCCTGTATTGGAAGGCAAAGTCTTAACCACAAGACTGGAAGTTCCAATAGTGTTCTGCTATTTTAACTTACGTGTGCATGCTAAGTTGCTTCAGATGTGTCCAACTCTTTGTGACACCAGACTTATCTGTCCAGGGGATTTTCCAGGCAAAAACACTAGAGTGGGTTGCCATTGAAAGTTGGGAGTGAACATGCAGGTAGGAATTGAGTCCCCTTTAGTTCAGCATGCAAATGATCCTTCGAAGGCTTTTCTGAAAGATGGTTTTCCAGTCTTTGTTTAAATAGTACCCGGGGGTAGAGTTCCATTACCTCCTGGAACAGCACTCTACACTGAGTTCACTTATATTTACAAATGTACATGGTTGCTTTACCAACTATAAAAGATCCTAATATCAAGATACCCAGACTGCCTATGTGAGCTGTGTAAAATGTGGTAAACAGAGGTGAGGGAGAGAGACCCAGCTCTCAATCCTGGCACTTAGGTTGAACTACAGAAAGTACCAATATCTGACTGTTTTTGACCTAGAAAAGTGATTTTCCACAGTTCAACTTAATAGTTATTTATATGAAGTTAAATAAGAATAAGTGCACAATCATTCCATTTTAGATGAAGACTTGCTAGTAGGAAGTTATAAGAATGAATAGGCAAAAAAATGGAATATAATGGAAGATATTTGTTAAGAAGAACATATGAATAATTGATCTATGGTCACTGAAATGATACACTTTGATCTATAGAATGAAAGATAATCATTGTATGATTTGAAGTGAAACTAGTCATGTTAGTCATGTTTGACTCTATGAAACCGATGGACAAGCATGGAATTCTCCAAGCAAGAATCCTGGAGTGGGTAGTCTCTCCCTTCTCTAGGAGATCTTCCCGACCCAGGGATCGAACCAAGGTGTCCCACATTACCGGTGGATTCTTTACCATCTGAGCCACCAGGGAAGCCCATTGTATGACGTACACATAATCGTTTAATAGACTGGTTTTGGATATGTAGATTGTTTACAATGTTTCATAATTATACAATGGTGTCTACCTGCATACATAAATTGGTATCATATATCTACTTTGATAGGAGAGAGTGCAAAATTTGATTTATTACATAATAAAGTACCTTTTAAGCTTGATACATGTTGCAATTTTACTTTCAAACTATTAAATCATCTCCTATTTCCTCTAAGTTTTGAGAGCGCTGTTGGACCTTCAAGGGCACAGAATTTTATTGTCTCTTTTTTTTTGCTAGGAAACTGGTAGCAATTCTGGGAAGGGGAACTAAATGGTTGGAGAAGAAGGATAGAAAGGAGGTCTGCTTTACTTGTAAGCTTAATACTTTTGAGTTTTGTCCTGCAAGCACATATTGTCTACATGTTGTTAAATTGTTTACACTAGGAGGCCATGAGACTGAGAGAATTCTAATACCCTAGACTTTTATGCTTCTTTTGCAACTGTTATTTGCCTCTTTTCTCTTGAGATTTGGTATTTTTCTGAAATGATTTCATGAATTTATACTGACATTATCTCTTCTGTGGTCTTTTGTGGTGTTTTTCCTTGGCAATAGGACATGTCAACATTTGAAAAACTGGATATTACCTTGTGTGTTAGTTTATTGTCTGTTTGCATTTTACTAAAATGTAAACCATGGGAGGAATTTCTGTCCTGGGTACCTAAGAGGCCCTCAACAAATATGAATACATGGATGAAATATAAAGGAATGCTAAATGTTTATGAATAAACATAAATGGACAATAAATGGGGTAAGTCAAGGGTGCCTCCTAATCTTTGACTTGGCCGTCCGGGGAGATGATGGTAGCATCTCCTAAGAAAGGAAAGACTGTGGGGGCAAGAGATCCGTGTCAGGGGATCACGGGTTCATCTGGCCATTTTAAATTAGCCATGATGATTACCAACGGGTTTGTCAGTTGGCAGCTACAAATAAAGTGTCTTTGATTTTAAAGTTTGCTAATATTTATGTTTTCCATTATCCAAATACTATAAAATTGTATTTTTATTTCCTTTGTGGTTTAATAGCTAGCATTTTAGAATGGTATTTTGAATTTCCCAATTTTATTTGTTGTTTTGTTTGAGTTTATACACAATTTTATTTCCATCGACTTATAATTAAATGCAATTTCTATAATTTTTTCATTTGGAAATGAGGATGAATTTTTCATAGGGTTTTGTGAATTTTTCATAGGATTTTTGAGTGATCTTAATTATTATCATTCAAATAATACATGATCATACTTATCAGAGGCAGAAAGTCATAAATCTTCCAGTAGAGGGGATTTGGTTGATTTTCCTTATGTTTATAAGAACGTATATTTTATATAATACATAGTCTAATGTTGTTATTATTGTTGTCTAATTGTTAGTCATGTCTGACTCTTTGTGGCCCCATGAGCTGGAGCCTTCCAGGCTCCTTTGTCCATGGAATTTTCCAGGCAGGAATACTGGAGTGGGTTGCCATTTCCTCTTCCAGGGGATCTTCTCAACCCAGAGACTGAGCCGGCGTCCCCTGTCTCCTGCATTGGCAGGCAGATTCCTTACCACTGAACCACTGGTAGGCTCTCACTAAAATGTACAGAATATTTGAATGAGTGAATGGCAACAGATTAGAGCTAAGAGCAAAGACCTCTGGAGCTGCTGACTTCTGCCTCTTCTGTCCACAGATGGGGACGAGGCAGGGGTGTCATGGGCTGCAGCTCATGCTTGTCGGGCCCTGTTGTGCTGGCTCCAACTTGGGAAGGAGAGGTGTAGGGCACCATAGGAGATCCCAGTAGCTATGACTATGGCAGCCATGTCTGAGTTAGTAACATCAGTTCAAGTTTTTTTTTTTTTTTGGTGGGGATGGGGTGGGGAGGGAGGGGACCAGGTGGGCCACTTCTATTGGTCTTTCATTTGTCCATGTTCATCCATCTTTGTTCTTTGGCTCCTGTGGGCCTCCCATCGCGGCGGCCTCTGTTGTTGCAGAGCACCGGCTCTGGAGCGCATGCCGGTGATTGGACACATTGGTCCAGCCGCTCCATGGCACGTGGGATCTTCCCAGGCCAGGGATCGAACCAGCGGCCCTTGCACTGCAAGGCAGTGTCCTTACCCACTGGACCACCAGGGAAGCCCTCAGTTCAAGTTCAAGAAGAAGAATGAAAAACTAAGCTGACAAGTGTCTGAGCTTGTTTGCAACTAGGACTTAGAGACTGAGGCAAGGGCAGGTCTGGGTCAGTGGCTTCAACAAGGAGACAGGAAAAAGGACCTCTCATTTACTTTTCCCTCCACAGTAAGTTTCACAGTCCTTTTTTATTCCTGTTGCTGCTGTTTAGTCATACTAAGTTGTGTCCAACTCTGTCACCCATGACTTCGATCCTTGGGTAGGGAAGATCCCTTGGAGAAGGAAATGGCAACCCACTCCAGTATTCTTGTCTGGGAAATTCTATGGACAGAGGAGCCGGGTGGCCTGGCTTTATTCATAACAAGTGCTTCATAAATCTTTGATAAATTGAATAAATATTTTAATTGAGTCATTAAAAATTCATTGTTTAAAGTTTCTCAGAATTTTGTAGAAAGTTTTCCATTTCTGAGTTCTAGCACCTTATTTCCATGCTGTGGCAAGCCAAACATGCTAAATAATTCCTTCATCTGATATTAATAGCTTCCACATAATTTATTTATAGGTGCAGCATGTTTTTTCCCCCACTATCATTTTGCTTAAGTATATACATTTAACGTCTTCACTCATGCCTCCTAAGTAATTTACAAAAATGTCTCAACTTTTTTTTTCTTTACAAAATTTCCCAACTGTCTTAAGTCCATTAGATACCAACCAGCCTTGACATAAGCCAGTTGTTTGATTTGGTGGGTTGAGCCAGTTACTGGGTGAATAACACCCCTCAGCTGAAACAGACTGTTACCTAGCAAAACTTAGGTCAACTTTAGAAGATGTGGACACTTTGTATTGTTCACTTTCTTACATATTTCTGGTATTCATGTTTATTAATGAATCTTTGTTCTTTGGCTCCTGTGGGCCTCCCATCGCGGCCTCTGTTGTTGCAGAGCACCGGCTCTGGAGCGCATGCCGGTGATTGGACACATTGGTCCAGCCGCTCCATGGCACGTGGGATCTTCCCAGGCCAGGGATCGAACCAGCGGCCCTTGCACTGCAAGGCAGTGTCCTTACCCACTGGACCACCAGGGAAGCCCTCAGTTCAAGTTCAAGAAGAAGAATGAAAAACTAAGCTGACAAGTGTCTGAGCTTGTTTGCAACTAGGACTTAGAGACTGAGGCAAGGGCAGGTCTGGGTCAGTGGCTTCAACAAGGAGACAGGAAAAAGGACCTCTCATTTACTTTTCCCTCCACAGTAAGTTTCACAGTCCTTTTTTATTCCTGTTGCTGCTGTTTAGTCATACTAAGTTGTGTCCAACTCTGTCACCCATGACTTCGATCCTTGGGTAGGGAAGATCCCTTGGAGAAGGAAATGGCAACCCACTCCAGTATTCTTGTCTGGGAAATTCTATGGACAGAGGAGCCGGGTGGCCTGGCTTTATTCATAACAAGTGCTTCATAAATCTTTGATAAATTGAATAAATATTTTAATTGAGTCATTAAAAATTCATTGTTTAAAGTTTCTCAGAATTTTGTAGAAAGTTTTCCATTTCTGAGTTCTAGCACCTTATTTCCATGCTGTGGCAAGCCAAACATGCTAAATAATTCCTTCATCTGATATTAATAGCTTCCACATAATTTATTTATAGGTGCAGCATGTTTTTCCTCCACTATCATTTTGCTTAAGTATATACATTTAACGTCTTCACTCATGCCTCCTAAGTAATTTACAAAAATGTCTCAACTTTTTTTTTCTTTACAAAATTTCCCAACTGTCTTAAGTCCATTAGATACCAACCAGCCTTGACATAAGCCAGTTGTTTGATTTGGTGGGTTGAGCCAGTTACTGGGTGAATAACACCCCTCAGCTGAAACAGACTGTTACCTAGCAAAACTTAGGTCAACTTTAGAAGATGTGGACACTTTGTATTGTTCACTTTCTTACATATTTCTGGTATTCATGTTTATTAATGATCCATGATATTGGTGTTGAACATTTAAATATGCAAAGTTCAGATTCCTGGTAAGGAATATCCTTACTATTAAACCTTAGAATCAGTAAGACTTTTTTATTTTCCTCAGGCATTAGAAGAAGTTAGTATTTGTACCCAAATTTATTGCTGACATTTCAACAACTTTATGATTTTTTACCCGTGTTCTGACTGACTTCACTAAAAAAGGCACATAATTCACTGAGTCTGTTAAAAAACAATTCCTTTAAAGAAAACAAGCTCCTCTTTTCTCTTTAAAAAGGTCATTAATCCATAATAAGAAAATATGTAAATTGCCATTGGTACATTACTTACAAATCTTTGAACAAATAAGAATACCTGTTTAAGTCAAGCATTTCGAAGTATATTCTGTCTCAAATAAAAACATAACTGGCATCAAATAAAATTTAGATTTTTTTTGAAAAACTGATCAGAAAATTAAGAAGGATCAGAATATTGCCATTGATTCCAATGATATCCAAGCTGTCTGAGGAAAAAATTTAAAGGTGCAATTACTGATATTTAGATGTACAATCAGTATTGACAGTTGCATAAGACAGTTTGATGGCTCTGAAATAAAAGAACACATCTAACTATCAAACAGTTCCTTTGCAAGTCTTTTATACTTAAGAAGTGCAATCTTATCTGACAACTCCCCATGGATGTTCATCTACACATAGAACCTAAAATTGAAACTGATATTTTAGTAGGTTAGGAAAAACATCAAGAATGAAAATGAGGGCTTCCCCTGGTGGTCCAGGGGGTAAGGACACCGCCTTCCAGTGCAAGGGGCGCCAGTTTGATCCCTGGCCTGGGAAGACCCCACGTGCCTGGAGCGGCTGGACCGATGTGTCCAATCACCGAGCCGGAACTCTGGAGCGCATGCGCCCAGAGCCGGTGCTCTGCAACAACAGAGGCCACCGTGATGGGAGGCCCACAGGAGCCAAAGAACAAAGACGGATGAAACTAGAGAAATGAAAGAGCAATAGAAGTGGCCTGCCCGTCCCCCTCCCTCCCCCCCCCCCCAAACATAAATAAATAAAAATAAATGTTTTTAAAAAGTATTTCTGGTATTCATGTTTATTAATGATCCATGATATTGGTGTTGAACATTTAAATATGCAAAGTTCAGATTCCTGGTAAGGAATATCCTTACTATTAAACCTTAGAATCAGTAAGACTTTTTTATTTTCCTCAGGCATTAGAAGAAGTTAGTATTTGTACCCAAATTTATTGCTGACATTTCAACAACTTTATGATTTTTTACCCGTGTTCTGACTGACTTCACTAAAAAAGGCACATAATTCACTGAGTCTGTTAAAAAACAATTCCTTTAAAGAAAACAAGCTCCTCTTTTCTCTTTAAAAAGGTCATTAATCCATAATAAGAAAATATGTAAATTGCCATTGGTACATTACTTACAAATCTTTGAACAAATAAGAATACCTGTTTAAGTCAAGCATTTCGAAGTATATTCTGTCTCAAATAAAAACATAACTGGCATCAAATAAAATTTAGATTTTTTGAAAACTGATCAGAAAATTAAGAAGGATCAGAATATTGCCATTGATTCCAATGATATCCAAGCTGTCTGAGGAAAAAATTTAAAGGTGCAATTACTGATATTTAGATGTACAATCAGTATTGACAGTTGCATAAGACAGTTTGATGGCTCTGAAATAAAAGAACACATCTAACTATCAAACAGTTCCTTTGCAAGTCTTTTATACTTAAGAAGTGCAATCTTATCTGACAACTCCCCATGGATGTTCATCTACACATAGAACCTAAAATTGAAACTGATATTTTAGTAGGTTAGGAAAAACATCAAGAATGAAAATGAGGGCTTCCCCTGGTGGTCCAGGGGGTAAGGACACCGCCTTCCAGTGCAAGGGGCGCCAGTTTGATCCCTGGCCTGGGAAGACCCCACGTGCCTGGAGCGGCTGGACCGATGTGTCCAATCACCGAGCCGGAACTCTGGAGCGCATGCGCCCAGAGCCGGTGCTCTGCAACAACAGAGGCCACCGTGATGGGAGGCCCACAGGAGCCAAAGAACAAAGACGGATGAAACTAGAGAAATGAAAGAGCAATAGAAGTGGCCTGCCCGTCCCCCTCCCTCCCCACCCCCCAAAAGATAAATAAATAAAAAATAAATGTTTTTAAAAAAAAAGAATGAAAATGATGTTTTAAAAGAAAAGAGAAGATCCTTTTGCAATCTTACTGGAGATCATCTCAGTGGGAACTATCCTTCATTTACTTGAGAAAGTTCACGATTACTTTTGTTTGTTCTGAGCCAGAGACAGTTCAGAAGTCCTGGCAGGTTTACATCACCCCACTCCCCACCCCCCACAACAGGGAACATTCAGGAACCAAATATTCTCAGGGGGTGGGTACTACTTCCCAGCTCCATCACCCCTTAGGAAGAGTTAATCTGAAGTAGGTGTTTGAGGGTTTCCCGAGGGGGCTCGGTGGTGAAAGAACCCACCTGCAAGTACAGGAGATTCAGGTTCAATCCCTGGGTTGGGAAGATTCTCTGGAGGAGGGCATGGCCACCCGCTCCAGTCTTCTTGCCTGGAGAATCCCATGGACAGAGGAGCCTGGTGGGCTACAGTCCATGGCGTTGTAAAGAGTTGGACACGACTCAGCGATTCAGTATCGACATGTTCTGCCCAGTCTCCCAGCGCTTCCCCACTGGGGTCGCCGGCACCTCTCTCGGCCATCGCCCTCCTCTCCTTCCTGACCAGCACCCCCTTACTTCTCAAATAAACCACTGGACTCACATGCCTCTGGGAGCATCCACCTCTGAATGGCCCCAAATTTAAAAGTATTTTACGGTTCCAGTGTGAGTCTATGTTTCAAAATTTACTATCTACAGTGACTGTGGGAGCCTCAGTTTCCCTTAGGGAGAAAGACTAGGGACCTGGCCTAACCAGATTTCAAAATGCTGCCTTAGTTACTATTGGGAATCCCACTCGTGTCTCTGTGAGCACCTTGTTTAATTTTCACTGTGGGCTGGATACTTATTTGAAAAAAAAAAAAAAATCTACCTACTAGGTTCCTCTGGTGGCTCAAATGATAAGGAATCTGCCTGCAGTGAGGGAGACCTGGGTTCAGTTCCTGGGCTGGGAAGATCCCCTGGAGGAGGGCATGGCAATCCACTCTAGTATTCTTGCCTGGAAAGTTCCATAGCTGGAGGAGCCTGAGGGGCTACCATCTGTAGGTTTGCAAAGAGTCGGACAGGACTGAAGTGACTGAGCACAGAGCACGCATCTGCCTATCTGCATACAATTTGAGTCCACGGATGATGTTAAGGTCTAGATGCCTGGGTTCTGCCAGGCATGTGTGGATGGTCCTCACCACTGTCACTCAAGTTCATGGCCCAGTTTGGGGCCATTTCAATAGCCATTTAGACAGGCTGTGAGACTGTGAGGCTTGGCTGGCTTCCCACACAACTTCCTCCTGTGTTACGGTACTTTGGAATCACATCTCAAAGTGAGGCTGGATTACTAGACTCCCCATTCTTGCTGGGCTCTGGACTTGGACCTTTTTTCTTCTCACCCCTGTGTGGTCACTGACAGCATGGTTTATCCTTTCAGCCTTTCCTTCTGGATCAGAGGGAAGTAATTACTCAGTATCTCATCACGATCAAGACGCTTTTAAAACATGTAGTGTATCTTCCTAAATTTTCTTCAGGTTGATTGTCACTCCTAGAGACCTTGTTGGCAACTAGCAGAATAATGGGGCTCTAGAGATGCTATTTAAAGTTGTGAGACCAGAGAACAAGTGTAGAGAAGAGAAGAAGAGCTCCTGAACTGAATGATGGACGTGCCAACGTTCAGAGGCCTGGGCGGGAGAGAGAACCAGCAAAGAAGCATCCAGTGGCAGAGACTAACCAGTGGGCAGGACCTAAGAAGACAACCAAGTCAAAAGTGATGTACCTAATGCCAAGTGAACATGTGTTTAAAAACGGAGGGGCTGATTAACGCTGTCAAAAGCTGTTGAAGGGTCAGAGAGGAAGAAGAAGGGGGTTGACTGCTGAATCTGGCCATGCAGAGAGGACTGGAGACCTCTAAAAGAGATGTTTCTATGGATGGGGAGCTGGAGAAGAGATGAATACCTAATTGGAGTTAGCTTTAGAGATTATGAGAAAAGAATTGGACCAGCAAATATAGATTTCTGCTTTAAGAGTTGTACTGTGAAGCAAGTCAGATTAATAAGTAGAGGCTAATGTTTTGATTTTTGTCCTCCTTTTATTTTGAAGAAGGGAGACATTTTCACGTGTTTTCTAATATAAGATGTGCATGAAGAAAATTCAGTGAAGAAGTAAAAAGAGAGAATTGTCAGAGGAAAAAAAAACAATTTCAACTGAGGAGCCTGAGGGGCCATCTGTAGGTTTGCAAAGAGTCAGGACTGAAGTGACTGAGCACAGACCACGCATCTGCCTATCTGCATACAATTTGAGTCCACGGATGATGTTAAGGTCTAGATGCCTGGGTTCTGCCAGGCATGTGTGGATGGTCCTCACCACTGTCACTCAAGTTCATGGCCCAGTTTGGGGCCATTTCAATAGCCATTTAGACAGGCTGTGAGACTGTGAGGCTTGGCTGGCTTCCCACACAACTTCCTCCTGTGTTACGGTACTTTGGAATCACATCTCAAAGTGAGGCTGGATTACTAGACTCCCCATTCTTGCTGGGCTCTGGACTTGGACCTTTTTTCTTCTCACCCCTGTGTGGTCACTGACAGCATGGTTTATCCTTTCAGCCTTTCCTTCTGGATCAGAGGGAAGTAATTACTCAGTATCTCATCACGATCAAGACGCTTTTAAAACATGTAGTGTATCTTCCTAAATTTTCTTCAGGTTGATTGTCACTCCTAGAGACCTTGTTGGCAACTAGCAGAATAATGGGGCTCTAGAGATGCTATTTAAAGTTGTGAGACCAGAGAACAAGTGTAGAGAAGAGAAGAAGAGCTCCTGAACTGAATGATGGACGTGCCAACGTTCAGAGGCCTGGGCGGGAGAGAGAACCAGCAAAGAAGCATCCAGTGGCAGAGACTAACCAGTGGGCAGGACCTAAGAAGACAACCAAGTCAAAAGTGATGTACCTAATGCCAAGTGAACATGTGTTTAAAAACGGAGGGGCTGATTAACGCTGTCAAAAGCTGTTGAAGGGTCAGAGAGGAAGAAGAAGGGGGTTGACTGCTGAATCTGGCCATGCAGAGAGGACTGGAGACCTCTAAAAGAGATGTTTCTATGGATGGGGGAGCTGGAGAAGAGATGAATACCTAATTGGAGTTAGCTTTAGAGATTATGAGAAAAGAATTGGACCAGCAAATATAGATTTCTGCTTTAAGAGTTGTACTGTGAAGCAAGTCAGATTAATAAGTAGAGGCTAATGTTTTGATTTTTGTCCTCCTTTTATTTTGAAGAAGGGAGACATTTTCACGTGTTTTCTAATATAAGATGTGCATGAAGAAAATTCAGTGAAGAAGTAAAAAGAGAGAATTGTCAGAGGGAAAAAAAAACAACAACAATCTTTCAAAGGCAAGCAGAAATAGAAGCTAACACACATCTGGTGAGTTTGGATAGATCACAGACAGTTCATTCATAGGATCAGGACGGCCAAGGAGGCCCAGAGAAGAAAGACATGATGATTGGAATCAGTGGAAATCATCTCTCGATGCCTCTATTGCTTCCACCATTGGAAATTTTAGGAATGAGCTTGAGGAAGAGAAATAATGTTCTACAAGAGTAGATGTATGAACGGAACAGGAAAACTCAGCAAGATGACCAGGTGTCCCTCATGCCAGACCCTCTTGAAATTAACATTCAGAAAACAAAATAAGCTTATGTGGGCACATAGAAAGTATATTTAGTAGAAAGTGCTGAGAATGTGTCCAAATAATAAGGGAAAATGGCCTTGGAGAGTGTTTTTCAGAATCATGATCTGTAACATTGACCTTGATGTGTGACTTTTGTCTCCTGTGCTCAGCACAGCAGAATCAAGAAGGATGTTCTCCAAGTGAAGCTGTAAATATATTTTGCTGTTCAGTTCAGATGGTACCTTCTTTAATCTCAGTTAATTATTCTGAAAGAACACCCAAAGGAAATCAGGAAGCATATTCTTTGAGAGTTCCTGGAACTTGTCAGTGGAGAGTCTAGATGGGAGTTTAATTGAATGACGCTGCAAGCCTCTCTGTGAACGCAACATTTCAGTTAAATCTGGTTAGGCTGGACTGTGATGACATCATGCGCCAGATACTCCCAGGCTGCCGAGAACATGGTTTATGAACACACCACCGAGTCTGACCAAACGTTTCTGAAAATATACCGAAGGATAAGAGTGCACTCTCAGAAAATGTGATGGAGAATAATCCTGCTCAGAAAAGGAACTAAAACCATTCATACAGTGCCTACCAACTATAGCAGCTATAGGGAGAAAGAACTTCCCAGCTGGTGCTAGTGGCAAAGAACTCACCTGCCAGAGCAGGTGACGTAAGAGACACTGGGTCTGGAAGGTTCCCTGGAGGAGGACATGGCAACCCACTCCAGTGTTCTTGCCTGGAGAATCCCATGGACAGAGGGGCTGGTGGGCTACAGTCTATAGGGTCGCACAGAGTTGGACACAACTGAACCAACATAGCTTGTACTCAGAGAGAGAAAACGCACAGCAAAATTTCTGAGGGACATAAAATAAGAGTCATAGGTGGAAAACACACTATTGTAGAGCAGTTTTGATTATGTAAATATATGGGTTTGTTCTTATAACAAGCTGTAAATCAGTGCAATCTCAGTAATAAAAATACTTATGAATTGGAATTATATTAATTAACGTGACTATGCTGATTACTGGTAATGGATAATATTACTTAATGGAAACATGAGTGCAACAAGCATTATGTCCCAAGTGGTCACCTAGGTGCCTATTAATTACATATTAATATATATAATCCTCAAAACAATCTTTTAAGGTATGAATGATCATTAATATCATTTTATGGGGCTTCCCTGGTAACTCAGTGGTAAAGAGTTCGCCTGCCAATGTAGGCGACACAGGTTCGAGTCCTGATTCAGAAAGATTCCTTAGTTATTCTGGAAAGAACACCCAAAGTGAAATTTTGCTGTTCAGTTCAGATGGTACCTTCTTTAATCTCAGTTAATTATTCTGAAAGAACACCCAAAGGAAATCAGGAAGCATATTCTTTGAGAGTTCCTGGAACTTGTCAGTGGAGAGTCTAGATGGGAGTTTAATTGAATGACGCTGCAAGCCTCTCTGTGAACGCAACATTTCAGTTAAATCTGGTTAGGCTGGACTGTGATGACATCATGCGCCAGATACTCCCAGGCTGCCGAGAACATGGTTTATGAACACACCACCGAGTCTGACCAAACGTTTCTGAAAATATACCGAAGGATAAGAGTGCACTCTCAGAAAATGTGATGGAGAATAATCCTGCTCAGAAAAGGAACTAAAACCATTCATACAGTGCCTACCAACTATAGCAGCTATAGGGAGAAAGAACTTCCCAGCTGGTGCTAGTGGCAAAGAACTCACCTGCCAGAGCAGGTGACGTAAGAGACACTGGGTCTGGAAGGTTCCCTGGAGGAGGACATGGCAACCCACTCCAGTGTTCTTGCCTGGAGAATCCCATGGACAGAGGGGCTGGTGGGCTACAGTCTATAGGGTCGCACAGAGTTGGACACAACTGAACCAACATAGCTTGTACTCAGAGAGAGAAAACGCACAGCAAAATTTCTGAGGGACATAAAATAAGAGTCATAGGTGGAAAACACACTATTGTAGAGCAGTTTTGATTATGTAAATATATGGGTTTGTTCTTATAACAAGCTGTAAATCAGTGCAATCTCAGTAATAAAAATACTTATGAATTGGAATTATATTAATTAACGTGACTATGCTGATTACTGGTAATGGATAATATTACTTAATGGAAACATGAGTGCAACAAGCATTATGTCCCAAGTGGTCACCTAGGTGCCTATTAATTACATATTAATATATATAATCCTCAAAACAATCTTTTAAGGTATGAATGATCATTAATATCATTTTATGGGGCTTCCCTGGTAACTCAGTGGTAAAGAGTTCGCCTGCCAATGTAGGCGACACAGGTTCGAGTCCTGATTCAGAAAGATTCCTTAGTTGCAGAGCAACTAAACCCACGAGCCACAACTATGGAGCCCATGGGCCGCAACTACTGAAGCCCGTGAGCCCTAGAGCCCGAGTTCCACAACAAGAGAAGTCACCGCAACAGGAAGCCTGCTCACGTCAACTAGAGAGGAGCCCCCACTCCCTGCAACTAGAGGAGAGCCTGCGGCAGCAGTGAAAACCCAGAATAGACCAAAATAAACAAATAAATACTTTTAAAAAGTATCATTTTATGGACAAGGTGTCTGAGGCACGGAGGGATTAATAACTTGCTCAAGGCCACACAGCTGCTGAGCGAGAAGCACCAGGGTTTGACCCGGGTCCTCTGGCTCCAGAGACCATTTCCGCCATCATCTCTTTTCACTGTCTCTAAATGGGAATAGCAATAAAAATTCAAATGGCATTTCTGAAGGCAGAATTGGATACAATTATTTGAGGGTTGATCTGGAATAATAACGCATGAAAAAGTAAGGAGGACATGGTTGAGGAGCGAGGACAGCAATTAGGAGAGAGTCTTGCTGTAAATAGTCAGATATATTTTAAACCTGCACTAAATGTATTCGCTTGTTCAACAAAAATTTACTGAGCACCGGCTCTTTGGCTGGCTAAGTTCTAGGTGCCGGCCACACAGTCATGACAAAAGCAGACCAAAGTCCCTATTCTCATGAAGCTTAAGTTTCTGTTGATGGAGGTAGACAAAGACGTCAACAATTAAATGCACAGACTGTCCAGTGGTAAGACATTCTATGAAGAAAATACAGTCAGAAAAGGGGATTATGTAAATATATGGGTTTGTTCTTATAACAAGCTGTAAATCAGTGCAATCTCAGTAATAAAAATACTTATGAATTGGAATTATATTAATTAACGTGACTATGCTGATTACTGGTAATGGATAATATTACTTAATGGAAACATGAGTGCAACAAGCATTATGTCCCAAGTGGTCACCTAGGTGCCTATTAATTACATATTAATATATATAATCCTCAAAACAATCTTTTAAGGTATGAATGATCATTAATATCATTTTATGGGGCTTCCCTGGTAACTCAGTGGTAAAGAGTTCGCCTGCCAATGTAGGCGACACAGGTTCGAGTCCTGATTCAGAAAGATTCCTTAGTTGCAGAGCAACTAAACCCACGAGCCACAACTATGGAGCCCATGGGCCGCAACTACTGAAGCCCGTGAGCCCTAGAGCCCGAGTTCCACAACAAGAGAAGTCACCGCAACAGGAAGCCTGCTCACGTCAACTAGAGAGGAGCCCCCACTCCCTGCAACTAGAGGAGAGCCTGCGGCAGCAGTGAAAACCCAGAATAGACCAAAATAAACAAATAAATACTTTTAAAAAGTATCATTTTATGGACAAGGTGTCTGAGGCACGGAGGGATTAATAACTTGCTCAAGGCCACACAGCTGCTGAGCGAGAAGCACCAGGGTTTGACCCGGGTCCTCTGGCTCCAGAGACCATTTCCGCCATCATCTCTTTTCACTGTCTCTAAATGGGAATAGCAATAAAAATTCAAATGGCATTTCTGAAGGCAGAATTGGATACAATTATTTGAGGGTTGATCTGGAATAATAACGCATGAAAAAGTAAGGAGGACATGGTTGAGGAGCGAGGACAGCAATTAGGAGAGAGTCTTGCTGTAAATAGTCAGATATATTTTAAACCTGCACTAAATGTATTCGCTTGTTCAACAAAAATTTACTGAGCACCGGCTCTTTGGCTGGCTAAGTTCTAGGTGCCGGCCACACAGTCATGACAAAAGCAGACCAAAGTCCCTATTCTCATGAAGCTTAAGTTTCTGTTGATGGAGGTAGACAAAGACGTCAACAATTAAATGCACAGACTGTCCAGTGGTAAGACATTCTATGAAGAAAAATACAGTCAGAAAAGGGGATAGAGAACATGGGAAGGGGAAGCTTTTTAAATATGGAGGGCAGGAAAGAACCCTTGATGAAATCACACTTGGGGGGAAAACAAATGAAAGAAGAGAGAGCGCAAACCATGAGGCTACCTGAGGGAAAGAGAGCCTGGCAGAGGAAACGGCAAGTGCAAAGGCCCTGGGGTATGAGGGTGCTTGCCATGGCTGTGGGATGGCAAGGAGGCCCAAGCAGCTGGAATGGTGAGCAGGTAGAGTGGCAGAAGACAGTGTCAGAGGAATAACGACAGGAGGAGGTTATCAGGGGATCCTGCTTTGAACTCTGAGTGACTAGGAAACATGACTTGATCTGATTTACATGGACTATAAAATGATCATCTGGCTGCTGTGTTGAGAAAAAGATAAATAACTCTTCCCAAAGAACAACAGTGAATTTCTGGCGGACAGATGACCCCGTGGGTTCACGTTTCTTGACTGGATATACCGGATGGAATAAACGGCTACGGGCATCTGAGACTGAGATCCCCAAAGCTAAGACTGATGAGTAAAACAGTGCTGGAAACCAGAGGGAAATGCCACCGACCTGAAGACCAGGACTGAGGAAACCTCAGGAGACACAGAGCGTTTCCCACCCTCTGGTACTTGGCCAGACCACCATCTATTCCCTAACACCGCTTTTTCTTTTTTAAAAATTTGGTTTAGTTATTTCTGGCTGTGCTGAACCTTCGCTGTTATGTGGGCTTTCTCTAGCTGCAGCGAGGTGGGGGTGATTCTTTGTCGCAGTGCACAGGCTTCTCATTGTCGTGCCTCCTCTCAGTACAGAGCACGGGCTCTGGGGCATGTGGGCTTTGGTAGCAGCAGCTCTTGGGCTCTAGAACATGGGCTTGGTTGTGGCACACTGGCTTACTTGTTCTGCGGCATGTGGCATCTTCTAGGGCCAAGGATCGAACCCAGGTCCCCTGCCCCGGCAGGTGGATTCCTAACCATGGCACCCCCAGAGAAGTCCCCTAAGGCCCTGTTCTGAGAAAGCAAGAGTACTTGTCCAGCCACTACCCAACCTGGCTCTTCTAACCAAGACATCAACCCTTGAAATCATGGGAGGGAGGGAGGAAATGGCCTCCTGGGAGACCTGGTACTCACAAGTTAAGTTATAAAGATGGCAGCTGGAGACAGGAATCCTGTGGGGAATGGTAGGAACTGTGATGTCTACGTATTCTATCAACCCACAGGACAGACTCAGTTCCAGATGTTGAAAGCATCTGCTTTTGTGGAGTTAGGACGAGATGAGATGACTCTGGGTGTGGAGTTGAGCTGGGAGAGCCCATCACAGGTCAGTGGGGGGATATTGAGCCACAGCCCCTGTGACAGGCCACAGACGTGAAACTTGCCTGCTTATCAGCACCCAGTCTGTATAGACCCAGCTTCATTTCGGGGCAGGAGAGGCCATTTGATATCTATAACAAAATGCTGAACGAAGTGTCTAATAAGAAATAGTTGATCTCCCTGGTGGTCCAGTGGATAAAGAGTTGGCCTTGCTATGCAAGGGGCACTGGTTTGATCCTTGGTCCGAGAAGATCCCACATGCCACAGAGCAGCTGGACTAGTGTGTCCAATTTTGAGCCACCACTCTGGAGCACATGCGCCCAGAGTCAGTGCTCTGCAGTGAGAGAGACTGCTACAATGGGAGGCCCACACAGGCCAAAGAATAAAAAGATGAATAAAAAAATAAATAAATAAAAAATCAATATAAAGAGGCCAAAATTAAAAAAGAGAGAAATAGTTGAACAGTTTGTGGATTCCATCACAAATTTCGTGTCCTTGGAAAATGTATGTGAAGTTCATCGTTGAATTTCCACACACACACACACACGCACAATACAATGCAATCATCATGCACAGACATCATCAAATAGATTAGGTCTTCACAAGTATTCTTTACAAAGACTATCACAAAGAAGAAAGGAAAAGTCAAACAGCAAATTTAATCTTCTTTTCATTAATTTACAGTATACAAGTATTCTAAACTACCAAGGACAATTTTAGATATTTCTTGGAGTACTAGGCTACCACTTAACATGTTGACCACACTGTTCTATGCATGAATCAAAGCATATCTAAGCGTCTATTCAGTTGCTTTGCTTTAAAAGAAGATGCCTAGAAGATCTAGGAAGATGTTTCAGGAAATGTAATATAGGAAAGACTTGTGCAATTCCACAATGAGCCCTACATACACAC
Source organism: Tragulus kanchil (assembly GCA_022376925.1). NCBI lineage: Eukaryota > Metazoa > Chordata > Mammalia > Artiodactyla > Tragulidae > Tragulus > Tragulus kanchil. Next base: position 8,755,512 of record JAIOJX010000002.1, on the reverse strand, counting down.
AATGGCTCAGTGGGTCAAACTTCTTCAACTGTTTTAATCAATAGTAATTATGAAGATGTTAATTTTTGGTAATACATATTTTCAATAGTAAGCTTAAGTGAAGTTAGAATTTTTGTTGTTAACTTCTGATCTTTTTTTAAGGAAAAAGTTTTTATTCTTTGAGTTTTATAGTCCTTGTAAATACCTAACTTGTAAATGAAAAACAACACATTCTGGGCAAGGAATTATTTTCCAAAGGTTGATTTTACTGACTAGCTACATTTTAGAAGGAATAATGATAGACCCAGTCTGTATAGACCCAGCTTCATTTCGGGCAGGAGGCCATTTGATATCTATAACAAAATGCTGAACAAGTGTCTAATAAGAAATAGTTGATCTCCCTGGTGGTCCAGTGGATAAAGAGTTGGCCTTGCTATGCAAGGGGCACTGGTTTGATCCTTGGTCCGAGAAGATCCCACATGCCACAGAGCAGCTGGACTAGTGTGTCCAATTTTGAGCCACCACTCTGGAGCACATGCGCCCAGAGTCAGTGCTCTGCAGTGAGAGAGACTGCTACAATGGGAGGCCCACACAGGCCAAAGAATAAAAAGATGAATAAAAAAATAAATAAATAAAAAATCAATATAAAGAGGCCAAAATTAAAAAAGAGAGAAATAGTTGAACAGTTTGTGGATTCCATCACAAATTTCGTGTCCTTGGAAAATGTATGTGAAGTTCATCGTTGAATTTCCACACACACACACACACACGCACAATACAATGCAATCATCATGCACAGACATCATCAAATAGATTAGGTCTTCACAAGTATTCTTTACAAAGACTATCACAAAGAAGAAAGGAAAAGTCAAACAGCAAATTTAATCTTCTTTTCATTAATTTACAGTATACAAGTATTCTAAACTACCAAGGACAATTTTAGATATTTCTTGGAGTACTAGGCTACCACTTAACATGTTGACCACACTGTTCTATGCATGAATCAAAGCATATCTAAGCGTCTATTCAGTTGCTTTGCTTTAAAAGAAGATGCCTAGAAGATCTAGGAAGATGTTTCAGGAAATGTAATATAGGAAAGACTTGTGCAATTCCACAATGAGCCCTACATACACACAATGGCTCAGTGGGTCAAACTTCTTCAACTGTTTTAATCAATAGTAATTATGAAGATGTTAATTTTTGGTAATACATATTTTCAATAGTAAGCTTAAGTGAAGTTAGAATTTTTGTTGTTAACTTCTGATCTTTTTTTAAGGAAAAAGTTTTTATTCTTTGAGTTTTATAGTCCTTGTAAATACCTAACTTGTAAATGAAAAACAACACATTCTGGGCAAGGAATTATTTTCCAAAGGTTGATTTTACTGACTAGCTACATTTTAGAAGGAATAATGATAGAGGCACATAAAAGAAATTATAGATGGAAATAATTATTAGTTAATAGTTTAATAATAATTTAAAAGGACTAATGATGGGGTAGTTTTACATTTTGAATGTTAAGATGTAAATGTTAAAGCAACATGTAAAACAGTGCTGCTTTAACATAGGAGTCTTAAAATCTTTTTTAAAAAGTATTTCTTGAATGTGTTATGATAATGCTTCCTTTTTTTTATGTTTTGGATTTTTGGCTGAGAGGCATGTGAGACCTTAGCTCCCCAGCCAGGGATCACACCCACACTCCCTGCATTGGAGGGCAAAGTCTTAACAACTAGACTACCAGGCAAGTCCCTACAATCTTAAAAAGTATATACAGCAAAGGAAAAAATGCAGCTCATAGTTCATTACTGAGAAAAAAAGAACCCTTCTGATTCTTTCTGTGTAAATCACCCATCTTCAAATATGCACTTCTAAAATGTTTTTCTCTAATAAGCCGTTTTTATGCTTTGCATGCGTATTTAACAGGGAAATTTTAATGTGAAAAAAACAGAAAGAATCATGGAAACAGATTGCTGTGTTTGTTTGAAAGACTCATGGACAGGAAGAGCAGAGGGCTTCTGGACAACCGCCTGGCGCCCTGTGAAAGGCACGAACTGCCTTGACTTCTTTTTAGCGACTAGCAGTTACCATTTCACCTGTGGCTTCTCCGTTAGAATGGAAATTAAAAAAAAAAAAAAAGGAGAAGAATCAAAGATGTTTCAGGAAAAATGTAAATATTTAGGAAAGACTTGTGCAATTCCACAATGAGCCCTACATACACACAATGGCTCAGTGGGTCAAACTTCTTCAACTGTTTTAATCAATAGTAATTATGAAGATGTTAATTTTTGGTAATACATATTTTCAATAGTAAGCTTAAGTGAAGTTAGAATTTTTGTTGTTAACTTCTGATCTTTTTTTAAGGAAAAAGTTTTTATTCTTTGAGTTTTATAGTCCTTGTAAATACCTAACTTGTAAATGAAAAACAACACATTCTGGGCAAGGAATTATTTTCCAAAGGTTGATTTTACTGACTAGCTACATTTTAGAAGGAATAATGATAGAGGCACATAAAAGAAATTATAGATGGAAATAATTATTAGTTAATAGTTTAATAATAATTTAAAAGGACTAATGATGGGGTAGTTTTACATTTTGAATGTTAAGATGTAAATGTTAAAGCAACATGTAAAACAGTGCTGCTTTAACATAGGAGTCTTAAAATCTTTTTTAAAAAGTATTTCTTGAATGTGTTATGATAATGCTTCCTTTTTTTTATGTTTTGGATTTTTGGCTGAGAGGCATGTGAGACCTTAGCTCCCCAGCCAGGGATCACACCCACACTCCCTGCATTGGAGGGCAAAGTCTTAACAACTAGACTACCAGGCAAGTCCCTACAATCTTAAAAAGTATATACAGCAAAGGAAAAAATGCAGCTCATAGTTCATTACTGAGAAAAAAAGAACCCTTCTGATTCTTTCTGTGTAAATCACCCATCTTCAAATATGCACTTCTAAAATGTTTTTCTCTAATAAGCCGTTTTTATGCTTTGCATGCGTATTTAACAGGGAAATTTTAATGTGAAAAAAACAGAAAGAATCATGGAAACAGATTGCTGTGTTTGTTTGAAAGACTCATGGACAGGAAGAGCAGAGGGCTTCTGGACAACCGCCTGGCGCCCTGTGAAAGGCACGAACTGCCTTGACTTCTTTTTAGCGACTAGCAGTTACCATTTCACCTGTGGCTTCTCCGTTAGAATGGAAATTAAAAAAAAAAAAAAAAAAAAGGAGAAGAATGCTGACCAGAGCGTCATTCGGCTGTCTGTGCAGAAGCACAGAGGTAAGGGAGTTACTGCTTAGGTTTCCCCGTGGGGTATTCTGATCAGTCCAGAAGCATTTCCTTCATTTGTTGCCGTCAACAAGGACAATGCGATGTGTTTGTTGTCTTATTGCCTGACAACAAATTGTATTTGCTGCTTTATGGCCTCCGAGTAAGAATACATAATTGATTACTCAGGATCAATCTGTTGTTTACAAAACTGGCTTTGGGACAATGAAGGATTGTTAAATTATTATAGAAACCTTATTGGTTAATCAGGTTTAGAATCTCTGTGTCCCCCAGGTCCCTTTACTTCCTCAAAAGGAAAAGCTCCTACGTACTGGTTTATCTGCCCTTCCCCTTTGAGACTTGAGTGACCCTACCCCCAGCTCCGGACATGAAATTGTTTCTTGTTGTTCAGTACTGACCCTCGAGACCCCGTGGGCTACAGCCTGTCAGGCCCCCCTCCGCCCTCCATGGTCTCCCCGAGTTTGCTCAAATTCCTGTCCGTTGAGTGGACGACGCTCTCTAGCCATCCCATCCCCTACCACCCCCTTCTCCTTTGGCCTTCCATCTTTCCCAGTATCATCTTTCTTAAGACCTGTATTAGGAAACAGAGGTACAGAGTTAGGTTAAGAAGTGGCCCAAAGCCACAGACCCAGCAAGCTCAATATTTATAATTCAATCACATTTTTGTATCTTGAGGGAGCCGAGGCCTCTGTGAGGTAGGCCAGTCTACCTTCTCTCAGAGGTACTTGTATGGAAAGTACTCAACACCCCGTGACAGGCATGCCCCGTGGTTTACATGGCCCACCCTGCCCCATCCTAGTCTGCAAGGCAGAAGAAGCCTGTGGCGACAGGACCTGCCGGCAGGACAGGTCACCCGGGCTCCGCTCTTCCTTCCCACGGTCCTTGCTCTCCTACCTGAGCTGGAGTGAGGGGATGTTTGGGCTCATTCAGCCAGAAGGACCTTGACCAGGAGTCATCATCATGAGCCCTGGTAGGTCAGGCTCCTTCAGGAACCAGCACAGCCCGAGTTGAGATAAATCCTAACGACGCGGCCTACCTTGGGCATGCAGACGACCAGGTGCCCTGTGGTCTGGGACCTCTTGGCAGAGCTGCTGTCAGGTTTGACCTCTGCAGGGAGGACAAGCTGAAATGGCTGAACGTGAACAGGAAGTGTGGACAGTGAGTGCACGTGATAGGAGGGGGTTCAAGAGATATTTTCCTTACAGATGTAAAATTCACCCTTCATAAAAAAAAAAATCTACTTAGACTTTTAGGAAAAAAAATAATATATGGGCTTCATATTTCACCAATTTTAATGAAGGTCTAAAGAACAATGAGTCCTAAATCATGATTGGTCCATTTATGATAACATGGCTGATAATGAATTTATAGATAAAACTTCATGTCATAAAACATCAACATAGTCCCATTTTAAAGTCTTTAGGTTATATCACATGAATGCTCAGAATCAACAAAACATACTATTTATAAAAATAATAAAATTACGGTTGCCATGAAGTGAACACATTTGATGATTTTAAATGTGTATATTATTGAAATATAATTTCAAGCCTAGGTTACTCATATACGACCATCTTATCAGGTCTGGAAAAAAGTTCCAACTAATCAGATACAAGTTAAAAATACTAATTTTACCAAAGTATGCAGTGGTTAGCAACCATTCCTGCTGAATACCCCTCCTGTTGTAACATTGTGAGTCTAAAAAAAACAGCACTCAGACTGGGTTTTTCTTCTCCTTTAAAACGAATTAAATTTCTTTTTTTTGAGGCAAGCGAGTTTGGTTGAAGGCTGAGCTCTCCAACAGTAAGAGCGCAAGGCATCACACTCACCTTTCCCTTGACTGTCACTCGCACGTAGGTTGGCTGCACGTCAACATCAATTAAAGAGGTGTCCATATACCTTCAAAATTCAACAAGCAAGTCTTGTAGTTTTTCAAAGACATTGAGTTGAGAGAAGTTCAAATACAGAATCATACTCACAAGGCCGTTTTAACCAAAGGAAGGTTATAATCTCCATACTTGCACAGGTCTTAGAATATTCATCTTAAATTAATTCCCAGACCACAGGAAATCCAGTATCTCAGCAATTTCATTTTTAGACCCACAAGTACACTTGGCATTGATTCCCCTCACCCCAAAATATCTGCGGCCTGAAACGCCAGAGGCTTGCATAAAATGGCTTGCTATGCTCTTTCATGAATATTTTACTTTAAGCCCCTAGGACTTATGTGAACAGCCAGGAGCGCAGGATCCACTAAGCGCGGCTTCCACGGGGCTCTGTGCTGTGCGCAGCTGCCCCGATGCATCCCTCCTGGAAGGCTGAGTCTCCTTTCCGCTCCGGGGCCTGTCCTGCCGGAAAACCCAGCCCTCCTCCCTCCAGGGCCGCGACCCCAGGATGGGGAGGCAACGGTTCTTTGACTGCCGGAGCCGGAGAAAGGTTTAGATTCCACCTCACTCATTCAAATGAGAAGTTTGGGCCAAATGATAATTTTTCTACGTGTGAAAATACTGATTGGGAATGTTTGAAAGCACAGCAGTGATAAATATATGAAAAAAAAGCCTTTAAGCGGTTATATCACATGAATGCTCAGAATCAACAAAACATACTATTTATAAAAATAATAAAATTACGGTTGCCATGAAGTGAACACATTTGATGATTTTAAATGTGTATATTATTGAAATATAATTTCAAGCCTAGGTTACTCATATACGACCATCTTATCAGGTCTGGAAAAAAGTTCCAACTAATCAGATACAAGTTAAAAATACTAATTTTACCAAAGTATGCAGTGGTTAGCAACCATTCCTGCTGAATACCCCTCCTGTTGTAACATTGTGAGTCTAAAAAAAACAGCACTCAGACTGGGTTTTTCTTCTCCTTTAAAACGAATTAAATTTCTTTTTTTTGAGGCAAGCGAGTTTGGTTGAAGGCTGAGCTCTCCAACAGTAAGAGCGCAAGGCATCACACTCACCTTTCCCTTGACTGTCACTCGCACGTAGGTTGGCTGCACGTCAACATCAATTAAAGAGGTGTCCATATACCTTCAAAATTCAACAAGCAAGTCTTGTAGTTTTTCAAAGACATTGAGTTGAGAGAAGTTCAAATACAGAATCATACTCACAAGGCCGTTTTAACCAAAGGAAGGTTATAATCTCCATACTTGCACAGGTCTTAGAATATTCATCTTAAATTAATTCCCAGACCACAGGAAATCCAGTATCTCAGCAATTTCATTTTTAGACCCACAAGTACACTTGGCATTGATTCCCCTCACCCCAAAATATCTGCGGCCTGAAACGCCAGAGGCTTGCATAAAATGGCTTGCTATGCTCTTTCATGAATATTTTACTTTAAGCCCCTAGGACTTATGTGAACAGCCAGGAGCGCAGGATCCACTAAGCGCGGCTTCCACGGGGCTCTGTGCTGTGCGCAGCTGCCCCGATGCATCCCTCCTGGAAGGCTGAGTCTCCTTTCCGCTCCGGGGCCTGTCCTGCCGGAAAACCCAGCCCTCCTCCCTCCAGGGCCGCGACCCCAGGATGGGGAGGCAACGGTTCTTTGACTGCCGGAGCCGGAGAAAGGTTTAGATTCCACCTCACTCATTCAAATGAGAAGTTTGGGGCCAAATGATAATTTTTCTACGTGTGAAAATACTGATTGGGAATGTTTGAAAGCACAGCAGTGACTCAAAAATCATAAACATTAAGGCAGGTCCGACCGTGCAGGGGCGACAGGCTCAGGCTGGACTTGGGCCACACAGACGTGTGAGGACGGACCCCCCACCCCTCCCACTTGATTACCTTGGAGCGTACCCCTTCACCTTTCTAAGCCTCTGTCGCCTCACCTGTGAAGGGAGAATACAGGCAGAGCCTGCTCCCTGAGATTGCTGTGTGTATTTTATCACGATGAAAAAACGCAATGCCGGGCGGAGGCCTGCGGGCTCCCACTTCTGACGTCCGCAATTACCTGTGCTTACTCTGAGAAGACTCACTCCGCCCCCCGCCCAGGTCCCTGGGTTACGGAGAGACTAAATAAGACAGAGCAAGTCATAAAATCCCTCAGAAGGAGAGATGCCTTTGCTACAGTCCGTAGATGTGAGTGTCCGTGGACTCCGTCATCAGGAAGCACTCGACCGTCCGCTCAGTCCTGGCGTCACTGAGCTCCCAACGGGCGTCGGGCACTGTTCCAGGTGCTGGAGGCACAACAGGGGGGACCAAACCCGAGCTTCTGCCTCGATGAGCCATTTTCCGAAATCCAAGGAAATTCAGAGTGTGTCAGGTGGGAATCAGGGAGAGAGAGAGGTGGAAGGAAGCACTGGGGTGGGGCAGGCAGCGGTCCAGCCGGGAAGGATGGAAGGAGATGGCAGAGAGGCCCCTGACGGAGTGAAACCTGAATGGAGGCCTGAGGGGAGGGGACCTGGGAGAGGGAGGCACCAGGACAAGGACCCTCGGGCATCAGCCCTAAGAAGAGAGGGACACAGGCCGAGGCAGGCGGCTGGACAAAGGTCCTGGGGCATCGTGTGCCTGAAAGGGCTGGACAAGCAGAAGGTCCCTGCATGTGGCGCCAGCTTGCACCTCCTGGAAGGCTGAGTCTCCTTTCCGCTCCGGGGCCTGTCCTGCCGGAAAACCCAGCCCTCCTCCCTCCAGGGCCGCGACCCCAGGATGGGGAGGCAACGGTTCTTTGACTGCCGGAGCCGGAGAAAGGTTTAGATTCCACCTCACTCATTCAAATGAGAAGTTTGGGGCCAAATGATAATTTTTCTACGTGTGAAAATACTGATTGGGAATGTTTGAAAGCACAGCAGTGACTCAAAAATCATAAACATTAAGGCAGGTCCGACCGTGCAGGGGCGACAGGCTCAGGCTGGACTTGGGCCACACAGACGTGTGAGGACGGACCCCCCACCCCTCCCACTTGATTACCTTGGAGCGTACCCCTTCACCTTTCTAAGCCTCTGTCGCCTCACCTGTGAAGGGAGAATACAGGCAGAGCCTGCTCCCTGAGATTGCTGTGTGTATTTTATCACGATGAAAAAACGCAATGCCGGGCGTAGGCCTGCGGGCTCCCACTTCTGACGTCCGCAATTACCTGTGCTTACTCTGAGAAGACTCACTCCGCCCCCCGCCCAGGTCCCTGGGTTACGGAGAGACTAAATAAGACAGAGCAAGTCATAAAATCCCTCAGAAGGAGAGATGCCTTTGCTACAGTCCGTAGATGTGAGTGTCCGTGGACTCCGTCATCAGGAAGCACTCGACCGTCCGCTCAGTCCTGGCGTCACTGAGCTCCCAACGGGCGTCGGGCACTGTTCCAGGTGCTGGAGGCACAACAGGGGGGACCAAACCCGAGCTTCTGCCTCGATGAGCCATTTTCCGAAATCCAAGGAAATTCAGAGTGTGTCAGGTGGGAATCAGGGAGAGAGAGAGGTGGAAGGAAGCACTGGGGTGGGGCAGGCAGCGGTCCAGCCGGGAAGGATGGAAGGAGATGGCAGAGAGGCCCCCCTGACGGAGTGAAACCTGAATGGAGGCCTGAGGGGGAGGGGGACCTGGGGAGAGGGAGGCACCAGGACAAGGACCCTCGGGCATCAGCCCTAAGAAGAGAGGGACACAGGCCGAGGCAGGCGGCTGGACAAAGGTCCTGGGGCATCGGTGTGCCTGAAAGGGCTGGACAAGCAGAAGGTCCCTGCATGTGGATCCTGAAGTCAGCAGCAAGATGGAGGGAGGGAGCCAGGACCTGGCATCTTCGAGGAACGAGGCAGATGGCCAGGTGTCTTTAAGGGACTCGGTAAGGAAAGGTGGAAGGTGCTGTAGGCTGCTGGGGGAGTGTCACGGCCAGGCAGAGGCGGGGTGGAGCAGCCCTCAGGAGGCAGGGGTGAGGCGCAGGAAGAGAGGGCGGGGGCGGAGCCAGTCGGGACTCAGGAGGCCATAAAGAGGCTGCTAGTTCACCTTTCAGAATTCGAGGGACAGCCACTGACAAGGAAAACAGAAAGACGTGCCAGTCAGTAGACCCTGAGAGAGTGTCTTTACCTGTACACGGCCAAGTCCAGGACGACCCGGTGGTGCCTCTCATCATCCTTCAATGTGAAGTCAAGCCTGGGGAACAATCCATTTGGGAAAAAAAAGAAAAGAGAATGTCTCCAGTGATACTTGATAGATAACCCCATGCTAGAATTCAAAGGAACTTTGATAATAACTGTATCCTCATCTTCAGCGGCAGACTTTTTTGATGGTCGGCCAACGAAAACTGTGTTAGTTTAACAATTTCTACAGAGACCTACAACATGTTCATAAATGTTTCCTATTTACGTTGTTTCAGTGTGAGAATCTTAAACTCGACACAAAGACTCAGCATCTCTGCAGAGACAGAGACACCTGGTGGTTAAAGTTTTCTTCGGTTCCACTCTTGTTGGCTAGGAGCAAACTGTAACACGGAGCGATTGGGCGACCATATGGTGCTTGTGCCTGCCAGTTTCATCAGGGCCCCGGGGAAGGCACAACAGGGGACCAAACCCGAGCTTCTGCCTCAAAGGGGAAAAGAATTCAGAGTGTGTCAGGTGGGAATCAGAGAGAGAGGTGGAAGGAAGCACTGGGGTGGGGCAGGCAGCGGTCCAGCCGTGAAGGATGGAAGGAGATGGCAGAGAGGCCCCCCTGACGGAGTGAAACCTGAATGGAGGCCTGAGGGGGAGGGGGACCTGGGGAGAGGGAGGCACCAGGACAAGGACCCTCGGGCATCAGCCCTAAGAAGAGAGGGACACAGGCCGAGGCAGGCGGCTGGACAAAGGTCCTGGGGCATCGGTGTGCCTGAAAGGGCTGGACAAGCAGAAGGTCCCTGCATGTGGATCCTGAAGTCAGCAGCAAGATGGAGGGAGGGAGCCAGGACCTGGCATCTTCGAGGAACGAGGCAGATGGCCAGGTGTCTTTAAGGGACTCGGTAAGGAAAGGTGGAAGGTGCTGTAGGCTGCTGGGGGAGTGTCACGGCCAGGCAGAGGCGGGGTGGAGCAGCCCTCAGGAGGCAGGGGTGAGGCGCAGGAAGAGAGGGCGGGGGCGGAGCCAGTCGGGACTCAGGAGGCCATAAAGAGGCTGCTAGTTCACCTTTCAGAATTCGAGGGACAGCCACTGACAAGGAAAACAGAAAGACGTGCCAGTCAGTAGACCCTGAGAGAGTGTCTTTACCTGTACACGGCCAAGTCCAGGACGACCCGGTGGTGCCTCTCATCATCCTTCAATGTGAAGTCAAGCCTGGGGAACAATCCATTTGGGAAAAAAAAGAAAAGAGAATGTCTCCAGTGATACTTGATAGATAACCCCATGCTAGAATTCAAAGGAACTTTGATAATAACTGTATCCTCATCTTCAGCGGCAGACTTTTTTGATGGTCGGCCAACGAAAACTGTGTTAGTTTAACAATTTCTACAGAGACCTACAACATGTTCATAAATGTTTCCTATTTACGTTGTTTCAGTGTGAGAATCTTAAACTCGACACAAAGACTCAGCATCTCTGCAGAGACAGAGACACCTGGTGGTTAAAGTTTTCTCTTCGGTTCCACTCTTGTTGGCTAGGAGCAAACTGTAACACGGAGCGATTGCCGGACGACCATATGGTGCTTGTGCCTGCCGTCATCCAGCAGTGCAGTTCCTTAAGTTTTAAACAGTCCTGTTTTTTTCCTTCTCCGTCAGGAACCTTTCTGTCGCCCCAGAAATGCTGCCCATCACCTATAACCTCCACCTTACAGAAGAAGCAGCGGCTCAGAGAGGCTGACGTAGCTGGGAGAGAGGTCACGTGCGTCTGGAAGGCAGGATCGCAGAGTCTTTCAGCTGGACGCTGAGGTTGAGTTCTGCGTGTAACTTCCGTGCTCCCGATGCACTACTCAGAACTACTTGGTCAATTTTATTTTGAGTATTTCACTTATCACGGTATTCTGTAAAGTACATAACCCAAACCATACTAAAGGATGCAGGCTAAATTGTTTGCGGAAATGTTCCGTTAGCCTTAGATTTGCTGCCAAGGGTGTCCCCTTGCAGAGGCCATTCTCACTACTTTCAGCAACCCTGCGTGGCTCATTCAAGTGATCAAACAAAATGACATCCTCATGAAGTTCATCCCGTGGCCAGGTATCTTTTCCCTAGAGCAAACATGACACTGAACCTTTGACCAACACCACACACTCTGCGTCTTCAAGTCTCCACTTGACCTCCCTTACTTGGGCTCATTCATGTTCAGGGCTCTCCCGTCCTCAGTGACCAGCATCCTGGGCGGCTTCACTTTCTTCTTCTTTTCACTTAGTGATGGGGATGGGCAGGAACAAGGGGCGAGGGAGAGAAAAAGAAATTATATAAAAGCAATTAACATATGAGACAGTGTAAGAAAAATGAACGGGGTATTGGTGAATACATCGACAATTCACTGTGACGAGGTCGCTGACATAGGTCTAATCGAGAACCCCATGCTAGAATTCAAAGGAACTTTGATAATAACTGTATCCTCATCTTCAGCGGCAGACTTTTTTGATGGTCGGCCAACGAAAACTGTGTTAGTTTAACAATTTCTACAGAGACCTACAACATGTTCATAAATGTTTCCTATTTACGTTGTTTCAGTGTGAGAATCTTAAACTCGACACAAAGACTCAGCATCTCTGCAGAGACAGAGACACCTGGTGGTTAAAGTTTTCTCTTCGGTTCCACTCTTGTTGGCTAGGAGCAAACTGTAACACGGAGCGATTGCCGGACGACCATATGGTGCTTGTGCCTGCCGTCATCCAGCAGTGCAGTTCCTTAAGTTTTAAACAGTCCTGTTTTTTTCCTTCTCCGTCAGGAACCTTTCTGTCGCCCCAGAAATGCTGCCCATCACCTATAACCTCCACCTTACAGAAGAAGCAGCGGCTCAGAGAGGCTGACGTAGCTGGGAGAGAGGTCACGTGCGTCTGGAAGGCAGGATCGCAGAGTCTTTCAGCTGGACGCTGAGGTTGAGTTCTGCGTGTAACTTCCGTGCTCCCGATGCACTACTCAGAACTACTTGGTCAATTTTATTTTGAGTATTTCACTTATCACGGTATTCTGTAAAGTACATAACCCAAACCATACTAAAGGATGCAGGCTAAATTGTTTGCGGAAATGTTCCGTTAGCCTTAGATTTGCTGCCAAGGGTGTCCCCTTGCAGAGGCCATTCTCACTACTTTCAGCAACCCTGCGTGGCTCATTCAAGTGATCAAACAAAATGACATCCTCATGAAGTTCATCCCGTGGCCAGGTATCTTTTCCCTAGAGCAAACATGACACTGAACCTTTGACCAACACCACACACTCTGCGTCTTCAAGTCTCCACTTGACCTCCCTTACTTGGGCTCATTCATGTTCAGGGCTCTCCCGTCCTCAGTGACCAGCATCCTGGGCGGCTTCACTTTCTTCTTCTTTTCACTTAGTGATGGGGATGGGCAGGAACAAGGGGCGAGGGAGAGAAAAAGAAATTATATAAAAGCAATTAACATATGAGACAGTGTAAGAAAAATGAACGGGGTATTGGTGAATACATCGACAATTCACTGTGACGAGGTCGCTGACTGGGAATCGACAGTCGAACCAGATTTCTGTGTGATTACATCCCTATCTGGAAAGCGAAAATGTGACCCAAATGACTTGCCAGATAATTCGAATGGGGGAGAAAAACTCCTTTTCATGAAACAGCTATGAATATTTAAATTAGTCTATTTTACACATGATTTACTCAGCTAACTGTTAGTTCTCCATTTGTGTGTACAGCTTCTACTTTAGTTAAAATGACAGTTTTTAAAACGCCAAATAGAATCTATTTTATAGCAATAAAAATAGTTACAGAAGGATCTATGTAAAAGGATGTCTACTGTAATGTCGTCTGCAGCGGCCAGACCCTGGAACCCTCGTGAGTGCCCATCAATGGAGGTGTGATTGGACTGACCGTGGTACATCCACGCAATGAAGTGTTTTGCAGCTATTACAAAATACCTTCACTCTTTACCTATGGGTCTAAAAAGTTACAGAAAAGTGTGGATGATGATTTAGCGAGAACAGGTACGTAGAATAGAATTCATTTTTTGTTTTTTAAAAAGAGCCCTCCCCCAATCCCACATGTGCAGATATCGTTTCTGTGCCCGTAGAGGCGGGCTGGACCCAAGCCTGCTAACTGACTCCCACGATCACGGAGGGGTAGAGATCAGGAGGAAGACAAATGGAGCAGACCAAAAATTCATGGAATTCCATAAAAGAAAATGTCGGACGTAAATTCTGTTTATTTAAAACACTGAAAATACATGAAACCTTTTAAAAGTCGTATATGGATAAGCTCTAGAAGATCAGAGGGACAAATGTGTTTAAATGACAGAACTGTAGGCGATTCATTGTTTTGGATTTCTATTGTCCTTTTAATATAGATTTTGTGTGAGTTAACTATTTTAGAATATAAACTGATTCATATTCATTTCTGAATGTATTCAGTTTCTGCATCTGACGCTGGGTTCTCACGTTCAGTCAAGTTCACGTGTCTGTGGACTACTCTGATCTTCAATGACATCAGACAATTAAGGGCCAACATCTCAGGGACCCGTTGATTGGGGTAGACTACAGCACTCTGAACAGAATGACTTGGATAACTAGTCTCTCTAAACCAGACCATGCTACTACTTGATACACTTACAGTTGTTAAAAACCTAAGGACGTACAAACAAAACCCTACTTAAAACGCCAGAATTCAGGACATTCTAAAGAAGGTAGTCTGGTATTCACAAACGGTAGTAGATACATGTCAACAAAAAGATACAGGAAGTTCGGAAAGGCATAGTCTGTGTGTGGCGGCCAGCACAGATGGAACACAGATAATGGGTAGAACAGTGTGCAAGCGTGAAAATATATTCCATCACTCTTGAGGATAGGAAAAAATAGAGTACCTTAATCTTTCTTGGTCTTTCCGTTGTTTTTCCATATGTCTCAGAGTTTCCAGTCTGGATTCAGGAGTGTAAGGAGAGGGCTTATTCCAGAACTCCAGGTCGTCGTCTCTGTCACCTAATTCCTTTTTCTTGCATTGTCCTTCTTGTGTTTCTGGTGTCTGAATGTGGTCTTTGCTCTCTTCAGAAGATGGGCTGGGAACAAACACAGGGCACATTCACACCAGTGATGTCTGAGTTCCATCCCGAACGCAGCCCCTTAAATATTGTATATGCTTTTTTTATGTTATCTTCTTACACTTGAACGACAAAATGTGTCTGGAAGACAGCCTGTCCGAGCCAAGCTGGAGAACTCAGTGCCACAGCAGGCCTACCTATCACCAGGAAGGCGGCAGTGATCGGACTCAAGGGGGCACAGACCCGGCGGAGGTGAGTCCTCCAGGGAGAGTATGACACAGTTTGGTCCCCCGGGCTACCTCCAGAGTCACCCAGTCAGTTGGGGCCCAGGACTCTTGCTGTACAGTGTGTCATGGGAGGTTCTCATGATTAGACACACTCAGGGACCACTGGCCTTGGCCATCGTCCCCACCACTCCATTCTTCACACGGCTCCCGGAGGACCCTTTCTGAACACGTTGATCATATCTTCCAGGTTCTTTAATGATTCTGTCTCTAAAATTCTCTGCCTTGGAGCCCTGATCTGTGGGTCAGATAAGCACGTCGGGAACTAAGACATCAGACAATTAAGGGCCAACATCTCAGGGACCCGTTGATTGGGGTAGACTACAGCACTCTGAACAGAATGACTTGGATAACTAGTCTCTCTAAACCAGACCATGCTACTACTTGATACACTTACAGTTGTTAAAAACCTAAGGACGTACAAACAAAACCCTACTTAAAACGCCAGAATTCAGGACATTCTAAAGAAGGTAGTCTGGTATTCACAAACGGTAGTAGATACATGTCAACAAAAAGATACAGGAAGTTCGGAAAGGCATAGTCTGTGTGTGGCGGCCAGCACAGATGGAACACAGATAATGGGTAGAACAGTGTGCAAGCGTGAAAATATATTCCATCACTCTTGAGGATAGGAAAAAATAGAGTACCTTAATCTTTCTTGGTCTTTCCGTTGTTTTTCCATATGTCTCAGAGTTTCCAGTCTGGATTCAGGAGTGTAAGGAGAGGGCTTATTCCAGAACTCCAGGTCGTCGTCTCTGTCACCTAATTCCTTTTTCTTGCATTGTCCTTCTTGTGTTTCTGGTGTCTGAATGTGGTCTTTGCTCTCTTCAGAAGATGGGCTGGGAACAAACACAGGGCACATTCACACCAGTGATGTCTGAGTTCCATCCCGAACGCAGCCCCTTAAATATTGTATATGCTTTTTTTATGTTATCTTCTTACACTTGAACGACAAAATGTGTCTGGAAGACAGCCTGTCCGAGCCAAGCTGGAGAACTCAGTGCCACAGCAGGCCTACCTATCACCAGGAAGGCGGCAGTGATCGGACTCAAGGGGGCACAGACCCGGCGGAGGTGAGTCCTCCAGGGAGAGTATGACACAGTTTGGTCCCCCGGGCTACCTCCAGAGTCACCCAGTCAGTTGGGGCCCAGGACTCTTGCTGTACAGTGTGTCATGGGAGGTTCTCATGATTAGACACACTCAGGGACCACTGGCCTTGGCCATCGTTCCCCACCACTCCATTCTTCACACGGCTCCCGGAGGACCCTTTCTGAACACGTTGATCATATCTTCCAGGTTCTTTAATGATTCTGTCTCTAAAATTCTCTGCTGGGCTATATGAGATTGCCTGTGGTATGACCTCTATGTACTCCATTTTTCGTGGATGACTTTGGATTTCTAGCTTTTTATGGTAAAGGTTTCCTGGTGGCTCTGCTTCAAGTAACCTGTCTACCAATGCAGGAGACATGGATTTGATCCCTGGCTTGGGAAGATCCCCTGGAGTAGGGCAGGGCAACTCACTCCAGTATTCTTGCCTGGAGAATCCCATGGACGGAGGAGCCTGGGGGGCTACAGTCCCTGGGGTTATAAAGAGTCAGACACGACTTAGCAATCAAAAAACATGGTAGTGGTTCTCTACTCTCTTTTTTAATTCATGTTTTTTTGGGCTATCAAAGAATTAAACAATGTTTCCCCAACCCAGGGATTGAACCTGCGTCTCCTGTATTGTAGGCAGATTCTTTACCACTGAGCCGCCAGGGAAGCCTCTGTGTGTGTGTGTGTGTGTGTGTGTGCTTCTCTTGATGCACGGGATTAGAATTAACAGAGTTTTCAATACTAAACCATCCTCAAATTTCTAGAATAAATTCACTTTGTCCATAGTTTATTTTCAATTTTTTAATTGAAGTATGGCTGATTCACTGTAAATCAGCCATACTTCAATAAAAAATCCAAATTCTAATCTTTTTGTAAAGATTTGGCTGATTCTAAAATTCTCACAGAAGAGTAAAAAAGAGACAAGAAGTATCAAGATCATTTTGAAACAGGAGAGTATCTCCTACCAAAAGTCATGATTCATAGAAATTAAGACTGTGTGGCAGTACTCCCCTGGAAGAACCTAGGGAGCCCAGAAATGGGCCCATGAATCATGAGAGGAGCAAAGGCCATACGGGAGAAGAACAGGACTTTAATAAACGAGGCCGAGACAGACAAGCCTGCGGGGGGACGACTAGCACCCTACCCGACACTGTTGTCAAAAGTTAACCCCAAGGGCTTCCCTGGTGGTCCAGTGGGTAAGGACACCGCCTTGCAGTGCAAGGGGCACCGGTTCCATCCCTGGCCTGGGAAGATCCCACGTGCCGCGGAGCGGCTGGACTGATGTGTCCAATCACCGAGCCGGAGCTCTGGAGCGCATGTGCCCAGAGCCGGTGCTCTATGACAACAGAGGCCACTGCGATGGGAGGCCCACAGGAGCCAAAGAACAAAGATGGATGCAAATAGATAAATGAAAGTCCAATAGAAGTAGCCCCCCGCACCCATACACAAAAGTTAACCTTAGATAGATAGATAGGACATTGGGGTACTGAAAATTTTCATAAATAAGATCATAATGTATACAATAAGTTAGCTACATTAATACTTCTAAATTCTAGAAAACAAAAGCACTTATTAAAATTTGAAGAAAAGTCACAGGCTGTGAGAAGGTATTTGCAAACTTCGGAACCACTAAGGAATTTGCATCTAGAATGTAAAAGAGCTGTAAATCAATAAGATAAACAACAACTTTACAATTTACTTGAGATAGGTGGAGGTCCTGAACAGAAGAAATCTAAATAGCCCATAAACGTATAGGAAGACATTTAAGATATTGAAACTCACTCTTAATTCCAGAAATGCAAATTAAAACATAAGATACGATTTAACAACCAATGTGACTGGTCAGCATTTTAAAACTCACATTATCTACTATTGGCAAAAGATTAGGAATTCTCCAATACTGCTGTTAGATGAGCTTAAATTAGTACGTTTAAAAAAAAAATTGGGTAAAGCATATAAAGTTGTAAAGATGTTTATAATTAATCTGTGGAAGCATCACTGCTGAATACACTACAGAAACTTCCATACCTGCCCAAGGAGACCTGTGCACCATTGTGTGGAAAAGACGAGAAACAGAAAACCACAGCTACCCAAACCTAAACAGCTACCCAAAGAGGGCCGGCTGCCTCAGGGCTGGTCTTCAGCTGACCCCACCCTCCCCCTCTCCCTCCCTCTCTGCTTTCCTTCCCCCTTTGGTCTCAAACTAGGGCCACAGAGATTGTTGCTGCATATTCTAATCTGTCAGGGCCAACGGATTACTCACTGTTAAATATTTTGAATACCAGCTTTGGGATAAATTGTGAATTACTCATTCGATGGAATTTTATTCCACAGGCAAGAATAAATGAACTGGTCCTATATGTCTTCGTATGCATAAATCCCCTAAACATAATACTGAATGAAGAGCAAAACTGTAGAAAGACATCATTCATGCTTAAACAAAAAAAGGCTTCCCTGGTGGTCCAGTGGGTAAAGAGTTCACACTGCAGTGCGGGGAGGGGCCGGTTCCATCCCTGGCCTGGGAAGATCCCACATGCCAGGGAATGGCTGGACCGCTGTGTTCAATTACGAGCAAGCGCTCTCGAGCGCATGTGCCCAGAGCCAGTGCTCTGCGACGAGAGAGGCCACTGCCATTAATAGGAGGCCCACACAGGCCAAAGAACAAAGATGGATGCAAATAAATAAATGAAAGACCAACGAAAGAGGCCAAAATTTTTTAAAAAAGAAAAAAATCCCATAAAACTACTATTGTTTGAGGAGGCATAATTATGTAGTAAATATATTACAATATGGATGGGATTGACATTGTATCAAACACGCCCTAACTTTAGGATAGTGGACACCACAGCATGAAAGGGAGTGCGGTAGGGGAGAAATACTTAAGGAGCTTCTGCTCTGTTGATATTTTGTTTCTTGTTAGAAAAAAAAAAAAGGTCCAAAGCAAACATGCAAACCGTTGACATTTATTAAGTGGATGGTGGAGTCAAAGCTGCCTATTTATTTTTTTTAACATTTATGTACATCTGAAATACTTTTTATTATTTTCTCAAGTTTAAGAGATTCTGTTATCAAGATATTGAAAGCTTTTGTCGTATGGAATCAAATCACTGGCTATAGTTGCCCAAAAAGCACAGATCTAGAAACCATACCTGCCCAAGGAGACCTGTGCACCATTGTGTGGAAAAGACGAGAAACAGAAAACCACAGCTACCCAAACCTAAACAGCTACCCAAAGAGGGCCGGCTGCCTCAGGGCTGGTCTTCAGCTGACCCCACCCTCCCCCTCTCCCTCCCTCTCTGCTTTCCTTCCCCCTTTGGTCTCAAACTAGGGCCACAGAGATTGTTGCTGCATATTCTAATCTGTCAGGGCCAACGGATTACTCACTGTTAAATATTTTGAATACCAGCTTTGGGATAAATTGTGAATTACTCATTCGATGGAATTTTATTCCACAGGCAAGAATAAATGAACTGGTCCTATATGTCTTCGTATGCATAAATCCCCTAAACATAATACTGAATGAAGAGCAAAACTGTAGAAAGACATCATTCATGCTTAAACAAAAAAAGGCTTCCCTGGTGGTCCAGTGGGTAAAGAGTTCACACTGCAGTGCGGGGAGGGGCCGGTTCCATCCCTGGCCTGGGAAGATCCCACATGCCAGGGAATGGCTGGACCGCTGTGTTCAATTACGAGCAAGCGCTCTCGAGCGCATGTGCCCAGAGCCAGTGCTCTGCGACGAGAGAGGCCACTGCCATTAATAGGAGGCCCACACAGGCCAAAGAACAAAGATGGATGCAAATAAATAAATGAAAGACCAACGAAAGAGGCCAAAATTTTTTAAAAAAGAAAAAAATCCCATAAAACTACTATTGTTTGAGGAGGCATAATTATGTAGTAAATATATTACAATATGGATGGGATTGACATTGTATCAAACACGCCCTAACTTTAGGATAGTGGACACCACAGCATGAAAGGGAGTGCGGTAGGGGAGAAATACTTAAGGAGCTTCTGCTCTGTTGATATTTTGTTTCTTGTTAGAAAAAAAAAAAAGGTCCAAAGCAAACATGCAAACCGTTGACATTTATTAAGTGGATGGTGGAGTCAAAGCTGCCTATTTATTTTTTTTAACATTTATGTACATCTGAAATACTTTTTATTATTTTCTCAAGTTTAAGAGATTCTGTTATCAAGATATTGAAAGCTTTTGTCGTATGGAATCAAATCACTGGCTATAGTTGCAATTCCCTTAAAATAAGCAAGCGTGAAAAATTCATGTTTGTAAAAACGACCAATTAGAGGCTTATTAATCACATTAAAAATGTATTCATTATATAATTCACAAAATAGAACACCTTATGCAATCCAAATTACTCCACTTATAACAACGTGATTTGCATTTAACTTTTCAAAAATATTCCTACTTTCTAAATCAAAGTACACCTGTTAATTCAGCTTTCCTGTGCATCTTTTAGAGAGGATTAACTGAGGGTAATTTTAGATGCAAATTAAAGCTGCTAGTTTGGAAAGATGGCTTTTTTCCCCCAAGGGAAGAAAGCCTCACAGAATGGTCATAGACAGTTGGACGATCTTACGGGGTCCTCCCCAAAATTCACATCATAATTTATTTTTCAAATCAGTCTTCTGGAATCTAAGTTACACTGTGTAAACACCTGGGGAAGAGAACTTCTCTTAAATGAAAGGTTTACTTTGGACCCCAGTTCCCTAGAAGCACACTGGCAACCTACAGGCCAGCACCGTGGTCTGTGCACCAGCGTCCCTCAAAACTCGCGTGACTTACTCGCCTCTGCTCCCCTCCTGCTGCGGCTTCCTCTGAGCCTCCTCCTTGTCCCTGGCTCGCTGCAGGCAGTAAGCTTCCTCCTGCTCCCTGATTTGTTGCTCAACGACAGGGAAGTCCTGTAAGGCCTGAATCCTTTCTGAACGCTCAATTTCTTTACCATCCAACCACTGGAATAACAACAACAGCAGTCAACACAGGGCATTTACCCCAAAGCTGCAATATGAATCTGCCCCAGATGGACTTTACTTGCAAGATTAGAAATAATAACTAAGGCACTGTAGGGATATGGAGTTGAAAACAAAGTAAATGAAGGGGGACTACCTGAAACTTTGATCTAAAGCAATGCTCTCCTTCATGCAATGAATACAGTTTACAAAGCATCCTATGGGTCATAAGAATAAGAAGGTCTTGCGTGGAAACTCGTTTTTCATGACAAGCTCTCGCGATATATTAATTGCATAGCTGTTCACTGTGTAAAGACCTTCAGTGCCTCAGGTCCTAAGTGCTGCCTATGAAAGAGGGCCTTGGACAGGACACAAAACGGAGCTCTAATGCAAATGAGCCCAGGATCCAACCCCCACCTTGATCTAGAGTTTCTAGCCTCCAGAACAAGGAGATAAATTCCTGGAGTTCAAGCCACCCTGTTTGTGGAACTTTGTTATCACGGTCCTGGGAAAGTAAGTAGTGGTGAACCTGTGTGCAGGGAGGGCATGGAGACACAGGCATAGAGAAAGGGCACAGAGGGGAGGGGGAGGGTGGCGTGAACTGCGAGAGCAGTGCTGACATCTGTCCACCACCAGGGGTAAACCCACCAGGGCTCGCGGGAGCTGCCGCGGGGCAGAGGGCGCTCAGCTCCGCGCTTCTTATGACAGAGGCATGCGATGGGAAGGAGGCTCAGGACGGAGGGGACAGGACCAATTGATTATGGCTGATTGATGTTGCTGTGTGGCAGAAGCCAAGGTGACATTGTAAAGCAATTTTCTTCCCGTTAAAATAAATTCTAAAGTCTATCAGTCTATTTTTAAATACTAGTAAACACATTTCCGAGGGTTTCCCTGGTGGCTCAGATGGTAAAGGATCCACCTGCAATGCAGGAGACCTGGGGTTGATCCCTGGGTGGGGCAGATCCCCTGGAGGAGGGCATGGCAACCCACTCCAGTCTTCTTGCCTGTAGAATCCCCACGGACAGGAGCCTGGCGGGCTGCGGCCCCTGAGATCCGGAAGAGGCAGACACAACTGAGCGACGAAGCAGAGCACAGACACTTCGTGAGCACCATTTTTCCAGAGAGGCTGTTGCCTGCTGTAGCATTAGAATCAGAACCGTCTTTCTGAAAGGGAAGGCTTGACCCGAGGCCTGTACAGTAACCCAGAGAAGCACCAAGCGTGGTTCCAGTGCCAATGGTGGGCCTTTAGGTTCAATCCCCGCCCTGCCTGGGGCCGCTGGCCAAGTGCGTCACCTTAAACAAAGAGCACCAGCTTTCTAAGGACTGGCTTTCTCATCGGGAATGCACCTAGTCATCTCCCTGCAAGGGTCCAGGAGGATCCGAGAGGCTGTGTCCCAAGCCCCTAGAACAGCCCTGGCCAGTGTTTCTGGCTCCTGCCTGATGGCTCGCACACCTCTAGCCGGAGCCCTGGGGGGCCCCACGGTGATGACGGTTCTCCCCCGACAGGGAGCTGCTGGGCATCCGGGGTCTCTGACATTCTGGTTCTCATCTGTTGATTCTGTCAAGCCCTTGTACAATGATGACCGGCCTGGGGAGATGTTGTGGAAAACCTGGAGTTCAAGCCACCCTGTTTGTGGAACTTTGTTATCACGGTCCTGGGAAAGTAAGTAGTGGTGAACCTGTGTGCAGGGAGGGCATGGAGACACAGGCATAGAGAAAGGGCACAGAGGGGAGGGGGAGGGTGGCGTGAACTGCGAGAGCAGTGCTGACATCTGTCCACCACCAGGGGTAAACCCACCAGGGCTCGCGGGAGCTGCCGCGGGGCAGAGGGCGCTCAGCTCCGCGCTTCTTATGACAGAGGCATGCGATGGGAAGGAGGCTCAGGACGGAGGGGACAGGACCAATTGATTATGGCTGATTGATGTTGCTGTGTGGCAGAAGCCAAGGTGACATTGTAAAGCAATTTTCTTCCCGTTAAAATAAATTCTAAAGTCTATCAGTCTATTTTTAAATACTAGTAAACACATTTCCGAGGGTTTCCCTGGTGGCTCAGATGGTAAAGGATCCACCTGCAATGCAGGAGACCTGGGGTTGATCCCTGGGTGGGGCAGATCCCCTGGAGGAGGGCATGGCAACCCACTCCAGTCTTCTTGCCTGTAGAATCCCCACGGACAGGAGCCTGGCGGGCTGCGGCCCCTGAGATCCGGAAGAGGCAGACACAACTGAGCGACGAAGCAGAGCACAGACACTTCGTGAGCACCATTTTTCCAGAGAGGCTGTTGCCTGCTGTAGCATTAGAATCAGAACCGTCTTTCTGAAAGGGAAGGCTTGACCCGAGGCCTGTACAGTAACCCAGAGAAGCACCAAGCGTGGTTCCAGTGCCAATGGTGGGCCTTTAGGTTCAATCCCCGCCCTGCCTGGGGCCGCTGGCCAAGTGCGTCACCTTAAACAAAGAGCACCAGCTTTCTAAGGACTGGCTTTCTCATCGGGAATGCACCTAGTCATCTCCCTGCAAGGGTCCAGGAGGATCCGAGAGGCTGTGTCCCAAGCCCCTAGAACAGCCCTGGCCAGTGTTTCTGGCTCCTGCCTGATGGCTCGCACACCTCTAGCCGGAGCCCTGGGGGGCCCCACGGTGATGACGGTTCTCCCCCGACAGGGAGCTGCTGGGCATCCGGGGTCTCTGACATTCTGGTTCTCATCTGTTGATTCTGTCAAGCCCTTGTACAATGATGACCGGCCTGGGGAGATGTTGGAGCTACTTTATCACTCCTTCTAAATATATGCTGTAGATTCGATCACCTGAGTCGCTCATTCTCTTCATCAAAGAAATTTTACAGGAGGGAAAAAAAGACATGTTGCATTAATCCAGCAGTTTCGCCCACACAGAGCACAGCAGTCGACACACAAGCAGCCTTGGAGGTCAGAGGACGGGACTGTGAGGCAGCCAGGGCCTCTGTGCATTCTCCGGGCAGAAGCAGAAAGCTGCACCTGCTGCCGGGGGGGTCGCCGACAGGAGGGAGCCCCTCCACACAGGGGTGGGTAGCTGCTCCTTCCTCCAGGGGATCTTTCTAGCCCAAGTCTCCTGCATGGCAGGCAGACTCTACCATCTGAGCTTCCGGGGCATCAGTCATGATGAATTCTCTTTGCAACAACGACTTGAACTCATCAAGAAAGTTCAGTTCAACTCAGGGTGTTCTGAAGGAGAAAGGAGGAAAGTATGCCATTTACATCTCAAGGGTTTACTAGAGTTATTAAAACAATTTTAAAGGTTCAGTGGGTCAAAGAATTTGTTTTGATTTTCTGGACAATCCCATCCTCTAAATCAACACCTTCTCTGAAAACGCTGTGAATAAATCAGGAATCACGGGAGCTGCCTGCTTTCGTTTTTCTGAGAGTTTCGAATCACGGAGATAAAGCGTACCTTCAGCTGCTGAAGAGTTGCCACCACGAACGCTCTGTAGCCGGCAAAGGCGGCGCAGGGGTTTCCCATGAGGAAGAGCTCCTTCAGGTGGATGTTGCCTTGAAGGCTTTTGACGCTGCTCAGCTCTCCGATGAAATTCACTGTCAAGTCAAGCTTTGTCAGCCCTTCACAGCCTGTTGAGAGAAAGGAAAACCCCCCAAATCACCCAGGGAGTAAAGCAGAAGGAAATGGCAGCCGACGCCAGTCATCTTGCCTGGAAAAATTCCACGGACAGAGGAGCCTGGTGGGCTACAGTCCATGGGATCGCAAAGCGTTGGACACGGCCGCGTGACTGAGCAACAAGCACATGGCAGGAGGAGGAGCTGTGATGGTTTAAGTCTCTTGATCAACTGCAGTGCTGACCAAGAAGCGGTTTTCCAGAAACATCAAAAAAAGTTTGGTCTTGCCTCACTTTTCCTCATGTCTTCCCCTTATTTTCAATCTCTTGCTGAAATTGAGTAAAGAATCTCTTATTCCTTCCTCCAGTGGATGGAAATCCTTCTCCTGGCCACATCGGCAAGCTCTGAGCTGTGAGCACCTGGATTTGGTTCCTAACTGGGGCGAAGCAAGCCAGGTCTCAGCTGCCGCTGGGGTGGGGGCCGCCTTAGAACAAAGGCCCCTCTGGAGAAGACCCTCTTCCTCACAGGATGTCACTTGAAGAGTGCTGCAACGACAGGACTGACCGGGGAGTATCCATTAAGTCCCCCAACTGTTTCGACAGTGAACCCACTCTTTCCTTGTTCTCCTTTGTAATGTCATCTATTCACCTTTTACAGGCTTCCCCCCCCACCCCCAGTCAACGGGGATCCAAGCCGGCTTTCCATCACTGACCCAGCAGTTCCTCTCCTTAGGCTCTGGATGGCAGCAGTCACGTCCACGGGTTTCACTAGCCCCAGATTCTGACGACTTCCCAACAGGAAACCCATATCTGACCATCCAGGTCAATGTCCTCCTCCTGTTCCTCCATGTCTGAGGGACATACCACAGTCCACATGTCCAGACGGGATTCTCCATGCCTGCTCTCACTCTCTGCTCCTCAGGACAGCTCTTCTGGCTTCTTTGTGGCTAAACTCCATAAAGTCACCACCACTCTGTATTAGACGTGATTTGTATCACTTGGTATCACACTGTATCATCTTGACTTGTGAAACTGAGTGTTGTAATACTATGTTAAAATGTGAATTATTAAAAAGATGAACATCCAAAATGCACAAGAACTTAACAACTTTATATATTCGAGTTCAGCTACATAGATGAAGGAAATCCAGTAACTTCATATCTTCAAAACAAAATTATAGATATATTGGCGAGGTTATCAAATTTAACCTGTCAGTACATAAAGTAGGCTCTTAAGTATTTTTTTTTCCTCTTGATCCAGAACTTCACTGGGAGGAGAAGGTCCCAATAAAATACCTCAACTGGAAACAGGTGATTTGTACAAAGCTGTTCAGAACAGTTCTGTTCCCAAGAGCAAACACGAGCAAACACACCTCAAGTGCCAGATAACAAACACTTATTTAAAACACATCAATATACTTGATAATTCAGTCATTAAATCATAATAATGTAAACTCAGTCAGTATATGAAGAACAAATACGAAACCAGATAATAAATATAATTAAGTTTATATCTTGGTGACTGTATACTTGCTTACATTAGCAAAAAAAAGTTAGATGGATTTTGTGAAATGTAAAGGATATATTTGGGGTAGTCTGACTTAAAGCACAGGTTGCCTGATAGTTCTTGAGTTTACTTTGGA
Organism: Tragulus kanchil; assembly: GCA_022376925.1. Classification (NCBI taxonomy): domain Eukaryota; kingdom Metazoa; phylum Chordata; class Mammalia; order Artiodactyla; family Tragulidae; genus Tragulus; species Tragulus kanchil. Next base: position 8,729,596 of record JAIOJX010000002.1, on the reverse strand, counting down.
AGACTTGAGAGATATTTTAATTATATTTTTTTCCCTGCAAGAAAAGGTTGACATTGAAAGACTCCAACAAGCTCAAAAATTCAGGTAAATTTTGGATTTTGCTGTGATTTTGTAGATGCAAAAGCCTCCAAACAAATGCTCATTACATTGTTTCAAAGTGATGAATCTTAACTGTTCTTCTACTAAGGCCTACACATAATAAATTAAACCACGTTTCGCCATTCAAAAGAACAATTCCTGCTGAAATGGCAACCCACTGCAGGATTCTTACCTGCAAAGGACATGGCTGAGCGACTAACACACACCTGCTGAACTAGTCAGCCAGAGAAAACCTCCTGTTTGGACGTAGGGTGCCCTTGCCTTCAACTGAGTCCCACCTTGCACCCCCCGTTTCTGTGAAGACCTAGGTCAATGGCCCACAGAGGTCTGAAGGTCACTGAAGCCAACACTGATTTCCCAAGGGGGAGAGCTAACATTAAGAGAAACCCCACCCTCTGTTCCCAGGTTAGGTAGGCGGGGGGAGGAAAGGAATTTTGGGACGACAAGAACTTAACAACTTTATATATTCGAGTTCAGCTACATAGATGAAGGAAATCCAGTAACTTCATATCTTCAAAACAAAATTATAGATATATTGGCGAGGTTATCAAATTTAACCTGTCAGTACATAAAGTAGGCTCTTAAGTATTTTTTTCCTCTTGATCCAGAACTTCACTGGGAGGAGAAGGTCCCAATAAAATACCTCAACTGGAAACAGGTGATTTGTACAAAGCTGTTCAGAACAGTTCTGTTCCCAAGAGCAAACACGAGCAAACACACCTCAAGTGCCAGATAACAAACACTTATTTAAAACACATCAATATACTTGATAATTCAGTCATTAAATCATAATAATGTAAACTCAGTCAGTATATGAAGAACAAATACGAAACCAGATAATAAATATAATTAAGTTTATATCTTGGTGACTGTATACTTGCTTACATTAGCAAAAAAAAGTTAGATGGATTTTGTGAAATGTAAAGGATATATTTGGGGTAGTCTGACTTAAAGCACAGGTTGCCTGATAGTTCTTGAGTTTACTTTGGAAGACTTGAGAGATATTTTAATTATATTTTTTTCCCTGCAAGAAAAGGTTGACATTGAAAGACTCCAACAAGCTCAAAAATTCAGGTAAATTTTGGATTTTGCTGTGATTTTGTAGATGCAAAAGCCTCCAAACAAATGCTCATTACATTTTTTCAAAGTGATGAATCTTAACTGTTCTTCTACTAAGGCCTACACATAATAAATTAAACCACGTTTCGCCATTCAAAAGAACAATTCCTGCTGAAATGGCAACCCACTGCAGGATTCTTACCTGCAAAGGACATGGCTGAGCGACTAACACACACCTGCTGAACTAGTCAGCCAGAGAAAACCTCCTGTTTGGACGTAGGGTGCCCTTGCCTTCAACTGAGTCCCACCTTGCACCCCCCGTTTCTGTGAAGACCTAGGTCAATGGCCCACAGAGGTCTGAAGGTCACTGAAGCCAACACTGATTTCCCAAGGGGGAGAGCTAACATTAAGAGAAACCCCACCCTCTGTTCCCAGGTTAGGGTAGGCGAGGAGGAAGGATGGGAGAAAACATGAGCACTTTATTCATTCTGTCCTGGTGAATCCACAACAAGGAAAAAAGAAAAGTGGACACAGTTATGTCTTGCCATTCCGCAAAACAAACAAATAAACAAACACAAATCCAACTTACGTTCAGGATTATATGAAAATTTACTTAAGTAGGTGAGCTGAGTATAAGCACCCTCCTCGCTACGTCCAACATTTAAAATTAAACACAAAATGCATACTTGCCGAAAGATGAGACACCCATTCCTCTCTACTGCCCATCTCCCCAGCCAGCCCTGAGCCCAGTGCATCTGTGTTAGAGCCGGAAGGCAGAGCCAGAAAGGAAGGTCCCCTGTGGACCAAGTTTCCAAAGCCGGAAAAGACAACAGTGACAATGCTGCCCTCTAGTGGTCGTGGTCAACACATACCGCAAAACCAAGCATTCTCCACTTCCTTTCAGACACTTGGCTGAGAGCGAGACTTTAAATTATTTCCCTGACATCACAGACTGACACTTCACTACTACAAAACATGGATATAAGTTCCATTATGTCATTTCGTGTGTTCACATGAGAACAGGGTAACCAGGCTGGAGGGCGGCAGCTGGGAGGAAGCTAAGGCTCCATTCTGAAAGCAGAAACATGCCATTGATGAAAAGAACCGTCTCAGTCCCAGCACCGGGATAATGCTTTCGGATGAACATTAAAAATGCAGGATGAATATTTGTCTTTATTTATATACATCCTTGATGGGGACTGAAATACCGGTGTCTGCACCATGAGACAAATAGGCTAAAATCCAACATAACCTAAGTGGTGTCCTCCTAATTTTAGTTTTTGGCAGATGGGAATGGGGGCAGGGGAGAGCAGCTGGCCTGCTCCAGGCCCTGCCCACTCACCCGGAGCCCACGGGGCCCTGCCAGCCGGGCAAGGAGCTGGATGTGGAAACGCAGCCTCACAATGGCAGAGTAAGCCCACACGGCTCCGGTCAACAAAACCCTTTGTGGTTTCAACACACACTGAGCATTACTAGACATTTAGGGGGAAAGAATAACGGCACGAGATAGAAGCCTACAAAGGAACATGGGAAACCTCCCAGAATGTACAGTAACAAGGCAAAGCTGTTGAATAAGGAATACGGATCAAGAGACACGGAAGGTCAATCTAGTACAACCACTTAAAGAAAGTTCTAGAGGAGTTCGGAGGAGACAGGTGACGCACATGCCCATTACTAGCTTGTGGTGATGGTTCCACAAGTGTGTGCACAGCCCTAAACTCAGCATGAACTGTATACATGAAATATGTACAGGTTTTTGTATATCAATTATACCTCAATAAAGCTGTTTGAGAAGAAAGAATGATCGTGCTCTAAAGGACACCAACAAGGAAGTTGACAAGAAAACCCACAAAATGGGAGGACATATCTACAAGTCATTCATCTCATTGGATACTAGCATTCAAAATATAAAAATCAGTCTTGCAGTGCAACAGTCAAGCAACAAAGAGCCTGGTTAGAAAATGGGGGAGGGGAGCTTCCCTGGTGATCCAGTAGTAAAGAGTCCGCCTTGCGCTGCAAGGGGCACCGGTTCGATCCCTGACCTGGGAAGATCCCACATGGTGTGGAGTGACTGGATAGGTGTGTCCAATTATGAGCCAGTGCTCTGGAGCGCATGTGCCCAGAGCCGGTGCTCTGCACCGAGAGGTGCCACTGTAATGGGAGGCCCACACAGGCTGAAGAATAAAGATGGATGAAAAATAAATAAATAAAAAATCAATAAAAATAGGCCAAATTAAAAAAAAAAGAAAAGAAAATGGGCAACAATTTTTAAATAAAGATTTATCCAGGGGCTTCCCCTGGTGGTCCAGTGGATAAGGAGACCGCCTTGCAGTGCAAGGGGCGCCAGTTCGATCCCTGGCCTGGGAAGACCCCACGTGCCGCGGTGCGGCTGGACTGATGTGTCCAATCACTGAGCTGGAGCTCTGGAGCGCATGCGCCCAGAGCCGGCGCTCTGCAACAACAGACGCCACCGCGATGGGAGGCCTGCAGGAGCCAAAGAACAAAGACGGATGAAAACAGAGAAATGAAAGACCAAAAGAAGTGGCCTGCCCGCTCCCCTTCCTCCCCAACCCAACCCCCGCCCTAAATAAATAAATAAATAAATCTTAAAAAAAAAAGCTTTATCCAAAAAAGATGTACAAATAACCAATAAGTGCATTAAGAAAAAGCCCAAACTCATTAGGCAATAGGCGAATGCCAGTCAGAAGCACAAGCTACCACTCCATTCCCCTGAGGATGGCAACTGGAAAAAATAAATAAAAACAGAAAACGACACGTGTAGGTGAGGATGGGGAGAAGCGGAGCCCTCATCAAACAGGAATAGCAAACGTTGACACTGCTTTGGAAAAGCAGTTCCTGGCAGTTCCTGAAAATAGAATTAAGCATGGAGTTACCCTATGACCCAGCAATTCCCTTCCTAGGGATGCTGGACTAACAGAAGACATATGCTTATGCAAAAACTTGCACATGAATGTTCACAGAGGCCACACTCATAGTAAGTGGACACAACTCAAATATCCATCAGCTATTGGACAGACAAGCAAAGTGAGGTGGATCCATACCATGGAACATTAGTCAGCCCTTAAAAGTATTGAGTGCTGATGCATCCTACAACACGGGTGCACCCAGGACACATGAGGCTAAGAAGTCAGAACAGAAGACCATGTATTGTTTGATTCCACGCACATTGCATGTTCAGGATGGGAAAACCGGTGGAGATGAGAGCAGACCAGGGGCTGTTACGGGATGGGGTAGATGGTGAATGGGGAGTCAATGCTACTGGACATGCAGGTGTCACTGGGGCTGGTGAGAATGTTCTGGAGTTGGATACTAATGACGAGTGCACATCCTTGCAAACAGACCAAAACCCACTGAATTGTGTATTTTCAGGTGGTGAATGTTATGCTGTTGTCGTTGTTCAGTTGCTAAGCTGAATCCAGTCCTTTGCGAGCACCCATGGGCTGTCATGTAAATTATACCTCAATTTTCAAAATACTAAATGGCCCAAATATTTCCATTCAGAAACATTTACAAGATAAATCTGAAATACATTAGAGAGATTAAATGCAATGAATAAAATAACTATAATTAGAACTTACATGAAATATATTTGTATTCAGAAACCAGAAAGAATTCAGAAAGAAAAAGATGGATATATTGGAGCAGGTTCGTTGAAAAAGAAAAGACTTCTGAACAATATCAGCAAGATTGAAATAAAAGTTGTTGACTCAAGAGAAGACAGTTATAATATACGTAACAAGGTATTTATATCTGGAATGTATGAGAGTTCATGAAGAAAAGTCAGTAGGAAGAGTGGCCAAAAGATATGAAGTAGTTATTCACATAAGAAAAAGTACAAAGTTGACCTCCATCCCTGAGATAACTGGAAAAATAAATAAAAACAGAAAACGACACGTGTAGGTGAGGATGGGGAGAAGCGGAGCCCTCATCAAACAGGAATAGCAAACGTTGACACTGCTTTGGAAAAGCAGTTCCTGGCAGTTCCTGAAAATAGAATTAAGCATGGAGTTACCCTATGACCCAGCAATTCCCTTCCTAGGGATGCTGGACTAACAGAAGACATATGCTTATGCAAAAACTTGCACATGAATGTTCACAGAGGCCACACTCATAGTAAGTGGACACAACTCAAATATCCATCAGCTATTGGACAGACAAGCAAAGTGAGGTGGATCCATACCATGGAACATTAGTCAGCCCTTAAAAGTATTGAGTGCTGATGCATCCTACAACACGGGTGCACCCAGGACACATGAGGCTAAGAAGTCAGAACAGAAGACCATGTATTGTTTGATTCCACGCACATTGCATGTTCAGGATGGGAAAACCGGTGGAGATGAGAGCAGACCAGGGGCTGTTACGGGATGGGGTAGATGGTGAATGGGGAGTCAATGCTACTGGACATGCAGGTGTCACTGGGGCTGGTGAGAATGTTCTGGAGTTGGATACTAATGACGAGTGCACATCCTTGCAAACAGACCAAAACCCACTGAATTGTGTATTTTCAGGTGGTGAATGTTATGCTGTTGTCGTTGTTCAGTTGCTAAGCTGAATCCAGTCCTTTGCGAGCACCCATGGGCTGTCATGTAAATTATACCTCAATTTTCAAAATACTAAATGGCCCAAATATTTCCATTCAGAAACATTTACAAGATAAATCTGAAATACATTAGAGAGATTAAATGCAATGAATAAAATAACTATAATTAGAACTTACATGAAATATATTTGTATTCAGAAACCAGAAAGAATTCAGAAAGAAAAAGATGGATATATTGGAGCAGGTTCGTTGAAAAAGAAAAGACTTCTGAACAATATCAGCAAGATTGAAATAAAAGTTGTTGACTCAAGAGAAGACAGTTATAATATACGTAACAAGGTATTTATATCTGGAATGTATGAGAGTTCATGAAGAAAAGTCAGTAGGAAGAGTGGCCAAAAGATATGAAGTAGTTATTCACATAAGAAAAAAAGTACAAATATTTAATATACATCTGAAAGATTATACGGAAGATGAATAATAAGACATGAGACACAAATTTTAAAAATTTACTAAAGAACAATGTCTTCTGATTGTTAAGATGGCTTATAACAAGCATGAGGGCGGTTGGGGGAGAAAAAAGGGTATTCACATCGACCACCAATGCCTAGTGGAAACTGATACAACCTTTTTGGAAAACAATATTTTCCAAAGCTAAGCATGTTTTAACTAAGGAGTTCTATCTCTATGTAGCTCTCCTAGAAAAAAACTGTACCCAAATACACAGAGTGCAATGTAGAAAGATGCTCATTGCAGTCAAGCAATTCTAGCAAAATGCTGGGACCCTCCAAGCGCCCATCTGCTGAACGATGGTGGGTAACTCAGTCAGTCGTCATTCCATCACCCAGGCCTGCCCACCTTTCTGGATATCAGAAAAACAGGTGCCTTCATGGAGGAAATGCATTTCGAAAACAGTATTCGTACTACTATCCCACTGATACAAAGCAAAATGTGGCATAAACCTACCTTCTATACACCAAAGGGTTAATACCACTGCCTCTGGGGAGGAAGCTAAGTTACGAAGGGGCCAAGTGGACTCCATTTTTTGGATTTATATACCTAACTATTGTTTGACTTTTTACAACGAGAATGAAAAACAAAAGACTCAGGTAAAATGTTACTTTGAAATGTCGATCTATTGTTTAAGCAATACTGTTTGTCTGATTTTAAACCTCAGCTTTAATTAATAATAAATTATTAGAAGAAAGTTCTTACCTTCCAAATTTTCAATCTTTTCAATGTTGTTTAAAGCTAAATTCAAATATTCAAGTTTCTTGAGTTTGCTAACATTTTCTGAAACATACAAATAATGGGATTAATTAACCTTCAAGAGAAAAGCTATTTTTTATCAGAAACCAGAAAGAATTCAGAAAGAATGTTTTGAGCAGTTCAAAGAAATTGAAAATGAAAAAAATTTGTTGACTCAAGAGAAGACAGTTATAATATACGTAACAAGGTATTTATATCTGGAATGTATGAGAGTTCATGAAGAAAAGTCAGTAGGAAGAGTGGCCAAAAGATATGAAGTAGTTATTCACATAAGAAAAAAAGTACAAATATTTAATATACATCTGAAAGATTATACGGAAGATGAATAATAAGACATGAGACACAAATTTTAAAAATTTACTAAAGAACAATGTCTTCTGATTGTTAAGATGGCTTATAACAAGCATGAGGGCGGTTGGGGGAGAAAAAAGGGTATTCACATCGACCACCAATGCCTAGTGGAAACTGATACAACCTTTTTGGAAAACAATATTTTCCAAAGCTAAGCATGTTTTAACTAAGGAGTTCTATCTCTATGTAGCTCTCCTAGAAAAAAACTGTACCCAAATACACAGAGTGCAATGTAGAAAGATGCTCATTGCAGTCAAGCAATTCTAGCAAAATGCTGGGACCCTCCAAGCGCCCATCTGCTGAACGATGGTGGGTAACTCAGTCAGTCGTCATTCCATCACCCAGGCCTGCCCACCTTTCTGGATATCAGAAAAACAGGTGCCTTCATGGAGGAAATGCATTTCAAAACAGTATTCGTACTACTATCCCACTGATACAAAGCAAAATGTGGCATAAACCTACCTTCTATACACCAAAGGGTTAATACCACTGCCTCTGGGGAGGAAGCTAAGTTACGAAGGGGCCAAGTGGACTCCATTTTTTGGATTTATATACCTAACTATTGTTTGACTTTTTACAACGAGAATGAAAAACAAAAGACTCAGGTAAAATGTTACTTTGAAATGTCGATCTATTGTTTAAGCAATACTGTTTGTCTGATTTTAAACCTCAGCTTTAATTAATAATAAATTATTAGAAGAAAGTTCTTACCTTCCAAATTTTCAATCTTTTCAATGTTGTTTAAAGCTAAATTCAAATATTCAAGTTTCTTGAGTTTGCTAACATTTTCTGAAACATACAAATAATGGGATTAATTAACCTTCAAGAGAAAAGACACTTTTATGTAATCTGTTATGAAAATGACAAAGAGAATCTAAGGATCATTAGAGTTGTCAAAGCCATGTTGCTTTTCCAAATCTGTATCTGTATATCAGACATGGCTGGTTGTCCTCTCAGCCTCCATTTCTCCCACTGTCCTTGCTGAGGGAGCCCTGAGCTGCTCATCATGTCCCTACCCAGCTCCAGCTCTGAGGGGTTAGGTTTCACCAAACCGGCCAAGTGCATGGCACTCCCATGCCCGTTGGTAGTGATGGCCCAGGCTTGAGTCAACCTGCCCATGGCAATCTTCTGGTGACTGTGGTACAGGGGAGGGCACACGCACCCAGCACTCCTGATCAGATGCGAAGAGTGGTCTGTATTTCATGCTTGTGAGTTTCCTTTCTCGTTTTCCTGTGGGTGTGCCCAGTCGCTCAGTCATGTCTGACTCTTTGTGACCCTTTGGACTGGAGTCCGCCAGGCTCCTCTGTCACAGGGCTTTTCAGGCAAGAATGGAAACACTGTCTTTAGGGGTGCCCTGAGTCACCTGGCAACGCTGGAGGAAGCAGCTGTAGGATGAAGCCCACCGTGGCTGGTATGGCAAAGAGGAGGCATCAACCAGCCCTGGGGACGGGCCTGTCTCTAGACTGATGGTTGGGTTTGATGCTAAATTTCCTCACCGCGTGGGATTTCCTGGCTCAGACAGCAAAGAATCTGCCTTTAATGCAGGAGACCCGAGTTTGATCGCTGGGTGGAGAAGATCCCCTGGAGAAGGAAATGGCAGCCCACCCCAGTATTCTTGCAGCCGAAGAGGTGGCACAGAGTAGGGCCACGACTGAGCAACTAACACACACACACACACACACACACACGTCATCTTGAGTTGTGCTTTCCTTTACTTGAAGCCAAAATCACTGTGATATAGAATTACTGTTTTTAACAAATGTGCAAGCCCACATAGGCAAGGGGAAAGCATGAAAAATCAAGGAATCATCCTACGGTGGCCACTTTGAAAATAGCCAATCATACTGGAGCTCACAGTGCTAAGTGCTTATTACACACCATACAATTTTTTAAGCCTTTTGTATATTACCTCATTTAATCTTCCTAACAAGCCTATGAAGTAGAAACTACCATTGTCTTCCTTAGACAAGACCATCAAGGTGCAGAGAATTAATCCAGTTGTTCAAGGTCAAGAGGCAGAGCCAGGAAATCTGACTCTAGAGCTTGGCACGACATCACTGCACTGCACTTTAAAAAGAAGAGTCCTAGGCTTCTGTGGTGGTCCAGCGGATAGAGACTCTGCCTTGCAGTGCAAGGGGCACCAGTTCGAACCCTGGCCCGGGATGATCCTGCGTGCCACGGAGCAGCTGGACCGGTGTGTCCAATTGCCAGCCAGCACTCTGGAGCACATGCACCCAGAGCCGGTGCTCTGCAATGAGAGAGGCCACTGCAGTGGGAGGCCCACACAGGCCAAAGAATAAAATCTGGATGAAAATAAATAAATAAAAGACCAATAAAAGAGGTCAAAATTTTAAAAAAAAGAAAAAACTTTTTAAGAAAAGAAAAGAAGAGTCCTTTTTAAAATGACATGAATGCAGAAAATCCTGCTAAGAAATGTGCACCTGCGCAGGCCTACTTACACAGGGCTTGCTCTGCACCCTCTGTCATGGGTATCGTGACCGTCACATATGAGGGTTTTTGACCATCTTCCTTATCATCATTAATATTTCATCTAAAATGAAATGGCTAATAACAACTAACAGTTTATCTAAAAGTGAGAATAATAGTTACCTCTCTGTTTACCTCTCAGTTTACTCATTTTTCAAAGGAGGATGTTGGTACAAATTACTAAAGCTTCTCTCAGCCACTATATTCCAAGTGATACTGATGTTTACAAGAGCTCCTCTAAGCAGCATTTGGGTATTTGATTTTCAGAGACCCACAGCGCCCTACTGTGCCAAAGCTTATGAAGAGAGAGTCTAGTCCATACTCTGAGCAGAAATACATAAAGTCATCATAGTTGAAATCACCAGCCCACAATGAAATACCTTTCCTTCTCCATTTTTCTTATATGTATGACCCCCTAAACGCCGAAAGAGTCAGCTGGCAGAAAATTAAGATTTCTTTTGTAAGAATTTCCTGGGTCAAATTGAATCAAGGACAATGAGCCAAATTGGTCAGGAAAAAAGCAAATTTCTATAAAGAAGACTACACAGAGCTCCTTTAGAGGCCAGAAGGTGCTCGGCGTGCTAGGCCAGACCAGCCTGGGATCAGTTCCCACCCAAAGGCTATAACCAGACCTCAAACCCATCCCCCAGTTCAGGCTGCCCTGAGGCTCCAACCTCATCAGAGCCAGAGGCCCCTGGGGAGGCCAGGACCAGTGCAGATTCTCGGAGTACATCTCCTCAGACTCTTCTGGGGGAGCCCCGAGCCCTCTTCTCAAAGACCCAGGACAGTCAGCTGATACCTGGGCCCACACCAAGCATTGCCTGCTCCTGCCGACCCCTCCCAGACCATCTGGAGCTCCCGAGAGGGACGGGGCTTCCTCAAATACCAGTGCTTTCTAAACGTCCACCTCTAGAGCCAAGAGCACGTCTGAATCCCCCAGAAATGGCTTTACTTGCTACATAAGGGCCTAAACACATATGGGTGGAGGAACACTGAAAAATCCCATTATTAGGATTTAAAAGCATGTTTAATTTAAGAATACTTTGGACGCAAAAGTGTAAGCTTTCTCACAGCTCTAAAAAGGACGGAAACACTCTGCTGCTAATTAGTAATTGTGACGGAACCAGCTGTGAAGACGGAGATTTGGGGGAGACTTTTAGAGCCGCACAATCAGGACTGCTCTCTAATGCCCTCGTGCATGAACGCGGGTGGCTTTCTGAAACAGGCTTTATAATTGAACAGTGCCGGCGTTTCAAAGTTCTCATCAAGGACAAGATGCTGAAAATAATGACCTGAAGGCATATAAAGAATTTTAATAAATCCTCAAAAAGGGTGCCAATTCTAGACTTTTTTTTTGTATCCCTAGAGCGCATTTTCAATTATCCACTAAGCCTCGGGCCGCTAACGACATGACCAGAGCTTCTAACCACAGCGATGCTACCCCTGGGGACTGGGTCATTCTTCCCTGTGGGTGGCAAGGGGGACAGGCAGGGCTCCCGTGCACTACAGGAAGGCGGGCCTGTCCCTGGCCTCAGCACGCCAGTAGCTGACCACACACACACACACACACACACAGTGACAGCCAAGCGTGTCTCCAGATATTGCCAAGTCCCCTTGTGAGAACACCACTCATGACCGTGGATAGTTAAAATTACAAGCCTACAAACTGACCTCTGGGCTCGGGGACCAGGACTCACAGGGGCAGGCATTCTCTCTGCCTTGTCAACCCTGACTCCATCCATCTTCCTCCAGCTCGGCTTGGTTCTCCCCTCTGCTCTGACCTCCATGGGGCTGGCCTGGGGCGCCCTGGGTAGGTGATTCTGTTAACAGCGGAGCGAGCTATTTCCTCAGGAGCAAGCAGAGAGCTAAGCACATTGCTCTCTGCAGCTCTAATACCAGATGCTGCTAGATGTTGTTGGTCCGTTTTATAGATGGGAAGACTAAGACAGAGACAGTAAGCTGATGTGCCTGATGGCACAGTGCTCCAGTGGCAGAGGTGGGGTTCAAACCTGGGTCCACCTGACATCAGGAGCTGCTCCTGCTCTTATCGCTAAGCTTCTCTGTGGCTTTTCTGAGTTGGGGAACGGGCCTTCTGTTTCCATGTGGCAGGACCCCCACTAGCATGACTCTAGAGGTTTCTCTTCTCTCTCCTCTCTTAATTCATTCTTCCCAGGGGTGGGGGTAGCAATTGGATGGAGAGGACCGGCTTACTCTATGGGTGAACTGGGGGAAGGAACTGGGCCTGTCCAATCCCAGCCTCTCTCCCGGGTCTGGGGTCTCCCTGTCAGCAGAGAGAGCACAGCCTTGACCCCCTCCCACCATGAAGCAGGAGGAGTCTGTGTGGGTAGGGAAACTGCCGTGGTCCAGTTCTGCCTGTAACCGGGTGGCGGATACGTTGAATTCTGGGGGCATCTTAGGAATTCCGCTGGCTGGGTAAGCCCCATTCTCCAGAGCTGTATCAATTACACTGCTGATTTTTGGATCTCCATCTACCTTTTTTTTTTTTTTTTAAAGATTTCTTTTTATTTATTATTTTGGGTGGGGGTCAGGTTGCGGAGGGAGGGGAGTGGGCGGGCCACTTCTATTGGTCTTTCATTTCTCCATTTTCATCCGTCTTTGTTCTTTGGCTCCTGTGGGCCTCCCATCACAGTGGCCTCTGTCATCGCAGAGTGCCAGCTCTGGGCGCATGCACTCCAGAGCTCCGGCTCGGTAATTGGACACATCGGTCCAGCCGCTCCGCGGCACGTGGGATCTTCCCAGACCAGGGATCGAACCGGCGCCCCTTGGACTGCAAGGCGGTGTCCTTACCCACTGGACCACCAGGGGAAGTCCCATCTACCTTTTTTTTAACCTCGTGTTTCATTCCAAACTTGTGGAGTAAACAGGGGCGTCATCGTGAAGCCCCCTTACACCCAGTACAGAGCACAATGCCTGGCACATGTGCATTCTTGATACACAAGACAGGTCTGCCTGGCCCAGGCTGGGATCTGACAAGGATTTACTCGACTCTCACATAACATGGTCAGGTTCATGACATATGCCTGGATTGTATCTTCCTCTCTTTGAAATGTCTTAAAAATCAGGTTTTAAACAAACAAGCCAACTAATGTGCCCCCAGCCATCAATGCGTCCTCCCAGCTTCTTCACGGAGATTCCCAGGGACAAGGAGGTGGGCCAGGCACAGGAAGGTTCCGAGAAGGGTTCCATACACAACCATGCGTGACGGCTGTGTCTGTTTCTCGAGGCAACTATCTTTCTTCCTCTAAGAATAACGCTGCATTCACCAATGTTTTACCATTCAATATAAAAAAAAAAAAAAATAACATGAGAACAAGGTTCTAAAGACTTACCAATTTTTCCAATCAGGTTATTTTGAAGATAGAGGATTTTTAAATCCCGGCACCACTTGTCAATATGTTCCAGTCTTTCTATTTCTTGCTGATGCAAGGAGAGCTCCTCCAGGGAAAATATTACACAGGCATTGTGCTCAGCGTTCCGTCGAATGAGATCTTCGGTGACTGAAAGAAAATTTGTTACGTATTACATCTCCATCCCCACTAATATTAAGCTATTAATGCACTGGTTTTTCCATTGCAGTGAGATGTGAATTTTGCAGACCCAAGTCATCTTTCCGAAGGAAGGAAGAGATCAGAGAAGTCCTGCCTCCTATGGGGAGTTTCTGGGACAGTAGGGGGACCTGGAAGAAAGCCGCGGTGATGTGTTTTGTCTTACGCTGGAACCTATGTACATTTTGCTGGAGGGATGGAGGCCAAGTTGATTGGCAATGACCATGAGAATGTGGGATCTTGAGGTGGTACCACATCAAGCAGGGTAAGACCCACTAAGTAAATCAAAGACAGAGGCATGGGTGGGCCGACAGAGGGCAGGAATAGGAAAGCATCTCCAGGCACTAGTCAGAACCATTCCATAAGTAAAGGTTCGCTCACTCATTCATTTAAATGGGATTTCTTTAACTAGAGTGGAAGCAACTCATGTGCAACACCCCCAGACTTTACCATGTCATCTTATAAAACAGCCACCACTTGATCTGTTTCCAGGAGGAGTGAAAGAAGCTGCCTGCAGGAGGAGGGGCTGCAAGAGGCCCCAGCCCCCTGCCAAGAGCGACGCGTAGCGCTGGGCTGGCCTGATGCCACAGGCCAGCAACGTAGGATGATGGTGGTACAAGGGACTGGAGACAGCACCTGGGCCTGTGGTTGGGGCCAAGAACAGGACGTGAATCCTCTTTATAGAATTTGGGTTGGCCAAAAAAGTTTGTTCAGATTTTTCTGTAGCATCTTATGGAAAATCCAAACTTTTTGCCCAAATCAGTGTGTACTAAAATCAAGGAGGTAACAATAACAGAGAAAACTTGTATTCTCCAGGGCTATTAAAAAATTATGAGGTCTTCCCCTGGTGGTCCAGTGGGTAAAGAGTCCACCTTGCAGTGCAGGGGCACCGGTTCAATTCCTGGCCAGGAAGCTCCCATGTGCTGCAGAGCAGCTAGACTGGTGTGTCCATACGAGCCAGCGCCTGACACGCATGTGCCCAGAGTCAGTGCTCTGCAGCGAGAGAGGTTACTGCAATGGGAGGCCACTGCAGGGAAAATATTACACAGGCATTGTGCTCAGCGTTCCGTCGAATGAGATCTTCGGTGACTGAAAGAAAATTTGTTACGTATTACATCTCCATCCCCACTAATATTAAGCTATTAATGCACTGGTTTTTCCATTGCAGTGAGATGTGAATTTTGCAGACCCAAGTCATCTTTCCGAAGGAAGGAAGAGATCAGAGAAGTCCTGCCTCCTATGGGGAGTTTCTGGGACAGTAGGGGGACCTGGAAGAAAGCCGCGGTGATGTGTTTTGTCTTACGCTGGAACCTATGTACATTTTGCTGGAGGGATGGAGGCCAAGTTGATTGGCAATGACCATGAGAATGTGGGATCTTGAGGTGGTACCACATCAAGCAGGGTAAGACCCACTAAGTAAATCAAAGACAGAGGCATGGGTGGGCCGACAGAGGGCAGGAATAGGAAAGCATCTCCAGGCACTAGTCAGAACCATTCCATAAGTAAAGGTTCGCTCACTCATTCATTTAAATGGGATTTCTTTAACTAGAGTGGAAGCAACTCATGTGCAACACCCCCAGACTTTACCATGTCATCTTATAAAACAGCCACCACTTGATCTGTTTCCAGGAGGAGTGAAAGAAGCTGCCTGCAGGAGGAGGGGCTGCAAGAGGCCCCAGCCCCCTGCCAAGAGCGACGCGTAGCGCTGGGCTGGCCTGATGCCACAGGCCAGCAACGTAGGATGATGGTGGTACAAGGGACTGGAGACAGCACCTGGGCCTGTGGTTGGGGCCAAGAACAGGACGTGAATCCTCTTTATAGCATTTGGGTTGGCCAAAAAAGTTTGTTCAGCTTTTTCTGTAGCATCTTATGGAAAATCCAAACTTTTTGCCCAAATCAGTGTGTACTAAAATCAAGGAGGTAACAATAACAGAGAAAACTTGTATTCTCCAGGGCTATTAAAAAATTATGAGGTCTTCCCCTGGTGGTCCAGTGGGTAAAGAGTCCACCTTGCAGTGCAGGGGGCACCGGTTCAATTCCTGGCCAGGGAAGCTCCCATGTGCTGCAGAGCAGCTAGACTGGTGTGTCCAATTACGAGCCAGCGCTCTGACACGCATGTGCCCAGAGTCAGTGCTCTGCAGCGAGAGAGGTTACTGCAATGGGAGGCCCACACTGGCCGAAGAATAAAGATGGATGAAGATAAATAAATGCAAAACCAATAAAAGAGGCCAAAAATGTTTTAAAAAGATTATGAGTTCATTTGAACTCTCACATTTTAGGTAGAATATGGAAATATCAGGTCCATCCCACAAGATAATAAAGATTCTCTTCTTGCCATTGATAGGGTGCTGAGCATTGTCCTAAATGCTTTGTGTGTATGAGCAGCCTGTGAGTAGAGACTATTATTATTTATATTTGTTAGATGAGGAATTGAGGCACAGAGAATTAAGTAATGTGCCCAAGGTCTAGCTGTTCTAGCAAAGGCAAGAGCCAGGTTTGAAGTGTAGGAATCCGGCGCCTGATCATGTGCTCCACTGCACCAAATGTGAGCAAATAAGAGCCTCTCGAAAGTTCTCAGGCTTCCTAAGTGCACAAGCTTCTCTAGCGGAGACAAAGCTCTCCAGCTGCCCCTCTTCTGCATCACAGCCTTGGAACGGAAGTCTGCCTTTTTCAAACAATGCGAAAACATGTACAGACTCATCATTTGCGTGCAGTTAGCTGAACCCTCTGCTACTTCTGGTGGAAGGAGAGCGGGCTGCTTGTACGGACAGTTCTTTGGAAGAAAGACAAAGGCTCCTCTAGGTCACACCGCCAGGCACGCATTCCTCCACCCGGGAGTCCAAGGAGTGGCTGCCCGCCGGGGACGTGGAGGGCTTGGGGTGTCGACTGCAGCGTCTAACCTCATCCACGGGCACGAGGGACCAGCACAGAGCCTGGGGATGGGAAGAGGAGGGCGGTGTGGGCAAGGCGGCTGGCACAGAACCCAAGGAGCTTGAGAAACGTATGTTGAATGTAGCCTTCTGGGTCATTACGAAGGTGCACTTGTCAAGGAAAGAAGACGCATTTTACCTAGAAGTTTGATGTACATTCTGATACACGGGCCTCCACTTGTGTTCTTGCCCCAGTCCGCCAGATGCTCCAGCTGAAGGCTTGGTGGGGTGCCCAGCTCGAAGACACAGCCTAACTCGAACCCCATGAGAATTGTCCCCGTGGATACAGTTAAGCTGAATGTGTGCAGGGCGTTCTGCTGGCATCCGGTGAAGCCTCGCCTGGGCTCTGGCCAGCGGTGGCTACCCCAGCATCCGCACAGGCCACCGGGGTCTCCTGGGGACATGAAGGGTGTCACAGAGTCCTCCAGCTCTGCAATCATCCCGGCTTTCCGATTTCTCCAACCCTGGAGACTTGCTGGTCCCTCCAACTGCTGACTGAGTTCCCACTGGTGCGAAATGTCCTTTCTGTCTTCTGCACGTGTCTTAAAGTTGAAGAGATTCTTTTTATTGTGTTATTACATGTGTGAACTGGATCCTTCGTGTGCCATTATCAAATCCTCCCTTTCAGAGGCTTGTAGATATTAGGAAGGAATTATGGTGATCCATTATCTCCTAATCATGAGAATTCAGATGATAAAAATCACTCTTAGTTGAAAGAGGTGGGGAGGGCTGGGGGAGCTGGTATAAATGAAAAACTTACACACACACACACACACACACACACACACACACACACACACGAGGAGAGGAGGGGCTCGGTTTCATTCAGCACAATGGGGTAGTTTTGCCCAACGGCAACAATTATACACAATTAGGCTAGATTAAAAGAAAATGGAGCGATCACAGAGGAAGGTGGAACTGTGAAGGCCTGGTGTTTCCCAGTGGCCCTTTTCTGAACTCCTCTACATTAAGCAAACCGCTCTGTCGCGTCCTGTTTCATGGCGCTCAGGAAACTGTTGTTGCACAATACTGCCACATCTGTAAAGGCGAGCATCGTGCACAAGCCAGGGGCCCCAGGAAGCGATGTGTCAAGATATCTACATGGTGTATGGAGGTCATAGTCTTTCAGACTTTGAGAATGTGTTTTGCAGCTTTAGGTATAGTGTAGCCCGAACACTTTTTAACTCCAAGCAGTATTATTCACCTTTAGAAGTCTGACTCCAGGCTTCCCTGCAGTTATGAGAAATCACTCGAGGCACTTAAAACGGCTTTGGAAACATTAATGTGTCCCCATAAGATTATTTCAAGACAGATAGGATTACAATGCCTATCTGTGAGAGATGGTGAAGGACAGGCAAGCCTGGTGTGCTGCTGTCCATGGGGCTGCAAAGAGTCAAACATGACTGAGTGACTAAGCAACTGCGTGTGCCGTTACAAACAGGGGTGGAGTGCACCGGGCAAGGGCAGAAGGCACAGAGAGGGCAGTGAGTTCAGAGGCGGGAGAGATCCACACAGAGTAAGCAGCAGAAGGTCAAACGGGCCAGCATGGAGAAGCCTGGGCTGAATCTTGAAATGTGAGTAGCTATTTGCCAGCTCATCAACCTTCCTTCGTTGTGGCCCGCACGTGTCTTAAAGTTGAAGAGATTCTTTTTATTGTGTTATTACATGTGTGAACTGGATCCTTCGTGTGCCATTATCAAATCCTCCCTTTCAGAGGCTTGTAGATATTAGGAAGGAATTATGGTGATCCATTATCTCCTAATCATGAGAATTCAGATGATAAAAATCACTCTTAGTTGAAAGAGGTGGGGAGGGCTGGGGGAGCTGGTATAAATGAAAAACTTACACACACACACACACACACACACACACACACACACACACACGAGGAGAGGAGGGGCTCGGTTTCATTCAGCACAATGGGGTAGTTTTGCCCAACGGCAACAATTATACACAATTAGGCTAGATTAAAAGAAAATGGAGCGATCACAGAGGAAGGTGGAACTGTGAAGGCCTGGTGTTTCCCAGTGGCCCTTTTCTGAACTCCTCTACATTAAGCAAACCGCTCTGTCGCGTCCTGTTTCATGGCGCTCAGGAAACTGTTGTTGCACAATACTGCCACATCTGTAAAGGCGAGCATCGTGCACAAGCCAGGGGCCCCAGGAAGCGATGTGTCAAGATATCTACATGGTGTATGGAGGTCATAGTCTTTCAGACTTTGAGAATGTGTTTTGCAGCTTTAGGTATAGTGTAGCCCGAACACTTTTTAACTCCAAGCAGTATTATTCACCTTTAGAAGTCTGACTCCAGGCTTCCCTGCAGTTATGAGAAATCACTCGAGGCACTTAAAACGGCTTTGGAAACATTAATGTGTCCCCATAAGATTATTTCAAGACAGATAGGATTACAATGCCTATCTGTGAGAGATGGTGAAGGACAGGCAAGCCTGGTGTGCTGCTGTCCATGGGGCTGCAAAGAGTCAAACATGACTGAGTGACTAAGCAACTGCGTGTGCCGTTACAAACAGGGGTGGAGTGCACCGGGCAAGGGCAGAAGGCACAGAGAGGGCAGTGAGTTCAGAGGCGGGAGAGATCCACACAGAGTAAGCAGCAGAAGGTCAAACGGGCCAGCATGGAGAAGCCTGGGCTGAATCTTGAAATGTGAGTAGCTATTTGCCAGCTCATCAAGTAAGAAAAGGACGCCATAGGCTGTGGTAGATGCTGTGATGCCCAAATCCCCACTTTCAGGCCTGAAGGGTTCCTTCCTACTGCTGGAGTCCTGCCAGGAGGCAGCCCTCAGCTGCCCACCTTCTTTGAAGTCACCCCAGCTGCAGAGACATCTCAGCCAAGGCCATGTCCCTCTTCCCAGGAAAGCTCTCACGCAATGCCTGAGTCCCAGCCTTCTCAGCCCAGTCTGGGAAAACCAGAGGTCCATCCAAGTTCAGAGCTCCTTCCCAGTCTCCAGGCTGGTTCACTAAGGCCCTTGTTAAGATGCACCCTAGCCCAATTTTCTTCTCTGTACAATCTGGCTTTTTTCCTGACCCATTCCAATGACATTTCCTAATACACTTCCCTCAGACTGGCCTCCATTGAAACGTCTGTCTCCTAGGGAACCCAATCTGGAAGAGTGGACACCAGAAGTGGTACACAGAACAGATGCTAGCTGACACAAGACACTGGACATTTGTTCCCTATTGATGGTAACCTCACAGGGTGGAAGGCATGAGCTAGGTCCCCGGGGTCTCCTGCATAAGGGTGATAGCCCCAGTATAAGGGTTCTGTGCTAGAGACCTAAGGCCCCACATCCCAAAGGCCCCACATCCCCAAATCATCACCTTGAGGGTTAAGATCTTAGCTTACGAATCTTGGTAGGAAACACTCTGTCTATAGGAAATGGATATTGATGGAAGGGAACACACTGGTAAGTGTGATGCATCAAGCATTAAAGAAACACAGGGAAACTGTAACTTAAACGAAGGCTGTGTTGGGTGGCAACCACTAGACACAGGTAGGGCTGTCCAGGTAGGGCTGGGAGGGACAACTGAACATTAAACACTAATTGTGAACACCAGACTACTACACTGGTAGCAAATAACAAAGTGTTCTCCCTGAAAGTAGAGGGCAGAGAGCCGAGAACCAGGCTGAGGACTGAATCATGAGAGCACCACAGTCTTCCGGTCCGGACATGCTGAGGTCACAGGCCCAGGATTTACCCTGTGATAACTAAAAACCTAGACAAAACACAAGAAAGTAATTTCTTTCTAAAATTTGTCATCGAGAAGTCAAAAGGAAAACATATTTTGAACAGATTATAATGTTGAGGGGGGGGAAAGTATATCAAAAATCTCTGGGATACAGCTAAAATATAACTTGGAAGACATTTATAGCAACTAAATGCCTATAGCAAATAAAAAAAGGGGTTCCAGATTCCTGCTTGTTTTTTGAGAATGAAATCCCAAGATGACACAGATGCTGAAATGAGCACCCAAGAACTTTCAAGCAGTTGTGCTGGTTTTCTACAGTGGAGGCAACAAATTACCACCAATTTAGCAACTGACAGTCCCACAGGTCAGAAGCTCAATATAGGTTTCACCTCTCTGAAATTGGAGTGTCAGGGGGACCACGTTCCTTTCTGGAAGCTCCAGGACCGTTTTCTTGCTTACTTGAGTTATTGGTGTTATTGGTGGAATTTGCATCCTCCCAGTAAGAGGACTGAGCTCCTCATTTTCTTGCTGGTTCTCAGCTGAAGGCCCCCCAAAGCCCAGCAACGTCATTTCTGCCTCCCCAGCTCAAGACGTCCACCTGAGTTCCTTTACCGCAGCAGGAAAGTGCCTCTAGACAGAAAACCGGAGGGCAGTGGGGCACAACTCTGGCATTTCCCTTCTCGCAAGGAGCACAATTATGTCCCACCTGTTGCTCCTGAGAAACAGCTACCTGATACATGTCGCCCGAATTCATAATTGTTTACAGAGGAAGGTGAAGTCCAGTACCAGTTATTCAATCAGTCGCAGAAAAGAAGCCCTAAAGTTAGCCTCACTTTAACCAAGTTTTTCCAATGACCTGCGTTGAGAGAGTTTCTATGGTGCGTGTCTCAGACAGTTATGGAGAGGAGCAGGTGTCCTATGCAGGTAAAGCATTCAGCAGGGCTGTGGAACACTCTCCAAGAAGGACTGGATAAAGAATTATGCCCATGTTGAAACTGTTAGGTTTTCAAGGGCCCTGTAGGAGTAATTGCATGGTGACCACTCATATAAACTTAACTGAATATAATGGTCAAAGTATTCTAATTTTCTTAAGGCAGAGAATTTTCGTCAAAGCATTCCTCTTTCAGTGACACCAAGGACTCATTACAGAAAGGAAAAAGCTGCTCCAGCCATAAAGCTATTGTCGAATAAAGTCATTAGGTTAAAAACAAAGTTCAACAAATTAGTAGTCTTTAGTGAACAGTTTGAAAAATGAGGTCTTCCATAACAAAATAAAGCAAAATAAAACCCCTCTGTGTGTGTATGTTAGTCACTCAGTCATGTCTGACTTGTTGTGACCCCATAGACTAGAGCCCACCAGGCTCCTCTGTCCATGGAATTCTTCAGGCAAGAATACTGGGCTGCCATTCCCTTCTTCAGGGGATCTTCCTGACCCAGGTCTCCTGCAATGAAGGCAGAGTCTTTACCATCTGAGCCACCAGGCTCAGGGTAGGAACTCTGATACAGTAATGATTTAACAAACGAAAGTGGACAGGATTTAGAATCAGAAGGCAAAGTACATTCATAGAAAAGTACAACAACAACAAAAAATCTTGGTAAGCATAAAAGAAAACCACAGGATGGGGATTAGGAAAGAAAAATGTGAGAGGGAAAAACCGGTTTGGAACAAACAATTTAAAATGACCAGCCCCCAGACTGTCAGGTCTTCGTCATCCACCTCGGTCTCTTGATTCATTATAGTAAGTGATAAATTCGGGGGAACTGGATACAAGTGCCGGTCTCTTGAATAGCAGGAAAGTTCTCAAAAGTCGTTGCCCCTTCCAGAAACAGCTACCTGATACATGTCGAATTCATAATTGTTTACAGAGGAAGGTGAAGTCCAGTACCAGTTATTCAATCAGTCGCAGAAAAGAAGCCCTAAAGTTAGCCTCACTTTAACCAAGTTTTTCCAATGACCTGCGTTGAGAGAGTTTCTATGGTGCGTGTCTCAGACAGTTATGGAGAGGAGCAGGTGTCCTATGCAGGTAAAGCATTCAGCAGGGCTGTGGAACACTCTCCAAGAAGGACTGGATAAAGAATTATGCCCATGTTGAAACTGTTAGGTTTTCAAGGGCCCTGTAGGAGTAATTGCATGGTGACCACTCATATAAACTTAACTGAATATAATGGTCAAAGTATTCTAATTTTCTTAAGGCAGAGAATTTTCGTCAAAGCATTCCTCTTTCAGTGACACCAAGGACTCATTACAGAAAGGAAAAAGCTGCTCCAG
Source organism: Tragulus kanchil (assembly GCA_022376925.1). Taxonomy (NCBI): domain Eukaryota; kingdom Metazoa; phylum Chordata; class Mammalia; order Artiodactyla; family Tragulidae; genus Tragulus; species Tragulus kanchil. The sequence goes on along the minus strand of JAIOJX010000002.1, from coordinate 8,707,302 downwards.
CCATAAAGCTATTGTCGAATAAAGTCATTAGGTTAAAAACAAAGTTCAACAAATTAGTAGTCTTTAGTGAACAGTTTGAAAAATGAGGTCTTCCATAACAAAATAAAGCAAAATAAAACCCCTCTGTGTGTGTATGTTAGTCACTCAGTCATGTCTGACTTGTTGTGACCCCATAGACTAGAGCCCACCAGGCTCCTCTGTCCATGGAATTCTTCAGGCAAGAATACTGGGCTGCCATTCCCTTCTTCAGGGGATCTTCCTGACCCAGGTCTCCTGCAATGAAGGCAGAGTCTTTACCATCTGAGCCACCAGGCTCAGGGTAGGAACTCTGATACAGTAATGATTTAACAAACGAAAGTGGACAGGATTTAGAATCAGAAGGCAAAGTACATTCATAGAAAAGTACAACAACAACAAAAAATCTTGGTAAGCATAAAAGAAAACCACAGGATGGGGATTAGGAAAGAAAAATGTGAGAGGGAAAAACCGGTTTGGAACAAACAATTTAAAATGACCAGCCCCCAGACTGTCAGGTCTTCGTCATCCACCTCGGTCTCTTGATTCATTATAGTAAGTGATAAATTCGGGGGAACTGGATACAAGTGCCCCTTGGAAAGGTCAAAGACGGTGTCAATATTGCAATGGTTCAATCTGAAATAACTGGTAAATCTCATGGAAGCAGCTGTGACTCTTGCCACCTCCCAGTCACTTGGTATATTCATAATCCCATTGACAGCACTGACTGTGAACAATACTATGATTGCCTTCGTGTTGGAGGCGAGGACATCTCACAGCTGCCAGGCGGAGCGGGTAAGGCTCGGGCCCCTTGACCACTAGACTGCAGGCCTTCCCGGTGAGTCCCAGGCCTGCGGCCCCGAGGCGGCGGCTGGCCCACAGGGCAGGCAGGGGGGTGCGTGGCTCGAACCCGGCGTGTCTGACGCCGAATCCCTAGATTTTGCACCACCCTTTCCTCCAGTCCCACGCCTTTCTCCCCTACTTTACAGAACGGGAACCTGAGCCTCGCCGAGGCCAAGCAGCCCAACCAGTCAGAGCAGAATCCGCCCCAGCCGGGTCTGCAGCGGGCGAAGGGCCCGAGCGGCTGGGGTCCGCGGGCGGGGAGGGGCGCCGAGGGTCCCGCGCGCCCGGGACGATGCCCAGCATGGGGGCGGCGGCGGGGCGGCGGGAGCGGGGAGGGGCGCTTACTCCGTCCCATGTCGCCTCTCGGGGTCGCGGGCCCTGGCAATTCGACCAGGACCTCGAAGGGCTCCCTGGCCGCCGGGCAGTCTCTCCTCCGCGTCGGCACCGGCAGCCATGGCAACGGGGACGCTACGGCGGCCGCGCGGGGCCGGGCGGCGACGCCTCTCGCGGCGCCGGGGGGCGAGCAGGAGCGGCTCCCGGAGCAGGGGCTCCCCCGGGGAAGCCACGGGCGTCCCGCAAGCCAGACCTGGCCCTCCTCCGCGGCCCCACCCTCCACCTTCGCAGACTGCCTCCCTCCCCCCGATCAACCGGCCAGACGAAACCAAGCGCAGGACGCTCAGCTTCCTGCAAGCAGCTGCGGCCTTAGTCCCCGGAGCCCGCCCGTGGCTTTTCCTCCTGTATTTCAGGGAAGGCCTTCCACACGGGAACCTGCCCACTCTCCGCTTCCCAGAGGTGTGACTTAAATGTCCTCAACCTTCGTTTCCCCCTGTTAGAAGAGTACTAATAAGAACCTCCGAGGATCATTGTGAAGCTTTAAGGAAATCATTTGAGTGAATGAAAGGCACGTTAAAAAAAAAGAAGAAGAAGAAACAAAGCAGCAGATTCAGTATTTAGGGGAACAAGCACGCTACCCAGAAAAGGTGCCCCATTCTTTGACTTAACTTCTTCATCTTGAGACCTTTTTACCCAAACATAGGGTAAGAGATCCTTCTTAGAAGAGGAGGGTCTTCGATTGTGTGACTTTGTGGTGGAATAGAGAAGAGATGTGCGGGATGAAACAGGGAAACTAGGAACAGGTACTTCGTAATTTGTCGTGGGCCAGGCTGGGCTGGTTATGCGGTGTCCTTTCTCCACCCAGCATCACAGACACTGTGGTTCTCACAATCAGAGGACCCTGGGCCGCACGGGAGAGGTTGTTTCCGTCCACTGATGGGAAGGGAGATTGGGAAATAAATCCACTGTGACGGCTCCGAGTGAAGTCAAGTTCATTTCATTCCAACTGAATGCAGTAGTTTAAAAAGCCTTGGTGTAAGTCTGCTTATGCAAATCCTTATTCAAAATAGACTTGTTTCTTTGGCTCTTGGAAACGTAACAAGCTGAGCGGGGCTTCCTGAGAAAACTGCTGCAACCTAGTCTATATTTAAGCAGAAATAAATTTTAAAGAGGGCTTTAAATAATTCCGGGAGCAGCAAAATAGGCCTCCAACTTCTTCTGGGCTGGATTAATTCCAAGGACATCGACCTAGAAAATTATTGGGTTCTTACTATTTTATTATTATGTATTTCCTACTCTTACAATGTGTAACTAATACTTTAGTTACAATTCCATTGCATTAATTAACTTTGCATTAATTTTCCTTCAGAAGAATTTCCTCATTGCAACTTTATAGCAAGAAACTAAGCTCCCAAGTTCACCAGCACTTCTACCGTTTGTGTTCTTCCTTTCTTTCTTCCTTAATCCAATTCTTTAAATTTAGCCATGGTAGAAATGGGACTCCCCATGCGAGGTATTTTGAACCTCCGGATGCCCACTCTCCGCTTCCCAGAGGTGTGACTTAAATGTCCTCAACCTTCGTTTCCCCCTGTTAGAAGAGTACTAATAAGAACCTCCGAGGATCATTGTGAAGCTTTAAGGAAATCATTTGAGTGAATGAAAGGCACGTTAAAAAAAAAGAAGAAGAAGAAACAAAGCAGCAGATTCAGTATTTAGGGGAACAAGCACGCTACCCAGAAAAGGTGCCCCATTCTTTGACTTAACTTCTTCATCTTGAGACCTTTTTACCCAAACATAGGGTAAGAGATCCTTCTTAGAAGAGGAGGGTCTTCGATTGTGTGACTTTGTGGTGGAATAGAGAAGAGATGTGCGGGATGAAACAGGGAAACTAGGAACAGGTACTTCGTAATTTGTCGTGGGCCAGGCTGGGCTGGTTATGCGGTGTCCTTTCTCCACCCAGCATCACAGACACTGTGGTTCTCACAATCAGAGGACCCTGGGCCGCACGGGAGAGGTTGTTTCCGTCCACTGATGGGAAGGGAGATTGGGAAATAAATCCACTGTGACGGCTCCGAGTGAAGTCAAGTTCATTTCATTCCAACTGAATGCAGTAGTTTAAAAAGCCTTGGTGTAAGTCTGCTTATGCAAATCCTTATTCAAAATAGACTTGTTTCTTTGGCTCTTGGAAACGTAACAAGCTGAGCGGGGCTTCCTGAGAAAACTGCTGCAACCTAGTCTATATTTAAGCAGAAATAAATTTTAAAGAGGGCTTTAAATAATTCCGGGAGCAGCAAAATAGGCCTCCAACTTCTTCTGGGCTGGATTAATTCCAAGGACATCGACCTAGAAAATTATTGGGTTCTTACTATTTTTATTATTATGTATTTCCGTACTCTTACAATGTGTAACTAATACTTTAGTTACAATTCCATTGCATTAATTAACTTTGCATTAATTTTCCTTCAGAAGAATTTCCTCATTGCAACTTTATAGCAAGAAACTAAGCTCCCAAGTTCACCAGCACTTCTACCGTTTTGTGTTCTTCCTTTCTTTCTTCCTTAATCCAGAATTTCCCCTGTGGTGGATGGAAAGATTTAAGCATGCATGGATAGAAATGGGACTCCCCCCATGGCTCAGCAGGTAAAGAATCTGCCTGCAATGCAGGAGACCCCAGTTCAATCCCTGGGTCGGGAAGATCCCCTGGAGAGGGATAGGCTACCCACTCCAGGATTCCTGCCTGGAGAATTCCATGGTTTGTGCATGCTTCTGCCCACTTGAACCAAGAGGGTACGAAGAAAGAGGTGCTATGTGATTTGCAGAGTTAGTTCATAAAAATCCATGAAGCACCCACTTTGTCAAACACTGATTTTTGCAGTCCTGAGTTGTCCCATAAGAAGTCTGACTACCCTAAGGCCACCATGCTGGAGAAGCCAAGAGTAGGCGCACCTGCCAGCCGAGCCCCCGCCTTTCAGCTCTCCCTGTGCACAGAGCAGATACTGAGGGAGGCTGTGTTGGACTTGTAAACCAGCCCATCCATCTCTGACTGTCACCGAGGGACTGACTTCTATCAAAGCCACACAGTACAGGCGCGTCCCCCAGCTGATCCCTGCCAGAATTCCTGGCTCACAAAATCATGAGATGACTTTGAGAGTAATTTTCACACAGCAGGAGACAACTGAGACGTGGGCATGACTGCTCTGGGATGTGGACAAGTCTCTTCCTTTGTACTCTGCTGGGTGATGTGGTGTGTAAAAGAGCAAACTGAAAAATTGTATCCACTGGTTTAATTTTCTCTGAGAACTGGGTAAATGACAGCTTTGTTTGGCTTGGTGTTAGCACACCTGAGCTCAGCTTATAGAAAGCCCAAGATCCACAAGACCTTTTTCCGAGAACCACCGAGCTCTATCAGCGATGGCCAGGGATATGACAACATGAAATCCACAAAAATTAAAATCATATTCCTCAAAATATGAATCTTCCTTTGTATAATCTATAAGGATAAACTTGAAATGAGGCCCCTGGGGAAACTGCAAGTAACTGCCAATTTTGCTAATGATAATAAGTTTATTTTAATTGCTAATATATTCCTAATTACTCTAGTTCTAAAGTGTTTCCTTCACTGTCAGTCATTTTGATGTATGTCCTTTGAAAAGACTTTGTCATATCAATCAGCCCTTTTCAAGTGAGGTGGCAGCTGCTGGAAATGATCTCACCTTTCTTGTCACGCAGGCACCATTTGTGCTAAGACAGACAGAGGCCTTGCCCTCAAAATCTAGAATTCATAGCTCCCACCTTCAGCTTAACTAGACCCATATTTCTCACCTGAGAAGGGAAACAGTGTAAAATATCAGTGTGTATGAAAGTCCATTATTTAAAGTTAAACCTTTTACTGTCCGAGCAGATGAGTGTTCATCTGTTTGGGTGATCCTTCTATTACATCCTTCCGTCACCCATGGGAAAGCGTTCGGACCCACCTAAGTCATTGCCATGAGGAACACAGTCTTACTAGTGGCAATTGCCAATTGAGATAGAATAAAAGATACCAAAGGTAGAATAAAATATTTCTTCATCTTCTATTAGGTCGATCCCTCTCAGATGGGAACCAGCATGTCTTCTCCTATCTGGCCTCCTACGGACACCTTGGTCTTGTAGGTCTAGCCTCCAGAACAGTGAGAAGTTACTTTTCTGTCATTTAAGCCACATGGTGTGTGGCAGCCAGTTACAGCAGTCCCAGAAAAGTAATATAAGAGTCAAGGAGGACTCCTGAATTTTTTATTAGGAAAGCTGAAGAAAACGACACTTCCATGAGTTAACACGGTGAAGTCAGTGGGGAAGATGTGGAGGAGGTAGGAATCGGAAGCTCTGTTTTGCCCATGTGAGACCTGAGATATGTTTTAGACGTCCAGGTAGAACCTGTGAGACAATGACTGAGTACATGGCCATGGAGCAGAGGGTCCAGGCTGGAGACAGAGTTGGCGAGGTCATGGTTTGCAGTGGTGTTTACACTCGATGGGTGGATGAGACCATTCTGGGAAGGAGTTTAGACAGAGAAGAGGTCCAAGAACAAAGCTGAAGATAATCTAAAATTTGAAAGTTGGTATATGTGGGAAAATTAGCAGAAGAGATGTGCAGTCATGCCCCAAGGTCACAGGTGCAAGGCTTTGTACCAAGGCCACAGCAGCGGAATCCAGAACCAAGGTCACCTCTGAAGCTGACTCAGCCCCTTTGTAACCATTGCCGAAAGCCCCACCGATCATCACCAGCCAGCTTTCTGACCCGAAATCAGGCAAGAATGCCCACCCCGGTAGTTGGCTCCCAACCTATGAAAAGTGTCGACTGTCAGCCTGACTGCTCACAGCACCCACAGGATACATGCTCTTTGCTCTTAATGAACTCAGTCATTTCTGAATGCTCTGCGTTTGGAAATTCTTGGCCAATTCGTGCTCAGACTACCTCAGTAGAAGGCCCCAAACCCATGAGTTAGGAGATAAAGCCAAGTAAGAAAATCCCTTCAGAAGGAGGGAGTGACTTTGTCAAGTGTTCTACAGGTCAAGTCAAATGAGACCTAGGAATGCACCGCAGAATTTCAGCAACATCAAAGGTCCTTGTGGCTTTGACAGGGGCTGCTGTGACAGGTGGTGAGAATGAAATCCTGTTGGGGGTGAGTTCAAGGAAGACATGGAGGAGGTGGATTGGAGACAAATAAGTACAGAAGACAGAGCTACCAAGGAATCGTGCTCCTACTGGGAGCAGAGACAAGGAGGAAGAGAGTAGCTGTGAGGGGCATGGAATCAAGGGAAGGCTTAATTAAGGCAAGAGCCATGACGGCATTCTCCAGGCTTCTGCTGCAGAAGAGAGAATAAGTCCTGGAGCAATTTCTAGGAATAGATAAGAGGGGGTGGGCTTCAGTGCGTGAGCAGTGAGCTGGCCTTAGATAGCAGCAAGGACTTTCCATCCATAGAACAGGAAGGAAGAGAGTGGGAACAGATGCTGGTAGGTGGGTAGATATGGTTGGCTGTGTCTTCATAATTGCTTCTATTTTCTCAGCGAAATAGGAAGCAAGGACATCAGCTAAGAATGAGGCTCGGGAAGATTGTCCTGAATGTTTGAGGACGAGGGACATGCCATGAGCTAGTCCCCTGTGGAACAGGAGAGTCTGTACATAGGATGGGGTGAGATGACTGTCAGGTTCCACCAAACACACTTTGAAGATAATCTAAAATTTGAAAGTTGGTATATGTGGGAAAATTAGCAGAAGAGATGTGCAGTCATGCCCCAAGGTCACAGGTGCAAGGCTTTGTACCAAGGCCACAGCAGCGGAATCCAGAACCAAGGTCACCTCTGAAGCTGACTCAGCCCCTTTGTAACCATTGCCGAAAGCCCCACCGATCATCACCAGCCAGCTTTCTGACCCGAAATCAGGCAAGAATGCCCACCCCGGTAGTTGGCTCCCAACCTATGAAAAGTGTCGACTGTCAGCCTGACTGCTCACAGCACCCACAGGATACATGCTCTTTGCTCTTAATGAACTCAGTCATTTCTGAATGCTCTGCGTTTGGAAATTCTTGGCCAATTCGTGCTCAGACTACCTCAGTAGAAGGCCCCAAACCCATGAGTTAGGAGATAAAGCCAAGTAAGAAAATCCCTTCAGAAGGAGGGAGTGACTTTGTCAAGTGTTCTACAGGTCAAGTCAAATGAGACCTAGGAATGCACCGCAGAATTTCAGCAACATCAAAGGTCCTTGTGGCTTTGACAGGGGCTGCTGTGACAGGTGGTGAGAATGAAATCCTGTTGGGGGTGAGTTCAAGGAAGACATGGAGGAGGTGGATTGGAGACAAATAAGTACAGAAGACAGAGCTACCAAGGAATCGTGCTCCTACTGGGAGCAGAGACAAGGAGGAAGAGAGTAGCTGTGAGGGGCATGGAATCAAGGGAAGGCTTAATTAAGGCAAGAGCCATGACGGCATTCTCCAGGCTTCTGCTGCAGAAGAGAGAATAAGTCCTGGAGCAATTTCTAGGAATAGATAAGAGGGGGTGGGCTTCAGTGCGTGAGCAGTGAGCTGGCCTTAGATAGCAGCAAGGACTTTCCATCCATAGAACAGGAAGGAAGAGAGTGGGAACAGATGCTGGTAGGTGGGTAGATATGGTTGGCTGTGTCTTCATAATTGCTTCTATTTTCTCAGCGAAATAGGAAGCAAGGACATCAGCTAAGAATGAGGCTCGGGAAGATTGTCCTGAATGTTTGAGGACGAGGGACATGCCATGAGCTAGTCCCCTGTGGAACAGGAGAGTCTGTACATAGGATGGGGTGAGATGACTGTCAGGTTCCACCAAACACACTTTAAGGACCATGATCGTGAATTTAAAGAAATGGCCGTGTGGTTTCTCTCAAGTCATGGTCAGTGTGTGAGTGAAGAGGCATAATAGACGTCACCTTGGGTGAAACCAAAGCTGTGGTTTTACCAGGAAAACATAGAGAAACAGGTGCAAAGGAATAACTTTAATGATAGCTCATGGAACCTTGGCCTCCCAGGTGGCTCAGTGGTAAAGAATCTGCGTGTCAATGAAGGAGACATAGGAGATGTGGGTTTGATCCCTGGGTTGAGAATTTCCCTTGGAGGGAGAAATGGTAACCCACTCTGTATTCTTGCCTGGTATATGCCATGGACAGAGGAGCCTGGGGCTACAGTTCCTGGAGTCATAAAGAGTTGGACATGACTGAGCACATACACACAGAGAACCTCAGGTGGAGAAGAACAAAAATGAAGATGTGGTAGAGGATGAGAGACAGTGAAACAGGGTCAGAACCAATATAATTCTATTCTGATAGCACTGAAAGAGGAAGAAAGGTAGTAAGCTGGAAAGATGTTTACTGTGATTTATTTTATGTTTGCGAATTTCATCTCAAAGAAAAAAAAAATTTTTTAAAGATTTATTTATTTATTTATTTATTTTGGGTGGGGGACAGGTTAGGGAGGGAGAAGAGTGGGTGGGCCACTTCTATTGGTCTTTCATTTGTCTATTTTCATCCATCTTTGTTCTTCGGGCCCTTGTGGGCCTCCCATCACAGTGGCCTCTATTGTCGCAGAGCACTGGCTCTGGGCGCATGCGCTCCAGAGCTCCGGCTCGGTAATTGGACACATCAGTCCAGCCGCTCCGCGGCACATGGGATCTTCCCAGGTCAGGGATTGAACCGGCGCCCCTTGCACTGCAAGGCAGTGTCCTTACCCACTGGACCACCAGGGGAAGCCCTCAATGAAAGTTTTTAAAGAAAAAGGATTATATTCATTTTTTTCTCTCAACCAAGATAAATTATTTGGATTACCTTCAACTAAATGGAACATTCTATTGAAGAGACACCGAGGTTCCTCAGAGACTCTAGGAAAGAGCTGGGCAACCAGGCTGGGGGACCCAGGGGCAGGATAAATGCAGCCAGCCTTCCGGGCTCCATCACAGCCTTCCTCTGAGCACCTCTGTCCCTGGGAGAAAGAGAATCTGATTGGCCAAGCTGTATCTTGTGCCACTGTGTCCTCCACACAGTGAGGATTAGCAGCCCCACTAAAATGTATGGACTTGGGGAAAGCTGACTGAGAAAGGTGCTATAGGGACCAGATAAGACGAGGAAGGAAAACTGGACAGAACAAGACAGGTGGTGTCCACTATGGACATCCCTCATGGTCTTTCAACAGTGTTCGTCTGGTCAGTATCCACTGAGCATCTCCCCTGCTGCACTGGCTAGGCAGAAATGGTCCCTGCTTACTGTATTCTTGCCTGGTATATGCCATGGACAGAGGAGCCTGGGGCTACAGTTCCTGGAGTCATAAAGAGTTGGACATGACTGAGCACATACACACAGAGAACCTCAGGTGGAGAAGAACAAAAATGAAGATGTGGTAGAGGATGAGAGACAGTGAAACAGGGTCAGAACCAATATAATTCTATTCTGATAGCACTGAAAGAGGAAGAAAGGTAGTAAGCTGGAAAGATGTTTACTGTGATTTATTTTATGTTTGCGAATTTCATCTCAAAGAAAAAAAAAATTTTTTAAAGATTTATTTATTTATTTATTTATTTTGGGTGGGGGACAGGTTAGGGAGGGAGAGGAGTGGGTGGGCCACTTCTATTGGCCGTTCTTTTATCTATTTTCATCCATCTTTGTTCTTCGGCCATTGTGGGCCTCCCATCACAGTGGCCTCTATTGTCGCAGAGCACTGGCTCTGGGCGCATGCGCTCCAGAGCTCCGGCTCGGTAATTGGACACATCAGTCCAGCCGCTCCGCGGCACATGGGATCTTCCCAGGTCAGGGATTGAACCGGCGCCCCTTGCACTGCAAGGCAGTGTCCTTACCCACTGGACCACCAGGGGAAGCCCTCAATGAAAGTTTTTAAAGAAAAAGGATTATATTCATTTTTTTCTCTCAACCAAGATAAATTATTTGGATTACCTTCAACTAAATGGAACATTCTATTGAAGAGACACCGAGGTTCCTCAGAGACTCTAGGAAAGAGCTGGGCAACCAGGCTGGGGGACCCAGGGGCAGGATAAATGCAGCCAGCCTTCCGGGCTCCATCACAGCCTTCCTCTGAGCACCTCTGTCCCTGGGAGAAAGAGAATCTGATTGGCCAAGCTGTATCTTGTGCCACTGTGTCCTCCACACAGTGAGGATTAGCAGCCCCACTAAAATGTATGGACTTGGGGAAAGCTGACTGAGAAAGGTGCTATAGGGACCAGATAAGACGAGGAAGGAAAACTGGACAGAACAAGACAGGTGGTGTCCACTATGGACATCCCTCATGGTCTTTCAACAGTGTTCGTCTGGTCAGTATCCACTGAGCATCTCCCCTGCTGCACTGGCTAGGCAGAAATGGTCCCTGCTTTACTAGAGCTTATACTCATGAAGAATAATAGATGCTGGACTTATGCAGATGGACCGAGCACTGGGTAGGGGGTACAGAGGATGCCTGGGAGACTCTACCCTCCAGGCCAAGGTGGGAGCATCGCACCCTCTTTATGACCCCATGGCTACCTGGAGTTCCTCCGTCTTAGTGCCCGTCAGGCTCATGTCACTGCTGCTTTGTCTACCTCACACATTAAACTGTGAGCCCTGAGCTGTGTGGAGTGCAGAACTAACACTGGGGAGAAGATTTGCAAAAAGGGAGAGAGAAGGAGAGGGAGTACACAGTGGTGCACTGGATGCACTAGGTTTTGGTTTATGTCCTGCTTCCCTTTTGGTGGAAGGGTCTTTAAAGCTCACTTTTATTGTGTGGCCATCTTGGCCCCACGTTGCGGGTGGGGAGGTGGTAACTTTCCTGCAGGGCGACAGCTGGTGGCATGGTCCTTACAATGGGTCATAGCAGGGGGCTGGCCTGTCATCTGCTGGAGCCCTCTGCTTCCTCCCTGGCAATGGCCTCCCATTGACCCCAGATGGTGGTGGCTTCCATGGCCAAAGTCTTCTCTCAGTGGCTTGTTTCCATACCCCATCAACCTTACCACCAAGACGGGTTTATTGGCTCCACACCAAAATCTTGGCAGTGGCAGTCTTTGGGTTGAGGGATCCCTGGTAGCTTTTTCTCTTTTGCTTATTTGAATTCTCTCTCTCTCTCTGTCTCTCTTTCTCTCTTTTCTTTTCAATTTAAATGAAATGAGGGTGAAGCGCTTACAAAATGAGGAAAATTTAGCTGGTTATTTTTAAAGTGAATCCTTTCTCATGCCAGGATATAAGCTCATTTTTCTCTTCTTTGGTCTCCTCTTTGTCAGACAAGTGAAAGCTCCATCCCCCACCCCATCCTATACAACCACAGGCATGCATGTATCTGTTTTACAGCTGGAGTTCAGAGAAGCGGAATGATAGGGCTAATGTCACAAGGCTATAAATGACAGATCGTATTCAGTCATGTCCGACTCTGAGTCCCCACGGACTGTAACCTGCTAGGCTCCTCTGTCCATGGGATTGTCCAGGCAAGTATAGTGGAGTGGCTAGCCATTCCCTTCTCCACTGGACCTTCCCGACCCAGGGATCAAACTCACATCTACTGCATTGACAGGCAGGTTCTTTACCATTGACCCACCTGGGAATCTTAATGACAAAGCAGTCAAGTCCAACGTGTTTGTCTGAACCCAACTGTTGGGACTTCCCTGGTGATCCAGTGGGCAGGACTCTGTGCTCCCAATGGAGCAGTGTGGGTTCAATTCCTGGTCAGGGAACTAAATCCTACATGCTTCAGCTAAGACCCAACACGGCCAAATACACAAAAATAAGTATTTTAAAACATACTTAAAATTGTTTTCTTTTTATCCCCCCACCTTGTGTTAGATGTTGGAAGAAGTATTTCTTCAGCTAGGTTGACGTGTACTTGGCCAAGCTTCAGCCTACTTCTAACTTCTTTCTTGTACCATCTCATTTACCAACTGAAAAATTCACATGGTCCCCAAAGTCAGAAAAAGTGTTATCCCTGGGCTGGCCTGTCATCTGCTGGAGCCCTCTGCTTCCTCCCTGGCAATGGCCTCCCATTGACCCCAGATGGTGGTGGCTTCCATGGCCAAAGTCTTCTCTCAGTGGCTTGTTTCCATACCCCATCAACCTTACCACCAAGACGGGTTTATTGGCTCCACACCAAAATCTTGGCAGTGGCAGTCTTTGGGTTGAGGGATCCCTGGTAGCTTTTTCTCTTTTGCTTATTTGAATTCTCTCTCTCTCTCTGTCTCTCTTTCTCTCTTTTCTTTTCAATTTAAATGAAATGAGGGTGAAGCGCTTACAAAATGAGGAAAATTTAGCTGGTTATTTTTAAAGTGAATCCTTTCTCATGCCAGGATATAAGCTCATTTTTCTCTTCTTTGGTCTCCTCTTTGTCAGACAAGTGAAAGCTCCATCCCCCACCCCATCCTATACAACCACAGGCATGCATGTATCTGTTTTACAGCTGGAGTTCAGAGAAGCGGAATGATAGGGCTAATGTCACAAGGCTATAAATGACAGATCGTATTCAGTCATGTCCGACTCTGAGTCCCCACGGACTGTAACCTGCTAGGCTCCTCTGTCCATGGGATTGTCCAGGCAAGTATAGTGGAGTGGCTAGCCATTCCCTTCTCCACTGGACCTTCCCGACCCAGGGATCAAACTCACATCTACTGCATTGACAGGCAGGTTCTTTACCATTGACCCACCTGGGAATCTTAATGACAAAGCAGTCAAGTCCAACGTGTTTGTCTGAACCCAACTGTTGGGACTTCCCTGGTGATCCAGTGGGCAGGACTCTGTGCTCCCAATGGAGCAGTGTGGGTTCAATTCCTGGTCAGGGAACTAAATCCTACATGCTTCAGCTAAGACCCAACACGGCCAAATACACAAAAATAAGTATTTTAAAACATACTTAAAATTGTTTTCTTTTTATCCCCCCACCTTGTGTTAGATGTTGGAAGAAGTATTTCTTCAGCTAGGTTGACGTGTACTTGGCCAAGCTTCAGCCTACTTCTAACTTCTTTCTTGTACCATCTCATTTACCAACTGAAAAATTCACATGGTCCCCAAAGTCAGAAAAAGTGTTATCCCTGCTTCTGTTGGTGATAATGCCAAATTCCACTTTGGAAAAGCTTAGCAGGTACCTAAGCTCTGTGGTAAATTTTAAGCACTTGGACTGCATGGACGCCTTCCATTCTCAAAAAAAAAAAAAAATTCTGTGCATTAGCTAATACTTGATCTCATTTTATGGATGAGGAAATTCAGCCTTAAGAAGATGAAACACCTTGTCCAAAGTGACATAGCAGGTAAGCAGCTAGGTCAGAACTGAGTCCCAGGTCCAGTCTGATTTCAGAGTGAGAATACTGCACTGTTAATGATTTTGCTAATTTTCAAAGGATGTGACTCAGCAGAGGCAAAAATAAGGAAATGGGGAAAGTGGAAAGATCTAGAATGTGGTCCTTGATTTTTCCTTTCACTGAAGAAAAAGGGGGATAACATGGAGCTGCTGGTCTAGAGCTTCCAGCACCTCCCCCAGCAGATCACTGGCAGCCTGAATGGCAGCTTCACCCCCACAGAAGTATGCTGCTGCACTTCCGCTTAGGGTGGAGGCTCGGTCACCCTCTCTGATCGCCATGTAAATACGACGTATTTGCATTGAAAATAAAAGAGCTGATGTACCAGCCTTTATCCCTCACCCCGTCTTTTCTTTGTTTTTATTCCTATAACGCTACGAATGGATAAGAAAAAATTGGCACAATGGTTGTCAGCTCTTAGCATCCACCTGCTAAGCTGCCCCCCACACCCAAGGTACCCCGTCTGGCTCTCTAGCAGGTGTCGCTTGCAGCTGTAGCAGATTTCACCCAGCAAGGGACAGATGGAGGGGACACAGGCACCACGGCGGGATAGATATTTTTTAATACATGATCAGACCTTCGTCAAGGCTTGGTAGGGAAATGTGGCAAGGATGCAGAGTATGCCAACCTAGCAGGTGTCTGCTCTGCTGTATTGTATGAGCAGTAGTGGGATTCCTCTTGGCGAGGAGGGAGAGAGAGTTGGCATCCACTGTAGTGCATATCATTTTGAGTCTCTCTGAAGTAGATTTTACTTGCAGGTGAGGAGCCTTTAAGACCTGGGGTACACAAGTCATGCATTCTCTCTGAGATGCACCTTCTTCCTTTTTTATTAATTATTTTTATCTTTACCTTCTTCCTTTTTAAAATGAGGGGCCTGCTGGAACTCACCAAAGACCCACACACTTCCCTGCATTTCCCCGCCCCCCTCCCCAATTGGTGGGGTCCTATGACTGCTCCTCACTCTCTGCATGTGAGTGAAAGCTCATGCCGCTCTCCAGGCATGACGTGGAGTTGCCTGTTGTAACGGCTAAAATCCAACTAGGGACTATGGTAAGGGTTATAGGTCAGGTAGATAAAGCATCTGTGTGTGTGTGCGTGCGCATGCTCAGTCATGTCAGATTCTTTGTGACCCCATGAACTGTAGCCCATTAGGCTCCTCTAGAAATTCCTGATGGAATTTTCTAGGCAGGAATGCTGCAGTGGGTTGCCATTTCCTATGCCAGGGGGTCTTCCGAACCTACACCTCTTATGTCTCCTGCTTTGTCAAATGGATTCTTTACCACTGTGCCACGTAGTACCTAGTAAGAGCTTTATCTTGAACTGGCTGCAGCGTTTAGAAGCCTCTGCAAGCGGCTAAACCAGACACCATTAGATGCTTTCGCCTTCATACAGCATCTCTTTCATGCCACATCTTTGAGGAGCTTGGTTTGAGATGCAAAACTCAAGATAAAGTCACAGTTGTCCCTGAAAGATGACACTTTTCATTGAACTTTTTGACTCATGGAAAACTTTGTCCTGCGTTAGTATTTCCAGAAAGAGTGATTTGGGCAATTCTTGATCTTCAAGGCACCACACCCTTCCGCTATAACCCTTCTCTGCAGCAGTCAGCAAGGGGAAGAGGAAGGACTGTGGGGTTCACCTGGGGGTGAGCCCCAGATCTCCTGTTTACCCTTTGTGTCCCTAGGAAAGTTATCAAACTCTTCTAAGGTCATTTATCAAAGGGTGGTTATAATACCTACTGTATTAGTCAAGATTCTCCAGAGAAATAGAACCAATAGGCTACCAATAAGCTGTACGAATATCACATGATATACAGGATATACATATGTTATTACAGTATTGACCAGAGATGTATTAATATGTCTTTTTGTTATCCAAATGCTATTCACTGGAGATGTTTCCATAGTCACTTACAGAATAATGTGCTGGTCATAGGCATTAGTTTCTGCCAAAACCCTCGAGTTGTGGATGTGAAATGATATCTATAAACATATTTATAGGTCTTTCTATCTATTTAGAGAAATCTGAAGGAACTCTTATGCAATTATGGGGTCTGACAAGTCCAAAATTTGTAGGGCAAACTGGAAAATCAGGTAAGAGCTGATACTGTGGTTCTGAGTCTACAGGCTGGAAATGCTGGCAGCATTTTCCTTTGCAATCTGTAGGCAGAAATTCCTTTATCCTCAGGATGCCTCAGTCTTTCCTCTTAAAGCCTTCAACTGATTGTACAAGGCCCACCCATGTGATGGAGGGTAATCTGGTTTGCTTAAAGTTAATGATTGCAATTGTTAATTACATCCAGAAACTGCCTTCAGAGCAACATATCAATCACTATTTGATCAAACCAAGTTCTTGATGACTCCATTTATTTATTAGCATAATACTTTTTCAACCAAAAATGCACTAAAGAAAATTGATAGAAAAAAATATTTTGACCTTACCATTTTAAGCAAAGACAATTTTCTCCACACAAGTTTCTAGTAAGAGACACCTATACAAAATAAATTTGAATTTCCATCCATGTTTGCTTTAGGAACATACACCAAGCAAGAGGGATGGAGAGCAAGCATCTTTTATGACCCATCAGTGCAAGTATGCCATTTCATGTATTTTTAAAAATAAGGGAAAAATTGTGATATTTTGCTTTGATATCGCCCCTAAGGATTTTGTTGTTGTATCTTTATTTGAATTACAGTTTGACTGAAAGGTAATCATGAGTCCCAAGATGACTGAAAACATCATAAAGAAACTGGTTCAAAATAAACTTTCTAAAACATGGCTCTTTCCTGCCCACCTTCCATTTGCCATCATCTCCTGTCAGCTCCTGCTAGTAGGCCATTCCCTGGGGAAAATTGCAAATGTTTTCTACAGTGTATTTTACCTACAGACCCAATTTATTTCCTTTCAAGTTGGTGTTGATTATGTAAATTCTCTTTCTCTATTCAGTTGCAGGGGTTCATCAAGGTTCATCATCAAGGGACAGGTGCAGACAGGCAGTAAAGCATGTATATTACAGTATTGACCAGAGATGTATTAATATGTCTTTTTGTTATCCAAATGCTATTCACTGGAGATGTTTCCATAGTCACTTACAGAATAATGTGCTGGTCATAGGCATTAGTTTCTGCCAAAACCCTCGAGTTGTGGATGTGAAATGATATCTATAAACATATTTATAGGTCTTTCTATCTATTTAGAGAAATCTGAAGGAACTCTTATGCAATTATGGGGTCTGACAAGTCCAAAATTTGTAGGGCAAACTGGAAAATCAGGTAAGAGCTGATACTGTGGTTCTGAGTCTACAGGCTGGAAATGCTGGCAGCATTTTCCTTTGCAATCTGTAGGCAGAAATTCCTTTATCCTCAGGATGCCTCAGTCTTTCCTCTTAAAGCCTTCAACTGATTGTACAAGGCCCACCCATGTGATGGAGGGTAATCTGGTTTGCTTAAAGTTAATGATTGCAATTGTTAATTACATCCAGAAACTGCCTTCAGAGCAACATATCAATCACTATTTGATCAAACCAAGTTCTTGATGACTCCATTTATTTATTAGCATAATACTTTTTCAACCAAAAATGCACTAAAGAAAATTGATAGAAAAAAATATTTTGACCTTACCATTTTAAGCAAAGACAATTTTCTCCACACAAGTTTCTAGTAAGAGACACCTATACAAAATAAATTTGAATTTCCATCCATGTTTGCTTTAGGAACATACACCAAGCAAGAGGGATGGAGAGCAAGCATCTTTTATGACCCATCAGTGCAAGTATGCCATTTCATGTATTTTTAAAAATAAGGGAAAAATTGTGATATTTTGCTTTGATATCGCCCCTAAGGATTTTGTTGTTGTATCTTTATTTGAATTACAGTTTGACTGAAAGGTAATCATGAGTCCCAAGATGACTGAAAACATCATAAAGAAACTGGTTCAAAATAAACTTTCTAAAACATGGCTCTTTCCTGCCCACCTTCCATTTGCCATCATCTCCTGTCAGCTCCTGCTAGTAGGCCATTCCCTGGGGAAAATTGCAAATGTTTTCTACAGTGTATTTTACCTACAGACCCAATTTATTTCCTTTCAAGTTGGTGTTGATTATGTAAATTCTCTTTCTCTATTCAGTTGCAGGGGTTCATCAAGGTTCATCATCAAGGGACAGGTGCAGACAGGCAGGCCCCAGGATCTGCACTGTTAGAGCCTCCGCATGGAATCCTCTAACAACAACTAAAAGCTGACAACCACTGCCTTGAGGGGCACGAGCAGACCGTCTGTCCCGGAGGCTTGTTCTCTGCCACATTTCGCAGTCCTTTCTACTGTCCATGTTGACAAAGGAAGGACAGATTAATACTATTTTCATGAGCACCCTATCACTGTGAAGGCAAAACTGAGATTTTTTAAAAACAACATAACCAGATTCAAACGCTTTCCCCCTCCATTATCCAAGTGTTCACTCTTTACAATACAACCGTTGATTCCAAGCAGATGACCCATCAGATAGTTTCTGGATAGTCAGACTGAAGACAGTCGTCAGAGGCACTCATGAGTGGTTGTCAGATTTTGCCAAACCTGATCAGAGAAAGGAGAAAAGAAATGCATCATTCATCCACGAACACAGGAAATGCAATACCTACTTGAATAAATGCATGAGTGTGCACGCACGCGCACACACACACACACACAGAAAACTACCTTGAATAATCAGAGCAAGGACAGTGGAGCCCCAGCTCTTTTCCTTCCTACGAGTTCTCAGGCGTCGCCCTTTCCTGGGACAGGCTGCAGAGGTTTTTGTCCCTAAACCCAGCTTGGTACTTAGGCAACTGCTATTTTGTATTGTCCTTTTTCTCTCCCCTTCTAGAATAGAAATCCCTATAGAGTAACAAATGAGTTTTCCCCATGTTTCTGTCCCTAAAGTTGATTCGGAGCTTCCCAGATGGCTCAGTGGCAAAGAATCTGCCTGCCAACGCAGGAGATGGGGGTTCACTCCCTGAGTGGGGAAGATCCACTGGCAGAGGAAATGGCAACCGAGTCCAGTATTCTTGTCTGGAGAATCCCATGGGCAGAGTAGCCTGGTGGGCTACAGTTCATGGAGTTACAAAGAGTTGGGCACAATTTAGCAACTAAACAACACCAACAAAATTGATTCACTCATTCATCACCTATGTAAACATATATTCCTGCATGGAAAAATACAGAAAAGAGGTGTTAACCATTTTGCCTCTATGATGTCATAAACCCAAAATGGGCACTTCTGATGCTGCATGGAATACCTCTGAAGACCTTCCCTGGAAAGGGATCTTTGAGTCAACAGTGAGCAATATGGATAGTCCCCAAACTCGAAGACTTAAAATTTAACCAAAAGAAGCACACTGAATAAGAATTGCATTGTGGTCTGAAAAGGGATACGACTTGAGAAGTGTAAAATGCTAAACAGGCATCTTTTCTGTCTCACTCTGTGGAGGGAGGACAGATATGGAAGGGCTGCTCCATAACGTTTATTGAACTGAATTCAGTGCTTGTCCTCAACTCCCTTATATTCTCATTCTTGGTTATCATAGGAGCCTGATGAGTCATTCTTGACCTCGATGTTAATGCGCATGTCTCTGGCTTATTGGTCTGGATATGTTTATATGTGAGGAAGAGGACTGCACAGTCTCTCTTACAGGTTCAGTGCTCTTGGTGTTAAAGGAAGTACTTTAAGAAATGATGAGGCAAATACATTCAATTCAATGAATATTTATGGAGCACAGTAACTACTCCTTTCAAGACACTGGATATAGCATTGAACTCAAAAGTCCTTGCTTTCAGATCTTGAATGGAAGAGTGGAAGAGTGTGTGTATATGAGATTAAGAGGGCAGGAAGTAGGAAAAAATGGAGAGGGAGTGAGAAAAAAACAAGGTGAAGTATGAACACAACTAATCAAAGAAGGGATCTTGTTCCATAAGTGAGACTGCAGTCGAGAGTGTTGAAGATGGAAATATCATCCTAGTCTTGCTATAGTTTCTGTTAGGAGGAGCACACAACAGTGGGAGATGCCCTTAAAGCAATAGGAGACAGAACCTTGCAGGTCAGATGCTGGCTGATGCAGCCTGTCCTCCCTGTCCACCCTCCTCATCTTTCCCAGGCTGGCCAAACATCACCCCTGGTGATCCCATTGCCTCTCTGCTAACTCTGCACTTGCCTTTCTTTCATTAAAAACACAGCTTCACCTTGCCCTGAGCATGCCCCTCCAATTAGACTCTGAAATCTTGAGGCCTTGGTATGGTAACCCTGGCACTTAATGACCGTGACTAATCCTTGGCAGAGACTCCATAAGCATCCACGGAGTGATACAGGACACCCAGCACAGCATTGAACATGCTGTAAATTCTCAATAAAGACATGGGCAGTCAAGTGATACAACTTTAGAAATCTAGGGATAAAGGTTTTACAAACCATCTCTCCAAGGCCTTCATCGTTAATGTGCAAAGAATCATCTGAAGAGATTGTTAAAAATAAAGACCCCCAGGGGCTTCCCTGGTGGTCCAGGGGGTAAGGACACCGCCTTGTAGTACAAGGGGCGCTGGTTCGATCCCTGGCCTGGGAAGATCCCACGTGCCGTGGAGCGGCTGGACCGATGTGTCCAACAACCGAGCCGGAGCTCTGGAGCGCATGTGCCCAGAGCCGGTGCTCTGCAACAAGAGAGGCCACTGCGATGGGAGGCTCACATAGGCCAAAGAACAAAAAGATAAGTGAATGAAAGATCAATAGATGTGGCCACAAACAAACAAACAAAAAACAGTAAAATAAATAAATAAATAAAAAACCCTCTTCATACATCTGGACTCATGTATCTGGAATTAGAATCCACACATCCTATGGCAGATGTCCCTGTGCTGTGCTGTGCAGAACTCTCCTCTCATTGCAGAACTTCCTAACAAGAGGATGCTTGTTGTTCTGATGAACTGTCCATATTCATCTTGAAACCCAAAGAAAATGGGTTTATGCAATGTGCACCATCTGACACTTCTGGAAGCTGGGTTACAAAATGACTCCTCGGTTGAAAGTCATTTGTTCCTACATCCTAGTTTAGTCTAGTCCTGCCTGGTACAACAGCTCTGCACAAAAAGCTGAGCCCCATGCAAATCTACAGTAATCTTATGTCAGGAGGCCTGTATGTAGCCCCATACCTAGAGGGAGAGAAGGGGATGTCTTAGGAAGATGTCATTTCATTTTATTTAGTTCTGGCTGTGCCATGGGACATGCAGGATCTTATTTCCCCAACTGAACCACCAGGGAAGTCCCTCTTAGGAGAATTTTAAATGAGCACATTAGTTTAATGAATTCAATCCAACTCTGGGAGACAGTGGAGGACAGAGGGATCTGGCGTGTGACAGTCCATAGGGCTTCGATGAGTCGGACATGTCTTAACGACTGAAAAGCAGCAGCAACAACATTAATTTACAAGGGCCAAATAATAAGGATTTCCCTGGTGACCTCAGAACCCAATTTTCTATCCATCAGGTTAAATAAAACCTAGCTATACCAACACCTGCCCCTAGAAACCTGGATTGCCAAGAAATGAAGGGAAACATTGCCCAGGGTGTCAGTAAATCAATATTGGTTGGAGTCCAGAAAAAATAAATCTTCACCAAGTCCCACTGCAATTTCAGAATTAAATACAAAAAATTTCATAAACAGGGCAACAGAGTCAAGAGCGAAGGCCAGTAAACTAATCTGAATTATAGACCTCAACCTCAAGCTCTGGGACTTGGCCTCCAACAGCCATATGGAAGTAAAGGTAATTAATACAATCTGTCTTGCAAGGGGAAGGTGCTTTGCAGGCTGTTTGAGATTCTGTGAGCATCTCACTCAGACCCTAGTAACCCTTTGAAATATACTGAACCATGGCAGTCAGCATACAGGAGGATTGTTGAGTGGGTGAGAGATGGTGGAGAAATCAAGGTTTGTAACTGAGATCACTTCATGGGCAATTTGCCAGTTCTTTAGGGAACTTTAACATAAAGGCCTTTTAATGTGAGGTATTTATGAAGCACAATGCTTGCATCTATAAAACCCCTATAAAGACTAAATTTTTAAAAGTCATATTATTTCCCAAGTTTTTTTGCCTTAAAAAGTAATTCTATCTCTTTTGGTGTAAGAATTTAGGAGACAGGTTGGTAACAGGAACTATTCTTCAGGACAAAGAATCAAGATCTTTCCTATATGTAGTCACTGCCATCCACAGCTCAGCAGAAAGCATTCTCAGATGTCCGAGTGCGGTCATCTCTGTACAAACCATGACAGCACAAGAGATACTTACCAAGTGCAGGTGGTGCCTCTGAAATAGTTTGCAAGGCCAAAAAAGGATGACTTCACAACATCTTGGAGGAGAAAGAGAAAATATTTTTTTTTTTTTTGGATTTGGAGAAAATGTTTTTAAATGCTGCAAGTGGAATGAAATATAGGGATCAGAGCAGTAATTTGGAAAATGGTTACTTACAAGCAATGATGATCACCACGGAGCATGAGAAGACACCAGCTATGACTCCTCCCAGAAACCATCTGAAACAGCAGGATTTCTCAGGCTTAGCTAACTGACTATTTCCAACACGTGAGATAAACTTACCATAGATGAATGAATTTAGGATATACTATAAGCCTACAGAAATAGTGTGGTGTTGGCAAAAGGGTAGAAATATATAGATCAGTGGAAACAAATGGAGTCTGGAAATAGACCCAAAGAGATGTAAGCTAAGTGATAGAAAAAACATTTTTTTGCAGGAGGGGGCAGGGGACCATTTCTATTGGTCTTTCATTTTGTCTATTTTCATCCATCTTTGTTCTTTGGCCCATGTGGGCCTCCCATCATGGCGGCCTCTGTTGTCGCAGAGCACCGACTCTGGGCGCATGTGCTCCAGAGCTCCCGCTCAGTAATTGGACACATCGGTCCAGCCGCTCCGTGGCACGTGGGATCTTCTCAGGTCAGGGATTGAACCAGCGCCCTTTGCACTTCAAGACAGTGTCCTTACCCACTGGACCACCAGGGAAGCCCCAGAAAACCATTTTTAAAATATATTCCTTTTTGGTTACATGGGATCTTTGTTGTTCCATGGGCTTTTCTGTAGTTGTGGTGAGTGGGGCCTACTCTTCATGGTGGTCCGTGGGCTTCACATTGCTGGGGCTTTCTTGAGGCAGAAGGCAGGCGTCAGGGCACACGGCCTTCTGGAGCTGTGGCAGTGGTCGCCCTGCCTGGCTCTTGGGGGCAGGCTTAGTGGTCGTGCCCCGGCAACGTAGTAGCTCAAGGCAGGTGGGATCTTCCAGCACCAGAGATGAAACCTGGGTCTCCTGCGGTGGCAGGTAGATTCTTGATCACTGAACCACCAGGGAAGCCCTGGTTAGGTGGTTTTTAACAAAAGTGCCAAAGCGATGCAGTGGAGAAAGGAGAGGCTTTTCAACAAAGGAAATTGGGTAGACCCAATTGGGAATTGGGTAGGCCTGCCAAAGCATGAACCTCCACACAGACACCACATCTTAACATACAATTTGACTCAAAATGAGTCGTTGACTGAAATGTAAATCACAAGAGTATGAATTTCTAGAAAAAGACAAAGGAGAAAATGAGGATGCCTGTGACTTCACAACCTTGACAAAAGAAGGTGTTCAACTTTTAGGTTTTTGTCCATCTGATAGAAGATTGTATCACGGAGTAGATCTTTTTTTCTTTTTAAAGAACAATGTCTTTATAGTTCTGTGGTTCAAATATGAATATTTAAAGAGATTATAAATAAGTACAAAGTAGAAAGGAAAATGTCACAGCCCAGAGCAATGTCACGTGGCAGCCTTTGTGGGGGCTGGAAAATGGATCAGTTAGGGAAACACTGTAAAATTCTAGCTTGATCTTTGGGTGGGGAAGATCTCCTAGAGAAAGAGATGGAAATCCTATGGACAGAGGAACCCAGCGGGCCGAAGGCTGTGGGGTTACAAGAGTAGGACACAATTTAGAGACTAAGCCACCATCATCACCATGTTTAGGCCTGGACCAGCTCTCATCCAATCAAGGTAACATTTGTCAGGCTTCTCAACCGTAAACTTTCCTTTTCCTCATCTTTCCAGATACTACTCTTGGGAAACAAGTTTCCAAAGTGAGTCAAGTTCTCCTCTTAAGAGGGAAGTTTCTATATAAATTAACCTAAGAGGAATATTTCATTAATAGTCCTGGTCAGCAAAGTTTGGGAAAGGCTAAGTTAAAGAAAGCTAAGAGGGTTTCTTCACCATGTTATTTCACTGAGCCTTTATTATGCAAAAGCATGTTGTGATTCTCCAGCTTGGTATATTTAATGCAGAATTTTGCAAATTTATTTTTAACTACAGGACTTCCCCCACCCCTTTTTGTTCTTTTGGTCCCATTATGATCTAAAAATACTTTCCAAACCTCATAATTATCCGGGAAGCTGTTTTAAAGTATGGATTCACACTAGATCTAACTCGGCGTCTCAAGGGATGGGATCCAGGATTTTGTATTTAAAAATACAATGCTCCCAAGTGATATGAGGTTCTTGACCATCAAGAGTAGAGACCTGAGAGCAAACAGCACTTACTGACCAGCGTACAAGGATCACAAAGACCCCAGGAGGTACCATTCATTCCTGTTTCATTGGTTCAACAATTAATTCTGTTCTCAAGGAACTCACAGTCTTATAGGGAGAGAGAGATGATTAACTTTTAAACAAGTGAGCATTTAGTAGATCAGGTGGTGATAAATGTTTTGGAGAAAAGCCAAGCAAGATGTGTCTGACAGACTATGTATCCTCTCCAAATATGGTTGTTAGGGAAGGACTCTCTGATGATGTGATATTTGAACAGACACTAAGAAGAAGTATTGTTTCTCTAGGGGAAAAAAGACTGTAGTAGGCAGAATAAACAGCAAAGGCCCTGAGGCACAAATGGGCTTAGTGTGGAAGGGATTTAACCACTGTGCTGGAGACTTGAGAAAGAAAAGAAAAGACATGCAGGACAGAGAGCAGAACAGAAACATGCCTATAATCAAGCCAGTGCATTATGTCCTCTGAGATGCTGAAAATGAAAATTTTCAACATCTCAAGTTTAGGCCTGGACCAGCTCTCATCCAATCAAGGTAACATTTGTCAGGCTTCTCAACCGTAAACTTTCCTTTTCCTCATCTTTCCAGATACTACTCTTGGGAAACAAGTTTCCAAAGTGAGTCAAGTTCTCCTCTTAAGAGGGAAGTTTCTATATAAATTAACCTAAGAGGAATATTTCATTAATAGTCCTGGTCAGCAAAGTTTGGGAAAGGCTAAGTTAAAGAAAGCTAAGAGGGTTTCTTCACCATGTTATTTCACTGAGCCTTTATTATGCAAAAGCATGTTGTGATTCTCCAGCTTGGTATATTTAATGCAGAATTTTGCAAATTTATTTTTAACTACAGGACTTCCCCCACCCCTTTTTGTTCTTTTGGTCCCATTATGATCTAAAAATACTTTCCAAACCTCATAATTATCCGGGAAGCTGTTTTAAAGTATGGATTCACACTAGATCTAACTCAAGGCCTCAAGGGATGGGATCCAGGATTTTGTATTTAAAAATACAATGCTCCCAAGTGATATGAGGTTCTTGACCATCAAGAGTAGAGACCTGAGAGCAAACAGCACTTACTGACCAGCGTACAAGGATCACAAAGACCCCAGGAGGTACCATTCATTCCTGTTTCATTGGTTCAACAATTAATTCTGTTCTCAAGGAACTCACAGTCTTATAGGGAGAGAGAGATGATTAACTTTTAAACAAGTGAGCATTTAGTAGATCAGGTGGTGATAAATGTTTTGGAGAAAAGCCAAGCAAGATGTGTCTGACAGACTATGTATCCTCTCCAAATATGGTTGTTAGGGAAGGACTCTCTGATGATGTGATATTTGAACAGACACTAAGAAGAAGTATTGTTTCTCTAGGGGAAAAAAGACTGTAGTAGGCAGAATAAACAGCAAAGGCCCTGAGGCACAAATGGGCTTAGTGTGGAAGGGATTTAACCACTGTGCTGGAGACTTGAGAAAGAAAAGAAAAGACATGCAGGACAGAGAGCAGAACAGAAACATGCCTATAATCAAGCCAGTGCATTATGTCCTCTGAGATGCTGAAAATGAAAATTTTCAACATCTCAAGACGTTGTGATAAAAATATAATGGGAAATATGGGGGACTCTACAAGTGCCCTAGTGGAGATTTCACATGCCCCTGATCTCCAAGTGGGGTTAGACTGTTTCTATAACAGGAAGTCACTGAGGATTTAAACAAAGGATAACGCATGGTAAAAATCCAATTTCTAGCAAGATCCGCTGCCTTTGGTGTGTTTTGTGAGACAATGAGAGGAGGAGGTAGTAGATAAAAAGCCAGGGGACAGACAAATGGACACACCTTAGCCACAGAGCTACCTAAAATGCTTTGTGGAATAAGGCAAAGAAATAGTGAATCAATCACAGCTTCATTAATTATGAAACACCACTGCATGAACATAAAAATCTAAATTACCTTGCACAGGCAGAAATGATTAAGCATGCAGCAAGCAGAATAGCTTGAAAGGAGACCTCTCGTAACAAACTGGTTTCTAATAGGAAAAATAAAAATAAATGAATTAGAAATCATTTCTGATTAAATAATCTTGAAACAACAAAATCATACTAAAACTTTTTTTGATACAGCAAAAAAATGGGTTTTAAATGTATGTCAGCTCAAGTAATTTCTCCTAAGTAATAAGATAAAATTATCAAATGCTGTGTGCCGCCTTTCATAAAAAGTTTTCTGAAAATTATCAGTTTTTGCCTATCACTGAAAACAGAAATGGTTGCATTACATAGTTTGGAGCTTGCCTTTTACTTTAATGTTGGCAAACCATTTTGTAGAATGTATGTTAATGTCAGAAACCTAACTGGAATGTAGTTGTCGTTCAGTCGCTCAGTCGTGTCTAACTCTTTGTGACCCCATGGCCTGCAGTACACCAGGCTTCCCGGTCCATCATCTCCCAGAATTGGCTCAGACTCATATCCATTGAGTTGGTGATGCTGATGATGATAATATTAAAGCCTAAAATTTGTAGAGTGCCGTCTAACTCACAAAGAGCTTTCAGACCACAGCTCACTTTCATCAACGTGAGCAGACTGTGAGGCAAGAGCCATGATCACAGCTCTGCAAACGAAAAGCCTAAATTCCAAGTGATGAAATTCACCCAAGGTCACACAGCTAGGCGGTGCCAGAGCCAAGCCTGAAAAACCACTTCTAGCCAGAACACCGTGTTTTGTCTGAAATGAAGCAGGGCAAGAGAATGGCAACTTGGTGTAGTGGGAGTCTCTAAAGGGCAAAAAAATGAGAAGAAATATTCTGAACTATTTGTCCTTGCAAAACTCTTTATTATCATAAAATATTTCAGTGCTACTGAGCCATGCGACCAATGACTACAAATCATTCAGCTGTTACAAAAGGAAGATTCAAAGCAGCTGTGACACTGAGTCTTATTCTAATCACCTAGAAGGAATCAGAGATGGCTAAAGGATTACCACATCAAGATCTAAAGGAAAATAGAACCGACCTCAGCTTCATTTTTGCTAAATGCTTCAAAAGCTAAATTTTGCAACAGTTGTTTAAAACTTGGAATGACTTTGATCTCTGAATATATTTATTTTTGCTATTTGTGCTCTGAATGGAGACTGAACCAGCTCACAAGCACCTACTTAGTCCATAACGTGAGCAGAACACTGGGGATAGGCAAGTGCAAAACACAGGAGCTGTGAATGACATTGCTGCATGTGTACAGTATGTCATATTAATACCTCTGGAGATTTATACGCTTTTGTGGGTTCAGTCAAACGCTCAACCATCCTTCTGAAGTGTGTCTCTATTCTTAGCCTCCTCTAATGTCATGTGGAACTTGACACATTTTCTCCCAGAAAGAAGTCCAGGTTGACAAATTGCAAAGGTTGATAGACATGAATACTGAAGGAGGACTGAGTTTAAATTCAAGTTCGATACAGACACCTTGTGCGACTGTGGACAAGGTGTTCATTGATCTATTAGCATCAGTAGTTGTTCATTTAGCATTTATTTTGGCTTATCTCAAATGTAACCTCCTTCAGAAAGCCTTCCTGGACATCTTCACCTCCCCTCTGGGGCCTTAGCTGCTCTCCCTTTGTAATCCTCTGCAAGACCTCAGGCATGTCTCCATCAACAAGCTTTCCACACTGAATTAAACTTGGTGTTTTCTTTCTCTGTGTTTCCCCACCAGAGAATAGTTCGCATTTATTTTCTGTTCTTCAGTGGCAGGGCTCATATTTCCCTTGGGAAGTCCCTCTCTCCCCTCCTCCTAGTACACGGTTCCTGTGAACAGACTGATTTCCCTCCCAACCTTTGATCCACTCCAAGCCACTTGGAGCTTCACATGTGCATGAGTGTGCTAAGTGCCCGACTCTTTGCGGCCCGTGGACTGTAGCCCACCAGGTTCTTCTGTCTGTAGGACTCTCCAGGCAAGAATACCAGAGTAGCTTGCCATGCCCTCCTCCAGGGGATCTTCCCAACCCAGGGACTGAGCCCACATCTCTCTGTCTCTGGCACTGGCAGGTTGGTTCTTAACCACTAGAGCCACCTGAGAAACCTGGAGCTTCACATACTCATCGACAAAGGCATTGGTTTTGTCGTGCAATTGGGACCCTTCTAGAACCAAGGAAGCTGGCCCTCTTGTCCTAACTCGAGAAGCTTAGAGTCTGTTTCTGTTGGCTTTGAACACAAGAGGTTGTAGGCACAGAGGCAGTAGGAACTACCATGGAGTCGTTTCCATTTGACCTACATCCTAGGTAAAATCGTTTTAATATCCACTTCTTCAGAGTTGCTCTGTATACACTCGGCTTTGTGAATGACATTGCTGCATGTGTACAGTATGTCATATAAACCTCTGAGTTACTTTTTCAACCAATCCTTCTGAAGTGTGTCTCTATTCTTAGCCTCCTCTAATGTCATGTGGAACTTGACACATTTTCTCCCAGAAAGAAGTCCAGGTTGACAAATTGCAAAGGTTGATAGACATGAATACTGAAGGAGGACTGAGTTTAAATTCAAGTTCGATACAGACACCTTGTGCGACTGTGGACAAGGTGTTCATTGATCTATTAGCATCAGTAGTTGTTCATTTAGCATTTATTTTGGCTTATCTCAAATGTAACCTCCTTCAGAAAGCCTTCCTGGACATCTTCACCTCCCCTCTGGGGCCTTAGCTGCTCTCCCTTTGTAATCCTCTGCAAGACCTCAGGCATGTCTCCATCAACAAGCTTTCCACACTGAATTAAACTTGGTGTTTTCTTTCTCTGTGTTTCCCCACCAGAGAATAGTTCGCATTTATTTTCTGTTCTTCAGTGGCAGGGCTCATATTTCCCTTGGGAAGTCCCTCTCTCCCCTCCTCCTAGTACACGGTTCCTGTGAACAGACTGATTTCCCTCCCAACCTTTGATCCACTCCAAGCCACTTGGAGCTTCACATGTGCATGAGTGTGCTAAGTGCCCGACTCTTTGCGGCCCGTGGACTGTAGCCCACCAGGTTCTTCTGTCTGTAGGACTCTCCAGGCAAGAATACCAGAGTAGCTTGCCATGCCCTCCTCCAGGGGATCTTCCCAACCCAGGGACTGAGCCCACATCTCTCTGTCTCTGGCACTGGCAGGTTGGTTCTTAACCACTAGAGCCACCTGAGAAACCTGGAGCTTCACATACTCATCGACAAAGGCATTGGTTTTGTCGTGCAATTGGGACCCTTCTAGAACCAAGGAAGCTGGCCCTCTTGTCCTAACTCGAGAAGCTTAGAGTCTGTTTCTGTTGGCTTTGAACACAAGAGGTTGTAGGCACAGAGGCAGTAGGAACTACCATGGAGTCGTTTCCATTTGACCTACATCCTAGGTAAAATCGTAATATCACTTCTTCAGAGTGCTCTGTATACATGACCCATGATGCTAAATGCTTGACGAAGATGATTTCAGTCTTTGATCCAGACATGGCAGGAGCTATGAGTATCTCCCTTCATAGGCAAACCCGGGAATACTTTGGAGAGTTGGTAAAACTGCTTCTGAGTTTCAACTAACACGTAGACGCTGGGTTTTGCACTCTGGCAAGCTGAGGACAAGACAGCACCTTGAAGCTACACTGTGTGCAAACCGGATTACTCTCATATTAGCATAGAGATGAAGGGAGGTGCCCCCTGAATTTATCTCAGATTTACGACTGACAGCAAGCACCAATGCCTTGTTACCTTTTGACTTTTCTTCCCAGGGGCATAGCAGGGAAAGATGTTCTTTTCTTGTCTCATTTATTTTCTTCTTCTAGAATATGTCAAATGCACAGCTAGTTATGAACACGGAAACCTGTGTATGCATGACTCGGATTTAGCCAAGCTTAACATTTTGCCAAATATCTTCAAGGCTTTTAAAAAACAGAGAAAACACGGTAAAACCTGTCGGTCTGGTGCCTCTAAGATGACACGGACCTACCAGTCACCTCCTCTGCCGAGGCATCACCGGGGTGCAGGCTGACACCAGCACCTAAGGGCACATGAGTCATCTCTGGGCCCTGAAAGGAAGAAGTACTTGGGCATGGCAAAGGTTTAAAAGAAACTCACTCGAATGATCTAAGATGCCTTCCTGGAAGTGTTCAGAAGCTGTCCCCTGGGACAGAGGAGACGACTCGTAGGAGTTTTCTCTGGGGCTCTGAGAGGCCACGCACCCAGAAAAGGAGGCTTTCACAGACTCTGGCTTCTGTAACTCCCAGTTATCGGTCAGAGAGCAGTCAACATCACCTCCTGGAAAAGCAGAAAGGTTCAGTGTGTGTGTGTGTGTGTGTGTGTGTGTGTGTGTGATTTCCATGACTCTAATGATCATAGCAATAGTCTCAAGAAGCTCAAAGAATTTGGAGCTGCACAAGCAGAAACATTGCTTCCTAACCTCTATTTCCATGGCACATCTAGAGCATAACGGGACTAGGGAAGATGACAGCAGAGAGGAGAGCTGGAGGCAGCCCACAGGTCACAGACCCTGAGAAGGCGCCAAGCCAGAGGTGCTCAGGAAGGGGAGCCAGGGTAGAGGGGAAGGCCAAAGTGTCAGGCCCGGGGCAGGTGGACCCGGGGCTTCCTTCTGTGCATAGCTATTGTGTAACTGTGCACGTGACTCAGTTCTAGAGGCTGGGAGTCAGAAGTCGAGTCCACACAGCTCTGCGCCACCCATGGCTGCAGAGGGACAGGCACACAGGCCCACAATTAGGAGGCAAAGAGGTCACCACTGCACGGGAGCCTGGCAGAAGGTGTCCAGATGGAGCCTGGGAGGGAGTGTCTGCGTGCTCAAGTGGAGACTGAAGGCCAAGTAGGAGACCTTTTGACTTTTCTTCCCAGGGGCATAGCAGGGAAAGATGTTCTTTTCTTGTCTCATTTATTTTCTTCTTCTAGAATATGTCAAATGCACAGCTAGTTATGAACACGGAAACCTGTGTATGCATGACTCGGATTTAGCCAAGCTTAACATTTTGCCAAATATCTTCAAGGCTTTTAAAAAACAGAGAAAACACGGTAAAACCTGTCGGTCTGGTGCCTCTAAGATGACACGGACCTACCAGTCACCTCCTCTGCCGAGGCATCACCGGGGTGCAGGCTGACACCAGCACCTAAGGGCACATGAGTCATCTCTGGGCCCTGAAAGGAAGAAGTACTTGGGCATGGCAAAGGTTTAAAAGAAACTCACTCGAATGATCTAAGATGCCTTCCTGGAAGTGTTCAGAAGCTGTCCCCTGGGACAGAGGAGACGACTCGTAGGAGTTTTCTCTGGGGCTCTGAGAGGCCACGCACCCAGAAAAGGAGGCTTTCACAGACTCTGGCTTCTGTAACTCCCAGTTATCGGTCAGAGAGCAGTCAACATCACCTCCTGGAAAAGCAGAAAGGTTCAGTGTGTGTGTGTGTGTGTGTGTGTGTGTGTGTGTGTGATTTCCATGACTCTAATGATCATAGCAATAGTCTCAAGAAGCTCAAAGAATTTGGAGCTGCACAAGCAGAAACATTGCTTCCTAACCTCTATTTCCATGGCACATCTAGAGCATAACGGGACTAGGGAAGATGACAGCAGAGAGGAGAGCTGGAGGCAGCCCACAGGTCACAGACCCTGAGAAGGCGCCAAGCCAGAGGTGCTCAGGAAGGGGAGCCAGGGTAGAGGGGAAGGCCAAAGTGTCAGGCCCGGGGCAGGTGGACCCGGGGCTTCCTTCTGTGCATAGCTATTGTGTAACTGTGCACGTGACTCAGTTCTAGAGGCTGGGAGTCAGAAGTCGAGTCCACACAGCTCTGCGCCACCCATGGCTGCAGAGGGACAGGCACACAGGCCCACAATTAGGAGGCAAAGAGGTCACCACTGCACGGGAGCCTGGCAGAAGGTGTCCAGATGGAGCCTGGGAGGGAGTGTCTGCGTGCTCAAGTGGAGACTGAAGGCCAAGTAGGAGTTCTTCCAGAGAGCCAGGAAGAGGGCAGGCCAGGCAGAGACAGACGGACGGACGGGGAGGAGGGCAGGGGGAGGAGGTAGGGAAGGGAAGGAGGGGA
Organism: Tragulus kanchil; assembly: GCA_022376925.1. Lineage (NCBI taxonomy): Eukaryota > Metazoa > Chordata > Mammalia > Artiodactyla > Tragulidae > Tragulus > Tragulus kanchil. Next base: position 8,675,205 of record JAIOJX010000002.1, on the reverse strand, counting down.
GAGCGGGGAGGGGAGAGGGGTGAGACAAGAGGGGGAGGCAGAGGAGCGTACAGGGAGGAGAGGAGAGGAGCAGGTTGGTGGGGAGAGTGGAGAGAAAGAAGAGGAGAAGGAAAGACATCAGTCCCTGGAACCTGGCGGGCTCCCAGAAAAGTGAGTCCTCCTATGTGGCCAGACAGGAACCCCTGAGAGTGGGGAGTCCTGGAAGATGGTTTTCACTGGATTGTTAAGCAAGGGTCAAGATCATGAAGGGACTCATGGGTCATGCTCATTTGGGAGCTTAGATTTCTCCTGTGGGCAATTTGGAGCCCATGTATACCCATGCTGGCCATTCCTGGATGCCCTTCAGGACTCCCTGTCTACTGTTTCCTCCTTCTATGGCAATCAGCGAGGATCCTTCTGCAGACAGCTTTGTCGAGAGGCGGCACGTTGTGGGTGGGGAGAGTAGGAGGAAGTCTGCAGGGTTGGCAGGAATTCCAGCGTCCAAAAGCGTCAGTTCACTGGCTCAGTATCCAGGCCTGTCCTGCACATGAGAGGATGGTTCAGCAACATCCCTCGACTTTATCCGTTCTTCCCTGCTGAAGTTGTGACCGTGCAAAATGACTCCAGACACTTCTTCCCAGTGAGTGCTTTGTGTGTTGAGGTACTCACTGAGCAGCATGTGGTGTGAGAGTCTCAGTCCCGTTCTGGAAGCTGGGAGTGACTGTGGAGCCTCAAGAGACACTTGGGGTCTTCACATAACCGTGCTTCTTAGCCAGAAGGAATTTCTCTCCCCAGAGGACAATCTGACCATGTCTGGAGTCATTTTGGGTGGTCACAGCTTCAGCAGGAGGGAAGGGATAAAGCCCAGGGATGCTGTTAAACCATCCTTTCATGCACAGGACGGGCCTGGATATCGAGCCAGTGAACTGACGCTTTTGGACACTGGAATTCCTGCCAACGCTGCAGACTTCCTCCCATCCTCCCATCCACGACGTGCTGCCTCTCGACAAAGCAGAAGGATCCTCGCTGGTTGCCATAGAGAAAGGAAACGGTAGACAGTGAGTCACACAGAACATCCAGTCATGACCCGGCTGCAGAGAAGGCCTGGACCTTGTTCCCTGTAGCACTAGTTACAAGGGCCAAGATATGGAAATGACCCAAGCGTTCATCAGTGGGGGAACGAATGAAGACAGTCCTCCCATTTGCATCATCCTGGATGAACCAGAAGGACATTACAGTGTGAAGCAAACCAGTCATAGAAAGAAGAATACCGCAGGATTCCACTTACACATGAGGTATCTAAAATAGTCACCATCAGAGAAGCAGAGAATAAAAGGGTAATTGCCAAGGGCCAAAGGGAGGGGGCTAGGGGAAGTTGTTTGACAGATATAAGGTCAGTGATGCTGGATGAATAAATTCTAGAGGGCTGCTGAACATGGTGGCCGCGGGTATCCATGTGGAACCTTTTGTAACTCAAAATGTGTTGAGAAGATAGATTTTACTTTTTGTTCTTAGTACAAAAAAAGTACCCCCCAAAACCTTTTATAAGACAAAAAATAATTCCACAGAGGGGCACAACTCTGGGCGGTGCTGGATCTCTGTTGCCTTGATTGTGGTGATAATATGGCAGGGGTTTTGCAAGTGTCTAGACTCATCAAAAAGTCTGTATCAAAGATGTCTATCTTCATATATCAACTATACCTCCATAAAGCTGTTCTTAAAAAAGAGAGGAAGCTAGGTGGTCAAATGCACATGGAAGTGAGAAGGAGCTAGTAACTTTCATGGCTGATTATGTATCCATTGAACTAAGATCTGGGGAGATGTGATGAGGCTGTGAAAGCAGGAAAAATAGCCCCGTGCTGTTGGCCAAAGCTGCCTTGTTGAACTTAACACCTCACCACTGACAGGAGACAAAGATGTATCTCATGTAGAAGTCTAGAAATATTACATAGAACTTTCTAAGAGCAAATTTTAAAAGAAGAGACAACATTAAAAAGAGAAACCACAGGGCTTCCTTGGTGGTCCAGTGGGTAAAGACACCGCCTTGCAGTGCAAGGGGCGCCTGTTAGATCCCTGGCCTGGGAAGATTCCACGTGCCATGGAGCGGCTGGACTGATGTGTCCAACTACTGAGCCAGTGCTCTGCAGCAGCGAGAAAGGCCGTTGTGATGGGAGGCTCACACAGGCCAAAAGAACAGAGATGGATGATGAAGAACCAATAGAGGTGGCCAAAAAAAAAAAAACAAGAGAAACCACAAAAGAAAATCTTAATAAGAAATGATCAAGGAATTTTCACCTCTGAAAAGATATAGTTTTCCCCTCATTGACATTTCCCCCCCTCTAACCCTAACAATAAATGAAAGGGGCTTCCTTGGTGGTTCAGTCGTGAAGAATCCACCTGCCAATGAAAAAGACACAGGTTCGATCTCTGATCCAGGAAGATCCCACATGCTTTGGTGCCACTAAGCCCACACACCACAGCTGTTGAGCCTGTGCTCTGGAGTCCAGCAACCACATCTACTGAGAGCTTGTGCTGTAGCTACTGAAGCTGTCACCCGCGAGTGCTCGTGCTCTGCAACAGGAAAAGCCACTACACTGAGAAGCCCGTGAACCGCAACTAGAGCCCCTTGCTTACTGCAACTAGAGAAAAGTCCATGTGCAAAAACAAAGACCCAGCATAGCCAAAAATAAAACAAAATAAAATTAAAACATGTTAAAAGTAATAAATGAAAAAATCATAATGCAATAAGTAAGTAAAGTGAAAATCACTTAGTCGTGTCTGACCCTGAAGCCCCATGGATTGTAGCCCACCAGGCTCCTTTGTCCATGAGATTCTCCAGTGGGTTGCCATTTCCTTCTATCAGGGATCTTCCCACCTCAGGGATCAAAGCTGGGTCTCCTGCATTGTAGGCAGATTTTCTATACCATGAACTGGGAGCTTGAGGGGGGGCAAAGCTGGCTCAACTTGTTGAACTTAACACCTCACCACTGACAGGAGACAAAGATGTATCTCATGTAGAAGTCTAGAAATATTACATAGAACTTTCTAAGAGCAAATTTTAAAAGAAGAGACAACATTAAAAAGAGAAACCACAGGGCTTCCTTGGTGGTCCAGTGGGTAAAGACACCGCCTTGCAGTGCAAGGGGCGCCTGTTAGATCCCTGGCCTGGGAAGATTCCACGTGCCATGGAGCGGCTGGACTGATGTGTCCAACTACTGAGCCAGTGCTCTGCAGCAGCGAGAAAGGCCGTTGTGATGGGAGGCTCACACAGGCCAAAAGAACAGAGATGGATGATGAAGAACCAATAGAGGTGGCCAAAAAAAAAAAAACAAGAGAAACCACAAAAGAAAATCTTAATAAGAAATGATCAAGGAATTTTCACCTCTGAAAAGATATAGTTTTCCCCTCATTGACATTTCCCCCCCTCTAACCCTAACAATAAATGAAAGGGGCTTCCTTGGTGGTTCAGTCGTGAAGAATCCACCTGCCAATGAAAAAGACACAGGTTCGATCTCTGATCCAGGAAGATCCCACATGCTTTGGTGCCACTAAGCCCACACACCACAGCTGTTGAGCCTGTGCTCTGGAGTCCAGCAACCACATCTACTGAGAGCTTGTGCTGTAGCTACTGAAGCTGTCACCCGCGAGTGCTCGTGCTCTGCAACAGGAAAAGCCACTACACTGAGAAGCCCGTGAACCGCAACTAGAGCCCCTTGCTTACTGCAACTAGAGAAAAGTCCATGTGCAAAAACAAAGACCCAGCATAGCCAAAAATAAAACAAAATAAAATTAAAACATGTTAAAAGTAATAAATGAAAAAATCATAATGCAATAAGTAAGTAAAGTGAAAATCACTTAGTCGTGTCTGACCCTGAAGCCCCATGGATTGTAGCCCACCAGGCTCCTTTGTCCATGAGATTCTCCAGTGGGTTGCCATTTCCTTCTCTAAGGGATCTTCCCAACTCAGGGATCAAAGCTGGGTCTCCTGCATTGTAGGCAGATTCTTTACCATCTGAATCAACAGGGAAGCCCTGTATAATGCAGAGAACATAGCAACAAATAGTGCTTTGGTATTACATTTGAAGATATTAATTTCAGTCTGTTTCTCCTGGCTTATTTAAATTCAGTGTAGTTGGATTCTCTTTTAAAAGGATGAATCTATTTTTTTCCAATCAAATTTCCCATCCTTGCATACAAAAGAGGCATTGTCATTTGCTATAGAGGGAAACACAAAGTCATATACAGATGTTGCCATCAAAGACATTTATGGAGGAAGCACTAGATCAAGAGAAAATTGCAGACCTCAGGTGGGGCTGACTTATCTGAGGTCATCATGTCTTTCTTTCTTAAGACTGGGAGAAACAGAGCGGGAAGTCCTGATGAGTCCTCCCTGTCTGAAGCCCTGAGCCACTATCAAGATGACTCATGAGTTCCAGAGATTCAGCCCACATCGCCTCATTAAGTCTGGGCAGCCGCAAAACACCAGAGCTAGAGAATGAATTGCAGCTAATGAGGAAAGGTATCTGGATGCAGCTGCAGAACGGGTGAGCTGAGGATAAACAAAATAGGCAACAAACACCAAAAAAATATTTTTTTTCGCCTGAAAAATGAAGGAAAAGAAAATCAGAGGAAGTAAGTTTTGATTGCATCCCTTTCCCAGAGAGAAAATGGCAAAACATCTTCGAACATGGTGTTGTTTCCAGAGAAAAAGAAATTGCTGATAAAAGTCACAGGGGGTGGTTTGGATAAATCTGGAAACCAAGAAGTCTAGGAAAGATTTGATTACTGTTGACAGCAGAGATGAGCACTTTCAAAGTCCCGTGCGCACTTGGGTTGACTAATTACTGATTTGGGGAGGTGGGGGAGGCAAGGGCTTGATTTGTTATATTTAGAAGGAGATTCGGAAACCATGAGAATTTTAACAAGACACCCATGCATGTACAGTGCTATTGTGGTCCGATTGTTTTAGGACTGTTGGACGTATTTTGAAGAGGCAGCGATAGGAAAACGTGAATTTCCAAACATGTGAAATTCTGCCTTTAGAACGGCAATTCCCAAACTCTTGCCATTCCAAGCATTGTTGACCTGATTTTTGTTACCGCCCTGAGCCTTCTTAATTCCTAGCCATTTTGTGTTTTCTTAAGTTGTTTCACCTTAGTCTTTTATTTTAAAGGAAATTTTGTATCAACTATTTAAATGCCTTAAAGAAAAAGTAAAAATAAGGACAGTGAGAATGAGACTTTATTTCATTTGCACTAAATGTTTTGTAGGGAAATCTCTGAGCTTGCTCTTTGTTAAAAGAGAGAGCAATGAAACTTCCAGTAGTTAAAGTTCCTTGCTTCCCCTGCAGGGGTCATGAGTTCAATCCCTGGTCTGGGCACTATGATCCTGCAAGCCACAGTGAGACAAAAAAAGAAAAATTAAAAATTATACCTTAAAAAAAGAGAAGGACTTTCCCTGGAGATCCAGTGCATATGACTTCACCTTCCAATTGCAGAGGGTTTGGGTTTGATCCCTGGTCAGAGAGCTAAGATCCCACAGGCCTCATGGCCAGGAAGCCAAAACGTGAAGGAGAAGCGATATTGTAAAGAACACAATAAAGACTTCAAAATGGTCCGCATCAAAAATTTTAGGGGACATATGTATACCTATGGTTGATTCATGTTGCTGTTTGGCAGAGATTAATTATTGTCAAAATCCGGGCTTTGCAGCGGTGAGCTGAGGATAAACAAAATAGGCAACAAACACCAAAAATTTTTTTCGCCTGAAAAATGAAGGAAAAGAAAATCAGAGGAAGTAAGTTTTGATTGCATCCCTTTCCCAGAGAGAAAATGGCAAAACATCTTCGAACATGGTGTTGTTTCCAGAGAAAAAGAAATTGCTGATAAAAGTCACAGGGGGTGGTTTGGATAAATCTGGAAACCAAGAAGTCTAGGAAAGATTTGATTACTGTTGACAGCAGAGATGAGCACTTTCAAAGTCCCGTGCGCACTTGGGTTGACTAATTACTGATTTGGGGAGGTGGGGGAGGCAAGGGCTTGATTTGTTATATTTAGAAGGAGATTCGGAAACCATGAGAATTTTAACAAGACACCCATGCATGTACAGTGCTATTGTGGTCCGATTGTTTTAGGACTGTTGGACGTATTTTGAAGAGGCAGCGATAGGAAAACGTGAATTTCCAAACATGTGAAATTCTGCCTTTAGAACGGCAATTCCCAAACTCTTGCCATTCCAAGCATTGTTGACCTGATTTTTGTTACCGCCCTGAGCCTTCTTAATTCCTAGCCATTTTGTGTTTTCTTAAGTTGTTTCACCTTAGTCTTTTATTTTAAAGGAAATTTTGTATCAACTATTTAAATGCCTTAAAGAAAAAGTAAAAATAAGGACAGTGAGAATGAGACTTTATTTCATTTGCACTAAATGTTTTGTAGGGAAATCTCTGAGCTTGCTCTTTGTTAAAAGAGAGAGCAATGAAACTTCCAGTAGTTAAAGTTCCTTGCTTCCCCTGCAGGGGTCATGAGTTCAATCCCTGGTCTGGGCACTATGATCCTGCAAGCCACAGTGAGACAAAAAAAGAAAAATTAAAAATTATACCTTAAAAAAAGAGAAGGACTTTCCCTGGAGATCCAGTGCATATGACTTCACCTTCCAATTGCAGAGGGTTTGGGTTTGATCCCTGGTCAGAGAGCTAAGATCCCACAGGCCTCATGGCCAGGAAGCCAAAACGTGAAGGAGAAGCGATATTGTAAAGAACACAATAAAGACTTCGAAAATGGTCCGCATCAAAAAAATTTTAGGGGACATATGTATACCTATGGTTGATTCATGTTGCTGTTTGGCAGAAACCAACACAATACATAAAGGAACTATCCTTCAATTAAAAATAATAAAAAGAAGAACTATTAAGAAGCAGAAATTTCAGTGCTGAAAGTGCAATCAGGAACTAGAAATAAAACAATATGTCCGCCCCCCCCCCCCAAAATCTTAAAATAAAAGAGTAGTGAGTGTTCAAGAGTCTTAAAGTTACTAAGGCTGTAATCTGAGTCCTTCTTGGTTTCATCAGAAAGATGACGTGAGACAGAAGAGGAGTCAGAGTTTTTCTCTCACTGTGAGATTCAATGTTCACTACTGCTGTGTCCTAGAGGCGCCAGCTGCCTCACCCACAGTTTGAGAAAATATTGCTTTAGATCCAAGAAGAGACGTGTCCAGTGTGTCCCAGGAAGTCAGCCTAGAACCAAGAGATGGGTGTTCCACGGGCATAAGACAGGTCAGCAGAAGCAAGGCACATCTGCAGCAGTGTTACCAAGCAGAGGGAGAGGAAGGGGCGGGGGCCTGTGTGGTTGCTCACATCCAGGAGTGGACAGTGAAAGAGGACCTGGTGGCTGCTTACTTAAGAGAGTTACGAAGGACTGGATTTGGGAAAATCCTGGTTTTCATAAAACAGAATGGAGTAAGTTTAAACCCAGTATTGCTGACTTTGCCTCCTAAAATAACAGAACTCTAGGGAGATAATCTCTTGGCAATATGAAGGTCAACGGAGAAAAAATAAGCAATTCAGGACTGAGCTGTAATTCCTTTAGAGCAGAAGAAACTTCCAGTAGTTAAAGTTCCTTGCTTCCTGCAGGGGTCATGAGTTCAATCCCTGGTCTGGGCACTATGATCCTGCAAGCCAAAGAAAAAGTTAAAGATTATACCTTAAAAAAAGAGAAGGACTTTCCCTGGAGATCCAGTGCATATGACTTCACCTTCCAATTGCAGAGGGTTTGGGTTTGATCCCTGGTCAGAGAGCTAAGATCCCACAGGCCTCATGGCCAGGAAGCCAAAACGTGAAGGAGAAGCGATATTGTAAAGAACACAATAAAGACTTCGAAAATGGTCCGCATCAAAAAAATTTTAGGGGACATATGTATACCTATGGTTGATTCATGTTGCTGTTTGGCAGAAACCAACACAATACATAAAGGAACTATCCTTCAATTAAAAATAATAAAAAGAAGAACTATTAAGAAGCAGAAATTTCAGTGCTGAAAGTGCAATCAGGAACTAGAAATAAAACAATATGTCCGCCCCCCCCCCCCCAAAATCTTAAAATAAAAGAGTAGTGAGTGTTCAAGAGTCTTAAAGTTACTAAGGCTGTAATCTGAGTCCTTCTTGGTTTCATCAGAAAGATGACGTGAGACAGAAGAGGAGTCAGAGTTTTTCTCTCACTGTGAGATTCAATGTTCACTACTGCTGTGTCCTAGAGGCGCCAGCTGCCTCACCCACAGTTTGAGAAAATATTGCTTTAGATCCAAGAAGAGACGTGTCCAGTGTGTCCCAGGAAGTCAGCCTAGAACCAAGAGATGGGTGTTCCACGGGCATAAGACAGGTCAGCAGAAGCAAGGCACATCTGCAGCAGTGTTACCAAGCAGAGGGAGAGGAAGGGGCGGGGGCCTGTGTGGTTGCTCACATCCAGGAGTGGACAGTGAAAGAGGACCTGGTGGCTGCTTACTTAAGAGAGTTACGAAGGACTGGATTTGGGAAAATCCTGGTTTTCATAAAACAGAATGGAGTAAGTTTAAACCCAGTATTGCTGACTTTGCCTCCTAAAATAACAGAACTCTAGGGAGATAATCTCTTGGCAATATGAAGGTCAACGGAGAAAAAATAAGCAATTCAGGACTGAGCTGTAATTCCTTTAGAGCAGAAGAAGGGTAGTCCCTGCCCCTACCAAATACCCCTTTCGCCGTCACAGCATGCAGCGTTCCTGCCCCAGCTCTGGCACCTTGTCGTTTTGATTAGGACCCCATTGTCTTTTTGCCGACATAATTATTTGAAATGATAATATAGTCTGTCTGTTGGGTGTTTCAAGGCTGTGATATATTTTCCTAGTGGCTTTAAAAATGAAATAGGCTTGAATTTTATCCTCCAGGAAAAAAAAAAAGCCATAAGAGTGCAAAATAGGCAAGTCCATACAGATAGAAAGGAGATGAATGGGTAGGAAGTAGGGCGTGACTGATGATGAGCAGGGTGTGTCTCCTTGGTGGGATGCAGATGTTCTGGAATTAGAAAATCGTCATGGTTTCATAACCTACCTCTTGAATATACTAAAACAGCCATTGAATGGTACATGTTAGTGTGACAACTTCTGTGATATGAATCACTGTATTGGTATATGTATGTATATATATATATATACACACAGATACCTATTTAGATATATTAATAGCATAAAATGTACATTATATAATATATATATGATACATCTTATTTCAATAGGAAAATGTATATGTGTTATACTATTATACTATGCATACGTATCTTGTTCTAAAAATGAGGAAACTGATACTTAGCAAAGTTAAGTAACTATCACAATGTGCCTGAACTAGGACCTGAAGCCTGATTCCAGTATCCTTTGTCCATATCCTGTACAGAAAAGATCCACTGAAGACATGCAAATGTGTTCCAGGTATTACCAACTTACTGATTTACATATTTATATTAGGGCATTTTGCATGTGTGTGTGTATGTTGCTCAGTCCTGTCTGACTCTTTGCACTCTAAGGACTGTAGCCCGCCAGGCTCCTCTATTCGTGGGATTTCCTGGGCAAGAATACTGGAGTGGGTTGCCATTCCCTTCTCCACGGGAAATTTGGATCATATTAATAGTGTGGAGAGAGCCCTGGTGAATACTGAAGATGTTGTTCCTCCTCTATATCAAAATGACTATTGTTTCTGGATGTAACGCTGGTCGAGGACTACGTGATTGTTACTGCTCATTTGGAAATGCAATTCTACCATGGAAAAAGAGGTGCAGACTCACCATTTTTACTGCAGTGGTTTGTTCCCAGCCTCCGGACCCCCTCCAACCAGACATCCTCACTGTGGGGAGAATCCATATCACCAAGGATGCTTCCACGCAGCCACGATTCAGAGGCACTGAGGTTGAAGAGGGAAGAAAAGGAACGGCGGATTCTCTTCTTCTTTCTAAATATTCTGGAGAGAGATGAGAGTGGCAAGATGAATAATGAAGAGCAGTCAACTCAGGGTCAAAACAGAGGACTTAGCGAAAGCGGATGCACGGGCACATGTCTACCACCCAGGTCCATGAAGCACATTTCATTTGTGTCCTCCATTAATTTCAGAGAAGTTTCTTAAATTTCTGTATGTACCAGTGTGCTCATTCAACCTACCTCTTGAATGTACTAAAACAGCCATTGAATGGTACATGTTAGTGTGACAACTTCTGTGATATGAATCACTGTATTGGTATATGTATGTATATATATATATATACACACAGATACCTATTTAGATATATTAATAGCATAAAATGTACATTATATAATATATATATGATACATCTTATTTCAATAGGAAAATGTATATGTGTTATACTATTATACTATGCATACGTATCTTGTTCTAAAAATGAGGAAACTGATACTTAGCAAAGTTAAGTAACTATCACAATGTGCCTGAACTAGGACCTGAAGCCTGATTCCAGTATCCTTTGTCCATATCCTGTACAGAAAAGATCCACTGAAGACATGCAAATGTGTTCCAGGTATTACCAACTTACTGATTTACATATTTATATTAGGGCATTTTGCATGTGTGTGTGTATGTTGCTCAGTCCTGTCTGACTCTTTGCACTCTAAGGACTGTAGCCCGCCAGGCTCCTCTATTCGTGGGATTTCCTGGGCAAGAATACTGGAGTGGGTTGCCATTCCCTTCTCCACGGGAAATTTGGATCATATTAATAGTGTGGAGAGAGCCCTGGTGAATACTGAAGATGTTGTTCCTCCTCTATATCAAAATGACTATTGTTTCTGGATGTAACGCTGGTCGAGGACTACGTGATTGTTACTGCTCATTTGGAAATGCAATTCTACCATGGAAAAAGAGGTGCAGACTCACCATTTTTACTGCAGTGGTTTGTTCCCAGCCTCCGGACCCCCTCCAACCAGACATCCTCACTGTGGGGAGAATCCATATCACCAAGGATGCTTCCACGCAGCCACGATTCAGAGGCACTGAGGTTGAAGAGGGAAGAAAAGGAACGGATTCTCTTCTTCTTTCTAAATATTCTGGAGAGAGATGAGAGTGGCAAGATGAATAATGAAGAGCAGTCAACTCAGGGTCAAAACAGAGGACTTAGCGAAAGCGGATGCACGGGCACATGTCTACCACCCAGGTCCATGAAGCACATTTCATTTGTGTCCTCCATTAATTTCAGAGAAGTTTCTTAAATTTCTGTATGTACCAGGTGCTTGCATCAATGTCAAGGATATTGAGATAAAAGGTAAAACCTTGGGTCAAAAGACAAATGTCATGTGGGTGGCAGTGGACACTTTCATTGACCTCATCCTGTGCCTGGTGCCTTTCTTAGTGACTTATGTATAGTAACTCACATTATCCTTGGAACATTCCTGTGAGATAGGTACTACTGCTACTCCATATCTAAGATCAGGAAACTGAGGCACAAAGAGGTTTAAGAACGTGTCTGAGGTCAGAGAGCTAGTAATTGACATAACTGAGGTACAAATCCAGGCAGCCTATCCCTCCAAGTAAAATGGACTTCCTTTTCTTCTTCCTGCTGCACTTCATCCAGCTTCTATCCCAGCCCTTGCATTGCTTCATCACTCATTTTAAAACACTAATTCATTCTTTTACTCCCTTAATTATTTTTTGGCTGTACTGGGTCTTCATCGCTTTGTGGACTTTTCTCTAGTTGCGGTACCCAGGTTTCTCCTTGAGGTGCCTTCTCTTGTTTTGGAGGACAGGCTCCAACACATGTGGGCTCAGCAGCCGTAGTTCTCAGGCTCTAGAGCACAGGCTCAGTAGCTATGATGCAAGAGCTTAGCTGCATGTGGGATCTTCCCAAATCAAGGATCTCACCCGTGTCTCTGGCATTGGCAGGCAGATATCCATACCACTGAGCCACCAAGGAAAGCCCACCTTCGTTACTTTAGTATGTGTGTTGCTGAAGCCGGCACCCAGCTTCATTACTTAAAAAAATTTTTTTTTAAATTTCTTTTTGGTCACACCTCATGGCATGGAGGATCCTAGTGAAGATTCCAGGTGAGAGATTGAATTCAAGGCCCATGCAGTGGAAGCAGGGAGTCTGAACCTCTGGACCACCATGGAAGTCCTATTTACATTACTGTTGTTTGTTTTCACGTTGGTCACCCTTACTCCTTAGGAGCCTGTGTGTTTCCACGATCTGGAGCAGTCATGGGCTCCTTATAAACAATGCTGAATGACCACTGAATGAATTAGTAATAAACGGAGGAGTTGGACTGCAGATCCTTGGACCTAACCTCCTCTACTTACCTGATTAAGTTCTCTTTGTACATAACACTGGTGTGGGAGGGGCTCAGAGTTACATTGCCATCTTCGTCCCAGAGGAAACTGTCTTCTGTCCAGATGTAATAGCCGTTGGTGAGAAGTCTGGGACTTGCGACAGGTGACGGGGAGCCTGTCAGTGGATCTACGGAGCAGCACTCAAAGGAACTGTCACCCTCCAGGAAGTCACAGACAGAACTGCAGAGGGGAGGAGAGAAGGCGGCTCAGTCTCACTGGTTCATCCGGTCACACAGACGCCTCATTTGTGGTCACTCTGAAGGAAAATCACCTCTTTGCCACCTGCCTAGCAATCGCTTCTGGAGCCCTAAGAGTGTCTCTCTTAACCTGCAAGAGCCCTGCAGACTACAGCCCAGAGTGCTTCTTTCTGTTTGAAACACTTTGATGAAAACCTAGGGCTAATGGGTTTCTTTACCATACAATGCCCCTCACCCCTTGATGTTAGTAGATTTTATTGAATGGAAGAAATGACAAAATAGCCCACCTGGGACCCTGGATGCTCAGAGCATCTTCCACCCCCACCCATTCTTCGAATAACCCTCCAATTGCTACTTTCTTACTCTCATCACTTGTAATAGGTAAATAGTAACTACACAGCCCAGACACAAATGAGTGGTAGGAGAACATGCAGTCAAAGAAATCTTTGGGGGCATTGGTCATGCTGCATGGAGGATCCTAGGGTGTACTTTAGTATGTGTGTTGCTGAAGCCGGCACCCAGCTTCATTACTTAAAAATTTTTTTAAATTTCTTTTTGGTCACACCTCATGGCATGGAGGATCCTAGTGAAGATTCCAGGTGAGAGATTGAATTCAAGGCCCATGCAGTGGAAGCAGGGAGTCTGAACCTCTGGACCACCATGGAAGTCCTATTTACATTACTGTTGTTTGTTTTCACGTTGGTCACCCTTACTCCTTAGGAGCCTGTGTGTTTCCACGATCTGGAGCAGTCATGGGCTCCTTATAAACAATGCTGAATGACCACTGAATGAATTAGTAATAAACGGAGGAGTTGGACTGCAGATCCTTGGACCTAACCTCCTCTACTTACCTGATTAAGTTCTCTTTGTACATAACACTGGTGTGGGAGGGGCTCAGAGTTACATTGCCATCTTCGTCCCAGAGGAAACTGTCTTCTGTCCAGATGTAATAGCCGTTGGTGAGAAGTCTGGGACTTCGGCGACAGGTGACGGGGGAGCCTGTCAGTGGATCTACGGAGCAGCACTCAAAGGAACTGTCACCCTCCAGGAAGTCACAGACAGAACTGCAGAGGGGAGGAGAGAAGGCGGCTCAGTCTCACTGGTTCATCCGGTCACACAGACGCCTCATTTGTGGTCACTCTGAAGGAAAATCACCTCTTTGCCACCTGCCTAGCAATCGCTTCTGGAGCCCTAAGAGTGTCTCTCTTAACCTGCAAGAGCCCTGCAGACTACAGCCCAGAGTGCTTCTTTCTGTTTGAAACACTTTGATGAAAACCTAGGGCTAATGGGTTTCTTTACCATACAATGCCCCTCACCCCTTGATGTTAGTAGATTTTATTGAATGGAAGAAATGACAAAATAGCCCACCTGGGACCCTGGATGCTCAGAGCATCTTCCACCCCCACCCATTCTTCGAATAACCCTCCAATTGCTACTTTCTTACTCTCATCACTTGTAATAGGTAAATAGTAACTACACAGCCCCCAGACACAAATGAGTGGTAGGAGAACATGCAGTCAAAGAAATCTTTGGGGGGCACTTAAAGGATGTGGGTCTGATCCCTGTGGGTTTGATCCCTGGTCAGGAAACCAAGATCCCACATGCTACAAAGCAACGACCCCTGTGCACCCAAGCAACCAAGTTGGCAGCTGCGACTAAGACTCGATGCAGCCAAATAAATAAATCAATAAATACTTTTTAAAAAGAGGTCCCTTTGGCTTTTGCCAGTTTCCCTCAGATCAGCTGCATAAATGATCACACAGCTGCCTCTCTTGGTCTGCGATCCAGGAAGTCCTCTACTTGGTCGGATGCATACGTATCTGTCTTCGTTTTGAAAAACCAACATGTGCTTGTATGGTTGAAAGGCAAACTCATGCCTCATCCTTTGTTGAAATTCTGAGAACTTTTTTTAAGTTTAAAGCTTATTCATACTACATATAAACTAGATAACCAAAAAGGGCCTACTGTGAAGCATAGGGAGCAATATCAGTATTTTGTAATAACCTCTAAGGGAAAAGAATTTGAAAAAGAACACACATATAAATATATTCTGAATATATATCATCAAATAACCTTCCTGTATATCTGAAACAGAACACTGTAATTCGACTATGTGTGCATGTGCTCAGTCACTTCAGTCATATCTGGCTTTTTGCAACCCCATGGACTGCAACCTGCCAGACTCCTCCATCCATGGAATTTTCCAGGCAAGATTACTGGAGTGGGTTGCCCCTTTTCTCCTCCAAGGGACCTTCCCAACCAAGGGATCAAACCTGTATCTCCTGCATTGCAGGCAAATTCTTTACTGCAGAACCATACTTCAAAAATAAAACAAGATAAATTGGGGCCCTCAAAGGTAAAAAAGCCTATAAATGTACTACAGTTAGCCAAACCCTATTTTAAATGGATATTATCTATGGAAAACTTACTACAAGCCTGACCCCTACTTCACACTTTATCTGCTTTGCACAAACCTCCCTAGAAGCTAAGTATTATTATCTACGTAGTACAGCAGGGAAGAAAGAGAGAGAGAGAAAGACTGGCATGTATGTTGGGTATTTTGCACAGCTAGTACATATCAGAGTTAAGATTTTGAACTCTGGTCTGTCTGATTCTAAATCATGTGCTCTTTCCACGTGAACTGCGTATTTATCTTTGGCTGATTTATTTGATAGTAGCAGGAAGTCTGGCATTTATAAAAGGGGGCAGGTTCTAATATCAGTGCATGATTCCTTTAGACCACTGGCACGATTCACAAAATGCTAGAGGAAATGTCAATGGAATGCCTGTATGAGGAATAAAAGACAGACGGGGGAAGAGGAAGAAGGAAGGGAGAGTAAAGAGACTTCACTGCAGAACTTGAACAAAATGGCCAATTCAACATGGAGCATGAGGTTTGGCTGGCTTGTGCATTGGTGTATCCAGGAAGTCCTCTACTTGGTCGGATGCATACGTATCTGTCTTCGTTTTGAAAAACCAACATGTGCTTGTATGGTTGAAAGGCAAACTCATGCCTCATCCTTTGTTGAAATTCTGAGAACTTTTTTTAAGTTTAAAGCTTATTCATACTACATATAAACTAGATAACCAAAAAGGGCCTACTGTGAAGCATAGGGAGCAATATCAGTATTTTGTAATAACCTCTAAGGGAAAAGAATTTGAAAAAGAACACACATATAAATATATTCTGAATATATATCATCAAATAACCTTCCTGTATATCTGAAACAGAACACTGTAATTCGACTATGTGTGCATGTGCTCAGTCACTTCAGTCATATCTGGCTTTTTGCAACCCCATGGACTGCAACCTGCCAGACTCCTCCATCCATGGAATTTTCCAGGCAAGATTACTGGAGTGGGTTGCCCCTTTTCTCCTCCAAGGGACCTTCCCAACCAAGGGATCAAACCTGTATCTCCTGCATTGCAGGCAAATTCTTTACTGCAGAACCATACTTCAAAAATAAAACAAGATAAATTGGGGCCCTCAAAGGTAAAAAAGCCTATAAATGTACTACAGTTAGCCAAACCCTATTTTAAATGGATATTATCTATGGAAAACTTACTACAAGCCTGACCCCTACTTCACACTTTATCTGCTTTGCACAAACCTCCCTAGAAGCTAAGTATTATTATCTACGTAGTACAGCAGGGAAGAAAGAGAGAGAGAGAAAGACTGGCATGTATGTTGGGTATTTTGCACAGCTAGTACATATCAGAGTTAAGATTTTGAACTCTGGTCTGTCTGATTCTAAATCATGTGCTCTTTCCACGTGAACTGCGTATTTATCTTTGGCTGATTTATTTGATAGTAGCAGGAAGTCTGGCATTTATAAAAGGGGGCAGGTTCTAATATCAGTGCATGATTCCTTTAGACCACTGGCACGATTCACAAAATGCTAGAGGAAATGTCAATGGAATGCCTGTATGAGGAATAAAAGACAGACGGGGGAAGAGGAAGAAGGAAGGGAGAGTAAAGAGACTTCACTGCAGAACTTGAACAAAATGGCCAATTCAACATGGAGCATGAGGTTTGGCTGGCTTGTGCATTGGTGTAGACTCTTGTGGCTCTTAAAGAGCGAGACAGTAAAAGTGTATTTCGGAGAACATCAAACATCTTTTGAGAAAAAGTAACAGTACATCAGCATTCGATAGTTTCTCTATGCACCCAACAAAAGACAATTCATATTTTCCTATACTCTCACTCCTCTTCCTCCCAAGCCGCATTACTAGATTAGGCAAGTTTTCAGATCATATGTGTGTAAGGGCTGGAAATACATTCCATACCAAAACTGGATGAAACTTAAAACAAATACATATGTATATATATATATGTGTATATATATATATGCACCACATGGCTTATGGGATCTTAGTTCCCTGCTCAAGGATTGAACCCCAGGCCATGGTAAGGAAGGCACAGAGTCCTAACTACTAGACTGCTAGGGAACTTCAAGTATTTTTAAATGCTTATTGACTTATTTATTTGGCTTTGCCAAGTCTTAGTGGCAGTACCCAGGATCTTTTAGTTGTGGCATATGGGATCTAGTTCCCCAACCAGGGATCTAACCCAGGTCCCCTGCACTGGGAGTGCAGGGTCTTAGCCACTGAACCGCCAAGAAAAGAATATAACAAATTAATGCATACAGAAAAAAAATCTAATTGAATTTTTTGTGAGCAAACCCCCCTGGAATACCTTGGGAAAATGCATGGGGAAGACGACTCTACAGCGGATTCTTTCTCCGGCCGGGAAGACTCTGCATTAGCAAATGAGAGAGAAGTACAAATTTATCCCACTGCATCAACACGCGTGATCACACATGGTGCAGGGTGTGGCCTGCTGATGTCCCAGCCTTGGGGGATTTCAGCAAATCAGGGCTAACACAACTTGTCCTCAGGATTCCACAGGGAGCCAGGCCTAATCCAGGGGTTTTTATAGGCTTTCTATATTCTGACTCATCTCTCACTCAACACTCCTCAAGCGGTTCCTTAGTTCCAATGAGGCCATAATGAACAGGGTTTCCTTGGTGACTCAGCAGTAAAGAATCTACCTGTCAATGCAGGAAGCTTAGGTTCAGTCTCTGGGTCAGGAAGATCCACTGGAGAAGGAAATGGCAACCCACTCCAGTGCTCTTGCCTGGAAAGTCCCATGGACAGAAGAGCCTAGTGGGGTACAGTCCATGGGGCTGCAAAAGAATCATACATGACTTACTGACTAAACAACAACAAAAATAATAAATGAGAGCATCAAACTGACTCATGAAAAAAGGAAGAAAACATCTTGTGGGAAGCTGTCGAAAACCCAAATCAATTACCCAACATGCTGATGTTTTCAGCTTACTCAGTCATTTGAGGAATTCAGTCATTTGCCTACATTCTCTCTTATCAATGCATCTGAAGGCACTTCTGTTACAAAATAATGAGCTGAAGACATTGTTGGAGGAAAAATAAAGTATGGTCTTCTAGAAATGATTTTCCAATGTATGACTCCTGTGAATAGCCAATTTTTAAAAGACGCTCATCATTCCAAAGGCCTAGCAATAGATAACTACTAGACTGCTAGGGAACTTCAAGTATTTTTAAATGCTTATTTTTTTTGGCTTTGCCAAGTCTTAGTGGCAGTACCCAGGATCTTTTAGTTGTGGCATATGGGATCTAGTTCCCCAACCAGGGATCTAAGGTCCCCTGCACTGGGAGTGCAGGGTCTTAGCCACTGAACCGCCAAGAAAAGAATATAACAAATTAATGCATACAGAAAAAAAATCTAATTGAATTTTTTGTGAGCAAACCCCCCTGGAATACCTTGGGAAAATGCATGGGGAAGACGACTCTACAGCGGATTCTTTCTCCGGCCGGGAAGACTCTGCATTAGCAAATGAGAGAGAAGTACAAATTTATCCCACTGCATCAACACGCGTGATCACACATGGTGCAGGGTGTGGCCTGCTGATGTCCCAGCCTTGGGGGATTTCAGCAAATCAGGGCTAACACAACTTGTCCTCAGGATTCCACAGGGAGCCAGGCCTAATCCAGGGGTTTTTATAGGCTTTCTATATTCTGACTCATCTCTCACTCAACACTCCTCAAGCGGTTCCTTAGTTCCAATGAGGCCATAATGAACAGGGTTTCCTTGGTGACTCAGCAGTAAAGAATCTACCTGTCAATGCAGGAAGCTTAGGTTCAGTCTCTGGGTCAGGAAGATCCACTGGAGAAGGAAATGGCAACCCACTCCAGTGCTCTTGCCTGGAAAGTCCCATGGACAGAAGAGCCTAGTGGGGTACAGTCCATGGGGCTGCAAAAGAATCATACATGACTTACTGACTAAACAACAACAAAAATAATAAATGAGAGCATCAAACTGACTCATGAAAAAAGGAAGAAAACATCTTGTGGGAAGCTGTCGAAAACCCAAATCAATTACCCAACATGCTGATGTTTTCAGCTTACTCAGTCATTTGAGGAATTCAGTCATTTGCCTACATTCTCTCTTATCAATGCATCTGAAGGCACTTCTGTTACAAAATAATGAGCTGAAGACATTGTTGGAGGAAAAAAATAAAGTATGGTCTTCTAGAAATGATTTTCCAATGTATGACTCCTGTGAATAGCCAATTTTTTAAAAAGATCACGCATTCATTCCAGTTTAACCAAAGGCCTAGCAATAGATTTCAACTGGGGTAAGTTGCTGTTGATTAATATTATAAATGTTACTGCAGCATTTTATATTGTATAGTAATGATGTGAATGCTGCTAATAGACAGGCTTGGTGAAACTTGGTTCCATTACTGACAACTGATATTGAAAAGAAAGAAAGGAACTTAGACTTTCAGACTGAGGTGGCTGATCTGAAGGAGAAAAATTTTAGGTGTGTGAGGGAGGGTTAGAGGCAGGGTTTGGGGAAAAAAATAACAAGAGGAAGGAAGAAATGTGAAACCACTACCGTTTTAACAACGCGCCCATATTTTCTGCAAGCAGCTATCAAAATCATTCAGTATTTTTTTTAATAGACAGACCGTTTTGCATATTAAAAGAAGCTGATAAACAATCTCCTTTCACATTTCTCCACAGGCGTCTAAAAAAGAAACATGATTTTTTTTTTTCTACGAAAAGGAAAAATACCACATTTCTCTCAAGGAAAGAAATGAAGTCAAAATCATTGCCAAAGTGAATGCTGGCATTTAAGAAACACAAGCTACTGACAGATGGTTAATGGTATGAGTATCAGCAAAATCAAAGCAGGGAAATTGCTAAAAGGAGTCTAATCATTCAAAAGATAATTACGTAGAGCGGTTCCACATTTACTTGCTACTGGTGTTGACATCAGTTGAGATATTCGGTTCATCTTGGGAAGGCTGCTTGTTCAAACTTCACAGATTTTCTGCAGAAGACATTAAAAAAGGTGGATGATGCATTAAAAATAGGAAGATGAAGCCGAAACAGATGGCATCTATTCATTGCACTAGTCTGATTTGTTTACTCAAAGATCTTGATCTGAAGGCACAGCTGAAAAGGGGGCTATGATTTCATATGACTCATGAAAAAGGAAGAAAACATCTTGGGGGAAGCTTGTGAAAACCCAAATCAATTACCCAACATGCTGATGTTTTCAGCTTACTCAGTCATTTGAGGAATTCAGTCATTTGCCTACATTCTCTCTTATCAATGCATCTGAAGGCACTTCTGTTACAAAATAATGAGCTGAAGACATTGTTGGAGGAAAAATAAAGTATGGTCTTCTAGAAATGATTTTCCAATGTATGACTCCTGTGAATAGCCAATTTTTTAAAAAGATCACGCATTCATTCCAGTTTAACCAAAGGCCTAGCAATAGATTTCAACTGGGGTAAGTTGCTGTTGATTAATATTATAAATGTTACTGCAGCATTTTATATTGTATAGTAATGATGTGAATGCTGCTAATAGACAGGCTTGGTGAAACTTGGTTCCATTACTGACAACTGATATTGAAAAGAAAGAAAGGAACTTAGACTTTCAGACTGAGGTGGCTGATCTGAAGGAGAAAAATTTTAGGTGTGTGAGGGAGGGTTAGAGGCAGGGTTTGGGGAAAAAAATAACAAGAGGAAGGAAGAAATGTGAAACCACTACCGTTTTAACAACGCGCCCATATTTTCTGCAAGCAGCTATCAAAATCATTCAGTATTTTTTTTAATAGACAGACCGTTTTGCATCTTAATAGTAGCTGATAAACAATCTCCTTTCACATTTCTCCACAGGCGTCTAAAAAAGAAACATGATTTTTTTTTTTCTACGAAAAGGAAAAATACCACATTTCTCTCAAGGAAAGAAATGAAGTCAAAATCATTGCCAAAGTGAATGCTGGCATTTAAGAAACACAAGCTACTGACAGATGGTTAATGGTATGAGTATCAGCAAAATCAAAGCAGGGAAATTGCTAAAAGGAGTCTAATCATTCAAAAGATAATTACGTAGAGCGGTTCCACATTTACTTGCTACTGGTGTTGACATCAGTTGAGATATTCGGTTCATCTTGGGAAGGCTGCTTGTTCAAACTTCACAGATTTTCTGCAGAAGACATTAAAAAAGGTGGATGATGCATTAAAAATAGAAAGATGAAGCCGAAACAGATGGCATCTATTCATTGCACTAGTCTGATTTGTTTACTCAAAGAATACCGTGCTGAACTGAACTGAAGGCACAGCTGAACAAGGACCCCTGAGTTTGTGTCTGCCTCTATGATTTTATATTACATTTTCCATTGTCTCACTCAGTGCATCTGAAAACTCTTTTTCCATAAATAAGAACAACATATTATTTGGGAGAGCTAAACTTACAAAGGTTAACTTGTAATCAAAATAAAATAGCAAAGATTAATTGTTTGGTTTAGAAATCTGAAAGAAGATTGGTTCTAGAACTCTCTGAATAGATGTGTTTGTATTTTTATCATCTGACAGACATCAACCTCATCATCAAGTTCTGACAATGCTATGGGACTGGTGTCCATCTTTTGCCTACCACCTCAAACCACTGACAGGTAGTGACAGAACCCACTGGTGGTCTTTGCAGTTGCTATCAATCACGTACATTTCTAAGTGGCATAAGACACGTTGCACTAAAAATAGTATATTGCTGGGCAGATTTCAAAACTTTCCTTCTATGAACATATAATTTACTTTCTCAGTTATAAAGTAAATCTATATCCAATGTGTATATCATGGAAACTTTCATCACTTACCACTCATCACATAGATCTACTTTCCACTGATTATTCAATTTGGTATACATTATTATCAGTATTCTTGCCTGGAGAATCCCATGGACAGAGGAGCCTGTTGAGCTACAGTCCATGGCGTTGCAAAGAGTCAGACATGACTGAGCAACTAAGCATGGCATAGCACAGTGCAGCATAGTAAGGTAAGACTAAATTCTTTTCTGATTGTAACTTCTATCCACATTTTAAAAAAATGTGATAACTACTAATGGGTTGTTTTTTGTAGTTGTCATACATTATAACAAACCCCAATAATTCTGTAGCTTCAAATTGATTCTTCCAATAAATGAGACCCAAAACCTGTCAGACAATATAAATCCTGCCTTTACAGGGATCTTAAAAGAAATCAGGAGAACTTTCTGGCATGCCTTGAAAGATCTCTAAATCAAAGAAAACATTCATAGATTTCAATGGTTTAGAATATAAAATAATATTGTTTGCTCTATAATAGGGTATATTAGTATGTCCATAAGTCCTTTGGATTTTTGTCCAGCCCCAATTACCTTATGTTAATTTCCCCCAATTACCAAGTTTAATTTTAAGCCAACAAGTTCCACTGCAGAAAGCAAAGTCTTACTGCTACATCTTATTAATAAAGAATACAACTGGCTACAGTTAATTAATAGTTAACTGAGTATTAGTAACACTGAAAAAGACTTCCGTTGCAGCTCTCAGACTTTTCAGTAAACAGACCCTTTCAGTTCTACCAAAGCAACCCATCTGTCTGAAAAGTAATTTGCCCATACAGTTTCCTTCCAAAGTTCATTCCCAGCCTCTTCTTTCAACTGATGAAGAACAGAATAGTTACTGAAATATGATGCTTCTTGTGGTTGAGAGTCAGCTGAGAGAGCCAGGGTTTTGCAGTTCTTCAGCTGAAAACGATGTCCTCATATCAACAGGTGCAGAAGTCGCTTAAGAAAGGGAAACCTCGTCTTTCCCTCCTCCTAGCAGATAGCTGCACACAGAACCCTGTGCAGGCTTTTGCAAAGAACTTTTGTCGTCAGCATCCACTTGTTCTTTTGGCTGTTTCCTAGAATAGAAGACCGTGTAGTTGCTGGGCAGATTTCAAAACTTTCCTTCTATGAACATATAATTTACTTTCTCAGTTATAAAGTAAATCTATATCCAATGTGTATATCATGGAAACTTTCATCACTTACCACTCATCACATAGATCTACTTTCCACTGATTATTCAATTTGGTATACATTATTATCAGTATTCTTGCCTGGAGAATCCCATGGACAGAGGAGCCTGTTGAGCTACAGTCCATGGCGTTGCAAAGAGTCAGACATGACTGAGCAACTAAGCATGGCATAGCACAGTGCAGCATAGTAAGGTAAGACTAAATTCTTTTCTGATTGTAACTTCTATCCACATTTTAAAAAAATGTGATAACTACTAATGGGTTGTTTTTTGTAGTTGTCATACATTATAACAAACCCCAATAATTCTGTAGCTTCAAATTGATTCTTCCAATAAATGAGACCCAAAACCTGTCAGACAATATAAATCCTGCCTTTACAGGGATCTTAAAAGAAATCAGGAGAACTTTCTGGCATGCCTTGAAAGATCTCTAAATCAAAGAAAACATTCATAGATTTCAATGGTTTAGAATATAAAATAATATTGTTTGCTCTATAATAGGGTATATTAGTATGTCCATAAGTCCTTTGGATTTTTGTCCAGCCCCAATTACCTTATGTTAATTTCCCCCAATTACCAAGTTTAATTTTAAGCCAACAAGTTCCACTGCAGAAAGCAAAGTCTTACTGCTACATCTTATTAATAAAGAATACAACTGGCTACAGTTAATTAATAGTTAACTGAGTATTAGTAACACTGAAAAAGACTTCCGTTGCAGCTCTCAGACTTTTCAGTAAACAGACCCTTTCAGTTCTACCAAAGCAACCCATCTGTCTGAAAAGTAATTTGCCCATACAGTTTCCTTCCAAAGTTCATTCCCAGCCTCTTCTTTCAACTGATGAAGAACAGAATAGTTACTGAAATATGATGCTTCTTGTGGTTGAGAGTCAGCTGAGAGAGCCAGGGTTTTGCAGTTCTTCAGCTGAAAACGATGTCCTCATATCAACAGGTGCAGAAGTCGCTTAAGAAAGGGAAACCTCGTCTTTCCCTCCTCCTAGCAGATAGCTGCACACAGAACCCTGTGCAGGCTTTTGCAAAGAACTTTTGTCTTCAGCATCCACTTGTTCTTTTGGCTGTTTCCTAGAATAGAAGACCGTGTAGTTCTCAGGAAAGCAGCCTACAACTGCTCTTGTTTTCTTTTAAAAACAGCCTGCGTAACCAGAGGCTGAGAGGCAGAATGAGGTCACATTTCCTGTGTGACACACATCAGTGCTGTTCCCACTGCAGGACACGGTGAAGATGAAGGGGTCTGCTGGAATGGCAGCAGGAGACGAATCAGACCAGCTGGACACATGGCGGGCACTCCAGGTGTGCTCTGCTGAGCTCACTCATCACCCCAGCTGTGAGAACAGAAGGAAACGCTGCACCTCAGAGGAGCTGCCCCTCTCACTTACCATCTTCTGGCCATTTTCAGTATGAGTAGTACATAGTCAGGAAGATCCCTGGAGGAGGGCACGGCAACACACTCCAGTATTCTCACCCAGAAAATTCCACAGACAGAGGAGCCTGGTGGGTTATAGTCCGTGGGGTCATAAAAGGTCAGACACAACGGGAGTGATTGAACACACACAGTAAAAACCAAAGCCCAAATCCTAGTGGCTTGTAGCAATAATCACATATTGTCTCCCATGGTGGTGTTGTGTGTCAATCTGGTTAAGCTGACCATATGTCTCAGGATCTCTCGCTCTGTACCTCCCTGGTTAGGATGGGCTGGAAGAACAATTAGCACAAGAGCTGGAAGCTGGGGATGCAGCAGGAGCCGTGGCGTTCCTTGGAAGGTCCATGTGGCTCAGGCTTGCACAGACCTGCTTGGTCAGTTTATGGACGGGACCCAAAGCTCCAATCCCTGTGGGACTGCTTCCTTTGTCCTCTAAGATCCTGGTCCAGGAGCGAGTGTGGCTCCATAGCAGGAGGCAATGAAGTTGGAGACTTAGAGATGGGAACAAAGTTCATTCCAGCCCTCTTCTTTCAACTGATGAAGAACAGAATAGTTACTGAAATATGATGCTTCTTGTGGTTGAGAGTCAGCTGAGAGAGCCAGGGTTTTGCAGTTCTTCAGCTGAAAACGATGTCCTCATATCAACAGGTGCAGAAGTCGCTTAAGAAAGGGAAACCTCGTCTTTCCCTCCTCCTAGCAGATAGCTGCACACAGAACCCTGTGCAGGCTTTTGCAAAGAACTTTTGTCTTCAGCATCCACTTGTTCTTTTGGCTGTTTCCTAGAATAGAAGACCGTGTAGTTCTCAGGAAAGCAGCCTACAACTGCTCTTGTTTTCTTTTAAAAACAGCCTGCGTAACCAGAGGCTGAGAGGCAGAATGAGGTCACATTTCCTGTGTGACACACATCAGTGCTGTTCCCACTGCAGGACACGGTGAAGATGAAGGGGTCTGCTGGAATGGCAGCAGGAGACGAATCAGACCAGCTGGACACATGGCGGGCACTCCAGGTGTGCTCTGCTGAGCTCACTCATCACCCCAGCTGTGAGAACAGAAGGAAACGCTGCACCTCAGAGGAGCTGCCCCTCTCACTTACCATCTTCTGGCCATTTTCAGTATGAGTAGTACATAGTCAGGAAGATCCCTGGAGGAGGGCACGGCAACACACTCCAGTATTCTCACCCAGAAAATTCCACAGACAGAGGAGCCTGGTGGGTTATAGTCCGTGGGGTCATAAAAGGTCAGACACAACGGGAGTGATTGAACACACACAGTAAAAACCAAAGCCCAAATCCTAGTGGCTTGTAGCAATAATCACATATTGTCTCCCATGGTGGTGTTGTGTGTCAATCTGGTTAAGCTGACCATATGTCTCAGGATCTCTCGCTCTGTACCTCCCTGGTTAGGATGGGCTGGAAGAACAATTAGCACAAGAGCTGGAAGCTGGGGATGCAGCAGGAGCCGTGGCGTTCCTTGGAAGGTCCATGTGGCTCAGGCTTGCACAGACCTGCTTGGTCAGTTTATGGACGGGACCCAAAGCTCCAATCCCTGTGGGACTGCTTCCTTTGTCCTCTAAGATCCTGGTCCAGGAGCGAGTGTGGCTCCATAGCAGGAGGCAATGAAGTTGGAGACTTAGAGATGGGAAGAGATCAACGTGTGTTTCAGTGATACATGGAGTGAAATTCCAGCTGATTCTTCAGGAATTCCAGTGGTCCCTACTCCCCCTATTTCCAGGCAACCTTTTGATCTTGACCAACCACCCAATACCTTCAGGTTCAATACCCTTGTAACAGTCAAATAAACAGAAACTCTCTTACTAGTGTCAGAAATTGTTCCCTTTGACCTCAAAAACTGAACACAAAGAAACTGTAAAGATGGAATATGTATACCTAACATGATCTCAGAGGTTCTGAAGCACTCTGGGTTCACAATCTGGCTCCAATACACAGAAACCAAGGACATAGTGAAGAAAGAGGAAGATAACTCCAGACTGGTAGGTGAATAAACAAGGGAACTGACCTGCAAGACTTGTCCTGGGCACCACGAGATGAGCAGATCTCTCTACCCACCTGACCAAGTCTCCACAGTTTATATAGAGGTTTTAACTGGATTCAGTCATGTATTCAGTCCAGGTGGTCCCAGGAAAAACTGTCTCTCTCAAGGCTGCATTACTGAAAGTGACTCCCACTGTGGGAGCAGTGGGAAGAAGTAACATGCCCAGGACAGGGGCTGGGAGTCGGGGGTGGGAAGGGTAAGCTTCCACTGGCTGGATCCAGCCACGGCTTAGCCTTCCGTCCCGTCCTCCCCACGACCTCCTCCATTAACCACAACTGCCCTGTAGCATCTTTCTAAACAAACAGAAATGAGCACAGTTTTTCTTCCTATTGTGAGGATGATTGATTGCATATGTTTATACTGTTCGTTTCAGTAACTCACATCCTTCTACCAGCCAACCGTGTGATTAGTGGTAACAATGGCAACAGACCTTTTTTCAATATATGCTTAATTACCTTGCATTTTCACAGACTTTGTATTGTCACCAAAAGAAGATTTCCTTCTAAAAGCAAGTCTCTTACGTAAGCAATAATAATTACATCTGTGAAAATAAAATTATCTAAGAGTCAAGGCTTACTTTTTAAAATTGCATACTTTACGTCTTTCCTGATGATTCTGCTTCCGGGTTGAATCTAACCAACACATCTTGCTCTGTATTGGCTCTGAGGTGGCTGTAAGTCTGCCCCTCAGGCCTTTATTCCAGGAACCAGGAGGGAGGATCGGCCCCTGGGGGTGAGGAGACGTGGGGTGGTGGGGACATGCCTTTCATTTCTTTCACTGAAAAAGAACAAAAGATTTGGCAAAAATACATGAAGCCTTTGAAAACTTATTTTCAGAGCTGACACCTGAAATTTCCACCTGTATTTTGTTGGTCAGAGCTGATCACGCGGCCAGCCTTAGCAAGCACACACCTCCCTTTCAAGTCACGGGGCAATGAATGGGGACTGGAGCAGGTGTGTGTAGGTTAAGAAAGGGAATAAAGTAAAGTGATTGTGTAATTTAAAGTCCTCCATCTTGGTCACAAATAGTTACCTCCTCTAACTTCCAAAAATGCTGAAAGGATGTATCTCCTAAGAACACCTTCAAATCCCATTCAGTCAAGGCTTCAGATTTCAAGTCCTGACTTTTCTCATATTTCTATATTGGTTCCTTTTTAGATGGAGACTTCTGAACCATCTTACTCTCTACACCCAGCATTCAGTACTGGAAGAAATATGGGACAATTCCCCCTCAAGTTTCCCTTTTAGAAAGGGGAGCAATGGAAGACACCTGGCCAGGGCTGTTCCTTGGAAATTCTGTTACCGAGTGGTCAGACACTGCAAGAACCCTGCAGCCAGTGGATGGGAAATGGTCCTGATTGGACCCTCATTCTGCCCTCGAGGTATGACAACTCAGGTTCTTTGTTGGCTCTTGGCTTTGCCCTCTGGAAAGTCCCTCCTTTTCTTTACTCTCCTTGGCAGCTTCTGAAGATGAGAGAATATGTCTTCTTTGGGAACAGAGCAACTTTCTCAGCCTACTTCCTATACCTAGAAGTTGAAAAGTGGGAGAGGTTCTTTGAAGTCTTGTCATCATCTCTCTGATGCCAAGATGGTACCTCTTTGGTTGAACATTCTGTTGAAAGCACAGTCAACCGTTTTTAAGATTTATTTATTTATTTATGGCCGAGCTGGGTCTTCACTGCTGCTGGGGCTTTTCCCTAGTTGTAGCAAGCGGGGATTACTTTATAGTTGGTGTGTACGGGCTTCTCATTGCAGTGGCTTCTCTTGTTGCAGAGCACAGGGCTCTAGGGCATGTGGACTTCAGCAGTTCTGGCCGCTGGGTTCCAGCATGTAGGTTCAACAGTTGCGGTGCATGGGCGTTGTTTCCCCATAGCATGTGGAACCGTCCTGCACCAGGGATGGAACTCCTGTCCCCTGCATGGGCAGGTGGAGTCTTAACCACTGGACCATCAGAGAAATCCTACATTAGATTTTCTTAAAACTGATGTTCTCAAACTGTCTTTGTTGCTAATGTGTCTTTTTAGAATTTGTACAATACTTCTGGCAACTAGTCTTCTAAAAATGTTCTAGGTATGTCCTGACTGTTTGGCTCAGCATTCCTTTTTGAATTGTCTTGGGAGTAATTTTTTAAAGAGAGAGAGAGATGGAGAGGGACAAGAAACAGACTGAGAAACTAGGGGGTGGGGAGTCTGTAGAGAAGGAAGATAGAGAGAGACTGATTAGTTAGTGAAAAGCCTGTAATGAAATCTTAATAAAAACTTGCATTCTTTGAAGCAAGAACAGTGTCTTACTCATCTTCATAAGGACTTGAAGCAAAATGAATCTTCAGAAAGTGTGTGTTTTCCTAGAATCACAGAGTGAACCAAGAGTACCCTCCGAGATGACAGTGGCTAGATATAAGGGTCCCTGTGAAAGGTGAGAAAGGAACATTTGGAAGCATTTGGTATTTGCATATCAGTTATGATTTGGAAAACACGGAAGGCTGGTTCTTTCTAATTTAATCCTCAGTATAGCTCTGGGAAGCAGATTTAAGAGTCCCATGTACGTGTGAGGAAAGGAGAATCAGAGAAGTGTCTAGACCCCAACCACTCTGGTAATAGTGTCAGGTCTAAGTAGATTCCTGGTCTTACAATTAATCTCTGCTTCTCATAAACTTTCTTAAGTTGCCATTAAAAACAGTTTATGTATGGCCAAGCCCTTTCGCTGTTCACCTGAAACTATCACAAAATTGTGAATTGGCTATACCTCAATACAAAATGTTTTTGGTGTTTAAAAAAAAAAAAAGTAGACTGATTTCCTTGTAACAGAGTCTTCTATGATCTTCATGATACACATAGCTCTCAAAAAAAATAAATAAATAAAAAGGAAAGAAAATAAAGGGATTAGTTACCCTTATGAGGACACTGGCTCTGTTGAATGTTTTGCAAAATACACAAGGGGAAGTAATCCAATACCTGACCACAAGGTTGGATTGCCCAAGTATTTTTTCACTAAAACAAAACCATGGACTGTGGCAACACACGTCCTGACAAGTTCTCTACGCTGTGTGGCCCTCTCCCTGCCTCCATGGACCTCTCCAGAACTCTCTTTCATCTGAGTGTCTGACAGTTACCTTGGAGATGTTGACATTGTTTTCTAGTCCTGAACAACAGGACAGATTCTTAGTCAAGTTGCAAGTGGTCAGTTAGAACACATCTTCTGACCCTGAATATTCCTGCATGCTGTATCAAGTTGACCTATTAGTGTGCTGGACTACTGTACGCTATTGCTAATGCCTTCTGACCAAGAATTAAGCTTATTCATTCTTATGCTCCTTGGACCTAGCACTGAACTTGGCATGTTGCCGATGTTCCAAAAATGCTGTGGAAGAATTGGACATAGAATGCAGTTTTGATTTGTCAGAGCTTGAAGCAAAACTAGAAAGAATACTCATCAACAGATGAACAGATAGAGAAGACGTGGGATATATGAAATGGAATACAATGGAATCCCAACTCAGCCATCAAAAAAGGATGAAACTTTCGCTGTCTGTAGCAACACAGATAGACTTGGCATTATGCTAAGTGAAACAAGTTAGAAAGACAAATACTCTATGATGTCACTTATATGTGGAATCCAAAAAATACAAGAGATTAGTGAACATAACAAAAGAAGCAGACTACTCACGTATGTAGAGAACAAGCTAGTGGCTGTAAATTGTCAGTATAAGCCAGCGGCAGTGAATATTAATTTCTTTGGTTGTCTGGCTCTCTTTTTCTTTCAAGTAACAGCCCCCCAATTTTCTTTAAAGGACCATCTCTCAGTGCCTGAGGTGGGATTGGTTTCCACTTTCACTGGCCTGGTTGGGTATTGGACTCAGGTTCATGACAAATCAGTGTAAGTCCTTCCCAAGGTCACTATGTTTGGTTCAGAACTGGGCACCTAGCTTACTTTAGGCCAATGAGAGAATGATGTCTAGGAATCAGTTTTCATTTTTAAGGATGTCTCAGTGACAAGTATGACGTTATTAGGGGCCTGGATGTAGATTTCCCAAGTCAAGCTAAACCATAGGAAGAAGTGTGAAAGGTGTTATCATTTTATCCCTGATTCAAACCATCCCAAAGGCAAAATATCTCATCTCCCTTTTTAATTTCAAAAATAGAAATTTAATTTACACTTAAGCCTGTTTGTATTGAATTTATGTCCCATGTAACCACAAGACTCCTAACACACGTAGGTCTGAAACTTCCCTGCAGGTATGAATCATTTAGGAAGGTTTTCTAAAATGCCAATTTTCAGTTAGTCCTGACAACAGGACAGATTCTTAGTCAAGTTGCAAGTGGTCAGTTAGAACACATCTTCTGACCCTGAATATTCCTGCATGCTGTATCAAGTTGACCTATTAGTGTGCTGGACTACTGTACGCTATTGCTAATGCCTTCTGACCAAGAATTAAGCTTATTCATTCTTATGCTCCTTGGACCTAGCACTGAACTTGGCATGTTGCCGATGTTCCAAAAATGCTGTGGAAGAATTGGACATAGAATGCAGTTTTGATTTGTCAGAGCTTGAAGCAAAACTAGAAAGAATACTCATCAACAGATGAACAGATAGAGAAGACGTGGGATATATGAAATGGAATACAATGGAATCCCAACTCAGCCATCAAAAAAGGATGAAACTTTCGCTGTCTGTAGCAACACAGATAGACTTGGCATTATGCTAAGTGAAACAAGTTAGAAAGACAAATACTCTATGATGTCACTTATATGTGGAATCCAAAAAATACAAGAGATTAGTGAACATAACAAAAAAGAAGCAGACTACTCACGTATGTAGAGAACAAGCTAGTGGCTGTAAATTGTCAGTATAAGCCAGCGGCAGTGAATATTAATTTCTTTGGTTGTCTGGCTCTCTTTTTCTTTCAAGTAACAGCCCCCCAATTTTCTTTAAAGGACCATCTCTCAGTGCCTGAGGTGGGATTGGTTTCCACTTTCACTGGCCTGGTTGGGTATTGGACTCAGGTTCATGACAAATCAGTGTAAGTCCTTCCCAAGGTCACTATGTTTGGTTCAGAACTGGGCACCTAGCTTACTTTAGGCCAATGAGAGAATGATGTCTAGGAATCAGTTTTCATTTTTAAGGATGTCTCAGTGACAAGTATGACGTTATTAGGGGCCTGGATGTAGATTTCCCAAGTCAAGCTAAACCATAGGAAGAAGTGTGAAAGGTGTTATCATTTTATCCCTGATTCAAACCATCCCAAAGGCAAAATA
This sequence comes from Tragulus kanchil, assembly GCA_022376925.1. Lineage (NCBI taxonomy): Eukaryota > Metazoa > Chordata > Mammalia > Artiodactyla > Tragulidae > Tragulus > Tragulus kanchil. The sequence goes on along the minus strand of JAIOJX010000002.1, from coordinate 8,643,542 downwards.
TCTCATCTCCCTTTTTAATTTCAAAAATAGAAATTTAATTTACACTTAAGCCTGTTTGTATTGAATTTATGTCCCATGTAACCACAAGACTCCTAACACACCGTAGGTCTGAAACTTCCCTGCAGGTATGAATCATTTAGGAAGGTTTTCTAAAATGCCAATTTTCAGTTTCTGTGGCCAAAATACAGACTAGAACACATGAACTTGCATTTTAACGAACCGCCTGGTGGGTCTAAGTCCAATGACTGATGGTCCAAGAAAAAAAGAGAGTTCGCAGAAATGATAAGAGTAAACAATGGGCTTCCCTGGTGGTCCAGTGGGTAAGGACACCGCCTTGCAGTGCAAGGGACGCCGGTTCGATCCCTGGCCTGGGAAGATCCCACGTGCCGCGGAGCGGCTGGACTGATGTGTCCAATTACCGAGCCGGAGCTCTGGAGCGCATATGCCCAGAGCCGGTGCTCTGCGACAACAGAGGCCACCACGATGGGAGGTCCACACAGGCCAAAGAACAAAAGATGGATGAAAACGGACAAATGAAAGACCAATAGAAGTGGCCCGCCTGCTCCCCTCCCCACCCACCCCACCCCAACCCAAATAAATAAATAAATAAATAAATCTTTAAAAAAAGAAAAAGAGTAAACAACGACAGCCAGAGTCAAAGGAGTTTCAAAGTACCAGCATCGTGCCTGCATGCGTGTGTGCTAAGTTGCTTTAGTCGTGTCTGACTCTTTATGGACTGTAGCTCGCCAGGCTCCTCTGCTGTTGGGATTCTTCAGGCAAGAATGCTGGAGTGGGTTGCCATGCCCTTCTCCAGGGGATCTTCCGACCCAGACTGAACTATCATCTTACCTGACTGACAGTTCTTTATCCCTAGTGGTACCTGAAAGTACACATGTACCTAAAGTACAAGCTTACTTTAGGCCAATGAGAGAATGAAGTCTAGGAATCAGTTTTCATTTTTAAGGATGTCTCAGTGACAAGTATGACGTGATTAGGGGCCTGGATGTAGATTTCCCAAGTCAAGCTAAACCATAGGAAGAAGTGTGAAAGGTGTTATCATTTTATCCCTGATTCAAACCATCCCAAAGGCAAAATATCTCATCTCCCTTTTTAATTTCAAAAATAGAAATTTAATTTACACTTAAGCCTGTTTGTATTGAATTTATGTCCCATGTAACCACAAGACTCCTAACACACCGTAGGTCTGAAACTTCCCTGCAGGTATGAATCATTTAGGAAGGTTTTCTAAAATGCCAATTTTCAGTTTCTGTGGCCAAAATACAGACTAGAACACATGAACTTGCATTTTAACGAACCGCCTGGTGGGTCTAAGTCCAATGACTGATGGTCCAAGAAAAAAAGAGAGTTCGCAGAAATGATAAGAGTAAACAATGGGCTTCCCTGGTGGTCCAGTGGGTAAGGACACCGCCTTGCAGTGCAAGGGACGCCGGTTCGATCCCTGGCCTGGGAAGATCCCACGTGCCGCGGAGCGGCTGGACTGATGTGTCCAATTACCGAGCCGGAGCTCTGGAGCGCATATGCCCAGAGCCGGTGCTCTGCGACAACAGAGGCCACCACGATGGGAGGTCCACACAGGCCAAAGAACAAAAGATGGATGAAAACGGACAAATGAAAGACCAATAGAAGTGGCCCGCCTGCTCCCCTCCCCACCCACCCCACCCCAACCCAAATAAATAAATAAATAAATAAATCTTTAAAAAAAGAAAAAGAGTAAACAACGACAGCCAGAGTCAAAGGAGTTTCAAAGTACCAGCATCGTGCCTGCATGCGTGTGTGCTAAGTTGCTTTAGTCGTGTCTGACTCTTTATGGACTGTAGCTCGCCAGGCTCCTCTGCTGTTGGGATTCTTCAGGCAAGAATGCTGGAGTGGGTTGCCATGCCCTTCTCCAGGGGATCTTCCCGACCCAGAGACTGAACTATCATCTCTTACGCCTCCTGCACTGGCCAGCAAGTTCTTTATCCCTAGTGGTACCTGAAAGTACACAGCATTGTACCTTAAAGTACAAAGCTCATCCTTTGTTTTGGTATCAAAACTGGGAATCAGGAGTTGATTTCACATTCAATGCTTTTCCATTTAAGAATTTCGCTTTTTTAACCCTGCTTTAGGCAGCATGATCATACATTTGTCCAGGACGGTCCAGAGAGCCACTTGTTGTTCTGGTACAATTATTAAGAGCAATTCTTCCCACTCTTAAAAGTGTCCAGGTTTGAATGATAAATGTTATAGTCGCTCCATTGCTTCAGGCAAATCTACACAAGTTCTTTGTTAGTCAGGCCTCTTGCTGTGTTTCCGAGCTTTTCCTGAGGCAAACATATATATCTATATATATTTTACTATTTTGTGAGCTTTACTAGCAGAGAGTGAAATCATTAATTATTGCCAAGTCTAAAACCCTTAAAAATGTCAGAAACGCAGGTAGCCTTGGAATAGCATATAAACCTCCAGTACAATAAACAAATAAAGGTGCCTAGAATGTCTCATCATTCTCAGGGACTTGTTCTAAGAAACTGGCCTATGAACCTAGAAATCCCCAATGAGAAACCCTTTAGGAATGTGAGTAGAATGCTGAGTGAATATATGGGAGAGACGACCTCTCTCTGGCAGGTTCATACAAGGCCTGAAATTAATTCTGGAATAACTAGCACTTCTGGTCTGTTGATAAAAGGATATGGTGCTACAGTGACAAGAGAACCAAGTTCTTTGGCGAGTGAAGAATGGGATATTAGTGCCATTTTTCAAAGATTTTTAAGTGGAATGGATGATATGCCAAGGATATATCTTGCAGCAGGTTAAGTTTCCACTAGTCTATTTTTAAAAATTTAAATTGCTTCCGCTTTCTTCACAGATGCTAACTATATATTTCAAAGCAACACACACAAAATAACTTCCTTGTGTTTTATATGTAATTACCTGGTGTTTTGCAGTGACTTCTTCTTCTCTTAAGACAGGGATAGACAGTTCTTAATCATCCCAGGAGATACTATGGTTCCATACTCCTATTATTAATGTTGGAAGAATTTAGTTCAAAGATTTCTGCCTAAGGACTCTTGTTTCAAGATAATTTGCCCACTGCGTGTTTGGTTCCACTCAAACACAGCTGTGAGCTCTTTTCTTCCCCCTGACTTTGGAGACGAAGTGACTGACGCTTAACATTTACCATCTGGCTGAGGGGCGTGTTGGGTGGGAGAGAACCTAGAGGACAGAGTGAGGCACAGTTGCATTGTACCGCTGGGGAGTCATCTCTAGACTTTTCTGTATCTCGTATCCCTTCCCTTGTTCTGACCTTTCACTGTCCAGAGTCAAAACCAGCAGTGATAGACTGTATCAGCTTTCTATCAGTCTTAATCAGACTTCATGTCCCCTTTCTAGAGTTAAATATTATGTAAAGCCCTCTATACTTTTCTGAAATTAAATCCATAAATGAAATAATCAAGCTCCACATATTTTTGAAAAAAAAAAACAATACAACGTCCTAATGATAATGCAACAGTCCATTATTTGTTAAAATTCCTTGTAATAAAAATAATATATATCTCAGAACCTAGGTACTCACAGAGCCACAATGAAATGGTCAAGTACTAGCATGGACATTTAGATTTATCCTGAATGTAGCAGCTGTAAAACACAGAGTGACGCAGAAGTGTTCTATCAGGCCTTCAAATACTAGAAGTAGCTTTGCCATTGGTGACCCATTTTTAAAAATGCAGTAAGCTCTTGGTAATATTCAATCAAAGAGGACAGCCTTCTGTCATGTTATACAGTGGCTGGAGTCTTTGCAAATTGAGTGGATACTAAACTCTTGCAAATATATGGTGTGTTAATGTGAAAGACTGAGTTCCACACTGTGAAAATACTAAACAGTTTTATTTTAATTATTTTTTTTTTTACCTACATGAATGTGTGGAGGGCCACTCAAATGTCACGTATGATCCGTGGCAACTCTTCAGGGTATCGGGGCTGCCTGGTGCATTCCAGGAGGTCTACTCAGGTGGGGTCCCTCCCCACTCAGCTGTCGCAGTGACTTACCCCAATCATGTGACAACTGAAATTATACCTTCAGCTCCACATTCCATTTCTAAGGTGCCCTTTTGACGGGCAGTGTTGATTCCCTTGAGAAGGCTCAACTAGACAAGCCACTCAAGCCAGGAATCATTCACATTAGACCTATTTTCCATTGCTTTCTTTCAGATCACATAATTGGAGGGATTTCTTGTTGAATCCCAATGGAAGACTTATCTGTTCAGGGTAGATTGGTAGATTGTCGGCAATTTGTGGAGACTGATAGCAGCTGTGCTGTTCTTTATGTACGTATTTTATTGAAATTACAAACAACGTCAAGTGTTCAGTGATGTAAAACAACAAATATAATTTCTTTACCTCACCTACTGGTTTGTGGGTCAGCAGGGGGTTTTTCCAGGATTCAGTTCATTGGCTCTGGGTTGAAAGTCAGAAATTTGACGATGGATATTGCCACTGCTGCTGGAGATAATTTTCCTCATTTTGAGCATCACTAGCAACTTCTGACAGGCAGTTCTCAGAGAGAGAGTCTAACTGGTATAGCTGAGAAAAGAACTTTAGCGGCAAGGGAAACTGGGAACATGAGTTTCTTATACTTGCATTTTACTTAGTGCAAGGTTGACTTTGCCCTAAGACTCATAAGGTGGGTGCATACGTCAATTTTCATTAGGTCATGCTCATAGGGTTCAATCCCTGGGTTGGGAAGATCCCTTGGAGGAGGGCATAGGAACCCACTCCGGTGTTCTTGCCTGGAGAATCCCAAGGACAGAGGAGCCTGGTGGGCTAAAAATGCAGTAAGCTCTTGGTAATATTCAATCAAAGAGGACAGCCTTCTGTCATGTTATACAGTGGCTGGAGTCTTTGCAAATTGAGTGGATACTAAACTCTTGCAAATATATGGTGTGTTAATGTGAAAGACTGAGTTCCACACTGTGAAAATACTAAACAGTTTTATTTTAATTATTTTTTTTTTTACCTACATGAATGTGTGGAGGGCCACTCAAATGTCACGTATGATCCGTGGCAACTCTTCAGGGTATCGGGGCTGCCTGGTGCATTCCAGGAGGTCTACTCAGGTGGGGTCCCTCCCACTCAGCTGTCGCAGTGACTTACCCCAATCATGTGACAACTGAAATTATACCTTCAGCTCCACATTCCATTTCTAAGGTGCCCTTTTGACGGGCAGTGTTGATTCCCTTGAGAAGGCTCAACTAGACAAGCCACTCAAGCCAGGAATCATTCACATTAGACCTATTTTCCATTGCTTTCTTTCAGATCACATAATTGGAGGGATTTCTTGTTGAATCCCAATGGAAGACTTATCTGTTCAGGGTAGATTGGTAGATTGTCGGCAATTTGTGGAGACTGATAGCAGCTGTGCTGTTCTTTATGTACGTATTTTATTGAAATTACAAACAACGTCAAGTGTTCAGTGATGTAAAACAACAAATATAATTTCTTTACCTCACCTACTGGTTTGTGGGTCAGCAGGGGTTTTGCCAGGATTCAGTTCATTGGCTCTGGGTTGAAAGTCAGAAATTTGACGATGGATATTGCCACTGCTGCTGGAGATAATTTTCCTCATTTTGAGCATCACTAGCAACTTCTGACAGGCAGTTCTCAGAGAGAGAGTCTAACTGGTATAGCTGAGAAAAGAACTTTAGCGGCAAGGGAAACTGGGAACATGAGTTTCTTATACTTGCATTTTACTTAGTGCAAGGTTGACTTTGCCCTAAGACTCATAAGGTGGGTGCATACGTCAATTTTCATTAGGTCATGCTCATAGGGTTCAATCCCTGGGTTGGGAAGATCCCTTGGAGGAGGGCATAGGAACCCACTCCGGTGTTCTTGCCTGGAGAATCCCAAGGACAGAGGAGCCTGGTGGGCTACAGTCACAGGGTCTCAAAAAGTCAGACAGGACTGAAGTGATTTAGCATGTGTAACAAAGCTTCAAACTTTCATAGCTTAAACCAACAAACATTTTTTCATTATGCTTCATATCATTTGCAGATTAGTGGCATCACAATCTGTTTAGAATATGGATTGTTAGGACAGCCATTATCCCCAAAATTGCATTTTGTCACGTCAGAGAAAGCCTGGTGAATCAGCTTTTTACATTACCAACTAGCTGTGACAAAACTCACTTCCAATTTCATATTATTAGTCAGAGCAAATCAAATGGTCACACATAACTCTAAGGAGGGAGCAAAGTGTAATCTTGCTGTGTGTACAGAGGATTCTAGAAATATACTGTATACTGTACAGATGGCAACCATGATGGTAAATTTCCCAAATATGGAAAGGGAGTTCAGATACTGGTCAACAGAAAACCAAGAAGACAAATGTTCACAGATATTATCTTATTTATATCTTTTCTATATATTGCCATCTTCAGTGTAATTCTGTAGCTATTAGTAGAATAATAAGTGCTGATTGAACATTTGCTGAATAAAAGGATACGGATATGGTTGTTTAAATGGCTGAATCTCACTAGGCTGTGCTGTGCTGTGCTGTGCTTAGTTGCTTAGTCATGTGGGACTCTTCGCCACTCCATGGACTGTAGCCTGCCAGGTTTCTCTGTCCAGGAGATTCTCCAGGCAAGAGTACTGGAGTGGGTTGCCATGCTCTTCCTGGGGTATCTTCCCAACCCAGGGATCTAAACCAGGTCTCCAGCATTGTAGGCAGACTCTTCACCATCTAAGCCATCAGGGAAGCTCAAGACGACCGGAGTGGGTAATCTATTCCTTCTCCGGGGATCTTCCTGACCCAGGAATTGAAGAATCTCTTTATACCTGAAGCTTAAAGAGTGATACTTCGCTATTTTAACTCAACTCTGTAAGTGCAACAGATGTATTAAGTGTTGTTTGTACGCAACGTCACATTTAGAAGTCTGAGAGTCGGGAGTGACAATCTGGAAAGAGATGTTCATTGCAAGATTGCTTTCAATGTGTTCATTTGGTTTCCCCTACAGTGCGGACAGTTCCCTCTGTGCCTCCTACAGTTTGGGATATGGTTGGTGTTCAAGAAAAGTAGTTCTGTCATTCCTCATGTATTCTTAGGTTGTCGTTCCCTTCTCCAGGGGATCTTCCCGATCAAGCCTGGGGATTCCCGCACTGCGGGCAGATTCTTTCGTGTCTGAGCCATCAGGGAGACCCTTTTCTTACGAAAGTCACTGTGATTTAGCCATAGGTTCTTCAGCAACACTCCTTCCCCACAGATCCCCAAACAAAATGTCTTTAGTAATATTTGCCTTTTGTCTTGTAAGGATCTCCTATAGAGGAATACAATTGTGCGATTGTAGCTGTCATGTGATGTGTTCACAGCACAGTGCCTGCCATAAAGCATGCATTCAATAGACGTTTATTTACTTTATAACAGTAACCACTTGCTCTATTCTTTAAGTGCGCTGGGGCGCAGTGTGCATATATTAATACAAAAGTTTGCCCAGGGTACAAGGATTGAGGAAATTTTGAGAGCCCGGTTCCCTACAAATCTACAGTATTACACTCAGGGGGCTTTGTTCTCATCTCCCAAAGGTCAAACATTTGACAACTGCCAATATGGTCCCCCGCCCGAGATCCTTCAGAGCTAACCAATGTCCCTCCCGCCAGCGGTCAATCGACTACTGAAAAGCCCCGCCTCCCAGGTCGGTCCTCCAATCGGCTGCGCGGCCCGCGCCCAGCCCTCTTACGTCCCGCGACGCGACCAGGCTCGCTTCCGGCGCGTCGCGGGAGGATGACGCAGCCGGGCCCGGCGTCGCGTCAGGGCTGGCCGGCGGCGGCGGAGGCGATGGCAGCGGACACTGAGTGGGCTTGAGGGCTCGGACCTGCTCGCTTCCGCGCGACCTCAGGCCGGACCCCGCGCTGCGGCCCTCGCTTGCTCCGACCCTGCTCGCTCCCCGACCGCTGCCTGGGCGGAGGCGGTGGCGGAGGCCCGCGCTGGCCGTCCTGTTCGCGCCCCGGCTCGTCCCCGGACCGTCCGGCCACTGTGCAAAGAGGAGGCCGAGTCGGTAAGAGACAGCGGCGGCGGCAGGGCCTGGAGGCCGCCGGGCCGCGCCTGGCCAGCCGGGCCACCCCCGCGCCGGTGTCTGTCCCTGGCCCGCTCGGCTCCCGCGTCCCTCCCTGGAGCTCGCCGCCCCTATTGTCTGGGCGCCGCCGCTCCCTCGCCGTCCCTTCCTGCCCGCTGGCTGCCGGGGGCCGGACGGCTGTCAAACCGGGAGGCCTCCTCCTCCGCGGGCAGCCGGGCCTGCGCCTGGCCTGTGCGTCTCGGGTCCGCGCCCTCGCGCCCCGCGTCGCCACCTGCAACCTTTGCTTTGGCCCCGCGGCCATTCTCTGACCCTGGCCTCTCTCTCCCAGGGCTGCGTCTTCTGGCAGGTTTTCTCTTCCCTCCCCGCTGGTCAGGTCCAGGCGGTTCACTATCCGTATATCGCTTTGCGTTCTTGTTCGTTTTCCTTGCCAATTTTTATTCCTCTTCGTTCTCTCTGACCCCCTTTTCTCTTCGGGTTTTACCCCGAAATAGACTGTTTACTTTGTCTTACTTTTCTTTAATTCAGATCCCTCCCATCTGCTCCTCACCGCTGGAGGAAATCTTGCCTTTTCGGGCGCTTCCTCCCGAAGTACCACTGAGGGAATTACATATCTTAACTTCGTCCCTTCTTGTGAGTTCTGAGTTTGATGCTTAGTCAGTTACCTCTTAACTAAGTTCTCCTTGTAAAGAACAGCAGGAAAAGTGGATTAGATTTCTACGCAGACATTTAAGTTAACTGCCTTGAATGATGCACACTGAGCGGACGGCTATTAAAAATATTTGTACTATTATTATTATTATTTATACCATGTACCCCGTGGCTGAATTTATAGTTAACTTTAATACACTAATCTTGACTGCTGCTTTGGCAGGCAGGAAAATATCGCCCACCCCCCTCCTTCTGGCACCATGGATATTCAAGTTTAATTTATATATATATATATATGTGTGTATATATATATATATATATATATATATATATATATATATATATTATGGCATGTATTGTTGTATTTAGCATGTATGGCATGTGTTTCCTGTTGCCTAGCAGGTTGGTTCTAAGAGAAAAGGGCAGTTGGTTTTTAAGCTTACTGTGATGTTTTGTGCCTTTTGAGTTGTGACGGAACCATGGAAAAAGCATGATGTAGTTGTGTGTTTTCTTTCTTAAACTGAGAGGGAGCATGGTCCATATCTGTAATTCTAAATTTCAAAAATGTTTTAAGGACTTCTCCTCTCCCCCATTAGCAGTAGCTTTCTATTCCTGATTAAATATATTTTGATTAGGCTGTCTCAAAACAGATTCATGTTCCTCACGTGCTAGTTAGTGAAAAAGAGGCTGCCTCATGTGTGCTGATTTGCCAGTGACCAAAATGTTAGTGAACATTCCACATGTCCATGGTCTAGAGAGGAATAGATATTCCTTTGTAGTCTTTTGTTTGTTTGAACTATAGTCAGTTTTATACCAGTGTGGGTACTGTGTATATCGAAATATAGTAGAAATTCTCGGAGTTAAAACTTTGCATCTCTGTTGCTTATTGAGTATGAAGAAAATGAGATTTCCTCTGTAACTTTCTGTGTTAAATTAAAATTACTGAATCTTGTGGTACTAACGTGGAGATCGTAAGTAATGAACAACCTTAATCACTAGAATGTGTGTCTGCTGTTTCTTTCATCTTCATGTTCTTTAGTGTCTTACTAGGTACTTTATATTACAAGGCACTCAATAAATATTTGTTGAAAAACTTGATTTGTCCTCTGAAGAATTGCAGTGGTCATAGGCCAGAACAGTGGTCCTGATTTTTCACAGATGGAAAAATATTCTTAGCTGTTACTGTGAAGAATTTTCTTGGGTATTTTCAAGTTAAAATTGAAAGCATTTTTACCATTCATTATTGTTAATCCTTATCTGTTCATTCTTTTTTTAAAGTAGGTATCTTTGTAATGTCCTTTTTCTTCATTCATTAGTAAGAGCACCTACAAGCTGCATAGTACCTTTATATTGGTAATCATCATTCAAATGTCTTAAAGATTTGGTGGTCAGTTAAACTTCTTCTGTAATGTTTAAAATTTTTTGTTTAATCTCTTGTGCCTTTTATGTGTCAGAGACTAACTTTTTTTTTTTTTCTCTTGAGGTAGTGAAAAGACACCTGAAGAATAGGATCTCAAGATGAGTAAAAAGCCCCCAAATCGTCCTGGAATCACTTTTGAGATCGGTGCTCGCTTGGAGGCACTAGACTACTTACAAAAATGGTATGGAACCTGTGGAGACCCTGGCCTACGCACAGTGTCTGTAGTCTCTGCTGATGGTGGGAGAAACAGGACCTTGTTCGCATTGTGAATAAGCATATATACATTGTTGTTTAGTTTCCCTGCTCTTCAACAGATTTTGCAGTTATCAGTACTCTTGTGTACTTACTGTGAGCTCTGTGCGTGATAGGAAAGAGAGGAATCATCCTGATAAAGTTTTGGATAAACCTTGATGTCAGTCTATTTAGTTATTTTTTTGGCCTGTGTCACAGGTGGTCACTTTCAAACTACAGAATATGTTGATGGTTAGCATAGTCGTCATTCACTATTCCACCAGAAACCCAAACCCAATTTTCCTCCTCCACCAGAGTGCAGTGACCTAGAGCCGAGTTTTCCCTGTTTCCAGTTATAAGTGAGTCATTCTTTCAGGCTTCTTGTATTTCTTCTCCTCTACCTGCCGCCTATGATGAGTGGTGAGTTCAGATGAGTGGTGAATTCCAGCACACCCCTCCACATGGGGGTGTAGGAGAAATTGATTACCTGGGGTAGAATCACCGCCTGGTAAGGCGAGAAAGGGAGAGAGCACATGGCCAGGATCACTGGACCGCAGGAAGAGTAAGAATCGCCTCTTTCTCCTCGGGAACGCCTTCCTCATTCCAGTCGGCCGGTCTCTCGCTCTGCTCTCTGGGTGACTGTCTCTTGGTACCATTCCCAGTGCCCTCCTCTGAACTGGGCCTGGGAGAGCCTCCTCTCCTGGGGGTGGTTCAGCCTCTTGAAGACCATTTATTCTGATGAAGGGTCTAGCAGGTTCAGCAACTCTACCAGACTTTTGGACGCTTTCTTTTTAATATAACACCCTTAAATATTCAGTGGGCATTCTGTAGGCTTGTCTTCGATTGATCTGTATTAAGTCAGCCTCCTGAGGTGGCAGTGACAGGCAGAGAGATCTTGTTTCGTCATGATGTTTGACTTTAGAACAGCCTGGAGTTTTTGTCTGTTACCATCCTGTGTTGGAACTGTACACACATCTGTGACCCCCAGCTTAAGGGAACTTTTTGGGACCCTTTGAGAAGGCAGAGTTAATTGGTCTCATGCCTCCAAGCTGAATCTCAGTCTTTCTCCTTTGGGGGCTCATGAAGTGGCTCATCAGTGTTCTCAGGAGGGGCTTGGGAAACATTCGGGACCCAGCATGCCTCCTCATCATGATGGTAAACAGTGTCTCAGGATGTTGCCGAATGTTCTGGGTCGAGCTTTATGTGCTTCTGATGGAGAGCCACTGCATTCAGACCAGACCAGAGAGCTGCTAGTTTAGTCCATAACTGACTCTCTTTTGTTCTGATTTTGACCAAAGGAAGCTTTTTGCTTTGAAGGTACACATGATTGAACCTCTGTGTGATGGAAGACTATGAGAAACGCTGCTTCTTTAATGTTAGTCTTAAATTACTTTTTTTTCTCTTTTTTTAAAGTTACTAGCTTTTTGAATTTGTAGTTTAATTCATATGATTCTATTCTTAGGCTTCCAGACTGGCAAAGTTGCAATTGAAATAGCTTCCAGTTTTGGAAAAGCACATAGTTTATTAGTTCTTCAGGGATATTGACATAATTAACTTTGCTGTTTGTAAGAAATTCACTTATAATGGTGAAATGTTTGCTAATTTATTAGCTATTAAATCGATAAAAGAAAAAGATGATAAAAAAAGGACTACTTTAAAAATTAAGTCTGGGTTTGCTTTTAGACTGTTTAGAATTTGAGAAAACAAATGAAAGTTGTAGCTTTTTCACTCTTAGACTTTTCATCAGAAAATTCCCAAGTGGTTTAGGTAGAGTGACATCATGCAGATGTACTCATCCATATAATTTAGATTTAAAGGACTAGTAATGATGGCCTCTTTAAAGTGAGTAAACATTAACCACAATAATCGCATGCTATACTCAATGAAATTTTTCAGTTCAATTTTTATGCGTTCATTTATATGAAGATTTTAGCATTCTTCTATAGTGGTGCTTTAATTAAAAACAAAGAGTACTGTGTATATATATTCTAGGTAGCTGAAAGAAATAATTTTCTTGTGACTTTATTGTCAGTTGCCTCGAGCTGTTTAGGCTTGGATGGCCCTGTAATTTGTAGGACAACTAATTAATTGCTAAGATTTATTGGCACAAAAGAAATTCTGTGAGACATGGTGCTCTTAAAGTATTTTATTTCTAAATGAGATCAACTTTAGTTTTTATATTATTTCATTTGCCTAAGGACCATTCTGTATTTCATAGAAGTTCCAAAAATGTGTGCTTCAGTGAAGGATTACGTAAGTGTTGAGAAGCTTTGATAGTCTTACTAGGGCAGAACGGTTCATCGCTGAAAATATACTGAACTTTCTTCCCTTACACTCTGCTTTCTTTCACATTCTCTTCGGGTTGCATCCATACTGAGTGTATCCGTATTTAGTCTTCCACATTTACTCATTCAGTTGAAGGAGTATTGAGGCCATACTTGACATACATGTCTTTTGAATCATAGGCATTGGACGAGGAGGGACGTGCAGGAAGGCAGACACTACTTACTTTCTGTGTACTCAGGACACGTGTGATCAGCAGTGTGGCTGTTCTTAGGACGACTTCTCACAGGCCGGCACCTGAGCTTTAAAGAAGCACAGGGTAAAGTGGTGGTAGTGAGGCACCTGCATGCCAGCCTGTGATCAGTTACCAGTGCTGATGAATGCAGGGCCCGAGGAGCCAGGCAGAGGCTAGCTGCCTTCTGTTCCAGTGTGGGGTTTTAGATACCTGGATCTGTTCTCTGTGGATGATACCTCATTCCTATTGAGAAGTGTGCGTTGCTTTCCTTTTTAAAAAGTTTATAGTCTTACTCAGAACATTTTGTTTAATTGTTTTCCTCAACCATCTTTTAATGATAAAGTCTTTAAAACCACTAGTGTTACAGTGAGCACCGTCAGCCTTTTTCTGTCTTATTTTCATCATGTTTTCCATCACAGCCTCCTTATAACCAAATCTGAACAGATTAGCTTTACTGTCTTGAATGCAGAGGCATCATAAGGATGAAAATAGATGCAGGTTGTTGGTATAGACTGGAACAGAGTTGCAGTTGTATTTGACACGTCAGTGGATTCTGAAGAAAGAGGCAGGTTCAAATGCAGCCACTTTCCGATTTTGTAAATATGGTTAAGTCCTTGAATTTGGTAGGTGTAGCAGTAAAGTGGAAGCAGTGTTACTGACTTTAACTTACTCTAAGGATTGAATAAAATAATGTATTTAAACTTGCTTCAAATTATATAAAATAATGATAAAGCGCTGAGGTAAATGCAAGGTAGGAGAAAAGAGTTGAAAAGTAAATCTTTGGGGATCTGAAGACTCAAGTGTGTAAGTCTTTAAATGTAGCTTTAGTGTTGACATGAGAATGATCTGAAGTGTAGAAGGAATATCGTGTCATTGCAACATGCTATAAACCATCGTTTTGAGGTGGTAATAAAATCTTTGTTTTTGCAGAGTTCTATAATTTACAAAGCGCCTTAAAATGACTCAGGTATCTGATCATTCTGAATATTGTTCCATAAGAAAAGTGAGAAGATCAAACCAGTTTTGATTGAAATTAAACTTTTCAATTGAAATTAAAGTATTCTGTAGCAAATGATTTAGATGGGAAAACACAACACATAAAGTAGTATGCTCTGGTGTTACTCTTAAAGTTGAAATTATAGTTAGCTTAAAGCATTCAGATGAGTTATGCTCTTCTGACCTTTATTTGGAATATTTCTATTCAATTCTCTTCTAGATCTAAAGGAAAGGAAAATGAAAGATAAAAAAAAGTGGAGATGTCTCCTCTCCAAGTGTCAGAGTTTGATAGAACAGTATAAATTTGAATTGACAAATGCTGTTTCCACACATTTGGAGTTTTTTGAACTGTATGGAACATTTGCAAATGTGAGTTTTAAAAATGTTCATGAACAGAATTTTGTAGAGTGGAAAAACTGAAGAAGTTCAGATTGTAGCAAGTAGAGATACTTTCTAATTTAAATTAAATTATGTATTATCAGAATTAAAAGGGATTGTCTTTTTCTGATTGCATTTGTTATTCAAAGAAAAATGCTAGTAGAGATAAGTTTTCCATCACAGCCTCCTTATAACCAAATCTGAACAGATTAGGTCATAGACTGGATGAAAATAGATGCAGGTTGTTGGTATAGACTGGAACAGAGTTGCAGTTGTATTTGACACGTCAGTGGATTCTGAAGAAAGAGGCAGGTTCAAATGCAGCCACTTTCCGATTTTGTAAATATGGTTAAGTCCTTGAATTTGGTAGGTGTAGCAGTAAAGTGGAAGCAGTGTTACTGACTTTAACTTACTCTAAGGATTGAATAAAATAATGTATTTAAACTTGCTTCAAATTATATAAAATAATGATAAAGCGCTGAGGTAAATGCAAGGTAGGAGAAAAGAGTTGAAAAGTAAATCTTTGGGGATCTGAAGACTCAAGTGTGTAAGTCTTTAAATGTAGCTTTAGTGTTGACATGAGAATGATCTGAAGTGTAGAAGGAATATCGTGTCATTGCAACATGCTATAAACCATCGTTTTGAGGTGGTAATAAAATCTTTGTTTTTGCAGAGTTCTATAATTTACAAAGCGCCTTAAAATGACTCAGGTATCTGATCATTCTGAATATTGTTCCATAAGAAAAGTGAGAAGATCAAACCAGTTTTGATTGAAATTAAACTTTTCAATTGAAATTAAAGTATTCTGTAGCAAATGATTTAGATGGGAAAACACAACACATAAAGTAGTATGCTCTGGTGTTACTCTTAAAGTTGAAATTATAGTTAGCTTAAAGCATTCAGATGAGTTATGCTCTTCTGACCTTTATTTGGAATATTTCTATTCAATTCTCTTCTAGATCTAAAGGAAAGGAAAATGAAAGATAAAAAGTGGAGATGTCTCCTCTCCAAGTGTCAGAGTTTGATAGAACAGTATAAATTTGAATTGACAAATGCTGTTTCCACTCATTTGGAGTTTTTTGAACTGTATGGAACATTTGCAAATGTGAGTTTTAAAAATGTTCATGAACAGAATTTTGTAGAGTGGAAAAACTGAAGAAGTTCAGATTGTAGCAAGTAGAGATACTTTCTAATTTAAATTAAATTATGTATTATCAGAATTAAAAGGGATTGTCTTTTTCTGATTGCATTTGTTATTCAAAGAAAAATGCTAGTAGAGATAAGTTGTCTGATCTATATTTGGAACAGAAGAGGAATGTTCCTGAAAAAGAATATGTAGATCAAATTGAAAAGCTGAAAAGATACTTAAATTACATTCTGTGAGTTTGGAATTTGTAGAAACCATAGGTAAATGCTTTAAAATATTCTTTTAAAAATATTCTTTTAAATATTTAAAAATATTCTTCTTCTGCTGAAATAAATAAAATGCATCCTTTTGTATGGAGAGCTTTCCTAAATCTCTGTACTTGGAAGGTTGGAAGGTACTGAGTCCATTTTTGGGTCACTAACTACCTTTGAAACATAATTTCAACTGTAGACTCAGAAAAATGTACAGTTTTCTTGCTTCTCTTTCTGTAGTCTTAAGTGCTATCTGGCTGGATAGTTGGGGTTTAGGCTCTTGTTGCTTTATTTACCAAAAAAAAAACCCCAAAAAATGCGCCTGTAGTTATTGTTAACCATAGATTAACTTTTATTAGTTTGTTCTCTTGTGTGCATTCATGTTAATAACACAGACTGGAGCAAGAGCGAAGACAGTTTTATTTGCTTATCTGATACTTAGTTGAAATTCAGTCATCATCTATCATGCATTGAGCTCCCTGTTCATTACTCAGTTCCTGCTGAATAGTATTATTCTGTATTGCAATATTTTATACTTGTCTCATCACATTAGGTAATGCTTTATTTTGTGGTGAAGAATTGATTCAAGTCACTAATTAGGAAATAATTTATATGTGATGATAATCAGTTTTACTAAAAGGTTTTGCAATTGCTAAAATTTCTAAAGGAAAGGAAAATGAAAGATAAAAGTGGAGATGTCTCCTCTCCAAGTGTCAGAGTTTGATAGAACAGTATAAATTTGAATTGACAAATGCTGTTTCCACACATTTGGAGTTTTTTGAACTGTATGGAACATTTGCAAATGTGAGTTTTAAAAATGTTCATGAACAGAATTTTGTAGAGTGGAAAAACTGAAGAAGTTCAGATTGTAGCAAGTAGAGATACTTTCTAATTTAAATTAAATTATGTATTATCAGAATTAAAAGGGATTGTCTTTTTCTGATTGCATTTGTTATTCAAAGAAAAATGCTAGTAGAGATAAGTTGTCTGATCTATATTTGGAACAGAAGAGGAATGTTCCTGAAAAAGAATATGTAGATCAAATTGAAAAGCTGAAAAGATACTTAAATTACATTCTGTGAGTTTGGAATTTGTAGAAACCATAGGTAAATGCTTTAAAAATATTCTTTTAAAAATATTCTTTTAAATATTTAAAAATATTCTTCTTCTGCTGAAATAAATAAAATGCATCCTTTTGTATGGAGAGCTTTCCTAAATCTCTGTACTTGGAAGGTTGGAAGGTACTGAGTCCATTTTTGGGTCACTAACTACCTTTGAAACATAATTTCAACTGTAGACTCAGAAAAATGTACAGTTTTCTTGCTTCTCTTTCTGTAGTCTTAAGTGCTATCTGGCTGGATAGTTGGGGTTTAGGCTCTTGTTGCTTTATTTACCAAAAAAAAAACCCCAAAAAATGCGCCTGTAGTTATTGTTAACCATAGATTAACTTTTATTAGTTTGTTCTCTTGTGTGCATTCATGTTAATAACACAGACTGGAGCAAGAGCGAAGACAGTTTTATTTGCTTATCTGATACTTAGTTGAAATTCAGTCATCATCTATCATGCATTGAGCTCCCTGTTCATTACTCAGTTCCTGCTGAATAGTATTATTCTGTATTGCAATATTTTATACTTGTCTCATCACATTAGGTAATGCTTTATTTTGTGGTGAAGAATTGATTCAAGTCACTAATTAGGAAATAATTTATATGTGATGATAATCAGTTTTACTAAAAAGGTTTTGCAATTCTAGCTTTGCTGAGTAGACACAACTATATCTACATATGCTTAACTGTTTTTAATTTTATTAGTAATTGATTTTTTTAATGGAGGGAGAAAATACTAGTTTTAAGTTTTAAATATTGGTAGTATAATTTTTTAAGAAGAAATCAACATGGTATTGAACAGTTTGCTTTTGCTGTTCTTCATCAGGGTCCCTGTATTCTAGTGTTTTTCTATGACTTTGTATTGAAGAACTGTTGACCATTCCTCCTGCCACCTTCTGCAGATCATTAATCAGCATATAAAATTTTCTTTTTATTAATTTAGAAACTGGTGTGTAAGTATTGGCATTTTAGTCATTAAAATTAACTCAACTTGGAGAGAACTGTTGCAATAAAATTGAAGGAAGAATGTGGATATTTAATGTTCAGTGTACTTTAGAAATCTCTTTTGTCCTTGCCAAAACCCAAGCCTATTCAGTGAAAAATGAGTATATTTCTAGCATATCATGGGTAGGTAAGGTACTGAAAAATAAGCTACTTATGCAAAATGAGTTATATACAAGCCCTAACCACTTTTACTTATAAAAAGGCACCAAGGAGAGTTCATTGAATTTTGGTGAGGTTGGTGAAGAATGAACCCAAAAGTTTTGAGGATATCCTGAAATCTGGTTACCACTGCAAAACACTACCACCAATGAACTGTGGCTTATTGGTTGAAAACTAAGCATAGAATGTATTTGCCAAACTTACAAAATTTAATTTCACTTTTAAAGTCACCGGGTGTTTTTCATAGTTCCCTAACACGTCATATCCCAACTCTCCTGTTTTAATTTTAAGGTTATACTATGACAATATCAAACATATAAACTACTTTTTTCACTTAGAGTCTTTTATCATAATAATTTAATGTTTCATCCTTGCACATAGTTGATGCAGTGTGTCTTTTCTTTTGAGAAATGTTAATAATAAAACAGAAGAGCCTGTTTGCTTTGCTTAGTCTTTTCATACAAGGTAGGGGAAGTCTTTATTTTGTACTATATAATAAAAGCTGTTTTCCATGCTTTCTGGGCTAACAGAAAACCTTATACACTTTATTTGTATCAGAAGCAGAAGATTAAACTTAAATTTGCAAGAAGAAAGAAACAGATAACTTGATTTCATACTGTTTTTGTTTTCATTACCTCTTGATAAAGAGCCCCCTGCAGTAAGGTTGAAGAGCTGAAAAAGACCAGTTGTAAGATGCAGAATATATGATGACTGAAGGCAGGTTCTTCAAGGATAGACAGACCTCTGTTCAGGGATCCACTGCTTCTTACCTGTCCAGACTTGAGCAAGTTACTTCACTTCCAGAGCCTCTACAACCTCCTTAAGTGACTGGAAGTATCAGTAGTACCTAACCCAAAGGGTTCTGTGAGGATTGTGCACGTTAAGAACTTTTCAAGGTTTCTGTCCCATGATAGCCATTTAATAAGTGTTAGCTTTAGTGATAATAATAACACAAACGTTAGTTATTCTAAGAAAGTAGAATCTAATGGGAGAAGAGTCAGTGTAAATTCCTAAAATTTTAATCATAGGTGTATAGGCATATATAACTATCTGTAGTATTAAATTAATTTTTAAGTACTGAATATTAAGAAATAAAAACTGCGTGGACTGCATCTTGCTAGGGTTAGGGTTTGGAGTTTTGTAACAAAATTAACAAGAATTTGGTCATGTTCATGAACCATACTTTGTTCATGTTGGCTTGAAGAAATTATATGAAGTGCATAAACTTGGAGTAGAATACTGGTGACTTTTTTGATGGAGTGGGAAAGGAATTTTTGATAGTCTGATTGGTTCTTATGGTAGGAGATAGGAATGAACATAAAGGCTGTGGTGTAGGCATTTTGATTTGGTCAGAACCCACAAAACATGCACAATGGCAAGAGTGACCGTAGGCACGGCGGAGTGGCATGAGTAAATGCAGGCATGGCGGGAGATTCAGGTGCCAAGGAGGTAGAAGGGAGCAGGAGGTAAAATCCAGTGATCTGAAAGGAAAAGTGGCCGCCCCAGGTCACTAGAAGAAAATATACAGCTCACTCTATCTTACCTGCTTTTCACTGCGAAGATTATGGACAGGTAGGAAGCAGGGTGATCTGGCTACTTCTGTCAGATGTGTGTCCTGAGGAGAAATGGGTCTGAGAAGACCCGAGGGGTAGTGTCAGAGTCCAGGGTGGGAGAGGATGCAGTTTTGATGTATATCGGCATCCTCTGAATGTTCTTGAAATTTAGATTCTTTGAATTTATGATTCATTTTGGAATATCAGGTTTTGAATTAATCAAAAGGGTTTTGTTTTCCGTGTGTAGTTCCTTTAAGTGTGAAAGAAATTAGCATGCAATACCTACAAGTACATCATCTAAAATACTGTAATAATCAGTGATATTGTTATAGTTTTAATCAGTGTGTGAACAGATGAGAAAACTCTTGAAAATTACAAAGCATAATGTAAATTTAGAGGGTTTCCAAGAAGCTAAACATTTTAAAAGGTTAGTAGGTTATAAGAATCTATGTTTGCTTTGGACTTCTACCTTAATTTTTACTGTTTGGCAAATAAGCCTGTTCCAGTTGTGTGTAAGGAAGGTCTCTGTTTCTATTTTTCGTGATATGTTTTAGTCATTTTTTTATGACCTGTGTTAGAATTTCTTGCTAACGCAGTTATGACCCACAAGAATGTTCTGAATTGTTAATTCTCACTCCCAGAGATTCTAATATTTAAATTACATTTAAGTCATTTTTCAAATGTATTTCATCCTTTAAAAATTGAAGAACTGCTTTATCCAAGAGAACATCTAATTTAGATATTCTTTCTGTGTGCTACTGTAATATACCTTTGCTATTATGTTGAGCTGTAATTGTGTTAGCTTATTTGATTCCTTTTCCTCTATCCCTGCTGTATTTGAGTCTGTTGATTATATTTGTAGCTTTATTCCTATTTTAGTGTCTGACATTCAGTGAATTAGAGACTCAGTGATGAGTTAAATGGATAAGGAACTGTCAGTTTTTAAATTTATGGAAATTAGAAATTTTATTGTCTTACTAATATAAACAAGGGAAGGTCTATTATTTAAATTGCATAGTTTGAATAATTTATTGGGTTGGTTTCCTTTTTGATTTACATGCATTTACGCAGGTGAGTAGTGAAATATCAGAGTGGATTCTGATGGTCCTTGGGGTATTCGCTAATGCTTAGTAGATGGTGGCCTGTTGACGAGTGGGTAACAGCCATGTCCTTTGGCTTAAGTGTGAGAGATTCTAGCCCATCAGCGCATCAAGGAATTTCCTTTACTTTTTCATGGTTAATGTTTATCAGTACAGGTAAAAATTTGGATGTATCAAAATAAGTAATAAATTAGATTGCGCGCTCTAAATTCAAATCATGTTTGTTTTACTATGTTGAATATAAAAGGATTTTTTTTTTTAATCTGTCAGATTCTAGTTCCAGCATAGCTGCATCCCATCGTTGCTTTCCTCTTCCCAAAGATACAGAGCACCGTAGTTTGAATGTTAATAGATGATCTTGTTTTGCATGCAATACCTACAAGTACATCATCTAAAATACTGTAATAATCAGTGATATTGTTATAGTTTTAATCAGTGTGTGAACAGATGAGAAAACTCTTTAAAATTACAAAGCATAATGTAAATTTAGAGGGTTTCAAGAAGCTAAACATTTTAAAAGGTTAGTAGGTTATAAGAATCTATGTTTGCTTTGGACTTCTACCTTAATTTTTACTGTTTGGCAAATAAGCCTGTTCCAGTTGTGTGTAAGGAAGGTCTCTGTTTCTATTTTTCGTGATATGTTTTAGTCATTTTTTTATGACCTGTGTTAGAATTTCTTGCTAACGCAGTTATGACCCACAAGAATGTTCTGAATTGTTAATTCTCACTCCCAGAGATTCTAATATTTAAATTACATTTAAGTCATTTTTCAAATGTATTTCATCCTTTAAAAATTGAAGAACTGCTTTATCCAAGAGAACATCTAATTTAGATATTCTTTCTGTGTGCTACTGTAATATACCTTTGCTATTATGTTGAGCTGTAATTGTGTTAGCTTATTTGATTCCTTTTCCTCTATCCCTGCTGTATTTGAGTCTGTTGATTATATTTGTAGCTTTATTCCTATTTTAGTGTCTGACATTCAGTGAATTAGAGACTCAGTGATGAGTTAAATGGATAAGGAACTGTCAGTTTTTAAATTTATGGAAATTAGAAATTTTATTGTCTTACTAATATAAACAAGGGAAGGTCTATTATTTAAATTGCATAGTTTGAATAATTTTTTGGGGTTTGGGTTTTCCCTTTTTTGATTTACATGCATTTACGCAGGTGAGTAGTGAAATATCAGAGTGGATTCTGATGGTCCTTGGGGTATTCGCTAATGCTTAGTAGATGGTGGCCTGTTGACGAGTGGGTAACAGCCATGTCCTTTGGCTTAAGTGTGAGAGATTCTAGCCCATCAGCGCATCAAGGAATTTCCTTTACTTTTTCATGGTTAATGTTTATCAGTACAGGTAAAAATTTGGATGTATCAAAATAAGTAATAAATTAGATTGCGCGCTCTAAATTCAAATCATGTTTGTTTTACTATGTTGAATATAAAAGGATTTTTTTTTTTAATCTGTCAGATTCTAGTTCCAGCATAGCTGCATCCCATCGTTGCTTTCCTCTTCCCAAAGATACAGAGCACCGTAGTTTGAATGTTAATAGATGATCTTGTTTTCGAGAGGACTTTTTTTTGGATTAATGAACCCCTTTGATTTCTGATTAAAGTTGGGAACCCTTCTCTCAAGAGAATACTGATACAATCTATACCAAACAGTTTTCTTTTTTTTCCATATAGCCTCAGGGAATCATGGTCTCTTTGTCTAGCTGTTAGTCAGGACCTGCCATGTAAAACAGTTAATAATGTGAGCCAGTGTAGTAATTCGTCTGTAATGGTAATCCCCATTTTAGGTTTCTCATTTTCTTTAATGTTTGAGACATGGGTTGATGTTACAGGGAACCAGTACGGCATATTCAGTGTGTAGTTAACCTCTTTGGTCAGTGTTTGCTTCATATTGGATTACAGAGATAGTTCAGAATCCATAAATCTTGCTATTCTCTGAACCATCTCGTGTAAGTGAGAGGCACCAGTGACAAGTGTTAAAATGTTGATATTATCAGATGAGGCAGTCAGGTGAAAGGGGAAAGTGGTTTTTGTTTTTGGTAATGGCCTTGCTCTACTCTGTTATGGCCACTGTTGAACTTGACCATTTGAGAATTTTGGCCACACTGATTCAAAGAATGCCAAGAAATCAATTGAGAGATTACAGTAGCAGAATTGCATGTACAAGAATTCTATTAAATTCAACAAGGTCATTCTCAATGTTTCTGAAAGCTGTTTGTTTTGTTTCCATTAAATCTAATGAACAATTTAGGGTAGGTTCTTTTTCTTGCTAAGTTTGCCCAGAGTAAACTCTATATTCTCTTAAGATTCAAGTGCAGAAGACTCAGGAGGGCAAAGTCGGCCTGGAACAATGGAGGCAGGCCCTTAATTTCTACGCAGTGAAATAAAGTTAAACAGTACAAACATTTCAGAGTCGGATATGATGGGGAAGATAGATGTGGAAATTTTATGGTATTTTTGTAGTATCATCATAAGGAGTAATAGAGCTCTGTGTAGAATTTTGACATTGAAGTTGCCTTCTCTCCATCTGTTTCTTTTGAACCCTGGAGAGAAGCCAACTGAGTTTTTTGTTTTTGTTTTCTTCTTATCCTTAATTGTGTTAACTCTGAAACCAGTCTCCCACTTTTCAAATTTTTTTCCCAAATCATTTACACATGTTTGGGACTCAGCCTAATCACTGTTCTTCACTCTTAGCAGCTTTTCATGATTCATCCTTTGAAAAGCAAAAACAAAAACATTATCACTACATCTTCCAAATTAAGTAAGAAAAATCTTACATTCCATTCATAGTTATAATAAAGCAAATTTTGTATCAAAATAATAATTGCTGTGGTTTAAGATCTAGAGGCATTTGTGAATACATTTGTTCAGAAGTGTTTTTTTTAGTTTTTTTTATTCACTGTGAGTATCCAAACGTTCATTATTGTGGGCCATCTTGAATAGAGAAATCATTTCACTGTACAGAGCAAAATAGTAATAGAGCTGCATGTAAAAATACCATTTTTTTGCATTTTATGTGTATAGCAAAGATCTTAATGTTAGGGTTTTTTTCTAAGGTTAACTGATAACCAGATTAAGTACAGACTTCACAGGATGCCCTATTTGAATGTATTGAACAAAGATCCATTTCACTGGTTCCCTGGGCTCATTAGCGTGAACCCAGCTGCCCAGGCCAGTCTGAGCACACACTCTTCTCCTTTACTCCCCTTCCTACTCACCATGTCTCACCATAGGAACTGTTTCAAAGTGCCCCTCCAGTGAGAATTTTGGCCACACTGAAAAGAATGCCAAGAAATTGAGAGATTACATGTACAAGAATTCTATTAAATTCAACAAGGTCATTCTCAATGTTTCTGAAAGCTGTTTGTTTTGTTTCCATTAAATCTAATGAACAATTTAGGGTAGGTTCTTTTTCTTGCTAAGTTTGCCCAGAGTAAACTCTATATTCTCTTAAGATTCAAGTGCAGAAGACTCAGGAGGGCAAAGTCGGCCTGGAACAATGGAGGCAGGCCCTTAATTTCTACGCAGTGAAATAAAGTTAAACAGTACAAACATTTCAGAGTCGGATATGATGGGGAAGATAGATGTGGAAATTTTATGGTATTTTTGTAGTATCATCATAAGGAGTAATAGAGCTCTGTGTAGAATTTTGACATTGAAGTTGCCTTCTCTCCATCTGTTTCTTTTGAACCCTGGAGAGAAGCCAACTGAGTTTTTTGTTTTTGTTTTCTTCTTATCCTTAATTGTGTTAACTCTGAAACCAGTCTCCCACTTTTCAAATTTTTTTCCCAAATCATTTACACATGTTTGGGACTCAGCCTAATCACTGTTCTTCACTCTTAGCAGCTTTTCATGATTCATCCTTTGAAAAGCAAAAACAAAAACATTATCACTACATCTTCCAAATTAAGTAAGAAAAATCTTACATTCCATTCATAGTTATAATAAAGCAAATTTTGTATCAAAATAATAATTGCTGTGGTTTAAGATCTAGAGGCATTTGTGAATACATTTGTTCAGAAGTGTTTTTTAGTTTTTTTTATTCACTGTGAGTATCCAAACGTTCATTATTGTGGGCCATCTTGAATAGAGAAATCATTTCACTGTACAGAGCAAAATAGTAATAGAGCTGCATGTAAAAATACCATTTTTTTGCATTTTATGTGTATAGCAAAGATCTTAATGTTAGGGTTTTTTTCTAAGGTTAACTGATAACCAGATTAAGTACAGACTTCACAGGATGCCCTATTTGAATGTATTGAACAAAGATCCATTTCACTGGTTCCCTGGGCTCATTAGCGTGAACCCAGCTGCCCAGGCCAGTCTGAGCACACACTCTTCTCCTTTACTCCCCTTCCTACTCACCATGTCTCACCATAGGGAACTGTTTCCTAAAAGTGCCCCTCCAGTCTGGTCCTGAGCTCCTTGAAGACAGAGATCACATTCTACTTGTGTGAATTCTCCTTGTCCTGGTGATTGCTCAACTCTGAATCACATGATGGTTTTAAGTAAATGAACAGAGGTTGAATAAATGAGCAATGCTTTGTGTATACATGTTCCCTTTGTACCATGTTCATTAGGTCTAAGTCCCCCACCAACACCAACATAGATAACATCTCCCAAGAACCTTCTCAAGTGTTCCCGTTTTCTCTGACTTAATATTACATCTTACGTAGAATTTTTTAAAAGTCAACTATACTTCAATAAAAAAAAGTATATTCAAATGACACACAAAAGTTGCGTGGCAGAGAGAAATCAAAAGTCAGAATTAGCTTGAGATTAGTATCGGACTGCTCATTGTCTTCAGGGAAAACTGACTTTGTTAGGAAATGATGGCGTAGTCAGCCAGGTCTTGAGGATGAGTGTACAGAGGCAGGGGAGGGCCGTTCCAGTCCAGGCGGAAAGAACAGAATGGACAGAAGCGTAGGCATTTGGACAGAGCGTCAACAGGAGACCAAGTAGTCCAGGGTTATTAGACGGAAGTGAGGAAAGAAGCTATCCCAGAGAATGATTCGGGGCCCTTGGAATGTATAAAGAGCCTTGAACAGCATGAGTGATCTGTGAAGCAGGTAGTATGCAGCTCTTAGTTTCAAATTTATGTGGTATCTCTTGTGCTTTATATTAATAATATAACTTTATATTTATCCCTCAGGGGATATAAAAAACCTGAGATTTATAACTAGTAAAAGTATGAGATAAATTATATAGCTAGGGACTTAACCTGCTAGCTTGGTGGTGAAAGAGTTTGCTTGCCAATGCAGGAGACGCGAGTTTGATCCCTGATCCAGGAGGATCCCACGTGCTGTAGAGCAACTAAACCCGTGAGCCCCAACTATTGAGCCTGTGCTCTAGAGCCTTGAAAGCCAGAAGTATTGAGCCCATGTGCTGCAACTGTTGAAGCCCGTGTGCCCTAGAGCCCGGGTTCCGCAACGAGAAGCCTGCTCATCTCAGCTAGAGAGTAGCCCCCACTCCCAGCAACTAGAGAAGAGCCTGCAGAAGCAGTGAAAACCCAGAATAGCCAAAAATAAAATAAAGAAAATTATATGACTAAATAATCTACTGTGTGCTGCTGTTGAATTCTTAATGTTATCTAAAGTTATATCTTTGCTTTTAAGTAAGATTTTCCTGCTCAAATGAACAATGCTTTGTGTATACATGTTCCCTTTGTACCATGTTCATTAGGTCTAAGTCCCCCACCAACACCAACATAGATAACATCTCCCAAGAACCTTCTCAAGTGTTCCCGTTTTCTCTGACTTAATATTACATCTTACGTAGAATTTTTTAAAAGTCAACTATACTTCAATAAAAAAAAGTATATTCAAATGACACACAAAAGTTGCGTGGCAGAGAGAAATCAAAAGTCAGAATTAGCTTGAGATTAGTATCGGACTGCTCATTGTCTTCAGGGAAAACTGACTTTGTTAGGAAATGATGGCGTAGTCAGCCAGGTCTTGAGGATGAGTGTACAGAGGCAGGGGAAGGGCCGTTCCAGTCCAGGCGGAAAGAACAGAATGGACAGAAGCGTAGGCATTTGGACAGAGCGTCAACAGGAGACCAAGTAGTCCAGGGTTATTAGACGGAAGTGAGGAAAGAAGCTATCCCAGAGAATGATTCGGGGCCCTTGGAATGTATAAAGAGCCTTGAACAGCATGAGTGATCTGTGAAGCAGGTAGTATGCAGCTCTTAGTTTCAAATTTATGTGGTATCTCTTGTGCTTTATATTAATAATATAACTTTATATTTATCCCTCAGGGGATATAAAAAACCTGAGATTTATAACTAGTAAAAGTATGAGATAAATTATATAGCTAGGGACTTAACCTGCTAGCTTGGTGGTGAAAGAGTTTGCTTGCCAATGCAGGAGACGCGAGTTTGATCCCTGATCCAGGAGGATCCCACGTGCTGTAGAGCAACTAAACCCGTGAGCCCCAACTATTGAGCCTGTGCTCTAGAGCCTTGAAAGCCAGAAGTATTGAGCCCATGTGCTGCAACTGTTGAAGCCCGTGTGCCCTAGAGCCCGGGTTCCGCAACGAGAAGCCTGCTCATCTCAGCTAGAGAGTAGCCCCCACTCCCAGCAACTAGAGAAGAGCCTGCAGAAGCAGTGAAAACCCAGAATAGCCAAAAATAAAATAAAGAAAATTATATGACTAAATAATCTACTGTGTGCTGCTGTTGAATTCTTAATGTTATCTAAAGTTATATCTTTGCTTTTAAGTAAGATTTTCCTGCCATCATTAATACTCATGAAATGTCAGAAAATATGGAAAAATAGAAAAGAGAAAGTAGTTTATTGTCATATGGAGACAGACGTACATGTTCTGTTTTGGTAGGCCAGTTTATTAACATTTATTAACATTTTATATATTTATAATTCTAGTGAACACAGTACTACTTTTTTTTTTTTTTTTTACATTTTCTTACGTTATAAATTCTTTGGAAGCATTACATTTAAAGTCTGTATGATTTTCTATGCAATAGGTATGCCATAGTTTGTATAGTAATAGACAGTTTTTAGGATTCTTTTAATTATATGCTTTCTGTTTTCTTTTATTACACATGTTTTATATATATCATTCTAGAATTGAAATTATTGAGTCTAAAGTAAGAATATGTTTAAAACTCTTGATGTATATCATCAAATTATTTCTAAGACAATACAATTTATATTATACATTATATAATTTATTTTTCCACTGGCTATTAATGTTCTAGTCGGTCTAGAGAACACTCATTAAAAAGAAAAGACAAAGATTAAAGCAGACTTTGTTGGTCAGTAGTTTAAAAATATGGATCCATATTGCTGTGTTTATGGGTATAACAGTAAGCAGTATTTCAGTTCATTCTTTGTGTAAACAAATGTAAGAATTTTCTCTTGATATGAAGGCTCTTTTTATTTTGAGGTATCCATCACGAATTGAAAAAATTGACTATGAGGAGGGCAAGATGTTGGTCCATTTTGAACGCTGGAGTCACCGTTATGATGAGTGGATTTACTGGGATAGCAATAGATTGCGCCCCCTTGAGAGACCTGCGTTAAGAAAAGAAGGGCTTAAAGACGAGGAAGACTTCTTTGTAAGTAGCAAGCCTTTTTGTTGGCCAGATATGTAATGATGTATTTTTAAAAAGAATTCTGTTAAAGTTTACAAAAGCTTGTTTTTTTTCTTTTATTAAAGAAATGCTTATTTATTATACATGGTATTGATCTTAAAAGTTGTTTAAAATAGGATTTTAAAGCCGGAGAAGAAGTTCTGGCTCGTTGGACAGACTGTCGCTATTACCCTGCCAAGATCGAGGCAATTAACAAAGAAGGTATGTGTTTGAAATGATCTGAGAATGAAAATGGAATCCATAGTAAAATTTAGCTATATTTCTAATTTTAATTAATATAGGTAACTGTTACATGTAACTGTAACTTTTCTTTGTCTTATACTTAATGAATCTTCCAGTATTCTTTTTTAGGAGCAGTTAATTTGTTATGTGTTGTTTAGAATGTGATGATACATAATATACTGCCTAAATAGATTGTATAGGTTAGCAGTTGGTTAAAATTTTTCAGCTTTCAGTTCACAGGCTTATATTATACACGTTTTATTTCTGCTTCTCTTGTTTCTAGTTTGTTGGTTAAGTTATTTTTGTGAACATCTCCACCTGAGTGCTAAAGATAGAGAAAAATTCAAACCAGTTCAGCTTGGAGGTGGAACACCATGCAGTATTTCCTGAGGAACGAGTATGGAACTTTATCAATTGGAGTATTTTCTTTATTGAATCTTTCTCCCTGCCCTTTTAATTAATTTTTGTGGAAAATTGAGAATTAATTTTCCTAATAGCCTTTTGTGGTATCTAACATTAATACTGAGCAAAATCTACTGAACTTAACAGAAATGGTGAAAGTAACACAGAAAACAGGTGTGGTAGTATGACATAAAATGATAGACTCTGTTACACAGGTAATGAATTTAAAACTTAGAGACTGATTCATTTGGAAAGGGATTAGGATTAATATTTTAATTATTCTTGGAAATATACCTGTTTAATTTTTTAAATTTCTGATTTAAAATCTCATTTAAAATAGTTGTGAAGTACTTGTATGTTTTCCAAGTCAATAATACATTGGTTTCTATTACAGTTATTTCTTAAACTCTACCGCTCGTTCTTTCTTTTTACTAAAGAAACACAGTGAGGGAACTCACTGGCAGTCTAGTGGTTAGGTTTCAGCCCTTTCACTGCTGAGGGTCTGGGTTCCGTCTGTGGTGGGAGAACTAAGGTCTTGTAAGCCATGCTTCGGAGCCAAAAAAACCAAAGACACATTGATTGATAAGTTTTTTGCAAGAACGGCATGTAACCGAAGTAAGGGGACTCTTCCTTTAAACTGTATCTTGAAAGCCAAACACATTAGCTAGAAAAGGAGGGATAAAAAGGTCTTCTTGCAGAAGAAGTGGTGTAAGTATGGAAAAGAACTGAAGAGAGGCAGGCCCTGTTTAGGAACTGCAAGTCTTTGATGTGACTGGAGTGAAGAGTTGTTTTCGAGGTTGTAGAATAACAGACGGAGGGGCGAGA
Source organism: Tragulus kanchil (assembly GCA_022376925.1). Classification (NCBI taxonomy): domain Eukaryota; kingdom Metazoa; phylum Chordata; class Mammalia; order Artiodactyla; family Tragulidae; genus Tragulus; species Tragulus kanchil. Next base: position 8,613,894 of record JAIOJX010000002.1, on the reverse strand, counting down.
GGAGCAGGAACTGGTGTATGAAGAGTCTTGTGTTCTTGCTAAAGAATTTAGCAAAGGATTTAAGCAGAAAATTTAAACTAACAGCAAACTTGAGAAAATTAAGAGGTAAGAGAAGACAGAAAAAGAAGACATTTAGAAAGAGATAGATTAAAGAATGTTAAATTGTAAGTAAATCATAGTTGTCTGGCTAGAATTGATGGTGCAATTTTACGAAAGCCCTAGTCCAGTTTATTGGATTAATTAATTGAAGTAACAAATATGGCTATGAACTTACAGGCTACTTCTTTTCTAGTGGGGCCTTTATAAATCATTGTTCACTTAAACGTCTGGAGAGCTGTACATTTTGGAGTGCATGTTCCATGTCGTACATTGGCTCCCTGGGTGTCTAGTTCATAGCCGAGCACAGAGTAGGCAGTCAGTAACAGTTTTTGGAAGGAAAAGAAGTAACAAATCAGTTTTGTTAGATAATAGCATCTTGCCAAAACAGAAGAAAAGCTATGACAAACTCCTTACTCCTTGGAAGAAAAGCTATGACAAACCTAGACAGCGTATTAAAAAGCAAAGAGACATCATTTTGCTACAGAAGATCCACACAGTTAAAGCTATGGTTTTTCCAGTAGTCATGTACAGTTGTGAGAGTTTGACCATAAAGAAGGCTGAGCACTGAAGAATTGATGCTTTCAAATTGTGGTGGTGGAGAAGACTTTTAGGAGTCCCTTGGACAGCAAGGAGATCAAACCAGTTAGTCCTAAAGGAAATCAACCCTGAATATTAATTGGAAGGACTGATGTTAAAGCAGAAGCTCCGATACTTTGGCCACCTGATGTGAAAAGCTTACTCGTCAGAAAAGACCTTGATGGGAGAAGGAAATGGCAGCCCGCTTCAGTATTCTTGCCTGGGAAATCCCATGGACAGAAGAGCCTGGAGGGCTACAGAGCATAGGGTTCCATGACTGAGCATGCATGCATGAGTCAGGTGGAGGGAGACGGGTTGTTGTCAATAAACAGGTAGAACCAAAAAAAAAAAAAAGACCCTGATGCTGGGAGAGACTGAGGGCAGGAGAAGGGGATGACAGAAAACAAGATGGCCGGATGGCAGCACTGACTCAATGGACGTGAGTTTGAGCACACACTGGGAGACGGTGAAGGACAGGAAAGCCTGCGTGGGTGCAGTCCATGGCGTTGCAAAGAGCCAGCCATGACTTAGTGACTGAACAACAACCCAAAATGGAACAAAATTAATGATGCTCTCTGTTTTCATTATGAGAGGTTTCTTTAAATGTGCAGAGCTTTGAGACCTTTCTCCTACGTGTGAAGCTTCTTTTACAAAGTACATGCGTACGCACGCAGACGACGCGCTTAGAAACGAGCCACCCTCATGTTTTATCCTGTCCCGTTTGTCCATAGGCATGCAATAATTTAAGCTTATATCAGCGGAGGAGTGATGTTACTCATTGCAACCTCTGCCATTTCAGGAGTAGTGTGAGGAAGTCCTTAATGAAATATTGGCAGATATAACTTGTTTTTAAACATTTTCTGTGGGAGGTATTGATTTGGTGGCTTTTCTGCATGTCCCACGAGGTAGATGAGTCTCCCTTTGTCATCCTCCCCCAGCCTCCTCCCCCTGCCAGCATCCTCCCTCTACCTCCCCTTGAGAAAGGAGGTCCTCAAAGTGCTTTTTGTTTACTGCAAAAACTAAACAAAACTAACGAAAGTGAACATTGGGGTCCATGTTGTATATCTTAAGAGACGCTGAAGAGAAAACGCAGATCACTTCGGGGAGTGAGCAGGGAGGTTTTCGTGCTGTGGATGGGATTTGAAGAACGGGTTGGAGTTAGGAAAGGAGGAAGGCCTCGCAACTAGTGGGACTGTCCACAGAGGCAGAGGGGGTGAGCGCGTGGCCTGTGTAGTGCAGTCTTGGTTCCGTCTGTGGGGCCACATGGAGGAGGAAGAGGCTGGGGCAGGAGGAGGGGCCGGGGGGCCAAGGAAAAAATGGCAGCCCGCTTCAGTTTTTGCTGGGAGAAAACTGAGGGCAGGATAGGGTTCCATGACTGAGCATGCATGCATGAGTCAGGTGGAGGGAGACGGGTTGTTGTCAATAAACAGGTAGAACCAAAAAAAAAAAAAAGACCCTGATGCTGGGAGAGACTGAGGGCAGGAGAAGGGGATGACAGAAAACAAGATGGCCGGATGGCAGCACTGACTCAATGGACGTGAGTTTGAGCACACACTGGGAGACGGTGAAGGACAGGAAAGCCTGCGTGGGTGCAGTCCATGGCGTTGCAAAGAGCCAGCCATGACTTAGTGACTGAACAACAACCCAAAATGGAACAAAATTAATGATGCTCTCTGTTTTCATTATGAGAGGTTTCTTTAAATGTGCAGAGCTTTGAGACCTTTCTCCTACGTGTGAAGCTTCTTTTACAAAGTACATGCGTACGCACGCAGACGACGCGCTTAGAAACGAGCCACCCTCATGTTTTATCCTGTCCCGTTTGTCCATAGGCATGCAATAATTTAAGCTTATATCAGCGGAGGAGTGATGTTACTCATTGCAACCTCTGCCATTTCAGGAGTAGTGTGAGGAAGTCCTTAATGAAATATTGGCAGATATAACTTGTTTTTAAACATTTTCTGTGGGAGGTATTGATTTGGTGGCTTTTCTGCATGTCCCACGAGGTAGATGAGTCTCCCTTTGTCATCCTCCCCCAGCCTCCTCCCCCTGCCAGCATCCTCCCTCTACCTCCCCTTGAGAAAGGAGGTCCTCAAAGTGCTTTTTGTTTACTGCAAAAACTAAACAAAACTAACGAAAGTGAACATTGGGGTCCATGTTGTATATCTTAAGAGACGCTGAAGAGAAAACGCAGATCACTTCGGGGAGTGAGCAGGGAGGTTTTCGTGCTGTGGATGGGATTTGAAGAACGGGTTGGAGTTAGGAAAGGAGGAAGGCCTCGCAACTAGTGGGACTGTCCACAGAGGCAGAGGGGGTGAGCGCGTGGCCTGTGTAGTGCAGTCTTGGTTCCGTCTGTGGGGCCACATGGAGGAGGAAGAGGCTGAGGAGCAGGAGGAGGGGCCGGGGTGGCAGGAGTGGAGGCACGCACAGGGTTTGCGGTCCCGCAGTCTTCCCAGGTTCTCCGCAGTCTTGCCATTCAGCTGCTCTGTTTCTTTCATAATTTGGGTTTAGATCTTTATGTCTGTGATTTGTATGTTATGCTAATTATAGAGAGACACGGAATCAACGGTGTTAGCCAAATTACAAAGAAAGGAAAAATCTTTGCACATAGAGTTACTGGCTTCGGTGCCAGGTGTATATACCTCCTTTGTAAACATTGAATATCTGCTTACATGAAGTGGCACTCTGCCGTCATCTCTTTGGTCCAGGAGATGACAGAAAAACACTGGAATTTCCACAAGTATAAAATCTATATAATTTGTATGTTTTCTGATAGTACTGCTAAGCATGAAAGCCTGGATTCTGTAACAGAAAGTGAATATCTTTTGATAGTCGTGCAAATAGACTCATGAGTCCTGAAAGCAGAATGGCTTAGTGGGAAAGACGGGGATTGGGGGTTTTCAGTAATGGCTGTGCAGCTGCTTAGCTGTCTTTGGATGCAACAGTTCACTTCCATGGAGGTCAGCGTTCTTATCTCTACAGGAAGACTCTTATGCCAGTGATACATAAAATATCGTCTAGCTTAAAAGTGTGTGAATCTGTCATTCTTGTTTGCTAGTTAAGTAATATTGCAAAGTAATAATCCTTTTCTGAGAAAATGTTTTTTTCCCCTAGAGCAGATCTTTGTCTCTATTATTTAGAAAGAAACTTTCAAAGACCATGAATGATAATTCTTAGAAATGTTACACATTTTTGTAAATAATGATTTTATTTTCTAATACCTTATTTAAACATATATTTAAGTTGTCATAAAATAAATTTTAAAATCCTCCAGTAAAAATCAGAATTATATGCAGTTAACTTATCAAGATTAAATTTGTGCACTTTTTAAGGGAAATCAGAGTTATTTTTATAGGGAAAGCGACAAGTAAATTAGTAAATGAGATGTGTGTCTGCAGTTAGTGCGGTCACAAGGTGTTTATTTCTGTCGGGGCATTACTTGTTTGATATCAGGTGTTGCTGTAAGGTTGAATTATATTTTCTAATAATTCTGACTCGCTCCTATTTCAGGAACGTTCACAGTTCAGTTTTATGATGGAGTAATTCGTTGTTTAAAACGAATGCACATTAAAGCCATGCCCGAGGATGCTAAGGGGCAGGTAAGTGTGTTAATAAGCATTCCTAGCTACCCAAAGGGATGTCTTCTTGAATGATGACTGATCAAAATATATATATATATACATCCATATATATATATATATATATATATATATATATATATATACATATTTTAAAGTGGACTAATTGTAGGATTATGTGCTGATAGCCCCAAATAGCAGCAAGAAAGAGAAGCTTAGAATGTACAATCAATTCTACACTTGATTTCTGCTTCTTTGGCTCTAGACCTGCTCAAGTTACAGGTCGCTAGTTTCTGTTCCAGGTGAAAGCCCAGCATCCTCTAAGCTGGTGTTGTGCTATCGACCCAGCTGGATCGTGTAAGCAGTCTATGGGAAGTGAGGTAAGTGCCTTTTTCATTAATTCCATTTCATTTTTCCTGGTATAGAGTCATCATTTAGAAAGTGAATTTTTTATATAAAATTTTATATTGAGTTTCTTATCCTCTTCTTTTCTTCTGTAAATCATAGTGACTAATCTTCTTTCAAAAGGCGCTTACCTGACACTCTGTAGGCTGTTTCAGGTAGGGCTTTCTGAGTTACACGATGGAAGCAGTGTAGTACATGCTCTGTCACTGCTCAAAGCAAGAATAAACGGTAAGCATTTGAAAGAAAATCTGGACGAAGTTAAAACCATAATTCTATTGACTGAATATGTCTCCCAAAATACTGGAAAGAAAAGGTGCCAGTAGAAATTTAAAATGTTTTATTTTATGTTCTGCTGTTATTTGGGATTTTCAGCACCTGGACCTACAATTAACTTTAAGAAGTTGAAAATGATCTCTAAAAATGTCTAATATGGAAATACACTGCATGTATTTGTTGCATCCTGTGGAGAGAAGAATGTCTCCCTAAAGTGTGTTGAGCTCACAGGGTTGGCTCCAGTCAAGTGTATACAGTTAGCAGACCACCTGCTTCTACATCTGGGGGTTTAGACCACCACGGTAAAAAACTATTTTTAATGTTTTCTGAGAAGCAGGAGTGTCTTAAATTACTTGGTTTTCAAAAATTTAGTTTTGAAATCATCAGCTACCAGAGGTGTTTTTTCCCCAACTAATATGGAAATGCTTTTGATCAGGAAACTGTCTTCCTACTTGTATACATAAATAAAATATTCTCTTAAGCATTCAGTGGTGTGATTCCTTGGTTACTACACAGAAAGATTGATTTAAACATTGGGAAGTTAGTTTGATATATACTGTTTAATTAAAATTCTCAAATTTTTTTCTTTTTTGCTTTAAAACTTATTATTTTGTTATTCTGGTCATTCAAATATTTACACGATGGCACTAACCTTGAAACTTTATTTTTTCCAAAGTGACACTGAACCAGTTTGGTTTGTGGTAAAATAACAAGTTATAAAAAATAGTTTTTAGACATATTGGATGTTTATTGTTAATGAGTATTCTGATCACACCATGATGTGTGTTAACATTAAAGTCAATATCGAAATACACACTCCTGAAAAAAAAATTAGTAGTATATTGCTTCTACTTTTATGTTTTATTTTCTTCATAGGTTTTAATTACAAGCACATTGAAGACATTTGTAGAATTTTTTTTTTTTTTTTAATGAAATAGTCTTATTTTTTGAATGTCTTTTTCCCCAACAAGTTTCTCACTTGTTTTCATCTAGGATATATGATAAATCAGATGTAGTTTGGGAAGTACTAAGAGAATCCAACTCTGCATATTATCTTTGTAATTCCTTTATAAAGGTGTACAGTGAAATTTCTTTTACTAAACCTGCGAAGGATAAGGAATCCAGTAAATCACTGTGGAGATGTTCTTCTTTATCTAAACTTTCTGTAGCTTTTTCTCACCTCTTCTTTTTCTTTTTGAGAGTTTGCTGAGATAAAATTTACGCAGTAATTCAGTAGTTTCAACTACTAATTTCAACTAGTGTTGAATGATTGGCTTGTGAGGTCCTTTATTATTTTTAGAACATTTTTTGTATACATTGCCTTACTGGATTCTCACAGCAAATCATTCGATATAGGTTTATCTCACAGTTGAGAAATTCAGAACTTAGAGAACTGAGTGATTTACCTACAGTTTCACTCAACCACAGTGTGCAGAGGAGCTCCGAACTCATGTCTGATTTCAGACAGGGCTCATTAGAGCGCGGTGCTCTGCATTGGCTGTCTTAGTTCTCATTCATGGAAGGATCACACAGCTATTTTTAATAGTGAATCTTTCCAGTTAAAAAATGGAAGAGCAAAACAACGGGAGAATTCTTTCATCGTGCAACTGCAGTGATTCCCATGATCAACATGTCAGATGATCAAGAACTGTTTATCTGATTTCACTTTTGAAAAGTACAAGATGCACTTCTTCCTTCTGGCTTTCTTTGTTGGAGAGAAACCATTTCGGCATAGGATTTACCCCTGGCATCTTTTAGCATTTCTCTTTAAGAAGTTAAAATTCTCCCTACAACGCAAAACCTGGAATTAAGTGCCCTGCTCTTAATAAGACTGAATTTAGGACTTTCTGTTGCCTGCCTGTTGTATTTAATCTTATTTTTCTTTCTTTGGTGATGGAGCTGTATAAGTCATTGGCATTGGTGTTACTTTTTTCCTTCTACTTAAATGTTAGTCTCAAGACTCAGCTTCGCCATGATCTTAAGTCACCAGGTTGCTTCTTGACCTTACACCCCTCTCTCCTCTTGGTGCACACTTTGCCACATCTTTGTATAGTGGTTTTCCTTTTGCTTGGAGTGTCTATTTCTCTCTCTTTGCCTTTTCCCCTAGCAAATTCCTACTTCAGGGTACAAATCGTCCATCATTTTTCCTGAAGCTTCCACTAGTCTTTCTCATCAGGCAGAATTTTGTTGTTCTCCCACGATGTTTTGTTTATTCTCTACTATCTGTCCTAGTACATTGTCTTATAGTTAATTTCATCTGGCTATTAATTCCTAATGGGAAGGATTTAAAAAAGGAGATGGTTCTAAGTAAAACTTGGGTTGGACAATACTGGTATATCTTGTGTTCTTTGTTTGCTTTTACAAAATAGAGATATAAAATTTTATTTCACAACTTTGTCATAATTCACTTTCTAATAAGACATGCTTTGGGTACATAGGTTAAAATATGGGGGCTTTAGAAATAACTGGGTGTCTTCCAGGCAGGAGCAAAAATGTGGCACTCCAGTCCAATGGGTTCCTGAGATTTTCAGCTAGCATCTTCTATCAGCTTAGCCTGTTTCTTGGCACATGCAATAGGATATTCAATAGGAAACTGGTGAATAGGAATGGGTTAGGTACAGTCGCATGATGGTTTCAGTTCATTTCAGTCATGGGTGGGAGAGACATTATTTTGTTTCCTTTTAGTAGCTTATTGTCTTTGCCATATATTTTCAAGACTGGACAGTCATCAACTTAAATTGCTTAGTGGCCTGTGTTTGTTAATGTAAGCCATGAATTAAAATGCATTTGATGTTGCAAAATTGTCTTTTTAGTTGCTTGGACTAGGAATGAGTGTTTTTAGTTCAACATAAAACAGTATAATTTATTTAGCCATAAACTAAAAAAAAATTAATACAGGAATATAAATATTTGCATCTCAGAATAATGGTAGCTAATAGAGATTCAAGAAGTTGTGGAGGAAGGGAAATGAAAGTGGAGCCTGACAGTGTGTGCTTTGCCTTGGTCAAGTCAAGTAGCTAATTTTTTCTTTTACTAGTAATATTTATTAGTAATGTTAAGCTCTTGTGATAAATTGGTACTCAAAACTTGAAGAACTCCAAAAAAACAGTAAAATCATACTTTGACCTCTGTAAAGTTGACCTTACTTTGAGTGATACATTCTTCCTAATGAGGAGCAATAATTTGCTCAGTGAGAACACAGTCGATTTTCATTATCTGCAGGGAATTGTTTCCAGGACTCTCACAGGTACCAGAATCTGTAAATGCTCAAGTCCCGTATGTAAAATGGCGTCACACTTCATATAACCTACTCACATCTTGCCAGGTCATCTCTAGGTGACCTAGCACAGTGTAAAAACTATAGAAATAATTAGAAATACAGTGTAAATACCATGTAAATAGTGGCCAGAGCATGGCAAATTCAAGTTTTGCTTTTCAGAACTTTGGAAATTTTTTTCCCCAAATATTTTTGTTCACTGTTGGTTGAATCCATGGATGCAGAACCCAGAGATAGCTCTGGCTGACTGGACGTTTATTAATCGTTTGCAGAATTGCAACAGAGGCCTTTTTTTTTTATGTAGTTTTTATAATTTGTTGCATTACAGAAAAAGAAACCTAATTCAGCATTTGAACCCTCAAGTACTAAGGTAGATTGTCATGTGATGTTCCACATTTACCATAGGTTTTCTTATGTTTTAGATTTTATTCTATCAGAATATTTGTTACTATTTTCCCATTTTATATGAGGTCATATAACCGATTAGATTATTAAGTTTGATAATCTACCATGTTGATGATCTACCTCTGATTTTTATATTTAGTGGAGTTACATTTTTTTTGATTAATTTAAGCCATGAATTAAAATGCATTTGATGTTGCAAAATTGTCTTTTTAGTTGCTTGGACTAGGAATGAGTGTTTTTAGTTCAACATAAAACAGTATAATTTATTTAGCCATAAACTAAAAAAAAATTAATACAGGAATATAAATATTTGCATCTCAGAATAATGGTAGCTAATAGAGATTCAAGAAGTTGTGGAGGAAGGGAAATGAAAGTGGAGCCTGACAGTGTGTGCTTTGCCTTGGTCAAGTCAAGTAGCTAATTTTTTCTTTTACTAGTAATATTTATTAGTAATGTTAAGCTCTTGTGATAAATTGGTACTCAAAACTTGAAGAACTCCAAAAAAACAGTAAAATCATACTTTGACCTCTGTAAAGTTGACCTTACTTTGAGTGATACATTCTTCCTAATGAGGAGCAATAATTTGCTCAGTGAGAACACAGTCGATTTTCATTATCTGCAGGGAATTGTTTCCAGGACTCTCACAGGTACCAGAATCTGTAAATGCTCAAGTCCCGTATGTAAAATGGCGTCACACTTCATATAACCTACTCACATCTTGCCAGGTCATCTCTAGGTGACCTAGCACAGTGTAAAAACTATAGAAATAATTAGAAATACAGTGTAAATACCATGTAAATAGTGGCCAGAGCATGGCAAATTCAAGTTTTGCTTTTCAGAACTTTGGAAATTTTTTTCCCCAAATATTTTTGTTCACTGTTGGTTGAATCCATGGATGCAGAACCCAGAGATAGCTCTGGCTGACTGGACGTTTATTAATCGTTTGCAGAATTGCAACAGAGGCCTTTTTTTTTTATGTAGTTTTTATAATTTGTTGCATTACAGAAAAAGAAACCTAATTCAGCATTTGAACCCTCAAGTACTAAGGTAGATTGTCATGTGATGTTCCACATTTACCATAGGTTTTCTTATGTTTTAGATTTTATTCTATCAGAATATTTGTTACTATTTTCCCATTTTATATGAGGTCATATAACCGATTAGATTATTAAGTTTGATAATCTACCATGTTGATGATCTACCTTGTAAGTGGAGTTACTCTGATTTTTATATTTGTGTGCCTGTGAGTGACAGTAGCTTTGAAAATGTACATGTTTTTATTCATTAGTGTAATTAAAGTTAATTAATTTTTAATGCTTCATGTGTTTTGTGTTTTTCCTTTGGAGGATTGGATAGCTTTAGTCAAAGCAGCTGCTGCAGCTGCAGCCAAGAATAAAACAGGGACCAAACCTCGAACCAGCGCTAACAGCAATAAAGAGAAAGAGAAAGATGAGAGAAAATGGTTTAAAGTACCTTCAAAAAAGGAAGAAACTGCAACTTCTATAGCCACACCAGAAGTTGAGAAGAAGGAAGATCTGCCTACATCTAGTGAAACTTTTGGTACAAAATATGTTCTTACGTTCACTCCCTGTGGCAGTGGTAAACTCACATAGTCAGTAGGTAGATCCTTTGGCTCCTTGTAGTTTGAATATGCAGTTACATTATTAAGCTTTTTTCCCTAGCATAATTTTATGGCTAACTATTTTAGCATCTTATACCTCTGAAGAGTAATGGTCTAAGTGGGTACCTGGTAATGGATACCCTCAGTATTCTTGAATAGAAATGAGTTGTGATTTTGATTTATAACTTCTTGGTTGTGGGTTTTTTGTTTGTGTGGGTTTTTTGTCTGTGTGGGTTTTCTTTCTGTGTGGGTTTTTTGTTTTGTTTTCTTTGAACTTCATAATGGTTCTGCATGTATTTCAGTATATAATACAGAAAAAGCAGTAAGTGATTCCTAAAGCTTAACTGCTTTTAGTAGGTTTTTTTTTTTTATATCTAATATATTTGTCTGGAGAAATTTGTGTTTTTTGAAGTTCTATGTCAAGCACTAGATTAAAAAAATTAAGTGCAAAGCTTACGGTACTGTTGTGCTACTTTAAAAAAATTCATGTGTTTTGTTGCATTAAAAGAAACCTAATTCAGCATTTGAACCCTCAAGTACTAAGGTAGATTGTCATGTGATGTTCCACATTTACCATAGGTTTTCTTATGTTTTAGATTTTATTCTATCAGAATATTTGTTACTATTTTCCCATTTTATATGAGGTCATATAACCGATTAGATTATTAAGTTTGATAATCTACCATGTTGATGATCTACCTTGTAAGTGGAGTTACTCTGATTTTTATATTTGTGTGCCTGTGAGTGACAGTAGCTTTGAAAATGTACATGTTTTTATTCATTAGTGTAATTAAAGTTAATTAATTTTTAATGCTTCATGTGTTTTGTGTTTTTCCTTTGGAGGATTGGATAGCTTTAGTCAAAGCAGCTGCTGCAGCTGCAGCCAAGAATAAAACAGGGACCAAACCTCGAACCAGCGCTAACAGCAATAAAGAGAAAGAGAAAGATGAGAGAAAATGGTTTAAAGTACCTTCAAAAAAGGAAGAAACTGCAACTTCTATAGCCACACCAGAAGTTGAGAAGAAGGAAGATCTGCCTACATCTAGTGAAACTTTTGGTACAAAATATGTTCTTACGTTCACTCCCTGTGGCAGTGGTAAACTCACATAGTCAGTAGGTAGATCCTTTGGCTCCTTGTAGTTTGAATATGCAGTTACATTATTAAGCTTTTTTCCCTAGCATAATTTTATGGCTAACTATTTTAGCATCTTATACCTCTGAAGAGTAATGGTCTAAGTGGGTACCTGGTAATGGATACCCTCAGTATTCTTGAATAGAAATGAGTTGTGATTTTGATTTATAACTTCTTGGTTGTGGGTTTTTTGTTTGTGTGGGTTTTTTGTCTGTGTGGGTTTTCTTTCTGTGTGGGTTTTTTGTTTTGTTTTCTTTGAACTTCATAATGGTTCTGCATGTATTTCAGTATATAATACAGAAAAAGCAGTAAGTGATTCCTAAAGCTTAACTGCTTTTAGTAGGTTTTTTTTTTTTATATCTAATATATTTGTCTGGAGAAATTTGTGTTTTTTGAAGTTCTATGTCAAGCACTAGATTAAAAAAATTAAGTGCAAAGCTTACGGTACTGTTGTGCTACTTTAAAAAAATTCATGTGTTTTGACTTTGGATTCTAGATAAACTCTCATGTGTATATTCTATTAAAAGTAGGACTTCATGTAGAGAACGTTCCAAAGATGGTCTTTCCACAGCCAGAGAGCACATTATCAAACAAGAGGAAAAATAATCAAGGCAACTCATTTCAGGCAAAGAGAGCTCGACTTAACAAGATTACTGGTAAACTACAATGATTCTTTTTGGGGAGGAATGGAGGGTTTGATTTTATAGTAGTTTATTTTTAATAAAGGAAAATGTATCTTTTAATTTAGCATAGCTAACTGGTTAAGAAGAAAGACAGTTGCTTTGTTTCTTCAAGGTGCTCACCTTTTAAGATGTGGCTTTTTCAGTTGTGAAATGTGAAGAGTATCACGTGTCTTCTTCCTACCTCACAGGGATGTTGTGGGGACCCGTAGGATCAAATGTTACAAAATTCCATAGTTTTCAGATCACTTTGGTGGCAAGAGTGATTCTCTAAAAAACTGAATTCTCTGCTTTTGTCAGCTTGTGGTGACATAATATCCAAGGTTCTAAATATTATACAAACATTCTTTCTCTCAACTGATCTCATTAGGGATGGTTCCATCTGTGGTTGGAATACTGCCTTATCTTATACTTCTGAATCTGTTAATTCCCAATGTAAAAATACTTCTGTAAGTTTTAAAGTTTCTGTCCTTACCTTTAGGTTGGCGTCTAGAATTTGGGCTGTTTCTGTCAGCCTTGTTGTGATTTAGGAAGTAGAATGCCAGAATGATGAAAGACACAGGAAATTCTAGCCTGGTTAGTGTTCATAGAAGAAGGGGCCAGTCATGCTTAAGCCCCACACTTCCAAGGCCTCTTCAGCCAATGATTCTGATCTTCAACAAAAACTGTGACTCTGTTTAGTTTTTCTGAGTATACCTTATAAAGTGTTAGTGGCTCAGTCGTGTCTGACTCTTTGCAACCCCATGGACTGTAGCTCTCCAGGCTCCTCTGTCTGTGGGGATTCTCCAGGCAAGAATCCTGGAGTGAGTAGCCATTCCCGTCTCCAGGGGATCTTCTCAACCCAGGAATTGAGCCCAGGTCTCCTGTTTTGCAGGCAGTTTCTTTGTGATCTGAGTCACCAGGGAAACACATATATAAGGGGAGCTAAAACACTAATTAATAATCAGTCATATGCTCTTATTATAAGGATAAGTGATTTTTAGTTTTTGACCTAATAAAGCTATGGAAATCTTTATTGACATTCTTTTCTTTTTCTTTTTTTTTTTAAGTTTTATCTACTTCTATTGGTCTTTCATTTATTTATTTTCATCCATCTTTGTTCTTTGGCCTGTGTTGGCCTCCCATTGCAGTGGCTTTTCTTGTTGCCGAGCACCGGCTCTGGGCGCATGCACTCCAGAGAGCTGGCTCGTAATTAGACACACTGGTCCAACCGCTCCATGGCACGTGAGATCCTCCCAGGCCAGGGATGGAACCGGCACCCCTTGCACTGCAAGGCAGACTCTTTACCTACTGGACCACTAGGGGAGCCCTATTGACATTCTTTTAAATAATTTGAAAAAGCTTGGTTTCATCGTCAGATCCAGAATAAATGTAAATTAAACATTTTGACCATTATCTAAATAGTGTAAGCCCACTGAAAGATGACTTTGCAACTGAGGGACTTGTAGAGTCAGTAATATAGTATTCATCCTAGTAATTATAATTGGTTTCAACAGGTGAAAATATTTAATGTCATTTTTCTTCCTTTTTCTGATAAAGGATATATTTGGCCCCGGAACAGGATATATTTCAAATCAGTCTATCCATTCCCATTCTACCTTTTCCTTAGAAACTACTAGCATTGGAGAAAGTCAGAATGTTATCCTAGTGATGATTATGCTGGCAACTTGAGACTTCAGTTTTGCCTTAGAATAACGGGACCCAGAGGTCTGTTCCGTGGGACAGTACTTCTCCCTGCTGTGGTACTGGGGCTTCACTAGCCTTCTTGAGGGAGCCAAGATCAAGGAAGATGGAAGGGACACTGCCGATGCAGCTGCCGCTCCCCAGCGTCAGACTTGTTCCCGCAGTCTGAGTACTTTGACTGTAGCGTCAGGCAGCATCCACTGACACCTGTCTTACTGAGAAGTTCAGGCTCACCCTTTTAAGAAGTAGAGTCAGAGAGCAGCTTCAGTCAAAAAAATGCCTTGAGAAGACAGCGGTGGCCCTCACTTCCTCCTGGGAATCTCAAGCCTACGAGTAATAGTATTGGCAGCAGAAGAAAGGCATAAGATTTTGCGGATGTGAAGCTGTTGTGATCTTCTCCTTTTATTTACTCAGAAGATGTATGTTAATTTTTAAAAATAGTTCAACTCTGCATCTATTTCTGATTTCATGTTGCAATTATATCATGAAGAAAGATAGTAGGTATTTTAAGATTGTCTTTGATGGCTGAAACACAGGCTGGCATCTGTAGAGTAAAGTTTGTTTGTAGACCATAAAAGGAGATGAGAACTAATATGCAATAGCAGTTTTATTATGGAATTACAGTATATTTTAAATTTATCAAGATCACTTATGTCTGTCTTTTTATCCTTTCCTGCTGAGACGAATAGGCTGGTGACATGGCAGCTCTTAGCATGCTCTCATGTATTTGCTCACAACACCGTTTATTTAATTTTTAAATAGTTCTTACAGGAAATCAGTGGACAGGCTGCTGGATAAATTTAATTCATATATTTATTCACTCTGTTTCTTCACCTTATATACACCCTACAAAGATTCCAAATCTGATTTCTGTATAGAAAACGGTACAGAATGACTTTCTTCAAACTTTTCGAATAAGTAGACACTGAAATTATTATTCTTCCAGAATCTTATTTTTTATTATACCATAAACTTATTGATAATTATACTTTACCTGTGCTGATTTAGAACAAGCAGTGTAACAAAAGATAATCAAGAATTTATGCTTTGGGACAAAAGTGCAAGCGAACTGCAAACAGATTTGAGTAGGTTTTAAAATACAGATCAGCAGAGAGCAAGAGAAGAAGCGTTAGCAGTTGGGGTGTGGCATGTTTGTAATAGTTGTAGGAGTTCCTAGATGGTTGGCCAGTTTAGATACGTTTGTGCAGCTTAAGGACTGTAAAAAAATAATTTAAAAAACCCAGAGGTTTGAATTAACCAGTAATATGTTATTGATAAGAATATTGAGGATGTTTGGTTCTTAATCTCAACAAGAACATTCTGTTTTGGAATTCCAGGATGAAAAACAAAGCATGAGTTTATCCATTTTGCTCTTTCTTCCTCATTACCATTCCAAGGTGTTCTGGCCTGTCTTCTGTTTATTCCTATTGGCATTGAGAGACCAACTGTATATTTTACAGCTGAAGTAGAATATTGAGAAATTATTACTTTATGGATGGGACTCATAAAAATTTATATTCTACTTCTACCTGATAATAGATTATTTCTTAAAGTTGTGAGGCACAGTCTGTGAAGATACTTACTCTCTAGATACTTTATTTGGCTGAGGACTTGTTAGTAATATATTGATAATTAATACATATTTCCAAACAACTAAAAATTAGTTTTTTTTTTATTTCCTTCCAGTTAATTCTTTTTTCTGAAGGTTATTGCGTTTCTCTCCAGAATGTTAGTTGGTTGAGATTTTGGCTTGCTTCTTAAGGCAGCAGGAGTCCGAGTTTCTCCTCAGGGGCATTTAAATTTTTCTTCTCCCTTTTCTGGTTTATATTTGATAACTCTTATGTAAGATAGTGTGCATGTAAAGTATGACTTTCTTCAAACTTTTCGAATAAGTAGACACTGAAATTATTATTCTTCCAGAATCTTATTTTTTATTATACCATAAACTTATTGATAATTATACTTTACCTGTGCTGATTTAGAACAAGCAGTGTAACAAAAGATAATCAAGAATTTATGCTTTGGGACAAAAGTGCAAGCGAACTGCAAACAGATTTGAGTAGGTTTTAAAATACAGATCAGCAGAGAGCAAGAGAAGAAGCGTTAGCAGTTGGGGTGTGGCATGTTTGTAATAGTTGTAGGAGTTCCTAGATGGTTGGCCAGTTTAGATACGTTTGTGCAGCTTAAGGACTGTAAAAAAATAATTTAAAAAACCCAGAGGTTTGAATTAACCAGTAATATGTTATTGATAAGAATATTGAGGATGTTTGGTTCTTAATCTCAACAAGAACATTCTGTTTTGGAATTCCAGGATGAAAAACAAAGCATGAGTTTATCCATTTTGCTCTTTCTTCCTCATTACCATTCCAAGGTGTTCTGGCCTGTCTTCTGTTTATTCCTATTGGCATTGAGAGACCAACTGTATATTTTACAGCTGAAGTAGAATATTGAGAAATTATTACTTTATGGATGGGACTCATAAAAATTTATATTCTACTTCTACCTGATAATAGATTATTTCTTAAAGTTGTGAGGCACAGTCTGTGAAGATACTTACTCTCTAGATACTTTATTTGGCTGAGGACTTGTTAGTAATATATTGATAATTAATACATATTTCCAAACAACTAAAAATTAGTTTTTTTTTTATTTCCTTCCAGTTAATTCTTTTTTCTGAAGGTTATTGCGTTTCTCTCCAGAATGTTAGTTGGTTGAGATTTTGGCTTGCTTCTTAAGGCAGCAGGAGTCCGAGTTTCTCCTCAGGGGCATTTAAATTTTTCTTCTCCCTTTTCTGGTTTATATTTGATAACTCTTATGTAAGATAGTGTGCATGTAAAGTATGAAATCCTTTTTATTGATCATATTTGAAGCTTTTGAATTCACTAGCTACCAAGTATTATATTTTCTGACCTAATTTAACTAGTTTTTATTAAGTGCCCCATTGCTTTTATACGAACATTACAAAGCTTTATTTTCCTTTCACAGACTATTAAGTGAGAATTGCTTTTAATTAATTGGGTCTGTAATATCCTAATATAAGTTCACATTGTATAGCTGAACTATTTTGTTCCTTTTAAAGTTTCTAGTACCTTATTTTTAATTTTATAGTTTGTGATCTCTTTGACCTGTTATGTGGAAATATTTCTACCACCTACATGAAGGGAAGCAACAATAACAAAAATGTATACTTAGTAGATTAAATAGCAAATATTTGTCCTCCTCAAATACCCCTTAGAAGTTTGGGCCTCAACTCAAGTTTCCTACAAAAGAAAAACCTAGTTTTCCTAGTTATTTTTCTTTTTATTTTCTATAGTATTTAATCTCAAAAACATTAGCTAGAAAGAAACATGCAGTGAATGCAAAAAGAAATTCTGTGCTTACATCTTTGTAGTCATCAAAAAATATGTTCAAAAGCTATATTAATATAGTTATAGTTGAATTTATGATATGTAAATTATTTTTGTAAAATTACTTACACATTGAGTCTTTTTTCACCTTCTTTTAAACATACTCTTAAAACTGTCTGGAACTTAAACAAAATGAATTATCTCAGACTGCACCAAATGCCAATTTAATACCAATCATTGCAGTTTCAAAATCATTGTTTTGTACTCAACCTTTCCTATTTTGAATTACCAATTCTGAATGATAGATACTCAACTTCATTGTCTAATAATAGAAGGGCACTTTTTGCCTGATTTAACACTTGACTCTAGTACTACTTTGAGAATACAATTTTAATATTTGAGTTTCTACCTGCATTTCTACTTAACAATTTTTTCAATTAAAAAACAACCCTAAAAATTAGTTTTTTTTTTATTTCCTTCCAGTTAATTCTTTTTTCTGAAGGTTATTGCGTTTCTCTCCAGAATGTTAGTTGGTTGAGATTTTGGCTTGCTTCTTAAGGCAGCAGGAGTCCGAGTTTCTCCTCAGGGGCATTTAAATTTTTCTTCTCCCTTTTCTGGTTTATATTTGATAACTCTTATGTAAGATAGTGTGCATGTAAAGTATGAAATCCTTTTTATTGATCATATTTGAAGCTTTTGAATTCACTAGCTACCAAGTATTATATTTTCTGACCTAATTTAACTAGTTTTTATTAAGTGCCCCATTGCTTTTATCGAACATTACAAAGCTTTATTTTCCTTTCACAGACTATTAAGTGAGAATTGCTTTTAATTAATTGGGTCTGTAATATCCTAATATAAGTTCACATTGTATAGCTGAACTATTTTGTTCCTTTTAAAGTTTCTAGTACCTTATTTTTAATTTTATAGTTTGTGATCTCTTTGACCTGTTATGTGGAAATATTTCTACCACCTACATGAAGGGAAGCAACAATAACAAAAATGTATACTTAGTAGATTAAATAGCAAATATTTGTCCTCCTCAAATACCCCTTAGAAGTTTGGGCCTCAACTCAAGTTTCCTACAAAAGAAAAACCTAGTTTTCCTAGTTATTTTTCTTTTTATTTTCTATAGTATTTAATCTCAAAAACATTAGCTAGAAAGAAACATGCAGTGAATGCAAAAAGAAATTCTGTGCTTACATCTTTGTAGTCATCAAAAAATATGTTCAAAAGCTATATTAATATAGTTATAGTTGAATTTATGATATGTAAATTATTTTTGTAAAATTACTTACACATTGAGTCTTTTTTCACCTTCTTTTAAACATACTCTTAAAACTGTCTGGAACTTAAACAAAATGAATTATCTCAGACTGCACCAAATGCCAATTTAATACCAATCATTGCAGTTTCAAAATCATTGTTTTGTACTCAACCTTTCCTATTTTGAATTACCAATTCTGAATGATAGATACTCAACTTCATTGTCTAATAATAGAAGGGCACTTTTTGCCTGATTTAACACTTGACTCTAGTACTACTTTGAGAATACAATTTTAATATTTGAGTTTCTACCTGCATTTCTACTTAACATCTTAGAGATTGTTGCCTGTATAAGTCAAGACATATTGACACAAGGATAGCTTGAAGTATGTGGCATTTTGAGGCACCTTTTTCCTCCTGTTAAAAATGCTGTAGGTATTTGTAATACTGGAAGTGATCTATTTGATTAGTTTACTGTTATGTTGTCAGTTGTTAAACACGCTTCCTTTGAAGCTAAAGTTTTATGTGCATGACTTTGAAGTGACAGAAATGATTTTGGGTGGCCTTTTATGTGTGTGGTGGCTTAAGAAGAAATAAATGTGTACAAGGATCATGTTAAAAAAAAAAAATCAATTTGGCTCATTGAGGGTACCTATCTGGTGCTCATTATTAAAGAATTATCAAAATTAAATGCTTTTAATTTTGAAATTAAAGCAAAGCTTTAATATCTCATAAAATTAATTATTAATTAAAATATCTCCAGGTAAAATATTTTGTCTTCTAAAATTGAGAATTAATGGTATACATTGGAAAAAACTGGCATTCCCAATTTATTTCATCAGTTGTGTAATGAAGCTATAATATCAAGTTAAGATGTTAGAAGGATCTGTAGTCTTTTCCATTAACATAAAATGTATCTGTAGTCTTTTCCCTTAACATCCATGTTTCACCATTTTTGTAAGATGATATGCTTCAACTGGGTATAGAAACACACTTGTGAAGCTTAGGTTAAAGGATCCAAGTGAAATAAAAAATTGGGAATTTTTTTTAGCTAATACAACAGCAACATCAACCTTATTTTATGCTCTAGATGTTTGAAAGAATTTCTTATATCTTGATATTAATTCCATACTTAATTTCAGTTGTATGGACAAAACCTGAAGTACTAATGATCTAAGCAAGCTTAGGTTTTTGGACATTAATCCTTACAAATTTTGACTTGGGCAGAATAAATATGTAGGTGTGTGGTTTTTTTTTTTAAGGATAACATAAGATTTTTTTTTATAATAAAGACTTGTATAACCAACTCTCAAGTTGTAATTTAGTCCTTTGAGTCATTATTAAGGGTGTTCGCAGTTTTGACAGGTAAACTGAGAGTATTTCCTTCTTATAAAAAAATATAGGGGATTCAACTACTAAAATTTTTGAGAAGCTAATAGTGTGAAAGTCAGTATCTTTTCTAATAAACAATTTCTGCACACTCTCTCTCAAGGTTTGTTGGCATCCAAAGCCGTTGGGGTGGACGGTGCTGAAAGAAAGGAAGAGCTCGGTGAAACGGCTCCAATCCTGGAGCAGGTATGAAATGGTAGCATTTGATTGTTTTCAAGGTTCCTGCTGGAATGGTCCCGGAGCCATAGTAGCCACACACAGTTGAAGTCACTCTGCTGATCAGATACGGGGATAGGAAGCTAATTAACGGGTGATAAATTTTAAACTCTGCCTTCTCCAAGGTATGCAGATAAACTCCAGACTTCATTAGTGTTTATTTTCAGTAGGCCGGTGTTGAAGCCTTTGTTTCCCACCGGTGAAAGACCGGGACAGGCCTCCCAGGGTACAGGCTTCCAGCTGGATTACCTTTGACTAGTTTACGAAAAGACCCTTACACAAATACTTTTCATTTGTGAGTTAAAACAGGGTTTTTTGACATCGAATAAAACTTCTTTTGTAAGAAGTTTCTTTTCTATTGTAACAATTGGTGTCATTAGACTATGTGTTTTATGAATTGAACAATGAGCCATACATTTTTGCTAGGATGTATATTTTAATAACTACAAACAAAATTTTAAAAGCTATTAAGGGTCTGTCTTTAAACCACCTAATAGAGAAATTCGAAAATGAAGGTTGCAGTCACTAGATTTTGCCTTGGCTACCTTCAGATTCCCACAATAGCTGTATATAATGGACTGTGCATGCTTTGCCATTCTCTTAAGGGCTTACTTTCTTGGGCACTGTAAGACTCTAAGAACACACAGTGATAGCCATAACTGGGTTTCCTTGGTTCTCCTGTTTTAAAATCTGAGCCTTAATGTAGTTTTACTATATCCTTTTTGTATTATTTTCATTTTTCTTTATTAGTAGCCTAATAAAGAGGACTTTAAAACAAGTACCTTTTGCTCTTGTCTATATGCATTTTTGAAAAACAGTCCAAATTTAATTGATATTGTATTGAGTTTTTCAGGGTTATTTTAGACCTGATTTGATAATAGTGAATTGTTTTGGTGCCTCCATTCATGTTGTATTAAATCAGTGATCTTTTAAATTGGTTACTATGTCGGCGAATCATACTTTCTGATTTTCTGTGGTCATCAAACGGTTAAGTCTTTGCCGTTATTGTCAGTATATCAACCAAATTTTAAGTGACTTTTTTTTACTGTGTATTACTATATTCAGCGTCCCAGATACAACAACGATTTTGTATTTTCACCACTGTTCATGGTATTCTCAGAATGCAATAAGTCAGGGACTTGGGTAATAAAATGTTTCTGGAAAATTCATTACAATGTCAATCTTTCATTATGCACAGTCCTACTGAGATGAATGTGATTGTGAAAATGATTTATTATATTTATTAGTGTAGAGGGCAGTGCCCATTTCATAGAGAAAGTAGAGAAAACAGCAACTTGAAACTGAACTTAAAAAGGAAAAAACGTTGAGTAACTCGGCTGTTTTTATTCACATAAAGAAAAAAAATTTCAGAGTCCTTGCCAGTTTTGTAACAAAGAGACCAATGATTAATAATGAAAATTTTGTAAATTATTTTAGATTTTTAAGGAACATAATGCTGTTCCCCTTTTTGTGATTCAGGTTAATTTCAAAAGTTTTTTTAAAAAATGTTTTGGTAAACCAGTTAACTATGTGTTTTATGAATTGAACAATGAGGATGTATATTTTAATAACTACAAACAAAATTTTAAAAGCTATTAAGGGTCTGTCTTTAAACCACCTAATAGAAATTCGAAAATGAAGGTTGCAGTCACTAGATTTTGCCTTGGCTACCTTCAGATTCCCACAATAGCTGTATATAATGGACTGTGCATGCTTTGCCATTCTCTTAAGGGCTTACTTTCTTGGGCACTGTAAGACTCTAAGAACACACAGTGATAGCCATAACTGGGTTTCCTTGGTTCTCCTGTTTTAAAATCTGAGCCTTAATGTAGTTTTACTATATCCTTTTTGTATTATTTTCATTTTTCTTTATTAGTAGCCTAATAAAGAGGACTTTAAAACAAGTACCTTTTGCTCTTGTCTATATGCATTTTTGAAAAACAGTCCAAATTTAATTGATATTGTATTGAGTTTTTCAGGGTTATTTTAGACCTGATTTGATAATAGTGAATTGTTTTGGTGCCTCCATTCATGTTGTATTAAATCAGTGATCTTTTAAATTGGTTACTATGTCGGAATCATACTTTCTGATTTTCTGTGGTCATCAAACGGTTAAGTCTTTGCCGTTATTGTCAGTATATCAACCAAATTTTAAGTGACTTTTTTTTACTGTGTATTACTATATTCAGCGTCCCAGATACAACAACGATTTTGTATTTTCACCACTGTTCATGGTATTCTCAGAATGCAATAAGTCAGGGACTTGGGTAATAAAATGTTTCTGGAAAATTCATTACAATGTCAATCTTTCATTATGCACAGTCCTACTGAGATGAATGTGATTGTGAAAATGATTTATTATATTTATTAGTGTAGAGGGCAGTGCCCATTTCATAGAGAAAGTAGAGAAAACAGCAACTTGAAACTGAACTTAAAAAGGAAAAAACGTTGAGTAACTCGGCTGTTTTTATTCACATAAAGAAAAAAAATTTCAGAGTCCTTGCCAGTTTTGTAACAAAGAGACCAATGATTAATAATGAAAATTTTGTAAATTATTTTAGATTTTTAAGGAACATAATGCTGTTCCCCCCTTTTTTGTGATTCAGGTTAATTTCAATGTGAAATGTTTTGTAACCAAATTCTTAACTCTTATACTGTTTGCCCTGCTTCAGAGCTAAAAAGCCGAGTTATAAAATTCTTAAATTACATCTCAGTTGGTATCAACAGTAGATGTGAAGGAGGGGTATTGTCACTAACCTCTGCTGCCCTAATGAGTAAAATATTGCCACTCATGACATAGATTTATAACAGGCCTAAGGCCAAAACTTACTGTGCTAAGGGATTTATTTATTTACAGTAAGAAAATTCAAACTCTGTGGTCTTGAACCCCAATTCTCAGATTATTGATTATAGATTACTTAATTGTATTAGGGAATTGTTATGTTATATTTACTTTTGGATAAAACCTGCATTAGATGCATAATTCAGTTTTAAAGAATGTTAATTTGTCCTTGTTTAGAAGTTAAGCACCTTATCAAGGTATTAATTTTAAGTATTAAACTCTTGTTTTATAACTTTGTAACTTGAGAGTAATGGATGCTGTAGTGATGTCTCACATATGTGAAGATGAACAATAAAATTGTTTATTTACAAGTAATGGCTCTAATTACTTTTCTGGCAACACTTTTTATGATAAGCTTAGGAATCCTTTCTCTATATGGAGTGTTCTTTTTTTTTTTCAAATGATGAATCTACACTTATACACGTGTGTAATGAATAAATTCAAGAATAGAAATGACAGTTGAATAAATGAGACGCTTGACACCCACCCTTTAATGTGGTATGTCCCACATGCCATCTGTGGCATGGTCAAAGGTGCCCTACTTAACACTGGATAGTCACTGGTTTTCTACCAAAAATGAGCGCCTTGTATTTTTGTGGGAACAGAAAGCTGTTTGGTTTTAGCCAAGAACTGCAATCTTTCATTATGCACAGTCCTACTGAGATGAATGTGATTGTGAAAATGATTTATTATATTTATTAGTGTAGAGGGCAGTGCCCATTTCATAGAGAAAGTAGAGAAACAGCAACGTGATACTGAACTTAAAAAAAAAAAAACCTTGAGTACCTCGGCTGTTTTTATTCACATAAAGAAAAAAAATTTCAGAGTCCTTCCCAGTTTTGTAACAAAGAGACCAATGATTAATAATGAAAATTTTGTAAATTATTTTAGTTTTTTAAGGAACATAATGCTGTTCCCCCCTTTTTTGTGATTCAGGTTAATTTCAATGTGAAATGTTTTGTAACCAAATTCTTAACTCTTATACTGTTTGCCCTGCTTCAGAGCTAAAAAGCCGAGTTATAAAATTCTTAAATTACATCTCAGTTGGTATCAACAGTAGATGTGAAGGAGGGGTATTGTCACTAACCTCTGCTGCCCTAATGAGTAAAATATTGCCACTCATGACATAGATTTATAACAGGCCTAAGGCCAAAACTTACTGTGCTAAGGGATTTATTTATTTACAGTAAGAAAATTCAAACTCTGTGGTCTTGAACCCCAATTCTCAGATTATTGATTATAGATTACTTAATTGTATTAGGGAATTGTTATGTTATATTTACTTTTGGATAAAACCTGCATTAGATGCATAATTCAGTTTTAAAGAATGTTAATTTGTCCTTGTTTAGAAGTTAAGCACCTTATCAAGGTATTAATTTTAAGTATTAAACTCTTGTTTTATAACTTTGTAACTTGAGAGTAATGGATGCTGTAGTGATGTCTCACATATGTGAAGATGAACAATAAAATTGTTTATTTACAAGTAATGGCTCTAATTACTTTTCTGGCAACACTTTTTATGATAAGCTTAGGAATCCTTTCTCTATATGGAGTGTTCTTTTTTTTTTTCAAATGATGAATCTACACTTATACACGTGTGTAATGAATAAATTCAAGAATAGAAATGACAGTTGAATAAATGAGACGCTTGACACCCACCCTTTAATGTGGTATGTCCCACATGCCATCTGTGGCATGGTCAAAGGTGCCCTACTTAACACTGGATAGTCACTGGTTTTCTACCAAAAATGAGCGCCTTGTATTTTTGTGGGAACAGAAAGCTGTTTGGTCGCCAGATGGTGATCTTTCATGTTCCAGAGAACTGCAGACCACAAACCTGATGGTCGTCCCTCACAGAAGTAGGGAAGGAAAAAGGTTTCTTGGGGACCAGCATGTTGCTCATAAAGCTAGCAGTTTGTTTATTGAGGCCTATCTTATTGTAGATTTTTCTTTTTTATAAGTGTATCTCGTACTTTGCTCTCAGTTACATATATCAAAAAAGAGAGTATAGACATTCTAACATCATGGAGCACAAGTCCATCCAGTGTGGCTGTTCGTTGTCTCTGGACACATTCACATATAGTTTTACAAATGTAGGACATTTTACTGCCAAGTGAATGAAGGTATTCTTTATGAAAGAACTGACAAAAGTTCTAATTTTTTTTTAAAAGTATCAGTTGGCAGGAAGAAGGTAAAAACTCTCATCTAAGAATGCGACGTATTTTGTTTTTAAATCCAATGTTTTTAACTTATACTTGGTTTTACTCCTTGGTTTTTTTTTTTCCGTTGTTGCTTGTTTTGTATTGTTTTTTAGTCTTTTAACTCTGTATTGCTGGTGGCTTCGATTTCATGATGCATTATGCTTATGAAACTCTAGCTTTCAGCACTAAAATGAGTTAAAGATAATGTTTCGTTAATTTGGTCATTGTTTTCCTGTTGAGATCTTCTTTAAAGGGAAATTGTCTGCTTAAACCTCTGCATGAAACTCAATAAAAGAAATTATTATTTTTTTTAAATCTGAAAGTCAGAAGCTTAAATGTATTCCTCTAATGCTCTAAAACATGGAAATGTTGTTTCTTTACATAATTACTATTGTCATTGGTAATTATGATTTCAGAAGAGGTGTATTTTAACTTAATACCAAACACATTTGTCCATTAAGGTAGCATTTTCTATTCTGAGAATATTATAAATAATACACTTAAAAAAAAAACAGATTTAGACAAGTTGACAGCATCCCTTTAAAGACAGCCTATTCAACTTTTAGTTAATACTCTGTGGGGTTCTTTTTGGTTTTTCATTTGTAAGAGAAATGTTATATGTTGCTTAACAATGTTTTTGGATACTAAAGTTGCTTAACAATCAAAATAGAAAACAAGAACAAAAAATGAAGAAACCAAAATAAAAATATCAATTTTTTATTATTTATTCAGGCGATTTCACCTAAACCTCAAAGTCAGAAACAAAATGAAGCTGACATTAGCAGCTCTGCCAACACTCAGAAACCTGCAATGTTATCCTCAACTTTGTCTTCAGGGAAGGCTCGCAGCAAGAGATGCAAACATGAATCTGGAGATTCTTCTGGGTGTAGAAAAGCCCCTAAATCACCACTTGCCCCAGAATTAATACAAGTCGAGGATTTGACGCTTGTATCTCAGCTTTCTTCTTCAATGCTAAATAAAACTAGTGAGCACAGATTTTTAAAAAAATAGTTGCTTATCCTATAAGATACATTAAACACAGTTTGGTTGTAGTTATATTGTATTTTTATGAAGTTGCATTTTAGAAATTCAAACTTAAGTGGATCTGATAGGGGAAAGGGTTGAAACTATTTCAGGGGCAAAAACCGTGTACATTTCTGACTGATGTATTGTACAGAGGGAAGGTGACTGTACTGCTTATTAAGAAACCTTAGCGTTTACATTCCGCTGCTGTTTGACTCTCCTCAACTAATGATCCAAGCACAATGACAGGCCTGATTCATTACAAAAAAACCCAAAACCATTATGGGATACAAAAAGACCCATGGTGGATATGTGGAAATTTTCCTGAATTCCGAAGATCATTCTTCTGGATAGATTTAGTCATTGTACCCAACTGTCTGTACCCACCTCCCATACATTTTATTCAGTTCTTCTAGAATTGAGAGTGCTTAGCTTAATTTTACTAATGAAAGAAGAGAGCTTCCTTGATCTTATTTTTAAAGATATTACTGTTTCAATACCATTTTCTATTCTGAGAATATTATAAATAATACACTTAAAAAACAGATTTAGACAAGTTGACAGCCTCCCTTTAAAGACAGCCTATTCAACTTTTAGTTAATACTCTGTGGGGTTCTTTTTGGTTTTTCATTTGTAAGAGAAATGTTATATGTTGCTTAACAATGTTTTTGGATACTAAAGTTGCTTAACAATCAAAATAGAAAACAAGAACAAAAAATGAAGAAACCAAAATAAAAATATCAATTTTTTATTATTTATTCAGGCGATTTCACCTAAACCTCAAAGTCAGAAACAAAATGAAGCTGACATTAGCAGCTCTGCCAACACTCAGAAACCTGCAATGTTATCCTCAACTTTGTCTTCAGGGAAGGCTCGCAGCAAGAGATGCAAACATGAATCTGGAGATTCTTCTGGGTGTAGAAAAGCCCCTAAATCACCACTTGCCCCAGAATTAATACAAGTCGAGGATTTGACGCTTGTATCTCAGCTTTCTTCTTCAATGCTAAATAAAACTAGTGAGCACAGATTTTTAAAAAAATAGTTGCTTATCCTATAAGATACATTAAACACAGTTTGGTTGTAGTTATATTGTATTTTTATGAAGTTGCATTTTAGAAATTCAAACTTAAGTGGATCTGATAGGGAAGGCTTGAAACTATTTCAGGGGCAAAAACCGTGTACATTTCTGACTGATGTATTGTACAGAGGGAAGGTGACTGTACTGCTTATTAAGAAACCTTAGCGTTTACATTCCGCTGCTGTTTGACTCTCCTCAACTAATGATCCAAGCACAATGACAGGCCTGATTCATTACAAAAAAACCCAAAACCATTATGGGATACAAAAAGACCCATGGTGGATATGTGGAAATTTTCCTGAATTCCGAAGATCATTCTTCTGGATAGATTTAGTCATTGTACCCAACTGTCTGTACCCACCTCCCATACATTTTATTCAGTTCTTCTAGAATTGAGAGTGCTTAGCTTAATTTTACTAATGAAAGAAGAGAGCTTCCTTGATCTTATTTTTAAAGATATTACTGTTTCAATACCACTCATCTTTGAAGAGTTAATGTAGTCTTTTTTTAAATACCCTTTTACATGAGTTTGGATATATTTAAGACAAGATTTGTGTTGACCGTATGTTTCTCATATGTTAGTATTCTAGGTTACAGACAATGAAAAATAATTACCTGAAAAGTCACTGGGTAAAAGATAATTTTGCTGTTTATAACAGTGGATGAGTCAGTGACCTGATTATTACATGGGTATGACAGATTTCCTTATGAACTCCTCCATATCGTACCTTCTGCAGCAGGGAAAAGCTTTGGTGACATTGAGAAGACGTCTACCAGTCAAACAGATGAACTTCCTCTTCCATTCAGTTGCTTTATATAGATTTTGTTTTTCTTTTGCTAAACCGTACTTTTCAATTTTCTGTCAGGATTTGGTACTTCTTTATTTTGTTTTGGTTCTGTTTAGTAAATGACTAGAAAGAATGGGAACAGAAAAACTCAGTTGTTTTCTTCCTAAGCTTCAGTTCTTTATGGTACTTATGAAATAATGTCATTAGTAGTCACTAATTAATATTGACACATATCTTTATGTTGAATTGTTTTATATTTTGGTACTATAACGACACTGTCACAGCAATTGAGTCTTACTCTTTTCTTTTTCTCCCAAGTATCACCGTTCCTTTTTCATTTTGATTTTTTGTAAACCTACATTTAAATACCCAATCATCAAGATTTTTTAGGCCCCTCTTAATTCCTCCCTCTGAATTAACATGAATATATTGGCTTATGTAGTCCTTCCTGTTCCACAAAATAATCAAAAACGTTTACATGCCATGTAGAAAGAAGAAACGGAAAGATTAAAAAGAATGTCCAAGCTTTTGTACTACATATAGCTAGAAGATGCTTCAGTGACTCAGTGAGTTAGTTTTTTCAAACAAGACAGAAAGCACATGAGGGCAAGAAGGGCATTATATTCTTCAAAAATTCTCAATTTTTTGCTTACAATGAGTATTTAAAGTTGTTTTGTGTTCAATTTTTTTTTAATGAATCAGGCCCAAACATATGTTTATAAAAATCCATTTGGGGAAATGAGGGTGGGATAAAATTATTTACATGAATTTTACTTTGGCAAGTAAAGCACTAACTCTACAATGCATGTCAGAATTTTGTCACCTATGCCCCTGTCTTTTTTCTTTTTCCCTTAGAGATTTTAGATTTGTAAGTAGCAAAAGGAATATATATATATATATATATATTTTTTTTTTTTTCTTTTAAGAAAATTTTTGGCTATACAGAGATTATTTTCCCAAATGAAGAATGGCAACTAACAACAATCTGCGATTAGAGAATGAACTATAGACTTTTCCATGGAAAACTTCGTGAAATTAATGTTCCATGTTACTTTCTTTTAGTTCTAGTAGGCTTTAGATTTTAAAAGTTTTGATGAACCCTTGTGAACGAGGGCAGTTTTTGCCTTTGATGACTTTTGGAACATACTGTTCCTATGTGGATACCTTACAACATCAGAGGGCAGAATTTGAATCCTTTTCCCTGTTTTTCTCCTTAAATATGATAAGATGATCCTGGCATGTATCTGCTTCGTGAACATTGAAGATCTTTTTCTAGGTCCTCCACAGCCCGTGAACCCCCCTAGACCTTTCAAGCATAGTGAGCGGAGAAGACGATCGCAGCGTTTAGCCACCTTGCCCATGCCTGATGACTCTGTAGAAAAGGTTTCTCCTCCCTCTCCAGCCACTGATGGGAAAGTAGTCTCCATCAGTTCTCAAAATCAGCACGAGTCTTCAGGACCAGAGGGTAATGTATATTGATTTCCTATAGAACCAAACGTAAAAGAAGACAAAGAAAATACTTAAGAGATAAAGATTATTAAAATACTAAGAAATTTCTGCTTTTTTCTTTCTTAACATCTTTGGACATAAAAAAGAAAAAGCACTTTGTTTAATTCTACAAGTATTTGTTCAGTGCCTTGATTGCCAGGCACTCTGTAACTTATGTAATAACATTTTAATCCACATTGATATTAACTGAAACGGTGTACCTAGGTTAACATATTACGTTCTTTATTCTGTGTAGTACCTGACGTTGCACATTTATCACTGGGACCCTGTCTCCCTCTTGACTTAAGTCGTGGTTCGGAAGTTACGGCACCGCTACCCCCAGATCCCTCTTATAATGAGTGCCTCCGAGCAGCAAAGGAAGATACCCAGATGCTTACAAATCTTTCTTCCAAAGCAGGCACTGATGGCCGAGGAGCTCCAACAGCCTCAGGTAAGAAAGATTCTTTTTGCAAATTAGGTAGGCCTGTATTCATACGGTAAAACCTGTGTGATGTATAATGACAGTGTTTTAATATGTAGTTCTAAATGCTTTTATGTAACATCTGCAGAAACTGGGGCTTAAAGTCCTTTTGTGCAACCATTTACTACCATATTTCTTGAACATACGTTATTTAACCATTTTAATCTACTTGCTTGTCCCTACTTTTTTCTTAAATCCCGTTTATTCTAACTAAGAATTATTAAAGTTGAATAGAATTGCAGAAATTCTTGGTTTTTCAGGCTGAAAATACTTAACGGGCACAATACTTAGGTTTGAGGATTTTGACAGAATTTAGGGCACACTTGAATTAAGTAGCTCTATGTTGTTGTTCAGTTGCTAAGTAGTGTCCAGCTCTCTGGGATCCTATGGATGGCAGCACGCCAGGCTTCCCTGTCCGTCACCATCTCCTGGAGTTTGTTCATTGTCCATTGAGTTGGTGATGCCATCCAGCCATCTGATCCTCTGTCACCCCCTTCTCCTGCCCTCAGTGTTTCTTAGCATCAGGGTCTTTTCCAGTGATTTTTAATAGAATTTAACATTTCAGAAACATTTACCTGTATAGCTTTATCTTAAATATAATCCCATATTTTGGACTAGAATCTCCCAAATTTAAACATTGATTATAATATTATTTGGGAAGTGTTATGTGTAAAATCAGTCATACTCTGTTAAAACATTTTTTGATGATTTTATGATATGTGTTGTACTGTGAAACCTTTCTGAGGTGTCTTCTCAAGTTGGTGTTTTAGTGTAACAGAATATTAATCTATATTTCCAATACATGATTACATCGTTTTGTGTGGAAGTTTTGTAGGATTTTAACCTCAATCAAAGAGTGCCTGAAATTAAAAAAAAAAAAAGACAAACAGTAATGAATAGTAATGCCTCTCCCGTAATTTAGAATTAGATGGATGAAGGAGGTCTGGATTGAGTCAGTTCTGAAGTGGAGAGAAACATAAAACTGTTTTTGATTTGCAACCAAAGAACATTGGGGATGAATTTAATAGTGTTGTCCCTGAAATCACTTTATCAAATCCTTGGCTGAAGTATGAAGTACAGCTTGCTCTTATCTGGTGGTGGTTGGTAGATATTAAAATAAAATGATGGAAGTAGGTTAAAAAGCATACTTTTTAAATTACTGCTGTTACCTTTTTGTTCCTTCTTTCAAAGTAAAAATGTAACTAACATTAAGTACACAGTGCTATCCAAGTCCATTAATCGATAAAGATTGAAGTTATTTTATGTGTGATAGTGTTTCCATATCTTTTTTTATTAACCATTTTAATCTACTTGCTTGTCCCTACTTTTTCTTAAATCCGTTTATTCTAACTAAGAATTATTAAAGTTGAATAGAATTGCAAAACTGCTCTGGGCACAATACTTAGGTTTGAGGATTTTGACAGAATTTAGGGCACACTTGAATTAAGTAGCTCTATGTTGTTGTTCAGTTGCTAAGTAGTGTCCAGCTCTCTGGGATCCTATGGATGGCAGCACGCCAGGCTTCCCTGTCCGTCACCATCTCCTGGAGTTTGTTCATTGTCCATTGAGTTGGTGATGCCATCCAGCCATCTGATCCTCTGTCACCCCCTTCTCCTGCCCTCAGTGTTTCTTAGCATCAGGGTCTTTTCCAGTGATTTTTAATAGAATTTAACATTTCAGAAACATTTACCTGTATAGCTTTATCTTAAATATAATCCCATATTTTGGACTAGAATCTCCCAAATTTAAACATTGATTATAATATTATTTGGGAAGTGTTATGTGTAAAATCAGTCATACTCTGTTAAAACATTTTTTGATGATTTTATGATATGTGTTGTACTGTGAAACCTTTCTGAGGTGTCTTCTCAAGTTGGTGTTTTAGTGTAACAGAATATTAATCTATATTTCCAATACATGATTACATCGTTTTGTGTGGAAGTTTTGTAGGATTTTAACCTCAATCAAAGAGTGCCTGAAATTAAAAAAAAAAAAAGACAAACAGTAATGAATAGTAATGCCTCTCCCGTAATTTAGAATTAGATGGATGAAGGAGGTCTGGATTGAGTCAGTTCTGAAGTGGAGAGAAACATAAAACTGTTTTTGATTTGCAACCAAAGAACATTGGGGATGAATTTAATAGTGTTGTCCCTGAAATCACTTTATCAAATCCTTGGCTGAAGTATGAAGTACAGCTTGCTCTTATCTGGTGGTGGTTGGTAGATATTAAAATAAAATGATGGAAGTAGGTTAAAAAGCATACTTTTTAAATTACTGCTGTTACCTTTTTGTTCCTTCTTTCAAAGTAAAAATGTAACTAACATTAAGTACACAGTGCTATCCAAGTCCATTAATCGATAAAGATTGAAGTTATTTTATGTGTGATAGTGTTTCCATATCTTGTTTTAAAAAAATCAGTGTCCAGATCTGAGGATTTGTTTGCTTTGAGGTATTTTTTTGTCATTTCCCAAATGTGATCCGTTGCCTTTGGACATTCCTAAACCCCTTCTATCTGAGGGTAATTAATTTTTCTTTCCCTTGTTTTCACAAGGTTTCTGAATTACCATTAACCTTTGAGATACTTTTCCTTAAAAAGTGAAGTTCTTACAAGTGGTTTAACTATGGAATTTCTTGCTGTACTGAATATATAAAAGTATGTTGAAATATAAATTTCTTGGGGAGGTTATTTTTAGTTGTGCATTTGAAAATGTTTGTATTTTCCTTTATATATGTATATTTTCCTAACAATCGTAACAGCACTGAAAGATAGACCAGGGTAAATAGCTGTGTAATAACTCAGGCTAGCTAGATGATCTGTCCTAAAATGTCACGGAAGTGATTGGCATGGAAATCCATGATTCCAATAATTTTGTATCGAATCAGAGTACTAGGCTAGTGGTTTTTTTTCTTTTCTCATCCCCTAGAATTTCTGGCGTATTTGTGGAGATGTAGCTAATTATCACTGGGGTGTGGTCTTATTTCTCACAGTAGTTAAGATATACCGGGATAGAGAGAAGGCATGATTTTTTTTTTTTTTTTGCCCTTTTAAGTATTAGAAGTAACTGTTGGAGCAAGTCCAAGTAGCAAGATAGTTTTCTGAGAAAGTGAATGGTTGAGAGGAGTTAGGTATTCTAATGTGATGAATTTGTAAGTTTGTTGAAGAGTGAGGACCATTTTAAGTATGGTGATAACTGACAACTTTAATTGCTTAAATCAAGGAGATGCATGGTTTTAAATGTTAATTACTGAAAGTCTGTTTATTAGGGTTGAACACAGTCACAGCATATTTGAATGGATTTGAATGTGGGGTTGGGGGGTTCTAATTTATTTCTTTTATCTGTTTTAATTTTTTATTTTTTGAGAGAAGTAATAGAGTTCAAGTTGTGTTCTTATTGGACAGCTTTTGATTAAAGCTTTGTGAACCTGTCTGACTTGCACTGTGTTTCTCAGTGGTCTTTTTTTATCGTCGCTTTTTTGTTAGCTACCCTCTCCAAACTCTTTTGAGGTGTTAATTGACCTTCTGTCTGCTCCCCAAGTTGTCTTCCATCTGGAGTCAAAGTACCGGGTGTTTTATTTCCTTTTTCTTTCTTTTTTTTCTCTTAAATTATATTTGCTTGATTCGTGTCCATCTTAATTATAAAAGTAAATTTTATTAGTGTTGTATTTTAAAAGTTCTGTAGAAAGCATTATTTACCAGAGCTTGTATCAAAGACATTTTCTGGGGTGTTTTCTTCAGATTGAAGCTCTTGGGGGTATTTAGAAGGATGAGATGATAGTCCTTAACGCCAGAATAGTTCAACATGGTTTACTTTTTCATTACCTGCTCACTGCTCAGTTTAACAGTCAAGGTCAAGAGTTGATGGGATTATGCAGATTAGGCAGTTCCTTTATCCACCTGTTCTCAATAGGTTCACTTGCTTCCAGCAGTTTTTCTAGCAGAGGTGGTGACTGTGCACAAGTCCTCTGCATCCTTCCACTGGGAAGCCTGCGAGCAAGATGCCTAAGCAAGGGTGAGAATGCATCACTGCCCACATCACCAAAGTCAGTCACAAGTGCCCTTCTAAAACGTGGTGCCTTTGTTTTTATTTTATTATCAGAATGTTTTATCTAACAGAGCCAATCCGTTTTAGGTAAGGATATGGTCTTAGTTCTATTCCTGTTAGTTCTGTGGCTAACTGGGCATGTTAACTAGTTTCTTATCTATCTCCTGGATGCATGTATAATCAATACTGAATTACTCTAACCTCTTTAAGGAGGTAAAGCTTGGAAGCTCGGGGTGGGGAAGGGTGAGCCAATAACCCTGCTCTGACTTGTGGGGAGTCCCTGAGCTAGGTGCTATGCAGGCTTCTAAACAGATGATGGTTAGTCTAGCGTCTTACACCGACTTCACGTTTACTTTCTGAAAGCCCTTTTGTTTCAGGGTGTTTTCCCATTTTTGTTTTTCAGAATTGTACAAAACAAAACGAAACCACAACCAGAGACTCCTTGATATGCTTACACTCCCATACCACATGTTCACGGTTTATTCAGAGCCTGGGGTTTCCATGGAGAGTCTCAGGGATAGCGTCTTTTTTTTTTGCCAGAAAAATCAGATATTTAACACACTGAAGAAACCGTTCTGCATTATGAGACTTTACATAATGTGAAAGCTGGCATAGCTCAGAGATCTGTTTCTGTTGCTTTAATCTAAACAGCCCCATTTGTGTTTTTATTGTGTTTTTCATTTGGTGTGTTTTTTTTTTTTTTTTTTTTTTTAATGTATTGGACTATGTTTGAAAAAGTTCTCTTGATAAAATTTAGTTTAAAATTCACTATTGTCTGGGCTTCCCTGGTGGTCCAGTGGGTAAAGACTCTGCCTTGCAGTGCAAGGGGCACTGGTTCGATCCCTGGCCTGGGAAGATCCCACGTGCTGCGGAGCAGCTGGACCAGTGTGTCCAGTTACAAGCCAGCGCTCTGGAGTGCATGTGCCCAGAGCCAGTGCTCTGCAACGAAAGAGGTCACTGCAATAGGAGACCCACACATGCCAAAGAATAAAAAAGATCAATGAAAATAAATATAAATAAAAAAGAGGCATGTATTTATTCTTTTGTGGAATTTGTGAATAGGTCTTTTTTTTTTTTCTATTTGGGTGTGAGTGTTTTTTTTATTTTTTAAAATTTTTATTTATTTGCTTATTTTTGGCTGTTCTGGGTTTTCACTGCTGCTGCAGGCTCTTCTCTTGTTGCAGGGAGTGGGGGCCACTCTCTAGTTGAGGTGAGCAGGCTTCTTGTTGCGGGGACTTCTCTTGTTGTGGAACTTGGGGTCTAGGGCACATGGGCTTCAATAGTTGCAGCTCCGAGGCTCTAGAGCACAGGCTCTGTAGTTGTGTCTCACAGGCTTAGTTGCTCTGCAGCGTGTGGGATCTTTCCAGATTAGGGATCGAACCCATGTCTCCTGCATTGGAGGCAAACCCTTCACCACTGAGCTACCAGCAAAGCCCCCGTGTAAGTGTTCTGTCATTATTGCATATAGGAATATTTACTTTAATATCCTTGTGTAAAATGTGACAGGCCTTTCTCAGTTCCCTAGTTTTGAAATATTTTATCAGTTAAATATAGAAACCAATACAACATTGTAAAGCAGTTTTCCTCCAATTAAGGAATAAAGAGAAGAAATGTAAAGATTTGGGATCCACCAGAACATGTGAGAACAGTCCAGAACTGATCTTCCTGAAAGCACTCTGGTATTATAATTTCTGTATCTGTTCTGCTGTGCTGACCTGCGTTCTGGAGCTGAGGGACAGGACCATTTTATTTGTCTTCCAAGTGCCTGAGGGATCCCACACATTCCAACCTAGGAAAGGCAGCCCTTAAAGGCAGTTTCTTCCATTTGAATCACCCCTGGGTGGCCCAGTGATCAAGAACCTCCCTGCCAATGCAGGACACTCAAGAGACGCAGGTTCCATCCCTGCCTTGGGAAGATCCCTGGAGAGGAAACCCACCCCAGCATTTTTTCCTGGAGAATTCCATGGACGGAGAAGCCTGGTGGGTTACAGTCCATGGGGTCACAGAGTTTGACAGGACGGAAGCAACTTAGGAGGCACGAGGATTCTGAACTTGCTGCACCTTTCCCGCAGTGCTCCTGGGTGTGATTAGGAGCTACAGGGCAATAATCATGATCAAGGGCTGTTTCTGGTGTATCTCCACTGTCGCTGAGAGTTTAGAACGCAAATCTCTTACCCTTTCTAGCGTGAGTACCTCGTCATTTTCAAGAAAATTGTGTCACATTTGTAGAATGTTTCATGGTGTAGTGCAGTAATTGTTAGTAAGCAGTAATCAGTGAAAGAAGGGCGTTTGTTTACCAGTCAAGGTCATAAGGAAATTTCATCGCATTTCTCTTTGCTCTGATGTCTTCTCATTGTTTTGTCTTAAGAAATCTCTTTGTCAGGGAGATTATCAATATTTTTACTGAAGTTGAAGCAGTTACTGAAGCCTTATTAGCATTTAGTTCAAGTTGAGTGGTATTTTTGTGTTTTTAATTGTTTTAATTTGAAATTATTTGCAGTAACCCATGTCTCCTGCATTGGAGGCAAACCCTTCACCACTGAGCTACCAGCAAAGCCCCCGTGTAAGTGTTCTGTCATTATTGCATATAGGAATATTTACTTTAATATCCTTGTGTAAAATGTGACAGGCCTTTCTCAGTTCCCTAGTTTTGAAATATTTTATCAGTTAAATATAGAAACCAATACAACATTGTAAAGCAGTTTTCCTCCAATTAAGGAATAAAGAGAAGAAATGTAAAGATTTGGGATCCACCAGAACATGTGAGAACAGTCCAGAACTGATCTTCCTGAAAGCACTCTGGTATTATAATTTCTGTATCTGTTCTGCTGTGCTGACCTGCGTTCTGGAGCTGAGGGACAGGACCATTTTATTTGTCTTCCAAGTGCCTGAGGGATCCCACACATTCCAACCTAGGAAAGGCAGCCCTTAAAGGCAGTTTCTTCCATTTGAATCACCCCTGGGTGGCCCAGTGATCAAGAACCTCCCTGCCAATGCAGGACACTCAAGAGACGCAGGTTCCATCCCTGCCTTGGGAAGATCCCTGGAGAGGGAAACCCACCCCAGCATTTTTGCCTGGAGAATTCCATGGACGGAGAAGCCTGGTGGGTTACAGTCCATGGGGTCACAGAGTTTGACAGGACGGAAGCAACTTAGGAGGCACGCAGGGGATTCTGAACTTGCTGCACCTTTCCCGCAGTGCTCCTGGGTGTGATTAGGAGCTACAGGGCAATAATCATGATCAAGGGCTGTTTCTGGTGTATCTCCACTGTCGCTGAGAGTTTAGAACGCAAATCTCTTACCCTTTCTAGCGTGAGTACCTCGTCATTTTCAAGAAAATTGTGTCACATTTGTAGAATGTTTCATGGTGTAGTGCAGTAATTGTTAGTAAGCAGTAATCAGTGAAAGAAGGGCGTTTGTTTACCAGTCAAGGTCATAAGGAAATTTCATCGCATTTCTCTTTGCTCTGATGTCTTCTCATTGTTTTGTCTTAAGAAATCTCTTTGTCAGGGAGATTATCAATATTTTTACTGAAGTTGAAGCAGTTACTGAAGCCTTATTAGCATTTAGTTCAAGTTGAGTGGTATTTTTGTGTTTTTAATTGTTTTATTTAAATTATGTTAAATTATTTGCAGTAAGATGAATGAAATGCTAGCTCTTTTGATGCTGTACTGGATGATTTACAAGTCAGAGAACTCATAAATGGTGATATAAAAGCATAATTTAATAGATGGAAATCGCATTTAAATGCACTAGAGTATTTTTCTTAGATTAACCCTGGATACATATACTAGCATAGGGAAGGCTGAGTCAGAGTTGAGAAGTTTGGTTAGCTGTGTCTGCGTCAGCCACATGTTACTAAGGTGTTCTGTTGGTTTAAAATGTAGTTTGGACAGTTAGGTAATAATACCTCCATGCCATTGAGTTGAATATTTTTTTTGTGTTAAGCCTTTATATCTTACATTTGGGTAGACACTAAAGATGATTTGTAGAATAGATCTGTTTTGGCTTTTATCATTACCTACTAACACATTCGTGATGGAGTTTAAAGGTACACGTTTATTTTAGACAACAGAGGTTAAAAATCAGTTTAAAAATTTTATGGAGATTGTTGAAAACCAGTACAATTTACTATAAAGTTTAGTATTTCATTCGCATGACTGGAATAGCACTTCTTGTCACGAGAGCCGAAGTGTTGCGAGCACCCACCGCTGGAGTGCATGTCAGCGTCTTGGGATTGCCAGAGGCTGTGGTGCCAGAGATGACCTCAGCAGATTGCCTGTGAATTTCCTCTAGCTTTATTTTATGTTTAGACCCACATTTATGCTATTTCCAGAAATGATGTCGTCTCAAATTGCTACCCCACCATAAAGGAGAAAGTGTAAAAAAACAAAAGCCCACTGTTTTATCAGGCACACATCTAATCGGTTTACGTGTGTTGACTCATGTGGTGTTGGGAACAGCAGAAGGTAGAGCCGCTTATTCCTGTTTGGCAGATACGGAAACTGAAGCACAGAGACAGTGATTGATTTCCTCAGGACTGTGTGGTTAACGCATGGTGGAACTCGGACTGTAACCTGAGAGTGGTCTGAAGGACCAAGCATGATTCCTCATTTATTATTTCTTTGAAGGACAAAATCCCACTTCTTTGTTACTAGTTTAGGCAATAATGTAAACCTTTAGGGGGAAACAGTCTTGGGTAGAGTTTTGTGAGCAATTATAATTTAAAACGTTGTCCCATACTCTTAACCTTTTCTAACTAAACTTACATGTTTTTCCCCTAAACCTACAGGAATATCGAAAACAGAAAAAAAAGTGAAACTGGAAGAAAAAAGCTCAACTGCATTTGGTATGAACAGAAAGTAATCTTTAAGCAAAAGATTGTAGATGGCTTGGCAGTGAGGGGACATAGTCTGTCCTTACTTTTACCTGTTAGTGCTTCTTTAGGTGTAAGTGATGCTCTGTTCTAGTGTTTATTAGTATTATTCACCCCCAGACATGTGCTTTCTTCTTACATACCTTGTAGTAGTATATGTATTTTTTTTTCCAGGGGGCCTAAGACTTTCTCTTAGAACTTGATGTTTTTTAACATCTTTAAAATTATGACTATTTAAAGATAAGCTACCATTTAGTACTGTTGATACTTAGAGAATGGATGATTAAAAGTATCTTTTTTTTTTCCCCAGCCTTTTTTTTACTTTTTTTATAAAAAGTTACTAAATTTTTTGCTGTCTTCTCTGTCTTCTGCGCTATATAGTAACTGTGAGTTTTGCAATAATGGGTAACAATCTTAAATATCCTACAAATATCCCTGGAGCTTGAATTACTGAAAGTTGGCTCGATATGGTTGATAGTGGTAGAATAAACCTTTCTGAGTTGGAACAATAGCTGAATACATGTGTGAAATTAATTTTAAATATTCTAGGATACTGTTTTAACATCTGTCCTTTTTTTAAAAGTGCATATGATTGGGGAAAAGGAGTATTTTAAAATTTAAGACAAAATTTAGTTTAATGGGGTATGTTTTTCTTTCTTTGTGCTTTTGTCTTCATACTTACACATACTGGGAAAGTATTGAAAGACTGAAGGAATAATTTGTGGAATTGATTTAGTTTTTAATTTTTCCAAAAGTTTAAGTTTACTTTTTTTTTCTTTTTGATCTTCTGATATATTCTCTCATTAAGTCTTGTGTGGAAATGCTGAGTCTTCTCAGTTAGGTCTTTCTTAAGCTACAGCGTTTATTTCTTGCCACGTTAGGAAACTGAGTGACATTACTCATTTAAAGATGTTAACTGCTGTCTGTGTTAACTTTAAGGTGTCAGGAGTTGGGATTTCTCAACACTGCTAATGAAGATCCCCTCTTATAGCCCAGTAAGCTAATCAGAAGTTCCAGACTCATGACAGGAACAGTTTAATTGAATCCATCCACTCTGGGCAGGTGACTGGAATAGCTGATTAAAACATAAATGCTGCTTTTAGGTTAATGGCAAAGGAACAGCTCGGGATAGTCATGATTGCTAACTTACTCACATTTGTCGTTTAGGTAAGAGAAAAGAGAAGGATAAGGAAAGAAAAGAGAAGAGGGACAAAGATCACTACAAACCAAAGCAGAAGAAGAAGAAGAAAAAGAAAAAGAAATCTAAGCAGCATGGTAAGTACAGTCCTGCCTCAGTATCTGGGGGGATTGGTTCCCAGCAGTTACCAAAATCCACAGGTGTTCAAGTCTCTTAACGTGTAGTGGCATGGTGTAGTCAGCCCTTCATACCTGGGGGCTCCACATCTGTGCAA
This sequence comes from Tragulus kanchil, assembly GCA_022376925.1. Classification (NCBI taxonomy): domain Eukaryota; kingdom Metazoa; phylum Chordata; class Mammalia; order Artiodactyla; family Tragulidae; genus Tragulus; species Tragulus kanchil. Next base: position 8,573,718 of record JAIOJX010000002.1, on the reverse strand, counting down.
ATAAGAATCGATCTGCACTTGGTTAAATTCACAGTTGAAAACCTGTGGGTACTGATTATGCACTAAAATGGTGATTCTCATTTTTAAATATTCTAAGGTGGCTTCAGCTTTCTTCTTTGACCAAAATGGAGTAGGACAGTCTTCTCGTGGTCTTGAGAGCTGAGCAGTTCCTGTAGTAGCCTTCCTTTGTCTCATTCATTTTGAAAATAGGCAGCTCTGTTTTACTACAATCCATAAGTTAAATGGTCTGTTAATTGATAATTGCAGTGACTAGAGTCTTCATTGCCGTGATTATAGTGGACTAGATACCCCATGGAGAAGGACATGGGAGCCCACTCCAGTACTCTTACCTGGAAAATCCATGGACAGAGGAGCCTGGCGGGCTGCAGTCCATGGGGTCACACAGAATTGGACACAGCTGAAGTGACTAAGCTGCAGCAGCAGCAGATACCCTGACCAAGCAGCCCTCTGTGTACTGTGAGGAATTACTCTCAGTCCAGAATTGTATCATGTCTTGAATTAGCTTTCAAGAATGAGAGTCTTTTTAGAAAAACTGGGGGAAAAAAAATTACGTTTCTAACAGCAGCTTGTCACTAAATAGTCATTAGAGCATAGATCATTTCTGGAAGTAGGAGGTTACCATTTAGCGATAAAGGTTGAACTCACTTTCTGTCTTTGTGAATTTTATCATTGAGTACCATCATCATGTCTTCCTTAGTAACTGATACATTAACAAAACCCCAAAGTGTCTGTAAGGCCCATGAGAATGATGGCAGATGCATAGTTGATCTGATGGCTAGGACACTGAACTCAGTGTTTTCAGATAGCCTCAAACCTTTATTAAAATCGACTGTGGGATGCAGCTTTGAGCAAACCTCAACACCTTATAAGGGCTTCCCTGGTGGCTTAGACAGTAAAGAATCTGCCTGCAATGCAGGAGACCCCAGTTCAATCCCTGAGTCGGGAAGATCCCCTGAAGAAGGGAATGGTTACCCACTCCAGTATTCTTGCCTGAAGAGTTAACTAGAATCAATATTGAAAAGATAAAAAGCGCCATATGTTTAGAAATCAAGCAAAATATTTTAAAATAATTAATCGATGAAAGAACAGTACCACAGGGGAAGGTAAATAAGATCTTAAAAACCTGAAAGGCGATGAAGATCCTGTAATGTATCAGAACTTGAAAAATGTAGTTAAAATGGCATTTATATGAAGAATATGTGTGGCCATACATGGTTATATTGGAAGAGAAGGCTGAAAGTCAGCTAAGCCTCCAGCTTAAGAAGTTAGAAAAGATTAAGCTCAAAAAGGTAGAAATAAACATGAATAATAAACATATGAGCAGAAATTAGTGAATTAAAAAAAAATGCTAGGAAGAAAGGAAATAAAAACATCCCCAGATTAAATGCTGACACCTAATTCTGGACTTCTGATGCCCAGAACTGAGAATAAATTTTTGTTGTTTCTGTCTACCTAGTTGGTAGTAATTTATTGGGGAAGCCCTAGGAAACCAGTACAGCTCCAAATTCACTCTGTTATTGTTGTTGTTGAGTTGTGGAGTCATGTCCAGCTCTTGTAGGACCTCATGGATGGTAGCCCACCAAGCTCCTCTGTCCATGGAATTTCCCAGGCAAGAATACTGCAGTGGGTTGCCATTTCCTCATTTTAAATGCAAAAAGCCTAAATAAAGGGGAGATAATTCATGTTCATGGAGTAGTAGATTACTGTTGAAAAGATACCTCTTCAAATAAACCTATAGGATTATTGCTGATTCTGAATTTAATGGGGAAGAGAAAAGAGCCACAAGCATAATGTAGTCATGCTTGAAAAAGAATAAGGGGAGTTAGTATTCAGTTACAGTTATTAAAGCAGGGAGGTATTTTGAAGGAATAGTTGTATTAAGAATAGGATAATCCAAAGCACATCCATACATATTTCAAAGCTTGGTTTATTCAGAGCTGGCATCTTATAAGGGCTTCCTGGTGGCTTAGACAGTAAAGAATCTGCCTGCAATGCAGGAGACCCGGGTTCAATCCCTGAGTCAGGAAGATGCCCTGGAGAATGGAATGGTAACCCACACCAATATTCTTGCCTGAAGAGGTAACTAGAATCAATATTGAAAAGATAAAAGCGCCATATGTTTAGAAATCAAGCAAAATATTTTAAAATAATTAATCGATGAAAGAACAGTACCACAGGGGAAGGTAAATAAGATCTTAAAAACCTGAAAGGCGATGAAGATCCTGTAATGTATCAGAACTTGAAAAATGTAGTTAAAATGGCATTTATATGAAGAATATGTGTGGCCATACATGGTTATATTGGAAGAGAAGGCTGAAAGTCAGCTAAGCCTCCAGCTTAAGAAGTTAGAAAAGATTAAGCTCAAAAAGGTAGAAATAAACATGAATAATAAACATATGAGCAGAAATTAGTAAATTTAAAAAAAAAATGCTAGGAAGAAAGGAAATAAAAACATCCCCAGATTAAATGCTGACACCTAATTCTGGACTTCTGATGCCCAGAACTGAGAATAAATTTTTGTTGTTTCTGTCTACCTAGTTGGTAGTAATTTATTGGGGAAGCCCTAGGAAACCAGTACAGCTCCAAATTCACTCTGTTATTGTTGTTGTTGAGTTGTGGAGTCATGTCCAGCTCTTGTAGGACCTCATGGATGGTAGCCCACCAAGCTCCTCTGTCCATGGAATTTCCCAGGCAAGAATACTGCAGTGGGTTGCCATTTCCTCATTTTAAATGCAAAAAGCCTAAATAAAGGGGAGATAATTCATGTTCATGGAGTAGTAGATTACTGTTGAAAAGATACCTCTTCAAATAAACCTATAGGATTATTGCTGATTCTGAATTTAATGGGGAAGAGAAAAGAGCCACAAGCATAATGTAGTCATGCTTGAAAAAGAATAAGGGGAGTTAGTATTCAGTTACAGTTATTAAAGCAGGGAGGTATTTTGAAGGAATAGTTGTATTAAGAATAGGATAATCCAAAGCACATCCATACATATTTCAAAGCTTGGTTTATTCAGAGCTGGCATCTTAGTTTAGCAAGTCTGGGATGAACTTTTCAGTAGCTGGTACTAGAACACTTGATAATCCATATGGAGACAAAAAACGAAACTGGACTTCTACCTTACTCCATACACCGAAGTAACTTCCAGGTTGATGAAAGACTTCCTGTGTGAAAGACAAAGCTGTAGCAGTCTGAAAGTATAGGCAGTCATTTTTGTGATCCTCGGACAGCGATTTCTAAATGCAAAACACTAACCCAAAAAGGAAAGATTGAAAATGTGACTAGACTGAACTGAAGACTGGCTAGTCCGCAGCATTATGAAGAGAGTGAAGAGACAGCACAGATACCTGACAGAGCATTCGTGTGGAGAATATACTTCAGGCCCTTACAGTTCAGAAAGTAAAAGAAACCCCAGTGCGAAAATGGATGAAAGATTTTAGCAGGTATTCCGTTGAAGTGGAAACCTAAAAATGGTAAAATGATTATTTAACACAGTGCTCACTCTTAGGCGAAGCTGCATAATGCAGTTTTCAGAACCTAGTGAAGTCTCTTTCCTGTCTGCTACCTGGGCAGCAGTGACAAGGCGGGTGGTAGCAGGTGTGGCTGGGGAGGTGGAGATGGTGGTGCAGTGGCCAGGGGCAAGCCGCGATGCTTTCCTGATGAAAGCAGAGGTGGCCTCAGATTCCTGCCCAGACTTGCAGCCCGTCAGGAGGGAGTGCACAGGAATGTTCACGGCAGTGCTGGCGTGGGCCCAGGGGTCCGCCTGTCCTGCGGAGCCCATGTCACTGTGCGGATAAGTGGACCGTACCCGCTGAGGTCTGTAAACAGAATGGGTAAGCTGAGAGATCAAGTCTCAGAGGAAAGCCTGTATAGTAACATGATTTCATTTATGTAGAGGTCCAAATGTTATAAAACTGAACAGTATATTTTTTAGATTCAAATATATAAGACAGGAGCATAAAGCAAAGCCAGAGAGTGATGAATAGAACTTCAGGATTAGTGATCACCTCTGAGGTGGAGACAGGGCTTTGCAGTTTACATTGGAAGTAGCACAAAGGAGCCTTCAGAAGTGACAGTGATACTCTCTTAAAGTGCATGGTGGGTGCCCAGGTGTTTTGTAGTATTTACCTGCTTTATGTCATGTCTGTGTTTTCCCCCATATTCATCAAATCCTTAAACCAGTTTTAAAAACTATGATGCCAATGAGATACTTTCAGAATTGGTAATCATTGTTTGTAAATTCTTGAAGTTTTAATTCTCTATCTCTAGGCCAAAAATAGCATCTGATCTTCCCCCAGGATATGAAGTTTCTACATTCTCTGCCTCTAAAGTAACTATGAAGATATGGGATCAAAATGGCCTTGGAAAACTTGAAGCCACACCCCAGACACTTTGCGTCGCTCCTCAGCTCTTCTCCCCGGCCCCACCCCTTCACGGATAGCTCTGTGGAAGCTGAGCTGGTGAGAACTGAAAGTTAGGAAACCCTGGAGTTCTGTAAACAGAAACCAGGAACCGCAGATTCCTGTTTAGTGACTGCCCTCCCGTGATGATGGATCAGAATGCACAAGTGATGAGTCAACACTGCAGGCCAGTTGTCAGATGGACCAGCTGAGTCCAGGCGGAGGGCATTTGACTGCCTTAGGTAGTTTTCAGAACCTAGTGAAGTCTCTTTCCTGTCTGCTACCTGGGCAGCAGTGACAAGGCGGGTGGTAGCAGGTGTGGCTGGGGAGGTGGAGATGGTGGTGCAGTGGCCAGGGGCAAGCCGCGATGCTTTCCTGATGAAAGCAGAGGTGGCCTCAGATTCCTGCCCAGACTTGCAGCCCGTCAGGAGGGAGTGCACAGGAATGTTCACGGCAGTGCTGGCGTGGGCCCAGGGGTCCGCCTGTCCTGCGGAGCCCATGTCACTGTGCGGATAAGTGGACCGTACCCGCTGAGGTCTGTAAACAGAATGGGTAAGCTGAGAGATCAAGTCTCAGAGGAAAGCCTGTATAGTAACATGATTTCATTTATGTAGAGGTCCAAATGTTATAAAACTGAACAGTATATTTTTTAGATTCAAATATATAAGACAGGAGCATAAAGCAAAGCCAGAGAGTGATGAATAGAACTTCAGGATTAGTGATCACCTCTGAGGTGGAGACAGGGCTTTGCAGTTTACATTGGAAGTAGCACAAAGGAGCCTTCAGAAGTGACAGTGATACTCTCTTAAAGTGCATGGTGGGTGCCCAGGTGTTTTGTAGTATTTACCTGCTTTATGTCATGTCTGTGTTTTCCCCCATATTCATCAAATCCTTAAACCAGTTTTAAAAACTATGATGCCAATGAGATACTTTCAGAATTGGTAATCATTGTTTGTAAATTCTTGAAGTTTTAATTCTCTATCTCTAGGCCAAAAATAGCATCTGATCTTCCCCCAGGATATGAAGTTTCTACATTCTCTGCCTCTAAAGTAACTATGAAGATATGGGATCAAAATGGCCTTGGAAAACTTGAAGCCACACCCCAGACACTTTGCGTCGCTCCTCAGCTCTTCTCCCCGGCCCCACCCCTTCACGGATAGCTCTGTGGAAGCTGAGCTGGTGAGAACTGAAAGTTAGGAAACCCTGGAGTTCTGTAAACAGAAACCAGGAACCGCAGATTCCTGTTTAGTGACTGCCCTCCCGTGATGATGGATCAGAATGCACAAGTGATGAGCGTCAACACTGCAGGCCAGTTGTCAGATGGACCAGCTGAGTCCAGGCGGAGGGCATTTGACTGCCTTAGGTAGTCCTTCGACTGGCGTCAGGGCAGGCAGGGCCAAGGTTTTTAAGTCACCTCATGTCACACCACAGGCCTCTTCCAGTCCTTTGTAGCAGATGCAGAATCTTAGGTCCCAAAGCACTTGTGAAAGTGGAAAAAGCCCACAGGGAGGGGCTGATGGCGAGTAAAGCAAGAAGTGGGCTGGATTGGTGGCATAGTGAGGCACTGTGACGGCAAGGGAGAACGCAGGAGGTGATAGCGCAAAGCAAGGAGAATGATTAGAATGACTGAGTCTTAGACAAGTGCCTAGAAAATTTGCATCTCAGGCTTGTAGCCCACGATGACCCCGCAGCAGCACTGTTTATAAGGAGCCATAGGTCTTCCCCAATGGCTCAGCAGGTAAAAAATTCCACTGGAGGTACAGGAGATAACAGGAGAGATGGGTTTGATCCCTGGGTTGGGAAGATCCCTTGGAAGAGGAAATGGCAGCCCACTTCCATATTCTTGCCTGGAGAAAATTCCACGGACAAAGGAGCCTGGTGGGCTGTGGGGTTTCAAAGAGTCAGATACAACTGAGCGACTGAACGCATATTAAAGGAATATAATTTTAAAAAACATTGTGTGTTTTTTAATTAAAAAGAACTTCGTATCTTTTAATTTGAAAATCAGATCTATAAATGAAAATCTTAACTTTGAGAAGCCCTATGGCTTTTGAGTCCTATAAAGACTGACGATGCAGAAGCGTTGTTTTTTGTACACAGCAGGTGGCAGGCCGGGTAATCACCAGCATCTTTGCCATTAATTACTACATTTGAGGAGAATTTATTCTGGGCTATTTACATTCGTCTTGGAAGTGACACTTTTCCCCAGGTGATTAAATTAGAAGAGTGTTCTTTAAACTGGAAATAGGGGTTTTAAATAACTTCAAAATTTTAAAGACATCTTAAATTTTAAAGAATTCACGTTATTACTACCTGCAGTTCCTAATGGAATATGTATTTTCGTCTGCAGTTGCATCAAGGAGTTTAAAAAATTCTTTTCACCACTCCGCGATTTTGCATATCCTGCTGGTATGTGTTACGTACCAAATACTAAACATCTTAGAAATACTAGTTCATTTAATACCCATAGTAACCTTTCATGATGGACCCTGCATCTCCATTCTGTAAACAGTTAACTAAAGCAGAGAGACAAAAGAGAGTTGTCAAAGATCACATGGCTAGTAAGTAGAGAAAAGCAGATTGAAACCCAGGCAATCTGGCTTCTGAGTCTTAAATTTTCATTTTCACACTGTGTTGTTAATTTTAATCTCTTTGCCTTAAAGATTGTTCAGTAGGTTATGTATTCTTCCTTTCTTGTGTCTGTTGATATACTGAGTCCTTGGTAGTTACCTGTTAGTTTAAATGAAGTTACGGAAGGTCGTAGTTGAGTTGAGTGGTTCTGGTTCCTTATAATTATTCTGTACAGCTGTGGGTTGACGTTTGATTACCAGACTTAGTTTATATAGTGTACAGCTAACATTGTGTTCAGTCCATGTGTGTGATAACTTGCCTCACTGAGATTTTGAGTGGCATCTTTGCCAGTCTTTAGTTTTCTTATCTTGAGCAAATTGCTTCATCTCTTTGTCTTTTATGTGTCTTTAAATATGGGAAAACTGAAGGCGTACAGAGGTTTAAAAGACCTAGAATGAGAAAGTCAAAGAGAAACAAATAAAACCAGAGATTCCCTTCCTGGTGCTTGTAGGCAAGCATGTGTCTTGGGAGTGGGAAGAAGCCTGTGTCGGTACGTCAGTGCCTGCCAGGGAAGGTGTAATGGGGCCTGTGTGTGGCCAGAGTCGGGCAGGGTAGTGCTGTGTGGTGAAGCTTTAGGCAGAAAATGCTATTTGCTCTAAGCCTGAAACACAGCAGTAGAGGTCTATCGCAGTAGCCAATTATGGCTGTTACGGGCATGGGAGTGGGGAATACAGGTGGGTGTAGAATGCCAGGAAAGCTTGTTCAGTTGCTAATGCACTATGAAGAGATTAAATGTCAGCCGTGCTTTATTTTGAACGCCGAATTGAGATGGCTCCCCTTATTTTTATACTTAGCCAGTACCGTCATGTTGGCTGAGAGGGTGTTAGAATTCTTTTCACCACTCCGCGATTTTGCATATCCTGCTGGTATGTGTTACGTACCAAATACTAAACATCTTAGAAATACTAGTTCATTTAATACCCATAGTAACCTTTCATGATGGACCCTGCATCTCCATTCTGTAAACAGTTAACTAAAGCAGAGAGACAAAAGAGAGTTGTCAAAGATCACATGGCTAGTAAGTAGAGAAAAGCAGATTGAAACCCAGGCAATCTGGCTTCTGAGTCTTAAATTTTCATTTTCACACTGTGTTGTTAATTTTAATCTCTTTGCCTTAAAGATTGTTCAGTAGGTTATGTATTCTTCCTTTCTTGTGTCTGTTGATATACTGAGTCCTTGGTAGTTACCTGTTAGTTTAAATGAAGTTACGGAAGGTCGTAGTTGAGTTGAGTGGTTCTGGTTCCTTATAATTATTCTGTACAGCTGTGGGTTGACGTTTGATTACCAGACTTAGTTTATATAGTGTACAGCTAACATTGTGTTCAGTCCATGTGTGTGATAACTTGCCTCACTGAGATTTTGAGTGGCATCTTTGCCAGTCTTTAGTTTTCTTATCTTGAGCAAATTGCTTCATCTCTTTGTCTTTTATGTGTCTTTAAATATGGGAAAACTGAAGGCGTACAGAGGTTTAAAAGACCTAGAATGAGAAAGTCAAAGAGAAACAAATAAAACCAGAGATTCCCTTCCTGGTGCTTGTAGGCAAGCATGTGTCTTGGGAGTGGGAAGAAGCCTGTGTCGGTACGTCAGTGCCTGCCAGGGAAGGTGTAATGGGGCCTGTGTGTGGCCAGAGTCGGGCAGGGTAGTGCTGTGTGGTGAAGCTTTAGGCAGAAAATGCTATTTGCTCTAAGCCTGAAACACAGCAGTAGAGGTCTATCGCAGTAGCCAATTATGGCTGTTACGGGCATGGGAGTGGGGAATACAGGTGGGTGTAGAATGCCAGGAAAGCTTGTTCAGTTGCTAATGCACTATGAAGAGATTAAATGTCAGCCGTGCTTTATTTTGAACGCCGAATTGAGATGGCTCCCCTTATTTTTATACTTAGCCAGTACCGTCATGTTGGCTGAGAGGGTGTTAGAACGTGTCGTCAAGAAAGGGCAGCTCTTGAGAGCTGAGCGTGCAGGATCAGATCCTCATGGCAGCACTCAGAGCTTAGGTGACCTTCGGCACATTACGTAAACTCTGTAGATCTGAGCTTCCTCGTGTGGGAACTGGTGCTGGTGGTGTCTGCCGTGTAGATTCATTGTTGGCTGGCCCTGAGTGACCGCTGTGAAGTGCTGGGCTCAGTACCTGGCTAGCATTTCATAAACACCCTTCCCATGTTCACACCTGTGCTTGAGTCATGTGCTGACACTCTGCCGCTCCTGGGAGGCCCTGAGAGGTGGCCCTGGAGCCTGGCAGCATCAGCACCCGCTGGGAGCGTCCCCACTGCTGAACGACACAGGCGTGGGGCCGGGAAGTGGTTTTCACAAGCTTTCCAGTGTAGACACATCAGATGTTGAAATCCACCCACAGTGCTTTTATGGCTAAGTGTGAGGCTGCTGCAGTCAGGCTGTCTGGGCTTGAATACTGGCTTTGCCGTCAACAACTTTGTCTCCTTGGGCAACTTCCTCAGCCTCCTCTGCCTCTGTTTACTCACTTGTGTCACAGCACGGGCAGTGGCGGTGCCCTGCCCGAGGGCTGTGAGGATCGGAACAGTGGGCGCACAGGAGGCACTCAGGGTCACGTCGGCACCCAGAGACCTTCGATGCCCACTGCTGCTGTCGCTAATCTTACCCACTGGTGCCTCATAAACAGCCCACGTGGGTGATCTTAAGGTTCTGAAGGTCCTGAGTCCAAAATGGGTCTCACTTGGGCCAGAATCAGGGGTTAGGACTGCACTCCTCTCTGGGGGATCCGGGGAAGATGCTCGTTTCTTGCCTTTCCCAGATTCCACAGGCCGCCGCTCGTGTTCCTCCCCATCTCCAGAGCCAGCAGTGGCAGCCCAGGTCTGGTCTCACTCTCGTTTTCTCTGACACTGACTCTTTTGCCTCCCTCTTACTCTTTTAGGGACCTTATGATCACACTGGGCCAACCCAGATGATTCAGAATAATGTCTTATGTAAAGGTTTGCAGCCTCAATTTCCCCTTTACCAGGAGACCCAGCACTTCCATGGGTTCACATGACTGACACTCCCTACTCACTGGCATTGGACTGCTCTGGTAGTCATGGCTTCCCAGTCTCTATGATTCTTCAGCCTTTTCTGCCTCTCATTTATTCTCTGATCTGTGTACGTCCTTGACCTCCCACTCAGTTGAGGGAATAGAAGCCATCAGATGAACACCGGCTCGTCCCTTTTCCACCACATCTACGCACTTGACCTGAATGTACTGATCCTCTCCTTCGCGGCTGCCAAAATGGAGGGAATGCCTGTCTTTCTGCTCTTAGCTCCTGGCATGTCCCCCCTTTGCCCCACCACCACATGTTTAGACTTGTATGGACAGCATGTAGGGTCCTTCTTTAAAACCCTCCTCTGAACCTACACTCTGTCCCTGGTTTCTCAACCTCCCATCCACGCGTCTGCTCCAGTCAGAGCCCTGGTTTCAGCTCCTAGTGGTTCAGGCAGAAACCTGGAAGTCGCCCGGGATGGCGGCGTCACAGCCCTCCACCTGCAGGCTGCAGAGCACCGTGCGCCGCCTCCGCCGCCCTCCTCCAGCCTGGGCTGCCGGCATTTCCTGGTCTGTGCCGCTGCCTCTGGCCTGCGTCCCCAGCGGCACTTGACGAGTGTCGCACCCTGGTCCTCCTTACAAACGTTGACTTTTGTTGCTTTTAGGATTAAACTTAAAAAAGAAATCTTTAATGTGATCTGATTCCTGTCACTCTGACTTCATTTCTTACCTCCTTCCCTCCCTGTGCTCCCACCGTGGGCTCGTCCCCTCGGTCAGATGCGCTGGGTGTTCTGCCTGGTGGCTGCCCCACGTGCCGAGACTCACACCCTCTCTAGTATTTGCCCCCGACCCCACCCCACTTGGCCCACCCGTCTGCATGACTCATCCTAAACTAAGGAAGACAGACTTTGACTAATTTCTTTCTGGACCATTTAATGTAGTTCAGAGGTTTTCCTGCTGAAGAATTTATCGATGGAATTATCGCTGTGATAATGGACATGCTAAACATCATGAGAACCTCTTTACCCAAGAAAAAAAAAAAAGCAGTTAATTTCCATCTTCCACCACTTTACTGCAGACGTAGCTGTGATTATAATGAAGAAAAACGTAGCTATAATCCTTTTTCACTTCCAGACTACTTAATAAGAGTTTGTGGGTGCCAGTTAGAGCCTGGTGCTTGCTCCTTGCTGTGTAGTTATCTACATACCACCCCGGCGGGTGTTGCCCGGTCATTGCTCAAGCTGGTTCATCAGATGCATGATGATCCAGCTTCCCGTGGACGGGAGAAGAAAGTGACGGCATGCTGACTTATGTGTCGTGAATCGTGACCGTCTCATTATTTTTACAGTGGCTCTTCTTGGTTACTTGACACGTTGTTAATCTCTCTCTATGTGTCTTATGTTGCAGACTGTTCAGACTATGAAGACAGTTGCCTAGAATTTTTGGAAAGGTGCTCTTCTCCACTAACTCGATCTTCTGGGAGTTCTCTGGCTCTGCGAAGCATGTTTACGGAGAAAAATACAGCCTATCAGTACCCAAGGGCAATCTTGTCAGTTGACCTTAGTGGTGAAAGTATGTGTAACCATGTAATGCTTAAAACTAAAAAGTCTTAAGATTCTTAAATGTGGAACTGAGAACAAAGCATTCTTGATTGAGGCCTGTCTAAGCAGGGCACACCATTTAAAAACTTACTCCATAAACCAGTATGAGTATCTCAGTGTTAGAAATTTGACCTACTTTTTAATTTATGTGAATTAAAATGAATGTCGTAGGGCAGGTGGGGAGGAAATGGTTAGTGTCCACTAGGTACTGGTCTGCAGGTGCTTGTAGGTGTATCTTCATATTTTTCACAACCAGCTCATAGAATCGATATTGTTACCCACACAACATAACCGAGCGGAGGCTTCTAGGTTAAGTTACTTGTGGGGCTAGTTAGCAGTAGAATTACAACTCAAACCAAGGTCTATCTTAACTCCTAAGAAAATGCTTTCTCTGCCAGATTTTCTATCCTCTTCTTAAAAAGGCACTTTGAATTCCTTATCACAGATATCTCTGTAACCAAAAGTCTGGAAATGTGATCAGGTCAGTAATTGGAGCTCATTCAGGAATTAGGTGTGCGGACAGAGAGCCTGTGCCAGATGGTGCCACAAGGCCTGGAGTGGGGGTCTCCCCGATTTTCCCTGTCCTTTCGCTGTCCTGGGAAGACTGCCTGTCTCTCCAGGCCTGGCACGGTGGAGGGGGAAGGACTCTTGCCTGCCGGTGTTCCAAGCAGTGGGAAGAGAGACTTTTAACTACAGACACTGATGGCGGGGGCTTAGACCAGAGCTCCAGCCCTGTGGGAACCGGAGTCAAGGAATGAAGGGGAAGGGATGGGGTTCTGTCCTGTGGGAGACCCCAGAACTGTGTATGGGAACCCTGTCTTCCCCCCGAGCGATCTGCACAGCAGATGCCAGGCCACGTGCTCTCTCTGGCCCCATTACCACCTGCTTTCTCCCAGGCCTGACCCTCTTCTGGCTCACAGCAGGGAAAACGTATTCTTCCCTTGACCCTAAAGTAAGCACGTAGCTCTTTGGAGATTATTTAAATCTAAAGAAAAAAGGCTGGGAGAGGGAGGATTAGGGGAAAAAAAGTCCATCCACTTTTCTAACAAATAGAAGTCCCCCTTTTTCCCCTTTTTGGGCCAGTGTTCTTAACCTCAGGTGTACATTATATTCATGGGTATGAGGCTAGAATAGCGGGTGTTTTAGGTTCTGCTCCAGGATCCTGGCGAGAGCCCTGGTAGCTGGGGTTGAAAATCTCGTTACGCCCATCCTGCGAGCCATCAGGGTCTGACGATTGCCTGTTTATATAGAGTGATAGAGAGTGGGAGGTGGACGAGCAGGTGGCCGGAGCTAGGCCACGTGAGGCGCTGCTGGAGCGTCTGCCCGCAGGCCCGCCGGCTCCCCGCTGCCCCTCCTGTGTTCCAGTGCTGAGAACGCTTTCCTGAGAAACTGGAGGTCTCAAATGTTAGCTTTTGTAAGCTGAAAGCTTTGGGCCTCTCCCAGAGAATCTCTGGTTTCTTGCAACTCAAACCAAGGTCTATCTTAACTCCTAAGAAAATGCTTTCTCTGCCAGATTTTCTATCCTCTTTTTAAAAAAGGCACTTTGAATTCCTTATCACAGATATCTCTGTAACCAAAAGTCTGGAAATGTGATCAGGTCAGTAATTGGAGCTCATTCAGGAATTAGGTGTGCGGACAGAGAGCCTGTGCCAGATGGTGCCACAAGGCCTGGAGTGGGGGTCTCCCCGATTTTCCCTGTCCTTTCGCTGTCCTGGGAAGACTGCCTGTCTCTCCAGGCCTGGCACGGTGGAGGGGGAAGGACTCTTGCCTGCCGGTGTTCCAAGCAGTGGGAAGAGAGACTTTTAACTACAGACACTGATGGCGGGGGCTTAGACCAGAGCTCCAGCCCTGTGGGAACCGGAGTCAAGGAATGAAGGGGAAGGGATGGGGTTCTGTCCTGTGGGAGACCCCAGAACTGTGTATGGGAACCCTGTCTTCCCCCCGAGCGATCTGCACAGCAGATGCCAGGCCACGTGCTCTCTCTGGCCCCATTACCACCTGCTTTCTCCCAGGCCTGACCCTCTTCTGGCTCACAGCAGGGAAAACGTATTCTTCCCTTGACCCTAAAGTAAGCACGTAGCTCTTTGGAGATTATTTAAATCTAAAGAAAAAAGGCTGGGAGAGGGAGGATTAGGGGAAAAAAAGTCCATCCACTTTTCTAACAAATAGAAGTCCCCTTTTCCCTTTTGGACCAGTGTTCTTAACCTCAGGTGTACATTATATTCATGGGTATGAGGCTAGAATAGCGGGTGTTTTAGGTTCTGCTCCAGGATCCTGGCGAGAGCCCTGGTAGCTGGGGTTGAAAATCTCGTTACGCCCATCCTGCGAGCCATCAGGGTCTGACGATTGCCTGTTTATATAGAGTGATAGAGAGTGGGAGGTGGACGAGCAGGTGGCCGGAGCTAGGCCACGTGAGGCGCTGCTGGAGCGTCTGCCCGCAGGCCCGCCGGCTCCCCGCTGCCCCTCCTGTGTTCCAGTGCTGAGAACGCTTTCCTGAGAAAAACTGGGGAGGTCCTCAAATGTTAGCTTTTGTAAGCTGGAAAGCTTTGGGCCTCTCCCAGAGAATCTCTGGTTTCTTGCAAGTCCCCAGGCGATGGTGACCCGGAGCGCAGTGCACACTCGGAGAGTGTCGTCTGGGAGACGGCAGGCACGGCTCGGGCAGCAGGGCATGGCCCTCAGCTGGAACTGTTCCAGGCCAGAGGGAGCCGTGTGAGAGAGCTTCTCTCACTTGACTGTCAGCCCTGTGACCGCTGACTTACCCTCCAGAATTCAGCCAAATACTGATTTGGTGCTTGCAAGTTGGTCAGGATACAAATTTGCCCTCTAACACCATAAAGCTTGGCTGTTTTGACCTTATGAACATATGTGAGATATACTCTAATTCCTTTCAAGGATAATAGTTTTTAAATTAAATTCATTACTAACTGTTAAACAGTTTCCATCCATTTTAGTACCATGTATGCGTGCAACAGTGTTTGAAACTGTTGATTGTATTCTAGTCTGCCATGTTGAAACACAAGCTTGTGTTCAGGAAAGCCCAAGAGAAAATCCAGATTTTGCATTTAAGTTAGCAAGATTATGAATAAGTGAAGTTTCTTACTACTCATATTGTTCATATTAGACATATTTTATAATAGCTAATTGGCTTAGCCCTTGCTCTTTGAATGTTTTCTTGTATTTTCCTACCGTCATTCTCATTTCTACTGACCTTGCTCTCTCCGGGATGTCCCAAGATCCTAAGGAGAAGAGAACATTTGTTTTTCTATAAAACATTAACTTCTCATAAATCAGAAAACATTCAAAAGCATTGAGTCAAGGAAAAAGGAGGCAAGATTAGAAACTGATGAGGAAACACTAAAGCATATGAAATATTTAAATATAAATAGCATGAATTGCTTAGTTTGAATTCAGGCAACTTGCATCTGGTCTGATTAAGTCTGAAAAGAAAGTTTTCTATCATGACTCCCTCTTCGAGGACCATTCTTTAGTGACTGTCATATCTATCAGACTTTTCCCTGAGCTTTGGCTAGGGGGCAGCTCCGGGACTCCTGATGTTCCAGGAAGGGGAGGTGAAGAAGCCGCAGGTGAGGGAGCGGTTGAGAACGCGACTGCCGGCGAGGGAGAGAGGCCAGCTCGCCCACTGTGCCAGAGACGGCTGGCCTCGCGGGGGCTCCAGGGCGTGCACGGGTCTCGTGCCACAGACTGTGGGGTGACTCGGTTTCCCTAGCATTTCTCCCCTACACTTGGCACACATTTGTCATCAGTTCTCTCCCTTTGTCATAGCTTAGTGTTTCCTTAGGTTTGCCTCCGTTACTTTTCCCCAGTAGCCTGAGCTAAACGGTAGTCTTTGACTCAATCCTGTTGTAAGAACAAACCTAAAGCCTAGCAGTTAAATAGAGCTGTGTATAGTGGTCATCTATAATTTGACTTCTGGGATAGCTTATTTTATTGAAGATTTTTATCAGCATGAAATTTAGAACATTTTAAAATTCCTTAGAGAACTCATCATCCCAGTTTTAAGAAATACTGGTGAAATCAGTCAAGAGCACGGACTCGAGGGTCAGGCAGTCCTGGTGCGCAGTCTGGCTGCATTGCCGAGCAGGCCATGTGTCTTATATTTAAAGCTGTTTGTACCGTACCTGGTGTTTATGAAGTGCAGTGTTAGTTGCTGTTCCTATTAAGAATCGTATGGTTTAGACCCCAGGCAAGCTCCTTTACCTCCATGAGGGGCTGTGTATCTGTATCGTGCATATAATAAAACCTCTTTCTAAGATCCATTGTTGTGAGGGTCAAAAGGGATAGTGTTTGTGTAAGCATTTGAAGACTGCACATTTTAATTATTAACACCCACCTTAGCCCTGACTTCTATAAGCACCTGGACTAGGGGATACTTTCTGAGTTGCTTGTAATAGCATTAACCTAAGATGTAAAATAATCATAGTTAACCTAGGCTTAAAAAATCATTTGTTCCTTTGTCTAGCAACATATACTCTGTTCCCATTCATCTGCCCTCCCTTTTTAAATACTTAACTAGCTTAGCTTCACTTCCCATAGTGCCTTTCTTTCTAGGAAGTGACAGAAACATGGAAAAAATGCTGACTGCACTCTTATGTATATTCTAGACTTGTCGGATATGGAATTCCTAGATGATTCCTCAACGGAGAGTTTGCTTCTCAGTGGGGATGAGTACAATCAGGACTTTGACTCCACCAATTTTGAGGAGTCTCAGGATGAAGATGACGCCCTGAATGAAATCGTGCGGTGCATTTGTGAGCTGGACGAGGAGAACGGCTTCATGATTCAGGTGACCTGTCTTCGCTTTACCTCCTGGAGCGAGTTGGTTCGGGGCTTGTCACGTTCGTGGGGGCCTCTGTGTTTCTTCTTTCCTCCCCGACCTTTGGAAGATGGAGGTTTCTAGCTTGTCATCATGTTTAGAGTACCAGTTGTAATGACTGTCAGATCTCATCTTCAAATGAAGCAGAGTTTTCTTTCCTAAAGATCTGTTTACTTTGAGGCCTTCAAGCTGAAATTCTTTTCAAGAGCTGCTGGGATGGCTAAGCATCCACATTGAAGGGTAGATCTTAGAATTCTTCTCCTGCTGGTCTGGAGCCTAGTGTTTAATAATTGGGTATCCAGTCACCCTTCAAAGGGCAGATACTGAAATGGGAAAGATTCCCCTATTGGAGATTAAGGAAAGCCTTGTTGGCTGCATTCCGGGGTTTATATTTAAAGCTGTTTGTACCTGGTGGTTATGAAGTGCAGTGTTAGTTGCTGTTCCTATTAAGAATCGTATGGTTTAGACCCCAGGCAAGCTCCTTTACCTCCATGAGGGGCTGTGTATCTGTATCGTGCATATAATAAAACCTCTTTCTAAGATCCATTGTTGTGAGGGTCAAAAGGGATAGTGTTTGTGTAAGCATTTGAAGACTGCACATTTTAATTATTAACACCCACCTTAGCCCTGACTTCTATAAGCACCTGGACTAGGGGATACTTTCTGAGTTGCTTGTAATAGCATTAACCTAAGATGTAAAATAATCATAGTTAACCTAGGCTTAAAAAATCATTTGTTCCTTTGTCTAGCAACATATACTCTGTTCCCATTCATCTGCCCTCCCTTTTTAAATACTTAACTAGCTTAGCTTCACTTCCCATAGTGCCTTTCTTTCTAGGAAGTGACAGAAACATGGAAAAAATGCTGACTGCACTCTTATGTATATTCTAGACTTGTCGGATATGGAATTCCTAGATGATTCCTCAACGGAGAGTTTGCTTCTCAGTGGGGATGAGTACAATCAGGACTTTGACTCCACCAATTTTGAGGAGTCTCAGGATGAAGATGACGCCCTGAATGAAATCGTGCGGTGCATTTGTGAGCTGGACGAGGAGAACGGCTTCATGATTCAGGTGACCTGTCTTCGCTTTACCTCCTGGAGCGAGTTGGTTCGGGGCTTGTCACGTTCGTGGGGGCCTCTGTGTTTCTTCTTTCCTCCCCGACCTTTGGAAGATGGAGGTTTCTAGCTTGTCATCATGTTTAGAGTACCAGTTGTAATGACTGTCAGATCTCATCTTCAAATGAAGCAGAGTTTTCTTTCCTAAAGATCTGTTTACTTTGAGGCCTTCAAGCTGAAATTCTTTTCAAGAGCTGCTGGGATGGCTAAGCATCCACATTGAAGGGTAGATCTTAGAATTCTTCTCCTGCTGGTCTGGAGCCTAGTGTTTAATAATTCGTGTTATCCAGTCACCCTTCAAAGGGCAGATACTGAAATGGGAAAGATTCCACCGTATTGGAGATTAAGGAAAGCCTTGTTGCCAGGATTACCATTTCACATTCCCTTTCCCTGAAGATAAGGCATATTTAAGATGGAAGGAAAGCATAATCCATATTTCGTGAGGACATTGGAAGATTTGGAGGTGTTCGTTCGAGAAACCCAGGAGGAGTAACTCCCCTTGCTCTTCTTTCCCCCTCTCCCGGGGTTTTCTCAGGGAAGGGCACTACCAGTGGACAGGTTTAGCCCACAAGTCTTACTTCAGGGACCTTGCCTCACACACTACAACCAGCTTGCCTTGTTTTTTTTTAATCTCTCCATTTAATAGGCTATTTTAAGTTTTAAGGATGTGAGAAGTAGATGGGATAAATAGTTCTGTGACTTTTTGTGATTAAGGCACATTGAAGGGGTGCCACGAGAGGAAGTTGTTGGAATCATTGACTTTCAAAAGCGAAACCCACAGTGAGTCATGACTCGCGTTTGTCCTGTGGGTTAAGCAGTGAGCTGGCCGCGGCCGCTGCAGGAGTCGGCCGGCTGCTGAGGAGGGCCCGTCTGCTCGCCCGGCGAGGGGCTAAAGCGCTTGTCTCCGCAGTGTGAAGAGTGCCTGTGCTGGCAGCACAGCGCGTGCATGGGGCTGCTGGAGGAGAGCATTCCGGACCAGTACCTCTGCTACGTCTGCCGGGACCCCCCGGGTAAGCCGTGCCGGCCCCGCGCGCCCTCAGATGCCTGTGCGTCCTGGTGACCGTGCCGCTGCGCGTCCGCTGCCTACGACCCCATGCCTTCCACGCCAGCTAGACTCTGCTTCCGAGTGGTTTTCGCTGTCTGCTACAGTTTTATTTCACATGTCAATTACTTAAATCAGGAGCTTACATTTATCAGCATAATTAATGCCTTACTGGAAGGACCGAGTTGTGGCTTTTTCCCAGAAAAGAACAAGCTCTTTATTTATTTATTTATTTATTTTTAATATGTATTATTTATTTATTTGGGGGGGGTTGGGGAGGGAGGGGGCGGGCCACTTCTGTTGGTCTTTCATTTGTCTATTTTCATCCATCTTTGTTCTTTGGCCCGTGTGGGCCTCCCATCACAGTGGCCTCTGTTGTCGCAGAGCACCGGCTCTGGGCACGTGTGCTCCAGAGCTCCGGCTCGGTAATTGGACACATCGGTCGAGCTGCTCCGCAGCACGTGGGATCTTCCCAGGCAGGGCTTGAACTGGCGCCCCTTGCACTGCGAGGTGGTGTCCTTACCCACTGGACCACCAGGGAAGCCCCAGAACGAGCTCTTTAGTATGCTCCTGTGTAGTGTCTTCTGAGTAGGTTAATGTATGGTGGTTTGAATGGAGTTCTAGTCTGAACTCAGGCTCCTCCTTGATGGAGTTTTGAACGAGGTCTGGGAGTGCCACGTGTCCACATAACGTTAGAGCAGGCGGGATGTCGGTGAGCACATCACCCCTCTGTGTTACTCAGGAGCAGGGGTGGCACTGGACATAGCAAGCCTTGTGTGTGAGGCCGATGCTAGACATTGAAGGGGTGCCACGAGAGGAAGTTGTTGGAATCATTGACTTTCAAAAGCGAAACCCACAGTGAGTCATGACTCGCGTTTGTCCTGTGGGTTAAGCAGTGAGCTGGCCGCGGCCGCTGCAGGAGTCGGCCGGCTGCTGAGGAGGGCCCGTCTGCTCGCCCGGCGAGGGGCTAAAGCGCTTGTCTCCGCAGTGTGAAGAGTGCCTGTGCTGGCAGCACAGCGCGTGCATGGGGCTGCTGGAGGAGAGCATTCCGGACCAGTACCTCTGCTACGTCTGCCGGGACCCCCCGGGTAAGCCGTGCCGGCCCCGCGCGCCCTCAGATGCCTGTGCGTCCTGGTGACCGTGCCGCTGCGCGTCCGCTGCCTACGACCCCATGCCTTCCACGCCAGCTAGACTCTGCTTCCGAGTGGTTTTCGCTGTCTGCTACAGTTTTATTTCACATGTCAATTACTTAAATCAGGAGCTTACATTTATCAGCATAATTAATGCCTTACTGGAAGGACCGAGTTGTGGCTTTTTCCCAGAAAAGAACAAGCTCTTTATTTATTTATTTATTTATTTTTAATATGTATTATTTATTTATTTGGGGCAGGTTGTGGAGGGAGGGGGCGGGCGGGCCACTTCTGTTGGTCTTTCATTTGTCTATTTTCATCCATCTTTGTTCTTTGGCCCGTGTGGGCCTCCCATCACAGTGGCCTCTGTTGTCGCAGAGCACCGGCTCTGGGCACGTGTGCTCCAGAGCTCCGGCTCGGTAATTGGACACATCGGTCGAGCTGCTCCGCAGCACGTGGGATCTTCCCAGGCAGGGCTTGAACTGGCGCCCCTTGCACTGCGAGGTGGTGTCCTTACCCACTGGACCACCAGGGAAGCCCCAGAACGAGCTCTTTAGTATGCTCCTGTGTAGTGTCTTCTGAGTAGGTTAATGTATGGTGGTTTGAATGGAGTTCTAGTCTGAACTCAGGCTCCTCCTTGATGGAGTTTTGAACGAGGTCTGGGAGTGCCACGTGTCCACATAACGTTAGAGCAGGCGGGATGTCGGTGAGCACATCACCCCTCTGTGTTACTCAGGAGCAGGGGTGGCACTGGACATAGCAAGCCTTGTGTGTGAGGCCGATGCTAGACCGGCAGCGCCAAGGGGAGCACCTGTGCCCCGGGGCTTGTGCCTCCCTCCCCGCAGAGGCTCTTGGAGCCACAGTGCTCTGCCTCTTGTGTGTACTTTAGCTCCGAGGCAGAACTCGTGTAGGCATCTCCAATAAGAGGCTGTTCCTTGTCCTCATGTCTATCAAAATAAATGGCATAAAGAAGCAGGAGAGTTACTTAAACCTACATGACTATAGTAGGCATTTGTTCATTCATTCATTCATCTAGCAGCATTTTTTAGATGTCTTCTGTTTGCCAGTCTCTTTGGCTAGAGGTGAGATGAGGTAAGATGAAGTAAGAGGTAACCATGCCTTCACCTTGCTCACAGTCTAGTAGGCGACACAGACATAGAAGCAACTAACAGTAATTGGGTGTAATCACTGCTGATAGTGTGGATATAGAATTACATCAAATTCTGTAGATACAGAGCTCTTTCAAGGAGGAGGGGTCCCTATTCTTTTAACAGGTGACCCATGTGTAAAACTAGAAAGCAGCACTCAGAGTTCCTCCGCCAGAGTTTCACACTGGCAGGTGTGCCCCAACAGTGACCCCATCCTTGTTTTTTTTTTTGGCCTCTTTTATTGATTTTTGTTTATTTATTTTAATCCATCTTTATTCCTTGGCCTATGTGGGCCACCCATTGCAGTGGCCTCTCTCACTCCAGAGCGCGGTCTCGTAATTGGACACACCGGTCCAGCTAGGGATCAAACCTGTGCCCCTTGCACTGCAAGGCAGGCTCTTTACCCACTGGACCACCAGAGAAGCCCGACCCCATCCTTGATGGAGTTTGCCCTTCTTACTGGGCAGGGACTCTTAGCAGGGCTGATTCCTCCCAGCACTGGTCGCTCGTCAAATTTTGAGTTAGGTCTTTGTCGTAGAGCTCGCCTTAGCTGCTGAGTGGTGTTAGCCGGGTGGCAGATGAAGGGAGGCCTGAGCAAGTGGGCTTCCTCACCATTTCAGTGTCAACTTCATTAACAGGGCAGAGATGGAGTGCAAAATACCGCTATGACAAGGACTGGTTGAATAATGGGAGGATGTGCGGGCTCTCCTTTTTAAAAGAAAATTACTCTCATCTCAATGCCAAAAAGATAGTTTCCACACACCACCTGCTTGCTGATGTCTATGGTGTTACGGAAGTCCTGCACGGGCTGCAGCTGAAGATTGGAATACTCAAGTAAGTGAAGGGCGGCCAAGGACAGGGCTCAGTCAGCTGTAAGTTTTAATTCAAGTTGAGTCCATTGTGTGTGTGTGTGTGTGTGTGTGTGTGTGTGTGTTTTAGTTTAATTAATTTTTCTTGGAGTCTAGGTGCTTTACTGTATTGTCCAGTTGGCTTTTTGCAGGTTCTTGTAGCAGTTTGGAAGACAGAATAGGTAATTGAACAAAGTTTAACCTAACAACCAAAGATCAGTAACTTTTTGGGATGAATGGCTGCTTTATGTCTTCAGCATGAAGAGAGTTGGGGCTGAGTCCCATGTCAGTACCCTCCACATACAAGAGGCACCGGTAACGAAGGGTTCCCTCTGTAATTTTACATTCTGAAACGTACTGTGCCATTAGACATGTTACTGGGGATTTCTCGGGCAGTCCAGTAGTGAAGACCTTGCCTTCCAGGTCAGGGGGCGTGGGTTCAGTCCCTACCACAGAGGAGCTGAGATCCCACATGCCTTGTGTTGGGAAACCAAAACATAAACCCGAAGCAATGTTATAACAGACTGAATAAAGACTAAAAATGGTCCACATCAAATAAAGTAAAAATCTAAACCAGTAGTAACAACAACAAAAAACTTACTACTGGATTTTTTATTTTTTCTGAACTGCTGTTTCTCCAACTTGGTTTCAAGGAATAAGCATCATCCCGACCTCCATCTCTGGGCTTGTTCTGGGAAGAGGAAAGATCAAGATCAAGTAATTGCTGGGGTAGAGAAGAAAATGATGGTGCAAAACCCAGTTAATGTGGAAGAGAAGAAGCCTCATGTGCAGAATCACAAAGAACCGCCTCGCTTGCCCCTGAAAATGGAAGGGACTTACATAACAAGCGAGCACAGCTACCAGAAGCCACAGAGCTAGTGGGTTCCAAGTGGCACCATTTCAGTGTCAACTTCATTAACAGGGCAGAGATGGAGTGCAAAATACCGCTATGACAAGGACTGGTTGAATAATGGGAGGATGTGCGGGCTCTCCTTTTTAAAAGAAAATTACTCTCATCTCAATGCCAAAAAGATAGTTTCCACACACCACCTGCTTGCTGATGTCTATGGTGTTACGGAAGTCCTGCACGGGCTGCAGCTGAAGATTGGAATACTCAAGTAAGTGAAGGGCGGCCAAGGACAGGGCTCAGTCAGCTGTAAGTTTTAATTCAAGTTGAGTCCATTGTGTGTGTGTGTGTGTGTGTGTGTGTGTGTGTGTGTTTTAGTTTAATTAATTTTTCTTGGAGTCTAGGTGCTTTACTGTATTGTCCAGTTGGCTTTTTGCAGGTTCTTGTAGCAGTTTGGAAGACAGAATAGGTAATTGAACAAAGTTTAACCTAACAACCAAAGATCAGTAACTTTTTGGGATGAATGGCTGCTTTATGTCTTCAGCATGAAGAGAGTTGGGGCTGAGTCCCATGTCAGTACCCTCCACATACAAGAGGCCCCGGGTAACGAAGGGTTCCCTCTGTAATTTTACATTCTGAAACGTACTGTGCCATTAGACATGTTACTGGGGATTTCTCGGGCAGTCCAGTAGTGAAGACCTTGCCTTCCAGGTCAGGGGGCGTGGGTTCAGTCCCTACCACAGAGGAGCTGAGATCCCACATGCCTTGTGTTGGGAAACCAAAACATAAACCCGAAGCAATGTTATAACAGACTGAATAAAGACTAAAAATGGTCCACATCAAATAAAGTAAAAATCTAAACCAGTAGTAACAACAACAAAAAACTTACTACTGGATTTTTTATTTTTTCTGAACTGCTGTTTCTCCAACTTGGTTTCAAGGAATAAGCATCATCCCGACCTCCATCTCTGGGCTTGTTCTGGGAAGAGGAAAGATCAAGATCAAGTAATTGCTGGGGTAGAGAAGAAAATGATGGTGCAAAACCCAGTTAATGTGGAAGAGAAGAAGCCTCATGTGCAGAATCACAAAGAACCGCCTCGCTTGCCCCTGAAAATGGAAGGGACTTACATAACAAGCGAGCACAGCTACCAGAAGCCACAGAGCTTTGGTCCAGACAGCACGTCTCTTGCAGACCCTGGGAGCTCAGATGATGACGATGATGTTAGTAGTTTTGAAGAAGAACAAGACTTCCACATGAGGGAGAAAAACTGTTCACGGCACGCAGTGAAAGAAGATGGAATGCCCAGAAAGGTATAACTGATTCATTTGTCTTTGCTTGGAAATGTGATAGAACAAAGGAAAATTGCGTGAAATACCATGTACTAAATTCCCCAGATTTTACTCGCATTTCCAAGTTCACGAGCACCTTGTTAGGATAAAGATACTGGTTGCTTTATCTCCAAGAAAACACTGGCCATTTGAACACTTAAGTACTCCCTAATTCAGAATCACAGGAATTCATTAAACTTCTGCCTGAACAAAAGTTCCAATTTTCTGAAAACATGAAAGTGCGTATGGGTGCGTATATATTAAAATAATTTGTGTTCTCTTGTACATGTTTTAGATTAAAAGTCACTTCAGTGGTCTTTTTAGAAATTTTCAAGAAGCTGAATTCTTCCAGCTCTGTGTGAGTGTGGCTCAGACAGTAAAGAATCCGTCTGCAGTGCAGGAGACGCACGTTTGATCCCTAGATTGAGAAGATTCCCCTGGAGAGGGAGATGGCAACCCACTCCTGTTCTCTTGCCTGGAGAATCGCACGGACAGGAGCCTGGCGGCCCATAGTCCATGGAGTCGCAGAGAGTCAGACACGACTGGACAACCCACAGACATTGAATATTTATGAAGTTACTTCTTATTCACGATTTAGAGATTTCGTGCCTTCATTTGTTTACTGATTTTCACTTAGCAATACTGCTTTAAAATCAGTTCTTTATTTTTCTGGCCTCTTTTATCAAATAAGTTCTATAAGTAAATACTTAACTGAATTTGAAAAGCTTGTGCTACATGAAATGTTGTGGTGAATTATTTGTCAGATTAATCGTCTTCTTATGAAATGAGTTATCACTGGTGAATCTGAGCTTAGATTTTGTGTGCATGTTAAGCAGTAGGCACTTTAAGTTTTTAAAGGATTTTTATCTCTCATATCATTGATTTAGCTGCAATAACACTGGCTTTTGTCACCTTAGTTTTTTCTCACATGGCTTTTTGCCTTCATTTATGACACAGTTTAGATTCGTTGAAGAAGGGGTCAGTTAAAATGACCTGGGCTTACTAGTTACAGAATAGAATGTGCTCCTTCGCTTTTTTAGCAGGTCTTATTGAACTCCTCCTTCTGCCCTGTGCGGCACTGGGCTGGGCACTGGGAGGAGACGAGGTGGCGTGTCTGCTTTTTAGGACCATCACAGGCAATATGCTGACATGCTGGCACTTCCTGTAAGAATATTTTGGAGGTCAGATTGGGTTTTAAGCCATCCTTGTGGGTGAGGAGGTTTCTAACGTATCTTTCCCCTTATGACATTCTGTTTCTTTCACTTCTTTGTTTCCTTTGGTTCTTTGGAGAAGAATCCCGCTGAAAAGAATACAGTATTGGTTTATAATGATAAAAAGGGCACCGAGGACCCGGGAGACTCGCATCTTCAGTGGCAGCTCAATCTCCTTACGCACATAGAGAACGTGCAGAACGAAGTCACCAGCAGGATGGACCTCATAGAAAAAGAAGTCGACGGTAATCTGAGAAAGAACTGGAACGGGTGTTTATTGTGCTTATGAATAACTTGCACGTGAAGTTGCCTAAAGTTTTTTAAATCATGGAACAAAAACTACAGATGTGGTCCACACTGATGGAGCTTTACTGCTTCCTTCACGTTGTATTTAACACATCTGGCATTCAGAGTCTCTTAGTCTTGAGACACAGTAGCTCTGGGTATTTTTTTCGGAGGGCTGTTATTAAATACTGCCCATCCGCCAGGCTCAGTATATACCACATAGGGAATATTTGCTAATTTCATTGAATGGTGTTTTCTTTGGAAGACAGCAAAAGGACTTGAAGCATGTTTGAAATAAGGGGGAAAACATTTGGTTTTCACTTTGGTCATTGTTTGTTAAATGAAATTAATAGCAACAAAGAACTCCTGCTAGGTTAAGTAGGTAAACCTTAAGAGTATCACTACTGAGCTTAGATTTTGTGTGCATGTTAAGCAGTAGGCACTTTAAGTTTTTAAAGGATTTTTATCTCTCATATCATTGATTTAGCTGCAATAACACTGGCTTTTGTCACCTTAGTTTTTTCTCACATGGCTTTTGCCTTCATTTATGACACAGTTTAGATTCGTTGAAGAAGGGGTCAGTTAAAATGACCTGGGCTTACTAGTTACAGAATAGAATGTGCTCCTTCGCTTTTTTAGCAGGTCTTATTGAACTCCTCCTTCTGCCCTGTGCGGCACTGGGCTGGGCACTGGGAGGAGACGAGGTGGCGTGTCTGCTTTTAGGACCATCACAGGCAATATGCTGACATGCTGGCACTTCCTGTAAGAATATTTTGGAGGTCAGATTGGGTTTTAAGCCATCCTTGTGGGTGAGGAGGTTTCTAACGTATCTTTCCCCTTATGACATTCTGTTTCTTTCACTTCTTTGTTTCCTTTGGTTCTTTGGAGAAGAATCCCGCTGAAAAGAATACAGTATTGGTTTATAATGATAAAAAGGGCACCGAGGACCCGGGAGACTCGCATCTTCAGTGGCAGCTCAATCTCCTTACGCACATAGAGAACGTGCAGAACGAAGTCACCAGCAGGATGGACCTCATAGAAAAAGAAGTCGACGGTAATCTGAGAAAGAACTGGAACGGGTGTTTATTGTGCTTATGAATAACTTGCACGTGAAGTTGCCTAAAGTTTTTTAAATCATGGAACAAAAACTACAGATGTGGTCCACACTGATGGAGCTTTACTGCTTCCTTCACGTTGTATTTAACACATCTGGCATTCAGAGTCTCTTAGTCTTGAGACACAGTAGCTCTGGGTATTTTTTTCGGAGGGCTGTTATTAAATACTGCCCATCCGCCAGGCTCAGTATATACCACATAGGGAATATTTGCTAATTTCATTGAATGGTGTTTTCTTTGGAAGACAGCAAAAGGACTTGAAGCATGTTTGAAATAAGGGGGAAAACATTTGGTTTTCACTTTGGTCATTGTTTGTTAAATGAAATTAATAGCAACAAAGAACTCCTGCTAGGTTAAGTAGGTAAACCTTAAGTTCACATACACATTTTTAAATATTTTTCTTTTATGTTTTTAGTTTTATCACACACGAGCCCTAGGGAGTAGACAGGAACAATACTATCTCCGTTTTATAGTTGAGAAAATAGAGTGATTGAGATTACCTGATTCTGAATCTAGCACTTTCCCTGTGGTTTTTGACTCCCGTTTTTTTAGCCTCATAGGTTATATTCCTCCCTTTTTATTTGCAAAACATGTACTACTTTCACCCCCCACTAAGCTCGAGTTCCTATTGCTTTGTTTTTCCCTGTGAAGAAATGGAAATCCACTTCAGAAGCATCTTCCTTTTGGCTATAAGCTAGCTGTAGAATTAGTTTAGTTAGTTTTAATTAGATTTTTGAAGAAGAAAAGAATGCAACTGTTACTATTAATAAAAAGTGCTGAATGTAATTGCATTCTGCCTAGACTGCTAGTATGTTTGCATTTTTTTAAAGAGGACACTAACAAATTACCACCTTTTTTTCTCTTTTGGTGAAAAAGAACTAATAGACTAAAAAAATGATTAGAGTAGCTAAGGTTCATTTAAAATGGAGATGATTTGAGCCTAAATTAATAGTCATCTTGAGCAGGAACAGGGGATGTTGTATTCTGTCCCAGAAGAGAGCGAAAGGAAACACTCAAAGTGAAGTTGCTTTGTATCTGTGAAGGGGGAAATTACCTAAAATACCGGCAAATGAAGCCTCGGATAAAGATTACCAGCAGGGGCTGGACCTCCCGAGCGCTGCGGCGTAGAGGATGGGTAAGGGTTCAGGAGTGGCTCGTGCGCATGGCTTTCCGGAGAAGGGCAGTGAACTCTTTTCTGCATCGCTCTTTCAGCCCTCTCATTATATCGTTTTCTGACTGTTCAGTCGCCTTGTAAATGTGTGTGTTCTCGTCTCTCGTTTAGTTCTGGAAAGCTGGCTTGATTTCACGGGGGAGTTGGAGCCACCCGATCCTCTCGCAAGGCTGCCCCAGCTTAAACGCCACATCAAACAGCTCCTGACTGACATGGGAAAAGTACAGCAGATAGCCACTCTGTGCTCTGTATGACGACGGCGAACGCTGAGACAAAGAACGTGGCTCCGTCCGTTGACTTGCTTCTGTTGTCCACGTGGCTGCAAAGTGGATAGTTAAAAAGCTCAGTGACGTTTCTCTGTTTTCCTGGTTTGTGACGTCAGTAAGGATGGCACCTTGGAAAGTGAAGAGCAGCTTTCTACCAGGGAAGCTAACACTAAGGCACATTGATGAGCTAGATACACATGACGATGTGCCATATGCCCGAGATCAGCAGAGGGAGGCTGGAATCTGTGCTGAGGGGACCCGATTGGCAGGGTTTTTGAGTGGTTGCTAACGTGAGGCTTGAGATGCCTGCAGAGAGAAATACAGTGTGTATTTCTAGAGCTCTTAATAGAAAGATCTGTGTTTATAAATCAGCATTTGGCCAAAACTAGACTTGTAGAGAAGGCTTCAGCCGTGGAGGGTGCTGCCGGAAGGCTGTGGCTGTCAGACGGTCTGCTCCGCGGCTGGTCCAGCGGCCCCAGGTCCAGAGTATTGACGCTTACAGGCTCACGAGGACCGCGAGGTGGTTCTTAGGTGAGGAGTGTCTTTAACCAGAAAACTGACAGTAGAAGCCTCAACCTCCCAGGAAAACTCTTGTGAATTCCTTACTTCATTAGGAATCTATTTTAAAAACAAGCCACAAAATAATTGGAATCCATTGCTGGCATTATAAGCTCTTTGTAAAAGCAGAATGGCTTGCAGAAGGGTCGTGAGCCAACTGCTGGGGGTGCTGCTGGAAAGAGGACTCGAGACACGGTGGGCGCTCCCTCCCCCGAGTCTCACTTAATGTCATCTCGCCCATCCGAGACGCGGCTCTACCCTTAAGCTACACACGGAATATATAGAGTCAGAGCTCAGCATTCAGGTTTCAGCGTACAGTTTGATCCTGAGTGTGCTTGGTAGTTGCCTTCCGAATCAAAAAAAGTTGTAAATAGCCTCAGCTGGGATGAGGAGTGACAAAAAGAGTGAAATAATTTGTGGCTGTGGACTTTTTTTCCTTAACTGCTGGTAGTGGAATACTGGAAAAGCTTCGTTTCTGAAGATAATCTTTATTTTTAAAAAATACATACGCACTCAAAACTTGTAGCTTTGATCACAAATGGACAGATTTCTGAAACCAAAGGCAACTAAGTTGCTCTGCTAGCTCTTGCTGGACTGGGGCGAGGCCCGTCTGCCAGTGCTCGTGGGCGCTGTGTGGCACCCCTCGGCTCCGCGGGCACACGTGCAGAGTGTGTGCTTGTTTGAAACAAACACTCAGCGTGCATATGTACATACCCGACACATATTTATATCTACACATATCTAGTTTTATTACTATAGACTATAAGAGTTGGTGGTTAACATGAAATGTTACCTTTTTAACAGACTGTTTTTAAAAATTAAAAATGTATGTATGGGTTTTGAAACTTTTTTAAAAAGGGGGGAGGAAAGACTGTTAAGAGGAGGCTATTTGGTGACGTGTGACACTTGAATATTTTATGCCTCATCCTGTTTATCAGTTCTAGCAATCTGTATAAATGCGTTTTAGAACTGATAGTCAACTTGAACTTATCTTTGATAAGAATACATGCCACTGTACATTCAGATATTATTTAAATTTGCAAACACACTGTTCTATATGTAAGGTACTGTATGTGAAACTTTATTAAAACAGTTCCACATATCATACAACTTCAGCTTGCCTTTTTGCGGCCTTATATTTTGATGTAAAAGATGATTAAAAGAATGTACAAAACTGTCACTGGAAAGTTTTAATTGCCTTTTGAGATTCTCTAACTTGACAAATGTGCCAAAGATCACAGACATGAAATACAGCCCTGTGTATCTCCTTACGATGCGTTAGCTTTGTCCGAGAGCTTACTGAGAAATGGAAAGCTTTAGCAGAGGGGAATGGAGGTAGTTATTAAATATGAATATTAAAGGAAAATAGTGCCTGTATTTCATGTGTGGAACTTGCTGATGTGTCTCTTTCAATATTGATACTTTATCTTTTCATTTATGTTTTAAAATAATGCCTGTCATCTTCTCCCTATTTTGGTTAATTAGATTCTAGACATCTAGGTTATGTGTTTTTCAGGATGGAGCACAGAGCGTCCGCGACCGGCATGAAGAGCGCTGTTGCCCAGCTTCTTGTCCCACGCCCAGGGGACCTTTATACCCAGTAACACTCGGGTTCTTCACTCCTGATGACCACAATTAAGTGAGTGTGCATTTAGTCTTAGAGCCTCTTAAAATTCGATCACTTTATCAGCCAGCTAACTAGAAGTTTCACTGATAATGAGAATGTTGAACTCTGATTCTGCTTTAATGCATATGAATTGGAAGTCTGAAGTTTTGATATTTTTAAAGGAGATCTCTATCGAATAACTTGCATGCACACCTCCATTTAATAGAGAGTGTGTCAATAGTTGGTTGAAGCCTTTTAGCAACTAGTAGAAGTTGCTATTTAAAAGTTCCTATTTAGAAGAGTGAAATCATTTTTGAAAAGTCAGTCCATTGTGAGTGATTTCAGTTGACTTGTTTTCTTTCCACTTAGTTTTTCTTAAAATGTGAGTGTATGTATCTAAATATAAGCAGTAAACTAGAGAGGGTGTTTCTTGAAAACTTTTCATCGCTACTGACACAGAATAGACAGATGGTGGTGTGGAAGGTTCCTTCTTAGGATGCTGCTGCTAAGCACAGTGCTCTTCATATTCATGTGTGGGTCTACTGACTTTCAAACTTAAAGAGTCATGCCCGCTTTCCTTAAAGGTAATTGATTTTTCTCTTTCTTAAGATGAAGTCCTTTTCCCAGCCCTCACCTCATTTCCACTGACTTAACGGCCTCTCAGATGTTAATATTTTATGTATTCAAAATGAAGGACCCACGTCCCCTCCAACCAACTAGGTCAACTTCACTCTCTCTGCAATCATGTCATCCTAGCAGCCCTGAAACTCAAGAGTCCTCCCCCTTGTGCAGCAAGTCAGTAGATGTGCTGGCTCCTCAGAGTGGACTGTGTCATCTCCGCCTCCTCAGTCCCACATGTCAGACATGTTTTTCCATATTGTCCATGTTACCTGCAGCATCTGATGCTCTTTCAATATTGATACTTTATCTTTTCATTTATGTTTTAAAATAATGCCTGTCATCTTCTCCCTATTTTGGTTAATTAGATTCTAGACATCTAGGTTATGTGTTTTTCAGGATGGAGCACAGAGCGTCCGCGACCGGCATGAAGAGCGCTGTTGCCCAGCTTCTTGTCCCACGCCCAGGGGACCTTTATACCCAGTAACACTCGGGTTCTTCACTCCTGATGACCACAATTA
Organism: Tragulus kanchil; assembly: GCA_022376925.1. Lineage (NCBI taxonomy): Eukaryota > Metazoa > Chordata > Mammalia > Artiodactyla > Tragulidae > Tragulus > Tragulus kanchil. The sequence continues at coordinate 8,542,433 of JAIOJX010000002.1, read as the reverse complement.
AGTGAGTGTGCATTTAGTCTTAGAGCCTCTTAAAATTCGATCACTTTATCAGCCAGCTAACTAGAAGTTTCACTGATAATGAGAATGTTGAACTCTGATTCTGCTTTAATGCATATGAATTGGAAGTCTGAAGTTTTGATATTTTTAAAGGAGATCTCTATCGAATAACTTGCATGCACACCTCCATTTAATAGAGAGTGTGTCAATAGTTGGTTGAAGCCTTTTAGCAACTAGTAGAAGTTGCTATTTAAAAGTTCCTATTTAGAAGAGTGAAATCATTTTTGAAAAGTCAGTCCATTGTGAGTGATTTCAGTTGACTTGTTTTCTTTCCACTTAGTTTTTCTTAAAATGTGAGTGTATGTATCTAAATATAAGCAGTAAACTAGAGAGGGTGTTTCTTGAAAACTTTTCATCGCTACTGACACAGAATAGACAGATGGTGGTGTGGAAGGTTCCTTCTTAGGATGCTGCTGCTAAGCACAGTGCTCTTCATATTCATGTGTGGGTCTACTGACTTTCAAACTTAAAGAGTCATGCCCGCTTTCCTTAAAGGTAATTGATTTTTCTCTTTCTTAAGATGAAGTCCTTTTCCCAGCCCTCACCTCATTTCCACTGACTTAACGGCCTCTCAGATGTTAATATTTTATGTATTCAAAATGAAGGACCCACGTCCCCTCCAACCAACTAGGTCAACTTCACTCTCTCTGCAATCATGTCATCCTAGCAGCCCTGAAACTCAAGAGTCCTCCCCCTTGTGCAGCAAGTCAGTAGATGTGCTGGCTCCTCAGAGTGGACTGTGTCATCTCCGCCTCCTCAGTCCCACATGTCAGACATGTTTTTTTATAAAATCAAGGCAGTATTGTCCATGTTACCTGCAGCATCTGATGTAGTTCGTTTATGGAGAGAGAAAACATGGTCATTCTCAAGCTGACGAGGAGGAGGATGGGAAGCTGTTAAGAAACATTTACAGACTTGTCAGGTTCAGGATGCAAAGCCTGTGTTTAAGCTTGTGTCTCTCCCTAGCAGGTGTTTCATCTCTTCTTTTCTGAAGTCCTTTAGTTCTTTTCAGTTGCTCAGTCATGTCTGGCTCTGCAACCCCATGAACTGCAGTACGCCAGGCTTCCCTGTCTCTCACCATCTCTGAAAGCCTTAGTAACGCCCTATTTCAAACCAAGTTCTGCATAATCCGGATCTATATAATCTGGTATGTTAACCATGTCTCAGATTGGATTTAAATATAGCCTCACTGTTTCCATAGATAGAGTCTATCTCTTGCCTTCATATTATTTTCCTCTTATGGAAAGTTCTGCTTTGTTGTGTTGTTTCCATGGTTAGATTCTATCTCTTGACTTTGTATTATTTTCCTCATCTGGAAAATTCTGCTTTGTTGTGTCTCTTCAAATCAGACAATTCTTTAGGCTTCAATTGCTCTTCCTAAGAGAAGCAGTCCATTACTGAAGATCTTCGATAGTATCCTGCATTGTACCAAGCTGTGGGGGAACTATGTCAGTGAATGATAAATTTCGAAATTTCGAATTTTGTAATACTCAAGAGTTTTCACTAGCAATGATCTCTTCAGCTTTGGTTTTCTTGGGTGTAAAGTGGGAATAATACCTAGCTTAGGACCTGGGTTTTGAGGGTCAAATGAAGCAAGTATTTAAATTACAAAGTTGAAAGTTAAATATAGTAAATAGCTTAAATATCATCTGTTCCTCAGCCATTAAATCATGTGGTTGAATATGAAACTAATGTTAGTAGAATCACAGTCTATAGCCTAATGGAAACATTAAAAAGTATTTTTTTTCAACACGATAGGTGATATCACAGTAAACAGAACCACAGAGGCAAAAGATAGAAAAGATAGACTTACAGGTGGAGAGGTTTGGGGGAAATAGAATCTATATGTTAATTAGAACTGTGTGTCTGTGTACTGTGTTGCTTAGTCATGTCAGATTCTGTGGCTCCATGGTCTGTGGCCCTCCAGGCTCCTCCATGGAATTCTCCAGGTAAGAATACTGGAGTAGGTTGCATTTCCTACTCCAGATCTTCCTGACCCAGAGATCAAACTCAAATCTCTGACATCTCCTGCATTGGCAGGTGGATTCTTTACCACTAGTGCCACCTGGGAAGCCCTCAGTTTAAACTGTAGTCTCTTGAGTATTTTTTGACTTGTGATCTATCTATAGGAATTTTGAAAAAAATCTGGGACCCATTGTCTTTGGGTCCCCCTGAAAGTAGATCAGAGATAAAACTTCAAAGAGTACTTAGCTAAGGAGGTATACTTAGATCACCTAAAGAAACTGGAGTGAGGGAGAGGGAGAAGGAGGCGGGGAGGAAAAGCCAAAGCAAATAAGCACAGTTGATTGGGTGGGCAGTGGCGCTTTGATTCCGGCATTTGAAATTGCTCACCATAAATTTAAACTGTTGCAAAGAGTGTGATTTCTAATTTGTAGACTTTGGCCAATTAAAACAACCTCTTATTTTCAAATGTATGCAATAGAATCAATACAGTTCTGTTACTTACCAACGGCTGTTTTAAAAATAACGTGAGCAAGCTTTTTGTTAACCTTTGAAAGTTTTACATTTTATATTCAGTGTTTGGCTTTTCTATTTTACTTCCTAGTAGAACGTTGTCTTCTTTTAAATTTTCGGGTCTTTGTCATACTTCTGTCCACATATGCACATACAAAAGTAAATTGCAGGGCTTCCCTGGTGGTCCAGTGGGTAAGGACACCGCCTTGCAGTGCAAGGGGCGCCGGTTTGAGCCCTGGCCTGGGAAGATCCCACGTGCCGCGGAGCGGCTGGACTGATGTGTCCAGTCACCGAGCCGGAGCTCTGGAGCGCATGCGCCCAGAGCCGGTGCTCTGCAACGACAGACGCCACTGCGATGGGAGGCCCACAGGAGCCAAAGAACGAAGACGAAAGAAAATAGAGAAATGAAAGACCAATAGAATCTATATGTTAATTAGAACTGTGTGTCTGTGTACTGTGTTGCTTAGTCATGTCAGATTCTGTGGCTCCATGGTCTGTGGCCCTCCAGGCTCCTCCATGGAATTCTCCAGGTAAGAATACTGGAGTAGGTTGCATTTCCTACTCCAGATCTTCCTGACCCAGAGATCAAACTCAAATCTCTGACATCTCCTGCATTGGCAGGTGGATTCTTTACCACTAGTGCCACCTGGGAAGCCCTCAGTTTAAACTGTAGTCTCTTGAGTATTTTTTGACTTGTGATCTATCTATAGGAATTTTGAAAAAAATCTGGGACCCATTGTCTTTGGGTCCCCCTGAAAGTAGATCAGAGATAAAACTTCAAAGAGTACTTAGCTAAGGAGGTATACTTAGATCACCTAAAGAAACTGGAGTGAGGGAGAGGGAGAAGGAGGGCGGGGGAGGAAAAAGCCAAAGCAAATAAGCACAGTTGATTGGGTGGGCAGTGGCGCTTTGATTCCGGCATTTGAAATTGCTCACCATAAATTTAAACTGTTGCAAAGAGTGTGATTTCTAATTTGTAGACTTTGGCCAATTAAAACAACCTCTTATTTTCAAATGTATGCAATAGAATCAATACAGTTCTGTTACTTACCAACGGCTGTTTTAAAAATAACGTGAGCAAGCTTTTTGTTAACCTTTGAAAGTTTTACATTTTATATTCAGTGTTTGGCTTTTCTATTTTACTTCCTAGTAGAACGTTGTCTTCTTTTAAATTTTCGGGTCTTTGTCATACTTCTGTCCACATATGCACATACAAAAGTAAATTGCAGGGCTTCCCTGGTGGTCCAGTGGGTAAGGACACCGCCTTGCAGTGCAAGGGCCGCCGGTTTGAGCCCTGGCCTGGGAAGATCCCACGTGCCGCGGAGCGGCTGGACTGATGTGTCCAGTCACCGAGCCGGAGCTCTGGAGCGCATGCGCCCAGAGCCGGTGCTCTGCAACGACAGACGCCACTGCGATGGGAGGCCCACAGGAGCCAAAGAACGAAGACGAAAGAAAATAGAGAAATGAAAGACCAATAGAAGTGGCCCGCCCACTCCCCTCCCTCCCCAACCCGACCCCCGCCCAAAGTAAATAAATAAATCTTAAAAAAAAAAAAAAAGTAAATTGCAACTTAAAGTTGCATTTATGGGCTTCTTAATAGGGTATCAAAATACATGGTACAGTGAACCCTAGTATCCCTGGGTAGAAAATGCAAAAGTCTACGATGACAGTTGAAGATTTCAGCCCTCCTGTAACAGTGATTAGTGAAACAAGTAGCCAGAATATCAGGAGAGAATATTTGAACAAAAATGAATCCTCAACCTGACAGGGAATGTTCCCCCCAACAATATGAGAATATAAATTTACTGTTTGGTATACATGGGCCACTCGGAAAGATGGACCACATACTAGGCTATTAAAACAGGTCTCAATTCATTTAAAATTGAAGTGCATGATGTGGTCTCCAACAATAATGAAGCTAAACTGGAACCAGTATTAGATAATCTGAAAAAACCCTAAAGTGTATGGAAGTTACAAACATACTTGTAAACAATCCACGACTAAAAGTTACCAATAGAAAATAATTGAATGAAAATGAAAACATACCATGTTAAAATTTCTGGGTTGAAAAAAAAATTTTTGTGGGATGCCGCTCAATATTAGAGGGAAATTTTATGGTTCCAAATGCTTATAATAAAAGGCAAGGTATGGATTTTAACTAGATGTACTGTGGTGATCATTTTGCAATATATACAAATATTGAATCCTGTTGTATACCTTAAATTAATGTCAATCGTACCTCAATTAAAAAAAGAAATTTTATATAAAGGTACAAAATTACTGATTTAAGATATTAAAAATGGGGAAAACAGTTTAAAGCCAAAATAAATGGAAAAGGAAAGAAAGATACGAAATTGATGAAATATCAAATGGACACACAAAAGGGAACTGTCAATAAAAATGAAAAAGCTGTTGCATAGAACAATAAAACTGCTTAACTCCTACATAGACTGATCAAAAGTTAGAATGGAAGAGGAAACATTACAATATATCAAATGTACAAGTTTTAAAAAGGGATATTGTGAAAAACCTTATGCCAATAAATTTAACAGCTTAAATGAAACAAAAAATCCCTCAAAAGATGCAAATTAACTTAAGAAATGCAATAAATTGAATGTGTAATTGAAAATGGTCCCTTCAAAATTCCAGTCCTAAATGTGAATTAGATCAACTATTTAAGGAAGAACCCTTGTTTTCACACAAGCAGTGACAGAAAATTGGAAGAAGGGAACACTTCCTTTTGAAGACCAACTTTCACCTCGTACCAGAACCAGAGAAGAGCACTGCAAGGAACGAAAATGACAGACACAGTCCTCAGCGACCACGACTGTGGGTTCAGGGATACACAGTGAGGGCAATAGATCAAGATCAAGTTGGGAATCCCACGGAATACCGAAAAGGTCAATAAAGGAATCATGTTAATTCCTTAAACTAAGATAAAGGTTTTCATAAATCTCAGTGTCCGCGATTAAAGCCTAGGAATAGACATGAATTTGAATAACAATGTAGACTATCAAGAAACAAACCTCATAATGGTAAACGAATACTTTCTATTAAAAAAAAAAATTACGAAATGAATCCAGAATACCCACCATCAAGGTTATTATCCAGCCTTAATCTGGAGGTCTGCTAGTGCAACGTGACTGGGCAACAAAGGAAAAATAAAAGGCATAGAGCTTAGAAAGGAAGAGGAAACATTTGCAGGTGGCATGTTGTATGCCTGGAAAAGCCCAAGGAAGCTACCAAAATGCCACTAGAATTAAGATTTCTGGGGCTATTGGAGATTAAAATTTTTAAATGCCATTTCCAATAGCAACTGTGGAGAAAGGGTATATGGGAACTTTCTGTTCTGTGTGCTCAGTTCTTCTGTAAATCTAAAACTGTGAAGTATATAATTTAAAAAGCTAAAGAAAAAGGAATGTGAGGGGGTAATTATACTATGCTGTCTTTGTAGTTGGAGAAAGAAAAGAATTCAGTAAAATGATGGCAATCCTACAGACAATTGAAGCTTCCTCCTGGAAGCACTGTGTCTAGGAGTCAGCCTTGCCCAGGAAATCAAGGAGGAAGTCCCTGTATTCCATAAGCATCCTTCTTTCAGTCAGCCCGGGAGCATTGCAGACTGAAAAACCTTTCAAAATTTTTGTCCTAAAAGATGCAAATTAACTTAAGAAATGCAATAAATTGAATGTGTAATTGAAAATGGTCCCTTCAAAATTCCAGTCCTAAATGTGAATTAGATCAACTATTTAAGGAAGAACCCTTGTTTTCACACAAGCAGTGACAGAAAATTGGAAGAAGGGAACACTTCCTTTTGAAGACCAACTTTCACCTCGTACCAGAACCAGAGAAGAGCACTGCAAGGAACGAAAATGACAGACACAGTCCTCAGCGACCACGACTGTGGGTTCAGGGATACACAGTGAGGGCAATAGATCAAGATCAAGTTGGGAATCCCACGGAATACCGAAAAGGTCAATAAAGGAATCATGTTAATTCCTTAAACTAAGATAAAGGTTTTCATAAATCTCAGTGTCCATGATTAAAGCCTAGGAATAGACATGAATTTGAATAACAATGTAGACTATCAAGAAACAAACCTCATAATGGTAAACGAATACTTTCTATTAAAAAAAAAAATTACGAAATGAATCCAGAATACCCACCATCAAGGTTATTATCCAGCCTTAATCTGGAGGTCTGCTAGTGCAACGTGACTGGGCAACAAAGGAAAAATAAAAGGCATAGAGCTTAGAAAGGAAGAGGAAACATTTGCAGGTGGCATGTTGTATGCCTGGAAAAGCCCAAGGAAGCTACCAAAATGCCACTAGAATTAAGATTTCTGGGGCTATTGGAGATTAAAATTTTTAAATGCCATTTCCAATAGCAACTGTGGAGAAAGGGTATATGGGAACTTTCTGTTCTGTGTGCTCAGTTCTTCTGTAAATCTAAAACTGTGAAGTATATAATTTAAAAAGCTAAAGAAAAAGGAATGTGAGGGGGTAATTATACTATGCTGTCTTTGTAGTTGGAGAAAGAAAAGAATTCAGTAAAATGATGGCAATCCTACAGACAATTGAAGCTTCCTCCTGGAAGCACTGTGTCTAGGAGTCAGCCTTGCCCAGGAAATCAAGGAGGAAGTCCCTGTATTCCATAAGCATCCTTCTTTCAGTCAGCCCGGGAGCATTGCAGACTGAAAACAAACTTCTCGAAGATAGGAGAATAAGAGTGTTGCTTGAGAGAAAGGCTCAAATAGCTTCAAGAAACGTGGGCTACATGTGGAGGGGGAACTCAGCTAGCAGGGCTTGGAGGTCGGCGTCCATTCTGGGTCTCATTGTGTCTACCTGACCCCGCAAGCATGTGCTTACCAAACGCTTGTTCTTCCGTCTCCATGCCAATTGCTTTCCTCTCTTGAAGTCCCAGATCACTCTCCCTTTGCCCACAGTGTCACGTAGGCGTGCTTAGTTGCTCAGTCATGTCTGACTCTTTGCCATCCCACGGACCATAGCTCGCCAGGCTCCTCTGTTCATGGGATTTTCCTAGCAAGAATACTGGGGTGGGTTTCCATTTCCTCCTCCAGGGGGCTTCCCCACTCAGCAATCCAGCCCATGCCTCCTGGATCTCCTGCACTGCAGACGGGCTCTTTACTTGCTGAGCCGTCAGGCTTGCTATACACAGCGCCCTAGTCTTTGAGAACGAAGGCAACGAACGGGAAAGTCTTGCAATTGTGTTAGAATCGAGGAGGGAGGCAGAGCTGACGGGGCCAGTGGTGGAGAGCCTGCACGACGCCAGAGCAGGGAGCAGGCTGTGAGGCAGACCAGGGAGTGGCCACCTAGAATAACAAAAAAGCCTCGTCTGCCGGCTCAGGTGGGGTCAGATGAGAGAGGTGACAGGCGCTGAGTCATCGTGAGAAAGAGGTTTCCATGAGCACCCTGGCGTGGCCCCCTCCAAGCTCACCGCTCCATCGCTGGGGCAGAAAGAAGCGCCTGGCCTTCCGGGTAGGCTGGACGGACTCTGAAGGAAGCCCGTGCGGCTCCGGCCCGCTGGCTGCACACTCAGCCCCACGGACTCCACTCTGCTGCTTCCCAGGCGCTGGGCCAGCGAGAATGACTCAGCACACGGGCCCACCTGTGTTGAGCCCCTACATACATGTGGTGGGTGCTGGGAAGCAAGGCAAGTGGGCTTCCTGGTAGACCTCAGCTGTGGTCTCAACAATTTTTGACATAGAACTGTTTTCAAAATCTTTATTGGATTTGCCACAGATTCTGTTTTATATTTTGTTTTCTTTTGGCCACGAGGCACGTAGGGTATTAGCTCCCCGATCAGGGTTTGAACCCTTACCCCCTGCATTGGAAGGCAAAGTCTTAACCACTGAACCACCAAAAGGAGTCCTAGTTTCAGCATCTTAAAAATGCATCTGCTCTAGAAGACCTGGACTTGGAGAGCCGGCAGGGGCTGCACTTGGCTACGCTCACTGTATTATTGCAGTCTTTATAGCCTGTGCAGAATCTGGCCTGTGTAATGGGTGCTGTGGGCTTCCCAGGTGGAGCTAGTGGTAAAGAACCTGCCTGCCAATTCAGAGGACATAAGAGACATGGGTCCAGTCCCTGGGTCGGAAAGATCCCCTGGAGAAGGGCGTGGCAACCCACTCTAGTGTTTTTACCTGGAGAATTCTATGGACAGAAGAGCCTGGTGGGCTGCAGGCCCTGGCGCTGGAAAGAGTCGGACACGACTGAAGTGACAGCATGCACCGTGCGAAGGCCGCGGAAGGCCAGGCCGGCGGGCAGGGGTGTGTTTTGTCTAATTCTCCAGTAAATGCCAGCATGGCTTCTCAGATCGTCTTGGCCTGAAATCTAAGGCTCTTTGTTCATTATCTCCCTCCTTCCCAAGAGCTCTCCCAAATCTGCCCATGTTGCCTCCAGAACGCCTGTGAGCCTGTCTCCACCCCAGCCCTTCAACGGGAGAAGCAACTGAAGAAAGTACAACGAGGCACAGTCTTTCTGTGGAAGACACGGTTCCTGCTGCGTTTCGGTTGGCAACATCTGAAGTCCTGGGCAGAGGGGAATGGAGGATGAATGTGAATATGCGTGCGTGTGTTTGGCTTATCTCACTAAAATGCCTACCTCCTGTGTTACCGGCCCTGCCTGCTTTGTTCTCTGCCATGTCCTCATTGCCTAGAATAATGTCTGCTACACTGCGTACATGTGCGTGCGTGTGTGTGTGTTAGTTGCTCAGTCGTACCTAACTCTGTGACCCCCATGGACTGTAGCTCGCCAGGCCCCTTTGTCCATGAAATTCTCCAGGCCAGAATCCTGGAGTGGGTTGCTATTCCCTTCTCCCAGGGATCTTCCCTACTCAGGGATGGAATCCAGGTCTGCCAGGTTGCAGGCATATTCTTTACCATCTAAGCCCCATCAGGCTCTAGAGAAACATTGCTGGGAGGAAGGAGAGGAGGAGGAGGTGGCAGAGGAGGGAGGAGAAGGGCTGCATTTCCTTCATGGAGGGCCTGAGCTGGTTGCCCACTATGTTTCTCACACTGGCTTTACCCCAAAGATGAACTTTGAAGCCATGTTTCCCGTTCTGCTCCCCCACAGTCAAGCCTCTCACCCGCCACTGGCCACAGGAGTGTCCTCACAGGGAGCAGACGCAGGTAAAGGACCTCCTTGTGACCAGCAGAGAAAACAGCGGACGCTGCTTCGCTGAGTGAGTGCCTGCGGGCGGGGCTGGGTGCCCACAGCGGCGCTATAAAGGCTCCCAGGCAAGAGCCCTAAGGTAGGCAGTGGCTTCTACTCCTCTGTCCCTGGAGGGCCCTGAACATGGCCCTGGCCCTGTGGGTCTTTGGTCTGCTGGGCTCAGCCTGCTTGGTATCGGCCAACATCTTTGGTGAGTTCTGACCTGGCAGTCTCGGGAGCAGCGGGTCAGGAGGGAGTTCTCAGGCCAGCTCCTTGTTAGCCGGGATCTGCCCCAGGGCTTTGGAACATCTGGGCTTTCCTTTGCTTCTCACAATGTCCCCGGGTCAGTTATGCGCTGTTTCCTTTTCAGATGAAGAGACAGAGGGTCTGAGAGGTAGACTGAATGGTCTGAGATCACAGAGTCAGTGGCTGGTGGGGAAGAGGTGGAAAACCACATCTTCCTAATTGGGTTCTAGCTGCCCATGACCCCACCCTGTTAGACAGTGTTGGTACTGACATTGTCTCTTTTCTCTCTACGTGATCTCAAGTCCTGGGTTATTCATGTGCGAGATCTGAGAAACAGCCGGTAGTGAAAAACACAAATCTACCCGTGGTGTGAAATAAACCTGAGTTCTTTTCTAGCTGTGGCTCAGCCAGTTGTTGACTTTGGTTAAGTATCAGCTCCTCTCCGGAAAGTCAGCAAGTGTGACTGTGATTTCTGAGGAAGCCCCTGCATATTACACGCGTTCTCCTTTGGAGCCAGGAAGGTGCTCCGTCTGCCGGGAGGGCCTGAGTAAACTCAAGACCACCTCCCGTGTGGCGTTCTGGTCCAGGGGTCCATTGTGAGTTCTCTTGCCACTGGTGTGATCTTGAACAGGCTACTTTTTTGGCTGAGTCTTAGGGCCACATGGATAATAAGATGAAGACATTGCCTTCCAGGGGATCATGAGAACTAATAGCAAACTGGGGAAAATGAGAGTAGTGGCAAAACGGCAAGGTAGACCGTCTTTGCCAGTGGTGCTAGAAGTGAAAGGGGGAAGAGTGTCTGTGCCTCCCGGGAGCCCGTCTCCGTCGCTGAGTCCAGACAGCAGCCCCTCCCTGGCGAGCGGCCTGGCTTCTTCCCGCAGAGTACCAGGTGGACGCCCAGCCGCTCCGCCCCTGCGAGCTGCAGAGGGAGGCGGCCTTCCTGAAGCGAGCAGACTACGTTCCCCAGTGCACCGAGGATGGCAGCTTCCAGTAAGTCCTCCTCCAGCCGCGGAGACCCGGGGGCTTCCACCCATCTTCTTCCAGCCCCCGCCCCCTGCCCTTGATTCTCCTCCTTGGACGTGAGCCGTGACCATTGTCCGCGGGAATGTTCCCCAGACCCATCAGCACTGAGTAGCCTGACCCTTAGTACCCCAATCCATGCTTCACTCCAGCCAGGGCCAAAGGGTCCCTTCCTTTTCTGCCAAAACTTTTACTGTAATTGCTTTAATAAGAGTGCATGACGGGGGGTGAGTGATGGTGATGGGATTCAGTGATTTACGCTCTGGTGTCCCCGCTCCTCTCTGCACCTCCTTGAGAGGTCGGACATGAAGGGAAGCGGAGGTCTCTGAACGCTCAGCTCAGAGGCTGCCTCCAAGCTGTGCTGGATGCGGCTCCCCAGGCTGCACGATGCCCTCTCCCCGGGGCTCCTCTCTGAAAGGGGCTCGGGGTCCTGGCCTCTCTCCTGTGGAGTGGAGTGATCGCCCCCAGGGACCCGTGGTGTGCGCCTCCGTTTCCCTGAGCTGGGACAGCCACGGGGAGCCAGGGGAGCCCCCTCTCCAGCGCTGTGTTCTGGGACATACCCGTGAGACGTCCCTGCCCACCTCCACTTCACACACACGTTTTGTGCGCCTGACAGAGGCCTTGCCACCTCCCAAGCGTGCAAAGGCCCGCTGCCGCTTGGAGCTCTGTGAACTCTGGAGCAGCGGCGTGTGCGGTGGGTCACCTCGGCCACCTTCTTTGTGCACCTGTTCCTACGTCTCTTTCTTGGTCATGTGCCAGCCCAAGCCAGCCCTGGTCCTCCCCAGGAGGCTTTGTATATGATGCTCTCTCCTGGAACACCTTCCACCTTCTTAGGCCCTGGCATGACATCTGACCACCCCTCCACCTTGTCAGCCATCCCTTCCCCGGGAAGCCCGTGGACGGCTTCCTGAGTAAGCAGCGCCGAGGCCGCTCGCTGCTTGCCCCTGGCCCACACGGGGACCTCCTCTGCCCGCTGCAGCCTCCACGTGGCAGGAGCATGGACGTCGGGGCGGCTTTGGCTCCTGGGCTGGTGGAGAGTGAAGGCGGGCTGTCCCAGGCGTCCGCGCTTTTCCTTTCTCTCGTCACCTGCCCCCTCCATGCCAGTTGTGCCCTAGTTGAAAGGAATCAAAGCGTGGAGGGATGGAGAAAGAAGAGGAGGGTCTCTGACCATGGCTCCTGTCCCCAGGACGGTCCAGTGCAGGAAGGACGGTGGCGCCTGCTGGTGTGTGGATGCCGACGGCAGGGAAGTGCCTGGCAGCCGGCAGCCCGGGCGGCCTGTGGCCTGTAAGTGGGGCAGGTGGGGAATCCCCAGGGCCAGCTGGCACCCCGGATAGAGCCCTGGGCCTGGGTGTGTCTGGGACGAGCGTCCTCTGGGATGCTGGATCGTCCTCCTTGAGCTGGGCCCTGTCTCCTCCAGCACTGCTGTGAGAATCAGTAGAGCGGCCAGGGCGCGCGCTCAGCAGGCGGCCTCTGAGCCCCGCCGCCACCCCCGGGACAGGCTCCAGGGCTGATGCTGAGGAGGGAGCATCAGGGGACAGACAGCAACGTCCTCCGAAGCCAGAATCCAGCCGTGTGCACAGAGGCGCTTTCTTACCTGGGGCGTTGCTGAAATTTGAGACTGAGGTGAAATCTTTCCTGTTAAACTAATTGTGAAGATCAGCAGTCCAGGCAGTCAGCTTCCTCTTGAAAGCATGTCACAGGAAAGTCTAAATCAAGGGTCAGTTTAAGCTGCTCACCTTAAAATGGTGAGACTGAGCCTCCGATCAGTTATCCTTTAACAGAGCAAAGCTTGTTTGGGTGCGGGTTTTGGGGGGCCAGCATGCTGGCTTGGGGGACAAGTGGACGCCCCACAGTCCAGGTGAGTGAGCCCTGCGGGCCCCCGGCTCTCCCCGAGCTCCGGCTCCTCGTGTGTGACATGAAGACAGGATCTGCTACAGGGGCGGCTGTGATGGTCGAGGATTTGAAACACACGTAAGACGCCCGGCCCACAGGAGCTATGTGGCGGGAACGGTAACCACGAGTGTTACTAGTCCTGGTGCACCCGAAGAAGGCTTGCCGCTCAGTTGCTGAGTCGTGTCTGACTGTGACCCCGTGGACGGCAGCGCACCAGGCTCCTCTGTCCTCCACTATTTGCTGGAGTCTGTTCAAATTCATGTCCACTGAGTCAGTGATGCCATCTCACCATCTCATGCTCTGCCGTCCCTTTTCCTTTGGCCTTCTGTCTCTCCCAGCATCAGGGTCTGTTCCAGTGAGCTTAATTTTAATTCTAGAGAGAAGGCGAGTAGGGCACAGAGAGTCGAAGGGCTTCCTCCAGGGTCACAATGTGGAAGGGAAATTTGTGTTCAGACCAGAGGTCAACAGCCGGCCTCTGCTCCCCTCACACCCCGCCTCTGCAGCACGGGGGCCCTGGGCTGTCCCAGGAACGAGGGGACACGGTGAAATCTGCCCTTCCCAGCTCGGCCTGCAGGATGCCAGGAGAAATCCTGGGACAGAGGGCGGGGAATCGGAGCGCTGGTCCTGGGGCTGCGGGCAGCTCTCCGTGGCTGTGGGAAGGACCGCCCCGAGGGCGGGTGCGTGGCCTCCTGGGCTCCGGCTCCTCCGTGCTCCCCGCCGTCCTGCCCTGACGCCGCTCCCTGCTGCCGCAGGTCTGTCCTTCTGCCAGCTGCAGAAGCAGCAGATCTTGCTGAGCAGCTACCTCAACAGCACGGCCACAGCCTACCTCCCCCAGTGTCAGGACGCCGGCGATTACGCCCCCGTGCAGTGCGACCTGCGGCGGGAGCAGTGCTGGTGTGTGGACGCCGAAGGGATGGAGGTGTACGGGACCCGCCAGCGGGGGCGGCCGGCGCGATGTGAGTGCCCAGCACCCGCCCGGGGGAGCCGGAGGTGCGGGCGGCCTCCCCACCCGAACCCAAATGGGGTCAGGGCTCCTGGGGAAAGAGGCAGGGGACCTGGCCCTCAGCACGGGAAGGAAGGCTTTTAGGAAGGCTTTCTGCCTTCTGATTGTGGTGGACCGCATTATTCGCAGGCTGACCATTAGGAGCCTAAGCAGGATTTCAGGGAGCGTCTCCTGCCGCAGACCTTAGTCCTGGTTTGGGACGCTCTCGTGTGAAGTGGGAACAAAGGCATCTAGACTACAGAGGCACGCACACCTCCTTGTAGGGGAAAAACTGAAAACTGTTCCCTAAATATGTGGACACCAAGGGGACAGGGGCGGGGAGGCTGAACTAGGAGCTTGGGACTGACACACGGACACTATCGATACTAAGCATAAAATAGGGAACTAATGAGGCTCTGCTGCACAAGACGCACCTCCACTCAGGGCTCTGTGGTGACCCCAATGGGAAGGAAATCCAAACCAGAGGGGCGTATGGATGCGCACAGTGGATGCCCTTGGCTCTACAGCAGAAAGGACCACAGCCCTGTAGAGCCGCTATCCTCCAATCGGAATTAATTAGAGCCAATAGATTACCATGGTCTCCTTGGAAATGTTTAGGTCCAAGGAGCTGTGAGATAAGAAACCGCCCCTCCACGGGTGGGCGACAACCCCAGTGCGCTGAAATCTGCCCTTCCCAGCTCGGCCTGCAGGATGCCAGGAGAAATCCTGGGACAGAAGGCGCGACATCGGAGCGCTGGTCCTGGGGCTGCGGGCAGCTCTCCGTGGCTGTGGGAAGGACCGCCCCGAGGGCGGGTGCGTGGCCTCCTGGGCTCCGGCTCCTCCGTGCTCCCCGCCGTCCTGCCCTGACGCCGCTCCCTGCTGCCGCAGGTCTGTCCTTCTGCCAGCTGCAGAAGCAGCAGATCTTGCTGAGCAGCTACCTCAACAGCACGGCCACAGCCTACCTCCCCCAGTGTCAGGACGCCGGCGATTACGCCCCCGTGCAGTGCGACCTGCGGCGGGAGCAGTGCTGGTGTGTGGACGCCGAAGGGATGGAGGTGTACGGGACCCGCCAGCGGGGGCGGCCGGCGCGATGTGAGTGCCCAGCACCCGCCCGGGGGAGCCGGAGGTGCGGGCGGCCTCCCCACCCGAACCCAAATGGGGTCAGGGCTCCTGGGGAAAGAGGCAGGGGACCTGGCCCTCAGCACGGGAAGGAAGGCTTTTTAGGAAGGCTTTCTGCCTTCTGATTGTGGTGGACCGCATTATTCGCAGGCTGACCATTAGGAGCCTAAGCAGGATTTCAGGGAGCGTCTCCTGCCGCAGACCTTAGTCCTGGTTTGGGACGCTCTCGTGTGAAGTGGGAACAAAGGCATCTAGACTACAGAGGCACGCACACCTCCTTGTAGGGAAGAACTGAAAACTGTTCCCTAAATATGTGGACACCAAGGGGACAGGGGCGGGGAGGCTGAACTAGGAGCTTGGGACTGACACACGGACACTATCGATACTAAGCATAAAATAGGGAACTAATGAGGCTCTGCTGCACAAGACGCACCTCCACTCAGGGCTCTGTGGTGACCCCAATGGGAAGGAAATCCAAACCAGAGGGGGCGTATGGATGCGCACAGTGGATGCCCTTGGCTCTACAGCAGAAAGGACCACAGCCCTGTAGAGCCGCTATCCTCCAATCGGAATTAATTAGAGCCAATAGATTACCATGGTCTCCTTGGAAATGTTTAGGTCCAAGGAGCTGTGAGATAAGAAACCGCCGCCTCCTCCACGGGGTGGGCGACAAGTCTCCGCCCCAGTGCGCTCCGGACGGCCTCTTCCTGCCCGTGCAGTGCAAGTTCGTCAACACCACCGACATGATGATCTTCGACCTGGTCCACAGCTTCAACAGGTAGGGGTCGGACGCTGGCCAGCGTGCGCGTGTGACACGTGCCGCCCTGGGGAGCGGAGAGAGGCCTCGCGCTCATTGGCCAGGACGGACGTCCGCAGGGCCACGTCGGCGTTTCCCCACGAAGCAAGCCGGCAACAGCTGTTGAATTAAAATTCGCGAACCCTCGGGCCCCGCCAGCGTACAGAGGTGAAAACGCTAGACTGTGAAGGTGGATGTCCTAGGATGTCCCCTGCGTCGTGTTTTATTGAGGCCCCAAGCTGGGAACAAGTGATGGACAGCCCCAGGTGGAGGTGCAGCCCCTGCGAATGTCTCTGCACCCCTTAAACAGGACGCATTCAGACTGCTCCTGCCGGTCGGAAATGGCTCTGCACTGCTTTCTGATAATATAAGAGACAAGGTGCAGATCATTTCAGAGGATTTAGAAAACAAATGAGCAAACAGGTTCTAGTGGTATGTGCATAGCTGATTAGATGATGCTTGTGTGTGTGTGTGTGTGTGTGTGTGTGTGTGTGTGTGTATATATATATATATATATATATATATGTATGTATGTATATGTATATGATGCTTGTGTCTGTTTAGGTGAGCACAGAGAATTCTATGAATAAGCACATCCTGGGTGGTTCTCACAGCTGCCTTGAGGGTCAGGCTGCTGTGGAGGAGGGGCACTCAGGAGAAAAGAATCAGCAGAAAAAGAAAAAAAAAAAGACTAAAAATGTGGACCATATGGATGCATTTTTATAAATTGTGTGTATGTATGCACCTGTAAGGGCTTCCCTGGTAGCTCAGCTGATAAAGAAATCCACCTGCAATGCAGGAGACCCTGGTTCAATTCCTGAGCTGGGAAGGTCTCCTGGAGAAGAGATAGGCTCCCCACGTCAGGATTCTTGGGCTTCCCTGGTAGCTGAGTGTAAATAATCTGCCTGCAGTGCAGGAGACCTGGGTTTGATCTCTGGGTTGGAAAGATCTCCCGGAGGAGGGCGTGGCGACCCACTGCAGGATTCTTGCCTGGAGAATCCCATGGAGAGGAGAGGAGCCTGGTGGCTACAGTCCACAGGGAGGGTCATGTAGAGTCAGACATGACTGAAGCGACTGAACATGCAGGCATGCACCTATAAAGTTGCTTAAAGATTTATTTAACAAATATAAAAAGCTATTAATAGATGCATCCTAAATCTTGGCATAAATAACTGTGTAGCTTCTGGTTATTTAAGGTGTCTATTTAATCAGTATAAATGACTTGCACAGACTTCAGATATAATTGAGACACTGTGAGTGAAAATAAGTAATAATAATCTGTTAGTGCTGGTAGGAATTCTCTTAGAGAACCTGAGACTTTATGTGTCTTGTTTCCAAAACAACCAGTTTCCTTCCTATAAGAAAGAGGGAATTCTCATGCCCTCTGCCCAGAGAGGTCACAGGTGAGCAGCCTGCGACTCGGAACTGTCTCAGAGACAGGTCTTGTGTGAGCCACGTAGTATTTTAAAAACTGGGGGATTTTAAATTGAATCCTCTGAAATTTCGGTTTGTGTGGGTAAAACTAGTGCAACATCAACAATTTCGTGTATTCAACCTAAGACGCAACATGCTCAATCCTTGATTCTTAAGAACAAGGGTCGGCTCTGGGCATGGCCCCAGGGCACTAAGAGGCTGACTCTTTGGACCGAGAACACCACCCGCTCCGGTGCTCCGGGTCTCTCCGTGTCCACTGCCACGCTCTCATGCTCCATCCATTTGCGTTACCTGCCCGGCCCCAGAGCCTTCCCTGTGACCCTCATTCTGGCTCTGCCACGGCTGGCAAAGTGACCTGGGACTTGCTTCTGGGTCTCAGTGTCCCCATCTGTCAAGGTAGCCCCAGCGCATTAGGTCATGGGAAGATCGGCTGACCCCTTGCCTATGAAATGACTGCAAACATTGTAAATTGTTATGTGTTTGTAAGGAACCCATCGCCAGCTTCTGCAAATGTAGGTGACATCCCCCCAGTCCCCACCCAGGCCTAGAAAATGCCCTGCCCATGTGCATATAGGAATCTCCAAACAGCCCAATTCATTGAGGCTCGTTGAACAAACCAATGTGCTCTCCAGTCCAAGTTTACCTGGATGCTCACTGTATACAGGGGATTTGGGATCCTTTCATCTACTTAAGTATTTACAGAGATTATTGGAAAATCACCGGCTCTACACACAGTGGGGAATCTGAAGCCCAGAAGTGAAGGAACTCACCCTAGGAAGCACAGTAGGTGGTTTATAGAGCGGACTGGCACCTTGTGGAGCTGCTGTTTAGTTGCTAAGTTGTGTCTGACTCTTTGCAACCCCATGGACTGTTGCCTGTCAGGTTCCTCCTTCCATGGGGTTCCCCGAGGCAAGAATACCGGAGCACGTTGCCATTTCCTTCTCTAGGAGATTTTCCCGACCCGGGGACTGAATGTCTTCTGGGGGAGTCCCTGATTCCTTTTACCCTCCCACAAAGAGCATTGATAGCACAGAGCCTTTATACATACCTGCAAACCTCAAAGAACCTCTTACAGGTGCCCGCCTGAGGTGCAATCCACAGCCACTTCCACAAGAGGGCAGTCAAGTTAAAGGCAAACGTTCAGGACTAAGCATCTATTGTTAAAGAGCCAGAAAAATTTACCCCTGAAACAGGAGCCTTTCTTTTATGTAAGCAAGCATGTCTCTGAGCGAATTCTGATTTTAAAAGGTCCTGGGAAGGGTCAGATAGCTGGTTCCTGGAAGCCCAGCCGTGCTCAGGAATTTTCTGATAAGCAAACCAGAGCCGGGCCAAACCCCAGTGGCTCCACTGGGCCGAGTGTCAGGAGCCCCGGAGGCTGCGTGGAGAGTCTAGACAAAGCACCCTGGTAGCTGTCAGAGGCAAAGCTGCCAGATGGCCAGGGATACTTGAATTTCGGATAAGCAAGGAGTAATTTTTCAGTGTGAGTGTGTCCTGAGTATTGCATCAAGAAAATTGTTGTGAGCCGAGACTGACCCCTTGCCTATGAAATGACTGCAAACATTGTAAATTGTTATGTGTTTGTAAGGAACCCATCGCCAGCTTCTGCAAATGTAGGTGACATCCCCCCAGTCCCCACCCAGGCCTAGAAAATGCCCTGCCCATGTGCATATAGGAATCTCCAAACAGCCCAATTCATTGAGGCTCGTTTAACAAACCAATGTGCTCCCCAGTCCAAGTTTACCTGGATGCTCACTGTATACAGGGGATTTGGGATCCTTTCATCTACTTAAGTATTTACAGAGATTATTGGAAAATCACCGGCTCTACACACAGTGGGGAATCTGAAGCCCAGAAGTGAAGGAACTCACCCTAGGAAGCACAGTAGGTGGTTTATAGAGCGGACTGGCACCTTGTGGAGCTGCTGTTTAGTTGCTAAGTTGTGTCTGACTCTTTGCAACCCCATGGACTGTTGCCTGTCAGGTTCCTCCTTCCATGGGGTTCCCCGAGGCAAGAATACCGGAGCACGTTGCCATTTCCTTCTCTAGGAGATTTTCCCGACCCGGGGACTGAATGTCTTCTGGGGGAGTCCCTGATTCCTTTTACCCTCCCACAAAGAGCATTGATAGCACAGAGCCTTTATACATACCTGCAAACCTCAAAGAACCTCTTACAGGTGCCCGCCTGAGGTGCAATCCACAGCCACTTCCACAAGAGGGCAGTCAAGTTAAAGGCAAACGTTCAGGACTAAGCATCTATTGTTAAAGAGCCAGAAAAATTTACCCCTGAAACAGGAGCCTTTCTTTTATGTAAGCAAGCATGTCTCTGAGCGAATTCTGATTTTAAAAGGTCCTGGGAAGGGTCAGATAGCTGGTTCCTGGAAGCCCAGCCGTGCTCAGGAATTTTCTGATAAGCAAACCAGAGCCGGGCCAAACCCCAGTGGCTCCACTGGGCCGAGTGTCAGGAGCCCCGGAGGCTGCGTGGAGAGTCTAGACAAAGCACCCTGGTAGCTGTCAGAGGCAAAGCTGCCAGATGGCCAGGGATACTTGAATTTCGGATAAGCAAGGAGTAATTTTTCAGTGTGAGTGTGTCCTGAGTATTGCATCAAGAATTTTAAACCTGGGTGGGGGATGGGGGCATCTCGTGAGCCCTGAGACTTGATTTTAGAAAGCGTGGCCTGGGCTAGGGAAGAGCAGAGTGGGCGCTGGTGGGCGCCTCTGCAAGGTGGGAGGCTACGGGACTGTCCCGGTGAGACGGGCTGTCAGCTTGGACCAGAGCAGGTGACGGAGAGGGCCCCGGCGGGGTGGAGCTGGGTGGATGGAGCTCATGGGACTCAGCGAGGAACAGAGGGGAAGGACGAGGGAGAGCAAGAGTCAAGGATGCCTCCAAGGCTGGTCGAGGAAGAGTTTGGAAAGGCAAAGTCACAAGCTTGCTTTTGGAATATTGAATCCGAGGAGATTGCTTTGGGAAGCCCACATGCAGAAGTGATGTAGGGCAGTTGACCTGTGTCCATGGGGCCGCCGGGAGCTGGAAGCCTCACCTGCCCGCCTGTCTGTTGTGGACTCCAGCGGTGCTGGGCGATGACGTACACTTGAACTTGGCCATGGTGTTTGCCCGTTGGAAGCAGGTCTTTTTGCCTCTCGAAAAGGGCAATGGCTGACTATGCCCATTTATTTACCTGGTAACTTCAAAAAAACCCCAACCGTGTCATGGCGGGGAGTGAGCTAGGCTAGTCCTTCTGTCCCCTCCCCCATCTTTCACATGGTCTGACTAACTCACCGTTCGCTAGGGAGGTGCCTTCTGGTTAGCAGCCCTGGTTCTGAGCTGGTGCTATATTATCAAGGCCTCAGTACAGACAGCCAGTTTCTTTATCAGCTCTTGTCCTTCATGCTGAGCTCCTTCAAACTTCTTCACGTGCCTTGGCAGCCCGTGCTCTACAGATGGTCTGGGGAGAAGGAGCAGCTGCGTCTTACGGTGCAGGAAGGGGCCTCGTTACCCGAATGTGAGAGCGACCGTGGGCAGAAGTCCTTGTGGACTGGTCACCTATTACACCCACAGGACCTCTGCAGTGCCCCGGGCCTGTGGCAGTCACAGCTCCTGCCCTCCTCGAGGAGGGCTCGGCCAGCCTTCATCCGTGGCTGGGTAGCTGGAGGGACCGCTCTGAGAGGGGCTGGCGTCTCTGACTGAGCAGGGGGGCGCTGGCTCCCGGAGTCCAGGGGCGCGGATCTTACGATGCAAGTGGGCAGGACCGGATGCCTGGTTGGGCCTGCCAGTGTGTATTTCACGGAGTCTTTGTTGTGATTTCTTGGTCTCCGTGTTGGCCACCATCTGCGCCTCAATGCAGGAAGGCCAGCCTTCCCCCTCCATGGCAGCTTTCCTGCTGGAGGACTCTTGCATCATTGTTCGCGATTTTGCTTTTCATTGAACAAAAGGGAAGCATCCTTTTCCATTAGTTGAAGGTTGAGGTGGGTCTTTGGGTTGCATTGGCGGCACGTGTGACTGGAGTGGTTTGTGCTTCCCGTACCCCTGCTGGAGCGGCCTGCAGGACTTTGGGGCAACCAGGGGCCCCTCTCTCTCTCTTGGATGCCGGGAAAGCTCAGGGTTCAGCACAGAGAGAAGAGGGTCAGAGCAGAGGATGGCTCCTCAGGAGATGGGGCAGGGACTGGGACAGCCAAGGACACTGAGAAAGCCCATTAGAGATCCGTTGGGAAAGGGCTGGGTTTGAACCCCAGCTTCCTATTGCTTCCTATTGCTTCCAGGATGTGGAGCCCAGCCCACTAGCTCCCTGTAGCCATTGCTGGGCCAGGCGTGATTTAGGCATCTTTCTTTCTCAGCTGATAAAAAGAATGGCTAGCCTTGTTAGTGATGTCATACTGATTTGGTGTTTTTTCAACCCTGGGACTGGGAAATGTCCCACTGAAGCCTTTCCTGTGGTAGAACCTGGCTGCTTTTCAAGCTCTCGAGAAGTCGTAAAGGGCTCTGAGCTTATGTGCTCTCCCCAAGTGAGATCATCTGCGAGGGGGACCATATGTTTGTAAAGCACACTTGGCCCTTGGTCTCTGGAGCTCTAGTCTAGTAAAGGCACTCGTTAATGCGATGCTCATTAACTACTTTCTGCCTGATCCTCTAGACACCTACTAGGGTATAACTTGATCAAATGCCACGTGTGAGAAAAGCCCTGATAGTAGATGACAGCCATGCACAGCACTTTTCACAGGTCCAGCCTCGCTCTGGCTGAGGAGAACCAATTGAGAAAACAGAGAACGTTCACTGCAGGAGGCAGGGGCCAGAGGGCATGAAACAAAGAAGCAGGCAGATTCTGTCCCCAGATGAGATGTTGTTCTTCGGTCGCTCAGTTGTGTCTGACTGGGGGCTGGCTGAGTCCGTTGAGGTGGGCCTCTTTGGGCCTGCCAGTGTGTATTTCACGGAGTCTTTGTTGTGATTTCTTGGTCTCCGTGTTGGCCACCATCTGCGCCTCAATGCAGGAAGGCCAGCCTTCCCCCTCCATGGCAGCTTTCCTGCTGGAGGACTCTTGCATCATTGTTCGCGATTTTGCTTTTCATTGAACAAAAGGGAAGCATCCTTTTCCATTAGTTGAAGGTTGAGGTGGGTCTTTGGGTTGCATTGGCGGCACGTGTGACTGGAGTGGTTTGTGCTTCCCGTACCCCTGCTGGAGCGGCCTGCAGGACTTTGGGGCAACCAGGGGCCCCTCTCTCTCTCTTGGATGCCGGGAAAGCTCAGGGTTCAGCACAGAGAGAAGAGGGTCAGAGCAGAGGATGGCTCCTCAGGAGATGGGGCAGGGACTGGGACAGCCAAGGACACTGAGAAAGCCCATTAGAGATCCGTTGGGAAAGGGCTGGGTTTGAACCCCAGCTTCCTATTGCTTCCTATTGCTTCCAGGATGTGGAGCCCAGCCCACTAGCTCCCTGTAGCCATTGCTGGGCCAGGCGTGATTTAGGCATCTTTCTTTCTCAGCTGATAAAAAGAATGGCTAGCCTTGTTAGTGATGTCATACTGATTTGGTGTTTTTTCAACCCTGGGACTGGGAAATGTCCCACTGAAGCCTTTCCTGTGGTAGAACCTGGCTGCTTTTCAAGCTCTCGAGAAGTCGTAAAGGGCTCTGAGCTTATGTGCTCTCCCCAAGTGAGATCATCTGCGAGGGGGACCATATGTTTGTAAAGCACACTTGGCCCTTGGTCTCTGGAGCTCTAGTCTAGTAAAGGCACTCGTTAATGCGATGCTCATTAACTACTTTCTGCCTGATCCTCTAGACACCTACTAGGGTATAACTTGATCAAATGCCACGTGTGAGAAAAGCCCTGATAGTAGATGACAGCCATGCACAGCACTTTTCACAGGTCCAGCCTCGCTCTGGCTGAGGAGAACCAATTGAGAAAACAGAGAACGTTCACTGCAGGAGGCAGGGGCCAGAGGGCATGAAACAAAGAAGCAGGCAGATTCTGTCCCCAGATGAGATGTTGTTCTTCGGTTGCTCAGTTGTGTCTGACTCCCGGCGACCCTGTGGACTGCAGCGCGCCAGGCTCCTCTGTCCTTCTCCGTCTCTCGTGTCCGTTGCATCGATGATGTCATCCAGCCATCTCGTCTTCAGATGAGACGAGGCCCCGTGCATCGATTTCTACTGGAAGAGACGGTGATGACTCACCTTTATAAAACGGTAACAGTAAATCCTGTTATCTCATAGGTTCCCAGATGCATTTGTGACCTTCAGTTCCTTCCGGAGCCGCTTTCCGGAGGTGTCTGGGTACTGCTACTGTGCGGACAGCCAAGGGCGGGAGCTGGCCGAGACAGGTGAGCTTCCTCGCCAGGCCTGGAACTGCAAGGTCACTCCCTGTAAAGCAGACACAGTGGCTGGGCTGCCCTGGGTCTGAGGGAGAGTGTGGCCTTCGCAGGCCTTCAGGAGTGGTAGATACTTTTTTATTTGTTTATTTCCATCCATCTTTATTCTTCAGCCTATGTGGGCCTCCCATTGCAGTGGCCTCTCTCGTTGCAGAGCGCTGGCTCTGGATGCATGCGCTCCAGAGCACTGGCTCACAATTGGACGCACCAGTCCAGCTGCTCTGCGGCATGTGGGATCTTCCCAGGCCAGGGATTGAACCGGTGCCCCTTGCACTGCTAGGTGGACTCTCTACCCGCTGGACCCCCAGGGAAGCCCCAGGAGTGGTATTTTGAATGCAGCTGCCGTTGCCTCCACTGGAAGGCATCCCCCGACACCCCCACTCTGAGCAGAGGCAGCCTGGGGAGTGGCACCCAGGATGGATTTCACTCTCTCACTCTCAGCAGGGCTCCCTGTGCTGTGAGCAACCTGTGCAGCCTCACAGAGCCCCCTGACTTTGGAAATCGTTCGAGCCTTGATCAGACCCAGAGCACAGGAATGCGGCTGGTGGAGGCTCTGGCTTCCTTGTATCTATTTGCAGTGGTGAGGTCAGGGCCTCGTTTCTGAATGAACCCATCCCTCCCAACGCTCGCGCTCTTGGCTCAGGTTTGGAGCTGTTACTGGATGAAATCTACGACACCGTTTTTGCCGGCCTGGACCGGGCTTCCACCTTCACCGAGACCACCCTGTACCGGATTCTGCAGAGGCGGTTCCTGGCGGTGCAGCTCGTCCTCGCCGGCAGGTTCCGATGTGAGTACTGAGCCGGTGGCAGGTGCTTTTCCGCTGGAGGGGACCGCTCGGTGTTCACCGCCCGCACGTCTCCGTGGCTGTCCTACCAAGGCGAGCGTGGGGCCTGCAGCAACTGTGCCCGTGTCCAGGACGCCTGCTGTAAACACACTGACCGTCCTGTCCTTCCCGGCCTGGATTTCTCACAGGCCCCACGAAATGTGAAGTGGAGCGGTTGGAGGCCACAAGCTTCGGTCACCCCTACGTTCCCAGCTGCCGCCCAGATGGGGCGTACGAGGCGGCGCAGTGCCAGAGGGACGGCCCGTGCTGGTGTGTGGATGCCCGTGGACAGGAGGTCCCGGGGACGCGGCGGCGAGGGGAGCCTCCGTCCTGCGGTGGGTGCCTCTCCAGTCCCCTCTCTTGCTCACGTCAGGCCTTGTCCTGTAACTGCCTCTGCAGACCGACATCCCCGGAGTGCACGCACTCCGTTGCCTCCCGGGGGTGCCCCACAGGCCCTTCAAGTTTGCAGAATGACGATAGACGGATGGAAAACTGTCTATCGTCATTCCTTTCCAATATGTTTCGTGGCCTGTGTCGGACATGGTTGCTTCCTTAGGGAGCTCAGAAAATAGTGGAAGAGGAGAGACTTAAGGGTGGAGGTGCTGAGAGAGAAGTATGAGCTGATAGCTTTAGGAGTATAGGGCAGCACGGGGTCAATCCTTCTCCATCTGACTTACTTCACTCAGTATGATTATCTCTACGTCCAGTCATGTTGCCACAAATAGCCTTATTTCATTCTTTTTTACACCAACAGTCTTTGACCTTCCTTGGCTCGTGGCTGCGTGACTCCACGCTCTGCCTCTGTTGCGTGGCAGTCTGCCTTGTTTGTCTGCCTCTGTGTCTCGTCTCCTCTTCATCTTCACGAGGATGAAGAGCCCACTTCACTCTCGTAGGGGCTTCCCAGGTGGTGCCAGTGGTAAAGAATCTGCCTGCCAACGCAGGAGACACGGGTTTGATCCCTGGGTCAGGAAGATCTCCTAGAGGAGAAAATGGCAACCCACTCCACGATTCTTGCTTGGGAAATTCCACGGATAGAGGAGCCTGATGGGGTAGAGTCCGTGGGGTTGCAAAGCGTTGGAGGTGACTGAAGTGACTGCTCACGCTGCTTTACTCTAGCACGACTTCTTCTTAACGAATTACACCTCCAGTGGCCCCGCTTCCACAGCAGATCACGTGCTGAGGCTCCGGGAAGGATGTGAGTTCTGGGGAGACACTATTCAGCCAGGACGGGAAGCAATACTGGAGGTGAAGTGGTGGGCTGGGAAAAGGATGTGGGCTTGAGACGGGCCGCCAGGCCCCCCGTAAGGCTCCGCTCCTGCTCCAGTGAGCCCCCGCGGCTGCGGGCAGTGGAGGCGGACGAGCCAGGGGCACTGGCAGGCCTCCCGCGGGGCTGGACTGGGTGAACTCAGCAAGATGAGAGACAGTGAAGGAGGAGTATTTAGAGCCTCAAGACAGGCGTGTGAACATTCTTTCTGTTCCTCCCTGGGAAGCCATTTGATTTCTCCAACTTAGCTGTCTTGAGTTCTGGGCGCCATGCCGGGTGCCCACAGGCCCTTCAAGTTTGCAGAATGACGATAGACGGATGGAAAACTGTCTATCGTCATTCCTTTCCAATATGTTTCGTGGCCTGTGTCGGACATGGTTGCTTCCTTAGGGAGCTCAGAAAATAGTGGAAGAGGAGAGACTTAAGGGTGGAGGTGCTGAGAGAGAAGTATGAGCTGATAGCTTTAGGAGTATAGGGCAGCACGGGGTCAATCCTTCTCCATCTGACTTACTTCACTCAGTATGATTATCTCTACGTCCAGTCATGTTGCCACAAATAGCCTTATTTCATTCTTTTTTACACCAACAGTCTTTGACCTTCCTTGGCTCGTGGCTGCGTGACTCCACGCTCTGCCTCTGTTGCGTGGCAGTCTGCCTTGTTTGTCTGCCTCTGTGTCTCGTCTCCTCTTCATCTTCACGAGGATGAAGAGCCCACTTCACTCTCGTAGGGGCTTCCCAGGTGGTGCCAGTGGTAAAGAATCTGCCTGCCAACGCAGGAGACACGGGTTTGATCCCTGGGTCAGGAAGATCTCCTAGAGGAGAAAATGGCAACCCACTCCACGATTCTTGCTTGGGAAATTCCACGGATAGAGGAGCCTGATGGGGTAGAGTCCGTGGGGTTGCAAAGCGTTGGAGGTGACTGAAGTGACTGCTCACGCTGCTTTACTCTAGCACGACTTCTTCTTAACGAATTACACCTCCAGTGGCCCCGCTTCCACAGCAGATCACGTGCTGAGGCTCCGGGAAGGATGTGAGTTCTGGGGAGACACTATTCAGCCAGGACGGGAAGCAATACTGGAGGTGAAGTGGTGGGCTGGGAAAAGGATGTGGGCTTGAGACGGGCCGCCAGGCCCCCCGTAAGGCTCCGCTCCTGCTCCAGTGAGCCCCCGCGGCTGCGGGCAGTGGAGGCGGACGAGCCAGGGGCACTGGCAGGCCTCCCGCGGGGCTGGACTGGGTGAACTCAGCAAGATGAGAGACAGTGAAGGAGGAGTATTTAGAGCCTCAAGACAGGCGTGTGAACATTCTTTCTGTTCCTCCCTGGGAAGCCATTTGATTTCTCCAACTTAGCTGTCTTGAGTTCTGGGCGCCATGCCGGGTAGCACCCTGTCCGCTCGGCATGAGGGTGTAGAGAAAGAACGTGGTGAAGTTTTGCCTTGAAGGCGGTCTTCCTGGTTACCCTCTGGTTCTGTTACAGCCCAGAGAGGGCTGTGCCCTCCAGCTTCCAAGTGCACGTGAAGAGCTGTGGCCTTCCAAATTAAAGCTGAAAGCACTTCCAAATGCCTAGATCATATATATATATATATTTTCTACTTTTGCTGTCTGATGTGTCAGTAGTTTCCACGGGAACCAATGCCACATGGAACCAAGATCTGCATTATGTTTTGCCTTGGCAACACTACAGAACAGATGAATGGACAGGAGATGCTCTTAATTTGAAAAGCGAGTAAGCCGAGCCGTGAACGTGATTTCTTCCATCCCTTCCCGTAACACCCATTAGAGGAAGCTGTGGCCTCGTGGACGGATGTGTTCTGTGTTCAGATGTTGCCAGTCTTGCTCACTCTCTCTGACCGCACATTCCAGCTCTTTCTCTGTTGCCTGGTTACAGAGGGAAATGGGCTGACTTCCTTTTTGGCACCCATGTGAACGGAGGGGAGCGAATTATTTTGAAAAGTTGGGGGTAGGGTGGGTTGGAAGGAACTTCTAAGGTTTATGGTTTTATGGAGAAAAACGATTTCTTCCTTCCACCTATGTGACCGAGGCAATCAGAGTTTGAGTTTTAAAACTTGTTTTTTTCTGACTGATGATAGTGAACTTAGGCTATTCAGACAGAATGACTTGACCATGCATGAAGTTGATTACTAATTAATAATTTCAAGGAAAGGTCCAGAAGCCCGGAAGAATGTGCTTCGTGTGTTAGCCGAGTGGGCTTTATCATGCTGTATTATAGGAACTAGCATAATGCCTGCAATGTGGTTCAGTCCCTCGGTCGTGTCTGACTCTTTTGTGACTCTGTGGACTGTGGCCTGCTGGCCTCTTCTGTCCATGGGATTCTCCAGGCAAGAATCCTGGAGTGGGCTGCTCTGTCCTTCTCCAGGGGATCTTCCTGACCTAGGGATCACACCCGTGTGTCCTGCATCTCCTGAATTGGCAGGCAGGAGACATGGCTCTGTACCACTGAGTCACCAGGAAAGCCCGATTCCTATAGTGCTGTATATTAAAATATGGGAGGATGTTTCTGATTATGGGAAATACCAAGAGCATTTAAAGTACGGTTCTTATCCTCAAAAGATGATAAACTAGTTAGCCTAGATAAGATGACCCCCACGGAGGAATAGGCAGCCACACAAAGAGCTTATATGGAAGCATGAAAGGCCAGCGAGGATTGCTATAGGGGAACACTGGAGAGCGACAGCCCATTAAACACACAGAGGAATTTGTTGGTGCAGAAGTTTCCTAGGGTAGCCGTAACAAACGACCACAGATGGGGCGGCTTAAAGCAACAGACGGTTTATTTTCTCACCATCCTAGTGGCCAGAAGCCTGAACGTAAGGCATGCCTGTGCTCCCTCGGAAGGTTCCAGGGTAGAGCACTTCCCAGCCTGCAGTGCTTGCTGGCAGCCTCTGGCCTTCACTGGCTGACAGCGTGTTCCTCTGGTCTCCGCCTCTCTCCTCCTCCCCCTGTGCTTTCCTTCCTTGTGTTTCTCCTCTGTGTATGCACATGGCATTTCTTAAGGACACTGGTCATTGGATCTAGGGCCCACTCTAATCCCAAATGACCCCCTCTTCACTAATGTCATCTGAGGAGATGATGTTTCCAAATGAGATCACAGTTGGAGGTTCTGGGTGGACTTGAATACTAGGCGAGGCAAGGCACCTACGGGTGGGGAGACCTCATTCCACTGGGTACATTTGTTGCATGTGTGGTCAGGCTTCCCAAAAGTGGGCTGCTGTCTCTGAGTCCTGCCTTAGGACGGGGTCACCCTTGAATGGAATCCAGGAGAGGAAGTCAAGCCAGCTGGAGTCCTCACCGCTGAAGCTGGGGGCCTTGAACTCTGCTGGGGGGAAGGAAAAAAAATCAAAGGATGTGGAGAATGAAGAGGATTCAGTCCTTGACGGGCTCTTTTCATCTCACTACCAGGAAGATCTGAGGGCTGTGTCAGGAATACTGTCCTTCTCCAGGGGATCTTCCTGACCTAGGGATCACACCCGTGTGTCCTGCATCTCCTGAATTGGCAGGCAGGAGACATGGCTCTGTACCACTGAGTCACCAGGAAAGCCCGATTCCTATAGTGCTGTATATTAAAATATGGGAGGATGTTTCTGATTATGGGAAATACCAAGAGCATTTAAAGTACGGTTCTTATCCTCAAAAGATGATAAACTAGTTAGCCTAGATAAGATGACCCCCACGGAGGAATAGGCAGCCACACAAAGAGCTTATATGGAAGCATGAAAGGCCAGCGAGGATTGCTATAGGGGAACACTGGAGAGCGACAGCCCATTAAACACACAGAGGAATTTGTTGGTGCAGAAGTTTCCTAGGGTAGCCGTAACAAACGACCACAGATGGGGCGGCTTAAAGCAACAGACGGTTTATTTTCTCACCATCCTAGTGGCCAGAAGCCTGAACGTAAGGCATGCCTGTGCTCCCTCGGAAGGTTCCAGGGTAGAGCACTTCCCAGCCTGCAGTGCTTGCTGGCAGCCTCTGGCCTTCACTGGCTGACAGCGTGTTCCTCTGGTCTCCGCCTCTCTCCTCCTCCCCCTGTGCTTTCCTTCCTTGTGTTTCTCCTCTGTGTATGCACATGGCATTTCTTAAGGACACTGGTCATTGGATCTAGGGCCCACTCTAATCCCAAATGACCCCCTCTTCACTAATGTCATCTGAGGAGATGATGTTTCCAAATGAGATCACAGTTGGAGGTTCTGGGTGGACTTGAATACTAGGCGAGGCAAGGCACCTACGGGTGGGGAGACCTCATTCCACTGGGTACATTTGTTGCATGTGTGGTCAGGCTTCCCAAAAGTGGGCTGCTGTCTCTGAGTCCTGCCTTAGGACGGGGTCACCCTTGAATGGAATCCAGGAGAGGAAGTCAAGCCAGCTGGAGTCCTCACCGCTGAAGCTGGGGGCCTTGAACTCTGCTGGGGGGAAGGAAAAAAAATCAAAGGATGTGGAGAATGAAGAGGTAGAGATTCAGTCCTTGACGGGCTCTTTTCATCTCACTACCAGGAAGATCTGAGGGCTGTGTCAGGAATACTGTTATGGTTGCTTTTGTTCTGCCTGCCAAGCAGGAGATGTGGGTTGATCCCTGCGTCAGGAAGATCCTCTGGAGAAGGGAATGGCCACCCACTCCAGTATTCTTGCCTGAGAAATCTGGTGGACAGAGGAGACCGGTGGGCTGCAGTCCACGGGGCTACAAAAGAGTCAGACATGACTGAGCGACTGCACGACAGCAGATCAGAAAGATCTGAGGGCTTATGCCAGGATTCCTGGCAGTGACGAAACTATTTGCCATTGCATCTCTGCTTGTCTGCCCCCTGCAGCCGAAGACCAGTCCTGTCCCTCCGAGAGACGGCGGGCCTTTGCCAGACTCCGCTTCGGGCCCTCCGGCCACTTCAGCGGGCACAGCCTGTTCTTGGCTCCTGAGGAAGGACCCGTGTCTCCAAGAGTCGCCAGATCTGCCACATCCTGCCCGCCCTCCCTCAAGGGGCTCTTTATGGATTCCGGGATTCTCCAGCCGATGCTGCCAGGGCAGAACGCGCGGTCTGTCACCCCAGAAGGTCTCCTCAAGGACGCCGTAAGGGGGATTTTTCCCTCCCGCGAGCTGGTCCGTCTTGCCCTCCAGTTCACCTCCAACCCAAAGCGACTCCAGCAAAATCTCTTTGGGGGCAGGTTTTTGGCCAGCATCGCCCAGTTTAACTTGTCTGGAGCCCTGGGCACAAGAGGCACATTTAACTTCAGTCACTTTTTCCAGCAGCTTGGTCTCCTAGGCCTCCAGGATGGACGGCCACTAGCTGATCTAGCCAAACCCCTCTCCGGGCGACCGGACTCAAATCCTGCCCCGGAAGCCCCCGAAGCCTCGAAAAGAGGCGTGACTCTGAGTAAACCAGTGGTGGGCAGTTTTGGCTTTGAAGTTAACTTACAAGACAACCAAAACGCCCTGAACTTCCTTTCTTCCCTCCTGGAGCTTCCAGAGTTCCTTCTCTTCTTGCAGTATGCTATTTCTGTGCCAGAGGACATGGCCAGGGATTTAGGTGATGTGATGGAAATGGTGCTCAGCTCCCAGGGCTGCGAGCAGGCACCCGGCAGCCTTTTCGTCCCGACATGCACAGCCGAAGGGAGCTACGAGGAGGTCCAGTGCTTCGCTGGAGAGTGCTGGTGCGTGGATGCCCAGGGCCGAGAACTTTCCGGCTCCAGGGTCAGAGGTGGACGCCCCAGGTGCCCCACGGAGTGTGAACAGCAAAGGGCGCGCACGCAGAGGCTCTTGGGCAGCCAGCCCGCGGGGGCCAGCCTGTTTGTCCCTGCCTGTACCAGCGAGGGGCACTTCCTCCCTGTCCAGTGCTTCAACTCGGAGTGCTACTGTGTGGACGCCGAGGGTCAGCCTATTCCCGGAACTCGAAGCCCACTTGGAGAACCCACGCGATGTGAGTCTGCTGAGTGTTCAGCCTGCAGGCTCCAGTTCTCCCCTGGGGCCCTGACATGACGTGGGAGCATCGTAGCTAATGCCCAGACTTCTATTCGTGGCAAAATTTGCTAGCTGATTTCAACATTGTCCAGAAAGGCCTTGATCAAGTGAATCATTCTAAGGAGTGGACGATGAGATCAATTTGACCTTAAGGAACTGCCACATGCATTTCTGCTGGGCTGGCAAAAGCTGGTCTCAACCACATTGATTTAGTGATGGGGAAGGCTCTCTCTGAATAGTTACAAATTTAAGGTCGATGGGTTTTCTAAGATATTAGAGGGAGTCTGGACAGTTAAGGGCTTCCGTCTTGGTCCTGAGTTTCCCAGGCGCCAGCAAAATCTCTTTGGGGGCAGGTTTTGGCCAGCATCGCCCAGTTTAACTTGTCTGGAGCCCTGGGCACAAGAGGCACATTTAACTTCAGTCACTTTTTCCAGCAGCTTGGTCTCCTAGGCCTCCAGGATGGACGGCCACTAGCTGATCTAGCCAAACCCCTCTCCGGGCGACGGACTCAAATCCTGCCCCGGAAGCCCCCGAAGCCTCGAAAAGAGGCGTGACTCTGAGTAAACCAGTGGTGGGCAGTTTTGGCTTTGAAGTTAACTTACAAGACAACCAAAACGCCCTGAACTTCCTTTCTTCCCTCCTGGAGCTTCCAGAGTTCCTTCTCTTCTTGCAGTATGCTATTTCTGTGCCAGAGGACATGGCCAGGGATTTAGGTGATGTGATGGAAATGGTGCTCAGCTCCCAGGGCTGCGAGCAGGCACCCGGCAGCCTTTTCGTCCCGACATGCACAGCCGAAGGGAGCTACGAGGAGGTCCAGTGCTTCGCTGGAGAGTGCTGGTGCGTGGATGCCCAGGGCCGAGAACTTTCCGGCTCCAGGGTCAGAGGTGGACGCCCCAGGTGCCCCACGGAGTGTGAACAGCAAAGGGCGCGCACGCAGAGGCTCTTGGGCAGCCAGCCCGCGGGGGCCAGCCTGTTTGTCCCTGCCTGTACCAGCGAGGGGCACTTCCTCCCTGTCCAGTGCTTCAACTCGGAGTGCTACTGTGTGGACGCCGAGGGTCAGCCTATTCCCGGAACTCGAAGCCCACTTGGAGAACCCACGCGATGTGAGTCTGCTGAGTGTTCAGCCTGCAGGCTCCAGTTCTCCCCTGGGGCCCTGACATGACGTGGGAGCATCGTAGCTAATGCCCAGACTTCTATTCGTGGCAAAATTTGCTAGCTGATTTCAACATTGTCCAGAAAGGCCTTGATCAAGTGAATCATTCTAAGGAGTGGACGATGAGATCAATTTGACCTTAAGGAACTGCCACATGCATTTCTGCTGGGCTGGCAAAAGCTGGTCTCAACCACATTGATTTAGTGATGGGGGGGAAGGCTCTCTCTCTGAATAGTTACAAATTTAAGGTCGATGGGTTTTCTAAGATATTAGAGGGAGTCTGGACAGTTAAGGGCTTCCGTCTTGGTCCTGAGTTTCCCAGGCGGCGCTAGTGGTAAAGAACCCGCCGTCCAGTGCAGGCCGCATAAGAGACTCGGGTTCGATCCCTCAGTCGGGAAGCTATCCCTAGAGAAGGGATAGCTCCAGTGCTCTTGCCTGGAGAATCCCATGGACAGAGGAGCCTGGGGGGGCTACAGTCCATGGGGTCGCAGAGAACAAGGCACGACTGAAGTGACTTGGCACGCACCCATCTTGTTGTTTGGGGCTTATTAACCTGCCATGCTGAGCCTGGCCTGCCTGTGCTTTGTTCCTTTCCAGGCCCCAGCTCCTGTCAATTACAGGCTGAGCGAGCCTTCCTCGGGACGGTGCAGTCCCTGGTCTCGGATCCCATCGTGCCGCCCACCCTCTCCAGCATCTACATCCCCCAGTGCAGTGCCAGCGGGCAGTGGAGCCCCGTGCAATGTGACGGGCCCCCCGAGCAGGCCTTTGAGTGGTATGAACGCTGGGAGGCTCAGAACAGGGGTGGCCAGGAGCTGACCCCCACGGAACTGCTCATGAAGATCAGGAGCTATAGAGAAGTGGCTTCCGGAAGCTTCCGTCTCTTCATTCAACGTCTGTACGAGGCTGGTCAACAAGGCATCTTCCCAGGGCTGGCAAGATACTCTTCTCTCGAAGAGGTCCCCGTGGCAGTACTGGAAGGAAACCTGACCCAGCCAGGAGGGAATGTCCTTCTGGAGCCCTCCCTCTTCTGGCAGATCCTGAATGGCCAGCTCGACCGATACCCGGGGTCCTACGCCGACTTCAGCACTCCTCTGGCCCACTTCGACCTCCGGAGCTGCTGGTGTGTGGATGCAGCTGGTCAGAAGCTGGAAGGAACCCAGACCGAGCCCAGCAAGGTGCCCGCATGTGAGTTAAAATACGCACAACTGAAGTTGTGAATTTTAAAATGGGTGTCAGGCGGAAGTATATTGTCAAAGCTGGGATGGAATGCATGCATCTGCTTAACTTAGTGTCATTATTTTGACATTAGCCAAAGTCAGACTTTGGCAGAAGTGGGTTTTGGGTGACAGGTATATGTGATGGGAACAGCAGTGTCCTGGGCATCATGAGTAGTCTGGGGACCCACTGCTAAGATTCTCCTGGATCAGGTCAAATCCAAACAATGGGCCCACCCTCAAAGTCAACACACAGGGGTCAGTAGGACTGTTATATAAGAAGCCTCATTTATTTCTTAAATTCTCTGGACCAATGGTCAGGTCTCCTACATGGAGACATTCCTATAGTGTTAGATGATTGAAGACTGACTTCAGCCCACTTTGGATCTAATTTGGGCGGCCTGAGTTGCTGATACCAAAAGTACCTAGTAGCCTCAGTGGCCAGTCTTGTTCACTTTGAGACCTTGTTCACCAAAGCACTGGAGCGAGGCTTAGCACAGACTGTCTTTTTCACTGAGTAATGAGAGGCCATGCAGAGAAGACCACTTGGGTGCACAGAATGATACACTGGGAAGAAAGTACTAGAACTTCCATCTCTATTTAGTATTTTATCACTCCCTTTTATATTTCTGTATTTGGGTTTTTTTATTTTTTTGGCCACTTCTGTTAATCCTTCATTCATTGTTCTTTGGCCTGTGTGGGCCTCCCATTGCAGCGGCCTCTCTTGTTGCAGAGCACTGACTCTGGGCACATGCGCTCCAGAGATCCAGCTCAGTAGTTGGACACATCCGTCCAGCGGCTCTGTGGTATGTGGGATCTTCCCAGGCCAGGGATCAAACTGGCGCCCCTTGTACTGCAAGGTGGTGTCCTTACCCACTGGACCACCAGGGAAGCCCCTCTGTATTTGTTTTTGATCTGAATTGTTAATAGCTGAAACAGCTGAGAAAACCATACTTAGCATATTATTACAGTGGTACCTACATGCTCAGTTGTTTAGTCGTGTCTGACTCTTTCAGACCCCATGAACTGTAGCCCACCAGGCTCCTCTGTCCATGGGATTTTCCAGGCAAGAATGTTAGAGTGGGCTTTCTACTCTTCAATATATGGTTTATGAATAAAGAAAATATACTGGAAGTATATTGTCAAAGCTGGGATGGAATGCATGCATCTGCTTAACTTAGTGTCATTATTTTGACATTAGCCAAAGTCAGACTTTGGCAGAAGTGGGTTTTGGGTGACAGGTATATGTGATGGGAACAGCAGTGTCCTGGGCATCATGAGTAGTCTGGGGACCCACTGCTAAGATTCTCCTGGATCAGGTCAAATCCAAACAATGGGCCCACCCTCAAAGTCAACACACAGGGGTCAGTAGGACTGTTATATAAGAAGCCTCATTTATTTCTTAAATTCTCTGGACCAATGGTCAGGTCTCCTACATGGAGACATTCCTATAGTGTTAGATGATTGAAGACTGACTTCAGCCCACTTTGGATCTAATTTGGGCGGCCTGAGTTGCTGATACCAAAAGTACCTAGTAGCCTCAGTGGCCAGTCTTGTTCACTTTGAGACCTTGTTCACCAAAGCACTGGAGCGAGGCTTAGCACAGACTGTCTTTTTCACTGAGTAATGAGAGGCCATGCAGAGAAGACCACTTGGGTGCACAGAATGATACACTGGGAAGAAAGTACTAGAACTTCCATCTCTATTTAGTATTTTATCACTCCCTTTTATATTTCTGTATTTGGGTTTTTTTATTTTTTTGGCCACTTCTGTTAATCCTTCATTCATTGTTCTTTGGCCTGTGTGGGCCTCCCATTGCAGCGGCCTCTCTTGTTGCAGAGCACTGACTCTGGGCACATGCGCTCCAGAGATCCAGCTCAGTAGTTGGACACATCCGTCCAGCGGCTCTGTGGTATGTGGGATCTTCCCAGGCCAGGGATCAAACTGGCGCCCCTTGTACTGCAAGGTGGTGTCCTTACCCACTGGACCACCAGGGAAGCCCCTCTGTATTTGTTTTTGATCTGAATTGTTAATAGCTGAAACAGCTGAGAAAACCATACTTAGCATATTATTACAGTGGTACCTACATGCTCAGTTGTTTAGTCGTGTCTGACTCTTTCAGACCCCATGAACTGTAGCCCACCAGGCTCCTCTGTCCATGGGATTTTCCAGGCAAGAATGTTAGAGTGGGCTTTCTACTCCAATAGTAGTACATATATATGGTTTATGAATAAAGAAATACATATATCTGAGGGACACATGTACAAACTCTTTGTTGATTGGGACATGTTATCCAAAGGGCTTGGTGGTCATTGGTTCAGAGCCTTGATGCTCAGCTTGAGGTTGAGCAGCACCAGCACCTCTTGGGGAACTTTTTAGCAATTCAGAATCTCAGAGCCCACCTGCCGAATCAAAATCTGCATTTGTACAAGATTCCCAGGGCGATAGATTGCTCCCTAAAGTTTGAGAAGGACAGGCCTGGAAGACAGAGCTCAAGGTATTTTGAATCCCGGTTCTGTTACTTAATACATTCTGAGGTGCAGGAAAATCTAAGTCTTAGTTTCATGAGTAAAATCTAGTTTATGATAAATAACTACCTCAGAAGCGCTGCTGTGAGAATTAGAGCAGATAACAGATGCAAAATGCCAGGACAGGTACCTAGGAAGTCCTCCAATGACCAGATTCATGCAACTTACAGGAAGTAAGCAGGTGAGTAGTAGCTTCATAAACACATGGGGGTGATGGCGCCTGCCGCTAGGGGTGGGAGGTCAAGTCCTGTCCATAGCCACATGGCTGGCCGATTTGCAAGGCGCTTCTTCTTATGTGTTTATGGGCTACCTACCATGTGCTCTGTGACCTGCGAGGGGAAAACAATTGTGAGAAAGGTATGGTGTCTGTCCTCAAGGGGCTCAGAGACTCGCAGAGACTTGCCATCAGATGATGAACTGAAATGACAGGAGCGTGAACACAGAGAACAGGACGGAACAGCCCAGGGAGTGGGGATCCTCACTCTTCTGGGGAGAGATTTGCACGACATCCGCTTCCGCATCCTGAGAGATGTTGGCGCAGCGCTTCCTGACACAGGAAGTAGATGCACCAAGTTAGGGAGGCTGTGAAAGGTTCTGCGCTGTTGGGGACAGGTCGGAGAAAGGTCAGTGTGGGAGGATGGGAGAGAACTTAGAGGGAAATCATAGCAGGAGAGCCTAGAGGTAAAACGGGGCCAGATTTTCCAAGGTCTTAAGTGTCCAGTTACAGAATCTTGATTTTCTTCTGAAAGAAATGAGCAGCGAGCATAGGTGTTTAAATATGAACTTCTGCTTTGGGGATTCCAAATTCCTGGGCCGACCAAATAGATGACTAAATCAAAAGCATCCACAGAAAGCGCTGTCTTCAGATCCCAGACGTCAAGGATTTCTGTGGATCCTTGAGAAATAGAGAATAGAGAATATTTCCTGAATATTCTCTATTTTCCTGAATAGAGAATCTTTCCTGCTAAATGCAGTGTGATTGATTGAAATAAATATGGCTGGGGTGGCTTTTGCTATTGTTGTTGTTGTTGGCTACTTCTATTGGTCTTCCATTTATTTATCTTTGTTCTTTGGCCCATGTGGGCCTCCCATCGCAGTGCCCTCTGTTGTCACAGAGCGCTGGCTCTGGGCGCATGCGCTCCAGAGCTCCGGCTCGGTAATTGGACACATCGGTCTAGCTGCTCGGCGGCACGTGGGATCTTCCCAGACCAGGGATCGAACCAGTGCCCCTTGCACTGCAAGGCGGTGTCCTCACCCACTGGGCCACCAGGGAAGCCCTAATAGTGACAATTTTAAGGGCACTGTGTTCCAGACATGTGCCAACCACTTCAGCTGCAACATTCATAGAGTAATTACAAACACTCTCTGGGGTAGATTCTCTGATTAACCCCACTTCACAGATCATAAACCTGAAGCTCAGGAAAGTTAAGAAGATTACGACACAGCTTTTAAGTGATCGTGCTGATATTTTAGTCCAGAGATCTCTGAGAGTCATGCTTTTTACCTCTGCACAAAGTGTCTCTCTTCTAACTTACAATGCTTCCCTTCAATTTTTGATATCCATCCATCCATCTATCCATCCATCCTCTCACCCGTCCATTCATCCATCCATCCACCTACTCATCCATCCATCCACTGCCCCATCCGTCTACCCATCGATATATTCATCCATCTGTCAGTCCATCCAACCATCCTACCTTTTGAAGCGGCTGGTCAGCCTGGCTCTAGAGTCATAATGACTAGACTGGAATTCTGAAGCCGTTACTTGCCAGCTAAGAGCTTAAGTTATCGAACTTCTCCCTGACTCCATTTGTCCCCTGTAACACATGAATAAGAATAACGTCCTACTGGATTGTTGCATAAATTAAATTAGACTGTTTGTGTAAATGTTCATAGTTCAATGCCTGGTGTGGAATAAACATTAGCTACTACTAATCTTTCAAAGTTGGCGTGCCATAACTGCAGTGAATACAATTGTGGAGACAAAACAGAAAGAACAGTCCAGGTTTTCAAAAGACCTGGGACAAAGGAAACAGTTGAGGTAGAGGGGTGTGTGTGTGTGTGTGTGTGTGTGTGTGTGTACACGCTTACATGCTTCAAAGGGGTCACGGCAAGCTCCACATGGTGGGTGAATCCACCTGTGATATCTCTCCTCCCCTAGGTCCTGGCCCTTGTGAGGAAGTGAAGCTTCGTGTCCTGCAGTTCATCAAGGAAGCAGAGGAGATTGTCGTGGATTCCAACAGTTCTCGCTTCCCTCTCGGAGAGAGTTTCCTCTCAGCCAAAGGAATCCGGCTCACCGACGAGGAGCTGACCCTTCCTCCACTTTCTCCATCCCGGGAGACTTTCTTGCAGAAGTTTCTGAGTGGGAGTGATTATGCCATTCGACTGGCAGCTCAGTCCAGTGAGTGCTGCAGTCTTCTGGTGTCTGGTTCCTTCTTTGGGGGAAGCGAGAACTTGAACGAGTTCCTCTTCAGGATTGTGGGGTCCCCCGCCCCAGGGGTTCCAGAAAAGACAAAGATCTTTTGTGATCCCAAAGCTGGAGCTTTACCTACCCCTCCAAGAGGACCCCCGATCCTCCAGCAGGGCTGCCGGGAGGCAGGCCTCCGCATTTTGTATTGCATATGGCGCCTGCAACCCAAGGGGAAGCCCAGCATTCTTCTTAAAATGTTCAAACATGTGATTCCCAAATGTGCCTACTCCCCTCGTGGCTGGTTCTGAAGTTTCCTCCATTTCCAAGGACTTAAGGACACCCCTAAGGCAGAAAGAGGAGACCTCCTAGCTGAGGACCCGCTGGGTTTAGACACCTTCCTCAAATCTAATCCCAGGTCGTAGCTCCAAAAAGCATTCCCCCCTGACCAAGAGCTTAAGTTTATCGAAATTTTTCTCCCTGACTCCATTTGTCCCCTGTAACACATGAATAAGAATAACGTCCTACTGGATTGTTGCATAAATTAAATTAGACTGTTTGTGTAAATGTTCATAGTTCAATGCCTGGTGTGGAATAAACATTAGCTACTACTAATCTTTCAAAGTTGGCGTGCCATAACTGCAGTGAATACAATTGTGGAGACAAAACAGAAAGAACAGTCCAGGTTTTCAAAAGACCTGGGACAAAGGAAACAGTTGAGGTAGAGGGGTGTGTGTGTGTGTGTGTGTGTGTGTGTGTGTGTACACGCTTACATGCTTCAAAGGGGTCACGGCAAGCTCCACATGGTGGGTGAATCCACCTGTGATATCTCTCCTCCCCTAGGTCCTGGCCCTTGTGAGGAAGTGAAGCTTCGTGTCCTGCAGTTCATCAAGGAAGCAGAGGAGATTGTCGTGGATTCCAACAGTTCTCGCTTCCCTCTCGGAGAGAGTTTCCTCTCAGCCAAAGGAATCCGGCTCACCGACGAGGAGCTGACCCTTCCTCCACTTTCTCCATCCCGGGAGACTTTCTTGCAGAAGTTTCTGAGTGGGAGTGATTATGCCATTCGACTGGCAGCTCAGTCCAGTGAGTGCTGCAGTCTTCTGGTGTCTGGTTCCTTCTTTGGGGGAAGCGAGAACTTGAACGAGTTCCTCTTCAGGATTGTGGGGTCCCCCGCCCCAGGGGTTCCAGAAAAGACAAAGATCTTTTGTGATCCCAAAGCTGGAGCTTTACCTACCCCTCCAAGAGGACCCCCGATCCTCCAGCAGGGCTGCCGGGAGGCAGGCCTCCGCATTTTGTATTGCATATGGCGCCTGCAACCCAAGGGGAAGCCCAGCATTCTTCTTAAAATGTTCAAACATGTGATTCCCAAATGTGCCTACTCCCCTCGTGGCTGGTTCTGAAGTTTCCCTCCATTTCCAAGGACTTAAGGACACCCCTAAGGCAGAAAGGAGAGGAGACCTCCTAGCTGAGGACCCGCTGGGTTTAGACACCTTCCTCAAATCTAATCCCAGGTCGTAGCTCCAAAAAAGCATGACTGGGCGCCTGCGTGTGACAGAGACATGCTCAGAGGGCTGACACTGGCCAAGCAGTCCT
Organism: Tragulus kanchil; assembly: GCA_022376925.1. Taxonomy (NCBI): domain Eukaryota; kingdom Metazoa; phylum Chordata; class Mammalia; order Artiodactyla; family Tragulidae; genus Tragulus; species Tragulus kanchil. The sequence goes on along the minus strand of JAIOJX010000002.1, from coordinate 8,501,945 downwards.
TGAAACGCAGCCCTGGCTGGCGCGTCCTGTGCTCAGTAGATCTACCAGATCTTTGCATCGGATTCTCCGACAGTTCCGTGAGAGCGATGCTATAATAACCATCTTTGATTCTCTTCAAATGTAGAAACAGAGGTTGTTGTGTGCCTGAGTTCACCCAGCAAATACCCAGCAGAGCCTGGACGTGATACTGGTGGTCTTCCCCCAGGCCTCTGTCCCCAGCCTCCAATTGCTCCCCCCACAGCGTCGACCAAGGTCAAGAGCGTCCACGCCTACAGGCTGGAGCCTCCATGCGTTCACCTTCCTGGCCTGACCACTGCTGCCATGGCACGAGGCCTCTCTTGCCTTGAGTCCTCTAACCCTACGTGGGAGTCTCCCGAGAGTCGTCTCTGTTTCCTCCCTTCTCCCTCCCCAGCCGCCTCTGTGGAAGGACAAGGCTCCTGTCTTATTCTTTACATCCCGGGCCTGGCACAGCCCCTGCCAGCATCTGGGAAGCCGGAAAACGTTGTTTAACCATCTTCCTTGCTTCTTTCTTCCTCTTTTTTTTCTCTTCTCTCTTCTTCCTGCCCCCTGTACTTTTTTTTCTCTGTTCCTCAGACTTGGAGATTCTGCTGTGGGCAGGAACCAATTTTATAAAATGCTGTGGCTGGGCAGGGTGTCATGCAGTGCAGAGAGGAGGAGGCATTGATACCCTGACTTGTGACCCCTTTGGTCAGAGAGGGAAACTAAGAGGCAGAGACAGAAGTGCTGGCGCCCTAAGAAAGCTCCCCTCCGCTGAGCCACTGTCTGATGCCCCCGGGAGAAAAACGAAGGCTCTGTAGAGAGGGACCAGGGCTGGTCACCTTTCTTGACTCCCCTCTGGAGAAGAGTCTCCACCGAGGCGGTGGGGAGGAAGCTCCTGGTGAGCAGACCTCCTGGCCCTGGGGAGTCTGGGGCTCGAAGGCTCAGCTCTTTCCAAGAGACCAAGGGCCACAAAGCGTCTGCGACCTGGGTTTAGACACCTTCCTCAAATCTAATCCCAGGTCGTAGCTCCAAAAAAGCATGACTGGGCGCCTGCGTGTGACAGAGACATGCTCAGAGGGCTGACACTGGCCAAGCAGTCCTTGAAACGCAGCCCTGGCTGGCGCGTCCTGTGCTCAGTAGATCTACCAGATCTTTGCATCGGATTCTCCGACAGTTCCGTGAGAGCGATGCTATAATAACCATCTTTGATTCTCTTCAAATGTAGAAACAGAGGTTGTTGTGTGCCTGAGTTCACCCAGCAAATACCCAGCAGAGCCTGGACGTGATACTGGTGGTCTTCCCCCAGGCCTCTGTCCCCAGCCTCCAATTGCTCCCCCCACAGCGTCGACCAAGGTCAAGAGCGTCCACGCCTACAGGCTGGAGCCTCCATGCGTTCACCTTCCTGGCCTGACCACTGCTGCCATGGCACGAGGCCTCTCTTGCCTTGAGTCCTCTAACCCTACGTGGGAGTCTCCCGAGAGTCGTCTCTGTTTCCTCCCTTCTCCCTCCCCAGCCGCCTCTGTGGAAGGACAAGGCTCCTGTCTTATTCTTTACATCCCGGGCCTGGCACAGCCCCTGCCAGCATCTGGGAAGCCGGAAAACGTTGTTTAACCATCTTCCTTGCTTCTTTCTTCCTCTTTTTTTTCTCTTCTCTCTTCTTCCTGCCCCCTGTACTTTTTTTTCTCTGTTCCTCAGACTTGGAGATTCTGCTGTGGGCAGGAACCAATTTTATAAAATGCTGTGGCTGGGCAGGGTGTCATGCAGTGCAGAGAGGAGGAGGCATTGATACCCTGACTTGTGACCCCTTTGGTCAGAGAGGGAAACTAAGAGGCAGAGACAGAAGTGCTGGCGCCCTAAGAAAGCTCCCCTCCGCTGAGCCACTGTCTGATGCCCCCGGGAGAAAAACGAAGGCTCTGTAGAGAGGGACCAGGGCTGGTCACCTTTCTTGACTCCCCTCTGGAGAAGAGTCTCCACCGAGGCGGTGGGGAGGAAGCTCCTGGTGAGCAGACCTCCTGGCCCTGGGGAGTCTGGGGCTCGAAGGCTCAGCTCTTTCCAAGAGACCAAGGGCCACAAAGCGTCTGCGACCAACAGAACCTGGTGGCGGTGTCCCCGGGCCTCGTGGGAGGGGGGCGGGTGCAGGAGGAAAGGCAGGCGCATGACGTGCCATCAGTGTTATCAGCAAATCATCTTTGTCTCTTGTGTCTGAAGACACTGCGCTGACCTAGTCAGCTTTGGAGAATTTCCAAAGGAGAAACGGCGACGCCTTCCAACTTTAGCTGACAGTTTCTGTTTTGTTGGTCGCGCTGTGTTGCATGTGGGATCTTAGCTCCCAGGGAGCAGGAATCAAACTCATGCTCCCTGGCAGTGGAAGCGCGGAGCCTCAACCACTGGACAGGCAGGGAATTCCCATCAACTGACACTTTTCTTTGATTTCTTTTCATGTTTGCCCTGTTTTTATTTTTGCATTTTTACAAACCCTTGTGTCGAGGGCTAACTTTCAATAGATTGCAGTGAGGTAGCTGCTCGGCTGTGTATGAAGCCCTGACCCAGAAGCAGGTCGTCTACGAGGGGTTTAGCACCAGGCTCCCCACGAACGTGCGGTGCGTGACGGGCGAGGGGGCGGCCGCCTTTCCGGCTGCGCCCCGTGTCCCAGGACCATTTTTATTTTTAAATGGCAACCTGGTGCGTGCCTAGTCACTGCTCAGTGATCCTCGGTGCTGTGGGAGGATGGAAATGCTTGTCACGTAAATAAAAAGGCCACCTGTGTCGGAGCAGGACTCGGTGGCTCTTCTCAGACCGGGGCTCAGACGGCCTCAACGCCGCCCGCCAAGTGCTCACCTCTCCGCTCCTCTCTCCAACTCCAGCCTTTGACTTCTACCAGCGCCGCCTCGCTGCCCTGGGCACGTCCCCACGAGCGTCCGCCCCTCTGCGGTCCAGCCCCTACGTGCCCCAGTGTGACGCGGCTGGAGGCTGGGAGCCTGTGCAGTGCCACGCCGCAACGGGTGAGGGGCAGCTGCCCTGCGGAGGCTGAGGGACAGCCCTGCTCTTCATGGAGGGGAAGGAGCCCTTCAAAAATAGAGAAAGAGCCGTGCACTGGAGGGCAGGAGGCTGGACCCGAGGCCTCGCTTTGGCTTAATGCCTCTGGTCTCCGGTTGGTTTAGCCGTACGATGGGAGCACTGACCTGCTACCAGCCAGAAGGTCAAGGGGGTGGTGGCTGGGTTTCTAGGTGCTGAGGCCTGTGACTGTGACCCATGCTGAGGAAGGCAAACAGACAGCAGGGTGAGTGAGGTGCCTTACCGGCACACGAGGAATGCAGAGAAGGAAAGTTTTTATTTTGAATATATCGGAGTATAGTTGGTCCATAATGTAGTAGTTTCAGGTGTCCAGAAAAGTGCGATGGTTATGCCTGTACACAAAGCCATTCTCTTTAGAACTCTCCCCACACAGGCCACTACAGAGGCTTGAGCAGAGCTCCCTGTGCTACCCAGCGGGTCCTTGCTGGTTACGTGTTTTATACGTAGGAGTGTGTGTCACTGGACACTCCAGGCAGGCCCTCGGGAGCCTTCTGAGCGTCTGGCCACGGCTCTTTTCCAGGGCACTGCTGGTGTGTGGACGGGAGGGGAGAGTACCTCCCCGCCTCGCTGACTGCCCGCTCCCGGAAGGTCCCGGCGTGTAAGTGGAGCCCCCTGACCCCGTGGCAGGCATGCTCGTGGGTGGTGGGCTGCCAGCCTGGGGAGATCCGTGGCTCAGCTCCTCAGACCCGCCCCCGAGAGCGGCCCGACCACAGCTCCCCAGTCCCCAGGCCCCGAAGCCTCCCCCTTGGCCTTTCCTCGTTGGTGCTCCTCGTCTCCCGTGTGGAGAGAGGCAGCTGGGTGTGGGGCGGAGCCCCAGGTCTCCCCGCTGCACCTGCTCCCGGGCCACTTTCAACCCCCCGCCCCCACGTCTGGGCTAGAGAGCACCTCTCTCCTGAGTCTGGACCCACGTCAGCAAGCGCTCACTTTACATCTCAGAGATGAAAGGCCCCACGTGGGTCTTTGTCCCTGACTCTCCCCGTGCTTCTCCTCTGGGGTTCCAGCTCTCTGCACAAGGCACCTCCGTCCAGCCAGATGCACGGCTCGGATGCTCAGGGCCCCCTGGGCTCCCCACCCACCCCAATGCCCACACCAGTCTGTTACAAGCTCCCCTCTCTCCCCACCCAGGCCCCACCAGCTGTGAGACATCTCGAGTCAGCGGGCTGCTTTCCAGCTGGAAACAAGCTGGTCCCCCAGCAGAACCATCTCCAGAAGACTTGTTCATCCCGACCTGCTTAGAGGTGAGACTCAGAAAGCCCAGGAGGCTTTGAGGGGGAAGCCAGAATGTCCCGGTGCTGAGGCCTGTGACTGTGACCCATGCTGAGGAAGGCAAACAGACAGCAGGGTGAGTGAGGTGCCTTACCGGCACACGAGGAATGCAGAGAAGGAAAGTTTTTATTTTGAATATATCGGAGTATAGTTGGTCCATAATGTAGTAGTTTCAGGTGTCCAGAAAAGTGCGATGGTTATGCCTGTACACAAAGCCATTCTCTTTAGAACTCTCCCCACACAGGCCACTACAGAGGCTTGAGCAGAGCTCCCTGTGCTACCCAGCGGGTCCTTGCTGGTTACGTGTTTTATACGTGAGGAGTGTGTGTCACTGGACACTCCAGGCAGGCCCTCGGGAGCCTTCTGAGCGTCTGGCCACGGCTCTTTCCAGGGCACTGCTGGTGTGTGGACGGGAGGGGAGAGTACCTCCCCGCCTCGCTGACTGCCCGCTCCCGGAAGGTCCCGGCGTGTAAGTGGAGCCCCCTGACCCCGTGGCAGGCATGCTCGTGGGTGGTGGGCTGCCAGCCTGGGGAGATCCGTGGCTCAGCTCCTCAGACCCGCCCCCGAGAGCGGCCCGACCACAGCTCCCCAGTCCCCAGGCCCCGAAGCCTCCCCCTTGGCCTTTCCTCGTTGGTGCTCCTCGTCTCCCGTGTGGAGAGAGGCAGCTGGGTGTGGGGCGGAGCCCCAGGTCTCCCCGCTGCACCTGCTCCCGGGCCACTTTCAACCCCCCGCCCCCACGTCTGGGCTAGAGAGCACCTCTCTCCTGAGTCTGGACCCACGTCAGCAAGCGCTCACTTTACATCTCAGAGATGAAAGGCCCCACGTGGGTCTTTGTCCCTGACTCTCCCCGTGCTTCTCCTCTGGGGTTCCAGCTCTCTGCACAAGGCACCTCCGTCCAGCCAGATGCACGGCTCGGATGCTCAGGGCCCCCTGGGCTCCCCACCCACCCCAATGCCCACACCAGTCTGTTACAAGCTCCCCTCTCTCCCCACCCAGGCCCCACCAGCTGTGAGACATCTCGAGTCAGCGGGCTGCTTTCCAGCTGGAAACAAGCTGGTCCCCCAGCAGAACCATCTCCAGAAGACTTGTTCATCCCGACCTGCTTAGAGGTGAGACTCAGAAAGCCCAGGAGGCTTTGAGGGGGAAGCCAGAATGTCCCGGGTAGTGAGTTTTCTAGTTTGCAATAAATTAGTTTTAGTTGAAAACTCACAGGGAATTCTAGGCCTCAGGTTTTTCCCAGCCCTGGCTGACCCAAGCTACGTGATGGTGGTCGGGGTGTTTTGTCGCTCAGTCATTTGCAGTCCTGTGGACTATAGTCCACCAGGCTCCTCGGTCCATTTTTCTCAGGCAGGAATACTGGAGTGCACTGCCATTTCCTTCTCCAGGGGATCTTCCCAACTCAGGATTCAAACCTTAGTCTCCTGCATGAACAGGCAGATTCTTTACCACAGAGCCACTTGGGAAGCCCACGCTGTGTGACCTTGGGCAATTTACTTGGCTTCTCTGTGCTTCCCTGGGCTTTGTTTTCTCCTAAGATCAGGCCACATATTAATCTTCCCTAGTGCTAGGATGGTTTTGAAGCCCTAACAAAATATTTTTTAATGAAATATCTTTGAAAAACAATCCCCACACGCATAGCTCCTGAAGCCATCTGGCCAGGTCACTGTACCTATTGTATTTTAGTTTCTCAATATAAATGGAAGACGCCTTACTATTTCCCTCTCCAGCTGCCTGGATGGTGGTCATGACTTAGTGCAGTGGCTGTTGTGAAGGCTCTTTGAGACAGGATTCTTGCTGGCATCAACCACTCCAGGGCCAGCACAGGAAATCCCTGTGCCTCGGGCCCCTGCCCCTGAAGCAGGGGTGATGGGGACGCCTCCACCCACTCTGCTGGGCTCCTCGGGGCTCCAGGGAAGCCAGATGAAGTCAGTGACGCGGAGGTTCATGAAACAGCGAATTACCAAGCAAAAGGCTCCTTCCTGCCTTTCCGCGTTATAAGTAGCAGTTTTGGGTGCTGTCAACCCGGCCTCCAGTCATGGCGGATTTTTGGAGAGACATTAGCCTCTCTAGTCTTTTATGTTGGCTGACGTTCCCCCGCCTCTGGAATGAGAGTCGGCGCCGTCATTCTGGGGGGCCAGTTCACCTGTGGAGAAGGAGAGGCAGGAACCGTGGCTCTGACCCAGGCGGGAACAGTGGTTCCGCGCAGCTCGCAGATGGCGTGGCTTCCCCGCCTGGCTCCTGGAGGGCCCAGGCGCCCGGGAACCGGACCCAAGACATCCGGCGCCTGAAGTGGGCGGCTCTGCCTTGGACCCAGCTCTCGAGGAAACGTCCTGTTAGAGGCTAGTGTGTCACAGCTGTACGTCTGTATCCCGTGTTTCTCAAACCCTCACTTGGGTTTGCGTCTCCTGTGCGCAGCGTGCGAGCCGTGTCCCCAGGGGCACATGGCCTGGCTCCTCTGGGCCTCTCCGGGCAGCATGGGGCCCTGCTCTCGAGCCCTTGGCATTGAATGACAGCCCCCGCCGGCCTCCTGCTTATATTCTCTGTGCTGGGTGTTGTTACCACGGTCACTTCTTGTCTGGGAATACGTCACTGCAGAGTATAGAGTGGACAGAGAAGAGCTCAAGGAGGCCCTCGGGGATGGCCAGGGAGCTCACGGAAGCTCCTCTCCCCTGCCTGCGTCTACACACGCTCGAGAGAGGAGATGTGGGTCCATCCAGTCCCACCGCCTTTCTTTTCAGATGAGGAAGCTCGGGCCGGGAAATTGGAGGAGCTGGCTCAGTGTCCAGCTGGCCAAGGAGAGAGGGACCAGGCAGGGGCAGGAGGTGGGGCGCTGCCTCCCACCTGGCCTTTGTTCTCTGTTACAGCTGGTTTAGACTCCCAGGAATGCTGGCTGGAAATCGTTTATGGAAGTGAGGAGGATTGTTGCAAGAGGGTGGCTGGGCTTTGGGGCTGGACGGATTCAGCCCAGCCTGGGTCTGCCACGCCTTGAGGTTGTGCTGCCGCTTTCCCTCTGAGTGAGCCTCAGTTTTCCCCCTCTAAAATGGGTTAACTGTGGTTCTTATCCCATGCGGATGTCATAATCATGGCTTCAGACTGTGTATGCCAATGGTTTGAAACAGGACAGCGCCTTCCCAACGCCCCCAACGCTGCCCCCGCACCCCCTCCCCGCCGGAGAAGACACACCTGTAGATTTGGGAGAAACTCTCTTGACATCTGGCTCCTGACCTATCAGTTCCAGAAGTGTCTTCCCTGGGTGACATGACCTTGGTTTTGTCTCAGACAGGAGAGTTTGCCGGGCTGCAGGCGTCAGAAGGTGGCACCTGGTGTGTGGATCCGGCCTCAGGAGAGGGCACACGGCTGGGCACGGACGGCGGTGCTCAGTGTGAGTACTGCCCCTCCCCCACCACCCCCCCGCACCCCCTGCCACGATCACCAGGTGTGGAGCCCCGAGAGCTGGCCTCACGTCCCTGCTTGGCTGCTTCAGAGCCGTACAAGCCACTAACCCCGCCGCGCCTCAGTTTTCCCATCCATGAGATAAGAGTGATGCTATCCCCCCTCAGCGGGTTCCTGGGAGAGACACACAGCAGGGGCCGGGGCCGGGCCTGGTGACCAGGGGCCTGCGCCAGCGCTGGCCGCCGTGAGTGTGGGAACTGCTGCCTTCGTGGGGTCTAGCTGTGCAGCCCCGGCGCCCCCGCCTGGCCCCGAGGTCTGGTTTCCATGGCGAGGTCCAGACAGGTCCCTCGAGGGCACATGTGCTGCTGCCCCTTTTCGACTTGGAAGCCCCCGACGCCCGCCGTGGTCTCCAGGCCCAGGCTCCTCACCGTGGCTCAGGACGGCTCCCGAATCTTCTTGGTTCTTCTCTTGGTTCTTCCTGAGGTCCAGGAAGAACAAACGGTGGTCAGACTTCTCTATCAGGCGGACACGCTCTTCCCCGGGGCACTCTTGTGTTCGGGTTCAGCCTTTGCAGCCCCCCACCGGCGCCCCAGCTGGCCGGCTCTACACCACCCAGCCACCCGCCCTCCGGGAAGCCTTGGCGGCCTCTCTCCTCCGCAACGGGCTTCGTGCCTTTCTGGGGGCTCCTCAGCTGCCCCGCACAGGAGTCACAGCTCCTGCGACTGTCCTTGTACCGCTCAGCGTCTGAGCTGCAGATGTCCACCGACTTGTTAATGACCCTTCCAGGCCCTGAGCCCCTGAGGCCAGGCGGCTGGGGGTGTGCGTGGAGTGGCGGGGGAGTGAAGAGTCGAGCTTGCCCCGCAGAGTTCAACACCCCGGTGGGAAGGCGGCCCCAGACCCTGGGGCCCTGCAGGCAGGTGGCAGTGGGCTGTGGCAGCCACGTGGGCAGAAAGCCCACGGGGCTCGTCTTTGCGTCAAGGCCCGAGCCTCTGCAAAGGGCTCCGGAGTGGACTCCCCTCCGGGAGGGACGGTCCCGGCGACACCCCGGCCTGCTGGGCAGCGGATGGAGGCTTCTCGCGAGTGCAGTGCGACCCGGCCCAGGACAGCTGCTGGTGCGTCCTGGGCAGCGGAGAGGAGGTGCCCGGGACCCGTGTGACCGGGAGCCGGCCGGCCTGTGAGAGTAAGAGGTGACGCCCCAGAGGGGCTCTCTGTGCTGGTGGGGGTTCCTGTCGTCTCTTCCTCGGTCCAAGCTGGGGTGAGGGGCATGCTAAAGGCTCCCAGACAGTGCCCAGGGCAGGAGGAGAGACAGAGGAGGAGAGAGGAGGAAGATGCAAACTCCCAGAATCTGCTTGCCACACACGCCCGGCCCTGGGCTCCAGCCACGGAGAGGCCATGGGGGGAATCTGGCCAGTGCCTCCCAAAGCTCGGGCGCTGGCCCCTGAGGGGTGCCGGGGCTTGGTCTCCCCACCCGAGGCTGGGGAGGAGGGTCCAGACAGCAGGGTCTCAGAGGGCCTGGGGCCACCCCAGCCAGGGAGCTTCAGGAATTGGTGGAGACGTCCATTTATTTATGTCTGTGTCTAGTTTAATAAGTCACTTGATATCAAACATTGAAATGTATATCATGAATATATGCTATAATATTGAAGTAGACTAGTACTTATTAAAGCCTGTTATGGAATGATCAATTACTTACCTTGTATTTTGCCTATATACTCAAGTCCAAAAAATCAGCTTAGACGCTGCCTGCCATGCAGCAGAGCCCTATTTGATTAAGCCTTGGCCTCTCTCCTCCGCAACGGGCTTCGTGCCTTTCTGGGGGCTCCTCAGCTGCCCCGCACAGGAGTCACAGCTCCTGCGACTGTCCTTGTACCGCTCAGCGTCTGAGCTGCAGATGTCCACCGACTTGTTAATGACCCTTCCAGGCCCTGAGCCCCTGAGGCCAGGCGGCTGGGGGTGTGCGTGGAGTGGCGGGGGAGTGAAGAGTCGAGCTTGCCCCGCAGAGTTCAACACCCCGGTGGGAAGGCGGCCCCAGACCCTGGGGCCCTGCAGGCAGGTGGCAGTGGGCTGTGGCAGCCACGTGGGCAGAAAGCCCACGGGGCTCGTCTTTGCGTCAAGGCCCGAGCCTCTGCAAAGGGCTCCGGAGTGGACTCCCCTCCGGGAGGGACGGTCCCGGCGACACCCCGGCCTGCTGGGCAGCGGATGGAGGCTTCTCGCGAGTGCAGTGCGACCCGGCCCAGGACAGCTGCTGGTGCGTCCTGGGCAGCGGAGAGGAGGTGCCCGGGACCCGTGTGACCGGGAGCCGGCCGGCCTGTGAGAGTAAGAGGTGACGCCCCAGAGGGGCTCTCTGTGCTGGTGGGGGTTCCTGTCGTCTCTTCCTCGGTCCAAGCTGGGGTGAGGGGCATGCTAAAGGCTCCCAGACAGTGCCCAGGGCAGGAGGAGAGACAGAGGAGGAGAGAGGAGGAAGATGCAAACTCCCAGAATCTGCTTGCCACACACGCCCGGCCCTGGGCTCCAGCCACGGAGAGGCCATGGGGGGAATCTGGCCAGTGCCTCCCAAAGCTCGGGCGCTGGCCCCTGAGGGGTGCCGGGGCTTGGTCTCCCCACCCGAGGCTGGGGAGGAGGGTCCAGACAGCAGGGTCTCAGAGGGCCTGGGGCCACCCCAGCCAGGGAGCTTCAGGAATTGGTGGAGACGTCCATTTATTTATGTCTGTGTCTAGTTTAATAAGTCACTTGATATCAAACATTGAAATGTATATCATGAATATATGCTATAATATTGAAGTAGACTAGTACTTATTAAAGCCTGTTATGGAATGATCAATTACTTACCTTGTATTTTGCCTATATACTCAAGTCGCAGGACACAGTGATGTTAAAATGTATGTACCCCGGTAGCTCAGCTGGTAGAGACGCTGCCTGCCATGCAGCAGAGCCCTATTTGATTCCTGGGTGCGGAAGATCCCCTGGAGAAGGGGTAGGTGTGGCAGAGCTGAGAAATATGGTCCTCCATGACTGATTTTATGGCAGTTGCCTTTCTTCCGCCCCCCTGCTTTGTTGCCTTATTTTTTTAACATCTGCAGTCTCTAGGTAGCATTTTGGAACTGCAGACACATGTAATGAGTGACTAGTGACTTCTTTGTGTAGAGAGAATTTTTACATCTGTAAAGTTTTGTTTATATTTGTAAAGAAAAGGAGTCTTCAACAGAAGGGTGGGACAGGAAGAGTCCCTGTTCTCTCGTGGGGCTCTGGCCCCGTCTGTCCTTCCCCCCACCTGCCCCAGCCTGGAGTGCGTGCCCACGGCCTCACGACACGCCTTTTCTCCCCAGCCCCTGATTCTCCCCGTCTCTGTGGGTCTTGATTCAAGACCCTCCGCCGCTATCCTGGGGCCGGGAAGGCAGCAGGTGCTCAGTGGGTGTTTATGAGACGAGCTCCCTGCGGGTGCCGCCTAGGGCGGTGACGCGGTGGCCTTAGTGTCAGATACGGTGAGCTCTGACCTTCCGGGGCTTCTCGGAGGGGTCGGCAGTGTCGGGACCCAGGGAACAGACTGCTGGGTCTCCTCCAGGAGCAGGCGAGGGAGCACAGCTCTTCTGGGGTCCGGGAAGACCCCATGAGGCTTGGCCCTGCAGGATTCTATGGTAAGAGCTCACCTGGGCAGAGACTTGCCTGTTAAAATGGGCTTTTCACACCATGCGCCCATTTTTGCCTCCCAGGGATGCAGGGAATGGAAGAGGCCTGTTCCACATTTTACAGGTGGCGAAACTGGGACTGCAGAGGCTCATCAGTATCATCAGAGCCAAACAGCTAGCCAGCTGAGCATCCAGTGCCCACGAGTCCCACAAAGGCTGGCTTACTGCCCTCTGACTTGCTGCAGGGCAAGGGAGAAAGCTCAGAGGCGTGCAGGGAATTTTCAGGAAGCCAAACTAGGCATATTTTACTAGTACTTATTAAAGCCTTTTAGGAACTCAGCTATACTCAAGTCGCAGGACACAGTGATGTTAAAATGTATGTACCCCGGTAGCTCAGCTGGTAGAGACGCTGCCTGCCATGCAGCAGAGCCCTATTTGATTCCTGGGTGCGGAAGATCCCCTGGAGAAGGGGTAGGTGTGGCAGAGCTGAGAAATATGGTCCTCCATGACTGATTTTATGGCAGTTGCCTTTCTTCCGCCCCCCTGCTTTGTTGCCTTATTTTTTTAACATCTGCAGTCTCTAGGTAGCATTTTGGAACTGCAGACACATGTAATGAGTGACTAGTGACTTCTTTGTGTAGAGAGAATTTTTACATCTGTAAAGTTTTGTTTATATTTGTAAAGAAAAAGGGGAGTCTTCAACAGAAGGGTGGGACAGGAAGAGTCCCTGTTCTCTCGTGGGGCTCTGGCCCCGTCTGTCCTTCCCCCCACCTGCCCCAGCCTGGAGTGCGTGCCCACGGCCTCACGACACGCCTTTTCTCCCCAGCCCCTGATTCTCCCCGTCTCTGTGGGTCTTGATTCAAGACCCTCCGCCGCTATCCTGGGGCCGGGAAGGCAGCAGGTGCTCAGTGGGTGTTTATGAGACGAGCTCCCTGCGGGTGCCGCCTAGGGCGGTGACGCGGTGGCCTTAGTGTCAGATACGGTGAGCTCTGACCTTCCGGGGCTTCTCGGAGGGGTCGGCAGTGTCGGGACCCAGGGAACAGACTGCTGGGTCTCCTCCAGGAGCAGGCGAGGGAGCACAGCTCTTCTGGGGTCCGGGAAGACCCCATGAGGCTTGGCCCTGCAGGATTCTATGGTAAGAGCTCACCTGGGCAGAGACTTGCCTGTTAAAATGGGCTTTTCACACCATGCGCCCATTTTTGCCTCCCAGGGATGCAGGGAATGGAAGAGTCCTGTTCCACATTTTACAGGTGGCGAAACTGGGACTCGCAGAGGCTCATCAGTATCATCAGAGCCAAACAGCTAGCCAGCGGAGCAGCCAGTGCCCACGAGTCCCACAAAGGCTGGCTTACTTCCCGCTGACTTGCTGCAGGGCAAGGGGAGAAAGCTCAGAGGCGGGGGTCAGACAGACAGACCTGAGCGTCTGCTCTGCCAGCTTCTCTGCTGAGTGATCTTGGGCAAGTCCCTTAACCTCTCTGGACCTTAGGGCCCCCATCTGTGAGGTGAGCGTGGGGAAAATCATAGCTGTTTCTTAGTGTCATCATTAGGAGTCATTCAAATCATTTCTGTACACTGCTTAGCCAGGTGGCTCAGAGCCAACTTAACGAGCCCAGATTCCAGTGCAAAACCTTGGTCAAAGGTCATTGTCCTTATTAGACCGAAGCTGAGACTGGACCCTGGAGATCAAAAGGGTCGTTTTGCATCTTTGAGCCCCTCTGGGGAACGTTGAGTCCCATGTGGGCTGCAGACTTTAAAGCCAGACATAGACAGGCAGCAAGGCTGTGCTCTAGAGTCAGATAATGAACTGCACCTCCAGACAGATGTGAAGCTGTCCCTCTGAGCCTGTCTGTTTCTTAATTTGCTCACTCACCCACGGACTGATCACACACACTTGGAGCTGGTGCTCCGGGTCAGCACGGGGCCTTGGTCTGGGTGAACAGAGGAGAGACATCCTCTCCCCTCCTCTGCCCCTAAGGGGCTCAGGCCGGCAGGGAGACCAGAATGCAGATTACTCAAGTCTCTAATAACTGATAGCATGGGGGTCTTCTCCAGGTGACCTGAGAGCTCAGAGAAAGAAGGCTTAAGTCACCCTGGGAGAGCCATGGAAAGTGTTAGAATGTTAGGGGGTTGAGCTGATAACTGAGGAGTCAGAAAGGAATGTTCTAGGTAGATGATTAGGCAGAAGGAAGAACATGGGGTGTGCAGTGCATATTCTTGGGAAATAACAATACCTTGGGGCACAGTGGGGCTTGAGAGGAGACCAGAGCAGAGAGGGGAGGTCGGGCCAGCAGGCCTCGGAGGACTTGAGAACCGGTTCCGTTCCCTACCTTTTCTCTGCGCTGGAGAGACTGGGTTGGCTGTGGAGGCAGAGGGCAGGGAATGAGGCCCAGGGCAGGGAGCTGGAGGAAGCTTCGGTGGTCGTTCAGGATGAAGGTGGCACTCCCGCTGACTTGCTGCAGGGCAAGGGAGAAAGCTCAGAGGCGGGGGTCAGACAGACAGACCTGAGCGTCTGCTCTGCCAGCTTCTCTGCTGAGTGATCTTGGGCAAGTCCCTTAACCTCTCTGGACCTTAGGGCCCCCATCTGTGAGGTGAGCGTGGGGAAAATCATAGCTGTTTCTTAGTGTCATCATTAGGAGTCATTCAAATCATTTCTGTACACTGCTTAGCCAGGTGGCTCAGAGCCAACTTAACGAGCCCAGATTCCAGTGCAAAACCTTGGTCAAAGGTCATTGTCCTTATTAGACCGAAGCTGAGACTGGACCCTGGAGATCAAAAAGGGTCGTTTTGCATCTTTGAGCCCCTCTGGGGAACGTTGAGTCCCATGTGGGCTGCAGACTTTAAAGCCAGACATAGACAGGCAGCAAGGCTGTGCTCTAGAGTCAGATAATGAACTGCACCTCCAGACAGATGTGAAGCTGTCCCTCTGAGCCTGTCTGTTTCTTAATTTGCTCACTCACCCACGGACTGATCACACACACTTGGAGCTGGTGCTCCGGGTCAGCACGGGGCCTTGGTCTGGGTGAACAGAGGAGAGACATCCTCTCCCCTCCTCTGCCCCTAAGGGGCTCAGGCCGGCAGGGAGACCAGAATGCAGATTACTCAAGTCTCTAATAACTGATAGCATGGGGGTCTTCTCCAGGTGACCTGAGAGCTCAGAGAAAGAAGGCTTAAGTCACCCTGGGAGAGCCATGGAAAGTGTTAGAATGTTAGGGGGTTGAGCTGATAACTGAGGAGTCAGAAAGGAATGTTCTAGGTAGATGATTAGGCAGAAGGAAGAACATGGGGTGTGCAGTGCATATTCTTGGGAAATAACAATACCTTGGGGCACAGTGGGGCTTGAGAGGAGACCAGAGCAGAGAGGGGAGGTCGGGCCAGCAGGCCTCGGAGGACTTGAGAACCGGTTCCGTTCCCTACCTTTTCTCTGCGCTGGAGAGACTGGGTTGGCTGTGGAGGCAGAGGGCAGGGAATGAGGCCCAGGGCAGGGAGCTGGAGGAAGCTTCGGTGGTCGTTCAGGATGAAGGTGGCACACGTCTGAATGAAGGACGTGCAGCGGGGATGAAGAGAAGTCGAGGAGCTGTGGGCCACAGCCACGCTGGGGGGCGGAGGTCAGCCCGTCTGGACTGGCGGCTCTGGTTCTGGCTGGAGGTGCCAGGCCTCGATCCCGGGGTGCTGACGTTTGGGGAGGCGTGGGCAGTGGATGCTGACTCTGGACCCGTTGGCCCTGAGGTAGAGGAGGCTGGTTGGGAATAGAGCGAGAGATGGACAGGTGCCCCGGAGGGCCCAAGTGGCGCTGGAGATGTGAGCGTCGCTCCTGCTCAGGGGTCTGTTAAACGAGAGGGGACGGGGTTAGCCGAGAGGAGGGCAGAGAGGCAGGAGGAGGCCCCGGCTGGCCTGGGGAAGGGAAGGCGAGGAGGCCCGATGAGCGTGAGCTGGCGTGAGCGGCGGGGGCACTCAGCCCTGGTGCTGGGCAGGTGCCCACTGCTCCCCTTGCCTCCTCCCAGGCCCGCAGTGCCCGCTGCCCTTCAACGTGTCGGATGTGGCCAACGGGATCGTCCTGTGTGCGCGGGCCTCGGGCCCAGGTGGAGCCTCCGCGCAGCAGTGCCAGCTGCGGTGCCGCGGGGGTTACCAGAGCGCCTTCCCCCAGGGGCCGCTGCCGTGCAGCCTGCAGACGAGACGCTGGCAGTCCCAGCCGCCGCAGCCCCACGCCTGCCGACGTGAGTGGCCCCAGGAAGGTCCGCGGGCGCTCTGCTCTGTCTCAGGGCCGGGGGCCGAGGTCCTCACGTTCCCCGTGGGAGGGTAGCGGGTCTCCGATGAGCCAGGTGGCCTCCTAGCGGGAGAGAGGGCTCAGTGCAGGGTGCTCTTCTCGAAGGAGCGGGTGTGCTTCCAAGACCCCTGGGGTCAAGTTTTCTTTGTGACTTCTCCAGAGCAGTTGGCTCCTTGAGGTACCTGCTGTCATTTCTGGCTCCCACGGGACGCCCTGGGGAGAGGACTGGCCTCACGGTGGGTGTGGCTGCTTCAGTGGCCGAGGCAGCACCCGCGGTGCCCACGAGCTCAGCGCTGCTGGTCCAGCGACGGTGACGCCGCCCCACCGGCCTCTCCCCCGGGACCACTCGGAGCTCTAGGCTAGGGCGTTCACTCTGACCTTGGTGGACCTGGGCTGCATTTGAACACAGGCAGAGCGCCTTCCTCCTGTTCTCACAGTGAATCCGCTTTCATGCGCACGTGGCCGTGGGGCCACTCTGGACGGCCCGCTTCCGCCTGGGCAGCGGTTGGCTGTGGTCCCTCATAGCCAGGCCGCGCAGGGGTGGACACCCAGGGGCCTGTGCTGGGTCCCCTCAGGACGGTGGGAGGGGCGTTGAGGAGAGCGATCCAGATTCTGGGACTGACAAGGCTCTGGGTGGCTGGTAGAAGGGCAAAGGGCGGTATTTGTCGCCAAACGTTTTGAAACAAGAGAATGCTACCCAGACAAAGTTCCAACCGGGCTTTGGACACATCGGTGACCAGTCCCCCTGAGGATGACTGAGTGGCCTGAAGTCAGTACTAGACTTGACATGAGCAAGGGACACGGGAGAAGAGAGGTGTGGGTCCTGAGCGCCTAGAGCGGAGTGCGGGATTGCCCTGTACGTTCATGCAGGTTGCGCACTGCACGACGTAAGTCTTTCACACGGGCTGGGGTGTCCGCTCTGAACTGGTCAAACCAGGTGCCGTGGCGCTGCTTGAGTGCGAGGTCATGTGGAAGACTTTCCAAGAAGCAGGTCCAGGACCCCAGCCTGGTCTGGGGACTGAGGCAGGATGCGCTCGCTGTGGGGGCGCTGAGTCATTTCAGAGACAAGCTGGCATGCTGGGAAGTTGTTAGACCCAGAGCGTGTGACAAGGCAAGAGGGCACCACGCGTGGACGCCAAGCTAAACGAAGAGGGGCTATCTTTGCAGAGGAAAAACCAGGCAAGGGAAAGATTCTCCGGTTCTTTTGCCCTGTCTGCTAACCTCTGGCGCGTGCCCGCAGGGCCCCAGCCGTGGCAGACCCTCCAGACCCAAGCGCAGCTCCGGCTCCAGCTCCCGCCGGGCAAGGTGTGCAGCGCCGACTACTCGGGCTTGCTGCTGGCCTTCCAGGTCTTCCTGCTGGACGAGCTCACGGCCCGCGGCTTCTGCCAGATCCAGGTACGTGCCTGACCTTCCCCACACACGGGGCCCAGGCCGAGCTCAGCGTCACCGGGCAGAGAGCCTCAGGTCTCAAATGAGCTTACAGGTCAACCCTCACGCATTTTACCAACCAGGAAATGGAGACCCAGGTGGAGACACGAGCTCAGACAAGGCTCGCAACATAGAGATGGAGGCGGGATTGGCACCCGTCTCATCGGCCACTCTTTTGGCATAAGGATATCACGCCACATGCGTGCTGAGCGCTTCGATTGAGCCCAGCGACGTGCAGCCCCTGGCTGGGCTTGGCTAATGCTGTCCTCAGAGGGACGCTCTCACTGTTAACATCAGCGGGCAGCGTCGCACACTGGGAAATGGCAGCGCCGCAGAGCCCCGCCCACACAGAGCCTTCTGGTCGCCTCCGGCACCGCGTCTGACGTGCTGAGGCCCCCGGGCTCCAGAGGGGGTTCCTGGGCTGCTGCCTCTGGGAGGGCACAGTGGAAAGAGGGCACAGGGAGGCCTGTGTGGAGCCCTGGCCCCGCCCGGTGCTGTCCTCGGGCTTACCAGGCCCCCCACCATCTGTGAACCCACGCTGCCCTGCAGACAGATGGGGGGCCCTGGCGGGGCGGCGCCCTCGGATTGGAGGGGACGCCCGGCTGCGTCGTCGCAGCGGAGGAGCGGCCGGTGCTTCCCGGGGCGGGAGGGCCGTGTTCTGCGGGTGGAGGTGCGGTGGGGACTTTGACCGTCAGCAGAAGCTGTTTCTCCCGGGAAACACGGCCCCATGAATTTGGAGTGTCTCGGCTTTCTGTGTGGGTGTATGTGTGTGTTCGTGCCCTTTTTACCATTTTCTGAGGATCTCTACACTTTTTTCTAAGTATATATTTTTGTAGTTTATTTTTGCATATACACATATCTATTCTTTTTCAATTCCTTCTCCCATGTACGCCGGCTCGTCTTCCACTTACGGCTCTGTCGATGAGCTGTGTGACCAGGGCAGGTGATTCAACCTCTCTGAACCCACAGCCTCATGTTCTGGCTCTCGCAAGGCTGTGCCCTGGCAAGTGGCTCCCACCGGCGGGATGAGGTGGTGGGGGTGCGGGGCGGACCTTCGAAGGACAGGGGAGGGGCCGGGACCACGGATCGCCGGGGGCCAGATCCCAGCTCAAGGAGCGATCACGTCCTCTCTGTGACCTCCTCAGATGGTAACAGGCCAGTTTTGGTGCCTGGCGTGGGCTCGGCAGCACTGGGTCCCAGCTCTGTGCTCTTGGACTCTGGTCTCCGTGCAGGTGAACACGGCTGGGACCCCTGTCTCCATCCCCGTCTGCGATGAGTCCGCGGTGCGCGTGGAGTGTCTGAACGGGGAGCAATTAGGGGCCAATGTCACGTGGAAATTGCGGCTTGAAGACGTGCCTCCCGCCTTGCTCCCAGATCTGCGTGACGTTGGTATGTTTCCCTGCACTGCTGCCCTGAAGCTGCTCAGACTCGCTGGGTCTCAGTATGCCCATCTGTCAAATGGAGCCAGCACAGCCCCAGTATCTTCCTACAGGGCCAGGGACCCTACCGTGTGGCTGGCCCGTGGGGGGAGCTGGTTACTGAGAAGTTTATAAAAAGCAATAGAGTTCTTGTCCTTCACTGATTAGTGCTAAATGTAATATCCTCTGACTGCTTTTGAGAATAGTTTCTAGTTCTTCTCTAGGGTTTTCTAGGCACAGAGAAGAGTGACAGGGGTGAGAAAGGGGAGACAGGGAAAGGCTGAGGGGGTCTCTGTTGGTTTATAATTTGAGTCCTGTGTACACCCAATTTAAGTCCTGTTTAAACCCACCATTTGGAACTAGGTGGTGAGGCTATGGATGAACTGAGAGTAGAAGATTTAAGAGGGAGCAGAGCGGACTTCTGGACTGTTACTCTGAGCCAGGGTGGGGCACAACCTTTGGGCTTCTGGCCAGAGGGTGGGAGCGTTTCCTATTTCTCTTCTGATATCCGGTGGCCAAACGTCCAGGGCCAGGGTGGGCTGGAGCTTGACTTCTGCTCTCGAGAGGAGATGCGTAGACAATGACAGAGCGTGACCCGGGAGGCAGCTGCAGCCCAGCCGGTCCGTGGTGCTTGTGACAGTAATTCATGCCCCCCGCCCCATAGATGTGGTTGTTGTTTAGTTGCTAAGTCATGTAGGACTCCCGTGACCCCACGGGCTGTAGCTCGCCAGGCCCCTCCGTCCACGGAAGTCTTCAGGCAAGAGCCCTGGAGTGGACTGCCGTGTCCTTATGTCCTTCTCCAGAGGATCTTCCTGACCCAGGGATCAAGTCCGTGTCCCTGCACGTCTCCCATGTTTACAGGTGGATTCTGGAGTGCTGAGCCACCCGAGAGCCCCGGGCTTAGGAATGAAGGGCCCCCTTTTGTTGCTTTCTGGAAGCAGCCTGCATATTTGAGAGTGTCTGAAGCTGCAGATGGAGGCGGTGCTGATTCACTGCGTCCTCGGCCCGGGGCTGCCTTTACGATGCCGTGGTGGTGGCGATGTTTGTTGCGTGCCGGGGTGTCCCAGGTCCGGACGTGGTGCTCACCCGTCTGCTGCCTTCCCAGGAAACACTCGTAGTTTGACAGCTGGAGTGTTCCCAGCTTCTAGCTGAAGGCTGAGGCGGAGGCCTCGCCTTCCCTGAGATGGGCAGCCCCGTCTCGTCCTGTCTTGTAATCCTCACCAACCCCTAGAGAGACCTTCCCAGCCCAGTTTCAGACGGTTAAAGTAAGGCTGAGAGATGGTGACCCGGTAAAGACGGAGACGGTCGTGCCTCAGCTGGATAGTGCACCGGAGACGAGTGACTTAGGCCACGACGCCCTTCACCAGCGGGGCTCGCACTGTGTGTGTGCGTGTGTGTGTGCTCTGTCGCTCAGTCGTGTCCGACGCTTGGCGACCCCAGGACTGCAGCCCACCAGGCCCCTCTGTCCATGGGATTCTCCAGGCGAGAATACCGGAGTGGGGTGCCACGCCCTCCCCCGGGGCATCTTCCCCACCCAGAGACCGAACCCCAGTCTGTTCCGTCCCCTGCACTGGCAGGCGGCTCTTTGCCACTAGCGCCCCGTGGGAAACCCTGAGGGGCTCCCATTGCCACAGTGATGGCAGAAGCTGGAGACCTGACCTGGAGCCGTCGTCGTGCCTCTGATTCTGTGTGACGCTGGGTGAATCAACCCCTGTCTCTGAGCCTCAGTTTCTTCCTCTGTAAAATGGGACACTGGCAGAGGCCTATGTCTCCTTTCACCCTGGATGTTCTGGGAGACTCTGCGCTGGGGTCCTCCCCAGCCCTGTTGGGAACCGTGGGTGACGCTCCCGCCTCATCTTGTCTTGCAGAAGAGGCCTTGGTGGGCAAGGATCTCCTGGGGCGCTTTGCAGAACTGGTCCAGAGCGGAACCTTCCAGCTTCACCTGGATTCCAAGACCTTCTCCGCGGACACCTCCATCCGCTTCCTCCACGGGGACCGCCTTGGCTCCTCTCCCAGGACACAGTTTGGGTGCCTGGAAGGATTCCGCCAAGTCTTGGACAGCAGAAACGCCACTCAGGACGTACTGGGATGTGGTAGGTGCTCCCGGTCTCCCTGGCCGCGGTCACTGGGCCGTGTGAGGGGTGGGCACCGCCGCGGGGCTCTGAGCGAGGCTGTTCCGACCTGCACAGTGGAGAGTCGTTCACTGAGTCATTCGGTGAAAGCTTTCCAGCTGTCCAGCTCTACGGTGGGCGTGTAGTTATCGCCCACTAGGAAGCAGCCCACACTGGGCGCAGCCTGGCAGAGGGAAGACGCCCCATGCGCGATGGGAGGCTGCCCCGAGTCCGTGGCAAGCCTGGCCCGCCGCCTGGGCTGCGCTGTGTCTGTGGAGACGGCTGACGTCCACCCCGTGCTCCGCGGCTCTTCCAGGTCTGGTCACAGCAGCGCCTTTCTCACCACCGTCCCCAGATGGCCGGCCCTCCGCCCGGGGCCCGGCGGCTCAGGGGCAGCGCGTCCTGGCGGAGGTCACGGCGCTGTGCTTGGGCTCTCACGGGAGCGGCCTTGGGGGCACCCTCGCTAGACCGCCGCTGCCGGCCCCCCGAGCGGAGGCTCTGCGCGTTTCCCGTGCCGGCCGTAAGACACGGCCGCAAGCTTCGCAGTGTAAACCAACCCCTGTGTATCGCGCTGCCGTGCTGGAGGCTTGCATTCCCACCCAGGCCTCGCTGGCCGCAGATCCAGATGCTGGCAGGGCCGCGTTCCCCCCGGAGGCCCTGCAGGGGAGCCCGTTTTCTGATTTCTCCAGCTTCTAGGCACGGCCCGTGTCGCGTGGCCCCTGGCCGCCTTCCTTCAGCCTCAGAGTCGCAGGGCTGCAGCTCTCGGGCCATCTTCTGTCCTCACGGCTCCCTTGGACGCTTCTCTTGATTCCTTTTTAAAATTTCTTTTTATGTATTGTTTTGGAGCATGATTGCTCTCCAGGGGTGGGCTAGTTTCGGCTGTACAGCAAAGTGAATCGGCGAGATGTGTGATTACACACAGCTGGATGGTCCAGGACACTCTCCCTGTGTTAAGGTCACTTGGCCAGTGACCTTCAGCCCACCTCGACCATAGCTTCCCAGTGCCGCGTGACCTCACAGATGTTCAGCATCCGGACACAGTTTGGGTGCCTGGAAGGATTCCGCCAAGTCTTGGACAGCAGAAACGCCACTCAGGACGTACTGGGATGTGGTAGGTGCTCCCGGTCTCCCTGGCCGCGGTCACTGGGCCGTGTGAGGGGTGGGCACCGCCGCGGGGCTCTGAGCGAGGCTGTTCCGACCTGCACAGTGGAGAGTCGTTCACTGAGTCATTCGGTGAAAGCTTTCCAGCTGTCCAGCTCTACGGTGGGCGTGTAGTTATCGCCCACTGGAAGCAGCCCACACTGGGCGCAGCCTGGCAGAGGGAAGACGCCCCATGCGCGATGGGAGGCTGCCCCGAGTCCGTGGCAAGCCTGGCCCGCCGCCTGGGCTGCGCTGTGTCTGTGGAGACGGCTGACGTCCACCCCGTGCTCCGCGGCTCTTCCAGGTCTGGTCACAGCAGCGCCTTTCTCACCACCGTCCCCAGATGGCCGGCCCTCCGCCCGGGCCCGGCGGCTCAGGGGCAGCGCGTCCTGGCGGAGGTCACGGCGCCGTGCTTCGGCCTTCACGGGAGCGGCCTTGGGGGCACCCTCGCTAGACCGCCGCTGCCGGCCCCCCGAGCGGAGGCTCTGCGCGTTTCCCGTGCCGGCCGTAAGACACGGCCGCAAGCTTCGCAGTGTAAACCAACCCCTGTGTATCGCGCTGCCGTGCTGGAGGCTTGCATTCCCACCCAGGCCTCGCTGGCCGCAGATCCAGATGCTGGCAGGGCCGCGTTCCCCCCGGAGGCCCTGCAGGGGAGCCCGTTTTCTGATTTCTCCAGCTTCTAGGCACGGCCCGTGTCGCGTGGCCCCTGGCCGCCTTCCTTCAGCCTCAGAGTCGCAGGGCTGCAGCTCTCGGGCCATCTTCTGTCCTCACGGCTCCCTTGGACGCTTCTCTTGATTCCTTTTTAAAATTTCTTTTTATGTATTGTTTTGGAGCATGATTGCTCTCCAGGGGTGGGCTAGTTTCGGCTGTACAGCAAAGTGAATCGGCGAGATGTGTGATTACACACAGCTGGATGGTCCAGGACACTCTCCCTGTGTTAAGGTCACTTGGCCAGTGACCTTCAGCCCACCTGCGACCATAGCTTCCCAGTGCCGCGTGACCTCACAGATGTTCAGCATCCAGGGACTGGGACGTGGATTTCTTTGGGGGCCATTGTTCTCTCTCCTGCCGAGGCAGCCAGGGCCTCGCGTGAGAAGCCCGCCTCCCACATGGCTCGAGACACAGAAGCATTTTTATTGAGCGGAGGAGGGAGAAGCTGTTTCTCGGCTATTTATTTCCCCCCTATTTATGTTGGTTGCCACACAAAAGCTACGAGGCCTTTGCCCCAGGAAATCCATGCCAAGGTCTACGCTCCAGACTAGATGTCACACGCCGCTAACTCAGCCCAGAGACGAGAGACACGAGCGCTTCTTGCTCATAGTTGCAGAGGGTTTTGCGGTTGATGAGGCCATCACAGGCCCCCTGTGGCAGGTCATCTCCCCATTTGACAAGTGAAGAGGTCGAGGCTCCGGTGAGATGAGGTCACAGGTCAGCAGAGCCCAGAGCAGGGCTGACTCAAAGGAGGGACTCGGTGCTGCGTGGATGAGTCACCCAGGTCCCCTGGGACCAGCGCGCGAAGAGCTGCCCGGACAGAGGGGACCAGAAGCAGGAGCAGGTGTGGATGGCGCCACGCAGCGGGGTGGGTGAAGCAAGGTCACAGCAACGAAGGCCTGGGCAGCCCTCCCACTGAGCTCTCAGACCCGCTGTGAAGAGCCCTGGGCTCCACCAGCGAAGATTCAGAGTGTGTGTGGGGGGTCTGTGTGTGTGTGAGTGTGAGTGTGTTGGGAGGAGGCTGTTTTTAGAGTCACCCTAGGTGGTGTTGGTAAGGGGGTCCCCACTTGGAGGCCCCCCAACCTCGCGCACCCCCTCTGGATCTCAGAGCCAAGAGGTACAGCGACGGGAGATGGAGAGAGGGAGTGGTTACGCACCAGGGTCCCGCCTCCTGCTTGTCAAACAAAGGGGGTGGCCTGGAACCCTCTCCTAGGGAGGGTTCTCCTAGGGACCCCGATTGCTGATGAGATGAGCACTTTCTGTCTCCCAGGGCAGACACTCCCGGCTCAGATCGGAGCCGGGGCGGGACCAGGAGCACAGCCGGACTCACCTGCGGGCGTGAAGCCAAGCGGCGCCGGGCGTCAGAGCCTGGCCTCGGGGGACCGGGTCCCAGAGAGAGCGGGAGCCCCGGGGTGGCCCAGGACAGGGGCTGGAGGCGGTCTGGCTTTCACTTGCTGCAGACCAGGAGGTGGCCGCCTTTTCTGTAAAGAGCCAGACTGAGTCTTTTAGGCTTTCAGACCATTCTCTTCCGGTTTCAAGGGCTCAAGTCATCCGTAGCGGGGAGAAAGAGACTGTTTTAAGTAAAGCTTCATTTGCCAAACAGGAGGTGAACCGTATTTGACCTGAGGGCTGCAGTCCGCCCGTCCTGGCTCTGCATGCACCTGCATTCCGTTCTTCAGCTGGGGCGGCTCTGTGCTGATTCACAGAGAATTGTCGACCATATCCCGTTCTGCCCCACCCGGTGCCCAAATGCTCAGAAAGGTCCAGAATGGAACTCACAAAAGCCGTACCAAAAGCCCCTAGATTCTTCTCCAGTGTCCGTGATAAGCTCCATCCCCTGTTGAATGTCTGCAGTGGTCTGGTCCAGGAGGCCAGTGTCTTTACTCCTATGGGACAGATGAAGCAGCAGGGACAGTTAGAGAGTCAGGAAACTGGACGTCGTGGACATCAGGGTGATCTGGGTTCAAGCCGTGGCCCCAACACCTTCTCAGTGGGGGTTCTTGGGACACGGCCCATCTTCACGAGGCGTCATCTAGAAACCAGGGACAGTCATATCTGTTTCTTGGGGGCTGTGATTTACACGGCAAAATAGAATCAGTGTGAAGCCTGCCGTTTCACACATAGTGAAATTTCAGCAGATGGTTTTGTTGTCAACTGACCATCTGAGATTTAAACTCAGCTCCACTGGTTCCAACCTCTTGGTTCTGTCCTCCGATTCGCAAGTCTCCCTTCTCAACAAGGGTTGTTGGTGAAATGACACCCTCGGATCCTTGTCTCTGTCCTCATTGGCTCGTTTACCTTCTGAAGCGCATCTGGAACACAGCTGTGAGACCACAAGCGGGGCACTGTCCTGTGGAGAAGAGGCAAGGCTTTTGTGTGCCGTCTTGAGGGGCTGATCTGGACAGTGCCCTGGCGGGGCTGGGGGTGGCTCGGGAGGACCAGCGGGAGCGTCTGCCTCCCGGGATCCTGGCAGGCCTGGCAGCCTGGCCTCTGCAGTGCCTGCTGCGTGGGGTGGAGGCTTTGTTCGCAACTCCCATGGGGTCGGTTATGTTCACCTTCTTGCCTCAAGGCCGTCCAGATGGCTTTCCCTTGGAATTACCTGCGGGCAACCTTCATGCCAGGTTGTCCCATTAAGGAGAATCTCAGGGAAATCGTCTGAATTTTCCATTTGCTTTCTGGACAGCATTCACTCACTCATTCACTGCAAGTTCTTGTAACAGAGCTAGTTCTCTCTGGACTTTTTCCTGAGGTAGCACGTTATGTCCTGTTTCCTTCCTCCCTTCCTCTTCTCCTTTCTTCTTTCCTTCCTTCTTCTTCCTCTTTCCTTCATCCATCTTTCTATCCATCCATCCATTCCATCTGAGCTTTCAAAATGTAATCATGTGTCACATACCCTGTGGAGGAAAAGAGATAGACTCTCTTTCAAGGAGCTCACGGTCTAGCTGAGGAGAGGTTAAGCAAACAGACAGGTGAAATATCACGAGAACCACCTTTTGCGTCCTGGTTCGGACCGTCGGGAAGGCTGGCTGGGGCGGCAAAGAGTGGGGTGAAGCTGTAGAGATGAGGAGAGATGTCTGCTTGGATAAGAGCAGACAAGCAGTGGGGTGTGTGTGGGTGTGTGTGGGTGTGTGCCCCTGGGTTGAGGCTGCTAAAGTGATGAAGGACATTCTAGAAACAGAGATTCATGCAAAAGAAGGGAGCTGAGAAGTGCTGCGGCTTCATGGGGCTAGCGCGCGTGTCTAGGGCGGCTGGCACACAGGGGTGTGGGGAACGTGGCTGGCGCTGGCTCTGGAGACACTGGCAGGGACCAGCGTGAGAGGCCTGGGAGCACAGCAGAGGGCTTGGCCTGGTGGGGTCGCCCCGGGAGGCTTTTAAGTTGGAGAGGCGACAGGGCCGGGGCAGGCTCGAGCCACGCAGGTGAAGGGGAGAAGGACGGTTCTGTGTGCTCAGATATTTTCTCCAGCAGAAACATGGCTACCTTCTTTGGGGACTCTGGGATCCGGTTAGCAGGAGGGGTGGAATAACCCCAAAGCTTTGTGAAACTCACAAACTCAGATGGGCCAAATGTCTTCCTTTTATGGGGGAGGGAACTGAGGCTTCAGGGGCTTTCCAGTGATTTCCATGAGCGGATTTAAGAGGGACTAAACATCTAGTTGTTTGTGAAGAGAAGCCATCTGCTGGGAAAGAGGGTTTCCAACTGGATGCGGGCAACCTTCATCAGGTTGTCCCATTAAGGAGAATCTCAGGGAAATCGTCTGAATTTTCCATTTGCTTTCTGGACAGCATTCACTCACTCATTCACTGCAAGTTCTTGTAACAGAGCTAGTTCTCTCTGGACTTTTTCCTGAGGTAGCACGTTATGTCCTGTTTCCTTCCTCCCTTCCTCTTCTCCTTTCTTCTTTCCTTCCTTCTTCTTCCTCTTTCCTTCATCCATCTTTCTATCCATCCATCCATTCCATCTGAGCTTTCAAAATGTAATCATGTGTCACATACCCTGTGGAGGAAAAGAGATAGACTCTCTTTCAAGGAGCTCACGGTCTAGCTGAGGAGAGGTTAAGCAAACAGACAGGTGAAATATCACGAGAACCACCTTTTGCGTCCTGGTTCGGACCGTCGGGAAGGCTGGCTGGGGCGGCAAAGAGTGGGGTGAAGCTGTAGAGATGAGGAGAGATGTCTGCTTGGATAAGAGCAGACAAGCAGTGGGGTGTGTGTGGGTGTGTGTGGGTGTGTGCCCCTGGGTTGAGGCTGCTAAAGTGATGAAGGACATTCTAGAAACAGAGATTCATGCAAAAGAAGGGAGCTGAGAAGTGCTGCGGCTTCATGGGGCTAGCGCGCGTGTCTAGGGCGGCTGGCACACAGGGGTGTGGGGAACGTGGCTGGCGCTGGCTCTGGAGACACTGGCAGGGACCAGCGTGGAGAGGCCTGGGAGCACAGCAGAGGGCTTGGCCTGGTGGGGTCGCCCCGGGAGGCTTTTAAGTTGGAGAGGCGACAGGGCCGGGGCAGGCTCGAGCCACGCAGGTGAAGGGGAGAAGGACGGTTCTGTGTGCTCAGATATTTTTCTCCAGCAGAAACATGGCTACCTTCTTTGGGGACTCTGGGATCCGGTTAGCAGGAGGGGTGGAATAACCCCAAAGCTTTGTGAAACTCACAAACTCAGATGGGCCAAATGTCTTCCTTTTATGGGGGAGGGAACTGAGGCTTCAGGGGCTTTCCAGTGATTTCCATGAGCGGATTTAAGAGGGACTAAACATCTAGTTGTTTGTGAAGAGAAGCCATCTGCTGGGAAAGAGGGTTCACTGGGATGCACCTAAGGCTTCCTCTGGGTGGAAAAGACTCCTGATGTCAGAGACGGAGAGAAACACAGCACAGGGTCCTCGCGCGTGGTTGAGAGGCCTCAAGGGCGTGGCAGCAAGCTTCTCAGCTTTCTTTTTCCTGCCCCTTCACGTGCACCCCAGGCTCAGAGGCAGCAACTCAGGCTGTCTGAAAAGGTCTTATCTTCCTTCAGCAGTGCTCTTGGAGACTACTTTGTAAAAATGCCCCCCAGAGCTGAGGTAAACATACTAGAGATGGCCAGCAGTGTGACTCATAGAGGGAACGAAACTCCACTCTCTGAGCCAGGATGTGCCTTGTGCCGGGCAGGCCGGAAAACACACCGTTCAGTTTCCAAGACGGGCCTGGAGTTTCTGGTTTACTCAGACATCGCCATGTGTGTGTGCACACTCGAGAGAGGAGCTGCCAGGTCCTCACTCGCTCCCTCCTAGCACGTCCTACACGCTTGGGCTCATTGCTTCATCACAGGAAGGTTGGTGGAGTTGGTGGATAGAGAAGAGGCTTTGGTTTCGCGTGAACGGGGCTCGAGTCCCACCCTGTTGCCCAACAGCCTGGTTCACCTTGACCGGGAACGTCCATTTTCTCCAGACAAACGTGGCGACAACACCTTTTCCATCAGGTGCTGCCAGTGAAGTATCTGGCACTGTGCTTGACATAGTCTATGACTTTCGTCCCCACGGCCCTAGGCAGCAAAGCGTGCCGGGGCCTTCTACGTGAGTGCTCTGAGTCTCGGCTTTCCCATCTGTGAAATGGCGCCAACACGCTAACTCCGGGGTGCTGAGATGACATACGTACGTGCACCGGGAGGCCAGGCACAGAATGCTGAGATGAATCCCCCACTGAGCAGAAACATGGCTACCTTCTTTGGGGACTCTGGGATCCGTTAGCAGGAGGGGTGGAATAACCCCAAAGCTTTGTGAAACTCACAAACTCAGATGGGCCAAATGTCTTCCTTTTATGGGGGAGGGAACTGAGGCTTCAGGGGCTTTCCAGTGATTTCCATGAGCGGATTTAAGAGGGACTAAACATCTAGTTGTTTGTGAAGAGAAGCCATCTGCTGGGAAAGAGGGTTCACTGGGATGCACCTAAGGCTTCCTCTGGGTGGAAAAGACTCCTGATGTCAGAGACGGAGAGAAACACAGCACAGGGTCCTCGCGCGTGGTTGAGAGGCCTCAAGGGCGTGGCAGCAAGCTTCTCAGCTTTCTTTTTCCTGCCCCTTCACGTGCACCCCAGGCTCAGAGGCAGCAACTCAGGCTGTCTGAAAAGGTCTTATCTTCCTTCAGCAGTGCTCTTGGAGACTACTTTGTAAAAATGCCCCCCAGAGCTGAGGTAAACATACTAGAGATGGCCAGCAGTGTGACTCATAGAGGGAACGAAACTCCACTCTCTGAGCCAGGATGTGCCTTGTGCCGGGCAGGCCGGAAAACACACCGTTCAGTTTCCAAGACGGGCCTGGAGTTTCTGGTTTACTCAGACATCGCCATGTGTGTGTGCACACTCGAGAGAGGAGCTGCCAGGTCCTCACTCGCTCCCTCCTAGCACGTCCTACACGCTTGGGCTCATTGCTTCATCACAGGAAGGTTGGTGGAGTTGGTGGATAGAGAAGAGGCTTTGGTTTCGCGTGAACGGGGCTCGAGTCCCACCCTGTTGCCCAACAGCCTGGTTCACCTTGACCGGGAACGTCCATTTTCTCCAGACAAACGTGGCGACAACACCTTTTCCATCAGGTGCTGCCAGTGAAGTATCTGGCACTGTGCTTGACATAGTCTATGACTTTACGTCCCCACGGCCCTAGGCAGAAAAGCGTGCCGGGGCCTTCTACGTGAGTGCTCTGAGACTCGGCTTTCCCATCTGTGAAATGGCGCTAACACACTAACTCCCGGGGGTGCTGAGATGACATACGTACCGTGCACCGGGGAGGCCAGGCACAGAGACAGTGCTCCCAAGAGCACGTGCACGTCCACCTCCCACCCTCACTGAGGGGCCGCTCACTTGTTCCTTGAACCAAGAAAAAAGGTGAAAAAAAGAACCTCTTTCTGCCGTCCACTTGTTGAGCTGTCAGAATCCGCATGGCCGAGGTCATACTCTTGCCTCAAGGCGTAGCTCTTGGGTGCCAACTTAGAGCTCTTAGGAGACGCGCATCTGTCCAGTTTGGGTTTGTGGTTTCCCAGCTCGTGCCCTGTTTTTGTTCTTGCTCAGTCCCTCAGTCGTGTCCATCTCTTTGCGACCCTGCGACTGCTGTCGCCCAGCTCCCCTGTGCTTCCCCACCTCCCGGAGTTTACTCAGGTGCATGTCTGTTGAGTCCATGATGCTCTGTCTCAGTCTCGGCTGCCCTCCTCTCCTTCTGCCTTCTGTGTCCCCCAGCATCAGTCTTTTCTAAGGAATCAGCTAGAGTATCGGGGTGGCCAAACCACGACAGCCCAAAAGCACCACTGAGGTGGCTGAAGTCTTGGAGCTTCAGCTTCAGCATCAGTCCTTTCAACGAATGTTCAGGGCTGGTTTCCTCTAGGATGGGCTGGTTTGATCTCCTTGCTGTCCAAGGGCCTCTCCAGCGTCGTCTCTAGCACCCCAGTTCAGAAGCGTCCCTTCTGTGGCACTCAGCCTTCTTTATGGTCCAGCTCTGAGCTCCTGTCGGATTTTGGAATTCCATAGTCGCAGTGTGCTCTGAGATTATAACTTTAAAGCAGGCATCTTGTTCCTTAACCTCATCGCTCTGTTTCTCTCTTCCAGTCCAGTGTCCTGAAGGAAGCTATTTTCAGGACGAGCAGTGCCTTCCCTGTCTGGCTGGCTTCTACCAAGACCAGGCAGGCAGCCTGACCTGCCTCCCGTGTCCCGCGGGCAGAACCACTGTTTCCCGTGGAGCTTTCAGCCAAACTCACTGTAAGTTCCCACGGGTCCTGATGGGAACGAGGAAAGTCCACAATGCCGTGTGGACACCGCAGGGTGTCCTGGCCTTGGTGCTCCTGGACTCTGGAGACACAGGTCTCCTTCCTGGAGGCCCGTCTCTCATGGGAGAGGATGTCTAGGGAGCCTCGCCGCTGCCATTTCCTGTTCTGTGACAGGAACGCACGCCTGGGCTCCCCTAGTGGCGCTGGCGGCAAAGCATCCGCCTGCCAGTGTAGGAGCTGCAGCTTCGATCCCTGGATGGGGAAGATGCCCTGCAGGAGGGCATGGCCACTCGTTCCAGTATCCGTGCCTGGAGAATCCCATGGGCAGAGGAGCCGGGGGGACTCTGGTCCACGGAGGTGCGAAGAATCAGACACAACGGACGCAACTGAGGACACATGGCATCTTCACGCACAGCAAGCCATGAGAGCCAAGTTGCCTTCAAACAAGGCCACGTGTCTCCTAGGTGGGGGAACAAAGTGTCCCACCCTTGAGCACCACTGGATGCACAGCGTAATCAGAGAGGCACGACCTGCGGGCCTGTCCTCTGTCAAGCCTCGGCCAGGGCTTGCTGTCCCGTCCAGTCCTCCGACTCCCCTTTTATGAGCCCGACTTTACGTACATGAAGACCGAGGCCTGTCAGGAGACATTTAGCTGAAGTCGCTCGGCTTGTAGGTGACATAACTGGCCTTTGATCTTGGCGGTGTCTGATTCTGAAACTTCCGAGTTGTGTAAGTCGGCGTTATCAGATTGAGAAGTGGAAGATGGTTTCCACCTACGGTCATCAGCACCCCAGTTCAGAAGCGTCCCTTCTGTGGCACTCAGCCTTCTTTATGGTCCAGCTCTGAGCTCCTGTCGGATTTTGGAATTCCATAGTCGCAGTGTGCTCTGAGATTATAACTTTAAAGCAGGCATCTTGTTCCTTAACCTCATCGCTCTGTTTCTCTCTTCCAGTCCAGTGTCCTGAAGGAAGCTATTTTCAGGACGAGCAGTGCCTTCCCTGTCTGGCTGGCTTCTACCAAGACCAGGCAGGCAGCCTGACCTGCCTCCCGTGTCCCGCGGGCAGAACCACTGTTTCCCGTGGAGCTTTCAGCCAAACTCACTGTAAGTTCCCACGGGTCCTGATGGGAACGAGGAAAGTCCACAATGCCGTGTGGACACCGCAGGGTGTCCTGGCCTTGGTGCTCCTGGACTCTGGAGACACAGGTCTCCTTCCTGGAGGCCCGTCTCTCATGGGAGAGGATGTCTAGGGAGCCTCGCCGCTGCCATTTCCTGTTCTGTGACAGGAACGCACGCCTGGGCTCCCCTAGTGGCGCTGGCGGCAAAGCATCCGCCTGCCAGTGTAGGAGCTGCAGCTTCGATCCCTGGATGGGGAAGATGCCCTGCAGGAGGGCATGGCCACTCGTTCCAGTATCCGTGCCTGGAGAATCCCATGGGCAGAGGAGCCGGGGGGACTCTGGTCCACGGAGGTGCGAAGAATCAGACACAACGGACGCAACTGAGGACACATGGCATCTTCACGCACAGCAAGCCATGAGAGCCAAGTTGCCTTCAAACAAGGCCACGTGTCTCCTAGGTGGGGGAACAAAGTGTCCCACCCTTGAGCACCACTGGATGCACAGCGTAATCAGAGAGGCACGACCTGCGGGCCTGTCCTCTGTCAAGCCTCGGCCAGGGCTTGCTGTCCCGTCCAGTCCTCCGACTCCCCTTTTATGAGCCCGACTTTTACGTACATGAAGACCGAGGCCTGTCAGGAGACATTTAGCTGAAGTCGCTCGGCTTGTAGGTGACATAACTGGCCTTTGATCTTGGCGGTGTCTGATTCTGAAACTTCCGAGTTGTGTAAGTCGGCGTTATCAGATTGAGAAGTGGAAGATGGTTTCCACCTACGGTCATCACCACGGCGTCGCTCATATTCCCTTTTTGGATCTATTGGGTCTCTGTGTGCGGTAGCCTGCCCGTATGTCATGTGATTTCACTTGGCCTGTTTATGGAACCTGGGGAGTGTTGGATTTTCCCTCTCAGGGGCCCCCAGCTTGCCTCACTGTGGGCACCTTTTCATGTTTGTCTGAAATTGTGTCAACAGGAGGCCACTGTTCTTGCTTACAGATCTGAGGAGTGCTTGGAATTGTAAAATAATTAATCAAAAGAGATCTAGTCCCCTTGGTCAGGAAAGCAGTGGAAATGGGGTGGTATTTTCCAACAAGTAAGTCAGAGCAATTTCCTAGGCCGGAAGTCAGGCATTCCTTCTCGAGAGAGACTCCTCCCCAGGAACACAGTGTCCCTGACATCCACACGTGGGCTCCAGTCGCTGTGGTTTGGAATGACATGAGGTATTGTCACACGGCCCGAGGAATCCTTTCTAAGAAGGGGTCCCCTGCCATGCGCCGGTCCTTGTGTCTGAAGGGGGCGCCGCATACACACGGTGGGCAGTGGAGAAGGAGGCGGAGGCTTGGCACCCCCGGGCTAAACGCGTTTCCTCCCCACCCTCGCCCCTGCCGCTGTCACCTGGGCCAAGCCACCTTCCTTCTCTGGATGCCAACTTCCAGAAATGGGAATAGAGATGAAACACATAGTTCTCACTATAAATCACAGTCTCCCAGCCCAGCAGGGGCCTTGTGCTGTGTGTCAGACGCTGAGCGAGACCCTGGGATGCAACAGGAAGCAGAGCCAGATGAGGTGCCTGCCAGCTCAGGAGGGAGACAGACAGCTGCGAAGCAGTTTGCAGACAAATGGAAACAATCACTGTGCCCTGGCTCTAAGCAGAGGAGTGGTCCAGAGGAGAGCGTGGGACGCTCAGGCATCAAGGGGTGGGGTGGGCGTTCCCTGAGGAAATGAGGACTGGGAGCGAAGGGCTAACCCCTGAGGACCAGGGAGTGCTGGGCGCCAGCGGAAGAACCAGAGGGCGGAGCTGGGGCGCCAGCAAATGATGTCAGAGCCGGGTGCCCGGCGTGCACTACAGGCCAACGTGGAGGCACAGGTGCAGGTGGAGGGCCAGAAGGGTGGGGCCAGGTCACAGAGGCCTTCGTGGCCCAAAGGCGAGCTGAGACTTTGTCCTTCGATCCAGGTGGGGACACTGACAAGTTTGAAGCTGGGTGACGGTGTGTTTGGTTCAGACATGGGACTTGGATGTCTGATCAAGGGCTGGGAGCCTGGCGGGTCGGGGACCCCAGAAACACAGCACTGATAGGTTTTTTGGCCATGCAGCATGTGGGGCCAGGGATCAAACCCGTGTCCCCTGCAGTGGAAATGCGGAGTCTTAACCACCGGCCCACTAGGGAAGTCCCAACACTGATCTTTGGTTCCAGGTGTCACCGACTGCCAGAAGAACGAGGTGGGCCTGCGGTGTGACCAGGATGGGCAGTACCGAGCCAGCCAGAGGGACAGGACCAGCGGCAGGACCTTCTGCGTGGACGGCGAGGGGCGGAGGCTGCCCTGGACGGAGACGGAGGCCCTGCTGGTGGACGCCCAGTGTCTGGGTACGTGCAGGCCGTTCATTCAGCCCCGCCTGGGGGCAGGACATGTAAGCCCCGGAGCTTCCTGAAATGGGAGAGACATGTGAGATACATTTGTCCTCAGCCTTTTATTTTGAAAACTTTTAATCTGCGTAGGTGTTGGAAGAACCGTAGGATGAACACACACTCATCCTCCAGATCCAAAGATTGTTTCTGTTTTGCTTTCTCTCTCTCTTTTAATCACTGGAAAGTGGGTTTCTAAAATCACGAACCGTCAGCCCTACATACTTCAGTATTGTAAGAAATGAATTTAAAAATCATTCGTCTTCTGAGGTTTCCTTTCTTGTGGGAGCTTGTCTCCAAAAAGCTGGTCAGCGTTTCTCCCTCGACTGGGACGTTTAGGGAAGGCCCAATGGTCAGTCCTTCTTCCAGAACTTACTAGCTGGGTGACCCAGAGTAAATAGCTCAACTTCTCTGATCCTCACCACCCCAGCAGCCTTCTGTTGACTTCTTCAAACACAGTGAGGTCAGTACCATCCTATGAAAATGACAAGTGTTCCCTGAGCCCCGCTTTTCAGTGAGGTGATAGATACAAAAGTCCTGGGTGAATTGATAGATGTCCTACACTCCTCAGTGAAATGGGAGGGGGCTCAGAGCTGGGTTAATCCCAATGGTGCCTTTTACTGGTCTTGTAATTCCTGGCAAGTCACTTGCCTTCAGTGGCTTTGCCCCATCTACAAAATGGGGATAGAATGACTTAGCAAAGAGAGAATGAATGCCAAGGATTTGTGTGTGTGTGAATCTGTAGGTAACCTGCAAATCGAATGAAACTATTGATTACTTTTTTCTAAAAGTCCCTCCTCTTGGACAGAAATAGCAGTCAGAGGAGTTAGAGCTGGAAATACTTGAAGGTCTCAGTTAGGCAGATCTTTACTGCCCTTTACAAATGAGGGAGAGCATGTCCTCAGAGGGTGGCGACTTGCCCAGGGGCTGCAGTGATCACACAGGCTGTTCTAGGTGCTCCCATCCTAACTCCAGCCCTCTGTGCATTCCCGTCCCCGGCTCGGCTGTGTGGAGTGTAATGCACACTTTGAAAGCATTTCCTGGCAAGAATACTGGAGACATAATGAATGAATGGCTCTAATTATCTGGGCTTCTTCAGAACTGGGCTTCTCAAGAGGCTCAGTGGTAAAGAAACTACCTGCCAATTCAAAAGATGCTAGAGTCACAGGTTTGATTCCTGGGTCAGGAAGATCCTCTGGAGGAGGAAATGACAACCCACTCCAGTATTCTTGCCTGGAGAATCCCATGGACAGAGGTGTCTGGTGGGTTACATTCCATGGGGTCGTAAAGAGTTGGACACGACTGGGCACATACACGCTTCCGAACTATTTCCTAAAGGGCACAGGGAAGGGGGCTTTCCCACCTCCTGAATTCCTGAGGCCAGTTTGACAAGCCCCAACACTTAGGTGTCTTTGCCTAAGGTAGAGGGACCTGATGTTTCCCAAGTTGTTACCGGGTACCAGGTACTCGATACCGATCTTTTTAATCCTCACACCCAGAAGCTGAGACTCTCAGAGACTGAGACAGGCCTGGGACACAGAGCTGGGGGTGGGTGGGGGTGGCATCAGACCGGCTGACTCCAGAGCTAGGCAGTGTTCCTTCCCTCTCCCGGCTGCTTCCCCACCTTTCCTCTCTCCGCTGTAACTTCAGGGCGGCCCCCTTAATCTTTTCT
Organism: Tragulus kanchil; assembly: GCA_022376925.1. Lineage (NCBI taxonomy): Eukaryota > Metazoa > Chordata > Mammalia > Artiodactyla > Tragulidae > Tragulus > Tragulus kanchil. The sequence continues at coordinate 8,466,607 of JAIOJX010000002.1, read as the reverse complement.
ACATTGCCTGTGACAAACCCTTTGTTTAGACCTTGGCCAGTGGGAATATTACAAGCTCATCTTTCCTTTAACTCTATATCCAGTTTTCTAAGTCTGCCCTTTAGTTGACTCATGCCAGAGACTATGTACACCATGTCAAAGTCTGACACAAAAGAATATGCCTGCCATTATGAAAATCAACTTCAAAATGTTCTGTCCTGGTCTTCTGATGTTGTAATGATTAAGCAGTCATCCATCCATTCACTCATCCATCCATCCACTCATCTATCTGTCCACTCATCTATCCGTCGATCTACCCATCCTACCTGCCCCCCATTCATCCACCCTTCCACCCATTCATCCATCCAATAAGTAGGAAACTGGTCTGTATGTCTGTCATATCCTAGCTGGTGGGAATTCAGATATCATCAGACCATTATCCTTGCCTTGGAAAGAGAGGCACGTAAATAGGCATGGTGCTCTGTGCCAGCATCATGATTAAATAGGATGAAGTGCCTGCGTGCTGACCTTTTGTGTTTTCTCTAAGAGATCTGTAAATATCCATTATGTGTGTAGATTTGTAAATATCTATAAGGCAAGTGAGCCCGCCTGCCGCACCCTCGCCCCCCTATATATATATATATATATATATATATATTATATATTAATATTCCCCTCTCTCATTCCCACGCTGAAGGTAATAACCTTTTTTTCTACACTTATTGTGAAGCTGAGACTAGATTGCTTGGGATGGCCTTGAATCTATTGACTTGATGAAAATCAACCCAGACATGGTCTCTTTCATAAAGCAGCGGGTGTGTATGAGAACGAGAGCTTACAGACATGTTTGTAATCACGCCTGTGAAAAAAACTAGCATGTACTTCAGGGCATATTTTTGATAGTTACCTGCAAAATATTGACACCCTTCAAAATTTTGACTTGTAAAAAGAGTTTTATTCCTTGAGAGTTAATTACCTGCAGTACTTTTTTTGCTTGGTAAAGGGTGAATTTCAGCTCTCAAAGCCTTGAGAAATTTCATTTCTTTCTCCTCTCTTGTGTCCTCTTTCGCATGAGCTCATTTCATATGTCATTGCTCACATAGAAGCTAAGGGATGTTGAAGGTCCCTGGAAAGATGTTAATGCATCATTTAAACAAGTACTATCATAAAAATGTCTGAGACACATGATGTAGTTTAAGACTTACACGAACTCATGTGTATACACTTCATCTTTTTTAAATAACTTACTTCTTTCCAGAAAGAAGTCAAGTTGTTTTAAAATAAATATGAGACATCATTATAAATAAAATATTTGATTTGTATCATTGTAAATAAAATAATTATGAGATGTCATTAGCATTCAAGGATAAGGACAAGGAAATGTAAATGTACATAGAAAATATCACGTGGAAAAGGGAGCTATGAGGAGGGACACATGCTCAGTGTTCTTCTTCCAGACGACGTGGTGGAGAAAGGAGGCAGGACGAGCGACGGCACTCAGTGTTAGCCAGGAGGCAGCACCGGGAGCCACCCTTTAAAGGGAGTTTCTCTTTTGGAAGCACCTGTGTGACCAAATGCAATGATCAGGGAGTGATTTCTTGGCCTAAAGCTCTTTGGCTTCTCTGCAGAGACCCAAGACCCTTCAGAGTCCATCTTCATGGCTATGCTTTCCTTGTAGTGATGCGGAAATTTGAGAAGCTTCCAGAATCCAAGGTGATCTTCAGTGCCGACGTCGCTGTAATGGGCAGGTCCGAAGTTCCCGGGTCTGAGTCCTCAATGATGCAGTGCTTGGCAGGTGAGGGGTGATGGCGGGCCGGGCACCTGGCTGGTGCCGTCGGAATACGCAGTGCTGGTTTCATAAGACACATCAAGTACCATCCTCGAAACGAGAGTCAAATATACTTCTTCAAAAACACTTTGCAAATCAATTTTTCAAAATGTACATCCAACTCATAACGTTAGTTCTGAGTTTATAGTGCATTCCCCTGTCAAGAATGAGGCTCTGCTGGATGTTAGTGAACATGATTGAGGGACATTCATTCTTTGCATTTAGTCCGCGTCAGGGGATGCATCTGTCCATTCCAGCGATGAGGCCAGAGACAAGTAATAGCCATTACCGCATGTTGAACATTTCTCTTTACAAGCCTCATCTCATGAGCCTCCAGTCCCCACGAACAGTCATTGTCACCGTGTGTGTGTGTGTGTGGTGGGCAGGGGGGGGGGTACGTGTCTCTCTGTCCTCCGTGTCTCCTGGGAGTCAGGGGGTGACTGTCCCTTGGTGTTGCAGACTGTGCGCTGGACGAGGCCTGCGGCTTCCTCACGGTGTCCACGGCGGGGTCGGCAGGGTCCTGTGATCTCTACGCTTGGGCGAGTGATAGCATCGCCTGCGTGACCTCTGGGCGGGTGAGTGATGGCAGCCGCGTGGGGGTTCCGTCTTGTGTCCGTCCTACGTCAGCCCTGCCCTGACTGGGCCGACGCCACGCAGAGCAGGCGATGGAATGAGATCGTCAGTAGCCGGCCCCACGCACCGCCATTTCTTCAAAACGATGGGATTTGGGGCACTTGACACTGCAGTGGACCGGTGGTGGCTCCGGATGAAGCGGACACGGGCACTGTTCGCCTGAACAGCAGCATTTCCTGACAGATCCGTCAGACGAGGATCTCAGTCATGAGCCCCCAGCTGTCCCCTCCAGCTTATCTCATCAAGATAAGCCACGTGGGCACGGGACACACTGGCACCCTGTCCAGAGCCCCCAGCACCATCTGAGGCCTCAGCATCCCTTCCCATCGTAGAAGTAAAACATGGTTTTAGCTTCAAAAGGAAAAGGAAGTTAAATGTTAGGCCATCTTCATGGCTATGCTTTCCTTGTAGTGATGCGGAAATTTGAGAAGCTTCCAGAATCCAAGGTGATCTTCAGTGCCGACGTCGCTGTAATGGGCAGGTCCGAAGTTCCCGGGTCTGAGTCCTCAATGATGCAGTGCTTGGCAGGTGAGGGGTGATGGCGGGCCGGGCACCTGGCTGGTGCCGTCGGAATACGCAGTGCTGGTTTCATAAGACACATCAAGTACCATCCTCGAAACGAGAGTCAAATATACTTCTTCAAAAACACTTTGCAAATCAATTTTTCAAAATGTACATCCAACTCATAACGTTAGTTCTGAGTTTATAGTGCATTCCCCTGTCAAGAATGAGGCTCTGCTGGATGTTAGTGAACATGATTGAGGGACATTCATTCTTTGCATTTAGTCCGCGTCAGGGGATGCATCTGTCCATTCCAGCGATGAGGCCAGAGACAAGTAATAGCCATTACCGCATGTTGAACATTTCTCTTTACAAGCCTCATCTCATGAGCCTCCAGTCCCCACGAACAGTCATTGTCACCGTGTGTGTGTGTGTGTGGTGGGCAGGGGGTGGGGTACGTGTCTCTCTGTCCTCCGTGTCTCCTGGGAGTCAGGGGGTGACTGTCCCTTGGTGTTGCAGACTGTGCGCTGGACGAGGCCTGCGGCTTCCTCACGGTGTCCACGGCGGGGTCGGCAGGGTCCTGTGATCTCTACGCTTGGGCGAGTGATAGCATCGCCTGCGTGACCTCTGGGCGGGTGAGTGATGGCAGCCGCGTGGGGGTTCCGTCTTGTGTCCGTCCTACGTCAGCCCTGCCCTGACTGGGCCGACGCCACGCAGAGCAGGCGATGGAATGAGATCGTCAGTAGCCGGCCCCACGTCACCGCCATTTCTTCAAAACGATGGGATTTGGGGCACTTGACACTGCAGTGGACCGGTGGTGGCTCCGGATGAAGCGGACACGGGCACTGTTCGCCTGAACAGCAGCATTTCCTGACAGATCCGTCAGACGAGGATCTCAGTCATGAGCCCCCAGCTGTCCCCTCCAGCTTATCTCATCAAGATAAGCCACGTGGGCACGGGACACACTGGCACCCTGTCCAGAGCCCCCAGCACCATCTGAGGCCTCAGCATCCCTTCCCATCGTAGAAGTAAAACATGGTTTTAGCTTCAAAAAGGAAAAGGGAAGTTAAATGTTAGAACCACATTAAGTGGTTCTTTCTATATGTCAAAACTGGTAGGGTACCAGCAGTTTCACCAGATGGGATCAGGGCGCCTGTAATCTGGGACCTAAAACTCAGGTCCTTTCCGTCTGCAGGAATCTTTCCTGCTTAAAGGGCCTTCTTCCCTTCCCAGACCATCAAGGGATAACCTGCCAAAAAAAAAAGAGAGAGAGAGAATTAACCACTGCTTCTTCAGGGGTGATTATCTCCTCATTTGTGACACAAATCTTTGCAGCTAACACTCTGGCTGGAGTTTGCTGTTTAGCTCTCTGTGTGCGCCAGTCGATGGGGAGAAACTCAAGAGCAGAAATCATCTCTTATTTATCTCTGTAGCCTATGCGCCTAGCTTTGGGTAGAGTTTGGTAAATGTTGAATTTAATTATTATGTTAAAATCACAAGACTGTAATGCAGCCTCTTTCTGTTTTCAGGGTGAAGACGCACTGGGGACCTCACAGGTCACTGGCATTGAAAGTCTTACATGCCAGGTGAAAGTGAGAGGTGGGGAAGGCAACACTCCAGCTGTGTATTGGAAAAAGGGTAGGTTGGTGAGCTGGATGGCTCGGGGTCTCATGGGCTTCACCCATTCAGTGGAGCTGCTCTCTGTGCAGGTTGCATTTGGAGAGGAGCCCTGGGCCACGACCGGGCTCTGCCCAGGGACTGTGAGGCCTTTACCCGTCAGTGCTCCCTGGGTCTCGCTTCCCATGGTTAAGGGTGAGGGGCTGGAGCCCACCTGGTGGGTTGACCCTGGCTCTGCTGCCGCCAGCTCTGTGGTCTTGGGCACGTTCCTTGACACCATAGGCTGCCGTGATTGTGTTAGTCAAATGGGAGGCGCAGGTGGAGGTGTTGGGAGGTGGGAATGAGGGTGCTTTTAAAATGAAGCGATAATTGTAAAACTCTGTGTGGCATGTGATAAAGAGCAAATGCCGGAGAAGAGGCTTCTACAGTCCGTTTCATTCTTGCTGAACAGTTTCCCAAAGACCTTGAGACTATGGCGGCAGACCGGGAGACAGGCCAGGGGTCCTGAGCAAGGACCGGGGGATTGGAATGAAGGTGGCCGACATGTCACTCTCAGGTCCATAGCTCTGGGCAGGTGGCCCGGCTACCAGCAGCCTCAGACTTGCTCTTGAGCCGCTGGCATTGGTAGAGAGGTTCCCCCTGCCTGGGCCCAGCACCTCGGCTGACCTCTGTAGAGGTTCAGCCCAAGGCAAGGGATGAGGGACTGTACTCTTTTGTCTCTGGGCCTTCTTTTGCCTGATACCTCCCTCCTGTCTTAAATGAGAGCTCCCTGGGGAGAGCAGAGCCCAACAGGGCTCTGTTTTCTCTGATCTCTGGCCAGGGTTTTCGAATTTCTGCCCCAGTGTTTACTGCAATTACTTTCACTACCCATTTTGAAAAATGACAGAGTACAGAGACCATTTTCTGAAAAATAAAACCAAAATAAAGCAAATAACCCCTCTCAAAATGTTCTTTAAAACTCTTTTGGCCTTCTACAATTTTTTTAAACATGCAATTGTATTTCTTTTCTAAGTGTTTGTTATTTTTTTTCTCCTCTTCATCACCTGAAAGTTTATGCTTTGTGGGAAAATTGCAAGGGAAATTGTGAAACTTCTCTGCTGCCAAACTAAATGAAGGACAGAACTGTTTTCTTCTGCCTTTCTGTTTTGTTTTGCTTTTTATTTTTCCAAGCAGAAAATGCACAGACCCAGCCGTTCTGGACTGCGGTGTAATGGAAAGAGAATGGAGGTTGGGGTAGATTTGGTCTGGCTTTAGACCCACCCCTAACACCCACTTTACTAGGTCTGCCTTTGATCAGGAATGCCTTCTTTATTTTGTGGTGGTTTAGTCACTCAATCGTGTCAGGGTCTTGTGACCCCTTGGACTCTAGCCTGCCGGGCTCCTATGTCCATGGGATTCCCCAGGGGAGCATGCTGGAGTGGGCTGCCATTTCCTTCCCCAGGGGATCTTCCTGACGCAGGAATTGAACCCAGGTCTCCTGCATTGCAGGCAGGTTCTTTACTGACTGAGCTATGAGGGAAGATTTATTTCTTTATTTCACTTTCTGTATAAGTGGAAATAAAGTGCCACAGCCGAGGTAGAAAGGACATGGTTTCTGAAAGTCTCTTGAAAACTCCGTGGAACCCAGCAGGTGCTCAGCATGTCCATCCACATGCCGGAGCTTAGGTGACCTGGGAGATGGGCAGCTTGGCCCAGGGCCATCCTCTGCCCAAGTTCATGACCTTGACTGTGGAGGAGGAGCCACGTGATTTTTCAGAGTCAAAGGAAATCAGGGCCTGAGGGCTCCTTGGAGATGGTCTAGCCCTCATTTCACAGATGAAGCCTAGAAACAGGAAGCATCTGGTCACACTGCGTCCAGTGGACCTGGGACTTCAGGCACAGTCTCTCCCAGCTTGGGAAGATCTTCCAGACTTGCTCCATCGCCTCGGACTTGAGCACCGAGAGCGTGAACCCAGCACCGCCCACCCTGTGTGTGTTTACTGAGCGTCCGAAGTAGGGTACGCACTTCAGCAGGTGCTGTGGATGCAGCTGTGGTCCAAAGAGACCATTTCAAAGGGTTATAAGTGCTTTGATGAAATGAAACAGGACGCTGAGGGTGAAGATGGGTGCAGGGAAGAGCCACACTCACAGAGAAGACTTCAGAGAAGGGAATGTTGGAATCGAGGACAAGGAGGAGCCCACGTGCCCACATCTCAGGGCGGGTGGTCCTCTATGCAGGGCTGTGCAGAGGATGCCCAGCGCTCTGAGACGTGGCCCTGGTATCCCAGGCAGCACTCTCTGCAGGCGTGGACACGTCCCATGAATCTCTGCTGTCCAGCAGGACAGCCGGTAGCCACATGGCCACTGGGCACTTGGAATGGGGCTGTTGCAACGTGACTCTGATGAACGGGAATTGATATTCGAGGAGCCACACATGGCTGGCGACTCCCGCCACTGACGGCAGGACAGGGTCCAGGAATCACAGCTGGTGTCGGGGCAGTTGCTGTCTCCAGTGGCTCAATTGTCCAGTGAAGAATGGCAGAACCTTGGAAGAGGCACGGACCAAGGGGAAGAGAGATCAAGGGAGAGATGAATTCTGACCCTGTAAATCTGGGACGTGGGCCTTTGAGTCAAGCTTGGCTTTGGTGAAGGATGGGCCTCGAACAGTTCTAACTGCCTTCTAGGGCAGTCAGGCAGGGGACGCTGAGCGAGCCAGGGCTTGGAAGAGAAGATGCTAGGTTTCTGGACACCTATAATATATGCACTGAGTGTCAGCTAAGGGCCAGGCTCGTGGCTCAGCCTCTAAGCATCTATCTTTTCATCTACTCGCCATTATCCACAAGGATTACCTACTGTCATCCCTGGGGACAGGAGGGGAAGCCGAGGCTCGGAGGACCTAAGCGCTCACAGGCCAGGGTGCCATCAGGTCACACTGCGTCCAGTGGACCTGGGACTTCAGGCACAGTCTCTCCCAGCTTGGGAAGATCTTCCAGACTTGCTCCATCGCCTCGGACTTGAGCACCGAGAGCGTGAACCCAGCACCGCCCACCCTGTGTGTGTTTACTGAGCGTCCGAAGTAGGGTACGCACTTCAGCAGGTGCTGTGGATGCAGCTGTGGTCCAAAGAGACCATTTCAAAGGGTTATAAGTGCTTTGATGAAATGAAACAGGACGCTGAGGGTGAAGATGGGTGCAGGGAAGAGCCACACTCACAGAGAAGACTTCAGAGAAGGGAATGTTGGAATCGAGGACAAGGAGGAGCCCACGTGCCCACATCTCAGGGCGGGTGGTCCTCTATGCAGGGCTGTGCAGAGGATGCCCAGCGCTCTGAGACGTGGCCCTGGTATCCCAGGCAGCACTCTCTGCAGGCGTGGACACGTCCCATGAATCTCTGCTGTCCAGCAGGACAGCCGGTAGCCACATGGCCACTGGGCACTTGGAATGGGGCTGTTGCAACGTGACTCTGATGAACGGGAATTGATATTCGAGGAGCCACACATGGCTGGCGACTCCCGCCACTGACGGCAGGACAGGGTCCAGGAATCACAGCTGGTGTCGGGGCAGTTGCTGTCTCCAGTGGCTCAATTGTCCAGTGAAGAATGGCAGAACCTTGGAAGAGGCACGGACCAAGGGGAAGAGAGATCAAGGGAGAGATGAATTCTGACCCTGTAAATCTGAGACGTGGGCCTTTGAGTCAAGCTTGGCTTTGGTGAAGGATGGGCCTCGAACAGTTCTAACTGCCTTCTAGGGCAGTCAGGCAGGGGACGCTGAGCGAGCCAGGGCTTGGAAGAGAAGATGCTAGGTTTCTGGACACCTATAATATATGCACTGAGTGTCAGCTAAGGGCCAGGCTCGTGGCTCAGCCTCTAAGCATCTATCTTTTCATCTACTCGCCATTATCCACAAGGATTACCTACTGTCATCCCTGGGGACAGGAGGGGAAGCCGAGGCTCGGAGGACCTAAGCGCTCACAGGCCAGGGGTGCCATCAGGCTTGCCCTTGGGCCTGTCTGGTTCTGAAGCCTGCACTCTTGGGCCCACTCTGTAAGGCCTTCACCACCTTTAGGTGTGTGAGTTGATTAAGACCTGGTGACCTCCGAGGCCACTGGGAAGTGAGGGTGACCAAGAGCACAGGCTCTGATGTTTTTTCTGTTATCAGAGCTGTATAAACCTAGGTCAGGTTGTTCACCTGCTGAGGCTCTCTTTCTTCAAACATAAAATGGAAATAATAATAGAACAAATATTTCAGCTATGTGTATATATTTATATATATATTTATATATATGCACACACATACATACATATGTGTGTGTGTGTATGAGAAACCTTATATTTGCAAAAGGATGCTCTACAAATGGTTGGGCTTATGGTATAACTAGGCTGAGGGAAAGGAAAAGCCCAAACCATGCCACTTTTAGCCAGAAAACTGGCAAAAACAATAAAACCAAACCAGTCTTATTCAAAATGTTCACAAAACTTAAAACGCATACTGAATCCATCACAAAGAAATGCTACGGTAAATGTGAAGGGCAGGGTAGCCTGATGGCGAAGCTGGAGGGGAGGGCTGAGCGTGCTGAGTTGTGGAAACGAGGGCTGGATACACAAAGAGAAGGGAAGATTGCAGCTGTCACTGAGAAGACGGCTCCTCGGCCCAGCCTGAGGCCAGAGGAAGCCCGCGGCTGCGGGCGGCGCAGCGCTGAGTGTAGGCAGCCGGCCGCCGCCCTGGGTGTCTGCGCTGCCGTCGCCTGTGGTTTGGTGGTGCAGGCAGGCGTGGGGGACACTGCAGAAAAGTGTCACTGAGAAGAAAGGCTCCTGGCGGAGCCTCGAACAGTTCTAACTGCCTTCTAGGGCAGTCAGGCAGGGCTGAGCGAGCCAGGGCTTGGAAGAGAAGATGCTAGGTTTCTGGACACCTATAATATATGCACTGAGTGTCAGCTAAGGGCCAGGCTCGTGGCTCAGCCTCTAAGCATCTATCTTTTCATCTACTCGCCATTATCCACAAGGATTACCTACTGTCATCCCTGGGGACAGGAGGGGAAGCCGAGGCTCGGAGGACCTAAGCGCTCACAGGCCAGGGGTGCCATCAGGCTTGCCCTTGGGCCTGTCTGGTTCTGAAGCCTGCACTCTTGGGCCCACTCTGTAAGGCCTTCACCACCTTTAGGTGTGTGAGTTGATTAAGACCTGGTGACCTCCGAGGCCACTGGGAAGTGAGGGTGACCAAGAGCACAGGCTCTGATGTTTTTTCTGTTATCAGAGCTGTATAAACCTAGGTCAGGTTGTTCACCTGCTGAGGCTCTCTTTCTTCAAACATAAAATGGAAATAATAATAGAACAAATATTTCAGCTATGTGTATATATTTATATATATATTTATATATATGCACACACATACATACATATGTGTGTGTGTGTATGAGAAACCTTATATTTGCAAAAGGATGCTCTACAAATGGTTGGGCTTATGGTATAACTAGGCTGAGGGAAAGGAAAAGCCCAAACCATGCCACTTTTAGCCAGAAAACTGGCAAAAACAATAAAACCAAACCAGTCTTATTCAAAATGTTCACAAAACTTAAAACGCATACTGAATCCATCACAAAGAAATGCTACGGTAAATGTGAAGGGCAGGGTAGCCTGATGGCGAAGCTGGAGGGGAGGGCTGAGCGTGCTGAGTTGTGGAAACGAGGGCTGGATACACAAAGAGAAGGGAAGATTGCAGCTGTCACTGAGAAGACGGCTCCTCGGCCCAGCCTGAGGCCAGAGGAAGCCCGCGGGCTGCGGGGCGTGCGCAGCGCTGAGTGTAGGCAGCCGGCCGCCTTCGGCCCTGGGTGTCTGCGCTGCCGTCGCCTGTGGTTTGGTGGTGCAGGCAGGGGCGTGTGGGGGACACTGCAGATCAACCACTGTGCCCTCAGCGTCAGAGTAGCCAAGCTGTCCGTGTCACCCCAGGTTCAAATCACTGTGCTCCAGAAACGCATGCGATGGTAGGGCCGGCCGAGCTGAATGCAGGAGCCGTGAGTGTGCAGTGAGGCCACCTGTGGTCTGGTGTCTGTGTATATAGTGAGCGCTCACTCAGGATGTGCTAGCAGTAAAGCCAGACTAGGTGTCCGTTGCCCACGTCTCCCCTGCAGACCCTCCGAGGTGTGGCGGGTGCTGGTCCAGGTCTGCTGGTCTGGGGCCGGTCTCTGAGCTCTGCACACACTGGAGATGCGGGGGTGTCAGGGCGAAGAGAGCATCTTGCTGGACTGAGCTGGTCACCTGGAGGGCTCAGAAGGCCCGCTGTCATGTGACCAGCACAGGCTGCATTCTTCTGAGCATTGGAAAACGTTTATTTGTCTGCTTTTCTCCCAGGCCAAGAGTTCAACATCACAGGTCAGAAACGCTTTGAGCAAACTGGCTTCCAAAGTGTGCTCTTTGGAACGTACAGCCCCGTCGCCTTCTCCGGCTTGGGAGCCAGTCTGACGGAGGTTCACCTCTTCTGTCGTCTCGCCTGTGACCGGGACTCCTGCTGCGACGGCTTCGTCCTCGGGCAGGTCCACCAAGGTAGGGTGGCCGCGAGGGCCGGGGCCTCCGTCTTCCACAGCCTGTGGTCTATACGGCTTGAGGAGGGTGTGGGGTTGCCAAAGCCATTCTGGGGATTTGTGATCAATGATCCTCGATGTTGCTGTTTGAAAAAGATTGCAACTTACTGAAGGCTTAGATAATGGTTAGTGTATTTCAGCAATAAGGTACTTTTAAAGTAAGATCTGTATTTTTTTTTTTTTTAGATACAGTGCTATTACACACTTAGACTACAGAAGAGTGTGAATATAACTTTTAAAAAATTATATATATACATATTTTTAATTTTGACCTCTTTTATTGAATTTTTATTTATTTCTTTTCATCTATCTTTATTCTTCAGCCTGTGTGAACCACCCATTGCAGTGACCTCTCTCCTTGCAGAGCACCAGCTCTGGGCACATGCACTCCAGAGCGCTGGCTCACAATTGGGCACACTGGTCCAGCCACTCCACGGCACATGGGATCCTCCCTGGCCAGGGATCAAACCCGTGCCCCTTGTACTGCAAGGCAACTCTTTACCCACTGGACCACCAGGGAAGCCCTGAATATAACTTATATATATATATTTTTTTTTATTTTCCCCATCATGCCTCTTTTATATTTATTTTCATCGATCTTTTTATTCTTTGGCCTGTGTGGGCCTCCCACTGCAGTGACCTCTCCACTGCAGAGCACCAGCTCGGGGAACATGTGTTCTAGAGCACTGACTCATAATTGGGCACACTGGTCCAGCCGCTCCACGGCACGTGGGATCTTCCCAGGCCAGGGATCAAACCCGTGCCCCTTGTACTGCAAGGCAACTCTTTACCCACTGGACCACCAGGGAAGCCCTGAATATAACTTATATATATATATTTTTTTTTATTTTCCCCATCATGCCTCTTTTATATTTATTTTCATCGATCTTTTTATTCTTTGGCCTGTGTGGGCCTCCCACTGCAGTGGCCTCTCTCACTGCAGAGCACCAGCTCTGGGCACATGCGCTCCAGAGCGCTGGCTTATAATTGAATACACTGGTCCAGTCACTCTATAGCATGTGGGATCTTCCTGGGCCAGGGATCAAACTAATGCCCCTTCCACCGCAAGGTGGACTCTTTACCCACTGGACCACCAGGGAAGACCTGAACATAACTTTTACATGCACTTACTGTTGTTGTTCAAAGTCATTCAGTTGTGTCCAATTTTTTGCAACCCCATGGAATGCAGCATGCCAGGTTTCCTTGTCCTTCACTATCTCCCGGAGTTTGCTCAAACTCATGTTCATTGAGTAGGGGATGCCACCCAACCATCTCATCCTCTGTTGCCCGCTTCTCCTCCTGCCCTCGGTCTTTCCCAGCATCAGGGTCTTTTCCAGTGAGTCGGCTCTTCGCATCAGATGGCCGAAATATTGGAGAGTCAACTTCAGCATCAGTCCTTCCCGTGAATATTCAGGGTTGATTTCCTTTAGGATTGACTGATTTGATTGCCTTCCTGTCCAAGGGACTCTCAAGAGTCTTCTCTAGCACCACAGTTCAAAGGCATCAATTCTTCAGTGCTCAGGGAAACCAAAACTTCACGTGACTTGCTTTATTGCAATATTGACTTTATTGTGGGGGTCTGGAACCAGACCCTCACTAGCTCTGAGGTGTGTCTGGGTATGTCTTCACAGCAGCCTATATTTAGAAACACTTCAATTCAAGTCCAGGATGACTTCTGCCATCTTTAAACTAAATGTTTTTCCTGACGACACCACAATTTCCCCAGATGTCCAATTACTCGCCAGATCATAGGATTTTTCAAGTTGGAAATGTTGATTTCATTTTCCTTAGGATCATATATGGAATAATTACTCTGTTCCATGGAGCTGTAAGCCCACACGATCTTTTTTCCATGACATTTCTGGCTAGCAGCTCGCCTGCCTTCCACTCCCAGTGTAGCTCAGGATCTGTGAATTATATGGGGTCTGAAAAACCACCTTGAAATGCTGCTAAGTTAAACTTTCTTCGAGACAGACATCAAACATCAGGCAGATGTTTTTCCCCAGTCTTTTCTGGTGGACAGACATGGAATTTTAACTTGTGGAGCTTTGGCTGGATCTGCTCATGACCAGGAACGGAATCATTTTACTGCCATCTGGAAAGGCGTTTAATTTCTTGAAGACTCTCCTGCCTCCCCTGTCCTTTCTACCCCTGCAAGGCTCCAGGGGTAGAAAATGCTGAAATGGCTTTGTTTCCACGGATACTCATTGGTAAAAACTCATGAGGTTTCTGGACCTACATTTATGAACTGCCAGGCACCTCAACAAGTTAGCTGAAGCCACTGGGAAGTGGGCTTCAGGGGCGCTTGCGTGGCCTGAGGTGTAACTGAAGTTGGCTCATGGGATCCGCAAAGGGATTTCCAATCTCCAGTCGGCCCGCACCTCTCAGACACCCTCAGTGCTCACCGACACCAAGCGTGAGTAAAGACAGCAGCCTGCACTGCTCTTCCCGGCTCTCAGAGCCAGAGGAGAAACACGCCCGCTTCTTGTTTAGTCTCATGATCCTGTTCTCTGCTTACGAGGGGGGCAGCTGCAGGGCGCTGGTTCTTCTGGACTCTCCATGGGCTCTCACGCGTCCTTGCCCCCTGAGCTGCAGCGGGCACAAACAGCCTCCCTTTCCAAACCTCCGCAGCCCTGTCTGTGACGAGGCGGCCTCACCAGCCCAGGGGACCTGGGATTCAGCTGCACACAGGCGTTAGCGGGGGTGCCGTTCACCGGGACGCCCCCTCCAAACGTCCCCAAACGCGCCCCTCCACCGACCTGCACAGACTGCCAAGCCAGAACTCTGTGGCTGGTGCCGAGGAGCAAGCGTTTTCCAAACCTTTCCTGAGTATTTGATAGGCTCGTCTAGGCACTCTGGGGTGAGGACCACCGAGTTAGTCAGTGGGTCTCCAAGGTAACCACTTACCATCAGGATGCTGCTGACGGTAACGACCACGATGATGTTCAGCCTCTCAGTTAGAAGTGGGACAGGAGAGAACACGATATCCAACTCATAAGCTGGACATCCGTGAGTCGTTTATTTGGGGGATATTTTGGTGAGAGAAGTTTGAAGCATGTCTGCATTTGGACATAAATTAGGATAACCGAAAGGGTGGGAGATGTGGGGTGAGGGGGTTTCCTTTATTCCCCCCCAGGAGAATCTGGGGGGAAACAATTGCACTGCTTAACAGAGTTATATACCCAAATTAGTACATGGTATACAAATTATATACCTTATGGTGGTGTATGTGGTATAAATTATATACCAAGTAATTTATTATAGTTACAATAGATTATAATTACACCATATAATTATATACCATGTAATGGCATGTATAAGTTATATACCAAGTAATGGTTTATGGTACATAAATTATATACCATTTAATGGTATATACAGTATAAATTATATACAATGTATATATAGTATGAAATTTATAATATAATATATAAATTTATATAGCATATAAATTATTTAATTTCTAAACCTCAATAGATTTATACTTAACTTGTATGAGGCTCAGTTTTCTCATCTGTGAGATGGAGATAAAAAAAAAAAAAGAATTAAGGGAAATTAATACTGGCGATATAAAGTCCCAACTTTTACAGCAGCCTCACTTCCCGGCTCTCAGAGCCAGAGGAGAAACACGCCCGCTTCTTGTTTAGTCTCATGATCCTGTTCTCTGCTTACGAGGGGCAGCTGCAGGGCTGGTTCTTCTGGACTCTCCATGGGCTCTCACGCGTCCTGCCCCTGAGCTGCAGCGGCACAAACAGCCTCCTTTCCAAACCTCCGCAGCCCTGTCTGTGACGAGGCGGCCTCACCAGCCCAGGGGACCTGGGATTCAGCTGCACACAGGCGTTAGCGGGGGTGCCGTTCACCGGGACGCCCCCTCCAAACGTCCCCAAACGCGCCCCTCCACCGACCTGCACAGACTGCCAAGCCAGAACTCTGTGGCTGGTGCCGAGGAGCAAGCGTTTTCCAAACCTTTCCTGAGTATTTGATAGGCTCGTCTAGGCACTCTGGGGTGAGGACCACCGAGTTAGTCAGTGGGTCTCCAAGGTAACCACTTACCATCAGGATGCTGCTGACGGTAACGACCACGATGATGTTCAGCCTCTCAGTTAGAAGTGGGACAGGAGAGAACACGATATCCAACTCATAAGCTGGACATCCGTGAGTCGTTTATTTGGGGGATATTTTGGTGAGAGAAGTTTGAAGCATGTCTGCATTTGGACATAAATTAGGATAACCGAAAGGGTGGGAGATGTGGGGTGAGGGGGTTTCCTTTATTCCCCCCCAGGAGAATCTGGGGGGAAACAATTGCACTGCTTAACAGAGTTATATACCCAAATTAGTACATGGTATACAAATTATATACCTTATGGTGGTGTATGTGGTATAAATTATATACCAAGTAATTTATTATAGTTACAATAGATTATAATTACACCATATAATTATATACCATGTAATGGCATGTATAAGTTATATACCAAGTAATGGTTTATGGTACATAAATTATATACCATTTAATGGTATATACAGTATAAATTATATACAATGTATATATAGTATGAAATTTATAATATAATATATAAATTTATATAGCATATAAATTATTTAATTTCTAAACCTCAATAGATTTATACTTAACTTGTATGAGGCTCAGTTTTCTCATCTGTGAGATGGAGATAAAAAAAACAATAAGAATTAAGGGAATTAATACTCTTAAAGCACTGACCGTAGTGGCTGATACATCACAAGCATCCACAACATTTGAGTTACCTTTATTGATCCCACTAAAATCACTGTCAGATTGTTAGTTTGAGGGTAGGTCTTCCTGCTACTAAATACAGTCATCACATTAGGGCAGCTTTTTGAAAATTCGAATCGGCAGATATATTCAAGACAAACTCGGCCAGTGCTTCCCAGCTGTCAGATCTGGGGATGCACGCTCCCTGGGTGTCCCAGGGACATGGGCCCAGCCTGGGCTTGGATCCACCCAGAGGCAAGGAGCGCGCGTCCCCCCGGGAAAGCTTGTGCCACGAGTGCCCGGCTCTTGGGTTTTAATAGTTCTTTGCTTGGACTCTCAATCCTCTTTCCTTGGACTTCTTGCTGATCCAGTGGTTAAGACTCTGTGCTTTCCAATGTGGGGCGTGTGGAGTCACTCCCTGGTCAGGGAACTGAGACCACGCGTGACGTGACCAAATAGTAAGAATAATTTAAAACATAATCCTTCCTGAGCTCCTCAAGATTAATTCTGTATGTGAGCGAGACAGAGAGACAGTGAGAGAGAGACAGAGAGAAGGGGGCACTGTTTATTTCCCTGAAGCCTCAAAAATGTGGCAGATGGAGACCGAGGGCTCCGGCAGTCGGACCCCTGGTGGCGGTGGCGACGCCTCTGCGCTGGCCCCGTGGGGAGGGCTCCCGTGGAGTGGGCAGCAGCCCTCCTCTCAGGAGCTTGCCAGGAAGACACCTGCGGGACGCTCTGGGAAGGACAGGCCCTGTTAAAGCCGGGCTCCTGTTCTGGTGTCCACTCCAGAGGACTTGGTCCCCTCCTACATCCTACAAGCCTCTTGGGACACAGACGTCTGTCTCCACGGGGCCCCTGCTCGGTCCCCCTCTCATCCACCTCTCCCCGATCTTGCGACTCTGCAGGTCCCCTCCTCTGTGGGTTGCTGAGCTCCCCCGATGTCCTGCTTTGCCATACCGGAGACTGGAGGAACCCTTCGGAAGCCCCAGCGAATGCTGCCTGCCCTGGGGTGACATACGACCAGGACAGCCGCCTGGCGACACTGCGTCTGGGAGGCCAGGAGTTCAAGGGTAAGTGGCTGCCTTCTGCCCGCGCGTTCCTTCACGACGAGCTGTCCCCACTAGCAAGGTCCGCCTCGCAGGGAGCCCTCTCTGGACCCTGAGGACTTCATCCTTCTGAAATGTGTACCAAAATTCGGCATATAAAAACAATCAGAGCACCCCAGCAATGCTCATGGGGAGCGTGACGCAGCTCTGGGCCTCAGGTTGGATTGGGGGAGGCGGGCTCAGCAGATACAGTCATCACATTGGGGTTGCAATCGGCAGATATATTCAAGACAAACTCGGCCAGTGCTGTCAGATCTGGGATGCACGCTCCCTGGGTGTCCCAGGGACATGGGCCCAGCCTGGGCTTGGATCCACCCAGAGGCAAGGAGCGCGCGTCCCCCCGGGAAAGCTTGTGCCACGAGTGCCCGGCTCTTGGGTTTTAATAGTTCTTTGCTTGGACTCTCAATCCTCTTTCCTTGGACTTCTTGCTGATCCAGTGGTTAAGACTCTGTGCTTTCCAATGGGGGGCGTGTGGAGTCACTCCCTGGTCAGGGAACTGAGACCACGCGTGACGTGACCAAATAGTAAGAATAATTTAAAACATAATCCTTCCTGAGCTCCTCAAGATTAATTCTGTATGTGAGCGAGACAGAGAGACAGTGAGAGAGAGACAGAGAGAAGGGGGCACTGTTTATTTCCCTGAAGCCTCAAAAATGTGGCAGATGGAGACCGAGGGCTCCGGCAGTCGGACCCCTGGTGGCGGTGGCGACGCCTCTGCGCTGGCCCCCGTGGGGAGGGCTCCCGTGGAGTGGGCAGCAGCCCTCCTCTCAGGAGCTTGCCAGGAAGACACCTGCGGGACGCTCTGGGAAGGACAGGCCCTGTTAAAGCCGGGCTCCTGTTCTGGTGTCCACTCCAGAGGACTTGGTCCCCTCCTACATCCTACAAGCCTCTTGGGACACAGACGTCTGTCTCCACGGGGCCCCTGCTCGGTCCCCCTCTCATCCACCTCTCCCCGATCTTGCGACTCTGCAGGTCCCCTCCTCTGTGGGTTGCTGAGCTCCCCCGATGTCCTGCTTTGCCATACCGGAGACTGGAGGAACCCTTCGGAAGCCCCAGCGAATGCTGCCTGCCCTGGGGTGACATACGACCAGGACAGCCGCCTGGCGACACTGCGTCTGGGAGGCCAGGAGTTCAAGGGTAAGTGGCTGCCTTCTGCCCGCGCGTTCCTTCACGACGAGCTGTCCCCACTAGCAAGGTCCGCTCCTCGCAGGGAGCCCTCTCTGGACCCTGAGGAATTCATCCTTCTGAAATGTGTACCAAAATTCGGCATATAAAAACAATCAGAGCACCCCAGCAATGCTCATGGGGAGCGTGACGCAGCTCTGGGCCTCAGGTTGGATTGGGGGAGGCGGGCTCAGCAGAGCGGCTGCGCTGACCTTGGCCGGGCTCCTTCACGTCCTGGGGTCGCTTGGCAGATGGGTGATCTCCTTTGGACTTGACCGCTGTGGCCTGGCCCTGCTTCCTGTGCCTCTCCTTCTGCATGAGCTCATTCTCCGAGGGCAGGAGTCTCCGGAGAGGACCAGGAGAACAAGCCGGGGGACTGAAGGCCGCGGCTGGGGCCCGAGGCTATCACCACCATTGCCTTGGTGCACTGGCCCGACCGGAGGTCAGGGCTGGGGAAACCTGCTCCTTTCTTCAGCGGCATCGACTGGAGAGTCCCCTGTAAAATGTGGGGCTACAAGGAGGGGTGAAGGACAGGAGCCAGAAAAGACGACCTGCCCCTCCAGGCAACGCCCCCCGGGCACACGTCCCCTGCTGTCAGTCAAGGAATTCCAGGTGGTCACCACCTCACTGCCATCCTAGCGACAGGGGTGCAGAAACTGTGTCCCCACTACGGGTTCAGTGGACAGAAAGAACCCTTGAGTTGGCTTCTTGGTCTTCTGTCTTTCAGAAGCTCTTCCAAGCTTCTTCTCAAGCATATATGTGTTGGACCTAGAGGGCACTCCGAGAGCATGCACCCCACCTCTCATTTTACAGGGAGGGGGCTAGCAGCTGAGGCCCCAGAGGCAGCTCTCTCTGCTGACCCCTGCCCTGGGTGGCCCCCGCCTGCAGATCTCTACCTGGGAGTGCTGAGGCCGCTCAGCCCTGGGCGAGGACGGACCACGCCGGCGCCCCTCAGTGTGTGCGGGACCCGCAGGCAGGCTCAGCCTCAGCTGAGGATCCTGAGAGATGTACATTCTCAGGCCTCTCCCCAGGCCCTGGGGATCTGCTCTAACAGGCTGTCTGATGAGGCTGTGCCCTCTAAGCTTGAGAAGCGCCGAGTAGGTGACGTGGAAGTTTCCTTCCGACCTCGAGAGTGTGAGTTTACGGCATCAATGGGGCTCAGACACTCACTGGCCTCTTCTGAATCCAGTGTGAGGTTGGGGGCAGCCTGGCTCCATTGGGTCTCCTTTCTGCTCTATTTATCTGCCAGCCCTTGAACTTCAGAACTGGACCCTGTGGTTCCAGTTCACCCACTGAGTGGGGTGGGGTGAAAGCACATGCTGGCGTCAGCCGGGTAGAGGAGGAAGCGGACTGAGCTATCCAGGGAGCCGGGAGAGCCCCTGGAAGGTGCTCTTCTGAGGACCGGCAGAGACCGTGTCCCGCCTCCCCGAGACGTTTCCACACCCTGCGTCTCAGGGCGCTGCAACTTCTGGGCTCCTAGAGGCGAAGAGCTCCAGGTCACCTCCCCCAAGAGCCCTCCCTGGCTACCCACAGGACTCACGTCTTCCTCTCCTCCAGGCATCCGTCCGTTAGGCAGCCCAGTGCAGTGGGCAGTGCATGGAACCTGAGCCTCTGCCTGCCGCTTCCTTCCCTGGCCCAGCTGAGACTGTGTCCCGTGAGGCTGAGTTTCAGCTTTGGTTGAGCTGTGGGGCCTCAAGCAAGCCAGTAAAGGTCTTCAGGCCTGGTTGCGAGTGGGGTAACAACAGCTTCCCGCTCACTGGGTTGCTGTGAAGATGAAAGGAGAGAATAGACAATAAAAGTAGTGATAGAAATGTCTTCCCTCGTCCTTGCTAGGAGCCGGACCCTGCTCCAAGGCCCCGACCTCTTCCAGCTCACGGGTCCTAAACACAGTGCTTTTAGGGAGGGACTATTATTATCATTGTACCCATTTTACAGCTAAAGACACGGAGGCACACAGAAGTGGCGGCTTCCCAAGCTGTCAGAGTTTGTAAGTGGCGGAAAGCATTCCCCAGACGGACCACGCCGGCGCCCCTCAGTGTGTGCGGGACCCGCAGGCAGGCTCAGCCTCAGCTGAGGATCCTGAGAGATGTACATTCTCAGGCCTCTCCCCAGGCCCTGGGGATCTGCTCTAACAGGCTGTCTGATGAGGCTGTGCCCTCTAAGCTTGAGAAGCGCCGAGTAGGTGACGTGGAAGTTTCCTTCCGACCTCGAGAGTGTGAGTTTACGGCATCAATGGGGCTCAGACACTCACTGGCCTCTTCTGAATCCAGTGTGAGGTTGGGGGCAGCCTGGCTCCATTGGGTCTCCTTTCTGCTCTATTTATCTGCCAGCCCTTGAACTTCAGAACTGGACCCTGTGGTTCCAGTTCACCCACTGAGTGGGGTGGGGTGAAAGCACATGCTGGCGTCAGCCGGGTAGAGGAGGAAGCGGACTGAGCTATCCAGGGAGCCGGGAGAGCCCCTGGAAGGTGCTCTTCTGAGGACCGGCAGAGACCGTGTCCCGCCTCCCCGAGACGTTTCCACACCCTGCGTCTCAGGGCGCTGCAACTTCTGGGCTCCTAGAGGCGAAGAGCTCCAGGTCACCTCCCCCAAGAGCCCTCCCTGGCTACCCACAGGACTCACGTCTTCCTCTCCTCCAGGCATCCGTCCGTTAGGCAGCCCAGTGCAGTGGGCAGTGCATGGAACCTGAGCCTCTGCCTGCCGCTTCCTTCCCTGGCCCAGCTGAGACTGTGTCCCGTGAGGCTGAGTTTCAGCTTTGGTTGAGCTGTGGGGCCTCAAGCAAGCCAGTAAAGGTCTTCAGGCCTGGTTGCGAGTGGGGTAACAACAGCTTCCCGCTCACTGGGTTGCTGTGAAGATGAAAGGAGAGAATAGACAATAAAAGTAGTGATAGAAATGTCTTCCCTCGTCCTTGCTAGGAGCCGGACCCTGCTCCAAGGCCCCGACCTCTTCCAGCTCACGGGTCCTAAACACAGTGCTTTTAGGGAGGGACTATTATTATCATTGTACCCATTTTACAGCTAAAGACACGGAGGCACACAGAAGTGGCGGCTTCCCAAGCTGTCAGAGTTTGTAAGTGCGAGGGCTGGGACCCAAAACCAGCATTCTGCCTCCAGACTGACTTTCTAAATTGCTTCCTTCTATTGGCACTTTCAGAACTTAGTAGAGTATTTCACATACTGTATTAATATTACATTATATAATTTAAAATATTCATCATTGTTTTTTGTGACATTTGAAGAACTAGACGTATTATATAATATATAATAAGATTTGTGTCTTATTAACTTCTGGATTCACACAATGAAACATAAGACCTGGCACAGAGAATGTGCATAGTATCTGTGGAATGCCTATTTACCAAAGCCTGGAAAAAATATCACAGAATTTGGTGGAATTCCATGAGAATTAGTTTATTTTGGGGTAAATACAATCAAATAGCTTATTTCTATGATGAATAGTAAACATATGGGATGCATTACTCTGAGAAGTAGCCCAGGGTGAAAACGAGCATTTGAAGGAAGACATACGATCCGTTCATGGGCAGTAAATCCAGAGTGAATTGCTTACCACAGAGTGTGCTTGGTATAGGCCAGGAAGTGAAGACTATGCCCTCGCCTGGGCTCCCCAAGAAAGAGTGATTACCGAGGACGTTTGAAGTTTTTTTCCTGGTGCCCTGGGTGTATGTGTCTATTGTGGGGTCCGGGCAGAGCTCAAATAGTAGGCACATCTGTCTCTGCACTGTGTTTTACAAAGCACTTTCCATCACTTCAACTGATCCGTTTGACCGTCCGGTGAGACCGAGGCCATCAGGGGCAGACGTGTGCGGCTGTATCCCGTGTTTGCTCGTGGGAGTGAGGTTCTGAACTGTTACATGGCAAGAAGCTATCTTTGCATTAAGTGCTGTGGCCTGGACTTCAGCTCCAGCTTTGGGGGTCGGAGCTGTCAGGGAGGGACTGCTCTCACCGTCTGCTGAGATGGTTCTGGATCTAATTGCCCGGAAGCAGCAAGTGCTTCAGAAGGATCCTCCTATCATTCCAGCAAATTAAGGTGATTCAGAATTTTGCTTCCTGGATACTTCTACGGGGCCTGCTGTACTGCAACCCTTGGGTAATGAATGTCGGCTACCGGCATGCTCTGCTTCAAGATTTTGAAGTTTGAGGCATGGTTTGAGGTGGGGAAAAGGGAAACAAAGGTGCAAGAGAGGCAGAGGGCCAAGTGTGCACTGCTGAGATGAGCTGAAAGGTGGATGACCGCCAGGGGGAGGGGAATTGCTGAGCTCACCCATCCAACGCGAGTCCTGAGAGGCAGCTGAGTGTGAGGGGCCCACTCAGGTAGTGGACTCCCGAGAAGGGCAGAGAGGTTTCTGCTCTCAAGGGGCTCACAGACCAGTTGGGACAGGTAGGGGCATGATTAAAGTACAGGGGGCTTCCTATTTATCCAGCTTATGGACTGATGAAAGATCATGGGACACAGAATCTCCTCTAGCACATCTGTCTTTTTTTTCAATGTTCTATAGCACAAATTTTGGCTTCCCTGGTGGCTCAGTTAGTAAAGAATCTCTCTCCATTGCAGGAGGCCTGGGTTCCATCTCTGGGTTGGGAAGATCCCCTGGAGGAAGAAATGGCCACCCATTCCAGTATTCTTGCTCAGGAATACCATGGACAGAGGAGTTTGGTGGGCTATAGTCCACGGGATTGCGAGAGTAGGACATGACTTAACGACCAAGCCTCCCCTATAGCACAATTTTATTTATATATGAAAAGGGTACTCAATTGACTTTTTATCCAGGCATCAATACACAATAGGTATGGCATTTCCAAGTGAGGAATCACTGTAGACTTTCAAAGTAAATCTTTGAGAACAATTTCCCAGACCCGCCTACACACTTGGATGACATAAAAGGGTAGAAAAACACAGGAAGGAGAATTTTGTGAGTAGGCTCATTTGGGAGAGAGCTGAGGCATGTCGCCTCTTTTGTTGAGCCAAACAACCCTTTCCTGATCGATAGGATTGTAGGGTAGACTTCTGATATTATCCAAAATGAACAAATATACCGTCAAACAAACAACCCCGCAAGCCACCTGGAAGCCGTCTTCTTGGCACTTTTCATTGGCTGTGAGGTTTCTCTTTCCTGTCACCGGCTTCTGTTTAACCTTTGTTTCTGGGCTGATATGTGTCTCAGTGGAGAAATCCACTCAGGGTCTGCCTCTCCTAAATTTCCAGGGACATCTCTGGATGCTTCAACTATTTGGCGTTGGCTGGATTGACCTTGTTTCTAAGAAAAAAGACTTCGTAAGCTCTAAGCTCTGCCTCATTTCTGACAGTGTCTTGTAGTGCAAATGAATAAAAAAAATAATCAGATTAAATATCCTCTAATGCCCTTAGGGATTTAAAATTTGATAGAAAAACCAGGCCTTGGCAGAAATACTTCTGGATTTGGTCTAAATCCCAGAGACTTCATGTTGTTGGTTCATGGGGAGGCTCAGCTTGCTTCTTCACGAGAGTCTGTTTCGTTTCAATGACTGTCATTTTCCTGGGCTGCAGGGAGCTTCGGGGAGGAACTTCTATGTACCTGCAGTGCTCACTGTCACCAGATGCCACTGGAGTGAATGCATGATGGATAACGACACTCCGGCTAACCCCTTTAGTTCTTTACAACAGCCGTTGTTAGTGCCAAGCAGAGCCTGAGATAAGGGCTCAGGGGTGCAGTTTATGCAGGAAGGGTAAGGAATGTAAGTTGAGATGTGGGAGGAGTGAGACAGAGAAGAGAGAAATGGCCAGCAAAAGATGGACTCTGAAACCTGGCGTTTCCAGTTTAGGATCCTGCCCACCCAAGGGTCGGTCAGTCCTAAAGGACATCAACCCTGAATATTCACTGGAAGGACTGATGCTGAATCTGAAGCTCTAATACTTTGGTCACCTGATGTGAAGAGCTGAGTCACTGGAAAACAGCCTGATTCTGGGAAAGACTGAGGGTAGGAGTAGAAGGGGTGACAGGGGCTGGTTGGTTGGATGGCATCACCAACTCAATGTGATGTGAGAAAACGCAAGGAAACAGTGAAGGACAGGGAAGCCTGGCATGCTGCAGTCCATGGGGTCAAAGAGTCGGACACAACTGCGCGACTGAGCAACAGCACCTCCAGGTGGTTAGATTCAAGTAACCACCCCGATCCTGCACGGATCTCTGCAGAAGTGTCCTGCATTCCCAAACCTCAACCCACCCCGATCCCGAGGGCTTCAACCTGGAAGCCGGTCTTCTTGGCACTTTTCATTGGCTGTGAGGTTTCTCTTTCCTGTCACCGGCTTCTGTTTAACCTTTGTTTCTGGGCTGATATGTGTCTCAGTGGAGAAATCCACTCAGGGTCTGCCTCTCCTAAATTTCCAGGGACATCTCTGGATGCTTCAACTATTTGGCGTTGGCTGGATTGACCTTGTTTCTAAGAAAAAAGACTTCGTAAGCTCTAAGCTCTGCCTCATTTCTGACAGTGTCTTGTAGTGCAAATGAATAAAAAAAATAATCAGATTAAATATCCTCTAATGCCCTTAGGGATTTAAAATTTGATAGAAAAACCAGGCCTTGGCAGAAATACTTCTGGATTTGGTCTAAATCCCAGAGACTTCATGTTGTTGGTTCAGGGGGAGGCTCAGCTTGCTTCTTCACGAGAGTCTGTTTCGTTTCAATGACTGTCATTTTCCTGGGCTGCAGGGAGCTTCGGGGAGGAACTTCTATGTACCTGCAGTGCTCACTGTCACCAGATGCCACTGGAGTGAATGCATGATGGATAACGACACTCCGGCTAACCCCTTTAGTTCTTTACAACAGCCGTTGTTAGTGCCAAGCAGAGCCTGAGATAAGGGCTCAGGGTGCAGTTTATGCAGGAAGGGTAAGGAATGTAAGTTGAGATGTGGGAGGAGTGAGACAGAGAAGAGAGAAATGGCCAGCAAAAGATGGACTCTGAAACCTGGCGTTTCCAGTTTAGGATCCTGCCCACCCAAGGGTCGGTCAGTCCTAAAGGACATCAACCCTGAATATTCACTGGAAGGACTGATGCTGAATCTGAAGCTCTAATACTTTGGTCACCTGATGTGAAGAGCTGAGTCACTGGAAAACAGCCTGATTCTGGGAAAGACTGAGGGTAGGAGTAGAAGGGGTGACAGGGGCTGGTTGGTTGGATGGCATCACCAACTCAATGTGATGTGAGAAAACGCAAGGAAACAGTGAAGGACAGGGAAGCCTGGCATGCTGCAGTCCATGGGGTCAAAGAGTCGGACACAACTGCGCGACTGAGCAACAGCACCTCCAGGTGGTTAGATTCAAGCTAACCACCCCGATCCTGCACGGATCTCTGCAGAAGTGTCCTGCAATCAATTAAGACCACACAGCACCCATCAACCCCCAAGAATCAGGCTCCATGCCACACTGCCACTGTTCTACATGTGTGTGTGTTCCCGCAGCCTTGATTACAGAGAGAGCAGACTACCCACATCAGAGCCCGCAGGCCTGTTTGTATAATGAGGATGTTTTAACTCAGTTCTTGTGGAAGGCATGGAAAGATGTCTGGACAGTCTAAACCACTAGCCAGAAGAAGAGGAATCATACTTGCTTCTGTTCTCTGTACCTTCTCACCATCAACAATATTGAATTGGGGCGGCTTTGGGGAATGGCGCACAGGGTCCGAAGTCTGCAGGAGGAAAACTAACTTCATGGTCTGCCTTCTTGTGTTTGGGCGGTGAGGCTCTGCCTTTACTCCATGGGCTCTGAAAACCACTGACTGCTCTACTTGCCTTATTCATTCTTTGCATTCATGAATGTGCTGTATGTTGGTCCTAAAACAGGGATTATGCTAGATGTGGGTGAGAGAAAGAGGAATAAGGCTCCGTTTTCAGCCTCTGGAAGCTCACAGTACAGTTAAGGAGCTGGAAATTATGGTCAAGCGTGAGATTGAAGATAGAGATTCCCAGCCTCACAAATTCTATCCCCCTTTGCCAATGAGGCGAGCGTCTCGGAGGACTTAAGTGACGTGGAAAACTAACACAGCTGTTGAGTCTTTTACGAGCCCTGGTCTCTGTAAACCAATCCCCAGTTCCCTAAGTGATGTTCAGTACCACAGGATCATGACCCCTCCCCTCCCTCTGGGGCCCTAAGAATAAGACCCCTGGATCTGGTGATGGAGGCAAGAAGGAATGAAAAGTGCCTGCCCAGCTGAGAAGGTGTCTTGACACTAGAATGTGGCAGGCAGCTCCAAATAATCAACGGGCCAGTTTCTTCAGCCACCAGGGTAACTTACGCCTGGGTTGGGTGGGCATTTGGCATCAGTGACCGGCCCTCATTATTGCCAAGGAGCCACTGGGACCATTTTATAATTAACCTGTGGAAAGACTGAAGGCAGAAGGAGAAGAGGGTGACAGAGGGTGAGATGGTTGGATGGCATCACCAATGCAAAGGGCAGAAACTTGGGCAAACTCTGGAAGACAGTGAAGGACAGGGAAGCCTGGTGCACTGCAGTCCACGGGGTGTCAACGAGTCAGACACGACCGGATGACTGAACAGCAAGAACAAAGAGTTGTGAAGAGTTGGCCATAGCTGAGCACACACACACTTAGGGGTGTGTCGGGCTTCCCTGGTGGCTTGGCGGTAGAGAATCTGCTTGACAATGTGGGAGACTGGGATTCAGCTCCTGGTCTGGGAAGATCCCCTGGAGAAAGACATGGCAACCCACTCCAGTATTCTTGCTGAGGGAGCCCTATGGACAGAGGAGCCTGGTGGGCTACAGACCACGGGGTCCCAAGAGTCAGACACGACTGAGCGACTGAACAATAACATCATAGAGGGAACAGGGTGTGCTTTCCGAAGTCAAGATTGCTGGACGGGCAGCTAGTCCCAGGAGTGCTGGGAATGCGTCAGCCACGGTCTTCAGCACTGTCTGGAGGCCAGCAGGGCACAGAGGCCGTCTGGACCCAACAACTGTTGTGTGCATCTTCAGCCACCAGGCTTCCTCTAATCCATGGAATTGTCCAGGGAGTAATACTAGACGGGGTTGTCATTTTCCTCCTTCAGGAGATCTTCCTGACCTAGAAGTTGAACTTGGATCTCTTGCATCTCCTACATGGGCAGGCAGACTTTTTTTTTTTTTTTTTACCATTAGTGCCACCTGGGAAACTCAACGATTGTTAAACAATATCTATTAACGACAAAACCCTTGATGACAAAGAAGTGTCCACCCAGGGCGGTCCTAGGCAGGATTGGTGAGTGGAAGGACAGGAGGATCTACATGGGCCCAAGATGGTGTCAGTTATGCTAACAGTTGTACGCTGGCCAGCTCTGGTTTTGTACCAGCAGCTGCAAGAGAGCTCCTAGGCAGGCAACCTTTGGTGAGGGAAAAGGAGTGTTAACTTACGCCTGGGTTGGGTGGGCATTTGGCATCAGTGACCGGCCCTCATTATTGCCAAGGAGCCACTGGGACCATTTTATAATTAACCTGTGGAAAGACTGAAGGCAGAAGGAGAAGAGGGTGACAGAGGGTGAGATGGTTGGATGGCATCACCAATGCAAAGGGCAGAAACTTGGGCAAACTCTGGAAGACAGTGAAGGACAGGGAAGCCTGGTGCACTGCAGTCCACGGGGTGTCAACGAGTCAGACACGACCGGATGACTGAACAGCAAGAACAAAGAGTTGTGAAGAGTTGGCCATAGCTGAGCACACACACACTTAGGGGTGTGTCGGGCTTCCCTGGTGGCTTGGCGGTAGAGAATCTGCTTGACAATGTGGGAGACTGGGATTCAGCTCCTGGTCTGGGAAGATCCCCTGGAGAAAGACATGGCAACCCACTCCAGTATTCTTGCTGAGGGAGCCCTATGGACAGAGGAGCCTGGTGGGCTACAGACCACGGGGTCCCAAGAGTCAGACACGACTGAGCGACTGAACAATAACATCATAGAGGGAACAGGGTGTGCTTTCCGAAGTCAAGATTGCTGGACGGGCAGCTAGTCCCAGGAGTGCTGGGAATGCGTCAGCCACGGTCTTCAGCACTGTCTGGAGGCCAGCAGGGCACAGAGGCCGTCTGGACCCAACAACTGTTGTGTGCATCTTCAGCCACCAGGCTTCCTCTAATCCATGGAATTGTCCAGGGAGTAATACTAGACGGGGTTGTCATTTTCCTCCTTCAGGAGATCTTCCTGACCTAGAAGTTGAACTTGGATCTCTTGCATCTCCTACATGGGCAGGCAGACTTTTTTTTTTTTTTTTTACCATTAGTGCCACCTGGGAAACTCAACGATTGTTAAACAATATCTATTAACGACAAAACCCTTGATGACAAAGAAGTGTCCACCCAGGGCGGTCCTAGGCAGGATTGGTGAGTGGAAGGACAGGAGGATCTACATGGGCCCAAGATGGTGTCAGTTATGCTAACAGTTGTACGCTGGCCAGCTCTGGTTTTGTACCAGCAGCTGCAAGAGAGCTCCAGGAAGCCTTTGGGATATGCGGGAAATAGAGTGTCAGGCTCAGAAGGGGCCCTTGTTGGGCAGCTGGGGAAGTTGTGGTCATGAGGGTCCCTAGTAGGAGCAAGCATCCTTGAGCTCCTACAAATACACATTTTCCTTGCAGGTCTGACACTCCAGGAAGGAATCCAGGACACCCTCACCAGCTTCCAGCAAGTTTATCTCTGGAAAGGTGAGCTCCATGGGGGAGGGGCCAGGCAGGACACTGGTCACAGGAGACCGTGTGGCCCCATTTCTCTCTCAAGGGGCACTCTGCTCCCCAGAGAGAAAATGCAGACAAATACTGTCTAAGGGAGTGCACTGTGTGAATGGAAGGGCCTCTGTTCTCATCAGATACGGTACCAAAGTGTAAAGCAAACATGAAAAGTGTGAAAACCCAAAGAGGGAGGAAGGAAGCCCTGGATCCTGTGAGGTCAAGTTCGCTGACCACGAGCTGCCCTTGTTAGTAGGCCAGGAGTTCTGAGGGCTCCACATGCGACAGGGGGAGTCAACCACAGGGCCTCTCTCCCTGAGGTGCGCTCTTCCCCCTCCCCGTGTTAGACTCGTCCCCTGTGCATCTCACACGCCCTGGCTCTGGGTAGGCACTTGGTCAATGTTCACTAATCTCACAGGAGGACAGAAATGCAGTAAAGAATCTACCTGCCAGTGCAGGAGACATAGGTTCTATCCCTGGGTCAGGGAGATCCCCTGGAGAAGGAAATGGCAACCCACTCAAGTATTCTTGTCTGGGAAATCCCATGGACAGAGGAGCCTGGTGGGCACAGTCGAAGGGGTTGCAAAGAGTTGGACATGACAGAGCATGAACAACTTTTATAATATACTTCGATTTAAAAAAATCAAAAAGAAAATTCTTGTAAATAATTTGCTAGCTGGTAAAAAATTAAGGACTTTCTTCTCTCCAGGACATTTGCCCTGCTAAACAGAAGTACCCCCAAGACCTACCTAAAGCCCAGTTCCCCCCATCACTGAAAACCTGTTTCTGACCTGGGAGTTTTATTTAAGTTTTTTAGAATTCTAGTTCATCCACTTTCCACCTGCTTGTTCTGGAATAAGTTATTTCAAGTTTATAAGACTCAGTTTTGTCAAGAATAAAATGGAAATCTTACTCCTTACCTTCATGGGGTGTTGTAAGGATCAATATTTATGGACATATTCTGTCAACTCTGGAGGACTTTGCAAATGTTGATTATGTCAGTATCAAGGACAGTAATAGCTTTCTTATGGAGAGACTGGTTTATGTTCTATAAAAGGCCAAATAACACAGAACTATGCCACTGGATTTGCTCTGGATCTTACTGGGACACCTGGCTGTGGACCACAAGCATTTCTCACATTGTCATCACTATTTTGTTGACCAGAAGAATACCTCCTCTTTCCTCTTGAACTTTAGAACCACAACCTCTTTTCTTCCTCCTAGATTCTGACATGGGGTCTCGGTCTGAATCTACGGGATGCAGAAGAGACACAGAACCAAGACCAGCATCTCCAGCAGAAACAGGTGCCCACTCCAGACCTCTTCACAGACTCGGGCGTCTGGTTGTGGAGACCAGATGGTGAGGCCAGGGGTCTGATCCGTGAACAGACCCCTGATGGGTCAGCCGAAACTTTCATGTCTGGGGCTGAGCAGAGCTGAGAGCTGTCATCACAGATGAAGGGTGCCATTTGGGAGGAAGACAGAACTTCCACGTGGCTTCAGAAGACAGAGGCCCGTTAGTGGTTCACATTGACAAAGAGGCAGGTTTGACTCAACTTCCTAGCAGCGGCTGGGGGCAGTGGGCTGCTGCAGTTGGCCCAGACAAGGCACGTGGGGCTTCAGGGGCATTGGCCAGAACTCTCATGGGAAGAGTCCTGCCTCAGTGAAAAGTTCAACCAGATGGCTCCCAACCAAGGTTCCAAAATTTTACAACTCCATAATTTTTAGGACTTTCTGAATCCTTCTGATCCTTTCCTGCCTGAACAGGCTGCCAGCCCTATTGACTCCAGACCTGCCCTGGGGTCACAGAATCGCTCAGTGTGTGTCTGACAGAGACAGAGAGACAGAGAGAGAGAGAGAGAGAGAGAGAGAGAGAAATCTGTCACAGGATAAAGGCAAAGGAAATCGACTCACCCCTTCTTTTTCAGATTTGACGACAGGCCTTTTCTCTCCTGTGGACCTTAACCAGGTCATCGTTGATGGAAACCGATCCCTGCCCAGCCAGCAGCACTGGCTTTTCAAGCACTCGTTTTCACTCCAGCAGGCAAATCTGTGGTGCCTTTCTCGTAAGTATCCTCAGCTCTCGTCCTCCTTCTTCTCCACCCTGTGGCCAGGCATCATAGGCCTAGTTTAATAACTCCTGAGATAAAGATAAGATAAATTTAATAGCAGAATTCAGAGATCACTTCAGTGTTAGTGTCACGAGTGACACAGAAGGCAAGACCTAATCTGTATCTTCCAGAAGCTGACTGTAGCAGTCTCTACTCTGCTCCCAGAACCTGTCATCCAACCCTCCATCTATCAGTTCATCCACTCATTCACCCATTAACTCATCCATCCATTCATCTATCAACTCATCCGTCTATCCATCCATTTATTAATTCATCCATCCATCCATTCATCATCTATCAGCTCACCCAACTGTCCACCTATCAATTCATCCATCCATCCATTCTTTACCCTACAGGAAATATCCCATGCTGAACATGTGCTATGTTCTAGGCTTTGCGTTTGACCTTGGGGATGAGAAAATAATAAGTGAATCAGCAATACCGCACCCCATCAGGGAGCTCACATGTACCAGTGGCAAAGTCTGACAAGGGAGTGGGAGCGGAGAGATTTCTCACCATGTCATGGAGTTTTATGTCCTATGGTCTGTAGTCCGAGACTTTGCCTTTGGGCAAATCCAGTGGAATTTGTGGAATACCTGTCTTGCCTGTAGGCTGTGTCCAGGGCATCTCTCATGGAGAAGGAGATCCTGCCTCAGTGAAAAGTTCAACCAGATGGCTCCCAACCAAGGTTCCAAAATTTTACAACTCCATAATTTTTAGGACTTTCTGAATCCTTCTGATCCTTTCCTGCCTGAACAGGCTGCCAGCCCTATTGACTCCAGACCTGCCCTGGGGTCACAGAATCGCTCAGTGTGTGTCTGACAGAGACAGAGAGAGAGAGAGAGAGAGAGAGAGAGAGAGAGAGAAATCTGTCACAGGATAAAGGCAAAGGAAATCGACTCACCCCTTCTTTTTCAGATTTGACGACAGGCCTTTTCTCTCCTGTGGACCTTAACCAGGTCATCGTTGATGGAAACCGATCCCTGCCCAGCCAGCAGCACTGGCTTTTCAAGCACTCGTTTTCACTCCAGCAGGCAAATCTGTGGTGCCTTTCTCGTAAGTATCCTCAGCTCTCGTCCTCCTTCTTCTCCACCCTGTGGCCAGGCATCATAGGCCTAGTTTAATAACTCCTGAGATAAAGATAAGATAAATTTAATAGCAGAATTCAGAGATCACTTCAGTGTTAGTGTCACGAGTGACACAGAAGGCAAGACCTAATCTGTATCTTCCAGAAGCTGACTGTAGCAGTCTCTACTCTGCTCCCAGAACCTGTCATCCAACCCTCCATCTATCAGTTCATCCACTCATTCACCCATTAACTCATCCATCCATTCATCTATCAACTCATCCGTCTATCCATCCATTTATTAATTCATCCATCCATCCATTCATCATCTATCAGCTCACCCAACTGTCCACCTATCAATTCATCCATCCATCCATTCTTTACCCTACAGGAAATATCCCATGCTGAACATGTGCTATGTTCTAGGCTTTGCGTTTGACCTTGGGGATGAGAAAATAATAAGTGAATCAGCAATACCGCACCCCATCAGGGAGCTCACATGTACCAGTGGCAAAGTCTGACAAGGGAGTGGGAGCGGGAGAGATTTCTCACCATGTCATGGAGTTTTATGTCCTATGGTCTGTAGTCCGAGACTTTGCCTTTGGGCAAATCCAGTGGAATTTTTCCGTCTTTCCTCCCGTGTCACTGAGTTTATAGCTGACCTGTCTTGCCTGTAGGCTGTGTCCAGGATCCCTCTTTCTGTCAGCTGGTAGAAGTAACAGACCGCGCACCCTTGTACTTCACCTGCACCCTCTACCCGGAGGCCCAGGTGTGTGACGATGTCATAGAGTCCAGTCCCAAGGGCTGCAGGCTGATCCTGCCCCTCAGGCCCGGCGCTCTCTTCAGGAGGAAAGGTGAGCACTTGGTCAGGTCATCTCACACTGAATTTTCAGTGGGCTGCTGACTCTCTGGTTTTAGAAACATCCTGATTAGCTCTTCTTCTTTGAGAAGGGAAGTTACCCAGGCTTCTTGGAGAGATGCAGAGGTGTTTAGAAATGCATCCAGTTGACCAGAGAGAACAAGCTTGCTCTGGATTCCCACTGCTCTTAGAAATCATGTTTATTGTACATAGCGGTTGGAATTCCAATTGGCCGTTTATTAGAGAAAATCCCAATGGCCGTGGCTTCCACAAGACAGAAGCTGATATGACCTTCTGAGAACATCAGTGATGCTGCGGGGAGAGGGTGTCACCTTGATCTTCCTTTCTTTCGTGACATTGTGATCTCTCACTGACTGTTCTGTCTTCTTGGCTGGAGGCCTTTCTCAGGCATCTAGTGACCCTTGGTTTTCCACTTCAGTGTAAGAGAGGGGCCCCGAAGCTGACTAGGAAACTCTGAGTGTGATGGGAGTATGTTGACCTTGGATTTCTTTGTAGGACCTAATGGGGCCACCCTTTGGGGAATCCTTCACATCTCTGTGGCCTTCCCTGGTGGCTCCGATGGTAGAGAATCTGCCTGCAATGCAAGAGCCCTGGCTTCAATCCCTGGATTGGAAAGATCCCTTGGAGAATGGAATGGCAACCCACTCCAGTATTCTTGCCTGGAAAATCCCACAGACAGAGGAGCCTGGCGGGCTACAGTCCACGGGGTCACAGAGAGTCAGACACAGCTGAGTGACTGATACATGGCTCTGTGTCTAGGTCCTTCCTCCAGAGGAATCCCATCATGTCTGGTCTGGGGGTGTGAGTCTGGCTGCTTGTGGTTTAGTTGCCAAACAAGGCTGGAAAAGGAATGAGTCTCAGTATCTACCATGTAGATTAACTGGAAAAAAATTCCCCTGGCTTTGGCATGGTCCCCTCAGTATTACAACTCACTCTGGTGCCCCCAAGAGACCCCACCCTTGTGTTGTGGGAAGAGGGCAGTTGTTGGGAAAGAGGAGGACCTCTGTAGACCTGTGGGAAGGGGAGGGTCCCGAAGGTGGATGGGGTTGCTTAGAAGGACATCCTGGTTAGGAAAGGTGAGCACTTGGTCAGGTCATCTCACACTGAATTTTCAGTGGGCTGCTGACTCTCTGGTTTTAGAAACATCCTGATTAGCTCTTCTTCTTTGAGAAGGGAAGTTACCCAGGCTTCTTGGAGAGATGCAGAGGTGTTTAGAAATGCATCCAGTTGACCAGAGAGAACAAGCTTGCTCTGGATTCCCACTGCTCTTAGAAATCATGTTTATTGTACATAGCGGTTGGAATTCCAATTGGCCGTTTATTAGAGAAAATCCCAATGGCCGTGGCTTCCACAAGACAGAAGCTGATATGACCTTCTGAGAACATCAGTGATGCTGCGGGGAGAGGGTGTCACCTTGATCTTCCTTTCTTTCGTGACATTGTGATCTCTCACTGACTGTTCTGTCTTCTTGGCTGGAGGCCTTTCTCAGGCATCTAGTGACCCTTGGTTTTCCACTTCAGTGTAAGAGAGGGCCCAGAAGCTGACTAGGAAACTCTGAGTGTGATGGGAGTATGTTGACCTTGGATTTCTTTGTAGGACCTAATGGGGCCACCCTTTGGGGAATCCTTCACATCTCTGTGGCCTTCCCTGGTGGCTCCGATGGTAGAGAATCTGCCTGCAATGCAAGAGCCCTGGCTTCAATCCCTGGATTGGAAAGATCCCTTGGAGAATGGAATGGCAACCCACTCCAGTATTCTTGCCTGGAAAATCCCACAGACAGAGGAGCCTGGCGGGCTACAGTCCACGGGGTCACAGAGAGTCAGACACAGCTGAGTGACTGATACATGGCTCTGTGTCTAGGTCCTTCCTCCAGAGGAATCCCATCATGTCTGGTCTGGGGGTGTGAGTCTGGCTGCTTGTGGTTTAGTTGCCAAACAAGGCTGGAAAAGGAATGAGTCTCAGTATCTACCATGTAGATTAACTGGAAAAAAATTCCCCTGGCTTTGGCATGGTCCCCTCAGTATTACAACTCACTCTGGTGCCCCCAAGAGACCCCACCCTTGTGTTGTGGGAAGAGGGCAGTTGTTGGGAAAAAGAGGAGGACCTCTGTAGACCTGGATGCATTTTGTTTTAGCTCACTTCTATCCCCGTGCTGTGGGTATGGAAACCTTTTGCGATTCCAGAAGGTGGATGGGGTTGCTTCTTCCTACAGAAAAGTTGAGAATTCAGTCTTCTTAGATTTGAAAGCATGATGTGATGTGTTAGTGGCTCAGTTGTCTCCAACTCTTTTGCAACCCCGTGGACTGTAGCCCACCTGGCTCCTCTGTCCATGGGATTCTCCAGGCAAGAATACTGGAGTGGGTTGCCATTTCCTCCTCCAGGGGGTCTTCCCAACCAGGCACTGAACCCTGGTCTCCTGCATTGAAGGCCTGCTCTTTACCGTCTGAGCCACTTAGGTTTATGGGGTCAATTTTTACTGCTCTGTATTTTTTCTAGCTTCCAAAATGTGCTGCTCTGTTCTCTCTCCTATTCTCTTTTGCGTTGTGGGTGTGTGCCTCCCTTTACTATGATTTTAGTGAGATCTAGGGAGAGAGCAAAGTGTAAGTCTATGGGTTTAATATACCCTCTTTAATCAGAAGCTTTTTTGTATAATTTATCCATCACAAAAGTATTTTTCTGGAAATAGCACATCTCTCCTTAAATAATATGATGTCTTTCTTCCTCTTTGTAGTTGTACTGCAAGATAGAGTGAAGAATTTTTATACTCGCCTACCATTCCAAAAGCTGACAGGGATTTCTATCAGAAACAAAGTGCCTATGTCTGACAAATCCATTTCCAATGGGTAAGCTGCTTCCATTCACCGCTGCCTCCTGCAATACTTATTATGGAGACCTTTTATTTTCATAAAGAAGATAATGTAGTATTAACGTTACAAACATAAAAAAATTCAAAACCCAAAAGCAAAGGGTTAAAAAGTAATAAGGAGACAACTCTATCTAAAAACTGTGGTGGGCTTCCCTGGTGGTCCAGTGGGTAAAGGGTCCTCCTTGCAGTGCAAGGGGCATCGGTTCAATCCCTGGCACTGGAAGATCCCATGTGCTGCGGAGCAGCTGGACTGGTGTGTCCAATTATGAGCCAGTGCTCTGGAGC
This sequence comes from Tragulus kanchil, assembly GCA_022376925.1. Taxonomy (NCBI): domain Eukaryota; kingdom Metazoa; phylum Chordata; class Mammalia; order Artiodactyla; family Tragulidae; genus Tragulus; species Tragulus kanchil. Next base: position 8,430,588 of record JAIOJX010000002.1, on the reverse strand, counting down.
GCATCTGCCCAGAGCTGGTGCTCTACAATGAGAGAGACCACTGTGATGGGAGGCCCACACAGGCCAAAGAATAAAGATGGATGAAAATAAATGGATTTTAAAAATCAATACAAGAGGCCAAAATTAAAAAAAAAAAATTGTACAAACCGTGGCCAAGGTCAGTGACTGATAGTCAATACAACATTTAACACTGAACCTAGGGTCGGCTGATGCAAAAGGGGAGCATGATCTATGTGGTTTTTTTAATCAATGAATACAAATTATCAAGCACTGAGATAAACTTGATCAATGAAGTCTTCCTGCTGCATTCAGAACCCAGAGAGGAAGCAAAACTTTTCATATGGCCAGAGGCATTTAAGAACTTGTATTTAATCTCTTTTTAAAAGTGGTATTTCGTGGGACTTCCCTGGTGATGCAGTGGTTGAGACTCTGTACTCCCAATGCAGGGGACATGGATTCCATCCCGGTCAAGGAGCTAAGATCCCACGTGCTATGCAAAGATGCTGAAAAAAATTTTTTTTTTAATTTTAGAAATATATTTTATTATTGATTTAGTTAGCTGTAACAGTTATTTTCATGGAAGATAACTAGTGCTTTTTTTTCTTTTTGGCCACTTCTATTGATCTTTCATCCATTTATTTTCATCCATCTTTGTTCTTTGGCTCATGTGGGCCTCCCATCACGGTGGCCTCTCTTGTCACAGAACACCAGCTCTGGGCGCATGCACTCTAGAGCTCCGGCTCAGTAGTTGGACATATCAGTCCAGCCGCTCCGCAGCACGTGGGATTTTCTCAGGGATCGAACCAGCACCCCTTGCACTGCAAGGCAATGTCCTTATACACTGGACCACCAGGGAAGCCCGAGTGTTTTTCTCCTCTAGTCTGTGAATCTCACTCATCACCAGGAGGACTTCTTTCAGCCTATGGTCCTGGGCCTACCCTGGACCTTCTGAATCAGCATTTGCAGGGGGCTCAGGAATGTGAATTTTAATCAAGGTCTCCCTGTAGAATTTGAGGGTCATCCATCTATGACTCTGAATCCCTGGCACTGGAAGATCCCATGTGCTGCGGGGCAGCTGGACCGGGGTGTCCAATTATGAGCCAGTGCTCTGGCGCATCTGCCCAGAGCTGGTGCTCTACAATGAGAGAGACCACTGTGATGGGAGGCCCACACAGGCCAAAGAATAAAGATGGATGAAAATAAATGGATTTTAAAAATCAATACAAGAGGCCAAAATTAAAAAAAAAAAATTGTACAAACCGTGGCCAAGGTCAGTGACTGATAGTCAATACAACATTTAACACTGAACCTAGGGTCGGCTGATGCAAAAGGGGAGCATGATCTATGTGGTTTTTTTAATCAATGAATACAAATTATCAAGCACTGAGATAAACTTGATCAATGAAGTCTTCCTGCTGCATTCAGAACCCAGAGAGGAAGCAAAACTTTTCATATGGCCAGAGGCATTTAAGAACTTGTATTTAATCTCTTTTTAAAAGTGGTATTTCGTGGGACTTCCCTGGTGATGCAGTGGTTGAGACTCTGTACTCCCAATGCAGGGGACATGGATTCCATCCCGGTCAAGGAGCTAAGATCCCACGTGCTATGCAAAGATGCTGAAAAAAATTTTTTTTTTAATTTTAGAAATATATTTTATTATTGATTTAGTTAGCTGTAACAGTTATTTTCATGGAAGATAACTAGTGCTTTTTTTTCTTTTTGGCCACTTCTATTGATCTTTCATCCATTTATTTTCATCCATCTTTGTTCTTTGGCTCATGTGGGCCTCCCATCACGGTGGCCTCTCTTGTCACAGAACACCAGCTCTGGGCGCATGCACTCTAGAGCTCCGGCTCAGTAGTTGGACATATCAGTCCAGCCGCTCCGCAGCACGTGGGATTTTCTCAGGGATCGAACCAGCACCCCTTGCACTGCAAGGCAATGTCCTTATACACTGGACCACCAGGGAAGCCCGAGTGTTTTTCTCCTCTAGTCTGTGAATCTCACTCATCACCAGGAGGACTTCTTTCAGCCTATGGTCCTGGGCCTACCCTGGACCTTCTGAATCAGCATTTGCAGGGGGCTCAGGAATGTGAATTTTAATCAAGGTCTCCCTGTAGAATTTGAGGGTCATCCATCTATGACTCTGAATCTCCATAGTGTTGTTGACATACGGAGCTATGCCCTGCAGCTGACATTTAAGACTGGGTTTTGAAAATGGAGATAAACACATGATGACAGGATTGTCTGCCTTGAGAGTGGGCTGGGCACTGCCCATGCTGATGGACGGGAAAGAGAGAGCAGGTGGGAGACAGGGATCAGCCTGGCCCCGGTGCGGGGGTGGGGAGGCAGGTGCAGAGGTGAGTCTGGACTCGGGGAAGTGTCATCACGAAGAGCAGGTCCCCAGAAGTCAGACGAACAGCGATCTAGCCCACCCCGTAGGTCGCGTCCAGCGCGGACCTTCAGGCCTGCTCTTTCTCCTCTTTGCCAGATTCTTCGAGTGTGAACGACTCTGTGACATGGACCCGTGCTGCACTGGCTTTGGCTTCCTGAACGTTTCCCAGTTAAAAGGTGATGACGATACCACTCTATCTAACCTGCATCTAGCAGTTTACAGTCTAGAAAACATGTTCACATCTACATTGCTGTTTTTGTTTAGTGGGCTAGTCATGTCAGACTTGGGGACCCCTGTGGACTGTAGCCCACCAGGCTCCTCTGTCCATGGGATTTCCCAAGCAAGAATACTGGAGTGGGTTGCCATTTTCTTCTCCCGGGGATCTTCCTGACCCGGGGATCAAACCTGAGTCTCCTGCATTGGCAGCTGGGTTCTTTTACCACTGAGCTGCCGGGGAAGCCCTGCTCACGTCTACGACCTGATCGAATCTGCAGCCTCTCCTCGTGGGGGCTTGGAGAGAGCAGGCGGCTGATGAGTGTGGTAGCTGGGACATGGCTTCTGGTCCAGTGCCCAGTCAGCTGGACACCGCACTTCCACCTGACCCAGGTAGCCTTCTTCCCGTGGCTCACGGAGCTGTCTTCCGCTCGCCCATCAAGACCTAGGTCAGGCAGCTTCGTGGGCAGAACGTCAATATGATCTGTATTTGAAGACTGATTCTCTCACATAGTAGACAAATGATCCTGCATGAGCCGCTGAGTGTCTCTGAGCCTGTTTCCTCATCAGTAAACAGGGGTATAAATGTAAACCATAGGCTTTCGTGAAGACAAGCAGTATGATGCGGACAGAGCCCTAGTACAGCCCTGGGTGCCTGGCAGGTGCTGGACCAGTCTGAACTGCCCCCTTGGCTCCTAGACCAGAGGCTCACCAGGTAGCGGGGTTTCCATCCGTGGCAAAGAAGCCCCCGGAATAGGGTGCTCTACCCTACATGTCTATTGAAGGATGAGTTTGCAGAATTTCTCCCATTCAGTTAGTCTCCCGTCGTGATCACTTCCCTGGTCCTGGTTACTTTTTTGCTCCAGGAGGAGAGGTGGCATGCCTCACTCTGAACAGCTTGGGGCTTCAGACGTGCAGCGAGGAAAATGGAGGCGCCTGGCGCATCCTGGACTGCGACTCCCCCGACACCGAGGTCCGTACCCATCCCTTCGGATGGTACCAGAAGCCTGGTAAGTGACGTGCCCCGAACAGCCACATGGCCGTCTTTCATTGGCTGCTCTGCAACTTTGTATTAAGAGGATGACCTTGGGCTGGAGAGCAGATTAGACAGGATTCACTGGGTGTGAAACATAGAGACAGATTCTATTGGACTTTAGCAGAAAAAGAATGTATGGGAAGTACGCTTTTAGAGTCAAAGGAGAGATGACCGACTTGGTCTCGGCTGTATTCATCAGGAGCAGGTGGATAACATCTTCAGATCTGTGCCAGGGGGTTTGGTGTTTGTCTTTAAGGGAGAGAGTCTGGTCCAGCTTGGCTATGAGTCCAACTGCTGCCAGAGGGTGGGAGTCAGTGGGGAGGAGGCTTCGCGACGGTCCCGGCAAGAGTGTGTGCACTGGGGAGAGGGGGACACAGGCGCTGTTCCTGCAGGGGGAACCAATGGACGTGCCCTCAGCCAGGTGCCCAGGGGCGCTCGCCTTGTCTGTCACTCAGGGCATGGCATAGGGCGGCCTCAGCGAGGGCACGGGGACCCCTGGTGTGTACCTGCCATGCTGGGGCTGTTCCACAAGCTCTACAGGGTGTCACTTGGCGCCCCCGAGGAGTGGACAGTGTTTCCTCCCCTGTAAGATGAGCAGAGCCTGGTGCAGAAAGTGGAAGTTGCTTCACCCAAACGCCCTAACCAGCAAGAAGTAGAGTCTGGTCACCAACCCAGCTCTGACGGCACCAAACTTCTCTCTTCCCCTTTATATGCTGCCCCTGGTGGATTTCCCGCCTCCCATGAGTGGCTGGACGGGAACCTGTCTAGACGCACGGCTGACTGGTTTTCCCCAGAGCAACTCACTTGCCGGCATAAGCAATTGACTAATAAACTGAAAAAGCAAAGCTGACGAATAAACTAATAAATGAAGCCAGCGGAAGGCTGGGCTCTTGCCCCAGAGTCATACCCGGCCCTAGTGGTCTGGGCGGGGCTCCTGGTGGAAATTGGTCCTTGACACTTGCTCATGAGCCTACTCATTCCATTTTGTGGCCCTTTTCCAGGGCCATCTTTTTTGCGCATCCTGGACTGCGACTCCCCGACACCGAGGTCCGTACCCATCCCTTCGGATGGTACCAGAAGCCTGGTAAGTGGCGTGCCCCGAACAGCCACATGGCCGTCTTTCATTGGCTGCTCTGCAACTTTGTATTAAGAGGATGACCTTGGGCTGGAGAGCAGATTAGACAGGATTCACTGGGTGTGAAACATAGAGACAGATTCTATTGGACTTTAGCAGAAAAAGAATGTATGGGAAGTACGCTTTTAGAGTCAAAGGAGAGATGACCGACTTGGTCTCGGCTGTATTCATCAGGAGCAGGTGGATAACATCTTCAGATCTGTGCCAGGGGGTTTGGTGTTTGTCTTTAAGGGAGAGAGTCTGGTCCAGCTTGGCTATGAGTCCAACTGCTGCCAGAGGGTGGGAGTCAGTGGGGAGGAGGCTTCGCGACGGTCCCGGCAAGAGTGTGTGCACTGGGGAGAGGGGGACACAGGCGCTGTTCCTGCAGGGGGAACCAATGGACGTGCCCTCAGCCAGGTGCCCAGGGGCGCTCGCCTTGTCTGTCACTCAGGGCATGGCATAGGGCGGCCTCAGCGAGGGCACGGGGACCCCTGGTGTGTACCTGCCATGCTGGGGCTGTTCCACAAGCTCTACAGGGTGTCACTTGGCGCCCCCGAGGAGTGGACAGTGTTTCCTCCCCTGTAAGATGAGCAGAGCCTGGTGCAGAAAGTGGAAGTTGCTTCACCCAAACGCCCTAACCAGCAAGAAGTAGAGTCTGGTCACCAACCCAGCTCTGACGGCACCAAACTTCTCTCTTCCCCTTTATATGCTGCCCCTGGTGGATTTCCCGCCTCCCATGAGTGGCTGGACGGGAACCTGTCTAGACGCACGGCTGACTGGTTTTCCCCAGAGCAACTCACTTGCCGGCATAAGCAATTGACTAATAAACTGAAAAAGCAAAGCTGACGAATAAACTAATAAATGAAGCCAGCGGAAGGCTGGGCTCTTGCCCCAGAGTCATACCCGGCCCTAGTGGTCTGGGGCGGGGCTCCCTGGTGGAAATTGGTCCTTGACACTTGCTCATGAGCCTACTCATTCCATTTTGTGGCCCCAGGGAAAGATTTTTTGGAGTAGATGACGACCAGGGTGAGTGGAAGCCTCTTTGCCTCCTTGAGCTCCTGTGATTTGATCTGAGTTCACGCTATTTATGACTTTTATTTTATCTTAACATCTTGAAGTGTTTTAAGAAAAAAATATCGAGAGTGTATGACAAAATAGCCTGAGTGGGTTTCTACGTGTGAGTGCTAAAGCGTTCAGTCGTGGCTGACTCTTGGCGACCCTATGGACTGCAGCCCGCCAGCCTCCTGTCCATGGGATCCTCCAGGCAGGACACGGGAGTGGGCTGCCGTGCTCTCCTCCAGGGATCTTCCCGACCCAGAGATCAAGCCCATGTCTCCTGCAGCGCCTGCATCGCAGGTGGATTGCTTGCTGCTGGGTCACTGGGGAAGGTCTGGGTTTCTGTTTTTAGCGAGAGGAGTAAAGTACCAGATAGAGGGAGCTCTCACTGACGCACAGAGGCAGGGGCGTGAAAGCCTGCCCAGGACGGTGGCCCCGCAGGAAATCAAAGCCAGCTCTGGGCATTTGGGGCCTTCAGAACTGAGCTCTCACCCCACAATGCCTCTTTGCCCATCTGTTCTCCCATACCTCTTCCCATCTCTCCATCACACCAAAGGCTGGAAAATGTCGTGTTTCATCTTTCCATGGCTCAGGGAGGAGTTGGGTAAAAAGAAGTTCAGAAATAATTCATTTGTTCAGAACTACGGAAATCAGAGCGGAGTGTTACCACATCTTGGCAGGAGTCGGCGAGGAAAAGAATTCGAGGTACTTACGGTCCAGGCTCTTCTCCATCTGTTCCATTTGTTTTTATCCGACCGCAGAGACCACTGACTTCTTCCAACATATATTTCACGAGGTCAGGCTGGGGACTCAGGAGTTCCGACCAAGAACTGACCGAGCCTCAGCCGTGCCCAGGGCCTCTGGGTTTCCCAGTTCAGCCTGTATTCTTTGGGCTCTTCTTGTGTGTGTGCCTGGCTGAGTGCCAGCCCTTACCAGTGCTGTATTTCTTTGGGGGGCTTCTTTCATAGTCAGTGTTCCCAGAACTGTTGCTCATGAGCCTACTCATTCCATTTTGTGGCCCCAGGGAAAGATTTTTTGGAGTAGATGACGACCAGGGTGAGTGGAAGCCTCTTTGCCTCCTTGAGCTCCTGTGATTTGATCTGAGTTCACGCTATTTATGACTTTTATTTTATCTTAACATCTTGAAGTGTTTTAAGAAAAAAATATCGAGAGTGTATGACAAAATAGCCTGAGTGGGTTTCTACGTGTGAGTGCTAAAGCGTTCAGTCGTGGCTGACTCTTGGCGACCCTATGGACTGCAGCCCGCCAGCCTCCTGTCCATGGGATCCTCCAGGCAGGACACGGGAGTGGGCTGCCGTGCTCTCCTCCAGGGATCTTCCCGACCCAGAGATCAAGCCCATGTCTCCTGCAGCGCCTGCATCGCAGGTGGATTGCTTGCTGCTGGGTCACTGGGGAAGGTCTGGGTTTCTGTTTTTAGCGAGAGGAGTAAAGTACCAGATAGAGGGAGCTCTCACTGACGCACAGAGGCAGGGGCGTGAAAGCCTGCCCAGGACGGTGGCCCCGCAGGAAATCAAAGCCAGCTCTGGGCATTTGGGGCCTTCAGAACTGAGCTCTCCCCCCACAATGCCTCTTTGCCCATCTGTTCTCCCATACCTCTTCCCATCTCTCCATCACACCAAAGGCTGGAAAATGTCGTGTTTCATCTTTCCATGGCTCAGGGAGGAGTTGGGTAAAAAGAAGTTCAGAAATAATTCATTTGTTCAGAACTACGGAAATCAGAGCGGAGTGTTACCACATCTTGGCAGGAGTCGGCGAGGAAAAGAATTCGAGGTACTTACGGTCCAGGCTCTTCTCCATCTGTTCCATTTGTTTTTATCCGACCGCAGAGACCACTGACTTCTTCCAACATATATTTCACGAGGTCAGGCTGGGGACTCAGGAGTTCCGACCAAGAACTGACCGAGCCTCAGCCGTGCCCAGGGCCTCTGGGTTTCCCAGTTCAGCCTGTATTCTTTGGGCTCTTCTTGTGTGTGTGCCTGGCTGAGTGCCAGCCCTTACCAGTGCTGTCTCATCTGGTCCTCCCAGTCACTGTTAGATGAGGAGACAGAGGTCCAGGGAGGTTAAGTCACTTTTCCAAGGTCACACATAGCAGGTCAGTGACCGAATTTGGGCCCAGAACTGTTGGACCTTGTCAGAAAGAACCAGGTCCAAACAACCAACTCTATAACCACGTGGTATGGCTATACTCAGCTGTGTGACCTGTGTACCACGCTAAGTGGCTGAGCGTGAATACGACGTGATTCCTCTCCTCCAGGCACTCAATTGAAGGAGGAATCGCTGTTGTTGTTTAGTTGCTCAGTCCCATTCAACTCCTTTCAACCCCGTGGCCTGCACCTGCCAAGCTCCTGTCCGTGGGATTTCCCAGGCAAGAATACTGGAGTAGGTTTCCATTTCCTTCTCCTGGGGATCTTCCTGACCCAGGGATGGAACCCATGTCTCTTGCAGATTCTTTACCCCTGAGCCACATGGGAAACCCTAAGAAGTCACTGCAGACTGTACATAAGTAAGCCATTCTAGGGCTGGATGGCTCACGTCGTGTGTCTAGGGGTTGTGAGACCTTGTTGAGTGTCCAGGGTCACTCATACCCTGTGACGGGCAATGGGAAACGTGAGGTTAATAAGATGGAGTCATTTTTCTTATTATCGATACTCGCATCCTAGTAAGGAGGATGTGGGTGCATGTGATTAACTGTAGCGTCTTAGACTCTGTAGCGGAACAGTGACGCATAAAGTACTGTGAGAACGCGCGAGCGAGAAGTGAGCTCTGCCTCAGAGAGGCGGAAGTCCATTGCTGGAAGGCTCCTGCAGGCCCTCATTCATGCTTCAGGGGCCACTTCCTGCAGGTCCTGGTCCGCTGGCCTGGAGCCGCCCAAGTAGCCTGGTTTGCACACTGCATGCTGCCTATTTTCAGTGCTTGGGTGAGAAGGGTGAAAGATTTAAAAATGCCTAAACGGCATCCATGTCTCAGCAACCCCAGCTGGAGAACACCCTGGGACGCTAATGGCTTGTGGCCACTCTGGCGGGACTGGCTTGGAGCTCCCCCTTTCAGACAAGCAGAAGGAAGAGGGCGGACTGGCAGAGGGTACAGTGACCTGGTAGGACCCATGGGTCTCTCATAGCAGAACCACATTCTCACGGGTCTGTCTTTCTCCCTTATGTTGTCTTGATCAGAAGCGGGTGGTGGGGTAAGCTTAACACTCGATGGACCATCTCCTCCTAAGACCCAGGCAGAGAAAAGGAATCTTCCTCAAGGAAACTGGTTCCATAAATTAGACCTTTCTCATCTTTCGGTCACATTGATTCAGTCATCTTTTGATTTGTGGTATATTTTGAGCCAAAACACACTCCCCTGAAGGATTTTGAGCCTTAAGATGGTCTTAAATTCTGTTTTCTATAGTAGACACGACTGCACAGTGTGACGCTGGGAAACCCCAGCGCACAAGCTGGCATTGCCGTTACCTTCCCAGCATCCCCATCCTTGCATTAGACAGCCAAGCCCAGTCACAGGAAGGAGGGCCCCGCAAGGCCGAGGAGGCTGCCCAGACGGGCCCTGGGCCTTGCAGGATGGTCTCTCCATCCGCACTGCTTCAGGAGACAGGGATTGTGACAAAGGAATTCCTTTTTCTTACTTTTCTGTTTTGGGAATTCTGGCCTCTTTTTTATTGTTTTGCTTTTTTTTTTTTCATTCATCTTTTATTCTTTGGCTTGTGTGGGCCTCTCATTGCAGAGCACTGGCTCTGAGCACATGAACTTCAGAACGCTGGCTAATAATTGGACACACTTGTCCAGCCATTCCGTGGCATGTGGGAACTTCCCAGGCCAGGGATTGAACTGATGCCCCTTGCACTGCAAGGCAGACTCTTTACCCACTGGACCACCAGGGAAGCCCCACAAAGGAATTCTTGCAAAGAATTTCCTTAGTAGATTTTTGCCCTGGCTTCAAATCCATGGCTTGGTCATGTAGCATTCTGCCATCTGAGTTTTTCTGCGGGGTCGTGACCTTGAGCACTGACCTCTGACAGCAGATATTTCGGGGGAGAGTGGGATTCCTCCTGAGATAATGAAACTCAGAGAGGCAGAGACGAGAGGGGTGCACAGAGAGGCAGGGAATGTGGTCAGAGATCTCAGGACATAAAAATGGGTGGTCCCCAAACCCAGAAAGAGAGAGAGAGAGAGGATGGCTGGATAGATAGACCATGCAAAGATAGACAGATAGGTGGTCGATTGTTGTTCAGTTGCTCAGTTGCATCTGACTCTTTGCAACCCCAAGGGCTGTCACCTGCCAGGCTCCTCTGTCTTTGGGATTTCCCAGGCAAGCACAATGGGAAATGGAGTGGGTTGCCATTTCCTTCTCCAGGCAATCGTTCCCACCCAGGGATCAATCCTGGGTCTCTTGCATTGCAGGCAGATTCTTTAAGGCTGAGCCACCAGGGAAGCCCCTACTAGGTGCCAAACACCACGGAAGCACCAGGGATAGAAGGTCCTTCCCCAAAGGGTTTAGTCCAGATTGGGAGGCAGATGTGGGAGAGTGAGCATGTCTCAAGCTCTTGGTGACGTCAGGAGCAGCCCTGCAGGGCGCTCTCTGCGTTCGCTGGAACCACTGTGGGGCCGACCCGCTCCTGTCCCTTTACCAGGAGTGACTGTTTCCTCTGCACCAGAGAACGACCCCGTCCTCCGGCTTGTGTTACTGTGGACAGTGCACCGGAGCTTCTGGCGCACAAAAAGGGAGCAAGAAATGTTCTTCAAGGAATCGTGCAGGAGCCCATCTGGGGAGCGTCCGAGAGCAGATGAAGGAGACCTGGGTGGAGGGCGCAGGGGCAGGGTGTGGGGAGGCCGTGGTCCTGCCACGCAGAGGACACAGCCCTGTGTTGAGCCGTGTTCTCAGAACAAAAGTGGAAGGCAAGTCTCCTGGGGTCCAACAGGGAGGCACAAGCCTAGAGCAGTGAGCGCCCAGAGGGACCTTCAGGGAGCCCGTGGCTGTGAGCTTTCTCACTGCTGTCCACAGCAAACAGGAAGTTCCAGGGGTCTGAGCCCAGAGCCCCCGGAACCGAGAGGCTCGGGCCCAGCCATTGCAGATGCAAACGAGGCTGCTGGCAGCCCTTCCCAGCACAAGACCCAGAGAGGAAGCGCCTCAGCACCAGGGTGGGAGCGGAGGGGAAGGGCTGCTCTGCGGTCCAGCTGCCGCAGGGCTCGGGGCTGCCTGGAAGGGGCGGCCTCGGCTCTGGTACCCCTGCCTCAGAGGGCAAGGGCGGCCTGCTCAGCCCGTAGCCTTGTGTGGCCTACAAACGGGCAGGGCTCTGCTTTGTTTACAAAGTCAAATGTGGCTTCTAAAACCAATCAAAGGGCAACATGGAGGGCCCCTGTCACCTGCCAGGCTCCTCTGTCTTTGGGATTTCCCAGGCAAGCACAATGGGAAATGGAGTGGGTTGCCATTTCCTTCTCCAGGCAATCGTTCCCACCCAGGGATCAATCCTGGGTCTCTTGCATTGCAGGCAGATTCTTTAAGGCTGAGCCACCAGGGAAGCCCCTACTAGGTGCCAAACACCACGGAAGCACCAGGGATAGAAGGTCCTTCCCCAAAGGGTTTAGTCCAGATTGGGAGGCAGATGTGGGAGAGTGAGCATGTCTCAAGCTCTTGGTGACGTCAGGAGCAGCCCTGCAGGGCGCTCTCTGCGTTCGCTGGAACCACTGTGGGGCCGACCCGCTCCTGTCCCTTTACCAGGAGTGACTGTTTCCTCTGCACCAGAGAACGACCCCGTCCTCCGGCTTGTGTTACTGTGGACAGTGCACCGGAGCTTCTGGCGCACAAAAAGGGAGCAAGAAATGTTCTTCAAGGAATCGTGCAGGAGCCCATCTGGGGAGCGTCCGAGAGCAGATGAAGGAGACCTGGGTGGAGGGCGCAGGGGCAGGGTGTGGGGAGGCCGTGGTCCTGCCACGCAGAGGACACAGCCCTGTGTTGAGCCGTGTTCTCAGAACAAAAGTGGAAGGCAAGTCTCCTGGGGTCCAACAGGGAGGCACAAGCCTAGAGCAGTGAGCGCCCAGAGGGACCTTCAGGGAGCCCGTGGCTGTGAGCTTTCTCACTGCTGTCCACAGCAAACAGGAAGTTCCAGGGGTCTGAGCCCAGAGCCCCCGGAACCGAGAGGCTCGGGCCCAGCCATTGCAGATGCAAACGAGGCTGCTGGCAGCCCTTCCCAGCACAAGACCCAGAGAGGAAGCGCCTCAGCACCAGGGTGGGAGCGGAGGGGAAGGGCTGCTCTGCGGTCCAGCTGCCGCAGGGCTCGGGGCTGCCTGGAAGGGGCGGCCTCTCGGCTCTGGTACCCCCTGCTCTCAGAGGGGCAAAGGGCGGCCTGCTCAGCCCCGTAGCCTTGTGTGGCCTACAAACGGGGCAGGGGCTCTGCTTTGTTTACAAAGTCAAATGTGGCTTCTAAAAAAAAACCAATCAAAGCCTCCCACTTCCTCTCTTCTGCTAAATAAGCGCGCTTGGACCCTGACGCTCTTCTAGATACAGGAATGACTTGGAAAGGCAGTAAACCGGCTCTTCTAATTATGCCTCTGCAGCCCACACAGAGACCATCACACGTAGGAGAGGTGACGGCGACAGCCTTCAGCGTCTCCCACATCCCCGCCAGAGCGTCTGCCCTTGACCTAGGCCTGCAGGGCTAGGCTAGTGCAGGCAACATCTTATTTCATCCCCAGACAATGGGCTGAGATGAGGGTCTCTCCTTACCCCCACTTTCCGCTGCACTGGCAAACCTGCCACAATTAGGGCTGGGCGGGGCCCAGGGGAGGGTGTCGTGGTTGCCACTTCCCACCGGGTGGATACTCCTGCCGCAGTCCTGAATACTCCGGCCGCAGTCCATGTCAAGCTACCAGCTTGTGAGGTCACTGCAAGAGGAGTTGGGAGGAAGAAAGGCTACTATCCTTTTGTTTAACTCACTCAAGGCTGCACGGTGTGATCCTCTGTAGGAGGGCCCCCAGGGACCAAGGGTGTCAAGGTTTTCAGTGCCCCGGGGGCGCCCAGGGGAGCTGAGAACTTGCAGAGCTCAGCTATTCCTGCACAGTGAAGAAGGTCCAACCCACAGAGCTGGCAGCACCCCATCAGAAAACACTGATGGGGCCTGAGAACGCCAAGGAAGGCGATAGCAGCAGATCGAGGTGACAGTGCCCAGCTGAGACGGGCACATGGGGACTCTCCCTGTCGATGTGCGGCAGCTCACCCCACTGTCCTCACGGCCTTAGACAGAGTTGCCAGCGACCCACTAGTGCTGCACACATCTTTCCTTCGCCAATCGAGCTTGCTTTGAGTTTTCCAGACAGATGTCTAGAAGCAGAATTATTGGGTATGGACATCAGAGTGCCCTTGTTACCCGTTCATCAAATTGTTCTCTGAAGACTGTGCTGACTCTCAGAGTCTTTGCTCTGAGAAGGCAAAGGCGGATTTTGAAAGGAACTTGCTGCCCTCTGGGCATCACGGAGCCTGGCGGATGGTTCTGAGTCATTCTGACTTCTGTGTGAGGAGCTCCGAGGGCGCTGGGTGGCAGAAACATTAGCTTAGTGACCCTCAGAGTGAGTCCGTGGACCAAAGGGGCCAGCCTCACCTGGAAGCCTGTTAGACATGCTGGGTCTTGGGCCCCAGACCACGCCTGCTGGACCAGACTCTCTGGGGGTGAGGCCCGCATGGTGCGTCACCAAGCCCTCCAGCGGATTCCAGTGTTTGCTGAAGCCTGGGAGCGCAGCCATAGCAAGATGAGCAGGAGCAGGTGTTTTTAGGCAGATGAAGCCAGGCAGAAGGGGCACGCAGTAACTGAGGCCCGAGAGCTCGGGGAGTCTGGGGTGCGACACGTCTGACCAAAGTGGGGAAGGCCGCGGAGGGAGCAGGGTGGGAGGAGACGGAAACTGGGGCTCTGGTTCCGGATGGAGCATGGCTCCGACTCGACGCTGTTCATGGAGGCAGACGTGGCCAGCCATCGAACACAAGTATATTTTTAAAAATTTCACTTCACTCACCATTTCAACAGTGCTACATTTTTACATTTTAATTTATCTTACTTGTTTTTTCCTTCTGGCCATGCCCCGTGGGATCATTGCTCCCCAACCAGGGATGGAAGCCCCACACCCCAGTGTTGGAAGCTTGAGTCTTAATGACTAGACTACCAGGAAGGGCTTAAAAGGACGATATGAAGAGAGCGAATCTTGTCCAGCACTTGCTGAGTGTTTGCTGGATGCCTGAAGCTTTACATACTCTGACTCATCTAAGCCTCCCAACCCACACGAGGGACTGTCATCCCACCTACTGTATAGACGAGGAAGCCGAGGTCAGGGAGGGTCACACTGATTCTGGACCCTGAGCTCCACCCGCGGGCCCCTTTACCGCCGACAGTGCTGCCCGGGAGGGCGAGGGTCTGGCAGCCCTCCGGGCGGGGGGCCACGCGGAGGAGAGACTGTTGCAGCTCTGAAGCTGGTGAGGCGTTCAGTCGGGGGGAGGGAGGGTAGGGGGAGGACTAGCGTGGGTGGATCACCTGCTAGGATGCGTGGTTGCTGGTTCAATTCCAACATCCTCTTCTTGTACCAACGCCGACACTGGGGGTAGAAGAAGCTGGGTAGCTTGTCCATGTGTCCTGCTTCTAAGAGGCACGTGGAGGTTGGAGCCCAGGTCCGCCCGCCCCCCTCGTCCAGGCGCGTTCGCCTGCCACAGAGCACCGTGTAGACATGCTGGGTCTTGGGCCCCAGACCACGCCTGCTGGACCAGACTCTCTGGGGGTGAGGCCCGCATGGTGCGTCACCAAGCCCTCCAGCGGATTCCAGTGTTTGCTGAAGCCTGGGAGCGCAGCCATAGCAAGATGAGCAGGAGCAGGTGTTTTTAGGCAGATGAAGCCAGGCAGAAGGGGCACGCAGTAACTGAGGCCCGAGAGCTCGGGGAGTCTGGGGTGCGACACGTCTGACCAAAGTGGGGAAGGCCGCGGAGGGAGCAGGGTGGGAGGAGACGGAAACTGGGGCTCTGGTTCCGGATGGAGCATGGCTCCGACTCGACGCTGTTCATGGAGGCAGACGTGGCCAGCCATCGAACACAAGTATATTTTTAAAAATTTCACTTCACTCACCATTTCAACAGTGCTACATTTTTACATTTTAATTTATCTTACTTGTTTTTTCCTTCTGGCCATGCCCCGTGGGATCATTGCTCCCCAACCAGGGATGGAAGCCCCACACCCCAGTGTTGGAAGCTTGAGTCTTAATGACTAGACTACCAGGAAGGGCTTAAAAGGACGATATGAAGAGAGCGAATCTTGTCCAGCACTTGCTGAGTGTTTGCTGGATGCCTGAAGCTTTACATACTCTGACTCATCTAAGCCTCCCAACCCACACGAGGGACTGTCATCCCACCTACTGTATAGACGAGGAAGCCGAGGTCAGGGAGGGTCACACTGATTCTGGACCCTGAGCTCCACCCGCGGCCCTTGACCGCCGACAGTGCTGCTCGGGAGGGCGAGGGTCTGGCAGCCCTCCGGGCGGGGGGCCACGCGGAGGAGAGACTGTTGCAGCTCTGAAGCTGGTGAGGCGTTCAGTCGGGGGGAGGGAGGGTAGGGGGAGGACTAGCGTGGGTGGATCACCTGCTAGGATGCGTGGTTGCTGGTTCAATTCCAACATCCTCTTCTTGTACCAACGCCGACACTGGGGGTAGAAGAAGCTGGGTAGCTTGTCCATGTGTCCTGCTTCTAAGAGGCACGTGGAGGTTGGAGCCCAGGTCCGCCCGCCCCCCTCGTCCAGGCGCGTTCGCCTGCCACAGAGCACCGCCGGCTTGTGAGCGCCTCCCTGTGCCTGGCCCGGCACTCCGCCCTGCCCCGCTCACAGCCTCCTCAGGATGGCCTGTGTCACACCCATTGTACAGATGCGGACACCGAGTCCCACAAGGGCTAAGCGCTCCCCCTAAGTGGGTCAGCGGTCATGGGCATTTCCCTGGCTCACCGTGTGTCTCAGGGCGTACTTCGGCAGCCCAGGCTTTGGACAGCAGTGTGAGAATAAGTGCTGTGAGCGGCACGCAGGTGAGGCCGTGAGAGCAGGGGTGAGGCCTGCAGGCTTCCCCTTTCCCCGCTGCAGTGTCCAGGAGGCAGGGACGAGAGGGAGCGTCCCCCTGCCTGGGGCTTGAGGCGGGTGACGCAGAGAAGAGGCCGCAGCCCACCCGCAGCGGGCATGTGTCTCTGGGGAGAGGAGCCCCTGGCTGCTTTAACCCCTGAGATGTTAGGACGCCCCTTCAGCACAGCCCAGCCCGTCCTGACCGTGCAGGAGTGATGTCGGGTGCCACTCACACGGCCTGCCTTCCACGCCTGACTTTGCTGCTACAAGTAGGACCGCGTTTCCTGCCTTCAGGACTCAAGGATCCAAAGAGTCAAAAAGAGCTAAAAGGTTGCCTTTGTCTTCTTTTCAGTGGCTCGAAGTGGGGCTCCCAGTTTTTGCCCTTCAGTGGCCCTGCCTGCTCTCACGGAGAACGGTAAGTCCACTGTCTTCTTCATCTCTCCCATCTGACCTTCTCCTCGCTTCTGTCTGGTTTACGGCTCACAGGACTCCGTCACATTCATGCCCTCACGCTCCTCTCAATTACACCCGTGCACAGAAAGGGCACGTGCCCAGAAAGGTCAGCGACCACGGTGCTCAGGGCCCCGAAGCGAAAGGTGCCAGGCCTCCTACGTGCAGAGGAGGCGGGGCTCAGAGCTGCGGGTACCCGGGCAGCACAGTGGCATCGGGGGCCAGGCCCTGGCCCTGAGTCCAGGAGCACTGGCAGCTTGAGGCTGCTGTCTCCTCCCGCATACCACACCATCCCCGCCACCATGGGCCCCATCCACTCCCGGGCAGCAGGAAGTGGGGGTGGCGAGCCCCGGGTGGGCAAGGCGGGGAGGGGCAGGCCGGCGTGGGCCTGGCTGCAAGTCCCGTTTCTGCCTCCACTCAGCCGGGAAATGAGAGGCTGTCCTCATTCCCGTCCTGTGACACGATGTCTTGAGGGACGCTAGACGTGTGTCATTGTGGTCCTGACTGAAGGGACAGAATGTGGCTCGTGTAGGAGGGAATTGTTTTCAACGAGGCTGGGCTGCGAGTTAAAGTGTCCTCAGCCATGCCGCCGCTTCCTGCCCGCGGTTCAAAGAGCTGCTGGTGCGTGCGCCTCCCCTGATCAATCGATACAGAACAGCCATGTCTAAGCACGTCCACCGTTCACGTCTGAGGCTTTTGATCTCCACACCAACCTCAAAAGGCGGGTTCTGTCTTCCTAACTGTCAGCTCCAGAAAATGCAAACCATGCCAAAATATAGAAGGAGAAAAACAATCACAGAATTATTTAGAAGTTACTCCACGTCGGCTAACACACAGGTATTATTTCCTTCCTAATCTCTTTAGCTTTTCTGTATGAAAAAGTTGTAATCTCTCGACAATGTTCTGTTTTTACCTAAAATTGAGTTATGTGTGTATTTCCAAACTTTTATAGATGTCCAGGCCATTTGTGGGTGCATGTGTGTACTCACTCGTTCGCTCACATTCTTGCTGGTAGGACGCGCCCCATCTGGTGAGGCCGACCAGAGACAGGACAGCGGGCAGCCTCGCTGCCGTGTGGGTCACTAACTTACTTCTCTGTTTCTGGGAGTGTGGTTGTTTCTGACTCTTCATCACTATGAAAATATTACAAGAATACCTCGGTACATAAAACACTTTCCAATACCCAGATCATTTCCTGGAGGGAACATCCTCCAAAGCAGAATTACTGGGTTTGAAAACTCTAGATGTCCAGACTCTAGATCTATATGGCCAAATTAATCCCAAACAAGTTTGTAGTTTCACACTTGCTAGCAGTGAACTGAAGTGTTGTTTCCCCATCACATGTTTGGAATTCTTAAATACTGTTACTAAAAAGCCATTGATTGCATTTATGGATAAAGACAGTGTTGGTATGTCAAATGCGTACTGTTAGCTAGGAATCCATCAGTGCATAGACACCTTCAAGTGATTTTACAGTGCTTCCGGTCTGTTTTTGCCAAGATTTGGATTACCAAGATCTGAATTACCCACCAAAGAATAAAAGGTGTAGAATTCCACATTGCTCTTCCTAAACACACAGTCTATGGCTCTGGGTAGATGTGGGGAAAGTGGAACGAGCTGTCACGGTAGGTTCAGATGTGCCTTGGCGAGTGTGATCTGCGAGCGGAAGAGGCGCGTGGGTGGCGGGGCGCCTGTGCCTGGAGCGCCCCGGCTGGAGTCAGGACTGCGAGCGCGTTCGTGTGACCCAAGTCAGAGGCGGGAGCATCGCGCTGCCTTCAGGGTCTCGATGTCTCTGTGCGAGGCTGACGTGGATTGTGTGTGTGCGTGCATGTGTGCATTTGCATGAACACACACGCATGTACACGCCAAGCATACGTACAGGCCTCATCTTCAAGCACGTTTCATTCAGAGAGAAAAGAAAGTATTTATTAAATACCAAACATTGCATAAATCATTTCATGCTCAAAAGAAAGTTAGAAGGTCACAAAGTCTGTTTTTCAAAGAAGTGATCTAGGCTCCGTTAGGGTAAATGACCAAGCTGGTCACATGCATCTGGTTCCCCTCAGAATGAGATGAAAGCATGTGGTCTGAGCTTCTGGAAAGGGTGACAGAGATGGACTTCCCAGCCTCAGACTTGTCTGGAGACCTGACGTCTCGGCCTTGCTTCTCGTATGAGAAGCTGCCCCTGCAAAGCCTGCTTGATAAAGGAGATTCTGACAATCTGGGGCCTCAGCTGGGTGCTGGCATCCACGCCGTGTGCCAGAGACCACGTCAGTTCTTGGCTTACGCTGCTCCAGGGAAGGTGTATAGCACATTAGCGGGTTCAAAGACAGCAACGTGAACGCGTTAGTCTCTCAGTCGTGTCCCTCTCTGCGATTCCATGGACGGTGGCCACCAGGCTCCCCCATTCGTAGGATTTTCCAGGCAAGAATACTGGAGCGGGTTGCCTTTTCTTCCTTCAGGGCATCTTCCTGTCCCAGGGATTGAACCTGAGCCTCCTGCATTGCAGGTGGATTCTTTACCCCAAGCCATCTCCATAATGAGCTTCAAACACTCTCCCTTTGGATAGAGGGGGATGATGCACTGGTCCATGCACGAGCTAGGCTTTGAGAAAAAGAGGCCAAGTGTGCCATCAGTGTATAGAGTGCCCTTTTGCTCTCATTAGGGAAGAGCTGTGTGGGGTTTTTTTTTTGTTGTTCATAGGTTAAATAGTAAAGATGCTGTGTCTCCGTAAGAGAAAAGGCCCACTGCTTCTTACGAGACCCCTGACAACCACTCCAGAGTGAAGCTCAGGCTCAGCATAAAGTTTCTTCTCAGATGTTGGAGCCTTTCTACAGGTTGATCGTTCTCTCCCCCTCCCCTGCAGGTCGAACCTGGGGGCTCCCACAGGCTAATTCCCAGGATAATTACATATCACCCACTATTTCAGAAACAAACTGAGTATTTAGAGCACAAACCAGGGGAAAACAGGGGATGTGAGTCCCTGAAAATTGCCTCTGTACTCTACGTTTCTTTCACTGGAGGGATTTCAAAACACCCTTGAAAATACGCCGCGGCCCTTGCTGGGGAGCACAGGTGCTGCCGGCAGCTCAGGCTGCGGGCGAGGCCACCGCGGAGAGGCCTGGTGAAGGCCGCCCCGCTCGGCTTCCCCAGCCTGGAGCCTGGGGACAGCGACAAAGCCTGACCTCTGGCTAGATGGAGATCAAAGCGGCCTCGCCAACCGTCTCTTTAGGGGACACACGGTTGTCGTCAGTCAGCTTTGTCGACCTGGCCTCTGTTCTTTCCCTCTGTGCCAAGGGGCTGAGGGAATGCAGTTGATCTGTTCTGCAAATGTTTTCCGTTCAGTGGGAAACAGAGTTGCGTGATGCTCAGAGCTGCCGGGACAGGCAGGGACTGTCTGGCGTCTCACCGAGGGAAACAGCAGCGCATCCCCGGCCGGCGATGGGCTTTGAAGTCGGCCTGCCCATCTTCCGATCCTGCCCCATCATGTAGCCACTGGCTACGCTGGGGCCAGGGTTTCCCCAGCCTCCTCAGGCCTCTACTGGCCTGGTAAAGTGAGGACGGCGGTGAGAATATCAGTCTGGTAGACCTGTGTTGTAGAACAAAGTACAAGGCTCAGTACAGAGCCTGATAAGAGTGATGTGCAAGAAATGTCACCAGTAATGCCCAGGTCCAAACCCCTCCTTTTACAGTGGGAATAAGGGGTGATAAGTGCAGTACTGTCAGAAAAAGAGGCCAAGTGTGCCATCAGTGTATAGAGTGCCCTTTTGCTCTCATTAGGGAAGAGCTGTGTGGGGTTTTTTTTTTGTTGTTCATAGGTTAAATAGTAAAGATGCTGTGTCTCCGTAAGAGAAAAGGCCCACTGCTTCTTACGAGACCCCTGACAACCACTCCAGAGTGAAGCTCAGGCTCAGCATAAAGTTTCTTCTCAGATGTTGGAGCCTTTCTACAGGTTGATCGTTCTCTCCCCCTCCCCTGCAGGTCGAACCTGGGGGCTCCCACAGGCTAATTCCCAGGATAATTACATATCACCCACTATTTCAGAAACAAACTGAGTATTTAGAGCACAAACCAGGGGAAAACAGGGGATGTGAGTCCCTGAAAATTGCCTCTGTACTCTACGTTTCTTTCACTGGAGGGATTTCAAAACACCCTTGAAAATACGCCGCGGCCCTTGCTGGGGAGCACAGGTGCTGCCGGCAGCTCAGGCTGCGGGCGAGGCCACCGCGGAGAGGCCTGGTGAAGGCCGCCCCGCTCGGCTTCCCCAGCCTGGAGCCTGGGGACAGCGACAAAGCCTGACCTCTGGCTAGATGGAGATCAAAGCGGCCTCGCCAACCGTCTCTTTAGGGGACACACGGTTGTCGTCAGTCAGCTTTGTCGACCTGGCCTCTGTTCTTTCCCTCTGTGCCAAGGGGCTGAGGGAATGCAGTTGATCTGTTCTGCAAATGTTTTCCGTTCAGTGGGAAACAGAGTTGCGTGATGCTCAGAGCTGCCGGGACAGGCAGGGACTGTGCGCGGCGTCTCACCGAGGGAAACAGCAGCGCATCCCCGGCCGGCGATGGGCTTTGAAGTCGGCCTGCCCATCTTCCGATCCTGCCCCATCATGTAGCCACTGGCTACGCTGGGGCCCGGTTCCGCAGCCTCCTCAGGCCTCTACTGGCCTGGTAAAGTGAGGACGGCGGTGAGAATATCAGTCTGGTAGACCTGTGTTGTAGAACAAAGTACAAGGCTCAGTACAGAGCCTGATAAGAGTGATGTGCAAGAAATGTCACCAGTAATGCCCAGGTCCAAACCCCTCCTTTTACAGTGGGGGAAACTGAGGCAGAGGGAGAGGGTGACTCTCCCAAGTCAAAGCCAGTTACTGTCAGAACTATTAAGTCATGAATTATTTGTGGGGGGAGGGGGAGCGGGTTGGGGAGGGAGGAGGGTCGGCGGGCCACTTCTATTGGTCCTTCATTTGTCTAGTTTCATCCATCTTTGTTCTTTGGCCCATGTGGGCCTCCCATCGTGGTGGCCTCTGTTGTCGCAGAGCACTGGCTCCGGGCGCATGCGCTCCAGAGCTCCAGCTCGGCAGTTGGACACATGGGTGCAGCCGCTCCAGGGCACGTGGGATCCTCCCAGGCCAGGCATTCAACCAGTGCCCCTTGCACTGCAAGGCGGTGTCCTTACCCACTGGACCACCAGGGAAGCCCCTAAAGTCATGATGTTTTACATTCCTACATATTGAGAGATGAATCAGTCTGGAGTCAGACTCAGGGTTCAGAGTGCAGGTCCTTTTTCAGGGAAGCGAGTCAAGAAGGCTGGGAGAAGGAAAGAGAGAGATGGAGGGAGGGCTTGAACATCGTTGCAGCTTCAGGGGAAGCCTCGGCTGACCTCTGGGAATGCTGGGGTGATCTTTAATGTTGTTGCGCCCTCATGTTGGCCACACGTAGGTATGGTTGCCCTTCTGGGGGGCCCCCGTCCCTGCAGGGAGTTCTGTCTGCCCGCAGCTGGGGAAGAGCCCTTCATTCCCAAAGAGGGGTCTGGAGGCCCTCACAGCCTGTGCCCCGGGGGTGCTGTACTTTAATAGTCTCGTCTGGGGCTCATTTGAGGCTGGGATGGGAGCTGTGAACACCTGCAGGCTGTCCTGAAGTGACCTTGGGGCACGGTCACCTGCCTGCCACAGCCTCGAGCCTCGTGATGCGTTAACCCACACAAGCCAGGTTTTCATTCTTCTGGCCCTTGGGCTGAAAGACCCGCATGGGCAGGCATGGACTCCTAAGTTGCCTCTTGCTTGTATAAACCTTTTCTAAATATGCGCAGAGCGGACACGTGCGCATTAACATAGAAATACCAGCCTTTCTCTGGACCTCATAGTAGACTCTGCCCCTATTCATGGAGAGTGCTGTCTGCAGGTGGACCCCGTGGCCCAGGGCCTGGAGAGGCGAGGCTGGCAGGCACGCGCGGTTTTCTGCCTTCAGCCTGTCGAGAGTGCTGAGTCTATCAGCAGCTGCGGTGCCCAGACCCGTGCGGGTGGCTGGGATGCACCCTGCCCGGCCCCACACTGCAGGGGCGGCGGGGACCGGCAGGCCCTGGGTTGCTCTGGGCACAGCCTCAAGTCGAGCAGCTCCTGTACCCACGCCCGCTTCTCAGAGACCCAGGGGCTGAGGCGGAGAAGCAGTTGGCAGTGGGATCCTCCCAGGCCAGGCATTCAACCAGTGCCTTGCACTGCAAGGCGGTGTCCTTACCCACTGGACCACCAGGGAAGCCCCTAAAGTCATGATGTTTTACATTCCTACATATTGAGAGATGAATCAGTCTGGAGTCAGACTCAGGGTTCAGAGTGCAGGTCCTTTTTCAGGGAAGCGAGTCAAGAAGGCTGGGAGAAGGAAAGAGAGAGATGGAGGGAGGGCTTGAACATCGTTGCAGCTTCAGGGGAAGCCTCGGCTGACCTCTGGGAATGCTGGGGTGATCTTTAATGTTGTTGCGCCCTCATGTTGGCCACACGTAGGTATGGTTGCCCTTCTGGGGGGCCCCCGTCCCTGCAGGGAGTTCTGTCTGCCCGCAGCTGGGGAAGAGCCCTTCATTCCCAAAGAGGGGTCTGGAGGCCCTCACAGCCTGTGCCCCGGGGGTGCTGTACTTTAATAGTCTCGTCTGGGGCTCATTTGAGGCTGGGATGGGAGCTGTGAACACCTGCAGGCTGTCCTGAAGTGACCTTGGGGCACGGTCACCTGCCTGCCACAGCCTCGAGCCTCGTGATGCGTTAACCCACACAAGCCAGGTTTTCATTCTTCTGGCCCTTGGGCTGAAAGACCCGCATGGGCAGGCATGGACTCCTAAGTTGCCTCTTGCTTGTATAAACCTTTTCTAAATATGCGCAGAGCGGACACGTGCGCATTAACATAGAAATACCAGCCTTTCTCTGGACCTCATAGTAGACTCTGCCCCTATTCATGGAGAGTGCTGTCTGCAGGTGGACCCCGTGGCCCAGGGCCTGGAGAGGCGAGGCTGGCAGGCACGCGCGGTTTTCTGCCTTCAGCCTGTCGAGAGTGCTGAGTCTATCAGCAGCTGCGGTGCCCAGACCCGTGCGGGTGGCTGGGATGCACCCTGCCCGGCCCCACACTGCAGGGGCGGCGGGGACCGGCAGGCCCTGGGTTGCTCTGGGCACAGCCTCAAGTCGAGCAGCTCCCTGTACCCACGCCCCGCTTCTCAGAGACCCAGGGGCTGAGGCGGAGAAGCAGTTGGCAGACTGGGAGCCTTGCCGCGGCAGAGGGAGGGAAAGCAGGACGCGGGAGGAAGCTGGTTCCCGGCTCGGAAGGCTTCACTGCTCTCCGTGGAAGCCGGAGGGAGCCTCTGGCCAGCTGGCGAGGTGCTGGGTTTGAGGCACAGTGACGGTGTCTTCTGCCCTGGCTGCCATCCCCTGTTCATTCGCTTATTTGTTCAGCAAGTGTGTAGTGAGCCCTCACTCTGTGCTGGGCACAGGAGCTGCGGCTGTCGTGTGGACAGGGCCTCCGAGCGCCCTGCTCGTGGAGCCTGCCTCCTGGTACATCTTTGGGGCTGGCACCCGTCGGCTCTGAGCTAACAGCACCCCGACCACCCCCATCAAAGCAGCCTCTTCAGCCTTCCTGTCCCTTCACCGGGCCTCCTATCTGCGTATCTTTTTTTGCTGTGAAATCTTCTCCCTTGTTTACTTCTTGAGTGTTTGTTTGCCCTCTTCTGAAAGGGAAGCCACACAGGGCAGGAGCTGTTATCTCTGTTTCACTGTTTTATTTTAGCTCCTAGAAGCTCGACCGGTACCTCGTCAGTTCTCAGAAAATAGTTACCAAATGAGTAAACCTATTTCTCTTGTTTGCTCGCTTGCAAGTTGTCATGCTTCAAAGGGCAGCTATTTTGTTCTTCATGGTTCGATGCTAAATACTGAACAGTGTGTTTAGTAGACTCTCAATCTTACTTTGTTTGTAAGTATTTGGTATTTTTAAGAAAGAAATATAAAATTCCCTTGCTCTTGGTATTTAGAAAAAAATGCCCCTATTCATGGAGAGTGCTGTCTGCAGGTGGACCCCGTGGCCCAGGGCCTGGAGAGGCGAGGCTGGCAGGCACGCGCGGTTTTCTGCCTTCAGCCTGTCGAGAGTGCTGAGTCTATCAGCAGCTGCGGTGCCCAGACCCGTGCGGGTGGCTGGGATGCACCCTGCCCGGCCCCACACTGCAGGGGCGGCGGGGACCGGCAGGCCCTGGGTTGCTCTGGGCACAGCCTCAAGTCGAGCAGCTCCCTGTACCCACGCCCCGCTTCTCAGAGACCCAGGGGCTGAGGCGGAGAAGCAGTTGGCAGACTGGGAGCCTTGCCGCGGCAGAGGGAGGGAAAGCAGGACGCGGGAGGAAGCTGGTTCCCGGCTCGGAAGGCTTCACTGCTCTCCGTGGAAGCCGGAGGGAGCCTCTGGCCAGCTGGCGAGGTGCTGGGTTTGAGGCACAGTGACGGTGTCTTCTGCCCTGGCTGCCATCCCCTGTTCATTCGCTTATTTGTTCAGCAAGTGTGTAGTGAGCCCTCACTCTGTGCTGGGCACAGGAGCTGCGGCTGTCGTGTGGACAGGGCCTCCGAGCGCCCTGCTCGTGGAGCCTGCCTCCTGGTACATCTTTGGGGCTGGCACCCCGTCGGCTCTGAGCTAACAGCACCCCGACCACCCCCATCAAAGCAGCCTCTTCAGCCTTCCTGTCCCTTCACCGGGCCTCCTATCTGCGTATCTTTTTTTGCTGTGAAATCTTCTCCCTTGTTTACTTCTTGAGTGTTTGTTTGCCCTCTTCTGAAAGGGAAGCCACACAGGGCAGGAGCTGTTATCTCTGTTTCACTGTTTTATTTTAGCTCCTAGAAGCTCGACCGGTACCTCGTCAGTTCTCAGAAAATAGTTACCAAATGAGTAAACCTATTTCTCTTGTTTGCTCGCTTGCAAGTTGTCATGCTTCAAAGGGCAGCTATTTTGTTCTTCATGGTTCGATGCTAAATACTGAACAGAGTGTTTAGTAGACTCTCAATCTTACTTTGTTTGTAAGTATTTGGTATTTTTAAGAAAGAAATATAAAATTCCCTTGCTCTAGGTAAATATTTTAAAACAATGGCAATTCAACGAATGCTGGTTGAAAGAATGAATGCATTAATGAATGGTAACCACATGCAGCAGCTAGAGATCACACGGGATGTGGCAGTGTTCTTTATTGTCGCTCCTTAGGCTGTGACCTTGACCGATTCAGAGGGTACCTGTGAGTCCCCGCTGGCGCACCTATAAAAGGGAGATGATGATGTCTTCAAAGAGGGTGTGATTAAACTTGAGAGATGCCTTGCATATACAGCTGCTGCCCCAGTGCCTGGTGACACTTGGCTGTGTTGGCGTAGCTCGATGAGGTCAAGCACTGCCAGTTCTTAGGGATCCTCTTCAGGGTCGCCTCTGTGAATGCTGCCCCTGCACTTGTGCAGTGCACAACCTGGGCAGCTGCTCATGGTGTGGCTGGGTGGCATTTGATGAATGTTTGCTGAATGATTGTGTCTTAAACCTTTCTTGGGTCTTAGAGGCTGGAGAAAACTGAGGAATTACCTTGCTGATTTCCCTGTCAGACAGCACCCGTCCCGTGCCTGGTCCATCAGGGATCTGCTCAACCAAACTGGAGGGAAATCAGGCCGAGAGAAAAATATGTCAACCTAGGACCTGCCTTCTTTTGTCTTATAACATTTTCCCCAAGCGTGGTTACAGTTTATGAAGTGGGTAGACCAGAAAGATTTTAAGAGTGCACATTCAGGCCCTTTGATAAGCATTTGGGGGAAATATTTCAGCAAGGCTAACCCTCCTAGGACCCCTCTAATCACTCTGTGTACCTGATTATGAATTACACCCTCTCTGAAGTCAATCCGACAACAGTGGTAGATGTCCTTTATTTTTATAGCTTATACTAATTTTAACTATTGATTAATAATGGTAATACTATGTTACTAGAGGCTAGGATACACAAGGTTTTTAGTTTTCTTTTTTATTGTTGTTTAGTCAATAAGTTGTGTCCGATGTTTTTGAAGCCCCATGGACTGTAGTCCACCAGGCTCCTCTGTTCATGGGTATCTCTGGGCAAAAATACAGGAGAGGGTTGCCACTTCCTTCTCCAGGGGATCTTCCCCATCCAGGGATTGAACCTGTGTCCCCGGCACTACAAGGGGATTCTT
Source organism: Tragulus kanchil (assembly GCA_022376925.1). Classification (NCBI taxonomy): domain Eukaryota; kingdom Metazoa; phylum Chordata; class Mammalia; order Artiodactyla; family Tragulidae; genus Tragulus; species Tragulus kanchil. The sequence continues at coordinate 8,404,050 of JAIOJX010000002.1, read as the reverse complement.
CACCCCTGAGCCGTCAGCCGTCTGTGCTGAGCCCTCTGGCCTCCTCGCTGGAACAACACTGGGTCTTCCCAGGACGTAATCACCTTCCCTTCCTGCTGAGTGGAGTCCAGGAGGGGAGAGGAGCCTAGCACAGGGGAGACCAAGGAGTTCAGTGCAGACGTGACCTCATGGAGGGGGCAGCGGGCATGAGTCCGCTGGTGGAAACAAAGAGGGTGTGATTAAACTTGAGAGATGCCTTGCATATACAGCTGCTGCCCCAGTGCCTGGTGACACTTGGCTGTGTTGGCGTAGCTCGATGAGGTCAAGCACTGCCAGTTCTTAGGGATCCTCTTCAGGGTCGCCTCTGTGAATGCTGCCCCTGCACTTGTGCAGTGCACAACCTGGGCAGCTGCTCATGGTGTGGCTGGGTGGCATTTGATGAATGTTTGCTGAATGATTGTGTCTTAAACCTTTCTTGGGTCTTAGAGGCTGGAGAAAACTGAGGAATTACCTTGCTGATTTCCCTGTCAGACAGCACCCGTCCCGTGCCTGGTCCATCAGGGATCTGCTCAACCAAACTGGAGGGAAATCAGGCCGAGAGAAAAATATGTCAACCTAGGACCTGCCTTCTTTTGTCTTATAACATTTTCCCCAAGCGTGGTTACAGTTTATGAAGTGGGTAGACCAGAAAGATTTTAAGAGTGCACATTCAGGCCCTTTGATAAGCATTTGGGGGAAATATTTCAGCAAGGCTAACCCTCCTAGGACCCCTCTAATCACTCTGTGTACCTGATTATGAATTACACCCTCTCTGAAGTCAATCCGACAACAGTGGTAGATGTCCTTTATTTTTATAGCTTATACTAATTTTAACTATTGATTAATAATGGTAATACTATGTTACTAGAGGCTAGGATACACAAGGTTTTTAGTTTTCTTTTTTATTGTTGTTTAGTCAATAAGTTGTGTCCGATGTTTTTGAAGCCCCATGGACTGTAGTCCACCAGGCTCCTCTGTTCATGGGTATCTCTGGGCAAAAATACAGGAGAGGGTTGCCACTTCCTTCTCCAGGGGATCTTCCCCATCCAGGGATTGAACCTGTGTCCCCGGCACTACAAGGGGATTCTTCACCCCTGAGCCGTCAGCCGTCTGTGCTGAGCCCTCTGGCCTCCTCGCTGGAACAACACTGGGTCTTCCCAGGACGTAATCACCTTCCCTTCCTGCTGAGTGGAGTCCAGGAGGGGAGAGGAGCCTAGCACAGGGGAGACCAAGGAGTTCAGTGCAGACGTGACCTCATGGAGGGGGCAGCGGGGCATGAGGTGAGAGGGGGCAGGGCCAGAGGATGGAGGAAGAGGTGTTGTCTGTCCTGCTGTGATGGCGTGAGGTGGAGAGGATGAGTTCCCCGTCAGTGGAGTATTCAAGCATGTTGGAGGTTCCCTCGCTCTGTGAGGGAGTGGCTTGAATGGCCTCTACGCTTCTCTTTACGTCTTCTTTTGGTAATTGTAATGAGTGGCTCAGTTACGCTGTAAGGTATGGCTTTTTTAGTGTCTTCTGTTTTTGTGATGACTTACCCACGGCAAGCAGAAAGCTCTTGGCAGATGTTTTTAGAAGCAGAGGCAGTGAAGTGGGGACTTGGTTTGGAGCAAATCTGGGTTTCAATTCCAGTTCTGTTCCTCCTCTGGGTAGCCTGGGCCGGTCCCTTCACCGCTCTGCACCTCGGGCTCCCCAAGGCGGACTGTTCATACAATCTCCTACGTCCATGAGTTGCTGTGCAATTTGGATGAATCCGGAAGAGCGAGTGCTTCGCATGGTACCTACCGTGTCTAGTGCGTGAGGGGTCTGTGGCGACCAGCCCCCGCAGTGACTGGAGGGGCGGAGGGTGGGAGCGCCCCATCTCGAGAGCCTGCCAGCCTGGGTTCACTCTGGTTCTTGACCTTGTGTACGTTACCTCCAGTTCACTGAGCGGCCAAGATGGCCTCTGTCCCAAGGTCTTACTCAGTGCCCCTAGGGAAGCCTTCGCATTATTGGAACGACGGTGCTCAGTTCACCTCGGTCCTCAGATGCAGTTGTGTGCCTCTGGATTTCTGCAGTTTCCCCATGCTTCTCAGGATCCCTCGGTGACGCCGAGCAAGAGGAGGTCAGATGCTGTCTGTGGCCTGGCTGTCTTACCACCTCCCAGGAAGCCTCTGTCTGGGGTGGACTTTGGGGGTTCCTCTTGATAAGAGTCAAACATCTTTGAGAGAGATCAGATGCACTCTGAGCCTTTGCATTTCCACTGGGAAATTCTGCTTGTGACACATTTAGTGATTTGCCATGAGGATATGGACAGAGTATCGTTCCAAGGCTGGTTTCTTGTGGATGCTTTTGTTCTAGGACATTTTTTGAGAAGTGTTTGTGGAGTTAGCAGTGTAAAAGATGATTACTCACCAACCACAAGCTCATAGCCTCAGCAGATGCCGTACCATCTGAGATGTCTTTGAAAATCCCTCTCTGGGACGCACGTGTCACTGAGGAAACCAGTTTATGAGTCTGTCTTGAGGAACGAGGGGCAGCTCTAGTGGGGCGGGGACTGGGAAGGGGTAGTTTGGGTCAAATCCTTGACTTGACATTCGTGAGCTGTGACTTTGGCCATGTTAATCCACCTCTGAGCTTCAGTTTAATCCCTAGGAAAATAGTGATAGTGATACGATCAATTCACAGGTTGATGTCATCATTAAATATCACAGTATAATGAAGGCATTTCATAACAGGAATGTGCCACGTAAAAGTGAGATATTATGAAATCAAAGGCCCGTTATTTGCTTCCTATGTGATCAATTGATAAACTAGTTATTTACTGAGGTCTTGCGGTATGAGAATAATCATAGTGTTAATCTTTACTGAGATGATAAAAGAATGAGAATCAAATTCCTCCTTTATTAATTAAGGAGCTTTTTCCATTCACTCATTCATTACATATGGACTGGGAAGTTCATGCAAAATTGTGATGTTGATATCCCTGTTTAGCATATAGAACCCTAGATCCCTTAGTCAATGCTAGCTATTGGGCTTCGCAGGTCTCTCAGCAGTGAAGAATCTGCCTGCCAGTGTGGAAGACTCAGGTTCGAGCCCCGGGTCAGGAAGATCCCCTGGAGAAGGAGATGGCAGTGTACTCTAGTATTCTTGCCTGGGAAATGGACGTGGACAGGGGAGTCTGGTGGGCGACAGTCCATGGGGTCACAAAGAGTCAGGCAAATGAATGATTAAACAACAACTATATTACTATTTCAATCTTTTTTTTTTGGCCACAACCTGTGAAGCATGTGGGATCTTAGTTTCCTGGCCAGGAATCAAACCTGTGCTCCATGTAGTGGAAGCAAAGCATCTTAACAACTAAACCACCAAGGAAGTCCTTCTATTGTTAATATTTTTATATGCTATTGTGACAGGTCATGGAGAACAAAAGCAGAGTATTTGATCTCAAGAAACTCATCATTTAACAGAAAAAACATGAGTTGCAAGGCAGCATATCAGTGGTCATTTGACTTATTTATAAGATACTTAGGGCAGAAGAAAAACTCCTGGGGAGTCAGAGGAAGGAACGTTGGAAGGGTTTCTGAGGGAAGTGACATCTGAGTTGGGTTTTGAAGGAAAATACGAGCTCATCATGGGCGTCAACTGACTTCACTTTGCAAGTGCAAATAAAGGGGATAGTGAGCAAAGTCAGATCACACAGAGTGTTTTGCTAGACCACCAGACACGAGTTTGGGTTGTTAGGCAGCAGACGGACGAGAGAGGAGGCTGGAGAGATGGCAAGAGAGGCAGCAGGCAGAATGTTGGAAACTTGGAGGCCATTTTTTTTTTTTTTCACTAGAAAATCAGATAAATGCATCTACCCTACAGAAAGTATCCACTTCTAGTGGATATTTAGACTTGATAAAAGTATTTATTTTAACTTTCCTTCTTTGACGTCCTCTCTAGATGGACAGTCTAGTGATCCAGCGGTTAAGGATAACGCGGAGCATTTCAGGTCAGGAAGGCCATGGGTGGTGCTGCCAGTTCCCAAACAAGAGCGTGTGAGGAGGGAGCTGCTGAAGAGTGCAAGGGTGGACGTGAGGCGTCGGCATCCCGCCTGCCACGCGCCGAGCCTGGGCTGCTTCAGGGCAGCGTCCACGGAGCACTGGCTGTCTCCGTGTGAGGCTTGGGCGAAGGTCTGGCCTGCAGATCCTCCTGATAACCACTGGCATGCCGGTGGCATTTTAGGTCTTGGGGATCACGCGGTCACCCTCGGAGAGTGTATGGAATGTAAATAGGAGAGGCCAGGGACAGAGCCCTGGGGAATTGCAGGTTTTAAGCGAAGAGCACAAGAGAACCCAGAGGAGAGGCTAGAAAGCTAGAAGGGGCGGGGACGGTGTGTGGTGTCACGGAGACCGGGGAGGGCCATGAGGTCAGTGCCCCCGAGGATGACGGGGACGGGGCGCCTTCACTTTGTTACTCGTGAAGAGCCCTTTGCAAATTTCAGAGGGTGCAGAGGGAAGCAACTGCATAGTAGTGACTTGAGAAAGTGGAAACTACAAACTTCCCAGAAAATCTTCAAGCTCTGAAGTAAAACAGAGAATGACATCTTAAAAAAGAACTGTGGAATAGTCGTTGGTTTATGTACCATTTTTAGGTCATGAACCACCCCTGGTAATACATGGGAAATAACATGCTCCTGCATACGTACCAAGTTTTGCATGTATTTTCACGCAGATGAATCCCCTGAAACCTGGACCCTAGGTTACAAAAATGATGGGTTGGTTTCATAAAGGAGAAAGGTGCGTATGTTCTCATGCGTCAGGGTCCAGGGGTAGACGGGGCATGTCGGAGGGAGAGAGTGGGCTTGATGGGGGATAAACTGAGTGTCTCAAAGAACAAGGAAGAACGAGACCTCAAGCGCCAGTGGGGAGACTGGCTTCAAGCAGCCACCCTTTCCCTGTTCAGGAGAAGCCAAGAGGGAAAGATGGGAGGGTTCACAGAGAGGAGACCTTGGGCAGGGAGTTAAAGCCGATGTTAAAAACGGTCCCTTTTTCTCTGAGAGGTGAGAGGTCAGGCACCTGCCAAGAGGGCCAGGGTCGTGGTGATGCCTCGGCCTGTGGAGCAGAGAAGAGAGAAGACTGTGTTATCGGGCTGCAGTGAGAGCTCATTGGAGAAATTTTTGATTTTTGAGAAGCGTCGGCATCCCGCCTGCCAGGAGCCTGGGCTGCTTCAGGGCAGCGCCCACGGAGCACTGGCTGTCTCCGTGTGAGGCTTGGGCGAAGGTCTGGCCTGCAGATCCTCCTGATAACCACTGGCATGCCGGTGGCATTTTAGGTCTTGGGGATCACGCGGTCACCCTCGGAGAGTGTATGGAATGTAAATAGGAGGGCCAGGGACAGAGCCCTGGGGAATTGCAGGTTTTAAGCGAAGAGCACAAGAGAACCCAGAGGAGAGGCTAGAAAGCTAGAAGGGGCGGGGACGGTGTGTGGTGTCACGGAGACCGGGGAGGGCCATGAGGTCAGTGCCCCCGAGGATGACGGGGACGGGGCGCCTTCACTTTGTTACTCGTGAAGAGCCCTTTGCAAATTTCAGAGGGTGCAGAGGGAAGCAACTGCATAGTAGTGACTTGAGAAAGTGGAAACTACAAACTTCCCAGAAAATCTTCAAGCTCTGAAGTAAAACAGAGAATGACATCTTAAAAAAGAACTGTGGAATAGTCGTTGGTTTATGTACCATTTTTAGGTCATGAACCACCCCTGGTAATACATGGGAAATAACATGCTCCTGCATACGTACCAAGTTTTGCATGTATTTTCACGCAGATGAATCCCCTGAAACCTGGACCCTAGGTTACAAAAATGATGGGTTGGTTTCATAAAGGAGAAAGGTGCGTATGTTCTCATGCGTCAGGGTCCAGGGGTAGACGGGGCATGTCGGAGGGAGAGAGTGGGCTTGATGGGGGATAAACTGAGTGTCTCAAAGAACAAGGAAGAACGAGACCTCAAGCGCCAGTGGGGAGACTGGCTTCAAGCAGCCACCCTTTCCCTGTTCAGGAGAAGCCAAGAGGGAAAGATGGGAGGGTTCACAGAGAGGAGACCTTGGGCAGGGAGTTAAAGCCGATGTTAAAAACGGTCCCTTTTTCTCTGAGAGGTGAGAGGTCAGGCACCTGCCAAGAGGGCCAGGGTCGTGGTGATGCCTCGGCCTGTGGAGCAGAGAAGAGAGAAGACTGTGTTATCGGGCTGCAGTGAGAGCTCATTGGAGATTCAAAACTTGCAAAAGGGGCAGTCTATCTGTGGCTATTTCTTCGGCTGTGCTCAGGCCAAGACAAGTACAGAAGAAGCAGGCCCCCTGGATTAATCCAGTGGGAGGCAAGAGGGTGGGGAGCAGTGGCTGAAGGGAATGGAAATGCTGGACCAAGCAATGGGAGGCCTTGGTTTATGAGAAGCCAGTGAAGGCAGGTAACATGGAGAGACTAAGAGAGGAGAAATTATAGTGCAGTGAAAGAGCCAGTTTTAATTGAGTAAAAAGTATAAAAATGCCAGAAGGAGGACTGTGAGACGTAACAGCAAGTGACGTTTCGAACAAGTAAGATTTCCTCAGCGATGGGGCTCAGGGCTGTGCCGGGGTTTGGGGTGTGGCTGTGGGGGCGCTTGGCTAGAGTGAGTGCAGGTGCAGTTTTCTGGGTTTGAAGAGGTCAGGAAACTGGAACCAGAATGTGAAATGGGTCATCAGTGTTCCCCACAGATGATAAAGCCACTGAGATTGTAGCAGGAGTGGGGTGAGGATGGAAATTACCAGCAGGCTCGCAAAGAATTGGACGAATGTGGGAGAATGACCAGTCATCCCTCATTGAGGATGAGAGAACTACTAGAAGTTTCCATAGCCAGAACCTTCACTTTGGATTTGAATTATAACCCCAAATGAAGGCAGGGGGCATTATGGTAGGAACCCTTGTCTCCAGGACACTATGCATGGGGAAGGGTCAGCTCGGGGATGCGACGTGAGCACAGGGGGATGGTTTCAGGGAGCTAAGAGCCTGCTTCAGAAGTCAGAGAAGACCATGTTGACTTGAGCCTGGCTGCTGTCCTTGGATTGGAGGGCAGCTCCTGTTTGCCAACTTTTCCTTCTGCCAAATAAGAACTGTTAGAAAAATAATGGAAAACAAATCACTGTCATTTTGTAAAAGGATTGTAACATGCAAAGTAAGGAAGGGCAACTCTCAGCATGTCAAAAAGTACAGTATTTTGCCTCCCAGATGGCATTTCCCAGAGGACTCCTTATTCTTGGAAAAAGTACAAAAACTTCGTGTCAGCCTTCCTGTAGAGTTTTTGGTTCCAGAAAGGTAGATCCCACCCATCATGGCTCATCGTGGCTGAACCATGGCCCTTCTGTCTCTGCTTTCTGGACCAAGGGTCGCAAGCCACAGCCTGTAGTCATCTGCTTCTGTGCAGACCTATAACCGGAGGATGGGCTATATAATATACAGATAGTATGCAGCGGGGAATGAGTGTGGCAGCAAAGCTTAAAATATTTGCTATCCGGCTTCTAACAGAAAAGTCCTGCTGACCCTGCTCTAGCCTGAAGATGTGCTGTCTTCTCCATCCTTCCTCCCAAGTGTCTGAATTGTCTGAGCTGGTCTGGTCGTCCTAGGCCACATAACCAGCCCTTTCCCCCAATCTGAGTGACAGCCTTGATAGGAAAGGGAAGGTGCAGCAGTCCTGCCAGCACTATTAATGCTCGTGTTTTGGCTGAAAATACTCTATTTTACAAGGGACAGTGTATACACCCTCATGCATTCCGCCACAGGGCACAGAGGTGGAAGCTCTCACTTTGGAGCCTGACACATGGGGTATGAATCTCAGATCAATGTTTCTGAGCACTTCTTATGCTCTAAGAAGCTTGCAGGCGTCAGTCCATCCAGCCCTCACCCTCACCGTGTGTCTAAAGCCCACTGACTTCTCATGCCCTGACACATGTTGAGGACAATGACGTGGCACTGGGGAAACCAGAGACAGGGCTGGCCAAGCAGCCTCCACCCCGTCCTCTGGGGGACCACCAGGATCAATGGCAGATGGTGACCCTTTGCAACCGGGAAGCACTGCTTTGTGATTCAGATGACACCAAGTGACATGACTCTTCTAGTTGACAGGGTACGGTTTACCCTGCGTTAGAGCTAGCAGTGGGCAGAGCTTGGGATTAGGACAGGCAGAGTGCCCCAGAGTGGTTCTGCCTTAATACGTATATACCTGGGTGACTAGAATAGCCACCCACACAGCTGTGTGTAGATTACATGAAACACACACAGCACATGGCAGTGTGGTCTGGCAGACAGGAAAGGCTTTAGAAACATTTTCCATTGTAATATGACATGATAAGAATTATCATTAGGCTCAGCATTTCTCCCTCTCCTCTCAACAGGGAGCACAGCAGGCTGTCTGTGAATCAAGGATCGGATGTTTTTGCTGAATATTCATTCACTGTATTAGTTTGGGCTGTGTAACAGAATACTGATAACAGGGGGTTTATACAACAGAAAGCTGTTCTCTCTCAATTCTGGACGCTGGATGGTCAAGGTCAAGGTGCTGGCAAGGTGGGTCCCTTCTGATGGCTCTGAGGGAAGGATATATTCCAGAATCCCTTCCTTGGCGGTCTTCTCCTTGTGTCCGCTCATCATCTTCCTTTAATGCCCATGTCTAGGTTTAAGGTTCCCCTTTTTATGAGGATGGCAGTCCTCTTGGATTAGGGACCTATCTGATGATCCTGTTTTACCTCCATAAAAGCCCTATCTTCACATAAGGTCACATTCAGAGGTGCTTGGGGTTAGGATGAATTTGAAGGGTGAATCTTGGAGCGGGCACAAGACACAATGCTATCCCCAGTGCTCAGCACCATCCTTCAGCTAAGCTCTGAAGGAACAAAGTCAGAAATGAAAACCTGCCTGCTGGGGAGCTCCAAAGTTGGTATTTAGAGGCTGAACAGAGGTATATATATATATCTAGATAGTTTTATAGTGCTATAAATGTTAAAATGCATCCAGTCAGGTCTACTTTAAATGTCGGGCATTTCTCTGTGGAGATATGTGAGACCGACCGCTAGCTCTGGTCCCGTTTTCATCTCTCAGATGATGGCAGAATAACACGGGGCATCTTTTTCTTTATGTTATCAAAGGAACATCTAGTTTTCTCTCTTTCTCTCTCTCTCTCTCTCTCTCTCTCTTTTTTTTTTTTTTTGCTAATGAGGGTAAAAATAACCCAGTATGACGTGGTTCTCACTTAAAAGACAGTGTCTGGTAAGAAATGAGGATGTCTGAGCCATGGTCCTATCCAACACGGTAGCATGTGTCTTCCATCAGCAAGAGCTCATGGCCAGTAAGCGAGGAAGCAGCATCAGGCAGACTGTTCACAGAAGGCCCGGAGGCTTGCTGGTGTCTGGAATGGTTGGCCTGTTTGAAGGACTTTCCCTGCCTCAAAAGCTTTAAAAGGCTGATGTTCCCAGTGCTCCCACCTCCTGGCCCAGACCACCTCCAATATTTCTTCAAGCTTTCCCCATATTCAGCATTGATAAGCATTGAAATGAAAGGATTTCTTGGTTCTGATTGTGAGGAAAACAGTAAGAATCCTGGATTCTTTTCAGTGCTTTAGAGTTTCAGCCCAGTATCTTCATTCTTGGTGATTCTTAAGAAGATCCCATGGGTCTTTTCATTTAAAAAATGGGTCTCTGATTATTTGAATATTGGCAAGGTCCAGGTATTTGCGACTGGCTGGACATTTCTGCACTTGTATCTGATTAAAAGTCATTGAAAGGCTCCTGGGCCCCTGCTTTTCACATGAGAGCTGGAATTAGGGACCTATCTGATGATCCTGTTTTACCTCCATAAAAGCCCTATCTTCACATAAGGTCACATTCAGAGGTGCTTGGGGTTAGGATGAATTTGAAGGGTGAATCTTGGAGCGGGCACAAGACACAATGCTATCCCCAGTGCTCAGCACCATCCTTCAGCTAAGCTCTGAAGGAACAAAGTCAGAAATGAAAACCTGCCTGCTGGGGAGCTCCAAAGTTGGTATTTAGAGGCTGAACAGAGGTATATATATATATCTAGATAGTTTTATAGTGCTATAAATGTTAAAATGCATCCAGTCAGGTCTACTTTAAATGTCGGGCATTTCTCTGTGGAGATATGTGAGACCGACCGCTAGCTCTGGTCCCGTTTTCATCTCTCAGATGATGGCAGAATAACACGGGGCATCTTTTTCTTTATGTTATCAAAGGAACATCTAGTTTTCTCTCTTTCTCTCTCTCTCTCTCTCTCTCTCTCTTTTTTTTTTTTTTTGCTAATGAGGGTAAAAATAACCCAGTATGACGTGGTTCTCACTTAAAAGACAGTGTCTGGTAAGAAATGAGGATGTCTGAGCCATGGTCCTATCCAACACGGTAGCATGTGTCTTCCATCAGCAAGAGCTCATGGCCAGTAAGCGAGGAAGCAGCATCAGGCAGACTGTTCACAGAAGGCCCGGAGGCTTGCTGGTGTCTGGAATGGTTGGCCTGTTTGAAGGACTTTCCCTGCCTCAAAAGCTTTAAAAGGCTGATGTTCCCAGTGCTCCCACCTCCTGGCCCAGACCACCTCCAATATTTCTTCAAGCTTTCCCCATATTCAGCATTGATAAGCATTGAAATGAAAGGATTTCTTGGTTCTGATTGTGAGGAAAACAGTAAGAATCCTGGATTCTTTTCAGTGCTTTAGAGTTTCAGCCCAGTATCTTCATTCTTGGTGATTCTTAAGAAGATCCCATGGGTCTTTTCATTTAAAAAATGGGTCTCTGATTATTTGAATATTGGCAAGGTCCAGGTATTTGCGACTGGCTGGACATTTCTGCACTTGTATCTGATTAAAAGTCATTGAAAGGCTCCTGGGCCCCCGTTTTTCACATGAGAGGGGCTAGGGCCAGAGCAGACCCTGGCCCTTGGCAACCTAGCCTGCAAGGGACAGATCTGGTCCTCCTGTCTCCACACAGGTCTGCAGCTGCGTGGGCGTTGTTTTTGTTATGTTTTAGCTATTTTTAACAGGTGGAATTACTCTATCTGAGCCTTGAAATAAAAATCAAACATTTCCTTCTTTCACTGATGTCTATCTGGAAACAAAAAAAGAAAGGCAGGAGGACAGGAAGGTGAGAAAAGAGGAAGAAAGGAAAGAAGAGAGGGAGAGAAGAAGAGAAGGAAATTAAATGCAGTTTTCCATATGGTGGTGGAAAATTTCAAACATATTTTAGTCTAGTGATGTTTTAGGCTTATTCCACATTAAAAGGAGATAATGCTGTCTGGAAGGGAATGGAAGGACCCTGGTGTCACACTGAGGCCTACCCTACCCCAAATTTCAGGCTGTGCTACCCCCTACCCCCGATCCTACCCAGCCTTGAGCAATGCTGTGGTGTGCAGAGGGACATAAATCATGGTCGGCGACTTCAAAACCTTCCTCCTGTCTTCTCCTGATGCCCTCAACCTCCGCCTTGTCCCAGGACACCTGGCTTCCTGCTCCTGCCTCTGGTCCTGGGACTCCTCGGTCAGGCCGTTCGCACCATGGCCCCAGGCTGTGAGCCCAGCATGATGGCCTACCACTGAATACAGCAGCAGTCAGAACCAGAGCATTGCGAGGGTTAATGAGCCTAAAAAGCAAACCTACCACTGCCCCACCCTGCTCCCTCATCTTTGACCCACTCCACGTTCTTCCTTTCCTCGTGGACATTTCTCCACCGCCCGCCCTCTTGTCCAACCCAGAATTCCCCTCGTCTTCATCACCTTCTCCCTCTCCTCAGCCTGTCAGTTCTGCCTCCTCAGGCCTGCTGGGAACTGTCCTTTCTTTTTCACCTGAAACTGTTATTTCTTAGCCACATGGGGTGTCTTAGTTCCCAGATCAGGGATTGATCTGGTCCACAGCAGTGAAAGCACTGAGTCCTAAGCACTGGACCCCCAGCAAAATCCTGTGACTTTGTTTTCTAAGTAAGTGATGCTGGAGATCCAAGTTGTGAAACATATTCTACATAAAGGGAAAAAAACTAATCAACAAACCACAGAGGCTGCATTTCAGAGCAGACTGTCCCCTTGGGTGAGTCTGAATGCCGCCACCACCTCATTCCCCTGGTGAATAAGCCAGAATCCTTGAAGTAAGCCACAAGTTCTGAGGCTGAAGGACCTGGGCTCAAACCCAAGCACCAGCATGCATCAGCTGAGTCCCTTGCACGTGTCACTGGATCTGTTTGTTCACCTGTAAAACGGTGCAAGTGACGGTGCCCACATCTGGCTTTGTTGTGAATGTTAAATGGCAGTGGTATGGCTGAGTCCCTGGCAAATTAGTAAACGCTTGCAAAATGCTACCGAGACCCCCCAGTTTTCATGCTTCTTTATGTTTTTGCATTCACAAGAAACTCATTCTCAGAATTCTCATGCAGTGCATATAGAGCTCCAGGTGTTGGATTCAGCATGGCTGCAACGACTCATCCGGAGGTCCTGTGGGTCAGGAGAGGGGGACAGGTGCGGGGTGTGGCAGAGAGCTGACTCCAGGCCCTGGGGTGACGACCGATGAGCTGGCTCTCACTTTGGCGGTGACATTCACCCTTTAATTAGAGCGCTTTCCCCAGACGTTGACCTAAGCATGGAGGGCAGCCAAGGCTTCCATTTTAAGACCATAATTGGCAGGTTCCGTCCTGAAATTCCATCATAAGTCTTCTCTGAAATTGCTCTGTACCCACCATCTAAAAATATGTGCCTGCGATCAGCCGTGTTGCAAAAAGACCACTTGCGCTTGACTGTGGAAGTAGCAATACGTGGAGAGTGCTCAAGAAAATGACAGCCTAGGTTCCCTGCGGGGGGCCAGGTCCCAAGTTCAGAAATACATGGTTCCAGCTTCTGAGCGTGGTCCCACCTCCAGGATGAGCGTGGGGGTCTCACCTCCCTCTTCCTGAATCCATGTGATATCTGGTTGCATTTTTGGCCACTTCTCTGAGTACACATTTTTTCTCTCTTTTCCTTCTTTCCTTCCTTTCTTCTTCTTTTTGTTTTGCTACTATATCATTCTAATTTCAACGACCCTGTGTGCTCTGGTGTCAGTGACAGGTTTGAGATAAAAAATAATAGGCTTCCTCATATAGCTAAGAGCACGATGCTATCAAAGACAGAAACGTTTTCATGTCTGAGGATTGTTCTCCAGGGAGGAAGCTCAGCCCTGTGGGAAGCTCAGAGGGATGGAAGGCGTACTGTCTTCAAGCCAGGAAGCCTTGTCTCTGGCTTTGCCACCATTCAGCTCAAGGCCCTTGGGCAGTCACACGGCCTCTCCCAGGTTCTGACTCTTTATGTTCGATCCCCGCCTGGGGCGCTGTGTGAGTCAAACACGATGTTTTACAGACAAGGAAACTAAGGGGATGGAGTGTTTGTTACTCCCAAAGGGCTTGGGAGGCGGTAACAGCTCTTTGTGAAGGGTCGCACCTAAGATGGCCATTGGCTTTTGCTGGCACCAGGTAACGGCTCACAAATATTCATCATAAGGGTCAATTATATGGTCTTCTGATTAAAAAAAAAAAAGTCAAAGGCAGAATCCGGAGGTCCTGGGTCAGGAGAGGGGACAGGTGCGGGGTGGCAGAGAGCTGACGCCAGGCCCTGGGGTGACGACCGATGAGCTGGCTCTCACTTTGGCGGTGACATTCACCCTTTAATTAGAGCGCTTTCCCCAGACGTTGACCTAAGCATGGAGGGCAGCCAAGGCTTCCATTTTAAGACCATAATTGGCAGGTTCCGTCCTGAAATTCCATCATAAGTCTTCTCTGAAATTGCTCTGTACCCACCATCTAAAAATATGTGCCTGCGATCAGCCGTGTTGCAAAAAGACCACTTGCGCTTGACTGTGGAAGTAGCAATACGTGGAGAGTGCTCAAGAAAATGACAGCCTAGGTTCCCTGCGGGGGGCCAGGTCCCAAGTTCAGAAATACATGGTTCCAGCTTCTGAGCGTGGTCCCACCTCCAGGATGAGCGTGGGGGTCTCACCTCCCTCTTCCTGAATCCATGTGATATCTGGTTGCATTTTTGGCCACTTCTCTGAGTACACATTTTTTCTCTCTTTTCCTTCTTTCCTTCCTTTCTTCTTCTTTTTGTTTTGCTACTATATCATTCTAATTTCAACGACCCTGTGTGCTCTGGTGTCAGTGACAGGTTTGAGATAAAAAATAATAGGCTTCCTCATATAGCTAAGAGCACGATGCTATCAAAGACAGAAACGTTTTCATGTCTGAGGATTGTTCTCCAGGGAGGAAGCTCAGCCCTGTGGGAAGCTCAGAGGGATGGAAGGCGTACTGTCTTCAAGCCAGGAAGCCTTGTCTCTGGCTTTGCCACCATTCAGCTCAAGGCCCTTGGGCAGTCACACGGCCTCTCCCAGGTTCTGACTCTTTATGTTCGATCCCCGCCTGGGGCGCTGTGTGAGTCAAACACGATGTTTTACAGACAAGGAAACTAAGGGGATGGAGTGTTTGTTACTCCCAAAGGGCTTGGGAGGCGGTAACAGCTCTTTGTGAAGGGTCGCACCTAAGATGGCCATTGGCTTTTGCTGGCACCAGGTAACGGCTCACAAATATTCATCATAAGGGTCAATTATATGGTCTTCTGATTAAAAAAAAAAAAGTCAAAGGCAGAAAGGAAAAATAAATACCTGGCTTTTCTCCATTGACTATTCATGCTGTAGCCATTGAACAGCTCTGTGCAGTACTCTGGTGTCAGCTCTCCATCGCGGAGGCCCGTCTGGGGAGGCGACATGGTGCCCTCTTTAATGCCACAGGTGGACAGAACACGGCACCCATCCAGCTGGACCCATTCACAGTCCTTACAGTGGAAGCCAAGGTCCCTGTGCAGGGTCACCTCTGTTTTCTCAGGGACCCTGGCGGGTGCTCAGGCAGGTCTCTCCGCCTCTGCCAAGCCTCTCTCTGGCAGGCACCCTCCGATGCCCCGCCCAGTCTCAGTGACAAAGTGCCCTGTGCTCAGGACAGGGGAGCCGGACGCTCTCGGGAAAGCCATTTCACACCCCTGCGCCTCACGGTCTTCATCTTTATTTTATTATTATTATTTTTTTAAATTTTGGCCTCTTTTATTGGTCCTTCATTTTTATTTATTTTCATCCATTTTAATTCTTTGGTCTGTGTGGGCCTCCCATCACGGTGGCCTCTCTTGCTGCAGAGCACTGACTCTGGGCGCATGCGCTCCAGAGCGCTGGCTTGTCATTGGACATATCGATCCAGCCGCTCCGCGGCATACGGAATCTTCCCATGCCAGGGACTGAACTGATGCCCCTTGCAACTGCAAGGCGGATTCTTTACCCACTGGGCCACCAGGGAAGCCCCCGTCTTTATTTTTTTAATTAAAAGATTAATTGGAGTATAAACACCTTGCAATGTTGTATTAGTTTCTGCTGTACAGCATTGTGGATCATCTGTGTGCTGTGCTTAGTAGGCCAGTGGTGTCTGACTCTTTGTGGCCCTGTGGACTGTAGCCTGCGAGGGCCCTCTGTCCATAGAATTCTCCAGGCAAGAACACAGGAGCGGGTAGTCATTTTCATTTTCAGGAGATCTTCCCCGGGGATCACACCGGGTATCCTGCCTTACAGGCAGATCCTGTACCGTCTGAACCATAACAGCCAGGCAATGATGTTTTCTTGTCCTTACACGTTCTCTCCCACTTTAACGAGAGCTGCTCAGTAGCAATGCCCATGGTTTTATTGATTTTGTTTGTTTGTTTTTTTATTTTTTTGGAGGGGGCGAGTTGGGGAGGGAGGGCGGGTGGGCCACTTCTATTGGCCTTTCATTTGTCTATTTTCATCCATCTTTGTTCTTTGGCCTTGTGGACCTCCCATCGCAGTGGTCTCTGTTGTCACAGAGCACCGGCTCTGGGCGCATGCGCTCCAGAGCTCTGGCTTGGTAATTGGACACATGGGTCCAGCCGCTCTGCGGCACGTGGGATCCTCCCAGGCCAAGGATTGAACCTGCGCCCCTTGCACTGCAAGGCGGTGTCCTTACCCACTGGACCACCAGGGAAGCCCAGTTTTATTGATTTGTTTGTGTTATTTTTTTACCTCTGAATTCCCAGACTTGAGCATGGAGCTTGCCTTATACAAAATGATTTTTAAAAATCGTTGTAGAATGGAGAGATGGAGAAAGAAATGGGGTCACTTGAGCATGGGAAGCGCCAGGAGGGAGCCCTGGGGTCCATTTGGGGACATCCTGTGACACCCCAGTGACCACCCCCTTCTTTCCCTCCTAGTCACGCTGGACTCCTGGCAGTCCCTGGCCCTCTCATCTGTGGTTGTTGATCCGTCCATCAGGAACTTTGACGTTGCCCACATCAGCACTGCTGCCGTGGGGGACTTCTCTGCTGCCCGAGACCGCTGTCTGTGGGGTAGGTGGAACGTCCACCCTCAGGGTACGGGGTGGGCTGGGAC
The DNA here is from genome assembly GCA_022376925.1 of Tragulus kanchil. Classification (NCBI taxonomy): domain Eukaryota; kingdom Metazoa; phylum Chordata; class Mammalia; order Artiodactyla; family Tragulidae; genus Tragulus; species Tragulus kanchil. The sequence goes on along the minus strand of JAIOJX010000002.1, from coordinate 8,387,606 downwards.
AAAGGTCCTCTCACATGAGTGCTGCTCAAGATTCTGACCTCAGAAGCACATAAGAGATGCTAAGATCACCTGGTGTGCCCGGGCAGAAGGGAGTGCCCTGAGGGGAGACCCGGCTGGCTCTTTGTGGCCCTGTGGACTGTAGCCTCGAGGGCCCTCTGTCCATAGAATTCTCCAGGCAAGAACACAGGAGCGGGTAGTCATTTTCATTTTCAGGAGATCTTCCCCGGGGATCACACCGGGTATCCTGCCTTACAGGCAGATCCTGTACCGTCTGAACCATAACAGCCAGGCAATGATGTTTTCTTGTCCTTACACGTTCTCTCCCACTTTAACGAGAGCTGCTCAGTAGCAATGCCCATGGTTTTATTGATTTTGTTTGTTTGTTTTTTTATTTTTTTGGAGGGGGCGAGTTGGGGAGGGAGGGGGGCGGGTGGGCCACTTCTATTGGCCTTTCATTTGTCTATTTTCATCCATCTTTGTTCTTTGGCCTTGTGGACCTCCCATCGCAGTGGTCTCTGTTGTCACAGAGCACCGGCTCTGGGCGCATGCGCTCCAGAGCTCTGGCTTGGTAATTGGACACATGGGTCCAGCCGCTCTGCGGCACGTGGGATCCTCCCAGGCCAAGGATTGAACCTGCGCCCCTTGCACTGCAAGGCGGTGTCCTTACCCACTGGACCACCAGGGAAGCCCAGTTTTATTGATTTGTTTGTGTTATTTTTTTACCTCTGAATTCCCAGACTTGAGCATGGAGCTTGCCTTATACAAAATGATTTTAAAAATCGTTGTAGAATGGAGAGATGGAGAAAGAAATGGGGTCACTTGAGCATGGGAAGCGCCAGGAGGGAGCCCTGGGGTCCATTTGGGGACATCCTGTGACACCCCAGTGACCACCCCCTTCTTTCCCTCCTAGTCACGCTGGACTCCTGGCAGTCCCTGGCCCTCTCATCTGTGGTTGTTGATCCGTCCATCAGGAACTTTGACGTTGCCCACATCAGCACTGCTGCCGTGGGGGACTTCTCTGCTGCCCGAGACCGCTGTCTGTGGGGTAGGTGGAACGTCCACCCTCAGGGTACGGGGTGGGCTGGGACAAAGGTCCTCTCACATGAGTGCTGCTCAAGATTCTGACCTCAGAAGCACATAAGAGATGCTAAGATCACCTGGTGTGCCCGGGCAGAAGGGAGTGCCCTGAGGGGGAGACCCGGCTGGCTTCACGAATGGGTTTTGGATGCGTGGCTGAGGTGCACGCTCAGGCCCACTCACGCCGGCCTCCTCCTCTGCAGAGTGCTCCCGTCACCAGGCCTGCCTCGTCGCCACGCTGCAGACCCGGCCCGGCGCCGTGCGCTGTGTGCTCTACGCCGACACCCAGAGCTGCACACTCGGCCTGCAGGCCCCGAGCTGCCGGCTTCTGCTCCGGGAAGAGGCCACCCACGTCTACCGGAAGCCGAGTGAGTGCCGGCCTGGGTCTCTGCAGACGTTCCCGAGGGCCTGGGTATGGCTGGGAGGGGCTGTCTGAGCACGTGGTGAGCCGTGGGCAGTGGCTTTTGAGGTTCTTAAGGGGAAGCCAGTCAAAGCCCTCCTAGGCTATGTGGCACTCACACGGGGCGGGCTGAAGGAAGGCGAAGAGCCCTACTTCCGACCTGGACTTCTCTGCCCCGTCTTGACCCATGATTTCCTTTGAGTGATAGAAGTTACTTTGGCCTTGGAGTTCCTGCAAAAAATGATTCAGTAGGCCACTTTTGAGTACTGTTTCAGAGTTTAGAAAGGTGTTTCCCATGCCTAATCTCATTGGATTCTCATGCGATCCTGTGAGGTATCAAGATAAAGGGTTTATCTCCATCTGAGAGGAGACTCTGGTCCAGAGAAGTTCTGTTCCTTCTCTGACTTCACACAGCTAGTGATGACAGACAAGTACACGGAGCCACGTCTCCTGTCTCTAGAGGAATCCTCTCCCAGAGAATCTTGTTGCCTAGCAACCACAGCCCCATCACCAGAGAGGGTAGCTGCTCTAGGCTGGCTTTAGTTTATAAATGTCTGGTAACCTGCTCGCGTGTGTCAGCCCTTGTGCTGGGTGCCGGGGATGCAGGGGTCAGACAGGCAAGGAGAGCAGCACATCACTGCAGCCGTAAGTGAAATAATGCAAGCGGAGGAACAGGAAACACGGGAGCTGCAGCCCTCAGGGACACCCCAGGCTTCACATGGGCTTAATTGACCTCAGAAGCACATAAGAGATGCTAAGATCACCTGGTGTGCCCGGGCAGAAGGGAGTGCCCTGAGGGGGAGACCCGGCTGGCTTCACGAATGGGGGTTGGATGCGTGGCGGAGGTGCACGCCGAGGCCCACTCACGCCGGCCTCCTCCTCTGCAGAGTGCTCCCGTCACCAGGCCTGCCTCGTCGCCACGCTGCAGACCCGGCCCGGCGCCGTGCGCTGTGTGCTCTACGCCGACACCCAGAGCTGCACACTCGGCCTGCAGGCCCCGAGCTGCCGGCTTCTGCTCCGGGAAGAGGCCACCCACGTCTACCGGAAGCCGAGTGAGTGCCGGCCTGGGTCTCTGCAGACGTTCCCGAGGGCCTGGGTATGGCTGGGAGGGGCTGTCTGAGCACGTGGTGAGCCGTGGGCAGTGGCTTTTGAGGTTCTTAAGGGGAAGCCAGTCAAAGCCCTCCTAGGCTATGTGGCACTCACACGGGGCGGGCTGAAGGAAGGCGAAGAGCCCTACTTCCGACCTGGACTTCTCTGCCCCGTCTTGACCCATGATTTCCTTTGAGTGATAGAAGTTACTTTGGCCTTGGAGTTCCTGCAAAAAATGATTCAGTAGGCCACTTTTGAGTACTGTTTCAGAGTTTAGAAAGGTGTTTCCCATGCCTAATCTCATTGGATTCTCATGCGATCCTGTGAGGTATCAAGATAAAGGGTTTATCTCCATCTGAGAGGAGACTCTGGTCCAGAGAAGTTCTGTTCCTTCTCTGACTTCACACAGCTAGTGATGACAGACAAGTACACGGAGCCACGTCTCCTGTCTCTAGAGGAATCCTCTCCCAGAGAATCTTGTTGCCTAGCAACCACAGCCCCATCACCAGAGAGGGTAGCTGCTCTAGGCTGGCTTTAGTTTATAAATGTCTGGTAACCTGCTCGCGTGTGTCAGCCCTTGTGCTGGGTGCCGGGGATGCAGGGGTCAGACAGGCAAGGAGAGCAGCACATCACTGCAGCCGTAAGTGAAATAATGCAAGCGGAGGAACAGGAAACACGGGAGCTGCAGCCCTCAGGGACACCCCCCACCACTGACTAGACCTGCTTATGGGACGAAATGAGTAACTTTTAGAAATGTGGGCTGGGTCTGCCATCTTATCTCCAAGAGCAGATGTCTGCAATCTCTCACCGTAAAGGGCCAGATAATAAATATTTTAGGCTCTGCTGCCACAAACCTCTGTTAGAGCGACTTAACTGGGCTGTTGAAACAGGGAAGTGGCCACAGACAATAATAAATCCACGGGCCCGGTGTGTGCCCATAAAACTTCATTTACAAAAGCAGGTGGCAGCAGTATTTGACCCTGCCTCGTTCTAGAGTATTTATGGTCCTTCAGGCCTGTCTGGATCCAGGGATGGCTTCTCTGCCCACTTTATCGGGAGAGGGTCCGCAGACCTGGGAGCGCTTTAATCCCTATAAATCAAGGTCTCGGGCCCTCACTCTCAAGGTTTGCCTTCGATCAGGGTGTGTATGTCATTTGGTCGAGTTAAATGGTTTCACCCATAATGCAGCTAATTTACACGGTAGTCCTGCTGAGAAGTGCCTTCCCTTTGAGGTTTGAGTTCTGTACAGCAGATTAGACTGCTTCTCTCTGAATTATGTGTGTCTCAAATTCAGCATGAACCGCTCACTTTCCAGCAGAAGACACAGGCCCACGCGTATCTACACAGACATGATTTGCACCTCAAGTACATATAGACCTACAAATAATTGTCTTCATCCAAAGAGTCACAGAGCCTAAATCTGTGGGCATTCTAGAATCTCTACTTCTGCAAAAGATTTCAAAAGGGAGAAATGGACATCAAATGTTTTTCCCATGTTGGATCTCATTTCGCCTGGGATTCATTGGGCAGCCTTTGGAGGGAGGCTTAAATACTAGGGCCCGTGGGAAAGCAGACTTGCATTCCCTCGAAATTCTTTAGCTTTTATATGTTCTGTCTCTGCTCGCAGTTGAGAGGGTGCCACATTCGTGAAATGTGGCTGCTTCCTGCAGAGCAGAAGAGCTGACCTCAGGAGGGTTCGCTGTGGCGGCCACCGTCCTGAGTGCTGGCTGAAGAGCCTGTGCTGTGCAATTGAAACAGGAAATCTTGTGAGAAGGAAGGAGCTGTGGGGAGAGAGCAGCCATGATCTGTGATCGAGGCCAGATTATAAAGTGACACATATTTCTTTCCATCCTGAGTTTCCGTTTTGAGTTCTAACTCACAAGCCAGTTTGTGCAATAAACTTTGCACTCACTCTTTCTTTCCTTTCTCTCTACCTTTTGTTCTTCTTTTTTTTTTTACTTTCACCCTTCCATTCCCTCCTTCCCCCCTTCCCTCCTTCCTTCCTTCTGTCCTCTCCTCCCTCTCCCCATTGATTCATTCATGTGCTGATCTCCTGTCATGCACCAGGCTTGGAACATGACAGGCATCATGTTATTTACTCCTAACATCCTTGTGTTGTGGGGACTGCTACTGTTGCATTTTTGCAGATAGGAGAATTGTGGGTCAGAAGGGTTACAAAGTTTTTCCAAAGTAGCAGGTCCCTAACACAAACACAGATTTCTGCTCGACCCCTCAGACCCTCCACTGCATCCTCCTAACCATGTGGACCCTCCCTGGCTTGGAGGTCATGAATGCACATCGTCCAGGCGGTCGATCTCAGCTCCGGCACCATGGACACCTGGGACCGGATGATGCTTGTGGGCACCTGTCTCCTCTACTGTAGGATGTTTATTAGCATCTCTGGCCTCCACCCTATGAGATACAGGAGCCCAGACCTCTCCCCAACCCTTGTGACAGTGAAAACATCTCCAGGAATTATCTCCTGGGGACATGATTTGCACCTCAAGTACATATAGACCTACAAATAATTGTCTTCATCCAAAGAGTCACAGAGCCTAAATCTGTGGGCATTCTAGAATCTCTACTTCTGCAAAAGATTTCAAAAGGGAGAAATGGACATCAAATGTTTTTCCCATGTTGGATCTCATTTCGCCTGGGATTCATTGGGCAGCCTTTGGAGGGAGGCTTAAATACTAGGGCCCGTGGGAAAGCAGACTTGCATTCCCTCGAAATTCTTTAGCTTTTATATGTTCTGTCTCTGCTCCGCAGTTGAGAGGGTGCCACATTCGTGAAATGTGGCTGCTTCCTGCAGAGCAGAAGAGCTGACCTCAGGAGGTTTCGCTTTGGCGGCCACCGTCCTGAGTGCTGGCTGAAGAGCCTGTGCTGTGCAATTGAAACAGGAAATCTTGTGAGAAGGAAGGAGCTGTGGGGAGAGAGCAGCCATGATCTGTGATCGAGGCCAGATTATAAAGTGACACATATTTCTTTCCATCCTGAGTTTCCGTTTTGAGTTCTAACTCACAAGCCAGTTTGTGCAATAAACTTTGCACTCACTCTTTCTTTCCTTTCTCTCTACCTTTTGTTCTTCTTTTTTTTTTTACTTTCACCCTTCCATTCCCTCCTTCCCCCCTTCCCTCCTTCCTTCCTTCTGTCCTCTCCTCCCTCTCCCCATTGATTCATTCATGTGCTGATCTCCTGTCATGCACCAGGCTTGGAACATGACAGGCATCATGTTATTTACTCCTAACATCCTTGTGTTGTGGGGACTGCTACTGTTGCATTTTTGCAGATAGGAGAATTGTGGGTCAGAAGGGTTACAAAGTTTTTCCAAAGTAGCAGGTCCCTAACACAAACACAGATTTCTGCTCGACCCCTCAGACCCTCCACTGCATCCTCCTAACCATGTGGACCCTCCCTGGCTTGGAGGTCATGAATGCACATCGTCCAGGCGGTCGATCTCAGCTCCGGCACCATGGACACCTGGGACCGGATGATGCTTGTGGGCACCTGTCTCCTCTACTGTAGGATGTTTATTAGCATCTCTGGCCTCCACCCTATGAGATACAGGAGCCCAGACCTCTCCCCAACCCTTGTGACAGTGAAAAACATCTCCAGGAATTATCTCCTGGGGTCAAAACCACTCCAGTTGAGCCACTGCTTGGTACCAATCTCTTGAGGAATGGGTCTGTCTGCCTGCCTCCTCTCCCAGGCTCCTGCTTGTTCATCATAATTTAAACAAACAAACAAACAGAGCTGCAGGCAAAGCTACAAAGCTTTCTCTCTGCAGTGGCCCATAGTGTATGGAGCAAACAAAACACATCTGTCGGAAATAAATGAGAGAGACTTCACACACACACGCACGCACACACACACAGAATCTCTTCCCTTCTCTAGTGTTGGTGTCCTCCCTGCAAGGCCCCAAGGCCTGTGGGAACCTGCCACATGTCTGTCTTCATTCCCTGAAAATGGCACTTGGCACTGAGCCAGGGTGTGTACCACCTCAATGAATGGATGTGAGCGAATACAGTGAGGAGAGAAGGCAGGGATAATTAAGTGATAAATGTCTAGAAATGGGCACTGCTTGGAGGGGCAAAAGGCCCGTGGAGCCCAGGGCAGGTGGCCGGCAGCACCAGGTGTACCTAATGGACCAGGTGGGATCCGGACATGCGCGAAGGAAGGAAGGTGCTGTGGGCCCGGGCCCGGCCCTTGACCCTGTGTGAACTTCTGACCCTGTGGTCAGAGTGGGAGCTCAGAAACATCCAGAGCTGGAGCTTGAGTCCTCCATCACCTCGACGTCCTGACAGCTGCCCACCCTTGGCCCCTAAACCTATATCCTCACCAGTGAAATGCACCAACCGGGTCTGCGGTGCCTCAGCGATAACTGTGAAATCCAAATGTTCCACAAGTCAGAAATAGAGTACTTTTGTAAGTTTGCGGCAAGTTCGTCTGGGGACAAAATCTGACCTGCAGTGACTGAAGAAGTCGTCTCGGGTGTTCCTCCCTCTGAGGAATACATTTCCTCCCAGAAGTAGCCGGCGTGTCTTGATGATGGGGCTCAAGGCCAAGCTTCCCCGGAGGATTGAGCCTTTCGTGGGCTGGGCGCCTCTGTTCTTTGTAAAATCCAAGTAACTGAGAATTATGGTGACATCTGGCCCCAGGGAGCTGTGGGCCTGGGTCATCCCTTTGGGAAGAACTTGAGCCGACACACTGGAGGGTAGGATGGCTCAGCGCCCGAGTTAAAGCGTATTTGGAACACCTGTAAATAAACCATGTATTGCTCTCTCTTTCTCACTCCCCCGACCCCAGACACCCCTCTGCCCGGCTTTGGGACTTCCACCCCTTCAGTGGTCATCGCCACCCATGGTCAGCTGCTGGGCAGGTCGCAGGCCGTCCAGGTGGGCACTTCGTGGAAGCAGGTGGACCAGTTCCTGGGAGTTCCATATGCCGCCCCGCCCCTCGGGGAGAGCCGCTTCCGGGCCCCCGAGCACTTGAACTGGACAGGGTCCTGGGATGCCACCAAGCTACGGTAAGGGTGCAGTGAAGTACATTTTGGGGGTGGCAGAGAGGCCCTCTCCCATTCTGAGCCTTCCAAGTGAGACTTAGTAACAGGGCAGTACATTCACATTTGAGCTGTTCATGGGGCCGGGGCTGTGTTCGCTAAAGACGACGCTAAGTGTTCTAGCGCATAAGCCCCGCTTGTCGTGACTGTACACTGTCTCGGTCCTGCATCCTTTGGTGCTGCAGGAGCTGCTGGGCTCCGCTCCATGTGATGTGGGGCCCAGGCTCATGTGCACTCTTGAGTACAGACCTTCCAAGGCTCCTTCCAGGAACTTCCCTTGACAGCATCCAGGGAAGAGAGGAGGTGTGAGGGTCTGCCGGGGAGGATGCTTTGGGCCACACCCATGCCAAGTCGCGCCCGTCATGGACCCCAGTCATGGCCCCTAAACCTATATCCTCACCAGTGAAATGCACCAACCGGGTCTCGTGCCTCAGCGATAACTGTGAAATCCAAATGTTCCACAAGTCAGAAATAGAGTACTTTTGTAAGTTTGCGGCAAGTTCGTCTGGGGACAAAATCTGACCTGCAGTGACTGAAGAAGTCGTCTCGGGTGTTCCTCCCTCTGAGGAATACATTTCCTCCCAGAAGTAGCCGGCGTGTCTTGATGATGGGGCTCAAGGCCAAGCTTCCCCGGAGGATTGAGCCTTTCGTGGGCTGGGCGCCTCTGTTCTTTGTAAAATCCAAGTAACTGAGAATTATGGTGACATCTGGCCCCAGGGAGCTGTGGGCCTGGGTCATCCCTTTGGGAAGAACTTGAGCCGACACACTGGAGGGTAGGATGGCTCAGCGCCCGAGTTAAAGCGTATTTGGAACACCTGTAAATAAACCATGTATTGCTCTCTCTTTCTCACTCCCCCGACCCCAGACACCCCTCTGCCCGGCTTTGGGACTTCCACCCCTTCAGTGGTCATCGCCACCCATGGTCAGCTGCTGGGCAGGTCGCAGGCCGTCCAGGTGGGCACTTCGTGGAAGCAGGTGGACCAGTTCCTGGGAGTTCCATATGCCGCCCCGCCCCGGGGAGAGCCGCTTCCGGGCCCCCGAGCACTTGAACTGGACAGGGTCCTGGGATGCCACCAAGCTACGGTAAGGGTGCAGTGAAGTACATTTTGGGGGTGGCAGAGAGGCCCTCTCCCATTCTGAGCCTTCCAAGTGAGACTTAGTAACAGGGCAGTACATTCACATTTGAGCTGTTCATGGGGCCGGGGCTGTGTTCGCTAAAGACGACGCTAAGTGTTCTAGCGCATAAGCCCCGCTTGTCGTGACTGTACACTGTCTCGGTCCTGCATCCTTTGGTGCTGCAGGAGCTGCTGGGCTCCGCTCCATGTGATGTGGGGCCCAGGCTCATGTGCACTCTTGAGTACAGACCTTCCAAGGCTCCTTCCAGGAACTTCCCTTGACAGCATCCAGGGAAGAGAGGAGGTGTGAGGGTCTGCCGGGGAGGATGCTTTGGGCCACACCCATGCCAAGTCGCGCCCGTCATGGACCCCAGCATGGCAGTGGCCGAAATGCAGCCTCCCGGCCCCATCTGACCTCAGTGCACTGAGAAATAAGCAGATAAGGAAAAGCACGGGAGCGAATAAAAAATCATTCAAAAGGACTTTTCATTCCTCTAATAGGAGCAGTATTGAAAGGAGATTTCAGAAACAGGAACACTATGAAATATCTTATTTTCCTTCCTCATCAATGGCTTTCAGTTTTGCCCATTGCCTCCCATGCATGTTCCACTGTAGGAAGTTGACAGACCAGATATGATTTTGTCATTTTTCTAATTAAAGCGTGTTGAGAGTCTCTGTGGAGGGAGCCTCCATGCCTGCCTCTCTTGTCCCAGGCCTTTCCCTCCTCACAGGGGCCTGCAGCTCTGTTCTCCCAAGGCGCCCGCGTCCCCCCTGTCCATCGCCACCCACAGCCAGCTTGCTGGGCAGGCCTACAAGCTCAGGACCAGAGAGAGGGATGAGCAGGAGGCTTCAGAGTTCCAGGGGAGGGGCGAGGAAGGCTTAAACCAGGACAGTGGCAGAAGGATGCAGAAAGCCACGAAAACGTCTCCACCACTGGGAAACAAAAGAAACAGACATGCAGCCGTTGGAGCATTTCCTGTGTCAGGATTCGCCCACTTGACAGATGAGGGGGTTGAGGCTTTGGCATGGAGATTCGCTGGAGAGCTTGGGTCACCAGAGTCCAGTGCCAGCGAGACCTGGGCGGTAACCACCATGCCTGTGTCAGGCGTGTCCCAGACATGGCTCAGCTCGCAGGCCAGGTGTCCCATGTGGCACACTTGAACTCTGTAGTGATAGAGAAAGCAGGTCGAGACCCCTCCTCCCAACAGATTTGCACACTGCAGCCTGCCCAGGTCACATGCATCTGACTCAGTCCAGGCACGCTTCTCTCTGGGGCAGAACCTTGTCCAGGGGATGCTTCTCAGACCCGAGGGAGAAAGAGTGATGGTCATCCTGTTCCCAGCATTTACTCACCGATCTCATTAACTATTCCCCGAAGTTGCCTGATTGTCGGTGGGCTCCAGGCTTTCGGAATGGGCCAGTGGGCTCTGCTGCGGCTGTTGGCCGGGCAGGGGGGCTTCGGTGTGTCCCCTTAATTGTTTTCCCTGAAAGTCACGTGGTCCATATGTGTCTGCAGGGCCAGCTGCTGGCAGCCAGGTGTCCGGTCACCCACGTCTCCCCGGGTCAGCGAAGACTGCCTGTACCTCAACGTGTTTGTCCCGCAGAACGTGGTGAGTTCTGTCTGCTGTGAAAGCTACCCTGTTAGAAAGCCCCAGCCCCAGTGCTGCCGGCCTGGTCCTCCCTGAGCTCTCCTGGCTGGTCCTTGAGGCCTGGGCGGCTGAGAGCAAGCCTGGTTCCCCCAGGGCCTCCTCTCACCGCCTGCACGTGAGCATGGTGCGGGGATCCTGGCCCCGTTCTCTAAGAGATATTCATAAAAGGCCAGCGACGGGCGCGATTGCTGTCCGTGCTCTGGAGCTGTGCACAAGGCTGCCGCCTTCGAGGGCGTCTCTTCCAGTGGGAGGAGCAGAAACAAGCAGATCAGCCGGCACGTATTAGACAGCCGTGGCCGTGATAAGATTGTGAAGAGAAAGAGGAGGAGGCGGCGACAGGTGGTCTCGGGAAGGGCTTGAGCAGGGGCGGAGCTGGTGGCTGGGGGCTGGTGACACAGGGCTTCCCGGAGGCCATGGCGCTCGACCACGTCCATCTGCAAATGAGGAAACCAGCTGTGGTCTCAGAGGCCCTTAGAGAGACCACCTTGCAGATATTTCTTTCCCTGTGGTTTCTCATTTGAGGCAGCTCTAGCGGGGCGGTGGGGGAGGTGGGGGAGGTGAGCCTCACCCTGGGTGTCCACTCACTGAGTCTCGTCCAACTCTTTGCAACCCCGTGGACGGCAGCACGCCCAGCTCCCTGGCCTTCCCTGTCTCCCGGAGTGTGCTCAGACTCATGCCCATCGAGTTGGTGATGCCCTCCAACCCTCTCATCCTCTGTCGCCCCCTTCTCCTCCTGCCCTCAGTCTTTCCCAGCATCCAGGTCTTTCCCAGTGAGTGGGCTCTTTGCATCAGGTGGCCAGAGCAGTAGAGTTTCAGCCTCAGTCTATCCAGTGGATACTCAGGGTGGGCTCTGGCCAGGCCCCGTTTTGAACTCTGTGCCCCAGTTTCCTGCTTTGAGAAGTGAGGAGAGAAATAGCAGCTGCTCATGGAGTTCTTGTGAGAATGACATGAAAAAGGCATGGATACTGATTAACCAACAAACAGGTGATGAGAGAGAGACTGGAAGTGGCAGAGAGCAGGGCAGAGGCCGCCCGTCGAGCCTGGAGAAGGCCGTCCCTCGGATGGGGCGGGGGCAGGACAGGCTGCGCAGGCCGGAAGGAGCAGGAGAGGCGGGAGGCCGTCTCTGGAGTCTGCCCGCCGCCCTCCGTGGGCGCCGCACATGTCCTTCCTCCCGCTGCTCCCCCCGCCGCCCGCACCACCGTCAGGGATGAAAAGCCCGAGGCCCCGAGAGGCTGGGTGAGTTGCCTGACGTCACCCAGCTAGTGAGTGATTACTGTCCACCTGGTCCGTTGAGTCCCAGAGGTCACGGCCAGGGCCCATGCGGGTGACCAGGGAGCGCGTGCTTTCGCCAGAACGTAAGAAGTTGGTAACAGTCCTTTACAGCCTGTCTGTGATGTCATCTGTCTTCACACCACCTCGAGGAGGACCCGCTAGATGTGTTTATTTCTACCGTCTCACCCCTCCCATTCTAGAGGTGCAGAAACTGAGGCTAGGAGGGACTTGGTGGCTTACCAAGGATGCCCTTTCTGTCTTGGGCTGCCCCACCGCCCCTCTCTGGTCTGGGGTAGGAGCGCTGGCACACAAGGGCTGTGTGTCAGCTCAGTCTGGCACTTACAGGGCAATGGGGCCTGATCCAGCTCTGCGGAGTGGGCCTCTCACAGCCCCACGCCTCTCCCTCCCTGCAGGCCCCCAGCGCATCCGTGCTGGTGTTCTTCCACAACGCTGCGGAGGGAAGGGGCCGCGGGGACCGGCCAGCAGTGGACGGCTCCTTCCTGGCTGCAGTTGGCAACCTCGTCGTGGTCACGGCCGGCTACCGCGTGGGCATCTTTGGCTTCCTGAGCTCCGGTGAGCTGCTGGCGTGAGTGGGCTCCCTGAGCCCGCGGTGTTCTTTGTGTGCACTGAGTCCTTTCTCCTGGAAGTCCCATCCCTTCCCAGCGCCCCGGCCCTCCTCCAGCCCACTGAGCGGGCAGCGGTGGGACCAACAAGCTCATGAGACGACCCTGCAGCCGTGCTGCGCCTGTAGGCAAGTTGCCATTGCTGAAGCTCATCACGGGTCTGAGGCTGTTCCAAGGGCCTTGCATCTTATCTTGTGAGGCACCTGTGTGTGCCTGTGTGATCAGCAGCCTGGAGGACGAGCCTGTTGTCCCCCAGAGGCCGGCCGTCGAGCCTGGAGAAGGCCGTCCCTCGGATGGGGCGGGCAGGACAGGCTGCAGGCCGGAAGGAGCAGGAGCGGGAGGCCGTCTCTGAGTCTGCCCGCCGCCCTCCGTGGGCGCGCACATGTCCTTCCTCCCGCTGCTCCCCCCGCCGCCCGCACCACCGTCAGGGATGAAAAGCCCGAGGCCCCGAGAGGCTGGGTGAGTTGCCTGACGTCACCCAGCTAGTGAGTGATTACTGTCCACCTGGTCCGTTGAGTCCCAGAGGTCACGGCCAGGGCCCATGCGGGTGACCAGGGAGCGCGTGCTTTCGCCAGAACGTAAGAAGTTGGTAACAGTCCTTTACAGCCTGTCTGTGATGTCATCTGTCTTCACACCACCTCGAGGAGGACCCGCTAGATGTGTTTATTTCTACCGTCTCACCCCTCCCATTCTAGAGGTGCAGAAACTGAGGCTAGGAGGGACTTGGTGGCTTACCAAGGATGCCCTTTCTGTCTTGGGCTGCCCCACCGCCCCTCTCTGGTCTGGGGTAGGAGCGCTGGCACACAAGGGCTGTGTGTCAGCTCAGTCTGGCACTTACAGGGCAATGGGGCCTGATCCAGCTCTGCGGAGTGGGCCTCTCACAGCCCCACGCCTCTCCCTCCCTGCAGGCCCCCAGCGCATCCGTGCTGGTGTTCTTCCACAACGCTGCGGAGGGAAGGGGCCGCGGGGACCGGCCAGCAGTGGACGGCTCCTTCCTGGCTGCAGTTGGCAACCTCGTCGTGGTCACGGCCGGCTACCGCGTGGGCATCTTTGGCTTCCTGAGCTCCGGTGAGCTGCTGGCGTGAGTGGGCTCCCTGAGCCCGCGGTGTTCTTTGTGTGCACTGAGTCCTTTCTCCTGGAAGTCCCATCCCTTCCCAGCGCCCCGGCCCTCCTCCAGCCCACTGAGCGGGCAGCGGTGGGACCAACAAGCTCATGAGACCCTGCAGCCGTGCTGACGCCTGTAGGCAAGTTGCCATTGCTGAAGCTCATCACGGGTCTGAGGCTGTTCCAAGGGCCTTGAACGCATCTTATCTTGTGAGGCACCTGTGTGTGCCTGTGTGATCAGCAGCCTGGAGGACGAGCCTGTTGTCCAGCCAAGGGCCGAGGCAGCTCTACCGCCAGGGTCCGCCTGCCCTAGAGGCGGTGAGGGACGAATCAGAGCGCTGGGGCCCCTGGGGAGCCGTGTGTGGAGTGAGAGCGTCGTAGACAGGCACTTCCAGCATCACTGTGAGCTCCCGGCCGGCCTCTGTAGTCACAGCAGACTCCTTCATCCCTCAGGTTAGCCCTCCGCCTTTCCCACGAGCCCCCTGGGCAGAACTGAGGCTTGGACAGCCCCAGCATCCTCCTCCCTGTCTTCTCCTCTGTCCCCATCTGCTCTCCGCACCTCATCTCCTGGGGGAGAACTGTGGTTTGTCAGGCAGTCCGGGCACAGGGCAGGCACGCCGGTCTGGGAATCTGAAGAACCAAGTGTTGTCCGAGTGACCTTGGACAAAACCCTTCCTTTCTGCAAGTCTCAGTTTTCTCCTCTGTAAAATGGGGGTGATTTGACTATGTAATCGACATTGTAATGTTACCACGAGGCTCAGGTGAGGTGCTCCACGTGAAGGGGCTTCAGAGGTTGTGACAGGCTTTGCACGTCCTCAGAGACAGCACGGAGTATCATCTCTGTTCTCCAGGGATCTCATTTAAGAGCCGGGACGTCTTGTGTGATGAGTACGGCCGGGCCTGGGAGGTCACTTGGCCGGATCCACGGCTCCTCTAGAGCGTGGGGAGTGGAGCAGGCTTCCCAGAGGGCAGAAGGCCGGGAGCGCTGGAGAAGCCTGCGTCCACCACGTGGCTGGAGGCCTTGAGTGTCATAAAGAAGATTCTAGGTCTGCATAACAGACGTGAAACGGGCAGCGCCTGAAGGCGACGTGTGGCCAGGTGCCAGTGAGGGGGTATGGCTGACGGGCCACCTCCAGACTCTCCCCCAGAAGGGCAGGGGCAGCTGCTGGGGCCCTGACCGCTCCCGCCAGGTTTCCTTTCCTCTTGTCGAGCACACGACTGACAGGTCTCTGAAGTTAGGAGCTCCTTTCACTGAAGAGACGGTGAAACTCAGAAGCCAGCCCGTGAGGCCCGTTCGGGTGGCGTTTTCCGCAGACCTGGCTGCCCCCCGGCGCCAAGCGTTTCCAAACAGCAGAGAGAGAATTTCCATATGCTCCCCGTCTGGGAAGGGGCGGAGCTAGGATTTCAAGGGCTGCAGCCTATGGAGGAGTCTATGGGCTTCTGGGAAGGCACCTCCCTTCCGGGGGCAGCCTCGGGGGAGGCAGAGGGAAAACTTCCAGCACACCCAGCCCTTCTCACTCCTGACTTGCAGCACGGCCTGTTCCTTTGCTTAAAAGCAAAGCTGTCAGCAAGAGAGAAGGAGACTTACACTCGCCCAACCTGGATTACGTCATTTCCATTTCCAGGCGTCTCCATGAGGTCAGCACCGTGCGGCCATGTCACAGAGGAAATCACAAGGCTCGGCGAGGTTAAGGGACTTTGTGCCTCACTTCTCAGCGTGTGTGCTCAGTCATGTCCCGCTCTTCTTTGTCCCCAAGGACTGTAGTCGGCCAGGCTCCTCTGTCTATGGGATTTCCCAGACAAGAATCCTGGAGTGGGTTGCCATTTTTCCTCCGGGGGATCTTCCCACCCAGGGATCGAACTCGCATCTCCTGGATTGGAAGGCAGGTTCTTTACTGCCCTCTGATAAAGAATCCGCCTGCAGTGCAAGAGGCCCGGATCCAACCCCTCCACGTCTCGTCTGTCCCAGGCTGCTCGCCTCTCCTGAGATCCAGCGTGCGAAGGCAAACATCGGGGAGCTTGCTGTCTCCTCGCTGGGGCTCCCAAGGGTCCACGCCCCTTTCCTTCCCGGGCAGGGCCTCTTTCCGCCAGGGCTCTGCTGCGCCCTGTCCAGGCCCCGCCTCTGGGCCGCAGCCGCCCGGCAGCTCCCGAGTCAGGCCCAGCGGCCGTTTCACATACTTCATTTTGTGTGATAAACGCACACGGCATCTGCTGTTGTCGCTCAGAGTGAGGATAATCCCCCGAGAGCTCCAGACTCCAGAGGCACATTAAGGAAGGGTTAGGAGAGAGATGAAAACAGAGGTGGGTGCCAGCCCTGCGGCCGACTAGACAAACTTGTGTTCCCCGCGAAAAAAAGCCCAAGCCCAACAGGACTTAAAAAGAGCGCGGTTCCTGATGAAATGCAGATGGAGAAGAAGTGAAGGGGTTTCCAGCCGGCATCCTGCAGGCAGGACAGACCCTAGTGCCTGGGGCACAGTGATTCCCCTTCTCTCTCTGAAAAGCAATGCAGTGAGGGGACCCGGGGCCAGGGCAGGGTGAGAGGAAGGGGCAGGCTGCAGCCCGCAGGCCCTCTGCAGCGGGTGGGAGCTGAGAACGTGTGCTTTGGTCTGGGTGAAAGTGAAGCTTGCTCAGTTGTGTCCAATTCTTCGCAGCCCTGTGGACTGTAGCCGGCCAGGGTCCCCTGTGCATGGGATTCTCCAAGTGAGGGTCCTGGAGTGGGTTGCTACACCCTCCTCGAGGGGATCTTCCCAACCCAGGGATGGAACCCAAGTCTCCCACTTTGCAGGCAGATTCTTTACTGTCTGACCCACCAGGGAAGGCCTTGGCCTGGGAGCCAGACTAAAGGCCAGGCCCTGCAATGTGCCCATCACCCTGTGACCCCGGGGCCCTCGGGGCATCCCCTCCAAGGGCGCCTGCTCCCCTCCCTGACTGGAGAGCAGGCCAGAGTCGTACCCCAACCCAGGTGCCATTTCTGCTCCTGAAGATAAGGTAGACCCCACAGAGGGCAGCTGTGAGCTCATAGCTGGATCTAAACGTGTTCTATTTTATTTAAGAAAAACCAGGCAACTATTCTAGAGCGCTTTGTACCTGGCACTCCATCATTCTGTTCCTTTTCAGAAATTAATGAATTCAGTGATCATAACAGCTTAGTGAGGTTGGTACTATTATTATCCCATTTTACACCTGGAGAAAGTCAGGTCACATTGAGTAACCCACCCAGGGCCCCTCAGAGCTAGTGGAGGACAGAGCGAGACCAGCGTCCGACCGGCCTGGCCCCATCGCCCGGCTGCAAAGCACATGCACCACGATGCCTTTCATTGATGCCGTCAGCAAGAACTCGGGCAGAACCTGCTGTGTGTCCTGCTAAGGAGCTTTAGAAAGATAGCTACAGAAATCAGATGAGCAAGCAAGAGCCAAGTAGACCGGAGGGAATGTTTGCTGATGTGTTCTGACCAGAGAGGTGGGGGACAGAGCTGGAGGGGCGGGTCAGGGTGGGGTGAGGCAAAGAGAGAGCAGCAGCATCGCATTTGTCCAGAATTCATCCGCTCATATCCTGGACTCCCTCCTGACCGCTGTCCGTGCCTGGCCAGCAGAGAGCAGCCCTGTCCAGGTTCATGCCCCCAGCAGCACTGCAGGCTGCATGTCTGTGGCCAGGTTCAGCCAGGTGAGACCGGAGAATAGCTCTGGAGATGAGGAGGATGGAGGCTACCTCTGCAGCGGGGGGGTAGAACGTGTGCTTTGGTCTGGGTGAAAGTGAAGCTTGCTCAGTTGTGTCCAATTCTTCGCAGCCCTGTGGACTGTAGCCGGCCAGGGTCCCCTGTGCATGGGATTCTCCAAGTGAGGGTCCTGGAGTGGGTTGCTACACCCTCCTCGAGGGGATCTTCCCAACCCAGGGATGGAACCCAAGTCTCCCACTTTGCAGGCAGATTCTTTACTGTCTGACCCACCAGGGAAGGCCTTGGCCTGGGAGCCAGACTAAAGGCCAGGCCCTGCAATGTGCCCATCACCCTGTGACCCCGGGGCCCTCGGGGCATCCCCTCCAAGGGCGCCTGCTCCCCTCCCTGACTGGAGAGCAGGCCAGAGTCGTACCCCAACCCAGGTGCCATTTCTGCTCCTGAAGATAAGGTAGACCCCACAGAGGGCAGCTGTGAGCTCATAGCTGGATCTAAACGTGTTCTATTTTATTTAAGAAAAACCAGGCAACTATTCTAGAGCGCTTTGTACCTGGCACTCCATCATTCTGTTCCTTTTCAGAAATTAATGAATTCAGTGATCATAACAGCTTAGTGAGGTTGGTACTATTATTATCCCATTTTACACCTGGAGAAAGTCAGGTCACATTGAGTAACCCACCCAGGGCCCCTCAGAGCTAGTGGAGGACAGAGCGAGACCAGCGTCCGACCGGCCTGGCCCCATCGCCCGGCTGCAAAGCACATGCACCACGATGCCTTTCATTGATGCCGTCAGCAAGAACTCGGGCAGAACCTGCTGTGTGTCCTGCTAAGGAGCTTTAGAAAGATAGCTACAGAAATCAGATGAGCAAGCAAGAGCCAAGTAGACCGGAGGGAATGTTTGCTGATGTGTTCTGACCAGAGAGGTGGGGGACAGAGCTGGAGGGGCGGGTCAGGGTGGGGTGAGGCAAAGAGAGAGCAGCAGCATCGCATTTGTCCAGAATTCATCCGCTCATATCCTGGACTCCCTCCTGACCGCTGTCCGTGCCTGGCCAGCAGAGAGCAGCCCTGTCCAGGTTCATGCCCCCAGCAGCACTGCAGGCTGCATGTCTGTGGCCAGGTTCAGCCAGGTGAGACCGGAGAATAGCTCTGGAGATGAGGAGGATGGAGCTCATCAAGACCAGACTGCAGGGTGATGAACTCAGGCGATGAGCAGATCCCGATGGCTGGAGTAGGGCCGGTGTTGGAAAAGGAAGGGAAGCAGGCAGCTCGGATGGGCTGAAGTTAATCTCAGAGGAGATGAAAAGTCAGGAATACGTTAGCCTTGATATAGCGGGATTGAAGGCGTTACGAAGGCTTCTGAGCAGAGAAAGTTCCATAAAGCGAGGACCTAAAATTTTTAATGAAAATAACAGAATGCCTTTCACACCATAAAATTTTTTTTGACAAATGTTTGTTGAATTGGATTGAATGTTAGAACAAAAAGTACTGAATGTGTATTAGATTTAAGTGCCAATTCTATCTCCGATTTGCTTCTAGGGATGTCCCGGTTGCCCAGTGGTTAGGACTTTGCCTTTCAGAGCAGGGGGTGTGGGTTCGATCCCTGGTCGGGGAGTTAAGATTCCATATGTCTTGCGGCCAAAACGCCAAACCATAAAACACCAATATTGTAACAAAGTCAATAAAGTCTTTAAAAATGGTCGACCTCAAAAAAGAAATCTTAAAAAGCCTAAACAAACTCTTTCCCTCTTAAGTCTCAGGTTCCACGAGGAAGCAAAAGGGTTGAACTAGACCATCTCAGAGCAGCTGGTGGGCTGCTCTGTGTGTGCCCTGGAGGCTGTCGCCCCTGAGGGCTGGGAGCTTGTCTGTCTCACTCTGCACTACCCAGCACAGAACTCGGGCAGAACCTGCTGTGTGTCCTGCTAAGGAGCTTTAGAAAGATAGCTACAGAAATCAGATGAGCAAGCAAGAGCCAAGTAGACCGGAGGGAATGTTTGCTGATGTGTTCTGACCAGAGAGGTGGGGGACAGAGCTGGAGGGGCGGGTCAGGGTGGGGTGAGGCAAAGAGAGAGCAGCAGCATCGCATTTGTCCAGAATTCATCCGCTCATATCCTGGACTCCCTCCTGACCGCTGTCCGTGCCTGGCCAGCAGAGAGCAGCCCTGTCCAGGTTCATGCCCCCAGCAGCACTGCAGGCTGCATGTCTGTGGCCAGGTTCAGCCAGGTGAGACCGGAGAATAGCTCTGGAGATGAGGAGGATGGAGCTCATCAAGACCAGACTGCAGGGTGATGAACTCAGGCGATGAGCAGATCCCGATGGCTGGAGTAGGGCCGGTGTTGGAAAAGGAAGGGAAGCAGGCAGCTCGGATGGGCTGAAGTTAATCTCAGAGGAGATGAAAAGTCAGGAATACGTTAGCCTTGATATAGCGGGATTGAAGGCGTTACGAAGGCTTCTGAGCAGAGAAAGTTCCATAAAGCGAGGACCTAAAATTTTTAATGAAAATAACAGAATGCCTTTCACACCATAAAATTTTTTTTGACAAATGTTTGTTGAATTGGATTGAATGTTAGAACAAAAAGTACTGAATGTGTATTAGATTTAAGTGCCAATTCTATCTCCGATTTGCTTCTAGGGATGTCCCGGTTGCCCAGTGGTTAGGACTTTGCCTTTCAGAGCAGGGGGTGTGGGTTCGATCCCTGGTCGGGGAGTTAAGATTCCATATGTCTTGCGGCCAAAACGCCAAACCATAAAACACCAATATTGTAACAAAGTCAATAAAGTCTTTAAAAATGGTCGACCTCAAAAAAGAAATCTTAAAAAGCCTAAACAAACTCTTTCCCTCTTAAGTCTCAGGTTCCACGAGGAAGCAAAAGGGTTGAACTAGACCATCTCAGAGCAGCTGGTGGGCTGCTCTGTGTGTGCCCTGGAGGCTGTCGCCCCTGAGGGCTGGGAGCTTGTCTGTCTCACTCTCTGCACTACCCATCACTATGCCTGGCACGAGCTGAAGCCCAGGAGACTTGCTTCCTGAATGCACCGGGGTCTGTTGATTGCGGAATGCCAGCGCGTTGGTGGGAAGCTGGTGCCCGGGGCGTGAGAGGCAGGGGCAGTGCCCCGCCCCCACACTGTCCCTGGAAAGGCAGGTCACGGGTGCCACTGCCCAGACTGGGCCTCGCTCAGCTGGTGCCCAGCCTTCCTGCCCTCCCTGAGACCTTAGAACCAAGCGGAATGTGTCTGTAGTCCAGAAAAGCCTGCAGGGAGAGGGGTGCCAATGGCTTCACAAAACCCAGAGCGTGAAATGCCTTTGAAGAAATTCCGAGCGTCTCCCCAGCTGGAGGAGTGATTCATACCATTGTTTCCACTGAGCTGCTGTCCTCGTCAGCTTCCCGAGCACCAGGCTGGGCAATGGGGAGGCAAGGCCTTGCTGGTTTTTCTATCTGGAGATAGGGCTCTGGTTGATAGTGTCTCGCTTGACACTGCGTGTTCATCGTAAGTGTAGTCATCTCCTTCATTTAACTTTTCATCAGGACTCTGCTGCTGGTTTTAGTGGAGGGCAGAGTCCAGCACGGAAAGCAGCAGTGGCCAGTACTCTGAAGGGGACCCTCCCTTCCCCCGAGGCTGCCTATGAGCTGATGGAGCAGCTAGACTCAGAAGAGGACTGGGCCAGAGGGGAACATTAGGCAAAGTCGAGGGCAGAGGGAAGGCTCTGGGTGGAGGATGTCGCGTGTGCCGAGCCAGGCTTGGGGGAGGGGAGCCAGGCTTGGGGGAGGGCCGCTGCGTGTGAGCGTCTGACAGGGAGCCTGGGTGGCCGTGACCCAGGACAGGAGGAGGCCAGGGGAGATGTGCCCCGAGAGAGGGATGACCCGGTCCTGGGGGCTTTGAGTGCGTGAGAAGAAGTGAAATGGTGCCCTCAGGACAATGAGACAAGACGGGAGACTCCACATAGGATGGCAGGCTGTGTGTGTATGCGTACATTGGTGTGTATGTGTGTATCTTAGACAGAGAGAATCAAACGATCTGGAGGGAGAAGTCACAGGAGGGAGGAGCGTGGGGATGCAGGAGGCCGGTGAAAAGCCTTGGGAGAGACAGGGTAGAGGTCAGCGGAGGGAGAGCCCACGGCAGCCTGAGGGGTAGGGGAGGGATAAAGCTGAACAGGAGCCGGGAAGACCCTAAGGCCCTGCAGGGGCAGAGCGGAGCAGGGGGTGGGGCCGCATTTGAAAGAGAAGGTGAGAACCTCGGGGCAGGATGCTGGTGGGGCACTCGGGAGACTTAGAGTTGATTCCCTTTGGTCCCGAGTGCAATCGAGGGGCCTGTGAGGCAGCCTCCTGGAGGCATGTGAGGACCCGGGCCTGCAGCGTGCTCTGGGCGGCGACCTGATCCTGACCGTCAGCCTCACCGAGGCGGTGGCTGAAGAAGAAGAAGGGCGTGAGCCTGGGCTCGGACCAGACTGGCCTGGTGTTCCAGGGTCCTAGGAGGTGTAGACGATGAAGAGTACCCACTGAGCTCAGAGGATGGCCGTGGAGCCCGGGCATAGAGGGTCTCAGCTTCCAAGGAGAAGAATATTTTAGCTGCATGTATTTTTTGTGTGTCTGAATCATTCCATGAAACAAAAAGTGTTGAGCTTCAGTAAATATTGCCAACTTCCTTGGTGGTCCAGTGGTTAAACCTTTACCTTCCAATGCAAAGGGGTGCAGGTTCAATCCCTGGTTGGGGAGCTAAGATCCCATATGTCTTTCAGTCAAGAAATCAAAATATAAAACAGAAGCAGTGTTGTAACAAATTCAATAAAGACTTTAAAAATAGTCCACATCAAAAAGATCTGAAAAATAAAGAAAGAAACGTATATTGAATCCTATGGGGGAGAAAAAGAGATCAACTTCACTAAGTGCTGCAGCAGGTCATGGAAAATGGCGGGAAAGGGTGGGACTGATAGCTTCAGCCTGACCTGGCCTTCGTCAGGGGGAGGAGACATGGGAGGTCGAGGGCCGTCGGGGAGGATTTGGGGCTTTGAGTGCGTGAGAAGAATAAGGTGCCCTCAGGACAATGAGACAAGACGGAGACTCCACATAGGATGGCAGGCTGTGTGTATGCGCATTGGTGTGTATGTGTGTATCTTAGACAGAGAGAATCAAACGATCTGGAGGAGAAGTCACAGGAGGGAGGAGCGTGGGGATGCAGGAGGCCGGTGAAAAGCCTTGGGAGAGACAGGGTAGAGGTCAGCGGAGGGAGAGCCCACGGCAGCCTGAGGGGTAGGGGAGGGATAAAGCTGAACAGGAGCCGGGAAGACCCTAAGGCCCTGCAGGGGCAGAGCGGAGCAGGGGGTGGGGCCGCATTTGAAAGAGAAGGTGAGAACCTCGGGGCAGGATGCTGGTGGGGCACTCGGGAGACTTAGAGTTGATTCCCTTTGGTCCCGAGTGCAATCGAGGGGCCTGTGAGGCAGCCTCCTGGAGGCATGTGAGGACCCGGGCCTGCAGCGTGCTCTGGGCGGCGACCTGATCCTGACCGTCAGCCTCACCGAGGCGGTGGCTGAAGAAGAAGAAGGGCGTGAGCCTGGGCTCGGACCAGACTGGCCTGGTGTTCCAGGGTCCTAGGAGGTGTAGACGATGAAGAGTACCCACTGAGCTCAGAGGATGGCCGTGGAGCCCGGGCATAGAGGGTCTCAGCTTCCAAGGAGAAGAATATTTTAGCTGCATGTATTTTTTGTGTGTCTGAATCATTCCATGAAACAAAAAGTGTTGAGCTTCAGTAAATATTGCCAACTTCCTTGGTGGTCCAGTGGTTAAACCTTTACCTTCCAATGCAAAGGGGTGCAGGTTCAATCCCTGGTTGGGGAGCTAAGATCCCATATGTCTTTCAGTCAAGAAATCAAAATATAAAACAGAAGCAGTGTTGTAACAAATTCAATAAAGACTTTAAAAATAGTCCACATCAAAAAGATCTGAAAAATAAAGAAAGAAACGTATATTGAATCCTATGGGGGAGAAAAAGAGATCAACTTCACTAAGTGCTGCAGCAGGTCATGGAAAATGGCGGGAAAGGGTGGGACTGATAGCTTCAGCCTGACCTGGCCTTCGTCAGGGGGAGGAGACATGGGAGGTCGAGGGCCGTCGGGGAGGATTTGGGGCAGGAAGTTCAGCTCTTTTTCCCTGGATATGCCAAGACCGGGGTCTGAACAAGCACTGCCTCCCATCTGAGCAGACGCCCTCTCTAGGCTGGGGAAGCCTTAGTCCCCAGTGATGAAGGGATGTGTCCCCGGTGTCCTTGCTAGAAAGGGAGGTTCTGGGCTGGATGGGTTGGATTCCAGAGCCAAGGCTCCTCCACTGCCTCACAGTCTTGAGAAACCACAGTCCTGACCTGTGTGGACAGGAGCCCAGGTGCCCTCCAGGCACCCTGTACCTGCCCTGGACAGTGTGAGGATGGTTACACCCAGCTTGCGGGATCATAATGTGTTAAAGACGTTCCTCTTTCTGAAGGGTCCAGTGAGCTGAGCGGCAACTGGGGACTGCTGGACCAGGTGGCAGCTCTGACCTGGGTGCAGACCCACATCCGAGTGTTTGGCGGGGACCCTCGGCGTGTGACGCTGGCAGCAGACCGTGGTGGAGCCGACGTGGCCAGCCTCCACCTTCTAGCCACCAGGACCGCCAACGCCAGACTCTTCCGGCGAGCTGTGCTGATGGTGAGCCACCTGCTCTGCCTTCAGTCTTGCTGGAGGGGGCCCTTCCCTTGCCTCGGTTGGCTTCAATTGCTTGGATTTCCTTTACCCTTTGTTCTGAGTGGTGTCCTGACCATGGCCATCTGTGCACACGCGAGCCTGAATGCCCGAGGCCATTCATAGCTAAAGTACTAATTGTCTCAAAAGGGTAGTGTCTCTATTTCCGGGTTCCTCATGGGGGTTTAATGGCTATTAAAGGGGTGGTGGGCAGTTGGATCACAGTAGCAGAGCAACAAAGATTTGCCCAGCTTTGTTGTTGATGGAGGAATGAAGACAAAGAATAGAACTCAAAGTATTCCACTGGATGGTTGGAAGTACCTGCGAGGTAAGAATGATGATGATGTTGATGGTGATGATGATGATGATGATGATGATGGCATGATAATGATCATGATGGAATAATTATGACAGAGGAAATCACCTGTTGACCACAGCATAAATTCCCATGGCTGTTCTGTCATTGATTAGGTTCTAGTTTTATTCAATGTCCAACTCGTGCTAGAGCCTATGCTCATTGCTGGAAATGCCTAGTTCTCAGGAAGCCTGTAACTTAGTGAATGGAGAGGGGGCAGACACTTAGAGCAAATATATAAAAGAGTATCTTAGGGCAGCTCAGAGAGAAGCCCCCAACTGAGCTCAGGGAAGAGAGAGTGTCCTGGAATGCCTCCCTGCAGAGGGGCTGTGCAAGCTGATGCTGCAGGCTGTGGGGCGCACAGCCGGAGTCCTGGCCCCAAGGGAATGCCTGGCTCCCCCCTGGGATCTACCCATCATGCACTGCGGCTGGAGGGCAGGGCCTGCGTGGTCAGTGGGATGAAGGCTGGGAGGCAGGGAGCAATCAGATCGCACTGAAAACCTTGGCCTTTACCTGGAGCGCACAGGAGCCGCTGAAGGCTTTTGTTTGTGTGCTGGTTTGGTTTCCCATCTTAACCATTGCTAAATGTACAATTCGCTGGCATTAAGGACATTCACACTGTTGTGCAGCCATCAGCACTGACTGTTGTCAGCACTTTCTCATCATTCCAGAGGCTCTGCACCTGCTAAACACTGTCTCTCCACCCTTCTTTCCTCCCAGTTCCTGCTAACCTCTATTCTATTCTGCCCCTGAGTTCGCCTACTCTAATATGAATTTATCTTAGCGGAATCCTATGAGATCTGTCCTCTGATAACTGGCTTATTTCACTGAGCATAACTACCTCAAGGTTCATTCATGTGGTAACAGGCTTTCATTCATTTTAAAGACTGAGTGATATTGCTTATTTCAGTGTCTCTATTTCCGGGTTCCTCATGGGGGTTTAATGGCTATTAAAGGGGTGGTGGGCAGTTGGATCACAGTAGCAGAGCAACAAAGATTTGCCCAGCTTTGTTGTTGATGGAGGAATGAAGACAAAGAATAGAACTCAAAGTATTCCACTGGATGGTTGGAAGTACCTGCGAGGTAAGAATGATGATGATGTTGATGGTGATGATGATGATGATGATGATGATGGCATGATAATGATCATGATGGAATAATTATGACAGAGGAAATCACCTGTTGACCACAGCATAAATTCCCATGGCTGTTCTGTCATTGATTAGGTTCTAGTTTTATTCAATGTCCAACTCGTGCTAGAGCCTATGCTCATTGCTGGAAATGCCTAGTTCTCAGGAAGCCTGTAACTTAGTGAATGGAGAGGGGGCAGACACTTAGAGCAAATATATAAAAGAGTATCTTAGGGCAGCTCAGAGAGAAGCCCCCAACTGAGCTCAGGGAAGAGAGAGTGTCCTGGAATGCCTCCCTGCAGAGGGGCTGTGCAAGCTGATGCTGCAGGCTGTGGGGCGCACAGCCGGAGTCCTGGCCCCAAGGGAATGCCTGGCTCCCCCCTGGGATCTACCCATCATGCACTGCGGCTGGAGGGCAGGGCCTGCGTGGTCAGTGGGATGAAGGCTGGGAGGCAGGGAGCAATCAGATCGCACTGAAAACCTTGGCCTTTACCTGGAGCGCACAGGAGCCGCTGAAGGCTTTTGTTTGTGTGCTGGTTTGGTTTCCCATCTTAACCATTGCTAAATGTACAATTCGCTGGCATTAAGGACATTCACACTGTTGTGCAGCCATCAGCACTGACTGTTGTCAGCACTTTCTCATCATTCCAGAGGCTCTGCACCTGCTAAACACTGTCTCTCCACCCTTCTTTCCTCCCAGTTCCTGCTAACCTCTATTCTATTCTGCCCCTGAGTTCGCCTACTCTAATATGAATTTATCTTAGCGGAATCCTATGAGATCTGTCCTCTGATAACTGGCTTATTTCACTGAGCATAACTACCTCAAGGTTCATTCATGTGGTAACAGGCTTTCATTCATTTTAAAGACTGAGTGATATTGCATTGTGTGCACACATTTCATTTTGTTGATCTGTTCATGTGTTGATTGACATTTGGGCTGCTTCTCTCTTTTGGCTACTGGAAATTGTGCAGCTATGAACACTCTCTGGTCATCAGAGGGTCTTAGGCATGTGGCGGTAAACTTGCTTAGACTCCCCTTCAGGCAGGCTGCTCCTCGAGCTCGGTGGAGGATATGTGGAAGGGGGCAGGGCTGGAGGAGAAAAAAGCACTGAGGAGACTGGTGAGCAACACAGTGGAAAGGGAGCGAGACCCACGGGGCCAGCGCCGTGGACCAGCTGGCAAATCTAAGACCATCGACCCACATCTAGCTCTGTGCAGCCTTCCTGTGACCACAGGGAGGGCAGAGAACTGTCAGTGTCAGGGGCGCAGTTGAAGCCAGATCAGCATCATCACCTCCCCGAAAGGGAGCAGTGCCTCCTGCCTGGTTTATCTCTGTCCTTCCCGGTGGTGCAGACAGCAGAGAGTCTGCCTGCAGTGCAGGAGACGCAGGTTTGAACCCTGGGTCGGGAGGATCCCCTGGCGAAGGGCGTGGCAACCCACTGCAGTAGTCTTATCTGGAGAATCCCATGGACAGAGGAGCTTGGTGGGCTACAGTCGATGGGGTTGCAAAGAGTCGGACACAACTAAGAGAGTAACACACTCACACTTCGAGCCACGGGATCTTTCCGGTATTCACTGGAAAACCCATGCTCTGTTCTGCCCCTTACAGGCAGTTTCTTCTGCCTGGACTGCTTTTCTCCCATCTTCCTCTTTCCTGTTCTACTCATCTCTGAGGGAGTCCTTCCAGACCTTCCAGCCTTGAGCTGGACCCCCTTCCTATGGCCAAGGCCATCTGTGCATCCCACACAGCCTCTCTCCCGCTTCCCTGCCGGTACAGAATTACTCTTCTTGTCATGTGTGTCTGTCTCCCAAGACCGTTAACTCCGGGACAGCAGGGATCAGCAGTGCCTGGCCCTCCACAGGGCCCCGGGGCGCCCGACACTGCTGCGTTATGGTTACAGTCGATGCTCTGTGATTAACACACAGGCGGTGAAGGAGCTCAGGGGCCTGGGTAGGGAGGTGGCGGTATGAGTCCCGGGACCCGCAGGTCAGTCCACTTCCCTCCTTCCCACCTCGTTCTTGGCTTTCTTGTCCTGTTGTTTGGGTTGGCTTCAATCAGTCCTTCCATACGGGGCCCATCTGAGTGGCAGGAGACCTGAGCACAAGCATCTTTCAAATTTCTAGTATCAAAAGCAGACCTTCCTGACTTTGAGTTAATCCCAAAGGGATTACCCCTCAGGGGCCACTCAGAAACCAGGCACCCAGGGGGACCCGGAGGACACCAGAAATACCTTCCAGCAGGCCCAGCAGGCAGAATTTTCCTTTTGAAAGTTCTGGAGGGTTTAGATGTTTGCGGAATTTCAAGAACTCATCTGTTTTAACAAATGGTAGTGTATTTAAAAATAAACCCTCCTTCTGTTTTAGTCGTTTAGAGACAGCTTTTACAACTTTTCCCCACAGTCGCTGGGATGCATGTGAAATTATTTGGAACTGAGAGAACAAAAATACTTCAATATATTAACAGTTCTTCAACAGGCTCTCTCCCCACAGATGTTTGGGGGGATGAATGTGAGGTGGTGATATATTCTTGGATAAAATCTGCAGTCTTTCTGCAAATCTTGGGACCAGAACTGTTGAAATTTGAACGAGACCAACTCCTGTGATAATTAATAACTTAAATGTATTTGTTTTGCGTGTATGAGGCCATAAGTCCCTTTCAGTACATGATCTCATAGGTTCCTGACATTGACTCTCAAGGAACGTTTATTTTATTTCTAATCGAGACATAAGAAAGCCAAGGCTCAGAGAGGTTTAGTGACCTGCTAAAGAACACCCAGTAAAAAGGAGCCGCATTAGGGGCTGGAGTCTTAAGCAGAATCCTGTGTTCTTGCCACACTATGAGGCTGCCTCCCCAGGAGCCTGGCTCTCCTTCGGGGTCTCCGTGTGTCAGAAAAAGAGCCTAGGGTCAGACAAGCTGGCGTTAAGATGCTGGCCTTGGATGAAAACTTTTACTCTGCCTTCTTCATGGATAAAATAGGTATGATTAGTTCTGTCTCCCAAGTACTCTCGGAGTAGAGTGTCCTCACCCTGTGGGAACTTAAGAGCCCTGGGTTCCCCATTCCCCGTGCCAAGTGAAGGCCATTCCAGACGGAAGAAGATCAGGGGTGTTTCACCTGCCCTGGGGGCCAGGTTGAAGAAGGAAAGGGACCGTGGCTCTAGCCTGACTTCTCTGGCCTTGACCCCTTGGTCAGGTTTAAGAGAAGGCAGAAGAGGTCATGTCCTTCCCGCTGTGATTTACAAGACCCAGAAGAAATTTCCATGGCTTTCCTACAACATTGCCCCAGTTCTGCATTCCTCAGCGTGAACTCCAGGCCTCAGGAATTGGCCTCAAACTACATTTTCCTCCCTCCTTTCCCACACAAGCCCCACAGTCCAGGCTCACCAGCTCTGCCACCGTTCCTAGAAAATGCCGCGCCTTCCTCTAGATCTTTTCCACGCCGGTCTGTGGTCAGCGTGTCCTGTTTTCTACCCAGAAACTCACTCCATCCTCAGAGCTCAGATGAATGGGGCCTCTAAGGTTCTCTCTCTAAAACGGAAAGAATCTCACTGGGGTGAGGAGACTTCTACTTAGCAACTTTTAGGAATTCTGATGTGTTTTACATGCTCGTTGTGTTTTTTAGCGGAGCTGTTTGCGTTTCTCCTGTGACTGGTGCTTGGCGGGGTGTGTAATTCAGCCTCTTAGTGTGGCTCAGCTCCTGGTTCCAAGAGGGCACCTAAGACCAGGCTGAGTCCAGTAAACCATCTGGGGACACTGGGATGGGGGGAGATGTCAGAAGGATCCACAACACTGTTTTCTTCCATTTCCACACGTACCTCTTAGTATAAACACGTACCCTGCTGCTTCTCTTGATCAAACTTGGCCCAGCTATTCATGGACTTTGATGCTTCTGTATATATTCCAGAATAAGTTTACTGATTCTAAAAAATATTCCAGATAGGACCTGGATTGTAGTTTCATGTCCTTTTTCAAATCGTTTCCCCAAATTGGCTGTGTTTTTAGGATGTCTTTTCTTACCTCCATGGACCCATTTAACCCCACCCCCAGAACCCCAGTATTTTTGTCTCCTTGTATCTTTTCATCGAGTTCCGAACATTTCTCCTTAAAGGCTTTGCCAACTTGTTGTGAGACAAGACCCTGCCTCAGTGGTTGCCTGTCTTCTGTCTTGCTCTCCATTTGGTAAACAGGGGTGTAGGGACGTGAGTTGGTTCTGCACTTGCTGAGCTTTCTTATCGTCTCTATTACTTAATCTCTGGTTCCATCGGATTTTTATGAAGTTATCTCACTATCTGCAAGTCAGGTTTATTTCTAAAACCTTGTTTTCTTATGGCTGCACCTTAAGGAGAAGCTGAGATTCTAAGCCGTATGGGTTCTTCTTGTGTTCCCTGCTCTCCTCTCTCTCCAGCTGCAAGTTTATTTAAAAATTCAAAACCCACAGAGCTTCTGAGTGAACCACTCACTCACCTCACCTAGGAACCTCACCCCACATTCCAAGAATTACTTTTCTTTTCTTTTTTTGATGTGGAGCATTTTTAAAGTCTGTACTGAATTTGTTACAAAATTTGCTTCTGATTTATGTTTTGGTTTTTGGCCACGAGGCCATATGGCATCTGAGCTCGCCAATGAGGGATTGAATCCTACCCACTCTGCACTGGAGGGCAAAGTCTTCACCACTGGACCACCGGGGAAGTTCCCAGGAATTAAATATTTATTAGGCTTATTTTAATCAAGAATAAATACATGATTTAGCAAAGTGTAATGCTCCCCACTCTGAAACCCCTCCGCATCCTCCCCAAACGGCCCAACCACACTGGTCACAACGGAAAACAACACAGAGGACGAGGCGCACACGGCTGCAGTCAACGAGGTTGCAAGCTGCCGTCCCTGGAGTTACACTCATTGCCCACGCGGTGGCCAGCCCCTCGGAAACAGCGTTGGGGAGCGTTGAAGAAGCCACAGACGTCCTCTTGGATAAGCACGCCGGAATCCGATAATACGGAAGACGGTGCAAATGCGTGTGCCCACACCAGCTGCACGGTGCTCTCCCGATGGGGTGCCTGTGCTGAGCAGACTTCTCCCATGGGCGGCATGCCCGCCCCCGGCTTCCCTTTGCAGTGGGGTGGGCGTGGGGAAACGGGTCCTGGAAGCATCTGCAGCCCCTCAGAACAGAGTCCGGAGAGAAAGGCTTCTCCTTCTCCAGAGCCTTGCTGTGCCTCCTCTCTCATCTTTTACAATTCTGTTTGACAGAATTAAGCCACTCTGATTCCCTCTTTTCTGGAACATGGCTGCCAACTTGTTGTGAGACAAGACCCTGCCTCAGTGGTTGCCTGTCTTCTGTCTTGCTCTCCATTTGGTAAACAGGGGTGTAGGGACGTGAGTTGGTTCTGCACTTGCTGAGCTTTCTTATCGTCTCTATTACTTAATCTCTGGTTCCATCGGATTTTTATGAAGTTATCTCACTATCTGCAAGTCAGGTTTATTTCTAAAACCTTGTTTTCTTATGGCTGCACCTTAAGGAGAAGCTGAGATTCTAAGCCGTATGGGTTCTTCTTGTGTTCCCTGCTCTCCTCTCTCTCCAGCTGCAAGTTTATTTAAAAATTCAAAACCCACAGAGCTTCTGAGTGAACCACTCACTCACCTCACCTAGGAACCTCACCCCACATTCCAAGAATTACTTTTCTTTTCTTTTTTTGATGTGGAGCATTTTTAAAGTCTGTACTGAATTTGTTACAAAATTTGCTTCTGATTTATGTTTTGGTTTTTGGCCACGAGGCCATATGGCATCTGAGCTCGCCAATGAGGGATTGAATCCTACCCACTCTGCACTGGAGGGCAAAGTCTTCACCACTGGACCACCGGGGAAGTTCCCAGGAATTAAATATTTATTAGGCTTATTTTAATCAAGAATAAATACATGATTTAGCAAAGTGTAATGCTCCCCACTCTGAAACCCCTCCGCATCCTCCCCAAACGGCCCAACCACACTGGTCACAACGGAAAACAACACAGAGGACGAGGCGCACACGGCTGCAGTCAACGAGGTTGCAAGCTGCCGTCCCTGGAGTTACACTCATTGCCCACGCGGTGGCCAGCCCCTCGGAAACAGCGTTGGGGAGCGTTGAAGAAGCCACAGACGTCCTCTTGGATAAGCACGCCGGAATCCGATAATACGGAAGACGGTGCAAATGCGTGTGCCCACACCAGCTGCACGGTGCTCTCCCGATGGGGTGCCTGTGCTGAGCAGACTTCTCCCATGGGCGGCATGCCCGCCCCCGGCTTCCCTTTGCAGTGGGGTGGGCGTGGGGAAACGGGTCCTGGAAGCATCTGCAGCCCCTCAGAACAGAGTCCGGAGAGAAAGGCTTCTCCTTCTCCAGAGCCTTGCTGTGCCTCCTCTCTCATCTTTTACAATTCTGTTTGACAGAATTAAGCCACTCTGATTCCCCTCTTTTCTGGAACATGGCTGCCAGACTCTTTGTTGAAGATACTGGATGGATTATCTCTTCAGAACTTATCAAGGTCCTTTTATCAAAAAATCCAACCCTTATCACTTCTCCAGTGCAGCCACTCCTTCCACTGCTTAGGAATCCAGCTGAAACACAAACTCCTGAGTCACCCCGTCCCAGGAGGGCATGGCAACCCACGCCCGTATTCTTGCCTGGAGAATCCCACAGACAGAGGAGCCTGGTGGGCTGCAGTCCATGGGGTCGCAAAGAGTCAGGCACGGTCAAAGTGACTGAGCACGGCCCAGCGCTTCCACAGCATTTGTTAAACACATATTTCGCCCCCGTCACACTGCGTGGGCCTGTGTGTGTGCCTGATGCCTACACAGGATGTAACACAGGGCCTCTTCTGGTAATCACAGAAGAACAGCGGATGCATTCGTACAGGCCAGAGCCTCTGCATCCCAGAGAGGCTCCTCCTGGGCTGTGAAGCCGTGGTTGATGACGTCCCGACCCTCGCAGGTCCAGGCCTGCCTCGAGCTTTCTCCATCGGCGGCCTCCCCCTCTCCCATTTGCCCTGGAGGAGTGGGGAGCGGGGAGGCCATCTGGCTTCTGCACACGTGGTTTTGGAGCCAGAGTCCAAAGGGAGCTTCCAGTTCAGGGCTCATAAGGACGGTTAGCATTTAGTGTCACTGAGCACCCCTAGAAAGAGAGGAGCTGGAGCCCAGAGGTCTCTTTATGGATGGATTTCAAAAGTTCAAGGCAGAGAATCAACTTGCAAACCCAGACTCTCTGCCTGGCCATAGCTTCTGGCTCGTCGTCTTCTCAGTCCTTCTTCCTTCCAAAGTTTTCTCTGCCGGCCTCAGAGTGAGCCCACCTGGGCGGTGTGGCGGAGAACGGTCCTTGTGCACATTTTTGCGAGAGAGCGCCTTTGTGTTTTGCACAAACATGGCGTGAGTGCATACACACACACACACACACACACACACACACACACACGGGGCTCTTCCAGCTCCTCACGTGAAGATGCCAGGAGTCCACATCTTG
Source organism: Tragulus kanchil (assembly GCA_022376925.1). Lineage (NCBI taxonomy): Eukaryota > Metazoa > Chordata > Mammalia > Artiodactyla > Tragulidae > Tragulus > Tragulus kanchil. The sequence goes on along the minus strand of JAIOJX010000002.1, from coordinate 8,354,871 downwards.
CAACCTGCCCAGTCGAACACCAGGGAAGGGTTCCCTTTGCCATGATGTGGATAGAGAAGATGAGAGTTCAGTTCGTCACGTAGCTTCTCTTGGCTTCTGGAAGACATGAGGTTCCCCGGGGACCCCAGGCCTTGGTGCAAGACCCCAGGTGACAGCTGGACCCTCTGTTATCTGGAGCAGACAGCGGTGTCTGTTCTCGGGCTAGTCTTCAAAGTACTGTGGCGAGGAGAAGACGGCGCTTTTCCTCTTGCTCCCGCTGTACATCAGGGACACGCTTTTCTTCTTCCGGTCGAGGGAGGTGCTGTCGTCCCCTGTCAGGGACAGGTAGGAGGCGATGCTTTCCCGCAGGCCATAGCTGAACAGGGATTCATCCACACCCAGCGGGTTCTCTGCCCCCTCTGGGTCCTCTTGCCGTCTGCTCCTAGACAGAGAAAGGGGTACAGAAGAGGGACGAAGTGGGAGGGAAGACAAGAGAATGAGAAAAGGAAGAAAGACAAAGAGCCTGGTTAATATTCATCAAACTTATTCTAACTCTGCATCTTTGATCTGTGGCTGTGTAGCCTTGGAGAAATCACTTGACCTCTCTGAGCCTCCATTTCCTTGAAAGGCTACAGCTTCCAACTGTAAACTTCAATGACTCTTTCTTCATGATAATTTACAAGAAATATGTTTTATTCATTTCCCAGTTCTGAACACCAGTTTCCTTTGAATTTGCCTGTGGGGTGTCTGGATCAGTGTTTAATCAATGAGATAACCCATCAGTGCCCAGCTACTGTCACCCCTTGAATGCACCAACAGAACAACTAAGGCAAGATTTTTTTTTTTCCCATAGTGACTTCATAGTGACCATAGGGTGGGTTTAAGGTTCATGACAAGTTTACTCTCTGCCTGGCCATAGCTTCTGGCTCGTCGTCTTCTCAGTCCTTCTTCCTTCCAAAGTTTTCTCTGCCGGCCTCAGAGTGAGCCCACCTGGGCGGTGTGGCGGAGAACGGTCCTTGTGCACATTTTTGCGAGAGAGCGCCTTTGTGTTTTGCACAAACATGGCGTGAGTGCATACACACACACACACACACACACACACACACACACGGGGCTCTTCCAGCTCCTCACGTGAAGATGCCAGGAGTCCACATCTTGCAACCTGCCCAGTCGAACACCAGGGAAGGGTTCCCTTTGCCATGATGTGGATAGAGAAGATGAGAGTTCAGTTCGTCACGTAGCTTCTCTTGGCTTCTGGAAGACATGAGGTTCCCCGGGGACCCCAGGCCTTGGTGCAAGACCCCAGGTGACAGCTGGACCCTCTGTTATCTGGAGCAGACAGCGGTGTCTGTTCTCGGGCTAGTCTTCAAAGTACTGTGGCGAGGAGAAGACGGCGCTTTTCCTCTTGCTCCCGCTGTACATCAGGGACACGCTTTTCTTCTTCCGGTCGAGGGAGGTGCTGTCGTCCCCTGTCAGGGACAGGTAGGAGGCGATGCTTTCCCGCAGGCCATAGCTGAACAGGGATTCATCCACACCCAGCGGGTTCTCTGCCCCCTCTGGGTCCTCTTGCCGTCTGCTCCTAGACAGAGAAAGGGGTACAGAAGAGGGACGAAGTGGGAGGGAAGACAAGAGAATGAGAAAAGGAAGAAAGACAAAGAGCCTGGTTAATATTCATCAAACTTATTCTAACTCTGCATCTTTGATCTGTGGCTGTGTAGCCTTGGAGAAATCACTTGACCTCTCTGAGCCTCCATTTCCTTGAAAGGCTACAGCTTCCAACTGTAAACTTCAATGACTCTTTCTTCATGATAATTTACAAGAAATATGTTTTATTCATTTCCCAGTTCTGAACACCAGTTTCCTTTGAATTTGCCTGTGGGGTGTCTGGATCAGTGTTTAATCAATGAGATAACCCATCAGTGCCCAGCTACTGTCACCCCTTGAATGCACCAACAGAACAACTAAGGCAAGATTTTTTTTTTTCCCATAGTGACTTCATAGTGACCATAGGGTGGGTTTAAGGTTCATGACAGTTTATAAGAATATTAAATTTACACAAGATAGCTCTGTGTATTACTCTCTAGGATACTAACAATTAGAAAATGCAAGGTGGTAACGTTCAGCTACAAACTATTCAGCTGACACTGAAGGCGGGCTCAGTGAACGCCTGCAGAACTTGGGGGGCTGAGGCTGGGTCTGCCTTCCGGGTTGGCAGGATTCCTGGGGTCTGCACCTGCCCCGAGCCAGAGGGTGGCCGAGCCAGCGGTCCCAGGCCACCGTTTTCCTGGCCAGGCTCACGTGCTTGTTTGGAGCTTCCACGTGCGTGGAGGGCACACAGAGACTCACGCAGACTCACACACACTCACACAGACACTCACACACACACACCTGGACACCCTCCTCCAGTCGAAGGCCTTCTGGCGCAGGGCGACGGGTGCGTCGGGGGCCCTCACCGCGGGGGCGGGCGCCGTCTGGGTGAGGCAGGGCGTGGTCAGCACACAGCAGAGGCCGTCCGCCACCTCTGAGGAGAAAGCCAAGACCTAGTCAGTGACGCTGAGATGGCCTGGCCAGTGTGGGCTGCGGGCCCTCGGTGTCCGCAAAGGGAAACTGAGGCCAAGGCTGGGGCTTGTGAGGGGCTGAGCACGGTGTGCTCAGCCGTTGAAGAAATCTCAACATGCCCCGAGCACACCCTGTGCTTCACTCCACACGAGGAAACAGAGGCGAGTTTAGGATCCAGCATGCACTCAACTTGGGTTTCAGCATCGGCTTTGCCCAGGTTGTGCATCGCCTGGACCCGGTGTGAACCTGGACTCTCAGCTGCTGGAGGAGAGGGAGGAGCTGCCCAGTGGGAACAGCTGGCAGAGGGCCCGTGTGAGGCGGCCCCCACTCAGGGGTCTCCCGCCAGGGTGCAGGGCCGTCAGCTTCGGGGGGAGCCTCCTGTGTGCGGGGGGCGCCGTGCACCACCACTTCCCCACAGCACACAGAGCGGGGCGCAGCACAGCGGGGGTAGGGCTGACGTATCTGTAGGAAGAGAGAGAGTCGAAGGCAATAAGCAAAGAAGACAGGAAGGAAAGGAGAGAGAAGAGAGGAAGGAAGATGGAGAGAGAAGGAATGAGGTTGAGAGAGGGAGGGAGGGGAAGGAGCAAAGACAGACCAACAAGGATAAAAGGCACAGAAATAGGAGGAGAAAAACAAAAGGCCAAGTCAAGAAATAGATGAAGACAAAAAAGAAGCCTCTCTCTTCATTATCCTGTATGTGCTGTGCTTAGTCACTCAGTCGTGCCTGACTCTCTGTGACCCCATGGACGGTGGCCCCCCAGGCTCCTCTGTCTATAGGATTTCCCAGGCAAGAATACTGGAGTGGGTCGCCATGCCCTCCTCCAAGGGATCTTCCCCACCCAGGGATCAAGCCCCGGTCTCCCGCAATGCAGGCAGAATCTTTACCGTCTGAGCCACTCAAGCACAAAAAGGATGAAAATTACATAACTCCTTTCTCTTTATCTTCCTGTTCATAGGTCATAACTGAGTTTCCAGGGTCCCCCATCTTTCTAGGAACTTTAAGATCATACCTCCATCTCTACAAAGCCTTCCTCTAGCCCATGACATCGTGAAACATGTTTGCTTGCTGTGCTCAGATGTTCTAACAGATGTAGGAAATTCTCTGTGGCCCGGTTGGGGTTGGAGAGCCCAGCGGGTCTCCTGTCCTGTGGGAGATGAGATGGCCTTCCTGGCTGCAGCCTCGAGCGCACCCACCCCCAGGGTTTAGGAATCGCGTCACCCCTCTGGCAGGCTCCGCCTCCATCCCACTGGCAGAGCCCTTGGGGGGTCCTTGCCAAGGAACAAAGGGAACTGGCTGTCAGAGAGTGGCCCTCAGTAATGCCGCACCTCCGCATGACTTTCACCGCGGACATAGATGTCACCCAGGCGGGCTCACACCGAGAAATGTGAGATTGGACCCTGAGGTTAGCTTAACTGGACGTGAACCTGAAATAATTGCCTGTCACGGGTTGGCAATGGAAATGGCCTCCTAGGTTAGGAGGTGAAGGAGACTGAGTCAGACCCAAAGACGGAAGAAACCTGTGGCCCTGGAGAACACCTTCCTTAGAAAGGTTAACACTTAGGGTGAAAAATACATTTCGACAAAGAAGAGAGCTGGCACTTCTGAGCAGGCAGCCTGAGCCCTGTGCCAAGCCTGGCCCCACACCGAGCTGCTCCAGGCTGCCAGCGCTGGGCGCCTGTTTGGGGGATGAAGAAGCCAAGGACGATGGGGTCAAGTCCCGTGCTCAAGGTCACAGCCAGTCACAGGCCTGATGTTCTGGTCCTAACCATAATCCTAGAAGAGGCATTTTAATCCCCATTTTATAGATACAGAAACTGAGGCTCTGAAATTATTATCACATTTAATCATAATAAACTTGAATAAGAATGGGCTTCCCAGCCGGCCCTGGTGGCAAAAAACCTGCCTGCCCATACAGGAGATGTAAGAGATGCGGGTTCGATCCCTGGGTGGGGAAGCTCCCCTGGAGGAGGGCACAGCAACCCACTCCAGTATTCGTGCCTGGTGGGCTACAGTCCATGGGGTCACACAGAGTCGGACACGACTGAAGGCACATAACCTCCACACAAAACTGAGTAATTATTAAATGATGAAGTAATTTGCTCAAGGGCACTGGGATAATAAATATAAGTAGCTCATAAAACAAAACTGTTCACACCCCTACGTGCATGATTTCTGGCAATCTGCTCTAGAAAGAACCTGGTGGAATGTAAATAGGTCATGTTACTCCCACCTTAGGGTCCTGAAGACCCTGGCAAACTTTCAGGGCTCCAGAGCCTTTTCAGTCACTCGAAAAGGTGACCGCTGACTTTGATCCAGTGCTGAGGCAGTGGCCAGGGGCACCTTTTCGGAAGGAGCCACCTCTGCATTGCTGTGGAATCCTCAGGTGTCCACGGCCGAGAAGCTGTGGGGCCCTCCCACTCCGTAAACACCTCTGCTGGGCGAGCATCCTTTTCATGTTTGCTTTTGTCTATGCAAAACTTATGGTCTCCACACCTCTCTGATGATTCTTATTAAAAGCCAAATACCACAACCAACCTCTACTCATGATCAGTAAATGCTGACTGCTTCCAGGACTCCCTTCCTCTTTCATTTTTAGCTAAGCCGCTAGGTGCTCAGGTGTCTTAGGAGCGTTACTTGCTCTCAGTTACTTTGCCTCCATCTCGGGCCAGGCCGCGATGGACACGTTGTGGAAGCCGTCATGTTCAATGGTCGGGACAACCGCCAGCAGGGGGCTGGCCTCATCCGCCTTCTGTGAAGAGGGAAGTGGGGCTTGGAGAGGTGGAGGTCTTTGCCCAAGGTCTCACAAAGCCCGGGGCAGAACTTGGACCGGGGTCTCCTGAGCGGCCATTCCTCCTTCTAGACCGGCATGTCTCACAGGCCAGGCGTGGTGACCCAGCCCTGTGGGCGTCTCCTGTCACCTTGGAATGCCCTTCAAGATCGCACATCCTAAAAGAACCCAGGGCTTGGGGTCAAACCACCAGAACCCAGACGGGGAAAGAGGCTCATGCTAAGAAAGGCGCTTCTATCTTCCCCTCTCCCACAGCAGAAGCGGGGCGGGGGAGCCCTCCTGGCCGGGGAGCAGTGGCTCTCAACGGTGGCTCCTTACAGGAACCCCTGTTTATGGCCCCGGAGCTCTCTCTGCACTAACTCGGTGAACCCTCACAGCATCCTCGAGGTTGGCCCAGTGAGCGTCTGCGTTACATGGAAATGAACGGGTTCAAGGGCGAACCACCCACCAGAGGTGGCCCAGATCTGGGATATGAACACAACACGGTTTCATCACCGGCGTTTAAATCTGTAGCCCCCTTTCCAGCCTCTCTCCCTTCTCCATAAGGTGAAACTCTAGCTCCTGACCTGGGATTCAGGTCGGGGTAACTGGCTCTTCCAGTTCTAGGCGCGACACCCATCACCCCCAGCAAACCCCGTCCGGCGTCCGCCTCCTGGGAGGCTGCCCCTGTCCTGGTCAGCACGGAGCACGTGGACCTGCCTCCTGGGCCCAGGAAGGACACACAGACGAATGGAGCGCACCCCGGGGCTCTAAGAACTTGTTGAGAAACACAGACGAGCACACCGCTTACTAGGTCACCGGGCGGAAAGCCCAGAGTCCCGGGGAAGAAAACAGCCGGCACGGCAGGGGAGCAGAGAAAGCAGGCCGTTCGTTTTCTGAGTCCGAGGGCTCCGTCAAGGAGGCAGCTTCCTGCTGGCCTTGAAGGCTGATGAGAATTTCGACACGCAGAAAGGGGGGAAAGAGGGGGCATCTCAGAACAAAGCCCCAGAGGCTCAAGCCCACCATCCACACCAGGAAGGGCAAACTGTCTGTGCTTGTGGGTGTGGGGGCATCTTGATGCGTTTCACGTACAGGCAGAGGAGAGGGGAAGCTGAGGTTGCCTGTGTTTGGCTTTCTTAGGCAGCATCCGCGTCAGTCTGTTTTAGCCTGAAATGTACCGTCTGAGTTACCAAGAGCACATGGAGAAGGCAGAACAGACCAGAGAGCGAAGTCACCACCGGGCAGGTCTTGGGGGTGGGTCCAACCCGGACTGAGCGCCTGGGGTTTGGGGCGGCATTCAGCCAAGAGGGACCTCCCGCCCCCGTCCTGACGGAGCATGTCTTACCTGAGTAGTGAGTCACCAGGTCCTCCAGGCACTGGAAGGTGAGCCTCGGAGAGATGTAGTACCAGTTGTTCGGCAGCCGGAAGATGCGGTAATGCTTCACCTGCCGGTGTCTCACGGAGAGCGAATAGAAACCTGCAGGGAGTGGAGGCCGGGTCAGTGGCATTCCATGTGATCCCACCCAAGGGCCACCACCGAAGGAGCCTGCCTCCGCTGAGGCAGGGAGACCGTCTCAGCCCTGGGATCCGAGGGTGGCGCCCAGGCACGCTCTGGTGTTTGAGCAGTGGTCACGCGAACCCCACCTGCTTGGGTGTAGCTTGCTCTGCAGAGACTCCAGGAGCGTGGTATCTGAGCAGGCAATGCTTCTTCTTTCCTTCTTTAGATTTCTTTTTAAAAAAGATTTGTGTTTTTATTTGGAGGTGCTGAGTCTTAGTTGCAGCTCACGGGATCTTTGATCTTTGACGCGGCATGCAAGAGTTTTTTTAGTTGCAGCATGCAAACTCTAAGTTGTGAGATGTGGGATTTGGTTCCCTGAGTAGGGATGGAACCTCGCCTATTGGGAGTGTGGAATCCTAGCCACTGGACCACCGGGGAAGTCGTGCAAGGCAGGTTTTCAAATGCATGGGCTAAATATTTGCTTTGTGACTTACAATTGGGGATATTCCACATCCTTTTGTGGGTCCTTAGACTACTGTTGAGCTGTACCCTGTACACCCCAGATCTGCGATCATTCCTGAGTCTTTCCTGAGCGTGAAACTCTAAGATATGTGTGCTCTTTTCAACCTACCCCAACGTAGCCCATCACATGGCTGAGGAGCCCTTACAGCTTTACTCTATTTCCTGGGCCTTCCTCCCTCTGACTTAGGCTTTCTGTTCTCAGAAATGTAGGAAATATGGCAGTGAGGACATTTTTCTGAGCATCCCTAAGCAACATAAAATGTGTTATTTCTCTGTCAGTGCCGTGAGAGTCATGAGCCCAGATGGGGCTGTCAGAGTGGAATGCTGAGTGTCTATACCTCTCTTAGCCCCCATTTCCCCAAATGGAAAGCGAGAGAGCTGAGCTTAGGTCCTGTGTGAGGGTTTCTCAGACGGTACAGAATCTGTATGCAATGCAGGAGACCTGGGTTTGATCCTTGGGTTGGGAAGATCTCTTGGAGAAGAAAATAGTAACCCACTCCAGCGTTCTTGCCTGGGGAATTCCATGGGCAGAGGAGCCTGGCGGGCTCCAGTCTATGGGGTCACAAAGTATTGGACATGGCTACACATCTCACATACACACACACACGACTTCCTTGCTCTGTCTTTGTGGGTTCCAGGCTCGTGAGTCTGTGAGGTAGGGAGGCGCACTTGTGTTTGCTGAGTTTTTGTCGCTGGGTCGGGGGCTGAGCTATTTCATCGCAACCCCTCTGTTGATTCTCTGAAAGACCTTGGTAGTCTTCACAGATTGTATAGCTAGAGAAACTGAGACTCAGAGCACGGCGTGAAATGGCCGGATGTGCACAGCTTGGAAGTAGCCACCCTGAGGTGGCTGGGACTTCCGTCCCCCTAGAGCGGGCCTCTCTAGATGCCGATGTCCCTGGTTCTCCCAAGCCTGCCCTCTGAGTGGGCTCAGCCTGTGTCTTCCGGTAATGACAGCAGGGACTGAAAGTACAGGGAGCAGGTCAAGGGTGGCAGGTGGAAACATATGAAAACTTTGCATACCCAAGGGAGCAGAGCCTGCCACCCCCACCCAGGCCCCAGCTCCGCTGCAGCTCAACCTATATTTAGATCAGCTCCGGCAGCTATGCATTGGGTCCCTCCCCCACGGGCCCCTGGCCACGCCTGGGTCTGGGTCTCCTGCCCCAGGAGACCCCTGACACCTGCACAGGGACCTGCTTTCTCTTTTCAACCTACCCCAACGACCCATTGGCTGAGGAGCCTTACAGCTTTACTCTATTTCCTGGGCCTTCCTCCCTCTGACTTAGGCTTTCTGTTATCAGAAATGTAGGAAATATGGCAGTGAGGACATTTTTCTGAGCATCCCTAAGCAACATAAAATGTGTTATTTCTCTGTCAGTGCCGTGAGAGTCATGAGCCCAGATGGGGCTGTCAGAGTGGAATGCTGAGTGTCTATACCTCTCTTAGCCCCCATTTCCCCAAATGGAAAGCGAGAGAGCTGAGCTTAGGTCCTGTGTGAGGGTTTCTCAGACGGTACAGAATCTGTATGCAATGCAGGAGACCTGGGTTTGATCCTTGGGTTGGGAAGATCTCTTGGAGAAGAAAATAGTAACCCACTCCAGCGTTCTTGCCTGGGGAATTCCATGGGCAGAGGAGCCTGGCGGGCTCCAGTCTATGGGGTCACAAAGTATTGGACATGGCTACACATCTCACATACACACACACGACTTCCTTGCTCTGTCTTTGTGGGTTCCAGGCTCGTGAGTCTGTGAGGTAGGGAGGCGCACTTGTGTTTGCTGAGTTTTTGTCGCTGGGTCGGGGCTGAGCTATTTCATCGAAACCCCCTCTGTTGATTCTCTGAAAGACCTTGGTAGTCTTCACAGATTGTATAGCTAGAGAAACTGAGACTCAGAGCACGGCGTGAAATGGCCGGATGTGCACAGCTTGGAAGTAGCCACCCTGAGGTGGCTGGGACTTCCGTCCCCCTAGAGCGGGCCTCTCTAGATGCCGATGTCCCTGGTTCTCCCAAGCCTGCCCTCTGAGTGGGCTCAGCCTGTGTCTTCCGGTAATGACAGCAGGGACTGAAAGTACAGGGAGCAGGTCAAGGGTGGCAGGTGGAAACATATGAAAACTTTGCATACCCAAGGGAGCAGAGCCTGCCACCCCCACCCAGGCCCCAGCTCCGCTGCAGCTCAACCTATATTTAGATCAGCTCCGGCAGCTATGCATTGGGTCCCTCCCCCACGGGCCCCTGGCCACGCCTGGGTCTGGGTCTCCTGCCCCAGGAGACCCCTGACACCTGCACAGGGACCTGCTTTCTCTTGTTACCACTCCACTTCTTCTTCTTTTTTTTGAAGAAAAAGATTGCTCCTGGATATCTTTTTATATCACATGGAAGGTCCCTGCTTTCCCAAAGGAGAACTGAGGCTCATTTTGGTGGCAGGTTCCATCCAGTACCAGGTTGCTCTGGTGCTCAATAAGTGCATGAGAAGTAGTCTCAGAGACCACGTTTTCTGTTCTTTGATGGCGAGTGTAGAAGAAGCAGGCTAAGATCTATTTTCTGTATTTAAGAAGTTAGTATTAGTTCTCAGTCCGAGCAAGCCCCGGCTATTAATGTTTGGCTTCTGTGAGTTTATGCATGCTCTGTCCCAGACACCTGCCAAGAACGTTCCTATTGTTAATCCCATGTGATAGAGAAAGGAACTGAGGCTTACTTAGAGAGAGGCAGTGACTTCTTAGTGACTCGTACAGGCCAAATTAGAATTCAGGACCTTTGCTTTGAACCATGACAAAGCCTAGCTATTTCTTTTTCACTGAATTACTCAGTGCGTAGAAGGTATGAAAATTACAACTGTTATGGTCATGGTGTAATTGTCCCAATTCTAAGTTGCCTGATTTCATAGGAGGGTACAGCAGAGGCAGAGATCAACGGTCTGTTGTGTCGTGAGAACATAACAAACGTTATTACATTTGACTCACACCAGTACCCCACAAGGAAGGGGTTTTCTCTCCATTTCATAGATGAGAACACTGAGCTTGGAGAAATACGTGATTTGCCCAAGCCACAGAGCTCCGAAGCCCATGTCCCCTCTGCCCCGGGCACTGCCCTCTGGAGTTCTCATCTTTTCTCGGTTGATGGGAAATTCTCCAGCGGGTCTGCCAGGCCTGATGCGGCTCAGAGTCCGTGCCGGTGCCCCACCAGGTCCCTGCGGCCTGGCCCTAGCGCCTGGTTTCGGTGCTGGCCGCACTGCCAGCGCGTGGGCTGTTGGAACCTTACCTCATGGATACATGTGCGTGCACCGTGGGAGGAGGGAACTTGAGCCGGTGACGGATGAGTCAGCCCGGGCAAAGCCTGTTGTCTGAGCCCTGCCTGGAGAGATGGGGTCAAGGCCACTCACCTTTCTTGGTCTCACTCTCTCTGATCATGAAGGAGCCGATCTTCGTGTCTGGCAGCTGCAGCAGCTCCTCAGCCTTGTCTCTGCCCAGCCCTTCGAACAGCCAGCTGGGGAGAAGGGAGGCAGCCGTGAGCACCTGGAATGCACCCTCCCCACGGACAGAGAGGAGGCGCAGAAATGATCCGGGTCCAGCTGGGTATAAAACTGGGATATAAACGGAGCAAGGCACTAAGGTTCATTCATTCATTCTTTTAATTTTTCAAATGAAGTTCCCATGCATGCACGACAAGCCAGGTACGTGAATACTGTCTCAGAGATAGCCCGGCTATTAATGTTTGGCTTCTGTGAGTTTATGCATGCTCTGTCCCAGACACCTGCCAAGAACGTTCCTATTGTTAATCCCATGTGATAGAGAAAGGAACTGAGGCTTACTTAGAGAGAGGCAGTGACTTCTTAGTGACTCGTACAGGCCAAATTAGAATTCAGGACCTTTGCTTTGAACCATGACAAAGCCTAGCTATTTCTTTTTCACTGAATTACTCAGTGCGTAGAAGGTATGAAAATTACAACTGTTATGGTCATGGTGTAATTGTCCCAATTCTAAGTTGCCTGATTTCATAGGAGGGTACAGCAGAGGCAGAGATCAACGGTCTGTTGTGTCGTGAGAACATAACAAACGTTATTACATTTGACTCACACCAGTACCCCACAAGGAAGGGGTTTTCTCTCCATTTCATAGATGAGAACACTGAGCTTGGAGAAATACGTGATTTGCCCAAGCCACAGAGCTCCGAAGCCCATGTCCCCTCTGCCCCGGGCACTGCCCTCTGGAGTTCTCATCTTTTCTCGGTTGATGGGAAATTCTCCAGCGGGTCTGCCAGGCCTGATGCGGCTCAGAGTCCGTGCCGGTGCCCCACCAGGTCCCTGCGGCCTGGCCCTAGCGCCTGGTTTCGGTGCTGGCCGCACTGCCAGCGCGTGGGCTGTTGGAACCTTACCTCATGGATACATGTGCGTGCACCGTGGGAGGAGGGAACTTGAGCCGGTGACGGATGAGTCAGCCCGGGCAAAGCCTGTTGTCTGAGCCCTGCCTGGAGAGATGGGGTCAAGGCCACTCACCTTTCTTGGTCTCACTCTCTCTGATCATGAAGGAGCCGATCTTCGTGTCTGGCAGCTGCAGCAGCTCCTCAGCCTTGTCTCTGCCCAGCCCTTCGAACAGCCAGCTGGGGAGAAGGGAGGCAGCCGTGAGCACCTGGAATGCACCCTCCCCACGGACAGAGAGGAGGGGGCGCAGAAATGATCCGGGTCCAGCTGGGTATAAAACTGGGATATAAACGGAGCAAGGCACTAAGTAGTTCATTCATTCATTCTTTTAATTTTTCAAATGAAGTTCCCATGCATGCACGACAAGCCAGGTACGTGAATACTGACTCAGAGATGCTCAGAGCCCATTTCTTACCCTGTTTCTCCAATGCTACCTGCCCGATGCCACCTGCACAGTGCCTCTTCCAAGGTATATAAGAGCGTCTGAACACAGGATCAGGGACCTCTTTGGTAGTTTATTTGCTGTCTATATCCCTGACACTCTGCCTGCCCCGCTCTGCTGTCCTTGGCAGCAGGGACTGTGTCTGCTCTTTGGGGTTTTGTCTTGGTGACAGAGGGTGTCAGGCTTGGTGTGTACCTGTGAATGTTTGAGTCAACCCGGGAAAGAAAGAAGACTGAAAGAAAGAAAGAAATGACGGTGCGTGATTTCACCACCTGAGACCCGCCTGGCGTTCATTCTTTTTCCTCCTTGTTTGCTCCTTTGCAACATGTCTTAAACCCAGGTATTGCACGATGCATTTCCATGCATTTCTTGGCCCCCTTTCCTCTTCACTAGTGAAGAAAGCAGTTATAATACTGGAGCCCAGCTTTTCCAGTGCCATGCTCACCTTCAGAGGAGAGCGAGGACTCTGAACACACTTTAGAAAGCAGGTGGGGACACAAAGGCATCTGTGTTCCGAGGGGAAGGGCCCTGACTTCCTGTGCAGATCAAGCTGGGTCAGGGCTCAGTGTGAAAGGCAAAGCTGTGAGCCGCTGGCCGGCCTGTCCTCGGAAGCAACTGTACCTCCCTTCTTAACTGACGCTGTGTTTCGGGGAATGGGGCCCTGGGTTTTCATCCCATGTCTGGATAAGGGAGTGCCGCGGCAGTGTTAACACCCTACAGCGGTTTCCTGCTCTTTCACATTCCCCATGACATGAACGCACGCCCTGGGCAGGACTGGCTGGCTGAGGGTTCCTGAAGCCCGCGTGAGAAGCCCGCAGACCTGCACATTTTGTAGTCACGGACGCCGTGAGCACCTGGAATGCACCCTCCCACGGACAGAGAGGAGGCGCAGAAATGATCCGGGTCCAGCTGGGTATAAAACTGGGATATAAACGGAGCAAGGCACTAAGTAGTTCATTCATTCATTCTTTTAATTTTTCAAATGAAGTTCCCATGCATGCACGACAAGCCAGGTACGTGAATACTGACTCAGAGATGCTCAGAGCCCATTTCTTACCCTGTTTCTCCAATGCTACCTGCCCGATGCCACCTGCACAGTGCCTCTTCCAAGGTATATAAGAGCGTCTGAACACAGGATCAGGGACCTCTTTGGTAGTTTATTTGCTGTCTATATCCCTGACACTCTGCCTGCCCCGCTCTGCTGTCCTTGGCAGCAGGGACTGTGTCTGCTCTTTGGGGTTTTGTCTTGGTGACAGAGGGTGTCAGGCTTGGTGTGTACCTGTGAATGTTTGAGTCAACCCGGGAAAGAAAGAAGACTGAAAGAAAGAAAGAAATGACGGTGCGTGATTTCACCACCTGAGACCCGCCTGGCGTTCATTCTTTTTCCTCCTTGTTTGCTCCTTTGCAACATGTCTTAAACCCAGGTATTGCACGATGCATTTCCATGCATTTCTTGGCCCCCTTTCCTCTTCACTAGTGAAGAAAGCAGTTATAATACTGGAGCCCAGCTTTTCCAGTGCCATGCTCACCTTCAGAGGAGAGCGAGGACTCTGAACACACTTTAGAAAGCAGGTGGGGACACAAAGGCATCTGTGTTCCGAGGGGAAGGGCCCTGACTTCCTGTGCAGATCAAGCTGGGTCAGGGCTCAGTGTGAAAGGCAAAGCTGTGAGCCGCTGGCCGGCCTGTCCTCGGAAGCAACTGTACCTCCCTTCTTAACTGACGCTGTGTTTCGGGGAATGGGGCCCTGGGTTTTCATCCCATGTCTGGATAAGGGAGTGCCGCGGCAGTGTTAACACCCTACAGCGGTTTCCTGCTCTTTCACATTCCCCATGACATGAACGCACGCCCTGGGCAGGACTGGCTGGCTGAGGGTTCCTGAAGCCCCGCGTGTGAGAAGCCCGCAGACCTGACATCAGATACCGTTTATTTACATGCTGGTCTCCGAGACCGCTTCTGTTGCTAAGGTCACGATGACGTCATATCCGGCCACATATCTCGGCCATTCCCTTAGTCCTCCATAATGCACGGCATGTGAAATATTTTAGCATCCGTGACAGTCACCCTTTCAAACCTTTTCTTGAAATTCCACTTGTAAAAAATGAAGACAGGGCTTCCCTGGTGGTCCAGTGGGTAAGGACACTGCCTTGCAGGGCAAGGGACGCCGGTTCGATCCCTGGCCTGGGAAGATCCCACGTGCCGCGGAGCGGCTGGACGGATGTGTCCAACTACCGAGCCGGAGCTCTGGGGCGCATGCACCCAGAGCCGGTGCTCTGCAGCGAGAGAGGCCACTGCAATGGGAGGCCCACAAGGGCCAGAGAACAAAGATGGATGAAAATAGATAAATGAAAAGCCAATGGAAGTGGCCGGCCCGCCCCTCTCCCTCTCCAACCCGCACCCCCCCCACCCCACCCCCCCCAAAATGAAGACAATGAAACAATGACAGTAACAGCATCCGTGCCTGAGAGCTCATCATGTGCCCATACGATAGGTCCCTGGAGAAGGAAATGGCAACCCACTCCAGCAGTCTTGCCTGCAAAATCCTATGGACAGAAGAGCCTGGAGGGCTATAATCCACAGGGTTTGAGAGTCAGCACATACCATATTAAACACTGGAAATCTAACCTTCCTTTCACCCCTTAAAGCCAGTAGGAGTATCTCACACCGATGAAAACAGTGAGGGTCAGAGAGATTAAGTAATTTGTCCCAGTGACTCCCATCACAACGGGCAGTGCTAGAAGCGGGGTGTGTTTTTCCTGTCCCATGGCCACCATGGTGAGCCCCTCTCTTCCTGCTCAGTACTTTAAGGAAATTATTGTATCTGCTCAATTGGAAGCTCTGGAGGGTCAGTATTATGTGGTATTCATCTGAATTCTTCACTTCCCCAGTCCTCGTTCACGCATCCAGCACCCAGCGCCATGCCTTCAGCGCCAAGGAAGGGGTGCATGATGAGTAAGTGCAGGGGTGGGTCACTGCCCCCCAGCTGATGAGAAGAGCTCCATGACTCACGTCTCTTTCAGAACGTAACTCTCACAGCAACCCCTGCCCCACCTCTGCCCAGCCTCATCACCTCAGCACTGAGACAGCTTTTGGTATTCAGTACCAACAGCAGCACAATCAGTAGCCCTGCAAAGACACGCACTGGATTCCCTGCTTCAAGGCTCAGGCGGGCTTCCCTGCTTCCCCGGTGAGCAGGCAGCACTCAGAATCTTTCTCTGACTGCAAGGAAGTTGATGCTGGATCCCCCTCCCTTCCTATATGCCAGGGTCCAGCCTTGGTAGCTTGGCAGACGAGGAGACGTGGCTCGGGGAGGTTGAGGACGTTTTCCAAGGCCCCAGCGGTGGGAGCCAGGCTGAGCCACGCCTGTCCTGGCCTGGGTGTGCTGACCTCCAGGGCCACCTGTCATGCCCCATGGCTTTTTCTGTACAGCTTTGCTTTCTCATCTGCATGCCCAATTATTTAAAGGCTCTCCTCTTTCTGCTAAGCTTCATGCCTCAGGTTAGCACGTAAGCATTTTCAGCAGCGTGTTCCCTGCATTCTGGATATGATTTGATAACAATGTGGCTAATACGTACTGGGTACTGTTGGTAACATCAGGCTGGGTTCCAAGAACTCTCCATGTGTTTTCCTGTCTCATTCTCCTAACAATCCTAGCCTCTAGTCCCATGACTATAGATCATTATTCCTGTCATTCTATGTTATGATCGCTACCTAATGGGTGAGGACAGAAATGGATACTTGCCCACCGTCACACAGCCACTAAATGACAGAGTCAGGATTTGCACCTCCAATTGGCTCTTTTTCCCCCCCTTCATGCCTCTTTTATTTTTATATTTATTTTCATCCATCTTTGTTCTTTGGCCTGTGTGGGGCTCCCATTGCAGTGGCCTCTCTCACTGCAGAGCACTGGCTCTGGGCATATGCGCTCCAGAGTGCTGTCTCATGATTGGACACACCAGTCCAGCTGCTCCATGGCATGTGGGATCTTTCCAGACCAGGGAACAAACCGGTGCTCCTTGCACTGCAAGGTGGACTCTTTACCCATTGGACCACCAGGGAAGCCCTTGGCTGGCTTTTGACTGTTGCATCCTGTAATCGCAATTCCTGAATCCTTATTGCTATGGCAGCATTGCATTATAGCTGTGAGGTACATTATTTGTCTACCAATGTGTAAGTTGAGTCTCAGAGAGGGGAAGGGTTAGCCCAAGGATACCCTCTTCATTCAAGATTGAGCTAAGAGTAGAAGCAACCCTCCTGAACCAACACCATCCCTTCCAGTATCCCCTGCTGGGAACTTGATGCTGGATCCCCCTCCCTTCCTATATGCCAGGGTCCAGCCTTGGTAGCTTGGCAGACGAGGAGACGTGGCTCGGGGAGGTTGAGGACGTTTTCCAAGGCCCCAGCGGTGGGAGCCAGGCTGAGCCACGCCTGTCCTGGCCTGGGTGTGCTGACCTCCAGGGCCACCTGTCATGCCCCATGGCTTTTTCTGTACAGCTTTGCTTTCTCATCTGCATGCCCAATTATTTAAAGGCTCTCCTCTTTCTGCTAAGCTTCATGCCTCAGGTTAGCACGTAAGCATTTTCAGCAGCGTGTTCCCTGCATTCTGGATATGATTTGATAACAATGTGGCTAATACGTACTGGGTACTGTTGGTAACATCAGGCTGGGTTCCAAGAACTCTCCATGTGTTTTCCTGTCTCATTCTCCTAACAATCCTAGCCTCTAGTCCCATGACTATAGATCATTATTCCTGTCATTCTATGTTATGATCGCTACCTAATGGGTGAGGACAGAAATGGATACTTGCCCACCGTCACACAGCCACTAAATGACAGAGTCAGGATTTGCACCTCCAATTGGCTCTTTTTCCCCCCCTTCATGCCTCTTTTATTTTTATATTTATTTTCATCCATCTTTGTTCTTTGGCCTGTGTGGGGCTCCCATTGCAGTGGCCTCTCTCACTGCAGAGCACTGGCTCTGGGCATATGCGCTCCAGAGTGCTGTCTCATGATTGGACACACCAGTCCAGCTGCTCCATGGCATGTGGGATCTTTCCAGACCAGGGAACAAACCGGTGCTCCTTGCACTGCAAGGTGGACTCTTTACCCATTGGACCACCAGGGAAGCCCTTGGCTGGCTTTTGACTGTTGCATCCTGTAATCGCAATTCCTGAATCCTTATTGCTATGGCAGCATTGCATTATAGCTGTGAGGTACATTATTTGTCTACCAATGTGTAAGTTGAGTCTCAGAGAGGGGAAGGGTTAGCCCAAGGATACCCTCTTCATTCAAGATTGAGCTAAGAGTAGAAGCAACCCTCCTGAACCAACACCATCCCTTCCAGTATCCCCTGCTGGGAACTTTCTGTGCAAATGTCTGAGTCACTTGCGTTACTGATGCTATTTTAGAAATGTGCTCACCCGTGGTAGACTCTGGCCACGCAGATTCCAGGAATGTAGCTCTCTCGACCGGTGCTGAGAGAAATGGCTTTCCACCAACCCCCCTCACTAGAAGGGCAAGAACAAGTAGAAAGAGTGATTAGGGAAGTAGCAAAGTGAATGACCGAATAAACAGAATAATCAGATTTAACCCAGGGTATGCTCGGATGTTCCTTTCTTCAGGTCTGTCCTTGGCCATGTTAACAGGGATTTCTCCCTGTGAACATTTAGGTTTTAAGTATATCGCCCCACTCCGAGCTAAACAGGAAGTCTTCCCACATGCTGGCAATAGGCGCCTTTCAGGGATCAGCCGCTGGTATTTCCAGTTGATCTTCCATGACCAGAAGCTTTTTAAAAATGAATGTTTACTATGATGAATTAGACCTTGAGATCTAACAAAGATAGTTTCACGTTTCTGCATCAGCGAGGATCTAAATTAAAGGGGCTCAGAACCCCTATTTCTTCGACAGGCTTTTTCAAATCATAAAGAGACAACAGGCCGGAAGGCAGTATCTTTCTGTTTATCATCAGAAGCTTTTTCAGCCCCCTGGGTTCTCTTCCTGAGTTTGCACTAATGTATAATCTCAACCCTGTGCGTATCAGGAGAGACGAGGCCAACATAAGAAACAGAAGTTGGATTGTAAAGGGTCTCAAAAGCCAAGTTAAGGAATTTAAATTGTATCCATCAGGCAATGGGGAGCCAGTGAAGGTTTCAGATCATGGGCAGTAGTCAGGAGTAAGCGTGGAAGCCGGCTGTATGGGCCAACTTTTTCACTTCACAGCAGGACCAGGACCCATGTGGAACTAGACAGCTATAGCAAAAACCTAATGATTTCCTCCAAAATAAAGTTCTTTGGGGGTTTTGTAAAAGTTTTGGAGAGCTCACTCACTCGGAAATCACACGCAGTTTCTCCCCGCGGCGGAAGATCGGGGGGCTGATGTCAGGAGATGGATAGTCACTCAGCACGGCCAGGAAGTCGCTGTCCAGTCCTGGGGAAACAAAGGCCAGGGGAGGGGGCGGAGGTGAGACCTTTCTGGGGAAGTGGAAGCTAAAGACACCTGATTATTTTGAAACAGCAGTTTTCAATGGTCCTCCTCTCTTCAGGGATGGCGAGTCAGGGTGCCTGAGGGAACCCAGAGCGTCACGGGACTTGCTCTCCTGCTCACACCTGCCTTGCCTGGACGTTCTCATCTGGGAAATGGGATCCAGAGGTCCTTGAGCTCAGGTCACAGGATCTGACTCCAGTGTCTTTCCTTGTGTCTACTGATCCATATAGTCTTGAGAGTCTACTCAATGACTACTAGCCTCGATCTTCCCATCTTTCAAATGGGGCTAATAATCCCTCTTTCCAGGATGTTTGTGACTTAAGATGAAAGTATGTAGCCGTACCCATGAATGATGGGAAAACATCCCATCTTATTATACTGTGGCTTCAACTACCCTCTTTGGGGTCTGTGGGCCCCATGTCCGCAACTTATTGAGGTGGGGGTGTCAGGGTTAGGCCCTGTGAGTTCTGAGGACCCAGAAGAACCAGGAAGTTTTTAACTCTGAAGCTCAGCAAAACCCTTCTTCCTTATAGAATGTAAGGTACCATGTGGGAAATCTACTTAGTAGGGACTTAAGGGAAAAAATTTAGTACTCATTATGCATATGTTGAAAGTAATTCTGGTGCAGTTTGGAAAAGAGAAGCGTGTTCTTTTCTGGTTCAGATTGTAGCTAGAGAGAGTGACGGCATGAGTGTGTGTGCTCTTGGATACCAAGCAGAGCCTTGTTTCACAGCCTTAGTGATTTGCTGTAATTCAGGTATCTTAGCTGCAAGGTCATATCTTTTGGGGAAATAGCATGTCCTACAAATTGGCAAAGACAACTATTGTTTGCTATGATGTTGCATTTATCCATCCATTTGCTGGCTGGGAATTTGAACTCAAAATCTGGGGTAGCATACTATTTATTCACTCATTCACTAATTATTTATAAAACCCCTACTGTGGGCCGAGCATGGTGAACAAAGCAAGCCAGGTCTCCCTGCTGTCATGAAGCTCATATTCTAGAAAATATATCAATCATGGGGGCGTGGGTCATTCCCTGCCCTGTGCACCCCAGGCAGTCTTGGTGGCCACTTTCTAGGATCCACACTCGCTCATGCTGGGAGCTCTAGGCCTTGCCCTTCGCAGCCCATCTGTCGTGTAGTCTCCAGCTCACCCCGTCCCTATCACACTAAGTCAAAAGAGAGCTTCAGTACAAGGATGAGTAAGAGGACAGGAGAAAGGAGTGATCACCACGGAGCAGTGCACTCAGATGGATTGGTCACTTGAGGAAGCTGAGTCACAGGCAGTTAAGAGCAAGCGTCCGTGTGTGTGAGATGAAACCAAAAGTGATTCATGGCCGCCGTGGTCACCGGAGGGGCGGAGGGCTCACGAGAAGGAGCGGGGGCGCCGGGGAAGGCGGACAGTCAGGCCTCTGACCCTCCCTGCGCCTGTGGGGAGTCCTCCCTCACCCCCTGCTTTGCTGAATTGAAAAAGACTTCTTCCCTCGTGTTGCCCAGCAATTAGAGGTGTTGCTACAGTTGGGCTTGAAGCCTGACGTTCTGAATTCCAGTAAGAGATGGGGCCACACTCTGTGGGACATGAAACCTCTGCAGACTGGGATGGGAGGTCCTCTTTAAGGCAAAGGGCACAACATTGCAGGTAGAGTGTTAGCTAGGGCCCCAGGCAGGTGTCGTGCTAGGGAAGGGGGCCTGGTGCACAGGGTTTGTCCAGCAGCTGGTAGGTCACCCTGGTTCAGAGGCTGATTGTCTGCTCTGAGTGTGGGCCCATTTTTCCCCTCTGAGGTGTGGATTACTCTGGAAAATGAGGGATTGGAAAATGCCTTCATGATGGATGTCTGTTCTTCCTGAACTAATAGCCCCCAAATTGGCATGAAGACAAATAGCATGTCCTACAAATTGGCAAAGACAACTATTGCTATGATGTTGCATTTATCCATCCATTTGCTGGCTGGGAATTTGAACTCAAAATCTGGGGTAGCATACTATTTATTCACTCATTCACTAATTATTTATAAAACCCTACTGTGGGCCGAGCATGGTGAACAAAGCAAGCCAGGTCTCCCTGCTGTCATGAAGCTCATATTCTAGAAAATATATCAATCATGGGGGCGTGGGTCATTCCCTGCCCTGTGCACCCCAGGCAGTCTTGGTGGCCACTTTCTAGGATCCACACTCGCTCATGCTGGGAGCTCTAGGCCTTGCCCTTCGCAGCCCATCTGTCGTGTAGTCTCCAGCTCACCCCGTCCCTATCACACTAAGTCAAAAGAGAGCTTCAGTACAAGGATGAGTAAGAGGACAGGAGAAAGGAGTGATCACCACGGAGCAGTGCACTCAGATGGATTGGTCACTTGAGGAAGCTGAGTCACAGGCAGTTAAGAGCAAGCGTCCGTGTGTGTGAGATGAAACCAAAAGTGATTCATGGCCGCCGTGGTCACCGGAGGGGCGGAGGGCTCACGAGAAGGAGCGGGGGCGCCGGGGAAGGCGGACAGTCAGGCCTCTGACCCTCCCTGCGCCTGTGGGGAGTCCTCCCTCACCCCCTGCTTTGCTGAATTGAAAAAGACTTCTTCCCTCGTGTTGCCCAGCAATTAGAGGTGTTGCTACAGTTGGGCTTGAAGCCTGACGTTCTGAATTCCAGTAAGAGATGGGGCCACACTCTGTGGGACATGAAACCTCTGCAGACTGGGATGGGAGGTCCTCTTTAAGGCAAAGGGCACAACATTGCAGGTAGAGTGTTAGCTAGGGCCCCAGGCAGGTGTCGTGCTAGGGAAGGGGGCCTGGTGCACAGGGTTTGTCCAGCAGCTGGTAGGTCACCCTGGTTCAGAGGCTGATTGTCTGCTCTGAGTGTGGGCCCATTTTTCCCCTCTGAGGTGTGGATTACTCTGGAAAATGAGGGATTGGAAAATGCCTTCATGATGGATGTCTGTTCTTCCTGAACTAATAGCCCCCAAATAAGAAGGACCACTCAGCAGTAACAGGGTCTGTGCTGGCCATGATGCTGTGAGAATGGGCTGTTGGGTTTTTCCCAGCTGGCCAGGTCCCCCAACTTCAGCGCCTGTCAACAGTCTGTCCCCTCCACCTGAACCACACTCTGCTCTCGCCTCTCTCAAGCCTCCCACCTCAACAACTGAAGTCACCTAATGCTCAGGAGAGGCCCTGCCCTTGGGTGGTTCTCCTTCTCAGACCCTGGGCTTTTCTTTGAGGCGATTAGCTGGGGTTGTGTTGAATGCGTGAGGATCAGGGAATGGCCATGAACTCCGGAAGGCTCTGTCTTGTGGCCCCAGCCGGGGGGCCCAAGGCAGGTTTCTCACATGAACACAAGCAAAGGTCCTGGGCTACGAGGCCCTTGAAAACGGCTGTCTTGCGGAGGTTTTGAAGGGTCCATGAGGAAGGATCATAATTTGTGGCAGGCAGGGTGGAGGGGCTGGGGTGGAGTGACGGAAACAGCCCTTTTTGAAAAACAAGTGTGGAAATGGGACCCGTAGCTTGGTTCTCTGTGACAGTGATGGGACCTTGAAGCCAGTTGTGTGTCTCCAAGAGGAGCCAGGGCTTTGATCTCTGACTCAAGATTAGGGCTGTGAAACAGGACAGCCGTCTTTTCATAATGTTAAAAACAGAAACAAAAACAAAATCCCTTTACAAAAAAATTGTTTCAAGCGGACGGCGAAAACAGGCTCCAGGAGCTGGAGGGTTTCAATTTCACAATAACAGAGTTGAGTTTCCTGTGGAATTTCCGTAATAATGATGTTTGATAGCTCTGACACTTAACCATCAAAGGCCCGCCAGAGGAGTCTGGAGGGTTCGTCTTTAAGGCAAAGGGCACAACATTGCAGGTAGAGTGTTAGCTAGGGCCCCAGGCAGGTGTCGTGCTAGGGAAGGGGGCCTGGTGCACAGGGTTTGTCCAGCAGCTGGTAGGTCACCCTGGTTCAGAGGCTGATTGTCTGCTCTGAGTGTGGGCCCATTTTTCCCCTCTGAGGTGTGGATTACTCTGGAAAATGAGGGATTGGAAAATGCCTTCATGATGGATGTCTGTTCTTCCTGAACTAATAGCCCCCAAATAAGAAGGACCACTCAGCAGTAACAGGGTCTGTGCTGGCCATGATGCTGTGAGAATGGGCTGTTGGGTTTTTCCCAGCTGGCCAGGTCCCCCAACTTCAGCGCCTGTCAACAGTCTGTCCCCTCCACCTGAACCACACTCTGCTCTCGCCTCTCTCAAGCCTCCCACCTCAACAACTGAAGTCACCTAATGCTCAGGAGAGGCCCTGCCCTTGGGTGGTTCTCCTTCTCAGACCCTGGGCTTTTCTTTGAGGCGATTAGCTGGGGTTGTGTTGAATGCGTGAGGATCAGGGAATGGCCATGAACTCCGGAAGGCTCTGTCTTGTGGCCCCAGCCGGGGGGCCCAAGGCAGGTTTCTCACATGAACACAAGCAAAGGTCCTGGGCTACGAGGCCCTTGAAAACGGCTGTCTTGCGGAGGTTTTGAAGGGTCCATGAGGAAGGATCATAATTTGTGGCAGGCAGGGTGGAGGGGCTGGGGTGGAGTGACGGAAACAGCCCTTTTTGAAAAACAAGTGTGGAAATGGGACCCGTAGCTTGGTTCTCTGTGACAGTGATGGGACCTTGAAGCCAGTTGTGTGTCTCCAAGAGGAGCCAGGGCTTTGATCTCTGACTCAAGATTAGGGCTGTGAAACAGGACAGCCGTCTTTTCATAATGTTAAAAACAGAAACAAAAACAAAATCCCTTTACAAAAAAATTGTTTCAAGCGGACGGCGAAAACAGGCTCCAGGAGCTGGAGGGTTTCAATTTCACAATAACAGAGTTGAGTTTCCTGTGGAATTTCCGTAATAATGATGTTTTTTGATAGCTCTGACACTTAACCATCGCTGAGAAAATTGAGCCTCTGCTTCGAGGGGACGGCCCTTGCTCAGTCTTTGGCAGGGGGTTTCAGGTCCACCCCAACACTGGTTTCTCCCACACTGGAAAAACAGAAGGCAAAGTCAGTGGAAGAGGGAGGGTCTGGTTTGTACTTTTGTGGGAAGGGCGGCAGTTCTAAGTGAGCTCTGGGACCAGGATCCCACCTAACTCTTCCCTGAGCTTTGGTTCCTATGGTGAAATTAATGCAAAGTAGGAAACCGAAGTTCACTCATAAAATTCACACATATGATTATGGACTTCTGGAGTTCCTGGCTTTGTGGCGAACAGAGCATTTGAACTAAGTCGGATAAATGAGGGGTATGGGGGAGCGCTGCTCAGAGAGAGCAGACAGGATTATTGTAGACTGGAGATAAGGGACCAAATGAAGTGAAGAGATGTGCGCAAAGGCGAAGTTCAGGGAGAGTTTTTAGAAGAGAGAAGCGGCTTTGAAATCCAGCAGACGGGGTTTAAAGCCTACCTCCTCTGCTTCATGGCCCTGAGCTGGAGAAAGCTTTATTTTTAGCTCATCTGAGCTTGCTGCCTTCATGTATAAAAATGGGGACTATGGTCCTCATCAGATCGGGCTAGGATTCATGAGGAAGTAAATGAATAGAGCCTGCCTTGGTCAGTGGTAGCTGGTATCATGTTTATTACCCAATCGTCATCCGAGGCCAGTCTCAGCCAGTAGTGTTCTGAATTTTGCAAAGCCTCTAGTTCTGTAAAATTTGAAAATATTTTTATCTTATAAAAACAAACTCCAGTTGGTGAGAACAGAAGATGCAATTCAAGAGGCCAAATATTTGCTGATAGCTCAACGTAAAAATGAGTCAAACTGAACACACTGTACAAAAATGTAAAATGGGAAATGAATCCAAAAACGGAAGGAGACCAAAGCAGAACTTACTAGCCACAAATATTACTTGGTCACAAGAGGACATTATTATTTTAATAATTTTGCATTATTATTCCTTAGAGGAGCATTATCATTTGTTCCTTGTTTTTAAATTGTATAAACAACTAGTTTATTGATCTGTTAGTGTGGTAAATCCTAGCCACAAGGCTACATTTACAATATTAAAATAGTCTTGGATACATGGCCAGTTATATTTAAAAATACACGAGGTACCTATATATATTTTTTTTTTTCGCGCCCCCGCGTGCGCCCTACTCCCTCGGGTGGCGCCCGCCCCGCCACCCTGGCTGGTCCCGCCCGCGCCGCTGCCCCCACGAGGTACCTATATTTTTGTTGTGTTTTGTTTTTTGGTTTTTTTTTGCATTTCAACACAGCTAGCTTTTGCTATATGAATTTCAATGGCCTGAGCTATTGGGAGAAAGCCATATTAATAAGCTGCATAAGAAAATTGCAATCCAAGGGCAAAAGATTTATTTATTTATTTGACTGCCCCTGGTCTTCATTGCAGCATGCAGGGTCTTTTAGTGGGAGCATGTGGAGGTCTAGTTCCCTGGCCGGGGATCGAACCCCTGCACTGGGAGTGTGGAGTCTTCACTACTGGGCCACCAGGAATGTCCCATCATTTCTCTTAAAATGCTGAAAAACTTTCAGTAGGTCCCATGTATTTTTACCTTCTTGACTCCAATACAATAAATATATGAAACATATTCTTATTTGGCCTTCTCAAGTGGCGCCAGTGGTAAAGAATTCACCTGCCACTTCAGGAGATGTGGGAGACACCAGTTCGATCCCTGGGTCAGGAAGATCTAGAGAAGGATATGGGAACCCACTCCAGTATTCTTGCCTGGGAAATTCCATGGACAAAGGAAGCTGGTGGGCTATAGTTCATGGGGTTGTGGGAGTCAGACATGACTTAGCAATTAAAGCACTGCCGTATTCTTATTTAAAGTGTGAAGGAAGCAAGGCTGGGGAATTTTGCAAACATGTCCAGGAGAGAGCATGAGAATTGCCAAGCTTGTGGTCAGGTCACCAAGGTACTTTGCTCTTTTGAGGACTTAGTTACAGGCTCTCCCCAGGACAGGTTGCAACAAAAGCTGATATAATTATGGCCTCGTAATTGGCACAAAGTCACTCAGTGCAGTTGGTGGGAGAGGAGGTAACCAACTCAGTGAGCTCAGCTTCTCTTTTTGCATTTCCTTGAGTCCTGCTCAAACTCATGGCCTACAGCGGGTCGAAGCAGGTCTTGCTTTTAGCATCCCTTACAGGAAATGCCCCTGCCCAATAACACACACCTAAACGACTAGGCAGGGCTGGATGGACGGGCCTCATAGGAAGTCTACTGAGTCCTCTTGGTCACCAGGAACCTCCCGTGGCTGTGGGTGCTTTGTAATGCACTGGGAAGTGAGACACAGTAGCCCAGAAAGCTCTCGACTTCTCCGCCACTCAGATGGGGCAGAGTGGGATTCCGCAGACGCTGAGGCCCTGAAGGGTGGGTGAGGTGGAAAGTCTTGTCAAGAACACACAACTAGCAAGCGGAGCACCTGGTTTCAAAGCCGGGTAACCTACCAGCAGAGGACACCGACTGTTCTTTACCACCCTCCCTTCTCCTGGTCACGGCTGGGCACCGCCTACCCTGCGTGTGTGCTGAGTGGGTTGCTTCAGTTGTGCCCAACTCTTCGCGGCCCCGTGGACGGTGCCCGCCAGGCTCCTCTGCTCAGGGCACTCTCCAGGCGAGAATGCTGGAGTGGGCGGCCATGTCCTTCTCCTGGGGATCTTCCCACCCCAGAATCAAACCCGGGTCTCTTGTGTCTCCTGCCCTGGCAGCCGGGTTCTTTAGCATCGGTGCCACCTGGGATGCCCACCACCCACTACTGTTGACTTAGTCGTGTTTTTTTTTTAATATATTCATTTACTTCAAAAAAAATCTTTGGTCCCATTCCAACCCATGTGAAATTAGGAGCTTGATGGACTAGTCATCATCTGTATGGTATCCATGAAACATACAAATATGGTACGTTCAGTGTCAAAGTTGAGTGAGGCTCCTCCTAAAGCCATCCTACGTGGCAGCAGTGGGTGGATGAGACAGGATGGGAACGGGCACCGGGTCGGGGATCTGGCCTGGGTTCCTGTCTGTCTCTCAAGCGCATTGGAGCATCCGTGTCGTTAGACTGGTGACCACGCTGACCCTCATCCTAGAGAGGCGTGCCTTAGTCCATCCCCTAGCCATATAATGGGGGTGGAAGGGGAACCCTAGATTCAGGTCTCTGGCTCTAATTCCCAGCTGCACGGCCTCGAGGAAGCCCCTGAGACTTCCTGTCCCTCAGTTTCCTCTACCGCCAAGTGGGGATGCTAACAGGGTCAACCCCAGCAGGTCTTGCTTTTAGCATCCCTTACAGGAAATCCCCCTGCCCAATAACACACACCTAAACGACTAGGCAGGGCTGGATGGACGGGCCTCATAGGAAGTCTACTGAGTCCTCTTGGTCACCAGGAACCTCCCGTGGCTGTGGGTGCTTTGTAATGCACTGGGAAGTGAGACACAGTAGCCCAGAAAGCTCTCGACTTCTCCGCCACTCAGATGGGGCAGAGTGGGATTCCGCAGACGCTGAGGCCCTGAAGGGTGGGTGAGGTGGAAAGTCTTGTCAAGAACACACAACTAGCAAGCGGAGCACCTGGTTTCAAAGCCGGGTAACCTACCAGCAGAGGACACCGACTGTTCTTTACCACCCTCCCTTCTCCTGGTCACGGCTGGGCACCGCCTACCCTGCGTGTGTGCTGAGTGGGTTGCTTCAGTTGTGCCCAACTCTTCGCGGCCCCGTGGACGGTGCCCGCCAGGCTCCTCTGCTCAGGGCACTCTCCAGGCGAGAATGCTGGAGTGGGCGGCCATGTCCTTCTCCTGGGGATCTTCCCACCCCAGAATCAAACCCGGGTCTCTTGTGTCTCCTGCCCTGGCAGCCGGGTTCTTTAGCATCGGTGCCACCTGGGATGCCCACCACCCACTACTGTTGACTTAGTCGTGTTTTTTTTTTAATATATTCATTTACTTCAAAAAAAATCTTTGGTCCCATTCCAACCCATGTGAAATTAGGAGCTTGATGGACTAGTCATCATCTGTATGGTATCCATGAAACATACAAATATGGTACGTTCAGTGTCAAAGTTGAGTGAGGCTCCTCCTAAAGCCATCCTACGTGGCAGCAGTGGGTGGATGAGACAGGATGGGAACGGGCACCGGGTCGGGGATCTGGCCTGGGTTCCTGTCTGTCTCTCAAGCGCATTGGAGCATCCGTGTCGTTAGACTGGTGACCACGCTGACCCTCATCCTAGAGAGAGCGTGCCTTAGTCCATCCCCCTAGCCATATAATGGGGGGTGGAAGGGGGAACCCTAGATTCAGGTCTCTGGCTCTAATTCCCAGCTGCACGGCCTCGAGGAAGCCCCTGAGACTTCCTGTCCCTCAGTTTCCTCTACCGCCAAGTGGGGATGCTAACAGGGGTCAACCCCAGCGCAGGGGTGAGAATCCAGAGCTGATGTATCTGAAGCACATCGTGTTGTGGCTGGCTCGCAGAGGCAGCACGGAACTCGAATTAGCTCCACTTTCCATAGGGCAACAGAGAGACCTGAGCCAGCCAGGCTGGCCTCTCCTCTCTGGCTCCGGTGTGCTCGCGTAGGAGCGGGTCTGTGGTTGCTCAGTGGCTTAAGATGCCCCGGGGGCTTGTAGGAAATCGGGCATGCTGCCCCGCCCATCGTACCTGGATGGGGATGGGCAGGTGAGAGTGGGCCTGGGAATCTGCATGTTCCATAGTTTCCCAGGGGATCGAGGCAGGTGGTCTGAGCACCACTTCCTGAGAAGCAGCCCCCTGCCTCCGAGACTCCCTGCCCCCTCGACTCCCTGCCCCCTCTTCTTCCCCCCAGCCCCACCTGCCCCTCTTTCCACCCCTGGGCAGCACCCTTGATGCTATGTAAATGCACAGTTCAGCATTCTTTCCACCTTGCATAGAGAAGGGTCTGAGCAACATCTGGCTTTGTGTTACCACCCCTGCCAGTGAGATCTGACCTTTAGTCTGGCTGATAAGGTTAGAAACAGGAGGGGGAAAAGATCACAGCAAGGTGACTGAATTCTCTTTTTAAGATGGAAACATGCCATTTCCCAGCTCCCTGGGAGTTCCCTGGGTCAGCTTTGTTCCACCTGTGTCTGGCCCCAAACAGGGGTCTGAAGCATGCATAGAATTTGCAAAGAAAATAAACTATTGGGGATGATTTGGGAACGAGTCATGGAATACCCACTGTAAAAGTTTTTCAGGGGGAAGGCCATTGAGGCAGAGCCCAGCGCCATCAGATAACCTCGCCTGGAGTTTAAAAAAGAAATGCTTCCACCCACATATATCAGGTAGCTGCTTTGTGCTCTCTTTGCTGCTGGGGAGGAATGACTCTGATCTCCAGTGAGAGCCTGCCTCGTGGGAGGCTGAGTAAATTACCCGTGGTCACAATACTAGAAGCCCTCGCAGGACAATACCAGAAATCCAACAGTCACCCATCTCTATTTCCAGCAAGCCCTGCTGTTTCTCTAGGTTTTGTGACAGTCATCTCTGAGAATTAATCAGAAACATTCTGGGAAGTTTCATTGAGAAGAAAACAGATGGGCAAATCCGTTGTCTCAGGCATTCACAGCTCAGAGCACCTGTTGTCTGGACATCCACAGGATGCCTTCCACGCATCCCTCCGTGGAGCCTGGGGCTGTGGGACTTCTTAATTCAGGGGAAGCGCTAGTTGTCTGTTGGTCTAAAGAATCTGCTCCCTCAAGACCTCCTAGGTCCTTGAAATCCATCGAATGAGTAAGTGGGAGTGTTAGCTCAGAGGTGCTCATTCCACGCAAGCCCAGATTCTTGAACGGTATTTGGATTGAGACCAGTTCCCATAGCACCAACTGTGCCACCTCGTCCCTTATTCAGGTGGGTGTTAAAGGAAAGAGGAAATCAAGTTAGGACCGGTTGCAAAGGAAACTTTCCAGGGCTGGGGGTTGGAAAAGTCAGTGCCCCCCCCAGCGCTTGATGTGGTTGCCTGAATCGCAAACGGGGTATGACCTGGGGAATTCTCCGAACTGGGGTTCAGAGGGTTGGGGAGACCCCTGGCCCTCCTCTCTAGAGGTGACCTCCCACCCACACAGTGGAAAAAGAGAAACTTACTTCAGGACGATTTGCATTGAAAAAATAAAGGCAAATGGGCGAGTCCTTGGAGGCCCGTGTTTTCATGGGGTTCGCTCAAGCATGCCGCCCCCGCCACCCCCGTGGGAGAGGCAACTTCACAAGATGGGCCCTTGGGTGGAGCCTCCCATGGTCGCCTGGGCCCTGGGTCTGGCAGTGTGGCTCTTCTAGAGGTGGCCATGACCAGAGGAGACTGACAGGAGCTGGTTTGCAGAAGGTGGGAGAGGGGCCCCCACCCGGCCGCTCTGCACACTGGCGCGCGGTTCGGAGCTTTGCCCAGGGTGCACGCGCTCCCCACCTCCAGTCGCGTGGCTCTGTCTGTTTTGTCTTGGGAAGTATCCTTATTGTCACCCCCTTAGGTTTGGGGAGGGGTGTTGTGGAGCTGGAAAAGAGGGTCAATACCAGAAATCCAACAGTCACCCATCTCTATTTCCAGCAAGCCCTGCTGTTTCTCTAGGTTTTGTGACAGTCATCTCTGAGAATTAATCAGAAACATTCTGGGAAGTTTCATTGAGAAGAAAACAGATGGGCAAATCCGTTGTCTCAGGCATTCACAGCTCAGAGCACCTGTTGTCTGGACATCCACAGGATGCCTTCCACGCATCCCTCCGTGGAGCCTGGGGCTGTGGGACTTCTTAATTCAGGGGAAGCGCTAGTTGTCTGTTGGTCTAAAGAATCTGCTCCCTCAAGACCTCCTAGGTCCTTGAAATCCATCGAATGAGTAAGTGGGAGTGTTAGCTCAGAGGTGCTCATTCCACGCAAGCCCAGATTCTTGAACGGTATTTGGATTGAGACCAGTTCCCATAGCACCAACTGTGCCACCTCGTCCCTTATTCAGGTGGGTGTTAAAGGAAAGAGGAAATCAAGTTAGGACCGGTTGCAAAGGAAACTTTCCAGGGCTGGGGGTTGGAAAAGTCAGTGCCCCCCCCAGCGCTTGATGTGGTTGCCTGAATCGCAAACGGGGTATGACCTGGGGAATTCTCCGAACTGGGGTTCAGAGGGTTGGGGAGACCCCTGGCCCTCCTCTCTAGAGGTGACCTCCCACCCACACAGTGGAAAAAGAGAAACTTACTTCAGGACGATTTGCATTGAAAAAATAAAGGCAAATGGGCGAGTCCTTGGAGGCCCGTGTTTTCATGGGGTTCGCTCAAGCATGCCGCCCCCGCCACCCCCGTGGGAGAGGCAACTTCACAAGATGGGCCCTTGGGTGGAGCCTCCCATGGTCGCCTGGGCCCTGGGTCTGGCAGTGTGGCTCTTCTAGAGGTGGCCATGACCAGAGGAGACTGACAGGAGCTGGTTTGCAGAAGGTGGGAGAGGGGCCCCCACCCGGCCGCTCTGCACACTGGCGCGCGGTTCGGAGCTTTGCCCAGGGTGCACGCGCTCCCCACCTCCAGTCGCGTGGCTCTGTCTGTTTTGTCTTGGGAAGTATCCTTATTGTCACCCCCTTAGGTTTGGGGAGGGGTGTTGTGGAGCTGGAAAAGAGGGTCAGTAGAATTGCCTGCATCTGACCTGAGCGAGGACAGAACGGGGAGGTCTCCGCAGGGTCACGGTCACTGGCGGGCATCAGAGGAGTCGTGAGACTGTGTGTAAGCTGAGTGTCTCCATTTTGGAAGAAATGAGAAGGCGGCTTCTTTTTCAAGGGGCCCCAGACGTCATGGAGGGAGCCGCAGGTGGAGACAGGGCACCTGGCTCCGTCCCCACGGGCGTGGAGCTGTGCTTAGCAGACGTCATGCTGAGTGTCTGTGCATGTGGACTTGGCCCATTTGGGGACTGCAGGAGGCCTGGGGGAACCGGTGGGGTCACCTCTGTGAGGACAAGGGGATCGGATGCCCAGCGCTGTGATGGAAGGGAGGAGGCCCAAGTGTTCCAAATCCCTTACCACTCACGCTGGAGACACTGATGCCTCACCCGACCTGACTGTCCCCTTTCTGACTCCCTGAAGGGCCCACAGGCACGTCCGCCCTGCTCCGATAGGAGACAAAGGGGAAGGTGTCAGCGGCCACCAGCACCCCGACCAAAGAGCTCCAAGGGCTTGCTCTCAGCCTCTGCTTGCCAGTGTCCCCCCCAGCTCCCAGGCTGTCCCTGAGTGGCTCTGTGAGTCTGGCTCAGCCTGGCGTCTCCGGAAAATGCTGGTTCCTGTCATCCTTGATGAATCCACTACACTATGCCCTCTTTCTCATTCTGGTCCCTGCGATCATATGGTCACAAGGATTTCTTTTTTTAGGAGGATTTCCTAGGGCTAGTCGCTAGCTTTGTCAAGCTATATTGCAAATGTTACAGAACTTTCATAATATTATATATATATATATATATAACATTATATACCCATGTGAATATGATATACCCATTCAAATGTTATATATCTATGATTATATCATTTACCCATGCAAATATTATATACCCACATGATATTATTTGCCCACCCATGTGAATATTATATACCCATATAAATATGATATACCTATGCAGATATTATATATGCATGAGAGTATTATTTGCCCATGAAACTATTATATATCCACATAAGTATTATTTACCCATGTGAATAATATATGCCCATGATTATATTATTTACCCGTACAAATATATACCCATGATAAGAACATATACTCATGCTAATATTATAAACTCATCATAATATTATATCACAGCTGGTAAGGTTTGCTAAGAAAAACCATTAAAAAAGGGCCCCCATTTTGGAAGAAATGAGAAGGCGGCTTCTTTTCAAGGGGCCCCAGACGTCATGGAGGGAGCCGCAGGTGGAGACAGGGCACCTGGCTCCGTCCCCACGGGCGTGGAGCTGTGCTTAGCAGACGTCATGCTGAGTGTCTGTGCATGTGGACTTGGCCCATTTGGGGACTGCAGGAGGCCTGGGGGAACCGGTGGGGTCACCTCTGTGAGGACAAGGGGATCGGATGCCCAGCGCTGTGATGGAAGGGAGGAGGCCCAAGTGTTCCAAATCCCTTACCACTCACGCTGGAGACACTGATGCCTCACCCGACCTGACTGTCCCCTTTCTGACTCCCTGAAGGGCCCACAGGCACGTCCGCCCTGCTCCGATAGGAGACAAAGGGGAAGGTGTCAGCGGCCACCAGCACCCCGACCAAAGAGCTCCAAGGGCTTGCTCTCAGCCTCTGCTTGCCAGTGTCCCCCCCAGCTCCCAGGCTGTCCCTGAGTGGCTCTGTGAGTCTGGCTCAGCCTGGCGTCTCCGGAAAATGCTGGTTCCTGTCATCCTTGATGAATCCACTACACTATGCCCTCTTTCTCATTCTGGTCCCTGCGATCATATGGTCACAAGGATTTCTTTTTTTAGGAGGATTTCCTAGGGCTAGTCGCTAGCTTTGTCAAGCTATATTGCAAATGTTACAGAACTTTCATAATATTATATATATATATATATATAACATTATATACCCATGTGAATATGATATACCCATTCAAATGTTATATATCTATGATTATATCATTTACCCATGCAAATATTATATACCCACATGATATTATTTGCCCACCCATGTGAATATTATATACCCATATAAATATGATATACCTATGCAGATATTATATATGCATGAGAGTATTATTTGCCCATGAAACTATTATATATCCACATAAGTATTATTTACCCATGTGAATAATATATGCCCATGATTATATTATTTACCCGTACAAATATATACCCATGATAAGAGCATATACTCATGATAATATTATAAACTCATCATAATATTATATCACAGCTGGTAAGGTTTGCTAAGAAAAAAACCTAGGCTTCAGAACCAGACCAGCTCAGACTGGAAATCTGACTTGACCAATAACTAATACGCAAATGCTATTGGCTTTGTGGGCCTCAGTTTCCCCACCTGTATACAAGAGAAAAGGATCAAACCAGCTGTTCCGAAATTCCCTCGTAAAATGCCAGCAGCTTGGCATCCTGCGAGGGCACCACTGCTGATCTTTTTTAATATTTGAACATGAACATGTTGACCCCCGCAGAGCCAGAGAGACGACGTGAGGAAGTCGTGTGGACCCGGCTTTAGTAGCTCTCAGCTCCCCCGCGCCCCGTCTTGGCCGAAAAGGCCAGGCTTACCGTCGGAGCTGGGCGGAGGCCTCTCGGGGGGCGCCGGGGCAGAGCGTATGCTGTTTCCCATTCTTCTGTCTCCCCAGGCTGTCGAAGCCGCTCGAAGCCAACGGCACAGGGGGTCCACACAGGGAGTCAGCCGCACGCTGGGTCTGCTGGGTGGAGAATGACCCAGTTTAGCGTGCATCGTGCATCGTGTTTTGAGGCCACCGGCTTCTTGAAAGACGGATGTGTTTGTGTGAAGAGGAGGTTCGTGAATGTTGGTTACATTGAGCAGCGCTGCTTCTTTTATCAAGGGAATGACAGAGAAAAACCACAGAGAGGGAAGTTGCTAGCAAGTGCTATTGGTGGAGAAAGTTTCCATTCCTCGCACGGCTGACAGCCAGCAGCCGGCAGTGTTTGGTGAGAGGCTGTGTTTGTGCCTCTCAGCTGCCCCACCCCGGGGTCTCCTGAGCCCCGACCCCCCGCTCCCAGGGTCCTGGCACCCAGAACCCTTCCAGTGCAGCAGTTCTGTGGTTCCGTCACCCAAAGTGGGTGAGAAGAGGGAGCACATTCTCTCTCCACTTTCTCTCCTCTCCTGGAGTTTCTCAACATGCTCAAAAAGCAGCGGGGACCAATGAAAGCCCCTAACAAGGCTGTTGGTTGTCTGCCTGCTCCCCGGGCGGCCTCGGCGTTCTGGCACCTGCTGTCATTTTTGATTATCATACTGTCCTTGCATCCCTAACCCCATTTTTCATCAAGGAAACTGAGTCTCAGAGAAGGTAAGGATTTTTGTTCAGGGTCACACAGCAAGTGAGGGGAAAGCTGGACTCTGGGCAGTGGATGCTAAGTCTCTGGTTTAATTGTTCCATGATGTTCGAATGCTAAGTCTTTGGAACATTGTCCCAAAACGTTTCAATTCTGGCTCTGTACGTGTGAGCTAGGTGCCTTTGGGCAAGTTCTTGACCTTTTCCTGCCTGTTTTAAGGAATAGTAATCAAGCGCCATTGGATGGTGGCCGTCACATTAATAGATAAAGCCTATGAAACCCTTAGAGTGCAACCTGGCTACAGTTATTAGTTATTTAATAGGCATCAAGTTGTTGGGTATTGCCATCTGCAAATCTGTAGTGAGAAGAACTCTAATTCTGGGGCTTCGCACAAGCAATCTAACAAAGGGATTTCAATGATTCCACCATAAAAGTATCTTCTCAGGCTGCTTGAAGCAGAGAAAGTCCACAGCCATACAGAGCTGTTCCTGTCGCTGGGGACAAAGGGAACCGATGGGGCAGAGTCTCCAGCTGGTGTGCAGCCCACCTGGGAACTTGCATTCTACCCCTTATTTGTCTCCAGTTTAAGATCAGGGCCCATATGACTAATCTGGGCTGATACATATCTGTAAACAACAAAGCTGTGTAAAAGCAAAAGGCAAAATAAAAATAATTAAGGAAGATCAAGGCCTAGTGAGTTTGAAAGGGCCTCTAAGTCAGCCATTCCAACCCTCACCTCCTTCCTCTATGCATTCCAGGTTCAGATTCTGGAAGGATCAACCCTCTTGTAGCAAGGCCTTTCAGAGACTGGGGTAGGTGTGCACCATTTCCTGACAGACGCGGGGTGAGGACCGGGGATACAAGGTATATTATGAAACAAGGAAAATCAGGAAGAGTGTTTGCTGAGAGTTAACGCACTTTAACTAGTTCCATGAACAGTTTATCACTTCTAACTCAAACGAAGAGATTGTGGTATCACGGCGCTGCTCCCAAGATAATCACAAGACTTGCCCCAACTGTAAACTCAAAATGCACCGCAGAATGTGTGGCTGGATGGGCCGCGGGCTCAAAGGAGGAGACGCGTCTCCTGATCCTGTCGTCTGTGTGACTGGAAACGACAGGGATAGTTAGATAGCAAGACTGGGGTCCTGCTTCCTTCGCCTCGCCTCCCTGAATACAGCCAAGGGGACGCTCTCTCCCCGGCTGGGCCCTTCCTGCAGGTCGGCGGGTTTCAACAGCACCACCCTGGCTCCAGTGGGTGGGGACGAGTTTTCTTTTTCGATGGCCTGATGCAGGCACTCCTGGAATCGTGCTCCAAGAGAGGGCTGGGGACGCCAGGCCAGTGGAGGGACCGGCAGCCTCCTCTCCCTGCAGTTCCGCGTCTTCTGTGTGAGGTCCTGAGTCGGCACCTGGGGGAAGGCGGGCCACCAGGGCCCACCCAGCAGACAGGAAGGCTGCTGCCTCTTTTGGCCCCACCTGAGGCTCATCCAGGGGAGGCAAGCAGACTGGCTTTGGGGACCCAGCACCCCACATGGGATGCACAGACGTCCCAAGAGTCCCCACCGTCTCTGTCCTGCTCCCAGGGTCTTCCTGGAGCCCATGGTGGCCCCAGTCCCTCAGCCTCCCCATCTGTCGCCACCAAGGCTTAGAGAGGAGCGCTCAGGACAGGCAAGGAAAAGCGCCCGCGGGGCTCCCATGTGGAGCCAACTCTGAAACGCGTGCCCGCCTCGCCCCTCGCTCTCACATGGCTTGACTCCCAGAATCCCCCACTCTCTCTCTCCGGGGTCAGCTAGCCCCCAGGCTTGCACCTTCTGCCCCCACCCAGAGCACCCAGTAGGCAGATGAACGCCCGCCCCCGCAGACACCCAGGCCCTCCCCGCAGCCTGGCTTAGCTCCCCGCTCCGTCTTCTCACCGGCCACTTCCAAGCGCCAGCCTCCGGCCGTCGCGTCCTACTCTCTTCTCTATGTCGGCGATGCTGGAAGAGTCGTGGGGAGAGACTTTGCTATCTAGCGGAGGGGACTCTGACTTCATCTCTTTTCCACCACTGTATCATTCTTCTCAAGGGTTTATGGGCTATCTGAGGGGGTTCCGGGGCTACAGTGAAGGTGAAAATGTTAGTTGCTCAGGACTGTCTGACTCTTAGTGACCCCCTGTAGCCCCCCACGTTCCTCTGTCCATGGCATTTCCCAAGCAAGAATACAGGAGTGGAGAGCCATCCTCTCTTCCAGGGGACCTTCCTGAGCCAGGGGTCAAACCGGTAACTCCCACATTGCAGGCAAATTCTTTACCATCTGAGCCACCAGGGAAGCCCCATGGACAATAGTACAGAAAACAAAACAAAAGATTTCAAACTTGCATTTTCTCAGATAGGAAAATGGAGGTCCATCCAAGAAAAGAAACATACCCAGGGCCTTGAGAGGAGGAAGTGGAGTGGGTGCCAGGAGCCCAGGTTCTTAGTCTCTCCCTGTTTCTGCCTGGCAGGTGGGCGCATGCGGGAAACAGGGGCTGGGCTGGGCTGCAGGCGCCATATCCCTCCATGCTGTTCAGAAAAACCCGTCAGTCCCTCTGCCCCGAGAGGTCTGCTGGCCGGCTTCCTCATGTCCCCAAGGAGGAAAGAACTCCATCTGAAAGAGGCTTTGATTTGAAGAGTGAAAATGCCCCCAGAGACTAATGAAATGGCTGAACAATCGATTTAATCTCTGACAGCTTTATGCAGTGGCTGGAGGTGGGAGAGAGGGTTTGAAAGACATAATTGCTTCTGGAAACAATAAAGAGAGGGCCAGAGAGAAAAGGAGTTAATTAACATTGGCTCTGAATAGTGTTGGCTTCTTTCTCCCTTGTCTTTGTGACATCAGAGGATTGAAACGGGCCTTTGCCCCTCCTTTCCCCATCTTTGGACCAATGCTGCTTTTGCTCTGCATGACCCTGGGCCTCAGTTTACTCTTCTTAAAAATGGAATGGGTGGAAAAGGTGATCTCCAACGAGAGAGTCACGGAACCCCTTTCAGTTCCAGCAGTCGAGGCTCAATGACCTTTTGAAAGCGATGACTAAGGGAAAAGACCCATCATCACTTTCTTAGGAAGTCCTGTTGGACGGCACACAAGCCTTGTCTTTCTGTGTCTTAGGATCGGGGCAGGGTGGCTCATGCAAGCTGAACGCCCACCTTCATGCCTGCAGTTAGCAGACGTCATTGCCTTTCAATTTCCTGGCATCTCAGGAGGCCGTTTCCTGGTTCGCCTTCTCAGAGTGGAGTTCAGCCTGTTAGGGCCCCTGCCCACGTGCCAGGACCGGAGCCCTGCAGAGCAAGGATGCAGGGGCCCGGCTACCCGCCCTCGGTACAGAGCTCATGTCCTTTCTACAGATGCCACTGGGAAGAACCCTGATCCCAAAGGACCCTGGTCAGTAAATGGCTGGCTGCCATTTGAGTGGACCCCTGGCACGGAAGAGGTCAAGACATGTGGGCCGTGCCTTCTCCCACTTTTTCTGTCTGACTCCATCAGGGATCCTTTTGTCATGTGCTCTGCATTATCGTGTGGACAAAGCACCTTCCACTTGCGGGAAGCGTCCCAGGACAGCTCTGTGCATCTTGTCTACTTGTGGTTCTAAAGGGCAGACTTCACTCGCTGTTCAGAAAAGCCCGTCAGGCCCCCTGCCCCGGGAAGTCCGCTGGCCGGCTTCCTCATGTCCCCAAGGAGGAAAGAACTCCATCTGAAAGAGGCTTTGATTTGAAGAGTGAAAATGCCCCCAGAGACTAATGAAATGGCTGAACAATCGATTTAATCTCTGACAGCTTTATGCAGTGGCTGGAGGTGGGAGAGAGGGTTTGAAAGACATAATTGCTTCTGGAAACAATAAAGAGAGGGCCAGAGAGAAAAGGAGTTAATTAACATTGGCTCTGAATAGTGTTGGCTTCTTTCTCCCTTGTCTTTGTGACATCAGAGGATTGAAACGGGCCTTTGCCCCTCCTTTCCCCATCTTTGGACCAATGCTGCTTTTGCTCTGCATGACCCTGGGCCTCAGTTTACTCTTCTTAAAAATGGAATGGGTGGAAAAGGTGATCTCCAACGAGAGAGTCACGGAACCCCTTTCAGTTCCAGCAGTCGAGGCTCAATGACCTTTTGAAAGCGATGACTAAGGGAAAAGACCCATCATCACTTTCTTAGGAAGTCCTGTTGGACGGCACACAAGCCTTGTCTTTCTGTGTCTTAGGATCGGGGCAGGGTGGCTCATGCAAGCTGAACGCCCACCTTCATGCCTGCAGTTAGCAGACGTCATTGCCTTTCAATTTCCTGGCATCTCAGGAGGCCGTTTCCTGGTTCGCCTTCTCAGAGTGGAGTTCAGCCTGTTAGGGCCCCTGCCCACGTGCCAGGACCGGAGCCCTGCAGAGCAAGGATGCAGGGGCCCGGCTACCCGCCCTCGGTACAGAGCTCATGTCCTTTCTACAGATGCCACTGGGAAGAACCCTGATCCCAAAGGACCCTGGTCAGTAAATGGCTGGCTGCCATTTGAGTGGACCCCTGGCACGGAAGAGGTCAAGACATGTGGGCCGTGCCTTCTCCCACTTTTTCTGTCTGACTCCATCAGGGATCCTTTTGTCATGTGCTCTGCATTATCGTGTGGACAAAGCACCTTCCACTTGCGGGAAGCGTCCCAGGACAGCTCTGTGCATCTTGTCTACTTGTGGTTCTAAAGGGCAGACTTCACTCTGGAAAAGGAAGCAACCTGACCCCCTTCATAGTGGGACAAGAGGGTGGCCGCTGGGGGAGCCCCAGCCGGCGGAAGGCAGGTCTAAAGTAGTCGGGAAACTGTGGCAACAGTTGCGATGTGGACATCCACTTAGGGATGCAGTCCTCCCTCTAGAATCAGAGATTTCTCCCTCAGACTGTGACAGCAAGAAGTCTGTCCCCACGACCTGCTTCTAGGGCACGGGAGCGCAGAGGCACGAGAGGGGCCCTCGGCCCCATCACCTCCCAACCCGACGGCAGTAGTCACAGGCACGTCACTGCTTCCGCCCGTGGGTGGTCCGCCCTTCCTCGGCTGGGCACCCAGCATTTGAGAGCCGCCACTCCCGGGGGTGGTCTCGGCAGCCCTGCTCTTAGGCGACATGAATTAAGCGCCGTGTCCAAGCTCGTCTGACTAGTAAGGGGGCAGGACGGGCCTCCGGCCTGGTCTACCTGATGCCCAAGCCCGCCATGAAATGCTGTCCCGCTTCCCCGCCCTCGGGTTCAAGAGCACATTGGAAAGTGATCTTGAAACGTCACCAAAGCGAGCTTTGGGGACTGTAAACGTTGAGGTGGACCTTTAGTCCAGGGGCCAGGGAGGTCCCCAGGGGTCTCTTAGATGCCGAGTTGCAGGGACTGGAAGCCCAGGGCCAGGGTTCTCTCTGCTGGGGGGAGCCAAAGGGACAAGAGAGGGAAACCCTTTCAGGTCGACTCAGGTTCAGCTGTCGTGCCCACTGTTAGTGCACCAACATGGCCAGAAGGGCAGGAGCAAATCGCGTGGGGTGTCTTCCAGTCTTTCGAAGCACTGTTTTAAAGAACTGTGAATGCTATGGGAAAACACAACAAAAGCCGAAAACAGCAACAACGAGCGAGCCGTGCTTATCCTGTCTCAGCTTTATAAAGCTTCAGCATGCACCTGCGTATGTGTAGGAACCTCCTCAACGAAATTATTGCCAAGAGGTTTTCAATGGCTCTCTCTGAGTAGTGATTTTACAGGTGAATTTCCTGGTTTCTTCTTTACACCTCTCTAAAGTCTCCGGGGTTTTTTCCCATGAATTTCTAATTTTGCCTCTGGTTATAAAAGCAATTTAGGTACACAGCAGCCTGCCCTGAGGGGTTGTTTTGAGGACGAAATGAAGGTCATATCTGAAGCAGAGATAAGTGTGGTCAGACGGGATCACCACTGATGTACCCACGCAGGCGGGATCCCCGGGGGCTGCTGGGTGGCCAGCTAAGTGCCTGGGCAAGCTCAAGCAGTCTTCCCCTCCTGAGGCCTCAGCTTCTCAAACGTGACAGTGGGAGGGTTGGACCAGTGTCTCGTGGTCTTTTTGTCTCCG
Organism: Tragulus kanchil; assembly: GCA_022376925.1. NCBI lineage: Eukaryota > Metazoa > Chordata > Mammalia > Artiodactyla > Tragulidae > Tragulus > Tragulus kanchil. The sequence goes on along the minus strand of JAIOJX010000002.1, from coordinate 8,314,291 downwards.
CTAGCCCCCACCCCGCCCTGCGAGTGGTGCCCGGTACCCACCCAGCTGCCATGGGACTCGCTCGGGGCGGCCTGTGGTCTGCCACCCGCCCCAGGGGCAGTAAGCTCCGGGCCAGGGCCTTTGCATCGGTTGACTCCCCTGCCAGAAGTCTCGCAGGATTTCCGGGGGCACCCCACCACATCCTGACCTCGCTCGGCAGGTGTGCCACCCCTGTGACCCACATTGTTCCCTGCTCCCTCTCCGGGCAGGTGCAGCCCCGGGCCTGTCCTCCCCGTCTGCCGACCCCCAAGCCCGTCTTGTTCTCCTGCCCCTCCACGGAGAAGAAGGCTGCGGCGTGGAGCCTGTTGTTGAAACCTGGTCTAACAGAGTTTCCCCAGAAGCTCAACATGTGAAATTAGATAAAAGCAAGCTGCTGGCTGCGGCTGGGGCCTCAACACTCTTTGTCCCCTTACTTCTGATAGGACTCTCCGAGCCTGGGAAATTACAAAGCACGGATTGATGGTGAGCTGTTCAGTGTCCTCAGTTTCCAAGAAAAGGTTCAGAGAGGGCAAGCCATGTGCTCAGGGGCACTCAGTGACTTTGGATAAGTTCTGTAACCGCACACCACAATCTGCCCACCACAGAGAGCCGCTGACCACTTGCCAGCACTGACCCACATGTCCACAGCCCACGCTTCTGCCCCTCTTGGCTGTCCAACAGGGGAGCTCTTAAGCCCTCAGCATAACAGGGAGTCTCGGCTTTACGCTCAGACCAGGACAGACACATCCTAGAAAGCATTTCATGGTCATTTTAGGGTACATAAGAAGGCACCAGATTTGGGACCTCCTGGTGCTGGGGCATGTTTCAGTTTCACCTCTTAGGAAGTCACTAAATTTCTCTGCATGTACTTTTTGTTCATTTTTATTTTTTTTTTTTTTAAATGAGCCTAGCCATAGCTTCCTTGCTGAATTTTCACAAGTAAGGATTGAAGAGTAGGTGTTAAAAGACCAGCGCATTTCCGTGTGTGTGTGCGTGTGTGTGGGTATGAGCTCCATTGCTCACCTCTCTTCCAGCAATAAATGTGCCACAAGCAAGTCCCTCGACCCCAGGCCTGGTGGGATCCATGTCCGCGGCGTCCAGCATGGAGAGGTGAACAAGACAGTCATTCCTGACATGCCTTTAACACCTCACTGAACTATGTGTTTAAAATTTCCCCCCTTTTTTTTTCTAAATCAGCTTTTCATACTCAGAGCCTCCCTCCCCCCACCCCCTACCTCCCGCAACACACAGGGCCCATGGGATATGATGCCCCCCCGTCTATGAGTCTATTCAACACTGAACACTTCCTGCTAAAAACCATGTTTCAAATGAGGTCAGGCCAGGTCCTAGATACCTACATAACCTATAAGCTGACATTAGAGACTTTGACAAAGAGAAAACAGTCATAAAAACCAGTATGTTAGATAACACCGATATACAATTGCACAGAATGGGGAAACCGTGAATACGAAATGAGCTTTTCGTGTCAAATGTAGAGCCTGGGAAAGGCAGGTCTCATCAGAAGGAGGAGTAGCTGGTGACGCGGATGGAGAGGCCGGAGGCCATCTGGACACCTGGGTCCAGGCATCGCAAAGTTAGGGATTCTGCAGACACGTGAACCACCAGCGAGGGGCATAGGCTTATCGAGGGAGATGGGAATTGATAATTGGTCTCTTAATGGCATGTGCCAGTGCTGGGCCCCACGTGGGTCACTTGCAGAAGCCTGGGCTGAGGCCCCCTGGCCCCGAGCTACTCTTTCTCAGCTCATCGCTCCATCCTTCCCTCCTCAGGCTCACCCGCCTCGCCCGTGAAGCGGATGATGATCCTAACACTCACTTGCTTGGTTGTTTGATGAAAGACTGTAAGTGCTGTGGAGAGAGAGGTCTGTGTTCACTCAGAGCTGAGACATTCCGAAGGGAACTCAGAGAAAGAGACAGACACTGAGGAGACCCTGTGCCCAGGAGAGCCATGCCACTCCAGCTAAGCCTCTTGTAGGACTGAGGAAACCAAAGCCAGAGTGTTTGCATAACTTGTCTGAGTTTATCGCTGGTGCTGATAAAAAATGAGGCAGGATTTGAACCCGGGCGTCTGGTTTTAGAGCCCAACTCTTAAGTCCTCTGCCCTGAGTCATCAGGAAATGGACGAAGGGTGACATAAAGTTGAATCGACCCTCATTATGACAAGATCATGGTGCTATTCTCGTGTGCTAGGATGTCAGGTGCGCCGGAGGTGGTCAGTCGATAGATCAGCAGGTATGCTGCTGAAGCAGTGTATTTCAAAGTCGTCTGACACTCCGGGCTCTTCCATGCTCTGCCGAGGACGTAATTCTTAAGCTGATGATCCGTGTGACTTGGAGGTCCCACCTCCGCAACACACAGGGCCCATGGGATATGATGCCCCCGTCTATGAGTCTATTCAACACTGAACACTTCCTGCTAAAACCATGTTTCAAATGAGGTCAGGCCAGGTCCTAGATACCTACATAACCTATAAGCTGACATTAGAGACTTTGACAAAGAGAAAACAGTCATAAAAACCAGTATGTTAGATAACACCGATATACAATTGCACAGAATGGGGAAACCGTGAATACGAAATGAGCTTTTCGTGTCAAATGTAGAGCCTGGGAAAGGCAGGTCTCATCAGAAGGAGGAGTAGCTGGTGACGCGGATGGAGAGGCCGGAGGCCATCTGGACACCTGGGTCCAGGCATCGCAAAGTTAGGGATTCTGCAGACACGTGAACCACCAGCGAGGGGCATAGGCTTATCGAGGGAGATGGGAATTGATAATTGGTCTCTTAATGGCATGTGCCAGTGCTGGGCCCCACGTGGGTCACTTGCAGAAGCCTGGGCTGAGGCCCCCTGGCCCCGAGCTACTCTTTCTCAGCTCATCGCTCCATCCTTCCCTCCTCAGGCTCACCCGCCTCGCCCGTGAAGCGGATGATGATCCTAACACTCACTTGCTTGGTTGTTTGATGAAAGACTGTAAGTGCTGTGGAGAGAGAGGTCTGTGTTCACTCAGAGCTGAGACATTCCGAAGGGAACTCAGAGAAAGAGACAGACACTGAGGAGACCCTGTGCCCAGGAGAGCCATGCCACTCCAGCTAAGCCTCTTGTAGGACTGAGGAAACCAAAGCCAGAGTGTTTGCATAACTTGTCTGAGTTTATCGCTGGTGCTGATAAAAAATGAGGCAGGATTTGAACCCGGGCGTCTGGTTTTAGAGCCCAACTCTTAAGTCCTCTGCCCTGAGTCATCAGGAAATGGACGAAGGGTGACATAAAGTTGAATCGACCCTCATTATGACAAGATCATGGTGCTATTCTCGTGTGCTAGGATGTCAGGTGCGCCGGAGGTGGTCAGTCGATAGATCAGCAGGTATGCTGCTGAAGCAGTGTATTTCAAAGTGCGTCTGACACTCCGGGCTCTTCCATGCTCTGCCCCGAGGACGTAATTCTTAAGCTGATGATCCGTGTGACTTGGAGGGTGTGGGGGTCCAGATGAGTAGGGGGAGATGGCACATTTGTACTTTGAGAAGGAGTATGGCGGCCTGCCAGGGTCCACGTGAGAATGAAATGTAAGGACTTCGTTGACAGTGACCTCCCCCCTGCTCTCTGTCCTGGGCCCTGGCCCCTTCTTGGCTCACACCACAGTCCCTCATTATGGATCCCTGTCTTTAACAGCCCCAAGGTATAAACTCCCTGAGCACACCACCTCTGGTCTATTCTCCTGCTCAATGAGGAATCATTACCCAGCAGGTGCCTGGCACATCGTGAGCGCCCACGACCTACGTTCAGCTGAGTGACTAAAAATGCCCAGCCCAGAGCAGGCAGGCAGGGCTGTGCTCTCGGGGGCAGCCCGACTCTCTCGGCGTGGGCTTTTCCCCGTAAGGACCATCGTGGGCGCAATTCCCACTTCCGTCTGAAGCTCCTGGATTCTTCCCACCTGCTCCTCAGCAACCCGGGTCCCCTAGCCACGGTCCTAGTTGCCTGAAAGGTGCTAAGGAGGGAAGTGTGCCTTTGCACAAAAGGGAGCCACCTGGAGGCCCCATGGTCTCTGTCGGCAGCTCCAGGTACTGTAACGAAATGAACTGCCTCCCTCTGGGGCCCTCAGATGGGAGGAAGTGGTGGTTGACCCAGTGTGCCTACTTCCTTTGGAACTCTTGGGGAAGAGGGGGAGGGAAGACATCAGTCAGAGGGCATGACCTCGATGCATATTCATCAAGGACAGGATGGGTGGATGGACAGGTGGACGGATGCATACATGGACGAACAGGGCTGGGGGTTGCTGACAAGAACCAAGTGCTCTGGCCTGACACGCTGGAAAATTTTAATGAGTATTTTAAGCTCCAGCTTCTCGTAGAGCTGGGGGAATAAATCCTTGCCGAATGTCAGATGAAAAATTAAAACCCAGCAGCATCTATTAATGCAGGAAGCTGATTGGGGTTTACCAAAATGAATAATTTCTAAGTCTTTATGAAAAGACCCACTCCCCTTGGAAATACATTGCCAGCTCTCGAAACTCAGCGTGGGGGAATTTTTTTCTGTATTAGGAAGATGATTTCAGTGCAATACAAACCTACTATAGCTGTTTCACGTATATGATATGTAGGAACAGGTAGAAATAAGCATTCAGAAAACTCAAGAGGTAATGTCCAGGTCACTGGCTGGGCACTTTGACTCGTCACATTGAACACAGCCTGCTACTGTTTACCGTCTAGGGACGCACAGCAACTTAGGGCACTTTCATTGTCTGGGTTAGGAATGCTATCAGTAGCTGCTATTTAGTATTTAGCATTCACTATATATTGTACATAATTTAAGTTTCTTACACATACATAAAGAAGCTGGTCTTCTTTTTAGCATATCTGAGGAAAAACAGAGAAGCAGACCAACTTGCCCAGAGTCACACAGTGAGCTCCTGGTGGCCGACCCAGAATGCCCAGGTGTAGCTGCCTAAACCAGTGGGTTTCCTGGTCTTCTCTGATTCTTCCCACCTGCTCCTCAGCAACCCGGGTCCCCTAGCCACGGTCCTAGTTGCCTGAAAGGTGCTAAGGAGGGAAGTGTGCCTTTGCACAAAAGGGAGCCACCTGGAGGCCCCATGGTCTCTGTCGGCAGCTCCAGGTACTGTAACGAAATGAACTGCCTCCCTCTGGGGCCCTCAGATGGGAGGAAGTGGTGGTTGACCCAGTGTGCCTACTTCCTTTGGAACTCTTGGGGAAGAGGGGGAGGGAAGACATCAGTCAGAGGGCATGACCTCGATGCATATTCATCAAGGACAGGATGGGTGGATGGACAGGTGGACGGATGCATACATGGACGAACAGGGCTGGGGGTTGCTGACAAGAACCAAGTGCTCTGGCCTGACACGCTGGAAAATTTTAATGAGTATTTTAAGCTCCAGCTTCTCGAGAGCTGGGGGAATAAATCCTTGCCGAATGTCAGATGAAAAATTAAAACCCAGCAGCATCTATTAATGCAGGAAGCTGATTGGGGTTTACCAAAATGAATAATTTCTAAGTCTTTATGAAAAGACCCACTCCCCTTGGAAATACATTGCCAGCTCTCGAAACTCAGCGTGGGGGAATTTTTTTCTGTATTAGGAAGATGATTTCAGTGCAATACAAACCTACTATAGCTGTTTCACGTATATGATATGTAGGAACAGGTAGAAATAAGCATTCAGAAAACTCAAGAGGTAATGTCCAGGTCACTGGCTGGGCACTTTGACTCGTCACATTGAACACAGCCTGCTACTGTTTACCGTCTAGGGACGCACAGCAACTTAGGGCACTTTCATTGTCTGGGTTAGGAATGCTATCAGTAGCTGCTATTTAGTATTTAGCATTCACTATATATTGTACATAATTTAAGTTTCTTACACATACATAAAGAAGCTGGTCTTCTTTTTAGCATAATACGAGGGAAAAACAGAGAAGCAGACCAACTTGCCCAGAGTCACACAGTGAGCTCCCTGGTGGCCGACCCAGAATGCTGGCCCAGGTGTAGCTGCCTAAACCAGTGGGTTTCCCTGGTCTTCTCTGATTCTCCCTCTGCTTAAGACGCAGGAGTCTAAATAGCTTTCAGCCTATTCCATAGGTTGTTTCTTTTTAAATATTCTTACATCATAATTTTCAGAGTCTAATAAGCACTCTTTTTATGTCCATTTATTTACATATTTAACATAGGCCGCACAAGGTCTCGGAGCATTGTGGGATCTCGTTCCCTGACCAGGGATCAAACCTGGGCCCCCTGCGTTGGGAGCTCAGAGTCTTAGCTACCAGCCTACTCGGGAAGGCCCTTAAACACTCTTGAATAGCACTTTCCCAACTGGAGCCTAGAGATTACATCAGATTTTGAAAGATATTTGATTTGGGCTTACCTCCTGGTTTGAAAAGAACCGCAGCCCAGTTACAGCATATCCCAGAAAAGACGATCTGCAGTCGACCTGCAGACAACCTGCTCTCTCCTAAAACAACGAACTGTTTGAAATGCACACGTTCTCCCTCGCCACACTAGCTGTCACTCGGGGGGCTCTTCCTCCCTGCCTCAGCCCTGGGACAGCCCCTCCCCAGCTGTGTGATGCGGATGAACCACCTTCTCTCCCTGAGCCTCACCCTCTCATTTGTTGAAAGCAAATCATTATAATCTTGCAGGATTGTTAGGAGAATTGCAGGAAAACAGCTTCTAGCGCAGCATGCCTCCCCTGCTCCTGAGCTTGGCAGACTCCCACCCTCCACACAGCCTGCACAAACCCACGTCCAGACATTCTGAGGTCCAACCACAGGCCATTTCCGTAACACACCAGGAATATAAGTACCTAACCGGCTGTGGACTGTGCCACATTTCTTAAGAAATTCTAGTTCTCCCGAATCTCTTCTAATTTCTTGCATTTAATTTTCAGATTTTTATAGACCTCCCATACTGGTCTTGGATTTAAGCGTATGTGCTGTAAACAGCTCACCCACTTGGGTTCTTGTTGCCAAAATTGAAGCTGGTCTTCTTTTTAGCATATCTGAGGGAAAAACAGAGAAGCAGACCAACTTGCCCAGAGTCACACAGTGAGCTCCCTGGTGGCCGACCCAGAATGCTGGCCCAGGTGTAGCTGCCTAAACCAGTGGGTTTCCCTGGTCTTCTCTGATTCTCCCTCTGCTTAAGACGCAGGAGTCTAAATAGCTTTCAGCCTATTCCATAGGTTGTTTCTTTTTAAATATTCTTACATCATAATTTTCAGAGTCTAATAAGCACTCTTTTTATGTCCATTTATTTACATATTTAACATAGGCCGACAAGGTCTCGGAGCATTGTGGGATCTCGTTCCTGACCAGGGATCAAACCTGGGCCCCTGCGTTTGGGAGCTCAGAGTCTTAGCTACCAGCCTACTCGGGAAGGCCCTTAAACACTCTTGAATAGCACTTTCCCAACTGGAGCCTAGAGATTACATCAGATTTTGAAAGATATTTGATTTGGGCTTACCTCCTGGTTTGAAAAGAACCGCAGCCCAGTTACAGCATATCCCAGAAAAGACGATCTGCAGTCGACCTGCAGACAACCTGCTCTCTCCTAAAACAACGAACTGTTTGAAATGCACACGTTCTCCCTCGCCACACTAGCTGTCACTCGGGGGGCTCTTCCTCCCTGCCTCAGCCCTGGGACAGCCCTCCCCAGCTGTGTGATGCGGATGAACCACCTTCTCTCCCTGAGCCTCACCCTCTCATTTGTTGAAAGCAAATCATTATAATCTTGCAGGATTGTTAGGAGAATTGCAGGAAAACAGCTTCTAGCGCAGCATGCCTCCCCTGCTCCTGAGCTTGGCAGACTCCCACCCTCCACACAGCCTGCACAAACCCACGTCCAGACATTCTGAGGTCCAACCACAGGCCATTTCCGTAACACACCAGGAATATAAGTACCTAACCGGCTGTGGACTGTGCCACATTTCTTAAGAAATTCTAGTTCTCCCGAATCTCTTCTAATTTCTTGCATTTAATTTTCAGATTTTTATAGACCTCCCATACTGGTCTTGGATTTAAGCGTATGTGCTGTAAACAGCTCACCCACTTGGGTTCTTGTTGCTTATTATCATAAGTTATCTTTAGCCCCAAACCATCCACACCCCAAACTCCGAGAAGCACTACCGTGATGTCCATCTGCCTGGGCTCCAGGTGCTTCCAGGTGACTCCATGCTGATCGCAGCTAGTGAGCACCTACTGTGCGTCTGAAACTGGCCCAGGCGCGGGGCCGATGTTAGCTGGCTGAATCCTCCCGCTGCCTGGGTGAGTTGTGCACCCTGATTCCCAAAGCCCAGAGGAGAGAAGGGAGACCTTGACAGCTTTCAACGACTCGCCCAAGGACATACTTCTAGACAGTCTGATAGCAAGCAGGAGTGTCCTCAGCTGAGAAGCCTGCTCCGTGCTAGAATGTTCTGTGACTGGAAGATCTCCTGGCGGGAGCATGCCCGGCCTGAGCTCTGCCAGCCTTCCTGACCTAGGATTCCCGCCAGCGAGCAGCCTTAGCACACCAGCCACCAAGCCTCACTTGAGACCTGGCTCTGCCCAGAGCTCATCTGTCTCCGGAAAGTCCACCCACTACCCGCTGTGTGTCTCAGGGGTCTCCACGCCTCCCCACACCGGCCCCCACCACGTTCCCCCAGATACCTTCCACAGCTGGGCACTGTGTCCCCTGGGAGGAGCCGCGGAGGGGCCGCCACCGGGAGCCCTGTCACCGCCTCTCCATCAGCTGCCGCTTCCGTGGCAGAGTGAGCCTCCCGCGGGCGCCGGGGAGCCCATGCTATCGAGAAGCGCAGTTGCTAAACCAGCGGCCACTTCCTCTACAAGAAACGGGGAAGGCGCGGGGCTTCAGGAGGCAGGTTCCTGTTTTCAGCAACCGCGCTGAGCAGACTTCTCTCTGCAAGGACAGGGCAGATAGCAGCTCCTTCTTTCTTTTCTTTTTTTTTTGACATAGTACTTGGCACTATGAGCAGCTTGATGCTAAGTGTCCAGGCCATGCTCATCTTGCAGACATGGGGACATTTTGCCTCTAATTAAAAGGCAGAGGAGGCTGAGAGGATGCTCTCGTGGTCCCTAACGCTTACCGGGGCCGAGGGGGCTGAGGCTCAGAGCTGCAGCTTCTCTTTTCTCGGTTTCTTGATGTCACTGCCCAGTGGACTCTGGAGCAATGCTTCGGGCCTCGGTGCCTCTATAGACGAGATTTTAATTGGCAGAAGCTAATGGGCCTCAAAGACAACTTGACAGAAAGGAGAAGCCTACCAGGCTTCCCAAGGGAGGCACACCGCCCCTTGGCTGGCTGTGTGCTACAACCAGAAGAAACTAGAAAGGTTATGAAAGGGTATAAAACTAGAGAGGTTATTAAAAAGAGCTTCTCTAAGTTTCTGATGAAAGCTGACTAAGAAAACACGGTCACTGAGTGTTGCACTGCCTGATTTGATGTTGGATCAAGGGAGAAGGACTAGAAAGAATATTCCTGGGATGGAGATGGGGGCATTCAAACACAGACGGTGTATTAGATCCTTTGTGTCCATGGCAGTTTTCTTGGGTATGACTGTCCGGCCTGAGCTCTGCCAGCCTTCCTGACCTAGGATTCCCGCCAGCGAGCAGCCTTAGCACACCAGCCACCAAGCCTCACTTGAGACCTGGCTCTGCCCAGAGCTCATCTGTCTCGGAAAGTCCACCCACTACCGCTGTGTGTCTCAGGGGTCTCCACGCCTCCCACACCGGCCCCACCACGTTCCCCAGATACCTTCCACAGCTGGGCACTGTGTCCCCTGGGAGGAGCCGGAGGGGCCGCCACCGGAGCCCTGTCACCGCCTCTCCATCAGCTGCCGCTTCCGTGGCAGAGTGAGCCTCCCGCGGGCGCCGGGGAGCCCATGCTATCGAGAAGCGCAGTTGCTAAACCAGCGGCCACTTCCTCTACAAGAAACGGGGAAGGCGCGGGGCTTCAGGAGGCAGGTTCCTGTTTTCAGCAACCGCGCTGAGCAGACTTCTCTCTGCAAGGACAGGGCAGATAGCAGCTCCTTCTTTCTTTTCTTTTTTTTTTGACATAGTACTTGGCACTATGAGCAGCTTGATGCTAAGTGTCCAGGCCATGCTCATCTTGCAGACATGGGGACATTTTGCCTCTAATTAAAAGGCAGAGGAGGCTGAGAGGATGCTCTCGTGGTCCCTAACGCTTACCGGGGCCGAGGGGGCTGAGGCTCAGAGCTGCAGCTTCTCTTTTCTCGGTTTCTTGATGTCACTGCCCAGTGGACTCTGGAGCAATGCTTCGGGCCTCGGTGCCTCTATAGACGAGATTTTAATTGGCAGAAGCTAATGGGCCTCAAAGACAACTTGACAGAAAGGAGAAGCCTACCAGGCTTCCCAAGGGAGGCACACCGCCCCTTGGCTGGCTGTGTGCTACAACCAGAAGAAACTAGAAAGGTTATGAAAGGGTATAAAACTAGAGAGGTTATTAAAAAGAGCTTCTCTAAGTTTCTGATGAAAGCTGACTAAGAAAACACGGTCACTGAGTGTTTCACTGCCTGATTTGATGTTGGATCAAGGGAGAAGGACTAGAAAGAATATTCCTGGGATGGAGATGGGGGCATTCAAACACAGACGGTGTATTAGATCCTTTGTGTCCATGGCAGTTTTCTTGGGTATGACTGTGACATATAGTTAATGTGAAAAGTGGGTTAGGTTTTAGGAACTATGTGGTAGGGTATTTAGAGATCAAGAGGCATGGTGTCTTTAACTTTCAAATGCGGCATTTAAAAAAAAACCACCGACAACAGAAGACACGCATACAAAAAAAAAGAAAAAGAATGAGAAAGACAGAAAATAAATGTGGCAAAATGGTCATGCTTGGTCAAGCTAGGTGAGGAGGATATGAGTCGTCCTCAACTTCATGATGGCTCTAAATTTTTTTAAATAACAGTACATAGCTCCATGCTCATAGCATGCTTCTCAGGAGGGGCCGTGGTAAAGAATCTGCCTGCCAATGCAGGAGGCTCAAGAGATACTGGTTTGATCCCTGGGTCAGGAAGATCCCCTGGAGGAGGAAATGGCAACCCACTCCAGTATTCTTGCCTGCAAAATGGCATGGACCGAGGAGCCTGCCAGGCTACAGTGCAAGGGGTCGCAAAGAGTCAGACATGACTCCTAGTATGCTCGTCTCAGGCAGGCAAGCCAAGCACACGGGGCCCAAGGGCTTGTTGGTGGCAGAGATGGAAGCTGCCGGAATGCCAGCTCCCGGCAGCCTGCCTGGAGTTTGCCTGTGGAGCTAGGAGTGCCAGGCGACCCTCTGGAGGGGCCCTCTTAGAACCCGCCTGGCCCACCCCTGTCACAGGGAAGACAGAGCCTCCAATGACCTGCCCAACCTCACACGGCGGGTCCCCAAGCAGAACCAGGGCCGGTGTCTTGGGCCGATACCATAGCCCCACGCGGTGGAACGACACTGCCAGCAGAGACAGTCATTTAGAAACCTCGCTCAGCGTTGTTATCGAAGATGAATTCAAAACACCAGCGCTGCTTCTAAATTTAGCCAGAGCTCTGTACTAGAGAGATGCTTCCTTAGACAACTTGTGGGAGTCCGTGAGCGACGCAGGGCACCCTGGGAAGGGACGGAGGAGATGTTGCAAGCCCTGAATGGGCGATGGCTGAGAAAGTGAAGGTTAGGTTTCCTAGATGTTGGACGGGGGCAAAAATTTGGTGGAGATGGGGGCATTCAAACACAGACGGTGTATTAGATCCTTTGTGTCCATGGCAGTTTTCTTGGGTATGACTGTGACATATAGTTAATGTGAAAAGTGGGTTAGGTTTTAGGAACTATGTGGTAGGGTATTTAGAGATCAAGAGGCATGGTGTCTTTAACTTTCAAATGCGGCATTTAAAAAAAAACCACCGACAACAGAAGACACGCATACAAAAAAAAAGAAAAAGAATGAGAAAGACAGAAAATAAATGTGGCAAAATGGTCATGCTTGGTCAAGCTAGGTGAGGAGGATATGAGTCGTCCTCAACTTCATGATGGCTCTAAATTTTTTTAAATAACAGTACATAGCTCCATGCTCATAGCATGCTTCTCAGGAGGGGCCGTGGTAAAGAATCTGCCTGCCAATGCAGGAGGCTCAAGAGATACTGGTTTGATCCCTGGGTCAGGAAGATCCCCTGGAGGAGGAAATGGCAACCCACTCCAGTATTCTTGCCTGCAAAATGGCATGGACCGAGGAGCCTGCCAGGCTACAGTGCAAGGGGTCGCAAAGAGTCAGACATGACTCCTAGTATGCTCGTCTCAGGCAGGCAAGCCAAGCACACGGGGCCCAAGGGCTTGTTGGTGGCAGAGATGGAAGCTGCCGGAATGCCAGCTCCCGGCAGCCTGCCTGGAGTTTGCCTGTGGAGCTAGGAGTGCCAGGCGACCCTCTGGAGGGGCCCTCTTAGAACCCGCCTGGCCCACCCCTGTCACAGGGAAGACAGAGCCTCCAATGACCTGCCCAACCTCACACGGCGGGTCCCCAAGCAGAACCAGGGCCGGTGTCTTGGGCCGATACCATAGCCCCACGCCGGTGGGAACGACACTGCCAGCAGAGACAGTCATTTAGAAACCTCGCTCAGCGTTGTTATCGAAGATGAATTCAAAACACCAGCGCTGCTTCTAAATTTAGCCAGAGCTCTGTACTAGAGAGATGCTTCCTTAGACAACTTGTGGGAGTCCGTGAGCGACGCAGGGCACCCTGGGAAGGGACGGAGGAGATGTTGCAAGCCCTGAATGGGCGATGGGCCTCGAGGGGGAAGGGCAGGCAGGCAGGGGGAAGCAGAAGTGGATGTTTTCCCCGAACTCACACAGAGCCATACAAGAGGTTTAGATTGGTAGTCGGGAGGCATGAGCTTTGGACACCTTGTCAACACATATTTACTGAGACTCTATTATGAGTTGGACACTGAAGTCATTCCCTCATTCAACTAGTTATTCAGTAAAGCTTTCCAGGCACTGGAGTTCAGCTGCAGATGAAAGCCCCACCCCGTTACTATCCAGGCGGGTGACTCTGTATGGAAATGAAACAGCCAGTCTGATAGAGGGCTCCGGAGATGGGAGAGGGCCTCTCCGTGCCACGGGCTGAGACTCAGGAAGGAAAGGAGCAGCGGGGACGAGCTGGAGGGCCAGAGGCTCAGGCCGCCTCTGCAAGGGCAAGGGAAGCACAGTGGGGCTTCAGGGAGCTCCCAGTCTGAGTGCAGAGGACAGCAGCTGGCAGGCGGGGAGCGGGGAGGGGTGTCCATCGAAGGGAGTCCTCCACGCCCAGGAGAGGCTACTGCACAAGTGCAAGCCCAGAACCAGAAACCCAGGTTGCAGGATCTGCTCTACCTGTTGCCAGTGGGTGCCTGGCTGACCTCAAGCTACTGCCCACTTGCCCTGGCCTTGGTGTCTCATGACCTCCCTTTCAACCAGGTGGCTGTCCGGAGACCGTCTCTGTTAAAGAAAATGTTCCTAAAGTCAACCACACGTCATAGAGTCCTGGGCTGTGGCCCAAGCCGGAGGGTGGGATGGCGGTTGGAGCCCTCACTTGGCAGGGGATGCCCCGCCAAGGTCTGTAAGTGTGGGGTCAGCCCTGGCCGGGTGACCACGTGTCCGGCAGCAGCCACACTTCAAGAGCACATGGGGACACCCAGGTCCATCGGTGTAAAAGCAACTGATTTCCAGAGGGCTTTGCAAGTTAATGAGCTGTGACGACCCAGGCTAAAGGCCACAGGAAGATTAGCTCTGTACTAGAGAGATGCTTCCTTAGACAACTTGTGGGAGTCCGTGAGCGACGCAGGGCACCCTGGGAAGGGACGGAGGAGATGTTGCAAGCCCTGAATGGGCGATGGGCCTCGAGGGGGAAGGGCAGGCAGGCAGGGGGAAGCAGAAGTGGATGTTTTCCCCGAACTCACACAGAGCCATACAAGAGGTTTAGATTGGTAGTCGGGAGGCATGAGCTTTGGACACCTTGTCAACACATATTTACTGAGACTCTATTATGAGTTGGACACTGAAGTCATTCCCTCATTCAACTAGTTATTCAGTAAAGCTTTCCAGGCACTGGAGTTCAGCTGCAGATGAAAGCCCCACCCCGTTACTATCCAGGCGGGTGACTCTGTATGGAAATGAAACAGCCAGTCTGATAGAGGGCTCCGGAGGTGGGAGAGGGCCTCTCCGTGCCACGGGCTGAGACTCAGGAAGGAAAGGAGCAGCGGGTACGAGCTGGAGGGCCAGCGGCTCAGGCCGCCTCTGCAAGGGCAAGGGAAGCACAGTGGGGCTTCAGGGAGCTCCCCGTCTGAGTGCAGAGGACAGCAGCTGGCAGGCGGGGAGCGGGGAGGGGTGTCCATCGAAGGGAGTCCTCCACGCCCAGGAGAGGCTACTGCACAAGTGCAAGCCCAGAACCAGAAACCCAGGTTGCAGGATCTGCTCTACCTGTTGCCAGTGGGTGCCTGGCTGACCTCAAGCTACTGCCCACTTGCCCTGGCCTTGGTGTCTCATGACCTCCCTTTCAACCAGGTGGCTGTCCGGAGACCGTCTCTGTTAAAGAAAATGTTCCTAAAGTCAACCACACGTCATAGAGTCCTGGGCTGTGGCCCAAGCCGGAGGGTGGGATGGCGGTTGGAGCCCTCACTTGGCAGGGGATGCCCCGCCAAGGTCTGTAAGTGTGGGGTCAGCCCTGGCCGGGTGACCACGTGTCCGGCAGCAGCCACACTTCAAGAGCACATGGGGACACCCAGGTCCATCGGTGTAAAAGCAACTGATTTCCAGAGGGCTTTGCAAGTTAATGAGCTGTGACGACCCAGGCTAAAGGCCACAGGAAGATTAGCAAGATGCCCCCGTGCGTTGAGATTTGCTTGATTAACGTCTTCATGCTTCTGTGCAGTCATCACTTTACTAAAATGAGTGCTGGCCTTTGTAAACACTCGCTTTTCATACTTAACGTCATCAAGAGCCAGGTGTTACCTCCCCAGCTGGGGTCTGTGGGTCTCCTAACCCCAACAGGACCACCCAGCTTCTCCAACACCAGGTCCATCGGAGGATGTGAGTAGATTACCTAGCATGGTGCAAGGCCCATGGCGGGGAGGGCACAGAATATGCACCCCCTCTTTCCTTTCAAAGGGGAACATCAGCTGGGGAGGGCAGGGGCGGGTCTGGCACAGGACCATGAGCCCAGCACCAAGGCTTCCCCCGACAGGTGACCCGCACCCACGCATCAGATGCCCAAGTCCAGGAGGGTGGTGGCTCTGCGTTCTGAACAAAGCGCATGCCCTCTGAGTGCTGCCGCTTCCCCTCTGGGGAGGACGACAAGCTAACCTTGAAAATCGACTGGGAGATGTCAGGCTCTGCTGTTTCCCTAGAGGCGAGAGGTGTTTGTGTTTCTGGAACCATCTCTGGAGTGGGGTAAACGGTCGTGCCGATGAGCTGAATTCTGTAGCCACAGTGGCAGCTGAGTGTGTGTTCCCAGAATCCTCCCGCTTCTCCAGGACGGGGGTCGAGGGGCTGGGGGCAGCTCCTGGAGCTGACAATGTTCTCAGGAGAGAAAAAGCAGAAACTTGTTTGCACCCGGCTTCTCTGCTGTGAGGAGTTGCACAAACGTGTTGATTCACCCACGCTGGTCTCTTCTTTGGTTGCTCAATTGTCCCCTCTTTGTTCCCTCTTGGTTCCCCAAAGCATAGGAAGCTCTTTGAGGGGGGCCCCAGTTCAGTCTTTGCAAGGGTGCAATTTGCTTTCCTTACTGACTTCCTTATAGACGCACTAAGACACTAACTCCTTTCGGTTTTCTAGCTCCAACAGGCATTTTTTCCTTTATTTAAGAGACTATTGTAGTGCATAAATATTAGTCTCATGCCAGCCATGAGGCTAAGCTCGAGGGGGTCCAGGGGGATAGGAAATTGTGCCCTGCCATCCAAGAAGTCAGCAAACAGGGACCAGGAATGAACCACGAAGACAGAAAAGCACGGTGGGGTTCTGGGCGAGGGAAACCAAAGGAAGAGGTCCAAAATGTTGCCGTGGCCCCTGAGGCTTGATGGACGAGAGAATGTGCATGAAGTCCATGAAGGCTCCACATTTGGCAGTGCTGGCCAGAACATTCCACGGGCACCTTCTTATTTTTTCTCTTTATGGGATGACAAGGTGCATCTTGTCTGGAGTTGAAAGTGACTTCAGTATCTGCCTCTCTCTGATCCTCCTGCCTCCTATGACCCCCTCTTCTCTCTCAGTGCTCCTGGAACAGGCTGACGCTTTGACCCTCCTCAGACCCGTTCAGTCTCAGACCAGGTCTGCCCCAGCCTTCCACCCCTACCGCCCCGCCTGTGCTTGGCATTTGTGTGGGTTCCTCCCGCTCCTCACTGCTGCGACCTGCCATGCCAGTGACCTTCCCCTCTCTGCTGGCAGGCTCTGCCGGCTTTGACCCTGAGTTCCTTCCTGCTGCTGCCCTCATTGTAGGATCTGCGAGAATCAGGAAGGAATCTCTAGCCGGGGCCAGCTAGGGCTGGATCCTTGCCTCTCAGGACGGGGTCGAGGGCTGGGGCAGCTCCTGGAGCTGACAATGTTCTCAGGAGAGAAAAAGCAGAAACTTGTTTGCACCCGGCTTCTCTGCTGTGAGGAGTTGCACAAACGTGTTGATTCACCCACGCTGGTCTCTTCTTTGGTTGCTCAATTGTCCCCTCTTTGTTCCCTCTTGGTTCCCCAAAGCATAGGAAGCTCTTTGAGGGGCCCCAGTTCAGTCTTTGCAAGGGTGCAATTTGCTTTCCTTACTGACTTCCTTATAGACGCACTAAGACACTAACTCCTTTCGGTTTTCTAGCTCCAACAGGCATTTTTTCCTTTATTTAAGAGACTATTGTAGTGCATAAATATTAGTCTCATGCCAGCCATGAGGCTAAGCTCGAGGGGGTCCAGGGGGATAGGAAATTGTGCCCTGCCATCCAAGAAGTCAGCAAACAGGGACCAGGAATGAACCACGAAGACAGAAAAGCACGGTGGGGTTCTGGGCGAGGGAAACCAAAGGAAGAGGTCCAAAATGTTGCCGTGGCCCCTGAGGCTTGATGGACGAGAGAATGTGCATGAAGTCCATGAAGGCTCCACATTTGGCAGTGCTGGCCAGAACATTCCACGGGCACCTTCTTATTTTTTCTCTTTATGGGATGACAAGGTGCATCTTGTCTGGAGTTGAAAGTGACTTCAGTATCTGCCTCTCTCTGATCCTCCTGCCTCCTATGACCCCCTCTTCTCTCTCAGTGCTCCTGGAACAGGCTGACGCTTTGACCCTCCTCAGACCCGTTCAGTCTCAGACCAGGTCTGCCCCAGCCTTCCACCCCTACCGCCCCGCCTGTGCTTGGCATTTGTGTGGGTTCCTCCCGCTCCTCACTGCTGCGACCTGCCATGCCAGTGACCTTCCCCTCTCTGCTGGCAGGCTCTGCCGGCTTTGACCCTGAGTTCCTTCCTGCTGCTGCCCTCATTGTAGGATCTGCGAGAATCAGGAAGGAATCTCTAGCCGGGGCCAGCTAGGGCTGGATCCTTGCCTCTCAGGAGCTCAGAGGCTGGGAGAAGGGCTCATGCTCCCTTTACCCTCTGCAAAGGGTGAGGTCAGGCCCTCCAGCCCTGCCTGCTCAGGTCCTCTGTCCTAAGGTGAGGCTCCTCAGCTGTCTGAACAGCCTGTTCCCCAGACCGGCTCCTGCCCCGTGGCCCTGCTGGGGAGGAGGGATGGCAGAAGTGATGCCGTCTGTCTGCAGTGGCACCTTTGGTTGGAACGCCCCGGGACTGTCCTAGAGGCACGGAGCTTGCCGATCACTTTTATTCCTGCCAGCAGAGCAGATGCTGTGGCCCATGGGGACATCCTCGATCACCCAGAAAAGGGCCCCTTCCACCCCTAGTGCCAGGGTTCCATCCCCAAGCTTGGTGATCATGACAGTAAAAAAAAAAGGTTTTAAGTTTGAGGAAGCATTCCCTATATACGCACATTTAGTCATTTTAAAAATACACACCGTCATTAATTATATTCACAGATGACTCACAAATATGTACATGATAAATATAAATATATTTTCAAAGGATAAACCTACAAGAGATATTTATAAGTAAATATTCTAGAAGTTTCTTCCTATGCTCCAATGGATTGTCTCATGTGCCCTTTTTGGGAGACCAGAACTCTAATAGAAACATAAAGGAGGAGACAAGTATCATTTCTAAACAAAGAGGATTCTTAACAAAGAATTTTGAGGAATTCACAAGTTATTATTCCCTGGTGCAAATATATAGGTGGTCTTCCGGGAAGGACGCAGAGATCCTTGTGATTTCCATTTAGGACAAAGAAGAGTCAGTTGTTCCGAGAGAAAGAGGAGCTGGGGCATGGTAGCACTGGGTGGTATCGGGCCCCCTGAAGGGGATTTCTTCAAGGGTCTCTCTAGTATCTCCCTCTTCCCATCCTATGTTGGTCTGTCTTCCAAAAACTGTAAGTTCCATGAAGGCCAGGAGCCTACCTCTTCTGTCAATGATTGCTACCTAGTAGTAGTACCTTGCATGGCCAGAGTTACCATTAAATATTTAGTAGGAGGAAGAAAGGGAGGAAAAAAGAGAGAATTGGAGGAGTGATAATATAAAAAAAAAAAAAAGAAGAAGAAAAAAAAAACCCAGAAAGAGAAAGAAACCCACCTCCCTGCAGGCTACCAACTTTCTTAAGGCTTTAATCATAGTCAAATTCCTTGCAGCATCTTGCATATAGGAAGTACTCAAAGTTGCCCATGAAGTTATCCCGATAAAGGACTAGCTTCTAACAGCAGAGCTTGCTGTGTCCAGGGCTGATAGAAAAAGCTAGATGAACTTGAAAGATAAGGCCTCTGTGATTAGCTTCCCAGCCTGACCAGAGTCAGGCCTCTTAAATGCTCCACTCCTGTGTTTTCATCTCATAAACAATAGTCCCAGTTAAACTTGCCCCAGCACCTCAAAATATGCTTTCACAGCACAAAGTGAGGTTACCATCTGCCATAGCATGGTGATGGCGTTCACGAAACTCCTTCCTTTCTAACTTCCCTCTCATTTTATGATGCCTTCCTACTTCCGTGAGATAGGCGTTTCACTCACAACAAGATTCTGTGGTTGTCATCTAAAGTACAAGCTCAAACGGGCCTTCACGCAGTTTAGGATGGTGTCATCCATGGCTAAGCCGCGGGCTGGGTGTGAACTTGTCAGCCAGCCTTGAGTTCCTCACCCGCTGAGCCACGACTAATTACGCTCAGCAGCATGGGGCTGCCGAGCAGGGGCAGGAAAAGGCAGACGAGCCCAGCTGCTTAAAATACCTGCGGCCAATATAGAACTGCAATCTCAAAAGCCTTCTTTAGACTGGAGAAAATTTTGCTAGTTTTTAAATTTGAGTTTGTGGAGCAATATTTTAAATCATAATAAGTGATCTCTGACAGTGCTCTACAGGTTATAAAGTGTTTTTCAAGCCTGTTATTTCATTCAATTCTTGCTAGACCTCTTTGAAATATCATTTCTGGGGCTAACGAAGGGCTACTATTTATTGGAAACCTAACATATGTGAGCACATTTCCTTTTCTCTCATTGGTTGATCTCAACAAGCAAGTGAAGCAGATATTCTTCTTACCCTCAGTTTACACTGGAGGAAACTGAAGCACAGGGAATTTTAGTCATTTTCCTAAGGACACGCAACTGGTAGGAGGAGATACTGACTTTGAACATGCACTAGTCCTGAACTCATGGTCTATGCTCTCAATGCTGTACCTTGAAACACCATTATGTGCCCATTTTACAGGTGGAGAAACTGAGGTCGGGGTACCAAGTTGTCAACTCAGGATTTAGTAAGATCTCTCTAATCCCAAAGCCCCAGCTTTTTCTATACAGTATAAAAACGAGTACTATACACACACACACACACACACACACACACACAGGATAGTTAGGAAGTTTGAGATGGACATATGCACACTGCTATATTTAAAACAGATGACCAACAAGGGGCTACTGTATAGCACATAGGAAAAATAATTCAATAAAATAATATAATAAAATTCTGACTTTATAAAATAGATACGGTGAAGTTAACTTGTTTACCCAACCTGATAAGGTCACTAAAGGGTAGAGCAGAGACTCAAACCCAAGACTTTCTTATTGCTAAGACTATGTTCTTAGCATTTCTCTACATTGTGTGTTTTTTATTTATTATTTATTTGAATGAGCCTGATGTGAGTCAGGGATATAGTTCCTTGACTAGGGATCAGACCTGGACCCCCGGCATTGGGAGCATGGAGTCTTAGCAACTGAACCACCAGGGAAGTCCCTCTACGCTTGTGTTGCCTTACAAAATTTTTAAGAGCTCAACAACGTAGTTAGTCCGTGAAGGGCTGGGGCGTGCTGCGGGGAGGACCCGCAGCACGAAGAGGAAGGGCAGTGGAAGCCAGTGGGGCGTTCACTCTGCACGAGGCCGCCTGCTGAGCCCTCACACCACACGTTCCTGCCCCTCGCAGCGCGGCCGGGAGGCGGGCTCTCTGCAGAGGGCACTGAGGCTGAGGAGATGACGCGCGTGTTCAAAGCCTAACGAGTGGGAAAGCCCAGGCTGACCTCGGAGCCTAAGACTCGCCCTCTCTTCCCAGCGATCCCAGGCAGTAATTCTGAATCAGTGGGTCCCCGAAACAAAGCCACAGGACCACATGGCTGGACAGACACATCTCGACACCTAGGCACTTTTACAAATTAGAGTTTTGCAATTATTTTTCAAACACGACACCTGCCCGTCGCGTATGTACAAACTGCTTGTTGAGAACAGAGGGCCAGATTCAGGAGCCTGCCGTTTCGTTCCCCTTGAAATCGGAAGGCAGCCGTTGCCTCGGCCGTCACTCTGGGTGTCACTTTTCCAAGACGATACCTTTGCCTGGGGAGGCAGCCCTTTTCGAGAGCCAAGCATTTAAATGGTTTCTGACAGCCAGAAGGTGACTGAGGCCATTGGACGTAATGCTTGTGACAGATGGAAAAAAGGCATTTTGTCAAGTCTCCCAGAGCCTGGAGGAGAAGCCCAATGGGAGAGCAAGCTCTGTTGGATCTAAAGAGGTAAAGCCAAGGCCCAGAAGTGCCTGGGAGGTGCCCGCCCCAGGAAGCCTCTCCCCAGTGGGCACCTGGACAAGGCCTCCGCACAGCTTGTCCAGGGGTAGAGCGGGCAATTTGTAGCCGAGCCCCATGGGAGCGGTATTTGCCAAAGACACCAGGAGAAGGGAGGCTGAGAGCAGATCGGCCTGGCCCCTATTCCCTTTGGCGCATGGGGGCCACGTGGTGCAGCGGCTGTGAAGACACACGTCCTGAATCCCGCTTGGTAGCCGCAGGTGATCTGGGGCAAGTCAGTTATCCGGCCCGAGGTCTCCCAGGGAAGCTATCAGGATCATTATACCCCTTCTTACAGACGAAGGAGGAGTCCAAATCAAAAAGCACCCATCAGAGCTGGGCTTCGCATCCAGGTGGGACCTACAGAGGCTCCTAACCCCCCCGTAACGCTCCCTAACAGCCTAAACACCCCCTGCATGGGGGTAGCATTAGGAGTTCTCGTGAATGGCTAGGCATCAGCACAGACTGATATGCAGAATGGACTTGTGGCGTGCAAACCCGTGTGATATCCATATGATCTATAATCTGTCCCCTACATATGCAAATAGAGACACACACATACACACAGAAGAGATATGTCGAGAGGTGAACCGTACTTAAGTCACGCTTCTTGATTCGGAAGGTTATATGTAATTTTAGTTTTCATAGTTTTGCTCACCTTTTATGTCTACGATAGATTTTTCTGCCACTGTGCTTGCTTTAAAAATCGCAAACATTTCTGTTTTGCCTTTAACTAAACTGGGGTGATGCATTGGGCTTCCCAGGTGGCTCAGTGGTAAAGAATCTGCCTGTCATGCAGGAGATGTGGGTTCAATCGCAGGTGGGAAGATCCCCTGGAGGAGGCAATGGCCACCCACTCCAGTCATCTTGCCTGGAGAATCTCATGGACAGAGGAACCTGGAGGCTACAGTCCAGGGGGCCTCGAAGCCTCAGACAGGACTACAACTAAACAACAAAATGGAAACAACACTGACGGTTGGAGAACAATATGAGCTGGCCTTTTTCTAGGTGTGAAGACCGTTGTTATTTTGGTCAACCTGTGACGCGAAGACACTGAGGCTTGTTCTTGGTTCCCCACCTCTCACTCAGGACCTGCGGTGGCCTTCCTTTTGCTCCACCTCCTCCTTCCCCTTCCAAGTGTTCTTACCTGCTCTTGGCCAGGCCTCTTATCCTCTGATCATTGGATGCACTTGCCTTCCTCTCAACCACAGTCGGGTTATATTTTAGTACTGAGTTACTCTTTTAAATGTAACTAAATTTTTTTCCGATTGAATGTCATATAGATTCTTTGGAGAAAAGTTAGAATAGTTTGAAAGATACGAAAAGTCCATAAAAATCACCTTGAATTAATAAGGCCATCTGGAAACTGATCAAGTTGGACTAGCCAGAGAGCCTGGTGGTGTGATAGGCACTGGAGAGATGAGGGGCCAGGATGCCCGTGAATTTCACAGGACCCCTGCCTTCCGTCGAGGCAGCATGGCTGCAAGGGAAAACCACAGCACCTTGGGGTCAGAAAATCTGTCTTCTTAACCACCTTCATCTGGGACTGGCAGATTACTAAACTTCTTTAACATTTTCTGCTGAGCTTTTTCCCAATTTCTTTGAGAATGAAGAGGGGAAAGTATTAAAGAGTGATTAAACAAGTAATCCCTCTTTTAAGATCATATTGGTTCTTTATACTTCATTGAGTAGGGGTGGGCATTGACATGAGATGGTCTGAGCGGGCACCCTATATAAAACAGAGTGTGGGGCACTTCTAAACGCACGTCAGAGTGACCCAGGTGAGTTCTGGTTGGGCTCAGGCTGGCTCTTCTATGCTGCCCACATAAAAAGGCCATGACAATGGACCTTAACGAGTCGTCCTGTGAGATTGTTCCCCATTCGGCACTCCAGCCGCCGGTGAAGCCAAACTCTCCCTGACTTTCCGCTCCCTGTCCCGACCGCCTTGCAAAGATCTGGTTTATGAGTCATCCCCCATCAGCTGCTCCCAGTGTAGTGGAAAACAGGACTGGAGTGGGCTGAGCGCTCGTTGCTTCCAGCTGTAAGACCGTGAGGGGGGAGGCCGTGCAAGTGTTATATCCCTGGCTCTGCTGCTCTCAGTCCCAAGACCTTGAACAAAGCCCTTGCCCATCTGGGTCTCAGTCTCTCCGTCTGTAAAGTGGGAATGTCATCCTTACAGGGCTGCTGCTGGGATCACACGAGACAATGGGCAAAAATGACCTGGCTCTTCGAAGTTATGTTATAAACTGTGCATTCCCTTCCACCTCCCTTTAGAAACTACCTAATTTAGAGGTGGAGCGATGGAGGCCAGAGAGAGGCTGAGGAGAGCTCAGCAGGCGTCCTGTGGCAGGGAGGAAGCTGAGTGGCCAGGAATCCATGCCTCCTCTCAGCCTCCTGTGCCCAGGAGGAACGGGGCTCCTTGTTTTCCTGCAGGTTTGGGCTGCTGCCCTCAGCCCTGATGCACACAGCACTGCCCTGGCTCCATCCCACTTTTTCCGCATTGGAAGTTGTTTTCAAAGCTTTAAAGGGCATGGCCATGTGGAAGCAGTCCGCGACGGGCCCGTGTGTCCGACTGGGAGCACCTGTAGAACTAAGAGGAGCCGGAGGAGTGGGAGTCGGCAGGACGCCCCTTTGCCCGGCACACCCCCGTGCCGAGCTCCCCACGCGGCACACTCGGCACCTTCGGCAGCAAGGCTGTGTGGCCGGCACTTGATAGCGGAAGCCCCTGAGGCTCCGCGAGGCGCCGTGTTGTGTGCACACACACTTTCCCGCAAAGGAGGCCGCATTCACAGAGCCGTGACCTCCGCGAGCTTGCCTGGGGGACGATGCACCCCTGAACGTGGTGTGGAGATGCTTCCAGGCCAGGGCCACACCTCGGCTGACGCTCCAAGGACACCAGCAAGGGCTAAGAGACCCCTTCCCCCCTCATCCAAATTCCCTGGGCTTCCACGGGCTAAAACTAAGAACTGCTGATTCCCAGGAAGCAGGGCGGGGGGCGTGCTCTGATGCCTGAAGACGGGGGTCTCGGATGAAAGCTTCGTTAATCACCATCCCTCTGACGGCAGTTTTGCCAAAATCAAAGTGTCACAAATCAGAGGAAAGCTCACGCTTTTAGGGATCAAGAAAAGAAGATGATGTCAGGAAAGAAAAGATTAAAGGGAATATTAATATTCACTTGGATAGGCCACAGACTTTTTTTGAAGTTTATCTCTTGCTGTAGTTTGCAGAGCTCTCTCTGAGTGGTCCACCTCAGTGATATTCCCTGGTCGTTAGGGAGCTTTGCAGCTAGCTTGGTGATGAAAAGAAACCTGCAAGGCAGGAGATGCAGGTTCAATCCCAGGGTCAGGGAGGAAATGGCAACCCACGCCGGTGTGCTTGCCCTGGAAACACCATGGACAGAGGAACTTGGAGCGCTACAGTCTCTGGGGTCACAAAAGACTGACAACAGATCCAGCTGGTCTACAGTATTCTGGTGGCAAGTTTCCAGGTTTGGGTCTGTTCCCAGGAGAGGGTCTGAGGCAGAGCAGTGGCCGTGCCTTGCTGGCTCATACCGCACCCCTCTCCCCTGCCCGCTCAGGGGCCTCCATGGGGCTCCCGGCTTCGGAGAGGACTTCTGTCCATCCAGAGCAGCGGTCCATCTGCCAGTCAGCCATTCACCCGCGTTCCGTTCGGCCCGCCAAGGTTCAGCAAAAGCCTGCCGGGCACCAGGCTTTGGGCTAGGCCCCAGGGGTGAGGCGATCCCCATCCCAGCCTCTGCCATCAGAAGTCCGTCTTCAGGAGGTTGCGATGCTCATTGGCTGAGAGGCTACGGAGTGCTGTGCACACTTTTCAGCACTGAGATGAGAAAACAAACGATTCAAGGCTATTCCTAAAGCTCTGTCACACCCTGTGCAAAAGCATCTGCTGACTTCTTACTGCCTGTGGGATACCTGCCCGTGTCCCTGCGTTGACGACGTTCTCATGTCATCTCTTAGCAGGTTGAATGGAGAGCTGTCTCCCGCGGGCTCCTCACCACCTCTCTGTGCACGTTCTTCTCTTAGAGGACCTGATCCAGACAGCCGGCCAGCCGCTTGCTTACACAGTCTCTGGCTCGCTCATTTGTGTCTATTTATGCCTGAAGACGGGGGTCTCGGATGAAAGCTTCGTTAATCACCATCCCTCTGACGGCAGTTTTGCCAAAATCAAAGTGTCACAAATCAGAGGAAAGCTCACGCTTTTAGGGATCAAGAAAAGAAGATGATGTCAGGAAAGAAAAGATTAAAGGGAATATTAATATTCACTTGGATAGGCCACAGACTTTTTTTGAAGTTTATCTCTTGCTGTAGTTTGCAGAGCTCTCTCTGAGTGGTCCACCTCAGTGATATTCCCTGGTCGTTAGGGAGCTTTGCAGCTAGCTTGGTGATGAAAAGAAACCTGCAAGGCAGGAGATGCAGGTTCAATCCCAGGGTCAGGGAGGAAATGGCAACCCACGCCGGTGTGCTTGCCCTGGAAACACCATGGACAGAGGAACTTGGAGCGCTACAGTCTCTGGGGTCACAAAAGACTGACAACAGATCCAGCTGGTCTACAGTATTCTGGTGGCAAGTTTCCAGGTTTGGGTCTGTTCCCAGGAGAGGGTCTGAGGCAGAGCAGTGGCCGTGCCTTGCTGGCTCATACCGCACCCCTCTCCCCTGCCCGCTCAGGGGCCTCCATGGGGCTCCCGGCTTCGGAGAGGACTTCTGTCCATCCAGAGCAGCGGTCCATCTGCCAGTCAGCCATTCACCCGCGTTCCGTTCGGCCCGCCAAGGTTCAGCAAAAGCCTGCCGGGCACCAGGCTTTGGGCTAGGCCCCAGGGGTGAGGCGATCCCCATCCCAGCCTCTGCCATCAGAAGTCCGTCTTCAGGAGGTTGCGATGCTCATTGGCTGAGAGGCTACGGAGTGCTGTGCACACTTTTCAGCACTGAGATGAGAAAACAAACGATTCAAGGCTATTCCTAAAGCTCTGTCACACCCTGTGCAAAAGCATCTGCTGACTTCTTACTGCCTGTGGGATACCTGCCCGTGTCCCTGCGTTGACGACGTTCTCATGTCATCTCTTAGCAGGTTGAATGGAGAGCTGTCTCCCGCGGGCTCCTCACCACCTCTCTGTGCACGTTCTTCTCTTAGAGGACCTGATCCAGACAGCCGGCCAGCCGCTTGCTTACACAGTCTCTGGCTCGCTCATTTGTGTCTATTTGTCTGAGTTCTAACTCCTGCTTCTTAGGCGTCAGCAGTCCTTGGTTTTAGTTGGTGGAAGCCCGGGGAATTTGCACGAGGTGCCTGGGTAGACGAGATGCCCAAGAACCACAAGAGCCAGCCTCGAGGCGTGGGGAGGGGGCTCGGTCTCCCCCCGGGCTTCATCACCAGCGAGGCTACCACAAGAGCCAGCCTCGAGGCGTGGGGAGGGGGCTCGGTCTCCCCCCGGGCTTCATCACCAGCGAGGCTACCACAAGAGCCAGCCTCGAGGCGTGGGGAGGGGGCTCGGTCTCCCCCCAGGCTTCATCACCAGCGGGGCTGAGACACTCCCGCCCCCACCTCCTCGGGCTGCTCTTGAGGGTAAATCAGGCGCCAGGTGCACGGCATCCTAGGGTGCACAGCACACCGGGCGAGCTCTTTGAGTGAGAATTACCATCCTCGTGCAGCCTACCTGCAGGGCACCTTCACGAGGGCTCAGCATAAATTAACTCCTCGAGTCCACACCCTGCCCCGGCAGGTGCCCAGCTTCCCACCCACCCCTCTCTCCCCACGAGTGACCCGCACGTCTCCCCCCGCCACAGTGAGGAAGCCACAGTGGGGTGGGTGGAGGCGGGAGAGGGGTGCGGGGCCTCCGTGTCTGTGCATCTCCAAGTGGGTTTGCATGTGTGTTTCTCTCTGTGTCTCTGAGAAGGTGTGTTTTGAGTGTGTGTGGGTTAGGGGCATGTGTGTCTCTGTGTGTGCGCCTGCGTGTGCACTCTGAGCGTGTCTTTCTGTCGGACCGCATGGTCTGCACCCGCGCTTGCCCAAGGGCAGGTCCTGCCTCTGGAGGGACCGCCACGGCTGCCTGCGGCTGAGACACCTTCCCGTGCTTGGAGGCTCCAGAAAGAAAAGGCCGTGGTCAGCACTTGTGGTTTTGCCCTGCACTATTTTTAAAGTTGATAAAACAACAAGCGGAAACTCATTGCCCGTCACTGATAGCGAGGTCCAATGGAGATAAAGCTCCGGCCCAGAACTGCTGCGGACGAACGGCCGGCTGGCGCGGCGGCTGGAGAGCCTCCACGGCGGCCCCGGTCCCCGGAGCCCCGTGGCGCTCACGGCAGCCGCGGCCTCGCCGCCCACCACGAGGATGCTGGCCCCTCCTCCGGCATCCTCTGTGACCCGGGAAGGCGGTTCAACGTCCCCATTCACGGAGGAGGACGCCGAGGCCCCGGGTGTCACTCCCTTGCTCAGGGTCACGTCATCGGGAGCCGCAGCGCCGGGTCGACCCTGGGTCTTCTCTCCCCGGAGCCCCTCCCTTCGCACAACTCTGCCTACCACCCCCTCGCCCACCCAGTCCTCTGTCTTCAGTCAAGTGCTTCAGAGAGAGATGAGCGGCCGTTGGCTTGTTTAACCACCGATTTTCCATGAAGACGATGGTTTCCTTCAGAAAGATCGATTGAAACAAAGTTCTCAAAGAGAGGAGGAAAGCTCTCTGAGCCGTCCTGCAGTGCAGCCCACACCGGTAACCGCTTCCTCCCCGTATCAGCGACTGCTTCTCCTATCTGCCGAAAATGAAGAGCTCATTAGCCGGCCCCCTCCCGAAGTCCGTGTCTCCTCGCAGCCTGCCTGGGGCAGGCGAGCCCTGGGCCTCCTGCGCTCTCTCAGCTCAGCGCATCGCTGACACCGTGGGGCTTTGACCTTGAGCATCTCGATTGTCTGTTAGCGTGTGTGTGCGTTTCCCCTTATGACTGAGCATTTCCAGTGGCCCTTGGGAAAGCTGACCCCTCATCGCGGGAAGCCTGTAGGCAGGGGTCCAGATCTGGAGCTCAGCGCTCCTACATTCGCTGCACTTATCTTCTGGGATTCAGTGCCTCCGCCTGTCACCAGCTAGGGCTCCTGGCCTCCTTGATCGATAGAAACGGACTAGAGGCCAGACACCGCCATACTAAGTTTTACTGGGATCCCTGCTGCCTCCGCGGGGAGCAAGAACAAACAACAGGTTCCTCCGTTTCCTCACTCCCCGTGGGGGTGGGATCAGACTCGTCCCTTACGTGGCTGTGTCCAGGGCGGGGGCCAGGGGCACGGCTGACCTAGGTGTTTCGCCTGCCCCGTAGGCGGTGCTGTGTGCAGGGGTGATGCGTGGTCCCCTGCTTTGGCTCCCCGCTCTTCAAAAGCGGGGTTTGGGTCTCTTTGTATCTTTTGTCCAGAATTTGTCCCCAGGCCACAGGCACACAATTATTTTTAGCCCCAGTTAGTTTCTTTGTATTTTGTAGCCGGTGTGTCCAGGTGCCCACGTCACAGCACCGCCGCAAGGGCCCCAGGCCCAGCCCGTCTCGGACCCTCCTGGTGGACAAGCCCCGGCCCGGCCCCAGGCCCTCCGCCGGCCCTCAGGTGTCCGCCCAGGCGTCCGGTGCTGCCCGCGGCTCTCCAGCTGTGCTCCGGGCAGCCTGTTTGCATTGCAGGGCCTGTGTTTTGCCCATGAGCCTCAGCCCTGACCTGGGGCAGCACTGGAAGTCATGCCTTAGTCCAGAAAACAAGTCTGGTGCGCTCCCAGGAGGAGGCCTGTCCTCCTGTCTGGACCTCTCTCTGTTGTCTCATCTGAGCACCGAGGATGTTTGGACTTGGCAAAGCTATTTAATTTCCCTGTTCCTTTATTTCCATGTTTAGCAAATGGAGACTGTGACAGAGGCTAATGTAGAGAGCTGTAGTGAGGGCCCCGTGAGACGAGAAGTGGGGAGCTCTTGAGTTCATCTAAGTCCCCGGTCGATGACTGTTCTGTTGCTGTTATTAGTGGCGGTGTTTTGAGTAATGGTCGTGGTGCCCTCCGTCCTGCCTGGGCCCTCTCGGATCCCACGGTGGGCAGCAGCCCCTGTCCGAGCTGGAGGGAGGGGTGACCCACAGAGGACACGCCCCGGGATCCTCCCCTGCTCAGCTCACCTCTTCCACCCTGGGCAGAAGACCCAGTTCCACCAACCGTCCAGGCCCGGAGACCCTGCCCGGGACCCAGCAGCCACCACCTGCTTTCTTAGAGAGGAGATGCTCCTCGAGACCGACATTTTTACAGAGACTTACAGTGCCTTTGCTGACACAGTTTACATTCACAGCAGCTCTGTTTCCATCACCGTCTAGGTGGCGCCTATGACAAAGTCCAACTCCGTCTGCACCAAGCTGGGGAAGCTTGCTATTTCAGGAGTCCCGGGTGGTGCCGGCGGAGGTAGCCACCTTTTGCACAGTCTTCCGTCTGTGGGGTCGCCAAGGGTCAGACACGACTGAGCGACTCACACGCACGTCTCAGAGGACAGGTCTGATCTTCGTGCGTGCTCGGCCACTGTTGACCCTTTGCCTCAATACACAACCTTGTTCTTAGTCAGGACTGAAGCTATCACTCAATCCACCGCCCTCACATCACAGGGGAGGGTCCTGAGGCCAGGGAGACGCCTTCAAGTCCACACAGCATGCTGATGGGATATTATTGATCAGCTCTGACCTCCGGGACGCCGGTGGGCATGCCAGGAAGTGTCCTGGAGCTCATATCCCTGGAGGAAGGACCCAGAGCCCCGATACGGCCCCGGGGTCCCTGGGCAGAGCAGGGGATGGGAGGTGACCTTGCTGGGGCAGCACTGGAAGTCATGCCTTAGTCCAGAAAACAAGTCTGGTGCGCTCCCAGGAGGAGGCCTGTCCTCCTGTCTGGACCTCTCTCTGTTGTCTCATCTGAGCACCGAGGATGTTTGGACTTGGCAAAGCTATTTAATTTCCCTGTTCCTTTATTTCCATGTTTAGCAAATGGAGACTGTGACAGAGGCTAATGTAGAGAGCTGTAGTGAGGGCCCCGTGAGACGAGAAGTGGGGAGCTCTTGAGTTCATCTAAGTCCCCGGTCGATGACTGTTCTGTTGCTGTTATTAGTGGCGGTGTTTTGAGTAATGGTCGTGGTGCCCTCCGTCCTGCCTGGGCCCTCTCGGATCCCACGGTGGGCAGCAGCCCCTGTCCGAGCTGGAGGGAGGGGTGACCCACAGAGGACACGCCCCGGGATCCTCCCCTGCTCAGCTCACCTCTTCCACCCTGGGCAGAAGACCCAGTTCCACCAACCGTCCAGGCCCGGAGACCCTGCCCGGGACCCAGCAGCCACCACCTGCTTTCTTAGAGAGGAGATGCTCCTCGAGACCGACATTTTTACAGAGACTTACAGTGCCTTTGCTGACACAGTTTACATTCACAGCAGCTCTGTTTCCATCACCGTCTAGGTGGCGCCTATGACAAAGTCCAACTCCGTCTGCACCAAGCTGGGGAAGCTTGCTATTTCAGGAGTCCCCGGGTGGTGCCGGCGGAGGTAGCCACCTTTTGCACAGTCTTCCGTCTGTGGGGTCGCCAAGGGTCAGACACGACTGAGCGACTCACACGCACGTCTCAGAGGACAGGTCTGATCTTCGTGCGTGCTCGGCCACTGTTGACCCTTTGCCTCAATACACAACCTTGTTCTTAGTCAGGACTGAAGCTATCACTCAATCCACCGCCCTCACATCACAGGGGAGGGTCCTGAGGCCCAGGGAGACGCCTTCAAGTCCACACAGCATGCTGATGGGATATTATTGATCAGCTCTGACCTCCGGGACGCCGGTGGGCATGCCAGGAAGTGTCCTGGAGCTCATATCCCTGGAGGAAGGACCCAGAGCCCCGATACGGCCCCGGGGTCCCTGGGCAGAGCAGGGGATGGGAGGTGACTGGACTTTGCTCCGTCTCTTGCAGGGTGGCTCTGCGCTGTCCCCCGCCGCTGTCATCAGACCGGAGAGGGCTCGGCAGCAGGCGGCTGCTCTGGCAAAGGAAGCTGGCTGCCCCAGCTCATCCGTCCAGGAGATGGCGTCCTGCCTCCGCCGGGAGCCGGCCCGCACCCTCAATGATGCCCAGACCAAGGTGGGCACTCTCGGGTGAGCTGGGGAGGGATGGCCTCTGATCTTTTACAAACAGAAGCCAGAGAGGAGACGGGTCCCCCCAAGGCCACACAGCGGGTCAGAGACCGGCTGGAGCCGACTGCCTGCTCCCTGGCCGGCTGCACCAGGTCACGGCTGACTCTGTGTGACCCCGTGGACGGTAGCCCGCGAGGCTCCTCTGTCCCTGGGGGTTTTCAGGCAAGAATGCTGGAGTGGGGTGCTATTTCCTCCTCCGGGGGATTTTTCTTAATCCAGGGATTGAACCCACATCTCTCGTGCATTGGCAGGTGGATTCTTTACCACTGGGCCACCTGGGGAGACCCAAGTGAAGAAATACAATGAATTCTTTCCGTGTTGGTTTTTTTTTATAAAGATTTATTATTTATTTATTTATTTATTTATTTATTTTGGTGGGGGTGGGGTGGGTGGGGAGGGGAGCAGGTGGGCCACTTCTACTGGTCTTTCATTTGTCCATTTTCATCCATCTTTTTTCTTTGGCCATGGTCTCCCTTTTCTGCATCTTTTGTTCTTGCCCGTATGGGTCTCCCATCGGTGGCGACTGAGCGACTCACACGCACGTCTCAGAGGACAGGTCTGATCTTCGTGCGTGCTCGGCCACTGTTGACCCTTTGCCTCAATACACAACCTTGTTCTTAGTCAGGACTGAAGCTATCACTCAATCCACCGCCCTCACATCACAGGGGAGGGTCCTGAGGCCCAGGGAGACGCCTTCAAGTCCACACAGCATGCTGATGGGATATTATTGATCAGCTCTGACCTCCGGGACGCCGGTGGGCATGCCAGGAAGTGTCCTGGAGCTCATATCCCTGGAGGAAGGACCCAGAGCCCCGATACGGCCCCGGGGTCCCTGGGCAGAGCAGGGGATGGGAGGTGACT
Source organism: Tragulus kanchil (assembly GCA_022376925.1). NCBI lineage: Eukaryota > Metazoa > Chordata > Mammalia > Artiodactyla > Tragulidae > Tragulus > Tragulus kanchil. The sequence goes on along the minus strand of JAIOJX010000002.1, from coordinate 8,282,137 downwards.
GGACTTTGCTCCGTCTCTTGCAGGGTGGCTCTGCGCTGTCCCCCGCCGCTGTCATCAGACCGGAGAGGGCTCGGCAGCAGGCGGCTGCTCTGGCAAAGGAAGCTGGCTGCCCCAGCTCATCCGTCCGGGAGATGGCGTCCTGCCTCCGCCGGGAGCCGGCCCGCACCCTCAATGATGCCCAGACCAAGGTGGGCACTCTCGGGTGAGCTGGGGAGGGATGGCCTCTGATCTTTTACAAACAGAAACCAGAGAGGAGACGGGTCCCCCCAAGGCCACACAGCGGGTCAGAGACCGGCTGGAGCCGACTGCCTGCTCCCTGGCCGGCTGCACCAGGTCACGGCTGACTCTGTGTGACCCCGTGGACGGTAGCCCGCGAGGCTCCTCTGTCCCTGGGGGTTTTCAGGCAAGAATGCTGGAGTGGGGTGCTATTTCCTCCTCCGGGGGATTTTTCTTAATCCAGGGATTGAACCCACATCTCTCGTGCATTGGCAGGTGGATTCTTTACCACTGGGCCACCTGGGGAGACCCAAGTGAAGAAATACAATGAATTCTTTCCGTGTTGGTTTTTTTTTTATAAAGATTTATTTATTTATTTATTTATTTATTTATTTATTTTGGTGGGGGTGGGGTGGGTGGGGAGGGGAGCAGGTGGGCCACTTCTACTGGTCTTTCATTTGTCCATTTTCATCCATCTTTTGTTCTTTGGCCCGTATGGGTCTCCCATCGCGGTGGCATCTGTTGTCGCAGAGCACCGGCTCTGGGCACATGGCTCCGGCTCGGTCATTGGACACATCGGTCCAGCCGCTCCGCGGCACGTGGGATCTTCCCAGGCCAGGGATCGAACCGGCGCCCCTTGCACTGCAAGGCAGTGTCCTTACCCACTGGACCACCAGGGAAGCCCCCGTGTCATTTTTAAGGATAAAGTTTATATAAGCCATGACACCTCTTTGCACCCACTACAGCTGCTGGCCGTGACCGGCCCTTTCCACTACTGGGGGCCGGTGGTCGACGGCCAGTACCTCCGAGAGGCCCCGGCCCGCGCGCTGCGGAGGGCCCCGCAGGCCAAGGTGGATCTGCTCATTGGGAGTTCTCAGGACGACGGGGTCATCAGCAGAGCCAAGGCCGTGAAGGTAGGCGGGCGGGGCCCCAGGGGGCCCTGCTGGGGGTGGCCGAGCGACTATGGACCGAAGTCTGGCTCTGGTCAGGGGTCATCGACTTGCTGGCTTATTTTCAAAACAATTGCTGAAAAACTACATATAAAAAGGCTCTATAGGGCATTTGGGAGGTGGTAGTGGGGTGGAGTTCAGAAACAGGGCGCCCGCTGAGGTGTGAGCCCCACAGACATGATCACATCCAGAAATGACATCTGTGAGCGAATCACCCTGGGAAACGGCCAGCAGGGCTGACCCAGGAGCTCCGTAGCTTCAGGGTTCCAGTGTCCTGTGCTCAGGAAGGCGGCTCATCCCATGGAGACGGGGAGGAGGAGCGGTGGGGGGATGAGGGGAGTTGGCAGGAAGCCCCAACACCAGCTTTCTGGTGGCTTGTTGGCAACACACGGCCAGGCGCAAGGGGCTCTGTGTGGTCATTTATCTGCCTGGGCCCACACTTCCTGCCCAGACCGCAGGAGCCACCTGCTCACTAGGGTCTAGCTACCCTGGCAAGAGGTCAGCCTCACTGCCGCCCGCCTTGTCAAGTTGCTCCTGATGGGCCCTCTCGCTTGTCAGCCTGGGATGGTGGTCCCAGCGCAGGACCCGCCGTGAGGACCCGCACTCCTGGGCTCAGCCGGGCTCTGTTGACTCTAAGGCAGCGTTACCGGAATTAATAACAGCAAAAAGGGATCATTAGTGCAACTGAACAGGATCTCTGTTCAATTATTCTGTTCCCTCAGGTACGCTAGCTCCCTTGGGGGAATCTATCTTCTAGCAAAAGAAAAAAAAATCATCACTTTGACATGAGATGTAGATGAGGTATTCATTGCCGCATTCTCTGTTATGGCAAAACTTTGGAAGCAACTCAAATATCCATGAACAGAGAAAGAGTCAGTACCTGAAGATACACACAAACGACTGAATGTAATGCAGTGGGTAACGAGAATGAACCAGAAGCATCGTTCCTGTCTTGAGGATGCCTGTGATATGTTGTTAAGTGGAAACCAAAACAAAACAAAAAAAAATCAGAACACAGAGGGTGTGTAATTAAGGTAGCACTTGTATATTTAAAAAGCAACCAGTGCATATCTGTACACATGTGAGTGTGTGTAATTGTATATGTTTATTTTTTTAATATATTTATTTTCTTTGGAGGTACACTGGGTCTTAGTCGCAGCATGTGGGCTTCTCTCTAGTTGGGGGTGCAGACTGGGTTGCTCATGGCACATGGGATCTTAGTTTCCCAGACCAGGGCTCGCACTCGCATCCCCGCATTGCAAGGTGGATTCTTAACCACTGGCCCAGGGAAGTCCCTAATTGTATATACTTCTATGTGAAAGGACAATGCTGTAGGAAGATACACAGCCCGCGATTAAAATGGGCTATCTCGGGAGGTTCAGCAGTTTGGAAACAAATACTTTGAATTTAGTACTGCAAACGTTACTGATATACGTATGTAAACACTACGTATAACCTGTATGTGTGCACATATATGTGTCGATAGAGAGCACTGTGTTGTGTGTATGTCATGCATGTGTGTGTGCATTGGGAAGTGGCACAGAGCAATGCACGGTCACTCTCAGCGTCCACCTGGTTGACTCCCAGCCACAGAGAAGGAACTTCTGCTCTTGATCTGTCTGTATGTGTCGCTGCCTAGCGCTCACCCGTGACTCAGCCCCTTGTCTGAAGGGTCTACAACTGGAGCGTGAGCCAGAGGAGGCTCAGGAAACACTGAAAGCAACGCCGCTCTCCACTCCTAGCCCTGGGCTCTGCTCCTCTGAGGCGGGGGGCCTTCAGGGTACTTTTGATCAAGACCATCATCCGTTAAAACACAGCTACATAGTCATTTGAGTAGAAATCGTAGACATGCGGAGGCCTGTGCCCGTGCTGATCAGAGTTCCGCTAACACAGAACGTTTGAAAGCATGAGAAAGAAGCGAGTGTCTGTACATGAGGGCTGCCCGCTCCACGCACTCTCTGGGGAGACAGCGCCCACAGCCAGGGCGGACGGAAAGCCGCGGCCTTTGGCCTGGGCCCCCTTCCACGCCCTGCCTCATTTCACATGGCCCGGCGGGGGCGGAGGTGGGGATCTTTGTGGAGGAGAGACTACATCCTCATAGCTCGGAGCCTTTGGGCCACGCACTGAAAATGCATCCCGGCCAGGTCTCCAACTTTAGAGAGACAAGAAGCGCCGCATTCCCGGGAGCCCGGGGGTCGTCCCAGACAGGTGAGGGGAAGCAGACCCTGGCAGCAAATTCCTAGACTCCCCCCGCCCACCTCTGGTGGAAAATGCATCCATCGGGACTGAGGGAGGGGAGTTTTATTTATTCATGTTTAAAGGTTTCAGTTTATATTGGAGAACAGCTGGTTGACAATGTTGTGATGGCTCGAGGTGGACGGCGATGGGCCCCGGCCGCACGCACACGGGCATCCATTCGCCTCTGACGCCCCTCCTGCCCAGGCGGCCACGTAGCGCACGGGGCGGAGTTCCCGGTGCTCCGCAGGAGGCCCTCGGTGGGCGGTCATCCACTTTAAGTACAGCCGCGTGGACATGTCCACCCCAGATTGGTGGACTTGATGCTTGGGTTGACCATAGGCAGTTCAGGTCTATATTTTGGGGTGCGGCCCGCCGGGTGTAAGAGAATACTTTATGGCTGCCTTGGCCTCTTCTCCATGAAGCATCTAGGCAGTTTCCCAGTTCTGTCCTGCATCTCCGAGCCCCCACGGCAGGAAGCCTGCATCCATAGGACCCGGAGCCCCCCCCGCCCCGCAAAAACAAAACCAGCAGTGCGTTTCTGTTCCTCTCACTGAGTTTCCCTCTGCGGCATTCAAGGAGCTGTGTCCTTGGTCCACCTGCAAAGAGACGGCGTCTGCCGACGGGCGCTCACGTCCCACAGCAGCAGGTGGGTGGACGGCCAGGCACCAGAACAGGGAGCCGGGTGGGAGATCACAGCGGAGCAACCCCAGCCCTGTTCCGGGCTCTGCTCGTCTCCAAGCCCGTTCCCCCCTTTTCAGCAGTTCCGCTAACACAGAACGTTTGAAAGCATGAGAAAGAAGCGGGGACATGAGGGCTGCCCGCTCCACGCACTCTCTGGGGAGACAGCGCCCACAGCCAGGGCGGACGGAAAGCCGCGGCCTTTGGCCTGGGCCCCCTTCCACGCCCTGCCTCATTTCACATGGCCCGGCGGGGGTGGAGGTGTGGATCTTTGTGGAGGAGAGACTACATCCTCATAGCTCGGAGCCTTTGGGCCACGCACTGAAAATGCATCCTGGCCAGGTCTCCAACTTTAGAGAGACAAGAAGCGCCGCATTCCCGGGAGCCCGGGGGTCGTCCCAGACAGGTGAGGGGAAGCAGACCCTGGCAGCAAATTCCTAGACTCCCCCCGCCCACCTCTGGTGGAAAATGCATCCATCGGGACTGAGGGAGGGGAGTTTTATTTATTCATGTTTAAAGGTTTCAGTTTATATTGGAGAACAGCTGGTTGACAATGTTGTGATGGCTCGAGGTGGACGGCGATGGGCCCCGGCCGCACGCACACGGGCATCCATTCGCCTCTGACGCCCCTCCTGCCCAGGCGGCCACGTAGCACACGGGGCGGAGTTCCCGGTGCTCCGCAGGAGGCCCTCGGTGGGCGGTCATCCACTTTAAGTACAGCCGCGTGGACATGTCCACCCCAGATTGGTGGACTTGATGCTTGGGTTGACCATAGGCAGTTCAGGTCTATATTTTGGGGTGCGGCCCGCCGGGTGTAAGAGAATACTTTATGGCTGCCTTGGCCTCTTCTCCATGAAGCATCTAGGCAGTTTCCCAGTTCTGTCCTGCATCTCCGAGCCCCCACGGCAGGAAGCCTGCATCCATAGGACCCGGAGCCCCCCCCGCCCCGCAAAAACAAAACCAGCAGTGCGTTTCTGTTCCTCTCACTGAGTTTCCCTCTGCGGCATTCAAGGAGCTGTGTCCTTGGTCCACCTGCAAAGAGACGGCGTCTGCCGACGGGCGCTCACGTCCCACAGCAGCAGGTGGGTGGACGGCCAGGCACCAGAACAGGGAGCCGGGTGGGAGATCACAGCGGAGCAACCCCAGCCCTGTTCCGGGCTCTGCTCGTCTCCAAGCCCCGTCCCTATCAGCACTCCCTCCGCGCCTTTATTCTTGGCTAGACTGCCCCCGTCTTAGCTCCCTTCTGCGCTCATTCCCCTGTGAACGGGCCCTCGTGCGGCCATTGGGAGGGTCTGGGAGCCTGTGTCCCGGGGGAGCCCACCCGGGGCTGACTGGAGAATCGGGAGGAGGACGCGCACGGTCCCCGTTGGACGTAAGGCTAAGTCCACACGTGCAGGACCGTCACAAGCCTTCGTCTCCTGCACCGGCCGGCGCGGTCTGGCCCGCTCCGCCCCTCCCGCCCAGGCTTGGCCGCGTCGGCTTGACCGCCTCACTTAAAGGTCTCCTCTCTCCTCACTCTCAACACAACCAAAGGAGCTGCTGATGTCGCTTGTGCCTCAGCCCCAGCCAGCTTGTCCGCTGCTGTCTCCACCTTCGCGACAACAGCGGCTCTGGCTTCTGCGGGCGCAGGCTCCAGCCCTCTCCCCCCGCTGCCGGCTTTCCATCGGCGCATCTGGCCGGCTCTAGCTTCAGGACGTTTCCAACCCTCTCTCCCCACCTCTTCGGCCGCCACCCTGACCCATGCCCTCGTCCCTCTCTAGGATTTTTAGAGTGGCCCCCAACCACCGCCTGGCTTCTGACTTTGTCTCCTACGAGCCGTAGGGGCCAGGGTGGCTGGAGCAATCCCTTCACAGGACAAGCAGATGCCGTCACCCCGCTGCTCAAAGCCCTCCAGTGGCTCAGCGCACGCAGAGGACAAGCGGTCGTCTGTCTGGACCGCTATCTGACGTGACCCCTTGGCTCTTGGACCTCCTCGCCTGCTGCTCCCCCCTCGCTCACTGTGCTTCCGCCCGGATGGTCCCTGGGGGGTCCTCGCATCTGCGGAGCATACTCTCACCTTAGGGTCTTGATGCTTCCCCTTCCCTCTTCTAGAATATTCTCTTATTTTGATGTGCTGGGTCTTTTGTGTCACGCAGACGTCTCTCGTTGTGGCACATGGGCTTAGCTGCCTGACCAGAGATGGAGCCTGCCTTCCTGCATTGGAAGGCAGATCCTTAACCTGGACCACCAGGAAAGTCCCTAGAATGTTCTTCTCCAGGTAGCTCACCGGCTCACTGCCTTCAGGGTCTGTTTTTTGCAGAGAGAATTTGCTGGACCACTCTGGTGGCAAGGGTACACACGCCCCCAGCATTCTCTCTCCCCTTATCCTGCTCCCTGTTCTCAGCACGTGTACCCCTTGACGTGTGCAATATTTGTCCAGCATATGTCTTCCCCCCCGTGAACTCAGGGCTTTTGTCTGCTTTGCTTTCTGCTACCTCTCAGGTCCTTACGAAAGTGTCTGATACACTGTAAGTACTCAGAGAATCTTTATTAGATTGAAAGTATAAAATTATGGATCGACCCAGGCATCTTCAAGGAAATATTGGGTTGGCCAAATCAATATTCATCCCCCCAAACCTTTTGGATCAGGGATTATTATCCCTCATTTTCCATGGAAAACCAGTTCAGAGAGAAGTCAGAACCAGGTCTGTTCAACGCCATAGGTATTCTCTTTCTACCCTAGCCCTCTGGGAACAGCCAGCCTTCCCTCCACGAGCGTGCTGTCCACCTACGACCGTGTGCTGGGGGCTCATGTGGACATGAACCCAGGTAGCCTCAGGGCCACTCGGGGCAGAGGGCTCTGTGGTCCCCCACGTTCTTCTTTTATCTCAGCCATAACGCTGTGAGTCCATACCACAAACTAACCTTTAGCACCATCGCACTGAGGAAGACGCAGGGCAGATGCCGTCACCCGCTGCTCAAAGCCCTCCAGTGGCTCAGCGCACGCAGAGGACAAGCGGTCGTCTGTCTGGACCGCTATCTGACGTGACCCCTTGGCTCTTGGACCTCCTCGCCTGCTGCTCCCCCCTCGCTCACTGTGCTTCCGCCCGGATGGTCCCTGGGGGGTCCTCGCATCTGCGGAGCATACTCTCACCTTAGGGTCTTGATGCTTCCCCTTCCCTCTTCTAGAATATTCTCTTATTTTGATGTGCTGGGTCTTTTGTGTCACGCAGCCTGCTCTCGTGGTGGCACATGGGCTTAGCTGCCTGACCAGAGATGGAGCCTGCCTTCCTGCATTGGAAGGCAGATCCTTAACCTGGACCACCAGGAAAGTCCCTAGAATGTTCTTCTCCAGGTAGCTCACCGGCTCACTGCCTTCAGGGTCTGTTTTTTGCAGAGAGAATTTGCTGGACCACTCTGGTGGCAAGGGTACACACGCCCCCAGCATTCTCTCTCCCCTTATCCTGCTCCCTGTTCTCAGCACGTGTACCCCTTGACGTGTGCAATATTTGTCCAGCATATGTCTTCCCCCCCGTGAACTCAGGGCTTTTGTCTGCTTTGCTTTCTGCTACCTCTCAGGTCCTTACGAAAGTGTCTGATACACTGTAAGTACTCAGAGAATCTTTATTAGATTGAAAGTATAAAATTATGGATCGACCCAGGCATCTTCAAGGAAATATTGGGTTGGCCAAATCAATATTCATCCCCCCAAACCTTTTGGATCAGGGATTATTATCCCTCATTTTCCATGGAAAACCAGTTCAGAGAGAAGTCAGAACCAGGTCTGTTCAACGCCATAGGTATTCTCTTTCTACCCTAGCCCTCTGGGAACAGCCAGCCTTCCCTCCACGAGCGTGCTGTCCACCTACGACCGTGTGCTGGGGGCTCATGTGGACATGAACCCAGGTAGCCTCAGGGCCACTCGGGGCAGAGGGCTCTGTGGTCCCCCCACGTTCTTCTTTTATCTCAGCCATAACGCTGTGAGTCCATACCCACAAACTAACCTTTAGCACCATCGCACTGAGGAAGACGCAGGGTTCGAGAGCGCTGCTGATGGTCCTAAGGTCACCTAGGGGCCCCTGGTGGCTCAGACAGCAGAGTCTGCCTGCAGTGCAGGAGCCCTGGGCTGAATCCTTCAGTTAGAAAGATCCCCTGGAGGAGGACACGGCTGCCCACGCCAGGACTCTCGCCTGGAGAAGCCCATGGACAGAAGAACCAGGCAGGCGACAGTCCACTGGGTCACAGAGTCAGACACAGCTGATCGAGTAGGCATGCACGCAAGGCCACCTAACGGGTCATCTGCCAGGCACCGCCTCCACCGCAGGTCCTCTCGCCCCAACCGGGGTGATTTCTGTATTCAGCTGTAGGAAATCAGGGGCGGAAATGCACCAACGGCACTTACACCCGACAGACAGATTGTGGCCCGAGGAATCCTCAGACTCCTGCCCAACCCAGGACTGCCAGGGCGCGGCGTGGACACCCACGTGGGAATCAGGCTACCAGCTTCCCTCCAGACGCGGTGTTGAAGTTGTTGTTTTATTTCCAAGAATCCTGCGCACGCATGCCCTGCGGCAGCCCTCCTTTGTTTCAGCCTGCTCGTAACCTGCATTCGGGATTGGGCTTCGGGTTTTTTCATTTCCCCCTGGATAGCTCCATACCTGAACCCAGCTGCCATTAGCCAAGAAGCCCAGGGTGGCACATCCCCGAGGACCTTCATCCCACCTGTTCCTTCTCCCCGGTCCTCCGTCCGTTCATGTCAGCCCCACCTCCCCTACCCAGGCGGACCGAGAAGCAGGACTTGTCAAGCATGTCCGCCCAGAAGAGGGCCTCAAGCATGTGTTCCCAGTACAGAGACCTGTTCATGTAGCTGTGCGACGCCTAACAAGGCCACTTATTATGTGCGACACGGCGCTAGGTGTTTGGAACATAAATACAAATTAACTTCCTGCCCTCAGGAAGCTCACAGTCAAGTAACAAAAGAGAAAACGAGCAACAATAAATCCTTAAAATGCACTTTGATACACCCTGTTCTGATGGGGGGACATGAACCCAGGTAGCCTCAGGGCCACTTTTAGCTTCTTTTATCTCAGCCATAACGCTGTGACTCACAAACTAACCTTTAGCACCATCGCACTGAGGAAGACGCAGGGTTCGAGAGCGCTGCTGATGGTCCTAAGGTCACCTAGGGGCCCCTGGTGGCTCAGACAGCAGAGTCTGCCTGCAGTGCAGGAGCCCTGGGCTGAATCCTTCAGTTAGAAAGATCCCCTGGAGGAGGACACGGCTGCCCACGCCAGGACTCTCGCCTGGAGAAGCCCATGGACAGAAGAACCAGGCAGGCGACAGTCCACTGGGTCACAGAGTCAGACACAGCTGATCGAGTAGGCATGCACGCAAGGCCACCTAACGGGTCATCTGCCAGGCACCGCCTCCACCGCAGGTCCTCTCGCCCCAACCGGGGTGATTTCTGTATTCAGCTGTAGGAAATCAGGGGCGGAAATGCACCAACGGCACTTACACCCGACAGACAGATTGTGGCCCGAGGAATCCTCAGACTCCTGCCCAACCCAGGACTGCCAGGGCGCGGCGTGGACACCCACGTGGGAATCAGGCTACCAGCTTCCCTCCAGACGCGGTGTTGAAGTTGTTGTTTTATTTCCAAGAATCCTGCGCACGCATGCCCTGCGGGCAGCCCTCCTTTGTTTCAGCCTGCTCGTAACCTGCATTCGGGATTGGGCTTCGGGTTTTTTCATTTCCCCCTGGATAGCTCCATACCTGAACCCAGCTGCCATTAGCCAAGAAGCCCAGGGTGGCACATCCCCGAGGACCTTCATCCCACCTGTTCCTTCTCCCCGGTCCTCCGTCCGTTCATGTCAGCCCCACCTCCCCTACCCAGGCGGACCGAGAAGCAGGACTTGTCAAGCATGTCCGCCCAGAAGAGGGCCTCAAGCATGTGTTCCCAGTACAGAGACCTGTTCATGTAGCTGTGCGACGCCTAACAAGGCCACTTATTATGTGCGACACGGCGCTAGGTGTTTGGAACATAAATACAAATTAACTTCCTGCCCTCAGGAAGCTCACAGTCAAGTAACAAAAGAGAAAACGAGCAACAATAAATCCTTAAAATGCACTTTGATACACCCTGTTTGCAGAGATGAACATCCTACTTCAGGACTTCTGGGCAGGTAGAGAGGAGAGGGTCGCCGGCACTGATAGCAGGCGTGACCCGGGGACGAAGGAACTGACCAGGACCGTGTGCCCTGGGCTGTCGGCCCACAGAGCGGGGAGAGCGGCCTGGGTGTTAAGTGAGTGCAAGCAGGAGTATGTGAGCTCTCTGGAGCCTGAGCCTCGGTTTGCCTATCTGTAAAACGGGGAGATTATTAGCACATATCCCCGTAAAGATGCTGAAAGCAATCATACAGGCAGCAGCATCTGGCAGATTGCCTGTGCTCAATAAATACTAGTTTTTGCCTTGACTCTCCAGCTATACTATTAGGATCAGGATCCAAAGCTATTGTCCCCGGACCAGAGAATTATCCTGAGAAGGCAGGAATACAAAGGACGCACAATCACTGAACCACCTTGCCTGACCCAAACCCTCGTTCCACATGGTGGCAGAGGCACGCGTGTGCTTTCCCCGCACGCCAGCCTTGTATCAGGACCGTCTGGAGCCCAGCTCCCAAACCCACACCTCCAGCTTCCCCGGGAAAAGTCACGGGAGAGGTAGACAGACGTCCCTCCCACCCCAAGTAAAGCCCCCGGACTCACCCATCCGTCAGAGCGGCAGAGACTCATACATTCCCGCGGCTCACAGAGGGTGGGCAGGGCGTCCAGCGAGTCCACGTGAAGACCCTCACCCACCAGCACCCGAGACCGGCTACGGCCCACCCGAGGCGTCTTAAGGACACCAGCCGAGTTGACCACGTACCGTGGAACATCGGCTGCCAGAGATGGCTGGGAAGGCTCTGTTCGCGGAGAACGATCTTCTTTTCTGAAGTAGCAGCTTTCTGTTGAAATTCTTCATCAGTCGCCGTGGTGGGGATTTCTCTCTCTCTCTCTCTCTCTCTAACTGGTGAAATTGACAGTCTGCCTGCATTAACCGGGCATTAATTTGCATGATCAAAAGCAGATTTGTTCCAAGAGGCAATGCTCTGCCTTCCCCTCCAAGCAGGAGCACCTCCAAGGAAGGCGAGAAAAAATCAGAGTCGACACCCACCGCGATGCCCCTGAGCTGGGCCAGGAGTTGGCCTCGTCCAGGAGCAGGTGGGGTGGGGGCCCTGCGGGGAGCAGGTGGGGGAGGGCCGCCCGTCTGAGCATTGGAAAGTGGCACCTGGCAGCCCCAGGCACTGGCACGCGCCCCAGCCCGGGAAAATCAAGCCTTCAGTAACAGATTATAGCAGAGGGGCATGCAGGAGTCCCAGGGAGCACACGATTTCCTGCAGGGAGAGAGGGGCTGCCGCACTGAATCCCTGGCCCCATAGGGTAGAGAGGTGCGAGGGTCCGGACCCTGGCATCCTGGGGCCGCTGGAGAGCCAGGACCCAGAGTCACCGAAACAGGTCGGGATTCGCTGCTTTAACCACGCAGAGCGGGCAGCTTACGCGGTCGGAGCTGCCGTCTCTTAGACTTTGAACGGGCACAGGGCAACCCGCCTGCAGTGATGAGAGAACTCCTATGTTTTTATTCTTAATTGGAGGATAATTGCTTTACAGCGTTGTGTTAGTTTCTGCCATACAACGACGTGAATCAGATATAGACATATATATATCTATATATCTATCTATATATAGATATATATATCCCCTTCCTCTTGAACCACTCTCCCACCCCCACCCCCAGGTCATCACAGAGCGCTGAGCCGAGCTCCCCAGGCTTCACAGCAACCGCCAACTAACTCTCTGGTTTGCACATGGTGATGCATATGTTTCTGTGCTACTCTCTTGGACTGTCCTGCCCTCTCTTCACCTGTGTCCACAGGTCTGTTCTCTATGTCTGCATCCCCATTCCTGCCCTGCAGATAGGTTCATCAGTACCATTTTTTAAGGTTCCGTAAGTCTGCGCTAATATGTGGTATTTGTTTTTCTCTTTCTGACTTACTTCCCTCTGTGTAACAGCCTCTGGGTTCAGCCGTCTCAGTCCAACGGACTCAGCTTTGTTCCTTTTTAGGGCTGAGTAATATTCCGTTGTGTATGTATACCACAGGTTTTTATCCATTCATCTGTTGAGGGGTATCTACGGTCCTTCCATATCCTAGCTATTGTAAATAGTGCTGCCGTGGACACTGTGATACATGTGTCTTTTTGAATTATGGTTTTCTTAGAGTGTATGCCCAGATGGGATTTCTGGGTCATAAGGTAGTTTTAGTCCTGTTTTTTTAAGGACTTCTAGGCAAAGCAGACAGCACCCAAGCCCTGGGGCAGACGGGCCCGCTCTGCACGGAGCCTGTAGCCACCCAGCCTTCAGCGTCATCATGTAGCCGAGTCCGTGGTCTCAGTGTTCCCTGGCCCTGCCTGGCGGGGGTTCTCATGCTCTGTGCAGAGAAAACCAGGATCAACGGATTTAACTCAACCTCCAGAAACAGTAAAAAAATGTTTTCTGTGCTGGCAGATGATGACTGTAAGCCAGGCTGGATTGTTTTTTTTTTCCTTTTTTAAAGATTTTTTGATGTGGACCATTTTTTAAATCTTTATTTAATTTGTTACAATATTATTTCTGTCTTTTCGGGTTTTTTTGGCCCTGAGGGATATGGGGCCTTAGCTCCCCAGCCAGGGATCAAACACACGCCCCATGCATTGAAAGGTGAAGTTTTAACCACTGGACTCCCAGGGAAGTCCCTGGATTCATTATTACATATTCATTATTATTACCTTTTTTTCCTTCAGATTTAAAAAAAAATAAAAGGAATGTTTTGTCCGGGTTCCTCCAGTTACGGCGGGGCCTGCTGACAGCCCTGCTGGACGGCAGAGCAGTCAGCTCACTCGGGGTCCTCCGAGGCGTACCTGACCCCCGCCCCTCTGAGGAGATCAGGCTCCCGGCTGCTGGGGTTTCTGTTCCAGGGAAAGGACACAGACAATCCCGTGTAAACCAAAAAAGTAAGAGTTTCAGATCTTGAAATGTGCTCCGAACACTGTAACAGTAACAAGAGAGGACATAATGCAGTGGGGGAAGCACTTACCAGGGAGTGGCGTCTGGTCCCGAGGGACGAGGAGGGCCGGCGTGGGGAGCCAGGCGGGGAGCTGGTGCAAAGGCCCCGGGGCAAGGCTGGTCTGGGAGCCGAGAGGGCCAGGGGCTGCTGAGCCCAGCGGGGGCTGGCGGGAGCAGTCAGGGAGGAAAGCCGACGCGCCGGAGAGACCTGTGAGGCCACTGGAAGAGAAGCCGCTTGCAGAGTAGCAGTATCAGAAAGCTTTAAGAGGGATCAAACTGATGCGTCTTTTTAAAGATCATTCTGGCAACTCTGCGGAAAACTGAAGGTGGAAAGGTAACGAAGGAATTAGAGACCACACTGAGGTCCGCGGCCAGTCCAGGGGACGAGCCGGTCTGCTGTTAGGGTTAAAGCCATGGACAGAGGTGGAAGTGCCCAGATGGGGCTGTGTCTCGGGCGGGCAGCGGGGTAGGCGAGCTGGGGGTTCAGGAGAGGGTTCAGAGCTATAGATACAGATCTGGAAGGAAACCAAAGAGTGCTGATGTCACAGAAAGCCGAGAAAGGAAAGTGTTTGTGAAAGGAAGCCGAGGTCAAGGGCAGAGCGTCACTGGAGGCGGTGGAAGGGGGTATCTGACCCCCGGACCTGACAGGATGCCGTCCCGGGTGCCCTGGGTACGAGCTGCCTCGGCGGGGCGGGGGCAGGGCCTGAGCGACGTGGGGAGGCTGAGGGGCACCGAGGCAGTGATCCTGTGCCTCCCACCCACCCTCGTCCCGCTGCACCTCCTTCTCCACTGGACCCCGACCCTCGACCCGAACCCTGCGTCCACGACCGCTTCATTCGTGGACCAGCGGCCCCTCCCACTGTACCAGGCTTTTCTGGGAGGAGATCTGTGCGATGTTCATTTCAAACCCTCAGCTGCGGGCCGCAGCAAGTCTCTAGTTTATTCCCCATTAAATGAAGGAGGATCTGTGTCTCCAGGTACCCTGGGACTCTAGAGAATTCTGGGGGCATTTCTCCATTCGTCCCTTCATCTTTGCCGTTGGAGCGGCTGCTCCGGGCCCCTCCTCTAGCGTACAAGGTCACAACCATTGTGCATAACTTCAAGACTAATCAATGAACAAACGTCAAATTTTTTACAAAGTTCTCCCCTTCGGTGCTTCCTGGCCCAGACGGGAGCCGGCGGGGGAGCCAGGCGGAGCTGGTGCAAGGCCCGGCAAGGCGGGTGGAGGGGCCAGGGCTGCTGAGCCCAGCGGGGCTGGCGGGAGCAGTCAGGGAGGAAAGCCGCGCGGAGAGACCTGTGAGGCCACTGGAAGAAGCCGCTTGCAGAGTAGCAGTATCAGAAAGCTTTAAGAGGGATCAAACTGATGCGTCTTTTTAAAGATCATTCTGGCAACTCTGCGGAAAACTGAAGGTGGAAAGGTAACGAAGGAATTAGAGACCACACTGAGGTCCGCGGCCAGTCCAGGGGACGAGCCGGTCTGCTGTTAAGGTTAAAGCCATGGACAGAGGTGGAAGTGCCCAGATGGGGCTGTGTCTCGGGCGGGCAGCGGGGTAGGCGAGCTGGGGGTTCAGGAGAGGGTTCAGAGCTATAGATACAGATCTGGAAGGAAACCAAAGAGTGCTGATGTCACAGAAAGCCGAGAAAGGAAAGTGTTTGTGAAAGGAAGCCGAGGTCAAGGGCAGAGCGTCACTGGAGGCGGTGGAAGGGGGTATCTGACCCCCGGACCTGACAGGATGCCGTCCCGGGTGCCCTGGGTACGAGCTGCCTCGGCGGGGCGGGGGCAGGGCCTGAGCGACGTGGGGAGGCTGAGGGGCACCGAGGCAGTGATCCTGTGCCTCCCACCCACCCTCGTCCCGCTGCACCTCCTTCTCCACTGGACCCCGACCCTCGACCCGAACCCTGCGTCCACGACCGCTTCATTCGTGGACCAGCGGCCCCTCCCACTGTACCAGGCTTTTCTGGGAGGAGATCTGTGCGATGTTCATTTCAAACCCTCAGCTGCGGGCCGCAGCAAGTCTCTAGTTTATTCCCCATTAAATGAAGGAGGATCTGTGTCTCCAGGTACCCTGGGACTCTAGAGAATTCTGGGGGCATTTCTCCATTCGTCCCTTCATCTTTGCCGTTGGAGCGGCTGCTCCGGGCCCCTCCTCTAGCGTACAAGGTCACAACCATTGTGCATAACTTCAAGACTAATCAATGAACAAACGTCAATGAAGTCTCTTCTGTGTACAAAGCACTCCTCCTCCGGTCCCCACGGCCCACAGAAGAGTGTCGGTGCTTCTGCCCAGGATGGAAAGGAGGAGACGAGGCGAAGAGCCAGAATGGGGCAGTCGGAGGGGTGGGTCAAGGTGTCCTTAGGATCTGGGTACCCCAGGGTGACGGGGAAGATGGGCAGGTGGGAGGAGTCAGGAAACAGCTCTCTGCTAATCAGATCAGTGGCTGCTGGTCTTCAGCTCTGAGGCCAGGAACATAGCAGGGAAGAAGGTGAGAAAGAGAACAGGCTAGGGGGAGACTGGGAATCATCCACTTACAGATCTTTGTCAAAACAAAGGGAGGAATGGTGTCGCTGTTTTCATTTATTTTTTAATTGGAGGACAATTGCTCTATAGTGTTGTGGTGGTGTCTTCCATACGAGGGCACACATCCGCTGTAATTATACATGTGTCCCCCCTCTAGAGCCTCCCTCCGCTGCGCCACCCCACACTTCTAGATCTGCGCGGAGCTCCCGCCGGGCGCCCTGTGCTATCAGCAGCTGCGGCGGCGCTCTGTTTGGCACGCGGTCGTGTGTATACATCGACGCTGCTTTCTCCGCGGGGCCGTCTCTCTCCTTTCCTGCGGTGTCGCGGGTCTGCTCGCGCTGCGTCTCCACCCTTTCCCTGCACAGACAGGGGCCCCACCCCACCCCCACCCCACCCCCACCCTAGGAGCCTCTGCGGATGGACGGGGTGAGAAGGGGCGGGTGGCCCTCGGGGTAGGGACGGGGCTCCGTGCTTACAGGTGGGCAAGACTGCCCGTCAAGGGGGGGTCGGAAATGAGCCTGAGACGGAGAATTTTCTGGGAAAGGAGATGGGAGGATCACCAAGTCCAGGCAGGAAAGAGCCCAGGCTGGGAACGGTGAGCAATGTGGGAGGCAGCGGGGGTGGGGAGTCACGGGGCGTCGGCGACCTTGGTGAGCGTGGCCGTGGGGGAGGGGAGGATCAGGTAGCTGCGGGGGGAGGGCTGAACTCCCCAGAGTGGGAATGCCCAGGTGGACAGATGCTTGGCTGATGTTTCGTTCTGGTGGGAGTGGGCGCCATGGAGAGCTATCTGGAAGGTTCTGAATCAGGGGAGGAGATGACCACGAAATGAACAAACGTCAATGAAGTCTCTTCTGTGTACAAAGCACTCCTCCTCCGGTCCCCACGGCCCACAGAAGAGTGTCGGTGCTTCTGCCCAGGATGGAAAGGAGGAGACGAGGCGAAGAGCCAGAATGGGGCAGTCGGAGGGGTGGGTCAAGGTGTCCTTAGGATCTGGGTACCCCAGGGTGACGGGGAAGATGGGCAGGTGGGAGGAGTCAGGAAACAGCTCTCTGCTAATCAGATCAGTGGCTGCTGGTCTTCAGCTCTGAGGCCAGGAACATAGCAGGGAAGAAGGTGAGAAAGAGAACAGGCTAGGGGGAGACTGGGAATCATCCACTTACAGATCTTTGTCAAAACAAAGGGAGGAATGGTGTCGCTGTTTTCATTTATTTTTTAATTGGAGGACAATTGCTCTATAGTGTTGTGGTGGTGTCTTCCATACGAGGGCACACATCCGCTGTAATTATACATGTGTCCCCCCTCTAGAGCCTCCCTCCGCTGCGCCACCCCACACTTCTAGATCTGCGCGGAGCTCCCGCCGGGCGCCCTGTGCTATCAGCAGCTGCGGCGGCGCTCTGTTTGGCACGCGGTCGTGTGTATACATCGACGCTGCTTTCCCCAAAGGGGCCGTCTCTCTCCTTTCCTGCGGTGTCGCGGGTCTGCTCGCTGCGTCTCCACCCTTTCCCTGCACAGACAGGGGCCCCACCCCCCCACCCCACCCCCACCCTAGGAGCCTCTGCGGATGGACGGGGTGAGAAGGGGCGGGTGGCCCTCGGGGTAGGGACGGGGCTCCGTGCTTACAGGTGGGCAAGACTGCCCGTCAAGGGGGGGTCGGAAATGAGCCTGAGACGGAGAATTTTCTGGGAAAGGAGATGGGAGGATCACCAAGTCCAGGCAGGAAAGAGCCCAGGCTGGGAACGGTGAGCAATGTGGGAGGCAGCGGGGGTGGGGAGTCACGGGGCGTCGGCGACCTTGGTGAGCGTGGCCGTGGGGGAGGGGAGGATCAGGTAGCTGCGGGGGGAGGGCTGAACTCCCCAGACTGGGAATGCCCAGGTGGACAGATGCTTGGCTGATGTTTCGTTCTGGTGGGAGTGGGCGCCATGGAGAGCTATCTGGAAGGTTCTGAATCAGGGGAGGAGATGATCTGCAACCTGCTGGGCTCCTCTGCCCTCCACTGTCCCCTTGAGTTTGCTCAGATTCGTGGCTTCTCAACATATCGCCAATGCCTGGAGCTGCTCCTGACGCGGGCAGGCGCTCCGCGGAAATGCCAACCGAAGAGCCAGGTGGCGCTGCGGTGGGATTGTCCTCAGGGCTCCCAAACGTGGGGTGCGTATGAGAGCCCTTAGTTTTTACGAATGTACTAACCAGAGGGCAGAGAAGTCATATTTATTGTCACCCATTTGGTAATAAGTCATTTTCATTTGCTTCTAACGTCAGCCACAGGTACAGAGATGGGTATGCACAGAACTTACTGACCAACGATGACTCTCCCGATGTCGCACACAGAGCCGGGTCCGAGCCCACAGCCAGCGTCCTCGGCCACCCGCGTTCAAGGCCACCGCAGGCCCTCCACAGTCTCTGACTGTTCTGTGAGGCGTATGAAGGGCAGTCCTTAAAAACCGCGCAGCTCGACGTGCCAATCCCGGACGGCCCTTAATGAGCCGGGCCCAGCAAACCCGCCTTGGAGGCAGGTCCTGCCTGTAATTGCAGCTTGAGGCATCGGCCCTGGCTTGGTCGTTGTGTGGGGGCCCCACTCCCTCCTGCTGCCTCTGTAATTAAACCAGCAGCCGCCTCCATGCTCCTGTGCTAGCCAGGAAGGAAGCGAGACCTGGGTCGTGCTGCAATCCTGTCCCTTGGCATCTCCACGTGCCCCCGGGGCCCCAGGCCTGTATGAACGGAGGAGACCCTGATCTCTGCCACTGTTAGGAAGGCCTGGGTCTCCACATCCAATACTTCCTTCCTGAGCGCCCGCGAGGGGCCCTGGCACCAGGCTGAGCCCCGTCTGCCCCTCGGCTGCCCAGGGGTTCTGGAACATTAGGAGACAAAGTGGCAAGAACGGCCCTGGGCATTCAGCAGAGCATCCGGACGGCAGCCAGGGTCCCTGCCCACGCCTGGGACAAGGAGGAAAATAATCACTCATGTCTACGGCCCCTGTGTGCCCGGAGCCCTGCTAAGCCCTTTATCCGCAGGTTTTGTTGGATTTGGCAATGATTCTAAGCAACTGCCCGATTGATATGGTGATTTTGATAGTTCAGTGAAATACACACGCTAAATGTTTGGCAATAGTCAGTGTTAGGTGAAGGGTGACTAATGTGATTTGGGGGATAAAATATTCTAAAAGCTCAGAAAAGGGCAGAGACTAGCATGATGGTTTCCCCTGAACTATTAGAAGATTGTGAAGTCAACTAGACCGCAGGCAAGCATTCTGAACAGCCTAAACCAGACTAGACTAGACTAGAATGAAACCTCTCAGGGAAGGCACAGATGCTGACAGCGATGAGCGAGAGTATTCTTCGTGAGCATTACTACAGGCTTCTGAGTGTGAGAGGGCCCCGTGTGTGTGGATTCCACATGTATGCAATGTCTCTTTTACTATAGATTGTGGTCAGAAATATTTGATATAATAAGCATTGATATAATAAACTCCTGTTGATACAGTAAACACCGGTACAATAAGCACATCACTCTTCAGATGTATCAGATTTTAATTTCTTAAATACTATTTATCTTTATTTATTTATTTGACTGGGCTGGATCTTCGTTGCAGCATGTGGGCTCTAGTTCCCTGACCAGGGACGGAACCCGGCCGCCTGCATTGGGAGCAAGGAGTCTTAGCCACCGGACCACCAGGGAAGTCCCAGATATTAACATTTTGCCATAGTTGCGTCAATCTTTCTTCAAGAAATACCAGCAGCCGCCCATGCTCCTGTGCTAGCCAGGAAGGAAGCGAGACCTGGGTCGTGCTGCAATCCTGTCCCTTGGCATCTCCACGTGCCCCCGGGGCCCCAGGCCTGTATGAACGGAGGAGACCCTGATCTCTGCCACTGTTAGGAAGGCCTGGGTCTCCACATCCAATACTTCCTTCCTGAGCGCCCGCGAGGGGCCCTGGCACCAGGCTGAGCCCCGTCTGCCCCTCGGCTGCCCAGGGGTTCTGGAACATTAGGAGACAAAGTGGCAAGAACGGCCCTGGGCATTCAGCAGAGCATCCGGACGGCAGCCAGGGTCCCTGCCCACGCCTGGGACAAGGAGGAAAATAATCACTCATGTCTACGGCCCCTGTGTGCCCGGAGCCCTGCTAAGCCCTTTATCCGCAGGTTTTGTTGGATTTGGCAATGATTCTAAGCAACTGCCCGATTGATATGGTGATTTTGATAGTTCAGTGAAATACACACGCTAAATGTTTGGCAATAGTCAGTGTTAGGTGAAGGGTGACTAATGTGATTTGGGGGATAAAATATTCTAAAAGCTCAGAAAAGGGCAGAGACTAGCATGATGGTTTCCCCTGAACTATTAGAAGATTGTGAAGTCAACTAGACCGCAGGCAAGCATTCTGAACAGCCTAAACCAGACTAGACTAGACTAGAATGAAACCTCTCAGGGAAGGCACAGATGCTGACAGCGATGAGCGAGAGTATTCTTCGTGAGCATTACTACAGGCTTCTGAGTGTGAGAGGGCCCCGTGTGTGTGGATTCCACATGTATGCAATGTCTCTTTTACTATAGATTGTGGTCAGAAATATTTGATATAATAAGCATTGATATAATAAACTCCTGTTGATACAGTAAACACCGGTACAATAAGCACATCACTCTTCAGATGTATCAGATTTTAATTTCTTAAATACTATTTATCTTTATTTATTTATTTGACTGGGCTGGATCTTCGTTGCAGCATGTGGGCTCTAGTTCCCTGACCAGGGACGGAACCCGGGCCGCCTGCATTGGGAGCAAGGAGTCTTAGCCACCGGACCACCAGGGAAGTCCCAGATATTAACATTTTGCCATAGTTGCGTCAATCTTTCTTCAAGAAATAACCCACGATAGGTAGAAATCAAGTGACACCGTCTCTGCACGCTTCTCCCTGTCTCCTCCTCGTCTCTCCTGAGCAGACGCACTTCTGATGGGTGCTTCACCCACCGGCCCAGGCTCTTCGCAAGCCGGGCTGAGGGCCGCACGTCCCAGAACCCCCGGGTGGGCGCAGAGAGTGGCTCAGACTGCAGGAGCGGCTTTCTGAGCAATTCCTTGAGTCCTAATCCCAGTGGGACCTCTGTGCTTGGGAATGTTTAGGAAGACAGTTTAAACATGTCAGGACGTCCCGATAAGCACACGTCAGTGTTGACCTAAGGGCCCAGAAATATGCAAACACACATCCTCAGGCTGTGCAGGGGCCCAGGGGCCCGGACCTCACATGCGGGAGCAGCGTCTCTGACAACCCCCGACCCTTGTCTTCAGAAATAAGGAATTGAGTCCTGGGGGGAAAGACACAGCCCTTCCCAGGCTCTCCCAGGCAGAGAGGATAAGGAAGGAAGGAAAGAAGGAAGAGGAGGAAGACAAACGCCCTATGATTTCACTCCTATGGGAAGCCAATGACTGGGCAAATCAATACAAGGGAAAATCACACATAGACACGTGACTGAGTAGCGGTAACCAGAGCCGGGGGCAGGGAGGGCAAAGTGGATAAACGGGGCTGCGCTCAGTTTCGTTTACGGTCTCAAGCCTATGCAGCAGGACGGAAACTGCACCTTCGGTGGTGAGCTCGCTGTTGGGCACACACAAGTAGAAACAGCATGCCGTGCCTGTCCGGCTTAGGTTCAAGACCAGCGTTACCGCTGTTTAAAGTTAAATGTTGAAGAGAGGACGAGAAAATGAGGAAGAAAGGAAAAGACGAAGGGTGGGAGGGAGGGAAAGAAGACGGGAAGAAGGAAAGGGGAAGATGTATTTCCAGCTGGAGCTGCGTGCACCGAGGGGAGCCTGGGCCCGCCGGTCCTCTGTGAGGTCGCGCCACCTCGGCCCTTCTGCCCGGCTCTGTTTCTCTCCGTAGCACCTGTCCCGGTGAACTGCGGGACGATTTGCTTATTTTCCACCCCACCCACAAGCACGTGAGGCCCACGAGAGCAGGGAGCTTGATCAGCAAGTTCAGATCCGTTTCCCAGGCCTGGCACGCAGCTGGCCCTGGGCCAGGAGCGGGTTTCTCAGCAGAACGGGGCACTAGGTTGAACGCGTGAGCCGGTGGTCGAGACTGGAGATTGCTCTCCCAGCACAACCACGTGACAAGCTGGCCGAGCGGGTCACATGCACAAGCACCAGGGACTTGTGATCAGCCAGCCACCAAGGCTAGCGTCCAGCCGGCACTTAGCGATCGCCAGGCGCCATTTTCCGAGCTTAACCTTCTGATCCTCCCTGCAGCCCTGCCTGGGTTGGGGGTGGGTGGGCTCCACTCTGTCGGCGGGCACAGAGACGTACAGCTCCCTGTTTAAGGTCACACAGCCGGAAGGAGGCAGAGCTGGGAGTCACCGGGCAGTCGGGCCCAGCAACCACACACGCCACACCACCTTCCGCTGCTTTCTGGAGAAAACGCTTCTAGACCCAGGGTTTGGGCGATGCGTTCTTGGGCCTTTCAGAATCTAACTGGGGAACTTCCGTATCTTTTTCTTTCGACAGCAATTTGAGGAAAGTCAAGGCCGGACCAGTAGCAAAACAGCCTTTTACCAGGCGCTGCAGAATTCCCTGGGCGGCGAGGCGGCGGACGCCAGCGTGCGGGCCGCGGCCACGTGGTACTACTCCCTGGAGCACGACGCCGACGACTACGCCTCCTTCTCGCGCGCCCTGGAGGGGGCCACACGGTGAGCTGCTGGGGCGCGGGCGTGCCCTGGCCGCCCGGGAGAGCCGGGGCGGGGTGCCGGCGCCTTCTGCCGCCTCCTTCCTTCAGCCCCTAGGCGAGCTGCCCGCCCACCCGTGGGAGCCATGAGGGGTGACCCAGCCGTCCCCTCCTTGGTGCAGCACCTGCTGTAAACGCCGTCTGCCGAGACGCTGAGCTCAGCGGATGCCGATGGAGAGCCCGGGTTGGCGGAGGCGGGACAGCCCAACCCGGCAGAGCGGACTCCATGGCCTCCAATCAGGACCTGGGCCACCTCGAGGCCCCGCCCAGGGAGCGCTGGAGGGCCGAGGCTTGAGCCAGGCCTCATAAGCATCGGTGTATTTCAGGGGTCCCCCAGGCGACTCTGCTTTGTGGCCAGAGCTCACCTTGCACAGGAAATGCGGCCTAAACAGGGGAAGGTTTGTGCCTGCTGTCAGACCTGGGAGACCCAGGGCCCCGGAGGCCGGGCAGCCCCTTCCCCAGGGGCTACGCTCCTAGGCTCCCTGCCTGTTAGTTTTGTTGCTCACGTTCGTGGCTTCAAGCTTTCCCCGCCCCGGGAGAGCCTGTCCAGGTCCCCACCCCAAGAGTGGATCGCGAGTGCTCCCCACCCACGGCAGGCTCTGTTGTCCCCAGACCAGCCTTCTCATCACAGCCAAGCAGCAGCCAGGTTCTCTCTGCCTGCAGCGCCCCGGGAATGAGACCCCAGCGGGGACGCTGGCTCTCGGGTCACCTGGGAGCCCCAGATGTGTTTGGGTTCCCTGGCAGGCTCCCCTCCCTGTGGGGAGCACGTGGTCGGGGGGCTTGCACATCCTGTAACTTCCTTCCTGTCCCCGGGGAGGTCCACGCTGGCCCTTGCCCTTCACCCCTGGGGACAGAGCCCCTGTGGGGGCCTCTGCTGAGCGTGACTGTGATGGAAAGAGCCGGACCGAGGGGGCTGAGGTCCACTTCCTGCCTGGGCTCTCCACACAGGAGTCTGCGGTTTCCAGTCAGAGGATCACCGGCTCGGAATAAAGCTTTGTACTGCCCCGTGGGATTTAGAGGACCAGGAAGGCTCTAATTTTCCTTTGAGCGGAGAGCTCAGCTTTGAGCCAAACAGTCAGCAGCTGTCCCTGGAGGCCCAGCCCCAGGATGGACCCGAAGAACTCACAGGTGTCCAAGTCCTGGACCCTGAGAGGCTCACAGCCAAGTCAGGACTGACTCAGGTCCATGCTGCAGAAAGAACTCGGGCTAGAGTTCAGAAGCCTACGTTCATTCTTGTTCCAGCTTTGCCCGTAACTGTCCTTAAAGACAGTCCATGAAGGTTGGCGGAGGCGGGACAGCCCAACCCGGCAGAGCGGACTCCATGGCCTCCAATCAGGACCTGGGCCACCTCGAGGCCCCGCCCAGGGAGCGCTGGAGGGCCGAGGCTTGAGCCAGGCCTCATAAGCATCGGTGTATTTCAGGGGTCCCCCAGGCGACTCTGCTTTGTGGCCAGAGCTCACCTTGCACAGGAAATTCGGCCTAAACAGGGGAAGGTTTGTGCCTGCTGTCAGACCTGGGAGACCCAGGGCCCCGGAGGCCGGGCAGCCCCTTCCCCAGGGGCTACGCTCCTAGGCTCCCTGCCTGTGGGTTTTGTTGCTCACGTTCGTGGCTTCAAGCTTCCCCTCCTGGGAGAGCCTGTCCAGGTCCCCACCCCAAGAGTGGATCGTGGGTGCTCCCCACCCACGGCAGGCTCTGTTGTCCCCAGACCAGCCTTCTCATCACAGCCAAGCAGCAGCCAGGTTCCGGTTCTCTCTGCCTGCAGCGCCCCGGGAATGAGACCCCAGCGGGGACGCCAGCTCTCGGGTCACCTGGGAGCCCCAGATGTGTTTGGGTTCCCTGGCAGGCTCCCCTCCCTGTGGGGAGCACGTGGTCGGGGGGCTTGCACATCCTGTAACTTCCTTCCTGTCCCCGGGGAGGTCCACGCTGGCCCTTACCCTTCACCCCTGGGGACAGAGCCCCTGTGGGGGCCTCTGCTGAGCGTGACTGTGATGGAAAGAGCCGGACCGAGGGGGCTGAGGTCCACTTCCTGCCTGGGCTCTCCACACAGGAGTCTGCGGTTTCCAGTCAGAGGATCACCGGCTCGGAATAAAGCTTTGTACTGCCCCGTGGGATTTAGAGGACCAGGAAGGCTCTAATTTTCCTTTGAGCGGAGAGCTCAGCTTTGAGCCAAACAGTCAGCAGCTGTCCCTGGAGGCCCAGCCCCAGGATGGACCCGAAGAACTCACAGGTGTCCAAGTCCTGGACCCTGAGAGGCTCACAGCCAAGTCAGGACTGACTCAGGTCCATGCTGCAGAAAGAACTCGGGCTAGAGTTCAGAAGCCTACGTTCATTCTTGTTCCAGCTTTGCCCGTAACTGTCTTTAAGGACAGTCCATGAACGGGGGTGAGAGCGGAGGTCTGAGGAAGGGCGGGTAACGAGGAAGGCTTCATCCATGAGGCGGACTCCCGTCCTCCCTCAGGTCAGGCCCTCATTCGCTGCTGGCCGGGCTGAGGCAGCAGCCTCCACAGGCCTCCCTGCCTCCAGGGTCCTTGTCACCGTGCGGCCAGAGTGGGGCTCTCTGAGGGTCTGCTCCCGCCCCATCCTGCACGGTGCTCCTCAGGGCCCCTGCGCTGCAGAGGGCTGCCTTCACCCGCCCTCCCAGACCCGCCCGGTACCCGTTACCCGTCACGTCCTCTCTGAGAGCCTTCCCCGTGAGCCTTGGCAGTGCCGTCTCCATCTCCAGAGGAGGGGTCGGCCACCCTCCTCCGTGAGGACCTCTCGTGAGTGTTACCAGCATCTCCGCAGAGTGGGCTCACGGCCCCATTTCTCAGCCGAGCACATGGAGGGTCAAGACACAGAGATGCGTGGGATTCAGAGCCAGGTGGCCCCAGACCCTTGAGGTCTCCATCTTTGAAACTGCATGATTACTTTATGTTCCAGCTCCACGGTATAGTGTATTGAATTAACTATAAAATGTGTTGCTCCCAAGTCTTTGAGTCAAATGGGCGTTCTGGGAAGACGTTTTGTCCCACGGGTCTCTTGACCCTGAGACGCAGCGTATGGACCTCCGTGTGGGATCATGGCCGTCCGTGAGGCAAGCTGGTCCGTGCACGTGCAGGGCCCAGCGGGGGCAGGAGTGGAGCAAGGGCGCAAGGGGGTGTTCTCTGCAGGTCTGTGCAGAGGGGCTGGTGGTCCAGGGACCTTGCCTGGGAGAAGCCTTTACCCTGCATGGTTGTCTGCAGTGCTGGGCTTGCCTAGACCCGCTCTGTCTTCTTCCCATCAGAGACTACTTTATCATCTGCCCCGTGATCGACATGGCCAGCCTTTGGGCAAGGAGGGCCCGAGGAAACGTCTTCATGTACCACGCTCCGGAGAACTACGGCCACAGCAGGACTCTGCATGTGAAAGGGCTAGAGTTCAGAAGCCTACGTTCATTCTTGTTCCAGCTTTGCCCGTAACTGTCTTTAAGGACAGTCCATGAACGGGGTGAGAGCGGAGGTCTGAGGAAGGGCGGTAACGAGGAAGGCTTCATCCATGAGGCGGACTCCCGTCCTCCCTCAGGTCAGGCCCTCATTCGCTGCTGGCCGGGCTGAGGCAGCAGCCTCCACAGGCCTCCCTGCCTCCAGGGTCCTTGTCACCGTGCGGCCAGAGTGGGGCTCTCTGAGGGTCTGCTCCCGCCCCATCCTGCACGGTGCTCCTCAGGGCCCCTGCGCTGCAGAGGGCTGCCTTCACCCGCCCTCCCAGACCCGCCCGGTACCCGTTACCCGTCACGTCCTCTCTGAGAGCCTTCCCCGTGAGCCTTGGCAGTGCCGTCTCCATCTCCAGAGGAGGGGTCGGCCACCCTCCTCCGTGAGGACCTCTCGTGAGTGTTACCAGCATCTCCGCAGAGTGGGCTCACGGCCCCATTTCTCAGCCGAGCACATGGAGGGTCAAGACACAGAGATGCGTGGGATTCAGAGCCAGGTGGCCCCAGACCCTTGAGGTCTCCATCTTTGAAACTGCATGATTACTTTATGTTCCAGCTCCACGGTATAGTGTATTGAATTAACTATAAAATGTGTTGCTCCCAAGTCTTTGAGTCAAATGGGCGTTCTGGGAAGACGTTTTGTCCCACGGGTCTCTTGACCCTGAGACGCAGCGTATGGACCTCCGTGTGGGATCATGGCCGTCCGTGAGGCAAGCTGGTCCGTGCACGTGCAGGGCCCAGCGGGGGCAGGAGTGGAGCGAGGGCGCAAGGGGGTGTTCTCTGCAGGTCTGTGCAGAGGGGCTGGTGGTCCAGGGACCTTGCCTGGGAGAAGCCTTTACCCTGCATGGTTGTCTGCAGTGCTGGGCTTGCCTAGACCCGCTCTGTCTTCTTCCCATCAGAGACTACTTTATCATCTGCCCCGTGATCGACATGGCCAGCCTTTGGGCAAGGAGGGCCCGAGGAAACGTCTTCATGTACCACGCTCCGGAGAACTACGGCCACAGCAGGTAAGGTGGCGGCGTGGCTACAGTGGGTGTGGGCGCCCAAAGGGACTCTGGCTGAGGATCCCTGTCACTTCTGTGGTCCACGGGGTAGCAGAGGAGAGGGGCAGGGCTGCCATACAAGTCCGGATGCAGTGACACGGACCGCGTCACTTCACGTTGCCAGGTCTTTGCTTTGTCCTCTGACAAGTGAATAGAAGGGTGTTCGCCACTCTATCTCACAGCATGGTAGGGAGGCATGTGCCATAAGAGGCCCAGAAAGCCATTTGGGATTGCAGCATTAGCTGTTCATTGATTGACCTGGGTTGGGAGGAGAAGCCAGTTTTATTCATCGTACCTGTTTGTGTCTCTAAAAATGGAACACTTCATTTAAGAAAACGGCTTTCCAAAGTATAAAAAAAGCTTTTTGCCACAAAAGGAAATAATGATCACCTAAAGATACCAGATCCTAAATTTTAGAACCTGTAAATGTGGCCTTATAAGGAAAGAGGGGCTTGTAGATGTGAATAAGTTAGGGATGTTGATGAAAAAAAAAAAACTATCCTGAGTTATCCCAAAGGATCCTGAATGTTTTCACAAGTGTCCTTGTATGCGGGAGGGGCGAGGGGAGATGGGCCACGCGTAGGAGAGGAGGAGGCAGGGCGTGAGTGGGGCAGCACAGCCGGGAAGCGCCGGCACCCCACCCGGAGCTGGAGGCGCAGGGCACGCCTTCTTCCTGGAGCCTCCCAAGGCAGCGCGGCCCTGCCCACATCTGGATCTGGGCTCCGCGAATCCCGCTTTGTCTTCAGAGCCAAGAAACAGCACATTTCTCTTGCTACAAGCCATCAGAGTTTATGGTCATGTATTAGAGCAACTGCAAGAAACTAACACAGCCTCCCAAACATTCTCGTTTTCCTAAGCAAACTCTCACTACTTACCTGCTCTCCCTCAGCAGGTTATTCAGTTTCTCACACTTCACAGGACCTTTGGTAAAGAATCTGCCTGCAGTGCAGGAGCCCCATGTTTGATCCCTGGGTGAGGAAGATCCCCGGGAGGAGGGCATGGCCACCCCCTCCAGGCTTCTTGCCTGGAGAATCCCGTGGACAGAGGAGCCTGGCGGGCTGCGGTCCAGGGCGGGCAAAGAGTGAGACACCACTCAGCAGCTCCCACAGAGCACCCGTCCTTGTGAGCTCAGCCACTGTGGACTCACCACCTGGATTTGACAGAGAAAGAGGCTGAGGGTCAAGGAGCGCCACGTGATTTCCCCGAGGACAGGCGGTGGTTGGTTACAGAGCAGTGAGCTCCTCATAGCTCCTCGGAGCCCACAGGTCTCTTCCCACGGAAACGTGTGGTCTCTCTGCTTAGAGGTGTTTGGAACGTCAACCTGCTCCACCTCCGAGGTTGAAGCAGCTGCCTCGAGGTGCGGAAAGGGGAGTCATGCCGGCTAGGATGCTGGGGAGAAGAGAAGAAAGAGGTGGGGAGGACAGCCGAGGGTTTGGACGGAGATGAGAAGAGGCCGCATAATTCTGGGGCCACCACGTCCTGGGAGGCCAACCGTGGGAGAGTCTGCCTTGGCAGCGCCTCCCCGTGCCAGGGCTCTCAGGAAGTCACGCCCTGTGCATTTCTTCAGTCTGGTTCACTGCCCTCTGCTCCTCGAAGGCGGAGGTTGCCGTGGAAGCGCTGAGCCTCTGCAGCGAGCCTATCGGAAGGCTTCAAGCTGTGCGTGCACGTTTGGGCTTCAGAATATCTTAATTTTTTTTCACGTACGTATTTATTGCTGGCTGTGCGGGGTCTCCCCTGCTGCACAGGCTTTGTCTCTAGTTGTGGGGAGCAGGGGCTGCTCTCCAGCTGCCGTGGGCCAGCGTCTCTTGGCAGTAGGGTACGCGGGCTGCAGTAGTTGCCGCGCACGGGCTGAGTGGCCCTGAGGGGCATGAGGTCTTCCCAGACCAGGGATCGCACCTGTTTCCCCTCCATGGGCAGGTGGCGTCTTTTACCACCGAGCCACTGGGGGAAGCCTGGACTCCAGAATTTACAAGCGGCAAAAAATAAGAACCCCACCTGTCATACAGGGACAAAGACAATCAGAGCAAAGCGTAACAAAAGGATCCGCAGGATTCCAGCCGGAATCAGTGGTGCTGTGACCCCGGCTGAATTCATTCCACCCTGGGGGGTTTAGAACAACAGACCTGTGTCCTCTCACCGTTCCCGGAAGCCGGAGTCTGGAATGGAGGTGAGGGCATGGAGACTGTCAGGGAAGATCTGCTCTAGCCAGGCCCGCTGCCTAGTTTCTGGTGGCCTCAGGGTGTCTGTGTGCAAATATCTCCTTTTCGTAAGACCCACCCTAATGAGCTCATTTTAATTTGGCTATCTCTGCAAAGACTGTGTTCCCAAAGAAGGTCATGTTTGGAGGTCCTACAGGTAGGGATGACCCCTCTTTTAAGGGGCACAGAATTCAGCACAAAGCACTGCCCTTCTCTCTAGCATGATGGCCCTACCAGGGAGGCTCGTGGGAAAGGGTCCTTTCCACTCTAGTTTTTAGGCTCCTTAGGGCTCAGTTTTGCTATCTGCAAAATGGGAGTAAAGAGGTGAGAGGGATCAGAACGACTGAGTCTTTAGGGCTCAGTGGAGTCCTGGACCCAGGGTCCCTGAGAGGAGAGCAAGAAGGGGGGTCTGAGCCTCCAGCCCCTTTATCTCATAACTGAGTTTCAAGTAAAATTTCAGGGTCATGCAGTTTAGAGAAATACGAAAAACCATCTAGGCTCCGTCACCGTTAAAGTACCTTCTGACTCCCACAGTCTATGAATTTGGGAGAAAACAGAGTCACTGAAACATTTTAGAGACGGAGATGTGGCCAACTCTACAAAGGCAGCAAGGGTTCTGGTTAGAGCAGGGACCCTGGGCCTTGCTGGAAGCTCGTCTTGATCCTTGTTAGCTCAGGGACATAGAGCATGTCCCTTAACCTCCTTGGTGACAGTTTCTTCCTCTGAAAATGGGAATAATGATAATAGTGCCTACTCCAGAGGGCTGCTGCGACCGTTTGTGCAGAGACTGGGACCTGGCAAACAGGCGGCAGTGGGCGTGTCGTCTTGTTCTTGTCCATCGGAGCCCGTTCTTGACATTTTTCTGCGTGTATATTGTCTCTGCCCACCATGACCATTGTATAGCTGCATCTATATAGCAGATGCGTGAATGAATCACAGGAAATAACCCATTTCATTGTTGGCAAGTGCGTCTCTTCTGCCTGAAAAGACATCGCCCTTGCTCTCCGCTCTGGAGCTGTCGGAGTCTGGGTTATTTCTGGCTCAGATCTACAGACTTGAAATACATGTGTGTGCCGCAGGGTCTCAGCCATCTGGTATCTCCATTTCTATGAGCATGCATCCGCCTTCCTGGCATAGCTCGAGAACAAAACCCAATACGTTACCGCTTTCTTAGAGCCGCTGGCGAAGTGATCACAGCGCGGCCTGGTTCTCTGACTGCTCACCTGGACTGTAGATGAGATTTGCGTCTCTGAAGTGAGGGCCAACTTCTGGGAGGAAGGAACAGGTGTCATAGAGGGGAGGGAAGACGGGGGAATGAAAACCTATGGTGTGAGAAGAAGGTGCAATTTAAGATGCAGATTCAAAGAATCACAGCCCACGTGAGAGGATTTCATCCAACTCGCTTTACAGATAAAGAAACTCTGAGATGCCTGCAATTATGTCGCAGTTATATCGTCAGGAAGTGCCAGTCTAGACTCAAACCCCGTCTCCTCCCCTCTCTCCTGTTTTCTTTCCGTGACACTTACTTCAACCCGAAACCTCTGAGGGCCTGCGATGGCTGAGTCCACTTGCTGGCTGTGTGACTTTGGACAAGTTGCGTAACCTCTCTGAGCCTCGACGCATCTTCATCTATACAAGGGGAGAGTGACAGTGCATGTCCCATAGGGATGCTGGAAGGGCTCAGGGGACAGTCCCTGCATCTTGGGGTGAGCGAGTGTTTGGACGGGCGTCCACAGGAACATCTCACAGCTTTGCTTCCGAGGCTGTTGCTGTGAGAACACAACCGAGCAGCTCTCCTTCGCTCCTCACCGCAGAGACCGGGAGCCGGTTTCCTCCCTGGCCCCGTCTGTGGCCCGTCATCTCAGGAGGAGGAACTTTCAGCAGTGGCTGTCATCTGGGGTTTCTCAGCGTGGACGCAGCTGGCGTTTCAGGCCGGATGGCTCTTGCTGTGGCGGCTGCCCTCTGCACTGTGCCCTTGAGCAGCGTCTCTGGCCTCACCCCGCGCGATGCTGGAAGCACCTCCCCAGTTGAGACAGCTGAGAACGTCTCCAGACGGGCCCTCCTGGGGCCACAATGGTCCTCAGCTGATAAGCGCTTCTGGCATCCCTTACCGTGGAAGGCACCACTTGCAGGACTGGAGGGAAGTGGCCACCCCTTTCTCAGCCCTGATCCCTGAGTTGGCGCGGGACCTCCCGCCCGCGATGCCGTCCCCGCCCGCCGGCGCTCAGGCGGACCACAGCGCACCGTGGACGCAGGGCCCTCGGCAGCTCTGTTACAAAGCTGACCGGGAAGGCTGGCAGGCGCTCTCCACTGGCCACACCAGGGCGGGCCCGGCCTGCTCTCTGCCCGAACCTGAGGCCCTGGCGGTTCTCTCTCCTGCCCAGCGGTCCCGGGACCACCTCCCACACTCCGCTGGGGCTGTTCCTCCTGCCATTCCCGGCATGCCCCCGGCCTGCTCTCTGCCGCGAACCTGAAGGCCCAGCGGTGCAGATTCAAAGAATCACAGCCCACGTGAGAGGATTTCATCCAACTCGCTTTACAGATAAAGAAACTCTGAGATGCCTGCAATTATGTCGCAGTTATATCGTCAGGAAGTGCCAGTCTAGACTCAAACCCGTCTCCTCCCCTCTCTCCTGTTTTCTTTCCGTGACACTTACTTCAACCCGAAACCTCTGAGGGCCTGCGATGGCTGAGTCCACTTGCTGGCTGTGTGACTTTGGACAAGTTGCGTAACCTCTCTGAGCCTCGACGCATCTTCATCTATACAAGGGGAGAGTGACAGTGCATGTCCCATAGGGATGCTGGAAGGGCTCAGGGGACAGTCCCTGCATCTTGGGGTGAGCGAGTGTTTGGACGGGCGTCCACAGGAACATCTCACAGCTTTGCTTCCGAGGCTGTTGCTGTGAGAACACAACCGAGCAGCTCTCCTTCGCTCCTCACCGCAGAGACCGGGAGCCGGTTTCCTCCCTGGCCCCGTCTGTGGCCCGTCATCTCAGGAGGAGGAACTTTCAGCAGTGGCTGTCATCTGGGGTTTCTCAGCGTGGACGCAGCTGGCGTTTCAGGCCGGATGGCTCTTGCTGTGGCGGCTGCCCTCTGCACTGTGCCCTTGAGCAGCGTCTCTGGCCTCACCCCGCGCGATGCTGGAAGCACCTCCCCAGTTGAGACAGCTGAGAACGTCTCCAGACGGGCCCTCCTGGGGCCACAATGGTCCTCAGCTGATAAGCGCTTCTGGCATCCCTTACCGTGGAAGGCACCACTTGCAGGACTGGAGGGAAGTGGCCACCCCTTTCTCAGCCCTGATCCCTGAGTTGGCGCGGGACCTCCCGCCCGCGATGCCGTCCCCGCCCGCCGGCGCTCAGGCGGACCACAGCGCACCGTGGACGCAGGGCCCTCGGCAGCTCTGTTACAAAGCTGACCGGGAAGGCTGGCAGGCGCTCTCCACTGGCCACACCAGGGCGGGCCCGGCCTGCTCTCTGCCCGCGAACCTGAGGCCCTGGCGGTTCTCTCTCCTGCCCAGCGGTCCCCGGGACCACCTCCCACACTCCGCTGGGGCTGTTCCCTCCCTGCCATTCCCGGCATCGCCACCGTGTCGACTTTGTTGATGTCTTTCTCTCTAAGTGGCTCCTCTTGAAGGACACGCTCGCCGAGTATTTCCCTGGGAAAGGCCTCCACTTTATTCTCTGCCCCTCACAAGCAAAGGGCTCCCAGGTCCTGTGGCCAACCTAGGCTGGAGGGACTCGCCTCCCACCCTCCTGTGAGATCCAGGCCACAGCAAGTGTAAAAGAGAGCCGTGGTGTTTTCTCTGCTGTTGCCTGTCCTTTGGGGCTCGGCCTGGCTCTGCCTCATACTGTGTGTACCTCTGGCCGGAGACAACCTCTCTGAGCTCTGGCTTCTTCATCTGTAGATGGAACTAGCAGTAGTACTTACACTGACGGAAGTGTGTCGGGTTCAAGTAAGACGAAGCAGGCAGAGGCCTAGCCAGCGGCCTGGTACAGCAGCACCCAGGAGGTGCTACTAGTCCTGCGTCACGTGTGATCCAGGGCAAACCCACCCTGGAATGAACAAGTGCTAGGAAGAAAGTGACCACAGATGAAGTTGTTTCGGGAAACGGGTCACTGAAAGGGCTTCTGCGGCTCCTTCAGAGGGGACGTAAGGGCCCGTCACCTTAAGATTCCTGGGGGTGAAGTCAGGCGGCCGTTCCCTTGGGATTCACCTCGGGGCTGTGTGTGCCCACATGCTTGAGCCGTGT
The DNA here is from genome assembly GCA_022376925.1 of Tragulus kanchil. Lineage (NCBI taxonomy): Eukaryota > Metazoa > Chordata > Mammalia > Artiodactyla > Tragulidae > Tragulus > Tragulus kanchil. The sequence continues at coordinate 8,248,786 of JAIOJX010000002.1, read as the reverse complement.
GTTGTGCTCTGATTCCAAAGCCCCGGGTCCCCAGAGTCCTGAGGTGTCTCCTGTGTCTCAGCGACGCAGGGGCATTTTAGAGAGATGAGACCTGACGTTGAATGGGCGGTGGGTAGAGATCCTGGGATTAAACACCTACCAAGCTCCGTGTAGGATGTTGGACCCTACCCTAATCTGGGCAGAAGCAGCTCAGTGTCGAAGAACACATCCTTGGAGGTTAGACCAGCTAGGCTGTGAATCCCATCTCTTCTGTTTGTTAGCGCTCTGCATTTGAACAACTTCCCTGGCTTCAGTTTTCTCACCTAGTAAATGGGTACAGTTATATCTACCTCACAGTGTGAAGATGCAAGTCAATGTACATTAAACACCTGGCATATTGTAACCGGTCAATATCTGGGTAATTTTCCTTTTAGGAAAAAATAAGGTCTGAGAAGAGGGAAAAAAAATCAAAATGACTCAAGAAACAGTCATGTTCCTCCTTCACAAGTTCTCCCAACCCTGGATAAACAAAGCCATCAATTCCAGACTCGAAACACTTTGTACACCCCTGCATGTGCATTCTAGATGTTTCTGTGCATTCCAGGGGCCTTTAACATTCCAGATTCACAGTATTATCATTCTCGTTGACGCGTCTTGGTGGGTTAGTTGGAGTTAGCAAACCAAAGAAAATATTAAGAGACTGGATTCTTGAACTAGGTCCCTTGGCCTGGCTACATCCTGTGTGATTAACAAGATTATTTCCCAGTAAAGATGGAAGTAAATCATTTTCTGAGGTTGACGCCAACCTCATGATAGATAAGGGCTCAGGCTACACGCCCTCTTCAGTACTGATTCAACAAGTAACTGCTCTCATCCACGCCCCAGATTCTCTGAGCTGGAAATCCTAAAGATGGAGCAGCTGGTAAGACAGAGGAGGGTTATGTTCTTGGGACTAACAATGTAGCCAGTGGGTGAGGCTGATAAAGGTCTAAGAGTAGGTTGCAAAGAACAGATAATAAATAAGTAGAGTAAGTTCAGATAACGGCATTAGGAAGGGGAAAGAGAAAAGGCTTGACATGTTTGAGGATAAAGGACAGAGAGCTGGAGTTTTTTGAAGAGGAGGAGAGTAGTTGGAGATACAGGGGAAAGAAGATGGGGTCTTGCAGTTCACATAGGAGTTGGCAAGCTGTGGCAGGCAGAGATATTCCTGTATCTGAGTATGACGGAAAGACATTGGAGATTTTTAAGACAGGTTATATAGAATGCACAGTGGCCTTCTCCTTCACTCATAACACAGCTCACTAAAAACCTTGGAAACCCTGTTCTCCAGTATTATACTCATTTAGTTAATCCATAAAGTCAACTAAAATGAGACCTTATAAAAAATGAGAGTAAGGTATGTATATGCCTTAAAGGTTTAATTTGAATGTGAAGCCTATAAATGTACATGTACCTGTAGACTCTGTAATTACAACAAGGACTGTAATTGGCACAAACCCGCTGGCGAGGACACTGCTGGCTCTTGGTGGAGACACAGCTTCCTGGTGAGAGCGGAGGTGCTGGGCCAGGAGACTGCAGTCTTTTCTGAGCAGCAGCTGTCATGCCTCAAGTAGGGAATAAAATGTCCAGGTTAGTCCGGCAGGTTCACTGGGAGGCCGCCGGTGTTGCCAAGCCATATCATCCAGCTCTGCTGGGCTTCAGGGAGCTATGGAACTGTTGCCAGTGCTTCATCTGGGGCCGTGGACGGGACTGTCTTATTTAAAATATTGTACAGGGAATCCCTTTGTGAAACACAAGCCAAAGCGTATGATTACTTCTTGATGAATTCATAGGCAGAATCTGAACTTTGGCATGTGAGAATTGCCCAAAGAGAGGCACACGGGTAAGCTTCTGTTTGTTAGTTATTTAAAAGCTTTTTTTAAAAAAGAAAAGAAAAGGCCTGGGAAGCAGAAAGGTTTCCTTTTATTCCTTCATGTTTCCTCGTTTCCTTGGGAGGACGTTATCTAGAGATGCTGGCTAAAGATAAGAAAAAGGAGTATGTTTTATGGGGATAAGGTCAAAGAACTTCCTCCCGCAGACAGAACAGCAAGGATAGACATCCTCGCAGCAGCGGGCGCTCAGATCAACCCCGGCGCGTGGGCGGGAGCAGCGGGCCCCTTCCCAGCCAGCCTCTTCAGCCCCACCAGGCAGATATGTGGCCTGTTTCTGGCAAGAAAGACGCACCCCTCCTCCCCGCCATCCCGGCTGCCCAGCGTAGGTCACGGTGTCCGCGGGGCCCAGAGTCAGGTGCATTCCTCTGGGGACAGCACCTCAGTCCTGCTCCCTACTGAGCCCCGGTGTCCGTGCATGAGGCCTCCCTCGGGCTGGAAGCGAGCTCCAGTCAGGACCGTGTGCGTCCGGAGTCTCTGAAATGCAACTTCGGCTTTTGACTCGCGGGCCTGCAGGCTCCCTGCACGTCCACCCAGAAGACTGAAGGGGAGCAGGCTGGCTGGAAGGTCGGGCCCGGGTGGGGGTGGGGCCGTCTGTCACAGGAAGCAGCCTCCTGCCCGCCTGGAGGACTGCGGCCAGGCTGGCGTTTCTCGGATCTAAGCTGTCGTCCGCTCGACTCCCGCGGTGGTTCCCAAGGAGACGAGCTTGTGACTGGCTTGTGTAGAGACCCCCGACGTCCCCACCCCTTCAGATGCAGCCCTCCGTTCCTCTGGCCTCGGTTCTCATGCCTGTCACAGGACTGGAGCCGTAAGACCTTGGCGAGCCTGCTTCCAAGCGGTTCCCAAACGTCTGATTTTCCTGGACCAGGAGAGACTCCATGCTGGTTTTTCAGCATTAAGGACCTCTCACAGTGCACAGGGCTCCTCGGCGGCCGCGGCAGCTCTCCATTCCAGCCCCAGCCTCCGCGCCGGGCCTCCTGGCCCAGCCTCACCCAAAGCTCAGAGCCCGCTCGTGATTCTTGTTCCCGAGTCTCTGCCGGAACGCCTGTCCGTACGTCACCTGCTCGCTGGAGACCCCCACTCTCCTTCTGAGGCAAGGTGGCCGTAATTTTTCCTGTTTGACTTTCTACAGGCTCCTCTCTATTCCCTGGCCCGAAACAAGTAGCATCGCTTTTCTCTTTTTACAAAGCCTTGTCAATAACTCTTGTCATTTTGTATCTATCAGAATCTTATTCTTTGTAATGTTGGCTTCTCTGCGTTTCCTGTTAGACTGTGAGCTCCGTGACAGGATGGAGGACTTGGTCCTCAGTACCTCCAGTGCCTGTTCAGAGCACAGCACACAGTAGGCACTTGGCGAATGTGACTCGAAGGGCCATCCTGCCCCGACAGGCTGTGTTGGCCATCGTCCTCCCGAAACTGTCTTCTCATCCTGAACCGAAAGCGCACTGGGAGCTTTGGGTCCTTCCCACCCTCTGGCTGAATGTACCGTGACTAAAACCAGCAACAGTCGCTCTCACTTGGATGGGCTGGGTGCTCCGTCCCTCAGTCCTGTCTGACTCTTTGCAACCCCACGGGCTATAGCCCACCAGGCTCCTCCATCCACAGTATTCCCAGGCGAGAATACTGGAGTGGGTTGCCATACCCTTCTCCAAAGGGTCTTCCAAACCCAAAGACTGAACACATGTCTCTTATGTATCCTGCATGAGCAGGCTGGTTCTTTATGCTAACGCCACCCGGGAAGCCCTCTCCTGGATGGCAGTTGTGAGTTTTAGAGGGACCGTTATCCACTATTCACTATATGTTAGCATCCAGGGATCCCACAGGAGAGGCTGAACAGGGAGGGTCAGACCCATCTCACGGGCAGGACAACCAAGAGTCGAAGGTAGAAAGCAGGTTTGAGCCGCGCTCACCCAGTCTGGGCAGAGAGCTGGATCCCAGACCCCGGATCCACATGGCATGACGGGAAGGTGCAGACCTGGCCTGAGACAGGATGAGCAACTGTGAGGGAAGCTTGGTGGGAGGATTGTCAGCAAACGACGTCAAAGAGCTAAATCAAAGCAGTGTGAGGCTAGAGCCCTACGTCCGCCTCAGGCCCAGGTGTACAACCTGCCAGTGATCAAACCCCATCAGTGGGCTTCCCTGGTGGTCCCGTGGGTAGAGTCCGCCTTGCAATGCAGGGGGCGCTGGTTCGATCCCTGGTCTGGGAAGATCCCACGTGCCGTGGAGCGGCTGGACCCGTGTGTCCAGTGATGAGCCAGGGCTCTGGAGCGCATGCGCCCAGAGCCGGTGCTCTGTAACGAGAGAGGCCACTTCCATGGGAGGCCCACATGAGCCAAAGAACAAAGGTGGGTGAAAATAAATGAATAAATAAATAAACAATAAAAGAGGCCAAAATTAAAAAAAAAAAAAAAAAGACCCTTCAGTGAGCAGAGAAGCTAGATCAGTTGGCCTGAACTCTGCCCCAGCCTTCAGCACCGCAGCCGCCTGGCCAGCGAGTGTCTCCTCTCACCTTGTCAGTCCCGGGAGTGTCCTTCCACGTCTCCCTCTGCCGAATCCGGGTCCCTCTTCCTCCCCAGGAGGCCGGGAGTTCTCAGGCGCAGACTCCCCGAGGCCTTGGTCCTCCAATCACAAATGCCCTCTTCCGAGGCTCCCCCACCGTGTGCCCCTTCTCCAGGTGTTTGTCTTCAGCAGCTCCAAATGTCTCCGGCATCCTGATCAAGATCAGCCCTGCTCAGGAAACAACGAAGCAGGAGTCCTCGTACATGCCGAGCTCCCCAATCAAACAGATCAGACGGGCGGAAGGCCAGGCCTTTCACCAAAGCAGTGCTTAGCAGCCTGTGGGTGTGGGCTGGAGCCGACTTGGGCGTGCTCCCAGGAGCCCGTGTGCACCTCTCTTCTCTCCTCTGTGTTCTACAGCTGTCGCTTGAGCAGCTTGGCACCGTCTATAGGCAGAGACCGTGGAAACCAGCAGAAGTCAAGGGCACACCTAGACAGCGTGTTAAAAAGCAGAGGCATCACTTTGCCAACAAAGGTCCATCTAGTCAAAGCTATGGTTTCTTCAGCAGTCATGTATAGATGTGAGAGCTGGGCCATAAAGAAGGCCGAAGAATTGGTGCTTTTGAATTGGAGTGCTGGAGAAGACCCCTGACAGTCCCTTCGGAAGCAAAGCAAACCAGTCAATCCTAAAGGAAATCAACCTGCATATTCACTGAAAGGACTGATGCCGAGGCGAAGAGCTGACTCTTTAATTTATTTATTTTGAGCTGACTCTTTTAGACTCTGATGCTGGGAAAGATTGAAGACAAAAGGGGAAGTGGGCAGTATATCTCACTGACTCACTGGACGTGAATCTGAGAGAACTCGTAGAGAGCATGGAGGCCCGGGTAGCCTGGCATGCTGCAGTTCATGAGGTCACAAAGAGTCAGATGCAACAAAAACCATGGCCACAGTCATTCCCGGCATTTGCGAAACATCTGTTTTAATAGCCTCCACGTGCCATGGCTGTGCTGGTCTGTATTTCATGAGGCAGAAACTCAGCCTCAGATGTCAGATGACTCATCCCAAGGTGCAAGGGCAAGAAGGCGCAGACAGAGCAGGGTCTCAGCTGAGAGCCTCAGGGGCGTGGCGCTTCCTCTGGGCCCTGCTGCCGGGCACACACGTGCCTGGTGCTAAGTCTGATGGTCCCAGGAGGAACTCTAGCTCCCAAGCCCTTCCAAAGTCCGCAGGCTGGCCAGGTGCTGGGTACCCAGCCCCAGCCCCGGGCCCGTGGGTCACTGCAGTTCCCAGCCTGAGCAGGTGCGGGACAGCAGAAAAGCCCCCTTCTGGGCTTGAAATGTCCGCCTTCACATCCCTAATCTTGAGGCCCCCTTTCCCCTCTCTGGGGTCATCCTGATGGGTCACTCCGAGCCAGAGTCACACTGTCTAGTCACACAACTTTGCGTCTTGCTTTACAGTAGTTTCGCCTCTGTACAAATTGCCTTCATCTGGGGGCCGTCCGATCTAAGCCCTCTCCTCAGACCGGCACGGGGTATCCCTGCCCACTATCCCAGCAAGGATGAGAATCGCCGATGACTCTCAGCCCTGCTCAGGGACGCTGCTGACCCCTCAGCGATGGTTGATTATGTCTGGAAGTAGAACCATGGATGAGAAAGAAGTGGCGTTTGTTCAGCGCGTTTAAGCACCTACTGCATTCACCATCTTCTTTCAGACCTCCCAGCAATCATGTGCAGTAGGTGTGTTATACTCATCTTGAGGATGACAAAGCAAGGGATCGGGGCGGTCAAGTAATTTTTGAGAAGTCACCCAGCTTGAAAGGAGAGGAGCCAACGACCCAGGGACGGCGCCTGCCCCCTCCACCCACGCCTTTCGCTAGCCTCAGGCCATCCTAGCGGCGCTCCTGACCCCACTCCCCCGTACAAGTTTCCGCCGTCTCTGAGTAAGTCAGGAAACCTCTCTGAACTTCGCCTTCCTCGCCTATAAAATTAGAGATAGGCTCTCGTGATAAATCGGGCAAGCGCAAGGTTGGAGAGCACTGTCCCCACGCAAGACCACGCTCGTTTCTGACGCCAAGTGCAAACTGCGGGGGTTCCCCCAACCACCTTCTGGTTTGATCATTCACCAGAAGGACTGTAAGACCTCATGGAAAGCTGCTGTCCCGTGGCTGAGGTCGTCACAGGGAGAGGATGTCGATTAAGATCAGACAGAAGGAAGAGCTTGGTCGTGCAGAGCCAGGGGGCTTCAGAACCCGAAGCGCCATGGTCCTCTCCCCCTGGAATGCGAGGGGTCACGCTCTGGCACCCATGTGTGACGAAGCACCCAGAGGGGTGCTCAGAGGTTCGATTGACACCCCTTGACAGGGATGATGGGTGGATGGATGGATGGCCCGTGTAGTTCACCTCCGTCTCCAGGCTGACTGTGCTACCCAGAGCCCCCCACCCTGAGCCACGTGGTCCCTCTGCGTGGCCAGCCCCCTGCTGAGACTGCCACATGTGGCCAAGGAGCACACGTGGAAGGTACAGCGCATGGCTGACAGTGTGCTGCCACGAACAAAGACACCTGTGTTGGCGTGGATTAGCCCCTAGATGCTGGAGGCCATGGGTCAGACTTCTCAGGAAACATCAGGTTCACGACTACACGACCATGAAGTCTCCCTGCCTTTCTCCCGGCACTCACACCCCAGGCCTGTGGACCCCTGGGTGGGTCTCCTCAGTGCCAGCTCAGTCCATTTCAGTCACTCACTGGGCTTCCAAATCTTTATTGCCTCCTCCCCGCTGATCATTAGATATCCAGTTCAGCATCACCTACGTATTAGTGACCATTTTGTGCCAGGCATTATACTGGGATGGGTTACTGGATGAATGTCAACCTCGAGAAAAGCTGAAGCGTATAATGCACACATGAGCAAGGGCTAGTATGGAGAAGGGGTTGAAAGAGCAGGGCAATCTGAACAAAGAAATCTTCAGTTGATAGTGTTTGAGTATCATGGTTAGAATGTGGGTCAAGAGAACGGTGCCTTGGACAATTGCTCAGACTTACAGATGTTTCTAGGGACTTATGTTCTCAGTGCTGCGTACATTTCAGCCTATATGTGTGCCGGGGATCTGCCCCAAGGGGGCCACTGGACTCAGGGCCAAGAAGAATCTCAGCTCAAGTAGGCCTCACACAGGAATCCTGGGCGTAAAGAGAGAAACTTGTCTTTGGGGAATGAATCCTGGGTTTTGGCTCCTGTGGGTGCTTCCAGCAGCTTTTTATTCCTTTAACTTTGGCTCTTTCTTCTTTCCACATGTTTTCCCAGCTTGGAATTGCTGGCAGATGTTCTCTACGCCTTTGGGCTTCCCTTCTACCCTGCCTACGAGGGGCAGTTTACTCCAGAGGAGAAAAGCCTTTCCCTGAAAATCATGCAATATTTTTCCAACTTCATCCGATCCGGGTGAGTGTACCGCGGACGCCCGGCGGCTGTCGAGAGTGTCCCCTCCCCTCCCTCTGAATGCGAGGGTCCCGCTGTGCGTGGACGGATTCACCCCGGCCTCCCCGCCACGGGTCTCCCTGGCTCGGGCTCCTCTTCCACCCAAAAAGGCCTTTGTACAGATGAGTCTTCGTGCAGAAACGTCCCGGTCGTGCTCTCCCTTGTTCAGCCACAGTGAGTGGGTCTAGGCCTGCTGGCCTCGGCGCTGTTGACGCGGGTCTGAGCAAGTCTTTGTGCCTGGGGTGTCCTGTGCCTTGTAAGCTGTTTATCAGCATCATCTACGGCCTCCGCCCACTAGACGGTAGGAGCGCCTCACCCTGTTCCAGTTATGTTGTTGCTCAGTGGCTCGGTCGTGTCCAGCTCTTCGAGACCCCGTGGACTGCAGCACGCCAGGCCTCCCTGCCCGCCCCCATCTCCTGGAGTGTGCTCAGGCTCGCATCCATTGAGTCGATGATGCCGTCCAACCATCTCATCCTCTGTTTCCCCCTTCTCCTCTGGCCCTTCATCTTTCCCAGCATCAGGGCCTTTTCGAATGAAAAGCTCTTCACGTCAAGTGGCCAAAGTACTGGAACTTAAGCTTCCATATCAGCCCTTCCAGTTATGAGAACAAAAATATCTCGGACACTGCCAAATGCTCCCTGGAAGGCAGAATCACCCCCAAGGGAAGGACTGCCGTCTTAGATGATCCAAGGATGTTACAACGCTCAGGACCTTTCCTCATCTCCCTCTGGCCTCCCCACATACCTCTGTTCTAGCCCAGCTAGTGGACTTGCCGCTCCCAACCCTAGAGCCAGTTCCTGCCTCCCGCCCACCCTGTGGTTTACCTGACTCCCTTTACGCCAGACAGGCAGTGCTCACCTAGTGCAGTGCTCAGCTAGCGCAGCAGCTCAGCCCCCTGGAAGCTCAAAGGGCAGTTGACTGACAGGTGGCCCACAGGTTTGCCCAGCCTCAGGCCCACTTTTCTGCCCGGGCCTTGGGCAAACACAGATATTCCAGACACGAGCGGTGGTGTCCAGATAGAAAGGACACCAGGATTGAAAGGGACAAGGTGACCTCCTGAGTGAGCAGAAAGTCAGAAGGTCAGTGCTGGGTCCTGGGGAACACTGCTGGGTCATGCACGTGTCTTTCCTCTTCCAGAAACGGCGTAAGAGGGACGAGTCAGGGCCTCTCTGCCTTTGCTCCTGTGTAAGAGTTGTTCAGAACACGGCCCTGGAATTGGGCGGGCCGTGTTCACCTCCTACTCTGACAGCTAAAGAAGTGTGATTAGGCCCTCAGAGGCGTGTGCAAGTGGAAAGTGATCTCAAGGGATGGAAGGAAAGAGCATTTGCCCTCACGGGTGTTTCTTCTCCTTTCCCCAGAAACCCCAACTACCCTCATGAGTTCTCCAGGAAAGCGCCTGAGTTTGCAGTGCCCTGGCCCGACTTTGTCCCCCGGGATGGTGCAGAGAGCTACAAGGAGCTCAGTGTGCTGCTCCCCAACCGACAGGGCCTGAAGAAGGCCGACTGCTCCTTCTGGTCCAAGTATATCCGGTCTCTGCAGGCCTCCGCAGGTGGGGAGCAGCCCCTTCCCGTGGGGAGCTCACAGTCTAGGGAAGGGGGAGAGGTCCTCTCAGTCAAGGCTTCCTGCTCTGATGGGGGCGGGGCGGCACAGGGTGAAGTCACTGGGGGGCCCAGGGTTGGGGGTCTGGGAGGGTTGAGGGGAAGCCACTGGAAGCATTGGTGTGGGGAGAGACCTTGAACCTCTCGCTTGCTGCCCTTGGAGGCTTGGGTGGATCCTCTTGGAGAGGGGCTTCTAGCCGGGGGAGAAGTAGGTGTTTCACGTCTTCCTTTTGAGAACTTCCTGTTGCAGAGGTGCTGGGAAGAAGTGAATTATGGGGGCCCTGGGAATACAGAGAGCAAGGCAGAAGCTTCTGGAAGAGTGGGGAGTGGATGACATAACCCAGGAAGTGCCCTCTGGCTTTGCTGTGCCATGAAGGAAATCTGCCCCCCACACTAAGGGTCCCCAGAGGAGGGAGGCCTTCTATCTCCCCCAAGCCTCTGGGAAGGTTTCCTGCAGGAGATGACACTGGGGCTGAGGTTTTCAGCTGAACCGGAGCTCTTCACGTGGGGAGGAGAAGAATAGAGCGCTCAGAAGGGAAGCAACCTGGACCAACATATGTTTTAGACGCTCAACTCTGCTTTTTTAATTATCATTATTTAGTTAGTTAGTTTTGGCTGGGCTGGGTCTTCACCGCTGCGTGGACCGTCTCTAGTTTTGGTTATGCCAGCTTCGCCTTAAGGTGTCTTCTTCTGTTGCCGAGCACGGGCTCTGGGGTATGCAGGCCTCAGTAGTTGTGCCCCGCAGGGTCTAGAGCGCAGACTCAGAAATTGTAGCACATGGGCCTCGTTGCTCCACGACACATGAGATCTTCCCAGACCAGGGATCAAACCTATGGCCCCTGAACTGGCAGCCAGAGCTTAGCAATGGGCCTACCAGGGGAGTCCTCCACTCTGCTCTAATCTTCTTGGATGATGAACCCAGGTCTGTTGTACCCTTAGCACGACCCTAGAGCCAGAGGATACATCTGGTGTCCTACCCCAGAAGTGTCCCTCTGTGGCGTGTTCCTAGGGGGCCCGCCTCGGAGACTGGGGCCTCTTAGGGCCAAAGGGAAAGAGATGAGGGAGAAATCCGGATCCAGGTTGGACCAGCCTTGCCTCTCCTATTTCAGATGACGCTCAGGATGGGCTTTCAGCAGAGAGTGAAGAGGACCAGCCAGTTGGCTCTGGGCTGACAGAGGACCTCCTGGGTCTCCCAGAGTTGGGCTCCAAGAGCTACAGCAAGTGACCAGCCCCGTGCCAGCTGCCACCCTGGACCCCTTATTCCCCAACATAGCCACTAACTGTCAATAAAGTGTACATGCAGAGAAGCGTCGGTGACTCAGATTTGTTAATTCAAGACAATCCTTGGGAGACATCAAACTCTGTCTTAATCCTCCTGAAGTTGGAATCTCAGACTGCTGTTTCCTTACAACAAGTGTTGATGGGACCTTCCCTTTGTACCAGGCCCTGTGCTGGGTCCTGGGGGGCAAGGACCCTGCCCTCTAGAAGGAGGGACAGGCAGGCCAGCAGTGACCCAGGCATGGGGATCTGTCACGGGCAGGTCCCAGAGGGAGAGAGTAGAAAGATTTCCTTGTGAAGAATCCAGAGTGGAGGTAGGAGACCGGCTCAGGCTGCGCCAGTGATCTGAGTGAGAGATGGTGAGGTCTGGCTGAGGTGGTGAGGTTGAAACTGGGGAAGGCCCAGATCCACAAACCCTTCAGGAATTAGGCGTGCCACGACCTGGCTGAGTGTGAGAGGGTGGAGGGGCATGGCTACAGAATTCTCCCTAGTTTCTGGTTGATTCGCATTGCCAGGTAAACACCTGATTTTAGCATTCACCTCCTGTGGGACACACTTATGAAGTGTGTTATCTTCTGTTTAAAATCCCTTTCCTCCCTTTTCTCTCTCCCCTCCATTTCTCTCCCTCTTCTCCTCGGCTTCCGACAGCATACATGCTCACAATTAACCCGAAGTTAAAGCAGGTGGAGCTGTTCAGCATCTGTCGTTTACATGGCATGTCATAAAATGTGTTGGCACGTCATCTCATTTGAACTTGGACCACAGTCAGTGAATATTCATATGTTGGGGCTCTCACCCCCATTTTGCAGATTTGGAAGGCGGAGCTCAGAAAGGCTTAGGTAGTGCCTGCATTCACACAGGGGCGAGGTGGAGGATCAGAGTTCAGCTCAAATCTTCTGATTTCTGTATCCCTGCACTTCCTGGATTTCACATGAGTCAATAGCCACATCGTGTGTCTTATAAAAGCCTATTGATAGTATTAAACCCCCCAGAACCCGTCTGGACCACTCCCTTTGTCAGCCCTGCGCACTGGGCCTGGCCCCGGATGCCACCTGCTGCTTGTTCTCGGCCTTTGAAAACTGAGATAGAAAACATCCCCCGTGAACATCCTGTCTTCGTCAAAATGCCTACTGTGCAGATTCGCCCTGCTGGTGGAGGTGCTCCGTACCTGACCAGGAGACACCAAGTGCTGTCCACAGAGCCCGGGCCGCTGGCCGTCAATGTGGGCCACCTGCGAGGAGTGTGTTAGTCCATGAGGCAGGCAGGGGTGGGTGGGAGTCCTTCTCTGAGACAGCCCTCAGAAAAGTCTGGCGGAAGAGACACACACCTAGTTGCACCATTTGAGCTGGAGGAGGCCTGAGCCCGCATCCCCAGGAAGCTGCTCGCCAAGTCGGGGCTGCGCTCAGAACCCGGGCCGGCTCCCGTTCGAGCACTTTCCCCTGCACTGCACAGATGCCTCCACACACCCCTGTCTGTTCCCACATGGGCTGGGCCAGCTCGGTGCGTCAGGGCAGCCACGAGGATGTCATAGACTTTCTCCCGCTCTGCCAAGGGCCGGAAGGCCCCAGAACACGCCGTAGCAAGGCCAAGGTCATCAAAGAGTCAGGAAGTGAAGGGGGCAGCACCTCCCCCTGAGACCCAGTGTGACCTTGGGGACCAGCACCGCAGGAATTATGAACAGAAGTGACGAACGTCCCTGAGAGCCCAGCGTTGGTCTGAGTCAGCTTCCTCCTGAGCTGGAAGCCACTGGGACGGACGAGGGCGTGAGGCAAGGAACCTTCTCAAAGGGAAGCTGAAACACAGCTGTGAGCTGGGGGCCCAGAGTGTTGTGTACTCAGGGACTCCTGGGTTCCCAGCTCCTCCCAGATCATCCAAGGCCGTCAGGCCATTTGTCGAAGACAAGCCTGTACAGAGCACCAAAATGACCTGAGGTTCCTGTCCCAAACTTTTTAAAAAAATTATCATTATTATTTTTTGGCCATTTCTATTGGTCTTTCATCTATTTATCTTTGTTCTTTGGCCTGTATGGGCCTGCCATTGCAGCGGCCTCTGTTGTCGCAGAGCACCGGCTCTGGGCACATGTGCTCCAGAGCTCCGGCTCAGTAATTGGACACATGGGTCCAGCTGTTCCGCGGCACGTGGGATCTTCCCAGGCCAGGGATCAAACCAGTGCCCCTTGCACTGCAGGCGGTGTCCTTACCCACTGGACCACCAGGGAAGCCCGTGCACAAACTTTTGAGGATACGTAGGTCTCAGGCGGGGCTCCTAACTCTGCATCTTTAAATAAACAGTACTCGGTACTGAGACGCTAGCTCCCTTGGTCCTCCATCTGCTATGGTCCCATTTTTCCCAACTTGTCACAGTATTCATTTTAGTTCTGTGTTGCCCATGACTCTAGACAGTGTGAGCGTCTTTCTTTATTTTTCCTTTCCTTTTTAAAACTTTTTTATTTTTTAACTGTGTGTTTACAGCCTGATTATTTTCTTTTCCCATGGTATTTTTTATTATTGGAAGATAATTGCCTTACAAAGTTGTGTTAGTTGCTGTTGTGCAGGACGTGACTCAGCTGTCTGTGTCCATACAGTCCCTCCCTTCGGAGCCCCCCTCCCACGCCTCTAGGTCTCACAGAGCCCGAGCTGAGCTCCCTGCACTCAACAGCGCATGCATGCTTCACCTTACCCAGCCCCTCTTCACAGATCTCTCTCTTTTTTTTTTTAAAGATTTATTTATTTATTTATTTTTGGGCGGGGGTCGCGTTGGGGAGGGAGGGGAGCGGGCGGGCCACCTCCATTGGTCCTTCATTTCTCCACTTTCATCCGTCCTTGTTCCCTGGCTCCCGTGGACCTCCCATCGCCGTGGCCTCCGTCATCGCAGAGCGCCGGCTCTGGGCGCATGCGCCCCAGAGCTCCGGCTTGGCAATTGAACACATCGGTCCAGCCGCCCCGCGGCACGCGGGATCCTCCCAGGCAAGGGATCGAACCGGCGCCCCTTGCACTGCAAGGCGGTGTCCTTACCCACTGGACCACCAGGGGAAGCCCCCCTCTTCACAGATCTCTACACACGCAATATAATTCTTATTTCTTCTTTTGGATACTTTTATAATTCTGAACAAGATCTTTTTTGTGTGTGCTGTCAATTTCCTAACAATGGCTACCTTGCTAGTAAACGATGAGGATGTATTTTTCCTGAAGCCGCCTCCTCCTCCTCCTCTTTTTCTCTTCTGTTTTGCTGTCCACGCCCTGAGGTTCACGGCGTCCTGGGGCCTCCCTGAGCCACCGCGCTGTGTTCCCTAGGGGTCCTTCCTACAGTTAACCAGGTTAAGACTTGGTATAGGTCGTTCACAGCCTGAGCCATGAGCTCAAATTACACGTTCTGTTCTCTTGGTCGGTGGTGCAGCCCATGGCCATTTCAGGAGGATTATTCCCAGCCTCCAGATCAAATAGCTTCTCTTTCATGAGACTCCATCAGTTCCTTAAAATCACACTACATTTTAGAACGATTTCTGTTTAGACTGTAACATTAAAGTCTAGCTTCTCTGCAACAAGAGAGGCCACTGCAATGGGAGGTCTACACAGGTCAAAGAATAAAGATGGATGAAAATATAAATGAAAACCAATAAAAGAGGCCCAATTTTTTTTTAAAGTCCAGTTTCTTGTTTTATTTAACATTTATAATCTTTCTTTCCTCTTCTTTCCTCCCCCACCTCTTTCTGCCTTCCTTCCTCCCTCTCCTCTTCCTCCCTCCTCTCCTTCCTCCCTGCCACTATCTTCCTTTTTCTTTTCTGAGTATTTTCCAGGACTGTAATTTTTCTTATATCCGCCTTACTGGGTCTCAGCCTGGTTTGGGTGCCACCACCATGAGGGTGATATATGGCTTTCAGATTCAGATGGGAGCCTGAGTGCTGACTCAGCACCCCCGACTTACTGACCACCCCACCCCACCCCACCCCCCCGGCCTATCAGGGCCCCAGCTCCATCCGGGAAACCCGGACACGTCATGACTCTCCTGTGAGTGCTGTGACGCTCCTCTGAGGCAAGAGAAGTCAATGTCCTGCATAATTAGAAACCGATAGACAATCACTGGAAGATACTTTCATGACTGATACATGCTTTTCTTCAGTTCATGTTCCCCTTTGGGTCAGGCCCTCTGCTAAACATACGAAGATAAATAGTCTCAGTGCTTGAGGAGCTCCAGGCCTAGAGGCTCAGACAAGTAAGCAGAGTCTCAGGTCAGGACAATGAGTGTGGTATTAGAGACAAAACAGTGATCCTGGGAGCCAGACGGGTCACCTAGGTCAGATGGGAGGATGTTCTCCAGAAAGGTGGCCCCAAGCTGAGTACAAAGGAGGAACAAAAACAAGCCTGGGGTAGACAGCTTGGTCAGGTGGGGATGGTTTCTAGACAGGCCCCTCCCCTGCCCCCCAAAGGGGTAAAGCCCAGCTGGTTCCCAGCAGTCATGCAGGAACCCTCAAAACATGATGACTTCTGGTGAGCTTGCACACTCAGGAGCGGACTCCATCCAGCCTGGGGGCCCCACTTGCCAGGGGAGCCCCGTATCTCCTCTCAGTTCCCTGCGCGTCGGCTTCCCGTCCTCCCAGGGCTCTGGGGGCACCTACCCGCCCCCTCCACCGATGGTCCCGCCTCTAGCCCACCCGAGCAGGTGCTCGCCTTCCGCCCCCGGAGCACGGCCTCATGCTGAGCCGGTGCCCCTGGCCCAATCGTGCCTGTGCAAGCCAACCTTCTGGGCCTTTCTGAGGTCCTAAAGTGAGTCACAGCAGGGAAACAGACAAGTGAGGGGGCTTTACCAGTGCGCGTGGAGCTCGGGACCAGTGTCTGAAACTCTACCCAAGTGCTGCCTGGACTGCACTTGGGCCCTTGGAAGGGAGGTGGGGCCCAAAGTTTGTCCCAGGCCTTTGATTGGTGGTCTTTCTCTGAGCTACTCCTGGGATGTTTGCATCCTCTTTGTTTCTTTATATTCAAACTAGAATTCATTAGATCTACCCTTCCTCTGAATGAACCTTCCACCTTCCTTCTTTGCCCTCGTTCCACTGTTCCCAAGCATCTCCAGCCGTGTGCCTGGCCAGAGGTCCCCCACAAGGCCCTGGCATTTGTGTGTATCTCACTGATGGACAGCCAGTCATGGAAGAGCTGGCAAGAGGGTGCTTGAGGAAGAAAAAAATTGCAAAGGGCAAAAAGCAAGACTTGCCCTTCCCTACCCTCAACAGCAGAGAGAAGATCCAGGAATTCCCGGCCTGCCCCAAGGGGGAAAAGCTAGTGTGACCTCAGATACCAACCCAGTGTCTGGACTGATGAGGTCTCCAAGAAGGACAGTGCAGCATTGAAATGCCAAAGCTTGGGCCTCTGAACCCGCCATTCTTTTCTCCTTCAGTGATCCTGGGAGCCAGACGGGTCACCTAGGTCAGATGGGAGGATGTTCTCCAGAAAGGTGGCCCCAAGCTGAGTACAAAGGAGGAACAAAAACAAGCCTGGGGTAGACAGCTTGGTCAGGTGGGGATGGTTTCTAGACAGGCCCTCCCTGCCCCCAAAGGGGTAAAGCCCAGCTGGTTCCCAGCAGTCATGCAGGAACCCTCAAAACATGATGACTTCTGGTGAGCTTGCACACTCAGGAGCGGACTCCATCCAGCCTGGGGGCCCCACTTGCCAGGGGAGCCCCGTATCTCCTCTCAGTTCCCTGCGCGTCGGCTTCCCGTCCTCCCAGGGCTCTGGGGGCACCTACCCGCCCCCTCCACCGATGGTCCCGCCTCTAGCCCACCCGAGCAGGTGCTCGCCTTCCGCCCCCGGAGCACGGCCTCATGCTGAGCCGGTGCCCCTGGCCCAATCGTGCCTGTGCAAGCCAACCTTCTGGGCCTTTCTGAGGTCCTAAAGTGAGTCACAGCAGGGAAACAGACAAGTGAGGGGGCTTTACCAGTGCGCGTGGAGCTCGGGACCAGTGTCTGAAACTCTACCCAAGTGCTGCCTGGACTGCACTTGGGCCGCCTTGGAAGGGGAGGTGGGGCCCAAAGTTTGTCCCAGGCCTTTGATTGGTGGTCTTTCTCTGAGCTACTCCTGGGATGTTTGCATCCTCTTTGTTTCTTTATATTCAAACTAGAATTCATTAGATCTACCCTTCCTCTGAATGAACCTTCCACCTTCCTTCTTTGCCCTCGTTCCACTGTTCCCAAGCATCTCCAGCCGTGTGCCTGGCCAGAGGTCCCCCACAAGGCCCTGGCATTTGTGTGTATCTCACTGATGGACAGCCAGTCATGGAAGAGCTGGCAAGAGGGTGCTTGAGGAAGAAAAAAATTGCAAAGGGCAAAAAGCAAGACTTGCCCTTCCCTACCCTCAACAGCAGAGAGAAGATCCAGGAATTCCCGGCCTGCCCCAAGGGGGAAAAGCTAGTGTGACCTCAGATACCAACCCAGTGTCTGGACTGATGAGGTCTCCAAGAAGGACAGTGCAGCATTGAAATGCCAAAGCTTGGGCCTCTGAACCCGCCATTCTTTCCTCCTTCCACTGGCCTTTCTGGCCACGGCCCCTGCCTTTTCTGAAGCTGGATTTCTTTCGCTATAAACAAGGGCACGAAAGTGACCTGTAGCACAGAATGGTGAGACTACAAGAGCACCAGGAGCTCAGAGGCCTTGCTGGTCTCTCTGCCTGGCCTGGTTGGCTCTCAGTTGGCTGAGGGTGCAGCTGCCTCTTTGAATCCACACTCTGCACCCTGTCAGCCCTGAATCCTAGAGCAGGTGACTTAACCTCGCTGAGCACCTCCAGAGTTGGTGATGAAACCCCCTATCTACACCGCTCAGGAGCCTCGTGAAGAGTAAGTTCACAGCTATTGACGGCACCTAAAAGCTTCGGTAGGCAGCAGCTGCTCAAGAGGTGCTTGTCATAATTAAGAATCGTATTAGTAACTAGAGGTGAATTGCCCTTATAATGCGTGGCTTTTTATTTAGATGTTTCTGGCTTTTGGCCACGGCCCTTCTCGCTTAGTTCAACAGCATTCATTAGCACCTAGTTTGTTCTCGGCTGTGTACAAGACTGTAGTTTGAAGCCAACTTGCTCATTACCCTTTGCAGGGCGAGTTATAAATACATTGGGTCATCGAAAAGAGGAAGGCGCACACCTGGGCAGTCGAGAACATGTAAATTCAGCCAGAGGAGGCTTTAGGGGCTAGAGCCCGCACGACACCATTGTTCCCCCTCCGGCTTCTGCACGAGAACTCTGGGCATCCAAGTCAGGACCACGAGACGCCAGCTGCCCCGGGAAAACCCCGGGTCCCTCAGGTAGGTCACAGATGCAGACAGCCTCACACCCTAGGGAAGAGGGAAGAGGTCCCTGGTGAGGAGGGTCCAGGGCTTGGTCCTAGCAGGGTGATGTTCGCTCTGTAGACAGGAGGGTTTAGAACCCGGAAGGCCCAGGAGGAATGAGCAAGCGAGTCCTGACCGTGCACAGTCCACACTGGACGATTGTGGATGTGTTGCTGAACCTCTGAGCCCCCGTCTTCTCATCCTACTGTGGGATGCTCTTCACCATTAGAGATAATGTAGGAAGTCACCTGCCACATGGTAGATGTTCATCAAGTCAGGGTCTTTTTCTCTTTCCTCTTGGTAGTATTATCATTTCTGTTTTGTATCCCAAGCACTTAGAAAGTTCCCAGCATAGGGAGTGTTCGGAAGAATAAAAGAAAACTCAGACTTCCCTAAGTCAGACAGAATTCTGGTGGGACAAAATTCACTGCATGGTGTGGTAGAGTGACCAACGGCCGTCATGGCTGTGTCCTGGTACCAGGATCCCATGAATAGACTGTTATATGTCGAAGGGGGCTTTGCAGATGTGATTAAAGATGGAGGCCTTAGTATAGGAACCTTTCCAGAGGACCTAGTTGGAATGGAGGCCAATCTAGTTACCTAATCCCTTAAAAGCAGAGGATTTTCTCTGTCCAGGGGCAGAAGAGATGCTGCAGAATGGGAGGGCGTGGAGATTCCAAGCATGAGAAGGATTCAATGTGCTGTTGCTGCCTCTGGGATGCAGGGACCTGCATGAAAGGACCAGATAGAGGCCTCTGGTGCTAAGGGTACCCCCCAACCCTGCTGACATCCCGTAGGACTTCAGTCCTACAACCACCAGGAACTAGATCCTGACCACAACCTGAAGGATCTTGGAAGTGAATTCCTCCCCAGACCCTCCAATAAGAAATGCGGCCCTGATGACACCTTGGCTTTAGCCCAGGTGACTGTGGCAGACGTCTGGCCTACAGAGATAGCCAAGGAATAAACCTGTATCACTTTAAGTCGATTCGCTATGCCCGCAAAAGAAAGCCAACACACAGTGCCTCCAGATGATGAAGAAGTCAGAACCTCCACACTCCTGGCTATTAAGTACATTTATGAAACACATTGTGAGTATAACCATTGCTGCCACTTGGGATGTTTGCTGATACCCAGGCCAGCCCCATGTTTGTGGCTCCCACATCCCTCTCTTTCTTAAACATCATATCACCCTTCAAAACATCTTACTGTATGGCTACCAAAGCCCATGGATTGTTAGACCTTGGGCCCCTAGGGTTACCAGGCAGGATACATTTAGATAAAGACCTTTTGGCTAGGAGAATCTTGGGAGAATTTCATCTGAACTAAACATATCCCATACAGTAGGAACTGAGTAATGTTCCAAACGAAATTAAGACTTTTCCCCAAAGATTTACAAGCCCCAGGGCGTGCCAGTGTCCTGAAATTCTTCTCATTCTCATCGATGACACTCCTGGCAATGGCGGCACACCTCACGGCCACATTCACGCAGATCAGGTGGGACAAAATTCACTGCGGGGATGCCGTCATGGCTGTGTCCTGGTACCAGGATCCCATGAATAGACTGTTATATGTCGAAGGGGGCTTTGCAGATGTGATTAAAGATGGAGGCCTTAGTATAGGAACCTTTCCAGAGGACCTAGTTGGAATGGAGGCCAATCTAGTTACCTAATCCCTTAAAAGCAGAGGATTTTCTCTGTCCAGGGGCAGAAGAGATGCTGCAGAATGGGAGGGCGTGGAGATTCCAAGCATGAGAAGGATTCAATGTGCTGTTGCTGCCTCTGGGATGCAGGGACCTGCATGAAAGGACCAGATAGAGGCCTCTGGTGCTAAGGGTACCCCCCAACCCTGCTGACATCCCGTAGGACTTCAGTCCTACAACCACCAGGAACTAGATCCTGACCACAACCTGAAGGATCTTGGAAGTGAATTCCTCCCCAGACCCTCCAATAAGAAATGCGGCCCTGATGACACCTTGGCTTTAGCCCAGGTGACTGTGGCAGACGTCTGGCCTACAGAGATAGCCAAGGAATAAACCTGTATCACTTTAAGTCGATTCGCTATGCCCGCAAAAGAAAGCCAACACACAGTGCCTCCAGATGATGAAGAAGTCAGAACCTCCACACTCCTGGCTATTAAGTACATTTATGAAACACATTGTGAGTATAACCATTGCTGCCACTTGGGATGTTTGCTGATACCCAGGCCAGCCCCATGTTTGTGGCTCCCACATCCCTCTCTTTCTTAAACATCATATCACCCTTCAAAACATCTTACTGTATGGCTACCAAAGCCCATGGATTGTTAGACCTTGGGCCCCTAGGGTTACCAGGCAGGATACATTTAGATAAAGACCTTTTGGCTAGGAGAATCTTGGGAGAATTTCATCTGAACTAAACATATCCCATACAGTAGGAACTGAGTAATGTTCCAAACGAAATTAAGACTTTTCCCCAAAGATTTACAAGCCCCAGGGCGTGCCAGTGTCCTGAAATTCTTCTCATTCTCATCGATGACACTCCTGGCAATGGCGGCACACCTCACGGCCACTTGATGGGTCACGCAGACAGGTGGGGATTTATGGGTGTGGGGGAGGGTGGGGCCAGGGAAGCAGGTGGAGGAAACTTTACTGGAAAGGCAGCTTGTTGCTACTTCATCCTTGAACTTCGATAGCTTTAGTAGGTCATACCCAACATGTCAGGGCAAAAATCCGTTTGTTGTGGCTTCACACGCCATCAAGGTAAAAGTCACCATTTTCCTCTCTTCTCGCCCCTTTTCTTGATCATAGGGGCTGAAACCCCTTTTCTTGCATGCAGAGCTGGTTCAAAGATTTGGGTACATGGTGATTTAGAAGAAGACATAGCAAACTCAGTCAGCTGGATCAGAAAGAACCCAAAATGCTGCCTGATCGTTCAGCCACCTCTGCTTATTAATAAAGGTCTCCAGGTGCTTAGGAGAGAAGGCAGACCAGTTGACTGTCTCTTTCTTAGTGCATTTCTAATTTTAATGTCAGATTTTTATCCTAATTTAAGTATTACTTCCATCCCCTTTTTACTGATGAGAAAGGAAGTTGGGAGGATTTATTTAAGGTGCCAGTGGGTCCAGAAATGTCCAGGAGAAGCTGCTGGGAGACACCAAGGAAGATTATCTCTTATGAGCAGCAGCAAACAATAACCCTGACCAAAGTCGAGCTCTACAGGGTCATGCATGAAATTCTTCATTTCCTTCTCATGAGAATTGAGCAGTGAAAATCCATTGCACCCAAATCCAGATGAGAGGAAATCCTGCCCAAGGCCACACACTGTAAGAGGAATTTGGACCCAGAAGTCTGGCACGAGGTGAGAATTGACTCCTGTCTTCTAATTTTTTGTATGGCTACCAAAGCCCATGGATTGTTAGACCTTGGGCCCCTAGGGTTACCAGGCAGGATACATTTAGATAAAGACCTTTTGGCTAGGAGAATCTTGGGAGAATTTCATCTGAACTAAACATATCCCATACAGTAGGAACTGAGTAATGTTCCAAACGAAATTAAGACTTTTCCCCAAAGATTTACAAGCCCCAGGGCGTGCCAGTGTCCTGAAATTCTTCTCATTCTCATCGATGACACTCCTGGCAATGGCGGCACACCTCACGGCCACTTGATGGGTCACGCAGACAGGTGGGGATTTATGGGTGTGGGGGAGGGTGGGGCCAGGGAAGCAGGTGGAGGAAACTTTACTGGAAAGGCAGCTTGTTGCTACTTCATCCTTGAACTTCGATAGCTTTAGTAGGTCATACCCAACATGTCAGGGCAAAAATCCGTTTGTTGTGGCTTCACACGCCATCAAGGTAAAAGTCACCATTTTCCTCTCTTCTCGCCCCTTTTCTTGATCATAGGGGCTGAAACCCCTTTTCTTGCATGCAGAGCTGGTTCAAAGATTTGGGTACATGGTGATTTAGAAGAAGACATAGCAAACTCAGTCAGCTGGATCAGAAAGAACCCAAAATGCTGCCTGATCGTTCAGCCACCTCTGCTTATTAATAAAGGTCTCCAGGTGCTTAGGAGAGAAGGCAGACCAGTTGACTGTCTCTTTCTTAGTGCATTTCTAATTTTAATGTCAGATTTTTATCCTAATTTAAGTATTACTTCCATCCCCTTTTTACTGATGAGAAAGGAAGTTGGGAGGATTTATTTAAGGTGCCAGTGGGTCCAGAAATGTCCAGGAGAAGCTGCTGGGAGACACCAAGGAAGATTATCTCTTATGAGCAGCAGCAAACAATAACCCTGACCAAAGTCGAGCTCTACAGGGTCATGCATGAAATTCTTCATTTCCTTCTCATGAGAATTGAGCAGTGAAAAATCCATTGCACCCAAATCCAGATGAGAGGGAAATCCTGCCCAAGGCCACACACTGTAAGAGGAATTTGGACCCAGAAGTCTGGCACGAGGACTCGCGCTGTAAATGTCTGCATGAGTCTGTCTCTCTGTCTCAGGAGAAGAGGGGCATTTATCGTCAGCTCTTAAAAGGATGGGCTGATACTAACTAATAGGTTGGGGTGCCCAGGACTGTGGCTGGCCAGAGGACCTTTCAAGAAAGAGAGCTCAGGGTCGGCATACCTGGGATGCTGGAGAATCCTCAAAATTGACCTTGGAGACCTCCTGCAAAGTCTAGAAGACACAGTCATGACCTGGGCCCTCTTGGTGACGGTGCAGTAGGAGGCAGGCAGGCGGGAGGCCCAGGGAGGCCTGGCTCTTCCAGATCCTGCAAAGGCAGAGGCTCAGGGCCAACACAGACCCCACCCCCAGACCTGGCCAGCTCCCTTGTTTCAGTCATGAAGCTTCTTGGGCTCTGGGGGCACATTCCTGTACACGGAGTCTGGGGGGTGAAGGGACAGCTTCCCACGCAGGGGGCAAGGGGACCGCCCCCGGGGACTGTCCCGCCCTGGCCACTTCACTGGCCACAGAGCCACAGCCAGACAGCAGATGAGCTCATAACCACAACCGTGGGCCCGCCCACAGGTGACGTCACAGGCCCCAAATAGCTCCAACATGTGTTAGCGGTTGAGAGAGAGGGAGCTGGGTCATGGGGCCTCCACGGCTAGCCGCTGCCATGCTTCTGGAACCCTCTGGGAACTGTTCCCCAGGGGCTTCTTAGACGGTCGACTGACAACCTGGACTGCAGAGGCATGAGAATCATTGCTCAAAGCAGACCAGATGAGGGAGAGGGATGGATTCACAGCAAAGCGCAGCGCCCAGAGACACTCACGCGGTTCAGAGTGCTCTGTCTGTCTACTTTAAGCTTTTAGAAGCATCGTCCTAAACAATAGTCCTAAGTGTCTGTGTTTATAACTCGTCTGATGACCACACCAGCTCAGGCAAGTAGGCCAGAGAGAGAGCAGTTAGCATCCGGGTTTTGCAGCTAGGAACCTCGGGCTCAGAAGTAGGGGGACTTGTTCACCGTCACAGAGCTGGCCCTGGGGTTTCCTTGGGCCACTGATCCGACAGCGACTCCAGGGCGTTCTTTCTTCATGACACGCTTCCTGTCACCCACAGGGTCACGTCATATTTCTTAAGATGATGGGGAAGCAGGCCTCCTCTCTGGAAGCAGGACTGTGGCGGCCCCTTCTGGGTCCCACGGTGGAGGACGGCCCGGGGCTCCTGACTGCACGGCGGTGTTCTCAGGACCCTGCTCGCCCAGGTAGACCACTCAGGTTTCTTAGAACAAGGCGCTCCACGCTGGTGGGGAGGGTCCGGTAGGTTCACAGCCTGGTGACGGACGAGAGGTGGATTTCAGCCCCTGCCCTCTGCCCGATGGGGATTGAGAGCCCGGTGGGGACGAAGCCGATGGTGCTGTGACAACGGGACTTCCCACCAGATACAAAGGCCTGTCTGCATCAGCCACGTCCTCTGCTGATGCCTGCAGATCTCTATCGCCCTGGCTGGACACGTATTTGTGATAGTCATATTTTTTCCTCCCCGTTTGTTGTTCACATTCTTAAAGATGCAGAATTTCTGCCAGCCAGGCCACCCTCTCCTCGGCCTTGCTGGGAAAATGTTCGTCTTGTCTGTTGTAGACAAGGAACTCGGGGGTAGTCAAGAAAGAGCAGAGGTGCAGAACTGCTCCCTGCTGAGGCCCACCCAAGCCCACGGGGTCAGGAGGTGTCACCTCCCCCGAGCCACGCCCTCTTCTCCGCCCAGAACGTTCTCTGCTCTTCTTTTGAGGGCACAGCCTTCTTCCTTCTTCCTTCTTCCTGTGGCCCTTCCTGTAACGCCAGCGTCCTCTCCTCTGGGCTCCCAGGAGCTCTCTTCTTTACCACCCACGGCATTTTACTCGTCACTGAAAATGCTGACTTGCAGTCGGGAACTTGCCTGTCTTCATCTCTGGGTGGTGAGCAGGGCAACGGCTGGAAATGTGTCCTGATGATGTCTGTAGCTTGGAAGCCTATCTCAATGACCTCATGTCCCCAAACGTGCCAATGTTTTTGTGGTGCGTGGTGACTTTTTTCTTTAATGAGAATGAATGTCTCAAGCTTCCACTCCTCAGGCCTCAGGACGCCCACTGCCCTCCCATGAACAGTGTGCCTGAATTACCTGCACGATGAACTTGGGGTCCCTGTTCTCCTGGCCTGAGGAGACACACGAAAGCTGGGTTTCTCTCTAGACTGGGTCTTTCAGCCATGACAGCTACTGTCTGGGCACCAGGCTCTCCAAGTCCCAGGCCTCTCTCTCCCTGCCCATTAGAAAAGATCTAGAATTCCTGTTATGGTATCTGGTGAGTCGTCTTCAGCCAGTCTGGGTCCCCATCCTGAGCAGGGTCTGGGCGGACTGTGCTTGTCTGGATCCCAGGGGCCCTCGATGACATGTTTCTAAACCCAGGAGTCACCGGCAGCCTCGGCTACACCGTACCTTCCACTTTCTTCCTTTGTTTTTGTGTGTTTGTTTTGGTCACCCCACAGAGCTTGTGGGGTCTTGTTTCCTCCATCAGGGATGGACCCTCCCCCTGCAGTGAGAGCACAGTCTTAACCACTGCGCCACCCGGGAAGCCCCCCTGCCGTCTTTTCTGTCTCTAGTTCTGTACATCTAAAGAGCCCAGAGACTTTGCAGGCGTCCCTCCGTGCACCCTTCCGTGGCTTCCCATCCTGCCCTTCCCCGGTTTCCTGCCCCCAGCCACTCAGATGGGGCCCCGGGCCCAGTGGAGTCACCCACTGGCCATGGGGGTACGACTGGGTCCTTTCGCGGGCAGAGCGGGAGTGAGGGAGGGAAGCAGTTTCTTCATGTGTCTGGGGAGAGAGAGTGTGCACAGGGAGGGGCTGGAGGTCGTGTGCGTGTGTGTGCTGTGTGTGTGTGTGTGTGTGTGTGTGTCTGCATGTGTGACAGACTGGAGGCTGCATGCCATTGCTTCCTCATGCTCTTTCTGGAACGGGCGTGCGTGTCCACGCGTGACCCCCGTGGTGTTGTGTGCACTCACGCACGCCCGAGCTGGAGGTCTGGGGGCCGGGAGATATTTGTATGTGATTTAAGACTTCCCAGGCCCCCTCTCGCCAAGTGGTTTCCTCTGAAGCTCAGAATCAGCCCATATGGCCAGGGATGGAAAATACAGCGTCAGCAGCCAGGCCCTGACTCATTCTGAAAGCCCTCAGGCCCGCCGGCGGCGGGGAGCCCCGCGCTCCGGCCCGCTTGCCCCTGCCTCCAGGCGGTGCCTCTGAGCACCCGGCTCCTTCCCCAGAGCGTGGAGGGCCAGGGAAACCCTTCACAACCTTCATCACCTGACTCCCTCCCTCTGCCCTGTGCTTGTCCTCAGAACATAGCTCCGTCAGCCACCTCTGCCCTCTGTGTTCAGAATCTCCCCAACCAGAGCCTTCCCAGCTGGAACTGGGGGGCCCTGGAGTGTCGCCAAAGTCCCTGGGGTCCTGGTACCCACGTAGGTGTGGCCCGGCGTCACCACTGCTGAGACAGGAGTGCTGAGATGGGGTCCATCATCCTCATTTCCTACCCCACAGTGGACACACCAGACCGTCACCCCATCAAGACCCTCCTCTGCTCTTGATCCCTGCCCCCAGCCTAAGGTGAGCGTTCGGATGGACTGCGCTGGGCCTGGAGGCTACCTGTGGCCACACCAATCAGCAGGACAGGCGCCCAGTCAGACCCGGGCCTCTTGAGGCAGTAGAGGCCAGCTCCCGAGTGGCCACATCAGAGAGCCCCAGGGTGGTGCCACCTTCTGTGAACCTGC
The DNA here is from genome assembly GCA_022376925.1 of Tragulus kanchil. Lineage (NCBI taxonomy): Eukaryota > Metazoa > Chordata > Mammalia > Artiodactyla > Tragulidae > Tragulus > Tragulus kanchil. The sequence continues at coordinate 8,222,519 of JAIOJX010000002.1, read as the reverse complement.
TGCTGCTCCGGGCAGAGTCTGAGCTGGGCCGGAACGTGTCGGAACCCCCGTGCTGGTGCTGCGTGGGTGACCCGCATGCCGGACTGCGGACCCACTGGCCCTGCTGCTTTGAATACTCTCCCTTGGGAACATGGGGAAGGAATCGCTTCCACCCACCACGGGTCCCCCACCCCGATGGCTGCTCATGTAGCTGGAACCTCGCTGCCATTAGAACACCCAGAAAGCCTCCTACTTCTTCCTCAAGTCCCCTCTTCCTTGGTATCAATCAACGGTGAACAGAGCCAGACAGAAATTTCACGCAGCCGTGTCTTCCCAGCTCCTCTCCAGTTCCCCTGTCCTCCACCTCCTAATCCCTTCCTCCCATGTCTGTCCTTGTCTTACGCTGGAATCTTCAGTCACTGCCCTGGGTTCCGGGGTGCTCTGTGGAATGACCAGGCCAAATCAGCGTGGGCCTCCACACAGCCCAGGAGGACACCGCCTTGCAGAAGCAAAGCTGGGCCCAGGGAAGATGGAGGCTCTGCGTACAGGCGCTGTCGCTCTTGCCTGGAAAGCTCTCAGGCAGGAACCTCACCACCAGCCAAGGAACCTTCTGATTATCATTCCAGCGGCTTATGAATTTTACTCTCTCCAAAAGAGATAAAAAGTTCAACTGAAAGCCTCTTTCGAGGCCCCGTTTTCGCCAGGTAACGCAAACCACCGCGTAGTCATTTCTTGACCAATTTGAGTCCCTGCAACTACGTGTGGGGACTCCTGAGGGCGAACAAGCAGGACCGCACATTCCCCAGCCTCCTCTCCCACCAGGTGACACCTGAAGCTTGGAGTCTCAAGAGCTGACGGGGATCGGATAGCTGGCTCCTGTTCTCACTTGTTCCCTAATGATGCCTGTGCGGGCATGCTCACTCACTAAGGCGTGTCTGACTTTTTGCGACCCTTTGGACTGTAGCCTGCCAGGCTCCTCTGTCCATGGGAGTTCCCAGGTAAGGATCCTGGAGTGGGCTGCCATGCCTCCTCCAGAAGATCTTCCCAGGGATCGAACCTGCATCTCCTACATTGGCAGGTGGATGCTTTACCACTGAGCCACTTGGAAAGCCCCTAACGATGTCCACAGGATGTAAATGTTCTCTCCCAGGATTTGATATTTGGGAGCTGGTGTCTCAGGAAAACAGTGGAGTAGGCTTAGCTCAAGGTGGGAGAGGCAACGTGCTAGTCTCTCTGTTGTGTCTGACTGTTTGCGACCCTACGGATTGGTTGTAGCCCGTCAGGCTACTCTGTCCATGGAATTCTCCAGCCAAGAATGCTGGAGCAGGGAGAAGCAAAGCTGAAGCACACCTCAGCCCTCTGGCCCCAACCCACTGTTCTTACTACAAGAAATGAAGCATACAATCAATCAGTTGATCGGAGGTTGCACATTATTTTCTGTTGCTCTACATTTAAGACTTGGCCTCAGCATATAGAAGCTACTATTTGATGTGTAGTAGAAATATGGGCTTTGGGGAAGACAGATGTGCTGTTTGTAAATAGAAGTGTGAACTCTTAATGCACAAGAATTAAAACATGATCTGCACTCATTCTTGACTGGGATGAGGACTCAGTGCTAAAAAGTCAATTTCAGTACATTTCCATTTAGGATATATTTATACACAAATGCTATACAATTTTTGCAATAGTCTACCTCATGATTCCATTCCTAGTTTTTTATTTGCATTCACAGAATTTCTGTTTTTCATTATAAATAATGTTTTGATGAATAAAAATCTTCCTAAGGAAAGAGAGAAAAGTTCAACTGAAAGCCTCTTCGAGGCCCTGCTGCCAGGTAACGCAAACCACCGCGTAGTCATTTCTTGACCAATTTGAGTCCCTGCAACACGTGTGGGGACTCCTGAGGGCGAACAAGCAGGACCGATTCCCCAGCCTCCTCTCCCACCAGGTGACACCTGAAGCTTGGAGTCTCAAGAGCTGACGGGGATCGGATAGCTGGCTCCTGTTCTCACTTGTTCCCTAATGATGCCTGTGCGGGCATGCTCACTCACTAAGGCGTGTCTGACTTTTTGCGACCCTTTGGACTGTAGCCTGCCAGGCTCCTCTGTCCATGGGAGTTCCCAGGTAAGGATCCTGGAGTGGGCTGCCATGCCTCCTCCAGAAGATCTTCCCAGGGATCGAACCTGCATCTCCTACATTGGCAGGTGGATGCTTTACCACTGAGCCACTTGGAAAGCCCCTAACGATGTCCACAGGATGTAAATGTTCTCTCCCAGGATTTGATATTTGGGAGCTGGTGTCTCAGGAAAACAGTGGAGTAGGCTTAGCTCAAGGTGGGAGAGGCAACGTGCTAGTCTCTCTGTTGTGTCTGACTGTTTGCGACCCTACGGATTGGTTGTAGCCCGTCAGGCTACTCTGTCCATGGAATTCTCCAGCCAAGAATGCTGGAGCAGGGAGAAGCAAAGCTGAAGCACACCTCAGCCCTCTGGCCCCAACCCACTGTTCTTACTACAAGAAATGAAGCATACAATCAATCAGTTGATCGGAGGTTGCACATTATTTTCTGTTGCTCTACATTTAAGACTTGGCCTCAGCATATAGAAGCTACTATTTGATGTGTAGTAGAAATATGGGCTTTGGGGAAGACAGATGTGCTGTTTGTAAATAGAAGTGTGAACTCTTAATGCACAAGAATTAAAACATGATCTGCACTCATTCTTGACTGGGATGAGGACTCAGTGCTAAAAAGTCAATTTCAGTACATTTCCATTTAGGATATATTTATACACAAATGCTATACAATTTTTGCAATAGTCTACCTCATGATTCCATTCCTAGTTTTATTTCATATTCTAATTCTGTGTTGGACATTCACAGAATTTCTGTTTTTTCATTATAAATAATGTTTTGATGAATAAAAAAATCTTCCTAAGGAAAGAGAGACACACTTCATAGAAGGTCTTTTTTTTTTTTTTTCTTTTAAGATGTTCATTGGTTTTTTTAATTGTAAAAGTCACACAAATTTGCTATGGGAAGTTTCATAAGTGTAAACATTATGAGACTAAAAAATAAGTTAGTCACCCATAATCACCTCAGAAATGCTGGAAATAATTGTTGTAAATATTTTGACATATTTTCTTCTGTCCTTTAGTCTCTGTGTGTGGGTGTGCGTAGATTCACATAATTGTGCTAGTTATTTGCATACACTTTGCATCCCTTTTTGCTTTCTGCTTCTTTGTTTTCTTCTATCACTATTATACCAAATGAGTTCTTTGAATTTTCCACTAAGATATCTGTGAAGCCACCAGAGAAAATGAAAGAGAAACTTACATTTTTAAAAATCTTTTAAACATGTTAAGTGTTTAATACGTAGTTTGGGTGCTGTGTTTAATCTGTCTTATATGATCACTCTTTACCATGGCCGTGGAAGGGAGGCGTTACTTTTTGTCCCATTTTACAGATCAGGAAACTAAGATTTTTAGATAGGTAAGTAACATGGAGAAGGTAACGGATGGTGAATTGTGGAAATACGACGGAATTGATGGCTATGACCCTCACCGTTCCATTCCTTCATTCCCTTTACAAGTGACCGGGTACTTCTCTTGCCAGGCAATGCTCTAAGATGCCTCAATGATCAGAACAGCCAGAAAGAGAGGCCCCTGTGCCGTTACTTTCTATTGGGGGTCAGTGGGTTCAAAACAGACGGTGAGTAATGTAAAGACAAACATCATACTGAGTCACACACGGTGACAGGTGTTGTGAAGAGCAGCAGGGAAGAAAGACCAGTGAGACAGCAGAGGGTCCCGATCTGAGGTAGGACGCTGAAGGCAGACCTCACCACTGACAGTCCAGTCCAGCAACATCTTGAAGGAGGGAGGACATCTGGGAAAGATTGTCCCCCGAGGAGCAGCACATGCAAAGTCCCCGAGGCCGAGGGTCCTTGAACCCTGAGCAGGAGAGAGCGTGGGAGGAAATAAGACTTGAGACTCGAGTCATGTGGGTCAATCACTCTTGTAAACCATAAGATGCTGGCTTTTCCTTTAGATGAGTTGGGAAGGCATTAGAAGGCGTTGAATGGAATGACAGGGTCCAGCTTGTATCATAAAAGAATTCCTCTGACTTTTGTGTGAAGAAAAGACTGTAAAGGGAACATGGATTAGAAAGGGAAGGGTTAACACTCTACTCAACATTTTGTAATAACCTCTAAGGGAAAAGAATCTGTGAAAGAAAATTTGGGTTCCCCTGGTGGCTCAGGGGTAAAGAATCTGTCTGCAGTGTGGAGCCCCGGTTCGATCCCTGGGTCAGGAAGATCCCTGGCGAAGGGAACGGCTAAATACTCCAGTATTCTTGTCTGGAGAGTTCCGCAGACAGATGTGCCTGGTGGGTTAGAGTCCATGAGGTCATAAAGAGTTGGACATAACTGAATGACTAACATACACACTGTAAGGAAAAACAACTAGAAAAGAAAATGTATATATATATACTTTCACATATAGCTGAGTCACTGTGCTGTATACCTGAACTAACAGGACTTAATAAATCAACTATACTTCAATTTTAAAAAAGTTTAAATCACTAGAAAGTTATTGCAATGATCCAGTGGAGGGTGCAGACCTGGGTGATAGGAGGCAAGGCGAGACGTGGCCAGGCTCCAGATCCACCGTGAAGGAGGCAGACGGACATAAGAGTGGGCGCCCTGAGAACTGCTCCAGATGAGTCTCAATGCTTTCAGGCTAGAGAGATCATCTGGGAGGAGCGTCGTAGAGAAAAGAGACTCCTGAGAACTGAGCCCAGGGTCATTAAGAAGAAGCTGAAAAGGAATTAAGAAAGTCACGGCGGTGAGAGAGAAGGCAAGTCTCTTTTGAGGGTTTGAGTTGACTCTGAGCAAATTGCTGATGCACAATGTTTGCTAGTGGATCACACCCAACCCCTCGTATTCCTCCCAGTTTATGGTTGAGGGAAGTTGGTGATCAGAGAGAGGAGAAGAATGGTCCCAGGTATCGAATAGTGATGGAAAGGAAGCTGGGATTGAAGCCTTTTTCTGGGGGGATGTGACGGGCAGCTGTCCGGGGCTGGCTGGGCTCTACACACGGCATACGGTGAGATGAAAGTCTGTGTGTCTCTTTCCACCCCAGTCCTCAACCTCGAGAGGCAGAGTGCTGACTGATACACGTTCCAGCGTCCTTTCTCTGTGGATGAGACGGTTCTGAGCCGTGTTCTGCGCTGCCTCCCAGGGCTCCCCAGTGGGGCTGGGCCCCCCGTGGCCCCGGTCACCTCTGTGGATTGATGACATTCCTTATGGTCCTCGCATCGCTTCACAGTTCTCTTAGTGGGATTCCTCAAGGCATCTCCCAATACATCCCTCGCCCTTGAATTCTCATCTCAGGACCTTCTTCTGAAGCAATTCAAATGTAGACTCATTCGTATTGTGGCCAGGGAATGTCACCTGTCATTTCAGTAAAGGATACTGGGGCTATAAACATAGCCTCCATCAGCCACTGCGGCTGTCCCCATCTTTCCCTCAACAGTGTACCTAGAGGGGATTCAGGGTGGAGAAAGCGAGGATGCTTGTTAGACAAAGACGTTAGACAAGTTACGGTGCATCTCAAAAGCATAATCTCATTTAGTCCAGACTAGCGTCTTCTCAGACATTGAAAAGTGCTGAAGTCGTTAACTAAGCTGTCTGGGTTTTTTCTTCAACTATGTTACTATCTTTGGATGTTTGACTACTTTTTTTTTTGGAAAAAGACTCCAATATATATCCTGGTTCCTCTCTTCTCTCTTTGGAGCCGCCCATCCAAGAGGCTGTAGAGTGGGCAAAATGCACAGGAAGTCTACCAAGTAAAACATTGATTTTTAGCATGTAGGTTGTGCCTGTGCCTTCAGCCAACAGCGTGATGAACAAAGACAGCCAGTCTGGGGAGAAGAGCAGGTCATCCCAGAGGCCCCACTGTGTCTGTCATTGAGGGTGGGCTCTTACACACATGGAGCCTGTGCGTGTGAGACCCGCGGATCCGCATACATCCTTGTGTGCACGTGGGCGGGTGTCCATGCCTCTGGGCAAGCTCATAAGCTAAACATAGGAGAGGAAAATACAAGCAGCTTCTGGTATAAATATTGGGCCACTGAATAATTTTCTTTGTTTTGAGTCATTTCATTCTCTGAAACTTTGCTGCTCTTCCCCGTGGATGGGAGTGGAGGTGGGGGGAAATTAGGTTATTTTGGTCCTGGGGATTTCAAGGTCCCTCTCTCAATACATACCTCACCTCTCTCTCCCACGCTCCCCTGCCGAGCCCCCAGAGGGAAGATCCACTGGAAAGGAGCTTCCTGTAACCTGGGTGAAGCAGGCGATGCCTCTGCTCATCTGAATAGCAGAAAACCCAGGGAAAGGCACGGGCTCACCCAGAGGCTGCCCACCCCCAGGCCGTTCCACCCTGTTGCCCCAGCTCCGGAGAAAAGGAGAGGCAGCACCAGAGTTGAAACCCTTCCAGATGTGATGATGGAACCAGAGATGTGAAGTTCCCCTCCACTTGTGACCAAGCTAAATCGTTCAACCTTTCTGAGCCTAGGAAAGGGAAACGCAGGTCCTGCCTCCCAAACTTCAGCGTAGCTATGAGCCTCAGAGGTGAGTAGGAGTCCGTGGTGAATATTTGAATAAACAGGCTTTAAAACCAGCCAGGCGTAGGCTCAAATGTCAGCTCGGCCACTCCTGAGACCGTGGGGAGCACATTAGTTTCTCTGACTCTGTTCTCACATGTGTGAACATACAGCTAAGTGGGTGCTCCAATAAACACAGCTGATCCTTGAGCGACCTGGGTTTGGACTGCATAGATCCAATTACACACAGATTTTTTTTTTTCAATAAATATATTGGAGATTGTTTTGGAGATTTGAGATAATTTGAAAAAATACAAAAAACAGATGTAGCCTAGAAATATCGAAAAATCAAGAAGAAACTGGAAATATGAATGCCTAAAATATATGGATCAGTCTATTCTTACATAGGCAGAAGAGTCAAATTTAATATAACATTGATAACATTTGTTTTCTTACTGTTTTATAACTTTGCTTTCAACGAATGGCATCACTGTAAACTCTGCCTCTCTGATAATCAGAGACACTGTGTGTTCATCTAAGACCAGGTGTTCTCTTTTTAAAGTAACACCGTTTCCAGTCCTATACCATGAATAGGCTGAACGGCATAAACATTCTATAACAGTGCATCCGTTAGCATATCCGCCAGGCCACTGTGCGGCAGGCAGGCCCATTACCCTAGGCAGTCAGAAGCAACCACCTTGCTACTTCTTTGCTATCAATGCATGAATCGTTAAATGTGAATGCATCAATATGAATTTCTTTTCCAAATTATCTTTCTACTGTTGAGGTCTAGTGTTAGTAAATACCCATAGTGTTTTAAGTCATGTAAGAAGATCCTGATGTGGGCACTGATAGAAAACCCAGGGAAAGGCACGGGCTCACCCAGAGGCTGCCCACCCCCAGGCCGTTCCACCCTGTTGCCCCAGCTCCGGAGAAAAGGAGAGGCAGCACCAGAGTTGAAACCCTTCCAGATGTGATGATGGAACCAGAGATGTGAAGTTCCCCTCCACTTGTGACCAAGCTAAATCGTTCAACCTTTCTGAGCCTAGGAAAGGGAAACGCAGGTCCTGCCTCCCAAACTTCAGCGTAGCTATGAGCCTCAGAGGTGAGTAGGAGTCCGTGGTGAATATTTGAATAAACAGGCTTTAAAACCAGCCAGGCGTAGGCTCAAATGTCAGCTCGGCCACTCCTGAGACCGTGGGGAGCACATTAGTTTCTCTGACTCTGTTCTCACATGTGTGAACATACAGCTAAGTGGGTGCTCCAATAAACACAGCTGATCCTTGAGCGACCTGGGTTTGGACTGCATAGATCCAATTACACACAGATTTTTTTTTTTCAATAAATATATTGGAGATTGTTTTGGAGATTTGAGATAATTTGAAAAAATACAAAAAACAGATGTAGCCTAGAAATATCGAAAAATCAAGAAGAAACTGGAAATATGAATGCCTAAAATATATGGATCAGTCTATTCTTACATAGGCAGAAGAGTCAAATTTAATATAACATTGATAACATTTGTTTTCTTACTGTTTTATAACTTTGCTTTCAACGAATGGCATCACTGTAAACTCTGCCTCTCTGATAATCAGAGACACTGTGTGTTCATCTAAGACCAGGTGTTCTCTTTTTAAAGTAACACCGTTTCCAGTCCTATACCATGAATAGGCTGAACGGCATAAACATTCTATAACAGTGCATCCGTTAGCATATCCGCCAGGCCACTGTGCGGCAGGCAGGCCCATTACCCTAGGCAGTCAGAAGCAACCACCTTGCTACTTCTTTGCTATCAATGCATGAATCGTTAAATGTGAATGCATCAATATGAATTTCTTTTCCAAATTATCTTTCTACTGTTGAGGTCTAGTGTTAGTAAATACCCATAGTGTTTTAAGTCATGTAAGAAGATCCTGATGTGGGCACTGATAGAAAATTCATCTTGTTCAACAGGCAGCGTAAACTTACAGTAATGATAAATGTCGTGCAGTCCTGTAAATGTGTTTTCTTTACGATTTTCTGATTAATATTTTCATTTCTTTAGCTTACCTTTTTATAAGAATATAATATATCATACATATAACATACCCAATATGTGTGCTGCGACCATTTGTTATTGGTAAGGCTTCTGGTCAACCATGGCTCTGAGTAGCTACATATGGAGGAAGCAAAAAATTATCTATGAATGTTTGGCTCTCTGTTGGGCTGTGTCCCAACTCCTGCATTGTTTAAGAGTCAACTGTCAAGCTACATTATATCGGGGAACATTATGGGATTATTTAAGGACCATATTTAAATGATACCAGTTGGATTAATATTTCTGAGTGACAAATGCGAGATACAGAGAGAGATGTCTTTATATTCTGCCATTTTGGTAAAGCAAACAGGGATTGAAAAACCACACACGATGTGCACACACGTGGATGGTTCTGTGAGCAGAGCGGGGGGCAAGTACACACCAGGCTGGTAACGCTGTTTGCTTAGGGTGGGGTTACGGATGGGGAGGCCTCGTCATGTAAAAGGAAGAGGGTGAAAGAGGTAAAAAGGGAAAGAAGAAGAAAGCAGGTCCATGAGATCAAAAGCACACGCACTATCACCTCACCTACGTGCGTGTGCCTGCAGGCCTCTAAAGCTCAGGAAAAATACAGGATTCCATTAGGTGCAGACCCTGCTGATTTCATGGAAGGACACTGTGTGTTGTGAGTGACATGAAAGTAATAATTACAGTGAAGATACTAAAGAGCAGTCCCTGCAAAGGGTGGAGCAGATGCAAAGAGTCCGACCTGGAAGGCGTGGGTGCACGCCCGGCCTGGAGAGGCCTGTCCCGGAGCAGTGAGAGAGCAGGGGCAGGAGAAGCGGCCGCCGGAGGGTGGTGAAGATCCCAGACTGTTCCCGCCTTCTGTCGGCAGTGGAATGGCCGAGAGGAGCTGTGAGAAGATAGAGGAAGGAGAGGCCGGAGGGGAGAGGAAAATGCAGGGAATTTAAGGGTCCTGATCATCTCGTCCTTAACGATGAAAGTAAAAGCGTTAGTCGCTCAGTCGTGTCCGGCTCTTTGTAGCCGCGTGGACTGTTGACCTCTCAGGCACCTCTGTCTGTGGAATTCTCAAGGCAGGAATACTGGAGTAGGTGGTCATGCCCTCCTCCAGGGGATCGTCCCAACCCAGGGATCAAACCCAGGTCTCCTGCATGGCAGGCAGATTCTTCACCATCTGAGCCACCAGGGAAGCCCTCCTAGACAGCGGAAGATGAACTGGCCTTGTGCAAATCTGATGAACTAGAAGTAATTAAAAATTAAGATAGCGAGAGAGAGCTTCTTAGAGATGATAAATGTCATAGCTGTTAAATAGCCAGCATCTTCAGAGGACTAGAATATTCCATGGCCCAAACATTTTGGAACTGCAAAGTTCATCATTCAAACTATATTCACAGACTTTGGAATTGATGGGCATAAAGATCACATTCATGCAAACGTATCCTGAGTCGAAAGAAACTTCCAAAAGGTTTATATCCCTTATCACATGTCTTAGAAAATTCTTGAATCCTGATCCAATGCCATTTACTGTCTCTGACAGATCAGTTAGCAGGCTGCCACTGCCATCCAGAGAGGAAACTGGGATCAGAACTATAGGAAGGAAATAATTCACCAGGTTCAAGTCCCACTGAGGAGGTAAAGTCAAGAGGGTTTGTTCAGATGTTAGATAAACAAATGAAGATACGCCCGCCTTCTCCTGGCGTGAGCGAGAGAGTGGATGGTTAGGACTTTGTTGGTGTGGGGAGATGGCAGGAGGGCCAGATTGCAAGTTCTGCCAAGAGCTCAGTTTTGAACACATTGTCTCTGGGATGTCTACGACAGATTCACTGGATACTTGACCTCAGGTTCCCAGGAGAAAATGTGTCAGGAAGTGTCCATCCAGGAGACCCTGGCACACAGCTGGTATTTCAAAGCATTGGAATGTGCAAAGTCACAGGTGAAGCAGAGAAGAAACCCTTACGAAGCTCAAAAACCAACTCAGATCTTTCCAAACAAAACGTCCAGCTCCTTGAGAATCTGAGAAATTAAGGATCTGGAAGATTTCCTCGGAGGAGCTTGGTCCCACAGAACATTTGGCTGCCCGAGTGATGTAGGAGCCCCAGTCGTCGGCCGGCCCACGCGGTGCCCAGCGGCCTGGAAACCGCGTCTCCTCCCGCGATCCCCGGGCCAGGCCCTGCGAGCCCACTTCCTCCCGCTCCCACTCCTTCCTTCCACCCCACCTCTGACCCCCAGACCGTGGGACTTTGGTCTTAGAATTCTGGAAGGATTCTAAGGGTCTGACAAGATTTTGCCTTTTTTCTCAACTACTACAACTTTAGTTCATATGATTCACAAATGTCTAGAAAGGAAGTGAAAAATCTGTGGGATTTTGTTTTGGAGACACCTCTGTTCCAGGATGCGCTGGTTCTGGAGGAGGGCCCGGAGAGCAGACCCAGAACGAGGGGAGAGGAGGCCCTGGGGTCCAGGCAGGTGGGGCCAGAGCAGAGGGAGGGGCAGCTTTCTCAGGCTTCCACGCTCCCTCCGTGCTCCATCCGGCCTCCACACTAAGCTAATCTTCTTGCTAAGGAATAAGATGACTGTGTCCCCCCAAAGCCGTGGGGCCTTGCTGTTCCTAGAGCTGAACCCAGACGCTCGGCCAGCACTCGGTCCAGCTCCTGCCTAGGTTTCAGCTCTCATCTCCCTTCCTCCTTTCACTGCGCTTCTCCACGCCCACCTCCCTTTTGTCCTCAACCACGTCACCCTCATCGTGCTTGAGGACTTCTCACTGCCTGTCCCTCTGCCTGGACCACTCCCTCAGACCATCCCGTTACTGCCACTTTCTAATCATTCAGGACACAACTCGAGTGCCGCCTGCTCTTCTGAACTCAGCTAAAGAATCTGCTGCCTCTGGGTAGCTCTTATTTTTTCCCTTCATCACAGCTCTTACCAGTACCTGACATTCTCTTGCTTATTTAGGTAGATATTTGTTATCGGACTTTCTCCTCAGAAGCTAGGGGTCCTGTCTTTGACATTTCCGTATCTTCCATGTGAGGAGGGGTATCCGGCACACATTTGGCCCTTAGTAACTCTCCATCAGTGTGGTGTTAGTTGTTCAGTCGATTCCGATTCTTTACAATCCCATGGGCTGTAGCCCTCCAGGCTCCTCTATCCATAGGATTCTCCAGGCAGGAATGCTGGAGTGGGCTGCCATGCCCTTCTCCAGGGGATCTTCCCAACCCAGGGAATGAACCCTGGTCTCTTGCATGGCAGGCAGATTCTTAACCTTCTGAGCTACCAGGGAAGCCCAGCCTACTTAACCTCCCCGAATAAACCAGAAGATAATAAATGCTTGCTTGTTTGTTTCTTTGTTTTTTTAAAAAAGCCCTTCCTTCAAGGAAGTGAGAATGCAAAGGTCACAGGAGTTGAAAAGGTCACCTGTTTTTGACCACTGCCTGGTCTCTTGTTCAATCTTTCCAGTGACTGCTCTGGAATGGTTCTGTTCCACTTTACAGATGAGAAGACTGGTGCTCAGAGCGGCTAACAGAGTCACCGAAAGTCACACAGCAGCAAGTCCTGGCACAGCAGGACCCGCACCATGTACTCTGGCAGCAGGGCTCAGCCCCGTCGCATCTGGCCTGTGGGCACCCGGCCCAGCTCTCCTCCTTAGTTTGATGCCAGTCTCTCTCGACCTCCGCCTTCCTGTCTGTGAAGCAGGTGGGTGATCTAGATACCGCCCCCACCTCTCAGCCTGTCTGTGACCCGCAGCTGGGCCGTGAGGCCGTTCTCACGCCATTCCTGGAGTGTTTGGTTGTTCTTCCAGAGTTACTCGTGGCAGGGAGTCAAACCCACAGCTCAAGTCGGTGAGGTTCCGGGGATTTAAGTCAAATGCTGGCTTTGGGTGCCTCTCGCCAGCCACAGCCCCGAGCCCACGGCAGGCTTGTCTTACTCAACCCTGATGGCACATGGCTGCTGAGTGAGCTCACGGTGGGCGAGCAGCGGGGCACCACAGGGTCACGGGGGCTCATGCCGCTGGGTACCATTTTTCCTTCATCACAGCTCTTACCAGTACCTGACATTCTCTTGCTTATTTAGGTAGATATTTGTTATCGGACTTTCTCCTCAGAAGCTAGGGGTCCTGTCTTTGACATTTCCGTATCTTCCATGTGAGGAGGGGTATCCGGCACACATTTGGCCCTTAGTAACTCTCCATCAGTGTGGTGTTAGTTGTTCAGTCGATTCGATTCTTTACAATCCCATGGGCTGTAGCCCTCCAGGCTCCTCTATCCATAGGATTCTCCAGGCAGGAATGCTGGAGTGGGCTGCCATGCCCTTCTCCAGGGGATCTTCCCAACCCAGGGAATGAACCCTGGTCTCTTGCATGGCAGGCAGATTCTTAACCTTCTGAGCTACCAGGGAAGCCCAGCCTACTTAACCTCCCCGAATAAACCAGAAGATAATAAATGCTTGCTTGTTTGTTTCTTTGTTTTTAAAAAAGCCCTTCCTTCAAGGAAGTGAGAATGCAAAGGTCACAGGAGTTGAAAAGGTCACCTGTTTTTTGACCACTGCCTGGTCTCTTGTTCAATCTTTCCAGTGACTGCTCTGGAATGGTTCTGTTCCACTTTACAGATGAGAAGACTGGTGCTCAGAGCGGCTAACAGAGTCACCGAAAGTCACACAGCAGCAAGTCCTGGCACAGCAGGACCCGCACCATGTACTCTGGCAGCAGGGCTCAGCCCCGTCGCATCTGGCCTGTGGGCACCCGGCCCAGCTCTCCTCCTTAGTTTGATGCCAGTCTCTCTCGACCTCCGCCTTCCTGTCTGTGAAGCAGGTGGGTGATCTAGATACCGCCCCCACCTCTCAGCCTGTCTGTGACCCGCAGCTGGGCCGTGAGGCCGTTCTCACGCCATTCCTGGAGTGTTTGGTTGTTCTTCCAGAGTTACTCGTGGCAGGGAGTCAAACCCACAGCTCAAGTCGGTGAGGTTCCGGGGATTTAAGTCAAATGCTGGCTTTGGGTGCCTCTCGCCAGCCACAGCCCCGAGCCCACGGCAGGCTTGTCTTACTCAACCCTGATGGCAATTCGCATGGCTGCTGAGTGAGCTCACGGTGGGCGAGCAGCGGGGGCACCACAGGGTCAGCTTGGATTGGTGCAGCTCATGGCCCAGCCATGAGACAGCCCCCTTTCAGATCTGTGGAATGGCCTGAGACCAGGGATTTGCAAACGCCTGGAAAATGTTCGCTCTGAAGTTTTATCAGCCAAACCTCAGCTCTGGCCATGGCTAGACCAAGAACAAGGAAGACAGCAGGAGAGAAGAAAAGGGGATCTCACCCCGGGGTAGAGCAGTGCGGGGAGGGAGATGCGGGCGTGGAGCCTTCCTCACACTGGATCTGGCGCATTCCAACTGTTCTCTAGGGTCTAGTCTGTGGGCACCTGGGGCTTCCCTGGAGCCAATGCAGGAGACGTGGGTTCAGTCCCTGGGTAGGGAAGGACATGGCCGCCAACTAGAGTATTCTTGCCTGGGAATTCCTATGGACAGAGGAGCCTTGTGGGCTACAGCCCATGGGGTCACAAAAGAGTCAAACATGATAGTGTCAAAACAGTAGAAAGAACCGTGGATGCCCGATTTCTTTTCTGTTTTAATTTATTTTTCAGTGAATGATTCTTTAAATTCTTTATTGGCTTACAATGTCTAAGTTTCACACACACACTTTCCTATAACCCCACAATCTCCATTTCCCCCATTACACCTAATGCCCCTTCCACCCTCCCGTCCCCAGCTGGTAACTACTAGCTTATTTACTGTCTCTGGGCGTCTGCTGCTTCTTTTTGTTGTTTTTCTCACTCATTTTTTTCTATTTTTTTTAGATTCCACATATAACTGAAAGCATACAATGTTTGTCTTTCTCTGTCTGACTTATGTCACTCGGTGTAATGCCCTCCAAGTCCATCCAGGACACTACAAATGACAAAATTCCGTTCCTTTTTATGGCTGCCTGATCCAGGACTCACCTGTTCAGCCGTCCTCCCAGGAAGTGGCCGGGTGAAGGGACTTGTTAAACAGCTATGATCGGGGGTGCGTTTTTCTGGCCAAGACAACAGAATGAATGGGGTCCAGAGGAAGAGAAAATGAAAGTCCAAAAGAGGCTGGAGGTCAAGGGGTCAGGAGAGGCCACACCCACTACGGGTCACAGGCTTTAGGAATTCGATCTGTCCCTGAGAGCAGGAGAATGTCTGTAGATTTCAAGAAAGGGAACGTAATGGTCAGTTTTCTCCTGTAGGCCGGTCACCGCAGCATCGGGAGAGGAGGCACTGGCCGGGGAGGGCAGCCAAGAGGCAGAGGAGGACTTGCTGAGAAGAGGTGACAGGCCAGATGCTCTGGACTCGGCCTCGGAAAGTGTCCAGGTGAAGAGGCAGCAGGGGCTTCATCTTCCTCTAGACGGTGCCTGTCACCAGCTAGTGCTGGCTTCTTCCTTCCTCCGCAGCCCCTAAGCAAGGGAGCAAACAGAACCAGAAACACTTGGCTTCTCACACGTAGGAAAACAAAAACAGATTCACAAAAACCTACTTCTGAACTTGCGCTTTGAAGCTCTAGGCCAAGCCCTGGAGGATAGGGGGCAGAAAACGACTGTCAGCAAATTCCACGCTTTTTAACCCTGTTTCTGTGGCCTCTCCCCTCACTCCACTTCTCCCCTGATCTTCTCCCCTCCCGCCAAGCAGGCCACGTGGGGAGGGAGCCGGTGCAGACGCTAAAGCGGGTGTGTCTGCAGCTCCTCAGCGAGACGTGGGTGGCGAGCAGGCTCCTGGGCTTCTAGACAGAGAGGAAGTTTCACACACACACTTTCCTATAACCCCACAATCTCCATTTCCCCATTACACCTAATGCCCTTCCACCCTCCGTCCCCCAGCTGGTAACTACTAGCTTATTTACTGTCTCTGCCTGCTGCTTCTTTTTGTTGTTTTTCTCACTCATTTTTTTCTATTTTTTTTAGATTCCACATATAACTGAAAGCATACAATGTTTGTCTTTCTCTGTCTGACTTATGTCACTCGGTGTAATGCCCTCCAAGTCCATCCAGGACACTACAAATGACAAAATTCCGTTCCTTTTTATGGCTGCCTGATCCAGGACTCACCTGTTCAGCCGTCCTCCCAGGAAGTGGCCGGGTGAAGGGACTTGTTAAACAGCTATGATCGGGGGTGCGTTTTTCTGGCCAAGACAACAGAATGAATGGGGTCCAGAGGAAGAGAAATGAAAGTCCAAAAGAGGCTGGAGGTCAAGGGGTCAGGAGAGGCCACACCCACTACGGGTCACAGGCTTTAGGAATTCGATCTGTCCCTGAGAGCAGGAGAATGTCTGTAGATTTCAAGAAAGGGAACGTAATGGTCAGTTTTCTCCTGTAGGCCGGTCACCGCAGCATCGGGAGAGGAGGCACTGGCCGGGGAGGGCAGCCAAGAGGCAGAGGAGGACTTGCTGAGAAGAGGTGACAGGCCAGATGCTCTGGACTCGGCCTCGGAAAGTGTCCAGGTGAAGAGGCAGCAGGGGCTTCATCTTCCTCTAGACGGTGCCTGTCACCAGCTAGTGCTGGCTTCTTCCTTCCTCCGCAGCCCCTAAGCAAGGGAGCAAACAGAACCAGAAACACTTGGCTTCTCACACGTAGGAAAACAAAAACAGATTCACAAAAACCTACTTCTGAACTTGCGCTTTGAAGCTCTAGGCCAAGCCCTGGAGGATAGGGGGCAGAAAACGACTGTCAGCAAATTCCACGCTTTTTAACCCTGTTTCTGTGGCCTCTCCCCTCACTCCACTTCTCCCCTGATCTTCTCCCCTCCCGCCAAGCAGGCCACGTGGGGAGGGAGCCGGTGCAGACGCTAAAGCGGGTGTGTCTGCAGCTCCTCAGCGAGACGTGGGTGGCGAGCAGGCTCCTGGGCTTCTAGACAGAGAGGCCCCGGGGGAGCCGTGGAGAGTGCACATCAGGCAGAAATGGAGTTGGAGAAACTTAGAGATTAGATAAGAAATCCAGAGATACCGACAAGTATTGAGGCCTCGGCCCCATAGATGGCCTTGAGGATGACGGAATCAGCCGGGGCTCCCGTCCGACAGACCTGGGCTCCGTCCTGACTGTGCCATCAGTGACGGGAACCAAGCAGAGTGACCACGAGCAGGGGATCGCCCCCTGAAGCCACAGTGGGTCCGTGCACGGGATTTCTGGTTGTTCAGTCCCCCAGTCATGTCTGACTCTGTTTTGATCTCATGGCCTATAGCCTGCCAGGCTCCTCTGTCCATAGGATTTCCCAGGCGAGAATGCTGGAGAGGGCGGCCGTTTCCTCCTCCGGGGGATCGTCCCAGCCCCGTCCCCTGCTTGGCAGACAGACTCTCTGCCACTGTGCCACCTGCGACTAATTCTCCCCAGGCTCTCCCAGGAAACGGAAGGCACAAAATATCAAGTAAATAAATAAAAGTATACTAAAAATTGGTTTACTTTTGAGATATAAAAGAGAAAAAAAATGACCTTTTCAACTTTCACTTAATTCACAATGCAGACAAAGTAATTTTTGAAATGCAGAATGAAGAGTAAAAAGATGCTATTCCTTCTAAAATAAATAAATAAATAAAAGTAGTGAGACTTCAGTTTCTAAACATACACGTAATATATACATAGAAAAAAAATTACCTAATGTCACTTAAAATAAGAACAGTGCTTATCTCTGGGAGTGAAGCTCTGTGTATCGTTTGATTTTCTTCCTTAAAAGAGAGCTTTGATAAGCAAATATTACTTTTTTTTAAGTATAGATTATTTGTATCCTACATCTATACATGTACACACACAGAGATATTGGTATTAAAAATAGCCAGCATTTCTCCATGTATCAGACATTTGTCCAGATTCTTTCTAAATGTTCTGTTTTAATTCTCACAAGAGCCCTTTCTGGTCAATGATTAGTAATTCTCGTTTACAGATGGAGAAGCTGTTAAAGATTTTCAACAAGTGAGCAGAAATTAGATTTCACCCCGGGCTTCCCCCTCGGGGCCCAGGATGCGCGGCGGCGAGCCCCAGGGCCTCGCCAGGGCCACTTCGGCCAAGGTCGGGCACTGGGACACATTGTTTTGGGAACCAGTCCGGGCTGTTTCACTCGGATGCTCACGCTGAGTGCAGTTTATTGACAAGTCGGACCCGGGCCCCCGGAGCAGAATTTGCTGAATCTCATAGAAAATATCAGCCGGCTCCCGTCCGACAGACCTGGCCCCAGTGACGGGAACCAAGCAGAGTGACCACGAGCAGGGATCGCCCCTGAAGCCACAGTGGGTCCGTGCAGGATTTCTGGTTGTTCAGTCCCCCAGTCATGTCTGACTCTGTTTTGATCTCATGGCCTATAGCCTGCCAGGCTCCTCTGTCCATAGGATTTCCCAGGCGAGAATGCTGGAGAGGGCGGCCGTTTCCTCCTCCGGGGGATCGTCCCAGCCCCGTCCCCTGCTTGGCAGACAGACTCTCTGCCACTGTGCCACCTGCGACTAATTCTCCCCAGGCTCTCCCAGGAAACGGAAGGCACAAAATATCAAGTAAATAAATAAAAGTATACTAAAAATTGGTTTACTTTTGAGATATAAAAGAGAAAAAAAATGACCTTTTCAACTTTCACTTAATTCACAATGCAGACAAAGTAATTTTTGAAATGCAGAATGAAGAGTAAAAAGATGCTATTCCTTCTAAAATAAATAAATAAATAAAAGTAGTGAGACTTCAGTTTCTAAACATACACGTAATATATACATAGAAAAAAAATTACCTAATGTCACTTAAAATAAGAACAGTGCTTATCTCTGGGAGTGAAGCTCTGTGTATCGTTTGATTTTCTTCCTTAAAAGAGAGCTTTGATAAGCAAATATTACTTTTTTTTAAGTATAGATTATTTGTATCCTACATCTATACATGTACACACACAGAGATATTGGTATTAAAAATAGCCAGCATTTCTCCATGTATCAGACATTTGTCCAGATTCTTTCTAAATGTTCTGTTTTAATTCTCACAAGAGCCCTTTCTGGTCAATGATTAGTAATTCTCGTTTACAGATGGAGAAGCTGTTAAAGATTTTCAACAAGTGAGCAGAAATTAGATTTCACCCAGGGCTTCCCCCTCGGGGCCCAGGATGCGCTGCGGCGAGCCCCAGGGCCTCTCCAGGGCCACGTCGGCCAAGGTCGGGCACTGGGACACATTGTTTTGGGAACCAGTCCGGGCTGTTTCACCTCGGATGCTCACGCTGAGTGCAGTTTATTGACAAGTGCTGGGCTCCCACTGTCCTGGCAGCTTTCTCCGGAGCAGAATTTGCTGAATCTCATAGAAAATAGGGTGGGGGGAAGTATACACATCATCTAACCCAGATCTGGAGGAGAGAAGACAGGCCGCATTGTGTCCCAGGGAGGCACGCAGGCCGGGGTCGGCGGGGACAAGGCTCCCACGCAGAGCCGAGGCTGCCTGGAGTCCGCAGCGCAAATGGATCGGGCACCTTCCCAGCTGGAGCTGGTCCCATCCAAGCAAGGGGCTGTCCTGATGTCTGCCACATCCACAGAAAGAGCTGAGGTTCGCCAGGCAAGTCAGGGAGAGTCCAAGGTGAAGATTCAGAGGGTCGGTCCAACCCTTCATCTGACAGAACAGGAAACTGAGGCACAGAGAGGGAAAGGAACACCCCAGGGGCTCACACAATGCCGTGGTGCGCGAGCGTGCTACAGAAGCCAATACTCATGCCCTTGACTAGCTCTGCACCTGGCCAGGGAACAGCTGTGGGCAAAGTGCATGGGCTCATCGCCCGTATGTCCACATGATAAAACACTACACCCCCATTTAATAGAAAGGGAGACTGAGACTTGAGGGATTAAGCAAGGGATTTACTTCAAGTCCACCTAAACAGAGATAACTGAAGTCTTCCCTACTGTCTTTTTTTTTTTTAAAGATTTATTTATTTATTTATTTATTTATTTTGGGCGGGGGTCGGGTTGGGGAGGGAGGGGAGCGGGCGGGCCACTTCTATTGGTCTTTCATTTCTCCATTTTCATCTGTCTTTGTTCTTTGGCTCCTGTGGGCCTCCCATCGCGGTGGCGTCTGTCGCTGCAGAGCTCCGGCTAGGTGACTGGACACATCAGTCCAGCTGCTCCGCGGCACGTGGGATCTTCCCAGGCCAGGGATCGAACCGGCGGCCCTTGCACTGCAAGGCGGTGTCCTTACCCACTGGACCACCAGGGGAAGCCCCCTACTGTCTTTGTATACATAGATGCATGAGTAGAACTAGCCGTGAATTCAGATCCAGGCATCGGGTCTTTGGGCCCAGGTCTCCACTGATGTCATGGACGCTGGACGCTAAACTAGAGGCAGGTGTGAGACACTTGGCCCTCAAGAACAGTGATGCCCAGAGAGCAGCATCCCTGCTCAGAGGCTCCAGGAAGAAATTGCAGCCTTCTCCAGAAGCCCCAGCTGGGCTGGGCAGGAAAGACGCCAAACCGGGGACGCTGTCTGACTCCTGAAACCTCCCACGCGTTCAGAGCTCCAAGGAATCCTGCAAGAATCCTGCAAGACTCCTGTGGCCTGGCCTCAGTGTTGAAGCAAGCTGAGCACTGAGCCTAAGGCAGAGAGATCCTTCCAGCCCACGTGGCAGACTGGCTGCCCCGCCCCATCTCCCAGAACAAGCTCTGCAGCTTTGAGGAAGGAGCACAAACCCAGTAGCCACCCGGCTTCCAGCCCAGTCTGTGCTGACTGAGTCAAACCCACGCCACTCACCACGACCATGGCCTGTCCCCAGAACATCTGCCCCGACGGCTGATTCCAGGGAGTTTGGCAAGGACATGTGCAGAGAGTTGGGTCCAGGCCAGTCACTGAGACATGGTCAAAACAGCCAGGCTCATGAGGAGGCAAAGGCCAGCAGAGCACCATGCTGTGTGTGCTTTAGACCTGGGTCATCTGTGGGTGGGCAAAGGCCTACAGGTCCAGGTTCAAGTCCATCTCTCTCGATGACCAGCCATTTGTTAGGGGCTGAGTTGTATCCCTCCCTAAAACCAATAGGTTGAAGTTCTAGCCCCCGGGCCTCAGAATGGGACTGTATTTCGACACTGTCTTCAAAGGTGTGATTACGTTAAAATAAGATCAACTAGGGTGAGCCCTAATCCAGTGTGATGGGTGCTACCCTAAGAGGTTACAAAAGAGACACCCTCAGGGGGAAGACACAGGGAGAAGACGGCTGTGTCTAAGCCAAGGACAGAGGCTCAAAGATACCAACCCTGCTGACATCCTGATCTTGGAGTCCCAGCCTCCAGAAATGGGAGGAAATAAATACATTTTCTATCATCTCAGCCATGCAGACTGTGGACCATTTTTCACGGTAGCCCTAGGAGACTGTACACCGTGCGAACTCCCGGAGCCTCAGATTCCTAGGCTGTGGCTCAGAGGATAAAGAATTTGCTTGCAATGCCGGAGACCCAGGTTCCATCCCTGGATCGGGAAGATTGCCTGGAGAAGGAAATGGTGATCCACGCCAGTATTCTTGCTTGGAAAATCCCATGGACAGGAGAGACTGATGGGCTACAAGAGCTGGCCGTGGCTGAGCGACGGACACATGCAAATACCTGGTATCCTAGGTCTGGGTGAAAACTAGAATCTCTGAGATGTGACTTCAAAGTGCCCGGAACACGGAACGTTCCCCCAAGCTCTGCTTTCTCTGCGTCCTCTCTGTGACCCATCTCCAGTGCGTTCCTTTGATTGCCGAATGGAATTCCACAGTGTGGCTGAGCAGAGTTGGTTTAGACGGTCCCCTCCTGAAGGGCATTTTTGGTTGTTGCCAGTTTGGGCTGTTCACCAGTAAAGCAGCTGGGAAACACCCCGCACAGCTTTTGGGGCAGACGTATGTTTTCTTTCCTGCCCTCTCCTGCTCCTCCCTCTCCCGCTGCCTCCTCCTTTCTCGTCTTTGTCATTCTTGTCCTCTTCTTTCTCTTTTCTACTTCTCTTCCTCCTTATTATTTTTTTTTTTCAGACTCCCTTCCATGAGTTCTGTCGCCCTGTGGTGTGGACGGGTGAGGTCCACGGTTTTCCGGTCTGCGGCTCCTTCCATCAGTGCTTTCTGAATCCTCTCTCGGTTCCTTTTGCCCCTCTTCCTCCCGGTCCCACTCTGTTCTCCTCTCCTTCCCAGCCACGGACAGCATTTCTGCGTGTGTCCTTGACTACAGATACTTGTAAAAAAGTGCGATTGTATGTGTCTGACTTTAACTTGCACCGGCTGAGCTGGCTGGAGGCCTCCTTCCTGTTTAAGTCTTTCATTCACCTCTGGGTTGGAAGTTCTCCCCGCTGCTCTGGACACACCCTCGGGTTGTTTCTTCGTGGTTTGCTTTGTCCATAAATTACTTCCTCATGGTCCCCAGGTGGACACCAGGCTCCCTCCCACCACAGGCAAAACCCAGATTAACATCTTCCCAGGGATCTCTTTATAGTGTTTGGAAAAAGTCTCAAGGGCATATACACGATAGGACACAAGCCTGTTTTATTTTACTGATCTTATTAAGCAGCGCGGCTTGTCGAGCCCACATGGGGAGGGGGTCCTGACCCTGTGAGCTTCATCTTCAGCGGATCAGTTCTAGAAAGCAGGGAGAGGGCCAGTTGTGGCTTTAAGGAGACGATGGCTCCAGCCCTGGATGGGAACTGGTAGGAGGGGTGTGTGTGTGTGTGTATGTCTACCGTGGTCTTTAAAAAATCCTCGTCGTCTGTAGAAACAAGGTTGAGATTTGTGAAAGCCAAACCCAACACCAAATGCTGCCTTACAAGGCAAATGGGAACTCACAGCCTGCAAGGAAAGGGGAGTGGGGAAGACAGGACCCTCGGTATCACAATGAGGACATGCGGATTAGCTGGGATTATAGACTCCCTACACACGGCACAGCATATATGGAACAGATGACACTGAGCGTCCCTGGTGGCTCAGATGGTAAAGAATGTATCCACAACGTGGGAGACCGGGGTTCCATCCCTGGGTTGGGAAGATCCCTTGGAGAAGGGCATGGCAGCTCACTCCAGGACTCTTGCCTGGAGAATCCCATGGACAGAGGAGCCCGGATGGCTACAGTCCAGAGGGTCACAACGAGTCGGCCATGACTGAGCGGCTGAGCACAGCACATAGAGTCCTTAATTCTAGAAGCATCCTGTTCAGGTAGAACCAACCCTTCTTCCCCTTATGGGAGGATTATATCCCCTTGCCTGTAGAACCCATGAAGAAGGGTCCCCGGGGGTCTGGATTATGGGGGAGGGGGTGTCAGCTTTCCCCCAGGTCCACCTCCACCAGTCCACACTGCTCCTAGACTAACAGCCAGATGCCGTTTCCAGCAGCCCTAGGGGATGCCCCCGCACAATTTTGCTAATTTATAGCAACAGGTACTTGGGTTATATGTGTGAGTAAGACACACCCTCGGGTTGTTTCTTCGTGGTTTGCTTTGTCCATAAATTACTTCCTCATGGTCCCCAGGTGGACACCAGGCTCCCTCCCACCACAGGCAAAACCCAGATTAACATCTTCCCAGGGATCTCTTTATAGTGTTTGGAAAAAGTCTCAAGGGCATATACACGATAGGACACAAGCCTGTTTTATTTTACTGATCTTATTAAGCAGCGCGGCTTGTCGAGCCCACATGGGGAGGGGGTCCTGACCCTGTGAGCTTCATCTTCAGCGGATCAGTTCTAGAAAGCAGGGAGAGGGCCAGTTGTGGCTTTAAGGAGACGATGGCTCCAGCCCTGGATGGGAACTGGTAGGAGGGGTGTGTGTGTGTGTATGTCTACCGTGGTCTTTAAAAAATCCTCGTCGTCTGTAGAAACAAGGTTGAGATTTGTGAAAGCCAAACCCAACACCAAATGCTGCCTTACAAGGCAAATGGGAACTCACAGCCTGCAAGGAAAGGGGAGTGGGGAAGACAGGACCCTCGGTATCACAATGAGGACATGCGGATTAGCTGGGATTATAGACTCCCTACACACGGCACAGCATATATGGAACAGATGACACTGAGCGTCCCTGGTGGCTCAGATGGTAAAGAATGTATCCACAACGTGGGAGACCGGGGTTCCATCCCTGGGTTGGGAAGATCCCTTGGAGAAGGGCATGGCAGCTCACTCCAGGACTCTTGCCTGGAGAATCCCATGGACAGAGGAGCCCGGATGGCTACAGTCCAGAGGGTCACAACGAGTCGGCCATGACTGAGCGGCTGAGCACAGCACATAGAGTCCTTAATTCTAGAAGCATCCTGTTCAGGTAGAACCAACCCTTCTTCCCCTTATGGGAGGATTATATCCCCTTGCCTGTAGAACCCATGAAGAAGGGTCCCCGGGGGTCTGGATTATGGGGGAGGGGGTGTCAGCTTTCCCCCAGGTCCACCTCCACCAGTCCACACTGCTCCTAGACTAACAGCCAGATGCCGTTTCCAGCAGCCCTAGGGGATGCCCCCGCACAATTTTGCTAATTTATAGCAACAGGTACTTGGGTTATATGTGTGTGAGTAATTCACAGGATGTTGGCTCAGGGTGAAAGGAACATGATATAAAATTAGGTCTGATTTGTTGATAGGGTCTAACTAGCTAGAGAGTCTGGATTCAACATGCCAGCTGGGGCAGCCGCGAGGAGTTTGACGAGTTTATTCAGTACATTCACTGAGATTGGACCCTAAGGTGCACAAATGGAATGAAGTTGAAATGCCAGGGTGCCCTTCATCTTCCATGATGGACTTAGGGAGACTGGGTTGCTGGAATTCGCACCATCTGCCCACCCGGAGTTATCTGCCCCAGGGGGGACCAGAGGTGACGCCTTCTCCAGGCCTGCGGGACACCCATCGCTGAGGGAGCTCCAGCAGCCTTGAGAGCCTCTCACCGGGCAGGACCTCGGATCAGGCCCAGACCAGCTTGCATCACAGGGAGGCCTTGTTTGCTTTGCCCTGTTTTTCAAATCAAGCTCCAAGGAAGTCCTCCTTCAGACACACCAGGAAGCGCTTGTTTAAAAGCATCCCTTCCAGACACACTGACTCACCGCCTCTGGGTTACAGTCCTGGGAATCTGCACATTCTAACAGCTTCCAGGTGAAGCCCATGCACGACTGCTTTTGAGAATGTCTGGGCAGCACTAGGCTGCCTCCGAGGCCGGTCAGATGCCCAGGGGCACAAGAACGAAGGCACACCGGCACCCCCAGGGTGGCTCAGAGGCTGGGTGTCTCCTGGCACAGGCTGGCGTGGGGTCGGCCTCTCCAACGTTCTTTCCACGAGCGCTTTGGAACGCCTCGGAGCCAAAGGACAAGTGAAACACGGAGCTCCTTTCCACAGCTGGGCCGCTCGCTGCTTCCCAGCCTGGAACTCGGCTGTCCTCCCATCCTGCTGCCCACCCCAATCCAGTGCCGCCTCCCCCAGCCGGGGCACCCACAGCTTTTCCAGCCAACCCTCCCCGACTCCAGACCCCGCTCTTCCTCCTCTGAGCACTCACGAGCCCGGAGCCCTGCGAGCCCCTCCTCCCTCAGAGAGTCGCCAACCTGGACAAGGGGCTGACATCCGGCATCCAAACCCCAGCTCCACCCTGCACGTGACTTGGGCTCGTGACTTACTTCTGTGAACACAAGTTTCTGCCTCAAGACCGTGAGGAGGATATTAGCTCCTCCCTGTCCAGGGGTCCTGAGGTGATGAATTAAACCAACAAGGGGGCTTCCCGGGTGGTCCAGTGGCTAAGAGTCCACCTGCCAAAGCGGGGGACACGGGTTCCCTCTCTGGTCCGGCAAGATTCCACAGGCGGCATGGCAACTAAGCCCACAGCCACCGAGCCTGCGTCCTGGATCCCATGCTCTGCAACAAGCCAGGGGGGTGATAAGCCTGAGCTCCGCAGGTGGGGGGCAGGCCCCGCTCACGGCAACCAGAGAGCGCCAGCACGCAGCCCCAAAGACCCAGCACAGCCAAGCATAAGTAAGCAAGTAAATAAATACATCAAATTTTTAAGAAATGAGGGGCAGTGGTTGAGACTTTGCCTTCCAGGGCAAGCGGTGTAGGTTCGATCACAGGTTGGGGCGCTAAGATTCCACCTGCTCAGGGCCCAGAAACCACACATTTGAAAAAAAAAAAAAAAAGAAGCAATACTGTAACAAATTCAATAAAGACTTGAAAAAAGAGAGGCTACCCCACACCTGCTTGAACGGCCTACTCCAGAACATCGCTGCACGCTCGATGCAGGGCCGGCTCCGAGGGGGCGCAGCGTCGACAAGGGTGTCCTGTCGCCCGCGTTCCCCCACCGCCCGTGGCGGTGCCTGGCGTCTGCCCAGGAATCCTCGCGGCTGGAGCTCAGCTCCCGGAGTGAAAGCGAGACGTAGAGGCAAACTCCCTACTGGGTCCCCATGGAAGAGGACGAGGCGGGTTCCAGGGCCTGGGTCTGCGGCCTCGGCCCCCACTCCTCTACTGGAGGGCAGAAACAGGGTAGAGCTCACAGCCCTGAAGACCCGAACAGCGCCCACCACCGAGCCCCTGTGCTGGCTCCCCCGGACGTAGTGCTGCGCCAGAAAGCCCAAAGGCCAAGGGGCGGGTGACGGATACTTCTGTGGGGGGCTCCCAGATCAGACCACGTGAATCCACGGCCACAGGAAGCCACAATCGTGACTTCACCAAGGTGGCATCAGCAGGGAGGGGGCGTGAGGCCACCTTCCTACCTTGACCAGGGGTACCCGGGTGTGCGACCAACTTGAGTGTAAAACTGCAGATCAGTCTGCACACTCAGGGTTTGTAGCCTTACACGTCGATAAGCCACCTTGAAAAGAAAGCTGTCTGTCTGAGGCCCAGCCCGCAGGGGAGGCAGGGCCCCGCGGAGCCCTGGGCCGGGAGCCTGGAGATGCCCAGAGGCCCTGCAGGGCTGGGGCTGGAGGGGCTCTCCGGGAGGGCAGGTTCAGGACGTGTTTGTGTCTGGTCTGAAGGGGTCTCCAGGGCGTTGGCCTGCCTTCCCTGGAGGGAAGAAGGCCCGGGGGCGGCCGGGGGCTGCAGGGGGCGAGTCCAGCCAGGCCAGCACGGTTTCCTTTCTTTGGTCCCCTGCAGGCAGCCCGGTCAGTCTCATCAAAGAGACCGCAGCGCCCAGGCTAGGAGGGTTTCCTGGGGAGAGGTTGAGACTTTGCCTTCCAGGGCAAGCGGTGTAGGTTCGATCACAGGTTGGGCGCTAAGATTCCACCTGAAACCACACATTTGAAAAAAAAAAAGAAGCAATACTGTAACAAATTCAATAAAGACTTGAAAAAAGAGAGGCTACCCCACACCTGCTTGAACGGCCTACTCCAGAACATCGCTGCACGCTCGATGCAGGGCCGGCTCCGAGGGGGCGCAGCGTCGACAAGGGTGTCCTGTCGCCCGCGTTCCCCCACCGCCCGTGGCGGTGCCTGGCGTCTGCCCAGGAATCCTCGCGGCTGGAGCTCAGCTCCCGGAGTGAAAGCGAGACGTAGAGGCAAACTCCCTACTGGGTCCCCATGGAAGAGGACGAGGCGGGTTCCAGGGCCTGGGTCTGCGGCCTTGGCCCCCACTCCTCTACTGGAGGGCAGAAACAGGGTAGAGCTCACAGCCCTGAAGACCCGAACAGCGCCCACCACCGAGCCCCTGTGCTGGCTCCCCCGGACGTAGTGCTGCGCCAGAAAGCCCAAAGGCCAAGGGGCGGGTGACGGATACTTCTGTGGGGGGCTCCCAGATCAGACCACGTGAATCCACGGCCACAGGAAGCCACAATCGTGACTTCACCAAGGTGGCATCAGCAGGGAGGGGGCGTGAGGCCACCTTCCTACCTTGACCAGGGGTACCCGGGTGTGCGACCAACTTGAGTGTAAAACTGCAGATCAGTCTGCACACTCAGGGTTTGTAGCCTTACACGTCGATAAGCCACCTTGAAAAGAAAGCTGTCTGTCTGAGGCCCAGCCCGCAGGGGAGGCAGGGCCCCGCGGAGCCCTGGGCCGGGAGCCTGGAGATGCCCAGAGGCCCTGCAGGGCTGGGGCTGGAGGGGCTCTCCGGGAGGGCAGGTTCAGGACGTGTTTGTGTCTGGTCTGAAGGGGTCTCCAGGGCGTTGGCCTGCCTTCCCTGGAGGGAAGAAGGCCCGGGGGCGGCCGGGGGCTGCAGGGGGCGAGTCCAGCCAGGCCAGCACCGGTTTCCTTTCTTTGGTCCCCTGCAGGCAGCCCGGTCAGTCTCATCAAAGAGACCGGCAGCAGCGCTCACCTGAGGACTAGGAGGGTTTCCTGGGGGGAGAGACAGAGAAGAAGAGGGGCTGCTGAGGACAGGCCTGCTGAGGACAGGAGACACCAGCTGGAGGGGGACCCGGGCAACCAGGAGGGAGACGCGGGAAGCGCGTCTGTGGGGAAGAGCAAAGAGGAACATTAACAACGCGTTCGGCACGTGCCACACTCTGAGCACCCGTCGCCTCTCCATCACGGCCCCGGGCATAGCAAGTTTCATCACCCTCCTTTTCCTGATAGGAAAACTGAGACTCAGAGAGGCAAAGTGGCTTCCCCAGGATCTCCCGGTGGCTGTGGGCCACAGTCAGGGCTCGACGTGGGCCCGCCTGACCCCAAAGCCCTTGCCCTTCTCTTCCACCTTCCTTGGGGAGGGGGCCCACCTGCAGCCACTAGAGGGGAGCTTCTACCCAAGCCAGCCACAGCTCCAGAAACGAGCAGACTCAGGGGGGCAGCCAGGGTCTGCCCAGTGGCCCTCCCAGAGCTGACCTAGCTGCCAGGCTGGGAAAGGAGGGATGGCTGCCTTGGCCCAGAAGCTTCGAGGCAGGCCTGGAGCCCGGGGGCACCGTTCATCGATGGCCCAGGAAGAAGAGACGAGCCCCCGTGTGGGCCAGCCACGCAGCATCACAGGGAGCAGAGGGCAGAGCGGACCGGCCCCACCTCCTCTGCTTTCTGAAGCAGCTGGCCGGTTCAGCCCGATGGCCTCCGCCACTCCGGCCAGAGCCTGGGGTGTGGGGGTGCGTCTGAGAGCCCCGGGAACTGGCTTGGTGCGGCCGTTCTGTGTGGGCGCCAGGCGCATTCAAGGGACAGATCAATGACAAACAAACAAGCTGTGAGCAGATCCGGGGCCTCTGGACGTCTGGCCCGGGAGCCGCTGGGCCTCTCTGTGCATCTGGCTCTGGTCAAGGAGGCCTTAGTGTCCAGCGCAGGAATGCTCTCCCAGGCCTCTGCGCTTAAGCCCCCTCCTCCAGCCCCTCTTTGGAATTTATTTACAGCTGCTCTGGGAGGTCTGTGGGAGACACCGCTAAGAAGCTGCGCTCGGGCTAAACAACTCAAAACCAGCTGGTGCAGGGACCCCAGGCCGGGAGGGGAGGCGGGTCCGTGGGCATGGAGGCCCCAGCCCTCGCGCTGCCCCGCCTCGGCCTCCGGTCCCCGCCACACACACCCACCACGCGTCCCGAGGGCCTGCCAGGTGTCAGGTCAGGAGGCAGGGCCCAGCAACGCCCCCGCCCAGACCCTGCTCTAAGCACTTCCAGGCCGGAAAGAGAGGCTCTTCCTTGTCACCATGGAGGAGGGGGGTTATTGAGCCTCTACGATGAGCTGAACAAGTCTATGTTTTAGGGATGAGAGAGTCATCACACACAGAGGTCAAGGGACCTCCAAGGTCACACAGCGGAGGAGAGGTCGGGAAGGAGCCGAGCCAGGCCTGTTCTGGCAGCACTGACCCATACGTTACTACGAGGCCCAAGGGCTCGCGTGGGCCCGCCTGACCCCAAAGCCCTTGCCCTTCTCTTCCACCTTCCTTGGGGAGGGGGCCCACCTGCAGCCACTAGAGGGGAGCTTCTACCCAAGCCAGCCACAGCTCCAGAAACGAGCAGACTCAGGGGGGCAGCCAGGGTCTGCCCAGTGGCCCTCCCAGAGCTGACCTAGCTGCCAGGCTGGGAAAGGAGGGATGGCTGCCTTGGCCCAGAAGCTTCGAGGCAGGCCTGGAGCCCGGGGGCACCGTTCATCGATGGCCCAGGAAGAAGAGACGAGCCCCCGTGTGGGCCAGCCACGCAGCATCACAGGGAGCAGAGGGCAGAGCGGACCGGCCCCACCTCCTCTGCTTTCTGAAGCAGCTGGCCGGTTCAGCCCGATGGCCTCCGCCACTCCGGCCAGAGCCTGGGGTGTGGGGGTGCGTCTGAGAGCCCCGGGAACTGGCTTGGTGCGGCCGTTCTGTGTGGGCGCCAGGCGCATTCAAGGGACAGATCAATGACAAACAAACAAGCTGTGAGCAGATCCGGGGCCTCTGGACGTCTGGCCCGGGAGCCGCTGGGCCTCTCTGTGCATCTGGCTCTGGTCAAGGAGGCCTTAGTGTCCAGCGCAGGAATGCTCTCCCAGGCCTCTGCGCTTAAGCCCCCTCCTCCAGCCCCTCTTTGGAATTTATTTACAGCTGCTCTGGGAGGTCTGTGGGAGACACCGCTAAGAAGCTGCGCTCGGGCTAAACAACTCAAAACCAGCTGGTGCAGGGACCCCAGGCCGGGAGGGGAGGCGGGTCCGTGGGCATGGAGGCCCCAGCCCTCGCGCTGCCCCGCCTCGGCCTCCGGTCCCCGCCACACACACCCACCACGCGTCCCGAGGGCCTGCCAGGTGTCAGGTCAGGAGGCAGGGCCCAGCAACGCCCCCGCCCAGACCCTGCTCTAAGCACTTCCAGGCCGGAAAGAGAGGCTCTTCCTTGTCACCATGGAGGAGGGGGGTTATTGAGCCTCTACGATGAGCTGAACAAGTCTATGTTTTAGGGATGAGAGAGTCATCACACACAGAGGTCAAGGGACTCCTCCAAGGTCACACAGCGGAGGAGAGGTCGGGGAAGGAGCCCGAGCCAGGCCTGTTCTGGCAGCACTGACCCATACGTTACACGAGAACGGTGACGATGCCCGCTATCGGTGAGGCCTGGGAGTCAGAGAAAGTCCCGACCAGGCCTGGAAGGCGGGGATCAGAGGCCACAAGAGGGCCCCCCACTAGGAGGTGGGATGAGGTGGGACCTGAAGGCCGCGTCCTGGGGAAACCAGGGCTGGAGCCACACGCCTGAGAGAGGCCGCTGGAGAGGCTGGAGAACCAGAATGCTTGGGGCGGCGGGAGGCGACGGGGCGGCCTGGGGCGTCCTGCCCTTTACCCGGGGCGCCAGCTCCGCCGCGGCCACTCTGCGGCGAAGCAGCCGTGCCAGCCCCAGCGGGTCTTCGGGCTCAGAGGGGAGGTTCTCAGAGAAGAGCTTAGCCCACCCTCAGCGCTTGACACGGGATAATGAAGCTGACAACCACCCATACCTCAGAGGGATCCTTGCAGACCCTTCAAGAGCAGGGAGAGGCCTCAGAAGCAGAGGTGAAGGGGGTACGCAGGGAAACGCGAGGCTCAGAGGGGCCCGGCAGCCTCGGCCGCCTGCCAGGAGCCTCTGCTGTGCGGGTGGAGACGCGTTACAGAGGACGGGGCGGATGACCCCTTCGAGTGGCTCTGTGCCCCACGCCTGCGCGAGGCGGTCCCGCACCCAACCCCGCCCACCATTCCTCCTGTCACTGGGCCCCCCAGGCACCGCTCAGCCTGTCTTCCCTTTGCTCGTGAGCGTCCTCTTTCCCCAGACGGATTCTGAAGCCCTACCACGGGCTGGGCTTTCTTCCAGGGCTTTGGCTCAGGAGACACGTGAACGCACTGGTCCTTTCCTCCAGGCCCGTCTTCCCTCCCTCCTCCCTGCTGGCTCCTGGCCTTCCTTCTTTCCTCAGTCTACCCATCCTGTCCCCACTCTATCCGCCTGCATCCTCCGGGGCTCCAACCCTTCGCCCGAAGTCTGTCTCTGATATGCGCTCGAGCAGGTGTGCCGCCAGGCTGCAGCCCAGAGAGCCAAACAGCCGCGGCCCCAGCCTCGCCATGCGAGCCTCGCCGTCCAGGAGGGAGGCGGTCAGCAGCTCAACAAACCAAGCCTGGGCCAGAGGAAGCCAGAGTGCGACCGAGCCGGAGCGAGGCGGAGCGGGCAGAGGGGGAGGCTGGGAAGACTAGAGACGTGGAGCCCATCCTGGGGCAACCCGGGGAGGAGGAGCACTCCGGACGGCGGAAGCGTCTCCCCACCCAGTCCGTCCCTCGTCCGTCTGCCCGCCCATCTCTCTGTCTACTGCATTCATTCATTCCTGCCTTTATTCACGTATTGGTTCCAGCATGAAACAACTTGGTCTACTTGAAAAAAAAAAGGGCCACAGGTTTCAGTTATGATGGCAGTTTTGCCATGTAAGCCCAGTGACTGGGGAAAGCAGTTTTTTTGCTGCCACTCTGCGGCGAAGCAGCCGTGCCAGCCCCAGCGGGTCTTCGGGCTCAGAGGGGAGGTTCTCAGAGAAGAGCTTAGCCCACCCTCAGCGCTTGACACGGGATAATGAAGCTGACAACCACCCATACCTCAGAGGGATCCTTGCAGACCCTTCAAGAGCAGGGAGAGGCCTCAGAAGCAGAGGTGAAGGGGGTACGCAGGGAAACGCGAGGCTCAGAGGGGCCCGGCAGCCTCGGCCGCCTGCCAGGAGCCTCTGCTGTGCGGGTGGAGACGCGTTACAGAGGACGGGGCGGATGACCCCTTCGAGTGGCTCTGTGCCCCACGCCTGCGCGAGGCGGTCCCGCACCCAACCCCGCCCACCATTCCTCCTGTCACTGGGCCCCCCAGGCACCGCTCAGCCTGTCTTCCCTTTGCTCGTGAGCGTCCTCTTTCCCCAGACGGATTCTGAAGCCCTACCACGGGCTGGGCTTTCTTCCAGGGCTTTGGCTCAGGAGACACGTGAACGCACTGGTCCTTTCCTCCAGGCCCGTCTTCCCTCCCTCCTCCCTGCTGGCTCCTGGCCTTCCTTCTTTCCTCAGTCTACCCATCCTGTCCCCACTCTATCCGCCTGCATCCTCCGGGGCTCCAACCCTTCGCCCGAAGTCTGTCTCTGATATGCGCTCGAGCAGGTGTGCCGCCAGGCTGCAGCCCAGAGAGCCAAACAGCCGCGGCCCCAGCCTCGCCCGCGAGCCTCGCCGTCCAGGAGGGAGGCGGTCAGCAGCTCAACAAACCAAGCCTGGGCCAGAGGAAGCCAGAGTGCGACCGAGCCGGAGCGAGGCGGAGCGGGCAGAGGGGGAGGCTGGGAAGACTAGAGACGTGGAGCCCATCCTGGGGCAACCCGGGGAGGAGGAGCACTCCGGACGGCGGAAGCGTCTCCCCACCCAGTCCGTCCCTCGTCCGTCTGCCCGCCCATCTCTCTGTCTACTGCATTCATTCATTCCTGCCTTTATTCACGTATTGGTTCCAGCATGAAACAACTTGGTCTACTTGAAAAAAAAAAAAAGGAAATTGTTGGGGCCACAGGTTTCAGTTATGATGGCAGTTTTGCCATGCGTAAGCCCAGTGACTGGGGAAAGCAGTCTTGACTTTCCGTGCCCCAACTTTCTCATCTGTAGCATGGGCAAACGGTGACCTGAGATAAGGATTCCATGAGATGGCAAGCGTCTCCAGGGACACGACAGATAAATGCAGCTACGGTTCGGGGCCCCACCGGCCAGTCACTTGGAGACTGCCCAGCTCCCAAGCAGGAGGCGCCCGACCCTGGACCTCCACTCTCCAAGGCTGGCTCCGGACACGCACCCAGGCTGCGTCGTGAGGTCTGCACGACACCCAACCCCTGACACAGGACAGGCAGGCAGTCCCCAATCACAGCAGCCTGGGCGGTGCCCGTCCTGGTTCCCTCATTCACAACAGCCAGGATGCACCACACGGTCTGCCTCTGGTCTCCTGGCAAGGCCACAGGGCCAGCACTAGGAGGGTCCATGCCTTCAAGCAGACACGCTGAGCACAGGGAGGCCGCCGGGTGCCCAGGGCCCACGGGTGGGCAGCAGGGCTGAGGTGCCGCCTGCAGTGTTTCTCCTCCTAACCCGCTGCCCGGGCCGTGGGCTGCCCGGCCACGTCGTCTCACACCAGGTGCCCGTGGCGGTGGAGAATGGCAGCTGCCGGTGGGCCTGCTGAGCCTCTCTAGGCTTCACCCGCAGGCTCGAGGGGCCAGCGTGTCAGTCATGGTTTGGGGATCTGTTGCAAAGGCTCGTCGTGATCAGATTCCTAAAAGTGACCTTGGATTCTCCAGGTTAAGCTCCTCTCTTTGTCTGGAGCACTGAGGGGCGCGGTGGGTCAAGCCAGCCTGGGAGTGTTCAGTCGTCGTCCGAGGGGCCAGCCTCCCGCCCGTGTTGGCATCTCTGAGCTCCTGTCTCCCCTCTCCCATCACATAGGTTCGTAACACCATCCACCTCGTGGAGACCCTTGTGATCTCGGTCTTCTGCAGTGCTTGGCTCACAGAAGTTTTGTTTCTAAGAGCATCAGGTATGCTTCTGAGAAGAAAGAATCGATGTGTATTGGGAAGTTTCTATGTGAGAAATACCTCCACTGCCACTAAACATACATGATTTCTATATACCCCATATATTTAATTAGGATGCATTCGGCTCAAGGAACAAATGACTTTAATCTTTAATTTATACGATGTTTGGCTCAGTAGCACCCTAAGTTCCAGGGTTTCCCTGCTGGTTCAGGTGGTAAAGAATCTGCCTGCAATGCGGGAGACCCAGGTTGGATCCTGAGTCGGGAAGATCCCTGGAGAATGAAATGGCAACCCACTCCAGGATTCTTGCCTGGGGAATTCCATGGACAGAGGAGCCTGGCGGGCTACTCCAGCACCTCTCCAAGGCTGGCTCGGACACGCACCCAGGCTGCGTCGTGAGGTCTGCACGACACCCAACCCCTGACACAGGACAGGCAGGCAGTCCCCAATCACAGCAGCCTGGGCGGTGCCCGTCCTGGTTCCCTCATTCACAACAGCCAGGATGCACCACACGGTCTGCCTCTGGTCTCCTGGCAAGGCCACAGGGCCAGCACTAGGAGGGTCCATGCCTTCAAGCAGACACGCTGAGCACAGGGAGGCCGCCGGGTGCCCAGGGCCCACGGGTGGGCAGCAGGGCTGAGGTGCCGCCTGCAGTGTTTCTCCTCCTAACCCGCTGCCCGGGCCGTGGGCTGCCCGGCCACGTCGTCTCACACCAGGTGCCCGTGGCGGTGGAGAATGGCAGCTGCCGGTGGGCCTGCTGAGCCTCTCTAGGCTTCACCCGCAGGCTCGAGGGGCCAGCGTGTCAGTCATGGTTTGGGGGATCTGTTGCAAAGGCTCGTCGTGATCAGATTCCTAAAAGTGACCTTGGATTCTCCAGGTTAAGCTCCTCTCTTTGTCTGGAGCACTGAGGGGCGTCGGTGGGTCAAGCCAGCCTGGGAGTGTTCAGTCGTCGTCCGAGGGGCCAGCCTCCCGCCCGTGTTGGCATCTCTGAGCTCCTGTCTCCCCTCTCCCATCACATAGGTTCGTAACACCATCCACCTCGTGGAGACCCTTGTGATCTCGGTCTTCTGCAGTGCTTGGCTCACAGAAGTTTTGTTTCTAAGAGCATCAGGTATGCTTCTGAGAAGAAAGAATCGATGTGTATTGGGAAGTTTCTATGTGAGAAATACCTCCACTGCCACTAAACATACATGATTTCTATATACCCCATATATTTAATTAGGATGCATTCGGCTCAAGGAACAAATGACTTTAATCTTTAATTTATACGATGTTTGGCTCAGTAGCACCCTAAGTTCCAGGGTTTCCCTGCTGGTTCAGGTGGTAAAGAATCTGCCTGCAATGCGGGAGACCCAGGTTGGATCCCTGAGTCGGGAAGATCCCCTGGAGAATGAAATGGCAACCCACTCCAGGATTCTTGCCTGGGGAATTCCATGGACAGAGGAGCCTGGCGGGCTACAGTCCATGGGCTTGCAAAGAGTCAGACAGGACTGAGCTTGGTGACTAAGCCTTCAGTTCCAAGGACCCAAGGTCCCTCCTTCTCCTCTGCCCTCCTCGCAAGCGGGCATTCCAGCCCCCGGCTTGGTTGCTGTGGCTTCACCCATCGCCGTTGGACTCAAGGGGAAAAGAAGAGAATGAGTAGAGAAGATTTTTTTCTTCCTCCTGAGGAATGGAATCCTTTCTAGGAACCCCCCACACGTGTCTCTTTCTGTTTCATGGGCCAGAATTGCATGAGAAGCCTGCCCTGAGGTCCATGAGATCATCAGAGGCACCTCTTCGTGGGGCCACGGCTGTGGTCAGAAGCTCCCTCCACAGACACAACCCGGCCGCCCCCTCCGAGCAGCCACCCATGGTGGCGCACCCCCTTGTGCACGTCACAGGAAAAGGGAAGCTGTAGCCTGAGTGCTACGGAGCCCCCAGTGTTGTGAGGACCCCAGGGGGGAGCGTGTCCGCTGAGGTATCGGGTTGGGAATTCGCCGGGGGTGAGAGGAGACCAGTGCGCTGGGCGCCGTGCAGGGGCGGGCGGAAGAGAAAAAGGACACCGGGATGGCAGATGGCTGGGGGGCCCTCGCGACGTCAGCGGGCGGGCCTTGGAGGACGTGCCTGCTGTTGGGCCGCGACAGTGCCCTCCCCTTGGTTCCGTTCGCCAAGGATCGCTCAGGTGGCCCTGTGCAGCGGATGGCCCGCGGGAGGCGGTGGCGTTCTCGAGAAGAAAGAATGGATGTGTATTGGGAAGTTTCTATGTGAGAAATACCTCCACTGCCACTAAACATACATGATTTCTATATACCCCATATATTTAATTAGGATGCATTCGGCTCAAGGAACAAATGACTTTAATCTTTAATTTATACGATGTTTGGCTCAGTAGCACCCTAAGTTCCAGGGTTTCCCTGCTGGTTCAGGTGGTAAAGAATCTGCCTGCAATGCGGGAGACCCAGGTTGGATCCCTGAGTCGGGAAGATCCCCTGGAGAATGAAATGGCAACCCACTCCAGGATTCTTGCCTGGGGAATTCCATGGACAGAGGAGCCTGGCGGGCTACAGTCCATGGGCTTGCAAAGAGTCAGACAGGACTGAGCTTGGTGACTAAGCCTTCAGTTCCAAGGACCCAAGGTCCCTCCTTCTCCTCTGCCCTCCTCGCAAGCGGGCATTCCAGCCCCCGGCTTGGTTGCTGTGGCTTCACCCATCGCCGTTGGACTCAAGGGGAAAAGAAGAGAATGAGTAGAGAAGATTTTTTTCTTCCTCCTGAGGAATGGAATCCTTTCTAGGAACCCCCCACACGTGTCTCTTTCTGTTTCATGGGCCAGAATTGCATGAGAAGCCTGCCCTGAGGTCCATGAGATCATCAGAGGCACCTCTTCGTGGGGCCACGGCTGTGGTCAGAAGCTCCCTCCACAGACACAACCCGGCCGCCCCCTCCGAGCAGCCACCCATGGTGGCGCACCCCCTTGTGCACGTCACAGGAAAAGGGAAGCTGTAGCCTGAGTGCTACGGAGCCCCCAGTGTTGTGAGGACCCCAGGGGGGAGCGTGTCCGCTGAGGTATCGGGTTGGGAATTCGCCGGGGGTGAGAGGAGACCAGTGCGCTGGGCGCCGTGCAGGGGCGGGCGGAAGAGAAAAAGGACACCGGGATGGCAGATGGCTGGGGGGCCCTCGCGACGTCAGCGGGCGGGCCTTGGAGGACGTGCCTGCTGTTGGGCCGCGACAGTGCCCTCCCCTTGGTTCCGTTCGCCAAGGATCGCTCAGGTGGCCCTGTGCAGCGTGGCCAGTGGCCCGCGGGAGGCGGTGGCTGAGGTCCGCGTGGGGGAGAGGGCGCCTGGACGAGGCCGGGCCAGGCTCCAACGGAGACGTCCTCATGGGTGTGGCAAGCGTCCAGCAGGACGTGCCGGCCAGGCACCCCGAGCCTGCATCCAGATACAGGGACACAGCCCGGGACCCAAGGCCGTTAGGCTAAGAGCAGGGTGGGGACACCTGCCAGTTCAACCCGGGGCTTTAAGAGTGTGGAGGAGGTGAGCGTGGTAACCTGGGCTCCGTTCTGAGCTCATTTGTGAATTTCTACCCTGTTGAGATCAGTGGACGGAGGCCACCCTCTTTCCCTGCAGCCAGGGAGAGAGGAGTGAAAGATGATGAATGCAAACCAGAAGCAGGAGCAGCTGGAGGGATTGGAGGGAGTTTATTTTCTCCGCTGGGAGTGCCTTCGCCCCCGCCAGCGCCAGGCCCTGAAACTGTATCCCTGCCTCCGCCAGGCACCCTCCACCGGCTCCCTCTCTCCACCTTTGAGAAATGTCCAGGCCGGGGTGACCCAGCTCCTTCTGTGAGGCTTTACCGCCCCGTGTGAAATCACAGCCCGGTAACTTTCCCTTTAAGAGCTGTCAGAGCCGGGGAGGCTGGCCAGCTTGGGCTGGAGGTGGGGACAGAGGGAAGAAAGAAAAAAAAAAAGAGAGAGAGGCAGGAAAAGTTTTTTCCGAGGAAAATGCAGGGTTTGTCCTTAACCGTGACGTCAGATCTCGCTTCACTCAAACCCCCAAGGGCTGCGGGAAGAGGCGTATCTGGCGCTCCTGATGGGCCGGGTCACTCTCGGTCCAGCTCCCCCGAGCAGCGGCCGACCTGCGGGCTGCTCCGTCGATGCCCTGGCCGCTGACCTCCAGGCATGAGGGGGCTCCTGTCCTGGGCGCTGGTGGCGGTGGCAGCAGTAGCCGCGGCGGGCAGCACCCTGGCCACGGTGAGTCCGCCCCGAGGGCCGCGGAGGGGTCCCGGCTCCCTTCTCCACCCGTCCTGCTGTGTGGGTGGCCGGGACGAGGGGGGCTGGAATGTTGGGGGGCAGGGAGGCGTCCCCTGAGGACCCAGGGCGCAGCGGACAACGGGTCTTGGCGCGGTGGGAGCAGGGCCGGCCCCGGGGAGGCAGAGCGCTCAGGACGCCTGTGCCCCTTCTGCCCACCGGAGCTGCAGCAGCAAGGGGCGCTCGGAGGCAATGAGAGTCAGGGCGCCTGGACTCCAGACGTGGGTCTACCCAGACTGGCTGTGTGACCTCGGGCAAGTCACTCACCCTCTCTGAGCAGCATAAAGGGAGGAAGACTGTGGTTAGACGTGGAGTCTTTAG
This sequence comes from Tragulus kanchil, assembly GCA_022376925.1. Taxonomy (NCBI): domain Eukaryota; kingdom Metazoa; phylum Chordata; class Mammalia; order Artiodactyla; family Tragulidae; genus Tragulus; species Tragulus kanchil. The sequence continues at coordinate 8,184,018 of JAIOJX010000002.1, read as the reverse complement.
GTTCGGAAAATGAGTCTCCAAGTGTTGGAGATAACTACACGCAGGGGATGGAAAGGACCAAGAAAAGTTGGAAGGAAAAGGCCAGCTTTCAACAAAAGCACTCACTTGTGCAACAGAGCTCACGAGGATTCTTCAACCCCAACTGCAGTCACCGTGGGCTTGCAGAGCCCTCCACGGTTGATGAAGCGTGCAAGGTCCGTCTTGCAAAATAAGCTCTCGGGTTCAGGGAGACCCGGAGGGTTGTCAGTCTCCCACTTCCATCCTGTGATGCGTTGAGGGGAAGGGAGGAAGCTCCGCGCCTCTGAGAAGCCAGGGAGCGAGACACGTGGCAGCCAGGCAGCTGGCTCGGGGCGTGGAGCCGGCACAGGGCAGGCAGGGGATGGGCAGCTGCGAAGAGCTTCTGAACCCAAGAGCCCACGGCCCGGGCCAGGGCCTGCTGCCAGGAGAGAGAGGCCAAGAGACCGAGGAAGACGGCGGCAGGGCGTTTATGACCCACTCCCTCAGACAGCTTTCCTGGGAATCGATGTGCCCCACTCCCAGATGAGGAAACTGAGGCTGGGGTAAGCTACTTGCCCAAAGACATTGGCTCTGATTCAGCCAGATCTGAGGTAGTGAGCTGACCACAGACCAGGCGCTCATTGGAACTGGGAGCTGGATGCTCCTCCGAGCCCGTTAGAGCACCTAAGGTGGGCACTCCGAGGAGAGCGCTGGGGGGAGCGGGCAACCGCGGCTAAACCCTCCATGCCGTGCGTGGCTCCTGCCCGTAGATGCTCCTGAACCAAAACAAAAAAAAAGAGAGGATATTCATTCCATGACAAACGAAAGACAGGGCAAACCAGGGACTGGTCCAAGGTCTCACCGTTGATAAGTAGGAGCATTCAAACTTAGATCCTTTCCTGCCAAATGCCACTCTTTCCTACAGACCGGAGTAACCAGAAGGTGGCAAATGAGCCCTTATTTCAGGGCTGCTGTGCCTGGGAGGACAGGGGGTGGATGGAGAAGAGGTGAAAGGGTAGCGGGAGGAATCTCAGAGCAGAGGTGCTTTCTCCCCTGGGGAGGAGGGGCTACCGGTCCACAGGCTCAGCCGAGGGGACGCACAGCCCACGGGCCGGGAGTCTAGATGGACCCGACAGGATGGAGGGAAGGTTTCCAAGAGGAGAGGAGGTACCTTTCCTTTGTGCCCCTGCCCAGGACCTTCTCTGGGGACCACGCTACACGGTTGTTTGATTTAGGAGCTCCCCAGACAGAGCCTCAACACCCCTGATGAGGGCTGGCAGATGCGTATCAAGCAGCACTTTGCTTTAGAGCCAGGTTCTGCCCATGTTCTTTCTCTCCAAGCTCACGTATGACGGGAGCCTGAGTCCACTCAGGGCCAGGTAGGGTTTTAACGGGAAAGGATGATGATAGATGTCCCTGGGGAAGGAAACACCTGTAAGAATTGCCAAGAAAGCGTCAAGGAAGTTGAATCGTGAGGCAGAGCTTGCCCTATCCGATAGGAGAAGATTATCACAGGTTCTATAATGGAAGGAAGAAGAAGCCAGCCCAGGAAGAGATAAATCCAGGCGCTGGACAGGGCAGTGAGCTCAGAAATGCAGCCGAGCGTGTTCGGGAATGTAATATACGATGAGGGTGAGCGAGAGGCAGGCCTTGTTTTTCCGTCTCTTGTTCTTTTTCGCCTTCTGCCTGTGCTGAGTCCTTCCCATGTGCTAAGTCAGAGGGTCTGCCTTGTGTGCATGCCACATGCTGTCTTTTTGCATACGTAAGACCTTCCTCAGTTCATCCAAATGACATTTTTAAATGAACTTATTTTTAATCGAAGGGCAATTGCTTTGTGATATTGTATTGGTTTCTGTCATGCATCAGCGTCATCAACCACAGGTATCCATATGTCCCCTCCCTCCTGAACCTCCCGCCCCCTCCCACCCCGCTAGCCTGTCGCAGAGCCCGGTCTGAGCCCCTTGAGCCATAGGGCACGTGTGCACTGGCTGTCTATTTTACATATGGTCGTGTATATGTTTCTGTGCTCCTCTCTTATGATTCTTCATTAAACATCTCCTAAATTCTCATAGCTATACTGTGAAGCAGATGTAATCATCCTCCTTTGTAGTAAATACGCAAGGTCAGAGAGGTTCTGTCATTTGCCTAAGGTCACACAGCTCGCCATCAGTGGGCCCGACAGGGGAACCTAGGTCAGCTGTCAATAAGACAGCCTCCTGCCTCCTCGCTCCGTGTACTTGTGCAGACAGGACACCCACAAGGCCCGCGCCCCCACAAGCTGGAGGGACAGGTGACAGCCACTCACCCTCCGAATGAGAGGCGACTGGCGGGTGGCATCCAGGAGAGAGAGGCTGGGTGCAGACGCTCCCCTGGCTGGTCCCAGAAGCACTCGGGCCTCCTCATCTCCTTTGGTTCCTCGAGGCTGGCAGCCTGAGCCCTGCCAAGCGCCCTGTGGGTGTGGAGTGAGCACGGGGCTGCTTGAGGGAAGAGTCTCCGCGCACAAACGCTTCAGGTCTCATGACCAGTACACAGATGCTGTGCTAAGAAATTCCGGGGCGTCCAGGAGGTCTCCGACCGTCTGTGGACAGCAGAGCCTCGTGTCTCTTCTCCCATAGAGGGGCGTGTGGGCGTGACGGGGGTGAGTGTGTGTGTGTGTGTGGAAGTGACTATGACTTGTCCAAAGGTATAAATCCCCACGGCGGTGTGAGTGTGCGAGGATGTGCGAGCCGGATGTGATATGCACACCCACCCTCAGCCCCTCTGATGGACAGCAGGACACCGTGGCCCTGGATAAGCGGCCATGTGCTAAGTCAGAGGGTCTGCCTTGTGTGCATGCCACATGCTGTCTTTTTGCATACGTAAGACCTTCCTCAGTTCATCCAAATGACATTTTTAAATGAACTTATTTTTAATCGAAGGGCAATTGCTTTGTGATATTGTATTGGTTTCTGTCATGCATCAGCGTCATCAACCACAGGTATCCATATGTCCCCTCCCTCCTGAACCTCCCGCCCCCTCCCACCCCGCTAGCCTGTCGCAGAGCCCGGTCTGAGCCCCTTGAGCCATAGGGCACGTGTGCACTGGCTGTCTATTTTACATATGGTCGTGTATATGTTTCTGTGCTCCTCTCTTATGATTCTTCATTAAACATCTCCTAAATTCTCATAGCTATACTGTGAAGCAGATGTAATCATCCTCCTTTGTAGTAAATACGCAAGGTCAGAGAGGTTCTGTCATTTGCCTAAGGTCACACAGCTCGCCATCAGTGGGCCCGACAGGGGAACCTAGGTCAGCTGTCAATAAGACAGCCTCCTGCCTCCTCGCTCCGTGTACTTGTGCAGACAGGACACCCACAAGGCCCGCGCCCCCACAAGCTGGAGGGACAGGTGACAGCCACTCACCCTCCGAATGAGAGGCGACTGGCGGGTGGCATCCAGGAGAGAGAGGCTGGGTGCAGACGCTCCCCTGGCTGGTCCCAGAAGCACTCGGGCCTCCTCATCTCCTTTGGTTCCTCGAGGCTGGCAGCCTGAGCCCTGCCAAGCGCCCTGTGGGTGTGGAGTGAGCACGGGGCTGCTTGAGGGAAGAGTCTCCGCGCACAAACGCTTCAGGTCTCATGACCAGTACACAGATGCTGTGCTAAGAAATTCCGGGGCGTCCAGGAGGTCTCCGACCGTCTGTGGACAGCAGAGCCTCGTGTCTCTTCTCCCATAGAGGGGCGTGTGGGCGTGACGGGGGTGAGTGTGTGTGTGTGTGGAAGTGACTATGACTTGTCCAAAGGTATAAATCCCCACGGCGGTGTGAGTGTGCGAGGATGTGCGAGCCGGATGTGATATGCACACCCACCCTCAGCCCCTCTGATGGACAGCAGGACACCGTGGCCCTGGATAAGCGGCCATTCTTTCTAGAAGACGGTAGGAGCGTAAACGAGACGCCTTCCTCAGGCCTCGTGTCTACAGCGAGGCTCTGAGCGAGCACTGCAAACCCCGCCCCAGGCTGCGCACCCACCAGCCGTCCTGCTCAGAGCCTCTTCTGGCAAGTTGGATGCTCTGGCCCGTCCCATGCCTCCCACCCACCGCTTGTCCAGGATGCTGGCCAGAGCGTGGCTGGGAGAGGCATTCTCCACCTGGGCACAGCCCTGGGCCAGGGCTCGTCCTCTGGAGTGGGCTCCAGAACCGTGTTCTGTGGGAAACCAGACCCTGACCTTGGGCTGAGTAGTGCCCCCAGGTGGCCAGCAGGCTCACCTCCCCAGGTCTCAGGAAAGACCCCTACCCCGTGCCCGCAAAGCCGCCAGCCACCAGGAGGCTCTCTTTGTGCAAAGAGAAAGGCTGGAGTTCCGCCCAGGATCCTTTGCCATCCCTCTGAGCGGCGGGGAGGGGCTGCTGCCCACTGTGAGGTTGTGTGTGGGGGCAGGAGGCGACCCAGCAGGGGGCCAGGGCCGGACCTCGGCAGGAGCTGGGAGGGATGCCAACCAGACCCCGGGAAGTGAAGCAGGGTAGGAAGGTCCGCAGAGAACCGTGGAACGCTGCGGATGCCTAGGGGCGGGGCTTCCACGCATCCGTCACGTGAAGGACGGTGAGGGCTGACCCTGTGCTCTGGGCCCCGTACCCCAAGCATCTGCACGGATCAACTCACTTGAAAACCCCACGCCTACAAGGCAGGCTCTTTATCGTCTAGACCAGCATCGTCCAAACGGTCACCACCTGCCACTTGAGGTCCCTGTCTGCTGGCAAGAAATTCGGCGTCCAGGAGGTCTCCGACCGTCTGTGGACAGCAGAGCCTCGTGTCTCTTCTCCCATAGAGGGGCGTGTGGGCGTGCCGGGGTTGAGTGTGTGTGTGTGTGGAAGTGACTATGACTTGTCCAAAGGTATAAATCCCCACGGCGGTGTGAGTGTGCGAGGATGTGCGAGCCGGATGTGATATGCACACCCACCCTCAGCCCCTCTGATGGACAGCAGGACACCGTGGCCCTGGATAAGCGGCCATTCTTTCTAGAAGACGGTAGGAGCGTAGACGAGACGCCTTCCTCAGGCCTCGTGTCTACAGCGAGGCTCTGAGCGAGCACTGCAAACCCCGCCCCAGGCTGCGCACCCACCAGCCGTCCTGCTCAGAGCCTCTTCTGGCAAGTTGGATGCTCTGGCCCGTCCCATGCCTCCCACCCACCGCTTGTCCAGGATGCTGGCCAGAGCGTGGCTGGGAGAGGCATTCTCCACCTGGGCACAGCCCTGGGCCAGGGCTCGTCCTCTGGAGTGGGCTCCAGAACCGTGTTCTGTGGGAAACCAGACCCTGACCTTGGGCTGAGTAGTGCCCCCAGGTGGCCAGCAGGCTCACCTCCCCAGGTCTCAGGAAAGACCCCTACCCCGTGCCCGCAAAGCCGCCAGCCACCAGGAGGCTCTCTTTGTGCAAAGAGAAAGGCTGGAGTTCCGCCCAGGATCCTTTGCCATCCCTCTGAGCGGCGGGGAGGGGCTGCTGCCCACTGTGAGGTTGTGTGTGGGGGCAGGGAGGCGACCCAGCAGGGGGCCAGGGCCGGACCTCGGCAGGAGCTGGGAGGGATGCCAACCAGACCCCGGGAAGTGAAGCAGGGTAGGAAGGTCCGCAGAGAACCGTGGAACGCTGCGGATGCCTAGGGGCGGGGCTTCCACGCATCCGTCACGTGAAGGACGGTGAGGGCTGACCCTGTGCTCTGGGCCCCGTACCCCAAGCATCTGCACGGATCAACTCACTTGAAAACCCCACGCCTACAAGGCAGGCTCTTTATCGTCTAGACCAGCATCGTCCAAACGGTCACCACCTGCCACTTGAGGTCCCTGAGCCCCCTGGGATGTCGCTGGCCCCCGCTGAGCTAAGTAAGTCAAATCCACACTGGATTTAAAGACTTTGTGTGACTATCAGACCGTAAAATTCTCATGGTAATATTGTCTATTGACACCATCTTGGTCATGCTGGCAGTACTATTGATAATAACGATAATACTTTTAATAGATTGGGTTAAATGAAATCTATTATTAAAAATTCCACCTTTCCTTTTTAGTGTGACTGCTAGAAAATATACAATTCCAACTAGAGCTTGCATGACATTTTACTAGAGTGTGCTGGCCTGGGAAGAGACAAGCGCACAGGGAAGGTTCTAGTAGGTGGGGAGGAGGAAACGCGGGGCTCCTCTCCTTCCTAGCTGTGCACCCTCCACACCCTACCTCTCTGAGCCACTTTCTTCATCTATAGAAAGGCCCGCTATCAGTGTTCGTTTCTCGGATACTCATCCTCTCGGGAGGATTAAAGAAAGAAAAAGAGGGAAAGCACAGGAGCCCCAGCCCAGCCGAGAGGAAGAGGGAACAGGGGCCCTGGAGCATCCCGCCCCGAGTGGCGCACCAGCTGCAGGCAGGCGCCAGGTCCCAGCGCAAGAGCGGGGTTATAAAGCCCGAGGCTCGGGACCAGGGGCGCAGGAAGAGGGCGGAGCCATCAGGGGGCTGTGCGGGGTTCCAGGCTGAGCTGGTCTTCGGAAGATCTCAAGGTCTCCAAATCCTGGCCGGCTCCCCGGCACGTTTAGAGGGATACTTTTGTATTATCCGATAGGAGTAAGAAACACTGATGAGGGTGATGGGGATGGCGCTGGTGGGGCTGTTGGTGATGGTGGTGGTGCCGCGGGTCATGGCGCGCGGCTGATGAGTGAGGCTCGCGTCTGACGCCCCTGAATCGGGCTGATACTGGTCGAGAGTCTCAGCTCATGCGCTCCCTGGCCCCACGCGGGCCGGCAGCCTCCTGGAGACGCGGTGAGGCTCGGTCAGCTCAGTCCCGCCGGTACCAAGGATGGCTCGCGCGCAGGAAGCAGACTTTTACACCAGCCCAGAGGAGTGTGGTGAAAACTTGACAGGGAAGCGCAGAGGCTGCAGAGGAAAAGAGCCAGCTCAGGGGCCCTGAGCCTCCTTTCCCGGGGCGACCTCCGGCCCTTCGCCCGAGCGCACGAGCCAGCACGTTGATGAGGCTCACATGCACATCGTCTCTAAATCCATTGAACCAGAGAGACGCTGGCGTCCCCTGCAGCCTCGGCGTCCTGATCGTCTGCCAGCTTTCCTCCTCCTTCCATCGCAGCGTGGGAGGGGAGAGGGGAGGAGACACAGGCCCTGGGCCTCTCTCTCGCATGTGAGTCATGGGCATTCCAGGCGATAGGATAAACCCTGCTCACCCCATCCCCCTCATCTGGAGGCAAGTCCAGACTTGGGCGGAGGAGACAGAGGAAAAGAGATTCCAGGCCCACAGGACAGCAAGGGAGGGCCCCCCCCCTCCCCGCCAGCCCCCCAGAGCCCTGCCTTGAGCCTCAGAGTGGAGAGGAAGGCCCTGTGCCCTGACCCAGCCCGGGGCTGGATGGGGGAGCGAGGACGTGGTCGGGGGAGGGGTGTGACGAGAGAGCTGGGACTCGGAGCCCGGCCTGGGGCGGCAGACGGATGCGCCCAGAGGGCCGGCTGTCTCATCATCCCTGTCTCTTTAGAGGAGCCCCTCGCCCTCAGGGTGCTTGTTTGCTAATTTCAAAAACGAGGAGGCTGGACTTGACCCCAAACTTGCTTCTGCCTGGACCCACGACCTCGTCGGAGGGCCCCGCGCATTCACCGGGTGGGCAGGAGCAGGGCTGGGGCCACGAGTCTTACAAGAGGCCTTCCTGGAGGCGTTCTGTCTTGGAGCCTCAGTTTCTTCCTCTGAAAGTGGGGACGAGAAACCCGCTCTGCCCGCGCCCTCGGCAGGATGGAGTGGTGGCTGCGGGGAGGAGGCGGCTGCGCGCAGCCCGGGGCCGGGAGCCAGCTCCCCACCCGCCGCGGGGCCTCAGCTTCCCGTCTGCCCCAGGGACCCCAGAGCCTGACTCCAGAGCGCTGGGGACAGGCAGGGAAGGAGGCCGGGGGCTGAGCGCCTGTCGAGGAGCCTGGGGCCACGAGAGAGCGGCTACTGGGGCACTTTGGAGTTGAAAGTGCTGCCTTGTAGGTTTCTCTGAGTGTTCCTGGACCACCGAAGCTGGGGGAGGAGGGTGCAGCCATCTGTCTGTCCTTCCGACCACGGCCCTTGGTGTTCAGATCTGCCGCCCTGACGCACACACAGGCACACGCCCGTGCACACCCGCTTCTAGCCCCGTGCGCCGCGTCCGGACGCTTGCAAACGTCGTCTCTTAAAGGGTCAGAACAGCAGCCGTGGTGGGGCCCAGGTGTGCGGAGGAGCCTGTACAGAGCTGGAAACTGAGGCACACAGTCTCAGGACCTCCCTTGCGATCCTGGCTTCAAGAATCCCCCCGAGCCCCCACGCAGGGCTGGCTGACCCCGCCCCAGGGCATCCTGGGCGCCAGCCCCTTGCCCACATCCTCGCCTCTCTGCCTGAGTCAGGCCCCCAGCCAGGAGGGCAGGCGCTGGGGCCAGGCTCCAGGCAACGGAGGGAGGGGAGAACCCATGACCTCAGACCCGGACGGCGCCAGAGGGGCTGCCTGTCCCGTCAGGGAGCAAGCTGCTCTCTCAGGACCCCATCTCAGCGCGGGGACTGGAGCCCGGGCCCCCCTCCCGGTCTGGCCGTAGCAGCTGAGGGTGGTCCGCTCCGTCCTGCTGGAAGACCGGCCCCTCCTCCCTCACAAGCAGACAGGCCTGGACGCCCCGGAGGCCAATGTCTTCCCCCAGGCCTGTCCTGGCTGCGGGCCCACGGCTGGTCCACGGCCCGTGGCCATCGCCACGGCCGGGCCAGGGGTGAAGGTGCTCCCTTCCTCCAGGATGGTTGCACAAACTGGAAACGGGGCGAGAACAGGGGCCCTAGCGGCCACTGGAAGAGGAGAGCCAGCGTCAGAGCTGAGCGCGTCCCCTTCTGGCGTGTCCCCAAGCCCCTGGGCCTCAGCTTCCTCGTCGGTCACGTGGGGACCACCCGCCCCCCTCGCCCAGCACAGCGGGCAGGCGAGTCAGGAAAGATCCCCGCCTTCCCCCACCGGGTGGACAGCCCCCAGGCATGGCCCCCAGGTCCTCCTGCAGGGTCCCCTGCCTGCCTTCTCTGTGACTTTGAACCCTAAGCCCCCGCAGCAGTGGCCACGGCTCACTCCCCCGTCATGCCCCGTAGCGGCTCCCGCAGCCCGCTGCTCCTGCTGTCCTCAGCTTGGACCCTCTCCCTGCCTTTCCCGTCAATTCTCACTCATCCTTTAAAGATGCAGAGCAAACAGTTCCTCCCCCAGGAAGCCCTCCCTGCTTCCACGGCCCCGCCCCTTTCCTCCTCCTCTGGCTGTTGTAGCCCCTCCTAGATTTTACTGAGACAGCCTGCCGGTGTAAGGCCTTTAAGAGCCTGATCCTAAGGTCAAACGCCAACTCTGCTGTTTGCGCCTGGCCTTGGGCAAATGATCTGACCTTTCTGTGGCTCTGTTTGCTCATCTGTAGACAGGGGGAGATGAGTGTACAAGCAGCCTGTCTCTTAGAGTCTCCACAAGGATTAGATGACGTAGAGCGAAAACTCATAAAAGAGGCAAACAGGGCAAAAAAGCAGACCATGAAGACTTTACTTTGATCTTGATTCAAAGAAACTGATGACGTTTTGAAGCTATGAGATAGTGAAATTTGAATGCGACTAAGGATTTGCTACAGAGATAATTACAAAGCTGTACCCGATTGTAGTGGTATGAAAACTGGTATTTTAAAAAATCCTCTGTACTTTACAGACACTCAGACACACAGGTCAAGTCAGGAGGTCTGAGGTCTGCTTGGACAGCCTCAGGAATGTGAAAGTAGGTGCGTAGGTGGGGGTAACAGGAAACAAGGTAGGCAGAGGGTTGATAATTACTGAAGCAGGAATAGGTATGCAAGATTCATTATATTATCTTCCCAAATGTGTGAATATTTGAACACATGTCCAACAAAGGATAAACACGTTTTAAATTTGATTTTAGGTAGCCCTGATTGAAATGCCGGCCCTTTGCTGTGGGCTCTGTCAGGGTTAGCTCTTACTGAGAGTTCTGTCCCTGTGTAACAGAAGTTCGTGACCGCTTCCTTTTTTATGTGTTAATTCACTGGCTGCACTGGGTCTTTGTTGCTGCCTGAGGGCTTTCTCTAGCTGTGGTGCGTGGGGGCTTCTCATGGAGGTGGCTTCTCTTGTGGCAGGGCACAGGCCCGCGCACGGGCTTCAGTTGTTGCGATGCACATGGGCTTAATTGCCGCGCAGCATGTGGGATCCTCCTGGACCAGGGATTGAACCCCGTGTCCCCTGCATTGACAAGCAGATTCTCAACCTCTAGGCCACCAGGGAAGGGATCATTCCTGAATTATTCACGTGTTCCGTCCTTTGCTTTTCTCAAATGTTGGAGGCTATCTTCCGCCTCTCTTCAAAGCCAGCACTATTTTTGTTAAAGAGACAGCATCTTCTCTGAAAAAAATAAACAACAAACCCAGATAGCGAATATTCTAAGCTTTGTGGACTACAGACTCTCTGTGGAATATTCTTTTTTGGTTTTGCTTTGGTTTATTACAACTTTTTGAAAGTGCAGAATCCGCTCTAGTTTGTTACAAAAAATGGTCTGGGTGGGATGTCCCCGGGGCTGCTTTCCTGTCCTTGCTTTGTAAGGCAGTTGCCTTTTCCAGGCTCCGGACTCCTGGGAGGCTGGGCACTCCCTTGGGCTTGGTGCTGGGAACTGCGTAGACGCTTGACAGGCATTGGATGAACGAGGAAATGCATGAAGGCTCGTTGTTTGGAAAGAACTCTGACTTCTTGCCCCTTCTGCCTTCTCCATATAAAGTCCATGTCTCCAACCAGAAGCTCACAAGACTCCGTGTTTATAAAACCAATTAGCAGCAAATCTCAGCAAACCTTCCATCAACCACGACATGCAGCCCGGCCAGCGCTGAGTCAGCGCCTGGGCCTCCAGGTCCTTGGAGAGCGAAGCGAGGGCCGAAGGCTCTGAAGTCGAGCTGAGTCCTCCCAGCACCCTAGCCCGTGCCCTGGGGAGGCTGAGCTAGGAGCTTTTTGGCTCAGGGCCCAGACCTGTGTCTATACCCTTCCACGGCCCCCAGGTCTCTCTCTTCAGTGAAGGAAGGAACAGAAATCGCTTCCAGATAGGGCGACCCTGTCTTAAATTCCCCCAGGGCCCAGCTGGGGCAGCTCAGGCCATTCCTGTCTCAACCCTGCCCCCTGGTGGAGCGTCTGGGTGCGGTAGCCCAAATCGGGCCAGCTAAGCTCCGGACTATTGCTTCTGTTCACGGAGCGCTTGGCCAGGGCGTGCCAGGCATAGTGATGGGTACCCAGGAGTCACGAAAGGGCAACTTGACCCTTAAAACCCCACAAGAGTCTTCCACCTCCTCTTTAGGGGACCCCTGGCAACCTGAGCTCAAATGCATTACAATTCTCACCCAGCCACGAGGCCGTCTTCTGTGTCTGCACTTAGGGAAAGGACCACGGGGTGTCCAGCTGAGCACCTGCTCGGTCACACGGGAGGTGCTTCGTGCATGTGTGTGATGGGGGGATGAGTGAGTGAATGAATGAATATGAATGTCAGTGAATGAGGGAGGAGGGCAGCGCCGTGGTAAGGCTCCCTGGAGGGACTCCTTCCCAGCTTTGAGACGGACAGCAAGTTACTTCAAAGCTCTGAGCCTCAGGTTCCTCACCGTGAAAGGGGGGTAAGACTGCTACTGCTCACTAGGGCTGCTGGAAGGCGCTGTCATCACTACGATTTTACACGAGTGACTAGACGCTCAGAGAGGGTGAGCTGAGACCCAGGTCACACAGCCTCAGAAAACGGGTTCTGCTCACAGCGGACACCTGCCCCTCCCTCCTGGTCCCAGGGTTTATCGATGAACCACACCCTCTCTCAGAGGACGGTGGCATCCAGCTCTCTCACGTAACAGGAAGATTAAGGCCTCCTGGGCGGCACCCCACCACTGCCAGGCTCTTACTCTCTGCTCCCATGCCCACCACCACCCATTTTCATAAAAACAAAGTAAAACTGTCAGTAAATGTCAAATGATAGACCTACAGGTTCCTGGATCCATTTTCAGGCAGCTGGAAAACACCAGAAAATTCAAAGTTGCTACTCACTTTTAAACGTCACCCCTGATTTTTACAAGCAGTATCTCCTACGGGGTCTTCGATTCTTTTCAGTTGAACATTCTTTCAGATTGAGTTTTCTTTTTAGTTGTAATCTGCTGAAGTTTGCCTAGTACCTATGATTAAACGGTTGCTTTGAACCCGCCCCCTGACTGCTCTCCTCGTCCAGTGGGTTCAGCTCGGGACCCAACCCTGGTGGAGCGTCTGGGTGCAACCCAATCGGCCAGCTAAGCTCCGGACTATTGCTTCTGTTCACGGAGCGCTTGGCCAGGGCGTGCCAGGCATAGTGATGGGTACCCAGGAGTCACGAAAGGGCAACTTGACCCTTAAAACCCCACAAGAGTCTTCCACCTCCTCTTTAGGGGACCCCTGGCAACCTGAGCTCAAATGCATTACAATTCTCACCCAGCCACGAGGCCGTCTTCTGTGTCTGCACTTAGGGAAAGGACCACGGGGTGTCCAGCTGAGCACCTGCTCGGTCACACGGGAGGTGCTTCGTGCATGTGTGTGATGGGGGGATGAGTGAGTGAATGAATGAATATGAATGTCAGTGAATGAGGGAGGAGGGCAGCGCCATGGTAAGGCTCCCTGGAGGGACTCCTTCCCAGCTTTGAGACGGACAGCAAGTTACTTCAAAGCTCTGAGCCTCAGGTTCCTCACCGTGAAAGGGGGGTAAGACTGCTACTGCTCACTAGGGCTGCTGGAAGGCGCTGTCATCACTACGATTTTACACGAGTGACTAGACGCTCAGAGAGGGTGAGCTGAGACCCAGGTCACACAGCCTCGGAAAACGGGTTCTGCTCACAGCGGACACCTGCCCCTCCCTCCTGGTCCCAGGGTTTATCGATGAACCACACCCTCTCTCAGAGGACGGTGGCATCCAGCTCTCTCACGTAACAGGAAGATTAAGGCCTCCTGGGCGGCACCCCACCACTGCCAGGCTCTTACTCTCTGCTCCCATGCCCACCACCACCCATTTTCATAAAAACAAAGTAAAACTGTCAGTAAATGTCAAATGATAGACCTACAGGTTCCTGGATCCATTTTCAGGCAGCTGGAAAACACCAGAAAATTCAAAGTTGCTACTCACTTTTAAACGTCACCCCTGATTTTTACAAGCAGTATCTCCTACGGGGTCTTCGATTCTTTTCAGTTGAACATTCTTTCAGATTGAGTTTTCTTTTTAGTTGTAATCTGCTGAAGTTTGCCTAGTACCTATGATTAAACGGTTGCTTTGAACCCACCCCCTGACTGCTCTCCTCGTCCAGTGGGTTCAGGGTCGGGCACGGTCCTGTCTTAGTCTCTGCGGGCCAGCAGAGGAGAGCTGCAGCGCAGCGTTCCAAGCCGACAACCGACACCTGTTCTCTTCCTAGGCCCTCAGGCCCGCGGTTCTCACCCTCAGCTCAGGCAGGCTGGCTCGGGACAGCGGCTGGGCACTAGCACTTATTAAAGATGCCCTGATGGACTGCAAAGCTTAGGCACCACCTCAGGAAGTGGCTGAGACGCCAGCTGAGGTCACTGGTGATGGAGCAGGTGGGCCGTGGGCTGGGCTTGGGAGCTGCGGGACAGAGCGGGCAGAACCAGGCAGGAGCCTTGAGCCCTGGGCGCCCGGCCCGGGAAGCATCACAGGCTGGCCCCCACCCTCCTGTCTTCCCCATAAACACAGCGGTGTCCGCGGGGAGCCTGCGTCCAGAAGCACATCGTAAAAGAGACTTTTATGTGAACAACTGTAATTTGGAAGTAGTCGAGGTTGCTCTTGACTCTCTGTGGCCTTCCCCCGACGATACTCTCCTAGTTTTCTGGTTGTCTTTCCCTTTTCACCCTTCGTTTCTGCTGTTAGAAAAAATCACTTAAGCCCCATACAATAGCAAGCTTGCAAGGGTCCCCCGGCCAAGGCCAAGGGCAGGTGGCCCTGCGATGCCATCTTGGGCACGCAAGGTGGCTGATGTCGTGTGTGTGTGTGTGTAGCCACTTTCCCTGCGGGGTGGGCACTGGACAAGGCAGTCGGGATTCAGAGGGCCAGGCACCAGCCTCTGGAGTCCTCAGGCGCTGCAGTCTAAAGGTCTCCCCAACCAGGGCTCTCAAGGACCCTCTAGGTCCAGGACCTTTCCTACCACTAGATGGCAACAACAGCAAGGGCTTGGCTCTGCGGTTCCAGCACCCGTCCCTCCATGGCCCTGAGTGCCCACATCTCACTTTTAAACGTCACCCCTGATTTTTACAAGCAGTATCTCCTACGGGGTCTTCGATTCTTTTCAGTTGAACATTCTTTCAGATTGAGTTTTCTTTTTAGTTGTAATCTGCTGAAGTTTGCCTAGTACCTATGATTAAACGGTTGCTTTGAACCCGCCCCCTGACTGCTCTCCTCGTCCAGTGGGTTCAGGGTCGGGCACGGTCCTGTCTTAGTCTCTGCGGGCCAGCAGAGGAGAGCTGCAGCGCAGCGTTCCAAGCCGACAACCGACACCTGTTCTCTTCCTAGGCCCTCAGGCCCGCGGTTCTCACCCTCAGCTCAGGCAGGCTGGCTCGGGACAGCGGCTGGGCACTAGCACTTATTAAAAATGCCCTGATGGACTGCAGAGCTTTGGCACCACCTCAGGAAGTGGCTGAGACGCCAGCTGAGGTCACTGGTGATGGAGCAGGTGGGCCGTGGGCTGGGCTTGGGAGCTGCGGGACAGAGCGGGCAGAACCAGGCAGGAGCCTTGAGCCCTGGGCGCCCGGCCCGGGAAGCATCAGAGGCCGGCCCCCACCCTCCTGTCTTCCCCATAAACACAGCGGTGTCCGCGGGGAGCCTGCATCCAGAAGCACATCGTAAAAGAGACTTTTATGTGAACAACTGTAATTTGGAAGTAGTCAAGGTTGCTCTTGACTCTCTGTGGCCTTCCCCCGACGATACTCTCCTAGTTTTCTGGTTGTCTTTCCCTTTTCACCCTTCGTTTCTGCTGTTAGAAAAAATCACTTAAGCCCCATACAATAGCAAGCTTGCAAGGGTCCCCCGGCCAAGGCCAAGGGCAGGTGGCCCTGCGATGCCATCTTGGGCACGCAAGGTGGCTGATGTCGTGTGTGTGTGTGTGTAGCCACTTTCCCTGCGGGGTGGGCACTGGACAAGGCAGTCGGGATTCAGAGGGCCAGGCACCAGCCTCTGGAGTCCTCAGGCGCTGCGGTCTAAAGGTCTCCCCAACCAGGGCTCTCAAGGACCCTCTAGGTCCAGGACCTTTCCTACCACTAGATGGCAACAACAGCAAGGGCTTGGCTCTGCGGTTCCAGCACCCGTCCCTCCATGGCCCTGAGTGCCCACATCTCCCTCCTTCCTCCGAACGGGGCCTTCTCTGCAGCTTCCCTTGAGGACCTGCGAGCCCTGCGGCAATGGCACCAACCCAGCACTTCAACCTGGACCTCTGGTTCTCAGTGAAGAGGGCAGAGGTGAGGACCACTCACCTTGGCAGGGAGCTTCCTGCCTGGTGGTCAGAGTACTCCCGGGGCTGCCCCGGTGCCCACGCGCTGCACACAGCCTCTCGTAACAGATCACCTCGCATGTCTGTCTCTCCTGGTGAGCCCACAAGCACAGGAAATGTTTAACTTTGTCATCAGATGCTTAAAACTTAAGACAGACGGGCAAAGGCAAAGGGCGCAGGAATGACAGCTGAGAGTCATTTGTGCCTAGGCCCTGACGGCGGGCCATGTCTTCCTGGGCATGTCCTTCTCCCTCTCTGGGCCTCGGTGTCCTCTACAGGAAGAGGGAGACAAATTGGAATATCTCAGCATCGATTTTGTTCAAAGAGTGGAGTGCAGATCTGTAAATGCACAGAGCAGGGGTCCTGGGGTTCACGATGGAGGGACGGGCTGTGAGGCCCCCAGCAAAGCCCTGGTCCCCACCTCTGCTTACTTGAGAATTCAGGAGTCACTTTTGAGAAGACCCCGATGGGAGGCTCCGCAGCAGGGACCACCGGGCTGAGGGTGGGGAAGCGGCCGGGAGCTGCCTGTGGCCCACTCTGTCCTCAGGCAATGCCCTTCTTCCGGAGCTTCTCTCGAAGGTGAAGAGGGAGGGTCAGGGGTGGAAGTTCAAGAAGGCAGCTGGAGGGGCGGGCGCAGGTGGCTGGATCCCCGGGATCCCGGAGTGGGCGTCCATCAACCCTTCGCATAAAACAAGACCCCTCCCGACAGGGCTGGCACTGGACAGGAGCATCACGCCCCACTCAGAGGACACAGAAGGAGTCAGCGGCAGGAGCTACAAGGCTAGATGCCCGCTGCCAGCCCCCACAGCCCTTTCCTGGTGCTCAGCGGGGGATGTAACAAATAAGAATAATACAATAGGGCTTTCCTGGTGGTCCAGTGGGTAGAGAGTCTGCCTTGCAGTGCAAGGGGCACCGGTTCAATCCCTGGCCCGGGAAGATCCCACGTGCCACGGAGCAGCTAGACTGGTGTGTCCAACGCGAGCCAGTGCTCTGCCACGAGAGAGGCCACGGCAACGGGAGGCCCACATAAGCCAAAGAATAAAGATAGACGAAAATAAGAAAGAGCGATGGCCTGCGAGAGAAGCGGGTCTGGGGCCATGCCTTCACCAGAAGCCATCGGGAGGCATTTCCTCAGAGCCACAGCTCGCTCATTCATAAACAAGGCCCGCTTGGGAGATGACACTTTGGGGTGCTCAGAAAGGAAGGAAATACCTGTGGGACTCAGAGGTCTGACTCAGAGCCTGACCTACCCCCCATCAGTGGAATTCAGGCAACTGGCTCCACGTCTTCTAGGGCCCCTCCGTTCTATTGAGGAGAAAGGAGATGTCCGGCCATCAGAAGCATGGTAGACAACCAGAACCTGATGGAAAGCTTTCGAACCCTGTGAAGACGGGAAGGCGACTACGGGCCTTTGGCTTCTGCAGCCCTCGCCTGGCAGCCCCTTTACACCCGTCCTCCCCCCGCAGGCCCCCTCTCCAGCCCCCACGGCCATGGGCTTCACCCCGGCACCGCTGGAGGACACCTCCTCGCGCCCCCAGTTCTGCAAGTGGCCCTGTGAGTGCCCGCCGGCCCCGCCCCGCTGCCCGCTGGGCGTCAGCCTCATCACAGACGGCTGCGAGTGCTGTAAGGTGTGCGCCCAGCAGCTGGGGCACAACTGCACCGAGGCCGCGCTCTGCGACCCCCACCGGGGCCTCTACTGCGACTACAGCGGGGACCACCCGAGGTACGCAGTGGGCGTTTGCGCACGTAAGTGAGACCCCGCCCTCGGCCGGCCCCAGCACCCGGCTCTGGCCCATGCCCTCCACCGGTTGCCCTTCCTCTGCCCAGGTCCTTCTGCAGGAAGTGCCCCCACCCCCACGCCCCCCCAGCCCCAGCCGTGATTAAGGCCCAGAGGCTGGCTGGGCTCCTCCTGCGGCTGGAAGGAGGCTGCATTCCTCTTGCCTGGACCCTGTCTCCTCTCTTCTCCATCCAGGGATGAGTCCGGGGGAAAGGGACCCACCGGGAGAGACCGAGGCCGGGCTCCGTTCTCTCAGTGGTAGAAGACTTTGCTGGAGGCCCATGACCTCCCCGGGGCACCAGGACCCTGCGGAGCTCCAGACATTTTAGTAATATGGTCATTTTAGTAATACGATTATTTTAGTAATTGAAATCATCTGGTATCAAAACATTTAGCAGCCTTGAAGGAATAAAAACCTGGAGCCTGAAACCACCTCTTCCGACCACCCAGCCACGTGCTTCTAGGTAACCACAGTCACGGTCACCCTTTCGGCCCTTTCCTCCGATAGCCACAATGCTCAAAGTCTGTCTTCACCAGAAGCCATCGGGAGGCATTTCCTCAGAGCCACAGCTCGCTCAAAAAACCCCATGACACTTTGGGGTGCTCAGAAAGGAAGGAAATACCTGTGGGACTCAGAGGTCTGACTCAGAGCCTGACCTACCCCCCATCAGTGGAATTCAGGCAACTGGCTCCACGTCTTCTAGGGCCCCTCCGTTCTATTGAGGAGAAAGGAGATGTCCGGCCATCAGAAGCATGGTAGACAACCAGAACCTGATGGAAAGCTTTCGAACCCTGTGAAGACGGGAAGGCGACTACGGGCCTTTGGCTTCTGCAGCCCTCGCCTGGCAGCCCCTTTACACCCGTCCTCCCCCCGCCGGCCCCCCCTCCCGCCCCCACGGCCCTGGGCTTCACCCCGGCCCCGCCGGAGGACACCTCCCCGCGCCCCCCGTTCTGCAAGTGGCCCTGTGAGTGCCCGCCGGCCCCGCCCCGCTGCCCGCTGGGCGTCAGCCTCATCACAGACGGCTGCGAGTGCTGTAAGGTGTGCGCCCAGCAGCTGGGGCACAACTGCACCGAGGCCGCGCTCTGCGACCCCCACCGGGGCCTCTACTGCGACTACAGCGGGGACCACCCGAGGTACGCAGTGGGCGTTTGCGCACGTAAGTGAGACCCCGCCCTCGGCCGGCCCCAGCACCCGGCTCTGGCCCATGCCCTCCACCGGTTGCCCTTCCTCTGCCCAGGTCCTTCTGCAGGAAGTGCCCCCACCCCCACGCCCCCCCAGCCCCAGCCGTGATTAAGGCCCAGAGGCTGGCTGGGCTCCTCCTGCGGCTGGAAGGAGGCTGCATTCCTCTTGCCTGGACCCTGTCTCCTCTCTTCTCCATCCAGGGATGAGTCCGGGGGAAAGGGACCCACCGGGAGAGACCGAGGCCGGGCTCCGTTCTCTCAGTGGTAGAAGACTTTGCTGGAGGCCCATGACCTCCCCGGGGCACCAGGACCCTGCGGAGCTCCAGACATTTTAGTAATATGGTCATTTTAGTAATACGATTATTTTAGTAATTGAAATCATCTGATATCAAAACATTTAGCAGCCTTGAAGGAATAAAAACCTGGAGCCTGAAACCACCTCTTCCGACCACCCAGCCACGTGCTTCTAGGTAACCACAGTCACGGTCACCCTTTCGGCCCTTTCCTCCGATAGCCACAATGACTCAATGTCTGTCTTCTGCCCTATCTTGATCGGCTTTAAACAGCAATAGTGCATCATCTATGAATGATCTGAGACGACCGTGGATGACTTAGCTCCTTCCTTACCACCTTGTACCACCTCCCACGGCTTTCAACAGCGTTGCCATAGTTTTGTTTCTAAACCTCTATTTCACCACTATTTCACTACTTGCCATATTAGGACGACGCCAGTGTCTTTTGCTGCAGCACGAGGTACTGTTATGTGTTTGAATATCCTTTATTATGAAGCTTTTTGCTTTTCCGGGGGTTTCTATCTGCCTTTGGTCTTCCTTGACTCTTGGTCTTTCTAATAGCCCCGTGCCAGGGGAGAGGCTGCTGTTTGTTGTTTGTTGGCTTTTCAAAAGTTTCCATCATTTCCTCTGTTGTTCCCAGATAGCCTCTTTTCTGGGACTTCCTGGTCTTCTGCTTCTATCCGGAGTGGCATTCACTTACTGTGAATTACTGTCATAATTCAAGATTACATGTCCCAGCATGACGAAAGGAGGAAAACAGACATCATAAGAGCTTAACTTCTGAAAAGTTACAAAAAACCTCCAAAACCCAAGAGCTCCTTTCTTCCCTTGATGCTGAATCAAGCTTTCTGCGTATCTACGACTGTCAGACGCCCCACTGCATGTCCACACACAGCAGACTCTCTCAGCCCCAGCTAGCCCACGGTGTTTCCTGATGATGTGTCGGGCACGTAATCCCAAGTCAAGACACTCATGGTTAACTACGAGCCCTTCCTGCCCTGATGACATTAGTTCCTATTTCAGCTTTCATACCAACTCACCTGTCTTTAGGTTTCTAAGCAACCACCATTGATTCACCCTTCTTTCCATGTGCCCCCATTTGACTGATTCTCATGCTTAGCCCCACTACACAGTGCTTTCAAAGAGAACGTGGAGAGCCTATCTGTATAGAATGATCGGATGTGCCGGTTAAAAATGTGATTCCTGAGCCCCGCCCCAGACTTCCTCATTCCAGTCCTCTGGAGGTGGGGGTGGGGATCTGCAGCTTGAACCAGCCCCCGGGGTGACTCTTCAGTCTCCGATTGGAGACTGACGGCTAACAGACGGACTCACTCATGCACTCTGTCCCTGCACCCAGTTGAGGAGACGGGGCCGAGCTCCTCCCTGCACCAGCATCCCCTCCACGTCTATGAGGCTGTCTCCCCACTTCTTCAAGGTCACTAAAAAGGCAATGCCCTGTGACCGTATGAATCTATAAAGTTGCGCTGAGACCTCGCCATGTGCCGGGCACCATGACTTTACAGTCTCCCATGAACCCACAGACTACAGCCCCCAGACGTGTGTCTCCGGCCTGTCTTTACCTCCAGGGACCTGGAAAACCACCTTCCTGATCTATTCCACTCCCCCATCTTTTTAGATGTCAGGTCCTGCCTTCGCTCAAGATGGCCTCTCAGCTCCCCCTCATGAATCTCTGTGTATTTCCTTTCCTTAAGTCTGAAAAGAAGACTGTAGTGTTCAGGATACTGTAATAAATATGACACCCGTCAAGGGTTCTCAAGTCATATAGGCCTACAGACATTTGGAATAAATAAGGGTCAACAAGTGGCATAGATTTCTTCAGAGGTTTGAAACGGCCACATCCATTGTGAAATTCCCAAAACAGAGCTATCATTATTTGCACTGTGAATACTTTTTTTCTAGAAAGGTGTTTAGCCAGTCACTCACTCACACACACACACACACACACGAATTCACCCGTGTTCTATGGAACATCTCAGAAATGCTGCCATCGTGTCTGAATTCATTGGACCTTAATGCAAGAAAGAAGAGAGTCCAGGGTCTGTACGCTGTAGAGAGGGGGTGCTTTGGGGCCAGAGGGGAAAGAGAAGGAAGAGGAGACGAGGTCTTCTCCATAATGTAGACCGTCTGTCAGCAAATGGCCAACAGCCGATGGACGATCCCCAGACAGATCTCTAATTCTGTCCTCAGAGATGTGCATGCCAGGAGGCCAGGACAGTGAGCAGCTGCAGCACCGAACACAGACGGTTCAGAGCGAGGAAGCTGGGGACCAGCGGAAACTAGAGACTCCAGCCACTGAGGCCAGGCAGAGCGGGGGGCCAGGTCTGGTCTAGTCTGCTGACTCTTCAAAAGAATCCAGGAAAAAAAAAAAGTCAGGATTCGTGTACGATTTGTAAATGTTGACCACACATTCAAAAATTTTTTAGAAAATACTCTGTGAGCTAAACTAAATACATCTGTGGGCAGAGGGTGACCTCTGGATGGAACTGCTTGGCTATTTCGGCTGTCCAAACACGACCCTGCGTTCAGTGCCGCTGGGTCAGGCTCGAGGGCAGTGTGGCTGGCTGGCAGGGTCATGAAATTTACAGGCAGACCGACCTGGGGTTTGAATCCTGGCTCTGCACTCGCGGGCTACGTGACCTTAGGCCCATCACTTAAGGAGCCTGATCGAACAACCCCAAGTGGTGGTTGAGGCTAAACAAAAGATGTCATAAGAGCTGAACACGCGATCGGCTGCCCTTGGTCACTGTGCTTCGACCATCCTTGGCAGGGGTCCCCTGAGCCGTGTCCTCGGTCATCCTCAGAGTCTTAGGGGCGGGGCTGGTTTCCAGCACAGACTCTCCCATCGATGCGTGAAAGAGCAGACAGCACGGAGTGTGGCGCAAGACAGCCTACGTTCAAACCTCAGCGCCCTAACTAACGAGCACACGGTTCTAGGGAAGGTGCTTCACCTTTTCGAGTGTCAGTTTCCTCATCCAGGCAAATGCAAAGAACAAGGCCTACCTGTTTGTGGTTAGGACGTCCGATGCCTGATACCCGGGAGCAGCCCAGCACAGGGCTCACTCCACAGGCATCCTCCTTCCACTCACCGGCTCATTCACACAGCGAGCGCAGGTTAGTGACCCTGGGCTACACCGGGCATGGCCCACGGCCCCTGCTCCCAGGAAGCTGACAGGCACCAGGGGCAGAGCGAGCAGAGTAAGGGCCGGTCGGCACAGCAAGGTGACTTGAGTTCCCAGAAGTTCCTCAATAAGAAGAAAGCTCACCAGGTCACATCTGGACCTGCAGGTCTGAATGGTGAAGGAAGCTGGGGACCAGCGGAAACTAGAGACTCCAGCCACTGAGGCCAGGCAGAGCGGGGCCAGGTCTGGTCTAGTCTGCTGACTCTTCAAAAGAATCCAGGAAAAAAAAGTCAGGATTCGTGTACGATTTGTAAATGTTGACCACACATTCAAAAATTTTTTAGAAAATACTCTGTGAGCTAAACTAAATACATCTGTGGGCAGAGGGTGACCTCTGGATGGAACTGCTTGGCTATTTCGGCTGTCCAAACACGACCCTGCGTTCAGTGCCGCTGGGTCAGGCTCGAGGGCAGTGTGGCTGGCTGGCAGGGTCATGAAATTTACAGGCAGACCGACCTGGGGTTTGAATCCTGGCTCTGCACTCGCGGGCTACGTGACCTTAGGCCCATCACTTAAGGAGCCTGATCGAACAACCCCAAGTGGTGGTTGAGGCTAAACAAAAGATGTCATAAGAGCTGAACACGCGATCGGCTGCCCTTGGTCACTGTGCTTCGACCATCCTTGGCAGGGGTCCCCTGAGCCGTGTCCTCGGTCATCCTCAGAGTCTTAGGGGCGGGGCTGGTTTCCAGCACAGACTCTCCCATCGATGCGTGAAAGAGCAGACAGCACGGAGTGTGGCGCAAGACAGCCTACGTTCAAACCTCAGCGCCCTAACTAACGAGCACACGGTTCTAGGGAAGGTGCTTCACCTTTTCGAGTGTCAGTTTCCTCATCCAGGCAAATGCAAAGAACAAGGCCTACCTGTTTGTGGTTAGGACGTCCGATGCCTGATACCCGGGAGCAGCCCAGCACAGGGCTCACTCCACAGGCATCCTCCTTCCACTCACCGGCTCATTCACACAGCGAGCGCAGGTTAGTGACCCTGGGCTACACCCGGGCATGGCCCACGGCCCCTGCTCCCAGGAAGCTGACAGGCACCAGGGGCAGAGCGAGCAGAGTAAGGGCCGGTCGGCACAGCAAGGTGACTTGAGTTCCCAGAAGTTCCTCAATAAGAAGAAAGCTCACCAGGTCACATCTGGACCTGCAGGTCTGAATGGTGAAGGAAGCTCAGCCAGCTTCCCCATCTAGCCAGGAGTCGGTCCTTCTATCACTAACAGTTAGAATCGAACAAGGAACGGGTACTGGAGGCAGCCAGTGGGACCAACCAGAGCCATTCCACATCCCACCCAGCCTTACCCCACCCCCCAAGACTCCCAGGAGGATGTGAACAACTTCTCAAGGCAAACGGTCCCAATCTTGGCTGCAAACTGGATTATCCCGGGGAGCTACCAAGAGTGAAAAATAAAAAATAAAACCACCGAAGCCTAGGTCCACCCCTAGGTCCTGGGCCGTGGTGTGGGCATCATGATTCTAAAGAGCTCCCCGGGTGGTGCCATTGCGCGGCAGATGATGAGAACCCCTGTGCCAAATCTCGAGCGCCAGCACTGCCCTCTCCACCCAGGGTTCCCTGCCCAGGGGCAGAGCCGGCTTCCGCCACCAGCACCCAGGCACGCACGCACGCCCTGGAGTGAGGGGGCACTGCCAGGCGTGACTCAGAACGAACGCCGAGTGACTCACCCCGTTCCTCCCCTGCCTTGTTTTGCTTTCCTATTTCCCCTCCTTTACTGGCCTCTGACGGAAGGAAACGGACAGTGGAATCAGAGTCCCCGGGCTTGGGGTGCAGCGGCTCCATCAGAACCAGCCGGGTGCCCTCGAGCAGATGAATCCCCGCGCCCCTCCACCCGCTCCCCTCTCTGCAGAGAGGGAAAACAAAGCTCTCCCAGGGCAGCCCCTGCGAGGCGGTGTGAGATAGCTCATCAGACGGTGCCCGGCTCCAGATCGGACGGGCAGCCCTCCCCGTCTGTACCTCCTCCTAGAGCACAGACACCTCCCCGGAAAACCAGCAGTCACCCCGACACCCCCACGGGCTGCGATCCTGTCCCCTCCGCTCCGCTGGGCCAAGCTCTGTCACTTTATGTGTGTGACTCAACCTCGCTGATACCCAGGAGTGGAAACATCCAGGTGACGACAGGCTCCTGCTTCCTTCTGGGATGTAATCAGCCACGCAAGGAGCCTAGCACAAAGCAGGCCAGGTGACCAAGGGCTGCCGCTCCAGTTAGATACAGGGGTGATGACGATGCGTCACCTTCAGGGGCGCCCAGGCGATAAGCTGAACATCTGGCGAACGAGCCCCCGGGGATGACCGTCTCTACTCCCCTGGGCTCTCTGTCTGCACCTTCAGACGCTGTCCTCAGGGTGGGACCCCCATCAAGGGCCTGCACCCCCTATCTCTCCTAGAACTCCAGGCTTGCAGGATCAGCTCCACAAGCCCATCTGGAGTCAACCAGGCATCTCGTGTCTAGTGAAGACCCTGGGTCCACCCGCCGCAACCTCCCCCTTCCGAGGACAGAGCCTCCCTCTCCTTCCAGGGCTCAGGACAGGGAGCCAGGAATCCTTCTTGACTCTTCTCTCAGCCTCGCCTCCCACCTGCCAGCAAATCCAAACAGACCCAGAAGCAGAGCCCTCCTCCCTCTAGCTGCAGCTCTCTGGTGAGGCACCGCCAAGCCGCTTACCTGGATCCCCGGCGTGGTCTCCTGACTCCGCCCGCACCCCGCCCGTCTGTCCATCTGTCCTCCACTCGGCACCCCGTGTGGTGTTCTGGAGCATGCTCCTCTCGCCGACGCTTCACTTCCTCACTGAGGCCCGCAGGCATCAGCTCTGAGAGCCCTGCGTGTCCCTCGGAGGCTCCCGGGACGCCCCGTCGCGCCTCCCCTCCCGTCCCCAGCCCTGCTCTCTGCCTCATCAGCCCTGTCTCGCCTCCCAGGCTGCTCCCACCTCAGGCCTTCCGGCCTACCGAGGCCTCCCTTCCTGGGAGGCTCCCCCTCAAGCCCTGGCAGCTCCGCTCCCGCGTCCCCGTCTTCGCTGAAGCCCCCTCACCTTCGAGGCCTGCCCCGCAACTGCAGCCTCCTGAGGCTTCCCCTCTGTACCTCCTCCTAGAGCACAGACACCTCCCGGAAAACCAGCAGTCACCCCGACACCCCCACGGGCTGCGATCCTGTCCCCTCGCTCCGCTGGGCCAAGCTCTGTCACTTTATGTGTGTGACTCAACCTCGCTGATACCCAGGAGTGGAAACATCCAGGTGACGACAGGCTCCTGCTTCCTTCTGGGATGTAATCAGCCACGCAAGGAGCCTAGCACAAAGCAGGCCAGGTGACCAAGGGCTGCCGCTCCAGTTAGATACAGGGGTGATGACGATGCGTCACCTTCAGGGGCGCCCAGGCGATAAGCTGAACATCTGGCGAACGAGCCCCCGGGGATGACCGTCTCTACTCCCCTGGGCTCTCTGTCTGTACCTTCAGACGCTGTCCTCAGGGTGGGACCCCCATCAAGGGCCTGCACCCCCTATCTCTCCTAGAACTCCAGGCTTGCAGGATCAGCTCCACAAGCCCATCTGGAGTCAACCAGGCATCTCGTGTCTAGTGAAGACCCTGGGTCCACCCGCCGCAACCTCCCCCTTCCGAGGACAGAGCCTCCCTCTCCTTCCAGGGCTCAGGACAGGGAGCCAGGAATCCTTCTTGACTCTTCTCTCAGCCTCGCCTCCCACCTGCCAGCAAATCCAAACAGACCCAGAAGCAGAGCCCTCCTCCCTCTAGCTGCAGCTCTCTGGTGAGGCACCGCCAAGCCGCTTACCTGGATCCCCGGCGTGGTCTCCTGACTCCGCCCGCACCCCGCCCGTCTGTCCATCTGTCCTCCACTCGGCACCCCGTGTGGTGTTCTGGAGCATGCTCCTCTCGCCGACGCTTCACTTCCTCACTGAGGCCCGCAGGCATCAGCTCTGAGAGCCCTGCGTGTCCCTCGGAGGCTCCCGGGACGCCCCGTCGCGCCTCCCCTCCCGTCCCCAGCCCTGCTCTCTGCCTCATCAGCCCTGTCTCGCCTCCCAGGCTGCTCCCACCTCAGGCCTTCCGGCCTACCGAGGCCTCCCTGCCTGGGAGGCTCCCCCTCAAGCCCTGGCAGCTCCGCTCCCGCGTCCCCGTCTTCGCTGAAGCCCCCTCACCTTGCTGAGGCTGTGGCTGCCCACCTCGCTTAAATCTGCAGCCTCCTGCTTCCCCTCCCCACTCCCCGCTTTAGCTGTCCCCGCAACTCTGGACGGTCTATTGGCTTTCCTCCGCACACCCCACCATTAGGATTTAAGCTCATCGACGGCGTGGCTTTTGTCTCCTTTCTTTACTACTAAACCCACAGCACCCAGAATAGGCAGTGAACGCCCGGAGTCTGTTTTGAAGTGTTCTGATAGGTTTTACAGGACATCTGCTTCCTCTGGCAACTGTGACCCTAGAAACACGTCACTGCCAGCACCAGGCTTTGTGCCACTTGCCAAGACAGGAAACGGGCTAGCTGCGTGGTCCCTGTCCTGGCCAGGCGGTAACCTCTGGCCCCACGTCCAGCCGGCCAGACTGGCACTGGGGGTTTCTGCGCAGGCTAAATGAACTGACTCGGGTTCCCCCAAACTCCCCAGGGCCGCTGGGCCCTGAGGCTTCACACTGCTCTGCTCGGGCCCCAGCCCTTGGCCCCTGCTCTACGACGGGGACCCTGAGGGAGCGGCGGGGCATTGCCCAGCGGCGGCGGGCGGCCCGGCGGGAGTCCACCCGGCCCCCCGGCCTGACCCTGAGCGCCTGTGTCCACAGAGGTGGTCGGCGTGGGCTGCGTGCTGGACGGCGTGCGCTACAACAACGGCCAGTCCTTCCAGCCCAACTGCAAGTACAACTGCACCTGCGTGGGCGGCGCGGTGGGCTGCACGCCCCTGTGCCTCCGCGCGCGCCCCCCGCGCCTCTGGTGCCGCCGCCCCCGGCGGGTGCGCGTGCCCGGGCGCTGCTGCGAGCAGTGGCTGTGTGACGACGACGCCAGGAGGCCACGCAAGACGGCGCCGCGCCACGCGGGCTCCGACGGTGGGTGCGGGGCGCGGGGCGGGCCTCCCCTGCTCACTGCAGGCCGCCCCAGGGGGGGCTCTCTGTCCCCGGCAGGCCTCCTAGGGCCGAGCCCCGGGAGGGTTGCAGAGGGGGCGCAGGGGAAGCGGCCGTCTGCCCATCCCGTCGTTGTGTGTGGCCCAGTGACCTCGTTCTGACTGAGCACAAGCAGAATCCCCGCTGAGTGGGTGACCCAGAAACCAAAGCCTTTTCATCCTCAGAAGCAAATCCCTCCCCGCTGCCCCTGCCTCCCAGCTCGAGGCCCTGGCTCATCCCAGCCCAGCCCCCCTCTCTTCTGTCCTCAGAGGCCTCTCCTTCCTCTCTTTCCCCTCTCGGGCATCCTGGGTCACTCATTCATTCCGCATTCATTCCTCCACCTCCCCAGCACATCTGCCGTCTCTCTGGTGCCTCTCCGGCTTCCAGGCAGGTGTGTGTCAGCTGCGACCGGCTTCCTCTTCGGGTCTGCCTCTTGTGCATCTTATTCCTTCCTTCTGGGATGGTTCTCACTGGCTCTCTGCCTGCCTCCCCCTCTAGCTAAGACCCCTCGCCATATTACAATTGCCAAGGTAACATCCACTGAACCAGCCGAGAGCTGGGATTTAATTCCCATTAACTGAGGGCTAGCTAAGACCTGGGCCGTTTGAGTGCTGGCACGTGGCTGAAGCCGTCTTTTCTGTCCACAGCCAGGGACAGGAGGACAGGAGGTGCTCCTCAGCCGCACTTGCAGGTGGGGAGCTTGGGGCTCGGAGGTGGGAGCCAGTTTATTGGACGTTACCCAGCTACTGAGTGACCACGCTCAGAGCTGAACTCAGGCAGTCTGGCTCTGTCCCCTTACGTAGCCACGACGCCCTGGGCATCACCCGGGTGAAGTATTAGTACTGCCAGCCTCTTCCCTTTGACCTTCCCCAGATTTCGTCATCTCTGCAGGGGCAGGCCTGGCGGCTTTCAGGCTTTTATTCCCAGCACCTTGCAGATGCCTGATGTGTACTCAGTCGGGAGCTGGACCCTTTTAGTGCCCTACCAGCCATGCAGGGTAGATGTTAAAGTTCCAGAGAAGAGCCTGAGGCCCAGAGTGAGTTATCTAGAATCACTCCGCCTGCAGGTGGGTGAGCAGGAATTGAGCTCAGGCCCACCTGTCTCTGGGCTTTCCTTGTTAGCTCAGCTAGTAAAGAATTCCCCTGCAATGCAGGAGACCCCAGTTCGATTCCTGGGTCAGGAAGACCCCAGGAGAAGGGAACGCTACCCACTCAAGTATTCTTGCCTGGAGAATTCCATGGCTTGTCCATGAAATTGCAGAGTCGGACACAACTGAGCAACTTTAAAAACTACATCCACCTGTTTCTAAAGATTGTCCTCTCTCTGGAGAAGTATGAGGAACCCAGAACAAGTCCTCCTCTCCCGTGCTGGTTAGAAGTCAGTTCGCCCTCCAGAGCAGAGGGACCTCTCTTTCCCTCTCGGGCATCGGGCCTCATTCCGTTTCCCACCTCCCAGCACATCTGCCGTCTCTCTGGTGCCTCTCCGGCTTCCAGGCAGGTGTGTGTCAGCTGCGACCGGCTTCCTCTTCGGGTCTGCCTCTTGTGCATCTTATTCCTTCCTTCTGGGATGGTTCTCACTGGCTCTCTGCCTGCCTCCCCCTCTAGCTAAGACCCCTCGCCATATTACAATTGCCAAGGTAACATCCACTGAACCAGCCGAGAGCTGGGATTTAATTCCCATTAACTGAGGGCTAGCTAAGACCTGGGCCGTTTGAGTGCTGGCACGTGGCTGAAGCCGTCTTTTCTGTCCACAGCCAGGGACAGGAGGACAGGAGGTGCTCCTCAGCCGCACTTGCAGGTGGGGAGCTTGGGGCTCGGAGGTGGGAGCCAGTTTATTGGACGTTACCCAGCTACTGAGTGACCACGCTCAGAGCTGAACTCAGGCAGTCTGGCTCTGTCCCCTTACGTAGCCACGACGCCCTGGGCATCACCCGGGTGAAGTATTAGTACTGCCAGCCTCTTCCCTTTGACCTTCCCCAGATTTCGTCATCTCTGCAGGGGCAGGCCTGGCGGCTTTCAGGCTTTTATTCCCAGCACCTTGCAGATGCCTGATGTGTACTCAGTCGGGAGCTGGACCCTTTTAGTGCCCTACCAGCCATGCAGGGTAGATGTTAAAGTTCCAGAGAAGAGCCTGAGGCCCAGAGTGAGTTATCTAGAATCACTCCGCCTGCAGGTGGGTGAGCAGGAATTGAGCTCAGGCCCACCTGTCTCTGGGCTTTCCTTGTTAGCTCAGCTAGTAAAGAATTCCCCTGCAATGCAGGAGACCCCAGTTCGATTCCTGGGTCAGGAAGACCCCCAGGAGAAGGGAACGGCTACCCACTCAAGTATTCTTGCCTGGAGAATTCCATGGCTTGTCCATGAAATTGCAGAGTCGGACACAACTGAGCAACTTTAAAAACTACATCCACCTGTTTCTAAAGATTGTCCTCTCTCTGGAGAAGTATGAGGAACCCAGAACAAGTCCTCCTCTCCCGTGCTGGTTAGAAGTCAGTTCGCCCTCCAGAGCAGAGGGACTGCCCGCTCTCTGAGGTTCGGGGACCCCAGCCTTCAGGGTGGTGATGCCGAGAATTGGGGGCTGAGGGCACCTGGGGGCTGAGGGAGCACTGGTCCCCACGCGCAGGGAGCACGGGCGAGATGGAGCCATGGCACCAGAACTGCATAGCCTACACCAGCCCCTGGAGCCCCTGCTCCACCAGCTGCGGCCTGGGGGTCTCCACCCGCATCTCCAACGTCAACGCCCGCTGCTGGCCCGAGCAGGAGAGCCGCCTCTGCAACCTGCGGCCGTGTGACGTGGACCTCCGGCCACACATTAAGGTGGGTCCACCTCCTGGGGTGCGGCGGGCATCTCGGGTGTACCAGACAGACCTGGCTTCGAGCTCCGTTCCTGAGCTTCCTTGTGGGGGCCATTTATATCATAATTGAGTTTACATTGTAGCAGTTATTGGGGCTAACACCTATCACTGTGTTGGGGGGTTGTGAATTTCATTCACGATAATTGCAGAGCATGTTACTAGA
Organism: Tragulus kanchil; assembly: GCA_022376925.1. Taxonomy (NCBI): domain Eukaryota; kingdom Metazoa; phylum Chordata; class Mammalia; order Artiodactyla; family Tragulidae; genus Tragulus; species Tragulus kanchil. Next base: position 8,153,967 of record JAIOJX010000002.1, on the reverse strand, counting down.
ATCAGGGTCACCCTGGAGAGAGCCAGGGGCCCTCAGAAGTGCTCTCCTTTGGTGGTTCCGAGGGACCGTCTCTCTTGCTCCTGGGCCAGCCCCGCCCCGTATGACAGCCACGTTCTGGGGAGGGGCAGCGGGGGCAAGGGCAGTGCTCGGGATGGCTGCAGTCAGCGGTCCGTCTGCTGCTGCCTGCCTGTCTGTGGCTGGTCAGTCTCTTTGCCTCTCTGAGCCCCAGTTCCCTCGTTGGTAAAACACTGGAATTGATTTCCGACCTCCCTTCCAGCTTTGAGAGTCAAAGATATTTAAAGAAAGGGTCAAGAATACAGCAGCCATAGCAGTCTAAGCCCGTAGATCCATTCTGAGAGTTAGAAATGAGTCTAATCGGTTTAACTCAGGGCTTCGTTATGCCTTAGGACAGTCATCTGCCTTGGCTCACGTGAAATATAAAGGGAAAGAAAAACTCCGCACTGATTCCGTTTGGAGTGCACGCATTGTTTCTTGGGGCTTCCCCAGTGGCTCAACGGTAAAGAATCCATCTGTCAGTGCAGGAGCTGCCAGAGACGCGAGCTCGATCCCCGGGTCGGGAAGAGCGCCCGGAGGAGGGCGTGGCGGGTCACTCCAGTATTCTTGCTTGGTGGATCCCATGGACAGAGAGGCCTGGCAGGCTCCAGTCCGTAGGGTCACAGAGTCGGACGTGACTTAACAACTAACAACTGTATATGAGGCAGAAGACTAGACTGTAGGGACGCAGAAGGAGTTGCCCACAGCCCTGCAGGGTTCCCTTTAAATAATGCCCGTCCAGTTGAATAAATTGCATGGAAAAAGTGTTTGTGAGCGTCTGTGGAAGGCAGAGGAGCAGGGATTAGGGTTAAGTGGGTCCCCCAGTCATGGAGACCATGATGGTTTGGGTCTGCCCCTAACCAGCAGGGGGTGCTTGGTGCGCCGAAGGAGCCCACAAAGGCCTCCTCCTGTTGGAGAAACTGACCAAGGACTGGGCCCTGGCAAGGCAGAACCCAAGAAAGAAGGGAAATTGCGAGTGGAGAGGTACTGACGCAGCGAGGCAGCCCCGCTGTGCTGTTTCCTCTTGCATCGCACAGCGGATTCTCGCTGTATTTGGGGTGATCCTTCCTAGGGTGAAGATGTTGCCAGTGTGAAAGTAAGGTGGGGTGCATGGCGAGCGACGAGGGAAGACCTGAGGGCTTGGCGTTGAAAGTGGCACTCCTCAGGCATCTCAACTGAAACCTCCTTTCCGTAGGAAGGGAAGAAGTGTCTGGCCGTGTACCAGCCGGAGGCTCCAGTGAACTTCACGCTGGCTGGCTGCACCAGTGCACGCTCATACCGGCCCAAGTACTGTGGGGTCTGCACGGACAACAGGTGCTGCATCCCCTACAAGGCCAAGACCATCGACATCGCCTTCCAGTGTCCCGACGGGCCTGGCTTCTCCCGCCAGGTCCTGTGGATTAATGCTTGCTTCTGCAATTTGAGCTGTCGGAATCCCAACGATATTTTTGCCGACTTGGACTCCTACCCTGACTTCTCAGAAATTGCCAATTAGGCAGGCACAACACATGGGTTCAAGGCTGGCCCCCGGTGCTTGGAAAACAGCCAGCCTTATGAGACCCCCCGCTGAGCCTTCTTTTGTCCACTTCCCACTCATTTCTAATGACCCAGATCCAGGCCCCTGACCTCTTGTCCAGTCTCCGACCACCCAAAGCCCCAATCATGGTGTGGCTCAGGCCCAGCAAGGGGGTCGTGTTCTTAGCAGCAGTCCACAATCACTGCAAAGAAAGGGCCCATCTCCAGCCACCCTGGATGACACCCAGGTCCAAGCCAGCCTGTCCAAGGCACTGAAAGTTCTGCTGGATCTTGCCAAGTCCCAAGGAACAGAATCAGCTAGACATTTGGTATCACTGATTTCTTCTTTAGATACCAAACCACGAGGCTCTCTGGGTCCATTCAGAAGGATAAAGGGGATTCAAGACAGTGGGCCAGTCTGTTATTCAGGCTCTGCCAAGAAGGACGTTAATCAACAGTTCTGCCCACTGCCCACCAAGGCTATCTCCAAAGACCTGTGCCTCCATGGTCACTCGACGCGTGCCACATGAGGGGATCAGTTGTTTGGTTTGAGTTTTTGGATGGACAAGTGTGTCCTTGAATCCGGGCATTGTTCTGGTCAAGTTTCTCTCCAGCCCCGCACTGTGCAAGGTGGACATTGGGTTCATCCAGCGAGAAATGCACATTGACGAACTTCCTCTTGTTCCTGGGAGAAGTTCGCAGACAATACACCAGGGTCAGAGCTTGGTCCGTCTATTTTCAGAAGCAGTAACTGACCCCTGCACCGAAGCTGCTGATGTGGGCGGGGCAGGCCACTGGCCGTCAGCCAGGCTCCTCCTCACACCAGGACCGTCTCCCTGCGGGGGGCTCTTGGGAGTTGGAGGGGCGGAGTTCCCCGGGATGATGTCTCTGACCCCTGAGAGTGGTGTCCTGTGACATCCTTCTGCTCCTAGGGAGCTTTGGGTCCAGGTTGCGTCTCAGTCAAAACAAGAAGTGTGTGCACAAGCCGACCAGTGGGTCCAGTCTGTGTCAGCTTGGAGTGCCAAGGGCCCCTGGACCAGGACGTGTCTCCTTCTACCTCGGGGGCCCACTTCACAGAGGCTGGGTGTACTGGTTCATAAAACTCAGTTCTGGTACAGAGGTTTACCAGTTGTTACAAAACAGAAAAGCCTTATTCAACAAGGAAGGAAAGCCAAAAGCATTTGAAGCTAAAAGGAAGAGAAAGTTGCAATTAATGGAAACGAGGCTACTATTTATTCTGTCAGTAAAGTATGAGTATTTACTGCCATGATTCTTTTCTTTAGGACCTTCCACGTGTCAGACCTTGTTCTCAGTGCTCTCTGGGCACTGTCATACTGGTTCACAGAAACCCGGAGATTGTGTTGAAAAGTGCCTGGTGTTATTTCTGTTTACAAATGTGAATCACTAGTACATTTGGTATCACTGCTTTCTTCCTTAGATACCAAACCACGAGGCGCTCTGGGTCCATTCAGAAGGATAAAGGGGATTCAAGACAGTGGGCCAGTCTGTTATTCAGGCTCTGCCAAGAAGGACGTTAATCAACAGTTCTGCCCACTGCCCACCAAGGCTATCTCCAAAGACCTGTGCCTCCATGGTCACTCGACGCGTGCCACATGAGGGGATCAGTTGTTTGGTTTGAGTTTTTGGATGGACAAGTGTGTCCTTGAATCCGGGCATTGTTCTGGTCAAGTTTCTCTCCAGCCCCGCACTGTGCAAGGTGGACATTGGGTTCATCCAGCGAGAAATGCACATTGACGAACTTCCTCTTGTTCCTGGGAGAAGTTCGCAGACAATACACCAGGGTCAGAGCTTGGTCCGTCTATTTTCAGAAGCAGTAACTGACCCCTGCACCGAAGCTGCTGATGTGGGCGGGGCAGGCCACTGGCCGTCAGCCAGGCTCCTCCTCACACCAGGACCGTCTCCCTGCGGGGGGCTCTTGGGAGTTGGAGGGGCGGAGTTCCCCGGGATGATGTCTCTGACCCCTGAGAGTGGTGTCCTGTGACATCCTTCTGCTCCTAGGGAGCTTTGGGTCCAGGTTGCGTCTCAGTCAAAACAAGAAGTGTGTGCACAAGCCGACCAGTGGGTCCAGTCTGTGTCAGCTTGGAGTGCCAAGGGCCCCTGGACCAGGACGTGTCTCCTTCTACCTCGGGGGCCCACTTCACAGAGGCTGGGTGTACTGGTTCATAAAACTCAGTTCTGGTACAGAGGTTTACCAGTTGTTACAAAACAGAAAAGCCTTATTCAACAAGGAAGGAAAGCCAAAAGCATTTGAAGCTAAAAGGAAGAGAAAGTTGCAATTAATGGAAACGAGGCTACTATTTATTCTGTCAGTAAAGTATGAGTATTTACTGCCATGATTCTTTTCTTTAGGACCTTCCACGTGTCAGACCTTGTTCTCAGTGCTCTCTGGGCACTGTCATACTGGTTCACAGAAACCCGGAGATTGTGTTGAAAAGTGCCTGGTGTTATTTCTGTTCTTACAAATGTGAAACGGAAGCTCAGAAAGACCGAAGTCACCCAGCGGGTCAGTGCGGGGGGATGGGATGCAAGTCCAAGTTGGACTGACTCTGTAACCTGTATTTTTCCTCCACTTGCAGAGCTTCCGAATGCGTCAGAGCAGGAAAACACGTCACGAAAAGCGACTTCTCGCTGTCATTTTTAATTCTTATTCCTTTCTCTGCAGCTCCTAGCCCAAGAGAAGAAAGTATCTGACTTGCCGCTTGTTTAGGGTCCTGAGCATCAACATCTAGGATAAACTGAAATCCATGAACTTCCTTCAGATCATTTCCTCCTTCACATTAGAACCAGCTCTCTGGGTGTATTTAAGGATGATTTTGTTACCCGAGGCTTCAGACTGAGGGATGTTACTTTCTTTCATGAGGGAATTCTGAGTAGGTGAGCAGAGGGTTTCTAGAAGGGGGAAAGGATTGAAACTGTGTCCTCTTTACTGTGACCTTCTGAATGCCTGGTGCAAGGCAGACAGCGGTGCTCCACGTGTATCTGACAAATAAAGGATACTGTGTGCATGTCCCTACATTTGTTCAGAAGATCTTTCTTCCAAAGGTGCTAGGGAATTGTCATCAACCAGATCCTAAATGCCATAGAAGAAGACATATTTAATATTTAAAGAAATACATGTTTATTGGGGGGGGGGGACCTAAGAATTCTTTGTGGAGAAAATTGTTATTGTTGCTTCGTCGCTCAGTCATGTCCAATTGCAAGCCCATGGACTGTAGCTGGTCAGGCCCCTCTGCTCATGAGTTTCCCCAGGCAAGAATACTGGAGTGGATTGCCGTTTACTTCTCCAGGGGTTCTTCCCAACCCAGGGATCAAACCCACATCTCCTTCACTGATAGGCAGATTCTTTACCACTGAGCCAATAGGGTAGAGAATTTGCACCATGAATAATCTCACTCCAAGTGGATCATGTTAGGTTTGTAGAGTGAAATGACCTACCACTTTTAACTTACCAGGATTGAATGAGCGCTGACTCCTTTTGAAATTCAACAGTTGCCCAAGAACTAGGTTCTTACTGAATTTGGTTACTGTTTGGGAAAGTGAGCATGGCTTTTGAGATCACAGGAAGCCTGGATGGAAGAGTTGGGAGTTTTATCCTGGGGGTGGGTGTGACGGTGTGGCCCGAATGCCCTGGGTTGAGAAATGTATCTGTCTTGTGCAAACACCAGACAGGAAGTCTCAGCTCCGTGTTCTGAAGTCACAGGGAAAGAGACACAGTCATGGCGCAACCTACTTCAATAAAAGTTAACAATCATAAAGAAAAAAATTTTCCTTATTGAGTGCTTACTTGGTGCCAATGCTTCTGCTAAGTTTTGAATTATTTTCCTAGCCCTGAAGCAATTTTGAGCAAGCATCTCTTCCTCATCTTATAAATAGAAGGTCTGGGACTCAAACAGGCTGAGAATTCAGTCCCCCAAACTTGAAACGCAATTCTCAGCTTATTCTACTCTGCCTTGCTTTGGGGAAGCCTCCAAGCAGAGCCTGAACTAGCCCTATGGGAGTGTCACGTTGGCAGGGGGATCAAATATCCCAGAAAGGTCGCCTCTCTGGTCCCTGGTGGGCCTGGGAAAATTGAAAGGTAAGCTAAAGATTTCTGTAGTCATTTATGGATGTGAGAATTGAACCATAAAGAAGTCTGAGAGTTGAAGAATTGATGCCTTTGAACTGTGATGCTGGAGAAGACTGTTGAGAGTTCCTTGGACTGCAAGGAGAACAAACCAGTCCATCCTAAAGGAAATCAACCCTGAGTATTCATTGGAAGGACTGATGCTAAAGCTGAAGCTCCAATACTTTGGCCACCGGATGCAAAGAGCCGACTCATTGGAAAAGACTCAGATGCTGGGAAACATTGAGGACAGAAGAAGAGGACAGTTGAGGATGAGATAGCGGAAGGTATCATCAACTCAATGGACATGAGTTTGAGCAAACTCCTGGAGCTGGTGAAGGACAGGGAAGCCTGGCATGCAGCCATCTATGGGATTACAAAGAGTCAGGCATGACTTAGTGACTGAACATCAATACAAAGATAAGTCAACCTTTGGTGGAGAAATTCACATATGTGCTGTGAATGTCTCTTGAAGGCATGGGTGTAGGAGAAAAAGGAGAATTTACCATATCACTAATGATCGCCACATCTTATCATTAGTGTTTTGTGACCACTGGCCAGGCTTTAGGCTAGACATTTGACTACACACCTTATTTAATGTTCAGAGCAAACCTATGAGCTATGGCATTATCATCACTTCCCCTTTATAGAGATAAGAGAGCTGAGGCCCTTTGAGGATAAATTATTTGCTCATTCTCCTCCCAGCTAATGAACTGCAGACTGAGAATACACATGGAGGTTAGTCTCCCACCTGAGCCATCTCTCCTGACGCTAAGCCCAGTCAGCCTCCCCTCCCAAATCAAAAGTCACAACGCTTTACCGACCATAGCCACAACTTTTTAACTTTGACAGGGATTCAGAGAGTGATCAAAGAACGTAGATTCAAGTGATATGAATGTTTAGGCTCTCATTAACACTGTAAGTACTGTGTATTCCTGCAGATTGTAGGGAAGTGATGAAGGCTGTGACTATTATATTAAAGTAGGTCACTGACTTTTAGGGACTTATCTTGATCCAAAGTAACTACAGTGATAAGCCTGCTCGGCTTGGGAGTCCTGAATGGTCAGAATGGCCTTCTATGTATTTCTGCATGTATACGTGTGCGTGTGTATCTGTTTTCAAACGATGACTTAATGTTTATGCATTCCTACTGCCATTTTCAGGCTTTCCCTAGTGGCTCAGATGGTAAAGAATCTGTCTGCAATGCAGGAGACCCAGGTTTGATCACTGGGTCAGGAAAATCTCATGAAGAAGAAATGGCAACCCACTCCAGTATTCTTGTCTGGAGAATTCCATGGACAGAGGAGCCTGGAAGGCTACAGTCCATGGAGTCACAAAGAGTCAGACATTGTTGAGCAAGTAACACACACATACTGCCATTTTTGTGACTAGAAAATGCATTTGAAGAAACATCTTAGAATTTCCCCATAGAGGAAAAATAGCACTTGGGCAATCTGTCGTATTTCTCAACATTCCTCATTTTTCTCATGATTTGTGTAGCATGGAACGTGTTTACTCAATGTGAAGGGTTTTCATTGCTCAAATTCCGTTTATAGCTTTTTGCCTTAAAGCAATAAATCATCAGCAAAGTGACTTACTGGATTGGGTGAGTTTTCTTGTATTTTTCAGTTATTATGAGGCAATGATGGTACATTGAACACAGTCAGTAAACATGGGGACGGTGGACATCAGGTCCCAGATATTTTAGACATAGCAGTAAAAATGACTTGATTTTGAGTATGCACTGAGAAATAAAAATTCTGGTATATAGAAAAGACCCGGGAACAAATGTGTTGAGGTTGGAAGGCATCCCACATAAATAAAAAATGAACATTTGGTATTCATTCATTCACTTATTCATTTAGTTAATGTCTTTTTATATCCCCAACTACCTCGTATATGAGCTTCCCAGGTGGCACAGTGGTGAAGAATCTACCTGCAATCCAGGAATCGCAGGTTTGATCCCTGGGTCAGAAAGATCCCTTGGAGGAAGGCATGGCAGCCCACTCTAGTAGTCTTGCCTGGAAAACCCCATGGACAGAGGAGCCTGGCGGACTACAGTCCATAGGGTCACAAAGAGTCGGACACAACTGAAGTAACTTAGCATGCACATACACCCCCTGTCGGTGCTTGGAGGCCAAATACTTCATCTTCTAAGCCTAGCAATGTCAGGGACTGGGTAATGGGGGTTGATGAACAGAGAGATGAGTGGCTAGAGGTCGATGGCCAGCTGTCTTGGGAGCCAGGGGGTGTGAAGTGAAGGGTTAGGAAGGTTGCATGATTCGACAGGACCAGTTCTGACTTTGAGAGTCCAGTGGATCTTTTTATGTTTCATTCTTTACTAGAATTCTTCAGTTAGCCAATCTATATCCGAGTTTCCTCGGCTATGAAATGCAAAATATGATAGAATCATCCTTCTGGGGGTGAAAATGGGATGAGCAAAATGCACAACGACGACAAAACATTAGAATAGAGCTTCACGCATGGTGAGCACTTAAGAAACACGTTTATGATCAGCTGAGTCTGTTTCCTTATGAACTGGAAATAACCTGCCAGGCCACGGTAATAACTAAAGGGAGTGTCTGTGTCTGCATGTTTTACTTATTTAGTCCTATCACAAATAGAAGGAAAAAATGTTGCCAATATTCAGTTGAAAGCCTTTTTGTTTCAGTCATACACTGCTCAGCCCCTTGGTTTTTTACTTCTGTGCTTGCATGTTATGCTGTGATTTGATGAAGCTCCCAACATCTTTAAGGCAGGAAGGATGTCACGCTTTTCTGTGTCTCCCAAAGGCAGTGAGTCTGAACAGATGTGCAGATGGCTGAGTAAACAAAGTGAATGACACATTTAATACCTTCCAGCTAAATCTCCCTCATCCAAATACCTCCAAACAGGGGCCACTGTCCAAGGGGTCGCAAAAAGTCAGATATGACTGAGTGACTAAGGCTGACACTAACACATTAAGCTCTTATAATAAAATCTAAGGGAGAACAATTCCAATACAAAAAATAACGGCCACACGAATTATTTCCAAGAACATCTCTGTCTTGAAGCATACTTTTTTCAAAATTGAAAGTCAGATCGTGGAATCCAATTGATACATCTGATTAAAACAAATGTGTAGAGACTCAGAGAGAAATTTCTGATGACATCAGGTTGGCTGAGGTTTGAAGAGAATGGCCAGAGCATTTTATTATGATGGTTCAGAAGCAGAGAAGCCAGTGTTCTCTCCTGCCCCCACCAATGAAAGGAAAATGCAGAAGCGTCTTATGTATTCAGGGGTTCCAGTCCCAGCTGGACCTGGGGCTTGCGAGACAGAACTGAGCAAAAAACAACTTCTGAGAAGCTGAGAAAGCTGGCACCAAAGCCCGTGTATGGTTTTGGATATCATATGCTATAAAGAATGTTTCCAGGTCTCCATGCTAAATCCTGTCTTTCACCCAACAGTAACAAAAGTGGGTTTTTAATTCATCCCATAAAAAGGAAGCTGCGAAAGACTGGCTTATTGATAGCAGTGAGAAAAATGTCAGCCTGCCAGTAAGAAAAATGTCAGCTGCCAGAATTAAGAACTAGATAAAAGATAAGGTAAAAGCAGCTCACCACTTGGGTGGGACTATTTAATGGGTGGTCAGACATCCCTGCAGGCGATGAAAGCCGTAAGGTCCTCCACATTGTAGCCCCAGGAGCTAACCAATGTTCTATAACCCAGAGAAGCCAGTGGGTGGCTTTGTTAGTTCTGTGCTCAGCCAAATGTTCTCAAAGGCAGGAGAGACGTCATCCATATCATTCATATTAGCAACGGCTGGACAAGCCCTGTCATCTCTGTGAGCTTCGGCTTTCTTATCTGGGAAGCAAAGATAGCTCGCCCTCACAGATAAAGATTAAAAGGGAAAAGAAACTATAATGTTCGTTAAAAAGAACTCTTACTAGTGATGCCATCTCTGCAGGATGCCCTTGTCAAGAGCTCACATGGTCGGGGTGCTTTCTGGGGAGGGCGGGGCATTCAGGAAATTTGAAATTTTTCAGAGCCGGAATGCGGAAGGGTCTTTTCTACAACAGCGAGTTCGGCCGTCAGTGGATTTAATTCCAAAGGGCACAGCAATTCACCTGCTACGGCTACGTCCATTACTGGAAACCCCTGCCCGTGTCTGTGGGGAGACGCTGGAGAGCACGCCCCAGCCTCTCCCTGCCACGCAGCGTCTGCGTGTGAGCGCCGTGTTTCCTCCCACCCAAAGGTGGGCCTCCCAGCTGGCGCTACTGGATGAAGAATCCGCCTGCCAGTGAAGGAGATGCAAGAGACAGGAGTTTGATCCCCGGGCTGGGAAGATTTCCTGGCAAAGGGAAAGGCAACCCATTCCAGTACTTGCCTGGAGAATCCCATGGACAGAGGAGCCAGGCGGGCTGCAGTCCAGGGGCCGCAGAGAGTCAGAGCTGACTGAGCACAGCACAGCAGGGACCCGGACAGTAACCAGGGGTGAGGCGTGTCTGAGGAGGGGAGGGAGGAAGGTGGCAGAGGGAGGAGCCTGCGCGTGGGTGATCTCGGGGAACTCCTGGGCTTCGGGTGCTGCTGAAGCCCAGGCGCCTGGGGAGGGAAACCCAAACAAGCAGCTAGGAGCTGCAGGAGCTGCGGCTTTGATCCTTGGGTTGGGAAGATCCCCTGGAGAAGGAAATGGCCACCCATTCCAGTACTCTTGCCTGCAAAATCCAGTGGTCAGAGGAGCCTAGTTGGACAGTTCATGGGCTCACAAAGAGCTGGACACAACCGAAAATGCCGTGAATGAGCGTGATATAAAATGCACCCTGGATTTCTCAGCAGGAAGAAAAGACTGCAAGATACCTCAATAATTGTACTGATCCTATGTTAAAGCGATAATATTTGGGGTATGTTGGGTTAGATGTATTACTAACATTCACTTCACTTGTCTCTGCTTTCTTTTTAAATTTTTATTTATTTATTTTTGGCTGTTCTGGGTTTTCACTGCTGCTGCAGGCTCTTCTCTAGTTGCAGGGAGTGGGGGCTACTCTCTCGTTGAGGTGAGCAGGCTTCTTGTTGCTGTGGCTTCTCTTGTTGTGGAACTCGGGCTCTAAGGCACACAGGCTTCAGTAGTTGCGGCCCGTGGGCTCCACAGTTGCGGCTCCGAGGCTCTAGAGCACAGGCTCAACAGTTATAACTCATGGGCTTAGTTGCTGTGCAGCATGTGGGGTCTTCCCAGATCAGGGATCGAACCCGTGTCTCCTGCCTTGGCAGGCGAACGCTTCACCACGGAGCCACCAGGGAAGCCCTGTCTCTACCTTTTTTAACGTGGCTATTGGAAGACTTGAAGTTACATCAGTGATTTGCATTATGTTTTTTATTAGACAGCAATGCTGTGAAGCAAAGAATCCCAAAGGTGAGGGGCCTGTGGGCTAGAAGCCCCAGATAAGGAAACATCAGGACCTCTCAGCTGGAGGAAAAAGACACAAGCCACTGCAAAGTTACAAATTTATTGATCTGGAAATAAATACAAATATCCCATTAAGAAACTCTTCTGGAAAGGCTTGTACATAACAGCTTCTTGTTCTGATTCAGCCATTTCTGCCTCCCAGCTAGCAGGTGGCAGGCGAACCGAGTCATAATCCCCCAAGCTACCTAGAAGGCTTGACTATGTCCTCTCGGTAACCATTAGGCCCCGGCAGCGGAGTCACGCTGATCCCTTATTCCGATCAAAGCTTCCTATAAGAAGATCCATGGTGAGCCAAAATGAGATCGAAAGGCAGTAAGTAGTACATGAACTGGACAGCTATGTTGACGTTGCCTGGAAATGTGAGTGGTGCCACCCTATTCAGCGAGAAGTTAGAGGGGCGGGGACAAGGGGAAGGTGGGAGAGAGAAGGAGACCCTGTGGAATCCACACTTCAGAATCCATACATCTTCTGGACCACCTCTCCCCACGGGAATCCCCACCCCCTGGCTGAAGATTCTGGAAGGCCACCAGGTCAGAAATGTTTGGCGATCAAGTTCAGGTATGTCCCAGTTGGCAGAGCTCAGAAACAGGATTTAATTCCTGGGAACCAGATGGGACAGACTGAAATCATAACTGTGTGGGATTCCATCACAACCATGAGGAATTCCTCACATCTAACCACCAAAAATATCACCCCACCCTGACACCCCTGTCCCCACACTGCATGGAGACATGTCCCAGCCAGGCCCAGCTGTTTGCAATTTTTCCCTCCATTTCAAAGCAAACAGCTACAAATCTACACAATCTTCCCCATGAATGAAATAACCACTCACTCGTTCGTGGATTAGGGGTGGGAAGTCGAGGCCTTGGAGAGGGAGGCAGGCAGCCAATTCAAAGTCTTAAATCCATATCACAAACCTCTGCCAGGACCGTTTCTTTGAAAAACTGGAAGATTCTGTCACCTACTGCCATGGTTCATTAAAAAATGCCAGGAAAACAGGCTTGTAGACTTCAGCCATAAAAAGTGTATATACACACAAATGTTAAAAAAAAAAAAAAGTCTATTTCTTCAAGTTAACTACGGAGATTTGCTTTTCCCAAACCCTTTGGAGCCTCCATGTAAATTCCACCTCTGTTCCTGCTTCCTGTTTGGCCTTTTTAAAAGCTTTCCCCACCGCTCCCTGCTCTCCCCCTTCCCCAAATCAGAAATGGCTTGGTTTCCATAATCTGGGTTTGTTTTTTCTTCAGTTGGAGAGGAAACAGGAAGTAGGCGGCTGGGCTTCCCACCAAACGTCCCTTCGCACCAGGATGCTCACGCAGGTCAGCCTAGCCTTGCATGGATCAAGTGTTTACTCTGCATTTCTTCTTTTAGCAGTTTGGCGTCTCAGGGAGGGTCAGAGGGCTTCTCAGCCCCTCATTTGTGGCAACAGGACAATGAGCGGCATCTTCTCCTTGGCCCACCCCGCCCTACCCTTTCCTGGAAAAGGCACCCCCACAAGCTCCATTTCACCGTGTCCTCCCCAGAGCTCACTTGTACAAAATAAGCTTTGGATTAATACCGAGGGGTTTGGATCTGAATCCATACATCTTCTGGACCACCTCTCCCCACGGGAATCCCCACCCCCTGGCTGAAGATTCTGGAAGGCCACCAGGTCAGAAATGTTTGGCGATCAAGTTCAGGTATGTCCCAGTTGGCAGAGCTCAGAAACAGGATTTAATTCCTGGGAACCAGATGGGACAGACTGAAATCATAACTGTGTGGGATTCCATCACAACCATGAGGAATTCCTCACATCTAACCACCAAAAATATCACCCCACCCTGACACCCCTGTCCCCACACTGCATGGAGACATGTCCCAGCCAGGCCCAGCTGTTTGCAATTTTTCCCTCCATTTCAAAGCAAACAGCTACAAATCTACACAATCTTCCCCATGAATGAAATAACCACTCACTCGTTCGTGGATTAGGTGGGAAGTCGAGGCCTTGGAGAGGGAGGCAGGCAGCCAATTCAAAGTCTTAAATCCATATCACAAACCTCTGCCAGGACCGTTTCTTTGAAAAACTGGAAGATTCTGTCACCTACTGCCATGGTTCATTAAAAAATGCCAGGAAAACAGGCTTGTAGACTTCAGCCATAAAAAGTGTATATACACACAAATGTTAAAAAAAAAAAAAAAAAAAGTCTATTTCTTCAAGTTAACTACGGAGATTTGCTTTTCCCAAACCCTTTGGAGCCTCCATGTAAATTCCACCTCTGTTCCTGCTTCCTGTTTGGCCTTTTTAAAAGCTTTCCCCACCGCTCCCTGCTCTCCCCCTTCCCCAAATCAGAAATGGCTTGGTTTCCATAATCTGGGTTTGTTTTTTCTTCAGTTGGAGAGGAAACAGGAAGTAGGCGGCTGGGCTTCCCACCAAACGTCCCTTCGCACCAGGATGCTCACGCAGGTCAGCCTAGCCTTGCATGGATCAAGTGTTTACTCTGCATTTCTTCTTTTTAGCAGTTTGGCGTCTCCAGGGGAGGGTCAGAGGGGGGCTTCTCAGCCCCTCATTTGTGGCAACAGGACAATGAGCGGCATCTTCTCCTTGGCCCACCCCGCCCTACCCTTTCCTGGAAAAGGCACCCCCCACAAGCTCCATTTCACCGTGTCCTCCCCAGAGCTCACTCGTACAAAATAAGCTTTGGATTAATACCGAGTTACGAGTTACGCGCGGTTGGCAGGAGGGGGCGGGGAGGGGCCAGAGGAGGGGCAGCTACAGCGATCGCGGCCAGAGTCCAGCGGCGGCCGCCCCGAGGCCCCCTAGCAGGACACCTCCGTGGAGCTGGGCCCCGCGCTGTTGCCGGCGCCGCTGGAGTTGGGGATGATGTCCAGCCGCGTGCCCTCGCTGGTGTGGGAGCGGCTGCGGGTGCCCTCGCTGGTGTGGGAGCGGCTGCGGGTGCCCTCCAGGGACGTCACGCTGGAGCCTGACGCTGTGCGGGACCTCATCAGGCGCGTCATGCTAGCAGAGGGCACTGGGAGAGAGCAGAGAGCCCGCTGAGGGTGTGGAGCAAAGCGGATGAAGACCAGAACGGCCCCTGCCTGTGCTGGGTTGAAGGGCATCCCCCAAGCTCGTGAGCACCGAAATCTCCGACTCTAACCTGATCCAGAAATAAGGTCTTTGCAGACCTGTTTAGATAGGAGGAGGTCATTCTGGGTTAGGGCGCACTCTCGTAATGCAATGGCTGGTGTCCTCCTAAGCGGAGGAGACAGACTGACAGACAGACACTCAGAGAGCAGCAGGCAAAGAGAAGGCAGAGGTCGGAGTGATGCCCCGTGGGGGGCTCGCTGATGGCCACCCCGGGAAACTACTATACCAACCAGCTGAAGCATCAGCGGCAAGGCCACACCGGCTAACAGATGCCACACACAGAGGCAGCCGATAGATACATATGCATGGAGGGCTACGTTATTCACCCAGCGGGCATCTGTTGGTTTTCCCACGCTCCCTGCTCTCCCCCTTCCCCAAATCAGAAATGGCTTGGTTTCCATAATCTGGGTTTGTTTTTTCTTCAGTTGGAGAGGAAACAGGAAGTAGGCGGCTGGGCTTCCCACCAAACGTCCCTTCGCACCAGGATGCTCACGCAGGTCAGCCTAGCCTTGCATGGATCAAGTGTTTACTCTGCATTTCTTCTTTTTAGCAGTTTGGCGTCTCCAGGGGAGGGTCAGAGGGGGGCTTCTCAGCCCCTCATTTGTGGCAACAGGACAATGAGCGGCATCTTCTCCTTGGCCCACCCCGCCCTACCCTTTCCTGGAAAAGGCACCCCCCACAAGCTCCATTTCACCGTGTCCTCCCCAGAGCTCACTTGTACAAAATAAGCTTTGGATTAATACCGAGTTACGAGTTACGCGCGGTTGGCAGGAGGGGGCGGGGAGGGGCCAGAGGAGGGGCAGCTACAGCGATCGCGGCCAGAGTCCAGCGGCGGCCGCCCCGAGGCCCCCTAGCAGGACACCTCCGTGGAGCTGGGCCCCGCGCTGTTGCCGGCGCCGCTGGAGTTGGGGATGATGTCCAGCCGCGTGCCCTCGCTGGTGTGGGAGCGGCTGCGGGTGCCCTCGCTGGTGTGGGAGCGGCTGCGGGTGCCCTCCAGGGACGTCACGCTGGAGCCTGACGCTGTGCGGGACCTCATCAGGCGCGTCATGCTAGCAGAGGGCACTGGGAGAGAGCAGAGAGCCCGCTGAGGGTGTGGAGCAAAGCGGATGAAGACCAGAACGGCCCCTGCCTGTGCTGGGTTGAAGGGCATCCCCCAAGCTCGTGAGCACCGAAATCTCCGACTCTAACCTGATCCAGAAATAAGGTCTTTGCAGACCTGTTTAGATAGGAGGAGGTCATTCTGGGTTAGGGCGCACTCTCGTAATGCAATGGCTGGTGTCCTCCTAAGCGGAGGAGACAGACTGACAGACAGACACTCAGAGAGCAGCAGGCAAAGAGAAGGCAGAGGTCGGAGTGATGCCCCGTGGGGGGCTCGCTGATGGCCACCCCGGGAAACTACTATACCAACCAGCTGAAGCATCAGCGGCAAGGCCACACCGGCTAACAGATGCCACACACAGAGGCAGCCGATAGATACATATGCATGGAGGGGCTACGTTATTCACCCAGCGGGCATCTGTTGGTTTTCTGCCACGGACATCCACTGGCCGAATTCATCCTTGCACACTGACTCTGCGTCCTAAAGAGCTAGTTTCTAAATGCAGAAGAAACCGGGATCCATCCCACATCTGAGCTCACATATGTTCTCAGAGCCCCTATTTCTTGACTCCCCATCGGGGTCTTACGGACTTTGCAGGGCCCTGGTGACCCTGGCATGGCGTCATGGATACGAACAGCTCGTCACAGGGGCCCAGCGCTGTGAGCAGGCCCCCTTTCCTCACCTTAGGTGGACGCCTCTCGCTCTTTCTGTTGTCTTTCCCTAGGACCTGCAGGCTACTTTCTGGAAACAGAAGCCAACCTGGGGGAGAGGAAACTAGGCCTGCCTCTCACTTCCTTTCTCCCCAGAATGCACTTTCAAAGCAGAACTCCACACCCAGGGCTGGGCCAAGACAAACACTCCGCAATGCATGCCCACGAGGTAACGGAAGCTACTGCCTTTGCCGCACACTTTGCCAGAGGGGAAGGGGCTGGAAAGGAAGGAGGCCCGCAGGCCATGTTCTCTGTTGGAGGAGGGCACTCTGGGACCTGGATCCTGCCTGGAGCGTGTAAATCAGGCTTGCCTGCTCTCAGCTGCGAAACTAAATGTGGGTAAGTGAGGCCCCTCTTAAGACTGTGGTGAGTTGACCGAACATAGCACGATTATTTTAAATGAGCAAACATTTTAAGACTGAGGGAAAAAAAAAGGGGGGGGGGGTGTGACTAGATGTTCAGACTTCTTAATTAAGGTGGGCACAGGAATTATAAATCCAGGCAGCAGAGAGAAAGAGACAAACCAACCACGCCAGAGCTGGCACCATAGCCGACACACCCACGGCAGCCGCTGCCCACGAGCGGGTGTGCACCTGGTGCCATCTGTCCTGGTCACGGGACTGCATTTCTGAGAAGAGGCCGCGTGTCTGTGACTAGACGGTAACCACGGTGCAAGTGTTGTGGGGTACGCTCAGTGAAGCACCCACCTCAGCTCGTGGTGGATAGAAAAGAGGTTTATTGGGCTGGCTTTACACCGGTGGGTCCAAGGGGCCAGCCTAATAAACCTCTTTTCCATCCACCACGATCTGAGTTGGTGCTTCACTGAGCGTACCCCACAACACAAGACGCTTCAAGCTCTTACGCTGTGCTTCTGTGTATCCTTCCATCCTCAGACCTCACGCTTTAGCAGACACGCTCCGTCTCGGATATAAGCGACTTTATCGCCCCTGTGCTCACGGCTTTACATTTTCAAAGAACTTCCACAGATCCCACTCTGCTTCTTGCTGACTTTCTCAAACCCTCCATTTCATCATTTGTAAAGTGAGGATAACAGCATCTCCTAGGATCATGTGGTTTAGTCACTAAGTCGTGTCCGACTCTTTGCGACCCTAAGGACTGTAGCCATCCAGGCTCCTCTGTCCGTGGGAGGCTCCAGGAAAGAGCAGGTACATGAGAGAAAAGTGAAGGATGGAATCATCTTTCATCAGTGCGACCACCAGGGCCCCCATCCCCATCATCACCACGAGTCTCCTGGGAAGCATGTAATCAAAATTGAGAAGACTTTTCATGGTCTCATTGCTGTCTTCTCGGTGCTCAAAGAGACAGTCCTCACCCAAACCTTAAAACACTCCCTGGTGTGAAACAGCTTCTGCTCGACCACGGAGGAAGGAGGAGCCCCTATGGTACGAGGAGTCCCTAGCAGCTCTGCGCCGCCGGCCACTCTCCGTGCACCCAACCCCTGCCTCCCTGACCTGCCAGAGAGCAGACCTGGCCACGCCTGGACACAGGATCCTCAGCCCGATCTAGTTCCAGTTCCCACGGCTGCCCCTCGACCCACCCCGTGCTGGGAAAGGCCGTACTCACTGTATCCCATGCCTTGCACAAAGTACTTGAAGGCCTCGGCCAGCTTGGCTGGCTGCAAGAGAACAGAGAGAAAGGGCAGTCAGTCACCGGAGGTCTGGATCATTCGGGGCCACGTGGTCACCTTCGTTAAAGAGCTCGGTCCACGACAGAAGTCCCCGTGTGTTGATAGGACAAAATACAAAGGAAAGGAAAGACCGGGGTAACCGTGGAGACCAAAATTAGCTGTGGCCAGGAAGAAAAGGTGCAGTTCACTACCTAGCTGGGGGAGCCTGGTTAAGTTACATGACCAGTCCAAGCCAGTTTTCTTACCTAAAAGATAGGGGCAGAGTGCTACACGTACCCCTGAGGATTTCTGTCAAGAATGCATCTTGGATTAAACGGATGTGTCCCGCTCAGCGTCTAGAACGTAACAGCCACTCGCTGTGCTAAGGGCTTTGCGGTGCTGTCTCGTCTTCATCTTACGAGTTAAGTACTACCTGCATATGCATTGCATAGCTGAAAAGACTTGGAGAGATAAATAGCCCATCCAAGGTCTTGTGCTTAATTACTGTTCCCGCACACTAACTCAGGGCTTTCCAGATCTCATAGAGCCTACTCTCAGCTCAGCAGCAGCCAGGTGAGTGGCTGACTGGATGAACGGATGGTGGATAAATGGATGCACGGAAATGAAAAACAATGGATGGAAAGAAGGAAGGAAGATGGACGGATGAATAAAATAGAGGATGGGGCTTCCCTGGTAGCTCAGTGGCGAAGAATCCGCCTGCCAGTGCAGGAGATACAGGTTGGATCCCTGATTCAGGAAGATCCCATGTGCTGCACAGCAACCAAGCCTGTGAGCCACAACTACTGAGCCTGTGCTCTAGAGCCTCGGAGCCGCGACTGCTGAGCCCATGTGCCCTCGAGCCCGAGTTCCACAACAAGAAAAGTCACCGCAACGAGAAGCCTGCTCACCTCAACTACATCAGAAGGTGAATGTTCCCATAAAGGCCGTATTCACCGGCTAATTAACTCCAGCCCTCAAAGGCAAGGTCTTGTGCCAGGTAGAAGACCCTCTCGCCTCACTGGTGAGCAGTTGTCGGGGAGGCAGCAGTCCTGCCACCTCCACCAACTCCTGCCACGTTCTTAAAGAGCCAAGGGACGTTTAGAAAGAGTACTTGAAGGCCTCGGCCAGCTGGGGGAAGAGAACAGAGAGAAAGGGCAGTCAGTCACCGGAGGTCTGGATCATTCGGGGCCACGTGGTCACCTTCGTTAAAGAGCTCGGTCCACGACAGAAGTCCCCGTGTGTTGATAGGACAAAATACAAAGGAAAGGAAAGACCGGGGTAACCATGGAGACCAAAATTAGCTGTGGCCAGGAAGAAAAGGTGCAGTTCACTACCTAGCTGGGGGAGCCTGGTTAAGTTACATGACCAGTCCAAGCCAGTTTTCTTACCTAAAAGATAGGGGCAGAGTGCTACACGTACCCCTGAGGATTTCTGTCAAGAATGCATCTTGGATTAAACGGATGTGTCCCGCTCAGCGTCTAGAACGTAACAGCCACTCGCTGTGCTAAGGGCTTTGCGGTGCTGTCTCGTCTTCATCTTACGAGTTAAGTACTACCTGCATATGCATTGCATAGCTGAAAAGACTTGGAGAGATAAATAGCCCATCCAAGGTCTTGTGCTTAATTACTGTTCCCGCACACTAACTCAGGGCTTTCCAGATCTCATAGAGCCTACTCTCAGCTCAGCAGCAGCCAGGTGAGTGGCTGACTGGATGAACGGATGGTGGATAAATGGATGCACGGAAATGAAAAACAATGGATGGAAAGAAGGAAGGAAGATGGACGGATGAATAAAATAGAGGATGGGGCTTCCCTGGTAGCTCAGTGGCGAAGAATCCGCCTGCCAGTGCAGGAGATACAGGTTGGATCCCTGATTCAGGAAGATCCCATGTGCTGCACAGCAACCAAGCCTGTGAGCCACAACTACTGAGCCTGTGCTCTAGAGCCTCGGAGCCGCGACTGCTGAGCCCATGTGCCCTCGAGCCCGAGTTCCACAACAAGAAAAGTCACCGCAACGAGAAGCCTGCTCACCTCAACTACATCAGAAGGTGAATGTTCCCATAAAGGCCGTATTCACCGGCTAATTAACTCCAGCCCTCAAAGGCAAGGTCTTGTGCCAGGTAGAAGACCCTCTCGCCTCACTGGTGAGCAGTTGTCGGGGAGGCAGCAGTCCTGCCACCTCCACCAACTCCTGCCACGTTCTTAAAGAGCCAAGGGACGTTTAGAAAGAGTCTATGCTGAAAGAGCCCTCGGGGCGTGGCGGGATGCTAAGGCAGGACAGGAGCTGCAGGGTGGAGCCGCAGCAAGCCGGGACATCTGTGTTCAAGGCGAAGGACAGAAGCAGGAACTCGGTAGTGAGAACATCCGGGCTCAAATTCCGCTCCTCTGGGTGCCCACAGGCAACCTCTGCCCTCGGGCAGCCTCAATTTCCCCCTCTGTGATGGGTGCTCGTCCTCTAACAGAAGAAGGCATGCTCTTCCTCTCTAACGTGGGCTGCAGGGGTCAACTGGAACGAAGGATGGAAACGTCCTTCGCAAACACGCACCCAACTTGCAAAGGCAGGAGGAGGCAGGGCTGCACGGCCATCGGTCCTCCCTGGGCTGCTCTCCTGAGAGCGGGCTAGCAGCTCCGGGCATGACATTTAAAGCATGGTTCCGAACTTCCCTGACGGGCCAGCACGCTTCCACTGCAAGGGCCGCGGGTTTGATCCCTGGCTGGGGAACTAAGATCTCACACCAAACTAAAGTCTGCTGGAGTGATGGTGGGGGCTGCAGTCTTCTCATTTCAGTTAGAGAAAGGAATACAGGGAAGAAGAGAGGAGGGAAGAATGCTGTCCCGCGTCTGCAGCCAATCTAAGCTGCACTGTCCCAGCAGAGGGGTCAAGCCGACCGTGTGACTCACAGCCCCGTCACCGGTGCGGAGGTATTCACTCATGTTTACAACTAAGCGAGCCTCTCCCAGGAGCCCATCTGTTGCCTTTTTAACGGAACCACCCCACCCTTCTCTGGTGACGCCCAGCTATCAGATGGGCAAATCACAGCAGATAAATTGAAAATATTTTGTACTCTGCCGGTGGGAACAGAGAGAGACAGTGGAAACAGAGGCGAAGAGAGCCACCCGAGGCCATCTGTGCCTGATCACGGCTGCATGCCCACACACACACACACTGCTGCAGGAGGCGCCCGGGAGCTCAGGCGCTCTGGAGGGGCACCGACGGCTGGACTACAGAAGCTCTAAAGTCCCTTTCAGGATTGCAGGAAGAAAGGGAAGGAGGGCACGGTCTAGTGGAAAACACATCAAATGCACCCAATATTCCATTTTAAGATAGGGAACAAAGCTAACGCTACGCAGTTATATGGAGAGATAAAGTGCATTCACTTATCCGGTCAGGGGCGCTCTTTGTGGGTGCAGACTTGGAGGGGCCAGTCTTCACACAGCAAACACACTGTGCCGACTGAGACGTGTATGCATACACACACGCACACACACGTTGGCCCGTCTCCCTGCGCTCCTCGCTGTGGCCCTGGGCGCTCTGGGCGCCTGTGGCCTCCAGGGTCAGGCACAGCTGGATTCCGGCTCGTGACTGCCAAGCCGCGTCCGCTCAGCAGACCCCTTTCCCCCTGTGAGCCCCGTGTCCTCTGCTCGTCGGGGGCTCCTTGGGGAGGACGCAAGAAGCCCCGATGTGCAAGCACTTTTTATAGAAGTGTGTCATCAGACATCACAGTGTGGGGGGCAAGCAGAGGGCGAGGGAGGGAGGGAGAGCAACAGGTTCCAGAGGCCCATGCCCTCGGCCTGGGGAGCAGGGACGGGTGAACTCACCTGAGAGATCTGCGGGAGGCCGCCGCAGTCCGCCATCTGGGGAGAGAGGGAAGCTGGTTAGCGCGAGGCCTCAGGGGAGGGCATGCCCGCTCTGTGGACAGGTTCCCAGTGGGCATCCACGCTGCCCACGGCCTGCTGTGGCCCTGCCTGGCTGAGGGGCCTGGGCATGCTATGGGTGGGGAAGCCCCCACCTTACCTGGCTGGGCTATTCTGATTACGCTCTTTCAGCATTGAACTCGCCTTCTGCAAACCTTTACTGCAGCGTAAGACAGGCCAGGCACTGAGTTAGGCCTTGTAAGTGGCTTCACTCTGCTCCCCAAGAACCCTCGAAGGGTGACCATCCAACTTTAGAGGCAGAAATGGGACCAGGAGAACTTGAGGACCTTGGAAGGTTCTGACCTGGGGCTGTCTGACCAGAGAGCATTCACTGCACAGGGCTCTGTACGCACGATCTCTTTAAACACTCCTCGGGGGGAAACTGCAAGATTCAAGGCTCTGGGCCTGATGAGGCTCCTGGTCGGCCCCCCTTGGTAAACGCCGTCGCTTCCAGAGTTCCCATTAAATCACCAAATCCAAAGTCATCGCTGCTTCAAGCCATTCCAGGCCTGTGCAAAGGTTTATCCAAAGCCCAGGGCTCTGGAGACTTCGGGCAGTGAGGTGAAGATGGGGAAATTGGCTCGCAAGCCTCGACGAGAGGGAGGGAGGCTGTGGCCACTCACACCCTGTGTCCCAGGGTCTCAAGGTCAGCTAAACCGGGGCAGCCCTCAGCCTGCGGACGATGCAGTGATCGACGACGGACCTGAACTCTGGGGTCCACGCGACAGGCCGAGGGGGTACTGCGGTAGAGTCTGTCTAGAGGCAGGCCCCGCCCACATGCTCCCCGTCCACCCCTCTTCAGCATGCCACGGCCAGCAGCCGTACCCTCCTGGGGTGCCAGATGTAGCTCCCCGCAGCCTGGCAGCCGTGGGGTCACGAGCCAGTCCCCACAAATGTTTATAAACAGACATTCATCATGTCTGTGTTTTCTGACCACCAGTTTCAGCATCACCAGGCACAGTTCAATGCTGCAGAAAATTGAGGGGTTTCTCAGAAAGAATACATGCAACCCCTGCCCCCGGCACTGTTTTCTCTGTACCTTGAGGAGAGTGGTCTTGGTTGGGTCCAGTTTTGAGTTGCACTCCACCTGGATGAGAAGAGGGAGAAGAAATTTGCTAATTTTCTATACCTGGAGCCAAAGTCACAAATATCCCTTGCTCCCTGTCACTCTGCCCCCACCGTCAGAAATTCCTGTATTCTCGCTTCCATGGAAGAAAGAACCCAGGCTGTGGGATTAAATAGATGTGGCTTTAAATTCTAGCCCTGCCATCAGGAGCTGGCTGTGTGATCTTGGACAAGTTACTTAACTTCTCTGAACCTCAGTTTCCTCATCAATAAAATGAAGACAGTATCTTTTCCAAAGGGTTGCTATGGAGATTAGCTAAAATGTAGACGGCGTTCCAGAGAGAGAAACTCCACGAATGGGCGTGTTTAATCAGCTGCTGCCATTGATTCCTTAGATTCAACATCCCCAGGTCTGCAACTATTCTTCATACAAAATCACTTCCGCCAAGCTGGTTTCTTTCTGCAACTTGTCAGTGACCCTTTTTTAAGTGCGTCAGACATAGACAAAATACCCACTTGCCACCTGTGACGTCCAGAGTGCCTACAGTAGAAGTATCACCTCCCTTAATGTAAATGGTGTATCTTTATGAACACGGCCTATGATTGTGTCCACAGGACTAGATGGCAAGAAAGCCGTGGTTCGCTTGGACAGCCGTCTTCAATGAATGTACATTCACAGACCCAGCTTAGCTCACCTCACAAAGCAGGGCTCCACGCGACAGGCCGAGGGGTACTGCGGTAGAGTCTGTCTAGAGGCAGGCCCGCCCACATGCTCCCGTCCACCCCTCTTCAGCATGCCACGGCCAGCAGCCGACCCTCCTGGGGTGCCAGATGTAGCTCCCGCAGCCTGGCAGCCGTGGGGTCACGAGCCAGTCCCCACAAATGTTTATAAACAGACATTCATCATGTCTGTGTTTTCTGACCACCAGTTTCAGCATCACCAGGCACAGTTCAATGCTGCAGAAAATTGAGGGGTTTCTCAGAAAGAATACATGCAACCCCTGCCCCCGGCACTGTTTTCTCTGTACCTTGAGGAGAGTGGTCTTGGTTGGGTCCAGTTTTGAGTTGCACTCCACCTGGATGAGAAGAGGGAGAAGAAATTTGCTAATTTTCTATACCTGGAGCCAAAGTCACAAATATCCCTTGCTCCCTGTCACTCTGCCCCCACCGTCAGAAATTCCTGTATTCTCGCTTCCATGGAAGAAAGAACCCAGGCTGTGGGATTAAATAGATGTGGCTTTAAATTCTAGCCCTGCCATCAGGAGCTGGCTGTGTGATCTTGGACAAGTTACTTAACTTCTCTGAACCTCAGTTTCCTCATCAATAAAATGAAGACAGTATCTTTTCCAAAGGGTTGCTATGGAGATTAGCTAAAATGTAGACGGCGTTCCAGAGAGAGAAACTCCACGAATGGGCGTGTTTAATCAGCTGCTGCCATTGATTCCTTAGATTCAACATCCCCAGGTCTGCAACTATTCTTCATACAAAATCACTTCCGCCAAGCTGGTTTCTTTCTGCAACTTGTCAGTGACCCTTTTTTAAGTGCGTCAGACATAGACAAAATACCCACTTGCCACCTGTGACGTCCAGAGTGCCTACAGTAGAAGTATCACCTCCCTTAATGTAAATGGTGTATCTTTATGAACACGGCCTATGATTGTGTCCACAGGACTAGATGGCAAGAAAGCCGTGGTTCGCTTGGACAGCCGTCTTCAATGAATGTACATTCACAGACCCAGCTTAGCTCACCTCACAAAGCAGGGCTCCACGCCAGGACCCTGCCTGATAGCCCCCAGGGCTCCCACGTCCCCAGCGAGGGGGGTGCTGGAAAGACAGAGTCCCTGTTGTGCCTCGACCACATCGCAGGTGGGAACGAAGGGGTGAGATGAGCCAGAAAGCATTTTCTAAGCTCTGCCCGCCAGGTGCGTCTCTCCCTGCCAGACGTCAGGTCTGAAAGCGCCATCTCACTCCCAAACGGGCGGAGAGCCTCCCGGCCAGGCAGCCAAGGGGCAGCACGCCCGTGTAAAGAAGCCAGTGGGAGGCAGATCAGTAGGTGAGGGGCCGGGGAGAGGAGACAGGGCCTGCTGCCGAGGGACTGGAGCTGGCGGTTCCCAGGGATGGAGGCTGGTGGCCGGGCCCTCGGCCTGAAGCCCAGTATGGCGTCTAGAAGCGCAGTGAGTCGCTTGGCATAATGGGAGCAGAGGACGGGAAGAGGGTGGCAGGGGAGCCTTCACACCCCGTCAACCAGAACTGGACCGTCGACTTCAGCCCAGAAACCAGCGGCGATTTCTACGTACCACGGCGTCCACGGCGGGAGAGCTGTCCCCAACCACCAGCAGAGCAGGGCACCTGGGGGCAGGGAGGGCGAGAAGTTACCACAAGGCTCACTTAAAGATTCTCACGTTTCCAGGCTGGAACTAGAATTCTAATAGATATACGTATACATGTATATGCATATATATAATATATGTATATATGTATATGTACATGTGTATATATATATATTTCTTTATTTTTCTCCTCTGCTCTTTTTGCTAGCTTCTTTCTCCATCCCTGATTTATTCTTAGGATAAAACGGGTTAGTAGTCATTTATACCCTAGTATGAATTTCAGTCACAGAATTTCTATGCCCAGATATTTTTTTTCAACTTCACGCCACAAGCTTTCCTAGTTATTTATTATTTTCATCCATCTTTATTCTTTGGCCTGTGTGGGCCTCCCATCACAGTGGCCCTCTCATTGCAGAGCACTGGCTCGGGCGCATGCGCCCAGAGCGCTCACTTGTAATTGGACACACTGGTCCAGCTGGGACAGCCGAAGGGTTAGCTCACCTCACAAAGCAGGGCTCACGCCAGGACCCTGCCTGATAGCCCCCAGGGCTCCCACGTCCCCAGCGAGGGGGGTGCTGGAAAGACAGAGTCCCTGTTGTGCCTCGACCACATCGCAGGTGGGAACGAAGGGGTGAGATGAGCCAGAAAGCATTTTCTAAGCTCTGCCCGCCAGGTGCGTCTCTCCCTGCCAGACGTCAGGTCTGAAAGCGCCATCTCACTCCCAAACGGGCGGAGAGCCTCCCGGCCAGGCAGCCAAGGGGCAGCACGCCCGTGTAAAGAAGCCAGTGGGAGGCAGATCAGTAGGTGAGGGGCCGGGGAGAGGAGACAGGGCCTGCTGCCGAGGGACTGGAGCTGGCGGTTCCCAGGGATGGAGGCTGGTGGCCGGGCCCTCGGCCTGAAGCCCAGTATGGCGTCTAGAAGCGCAGTGAGTCGCTTGGCATAATGGGAGCAGAGGACGGGAAGAGGGTGGCAGGGGAGCCTTCACACCCCGTCAACCAGAACTGGACCGTCGACTTCAGCCCAGAAACCAGCGGCGATTTCTACGTACCACGGCGTCCACGGCGGGAGAGCTGTCCCCAACCACCAGCAGAGCAGGGCACCTGGGGGCAGGGAGGGCGAGAAGTTACCACAAGGCTCACTTAAAGATTCTCACGTTTCCAGGCTGGAACTAGAATTCTAATAGATATACGTATACATGTATATGCATATATATAATATATGTATATATGTATATGTACATGTGTATATATATATATTTCTTTATTTTTCTCCTCTGCTCTTTTTGCTAGCTTCTTTCTCCATCCCTGATTTATTCTTAGGATAAAACGGGTTAGTAGTCATTTATACCCTAGTATGAATTTCAGTCACAGAATTTCTATGCCCAGATATTTTTTTTCAACTTCACGCCACAAGCTTTCTTAGTTATTTATTATTTTCATCTGTCTTTATTCTTTGGCTTGTGTGGGCCTCCCATCACAGTGGCCCCTCTCATTGCAGAGCACTGGCTCCGGGCGCATGCGCTCCAGAGCGCTCACTTGTAATTGGACACACTGGTCCAGCTGCGGCACATGGGATCCTCCAGCACCCAGGATCGAACCGGCGCCCCTTGCACTGCAAGGCGGACTCTTTACCCACTGGACCACCAGGGAAGCTCCTACCCTGATATTTTACTTTTTTCAAGCCCTCTCTCCTCAAGGAAGGATGAGAAGGGCTTTGCTAACCATCAAAACCAGAGACACAAAGGATACACCTGCTTAAGGAAACGGCAGGTGCCAAATTCAGACGTCAAATGACAGGGTTCATGCGAGGAGCTATAACAGGACACAGTCATTTCTGGTGGAATCCGGTTCGTCACACCCATGGCCATCCTTCCCTTCTAGTTTTTATAGGGCGCTTCAGGGTGGGTCTTATGCCTTATTTGTCTCCAGCTCCGTGGACCAAAGCCTCAAACAGCCAGACACAGGGCAGGTGCTCCCTTAATTCTGTCCACTGTGGTTATTAGCATTCCTTGTTGGAGACCCAAGGGTCCCCCCAGCCCAGGTCTCGGGGACACCCTACAGACCAGACTCCTGCACAAGAAGACGAGAGAGTCTGGCGGCCTCGTACCCTCGTCCCCGGAGGAGCTCTCCCAGCGCCAGGCAGGGCCTCCGCCACGCTCAGAACCGAGCCGCTGCCAGCCCGGGTCAGCACAGAGGAAGAGACGGTGCCGGGGGGTGGGGCGGGGGGCAACTCACTGCAGGGTGACCGTGTGGGCTCCGGGCATCGGCCGCTCGATCTCCAGGTCTCGCCGGCTGCAGCGAACCACAAAGGCACCGTCACAACAGCGCCTCCTTCTGGAGGAAGCCCCCTCCCCCGCCGACCCCGGGCGTCCTGCGTTGGCGGCCCTGGCCAACAGCCACCCACATCCCAAGCTGTGCGGCCCCACCCCAGCCCCTCTGGACCCACAGAAGGGGCAGCGGGCCTCGCGCCTTCCGCAGGGACCGGGCCCACTTCCTCGTCCCCAGCGTGTTTGGTTCTCTTTCGTACAAATCACACCTTCCCCTCCGGACAGTCCCTTGCTTCCATCTGCCTAGCCACAGCCTTCACCTCGCAAATGGTGTCCAGCCTCTTCTCTGGGTCTGAGGTGTACTCTCACCCCAGCTCTGAGTCCTCTATGGAGAACCAAACCATCTCTCTGGAACTCAGACCTGAGCCTTTCCCATAGCTCTTGACTCTGCAGATGGACAGGCCTCTCCTTGTCCGGCAGCTCCCAGCCTGAGACGCCCTTTCCCAGCTCACAGCGTGGGGCTGGTCCGGCTGGATTCACATCTGCGCCCTCGCTGTGTGCCCTTAGGCAGGATCCTGAGCCTCTCGGAGCCCTTGCCTCCTCAGCTGGAAATGATGGTGAGAGCACCTCCATCGTGGGGTTTTAAGAGGCATCAGTTCTTTCCAGCAGCGTGGAGGGCTGTGGGGGGCTGCCGCTGCTCTCCTCTGGGTGCCCACGGCCGAGGCGAGAGCCTGCCCACTCCAGCCCTCACTGAGTGTTTGCTGAAGAGATGGGCACTCGGCCTCCATGTCTTTGGTTACTCGCTGGGGGTATGAACATTCCCTCCAGCAGGAAGCGGCTGGGAGGAGAGTAGGGGGAAGGGATGTGAACGCCCTTTAGCGTGGTAAGTTGTCAACCTGTGAGGCGACAGAGCCCAGGAAGCCCGTCCCTATCGGCTCTGTGAGGGGGCCGGCTCAGGTCCCTGGAGATACTGACATCAGCAGCTGTGAGCTGTGAGCTGTCTCCTCCCCTCGCTGAGCCCCAGATCGGCACCCAGTTATGCTTGAAACGGCTGCATCCTTGCCAAAAGCCAGGCTCAGTGCTCCCTATCCCTTGGAACGACTCCCTCGCCTCCAAGCAGCCTTCCTGGGTTCCTCCCACCCTGCCTCTCAGCTCTCCCCACAGCTGGTGCTTCCTCAGGGTCAGCCTCAGCACCGACACACGTGGGAATCCATGGGCAGACCCTTTGTCACGTGACTGCTCCCACCTGCGCCGTGCCCCTCGTGGCCTGGAGTGGAGGTTCAGCTCCTTGCAAAACGCGGGCCTGGTCGACTGCTGAGTCGTGTCCAGCTCTTTGTGACTCTATAGACTGCAGCCCTCCAGGCGCCTCTGTCCCTGGCATTCTCCAGGCAAGCATACTGGAGTGGGTTGCCATTTCCTTCTCCAGGGGATCTCCCCAACCCAGGGATGGAACCTGCGTCTCCTATGTCTCCTGCATTGGCAAGTGGGTTCTTTACCACTGTGCCACCTGGGAAGCCCCTCTGTGAAGTGTCAATACTCAAAACTCCAGGGGGCACCCGACATCCCAGGGGCCCGTACTGGGCACCCTCGTCCTGTTTATTTGCACAGGCCTGCATCTTATATTCATTTCACGCTGTCCCCTCCCTTGCCCCACATTCGTCTGGACCTACAAGAGGAGCCTGACCAGCAGCCGCTGGGCGGCCGAGCAGCATCGGGTACCTGTTGTAGGCGTTGATGAACAGGTGCAGGTTGCCGGGGTTCATGTCGTTCACGATGTGGTGGCGATAGGTGTGGACCACCTCCACGTTGTTCTGCATTTCCTCCTGCATTGAGAGCGGGGAGAGGGCTGTTCAGGCGAAGGGCACCCTCCGGCTGGTCGCGACAGTGAAGACAGCGATGCCTCATCCACAGGCCTCCTGTGGACCTGAGGGAACCTTGGGGAGAGCGGAGGCCACACCAGGAGCAGACTGCTGTCTGAATGCAGCCGGGAGCGGAACGAACACACAGCTGGAGGGTCGCGCACACCTTCTGGACTCAGACTTTAGTAGGAGTTTTGATCTGAAGTCAGTCTCCCTGAGTCTGAACTTGGCTCCCTCGCTGGCCTTTTACTGGACAGCGCTTTATCTCTCTGAGCCTCTTTCAAAAAAGAGCAGGAGTGAATGACGTCACCTGCTTCATCAAATTGTAAGATTTAATAAAGGTCGGACTGTCTGGAAAGCCCATTGTAAACGTCAATGTGGATGTGACCGTTCGCAGTTCCTAGTATATTCCCTTTTCATGGGGAGAGGGGAAAAGAAGCTTTTCATGGTTTCGAAACAAAACTCATGCAACAGGAAGTTGCCGGAAAGAAGGGCAATGGTGCTGATCCCCAGGAGGGCCAACCAGATCCTTGCAGAAGGCTGGCCTCAGCCTTCTCTCTCCCTGGCTCTTCTCTGAATGTGATTTGAGACAAACAAACAAGTTAAGAGGTTGCCCTGTTTTTCATCTGGTTCAACAGCGGATGCAGCCCATCTCTTGGAAGGGCCTGACATAATTGACGACAACCAGATCCGGAGCGGGAGGGAGCAAAGAGGGGCCAGTGTCGCCCGGGCCTGTCAGGGCATTCCAGTCACTGAAGCAAAAGAGACCAGCTAGCTGTTCCTCCCGCCAAAAACCATCAGGAAACAGTCATCTAGTCACCCTGTTGGCGGCGCCCCTGTTTATTTGCACAGGCCTGCATCTTATATTCATTTCACGCTGTCCCCTCCCTTGCCCCACATTCGTCTGGACCTACAAGAGGAGCCTGACCAGCAGCCGCTGGGCGGCCGAGCAGCATCGGGTACCTGTTGTAGGCGTTGATGAACAGGTGCAGGTTGCCGGGGTTCATGTCGTTCACGATGTGGTGGCGATAGGTGTGGACCACCTCCACGTTGTTCTGCATTTCCTCCTGCATTGAGAGCGGGGAGAGGGCTGTTCAGGCGAAGGGCACCCTCCGGCTGGTCGCGACAGTGAAGACAGCGATGCCTCATCCACAGGCCTCCTGTGGACCTGAGGGAACCTTGGGGAGAGCGGAGGCCACACCAGGAGCAGACTGCTGTCTGAATGCAGCCGGGAGCGGAACGAACACACAGCTGGAGGGTCGCGCACACCTTCTGGACTCAGACTTTAGTAGGAGTTTTGATCTGAAGTCAGTCTCCCTGAGTCTGAACTTGGCTCCCTCGCTGGCCTTTTACTGGACAGCGCTTTATCTCTCTGAGCCTCTTTCAAAAAAGAGCAGGAGTGAATGACGTCACCTGCTTCATCAAATTGTAAGATTTAATAAAGGTCGGACTGTCTGGAAAGCCCATTGTAAACGCCCAATGTGGATGTGACCGTTCGCAGTTCCTAGTATATTCCCTTTTCATGGGGAGAGGGGAAAAGAAGCTTTTCATGGTTTCGAAACAAAACTCATGCAACAGGAAGTTGCCGGAAAGAAGGGCAATGGTGCTGATCCCCAGGAGGGCCAACCAGATCCTTGCAGAAGGCTGGCCTCAGCCTTCTCTCTCCCTGGCTCTTCTCTGAATGTGATTTGAGACAAACAAACAAGTTAAGAGGTTGCCCTGTTTTTCATCTGGTTCAACAGCGGATGCAGCCCATCTCTTGGAAGGGCCTGACATAATTGACGACAACCAGATCCGGAGCGGGAGGGAGCAAAGAGGGGCCAGTGTCGCCCGGGCCTGTCAGGGCATTCCAGTCACTGAAGCAAAAGAGACCAGCTAGCTGTTCCTCCCGCCAAAAACCATCAGGAAACAGTCATCTGAGGAATTGTGCTGGGGTGACGGACAAAAACAACTGCGGTGAGCTGGGGACACCGACAGACACCCCGAATAACTGGGGGTACAGTCAGAAAAAGTGCTTAGCCTATGCTGGATACCCTCCTTCCAAGAAAATACAGACACTGGCTCCGATCTTTCCCGTATTCCTATAAGGTTAGGATTATACACTCGGTGGAGAAAATGTGACACGGACTGAAGTGTGAGACAAAGAGGACTCTGGCTGGCTGGAAGGCAGCCCCAGTGACACGCTCACGTCACACTCCTGCACCTGGGGAATGCTAACTTATTTGGAACAAAGGGGTCTTTGTCGACGTGAAGGATCCAGAGAGGAGGTGATCTTGCATTATCCTGGTAGGCTCTGAATCCAGTGACTCAGGACGAGCGACCTTGTAAGAGAAAGGCGGAGGGAGACGGACACAGAAACAGAGAAAGCTGTGCATATGGAGGCAGAAGTGACCCAAAGTGGACCAGAGGTGGAGGGGGAGAAGGGCAGCCAGGCGGCGCTGGGGAAGTCCTGGGGGTGACGGTACACTGTTAGTCACCTAGGCGCCAATGACGGTTTTTACAAATGTCACAATCTGTCACATTTTATCCTTTCAATATGTGTAGTGTGCTGTACGTCAATAAAGTTGTTTAGAAAGCTTTCTAAGATTTCTAGATTTGTAAGTTGTTTAAAGGGAGAGCGAGAGAGAAAGCACGGCTTGAGGGTGGTGAAAGAGTCACGACTCGCTATTGGGGAGGGTCGGCGGGGACGCCCCTTCGCTCTGCACCCTCCCCGCTGGGCAGCACAGGATCCAACAGCAGAACACCAGGCCACAGGCTCACCTTCCCGAAGAGGTGCGACACCACCATGTCTGGAAGGGCTTGGGTCCATCCGGAGATCTGGGAGGACAGAGGCAGGCAGGATTAGGCTGCAGGCTTCACAGTTGCCAGACGAGGTCCGCAAACCCCACTTCCCTGGGGCAGGCGGCAGCCTGGGCTCCCCGGCTTTCAAGCCTGGGGATGAAGGAAGGTGGCTATCTGGCTCCAGTGACCTACTGGGCCTGGGGCCCCGGAAGGCAGGGCCTGGCCCTCCATCAGTTCCTTTGTCTCAGAGCCTAGGGCACAGGAGAAGCAAGAAACATGTGTCTGAACAAAGACCCCCCATGCTCCCAGCTTTCACCAGCTCACCAAGTCCTCAGCAAGGGGTGGCGGTGGGGGGTGGGATAGGGTGTTGTCCGTTGCTTCCGAACACAGACTGAGTTGACGGTCTAAACATCGCTATCTGTTTACCCCCAGCTATCCTTTGAGTCATCCTCCAGATTTTTCCCTCTCAAGCTAGTTTCCTGTCTCTGAATACACTAACCTTCTCCTCTCTACCTGCTCCCACTGTCAATGCTTGGTATACAGCAGGAGCTCCATAAATGTGAAGCATACAGCAGGAGCTCCATAAATGTGAAGCATACAGCAAGAGCTCCATAAATGTGAAGCATACAGCAGGAGCTCCATAAATGCCAGGTATTCTGGAGGAGCTCCATAAATGTGTGTTGACCAACTTCAGTGGCAGGCAGGGACCTGGAAGGGAGAGAAACTCTAGGCCTGGACGTTCTCCTGGTAGTGGGGCCCTGGGCAGGTAGCAGAGCCGCTGGGCCCCAGACCTGCCATCTCTCACAGGGCGCCGGGGAGCGCAAGGCCGCACGGCCAAGGTGAGGGGTGCCCGGGGCAACGACACGTGTCCCAGGGCCTGACCTCAGTGTCTGACACACACCAGCCCCCAGAAAGGTCTCTTCGACCAAGGCTGGGGCTGCGAAGGAAAGACGCAGGGCAAATTCTAAACTCCCACCAACAGCCCGCAGCCCCAGGTCAGCCGGTGGTCGACGGCCCACGCCCTTGACTGGAAGGCTGCCAGAACAGCTACCGAGAAGCCAAGCGGGCCCACGGCAATGTCACTCCCTTTGCTGGAAAACAAGATAAAAACAGGGAGTGTGTCCCCGCTCCTGAATGTCATGGCCCCCGTGTCCTGGCAGAACGCTCCAGGAAGAAATGAAGTATCACAGTGGCCAGGGTGCAGGGCGGGGACGGGGGAGGGCATGGCCCCTGCACACCCCCGTCCCCGACAGCCACCCCAAACTTGGCAAAAACACACTTTCAGAATGAGAAGCCAGGATCACCCCGGCTTGAAAATCTTTGTCCTGTTTCCATTGGAACGGTTTCCCCGTTCTCCTTGGCAAATACTGGGGCCTTTATGAAGAAAAACAATAATCATTTTCAAAAGATAAACAAGGAGCCCAGCCAGAGCTGAGCTTCCCGAGACAGCGAGGGCCCTCGCCCCGGGGAGGGCTGCATCCTGTCCTCTGCATCTCCAGCCCGCGGAGCTGCGTCCAGGTGGGGCCCCGCACCTGCTGACGGAGGGTGGGGCCGGCGGTGAGCCCGCCTCGGAGGCGACCCGGGGACCACAGACAGAGTCCAAGGGCTCTGGGCCGGCCCCCGTTGTCCTACTGCTTGACTCTGTGCAACGCTGGACACTATCCTAACCCCGTTACCCTCAGTTTCCTCCTCCATCAATGGTTCTACCCATCCCCACTCCTGGAATGACTGAGGACTGCGTGAGGCCGTGCTCTGTAGCCACGGAGCATGGAAAGAGAACTGGATTAACATTCAACACGTGTCAGCGAATTCCTTTCTTGCTTTCATTAATCATCTGTGGGTGACTGGGCTGACAGGCATTTGTTCATCTTTCTACTCTCCGCATCTTGATATAACCCAGCACATGCTAAGGCCCCAGTGGATACACCTTAACCCAGGCCGTCTTTAGCAAAGCTGGCTCAGGACCCAGGTCCCACTGGATCACCAACTGGACAGTGGAGTCCTACTGAACTCCGGACGGTGCACGGCTGAGATCACAGCCCCCAGAAAGGTCTCTTCGACCAAGGCTGGGGCTGCGAAGGAAAGACGCAGGGCAAATTCTAAACTCCCACCAACAGCCCGCAGCCCCAGGTCAGCCGGTGGTCGACGGCCCACGCCCTTGACTGGAAGGCTGCCAGAACAGCTACCGAGAAGCCAAGCGGGCCCACGGCAATGTCACTCCCTTTGCTGGAAAACAAGATAAAAACAGGGAGTGTGTCCCCGCTCCTGAATGTCATGGCCCCCGTGTCCTGGCAGAACGCTCCAGGAAGAAATGAAGTATCACAGTGGCCAGGGTGCAGGGCGGGGACGGGGGAGGGCATGGCCCCTGCACACCCCCGTCCCCGACAGCCACCCCAAACTTGGCAAAAACACACTTTCAGAATGAGAAGCCAGGATCACCCCGGCTTGAAAATCTTTGTCCTGTTTCCATTGGAACGGTTTCCCCGTTCTCCTTGGCAAATACTGGGGCCTTTATGAAGAAAAACAATAATCATTTTCAAAAGATAAACAAGGAGCCCAGCCAGAGCTGAGCTTCCCGAGACAGCGAGGGCCCTCGCCCGGGCAGGGCTGCATCCTGTCCTCTGCATCTCCAGCCCCGCGGAGCTGCGTCCAGGTGGGGGCCCCGCACCTGCTGACGGAGGGGTGGGGCCGGCGGTGAGCCCGCCTCGGAGGCGACCCGGGGACCACAGACAGAGTCCAAGGGCTCTGGGCCGGCCCCCGTTGTCCTACTGCTTGACTCTGTGCAACGCTGGACACTATCCTAACCCCGTTACCCTCAGTTTCCTCCTCCATCAATGGTTCTACCCATCCCCACTCCTGGAATGACTGAGGACTGCGTGAGGCCGTGCTCTGTAGCCACGGAGCATGGAAAGAGAACTGGATTAACATTCAACACGTGTCAGCGAATTCCTTTCTTGCTTTCATTAATCATCTGTGGGTGACTGGGCTGACAGGCATTTGTTCATCTTTCTACTCTCCGCATCTTGATATAACCCAGCACATGCTAAGGCCCCAGTGGATACACCTTAACCCAGGCCGTCTTTAGCAAAGCTGGCTCAGGACCCAGGTCCCACTGGATCACCAACTGGACAGTGGAGTCCTACTGAACTCCGGACGGTGCACGGCTGAGATCACAGTCACTGTTCCAAGCCCAGCAGAGGAAAGCTGCCCTCTTTGCTGGGGGTGGGGAAAGGGGTGGGGTGAGGAGAGGCCCCTTGCCCTCTGTGCTCAGGGCTGAGTCGGGCACCCCCGCCCCTCTGCAGGCTGGGGCACCCCCTGGTCAAGCCCAGGCCCGCAGGCTCACCTTGGAGGCGGCCCAGTCCATCCAGCCTTCCGCACACGGGTTCACGTTGATGAGCACGAGGCCCTCCACCATCTCGGGGTTGTTGAGCTGTGATTCAAGACACGCAGTGAGAGAGGCGACCCGGCCAAGGGAGAGACTGTAAACATTCACCTCAAACCAAAGAAGAACAATGTATAAGAGGGTCCGAGTGGACCCCCTCCCCCAGAGCAGGCTGCCCCTCTGAATGTGCTCCCTACCCCGCTTCCAACACCGAGGCTCCAGTCTCGTAGATACTACATGGCACTTCTGAGAGGGTGGGCAGAGGAACCCGCAAGGAGAAGAAGCACATGCACTTGGCAGACCTGCCTGGGACAAGTCACTTCTCTTGGCTGCCCTCAGCTGCCCCAGCTGTGAAATGGGTACATTGTAGCATGGCGCCCATAAATCAGACAATTTAATCGGCTCTTCAGTAATCAGTTAAGAGTTCTGTTACTTCGCAGAGATACGGTGATCTAACACACCGTTGAGACCTTATTTTAGGAGCTAAGAGCCTAGACAGGCAGATCGTTTTGTACTTATGCCAGCATTCCTAACTTCTGGCAAACAATAATAGGCCAGCAGGCTGTGCGTGGTTAAACAAGGTGAGCGTCCCTGTGTCTGCAAACAAGTGTTTGCTAAGGACACACAGGACCCCAGAGCCCCCGACGCGGACCCTAGTAGTGTCGGCGCCCTCCATCATGGGAACCCTCGCATCTCTGATTGGCTGAGCAGCAGTCAGGGCCCAAGAATTCCCTGCCGACAAAACCTGTGTGCTGTCACCATGAAGGGGCACAGCAGACCTGTGAGGATGTGAGGACCCGGCCACGACCGGGACGGCGACGCAGGGACTGGTCTAGGGGCATTTCAGTGAAGGGGCGAGCGGCTGCCATGTACCTGAGCGCCCACCACTCTCAGCCCGTGGGCACATGTAACCCTGGCCCACACCCCACGCGAACGGTGGTTCTTCTTAGGGAACTGGAATTAGGACGCATTTCTTTTTCCTTTTTGTGATTTTTTTTTCCATGTGTTTCCAATTGTCTGCTTTCATCTTGACTCACTTTAAAACATTTTTTTCAGTTTCTTTTTAACCAACAAGGACGCACCGCGTAGCACCTGGACCTCCGCTCCTGTGGAGCACACGGACCTCTGCCCAGTGTGAGGGGCAGCCTGGACGGCAGGGGTCGTGCGGAAATGGACCCATGTACACGGACAGCTGAGCCGATGGCTGTCCACTGGAGACTGCCACAGCACTGTTAACTGGGTCCACTCCGATGTAAACGTCAAAAGTGTTAAAAAGAAAGAAAGAACTCACAGCGAATCGAGTGAGGATGTAGGCGCCCGCTCCGGTTCCCATGCCAATGACGCTCTTCAGCCTAGAAGCCGAAACCAAAGTTCACACCCCAGAAAGGGGAGCCACGGGACGCTGCCCGTCCCCGGCTCCCTGCCCTGAGGAGCCCGTCTTCCCCTCCGTCTGTCCTGGGCACCGATGAGGGTGGCAGGCGGGCCAGACGGCGCGGGCGCTGCTCGAGGAGCCCGGAGGCCCTGCGGTGCCACCTGCTTTACGGCGGGACAGGAGAGTGTGACCTCGGAGACCCACCTTTCCCCCCCTCTCCCGACTGCGGCCAGGCTCGGCACAGGAGTACGCCCCTAGAGCCCCGATTCCTAACTTCTGGCAAACAATAATAGGCCAGCAGGCTGTGCGTGGTTAAACAAGGTGAGCGTCCCTGTGTCTGCAAACAAGTGTTTGCTAAGGACACACAGGACCCCAGAGCCCCGACGCGACCCGAGTAGTTTCGGCGCCCTCCATCATGGGAACCCTCGCATCTCTGATTGGCTGAGCAGCAGTCAGGGCCCAAGAATTCCCTGCCGACAAAACCTGTGTGCTGTCACCATGAAGGGGCACAGCAGACCTGTGAGGATGTGAGGACCCGGCCACGACCGGGACGGCGACGCAGGGACTGGTCTAGGGGCATTTCAGTGAAGGGGCGAGCGGCTGCCATGTACCTGAGCGCCCACCACTCTCAGCCCGTGGGCACATGTAACCCTGGCCCACACCCCACGCGAACGGTGGTTCTTCTTAGGGAACTGGAATTAGGACGCATTTCTTTTTCCTTTTTGTGATTTTTTTTTCCATGTGTTTCCAATTGTCTGCTTTCATCTTGACTCACTTTAAAACATTTTTTTCAGTTTCTTTTTAACCAACAAGGACGCACCGCGTAGCACCTGGACCTCCGCTCCTGTGGAGCACACGGACCTCTGCCCAGTGTGAGGGGCAGCCTGGACGGCAGGGGTCGTGCGGAAATGGACCCATGTACACGGACAGCTGAGCCGATGGCTGTCCACTGGAGACTGCCACAGCACTGTTAACTGGGTCCACTCCGATGTAAACGTCAAAAGTGTTAAAAAGAAAGAAAGAACTCACAGCGAATCGAGTGAGGATGTAGGCGCCCGCTCCGGTTCCCATGCCAATGACGCTCTTCAGCCTAGAAGCCGAAACCAAAGTTCACACCCCAGAAAGGGGAGCCACGGGACGCTGCCCGTCCCCGGCTCCCTGCCCTGAGGAGCCCGTCTTCCCCTCCGTCTGTCCTGGGCACCGATGAGGGTGGCAGGCGGGCCAGACGGCGCGGGGGCGCGCTGCTCGAGGAGCCCCGGAGGCCCTGCGGTGCCACCTGCTTTACGGCGGGACAGGAGAGTGTGACCTCGGGGAGACCCACCCCTTTCCCTCCCTCCTCTCCCGACTGCGGCCAGGCTCGGCCAGCCCGACGGTCCCTGACGGGAAGGCCTACGTCCCGAACCAAACTGCTTCTTCCCGCTCTTCAGCTTGACTTTGGATTCTCAAACGGGGAAGGCAAATGAATTGGGCAAGAACTCGGACGTGTTACCGTTGCACGAAAGCCTCAAGCAAGAAGGAAAGGAGGGCTGAAGAAATCAGGGTCTGGAGGGAGAGGTGGAGGGCTCGGGCAACTCTGTTCCAGGACATTCCGTGGGAGGGAAAGAAATGAGAGCAGAGAGGAGGAAGGATGGGCAGGTGGCTGCCCTCAGGGGATGGATGTGCTCACGGAGAAGAGCCCGACTGGCGAAAGAGACTGCAGGAAAAGCTGTCTGCAGAGGGCGACGAGCTGACTTCTTCCCTACCTTTAAACATCCACCTAAACTTCAGGGCTGCGGCCAGATCAAGGCCCCAGGAAAGGCAGAAACTAGAGGCCAAAGTTCTCTTCAAGCTCTTACCCAAACTGCTGCAGGACTCCGGGAAGCATCTCCGCGAGCTGGTCCATGGAGGCGTACATGTACCTGGAGCGAAGGCGCGCAGAGGCAGTGAGTGAGGGCTCGGACCCCGGCAGAAACGCACAACGCAAACCGGAACGGGCTCGGAAGGGCGGGGCCCGTGCGGCAACCTGCCTCGTGCACCCAGACACCCCAGTCTAGGCCCCCTGGGGCCCCGTTCTGAGCACCCCACAGTGTGCAGGGCCTGCTCCTCTGAGCAAGGACGCTCCCCATCGTCCCCCCTCGCAACCTTCTACTTGGTCAAGTGAGCCTTTACAAGCTGCTTCCTACGCTCTAGGCCCCACACCAAGCATCTGATGAGCATTATAAGCCCATCTGGGCTTCGCGGGCGGCGCAGTGGTGAAGAATTCCTCTTGCTAATGCAGGAGACGCAAGAGACGCAGGTTCGATCCCTGGGTCAGGAAGTTCCCTGGAGTCAGAAATGGCAACCCAGCCCTGTGTTCCTGCCCGGGAGCCGCCCTGGGCAGAGAAGCCTGGCAGGCGGCCGTCCGTGGGTCCGCAGAGAGCCAGGCGCGACTGCGGACAGCCGGAGGCTCACGCCGTCTTTGCAGCAAATCTCTGGGGCTGCTCTGAGTGCCCTCACGCAAAAACTGTCAACGTCACTGAGGCGAAGAGGTAAGTGATGCGGCTTCTGAGACAAACAGGGCCTCGGAGCGCTCAGGATTTCACAGGAGGTCCCCTAGCAGCCCTCCCGGGAGGGAAGCCTCTCTTTCTCTTCCCTCCTCCCCTCGAGAGATGCTTGGGACCTAAGGTGGAGGAGGCCAGCCACCCCGAGTAGCTGGATGCCGAGGGCTAATACAGCTTCAGGAAGTGGAGACCCGGGAGAGTTTAAGGCGCAGAGATGCCCTGATTCGCACCTCCTCTGGGACCCCACCTCCTGTTAACAGAGGCTGGAGGAGAAGCTCCCCTCTGGGCCACACGGGCCCACGACAGCAGGCGTGGTGGGGGGCCCCAATGGGGAAGACTCACAGCGGGGCAAGCAGGGAGCCTGCTCCAGGGCTCTGGGCACCTGAGGCGAAGAGCCAGCTCCTTGAAAAGAGCCTCACGCTGGGAGAGACTGAGGGCACGAGGAGACGGCGGTGACAGAGGGTGAGACGGTTGGATGGCATCGTCCACTCAGTGGACACCTCGTCAAGAGCCTCCCTGGACTTTAGTTCTGTCCAGGCCGTGTACAGCTAATCAAAACACAGCCTCGCCGGGCAGCTGCGAGGCCGGGGCACGCGGGGTCTGCAGGGGCGGAACAGGGAGCCCGTGGATAATGGTTATGGAGCGTCCGTCTAGGCTCAGAGAGGAGTCCTGGGGGTGACGGGGCGGTGGCTGCTCCCCGAGGGGAATGGACTCAGCATCAGTGAACCGGGCACTCCAAACTGGTACAATGTAGGCTACATACCTTTACCACAATTTTAAACAAAAGTTGAAAACCAGACCCACGCCTCCCCCCACTGTCTGTTCCAGCCTGCACGGCTTTCCTGTCCCACTCCTGGGGCCCAGGCTCCCTCCTCTCACCCTGTGGGGAAGGACGCAGCACCATCCTGCTGGCCGGGGGCGTCCACGTGGCAGACGGCAAAGTGCTGGGTGATCTCCTGCATATCCTCGGAGTTGAAGAGAGGGTTGTAGCAGGTTTTGTCTGGAGAGCAGGCAGGCGAGAGAAAAGAGGAGGACGTTAGGGCAGAATGACGTCTGTGTCCATTCTGTGTGTTTCACGCTCACACAGCAGAGGGAAGGGACTTTCAAGAAAGGTCACCTTTCCTTTGCCACTGTCCCCTGCTGATAAACAGGCAAGAAAAAGTCGTGGGGCAATGAGAAGCGAGGCGCAGCCCCTGCTCTCTGCAGCCAGAGAAAGCCTGGGTACAGCAACAAAGACCCAGCGCAGCCAATAAATAGAATCAAATTTTAAAAAGGACCTAGCATGGGATCTGGTGATGGGGAGGCATGCAGGAAAGAACAGAGATGAAAGAGGAGTAAGAATGAGAGCAAAGGAGAAAAATGGTTTTCAGTGACTGACATCATTCCTAGCCTCAATGTACTAACAAACTATAGGGGAAAAAAATGTCAGCCGGGCAGTCTGTTGAGCAAAAATTGAGCAAACACCCAGCCTGCAATACACACTAGACTAGGAAGGCCTGTAAATTCCTTCCTAATCGTCACAGTTCCATTTCTGCTTTCTGTAACTGTAATATTAGGTAGACTATTCCAGCCCAATCCATCTGTAAAAATCCACCTTTGGAAACACTTCCTGGGACTCTTAAGAATTCACAGTCTAGGGCTTCCCTGGTGATCCAGTGGGTAAAGAGTCCGCCTTGCAGTGCAAGGGGCGCCGGTTCGATCCCTGGCCTGGGAAGATCCCACGTGCCGTGGAGCGGCTGGACCGGTGTGTCCAATTGCGTGCCAGTGCCCTGGAGCGCATGCGCCCAGAGCCAGTGCTCTGCGACGAGAGAGGCCACTGCAACGGGAGGCCCACAGAGGCCGAAGAATAAAGATGGATGAAAATGAATGAATGGAAAATCAAGGAAAGAGGCCAAAATTTACCAAAAAAATCTTAAAAAAGAAAAAAAGAATTCACAGTCTAAACATTCACAGCAGAAGAGTCAAAAGGTGGGAGGGAGCGATCCAAATGTCCATCAGCTAAGGATAAGGAAACTGTGGTGTGCCCGTACCCTGGAATCTCATTCAGCCAAAGAGAACCGAGCACCCATATATGGTACAATGTGGTTGAACCTTGAAAGCATTATGAAAGAGGCCAGTCAGGAAAGACTACATCCTGTGCGACTCCACCGATAAGCAACGTCCAGAGCAGGCAGATCTTAGAGACAGAAGGTGGACTCGCGGTGGCCGGGGGCTGGCGGGTGTGGAGGCTGGTGGGGGAGGGGACACGTGAGTGGACGGGCTTCCCTGGAGGCTCAGATGGAAAAGAATCTGCCTGCCGTGCAAGCGACCTGGGCTGGACCGCAGGGTTGGGAAGATCCCCTGGAGAAGGGAACGGCAACCCTCTCCCGCGTTCTTGCCTGAGCAGCCCACGGACAGAGGCTGCGGTCCACGGGGTCACGAAGTCAGACACGACTGAGCGACTAACACTGTCCTTCGCTTTTCAGAAGTGTTCTGAAATGGGCCGCGTTGGTGGCTACCCAGTCCTGTGAAAATACTGAACTCCAGCGCAGGCCTTCCTTACGGGCAGACGCGGTCGCCCAGACTGAGAACGGGAGCTCCCGAGCCCCCGCCTCCCCACGCCCCCGTGCGTCGCAGCTCAGGCAGGGCCAGCCTGTCGCCAGAGCTCTTCCCAGAACAACCCAGGAAGCCCTGTGCGTGCTAAGTCCCTTCAGTCGCATCCGACTCTTTGTGAGCCCGTGGACCACAGCCCGCCAGGCCCCTCCGTCCGTGGGGATCCCCCAGGCAAGAATCCTGGAGTGGGCTGCCACGCCTCCTCCATCTCCTGCGCCTCCTGCATTGTGGCTCTTTACCACTAGCACCACCTGTAGCTACAGTTCCTCCCAGAACAGTTCCAGGAAGTCCCGGCAAAACCAGAAAGCGTCAGACCCCACCCCACCGCCCGCCCTTCCTAGCTGACCTTGCCTCCCAGCCCTGGCAGGACCTGGCTCGCCCGGGACGCCTCTGAACTTACGGTTCATCCCAATGTCGTGGTAGGTGAGGATGACAGGCCGGTTCCCCTTGGGGGTCCCACACAGTGTGACGTGAATGGAGCCGTGCAAAGTCTCAATGTCCTGCTCCTGGGGAGAGACAGACAGACGGGCCTGTCATGTGGGGCCTGAAGCTACAGTGTGGCTGAAATGACAGCCTGCAAATACTCAGCGCGTCCCACTGCCGTCTGAGGAAGCTCCTCAGTTAGTCCTGGGCTTCGAGTGGCAGGTGTCTCTGGTCAGAGAAGCCACTGCTAGAGACAGAGATGGGAGGGGAGGGAGGAAACCATGGAAGCCCACCCCCATCCCTTGAGACCAATGGCGGCCAAT
The DNA here is from genome assembly GCA_022376925.1 of Tragulus kanchil. Classification (NCBI taxonomy): domain Eukaryota; kingdom Metazoa; phylum Chordata; class Mammalia; order Artiodactyla; family Tragulidae; genus Tragulus; species Tragulus kanchil. Next base: position 8,111,445 of record JAIOJX010000002.1, on the reverse strand, counting down.
CTGAAGACCACGACCCAAACATCAAGAAATAACACCCCGATTCGCGGGCTCCACCTCAAGGGCTGGAAAGCTCGTATCTGTGTTTTTTAACAAAAGCCCTCTCTCTTCTCCGTCCCAGGCTGAGTGACGCGAGGACGTGCAGGCTCCTGCTCTGAGGACGCCTGGAGCTCCCTGGCCGTGTCCCGCTTCTGTCAGTGAGAACAACAGAGCCTCCCGAGGGGGGACGAGCACTTTACAGGTGCTGGTATGGGCGCGCCAGGCTCCCTCCGAGGACCCAGCCCCAGCCCTGGGGTCCTCCGGGACCATCTGCCTTATCCCCCCAACAAAACGAGTCCCTCGACTCCCCAGTGCTCTGAGATGCCTGTTTCCATCTGCCTTACAAGCGCTGGAAAAATCCACAGACGATGGAGCGGCGGTCCGGCACCCAGTGGGGGCCACAGACCATCTGCCGGGCCCAGCTCTGGCTCCGCAGCCACCGTGGGAACAATGGCTCCTTGTGGGGCCGCATTCTCCATTGTCCCCTCTGCTGACCCACGCGGCGCCCGCTATAAATAGGCCGGGCCGGGCAGTGTCCCCACTGTCCTGGGACATCAAGGTTCACACTCGAGCGCCTCCTCTCCCCAAGCCCCCTGAGACCCCGGAGCCCCATCAGCACGTCAGTAGGGAGCCGTCCACCCTGGGCTCCTCAGCGGAGGCGACAGCCTTGGTCAGGAAAAGGGCAGCAGGCGAGCAGGGGCCGCCCCGGACACAGGGCAGTCAGGTCAATGTCCTCTTCCTGTCACCTCTGCTCCAAGGGCCCCTATCGGCTTCTTTGCTGCCTCCCCCAGCTGACCGAGATGCCCGGGGAAAGAGCTAACGCTGCCCTGGACAGGGCCTGGCCTGGAGGAAGCGTTTAGAGATTCACGCACCGGAGATCAAACCAGTCCGTCCTCAAGGAAATCAAGCCTGAGCAATCCCTGGAAGGACGGAGGCTGAAGCTGAAGCTCCAGGACTTTGGCCACTTGATGGGAAAGGACCCTGATGCTGGGAAAGATGGAGGGCAGGAGGAGAAGGGTTGACAGAGGATGAGGTGGCTGGACGGCATCACCAATTCAACGGACCTGAGTTTGAGCAAACTCTGGGAGATGGCGAAGGACAGGGCAGCCTGGCGCGCTGCAGTCCACGGGGTCGCCAAGAGTCAGACCCAACTGAGCGACTGAACAACAGCAACACCTGCAAGCTAGTAAGTGGGGAAACGGCACCCACAGACCCCATGGACTGCAACCCCCCAGGCTCCTCTGTCCACAGGGCTCTCCAGCCAAGAAGACTGGAGTGGGTTCCCACGTCCTCCTCCGGGGGATCGTCCTGACCCAGGGACGGAACTGGCATCTCCTAGTCCTCCTGGACTGGCAGGCAGATTCTTTGCCACGGAGCTCCTTGGGAAGCCCCGTGGAGACGCTCCTAAGACGAAAACCACGGCAGACACTGGGAAGTGTTCTCGGAATGGCCGTGGCTCCCTCCAGGCTGGCTGTTTCCAGCTGCCTACCCGGAGACAACCACCGTGAAAACCACGAGGACCAGCCCCCGGGGCTTAAGTCAACCGGCTGGATTATTTAGGAGAGCTCTGAGACCGGCCGCCGCCGCCTTGCCCCGTAATCCGCCTGCTCAGCAGGCCCCAGGGAGACGCTGAGTGCCCTGGGCGCTAAGCGGATGACACGCTCGCCCAGGCTCTATGGCCGCCGGCGCTGCCCGCCCCTCCGTCTAGCCAGCCCTGGGCTCCTCAGCGGAGGCGACAGCCTTGGTCAGGAAAAGGGCAGCAGGCGAGCAGGGGCCGCCCCGGACACAGGGCAGTCAGGTCAATGTCCTCTTCCTGTCACCTCTGCTCCAAGGGCCCCTATCGGCTTCTTTGCTGCCTCCCCCAGCTGACCGAGATGCCCGGGGAAAGAGCTAACGCTGCCCTGGACAGGGCCTGGCCTGGAGGAAGCGTTTAGAGATTCACGCACCGGAGATCAAACCAGTCCGTCCTCAAGGAAATCAAGCCTGAGCAATCCCTGGAAGGACGGAGGCTGAAGCTGAAGCTCCAGGACTTTGGCCACTTGATGGGAAAGGACCCTGATGCTGGGAAAGATGGAGGGCAGGAGGAGAAGGGTTGACAGAGGATGAGGTGGCTGGACGGCATCACCAATTCAACGGACCTGAGTTTGAGCAAACTCTGGGAGATGGCGAAGGACAGGGCAGCCTGGCGCGCTGCAGTCCACGGGGTCGCCAAGAGTCAGACCCAACTGAGCGACTGAACAACAGCAACACCTGCAAGCTAGTAAGTGGGGAAACGGCACCCACAGACCCCATGGACTGCAACCCCCCAGGCTCCTCTGTCCACAGGGCTCTCCAGCCAAGAAGACTGGAGTGGGTTCCCACGTCCTCCTCCGGGGGATCGTCCTGACCCAGGGACGGAACTGGCATCTCCTAGTCCTCCTGGACTGGCAGGCAGATTCTTTGCCACGGAGCTCCTTGGGAAGCCCCGTGGAGACGCTCCTAAGACGAAAACCACGGCAGACACTGGGAAGTGTTCTCGGAATGGCCGTGGCTCCCTCCAGGCTGGCTGTTTCCAGCTGCCTACCCGGAGACAACCACCGTGAAAACCACGAGGACCAGCCCCCGGGGCTTAAGTCAACCGGCTGGATTATTTAGGAGAGCTCTGAGACCGGCCGCCGCCGCCTTGCCCCGTAATCCGCCTGCTCAGCAGGCCCCAGGGAGACGCTGAGTGCCCTGGGCGCTAAGCGGATGACACGCTCGCCCAGGCTCTATGGCCGCCGGCGCTGCCCGCCCCTCCGTCTAGCCAGCCCTGGTCAAGGCGTGGTCTGAGGACGGAGGGCACCCTTGGGAACAGCAGGCAAAGAAAGCTGGTTTGCGGCTCATGAGATGCAGTACTGAGTCAAGGCTTGTTGAGGCAATAAAGCCACACCATGAGAACAGAGGCTCAGGAGAAAAATGCCAAGGGCCTGCCCCCCCACCATCTTTTTGGGAAATAAGGTACCCTTCCCCCATCTTCCAGGCCCCTCTCCTTGTGCACGCCACGGAGAGGGGTGGGCCTGGCTGAGCCACTGACCGGGTCCTGCCCATTGAGTAAGGAGCCCACGAAAGATGGAGGCTGCTGGGGGAGCGGTGTGTGTGTGGAAGGAACACAGTGGCATTTGCACAGAAGGACACCATCGCCCACTGGGCAAGCACTGAAGCCAGGTCTGGCCCCGGGCTCTTAGAAGAGTCATTTCACAGACGACAGAAGCCAGTCCTGGCGGCGGAAGCCTGGCACCCAGAGGTACCCAGCAGCAGGTCACTGAGGGGGTACCCCGGACAGATCCCTGGGTCTCGAGGCCCTGACCCGCAGCCCATGGGGACGTCCAGAAGAGCAGGTAACAGGGAGGTCACGCGCCCTCCATCTGTCATCACATCAAGAAACAGACAAGACGTGAAAGGCAGGCAATGCAGTGGGTGCAAGGGCGTCCAGTGGGAGGCTCCGAGGAGGACTGTCTCTCTTGATTACAGAAAAGAGAAAGAGGGGAAAGAAGGCCCTCCACGGCGCAGCGGGAGGCAAGGGAGACCTGCGGGACCCTCCTGGCGGTCCAGTGGCTGAGAATCTGCCTGCCTGTGCCAGGGACGAGGGTGCGATCCCTGGTCCGGGAGGATCCCACGTGCCACAGGCAAGTAAGCCTGCGCGCCACACCTGCAGAAAGCTGCCAGGGAGAGCAGCCCTCACTCGCCAAGACCAGAGAAAACCCACGTGCAGCAACGAAAACCCAGTGCGACCAAAAGTAAAGAAAATAAAATAAAACAAGATTCTAATACATCCCCTTTTAAAAGTGTTAAAAGTCCAGCAGAATCCTCGGAGTTGGTTATTGGACATGAGTCTGCCTTCTCTCCAGACTGTTGGTGAAGCGACCTGTTCTCTCCAACCAACACTTGTCTTTCTAGTGTTGGCTTTTGAATGGCAAGCAGCCAAACACAGGTTCCTAAAGCCGTGTTCAGTAACAGTATCACAAGACGGGCTTATTGTTCTCTTACTCTCCTATTCCCCTCAATATGCCGAAGTTAGAAACATAGATGAATTTTAAAAAATACTTATGTAGTTACTACAAAAAAAAAAAAAAAAAACAGGTTTCTAACACATCTAAAAAAAGGAGGCATGCATGCTGAGCCTGTGACCGGGTCTGACCGTCCTACCCTTGGGGACAGCCCTACGGTTCCACTGTTCCAGATTAGAAGGCAAGCCCCTAGGGGTCGGGGGCTGGGCCGGGGACAGGACAGGCGGAGGCAGCGCTGACGTGCACCCGCCCTGTCCTCCACACCTGTTCTGCAGCCCTTGGAGATGGGCGTGTGCACCAGGTCAGCCTGATGGCCTGGGCTGGACAGACCTGGGGAGTCAACCAGAGCCCACCACGGGGGTGCTGGCGGGCGAGGCGCTCCGGTCCCCTCCCCCAGGAGGGCGTTCCCAGGAAGCCCACGGAGGAGGGCAGAGAGGCGAAGCCTCACTTGGCAGTGACCCAGATGCGTGCCCTGGCCATCTGCCACGCTGAGTCGCAGCAGCTTCCTCGGGAGGGAGGCTGGGGACAGGCGGGGATGGGAAACGGTGGGCTGAGGATTTCCAAGCCTCTGAGTGCTGCCCACCTTCACTCAGGGGACAGGAAAACAAGAAGCAATTGTGTGCAAAGAAATTTGTAAAAGGTCACCGTTTCCATTTTCCCTGTGCGAGAGACAGGGAAGAGAGTCAGCCCCCATCGCGGAGAATCAGACACCCCCACCTCTGCCGGCTCGGCTGCACAGACTGAAGGCTCCAGGGCAGGAGCAGGACCCCAGGAGACTCTCCAGCCCACCACCCCGCCCGCCGGGCCCCTCCACCTCTTCCCCCCGAGGCCCTGTGGGTAACATCAGCTCATGGCCCCGAGATCCCTTGTGAGCACACAAACACAGACTCCCATGGAAACCAAATCAAATCAAACTGTCCAAAGAACTCAAGATCCAGGTGGAAGAAATTAGAAATAGCAAATCCACCAAGAGAGGAGATTCTGGAAGTGACCCAGCCCCTGGGCGGGGAGTGATGAGCTGCGAGCTGAACTCGGCAGCCTCCACCCCGCCCCGGCCCCACCAGGCCTGCGGGCTCCGGCTCCAGACCGAGTCAGGCTTTGCCATCCATCCCATCGTTGTGCGACCCTGGGCCAATCCCTTAAACCCTCTCTGAGCCTCATCTCTTCAGTGGGAATGCTAACAATACCTTTTGTAAAGGGCTGTTATGAGGATCAAATGAGATGATGCCGGAAAAGAGGTCAGCACCGTCTGTACCACAGAGCTAGTGCTCCCGGGGACATCCGTCTCCCAACACCCATGCCTACTGCGTCTCTAATAGCCAGATGGAGCAGACTGAGGATTATCTTAGACTAGAGCCTCCTGATGAAGGTGGAAGAGGAGAGTGAAAAAGCTGGCTTAAAACACAGCATTTAAAAAATGAAGATCATGGAATCCGGTCCCATCACTTGAAAGCAAATAGATGGGAAACAATGGAAACGGTGACAGACTTTATTTTCTTGGGCTCCAAATCATCGTGGACGCTGGCTCCTTGGAAGAAAGGCTCTGACAAACCTAGACAGTGTATTCAAAAGCAGAGATGTGACTTTGCTGACAAAAGTCCGTATAGTCAAAGCTATGGTTTTTCTAGCAGTCATGGACAGATGCGAGAGCTGGACCGTAACAAAGGCTGAGCAGTGAAGAACTGAAGTTTTCAAACCGTGGTGCTGGAGAAGACTCTTGAGAGTCCCTTGGACAGCAAGGAGATCAAGCTAGTCCATCCTACAGGAAATCAATCCTGAATATTCATTGGAAGGACTGATGCTGAAGCTGAAGCTCCAATACTCTGGCCACTCGATGTGGAGAGCCGAGTCACTGGAAAAGAGTCTGATGCTGGGAAAGACAGAGGGCAGGAGGAGAAGAGGGCAACACGAGATAAGGGTCGTTTGCTGATTGTGGGTAACATCAGCTCATGGCCCCGAGATCCCTTGTGAGCACACAAACACAGACTCCCATGGAAACCAAATCAAATCAAACTGTCCAAAGAACTCAAGATCCAGGTGGAAGAAATTAGAAATAGCAAATCCACCAAGAGAGGAGATTCTGGAAGTGACCCAGCCCCTGGGCGGGGAGTGATGAGCTGCGAGCTGAACTCGGCAGCCTCCACCCCGCCCCGGCCCCACCAGGCCTGCGGGCTCCGGCTCCAGACCGAGTCAGGCTTTGCCATCCATCCCATCGTTGTGCGACCCTGGGCCAATCCCTTAAACCCTCTCTGAGCCTCATCTCTTCAGTGGGAATGCTAACAATACCTTTTGTAAAGGGCTGTTATGAGGATCAAATGAGATGATGCCGGAAAAGAGGTCAGCACCGTCTGTACCACAGAGCTAGTGCTCCGGAGACATCCGTCTCCCAACACCCATGCCTACTGCGTCTCTAATAGCCAGATGGAGCAGACTGAGGATTATCTTAGACTAGAGCCTCCTGATGAAGGTGGAAGAGGAGAGTGAAAAAGCTGGCTTAAAACACAGCATTTAAAAAATGAAGATCATGGAATCCGGTCCCATCACTTGAAAGCAAATAGATGGGAAACAATGGAAACGGTGACAGACTTTATTTTCTTGGGCTCCAAATCATCGTGGACGCTGGCTCCTTGGAAGAAAGGCTCTGACAAACCTAGACAGTGTATTCAAAAGCAGAGATGTGACTTTGCTGACAAAAGTCCGTATAGTCAAAGCTATGGTTTTTCTAGCAGTCATGGACAGATGCGAGAGCTGGACCGTAACAAAGGCTGAGCAGTGAAGAACTGAAGTTTTCAAACCGTGGTGCTGGAGAAGACTCTTGAGAGTCCCTTGGACAGCAAGGAGATCAAGCTAGTCCATCCTACAGGAAATCAATCCTGAATATTCATTGGAAGGACTGATGCTGAAGCTGAAGCTCCAATACTCTGGCCACTCGATGTGGAGAGCCGAGTCACTGGAAAAGAGTCTGATGCTGGGAAAGACAGAGGGCAGGAGGAGAAGAGGGCAACACGAGATAAGATCGTTGGATGGCCTGTTCTATTCCATGGACGTGAGTTTGAGCAAACTCTAGGAAATAGTGATGGGCAGGGAAGCCTGGCGTGCTGCAGTCCATGGGGTCACACAGAGTTGGACATGACTTAGTAACTCCACAACAACCCTCTGACCAGTTTCTTAACATCTCCAGACTGGTTTCTTATTGCAAAGGGAAGAGTCAGGTCCACCTTAGCCAAATAGCCTTGAGACAGTGGGTGGACACATGACCCATCCATTCCCTCCCCTCCTTTTCTCTCCCTTTAGTGGCTTTCCCCAAAGCCTCCCCACCCGGACCAGAAGAGGCAGGGCTGGATCATAAAGCATCTGCCAGCTCTGATATTCTTGTTCCTAGAATTCTAGCCAAATAAAATAACCCAGAACCCAAAATACTCCCACCATCCCCACTCATCAAATGTGCAAACACAACTGCCTAGACTAATGCCAGAGCCTTCTCGGCAGAGCCAGATGAAACGACTTCCTTCCTGCAGCCCCACAGCTCGGGCCAGCAGCCCACCCAGCTCCGTGCTTGGAGGGTTCCAGGGACCCTTGAAGTGGGGACAGAGCAGGGTCTCAAGAGCTGCTGGCAGAACGTCGCACGCCTGGCCATGCACCGATGGTCCTGCTCTAAAACCTCACCCAGGCCAGAACCAACCACCCGTCTCAGGGGACGTCAGCCAGGATGAGATATGGCCCGGAGGCCGTCTGCGCGGGCAGCTAAGCCGTCTCCTGAGAGTGCAGCCCTGGAGCGGCTTCTCCCTGAGGAGCTCTGGATTAACTGCACATTTCGATTCATACCCCACCACGCAAAGCTCTTGACCACTTTAGGAAAGGAAACAGTCTGCCCGATTTAGGCAAAATGCTGAAGCACCCAATACTTCTTGGAAAACGACACTGGCTCCTTTGGGTCCCACACAGTGAAGGAGAGATGCCTCCTTAAACTCAGCCCCTCAGGAACCCCCAGGAGGGACCCCATTACGTGGAAAGGACCAACCAAATGAACCGATGAAAGTAGGCTGCTGTTAAGGCAGATCGATTCTCCAGTCCTTACATCACCTCCTACTCCAGGGCTTAAACATAAACCCTCCGGGGCACTGTTTGGATTAGCTACTTGCCCAGATCTTTGTTGATAGAAACTGCAAAGGTAAACTGGAGTCTGGTCCATAAATCCTCAGTGGGCCATCAGGGGCCGGCCCTGCAGTACGAGTCCTGGTAGAAAGAGCGGATCTGGGGCAGGGTGGGCTCAATGGGGCCCTTTACCGGCGGCTCCTGGCCATTGGAAAGCCTCAGTCTCCTCACCCATCAAGCAGGCATGAGGCTGCGAGGCCCAGGAGGTTCAGCAAGAGCGCCTGGGCAGGCCTGGGCTGGCCTGGCTCACGAGAGAAGCTGAAGCCCCCGGCAGGCTGGAGACCCTCCTTTCACGGCAGCCCTTCTGGGAAGGTGAGACCACGTGCTGTGGGCGAGTCCCTGGGCGGGGACACCCATCCGTTACCCTTGACCAAGGCTCGGTCTGTCTCTGCTCCCGGCCCCGTGAGCAGGGACCCGGCAGGACCCAGAGAAGGTCAGCCATCACTGTGTGAGGCCCATCCTTCAGAAACGACTCACGGCCACAGACGCAGCGATGGCCGGAAACCGGCGGGAAACCTTCATAAACATCACGAGTCACCCAGATCTAAGGGTCAGATCCAATGAATGGAAGCAATCTGGACAAACCCTCCATCACTTGACACTCGAATGCACCGCAAACACTGTGGTTCATGGAGCATCGGAGCCAGAGGGCCCTCTGTGAGCGCTGTCGCCTCTGCGTGGGCACTCGGTCCTTACTCTTCTCCTGCCTCGGGGCTCCACGTACCACTCAGGTCTCGCCCAGTGTGACCTCCTCCCAAAGCCGTTCTCGACCCCTCAACTGAAGTCCTCACCCCATCACGCCAGCCATCATCCTCCAAGCTCCAACAGTAACTGGGGCTGTTGTTTTCGCGCAATCGTTCCTGTGACGTCCTTCCAGGCTTCAAGGGACTCGGGAGGAGGGGCTGCCATCCCAGCCCTGCCCCCTGCCGCCCTGTGACCTCAGGCAAGGGCTGACCCTCTGGGCACGCAGGAATCCCATCTGTCAGATCCAGACAGCGTGCCTCGTGAGCAGTAGGAGGGCGAAATGGGCAACGCACTGGGAATGGTGCTGAGCTATTCGTTTAGAATGAGGCCCCTGGAAACAGGGTCACTGCCTGTCACGCGTGTCCCTGGATCCCCAGCACCAAAGGCAATGCCAGGCACAAAGCAGGCATTCGTGAAAGGAACAAAAGAATGCACGATCCGAAAAAAACGCCTCCACTTCCCAGGACAGCTCTGGGTCCACGGGGAAGGCTCAGCCCAGGCTGGGGCACGCTGCGGACGAACCCGATCCTGCCTCCCCAGCCCGTCACCGAGGTTTTCCCAGGGTCGTTCAGGCTGCCCCTCAGCTGATGTCCAGAGGCTATGGCACCCCCCACCGCCACCCTACCCACCCCCAAGCCCGCCTGCACAGGGGGGCGGGGCCCCTCTGCCACCTATGGCCTGTGCCAAGGTCGGGAGCACGCGACAGAGCTCCGAAAACTCTCGGGAGTGACAGAGAATCGAGGCGTTATCTCCACAGAGAAGAGATGAACTACGCTTTCTAGGTTTCTCCAGAAACCCAAATTTTAGGAATCTATGAACTGCAAGGAGGTCAAACCAGTCCATCCAAAAGGAAATTAACCCCGAATATTCACTGGAAGGACCGATGCTGAAGCTGAAGCGCCCATACTTTGGCCACCTGATGCGAAGAGACAACTCACTGGAAAAGAGCCCGGCACAGGGAAAGACGGAGGGCAGGAGGCGACGGGAACGACAGAGAACGAGGTCGTTGGATGGCATCACCGGTTCAATGGACACGAGTTTGAGCACGCTCCACGAGAGGGTGAAGGACAGGAAGCCTGGCCCCTCCCACCACCAGGTCTCGCCCAGTGTGACCTCCTCCCAAAGCCGTTCTCGACCCCTCAACTGAAGTCCTCACCCCATCACGCCAGCCATCATCCTCCAAGCTCCAACAGTAACTGGGGCTGTTGTTTTCGCGCAATCGTTCCTGTGACGTCCTTCCAGGCTTCAAGGGACTCGGGAGGAGGGGCTGCCATCCCAGCCCTGCCCCCTGCCGCCCTGTGACCTCAGGCAAGGGCTGACCCTCTGGGCACGCAGGAATCCCATCTGTCAGATCCAGACAGCGTGCCTCGTGAGCAGTAGGAGGGCGAAATGGGCAACGCACTGGGAATGGTGCTGAGCTATTCGTTTAGAATGAGGCCCCTGGAAACAGGGTCACTGCCTGTCACGCGTGTCCCTGGATCCCCAGCACCAAAGGCAATGCCAGGCACAAAGCAGGCATTCGTGAAAGGAACAAAAGAATGCACGATCCGAAAAACGCCCACTTCCCAGGACAGCTCTGGGTCCACGGGGAAGGCTCAGCCCAGGCTGGGGCACGCTGCGGACGAACCCGATCCTGCCTCCCCAGCCCGTCACCGAGGTTTTCCCAGGGTCGTTCAGGCTGCCCCTCAGCTGATGTCCAGAGGCTATGGCACCCCCCACCGCCACCCTACCCACCCCCAAGCCCGCCTGCACAGGGGGGCGGGGCCCCTCTGCCACCTATGGCCTGTGCCAAGGTCGGGAGCACGCGACAGAGCTCCGAAAACTCTCGGGAGTGACAGAGAATCGAGGCGTTATCTCCACAGAGAAGAGATGAACTACGCTTTCTAGGTTTCTCCAGAAACCCAAATTTTAGGAATCTATGAACTGCAAGGAGGTCAAACCAGTCCATCCAAAAGGAAATTAACCCCGAATATTCACTGGAAGGACCGATGCTGAAGCTGAAGCGCCCATACTTTGGCCACCTGATGCGAAGAGACAACTCACTGGAAAAGAGCCCGGCACAGGGAAAGACGGAGGGCAGGAGGCGACGGGAACGACAGAGAACGAGGTCGTTGGATGGCATCACCGGTTCAATGGACACGAGTTTGAGCACGCTCCACGAGAGGGTGAAGGACAGGGAAGCCTGGCCCCCTCCCGTCGGTGGGGTAACAAAGAGCGGGGCACAACTTAGTGACGCAACACCACCACCACCAGTCACCCTGGGACCCAACAGCCGCATTTCCGGTGTGCACCCAGAAGGACAGAAAGTAGAGTCAGGAACAGATGCGGGACATCTGGATTCACAGCAGCATTAGTCACGGCCGCCCAAGAGCTAAGTGTCCCCTGGCACTTAGGATGAACGGGTACGCCAAACGCAGTCCGGACGTAGAGCAGAGCCGCCGTGCTGGCCTCGAAACAGAGGAGGGCTGACACCGGCCACGGCGTGGACGAAGCCCGAGGACGCTGAGTGAAAGAAGGTAACCACAGAAGGACAAATACCGCAGGATGCCACGTGCACGAGGTCCTGAGAGCAGTTAAAGCCCCAGCAACAGAGAGCAGCGTGGCGGCTGCCAGGGGCTGGGGAGGAACGGGGAATGAGTGCTTCACGGGGACAGAGTCGCCGCCTGGCGAGACGGAAAGCGTCCTGGGGACATCCCTCGCGATCCAGGGACTACGGCGCCGTGCTCCCAGGACAGGGGGCGCGGGTGGGATTCCAGGTCAGGAACTGGATCCCACGACCCACGGAGGAGTCGGCACGCTGCAGCGAAGACCCGGCACAGCCAAATACACACTTCAGAAAAAAAGAAAGATGGAGTGACTCTGGAGGTTGCCAAGGGGAAGGGGGGTGGGGAAGAGGGGGATGGGAGCCCGGGGCTGACTGACACGATCGGTCACAGGTGGACGGAATGAACAGCGAGGTCCTGCTGGACAGCCGAGGCAGCGCTGTCCAATATTCTGGGGTACACACCATAATGGAAAAGTATACTAATAAAAAGAGTATATTAATAAAAAGAATAAATGAATGAAGATAATATATAGGTTCACACCTGATTCACTTTGCTGTACAGCAGAAATGAACACATTGTAAATCAACTATCCTGCGGCCAAAAAATGTGTCCTTTCTCAAAGAGTTCTGGGGATGGATGGAGGTGGTGGCTGTGTCACATCACAACGTACCTCGGGCCACTGGCGCGTGTACATTTACGCAGCGTGAGCACGGGAGACTTCGTACACGCGTGCGCGTCCAGCCGCTCGGTCGTGTCCGAGTCTCTGCGACCCCCGGACGGCAGCCCGCCAGGCTCCTCTGTCCACGGGATTTTCCAGGCAAAACCGCTGGAGTGGGTGCCCTCCAGAGAAACTTCCCCACCCAGGGATTGAACCCGCATCTCCCGCGTCTCCTCCCGTGCAGGTATCTTCACCGATGAGCCACCGGGGAAGCCCATTTATATGTATTTCATCACACAGAAAAATGGGAGATGCGGCTGTGTTCCTGGGCCAACACTGACGTGGAAACACCGCACCAGGGCGCCTGCTGTCCCCTCCTCAGAAGCTGGAGCTGCTTCCCACTTCACAGATGGGAAGCCGAGGCCGGAGGGAAGGGAAGCCCCTTGGTCTAGGCCAGACAGCCAGCAGAGGGCAAACCTGGTTCTCGAACACGCCGAGTCCGGGTGCGTCTGTGGCCTTGACCCTGGGCAGAATACCACGGGGCATCCACAGGAAGACAAGACCATAGATCCGACGGCTGCTTCCGGGGGAGGGGTGGCGGGGACCAGAGCGGACATTTCAGTGACAGAGACAGTGGGCTAGTCTCCCGGCCGGGGCCTCGGCCAAGCCCTGCCCGGAGTGAGCAGCGAGGCCCCTGGGGCCGCACTCCAGCTCCACGGTCCCCGGAGCCCACCAGCCAGGCCCTGGCGGCCGTGGCTTCCCAGCTCTACTGCCTGGGCCCCTGGGCCCACAGTGGGGCGAAATGACCAGCAGAGGACCAGACGCCACGCCTGTTAGTTCTCCTCACCGCGCAGCCTTGCACACACGATCCCCCGCCTTCTCCGTCCTTCAGTTTCTCCAGCCGTAAAACGCGGGGCTGGATGAGCTAAACCTGGGACGCCTAGAGACAGTCTGGTCACCTCCCACAGTCCGCAGCGACCCCCACGTGCCCAGCGTCCAGAGACAGAGACCAACAGACGGAGCGCGGGCCCGGGAACCACGCAGCGACCTCGGGTCGTGAACCCGCACACCCAGGGCAGAGACCACAGGCCCTCGGGGTAACGCCTGTTCTGGCCCTCGCAGCTTGCCCCGGGCGCCTGCTGACAGTGTGGGAGGCTCGAGGGGCCAGGCGGGCGGGACCTCCCGGGCGCAGGCAGCCTCACTGCCAGCTCGTGGAGTCATCTGCAAGGCAAGCCAGCGCCCCTGTGAGGCACATGCCCACGGTGGCTGCTGCCCCTTGCTCAGGCCCAACACGGACGCGACCAGGAAGCCGAAAGAGCAGATTCCACGGTCTGATGGCACAGCGCACGGTGCGACCACGGACCAGGCACACGTGACCTCCGAGCCTCAGTGTCCCCAGCTTTGAGAATGACGACAGCGACCCTGGTTGTCTCATGCTGTTGGGGTACCGTGGGGAGTCCCTGCAGGCGCCACACATCTGCCTGGGTGTCGAGGGCCGAGTGCACAGTGTCGGTGCCATCAGTGTGCGCTGAGCAAGGCACGATTACACAGCAGGAGGGGTCGGCCTCGGGGGACAGAGGGCTGAATGGGAACTGACACCTGGGACACCCTCGGGGGCTCCGGGGCCAGGGGTCAGGGCGAGCTGCAGGTGAACCAGGGTGACCTGAGAGCCCACCGAGGCCCACGCGCCGGGCCCGTGCTGTTCACACACTCACCTCCCTGACTTCACACCAGCCAGTTTCCAACCCCGTCCCTTCTTTCCCGTTCCTTCCAAAGACAACGCCAAGATGCCCAGGCTTTGATGGGTGGCGGGCCCATCATTGAAAGGCGAGGCTTGGGAGGGCCAGTGAGCTCTTTTAGGGGAGAGATGGCTGGTGTGATGGAGCCACAGGCCTCAGGACGGGCTGGAAGCCGGGGTGCCTTGGTGATGTGCAGGCCAAGGGCCGGGTGAGCGTGCCAGCCTGCACCTGGCCTGTGTTTGGCCTCACCTTCTCCAGGAAGCCCACCAGACCCAAATGTGCTCCGGCTCCCAGCCCCACCCCAGGGGGCCCACGCAGCTTTGGAGTAACGAGCCCAGGCTTTACAGCTCCCCAGGTTCTGGCCCATCCACCCCTCCGCCAAGAGAGGCCAACTCGCTGGCCTGAAAGCTTGTTCCCGGACAAGTCGCACCACCACCTTGCTCCCACGCCAACCTGGCGCAGAGACAGAGCCAGAAAAGCACAGAGAAGGCTGGATCCGCTTTCCCGGGCAGAGCCAAGAACATCGAGCCTTGGCCTCCCCCGCTCCTCGCACCGCAGCGTCCCGAGCCTGCCCCTGTCACGCCGTCTCCTCTGCACACGCCCCCCGGCTCTGGCCGGCTCCACGGGCTCGAAGGGGCTGGATCGCCGTCCGGCTTTCAGGGGAGCAATTGGCTCCTACTTCCTTGGTCAGAACTCAACCCTGCTTCTTTCCGGGCAGAAGGGGCTGAGTGCAGGGAGCCAACTGAGCCACTTCCTTCTCTCCCCCTGGGTAGGCCTAACGTCTGAAACACGGATCCAACCCATGAGCGGGACAACAGGGGAAGACAGAGAGGAGAGGGAAAAGGGAAGCCACACGCTCTACTTGCCTGAACATCGAACTCCTGCAGGAGGCCGGTGATGGTCTGTGGAGAGACAGGAGAGGTGGTCAGCTTCCCAGGGCAGAGACGTAATGTCCAAACATGCAAAGCCCCCCACGAGGACACGTATCTACCCTGTGTTCTCTGTGCGGCCTCATTCTTTTCCACAGAGACTTTTCGTCTCAAAGAACGACAACCGTCCAGCAGAAAAGCAGACACAGATTCCTTTTTGACTACAGCCTCGGTGAAAAAAGACCTGAAGGTCTAAGCTGACCCCAAGCTAGGGAGATAAAGGGCTACTATTGCCTACTAACTCGTCTCTCTGTCTCCACCCGCGTGCAATACTTTTGAAGTGCAAACCTGACCACATCACTGTCTTGATATGTCTTCCCTGGCAGTCCATCATCTGGATTAAAATCCATCTCTCGGGGGAGGAGAGCAGAGCATTCCCCTCGAGCCAACCATCCTGAATGTCCAGCCCTAATTCCATCTTTCACAAGAGCTGTGGGTGGCAGGCCAGGCCCAGGAAGACAGGAAAAGGGCCCTTGTCCCCGGAGGAGCAAGTGAAAGCAGAGGTCAGAGATGCAGCTGGAGCCACCCTCGGCCAGAGCTTCCAAGAGACGGGCTGGCATGCTCTCTTCCCGGCTCAGAATGTAGTTCAAATGCCCCCTGAAAGCTGAGCCCGGCTGGACCCACCACCACCCACCATACAAGAAGACAGCCCAGCCAAGCAAAAGCCAGAGGTGACAGAGGGGGAAAGGGGACCCTTTGGGGCAGCCAGGGGCTGGGAGATAAGATTATAACAGCGGACTGCTGAGGGAGATTAAGGCAAGGGGTGGGATGGGGGTGGGGAGGGAGGCCCAAGAGGGAGCCGATCTGTGTATAACTACGGCTGACTTGTGTTGCTATGTGGCAGAAACCAACACAACATTTTCCTCTAATTAAATAATTTATACATATATCAATAGCTTCAAGCCCCTGGGGCTGGGGTCAAAAACATTAGGGAGTTTGATGAATTCAGGTGCGAGCGAATGTGACCAACAGACTTTGTGTGCCACGTGTGTGTCTGTCTCGATAGGAAGGAGTGGAAAAGCCGTTCAGTACAACCCTGACCTTCAAACTGCTAACAAGGGTACAGAGGTCACCCAGACTGAGGATGGACCTCAGGAAAAACCTCCCCACAGCAAACCTACTTAAAAACACTTTGCTGTGGCTTCCCTGGTGGTCCAGTGGGTAAGGGCACCGCCTTGCAGTGCAAGGGGCGCCGGTTCGATCCCTGGCCTGGGAGGATCCCATGTGCCGCAGAGCGGCTGGACCCATGTGTCCAACGACCGAGCCGGAGCTCTGGAGCACATGCGCCTAGAGCCAGTGCTCTGCGACAACAGAGGCCACTGCGATGGAAGGCCCACACTGGCCAAAGAACAAAGATGGATGGAAATAGAGAAATGAAAGACCAATAGAAGTGGCCTGCCCACCTCCCTCCCCCCCCACCTCTCCCCCTCAAAAAAGAAATTAAAAAAAAACATATACTTTGCTGAGTCAATCTAAGGAAATGAAGCATTTACTTCCATCTAAACCTGCCCAGACAGCATCTTCCCTGGACGAGGCACTTAGAAATTTACATAGAGATCAAACCAGTCCATCCTAAAGGAAACCAACCCTGAATATTCACTGGAAGGACAGATGCTGAAGCTGAAGCTCCAATACTCTGGCCACCTATGGAAAGAGAGGACTCACTGGAAAAGAGGCTGATGCGGGGAAAGACTGAGGGCAGGAGGAGACAGGGGATGAGATGGCCGGATGGCATCACTGACCCAGTGGACAGGAGTGTGAACAAACTCAGGAAGAGAGCGAAGGACAGGGAAGCCTGGTGTGACACAGGCCGTCGGGTCACAGAGAGCGAGACACAACTGAGCAACTAAACAACAACAGAGGCGGCCTGTGGACACCAGGCAGCAGTGGGTGTGTGGGGGTGTGCACACGTGTGTGCCCTCATGGGCTCCTCCTGCGCACAGACCTATCCGAGGGGTGCGGGTGGAGGGGGCGGCCAGGGCCTCTTCACTCACCTCCCCTTTCTCCACCAAAGGCTTCACCTCAGCGAGGTCCACGTCGTGCAGCTCCCGAGACATGTCCCCGCTATCACCCACCTGCAGAAAGACAGAGGCCCAGGGTTAGCACTTCCGGCTGAGAGCTCCTACCTCCCACCCGCCAGCCCCTGGGGATGGAGGGAAGCTGATTTTCTGGGACTAGAAACGGAGGCTTTTGCATAGCTCAGTGGGTAAAGAATCCACCTTGCAATGTTGGAGAGCCAGGTTCAATTTCTGGGTCAGAAAGACCCCCTGGAGAAGGAAATGGCAACCCACTCCCTGGGAAGTCCCATGGGCAGAGGGGCCTGGCAGGCTAAAGCCCGTGGGTCTCAAGAGCTGGACACGACTTAGCTGCTAAACCACCACCACACCCAAAACCGGGCCCTGACACCCAGGCCAGGCCCACCCATCATGCCAAGGACGGAGGTTTCTCTGCACTTTGCATCATTCCACATCCCAAAGTCAGACGGCCCCAGCGTAACCACCGAGAGGGAACAGAAGGTCCCAGAGGCACTGGCTCCCTCCTCCGTCACCTTCACATAAGCAAGGTCCTCACTGGAGGGGGGTAAGCGGGGCGGGGCCCAGGGGTGGGGTGGAGGTCGGGGTAGGGGGGCAGCCAGGAGAGGGCCCCGGGCAGCTCTGACACGAGGGCAGCTGCAGAGGAGCCAAAAGCCCAGGACGGAGTGGAGAGTCGGCAGTGGGAAGGCCACCGTGACTGACCGCCTCCGGACCGAGGCTGGCGAGGTGACAGGTGCTCCCCTGGGCACACCTCGGGGAGCTCACTCAGGGACCTGGAGGCGGCAACATTTCTTCTTTAGAGTCAAGCGGGGAGAATGAAGCACCCCCCAGGACCGGGTGATCACGATGAGCCCAGAAGGACGGGTAGGTGCTGTGGGCAGAGCTGAAAAAGCGGGGTGAGGGAGGGAGAGGCAGGAGGGGGCCAGGGACTCCGCAGGTCCCAGACCTGGACCTTCTGCACCGGGCCCTGGGTGAAACGCTGCGGCCTCCTGGGGAGAGCTCGCCCCAAACGCCCCATGGCCTCACAGCTATAACAGCCAGAGACTGCAAGCCTGTGAACTTCTGAACTTCAGCTCCTCGGAAGGCCCAGCTCCCTGCACCCAGAAGGACCGTCTTTGTGAAACACCTCTCAGGGGTCGGCGGCGACAGAGCGGGACAGGCACGCACCCACCCCGCACCCGCACGCGGCACGGCAGACCCCCCGGGACGCTCCGGTCCGGAGCCTCCACAGATAACCAGCCCCACAAGAATGCCTTTATGCAGACTCTGGAGTCGAGGCTCCAGAACATTCCGAAAACAAAGTCGGTTTTATATTTGCGAGCATTCCTGGGCGGCAGCCAGCGTGGAGGCAGGAGGCATGAAAAGCCAAGGTCTGTTGGCCTTGCTAACTCAGCGCGTTCGTGGTCCCGAGACCCTGGCCGTGGGACGCCTCGCCTACACAGGCCGGGGAGGCTTCCAGAAGCTCAGGGCTCTGGCAGCGCCGCCCTCTGTGCTAAGAGGAAGAGGACTCCGCATGCCACAGGGGCAGGCAGGGTCTCCTGGTACCCTTCGGGCCCCCAGCTCCACCTGCCAGTTCCCCAGGGCAGGTGGCCCATCTGGCTTCTTCCCTTCCCTACCGGTAGCGCCGAGCCTCACACCAGACAGAACGGACAGGCAGATGAACAGCTTTTAGGGAGCTTCATAGCAATTGGTCGCTCAGTCGTATCCGACTCTTGGTGACCCCGTGGACTGCAGCCCGCCAGGCTCCTCTGTCCACGGGATTCTCCGGGCAAGAACACTGGAGTGGGTGGCCATGCCCTCCTCCAGGGGATCTTCCTGGCCTGGGGATCAAACCTGTAATTCCCGCACCTCCTGTATTGGCAGGTGGATGCTTTACCCACTGAGCCACCTGGGAGACCCATGCTTGTTTTCAAATTCACTCTTCCGTGGTCACTAAACCACCTGAGTGAAATGCCTTGCAAACAGATCGGCATTTATAAGGACTCCACCCTTCAGGCTGCAGTTCAACCCAGTGGGGTCAGGTCTCCTTGGCTGCCAGATCCTGTGATCCCACTAGATGGTCAGCCTCCACCTGGCCCCCCGCACCCTCCCTCAGAACAAGAAACAGTCCAGGTCCAGCCTTCCCAGCATTCTCAACGTGCTCCCAGAGGAATCCCTTTACCCCATACCCTCGTGTCCTCCTCCAACTCAGCTTCCCAGACCCCAGGAGACGGTGGCTTGAACACTGGTGAGTCTCCCTTAAACACCAGTATTTGAGAATGGCTACTTTGGGGGGCTGGAGGGGCCTTACTGAGACCCACCCTCATGTGCTCAAGGCCCTGGGGAGGCTCAGAGAGGCGCTCACAGAGGACGACCCTCTCAACGAGCGTCTGTCCAGGCGAGGGTGATTCTGTGCCCCCACTTGGCGATGTGTGGAGACAGCAGCATTATCTGACCCCAGGAGAGAAGGGGCTGACATGCCCTGGCCCAGACCAGGAAGTGGCCACAGAGGGCCCAAGGCCCATGAAGTCTGCAGGGAGACCAGATAAAACAGTGGACACGCCAGTCCTCCTGTCCCCTGGGAGCGGGAGCGCTCCTGCAGGCCTGGGAGCCTGTCGCTGATAAGGTGACTCCACACGTCCCTGCAGGGAGCGCTCAGCCAGGCCCTCCATCCAGGTCACCGCCTGCCATTCCCAGGAACCCGGGGGCAGGCTGCGGAAGGGGCACTTGCGCCTCCCGCCGGGCCTCACACCAGACAGAACGGACAGGCAGATGAACAGCTTTTAGGGAGCTTCATAGCAATTGGTCGCTCAGTCGTATCCGACTCTTGGTGACCCGTGGACTGCAGCCCGCCAGGCTCCTCTGTCCACGGGATTCTCCGGGCAAGAACACTGGAGTGGGTGGCCATGCCCTCCTCCAGGGGATCTTCCTGGCCTGGGGATCAAACCTGTAATTCCCGCACCTCCTGTATTGGCAGGTGGATGCTTTACCCACTGAGCCACCTGGGAGACCCATGCTTGTTTTCAAATTCACTCTTCCGTGGTCACTAAACCACCTGAGTGAAATGCCTTGCAAACAGATCGGCATTTATAAGGACTCCACCCTTCAGGCTGCAGTTCAACCCAGTGGGGTCAGGTCTCCTTGGCTGCCAGATCCTGTGATCCCACTAGATGGTCAGCCTCCACCTGGCCCCCCGCACCCTCCCTCAGAACAAGAAACAGTCCAGGTCCAGCCTTCCCAGCATTCTCAACGTGCTCCCAGAGGAATCCCTTTACCCCATACCCTCGTGTCCTCCTCCAACTCAGCTTCCCAGACCCCAGGAGACGGTGGCTTGAACACTGGTGAGTCTCCCTTAAACACCAGTATTTGAGAATGGCTACTTTGGGGGGCTGGAGGGGCCTTACTGAGACCCACCCTCATGTGCTCAAGGCCCTGGGGAGGCTCAGAGAGGCGCTCACAGAGGACGACCCTCTCAACGAGCGTCTGTCCAGGCGAGGGTGATTCTGTGCCCCCACTTGGCGATGTGTGGAGACAGCAGCATTATCTGACCCCAGGAGAGAAGGGGCTGACATGCCCTGGCCCAGACCAGGAAGTGGCCACAGAGGGCCCAAGGCCCATGAAGTCTGCAGGGAGACCAGATAAAACAGTGGACACGCCAGTCCTCCTGTCCCCTGGGAGCGGGAGCGCTCCTGCAGGCCTGGGAGCCTGTCGCTGATAAGGTGACTCCACACGTCCCTGCAGGGAGCGCTCAGCCAGGCCCTCCATCCAGGTCACCGCCTGCCATTCCCAGGAACCCGGGGGCAGGCTGCGGAAGGGGCACTTTGCGCCCCTCCCCGCGCCCGGGCCCCCACCCTCCCCGCTCTGAGCTACCTGAGGAGCAGGAAGACCCCTGGGGGCTCTCAACCCAGCCCTGCAGCCTCAGGCCCCCGGAGGCCAGCCCTTAACCCTGGCTCTATTGCCTCCATCAGTAAACCCTGCAAGTGTTTGCTTCAGAAGCTGCTTCTGTAAAGGGACCTGATGAGGAAGCTCAATCCATAAAGCTCGACTGTTTTTAAGAAGAAAGCTGGCCTGCTTTGGATGAAGCCCCTCGTGATTCCCTCCCACTGTCTCCCCCGACTCCCGCACACCCCCATGCAGCAGGACCAGCCCTCGGAGACCCAGTTCCAGGAAGCATGGCGTGCAGGGGGTTTCCTCGGACCGGGAGATGCTCCCGGCATCAGGGGACGGAGGCCGTGGCAGCTGGGGCCCCGCACAGCAGCTCTCGTGTGCCAGCCACAGAGAGATAAGAAAGAGCCCATCCCAGCTCCGCGACGAGACCCAACTGTGACAAGTCAGGGACAGACGGGAGGGGATCTGGTCTGGGTGCTCGGGCTGGTGCCCCCGGCCCTGCCCAGTCCAGGCAGCCCTCGAGGGGGCCCGCACGCGGGGTCGCTCCCCACAGCCACCCTGTCGCCCCGCTGGGCTCCACAGGCTCTCTCTCTGGGCTCGCGGCTGGGCGCTAGATGGTCCCTGCCCTCCTCCACGGCCTCCTGGGAAGCCCTGGTGCGGAGTGAAGGGCTGAGGAGGGCTGAGGCAGTCCTGCAGGGAGTGCGGGGTGACAGGGCCAGGCCGCACCGGGCACAGCAGTGGGAGCCCGGTGCCTGACGCCCAGCCCTCCACTCCATCCTGCAGGATGCGGGAGGTGGTAGTGCTGACCCACCCCATCTCAGCAGAGAAAGAAGCTGCTCTAGACAAGAACGGAGGTCAGGACAGGGCTCCTTCTGCTAAAACCCCACTGGGTGCCCACTGCAGGGCTCCCGGGCACACCACCAGCTGCCAGACTGGTTTACACCACTTCTTCCTTTCCCACCAGGTTGCCTGGAAGTAATTCTGAGAAAACCAACAATGTAGAAGTGAAAGGGAGCCAGGAGCCAGCAGGGGAAGACCTGAGGATCACAGCTGAGCGTCACCACTGATTGGCTCTGCGATCTAACCTCTGGGCCTCGGTCAGCTCATCTGTAAAATGGGCATAGCAAGGCCTGCTCCCAGAGAGTAGCAGAGGGGTTTCAATGCAACCATGGCACATAGAATCTGGCAAACAGGTGCTTCATTCATCAGAGCCCTTCCCTGGTTGCCTGAGAGGCCCAGGGACATCTGTGGGACACACTCTGTGTCTTATACATTCTTAGTCCCCGAGTGACCCAGCAAGGAGGGAACACAGAGAAAAGGTTCAGCAGATGTCACATGGGTTTCCAGCCATCAGACCCAGTGCACCACCTCTCGGGTCAATGAGTAACAAAGGCCCGAGTGGGGGCGGGCGAATGCCTTTCCAGTTCAACGGACCCAGGAGCCAGTCAGCAGCGTGCTGGACTCCACGGGTCCCAGGGAAGCCAAGACAGAGATTTGCCCAGAGGAAGGAAGGTGACCTCAGGGACTGGGAAGGCAGCGGACGGAAGAATCTCAGACCATGAGGCCACGTGAGAGCGAGGGACACACAGAGCCTGGGATTCTCGAAAGCTCGGGCGGGGCAGCAGGAACACTGTGAGCAGGGCCGTGGGAATCCCGTCCGTCTCTGGCCGCATGACGTTCCCCAGCGCGTCATCCCCTCCCTGGGCCTTGGTTTCCCATCTATAAAATATGTGGCGTGTGCTCTATGGAACTGCTGTCATTTAGTCACTCGATTATGTCCAACTCCGCGAACCCATGGACTGTGGCCCGCCAGGCTCTGTCCACAGGATCCTCCAAGCAAGAATACTGGAGTGGGTCGCCATGTCCTCCTCCAGCGGATCTTCCTGACCCAGGAATCAGACCCGGGTCTCCCGCACTGCAGGCAGATTCTTTAGCACCGAGCCGCTGGGAAGCCCTCTATGGGTATCACACGGTCCCCCAAACTCAGGACGGGTAGGAGCCCAGGCGGGAAGGTGCTGCACACAGACAAGAGGCTGGTGCTCCCTGGGGTCCTCCCACGGTGCTGCCCTGAGAAACCAACAATGTAGAAGTGAAAGGGAGCCAGGAGCCAGCAGGGGAAGACCTGAGGATCACAGCTGAGCGTCACCACTGATTGGCTCTGCGATCTAACCTCTGGGCCTCGGTCAGCTCATCTGTAAAATGGGCATAGCAAGGCCTGCTCCCAGAGAGTAGCAGAGGGGTTTCAATGCAACCATGGCACATAGAATCTGGCAAACAGGTGCTTCATTCATCAGAGCCCTTCCCTGGTTGCCTGAGAGGCCCAGGGACATCTGTGGGACACACTCTGTGTCTTATACATTCTTAGTCCCCGAGTGACCCAGCAAGGAGGGAACACAGAGAAAAGGTTCAGCAGATGTCACATGGGTTTCCAGCCATCAGACCCAGTGCACCACCTCTCGGGTCAATGAGTAACAAAGGCCCGAGTGGGGGCGGGCGAATGCCTTTCCAGTTCAACGGACCCAGGAGCCAGTCAGCAGCGTGCTGGACTCCACGGGTCCCAGGGAAGCCAAGACAGAGATTTGCCCAGAGGAAGGAAGGTGACCTCAGGGACTGGGAAGGCAGCGGACGGAAGAATCTCAGACCATGAGGCCACGTGAGAGCGAGGGACACACGGAGCCTGGGATTCTC
The DNA here is from genome assembly GCA_022376925.1 of Tragulus kanchil. Classification (NCBI taxonomy): domain Eukaryota; kingdom Metazoa; phylum Chordata; class Mammalia; order Artiodactyla; family Tragulidae; genus Tragulus; species Tragulus kanchil. The sequence continues at coordinate 8,088,025 of JAIOJX010000002.1, read as the reverse complement.
GAGAGCTCGGGCGGGGCAGCAGGAACACTGTGAGCAGGGCCGTGGGAATCCCGTCCGTCTCTGGCCGCATGACGTTCCCCAGCGCGTCATCCCCTCCCTGGGCCTTGGTTTCCCATCTATAAAATATGTGGCGTGTGCTCTATGGAACTGCTGTCATTTAGTCACTCGATTATGTCCAACTCCGCGAACCCATGGACTGTGGCCCGCCAGGCTCTGTCCACAGGATCCTCCAAGCAAGAATACTGGAGTGGGTCGCCATGTCCTCCTCCAGCGGATCTTCCTGACCCAGGAATCAGACCCGGGTCTCCCGCACTGCAGGCAGATTCTTTAGCACCGAGCCGCTGGGAAGCCCTCTATGGGTATCACACGGTCCCCCAAACTCAGGACGGGTAGGAGCCCAGGCGGGAAGGTGCTGCACACAGACAAGAGGCTGGTGCTCCCTGGGGTCCTCCCAGGGCCCCTCGCCGTCTGGCTCTGCCCGGATCCTGCTGCCCTGAGAACACGGAGGACCCTCTCCTCCCGGCCTCGACCCCTCCCCGTTCGCACGACCGGAGCCCCCTGCCGCTCCGGCCCCCCTCCCACAGGCCACCCAGGGCGGCACATCTGCCCTCCATCCCCTCGGAGGCAGGGCGGGGGGCATCTAGCACAGAAACACCCAAGCAGTGCCTGGGGACCCCCGGACACACCCACCCCGTGCAGATGCAGAACAACAGTAACCAAACCTGCACGGGGCCCCCGGGCTCCAAACTCCGTCCCTCCGTCAAGCTTTCGAGTAGCCCTAAAAGGCGGACCCCATCACATCACCATTTGATGGGGAACTGGGGGCACAGAGAGATTAAGAGTCGGACCCGAAGTCACCAAACATCAAGATGGCACAGCTTAAAGCAACCTGAAAGGTGACAGGTGACCGGGACTTCAGCATGCTCTAAACAGGCGCACCTATCGTGTGCCCGGCCCCAGGCAGGCCGTGCTGAGGACGGCTCCACGTGCCGGGGCCTTCTCCCGCGTGGATCGGCTGCAGGTTGATCCACCATGCACCAGAGGCCCAGGCTGTGGGCCAGGTCACTCCATTCTCTCTTCCCAACAGCCAGAAGGGCTTCTGTGTTGAGCCTTTCCCCAAAGCGTCTTCTCCAGGAGGTCCCCGGGAGAATGCGGACTGGACCACCCCAGCTGCCAGGCGGGTAACCTGGGGCTCAAATGTCAAGGCCTGCGTGGCTTCCTAAAGGCCTAGATGCCATCCTTTCAAGTGGGTGCCGGGGGCAGGGATGGGGCAAGCCGATCGCAGTCTTCCGGAGCCCCGCGGTGAAGAGGAGGAAGAGGGACTGGGGCAGCGGTGGGTGAGTGTGCACAGACCGTGACTGGCAGCCACTGGCCCGAATTTTGTCCCCTCCACGCCTGGTTCCAAGCCACATGAAAGCAGTGCCTTTCTCCAGCACACTGGGCTTTTTATAGAACAGAACTGAAAAGCAGGGCAGAGGACCAATGTGTGCTGCGGATGCTCAGCCTAACACTCACCCCGAATTCAGCCACCCTTGGCCTCTCCAAGGGGACAGCCCCCGTCTGCAGTATCCTCCAGGCAGGTTCCCTTGGTGCCCCCCTCGCCTGACTGTGGACGCAGTCTTTGGTCCTTTCTTTGCCAAAGAGATTCTGACCTCACGCTGCCCGGCAGTCCATGGGTTCTATTGATGTCTCCCAGACCTTTGGAAACCCAAGGCTCCAGGGCAGGTGAGGAAGTCGGTGGCCTTAACTCTCAATGTTTTTCCTACGTAATCAACCTAGTAAATAATATGGCAGGATTCACCGGACCTTCCAGACCAGTTGAGGGGAAGAGAGGTAAAAAAAAGGGGGGGGAGTGGCTTTCAGAGGTCAACTAAATGAAAAATTCAATCAGACAATCAGAGGCCCCCTGGGGCTTTGCACAGAGGCTGGATCCCAGCAGCTTTCACCAGACTAGCTGATAACAGGAAGAACGAAAGAGGAGTCAGGAAGGAGAAGGTGCCCTCCAGCCGCATCCAGCTCCTGGGTACCGGCCTGGAGCCGAAAGGCAACTTCTAGGTCTTGGGCCAGAGCACAGAATTAGCCAGGAGGCCCGGACACAATAGCAGGAAGAGGGAGGGACCGCAAGTGGTCCACACCCACCCCTTCCCCGCAGCACCTCCTGATTCTTCCTGTAGGTTCTCCACGGAGCTTTGGCAGCCCAGCAACTCGCCTGGCAGACAGAAGGTCGGACTGCGCACGGGGAAGTCTAGAGGGGGAGGCCGGGTGGGTGAGAGGCTTTCTGTGAATCTGCAGGACACCGTGCGTGGCTCTGGAGAGTCTGTGAGCTCGCGTGTGGAAAGTGCACAGAACCAGTGTTCACCAAGGACGCGGACGGGGATTCCTCCTTCAAAACCGCGGTCCCCAAGATGGAACAACTGCCAATCCTTCCTGGAGTTGGTCCTGCTGGTCTTACCCTCGGACGGCCTTCCAGTTTTTCCTGCACAAGAGGGCCCACGTTATTGCCTTAGTGTCCTCTGAACCAACATGGCTTCCCTGGTGGCTCAGATGGTGAAGAACCTGTCTGCAGCACAGAAGCCCTGGATTTGATCCCTGGGTTGAAAAGAGCCCCTAGAGGGCTTCCCTGGTGGTCCAGTGGGTAAGGACACCGCCTTGCAGTGCAAGGGGCGCCGGTTCGATCCCTGGCCTGGGAAGATCCCACGTGCCGCGGAGCGGCTGGACCCATGTGTCCAATTACTGAGCCGGAGCTCTGGAGCGCATGCGCCCAGAGCCGGCGCTCTGCAACGACAGACGCCACCGCGATGGGAGGCCCACAGGAGCCAAAGAACAAAGACGGATGAAAACAGAGAAATGAAAGACCAACAGAAGTGGCCCGCCTGCTCCCCTCCCTCCCCAACCCGACCCCCCACCCAAAATAAATAAATAAATAAATCTTTAAAAAAAAGAAAAAAAAAAAAAACCCTGGAGAAGGGAGTGGCCACCCACGCCAGTGTTCTTGCCTGGAGAATCCCAGGAACAGAGGAGCCTGGCGGGCTAGAGCCCATGGGGTGGTAAAGAGCCAGACACGACTGCGGGACGCGCACTACCACGACTGTTTGGGCCAACAGTAACTGGGTGCCCGCGAAGCGCAGGCTCTCAGGTCTGTGGGGAAAGGGCAAGCTAGCCGACACAGCCCAGAATGATCCAAGAAGGGCACCCGACCCAGTCCGCATGCCTGGGGGGGAAAGCCAAGGAGAGCTTTCTGGAGAAAACAGGCAAGTTCAATGCTTAACAAGAAAGGAGAGTTGCTGACGGTTCCAGGCTAAGAGAGTCCTCAGAATGACCTAGCTCTCAGGAACGACTCTTGCACCCCCATTCGGAGAGAGCTGTCCAGAAGCATCTCAAAGCCCGCGGAGTCGAGGCAGGGGTTAAGATGAGGGAACAGGATGGAGTCTCTTTAGGCAGAGCTGTACACAGGCATAACATCTATATGCTCAGCGCTTTCCACAGGTTTAGGAGGGAAAAACATCTATAAAATAAAAAGATGAGGCCCCCAGACTGCTCACGAGCCCCATTTCCTACCACCTTTTGGAGGAATGCCTCCACGGGACTGGAAACGCCTGGAGGCGGAGCCTAGGTGAGCAGGAGTTGGCAGGTGTTTACTACATGGAAGGTCCGAAAGTCAAGACCGGGTCAAAAAGATACCTGTGTGTGGACCTGCGGTCTACAATCTGGCCTACGCTGCAGCGCAGGCAAGGTGCCCAGTGCTGCCTGGTCTCCTGTGACAAAGTGCCCGCCCTGGAGAACTGGGCTCCACACCCCTCCGACCATCAGAGTTGCCCGGACCTCCAACAGGCCCGCTCCAACTCTCCAGGGCTGGCACAGCAGGGGTCGCGCCAGGGTGGCCTAGAGAGGACCAGCTCTGGAGCGCATGCGCCCAGAGCCGGCGCTCTGCAACGACAGACGCCACCGCGATGGGAGGCCCACAGGAGCCAAAGAACAAAGACGGATGAAAACAGAGAAATGAAAGACCAACAGAAGTGGCCCGCCTGCTCCCCTCCCCCCCCAACCCGACCCCCCCCCCAAAATAAATAAATAAATAAATCTTTAAAAAAAAGAAAAAAAAAAAAAACCCTGGAGAAGGGAGTGGCCACCCACGCCAGTGTTCTTGCCTGGAGAATCCCAGGAACAGAGGAGCCTGGCGGGCTAGAGCCCATGGGGTGGTAAAGAGCCAGACACGACTGCGGGACGCGCACTACCACGACTGTTTGGGCCAACAGTAACTGGGTGCCCGCGAAGCGCAGGCTCTCAGGTCTGTGGGGAAAGGGCAAGCTAGCCGACACAGCCCAGAATGATCCAAGAAGGGCACCCGACCCAGTCCGCATGCCTGGGGGGGAAAGCCAAGGAGAGCTTTCTGGAGAAAACAGGCAAGTTCAATGCTTAACAAGAAAGGAGAGTTGCTGACGGTTCCAGGCTAAGAGAGTCCTCAGAATGACCTAGCTCTCAGGAACGACTCTTGCACCCCCATTCGGAGAGAGCTGTCCAGAAGCATCTCAAAGCCCGCGGAGTCGAGGCAGGGGTTAAGATGAGGGAACAGGATGGAGTCTCTTTAGGCAGAGCTGTACACAGGCATAACATCTATATGCTCAGCGCTTTCCACAGGTTTAGGAGGGAAAAACATCTATAAAATAAAAAGATGAGGCCCCCAGACTGCTCACGAGCCCCATTTCCTACCACCTTTTGGAGGAATGCCTCCACGGGACTGGAAACGCCTGGAGGCGGAGCCTAGGTGAGCAGGAGTTGGCAGGTGTTTACTACATGGAAGGTCCGAAAGTCAAGACCGGGTCAAAAAGATACCTGTGTGTGGACCTGCGGTCTACAATCTGGCCTACGCTGCAGCGCAGGCAAGGTGCCCAGTGCTGCCTGGTCTCCTGTGACAAAGTGCCCGCCCTGGAGAACTGGGCTCCACACCCCTCCGACCATCAGAGTTGCCCGGACTCCTCCAACAGGCCCCGCTCCAACTCTCCAGGGCTGGCACAGCAGGGGTCGCGCCAGGGTCCAGGGAGCCCCCCTCGTCCAGCTCCCCAGCAGAGAGGACCAGCCTGCGGTGTCTGCCTCCAAACTTAAAGAGGAAGGGGAGACAGAAGGGCAGGGCTGGGCCAGGACTGAGATCAGGAAGGCAGGAAGGGCTGCCCGAAATGAAGCCAAGTCCAAGCTCCAAAAACAGATCCCGGAGGGTCTGGGCAGCCTCGAAGGGCAACCCTGCAGGGAACGAACCAGGGCGGAACACGATCCCATCGCTTGATTATGGGCAAGCCAGGAGCATTCTCAGACCTCAGCCTTCTGATTTGAGAAAAGCAAGGATGTCTGCTCTCTTGAAGGAGGAGGGCGATGCCCTATAATCACAAGGCACTTCAGCCAGATAAAAGCTACCTGAGTGTCCCAGACCCTGGAGCTGTGAGAAATGTGGCCCCTTTAGGGTTTCTCTCCCCTAGCCGTCATTCTGGAGCAAATATCCTCCTCTCTGGCTGCCTTTGGGCCCCCCACCTCCACCCATCCCAGGGAGTTTTAAAACAATGCAGTCCCTCGCCCATCCCAGGCTGGGAAGTCTGCATTTCAGATAGGGTTCCCATTATATTTTTGTGCAAATCGCCAAAGCCTAGCTTTTTGGGAAAACTTCAAGAAGCAAAGCATGAATCCAGCGTTCACAGGCACTCCCACTGGCCCGGGGAAGCTTAGAGTAAGTGTCTTTGCCACTGATTGCCAAGGAAATGCCTTGAGAATGCCCTTTGTGGATTAATTGGGAGCTCAGCGCTTTCCACAGGTTTAGGAGGAAAAACATCTATAAAATAAAAGATGACCCAGACTGCTCACGAGCCCCATTTCCTACCACCTTTTGGAGGAATGCCTCCACGGGACTGGAAACGCCTGGAGGCGGAGCCTAGGTGAGCAGGAGTTGGCAGGTGTTTACTACATGGAAGGTCCGAAAGTCAAGACCGGGTCAAAAAGATACCTGTGTGTGGACCTGCGGTCTACAATCTGGCCTACGCTGCAGCGCAGGCAAGGTGCCCAGTGCTGCCTGGTCTCCTGTGACAAAGTGCCCGCCCTGGAGAACTGGGCTCCACACCCCTCCGACCATCAGAGTTGCCCGGACTCCTCCAACAGGCCCCGCTCCAACTCTCCAGGGCTGGCACAGCAGGGGTCGCGCCAGGGTCCAGGGAGCCCCCCTCGTCCAGCTCCCCAGCAGAGAGGACCAGCCTGCGGTGTCTGCCTCCAAACTTAAAGAGGAAGGGGAGACAGAAGGGCAGGGCTGGGCCAGGACTGAGATCAGGAAGGCAGGAAGGGCTGCCCGAAATGAAGCCAAGTCCAAGCTCCAAAAACAGATCCCGGAGGGTCTGGGCAGCCTCGAAGGGCAACCCTGCAGGGAACGAACCAGGGCGGAACACAATCCCATCGCTTGATTATGGGCAAGCCAGGAGCATTCTCAGACCTCAGCCTTCTGATTTGAGAAAAGCAAGGATGTCTGCTCTCTTGAAGGAGGAGGGCGATGCCCTATAATCACAAGGCACTTCAGCCAGATAAAAGCTACCTGAGTGTCCCAGACCCTGGAGCTGTGAGAAATGTGGCCCCTTTAGGGTTTCTCTCCCCTAGCCGTCATTCTGGAGCAAATATCCTCCTCTCTGGCTGCCTTTGGGCCCCCCACCTCCACCCATCCCAGGGAGTTTTAAAACAATGCAGTCCCTCGCCCATCCCAGGCTGGGAAATCTGCATTTCAGATAGGGTTCCCATTATATTTTTGTGCAAATCGCCAAAGCCTAGCTTTTTGGGAAAACTTCAAGAAGCAAAGCATGAATCCAGCGTTCACAGGCACTCCCACTGGCCCGGGGAAGCTTAGAGTAAGGGTCTTTGCCACTGATTGCCAAGGAAATGCCTTGAGAATGCCCTTTGTGGAAATGATTGACAGCACGTTCCCTCATGGAGTCCTCGAGGGCCAGTACTGTCCTCAGCTCTTGTCATAGATTAACTCAGTTAATCCTTCCATGTCCCAAGGAGATAGTCTCTGCTCTTCTCTATTTTCAGGGGAGGAAACTGAGGCCCAGAGTTCCTGCTAGCCTGTCTGCTCTTTTCACTCAAGTCTTTTTTGCAGTCATGAAAAAAGAAGAAAGCCTCTCAGGTCTGACTGTCTGGGTTCTCAGTCTGGCTTTCCCACTTCCATCCCATGGTCTATAGGCAAGTCCCTTACAGATGCTTGGCCTTGGTTTTCCCATCCATTCAATGGGGCCAAGACAGCCGAGGCAGAGCGCCTGCCAGGATGCCAGGGGATGTGGGATCCAGCCCCTGATCCAGGGAGAGTGAGGTCCTGGCCCTCCCCGGCCCCTTCTGCCTGAGTCAGGGCCCCTCCCTGCTAGATCTTAGATGCTGAGTCATCATCCTGGCTTCTTTTCTGAAGCACAGGGCCTTTTGAGTCACGCCTTGGACGGAATTCTTCGGGTCCCAAGGAAGAGCTGCAGCTTGAGGCCATCCGAAAAACACAATGCAACCTTTCTTCCCCATCCCTGCTGAGGCAGCCCAGGCCAGGAGATTTCAGGGCGCTGAGGTCAGGGAAGTGTGGTCAGGGAAGTGGGGGGGGGGGGGGGGGCAGCTCTGCTCAGATCTGAAGTCCAACCCAGGCAGCCCAGAACCCAGCAGTGCTGCAGCCCCTTCTCGCAACATCGATTCTGCTCCTCTCTCAGGGACACATGATTCACACTGAAAATCAATCCGTCCATCACCCACATTCTGTCTGGAAAGTTTCCCTGCCAGAAACGCAGTGAAGATCCAACGCATATTTGCCCCTCTGACAGCAGAAATTAAATCTCTCAGGACTGAGACTCCCTTCCACCTCCCATCAAAACCAGGAGACTGACAGATACCCAGGTTTAACTCACTCTTGGCAAGCCGTTCCCTGCCTTTGGGTCTCAGTTTCCATCTGTAAAATGGGCAGAAGTTGGACCAGGAACATTGAATTTTTAATTCCAGTCCAAATTATAAAATCAAATGGATAATAAGCCTGGATGTGCGTCTCAGGAGATCAGACCTCAAGAGATGCTCCAAGATCTCCTTGGAAAGCTCGTTCACAAGCGACCGCCAAAAATTCAACTGCCTTGGAAGGAGGCTACCTGCGGGACCACAGGGGACTGAGGCCTTTCAGTTGACTCGATCTCCTCCGAGAGCCTCGCCCTGGGCCAGGTGCCAGGGGCCAGAGCAAGGCTTCACACTCTCTCTTAGGAGAGACAAGGTGCCACAAAGCTAACAAGTCACGAGCTTGGGAGCCTTCAGCTTTGCTCCTTACTGTCCCTTTGGAGGAGTCCTATCGTTTCCCGATAACTCCTGCCTCCCGCCTCCCCCGACTCCCACCCTGGGTCCCCCCAGCAGACCCCACCACAGAGGGCTGGGGCCTGCACCCTCGGCCGCATCTCTCCCCTGGCCGCGGAGCCCCTTGAAGGCAGGCGCTGGGGCCTGCATCCCCTGCACCCTGGCTATTTCAATTCACCTTCGTGAAGTTCAGTGAAAACTCCAGCCTTTCTGTACAGATATTCAGATACTCTGTTCTTTAGGAGATGAGGTATGGCTGATAGTTAAACTGACGCCCACTGGCTGAACTCTGTGAATCTTTCACGGTTCCCAGGAACTCAAAGGAACCAAACAAACTAAAGAGCCCAGGACATCTGTGAGGAAGATAACCCGGCCCTCCCCCACCAGCTGCCAGGAACCTCCCTCTTTCCAGCCACAGGTCGGTGCCGCCTGGAGACCCAGAGAGCCCTCTGACAGCAGAGGCGACCGACGGGCCAGCGGGGGCGGTGGGGCGGAATAAGGAAAAGATGCCCTAAATCCCAGCTCCAGCCACTCAGTTGACCCCAGTGGTGACAGCGCGTTTCCCCGGGAGCCCACCACGTTGCACACGCCCTGCCCACGGCTGAAGCAGGCACCGCGGCGGGTCTCCCACGAACCTCCGAGCAAAGCCAGCTGCTCTGCTCCCGGGAGGGCAGGAGAGGCGCGTCCGGAGGCGGGGAAGAGGGGGAAGGCGGGGGAGGGTGGGCAGCGGCGAAAATGACGCCACTCGCAGCCCCAGCCAGCGCAGAGCCGCCCGAAGCCCGCACGACCCCGCCGGTCCAGGCCACCACTTGGGCGCCGCCCCAGCGCCCACCCCGGGCCCCCTCGGGGGGCGCACCCTGCCCAGCGGCGCTCGCCGACCCTCGCGCGCGCTGGGACACATCTCGGGCCCTTCCCCAGTACGCGCGCGCGCGCGCACACACACACACACACACACACACACACACACACCCCGACTTCCAGGCTGAATGGGCTCCGCCCTTCAGGCGTAACTCGGGTTTGGGGCACAGTCCGGGAACCAGACACACCCACGTCCTCTGCTCCAGCCTCACCCCAGCGCCGTTCACCCCGACCCACCTCCTTTCTCCACACGCGCTCAATCCTTCCTTCCCAGACACCCTGCTCCTGGACACACCCCACCTCCCCGCTCAAATGCGCGCACTCTGGGTCTCTCCGGCGCCCCCTTCCAGCGCGCCCTCCGGCCCGGGGCGCCCGTAACGAGCTGGAGAGGCCCTGGGGAGCGGCGATCAAAGTGCTCTCCGCGCGGCTCTCCACCCTCCACCACGACGCTCAGGATCCCACCGCCTCCGCGAAGGGAAAGGTGCACAGGGGCCTTTTTTCCACTCGTGGCCGAACCTAACACTCCCCACTCCAGCAGCGCTCGCGCCCCAGAGCACCTCCTGGGCTCGCCCTCGCCCCACGGGGAGGCCAAGCACTTGCTGCCCGCGAGTGGGTGGGGGGGCACAAAGGGCGGTCCCGGAGATGCAGCAGCCCCCAGGGGTGACCGATCCCTTCTCGCCTGGCAGGAAGAGGGCGTCGGGCTTACCTAAGGCAGAGGAAGGAAAGCAAAAGGACCCGGCGCTAGGCTGGCGGCGCCCAGAGGCTGCGAGGAGAGCGGCGAGGAGAGACCCGCGCCCGGAGCCTCAGCGGGGAGTCAGGCGAGGATTGTTTATGCCCGGGAGGAGGGCGACTTTATAGGCGCCGCGGCCCCGCCCCCCCGCCCCGCCCCGCCCTCCCCGGCCTGCTCGCAGCGGGGACACGCCCCTCGCCGCTCCCTCCTCGCGGGCGCTCCTCCCGCGGCCCCGGGCGCGCCTGTGCAGGGCAGCGTGCGGCGGGCGCCCGCCAGAGCTCAGCCTGTTGCGCAAGCCCGAGTGGGGGCGCGGCTGGGGCCAGGGAGCGCTCTGGGTCCCGGCGATAGTTCGGCACCGCTGTCGCTTTCTTCGTCCGGAAAGGCCAGGGCCTGGGCGTGTGCAGCGGGCGTGTGTGCACCCGGGAACCATTTGCGCGCGGTTGCCTGTGCGCGCTCAAGCATGTGCATGTGGACTTCTGCGTGTTTCTGTGTGATCGAGTGGCGCCCATCTCCGTCTCAAGAGTCCCCTTGGGCCACGCCCGGACATCCCTTGAGGCGACTTCCCCACTTCCTCAGGGTCTTAGCTCCCGAGCCCTGTGTAGCTGCCTCCTTTGCTCCCGGAGATTCTCACCCCATGACCCTTCCTTGTTGCATCAGCTTTCCGCTGAATCCAGGCTCTCATTTAGTCGCGTGCGTCTTGCTCAGCCCATCCTAACCCCTGGACACCCCCACCCAACCCCATCCCCTGACTCCCTAACCACCTCCCTAGCTCAAAACATGCCCATTCTTTCCTGCCCCTCGCCCTTCTCCCCGCCCCCCAGAACCCTGGCTGGAAAGGAAGCTTCTCACCCCTTCCTTGCCTGGTTCCCAGAACATGGACCCAGCATGCTTTCCAGGCTTAGCTGCCTAGCTGCTGTCTTTTTTTTTTTTTTTTGACTCCTGGTTCTCAACCCTTGCTGCTTATCAGAATTCCCGGTGGAACTTTTCTCTTTTTTTAATTTTCCAAGAAGGTACATGACAGGGCTCCCCGCTCAGGACAGTTTGATCAGAATCTCGGGGATTTAGCCCAAGCCACTTTTAAGAGCTACCCAGATGGATCTAATGTACAAGCCGAGACTCCCTGCACTGGGAGAATATCATTTTATGGGTGAAGGAAGATCCTGTTGTGGTCCCCAGGCCCCTTGCTGAGATGTGTGTTTGCAGGCAGGCACCTGCGCTCCTCCTCCCTACCTCTGCCTGCCTGTGATGGTGAATCTCTTCCCTCCGCCTGCCTAGGCTGAGCTCCAGGCAGGGCCCTGGCTCTCCTCTGGGCATCCCATCGGCTTCCATGGGTCCTGGTATTTACCAATTCTGTCATTCCACTGAATTATTGAGCACAGGTCCTGTGCTCAGCTGTTGGGAAAAAGACGAAAAGGCAAGGAGCTCCAGGACTCAGGGCTCCATCCACACGAAGAGAAGATTAAACTGGACTCATTTCTCAGGTCACTGGACTGAGCACCTCGTCTGTTAGGCTCTGTGCGATATCCACTGGGGACACGTAGTGAACCAAATGAGGCCGGCGTCCTCTTCCTCCGCTCACTCACATCCATTTTCCCTCACCTCCCCTGTTTTGACATTCAACAGCATTGATGGAGCTGCTCTGTTCATTGCCTGGCAAAAGATACAGAGGCTCAAGTTCAGAAGAGGAGTCAGCTGCTACTGCTCCTTCGGGAGCAATGGAGAGCCCTCGTGTGGGGGCTGGAGAAGGGCACTCCGCCCAGGGAAGCCGGGCTCCGCTTTGAGGAAGACCTGGCGGTGGAGCGCCCAGAGGAGCCAAGACCTGCAGCCAGCGCTGCCTTTGTGCTGAGGAGCCCCAGCCTTTTGAAGACAATGAGCAAAGAGCGAGGGAGGCGACCGGAGAGACAAGGTGCTGGGGACACAGAGAGGAGAAAAGAATTGCACAGGAGAGGAGCATTTTCAGAGAGGGGGAGGGTTCCCAACCAGGGTGAAAGGTGATCGATCGTTACAGAGTCCAGAACAGCTTGGAGGAGTTCAGAGAAAGGTGTCATTTGGCTCCAGCGCTGCCGCTCAAGGGTCCAGTGGAGCCGGGTTTCCTTGGGTGGTGCAATAGCTGGCAGTGTCTGAACGCGCTGAGGGTCCGGATGAAGCCGTTTTCTCGCAGTTTCCTTGTAGAAAGGACTGACTTGGGGACAACCCTGGATGTGCACACGGGTGGAAGATGCTCGCGCTGTGGCACGGCCCCGGGGAACGACAGCTTCCCGCTCCTCTGCCGCTCCTGCCGCCCGGGCCAGCTGAGGCAGCAGAAGCTCTCGGAGCCAAATGTGGGTGCGATTGTACTGAACTGTTGAAATTATTTCTCTTTCTCGCTGGTCAGCAACAGAATTAGATTTGCTTAGTAAATGCCCATGTGCTGCAAATCCATCACCGAATGAGATTGGATTTTCTGGACTAATGTCTCTGGAAACTTCTAGTGAGCAGCACGGAATTTTTTTTTCTCATTTTTTGGTAGGCTGTTCTAACGTGAAGGGCCAGAGGCATCCTCCATTTCCAAGTTTCTTTCTTGGGGAACTGATGGATACTTGGGGTCGAGAGACGTTTCAAACTCGAGTTCAGGGGAAGAATGCCTGATTTCACCACCGTTTTGCTGGGGTCCCTTAGGCGGTTACCCCACTTGTCCGGGCATCTGTCATGAATGTGGAGAAAATGGGTAAGAGGAGCCGTCGGACCTTCTGACCTCAGTCTCTGAGCCCGCGGCTGTGGTTTGGTATTTTTTCCCTCCCATTAAGATGAACAGAGTCCTTAGAAGAGTCAGCATCCCCCAGTTTTAGTATTGGGCTCCTCCTCATACCTCCCTCTCGTGTGGATGGTTTTAATCAACAAGTGCAATTCCCAGCAATCCGTGACCCATCCTAACAATCCTCTTTTACCCCAAGTTCCCCTCCGGTTACGGTCGCCTCAGCCTCTCGCTCCTCCCCCGGCTTCTCTAAGCAGATACGGGTCCAGAGTCTCCACTTCCTCATCTCCTCTTCCTTTAACTTGCTAGTGTTCATCCAGTTCTTCGGGAGTCAGTCCTGGCTTAATAAGTCTACCAAGCTCCTTAAGGAGAACAATAGGCTTCTCCGGCCTCCACATACCACCTCCCCAGCCCCTGCTGCTTTCTTTCTCCCCTCGCCTCCTCAGGAAGCCAGGACTTTCATCTCTTTGCAGATACTTGTATCTCCTCTCTGCTCTCACCAGCTTTTCTACCCCTGGGCAAGTTCTGTCATTTCCTGCCTCTGCCTCCTCATCAGGAAGATGTACGTAATAACAGAGCCACCTTCTAGGGTCCTCGTAAAAAAAAAGAAAACAAGTTAATACATGTACATGTTAGTCACTCAGTCGTGTCCAACTCTTTGTGACCCCATGGACTGTAGCCCACAGGCTATGGGATGCTCCAGGCATGAATATTGGAGTGGAGAGCCCTTTCCTTCTCCAACTACACGTTAAAGACCTGTGAAATGTCCTAGAACAGTGCTTGGCCCGTAGAAAGTTCTCACTAGAATGTTAGCCGTCTTCGCCACCACCATTGTCTCACTCCATCTCTCCCGGCATCTTTCAAAGTACCCGATTCATACAGAAGTCCAGTGAACATCAGTCAAATAAGTGACCAAAGGCAAATGCTTCTTCCTGAACGCTCCCTATATGCAGCCCTACTTGGGGAGGCGAAGGATCTTTCTACTTGCTTCAGGAGCCCAAGAAGAAGGATCTAGATCTGTGGACTTCTGTGCCTTTTCCCAGTTCAGCAAGAGCATTCTTGACCTGTAACATCCAGTTGTGAGCGATGGGGAACATCTACAAAAGGAAAACAATTTCAAAGGAAGTTGGATAGTAGCCTGTGTCCAGGGTACCTAATGAATCTTCTACTCCAAATAGAAATGAGCAGGTATAGGCAACCTTGGGCACCCCCAGATCAGTGTCTCTATAATCGTTTGTCAGGAGTGCTGTAACAAATTACCACGAACCGGGGGCCTTCAGTTAACAGAAATGTATTTTGTCGCAGTATTGGAGGCCAGAACTCCAAAATCAAGGTCCGCGCCGTGCTCGCTCCAAAGTCCCCAGCGTGGCATCGCCTCAGCCTCCTCCTCCGGCTTCTCTAAGCAGATACGGGTCCAGAGTCTCCACTTCCTCATCTCCTCTTCCTTTAACTTGCTAGTGTTCACTTAAGTCCTGGCTTAATAAGTCTACCAAGCTCCTTAAGGAGAACAATAGGCTTCTCCGGCCTCCACATACCACCTCCCCAGCCCCTGCTGCTTTCTTTCTCCCCTCGCCTCCTCAGGAAGCCAGGACTTTCATCTCTTTGCAGATACTTGTATCTCCTCTCTGCTCTCACCAGCTTTTCTACCCCTGGGCAAGTTCTGTCATTTCCTGCCTCTGCCTCCTCATCAGGAAGATGTACGTAATAACAGAGCCACCTTCTAGGGTCCTCGTAAAAAAAAAGAAAACAAGTTAATACATGTACATGTTAGTCACTCAGTCGTGTCCAACTCTTTGTGACCCCATGGACTGTAGCCCACAGGCTATGGGATGCTCCAGGCATGAATATTGGAGTGGAGAGCCCTTTCCTTCTCCAACTACACGTTAAAGACCTGTGAAATGTCCTAGAACAGTGCTTGGCCCGTAGAAAGTTCTCACTAGAATGTTAGCCGTCTTCGCCACCACCATTGTCTCACTCCATCTCTCCCGGCATCTTTCAAAGTACCCGATTCATACAGAAGTCCAGTGAACATCAGTCAAATAAGTGACCAAAGGCAAATGCTTCTTCCTGAACGCTCCCTATATGCAGCCCTACTTGGGGAGGCGAAGGGATCTTTCTACTTGCTTCAGGAGCCCAAGAAGAAGGATCTAGATCTGTGGACTTCTGTGCCTTTTCCCAGTTCAGCAAGAGCATTCTTGACCTGTAACATCCAGTTGTGAGCGATGGGGAACATCTACAAAAGGAAAACAATTTCAAAGGAAGTTGGATAGTAGCCTGTGTCCAGGGTACCTAATGAATCTTCTACTCCAAATAGAAATGAGCAGGTATAGGCAACCTTGGGCACCCCCAGATCAGTGTCTCTCTATAATCGTTTGTCAGGAGTGCTGTAACAAATTACCACGAACCGGGGGCCTTCAGTTAACAGAAATGTATTTTGTCGCAGTATTGGAGGCCAGAACTCCAAAATCAAGGGGTCCGCCGGGCCGTGCTCGCTCCAAAGTCCCCAGCGTGGCACCCTTCCCCTCCTCTCCCTGCCCCCTGTACTTGCAGGCCATCTTTGGAGTTCCCCGGCCTGTAGCTGCATCGCTCTGATCTCCGCTCTCTCATCACGGGACCTTCTTCCCTGCGTCTCTGTCTCTCTGTGCTGATTAGGACACCCGTCACATGGGCTGTAGGTCCCATTCTAATCCAGTATGGCCCTGTATGAACCTCACTGATGACATCTGCAAAGACAGTATTTCCAAACGAGGTCGCCTTCGGAGGTTCTGGACTGGAGATGAATTTGGAGAAGGGGTGGCGACAGGTTCCACCCCAGCCCCGTGGTGCATATGCGTTTACCTAATATTTTTCGTGTATTTGCAAAGACCTCCACACCGGCCTGCTCAGGGCTGCCTGGATGAAGCTGCTCTGGGATGATCCCTGGATGGTCCTCGCCTGGCTTCCCATCAGCTGACCCACTTCCGTCATCCCTTGCTTGGCTGGCATCTTGAATAACCTAAATCATAGGTCCTGCCTAATTAAACCTTCTATTGCTCTCGCCGCCTGCCAGGTTCACCAGCGTGGCAACAGAGATGTTCGCGGACATGTCCAGACTCTTCTCTCCCTCCTTCAATCACTGGGATACTCACTGCTCTCTCTCGAGTCGACCCTCACGTCCGCACCTCTGAACCCTGGGCCAAGCTGTCTTCTCCTTCTAGCAAGTTCTCCGTCCCCTTCTCTGGACTTGTCACTCATCTGGGGAAACACTGATTTAATCTAAAACCCCCTTCGTAGCAAAGTTCGTCCCCGTCCTCTGGGCGAAGGATCTTTCTAGTCAGAGCAGATCGGGGAAAAAATTCTTGACCTGTAACATCCAGTTGTGAGATGGGGAACATCTACAAAAGGAAAACAATTTCAAAGGAAGTTGGATAGTAGCCTGTGTCCAGGGTACCTAATGAATCTTCTACTCCAAATAGAAATGAGCAGGTATAGGCAACCTTGGGCACCCCAGATCAGTGTCTCTATAATCGTTTGTCAGGAGTGCTGTAACAAATTACCACGAACCGGGGCCTTCAGTTAACAGAAATGTATTTTGTCGCAGTATTGGAGGCCAGAACTCCAAAATAAAAGGGTCCCCCGGGGCCGTGCTCGCTCCAAAGTCCCCAGCGTGGCACCCTTCCCCTCCTCTCCCTGCCCCCTGTACTTGCAGGCCATCTTTGGAGTTCCCCGGCCTGTAGCTGCATCGCTCTGATCTCCGCTCTCTCATCACGGGACCTTCTTCCCTGCGTCTCTGTCTCTCTGTGCTGATTAGGACACCCGTCACATGGGCTGTAGGTCCCATTCTAATCCAGTATGGCCCTGTATGAACCTCACTGATGACATCTGCAAAGACAGTATTTCCAAACGAGGTCGCCTTCGGAGGTTCTGGACTGGAGATGAATTTGGAGAAGGGGTGGCGACAGGTTCCACCCCAGCCCCGTGGTGCATATGCGTTTACCTAATATTTTTCGTGTATTTGCAAAGACCTCCACACCGGCCTGCTCAGGGCTGCCTGGATGAAGCTGCTCTGGGATGATCCCTGGATGGTCCTCGCCTGGCTTCCCATCAGCTGACCCACTTCCGTCATCCCTTGCTTGGCTGGCATCTTGAATAACCTAAATCATAGGTCCTGCCTAATTAAACCTTCTATTGCTCTCGCCGCCTGCCAGGTTCACCAGCGTGGCAACAGAGATGTTCGCGGACATGTCCAGACTCTTCTCTCCCTCCTTCAATCACTGGGATACTCACTGCTCTCTCTCGAGTCGACCCTCACGTCCGCACCTCTGAACCCTGGGCCAAGCTGTCTTCTCCTTCTAGCAAGTTCTCCCACGTCCCCTTCTCTGGACTTGTCACTCATCTGGGGGAAACACTGATTTAATCTCAAAAGGACCTGCCGGAGGACAAAGCTAGCGTGGGGCAGAACTGATCTGGGAGATACGGAGACCTGGGGGGTCCCCAGATCGCTCACCCGCGTGTCCGCCTTTCCACTTCCTGCCCTTGAGAGCAGGCACGTGGGCACGACTGCTTCTGTCAACGAACAGGGGCCGGAAGGGATTCGTGTCACTTTCAGATGGGGACTTTAACCGCCCGCCTGTGATTCACCCCCTGTCTCAACACTCTCGCCTCTGGCCACAGTGACCACTCCAGATGGTGGCGGCTCCGTTCCCTGGGCCCTGGAAGGAGGGAACTCGAGCAGAGTCCCCAGCTGATCAAAAGGAGGGAACTCGAGCAGAGTCCCCAGCTGTGACAAGGGGAAGAACTAATTGCCACGTGCCACGAGGATCAAGAAGGGGCTAGTTTCTGCAGCCCAGAGCAACCGTCCCAACTGGGCCACCCTCCCCCAGACTATGGTAAATGTCAGCTCTTCCAGGAAACCTCTCACATTCATCTCTAATTAGGGTCATTTTTTTTGAAAGAATTCAATACATAGTGGCTGAGCATTTAGAATGCATCAGGCACTATGTCAGGCACTAGGAATAAAGGGATAAAAATGGCATGACTATATAATTGGAGTTGTTACAAGTATGAAGAGCCCAGGGTCTTAGACGACCACGGGACCCAAAATCTCACCTACTCTTGAGGTTCTAGAAAAGCCCTCCTGAAAAAGGGATATTTGAAGCTGGCCGCCATTAGACGAGGCATGGCTAAGCTTGCCCTCACCACCTTTAGCCCCCAGAGCTTTGTGTTTTCCTTTCTTGTTATTAGTTAGAAGTCTTTAGTGTGTATGTGGCATAAACATAATTTCAAATGGCTTAAGGAATGAAAGGGGGGACATACAGTCTCACAGAGCAGTGATACCCAGAGGAGAGTGAGCTTCAGGTATGGCTGGATCCAGGGCCTGATGCCACCAGCTCTCTGCCACTCCAGCTCTTAGTATCTTTCAGATCCGGTTTACTCTATGTTCTCTTTGGCCTTTCTAGGTTAAGTCGGGAGGCTGTCAGTTGATTTTAGGTCACTGAGTCAGAGAACGGCTAAACTCTGAAGAGGACAGAGCCCTGGGAAACTTCCCTGTTTTTCTCTGGAGGTCATGGGAACTTTGAGGAGCCTGCATGTAGGTTTGGCAACCACGCGTCCTGCAGTCACTGGCCTTTCGTGCTCCACCCACCTTCCTGGCTTGCCTGTGTGTCTCCACCAGCACCTCCAGCTGCCCTTTCCAGCCTAACCTGCCTGCCTGCCCTGCCCATTCTGGCTCCTTCCCGAGGGGCTTCGCTTATACCTCTGTGGACAGAACTCCCTACAAACAGGGAGAGCGACGTGTCGGTCTTGGGGCCACACCGTCTTGCACAGGGCAGGAAAAACGTAAACAGTATTTGTTTATTGAACAGAAGGAAAGAGAAAAGGAGGAAGGGAGGGAAAGCAGGAAGAAGATGTGAGCTTCTGTACAGTTGGCTTGAATCTCCTGGAACCGAGCAGGAGCTTGTGGCGCCTTCCCGGGACGGACGCCCCCTGCCTGTGTTGTCCACCTGCCTCTTGTCTGTAGGAAAACTTGAGCCGAAGAATATGTTGAATCAGAGAGGGGAGAAAACGCAAAAGCGTTGAAAGCGATGAAACAAGGCCAAATAACAATCGTTTACCCATTAAACGAAGTCCGTGACCTTTAGTTCCCCCTCGAGGAGGAGAGGTCATACTCTGGGCCATATTCTTTGAGCTGTTTTTGCAGACACTGAAACCCCACGAGGTGGGGGTGGAATAAGTTAGCTCTATTCAGTGACCACAAGCACGTAGACCCCAGACAGGTCAGAACTGGAGTGTGGTGGTGCTGACCGGTTGCCTCATCACCAGCCAGCAGAGGACGGTCCATGGGCTGGTCACACACTCGACAGCCCTCCCCGTGCACGTCACACCGTTCCTGGACAGCCTCTGAGCAAACCGGGAAGTGCAGGGCTGGTTGCGGGGCGGGCATGAGTCCGCCTTTGGCCCAGGATTGCCGGCTTCTTCCGTAAAGCTGTCTTTTTGCTTTTACCCAACACTTATCTCTCAGGATTGGATTCTTGAGCCACCAGCAGCCAATCCTGAGTTCCGTCACGTGACCCGTCATCATCCAGGTTTAGCCGAAAGGTTCTTTGGCATTGCCTAAACAGGACTAGGCTCCTCTTGCCTCCGAGGCTGCAAATATCTCTGCAGGGGCTCGCTGGCATTCGAGGCAATCCACTGGGTCATCTTAGTTGGTGGAGAGCACCCCCTCGGGGCTTCCTGCTGGCAGCTCCCTGCCCACCACCCGCAGGACCAGGCTCAAGGGATGCAGCAGGATTTGGGGGGTAACAACCATGAAATTTCCTTCCCAGCCAAATTAGACAAGGAACATCACATGATTTTGCATTCCTTGTGCTCGATGAAATCTCAGCCAGCCCCACACCACTGCTGGCCCTAGTGGCGAATTCCATCTTGGTTGATAAATTATCCTGCCAGGCCCCGTGTTATTATAATTAGGAAAGAGCGTTTACTGCCTTTTCCCTTCACTATGCTTTCTGAGGTTACGCTTCAATGAGTCCTAGGGTCCCTGAACTCAAGCCAGCTACCGACAGAGGAAAAGAAAAGGAGGAAGGGAGGGAAAGCAGGAAGAAGATGTGAGCTTCTGTACAGTTGGCTTGAATCTCCTGGAACCGAGCAGGAGCTTGTGGCGCCTTCCCGGGACGGACGCCCCCTGCCTGTGTTGTCCACCTGCCTCTTGTCTGTAGGAAAACTTGAGCCGAAGAATACGTTGAATCAGAGAGGGGAGAAAACGCAAAAGCGTTGAAAGCGATGAAACAAGGCCAAATAACAATCGTTTACCCATTAAACGAAGTCCGTGACCTTTAGTTCCCCCTCGAGGAGGAGAGGTCATACTCTGGGCCATATTCTTTGAGCTGTTTTTGCAGACACTGAAACCCCACGAGGTGGGGGTGGAATAAGTTAGCTCTATTCAGTGACCACAAGCACGTAGACCCCAGACAGGTCAGAACTGGAGTGTGGTGGTGCTGACCGGTTGCCTCATCACCAGCCAGCAGAGGACGGTCCATGGGCTGGTCACACACTCGACAGCCCTCCCCGTGCACGTCACACCGTTCCTGGACAACCTCTGAGCAAACCGGGAAGTGCAGGGCTGGTTGCGGGGCGGGCATGAGTCCGCCTTTGGCCCAGGATTGCCGGCTTCTTCCGTAAAGCTGTCTTTTTGCTTTTACCCAACACTTATCTCTCAGGATTGGATTCTTGAGCCACCAGCAGCCAATCCTGAGTTCCGTCACGTGACCCGTCATCATCCAGGTTTAGCCGAAAGGTTCTTTGGCATTGCCTAAACAGGACTAGGCTCCTCTTGCCTCCGAGGCTGCAAATATCTCTGCAGGGGCTCGCTGGCATTCGAGGCAATCCACTGGGTCATCTTAGTTGGTGGAGAGCACCCCCTCGGGGCTTCCTGCTGGCAGCTCCCTGCCCACCACCCGCAGGACCAGGCTCAAGGGATGCAGCAGGATTTGGGGGGTAACAACCATGAAATTTCCTTCCCAGCCAAATTAGACAAGGAACATCACATGATTTTGCATTCCTTGTGCTCGATGAAATCTCAGCCAGCCCCACACCACTGCTGGCCCTAGTGGCGAATTCCATCTTGGTTGATAAATTATCCTGCCAGGCCCCGTGTTATTATAATTAGGAAAGAGCGTTTACTGCCTTTTCCCCTTCACTATGCTTTCTGAGGTTACGCTTCAATGAGTCCTAGGGTCCCCCTCTGCTGAAGAGCTCTCAAAGCTCAGCTCGGCTCAGGCTGATCCTGCAGAGGCCTGTGGCTCCCTCTTTCTGGACAGAGACTGAAATTTGCACCCCACCCAGGCATGCAACTCTTGGCCCCAGGTCTGGGAAGGTGGCCCTGGTGACCTGCAGGCTGCATGGTTGTTGGACAAGGAGATGGTGATCTGAACAGATTGTCTCTGAGAAGGAAGACAGCCAGGGAGTGTCCAGAGAGGAGAAAACACGGCTGCCAAGTACCCCCAACGTTTCAGGGAAGCAAGGGACAGAGCCCTAGAGCCATGTGGGGGCGGCGGCCAGGGTGGAGCCTGAGTGGCCGAGTCTGTCTACAACGGACAAGCAAGCGCTTGTTTATACTGTCCAGATGCATGTTTGTACAGGCAGATGCTGACTCAACCTTGGGCACGTGAGCACCAGTGGCAGTGGACCGTGGCTGAATCTTGAGCCTCTTATGAACCAGGGAAAGCTAAAGAATGGATGCTGCTCCCATAGGAAGAAACAAAATGTGTTTCAGAATAAAAAGCTTCAGGTAAAACTACTAGAAAAGTCAGAGACATGCTCAACACATATATCTACGCAATTGAAAATTAAATTATAGAAAATTAAAATAAACCACCATACAGAAACAATCCCTATTAATATTTTAGTGCTCATCCTTCCAGACAATTTCCCATGGGTATGTGTGGGCAAATGTGCAGTTACAATTGTATGATAACCTGCGTGTGTGTTAAGTCGCTTCCGCTGTGTCCGACTGTTTGCGACCCTGTGGACTGTAGCCACCAGGCTGTCTGTCTGTGGCATTCTCCAGGCGGGACTGTGGGAGCGGGCTACTGCTTCCTACTCCAGGGGATCTTCCTGACCGGGGGATCAAACCTATATCACTTGCATCTCCTGCACTGGCAGGCAGATTCTTTACCTCTGGCACCACTTGAGAAGGCCCAGCAAACATAAGCTTACAGTATATTAAGATACACACACACACACACACAGGCACTCATGTGTGCTCAGTCGTGCGCAACTCTGCGACCCCGTGGACTGTAGCCCATCAGGCTCTTCTGTCCATGGAATTTTCCAGGCAAGAATTCTGGAGTGGGGCTTCCATGGTGGTCCAGTGGGTAAGGACACCGCCTTGCAGTGCAAGGGGCACCGGTTCGATCCCTGGCCCGGGAAGATCCCACGTGCCATGGAGCAGCTGGACCGTCTAATTACGAGTCAGTGCTCTGGAGCACATGCGCCCCGAGCAGCAGTGCTCTGCACCAAGAGAGGCCACTGCAGTGGGAGGCTCATACATGCCAAAGAATAAAAAGATGGATAAAAATAAATATGAATAAAAGCGGCATGATGGGGTAAAGAAAAAAAAAAAAGAATACTGGAGTGGGTTGCCATTTCCTCCTCCCAGGGATCTTCCCAACCCAGGAATTGAACCCATGTCTCTTGCGTCTCCTGTATTGCCAGAGAGATTCTTTACTACTCTCCCCTTGGAAACCTTGTATAGGCCTTTGAACAGTGCTCCAAACCGTTGTCCAGTAGGCGATGTGAGGGTTGAGTCCTACCAGTTCTGTGAGGGCACATCCCCGCCCCAGCACTGTCTGCCCGTCTGAGAGGTGAACGCTGGCACCTCCCTGTGGTCTCAACACATTTGCACGTCTTTGCTGACGAGGCTGAATGATGTCATTCATTTTACGGATTTACACTTGGCCTCCCTGGATCACAAGTGAGCAATCCTGTTATTAAGGCACGTCATCTCAAGAGTCTGTCTGTCCCACCTTTGTGCGCGTCTCTCAGAAGTGAAAACCCCATCTCAGCCCTCGCCTCTCTCACTTCACGTCCAGAGCCGTCTTTTCGGCTTCTGGGCTCCAAGCCAAGCTCTGTGTGATGAATTCAGGGAAAGTCCTTGGCTCTGCTGACGAGGAGTGGTGAGAACCTGACGGGCACCCCACGTCTGAGTCTCATGCTCCTCGGCTGACAAGGGCTTAGCAAATGCAAGAGGACTCAAAGTGGAAAGAATCTGACCTTGTTCTTTTTAGAGATTGCTTACTGAACACCTATCATATGCCAGATACTGCGTTAGACCCTATGTCTTGGGCTGGCCAAAAAGTTCATTTGTGCTTTTCAGTGTGATGTTACAGAAAAGATATTTCTGTTTTTTATTATTTTATATTTATTCATTTACCCAACTATTTTATTTACAGTTTGTACAACGACCTACAAAGCAAGGCTTACAGTCTCCATTCTACACTCAAGGAAACGGAGGCTCAGAGAGGGACAGTAACTTGTTCAAGGACCCACAGCTAAGAGGACTAAGCGGCCTGGCTGATTCCCAAAAGCCTGCTGTCTCGGGAAAGCCTGGCTCTATCAGCAGCCCTGCTGTGTGCGTGGAATGACCATGGCTGGTAAAGACTGCCTTTGTTGTTGTTCAGTCGCTCAGTCATGCCCAATTCTTTGCAACTCCAAGGACTGCAGCACGCCAGGCTCCTCTGTCCTCTGCTCTCTCCTAGAGCTTGCTCAAACTCATGTCCACTGAGTCAGAGATGCTATCCAACCATCTCATCCTCTGTTGTCCCCTTCTCCTCCTGCCTTCAGTCTTTCCCAGCATCAGGGTTTTTTCCAGTGAGTCAACTCTTTGCATCAGGTGGCCGAAGGATTGGAGCTTCAGCTTCCTCATCTGTCCTTCCAATGAACATTCAGAGCTGATTTCCTTTCAGACTGACCGGTTTGATCTCCTGGCAGCCCCGGAGACACTCAAGGTCTTCTCCAGCACCAAATAGCACCTGGGAAACACTACACCTCGGCCTGGGGATTTTCTTGGAGAACCCCGGTCCTCTGTGGTGGTACCATTGCTGCGTGTTGCGCCCCTATATCCAGGCGGATGAAAATTCAGGGTGTCTAACCTGAGGGCTCCTAGAAGGAAAACATGTGGGGAAGAGGCTTTCAACGACTAAATGTCAGTTCTACCCCAGGGTCTTATGCACAGTATCACCCACAATTAGCAGTCTAACCTCAAGGAAAGGGTATGCCTCCATTTTGCAGATGGGTAAGCCAAGACTCAGATAAACTCCTGGGCCAAGGATTCCTGGCTAACGGAAACAGCTAATACCAATTCAGCACGGGCTTCCCCTGGTGGTCCAGTGGGTAAGGACACTGCCTTGCAGTGTCCCTGGCCTGGGAAGATCCCACGTGCCGCGGAGCGACTGAACCGATGTGTCCAATCACCAAGCCAGAGCTCTGGAGCGCATGCACCCAGAGCCGGGCGCTCTGCAACGACAGACGCCACCGCGATGGGAGGCCCACAGGAGCCGAAGAACAAAGACAGATGAAAACAGAGAAATGAAAGACCAATAGAAGTGGCCCGCCTGCTACCCTCCCTCCCCAACCCGACCCCTGCCCAAAATAAATAAATAAATAAATCTTTAAAACCAATTCAGCACGCAGGCGCCGGGACTGCTGTAAGCCATTTGCATGTAATCATCATAGTTCTCATCACTTTGCCAAGACACAGGGTACCATTTGTTGTTGTTCAGTCGCTCAGTCATGCCCAATTCTTTGCAACTCCAAGGACTGCAGCACGCCAGGCTCCTCTGTCCTCTGCTCTCTCCTAGAGCTTGCTCAAACTCATGTCCACTGAGTCAGAGATGCTATCCAACCATCTCATCCTCTGTTGTCCCCTTCTCCTCCTGCCTTCAGTCTTTCCCAGCATCAGGGTTTTTTCCAGTGAGTCAACTCTTTGCATCAGGTGGCCGAAGGATTGGAGCTTCAGCTTCCTCATCTGTCCTTCCAATGAACATTCAGAGCTGATTTCCTTTCAGACTGACCGGTTTGATCTCCTGGCAGCCCCGGAGACACTCAAGGTCTTCTCCAGCACCAAATAGCACCTGGGAAACACTACACCTCGGCCTGGGGATTTTCTTGGAGAACCCCGGTCCTCTGTGGTGGTACCATTGCTGCGTGTTGCGCCCCTATATCCAGGCGGATGAAAATTCAGGGTGTCTAACCTGAGGGCTCCTAGAAGGAAAACATGTGGGGAAGAGGCTTTCAACGACTAAATGTCAGTTCTACCCCAGGGTCTTATGCACAGTATCACCCACAATTAGCAGTCTAACCTCAAGGAAAGGGTATGCCTCCATTTTGCAGATGGGTAAGCCAAGACTCAGATAAACTCCTGGGCCAAGGATTCCTGGCTAACGGAAACAGCTAATACCAATTCAGCACGGGCTTCCCCTGGTGGTCCAGTGGGTAAGGACACTGCCTTGCAGTGTCCCTGGCCTGGGAAGATCCCACGTGCCGCGGAGCGACTGAACCGATGTGTCCAATCACCAAGCCAGAGCTCTGGAGCGCATGCACCCAGAGCCGGGCGCTCTGCAACGACAGACGCCACCGCGATGGGAGGCCCACAGGAGCCGAAGAACAAAGACAGATGAAAACAGAGAAATGAAAGACCAATAGAAGTGGCCCGCCTGCTACCCTCCCTCCCCAACCCGACCCCTGCCCAAAATAAATAAATAAATAAATCTTTAAAACCAATTCAGCACGCAGGCGCCGGGGACTGCTGTAAGCCATTTGCATGTAATCATCATAGTTCTCATCACTTTGCCAAGACACAGGGTACCATTTTTGTCATGTCTACCTCATGACTGGAAATTCCAAGGCAGAAAAAAGTTAAGTCATTGACTGAAAACTGCCCAGTTAGTACACACAGTAGAGCTGGAATTCAAATCCAAGAGGTCTGGCTCCCCAAATTGCCGCTAACCACTATATCTGGAGGGGCCCCAAGCCCACATTCTTTCTCCTACACCACCGCGTGCTGACTAAGGCGAGGGACTCTTTTATACGATGCTGGGGGGTGGGGGCGGGACACGCTCAGTGGTTAGAGGACCCGACGAGAGAGGGCACTGGGTCCCAGGTCCTGTGACTCGGAATCCAGGCACCCACACCCCAGGCCACACCACCTCTTCTCAGAGAGCGGCCTCGGCTGGTGACGCCACGCCTGCCCGCCCCGCCAGGGCCACGCTCCGGGGAGTGAGGATGTGTTTAATCAGTAAGTGAGTAACTGTGGGCAGCTCCCTGTGGCCGATTATTAATAGGAGCTGCGGAACGCGGGCAGGCTCCCGGCGGGCCAGCGGTTTCTGGCGTCAACTGGGTGATTCAGATTTCAGGCCGTCTCCCTTGACACATTCCCTGGCTGAGGGCTGCGACACCCCATTCCCAAGGCAAACTGCTGCCTCACCTTCCTCCTTGCGCCTCACTTACATCATCACTTCCCAGGCTTAGCTGTAGAACGAAAGTGCCCAGCCCATGAGACGGGCAAACTGGGTGGCCTCACCTTCCTCCTTGGGATGACGGTGGTCCAAATCCCAGGCCTGGCCGAAGATCCAGTGCGCGGAGCGACTGAACCGATGTGTCCAATCACCAAGCCAGAGCTCTGGCGCATGCACCCAGAGCCGGGCGCTCTGCAACGACAGACGCCACCGCGATGGGAGGCCCACAGGAGCCGAAGAACAAAGACAGATGAAAACAGAGAAATGAAAGACCAATAGAAGTGGCCCGCCTGCTACCCTCCCTCCCCAACCCGACCCCTGCCCAAAATAAATAAATAAATAAATCTTTAAAACCAATTCAGCACGCAGGCGCCGGGGACTGCTGTAAGCCATTTGCATGTAATCATCATAGTTCTCATCACTTTGCCAAGACACAGGGTACCATTTTTGTCATGTCTACCTCATGACTGGAAATTCCAAGGCAGAAAAAAGTTAAGTCATTGACTGAAAACTGCCCAGTTAGTACACACAGTAGAGCTGGAATTCAAATCCAAGAGGTCTGGCTCCCCAAATTGCCGCTAACCACTATATCTGGAGGGGCCCCAAGCCCACATTCTTTCTCCTACACCACCGCGTGCTGACTAAGGCGAGGGACTCTTTTATACGATGCTGGGGGGTGGGGGCGGGACACGCTCAGTGGTTAGAGGACCCGACGAGAGAGGGCACTGGGTCCCAGGTCCTGTGACTCGGAATCCAGGCACCCACACCCCAGGCCACACCACCTCTTCTCAGAGAGCGGCCTCGGCTGGTGACGCCACGCCTGCCCGCCCCGCCAGGGCCACGCTCCGGGGAGTGAGGATGTGTTTAATCAGTAAGTGAGTAACTGTGGGCAGCTCCCTGTGGCCGATTATTAATAGGAGCTGCGGAACGCGGGCAGGCTCCCGGCGGGCCAGCGGTTTCTGGCGTCAACTGGGTGATTCAGATTTCAGGCCGTCTCCCTTGACACATTCCCTGGCTGAGGGCTGCGACACCCCATTCCCAAGGCAAACTGCTGCCTCACCTTCCTCCTTGCGCCTCACTTACATCATCACTTCCCAGGCTTAGCTGTAGAACGAAAGTGCCCAGCCCATGAGACCTGGGTTTAGATCATGGGAGACTCTGGCCAAAGCAATTGGCCTCTTGGAACCTGAGTTTCCTCATCTTCGAAATGGGCATGACAACATTTAAGTCACGAAAACTAGTGGAAATTATCACATAGCAGACACTCAGGGGCCTGCCACCATTCAGAGGAAGTAGTCAGAGGCTGTCCCACGGAAACCTGGTTGCCATGGAGCTTAATGGCCTCTGGCCCTTTGCACAAGCTGTTCCCTTTGCTGTGATGTCTTTTCCTGGCCTTTCACTTTGTTTCTCCAAAGTGGGACATTACAGTTTCATGAGGAAGTGTCATTTATTGTGGGGCTTCTCTGGTGGCTCTGTGGTAAAGAAGCTGTCGGCCCCCAATGCAGCAGACAGGGGTTCAATGCCTGGATCAGGAAGATTCCCGGGGGAAGGAATTGGCAACCCACTCCAGGATTCTTACCTTGGAAATCCTTTGGACAGAGGAGCCTGGTGGGCTCCAGTTCTTGGGACCGTAAAGAATCAGACACAATTTAACAACTGGGCACACATGCATAATGTATTGCCGTATTAAATAGTAGGAACATTTTTTAATGTTTTCAGTAAGGTTCTAGGGAAGAAAAAAACCTGACCCTGTTGAGCCTGCTGGCTTTTGTTTTGGTACAGCCTGAAGCAAGTAAAATTTGGTGCCAAGAATATCAGAAGGGAAGGAGAGGAGCTGGAAGGCGAAGGAGGGAGAGCTCTCTGCCTGGGCGGGGTCAGGGGTCAGGGCTCTCGGAGCAGCCAGCGCCCTGACCCTGCATCTTAGGGAGGGGCAAGGGCAGCGGATCCTCCACCGGCTCTCTCCGGAGGGTCCTGGTATCCAAGCAGCACCCTGGCCCTGGAGGAAACTTCTGGCACCCAGGTGCCTGACGGCTCCATAGCCCAGCCCCGGAACCTTGGCGTGATGCTGGCCCGCAGAAGCCAGGTGCCCCTCGGACCGAGACTGAACGACCCTCAGAGCTGCTGCCAGCCATGTTTAATTTGCCCTAAAGGAAGGGAGGAAATGGACGCTTCCGCTGCACCTGAGCGCGTGGCCAGAGATGGCGACAGCGCACCTGCAGCGAGGCCCTGCACCCCCGCAGGAGGGGACGCGCTGGGCCCAGAAGCACTCCTAGCGGGAGCGTGTGCCCGAGGACGCAGAGAGGGCACAGGGCTGCCGAGGCACCCTCCTAGACGCCCAGCCCTGCGCTTTCAAAGGCAACAGCCCGTGGCCCCGGGTGGCTGTTTTAACATTAATGCCAGTGAAATGAAAGAGCAGACACGTTTCAAGGGCGTGTAATAGCCCCACGTGACCCGTGGCCGCAGCAGCAGCCAGCAAGTGGTCCCATGACCGCAGGAAGCGCTCCCCGGGTGCCACCGGTCTGGACGATTCCCTGAGAAACAGCTTTCTCTCCTCTGCCTGAAACTGGTGAAGCCCTCCGTCCTTGTCAGAAGGGACAGTTTGAATGATTTCCGGCCAGCGACGAGGAAGAAGAGACTTAGAACCAGCGTGAGGGACCATTCAAATTTACCAGGAGGAAGTGTTCATACAAATGGCGTTTGTGGCTCCTTTGTTCTCTGAGACACATGCGAGGCTTCCTCTTTCTCAGGCCTTCTGGGGTGCTCTCTGGGGTGAGGTCTCCATTGCCACGTTCTCCCGTGATGCCGCTGAAGGAGGTTTTCTGTGATGGCAACATCGCCATGAAGCCTTAGTTTTCGCTTGAAGGCCTGTCTCGTCTTCTGGGGTCCTAGCTCTTTGAGAAAACCCGCCCCGTCAACCATGTGTCCCCAACATTCAGAGCCTGGCGGGCACACAGAGGACACTTAATAAACGTTGGTGGGGTGGATGCAAACACAGCTGGAGGGCAGGCTGGCGTGGAGTGGCCAACTTCGATCTCCGATACAACTGGATTTAAACCTCATCATCTCCAGGAAATCTTCTCTGACCACAACCTCCAACTCTGGGCAGGATCATAGATATTTAAGAGCCAGAATTGCTCTCTCTAGGGGTCCGAGATTTCCTCTAGTGCTTTCTTAGGTTCAGAGAACTGGCTTTGGTAGGAAGGCAGAGAGATCAGCAACCAGAAAATGGGGAGGGTCTAGGGGATAGGTTGAAACTCAGTTTTCAAAAGAGGGCTTCTCTGGTTGTCCAGTCAGTAAAGAGTCTGCCTTGCAGTGCAAGGAGCACCAGTTCGATCCCTGGCCCAGGAAGATCCCACGTGCTGCAGAGCAGCTGGACTGGCGTGTCCAATTACGAGCCAGCAGCACTGGCCCAGAGCCAATGCTCTGCGGCAGGATGGGCCACTGCAGTGGGAGGCCCACACAGGCCAAAGAGTAAAGATGGATGAAAACAAATAAATAAACAAAATCCAATAAAAAAAAGAGGCCAAAATTTTAAAAAATTAAAAATATATAGTCAAAAGAGGAGGAAGACGGATGTGGGCAGGACGTTTGGAGTGGAGAGGCCCTCGCGTCTGCCGCCAGGGCAGGTGCCGCCTCTGCTCACAGGCAGCCCTCTGGAAGGGTGTTTTGCCTGTTCCTCCGGCATCCTCACCCTGCTCGCTCAGTCCTGTCCCGCTGGTCGGCCACGTCCCCCGCGCAGGCTGCGTCAGCCTCACCGGAGGCGGGGAAGCCTCTGGCCCGAGCCCAGGTATATCTGGTAAAGGTCATCTGCTGAGCACGATGACCCTTTAGGGCAGGCAGGATCTGTCCCTGCTCCTTCCCTCCTCCACCCATTGCCACGTTCTCCCGTGATGCCGCTGAAGGAGGTTTTCTGTGATGGCAACATCGCCATGAAGCCTTAGTTTTCGCTTGAAGGCCTGTCTCGTCTTCTGGGGTCCTAGCTCTTTGAGAAAACCCGCCCCGTCAACCATGTGTCCCCAACATTCAGAGCCTGGCGGGCACACAGAGGACACTTAATAAACGTTGGTGGGGTGGATGCAAACACAGCTGGAGGGCAGGCTGGCGTGGAGTGGCCAACTTGATCTCCGATACAACTGAATTTAAACCTCATCATCTCCAGGAAATCTTCTCTGACCACAACCTCCAACTCTGGGCAGGATCATAGATATTTAAGAGCCAGAATTGCTCTCTCTAGGGGTCCGAGATTTCCTCTAGTGCTTTCTTAGGTTCAGAGAACTGGCTTTGGTAGGAAGGCAGAGAGATCAGCAACCAGAAAATGGGGAGGGTCTAGGGGATAGGTTGAAACTCAGTTTTCAAAAGAGGGCTTCTCTGGTTGTCCAGTCAGTAAAGAGTCTGCCTTGCAGTGCAAGGAGCACCAGTTCGATCCCTGGCCCAGGAAGATCCCACGTGCTGCAGAGCAGCTGGACTGGCGTGTCCAATTACGAGCCAGCAGCACTGGCCCAGAGCCAATGCTCTGCGGCAGGATGGGCCACTGCAGTGGGAGGCCCACACAGGCCAAAGAGTAAAGATGGATGAAAACAAATAAATAAACAAAATCCAATAAAAAAAAGAGGCCAAAATTTTAAAAAATTAAAAATATATAGTCAAAAGAGGAGGAAGACGGATGTGGGCAGGACGTTTGGAGTGGAGAGGCCCTCGCGTCTGCCGCCAGGGCAGGTGCCGCCTCTGCTCACAGGCAGCCCTCTGGAAGGGTGTTTTGCCTGTTCCTCCGGCATCCTCACCCTGCTCGCGCTCAGTCCTGTCCCGCTGGTCGGCCACGTCCCCCGCGCAGGCTGCGTCAGCCTCACCGGAGGCGGGGAAGCCTCTGGCCCGAGCCCAGGTATATCTGGTAAAGGTCATCTGCTGAGCACGATGACCCTTTAGGGCAGGCAGGATCTGTCCCTGCCTCTCCTTCCCCTCCTCCACCCAGAAATCCCTCATGTTCACACAGGGGCACTCACTTTGTTTACCGACATTTCCATCTAGGTATTAGAGAGGTGTCCCCTGAAAGCAAGGTCAGTCCTGCCTTCTTCCAAGAAGCGTTTGAAGCAGCACCCATTCATTCACACCTTTGTCCAACAATATTCTCCTGAAGCAGGGTACTGCGGGCTGGCCATTGCGAAACGGATGGGAGCCGCTGCCCTTGCAGTCTGCAGGGGGAGGGGGACAGGTAATCACCGTCCTAACTGCAGCGTCACTTACGGAGCGTTCATTCAGTGTCAGGCCCTGTTCTAGTATTTTCTGTAGTCAAAGCCTCAAAACACTCTTAGAGGGAGATCCTGTTATAACCTCAACTTTATAAATGAGAAAAATGGGCACAGAATTTATAGGAAAAGATGCCCCACAGCTTGTATGAGTTTTCTAGGGCTGCCCTGGCAGAGAAACAAAGCCTGGGTGGCCTCGGCTGAAGAAATGTGCTTTCTCAGTCCTGGAGGCTACACGTTCAAGATCAAGGTGGGGCAGGGCTGCTTTCTCAAGGCTTCTCTCCTTGGCTGAGAGCTCGCTGTCTCCTGTCTCCTTGTGCAGACTTCCCTCTGAATCTCCCTGTTCTGATCGCCTCTTCTTATAGGCACATCAGTTGTATCGGATTGGGACCAGCCCTCATGACCTCGTGTTAACTGAATTCTCTCTTTAAAGGGAGCTGACCTGGTGGCTCAGTGGCAAAGAACGAATGATTGAAGAGTGAATAAATGAATAATAAACTCATTCCCAGCCCAAGCTTGTTTTGCTTGTTTTAGCCCCAAATCACTCCAGCAAGAAGGGGTTCTCTCCATTCTCCTCCTCCTCTTCCGTGATAGCACACCAGATTTTAACACAAAACCAACCACAATAAATGCATTTCCCAGTTCCCTTTGTATATGACTCAGTTTGGGGCAATATTGTTTTAGGCAGAAGTAGTTGAACCTGAAGAAAAATGCTTAAAGGGAGAAAGCATGCACAAATTCACTCACTTCCTCCTTAACGACAACAAGAATGAAGGACAGTGGCTAGCGTCCAGCAGCCATGGACCCTGGAGTGACCTTAGGGATGAAATGTAGACTAGAACAATAAGAGAGAAGGAATCTGAGCTGCTGATACCATGGGCCTCCTCATCAGCCCTGAGCAGTTTCTCTGGGCACCGTGGACATGAGAGAGAGGTACATTTCCACATTGCTTAAACTACTGTTACTTGTGTTTTTCCTTTTCAGCTACTCAGAATTGGACAAAACTATTTCACGTCTCTGTGGGGAAGCCTATTTATCAGAGAGGCCACATGGAGAATCCGTCAAAAGCTCGGGCTAGGGGCTTCCCTGGTGGTCCAGTGGATAAGGACACCGCCTTGCAGTGCAAGGGGCGCCAGTTCGATCCCTGGCCTGGGAAGATCCCACGTGCCGCGGAGCGGCTGGACAGATATGTCCAACTACAGAGCCAGAGCTCTGCAACAACAGAGGCCACTGCAATGGGAGGCCCACATGGGCCAAAGAACAAAGATGGATGAGAATAAATGAATGGAAGACCATTGGAAGTGGCCCACCCGCCCTCCTCCCTGCCTCTCCAAGCCCCTAAAAAAAGCTCAGAGTATGTCACCTTGTACCATTTCTCTACCTTCTAAAATCTCCAGTTCTGGGTTAGTAATAACTTCTACCACATAAGGTTGGTGGGCAGATTCAAGCGAGCTACGTCTTATCCAGCACTCAGCACACAGCGCCCTGGAAGCCCAGGCTGTGCCACTCCAGCGGAGATCCCACCCTGAGCGCCCGGGCCCCAGCACGGACACGGGATTAGGAGCAGCTTCGGTCAGAGGATGGTGATGGTAATGAGATGCTTGTCTTTCTGTCCTAGATGCGTCAGCCTGCCCTTGACCACAGGCCAGCCCAGGACTCCCGGCAGAGCCTTCGTCAGAGTGGGAGGAGGGCTGCCAGGAAGGAGAAGACACCTGGGAACTCCCTTGAGTTGCCAGCCTTTCCCAACTCAGAGAGTTCTCTGGAAAGGCGGGTGGGCCCCTGGGGAACTGGACTGACAGCCGCACCACGCAGCGGCGATCAGAACAGCACAGGATAGAACCGTAGGACCAGGAGCATCCCAAGTAAAAATGGCTACCACTCTGCACCCCGCATTGTCCAATACTCAACGTTACAGGGACCAACAGGAATCTGGCTCAGACAGGTTTAGTGTGGAGGGGCTTGTTCGGCCTTGTATCTGTTGTTTAAAGAAAGTGAAAGTGTTAGTCGCTCAGTCCCGTCGCACTCTTTGCGCCCCACTAACAGGAGCCTGCCGAGCTCCTGTGGGCAGGGCTTCTCCAGGCCAGAATGCGGGCCTGGGTGGCCATTGCCTTCTCCAGGGAAACTCCCTGACCCAGGGCATCAAACCCAGGTCTCCTCATTTCAGGCAGGTTCTTCACCATCTGAGCCACTAAGGGTTTTAATCAGGTAGGGCATTCATTTTCTTGGGTTACCTGCTGAGAAACCTTGGGGCAGAAGCCATTTTAACTTGTTAAGCCTTAATGTTGTCACCTGTACAATGGGGATAACAATTCCAACCCCCAGAGATCGCCAAGATATAAAATACATTTTTCTGCCAAGCAGTACGTATGTAGTAAATATTCTCTGTTACTTCCCTTACCCCCGAGCCACAAGAGTGGGACCCTAGAGGACACAGAATTTGTTTCAAGAGTACAAATGGAGAGGAATGTGTACATGTCCTGTGTGATCTCCTGACCACAGGTGACCCAGGCGGGCGCAGAGCTCATGGCAGGTGATGGCATCCCCAGGCACAACAGCACCTAGCAGGAAAGCCTTGGTCCTTGCCCTGCTCCACATCACACCACACACAAAAAATAAATTGTTAGAAAAATGTTTTAAGGTGAATTAAAGGTTAAGTATTGATCATTTGGATGTGGCAATATCTTTTAACTAAATATTTAAATTATTTTATATTTAATATCTTATAGAATCTGAGAAATCAGAGATAGCAAGATTTTACTGGGACTTCGGAGTCCTGTCTAGGATGGATAAATGGATTTCACCTCTCCTGCATGGCAATAGCTGCCTGGAGTGCACTGCATGGAGAATTCTCCTTGTCATATGAACTAGTGATATCTGTCCTTCATATCAACTAGTGATGTCTGCCCTTCATATCCACTAGCGATGTCTGCCCTGGGCACAGGGTAGAAGTGTGACCATATCACACGGTCCAGGGGTGACCATATCACATGGTCTGAGTATCTGCCATGCCTGGGCTAGTCCCTTCCTATTATCTGGTTAAGACTCACGAAGCTAGGTAATAGCTAAGTATTGATAGACGTTCAGAAACCTTCCCTTGTGAAGAACTCCTCCAGTAAAGCTGAAAGTAAAAGAGATGTTCACACATGGATCCTGTGCTGTTACCCAGAATCGAGCACAAACAAGCACTTTACATGCATTGTTTCTGACCACCCCCTTCCCAACAACTCTGCAGTAAGGTAAGAGCATACCCATTCTACAGATTAGGAAACTGAGTTTCTGAGAGTTTCAGCGGCTTGCCAGACGTGTAGTGACTTGTTAAACAGCAGAGCTGGAATCTCGCCTTCAGCTACGCTGTGTTCCCATAGGACAAATGAGTGGAGCCTTCAATTAGAGCCTTACAGAAGCTCTCTTCTCCTCGGGCCTCGGACAGGTACCCAGGCAGCCCCCGGGCCTCTGCTTGGCTTTGCTCTGAGACACAGCCTTGACTTTCACCGGACAGCTGGGAGGTTCTTCCAGGGGGTGGGAAACGCCTGTGTTTGGTCCCAGACAGCTTGGCCTAAGCCAGATGCACGTTCTCCACGGACTCCCCTGTAGGAAGTCATTTCTCTGCGTGCAGAGGCAGAGCCGGGTGCTGACTCAGGGCAGCTGGATGGTGGGGGTTGCTCACTCCAGCAGGACCGGGAGCGTGAAGCCCTGTGCTCTCCACACCCGTGTGGCCTGCGGGTCAAGACCCTGGGGGGCCAGAGCAGGCTCACGGTGGGAGCACGGGAGCCTCAGCTCCCCTTCCCTGTGCCCCTTCTTCTTTGTACTGCCTTTGTTCCAACTTTGCAAATGTTTTCATGTTAAGTAACTCTGAATAGGGAATATATTTTAATAGCTTAATATAATAAGAATAGAAAAAGGTACAAATGAAAATTTCTTATTCCCTCTCTTGTCCCCTCCACCATAATGACCACTTCTGTTACATGTGTGCATGTCTCGCCTCGCTACCTAGAGAAAACACTCTCATATATGAACATACATGTTGATCAGCCCACCGCTACTAGGCAAAAGTTAACATACTGTACACATCAGCTTCATACGTGCGTCTGCGCTCAGTCACTCAGCTGCGTCTACTCCTTGCGGACTGGTGGCTGTCGCCCGCCAGGCTCCTCTGCCCATGGGTTTTCCAGGCAAGAGCACTGGAGTGGATTGCCATTTCCTCCTCCCGGGGATCTTTCCGGCCCAGGGATTGAACCCTTGTCTTCTGTGTCTCCTGCACTGGCAGGCTCCGTCTCTGTCGCTGGCGCCACCTGAGAAGCTTCATTTCAAATATCAATGTGGCCTGAAGTTCTTTCCTTGTAAAACATAAAGAAAAAAAAGGTCCTTTTTTTGACAGTGGATAAGTTCTATTGAATGGATAACTAGATTATCTAATTAGTCTTCTCTTGGTAGATATCAGGTACATTGCCAACTTTTTTTTACTACAAATGCTGCTGCAGTCATACATGTCACGGGAAAACTGAGCAAGTTCATCAGTTGGATGAATTGCAGGAAGAGGGATTGTTGACTCAATGGGTCTAAGCTTTTATAATTTTGCTAGTATTACCAAATTGCCCTTCATAAAGTTTGTGCCGGTTTACACACTCACCAGCAAAGAAGCAGTTTCCACCCAGTCTCACCAACAGAATGTATGATTAATACTTAAATTTTAAAGTAAATCCAAAAGGTGAAAAATGGTGTCTCAGTACTATTTTAATCTAATTACCTCTTATTTTATGTCAAGCTCTACATCTTTATATTTTTAAAAGCCACCTGCTTGGGCTTCCCTGGTGGTCCAGGGGGTAAGGACACCGCCTTGCAGTGCAAAGGGCGCCGGTTTGATCCCTGACCTGGGAAGATCCCATGTGCCGCGGAGTGGCTGGACCGGTGTGTCCAACTACTGAGCCAGAACTCTGGAGCGCATGCGCCCAGAGCCTGTGCTCTGTGA
This sequence comes from Tragulus kanchil, assembly GCA_022376925.1. Lineage (NCBI taxonomy): Eukaryota > Metazoa > Chordata > Mammalia > Artiodactyla > Tragulidae > Tragulus > Tragulus kanchil. The sequence continues at coordinate 8,051,667 of JAIOJX010000002.1, read as the reverse complement.
TGAGAGAGAAGCCGCTGCGACGGCAGGCCCACACAAGCCAAAAAGAACAAAGATGGATGATAAATGAAAGACCAATAGAAGTGACCCCCCCCCAAAAAAAAGCCACCTGCCTATTTGGGGGTTTAGTGTTTTTTTCATTTACTTCTGCAAACTCTTTACTTTTTCAAAAAATTAAAAGTTTCGTCTGAGCCATGAGTTACACTATTTTGTCCAGTATTTTTTTTTTCTCTTTTTTTTGGTCTTTTGATTTTGCTAAGGGTTTTTGTTTTGTTTTATAGAGATTTGAAAAAGTTTTCATCTAGTAACATGTATCAACCAATTATTTCATGAACATTGGATTTTGAACCCTAGTTAAAGAAGTGTGCTTACTTCATATTTTCTTGTGGCACTGTTACAGATTAAAACTTTACATGTAAGTGTTTTATCCACTTTGAGTGTGTTTATGGTAAGGTATGAAGTCAGGTGTTCTTCAGCAATGTCCAGGTATCGCACTGTCTTTACACGATGCTTCTCTGATGATGTAAGATGCTGCCTTTACTATGTCGAACTAAGTTACAGAAAATATTTGGTTTTATTTATCAACTTTCTGTCCTGTTAAATTTGACTATGTATCGACACTGCACTAATTTAATGAACAATAGTTAAATTAATTGATTATTGAGCTTCATAATATATTTTCATATGTGATAAGACTAGTAAGAAGACTAGAACTGCTTTATTCTTCACACTTTTTAATCAGAGTTTTCCTTATTTGTTTCCAACATCAACTTTAGGATCATCTAGTCTACTCAAACTGAAACAAACATTTGGCATTTTTATTGAGACTGCGTTACATTTAGAAGTCCACCTAGAGAGAATCACCATCGTCACGGAAGGGAATTCGGGGACCAGGGACAGATAGATTTTCTTTTTTTGATTTCCACATCCACCTTTGCGTCTCCTTGGCGTTTTATACTGTCTCCCATAATAGATATTCCTTATTTCTTTGCAGGTTTATTTTAGACATTTTATCTTTTTATTGTGATTGCTCATGGGTGGTTATCCTTCTACTATATCTAGTTCATGAGTCACAGTTAGTCAGTCAGGAAAGAGAAGTCCTGTTAGGTATTTTAGTTCAAGAGGATTTCATACGGGAATTCATTTCAGACTTACTGGAAGTGCCAAGGAGCGAGAGAGAAGGGATTTAACCCCAGGGCAGGAGACAGATCGCCCCGGAGCCGGGATCTCCGAGCCTGCCCTGCCTTTGTACCGGAGGTCCCGTTTCTGCAGGTGCTGGGCCCCAACAAGGGATGCTGCAGCGGGGTCCCTGGGGTCCTCAGCTGCTTTTCCAGCTCTCGCAATGCCAGCCTTCTGCAATGCTTCGCTGGCAGGACCTGAGAGGACCCAGGCTGCTAAGGGAGCCTGGAAAATAGCCTTGAAGTTCAGGACAGAGCATAGAAAGGAGGTGTGGCTAAGAGATTTAGTTTTTCCGTAAGGTATCTTTTGGGCACTGTCAGATTAAAACTTTACATGTAAGTGTTTTATCCACTTTGAGTGTGTTTATGGTAAGGTATGAAGTCAGGTGTTCTTCAGCAATGTCCAGGTATCGCACTGTCTTTACACGATGCTTCTCTGATGATGTAAGATGCTGCCTTTACTATGTCGAACTAAGTTACAGAAAATATTTGGTTTTATTTATCAACTTTCTGTCCTGTTAAATTTGACTATGTATCGACACTGCACTAATTTAATGAACAATAGTTAAATTAATTGATTATTGAGCTTCATAATATATTTTCATATGTGATAAGACTAGTAAGAAGACTAGAACTGCTTTATTCTTCACACTTTTTAATCAGAGTTTTCCTTATTTGTTTCCAACATCAACTTTAGGATCATCTAGTCTACTCAAACTGAAACAAACATTTGGCATTTTTATTGAGACTGCGTTACATTTAGAAGTCCACCTAGAGAGAATCACCATCGTCACGGAAGGGAATTCGGGGACCAGGGACAGATAGATTTTCTTTTTTTGATTTCCACATCCACCTTTGCGTCTCCTTGGCGTTTATACTGTCTCCCATAATAGATATTCCTTATTTCTTTGCAGGTTTATTTTAGACATTTTATCTTTTTATTGTGATTGCTCATGGGTGGTTATCCTTCTACTATATCTAGTTCATGAGTCACAGTTAGTCAGTCAGGAAAGAGAAGTCCTGTTAGGTATTTTAGTTCAAGAGGATTTCATACGGGAATTCATTTCAGACTTACTGGAAGTGCCAAGGAGCGAGAGAGAAGGGATTTAACCCCAGGGCAGGAGACAGATCGCCCCGGAGCCGGGATCTCCGAGCCTGCCCTGCCTTTGTACCGGAGGTCCCGTTTCTGCAGGTGCTGGGCCCCCAACAAGGGACGCTGCAGCGGGGTCCCTGGGGTCCTCAGCTGCTTTTCCAGCTCTCGCAATGCCAGCCTTCTGCGAATGCTTCCCGCTGGCAGGACCTGAGAGGACCCAGGCTGCTAAGGGAGCCTGGAAAATGTCTTATAGCCTTGAAGTTCAGGACAGAGCATAGAAAGGAGGTGTGGGGCTAAGAGATAAAGGTGTTCTGAAAAGCATATCTACTCACTGTGTATAAGTTTGTATAAAAATCGTTTCCTCTTATTTTTTATCTGGCTCACTGAATGCTCATAATGTTTTCAGTACTGGTTCATTTGAATGTCTTCGTTTTCCAGGTATACCATCATAGTTTCTTCAGAGTTGTTGTTTCACGTTTTCCTTCCTCAAATTTCTCTCTCTACATTTTCTTTAGAAATGTTCATTTCATAACACATTGCCTTTTACTCCCACTAAGACATTAAATAAAATTGGTGATCGTGAAAGTCCCTGTTGCTGTTGCCTTTAATAGGACTGAATCTATGTTTTCCTTTGAGTAGAGAGAGACACGTGGTACCATGTTAAAAGAAATATCCATCCATTCCTATTTTATTACTTAAAAAAAGTCCAGATTGTTGTTGAATCTGTCAAATGGATTTTCCAGTTCCATTAAAAAATCTTACAGTGTTTTCTCTTCAATCAGTTAATGTAGTACATTATATTAAGAGGGTTTTTAAAATATTCAACACACACTAAAATATTTGGATAAATTGTACCTGGTCACATTGTATTTTTCTTTTGACGGGTTGCTCGGTTTGATTTGTTAATTCATTTGTTAATGTATTATTTGCACATCCAGAACCTACTTCACTTTTGGACAGATACTCGAAGCGGTTTTTGCATGGAGTTAATATTCCCTGAATTATCTAGGATGTAGTTACCATGTAAGTTGAGGGAAACTTGTGCTTTGTTGATCCTGGAGTCTTATAAAGAGTTCGTCACTGTTCTGGAATCGCACATCACTCCTAAAAGTGCTCTGAGTCACCCACAGCACACGCCGAGGCTAAGCTGCTTCTGTGACTATTCACGGTGGCTTTGTTTACAGGTGCAGGCAAGCTAACTGCTTTGCTATGTTTTCCAGTGCCGTTCTGCCCGAACATTTACACACCAAAATACGTATCACTATATTGCAAAACCTTTTTTTCTTATTCCTCCTTGGTACTAAAGCTAGAGCAACATGTATATTTTCTTAAAAATGGTCCACCTTTTCTCGTGATTGTCAAACAGTCACAGCGGTGTGAATCAACAACACTCCAACATAAGATAAAAGGTAAAAAATCACAGATACAAGCAGATGATACTATGAGTCTGATTTTAAGTTAGTACAGAATATTTACCTTTAAAGGGGAGCATGGAGTCATTGTTGTTTTCAGTCGCTAAGTCGTGTCCAGCTCTTGCAACCCCGTGGACTGCAGCCCGCCAGGCTCCTCTGTCCATGGGATTTCCCAGACAAGAGTACTGGAGTGAGGTGCCATTCCTTTCTCCAGGGGATCTTTCCGACTCAGGGATTGAGTCCGCCTCTCCTGCATTGGAAGGTGGATTCTTTACCACTGAGCCACCTGGGAAGCCCGTGAAGTCATTAGTTTCTGATGGAAATAAGCAGGTAGGGAGGAGGAAGTGCCTTTGTGGAAGGTCGTGGAGGAAACTGGGGCAGGTAAACACTGCCTCCATGCCTCACCAGGGAAGGTCCGTGATGCCCAGCACTTCCTCCCTGGCCTCCTCGCTGCACGTTTTCTGGCCTTTAAGACATCACCAATATCCATGTATCTTTGCCCTTAAAAGGCTTTAAAATTCATTAAGGATTTTTGCTCTTGAGGATATGGGTTGTAGATATTTGTCTTTTAAAGGGCAAGGGGCCCAGCTGGGAGGCAGAAGGTCTCTATTTGAGTCCCCTTGTACTGCAGACTTTGGGGGCCTGCCCCCTCTCAGCTTCTGCTTCTCCATCTGTAGAAACAAGAATTATATTCATAGCTCCACGCCCGAAGGGACAGCATTGGAGGAGCCATAAAGCACCCTGTGAACACAAGGCAGCTTTCCTGGAGTCTGGGGCCTCAGGCACTGGAGGGAGACAGTCAGGCCACCCCTGGAGAGCCAGGCATGACGGGAAGGCCTCCAGACCCACTCTGTGCCCCCATGGGCCCTGTCACCCCGGGTCTCACCCTGTTCCCTCATAGACCCCACTCACCAGATGTGTCCTAAGACCCACTTGCCCACAAAAGTCTCACGAGGTGAACATAAGGCTAAACGTGTTCTTGGAGAGGGAACATACGTTGATTCAGAAAGAGTAATCTATTCTAATGATGGCAAGAAGCTGATCCTCAAGTGTTCCATATGTCCAGAAATAGCCTCGGGAGGAAAAATGACTCCCAGCAGGGAAGGTGAATGGTGGCTAATTCCGCTTGCTGTGCAAGCTCCCAGGCAGGGTCCCCATGTCTGCGCTGTGAGCGGAAGCCTTTCCACCCGCGTCCAGGATCATCCCTTTCTCTCCGACGAGCACCTTCCCTGAGCCCAGCCCCTCGGGTCGCTCCGGATCCGAAAGGTCACACCTCCAGAAACCAAACTGTGGCTATAGCTGCTTCTTAATTGGGACCTCAAAAGGCAGGAGCTGGAGAGGCCCTCCCAGACGTCTCGGCCGCTGGCTGCCGTGTCCCGGAATGTGCTCCGGCATCTAAGGAAGGGCGGGAGGGTCCTCACCCGTCTGGGGGCTGCAGCACCGTGAGCCTCACGCACAGGCCTTGGGGCGAAGACACAGAGCCCGTCACTCTGAGCAGAAGGGTCTTTGGTTACCATAGCGACTGGGGATGGTGAGAGAAACTTCTTATTCTTGTTGTTACAAAAAAAGAGGTGTGGTTCCTTCTGTGATAAGCTACAAAATGCCTCATGTTCCCCCCATTCTGGATGCCTCTCCTCTCTTCTCTCTTCCCTGTTGGCGTGCGAATTTCTCATGCCTGTTAAATAGGTCAGTTGAGTTGGAAACATTAATTGCTTGTGCTGTTGGATGCCAGGGTTCCTGGCCGACCTTCCTCCCAAGGGCACACACACTTCAGAGCCTGGTTCAGAGGGCCCCTCCTCCTTGAAACCCCTCACCCCTCGCTTGCCCACTCTGTGACCCCGACAGCATGCCCTTGGCTGACTGAGGAGGTCACCGCCTCTGCCCCTTGCAGCCCTGATGGGGCCCTTCCTGGCTCCTGTTCGGACGGCGTCTCTCCGCGTCCCTGAGTGGTCCACCCTCTGTATCCTTCTGCCTGAGATGTGACATCCGTCAAACTGTTGAATGATCAATGAACACATGGATCAATTCACGCATGAATTTAAGGAATGCTAGGACTATACTGTAATGAAAACACTGTCTTTGATACATTTTTAAATGCTTTATCACAATATTTTTAAATAAAATACACGTACTGGATTAAAAAAAAAAAAGTCTATAGTCCCTGTTTTAGCTTGTTCAGGCTACTGTAACAAAAATACCATAGACTGGGTGGCTTAAACAACAAATACTGATCTCCTACAGTTTTGGATGCTGTGCAGCTCAAGTTCCAGGTCCTGGCAGGTGAAAGCTCATTTCCTGGCTTGTGGACGGCTGACTGCTCATGTGTCCTCATGTGGTGGAAGAGGGTGAGGAAGACCTCAGTGGTCTTCTTCATTTGCCAGGTCCCCATCCTCCTGACCTGATCACCTCCCAAAGGCCCTACCTCCTTCTAACACCATCACATTGAGGCTTAAGAATTCAGTATATGAATGTGCGGGAGGACACAAATATTCAGTTCATAACACTGCCCAGGGTGAAGATGAAATGGGAGTCTTTTATCCTAAAACCACTCCCGAGATGTTCCAACCCCCAACGTGGTTTCTTGTATTTTTAGAAAGTTCCCTTTTAAATGTTTTACGAAGTGGGGACACGCTGTACAAGTTGATCAACTGGAAGAAATAACGAAAAAAAACGTTTCCCTTTTATCAGTCCTAGATCAACTGGACTACCCTAGACAGTATCCTCTCTCTCTTCTCTCTTCCCTGTTGGCGTGCGAATTTCTCATGCCTGTTAAATAGGTCAGTTGAGTTGGAAACATTAATTGCTTGTGCTGTTGGATGCCAGGGTTCCTGGCCGACCTTCCTCCCAAGGGCACACACACTTCAGAGCCTGGTTCAGAGGGTCCCTCCTCCTTGAAACCCCTCACCCCTCGCTTGCCCACTCTGTGACCCCGACAGCATGCCCTTGGCTGACTGAGGAGGTCACCGCCTCTGCCCCTTGCAGCCCTGATGGGGCCCTTCCTGGCTCCTGTTCGGACGGCGTCTCTCCGCGTCCCTGAGTGGTCCACCCTCTGTATCCTTCTGCCTGAGATGTGACATCCGTCAAACTGTTGAATGATCAATGAACACATGGATCAATTCACGCATGAATTTAAGGAATGCTAGGACTATACTGTAATGAAAACACTGTCTTTGATACATTTTTAAATGCTTTATCACAATATTTTTAAATAAAATACACGTACTGGATTAAAAAAAAAAAAGTCTATAGTCCCTGTTTTAGCTTGTTCAGGCTACTGTAACAAAAATACCATAGACTGGGTGGCTTAAACAACAAATACTGATCTCCTACAGTTTTGGATGCTGTGCAGCTCAAGTTCCAGGTCCTGGCAGGTGAAAGCTCATTTCCTGGCTTGTGGACGGCTGACTGCTCATGTGTCCTCATGTGGTGGAAGAGGGTGAGGAAGACCTCAGTGGTCTTCTTCATTTGCCAGGTCCCCATCCTCCTGACCTGATCACCTCCCAAAGGCCCTACCTCCTTCTAACACCATCACATTGAGGCTTAAGAATTCAGTATATGAATGTGCGGGAGGACACAAATATTCAGTTCATAACACTGCCCAGGGGTGAAGATGAAATGGGAGTCTTTTATCCTAAAACCACTCCCGAGATGTTCCAACCCCCAACGTGGTTTCTTGTATTTTTAGAAAGTTCCCTTTTAAATGTTTTACGTAAGTGGGGACACGCTGTACAAGTTGATCAACTGGAAGAAATAAAACGAAACAAACTAAAACCGTTTTACGTCTTGTATCAGTACCATGGATCTAGATCAGCCTCACTCGGAATTTAAGAGTTCCATTTTACAGGTAGATAATAATGTGGCAGATGAGATGCTTAGACAGTATCACCAACTCCACGGACATGCGTGTGTGTTTAGTCGCTCAGTCATGCCCAACTCCTTGTGACCCCATGGACTGCAGCCCGCCAGGCTCCTCCGTCCGTTAGGCATTCTCCAGGCAAGAGCGCTGGAGAGGGCTGTCATGTGCTCCTCCAGGGGATCTTTCCAACCCAGGGATCAAACCCCGTTCTCACGCATTTCAGGCAATTGTTTACCGTCTGAGCCACCAGGGAAGCTATGATGGACATGAACTTGAGTGTTTTTCATGGCCTTTGGAGAAAAGGAATAGACGTATTAATTGCTAGGCATTGCGTTGGCCAAAAAGTTAGTTTGGTATTTTGCCTTAAGATGTTACAGAAAGATACAGCATTGGGTTTCACCAAACCAGTACAACAATGTATTTAGTCCATGATTAGTGGGTACTCAACTTCCTTTCAATCGCGTAATGTTTAAACAATACTGTATGCTTTTCTAACAAAAAGAAATACTGGAAATACTGGAAAGTCCTCAATGTGGAATGGCTGAATCAAAATGTTCATTGTTTTTAGAGATTTTGTTTCCATCTTATCAAAATTTCCCTCTGGGAAATTTACAGAAAATTTACTCCAGCAACAGTTTATGAATCTGGACAATGCTGTCTTCCATTCTTGGGTGAGGAAAAATTAGGTGAAATTTGAATGTGTGTTTCTTCCATTACATTGGATTGAATACATTTTTATCCATCTGTTGGCATTTTGGGTTTCCTAAGTGAGTTATTTGTTCTCACCCACAGTCATGTTTCTCTCGGGATTGTGTCTAATTTCTCCCTGTGGCAGAGGTCACTCTGCTGTTCCCAATGACCCGTATCCTCATATCTTTGCCCTTTTCCCCCTTGCACCTGAGCCGCTCGGGTGACCTGCTTCCGCTGTGATAGGATGAGGCAGACGGAACGCGGGGACCACTTCGGGGCTCAGCTTCAGAGGCCCCAGCATCTTCTGCGCTGGCTCTCTTTGAAGTCAGCGGCCAGGGAGCTAGCCCAGCTACCGCGACACCGCCATACTGTGCGAGGCCAAGCTGAGTCACGTGGGCAAGCCCTAAGGTTAAAGAACTGAGGCTCCGGCCACTAGCTCAGGCTTAGCTCCTGACTTCCAGCCAGGTGAGTGGTCACCTTGGAAACGGGCCTTGCAGTCCATTGCAACCACTCCTCACAGATGAGAAGACACAAAACAGAGAGCAGTCAGCCTTGCCAAACTCTGTCCAACTGCAGAATCAATTGCAAACAAATCGAACAATTATTTCAAACCACTAGTTTGCAGTAATTTGTTACAGTCCCAAGAGCAAGCCCCAGACCATACTATTTGCACAAATCCTAGAGATTACAGCTTGTATATGGAAGATATTAAGTGTCTGTAGTGAGCTAGCATGGGTCATTTTATTTTCTCCAGAAGTTGTTTGGCTGATTGATTTGATCAAATCTTTTCCTTTTTCTCAGTGGTTTCAGCCGTCTGAGGTCATGCTTAAAGCTCCCGCTCAGCTCAGGAAAGGACAATAACACTTCCTGATACTTATGCCACTGTCTTGTTTATTACTTTTGTATGTGATATTGAACATCTCCATCAAGTCTTCAGGGATAAGGGATCATGACTTCTGTATCTTACATCCCAAGGATTCAGCAAATAAAAAAGCAAAACTAAAAGTAAAATGCAAACAGTATTGAATCTTCAGAAGTAGTTGTAAGAATGATCCTTGTATTTTTTTCAAAAATAAAAGATAAAATGGGAGAAAATGAAATACAGTTTCTTTGGGTCCTCTCTTCATCTTTTACTAAGATTCTCAAGAAAATGCCGGTCTGTCTCAGTGGTACCATGGGACACAGGCGTCTCCTGGGGCTGGGCTTCAACATGGGTTGGTGGCAGCATCTTCAGGGACTGAACCTGGCAGAAGGAGAGTCCTCCTTCATGGAGCTGAATGCCAGATCTTATGGATCCTACAGACTATCTAAGGTGTCCCTCAGATGCAATGTCAGAAATCTCTCTGAGGACTGGCCTAGCCTGAGCTGAGCGCCCCCACCAACAGGGTGAGCTAAATGAAAGGGTATAGATTTGTGTGACATTCCTTCGCCCACCACAAGATGTGTTGGCAACCAGGGCTGGTCCACACTGAACGGTGGGCAAGCCCTAAGGTTAAAGAACTGAGGCTCCGGCCACTAGCTCAGGCTTAGCTCCTGACTTCCAGCCAGGTGAGTGGTCACCTTGGAAACGGGCCTTGCAGTCCATTGCAACCACTCCTCACAGATGAGAAGACACAAAACAGAGAGCAGTCAGCCTTGCCAAACTCTGTCCAACTGCAGAATCAATTGCAAACAAATCGAACAATTATTTCAAACCACTAGTTTGCAGTAATTTGTTACAGTCCCAAGAGCAAGCCCCAGACCATACTATTTGCACAAATCCTAGAGATTACAGCTTGTATATGGAAGATATTAAGTGTCTGTAGTGAGCTAGCATGGGTCATTTTATTTTCTCCAGAAGTTGTTTGGCTGATTGATTTGATCAAATCTTTTCCTTTTTCTCAGTAGTTTCAGCCTTCTGAGGTCATGCTTAAAGCTCCCGCTCAGCTCAGGAAAGGACAATAACACTTCCTGATACTTATGCCACTGTCTTGTTTATTACTTTTGTATGTGATATTGAACATCTCCATCAAGTCTTCAGGGATAAGGGATCATGACTTCTGTATCTTACATCCCAAGGATTCAGCAAATAAAAAAGCAAAACTAAAAGTAAAATGCAAACAGTATTGAATCTTCAGAAGTAGTTGTAAGAATGATCCTTGTATTTTTTTCAAAAATAAAAGATAAAATGGGAGAAAATGAAATACAGTTTCTTTGGGTCCTCTCTTCATCTTTTACTAAGATTCTCAAGAAAATGCCGGTCTGTCTCAGTGGTACCATGGGACACAGGCGTCTCCTGGGGCTGGGCTTCAACATGGGTTGGTGGCAGCATCTTCAGGGACTGAACCTGGCAGAAGGAGAGTCCTCCTTCATGGAGCTGAATGCCAGATCTTATGGATCCTACAGACTATCTAAGGTGTCCCTCAGATGCAATGTCAGAAATCTCTCTGAGGACTGGCCTAGCCTGAGCTGAGCGCCCCCACCAACAGGGTGAGCTAAATGAAAGGGTATAGATTTGTGTGACATTCCTTCGCCCACCACAAGATGTGTTGGCAACCAGGGCTGGTCCACATGACCCCTCTGACCTCCTTCCTCTGCCCTGCTGGGCCGTCCAGTCCATTGATTGCCATGTCAGGCATCTGAGCCTGCGGGCGTTTTCTACGTTGTAACTTAGAAAGTGGGACACAGACCACTATTGATTGCTGGAGACCAAGAGCATTTTCCCATGGGTCTGGAAAGGTCATGGCTGTTCATGGACTCATGTGCCCATTTATTCACTCACTCAAGAACCGGGCGCTGCTCAAGCACTGTGGACCCAAGGACTAAAGACACATGAGGACCGGTGCTGCCCTGGAAGCTCTCAACAGCACCATGAGCACGAATAGTGACTGAGTCCATCGTGGGCTATGCCTTGAGAGGTTGGCATGCACCAGGCACGGAAAGAGGCGGGGCCTTACCCAACCCCCAGGGTGTGGAAGGGAGAGATGGAGGCAGGGAGGCTAATGTGCAGGGCAGACAGGCTCACAATGATCCCACGAGGAGTCGTGGTTATTTTCATTCAGGCTGTTCCTCATCGTGCGGCAGCACGACCTCCTCTAACTGTTCCAACCCGGGCTAAAGACCCGATTCTCTAAGAAGACCTGACTCCCATCCCCCTTCATACAGACAGGGCCTCACGCTTGAGAGAGGTGAGGGGACTCTCCCTAAAGGCAAACGATGCGGACAAGATCTGAACCCGCCAGTGAGGCTGCCCACTCACGAGCCAGGCTCCTGCCGTCAGACATCGTTACCGCTGCAAGGAAAGGAACGTGTTGGGAGGCAGGGACACAAGAGTGCAGAAGGAGAGAGAGGCCCTTTAGAAAGCTAGTGAGTTTGGAGAGCAGGACAAGAGTTACCCGGGGAGGGCTGAGACCTAAGGAGGCTCAAGCCACAAACCCGTGACGAGCTCCTTTGGTGGGAGTGGAGACTATGCCCAGAGGGGTTAAGGGAATTGCCAAAGACACCCAGCCCCCGTGGGTCAGCAGAAATCCAGACCCGCACTCTCAGCATGAAGACCCGTGGCTCTGAGCCCTCCGGGGCTGGCCTGCCAGGTGCTGGCTGGTCTTGAGTGGAGCCTGAGTCAGCTGGGCCGGAGACCCGGAGATATGAACCGGGGTGGGGAGCAAGTACCTTTGTTTTTTTTCTTTCCTAGTTAAATACAAAGCTGGATAGCTGACGTGCTGCCTGAGTGCTAAGCCCACATGTGCTCAAGGACACGTACAAATGTACTGACTGGGCTGAGATGGGGCCAAAGCCGGCAAATATTTAACCAGGGAGGGGACAGGTATGTCCCGGGCTTCCCAGAGCGTGCAGGACGCAGCCCCAGCACTGACCCCAAGTACTCACGAAAAACGCTGAGCGAAGGCCCTGCCTGAGGATGCCTTCCCCTGCCCCCTCTCGCCTCTGCTTCCTGGAAGCTCCAAGCCCACACAGGCAGCCCCCACCCTTTTCTGAGCCCTCAGTGCTGGTGCAGGCATTTCCTATGATCAGGGCAGAAGCTCTTCACTTAGAGGCTTTCAGGGATGGGCCTGCTCTCTTATAGATAGGGAAACTGGGACCCAGAGAAGGGAACCCCTTGCCTAGGGCCACACCAACAGAAGAGGGATACAGAGTCTCCTGACACCCAGTCACAGTCTCCTCCTTCCTGTCTTCCAGTGCTTAGGATGCTGTAACAAAACACCACAGACCCTGTGGCTTAAGCAACAAACGACTGATTTCTCACACTTCCACAGGCCGGAGCATCTAAGATCCAGGCAGATCTGGTTCCTCGTAAAAACCCTCTTCCGCCGTGCAGGTTGAGACTTCCTTGATGTGTCCTCACAGCGTGGAGAGAGCTCTCCCGTCTCTTCTGTTTCATAAGAGTGTGAATCCATCTTAAGGGCTCCATCCACAAGACCTCACACATGAGGAGTGGAAATCTCCATGAACTTCAGAGCGCACACGGGAGCCATGCGTGTGAAGGGACAGACCACGCGTCAGCTGCTCTGCAGGCTACAGAGGATGCACGGGGCGTCTGATGGACCTGAGGGTTTCCAAAGAGACAGGAAGGCTGGGAGGACCAGCTGAGACCAGAAGCGGAAACCAGGTGGGATGTGTATGCTCAGTCACGTCCAACTCTTTGTGACCCCATGGACTGCAGCCCACCGGGCTCCTCTGCTCATGGGAATCTCCAGGCAGGAGTACTGGAGTGGGTCGCCATTTCTTTCTCCACAGACTGGGTGCTAGGTTTGTTAAATCCACCTAGCATTCTCTTTTCCTGTCTCCCAGTTCTCCAAATTAACGTTTCTGTGGCTATGTCCATGGAAATGTAGGCAGTGGTTGAGCATGCGGAGACCCTGAGGCATGAATGATCACAGTCAATGAACTTGGAGGAATCTAGAGGCCAGTGTCCGACGCAGAGAGCAAAGGGGAGCATCATAGAGTGTGTTAGTCTTCTGGGACTGTCTCAGTGAAATAACCCAGACTGGGTGCCTAAACGACAGGAACATACTGTCTTCAGAGGCTAGAAGTCTCAGTCAGTGTGTGGGCCTGGTCGAGTCCTTCTGAGGCCTCCTCTCTCCTTGGCTAGCAGTCAGTCATGTTCGCCTCTCTGTGTCTTCACAAGCTCTTCCGTGTGTGTGTGTGTGTGTGTGTGTGTGTGTGTGTGTGTGTGTGTGTGTGTGCACTCGCACGCGTGTGTGTGTGTCCTCATCTCTTCTTAGAAGGACATCTGCCATGTCAGATTAGGGCCTCCCCTCAATGACCTGATTTTTACCTTCTCTGCCTTTTAAAAGGGTTTACCAGATGGCTCAGGGGTAAATAATCCACCTGCCAACACAGGAGATGCAGGTTCAATCCCTGAGTCAGGAAGATTCCTGGGAAGAAAATGATAAACCCATTCCAGTGGTCTGGCCTGGAAAGTCCCGTGGACAGAGAAGGCTGGCGGGCTCCAGTCCACGGGGTCACCTTTCTAAAGACCCTGTCTCCAGAGACAGTCATATTCTGAGGTCCAGGGAGTTAGCCTTCTAGTATATGGATCTGAGGACAGGGGACACAGTTTAGCCCATCACAGTCAGGGCCTGGGAAGGACTTGTAGGTCCAGAAAGGGAGTTTGGACTTTATTCTAAGTTGATGTGAGACCTGCAGAGGATGGGGAATTAAGTCATAGATTTATGTTTTAAGAAGACTCTCTTGCTCTGGTTGCTCAGTCGTGTCCAACTCTTTGTGACCCCATGGACTGCAGCCCACCGGGCTCCTCTGCTCATGGGAATCTCCAGGCAGGAGTACTGGAGTGGGTCGCCATTTCTTTCTCCACAGACTGGGTGCTAGGTTTGTTAAATCCACCTAGCATTCTCTTTTCCTGTCTCCCAGTTCTCCAAATTAACGTTTCTGTGGCTATGTCCATGGAAATGTAGGCAGTGGTTGAGCATGCGGAGACCCTGAGGCATGAATGATCACAGTCAATGAACTTGGAGGAATCTAGAGGCCAGTGTCCGACGCAGAGAGCAAAGGGGAGCATCATAGAGTGTGTTAGTCTTCTGGGACTGTCTCAGTGAAATAACCCAGACTGGGTGCCTAAACGACAGGAACATACTGTCTTCAGAGGCTAGAAGTCTCAGTCAGTGTGTGGGCCTGGTCGAGTCCTTCTGAGGCCTCCTCTCTCCTTGGCTAGCAGTCAGTCATGTTCGCCTCTCTGTGTCTTCACAAGCTCTTCCGTGTGTGTGTGTGTGTGTGTGTGTGTGTGTGTGTGTGTGTGTGTGTGTGTGCACTCGCACGCGTGTGTGTGTGTCCTCATCTCTTCTTAGAAGGACATCTGCCATGTCAGATTAGGGCCTCCCCTCAATGACCTGATTTTTACCTTCTCTGCCTTTTAAAAGGGTTTACCAGATGGCTCAGGGGTAAATAATCCACCTGCCAACACAGGAGATGCAGGTTCAATCCCTGAGTCAGGAAGATTCCTGGGAAGAAAATGATAAACCCATTCCAGTGGTCTGGCCTGGAAAGTCCCGTGGACAGAGAAGGCTGGCGGGCTCCAGTCCACGGGGTCACCTTTCTAAAGACCCTGTCTCCAGAGACAGTCATATTCTGAGGTCCAGGGAGTTAGCCTTCTAGTATATGGATCTGAGGACAGGGGACACAGTTTAGCCCATCACAGTCAGGGCCTGGGAAGGACTTGTAGGTCCAGAAAGGGAGTTTGGACTTTATTCTAAGTTGATGTGAGACCTGCAGAGGATGGGGAATTAAGTCATAGATTTATGTTTTAAGAAGACTCTCTTGGCTGCCGCATGCTGGTTAGCGTTCAGGGGATCAAGGGCTGAAGCAAAGACAGGGCCGTTGGAGGAGACCTGGCTGAAAGACGCCGGTGGTTGCCCGGGACGGGTCCAGGCTCATGGAATGTGCAGTGTCCAGCTCTCTTCTCTGGGAAGCTCGGGCTCCACTCTCGCTCAGCCTCTCAGAGGCCGGGTGACTTGGGCCAGTGACTCCATGTTTCTGGAATCTGTTGCAAAGTCTGTTGAAATCAGAATCGGGAGGCCCGGTTCACTGTCTCTCTAGAAGCCCAGGAGAGCATGCGAGGCCCCTGTGCTGTGACTGACTGTGTGCTCAGGGTCATGGCGGGGTCATCAGGACCCTCTCCCCAGGCTGGGCGTCAGCCCCAGCACCCGTGATGGGCACGGACCAGCCCTGGGGGCGGGCAGCCTCTGTGCCCCCCAGAGTGCGTCCTTTCTGAACTTCCGAGGCTCTGTTAGATTTTGAACGCTGGGCTGTCCCCTGGAAAATGTCCAGCCGTATGGTTCCGTCTGATGTCTTCAGGTCACAAGAGCCAGTTCACGCCTACCTGTTCCAACCTGTGGCGGGATCCCCGGGAGTCAGAGTGTGAACCCAGCCCCGCCTCCTAGCGACAGTGACCCTGGTGTCACATCACCCTTGTGTGGGCATCTGGCTTTCCTCTGACATACAATAATGACAATAATAATCACCTGTTGTGAAGGGTCAATGAGGTAATGCCTCCAAGCTGGCTAGCACAGTGCCTGGTACACGGTAAACACCTGATCAGGGTTAAAGATTTTAGGATCGCCGTTCCATCGGTGAGCAAAATGAAAGTGACCCAGGCTCTGCCTGGGAGGCTTCTCACGAGCTTAAGGATGGGGAAAGCAGATCTAGTGGACCTCGTGGCTTTATTTTATCGTCACCTCCAATGAAAGCATCGGAAGGCTGACTTGTGAGCTGCGGTTACTACCCTGATTGAAGTCACTGGTCTCTTTTCCAGACTGACTACTCTGGGGATTTGTCATCAGAGGCCCTCCACTTTGGACTTTATTCTAAGTTGATGTGAGACCTGCAGAGGATGGGGAATTAAGTCATAGATTTATGTTTTAAGAAGACTCTCTTGGCTGCCGCATGCTGGTTAGCGTTCAGGGATCAAGGGCTGAAGCAAAGACAGGGCCGTTGGAGGAGACCTGGCTGAAAGACGCCGGTGGTTGCCCGGGACGGGTCCAGGCTCATGGAATGTGCAGTGTCCAGCTCTCTTCTCTGGGAAGCTCGGGCTCCACTCTCGCTCAGCCTCTCAGAGGCCGGGTGACTTGGGCCAGTGACTCCATGTTTCTGGAATCTGTTGCAAAGTCTGTTGAAATCAGAATCGGGAGGCCCGGTTCACTGTCTCTCTAGAAGCCCAGGAGAGCATGCGAGGCCCCTGTGCTGTGACTGACTGTGTGCTCAGGGTCATGGCGGGGTCATCAGGACCCTCTCCCCAGGCTGGGCGTCAGCCCCAGCACCCGTGATGGGCACGGACCAGCCCTGGGGGCGGGCAGCCTCTGTGCCCCCCAGAGTGCGTCCTTTCTGAACTTCCGAGGCTCTGTTAGATTTTGAACGCTGGGCTGTCCCCTGGAAAATGTCCAGCCGTATGGTTCCGTCTGATGTCTTCAGGTCACAAGAGCCAGTTCACGCCTACCTGTTCCAACCTGTGGCGGGATCCCCGGGAGTCAGAGTGTGAACCCAGCCCCGCCTCCTAGCGACAGTGACCCTGGTGTCACATCACCCTTGTGTGGGCATCTGGCTTTCCTCTGACATACAATAATGACAATAATAATCACCTGTTGTGAAGGGTCAATGAGGTAATGCCTCCAAGCTGGCTAGCACAGTGCCTGGTACACGGTAAACACCTGATCAGGGTTAAAGATTTTAGGATCGCCGTTCCATCGGTGAGCAAAATGAAAGTGACCCAGGCTCTGCCTGGGAGGCTTCTCACGAGCTTAAGGATGGGGAAAGCAGATCTAGTGGACCTCGTGGCTTTATTTTATCGTCACCTCCAATGAAAGCATCGGAAGGCTGACTTGTGAGCTGCGGTTACTACCCTGATTGAAGTCACTGGTCTCTTTTCCAGACTGACTACTCTGCACGGGCCCGGCATCCCTACAGCAAGCCGTAGGCTGTCATCAGAGGCCCTCCCCAACATCTGGGGACTCGTGGTCCCTCCCCCCGCCGCTCAGCTCTGCTTCCTCCAGACAAGACCGCTTCCTGTCCCCGGGACAGACCTCCTGGGAAACAGCCTCTGCTCAGCCTGGCAGCCATCCACAGAGACAGGGTGGGCAGCTCCCCACACTGCTGTCTCAGGCACAGTCTCAAGGCGTGAAGTCAAATCACAGAGGGTGAGAATCATCCCCAAGTGACTTCCTTCAACCCTCCCCGTCACGCGGGGGAGCAGGGCTCAGCCCGGACTGGCGCTGCCGTCCCCCTAGCGCCACTCGGTGCTGCTCTCCGTCAGGGGACACGCGGCCCTCGCGCTCAGACCCTTCCCCGGCGGCCGCCTCTAGCTTGAACGTCATACCTCGTTTGCCTTTGATGGGGTTTATTTTCACCAGTGATTTCCATTTATGACCCATGAAACAGTTTCTCCACTTAAAACAGTGATGCCGTGTTTGCCTTTAATTTTTTATGTTTCAGTTTTATAAGGAAATCCATTCATCTTTTTTCTTTAATGTGAAGTAATAAATTTTACCAAATGTGCCGGGGTGATGGCAACCATCTCAATTGTTGTAAACGTCAAAGACTGCCGCTTGGGAAACATTACTCGACAGAAACATGAATGCAGGAGGGGAATATGAGGTCCTGGAAGAGGATGCCCAGCCGTCAGGGTGTGGCAGAGCGGGGGACCACCCGGGGCGGCACATTTGATACCTACGCACTTTCTCTGTTTAGGGCTTCCCGGGTGGCTCAGGGGTAAAAAACCTGCCTGCCAATGCAGGAGACGAGGGTTCAGTCCCTGGGTTGGGAAGATACCCTGAGGGAGGAAATGTCAGCCCACTCCAGTCTTCTTGCCTGGGAAATCCCATGGACAGAGGAGCCTGGCGGGCTACAGTCTGTGGGGTCACAAAAGGGTCAGACGTGACTGAGGGACTGATCAACAAAAGCGACTTTCCCCAGTTACTCTTTTCTTTTTTTTTTTTTAAATTTTGGCCTCCTTCACTGGTCTTTCATTTTATTTATTTTCATCCATCTTTGTTCTTTGGCCTGTGTGGGCCTCCCATTGCAGTGGCCTCTCCTGTCGCAGAGCACTGGCTCTGGGCGCATGAACTCCAGAGCACCGGCTTGTAATTGGACACACAAGTCCATCTGCTCCACGGCATGTGGGATCCTCCTGGGCCAGGAATCGAACCGGCACCCCTTGCACTGCAAGGCAGACTCTTTACCCACTGGACCACCAGGGAAGCCCTCCCCAATTACTCTTGACACCAGCCAACAAGATGTTATTTTCTCGGCGGCAGCTGTGAAAAGTGCGTTTCAGAGAAGTGACTTTCCCAAGGCCGCAGAGCCGACTGAAGTGCAGACAGGACCAGAGGCCCAGGGTCAGGGCCCTTTCCAGCCTGGCCCAAAGCCTCCCCGCTGAAGACCCCTTCTCCCCTTCCCCTGCACACCTGAAAAGCCCTGAGCTGTCTTTTCTGGTGTGTCTCTGTCCTCAGCACTAACTCTAGTCCTGGTGTCATGGGCTCCGCGTGAAGCGTGGGATTCCTCGTTGAGCTGACCCTCCACAAAGGCCTGACCTGTCCCCCAAAACTGCACCAGACTCTCAGTTTTCCCTTGCAGAGGATCACAGCTGGCCATCCAGAATTCCTGCATTAAGAAGCACCTGCTCGCGCTTTGCGGTCTTATTTATATTAACTAGACCTCATACACAGCCTTGCGTGTGGCCTGACTGTGCACCTGCGTTTCCACCTTCCACACGGACGCCCTCTCTGTCACTTACACACTCACCCATCAGAGCAGCTGCCATTCTAGCTCCGTCCCCCTGCCCTCAACCCACAATTTCAGAGAGGCTTCCACCTCCCTCGACCCTGGCGTCTCCGTAATGGCCTGCACCCCTTACCTCTGGGCTCTCTCTTGGGTCTGGGAACACTGGCCACAGCTGTCACAATGGGGTGACAGGGAAGGCAGGGGGATGGAGGGAAGGCAGGACCATCTGGTTCATCTCCTGAGAGGCTCTGCTCCTGGGCGTGCACACTGTTGACCAAGGGCAGCACAGAGGGGAGAGTGTGCTCCGAGAAATCAGAAGCCTCTCTCCTGGATCACTCACTCACTCCTGGGGACCTTGGGCGAGACGTGGTCCCTCAGTTTATTCACCTGTAAAATGGGTGTTTCCTTCAGGAATTGTAACCTCTCTGTGGCCCGCAAACTCTCTTTTGTTCCTTTCTTTCTTTCCGGAGCACTTTAAAACAAAAATTTTCAAACAAAAAATCCAGCTGTCCAGGTTTTTGTCCAGGTTTTTATGAAAAGGGCAAAATGGACAGCCCTGGCCTCATTTCCTGCAGGACGAGACGGCTGGAGTAGAGTTTTGGCCGCCCCAGAGTATGGCAGGCTGGCTCTCCGGGCCCGCACCCCTACCCCCTAGGGTGCTCCCAGGTCAGGGGTCAGCTGTGTTTTGCAGTGTGCTTGCTTAACTAATTATAAGGAGGAATAATTCTCAGTATCTGTCTCTCTAAGGTGAGCAAGGAAAAAAGCTGAATAGAGCGTTTATCTAGGGAAGGGAAATTTCTCTTCCTTCTTTTACAGTGTTTTGGTTGGTTTGGCGCAGGTACGTGCATGCATGTGAATGCATTCATGCACACACACACACGCACACATGCATGGAAATAACAGCTCTTCTTATTTAGTCTGCAAAGTGGGTTCTTCATTGCCACCGTTGACATCTTTCCTCTGAGGCCCGGCTGCTGCCCAGGGCGAGGAGGGCTAGAGGTCCCCCCGGGGGACAGGCTCTGCAGCAGCTCGCTGACCACCTGGCGGCCCAGAGGGTCAGCCGCCCAGAGGCTGGGTCCAGACTGCACTGTTTTCTTGTCATTAACACAGTGTTCATTTTTAGGGCCAAGAGCATTCCTAAGGGGTCAGAAGGGAGCCTGTTTACTGACGGGCGGGAGAAGCCACTTCCTGCCGTAAGCCCTGGGCGATGACGTCACGGTTCCGACTCAGCAGGTTCTCCGCAGGCGCCTACTGTGTGCAGACCCTGGACCAGGCTGGAGGGCAGGAACAGCAGTTAGATGCCATCGTGTCTTAAGGGAGCTCGCAGGAACGAGGCTGCCCTGTCAGGGGGCCACCCCCGGCGGGGAGGACAGTGACGGTGACGGGCCCAGGGAACTAAAGAGGCCGGGGGCGGGGAGGCGGGCAGTCGAGGGCAGCGAGGCCAGGGAAGCCAGTGGAAGGATGCGGCGCCTCCTCCTCGAGGGCTGTGTGCAAGTGTCTTCCTTCGGATCAATGATTTCTTTTCCTGACTGCAAGTGCAATTCATTCTTTCATCCAAAAAAATGTGCGAGTTCAAGTGTAAATGTTCATCCGAGATAATCCACGTCCGCTGTGCCCGGTTCTCCAGCATTTTCTTCTCGCTTTCGGTATAACCAAGACCCCTGGGCACTCACTTCCCTCTAGACCTGACAGTGTTGCATGGTTTCACTTAATCCTTGGTGGAACTCCAAGAGGAAGGTGCCATCGATCTGTCTGTTTCTACACGGGCAACCTGAGGCGCTGGGAGAGGGCGGCCCTTGGCCCGGGTCACATGGGCAGGAAGCGGCAGAATCCAGACCCCTTGTTCCAGGCCTGGTGGGCTCTCCACGCTGGGACTTGGGACGTCAAGATCCTCACCCATCCTCACCCACGCTCCCGGCTGGTCTTATTCCAGGACACTTGGACTTCACCCAGTTCTCTGCTGCCTCAGTGTAATGATCAAACAGACACACCCATGCTGAACGCTCATGCGCCCGAATGGCCTCACGGTGGACTCAAGAGTCTGCGCTTCAGGGCGGCCCTGTGCCGCTTCCACCCTTCACCGCAAGCAAATTGACTTCATTTCGAAATCTGTTGGGCACTCCAAATTTGAACGTACTGTAACTGACCTGACCCGTCTCTTCTTTGCGGCTTTTTGGATGGTCTCCAATTGTCTGTGCTTAAACACCACGCTCCCATCGAGACCTTGGCAAAGGCCTTTCGGCTGGACTGGTTCCTGGCAGTTGGACTGTGGGGTCACCGGTATGGACACGCAGCCCAGGCAGGTCTGCCAAGCCACCCAGGAGAAGCCGCCTGAGGGTTCACGTCCCTCTGCGGGAGGAGGAACCCCTGAGCGGCCGCACGGTGTTCAAAGGCCGGCTCCCAGCCTCCCGCCTGCTGTGTCTCCATCTGGGCTCCTCAGCAGCGTTGGGGTCCTCATAAAAAGAAATTAACAAGAGCCGCTAGGGTCAGCCGCTAGGGTTCCCAGGAGGACAGGCGGTCCTTACGTGCGAGTTACATAGAGGCACCCCTTCCTCCCGCCAGCCCCCAGCCTGCAGGCACGGCCCGAATTCCAGCTGGACTTTAGCCTCCACTTGAGCCCCTGCGCAGAGCCTGGCCAGCCTCACGCTCCCTCTAGTCAGGGCAGAGAGCTGAATTCCGGCTGCCTGGGTTCAAACCCCAGCTGCAAGTCCGACGAGCCACGTGCTCTTGGTCAAGCCACGGAACTCTCTGCATTACTTGCCCAGTGCCAAGCGGATGCTGACGCTACGAGTGCTGCCCCTCCGCCCAGGCAGCCGCGGGGAGAATTCCATCGAAATAGCTGAAGCCTCGAGCGATGTTTACAGTGAAGGCTCAGTCTACGATGGTTACCTGGCAGTGAGTCCTCCTGCTGGGTAGTTATTAGGGCTTGGCTGTCCCCCCAGAAGCGCTGTTTTTCTCCAGCATAAAGGCTTGCTTGGGCCTACAGGGTGCATGTTTTAATGGAAAGGTGTTTGATTTGGGGACCAGAGAGAAAGCTGGGATCTGACTCTTCCCCCAAGTCCATTGGACTTCAGGTGCCTCTCTGGTTTGATCTCTACATCTCAGAGTTTTATGTTCATATATGCGAGACTTTTGGTGCACCAAGCTAGCAGAGGCCCCATGATTGCTGGCTTCTCTATCGATTCAAGAAGCCAGAATGGTAGAGGGTGGGACGTGGACTGGGGACCAGGAGGGAGGACAAGTGTGTGGAAGGATCCAGAGAAGAGCTCATATTTTTGGCTCACAGGCAGCCTTTCCAAAGCTATTGATGGTGGCCAGGTCCCAGTTTGCCAACATCCCAAGCCCGCCACAGAGCCATCCAGATGCCAAGGCATTGGCAGGCTCAGCACTGCAGGGTTGAGCATATCCTTGCTCCATCCTTCAAGACCCAGCCCTGTGCCACCTCCTCCTGGAAGCTTAGACCTTTTCTGCAAACTAGGATCGTCACCTCCTGGAATCTTCCCTGGTTCTTCCCTTGTACCTTCTTCCAGGGACTTTACTCCACTCAGATTTCAGCCACCTGAAGCTGTTCTGTTCTCCCTGGGAGATGGAAACTTCCAGAAGGCAAAGACTGGTGCAATGCAAGGCAAGTTGGGGTGAGGGGGGGCATTGGAGTAATTGGCCAGCTTCTGGGGCAAAGCGCTTGACCTCTCTGCCTTAGCATGAGTGGGGACACTGGCCTCACTTTCTGAGAACCCCTCCATCCTCTTCTGGATCTGGCAGGCTGTGTGCATTCCCTAGGTTCTTGGAGCAGGTGAATTCTTCTCCCTCTTCCGCTTTTTTTTTTTTTTTTAATTTTGGCCTCTCTTATTGGTTCTTTCCTTATCTATTCATTTTCATCCATCTTTATTCTTTGGCCTGTGTGGACCTCCCATTTCAGTGATCTCTCTCGCCGCAGAGCACTGACTTTGGGCGCATGCACTCCAGAGCGCTGGTTTGTAACTGGACACACTGGTACAGCTGCTCCATTGGCAAGTGGAATCTCCCCAGGCCATGGATCGAACTGGTGCCCCCTGCACTGCAAGGTGGACTCTCTACCCAATCAAGCACTAGAGAAGGCCCCCTCTTCCTCTTTTGAAGGGAAGGAAGCTTGGAGGCAACAAAATATTTATCCAAGGACAGGCACACTGTAAGGGGCAGGGACTCTGAACTCAAGTTTGCAAGTACATGTCCCGAGTGCCACCTCCTTCGGGGGATGGGTAAAGAGAGGTGTTGGATGGGGGCTAGTTATATATCTTGTAAAACAGAGACCCCAGCCTCTGGGACCTTCTGCCTGACGATCTGGGGTGGAGTTAATGCAATAGTAGTTGAAATTCAGTGCTCAATGCCTGTGATGCTTCCCCCTGCCAGCCCTGGTCCGTAGACAGCTGTCTTCCAGGTCCCAGTTTGCCAACATCCCAAGCCCACAGAGCCAGCCAGATGCCAAGGCATTGGCAGGCTCAGCACTGCAGGGTTGAGCATATCCTTGCTCCATCCTTCAAGACCCAGCCCTGTGCCACCTCCTCCTGGAAGCTTAGACCTTTTCTGCAAACTAGGATCGTCACCTCCTGGAATCTTCCCTGGTTCTTCCCTTGTACCTTCTTCCAGGGACTTTACTCCACTCAGATTTCAGCCACCTGAAGCTGTTCTGTTCTCCCTGGGAGATGGAAACTTCCAGAAGGCAAAGACTGGTGCAATGCAAGGCAAGTTGGGGTGAGGGGGGGCATTGGAGTAATTGGCCAGCTTCTGGGGCAAAGCGCTTGACCTCTCTGCCTTAGCATGAGTGGGGACACTGGCCTCACTTTCTGAGAACCCCTCCATCCTCTTCTGGATCTGGCAGGCTGTGTGCATTCCCTAGGTTCTTGGAGCAGGTGAATTCTTCTCCCTCTTCCGCTTTTTTTTTTTTTTTTAATTTTGGCCTCTCTTATTGGTTCTTTCCTTATCTATTCATTTTCATCCATCTTTATTCTTTGGCCTGTGTGGACCTCCCATTTCAGTGATCTCTCTCGCCGCAGAGCACTGACTTTGGGCGCATGCACTCCAGAGCGCTGGTTTGTAACTGGACACACTGGTACAGCTGCTCCATTGGCAAGTGGAATCTCCCCAGGCCATGGATCGAACTGGTGCCCCCTGCACTGCAAGGTGGACTCTCTACCCAATCAAGCACTAGAGAAGGCCCCCTCTTCCTCTTTTGAAGGGAAGGAAGCTTGGAGGCAACAAAATATTTATCCAAGGACAGGCACACTGTAAGGGGCAGGGACTCTGAACTCAAGTTTGCAAGTACATGTCCCCGAGTGCCACCTCCTTCGGGGGGGGATGGGTAAAGAGAGGTGTTGGATGGGGGCTAGTTATATATCTTGTAAAACAGAGACCCCAGCCTCTGGGACCTTCTGCCTGACGATCTGGGGTGGAGTTAATGCAATAGTAGTTGAAATTCAGTGCTCAATGCCTGTGATGCTCTTGATCACCCCAACCATTCCACCCAGCCAGCCCTGGTCCGTAGACAGCTGTCTTCCAGCAAACTGGGCCCTGGTGCCCAAGAGGCTGGGGACTGCTGCTCTAAAAGGCAGCACCTGAGTTTCAAATAAGGCATGTGACCGGGCAGCCGCACACAGACGCTCCCTGCCTCGAGTCATCATGATTGGGCTCGTGAGCTCAGGTGGAGCAAATGGCACCAATCCGTTCCCCACCCCAACGCCCTGCCAAGCCGGAAGGCCCATCCCAGGAGAGGGGGAACTGTGGCCACAGACCGGCCGGGAGGTGTGCGTTGACCTCCCAGCTCCGCCTCGCACCGCTGCTCTCCCCGAGCCTCGGGAGTCTGCTCTGCGGCCGGAATCTGGAAGCAGCCGGAGTGAAAGCCCTGACCCCATCGGGATAGGCGTCACAGATGAGGAAGCTGAAGTTTAGAAAAGTGAGCGAACCCCCGGAATGCCAGCTCGGGCGCGCTGGCTGTGTTTTTAAAACACCAGACCTGACGCTCAGGCTCCTCTGGCCTGAGTTATCCAGGCACAGGGAACAGTCACAAAATGACTGTGGTGGGAAAATGGTCACACTGGGGTGGTGACAAGGTGTTCGCAAGTGCTGGCTGGCGTCAGAGACACCTGGAGGGTGTGCGTGGCCCTAGCCCAGGTCACACGTCTGCCCGCACAAAGCAGGCACGTGCAGTGTTCACGTGAGAAGGGCAGAGCCAGGGCTCCCCTGGGGGTTGCGCGGTTGGGAATCCGCCTTGCCACGCAGGGGACACGGGTTTGGTCCCTTGTCTGCGAAGATGCCACGTGCCTCGGGGCAGCGGGGCCCATGCACCACAACCTGCGCGCCAGCCCCCGCAACAGAGAGCAACCCCGATCTCTGCAGCCAGAGAATGCCTGTGCGCAGCAATGAAGGCCCAGCACAGCCAATAAATCACTAAACATTAAAAAAATAAGACCCGGGGGCGGACGCTGCCTGGGTCCGTGTCCTTCTCCACGCGGTCTGCCCTCAGCTGTTCATAACGTTCCAGGAGTTGTTTTCTGCCAGGCAGTTAACAGCCTGCCCGTTGCACTTGTTTTAGGACTTCTGCGTATAAACTGAGTGTAAATCTAACCAGATAAGCCCTGACCCAGTACACAGCCTGTGGAACGACAAATGTCCTTGCAGTGGCCACGCACAGTGCCTCTGGCTGGCTGAAGCTGGGGAGATACCATGCCCACCCCTCCCTGAAGGTGGCATCTCTCTCCTTCTTAATGGCGCAAGACGGATGGAAGAAGTCTATTCCTGCAAAACATGTCTTTCTCACCTCCGTGGCTCCTTCCTTGAAGTGGGCTGGCGTAAGGGACGAGCATTCCACTCACAGGTCCCTGGGGACCAATAGTAAAGCCCTGGCTTGTGTGACCTTGGAACACGTTAATGAATGTCTCTGAGCACTGCTGTCTTCAGCTCGAACGGTTCCCCAGTCTTCATCGCCTGGGCGGGGAGAAGTGCTAAGACAGAGAGAGCCAAAGCAGGACCGGCAGATGGAGGTTGCCTGATTTATGTTAATTTTTCCTTTGCTTTTCTGTTAGAGATAATTTTATCAGTGCTTTTTTCAGAAATGCGTTTTGGTCTGGAAAGACATGTGCTCATAAGACGTTGCCCCTGGGAATATGATTAAAAATCACTTACGGCTTGCTGCTTTGTGAGTCTGTATCTAGAAGCTTACTTGATGGCTGCCCTGTTGCATTATTCAAGCTGAGAGCATTTCTCAGGCACCACTGTAGACCCAGTCTGCGGGGAGGATCTGTGGCCTCAAAGAAACCCTGGTCCAGTCTGCAGGAGCTCACGGTCCAGTTCGGAAGGAGGCAGCTAGTCTAACCAGTATGGACAAACACCCCTGGAGCCGGCACCAGGGAGTGACTGCTTCAGACTGTGAGGGTCTGAGGATGCATTTTGGAGGGGCTGGCATCTTAAGCGCCCTCAAATATGAGCAAGACTGCTAGAGGAGGAGCTGGGGGAAAGAGTCATCCAGTCACGGAACGACTATGGTTGACATTTGTTAAACTCTAGTACAGGTAAGTGCTTTGCACATGCTAGTTAACATCAGGATCACCTGGTGGATGTTTACTCACTAAGTTATGTCCTTGCGACTATGTGGACTGTAGCCCACCAGGCTCCTCTGGCCATGGGACTTTCCAGGCAAGCATCCTCGAGTGGGTTGTCATTTTCTCCTCCAAGGAGCCTTTCCAACCTAGGGATCCAGCCCATGTCTCCAGCACTGGCAGGTGGATTCGTTACTGCTGAGCCATCTGGGAAGCGCTGAGAGGATGTGTTACAGCCCAGACCACACAGCCAAGAGTTTCTTCATAGGTGAGTGGATAAACTGTGTCCATTCAGACAGCGGAACACTATTCAACCCTCAGAGGACATGAGTGATCCACCCGTGAAAAGACAGGGAGGACCCTTGATGGCGCATTACAAAGTGAGAAAAGGGAACAGTTTACCTACTGTGTTATTCCAACTATCTGACATTCTGGAAAAGGCAAGACGGTGGAGCCTGTGCAGAGATCAGAGGTTGCCAGGAGCTCGGGAAGAAGGGCGTGAATCGACGGCACAGAGAGGACGTGCAGTGGAGCTGCTCCGTAGGGTATATGCTGATGGAAACACACCATGCTCACTGCTACCCAGAGGGAACCCTAACGTAAACTGTGGGGTTTGGATGCTGCTACTGTGCCAGTGCAGGCTCATCAGTTGTGACGAATGCACCCCTCTGCTGGGAGACGCTGACACTGGGGGAGGTGGCCTTGAATATAGAGGGGTATGTGGGAATCTCCATACTTTGCCCTGCATGGTGCTGTGAACTCAAAACTGCTATAAGCGGTAAAGTCTATTAAAACACACAGATACCACCGCACTCCGCCCCCAGAATTCTTGAAGCGCAGGTCACAAGCTTGCATTTGTACCAGGTTTCCAGATGCTGCTGCCCATGGTCCTCGTGGAGAAGAAGACGGTTGAGCAAGAGAGTAGGGAGGTTAGATGGAGCCAGGCCACGACGAGCTGGAGCGCCTGGCCGTGAGCCGGGCAATGCTCGTCACACCAAGCCTACGGCGTGGTCCTCCATGTGTGCACTGATTCCTCCAGTGAGCCGCTGTCTGCTGAGCCCACCGTGTACAACGGCTGGGATGAGCTCCAGGCATAGAGCGGCGGAGACAACAGTCTGATTTTTTTGCCAAGATCTTTGCCCTGCTAGGGCTTCTAGTCCAGCGGTGGATGGATGGTATCGCACAGGACATTTTATTGTCAATGACATTGGGAAGAGCCCGTGGAGGAGGAAATGACCATCCACCCCAGTAGTCTTGCCTGGAAAATTCCACGGACAGAGGAGCTTGGCGGGCTGCATACAGTTCATGGAGTCACAGAGTCGGTCACGGCTGAGCACACACACGCAGTTTCTTCATAGGTGAGTGGATAAACTGTGTCCATTCAGACAGCGGAACACTATTCAACCCTCAGAGGACATGAGTGATCCACCCGTGAAAAGACAGGGAGGACCCTTGATGGCGCATTACAAAGTGAGAAAAGGGAACAGTTTACCTACTGTGTTATTCCAACTATCTGACATTCTGGAAAAGGCAAGACGGTGGAGCCTGTGCAGAGATCAGAGGTTGCCAGGAGCTCGGGAAGAAGGGCGTGAATCGACGGCACAGAGAGGACGTGCAGTGGAGCTGCTCCGTGGGTATATGCTGATGGAAACACACCATGCTCACTGCTACCCAGAGGGAACCCTAACGTAAACTGTGGGGTTTGGATGCTGCTACTGTGCCAGTGCAGGCTCATCAGTTGTGACGAATGCACCCCTCTGCTGGGAGACGCTGACACTGGGGGAGGTGGCCTTGAATATAGAGGGGTATGTGGGAATCTCCATACTTTGCCCTGCATGGTGCTGTGAACTCAAAACTGCTATAAGCGGTAAAGTCTATTAAAACACACAGATACCACCGCACTCCGCCCCCAGAATTCTTGAAGCGCAGGTCACAAGCTTGCATTTGTACCAGGTTTCCAGATGCTGCTGCCCATGGTCCTCGTGGAGAAGAAGACGGTTGAGCAAGAGAGTAGGGAGGTTAGATGGAGCCAGGCCACGACGAGCTGGAGCGCCTGGCCGTGAGCCGGGCAATGCTCGTCACACCAAGCCTACGGCGTGGTCCTCCATGTGTGCACTGATTCCTCCAGTGAGCCGCTGTCTGCTGAGCCCACCGTGTACAACGGCTGGGATGAGCTCCAGGCATAGAGCGGCGGAGACAACAGTCTGATTTTTTTGCCAAGATCTTTGCCCTGCTAGGGCTTCTAGTCCAGCGGTGGATGGATGGTATCGCACAGGACATTTTATTGTCAATGACATTGGGAAGAGCCCGTGGAGGAGGAAATGACCATCCACCCCAGTAGTCTTGCCTGGAAAATTCCACGGACAGAGGAGCTTGGCGGGCTGCATACAGTTCATGGAGTCACAGAGTCGGTCACGGCTGAGCACACACACACACACTGGGCACCAAGATGCAGTAGACAGGTCTCTGCAGGTGGGATTTGTTTCAAAATTATGTGTTTAAAGAAGGCCCTTGTCATGACCAGAGTGCCCCACAGTATTTGAAGGACGGATTGCTGTGCTGTGACTCTTGGTGGTAGAAAGTTACGTTGTCCGTTGGCTGGACTACAGGATCGGCTGCTCCAGTGGAGACTAGACTGAATCACGACCAGAACAAGAAAGAAATGCGTTTGCCTCCTGTGACAGTCTGGGCTTGGGTGGCAGAAACATCGGTGCCGCGCTGGGATCTAGGGGAACTCGGCTGTTTCCTTCCCTTGTGCTGACACCCCCTGGCGTTGCCTCAATCCACAGGGCTGGGGACGACTTCCACCCGTCTCCTGATTGCACAACTCCGGGGCCACTCGCCTGGGAGGCATAGAGAGACTGGGGCTCCTGGGAGCTGTGCGATGTGGCCGTTCAGAGCACCACCCCCACGAGCAGAGGCAAAGCAGGATCAGGGGAGCGGAGGGGAGGGAAGGTGGCTTCACGACTCACCCTGGAAGCTGCAGAGCTCACTTCTGCTCACAGACCACATGCCACAGCCGCGTAAGGCGGCCTCTCCTGGTGGCCAAGACGTGGGATTCGCCGCGTTCTCACAGGACGCTTCCTGTGTCACGATTCCTTCTGCCGTGCCGTGCTCTCTCTCGGAAGGGTGGGCTGACTCAGGACCCAAAGGGACCGTGGAGTGACAGTTCGGCCGGAAGCCCAAGGAGCCAGCGCACGACCCTCTGACTCTGGTGGCCCTGCGCTGGCTTTCTTCCCGTGCAACAGCAGCCGCTCGAGGCAGGACCCAGGGCCTGCAAGGAGAGCCGACAGAGCGCAGGTCCCGGTGCGTCTCGTCCACATTGGAATCGTGGCGCCTCCCTGCTCTTCGTGTCCAGGGTTCCACGGGGCAAGGGCTCCCTGAATGCCAGCCCGAGGGACTGGCCGTTCAGAGGCCAGGCCTTAGCCCCCAGGAAGAGGAGCACAGTCGAGGGAGGCTGACAGCCCCAATACACCCCACTTCCGTCAAAGGCGGCACCGGGTGAAAGGGGAGGCTCAGAGGGGGCCCTCGGTCCTTCGGAGGAGGTGACGGAAGGGGAGGGGGGGTCGGGGAAGCACAGGAAACGGTGGGTCGGCCCTGCAGTCCTGCCAGAGAGTGGAAAGCAGGGGCGCAGAGAGGGGGGGCAGGTGAGGAAGAAGAGGTGTGGAGATGAGAGACCCGCCTTCAGAGGCCGTGGGGGCGGGGGGCTTCGAGAAGCTTCCACGCCAGGCAGGGTCAGGGCCCTCTTTCCCTGGACGATCCACCAGTCCCAAGCCCTTCTGCCCACGCCCTGGCGGCCCAGGCACCGAGCAGAGAGCAGCCCTTGGCTCCCTCCCGACGCAGTGCCCTGCACCCACCTCTGACGCTGTGCACCTTCCCCCAGCCTCACCCAAAGCAAAACAGAAGAAACTGTCTCCTGATTGCACAACTCGGGGCCACTCGCCTGGGAGGCATAGAGAGACTGGGGCTCCTGGGAGCTGTGCGATGTGGCCGTTCAGAGCACCACCCCCACGAGCAGAGGCAAAGCAGGATCAGGGGAGCGGAGGGGAGGGAAGGTGGCTTCACGACTCACCCTGGAAGCTGCAGAGCTCACTTCTGCTCACAGACCACATGCCACAGCCGCGTAAGGCGGCCTCTCCTGGTGGCCAAGACGTGGGATTCGCCGCGTTCTCACAGGACGCTTCCTGTGTCACGATTCCTTCTGCCGTGCCGTGCTCTCTCTCGGAAGGGTGGGCTGACTCAGGACCCAAAGGGACCGTGGAGTGACAGTTCGGCCGGAAGCCCAAGGAGCCAGCGCACGACCCTCTGACTCTGGTGGCCCTGCGCTGGCTTTCTTCCCGTGCAACAGCAGCCGCTCGAGGCAGGACCCAGGGCCTGCAAGGAGAGCCGACAGAGCGCAGGTCCCGGTGCGTCTCGTCCACATTGGAATCGTGGCGCCTCCCTGCTCTTCGTGTCCAGGGTTCCACGGGGCAAGGGCTCCCTGAATGCCAGCCCGAGGGACTGGCCGTTCAGAGGCCAGGCCTTAGCCCCCAGGAAGAGGAGCACAGTCGAGGGAGGCTGACAGCCCCAATACACCCCACTTCCGTCAAAGGCGGCACCGGGTGAAAGGGGAGGCTCAGAGGGGGCCCTCGGTCCTTCGGAGGAGGTGACGGAAGGGGAGGGGGGGTCGGGGAAGCACAGGAAACGGTGGGTCGGCCCTGCAGTCCTGCCAGAGAGTGGAAAGCAGGGGCGCAGAGAGGGGGGGCAGGTGAGGAAGAAGAGGTGTGGAGATGAGAGACCCGCCTTCAGAGGCCGTGGGGGCGGGGGGCTTCGAGAAGCTTCCACGCCAGGCAGGGTCAGGGCCCTCTTTCCCTGGACGATCCACCAGTCCCAAGCCCTTCTGCCCACGCCCTGGCGGCCCAGGCACCGAGCAGAGAGCAGCCCTTGGCTCCCTCCCGACGCAGTGCCCTGCACCCACCTCTGACGCTGTGCACCTTCCCCCAGCCTCACCCAAAGCAAAACAGAAGAAACTGTCTCCCTCCTCCGGGGACCGCCAGACTCCTGACTTGCTTACTTTGGCCATAGGTCTCCTGCTTTCAATAGAATGTTTGCTCAGGCTTACCTGGATTCCGGCGGGGCAAGGTCCGATAACTGGGCTGATCAACAACACAGTATTTCCAAAGGGAAGGCCAAGACCAAAGAGGGACATGCCTCACGGTCCTCAAATCCCAGAACTTGGTTTCCAGAACTGAGCTCCCCATGGCTGGAGGTAATCAAAGATGAGCCATGGAAAACTTGCCAGGGAAACTTGATCAGGGTTTTGGTCCTGTTTCCCCACCTGTTGCATCTAAGGACCAGATTCTGTGACCTCTCCTTCCAGCATTTTCTGGAAATGCCTGTGGACTAAATACGTAGTCACAACCTAAAAGTGGAGAGGTATGATTTATTTGGTGGGAATTTTTAGGCCTTCGAGCCCAGGAGACGGCATCTCAGGTAACCCTGACAGGACTGTCCTGAGCAGGCAGGCGGGGCATGGGCGGAGAGGGAGGGAGTCAAGTTACACAGACGTGTGCGGCAAAGGGCAGGCAATCTGAACAGCACACCGTATTTTTGTGAATTAAAGAAAATCAGATATCTCAAGTTAAGGAATGCAGTGCCTTTCTATACACAGGAAGATGTCAGAGTCCGGGCCCACCGAAATCATTCCTTCCGCAGCAGCTCCGGGGCCTGGAGCCGGCGACCGGCCGCAGGTTCTCCTCGGTGCTCACCGTCGGGAGTGGGGCAGCCCCGTGGCTGCCGGACTGCAGGCAGTGTTTCCCGTCCTCCTTGCCCACAGGGCTCAGAAATTCGCCTCTGGAGGGCTGGAGTCACTGGCGACTGTGACGTCCGGGTGTCCCTGCCCGGCAGGAACACTCTCGTCCTCGGCCCGGTTCACGAGTGCCCTCCTCCTGGGAGCATCTCGTGGGCTCTGGACGAAGTCTCTGGTTCTTCTCGGCTCCCACAGTCCTTCACATCAGGCTCGAACACAGCCTTATCTCCGCCACCTTAATCACCTGTGTGTCTGTTTCCCAAGCAACTGGAGCAGCCAAGGGCCCAGACCTTGATGGAGAAGCGGACCTGTGTATCTCCAGGACCTTATCACTCTCTGCCCTGCATGATCGTTATTCGGGTTCCCGCCTCCTCTCCCTACACTGGTCATCGAGCTCTGAAATCTCTTTCAAGCCATTTCACTGTTTGTTAGCCCGGGCTTTCCCAGCCACAGCCGGGCTGAGGCCCTCGAGAACTTTAAAATCACAGGTGGGGGACACCGATAGGAGAGGGAGGGGCAGGAATCTGCCGTGGCCCTGGGAGAAGTCAGGGGGAAAGAGAGAGAGGGCTCGGCATGTTTGCAATGCCCGGTGAGGGGACCTACCTAGCAATCTAGGGGTTAAAACTCCATGCTTACATTTCACTGGGCACAGGTTTGAGCCCCGGTGAGTGAACGAAGAGTCTGCATGCCGTGGGGTGCAGCCAAAAGTCAATAAAATAAAATATCCAGTGAAAAAAGAGTTTGCCTTGGTTCAGATATGTCCCCCACGGCAAGGCCTTTCTCCAGCTCAGTCCTGGATCTGGTCCTGTTTTGCGGCTGCCCATGGAGCTGTGGCAAAGCTGATTCCTGGTGGGGCCCCCAGACTTCACTTTGATATAGGAAGAAGATGGAACATGCCCATTCAACAGGGAGGCAAACTAAGAGAGGTGGGGGATAGGCAAGACCCCCACCCCTCAAGTTCTCCTAAACCTTCCAAAGACGAATCCCGGCATAGCTGTCCAGCTAGCATCTGGGCCCCTTCCCTCCTGGGGCTCCCCCAAGGCACCCCAGCTCCTTCAGCCTCTCCACCCGACGTCAGGGGGGCCTTTGCCCAGTCGGAGCTCTCCTTGTTTCTGACAACCCGGAGGAGAGGGCGGAACAGCTTTATCTATGGTGCTTTGCAGGTGTGCCGACCTGGAGCTCAGAGAGAAAGAGCTGAGCCTGGGGTCCCCCAGGCAGGATGGCCAGGCCTGGAACCCAAAGTCCCTGTGCCTTGGGGTAAAACTGTAGGTCTCTCTCCCACGTGGAGCCAGGGGCTCCAGGAGGACTGATCAGGGTCTGGGGGCCTGACCACCGGGGGGACTGTCAGCTGGAGCTTGGGCCCCTGGGTCTTTCCTGGTCGGGGCTGCCCCGCAGTGGAGGGGAGCTGGGGCTGACACCTCATCCGGGGCTGGGACCTGGGACGTGCTGCACCTCATGCCTCTCAAGAACCCCTCAAGCCCAAGAGTGACTCAGAGCCCCGTGAGCCAAGCCTCCTCACCGGATGTGGGGCGTGGGGCGCGGTCTGGGCGCCCCGAGGGAGGGCGGGGCGGGGCCGGGGCGGGGAGCCCCTACCCTGCCGCCCACAGCCTGCCCCGCCTGCCAGGACTTTGTGCCCCCCTACTGCTCCCCCCCCCCGCTTTCCTTCTGCTTTCCGGGAGGGCAGCTCAGGCACCTGTCCTGTCCTGCGCCCTGCCAGCCTCCCCCGCAGGGCGCTCGCGCAGGCCTGATGGTCGGCTGGGCGGGGGCGGGGCATGCAGTGCAGAGGGCCCCTCAGAGTTCCCTTCTGCCATCCTCACTGCAGTCCTGCCAGGCCAGCAGGGGGAAAACTAAGACTCGGAGAGGGACCATGACTTGGGCAAGGAGCTGAGACTCAAAGACAGCTCAGCCTGACCAAAAGACCATGAGCTTTCCCCAGGACGCTCACACTGAGTGGGGCTGGGGGACCCTTTGGGAACGGTTGGCAGGCCCCTTCCTTGTGCCCATTTTACAGAGAGGGAGACTGAGGTACAAGGAAGGGAAGTGGCTGGAGGGGGAGGAACGGGACACTAGAACATTGACTTAGGACAGGACCATGTTTCCTGTCTTCTTCTGGGGATGGGCACTGTGACCGACAGGGGGGTCCACGCACAGAAGGGGTGGAGAAGCAATGAACGGGCGACCGAGTGAAGGAGGTGCTGAGAGAGCACCGCCCTTGTGACAGGTTCACCTGTGGCTTTGGAGCGCTTGAGGTGTGAGCAGAACAACCAGCGAACTGGGTTTTTCACTGGATTTCATTTTCATTTGTTAAAAACCAGCACTCAGGGGCTTCGCTGGTGGCCCAGTGGGTAAGGACGCAGCCTTGCAGTGCAAGGGGCGCCAGTTTGATCCCTGGCCTGGGAAGACTCCATGTGCCGCGGAGCGACTGGGCCAATGTTTCCAACTACTGAGCCGGAGCTCTGGAGCCGGCGCTTTGTAGCGAGAGAGGCCACTGCGATGGGAGGCCCGCACAGGCCAAAGAACTAAGATGGAAATAAATGAAAGACAAACAGAAGTGCCTCCCACGCCAAAAAAAAAAGTACTCAGGGCAGATAGTGGAAAAGTTGGAAGTGTATTTGGAATGAATTGAGTATGTGAACCTACTTTTTCTAGAGGATTTTATGCAGATTTTATGTAATCTAAATACAGATCAAGTACTTCAGATGAAAATTTAGCCTCTGCATAGAGATGTATTCTAGGCAGTGTGAAATACACACCAGACTTTAAAGACTCAGAATGCCAAACAGAATATAAAACATCTCAATATTTTTCTGTTAGTTACATATTGGAATCATGTTGGGGATATTGGGTTAATAAAAATTAAAATTCTGAGTTAAATTTCATATTCTTCTTTTCACTTGCCAAAGCATGGTTGCTAGAATGCTTTGTGTATTACCTCCGTGGCTTAAATTACAGTAGTTCTAGTGGAGAGCTTTGTGTATGTATCAGTGGGGTGACTCAGTAATTTCACACCTTTCCCAAAGAATTTTGCTCCCTTAAATTCAGAGAAGTCAAGAGACTTGCCCAAGGTCATACAGTCAGAAAGTGGTGAAGCCAGGACAAGAGACAATGCATACCCTGTTCTGCCAGTTCCTCTCCTGCTTTGGGCTTTAATCACACCGTATCTGGCAGGCGCCTAGATCACCTCACTTCATCCACCCACCACCCTAAGAGGGGCGTTCATTACCCCAGTTCTAAGACTACCAGACAGAACCGTTCTGTTCCTTGCGCAGTGCCTTATGGTTAGGAATCGGCAGAGCTGGGAGGAACTCTGGAGTCTGGATTCTGATGCTTAAATGCTATGAGAACACGGGGCTTCCCTGGAAACTCACTGGTAGTGAATCCACCTGCCAATGCAGGAGATGAGGGTTCAATCTCCGATCCGGGAAGATCCCACGTGCCTCGGAGCAACTAAGCCCATGTTTCCAACTACTGAGCCGGAGCTCTGGAGCCGGCGCTTTGGAGCGAGAGAGGCCACTGCGATGGGAGGCCCGCACAGGCCAAAGAACTAAGATGGAAATAAATGAAAGACAAACAGAAGTGCCTCCCACGCCAAAAAAAAAAGTACTCAGGGCAGATAGTGGAAAAGTTGGAAGTGTATTTGGAATGAATTGAGTATGTGAACCTACTTTTTCTAGAGGATTTTATGCAGATTTTATGTAATCTAAATACAGATCAAGTACTTCAGATGAAAATTTAGCCTCTGCATAGAGATGTATTCTAGGCAGTGTGAAATACACACCAGACTTTAAAGACTCAGAATGCCAAACAGAATATAAAACATCTCAATATTTTTTCTGTTAGTTACATATTGGAATCATGTTGGGGATATTGGGTTAATAAAAATTAAAATTCTGAGTTAAATTTCATATTCTTCTTTTCACTTGCCAAAGCATGGTTGCTAGAATGCTTTGTGTATTACCTCCGTGGCTTAAATTACAGTAGTTCTAGTGGAGAGCTTTGTGTATGTATCAGTGGGGTGACTCAGTAATTTCACACCTTTCCCAAAGAATTTTGCTCCCTTAAATTCAGAGAAGTCAAGAGACTTGCCCAAGGTCATACAGTCAGAAAGTGGTGAAGCCAGGACAAGAGACAATGCATACCCTGTTCTGCCAGTTCCTCTCCTGCTTTGGGCTTTAATCACACCGTATCTGGCAGGCGCCTAGATCACCTCACTTCATCCACCCACCACCCTAAGAGGGGCGTTCATTACCCCAGTTCTAAGACTACCAGACAGAACCGTTCTGTTCCTTGCGCAGTGCCTTATGGTTAGGAATCGGCAGAGCTGGGAGGAACTCTGGAGTCTGGATTCTGATGCTTAAATGCTATGAGAACACGGGGCTTCCCTGGAAACTCACTGGTAGTGAATCCACCTGCCAATGCAGGAGATGAGGGTTCAATCTCCGATCCGGGAAGATCCCACGTGCCTCGGAGCAACTAAGCCCATGCACCACAACGCTTGAGCCTGTGCTCTAGAGCCCAGGAGTCACATCCACTGAGCCCATATGCAGGAAGCCCATGTGCTTTAGAGCCTGTGCTCAGCAACAAGAGAAGCCACTGCAATGAGAAGCCCGTGCAGTCCATCTAGAGAGTAGCCCCTACTCGCTGCTACTCAAGAAAAGCCCACGCAGCGACAAAGACTCAGTGCAGCCAAAAATAAATAGATGGATACATTAATTCAATACATTTTAAAAAGGAGTTATTAAAAATAATAAATGCTACTAGAACGACCTGGGAGTGAATGGTGCATGGGGTCCAGCCTGTCCTCAAGGCCTCCAAGTGGTACTTTGGCCTCTGGGCACTAGGAAGCCCTGTGGGGGCTGGGGAGAGCCTCGGGGGCAGCTACATCTGTGCAGTGTTGTCGGAAGCAAAGGCAGCCCGGGGGAGAGCTGTTGCTGGAGGGAACCCAGCCAGCACCCAGCAGGGCCCTCCAAGGGGACGGCTGGACAGAAACTGGTGGACACAGGGTTTACCCTCGGGGCCCTGCCTCTCAGTGGCCTGGGGGCCCTGTGCTCCTGGTGTAACTCTTCAAAGCCACTTTGGGCCCCTCCCGCCATCCAGGACGCCACGCCCATCACGTCCAGTGTTTAGGCAGACAAGGCTCCAGGGAAGATGCTTCCACGCCACGTCTTCCACGGGCTCCCTCAACTCCAGCTTTAAGAGAACAGCCATCCCAAAGGGGAGCGGACAGAAGATGTCTGTGTGAGACAGACATATGATTAACTTGGGAGAACCTTAAACATAGCTTTACTGGGTAGCCATAAACATTCTGCTTACTTCGAGGGACGAGTTATTTAAAACTGCACACCGCCCACACTCCCTGAGCCCTCTTCTGCTTTCCTCATCTCTGTAACACTGATCACTGTATGCTGCTTAGCTCTGGGTCAGCTATGAAATTATTTTGCTGAAAATGTATGTCCTCCAACTGAAATGGTAAGCTCCACGAAGGGAGGAAGTCTGGGACTGTTGTTCGTTGGGCTCACAGTGCCTGGAAGGGCACCAGGCACATGGTAGGTGCTCGATAACCAACCGTTCCATGAATGGAATGAAAGCGCAGTGACGATAAAACGATGACTGAGTTTCTATGACCAGGACTGAGTGACGCCTCCGGCCAGAGGGAGGAGGCGGCCCATCCCAAGGGCCATGCTTCACAGGCATTTGGGGCTCACTGTGGACCAGGCCCTGGTCCAGGGGCTTTAGAAAAAGAATCCCACCCAGGAGAGCTGTCAGGAAAGGAGAACGTGGTCTGCTAAGTTCAAGGATTTGGCTAGGGCAGACCAGGTCTCATGGAAGTCCCCCTAACCTCAGCTCAGTGCCGGGTAACCCTACTTGTTGCAGGCCAGGCTGACCTGGCCCTTGGCCGGGAAAGAATACGGACGGTACTGCCCCAGTGGGGCTGGAGAGAGGTCTTCTGGCTTCTCCTGTATGCTGAGTGTCCGCATCTGCTTCTCCCGCCTCCGCCTGCTCCCCTGTTTGCCCTGCAGACAGTCGCCAGGCTGGACCTGAAGGACGCCTTTGGTCCCCGGGAGCAGCTGGTGCCGCTGGACACAGGGTTTACCCTCGGGCCCTGCCTCTCAGTGGCCTGGGGGCCCTGTGCTCCTGGTGTAACTCTTCAAAGCCACTTTGGGCCCCTCCCGCCATCCAGGACGCCACGCCCATCACGTCCAGTGTTTAGGCAGACAAGGCTCCAGGGAAGATGCTTCCACGCCACGTCTTCCACGGGCTCCCTCAACTCCAGCTTTAAGAGAACAGCCATCCCAAAGGGGAGCGGACAGAAGATGTCTGTGTGAGACAGACATATGATTAACTTGGGAGAACCTTAAACATAGCTTTACTGGGTAGCCATAAACATTCTGCTTACTTCGAGGGACGAGTTATTTAAAACTGCACACCGCCCACACTCCCTGAGCCCTCTTCTGCTTTCCTCATCTCTGTAACACTGATCACTGTATGCTGCTTAGCTCTGGGTCAGCTATGAAATTATTTTGCTGAAAATGTATGTCCTCCAACTGAAATGGTAAGCTCCACGAAGGGAGGAAGTCTGGGACTGTTGTTCGTTGGGCTCACAGTGCCTGGAAGGGCACCAGGCACATGGTAGGTGCTCGATAACCAACCGTTCCATGAATGGAATGAAAGCGCAGTGACGATAAAACGATGACTGAGTTTCTATGACCAGGACTGAGTGACGCCTCCGGCCAGAGGGGAGGAGGCGGCCCATCCCAAGGGCCATGCTTCACAGGCATTTGGGGCTCACTGTGGACCAGGCCCTGGTCCAGGGGCTTTAGAAAAAGAATCCCACCCAGGAGAGCTGTCAGGAAAGGAGAACGTGGTCTGCTAAGTTCAAGGATTTGGCTAGGGCAGACCAGGTCTCATGGAAGTCCCCCTAACCTCAGCTCAGTGCCGGGTAACCCTACTTGTTGCAGGCCAGGCTGACCTGGCCCTTGGCCGGGAAAGAATACGGGACGGTACTGCCCCCAGTGGGGCTGGAGAGAGGTCTTCTGGCTTCTCCTGTATGCTGAGTGTCCGCATCTGCTTCTCCCCGCCTCCGCCTGCTCCCCTGTTTGCCCTGCAGACAGTCGCCGGTGCTTTGAAGCTGGCTGGTCACTCTGAGGAGCCCGGACGCTTTTCTAGGAGTTTGGTCCAGCAGGGACTCGATGAGACTGGAGAGAGGCAGCTGGTGCCGCGCTGGCTCTGACGGCTGCAGAGTCCTGGCGGGAGCGCCTCAGGGCCGCCCACCTCCCTGCTCAGGGCCCCGTGGCGTGGATGGGAGTGGGGCTACCCTCAGGGCTCTAGAGCAGCCAGCAAGCACCTTGTTCAAACGTGCCAACACCACCTGTTAGTGTGCGACCTCAGGCCGGGTCCTTTCTCTCTCCAGACTCTGATTTTCTGTGCGCACACACGCACACATATACAATCTTTTTTTTTTTTTTCTTAAGGGTTAATCTGACTGTGAACTGGCAGGTACGTACATCATGGAAGTATGCTTTGCAAATACTTCAACTTGACTTTGAAATAATTTTTAAAATGATCCACACTCAAGTGCTCGCAGGTACATAGTAGGTACTGAATACATGCTACTTGGGTGACTGAATGAATAAAGAGTACACAAACCTGAACTAACAGTATTCATAGTTTGCTGAATAAAATTGTAGGCATGTTTTCCAGGCCCACATACATATTTTATTCATTAAAAAGAGACCTTTCCATTCACATGATTTGGCAATCGATTTTATCTTGTAATGCATTATAATCATCTCTCCAGAGCCATAAACAGAAGTCTCCTTTAGGGCCATTTGAACAGCTGGGAGGTGTTTTGCCATTTGGATTGGTCATCATTTATTAAATTCAGCTCTTGTTTTGACCTCTGTCCGAGTGATTTCATGTCACCACTTTCTGATACAGCCTAGCAACAGGCAGTCCCTGTGTGCCTGTCTTTTACCAGGTGACTGTTTTTCAGGATCAGTTTTAAAGTGACCTGGACAGAATAGAGAAGGAAGGTGGTAACGATGTCACCTGAGTTTCTGGGGACAGAAAAATAAGGCCTTCTCTCCCCTCAAGGAGCATTTTGGAGCGGAGTTCACTGGGCCCACCATCTCTAAGAAAGGTCCCTGTGAAAACACTAGAAATGGACCACCCTGTGTCAGCCCCACAGTTAGGGTGACTGCCTTACCAAACCCTGGCTTGGGGACAGGGGTCAATAGGGCAGGGGGGCTTCTCACCTCACCATGGACCACCCAGCCATAAAGTCACTTAGGCCTGGGTTGGTGGCCTGAAGGTGTCCCTTGTTAGCTCTGTGTCTTTGGTGAAGTGAATTAGCCTCTCTGAGCATTTATCATGGACACAGTAACAGCACCCACCTCCTGGGTTTGAGGCCTAGTGGAGACAATGCCATGATACCCACAGAGCACTATGTCGAGTGCCCACTGCAGGCTGAGCCTCGCCCAGAGTGAGCAAGGTGCTGCCGCCACAGTCCAGCACCCAGCACTCACCCAGGTCTCCCACAGCTCTAAACACCTCTCTATTCTAATTCACAGCATCGCAGCCCGAGGAAGCGAGTCGATCTTGTGAATCTGCTAACCTGAGCGACCAGACCCTGGGCCCGGAGCTCGCTTTGGAAAGAAACGCGGTCTCTCCCAGGGGGACGACCTGCGTCCTCAGGGAGGAGGAGAGCTTAAACCTGGAGACCTCAGGCGAAGCCACGGCTCCCGGGGCCCTGAAGTCGGCTCACTCCCCGAGCCTTAGCGTGCCCATCCGTAAACCAGGAAAGGACCACCTTGGCGCCTGGGCCCTCCCAGCTCCAACAGTCCAACATGACTTTCCCCAAATGCAAAACACAATGACCCACCCCAAAGGTTAGCAAACGGCCATCCACGGGCCAGATCTGGCCCAGTGTCTATTCTCATAGGCCCACCAGCAAAGATCCCCTGGAGGAGGGCATGGCCACCCATTCCAGTGCCCTTGCCTGGGAAACCCCCCGAACAGAGGAGCCTGGTGGACTATCGTCTATGGGGTCGTAAGGAGTCAGACCCAGCTGAATGATGAACACTTTCACCAGCTAAGATGCCTTTGCATTTTTAAGTGGTGGGATAACTTTTTCACGAAGGGAAAAATGACGATGTAAAACTCAAATTTTAGTATCTATAAATAAAGTTTCTCTGGAGCACGGCCACGCTCATTCATTTGCATAGTCCGGGGCAGCTTCAACTTACTGAGGCCACATTGCCATGGAGACAGCAGGACAGGCAAAGCCAGAGATCTTCACTAGCTGACCCTTTGCGGACAAAGCTTGCTGACCCCGAGTTGATTTTTAGATTGGGACATCATGGGCATTTCCCCGGACCACCCAGCCATAAAGTCACTTAGGCCTGGGTTGGTGGCCTGAAGGTGTCCCTTGTTAGCTCTGTGTCTTTGGTGAAGTGAATTAGCCTCTCTGAGCATTTATCATGGACACAGTAACAGCACCCACCTCCTGGGTTTGAGGCCTAGTGGAGACAATGCCATGATACCCACAGAGCACTATGTCGAGTGCCCACTGCAGGCTGAGC
This sequence comes from Tragulus kanchil, assembly GCA_022376925.1. Taxonomy (NCBI): domain Eukaryota; kingdom Metazoa; phylum Chordata; class Mammalia; order Artiodactyla; family Tragulidae; genus Tragulus; species Tragulus kanchil. The sequence goes on along the minus strand of JAIOJX010000002.1, from coordinate 8,009,776 downwards.
CTCGCCCAGAGTGAGCAAGGTGCTGCCGCCACAGTCCAGCACCCAGCACTCACCCAGGTCTCCCACAGCTCTAAACACCTCTCTATTCTAATTCACAGCATCGCAGCCCGAGGAAGCGAGTCGATCTTGTGAATCTGCTAACCTGAGCGACCAGACCCTGGGCCCGGAGCTCGCTTTGGAAAGAAACGCGGTCTCTCCCAGGGGGACGACCTGCGTCCTCAGGGAGGAGGAGAGCTTAAACCTGGAGACCTCAGGCGAAGCCACGGCTCCCGGGGCCCTGAAGTCGGCTCACTCCCCGAGCCTTAGCGTGCCCATCCGTAAACCAGGAAAGGACCACCTTGGCGCCTGGGCCCTCCCAGCTCCAACAGTCCAACATGACTTTCCCCAAATGCAAAACACAATGACCCACCCCAAAGGTTAGCAAACGGCCATCCACGGGCCAGATCTGGCCCAGTGTCTATTCTCATAGGCCCACCAGCAAAGATCCCCTGGAGGAGGGCATGGCCACCCATTCCAGTGCCCTTGCCTGGGAAACCCCGCGAACAGAGGAGCCTGGTGGACTATCGTCTATGGGGTCGTAAGGAGTCAGACCCAGCTGAATGATGAACACTTTCACCAGCTAAGATGCCTTTGCATTTTTAAGTGGTGGGATAACTTTTTCACGAAGGGAAAAATGACGATGTAAAACTCAAATTTTAGTATCTATAAATAAAGTTTCTCTGGAGCACGGCCACGCTCATTCATTTGCATAGTCCGGGGCAGCTTCAACTTACTGAGGCCACATTGCCATGGAGACAGCAGGACAGGCAAAGCCAGAGATCTTCACTAGCTGACCCTTTGCGGACAAAGCTTGCTGACCCCTGGTCTAGAGTTGATTTTTCAGATTACTAACTGTCTTTGGAATATTTTGCATTTTTCTTTCTTTCTCCAAAGGCCACTGCCTCTGAAGTCCATGATGATTTAGAGAACAAAAGAGCGGGCATAGGCAATTCGTTCAGCGCAGTGTCGCTGCAGGGCAGGCCCAGAGGGGCAGAGAGCCCCCGCCCGGTCCCGCAGGGTCTCCTCAGAGCGAGCGTGTGCACAGGGTGGGCTTAGTGCCACCTCCGGACCCCACCCATTCAACTTGCAGAGACGAAGTCAAGAAACACATGCTTGAAAGTCCCAGAAAAGAACCTTAGAAGACAGGGTGACGTGCGTGAGCTTGCAGTCAGACAGAGATGAGTTCCAGCCCCGTTTCTCCCTCTTCACTGTGTGACCTTCGACAGGTGGCATGACCTTCTCTGAGAACCGGCTTGTGGGCTGGTAAAATGGGGAAGACGGTGTCTCCCTGTATGAGTCTCTGGGGCTTCCCTGGTGGCTCCATGGTAGAGACCTGCCAGCAGTGCAGGGGATCCGAGTTCAGCCCCTGAGTTGGGAAGATCCCCTGGAGCAGGAAATGGAAGCCCGCTCCAGTATTCTTGCCTGGAGAATTCCACGGTAAAGGAGCCTGGCGGGCTACGGTCCATGGGGTCACAAAGAGTCGAACACGGCTAACACAACTAAGCCTCAGCAGCAGCAGCAACGTGCTTTAGGAACCCCATAACAGAGTACCACGGACTAGGTGACGTAAACGACAGAAATTTCTCTTCTTATGATTCTGGAGGTGGTAAGTCTAAAACCAAGGTGTTGGCTGGGTGAGTGTCTTCCGAGGCCTCTCTCTTTGGCTCATAGATCCCGTCTCCGCCCAGGGTCCCTGTGCTTTTCCCTCTGCACCTGTCTGTGTCCTCATCTCTTCTTACAAGGACACCAGTCGTAGGAGACTTGGGTCCACTGTGATGGCCTCTTTTCGTAATCGCCTTACAGGTCCTATCACCAAATAGTGCCCCATTTGCCATGGAGACAGCAGGACAGGCAAAGCCAGAGATCTTCACTAGCTGACCCTTTGCGGACAAAGCTTGCTGACCCCTGGTCTAGAGTTGATTTTTCAGATTACTAACTGTCTTTGGAATATTTTGCATTTTTCTTTCTTTCTCCAAAGGCCACTGCCTCTGAAGTCCATGATGATTTAGAGAACAAAAGAGCGGGCATAGGCAATTCGTTCAGCGCAGTGTCGCTGCAGGGCAGGCCCAGAGGGGCAGAGAGCCCCCGCCCGGTCCCGCAGGGTCTCCTCAGAGCGAGCGTGTGCACAGGGTGGGCTTAGTGCCACCTCCGGACCCCACCCATTCAACTTGCAGAGACGAAGTCAAGAAACACATGCTTGAAAGTCCCAGAAAAGAACCTTAGAAGACAGGGTGACGTGCGTGAGCTTGCAGTCAGACAGAGATGAGTTCCAGCCCCGTTTCTCCCTCTTCACTGTGTGACCTTCGACAGGTGGCATGACCTTCTCTGAGAACCGGCTTGTGGGCTGGTAAAATGGGGAAGACGGTGTCTCCCTGTATGAGTCTCTGGGGCTTCCCTGGTGGCTCCATGGTAGAGACCTGCCAGCAGTGCAGGGGATCCGAGTTCAGCCCCTGAGTTGGGAAGATCCCCTGGAGCAGGAAATGGAAGCCCGCTCCAGTATTCTTGCCTGGAGAATTCCACGGTAAAGGAGCCTGGCGGGCTACGGTCCACGGGGTCACAAAGAGTCGGACACGGCTAACACAACTAAGCAGCAGCAGCAACGTGCTTTGGGAAACCCTCCATAACAGAGTACCACGGACTAGGGTGACGTAAACGACAGAAATTTCTCTTCTTATGATTCTGGAGGTGGTAAGTCTAAAACCAAGGTGTTGGCTGGGTGAGTGTCTTCCGAGGCCTCTCTCTTTGGCTCATAGATCCCGTCTCCGCCCAGGGTCCCTGTGCTTTTCCCTCTGCACCTGTCTGTGTCCTCATCTCTTCTTACAAGGACACCAGTCGTAGGAGACTTGGGTCCACTGTGATGGCCTCTTTTCGGCGTAATCGCCCCTTACAGGTCCTATCACCAAATAGTGCCCCATTTTGAGGTTCTAGAGGCTAAGACCAGAACATATGAATTTGAACAGGACAAAATTCAGCCTATGATTCTGCCTTACAAAATGCTGGGAGCGGGGTATAGCTCAGGGGTAGAGGATTTGACTGCAAAATGCTGGGATGACTGAACGAAATCCGGAATGTTTAGCACAGTTTCTGGAATATGACTGAGTCTTTAGTGAACATTAGCTCTAGTGTTTGTGAGCAGTAATGACTATTTTTGCTGGCCTGCTGGAGCTATTCCATCGGGTGTGGAGAAGCCCTGGAGGGACCTCCTTCACGTAGGAGCGTCCCTCAGGCGGCTATCCACAGCCCCACTGGATACTGACCCGCGTGTCCACTCCCTGTGCACCTCCCGGGGGCACTGTCCCCATTACCGTGGACGCATGATTTGGGTGTCGACCAGGACAATTTTTCTAGTAGATACCAGAAGAAATGCTACCTTTTCTCAAGTCCCCATGAGGTCGCCATGTGGCCCAGGGCTGTGTTGTTTCATAGCCTGACAGCATTTGGTGAAAGAACACAGTGCAGAGGGCAGAACCGGGCACAGAGCAGGCCCTCGACACACTCGTGTTGGATGAACTCTTGTCAAGAAGGCGCCTGCCTGACGTGACACAGCGTATAAGCTGCAGGGGCATGGGGACATTTTCATGTTTTCTGTCTCTGTCCCTGATGTGTTCCGATCACTCCACAGTTTCTGGCACGTAGTAGGTGCTCAATAAATATTTGTTGAATGAAAGAAATGAACTGATTAAAGCAGCCATTCTTTCCTTGCATTAAAAGAGTACCACGGACTAGGTGGCGTAACGACAGAAATTTCTCTTCTTATGATTCTGGAGGTGGTAAGTCTAAAACCAAGGTGTTGGCTGGGTGAGTGTCTTCCGAGGCCTCTCTCTTTGGCTCATAGATCCCGTCTCCGCCCAGGGTCCCTGTGCTTTTCCCTCTGCACCTGTCTGTGTCCTCATCTCTTCTTACAAGGACACCAGTCGTAGGAGACTTGGGTCCACTGTGATGGCCTCTTTTCGGCGTAATCGCCTTACAGGTCCTATCACCAAATAGTGCCCCATTTTGAGGTTCTAGAGGCTAAGACCAGAACATATGAATTTGAACAGGACAAAATTCAGCCTATGATTCTGCCTTACAAAATGCTGGGAGCGGGGTATAGCTCAGGGGTAGAGGATTTGACTGCAAAATGCTGGGATGACTGACGAAATCCGGAATGTTTAGCACAGTTTCTGGAATATGACTGAGTCTTTAGTGAACATTAGCTCTAGTGTTTGTGAGCAGTAATGACTATTTTTGCTGGCCTGCTGGAGCTATTCCATCGGGTGTGGAGAAGCCCTGGAGGGACCTCCTTCACGTAGGAGCGTCCCTCAGGCGGCTATCCACAGCCCCACTGGATACTGACCCGCGTGTCCACTCCCTGTGCACCTCCCGGGGGCACTGTCCCCATTACCGTGACGCATGATTTGGGTGTCGACCAGGACAATTTTTCTAGTAGATACCAGAAGAAATGCTACCTTTTCTCAAGTCCCCATGAGGTCGCCATGTGGCCCAGGGCTGTGTTGTTTCATAGCCTGACAGCATTTGGTGAAAGAACACAGTGCAGAGGGCAGAACCGGGCACAGAGCAGGCCCTCGACACACTCGTGTTGGATGAACTCTTGTCAAGAAGGCGCCTGCCTGACGTGACACAGCGTATAAGCTGCAGGGGCATGGGGACATTTTCATGTTTTCTGTCTCTGTCCCTGATGTGTTCCGATCACTCCACAGTTTCTGGCACGTAGTAGGTGCTCAATAAATATTTGTTGAATGAAAGAAATGAACTGATTAAAGCAGCCATTCTTTCCTTGCATTAAAAAGACCTCTGGCACACGCCACAGGGGTTGGAGACGGGGCCCAGCAGGCATTTACTGAATACCTACTGTGCGCTGGCTGCTCCCTCCTGCCTTCTTCTCTTCACCCTGGTTCTCACGTCACAGTCCCGTGGGGTGGAGCTTGTGCTGGAAAGAGGCTGCGCTGTCAGTCCGATCCAGCCTCTTCCGTCCTCTGAGCTCCAGTTCCTTCTCTGCCAGGAACAGTCAACGATGGCTTAGCTGAGGGCACGTAGTAGGTGCTCAGCAAATATCATGTTCCTTTTCCCTACCCTAAGACGGCTGGAACCAGCCTCTCTGTCACTTGTCCCTGGAGCTTCAGCGATGACGAAAGCGCAGAGCAGAGACAGAGGACGTGGAAGCAAGAACCCACCCGGACTGTGCGGCCCGCTGAGGTCCCTCGGCCTCGCAGCTGGGTCCAGCCAGGAGTGGCTGGGGGAGAAGGCAGCTGCCTCCACCCCTACAAGCTCCAGGATGTGTCAGGCCTCAGCCGCGGACACCGCCCCGCGCTGCAGTCGGGGTCACAGGTGGCTTTGGGGAAGCCAGGCCCCAGGGTCACCGCGAGCCTGCCCAGGCTCCGGGTAGGAGGAAGCGCCGGGCGCCCAGGGCCCAGAGCTGAAAGGGCCCTTTCTCTCTGGTAACAAACACAGTCCTTGTTTGCAGGTTTGTTTGTGTGTTTGTTTCCCCAGGCTGTTTCTGCTCTCCTTCTCTTCCCACAGGCTCTGGCCTTGGGGAGGCGCCTCCTGAACCCCAGGCCTTAGGATTCCCAGAGCATTGCTGGTCTCTCCCAGGCTGGGAACACCTGGGGTCCTAGGAGGAAGGCAGGTCTTCTCCTTTGTTAATGGACTGGAGAAGACAGTGTGTCCTGGAATAGACACACTCGTGTTGGATGAACTCTTGTCAAGAAGGCGCCTGCCTGACGTGACACAGCGTATAAGCTGCAGGGGCATGGGGACATTTTCATGTTTTCTGTCTCTGTCCCTGATGTGTTCCGATCACTCCACAGTTTCTGGCACGTAGTAGGTGCTCAATAAATATTTGTTGAATGAAAGAAATGAACTGATTAAAGCAGCCATTCTTTCCTTGCATTAAAAAGACCTCTGGCACACGCCACAGGGGTTGGAGACGGGGCCCAGCAGGCATTTACTGAATACCTACTGTGCGCTGGCTGCTCCCTCCTGCCTTCTTCTCTTCACCCTGGTTCTCACGTCACAGTCCCGTGGGGTGGAGCTTGTGCTGGAAAGAGGCTGCGCTGTCAGTCCGATCCAGCCTCTTCCGTCCTCTGAGCTCCAGTTCCTTCTCTGCCAGGAACAGTCAACGATGGCTTAGCTGAGGGCACGTAGTAGGTGCTCAGCAAATATCATGTTCCTTTTCCCTACCCTAAGACGGCTGGAACCAGCCTCTCTGTCACTTGTCCCTGGAGCTTCAGCGATGACGAAAGCGCAGAGCAGAGACAGAGGACGTGGAAGCAAGAACCCACCCGGACTGTGCGGCCCGCTGAGGTCCCTCGGCCTCGCAGCTGGGTCCAGCCAGGAGTGGCTGGGGGAGAAGGCAGCTGCCTCCACCCCTACAAGCTCCAGGATGTGTCAGGCCTCAGCCGCGGACACCGCCCCGCGCTGCAGTCGGGGTCACAGGTGGCTTTGGGGAAGCCAGGCCCCAGGGTCACCGCGAGCCTGCCCAGGCTCCGGGTAGGAGGAAGCGCCGGGCGCCCAGGGCCCAGAGCTGAAAGGGCCCTTTCTCTCTGGTAACAAACACAGTCCTTGTTTGCAGGTTTGTTTGTGTGTTTGTTTCCCCAGGCTGTTTCTGCTCTCCTTCTCTTCCCACAGGCTCTGGCCTTGGGGAGGCGCCTCCCTGAACCCCAGGCCTTAGGATTCCCAGAGCATTGCTGGTCTCTCCCCAGGCTGGGAACACCTGGGGGTCCTAGGAGGAAGGCAGGTCTTCTCCCTTTGTTAATGGACTGGAGAAGACAGTGTGTCCATGGAGGAAGGCCCGAGCCCTAGACCAGCTGTCCACTTACCGAGGCCACGCTCACCAAGGCCTGGGTGCCACGCTGGGGCTTTGGCGTGAATGCTCACACAGCCCCCAAGTTGGGCACCATTGGCCATACTTGATGGACTGTGTCACTGCTCAGCTTGAAACCCTTCAAGGCTCAGGTTTATTTGTTTGTTTGTTTTTGGCTAGGATGGGGAGCTTAGGGTGCAGAAATTCAAACTGAGAAGGATCTCATGAGACTCCTGGGCAAGGGAGCCTTTCTGTTCAGCCTCCATGGGCTTCTCTGAGTTCCAAGGAGCAAGTTCGAACAGGTGTTCATCGGTGAAGGGAGGGGAGGTAGAGACCAGGAAGGAGGAGCCGAGCAACAAGAATGCAACCGTGGGGCAGATTCCTGCTGCCCATCAAGGGATACACAGATCAATATCTTCGAGCTCTTCCACAGAATTCAAGCCCAACAAACAGAAGATGTCAACATCCTTCATTCCAAAGACCACCTGGAGGAGTTTAAAGGAGCCAGAGAAGTTCATCAAGAGATTACCCAAGAGGGACTTCCCTCGTGGTTAAGAGTCCGACTGCCAATGCAGGAGATGCTGGTTCAATCCCTGGCCCAGGAAGATCCCACATGCCATGGGGCAACTAAGCCCCTGTGCTACAACTACGGAGCCCGGGTGCCTAGAGCCCACAAGCCACAACTACTGAAGCCCACGTGCCCTAGAACCTGTGCTCAGCCACAAGAGAGGCCACTGCAGTGAGGAGTCCCTGCACTGCAACTGAAGAGCAGATCCCACTTGTCACAACTAAAGGAAATGCACCTACAGCCACAAAGACCCAGAGCAGCCAAAAATAGCAATAAATAATAAATACCTAAAAAAAAAAAAAAGAATATCTAAGGTCAGATTAAAAGAGGACAGGCCCTACACACACTCGGATCTCATCAGCCACCCCACCCTGAGCTGTTGCCATGAACTCCTCACCAAATCCTCATGAACTGGGGGACACATGGGTTTCCAGGGCAGGAGCCCCTTTGCCTGGCAAAGCAATAAAGCTGCTGTTTTCTCCTTCACCCAAAACTCAGTCTCTGAGATGAGACTCAGCACCAGTGTGCACAACCCACGCCGCTCAGCGTCCATCCAGCCGCGGTGGTTGAGTCTGAGCCCAGATCTCTCTGCCCGCCTGCCTCCCACCTCAAGCAGGACCCAGGCTTGGCACCTGTGCCACCCCGTTGAGCTTTACAGAAGCAGCACCTCTGTTTTCTGGACGTGGCTTTCGCCTGGAGGGAACACGATGACATGGAGCCTTAACCTTTCCTTGAGCAGCTGTGGGAACCGTAATTTATTGTTGTTGAGTTGCTATGTCAACAGACCCCATGGACTGTAGCCCGCGAGGCTCCTCTGTCCACGGGATTCATCAGGCAAGAATACTGGAGTGGGTTGCCATTTCCTTCTCCAGGGGATCTTCCCCACCCAGGGATAGAACCTACGTCTCCTGCAATGGCAAGCAGATTCTTTACCACTGAGTCACCTGGGAAACCCAAGTCAATTGCCAATGTCTGTTGAGCCTATATTAATTACTAGATTGCTCTGAGCACTTTCCATGAATTAGTTTATAGATGAGATCGTCACCGTCTTTCTTCTCATTTATAGATGAGGGAACCATGGCACAGCGAGGTCAGGTCATCTGCTGTAAATCACATAGCAGGTAGCTGATGGAGTTGGATTTGAACCAGGGCTTTGGGGTGTAGGGGTGTTGTATCATAGTGTGTCCTCACTTGCTGCCCCTCAGGCTCTGAGCCAGCCTCGAGCCAATTTTTCAGTGGCCTTGGAGTCTTACATGGTACAAAAACAACATTTGTTGTATTTTTTTTTTCCTGAAAGTTTTTTATCAATGATAGATTAGCCCAGAGATGAATGAGATAACTTCTCCGACTGTTGAAGGACAGGGAGAGGAAAAGCAAAGACCCGATCTCACTGTTTCCCCAGTGTCTCAGACGGTGAAGAACCTGCCAGCAAAGCAGGCGATCTGAGTCATGAGGACCCCCTGGAGGGGAGCTTGGCCGCCCACTCCAGTGTTCTTGCCTGGAGACTCCCATGGACAGAGGAACCTGGTGGGCCACAGTCCACGGGACACAGACTGCGACACAAATGAGCGACCGGCACACTCTCAACCTCACTATGGCGATTTTACAGGGAATGGAGTGAGAAGAGCTTAGGCATCAGCCTGAGTCTCCCCCACAAGTGAGGAGTGAAGCTGAAGTTCCTCTCCAGGTCAGGCTGACTCTCCGCCACACCCCAGCCAAGTGTAGACGCCCTTTGGCAGAAACACCAGGCGTGTAGCCGTGTGTTCGACCGGCCTTCCAGGGGAGAACGCTCTGACTCACTCTCTGTGCTTCCAGAGGGCAGGGCTAGTCCTTTATGGGAATCTATAGGGAGAAAACCAGAACCCATCATGAAAACCGACACCCAGTTGCTATGTCAACAGACCCCATGGACTGTAGCCCGCGAGGCTCCTCTGTCCACGGGATTCATCAGGCAAGAATACTGGAGTGGGTTGCCATTTCCTTCTCCAGGGGATCTTCCCCACCCAGGGATAGAACCTACGTCTCCTGCAATGGCAAGCAGATTCTTTACCACTGAGTCACCTGGGAAACCCAAGTCAATTGCCAATGTCTGTTGAGCCTATATTAATTACTAGATTGCTCTGAGCACTTTCCATGAATTAGTTTATAGATGAGATCGTCACCGTCTTTCTTCTCATTTATAGATGAGGGAACCATGGCACAGCGAGGTCAGGTCATCTGCTGTAAATCACATAGCAGGTAGCTGATGGAGTTGGATTTGAACCAGGGCTTTGGGGTGTAGGGGTGTTGTATCATAGTGTGTCCTCACTTGCTGCCCCTCAGGCTCTGAGCCAGCCTCGAGCCAATTTTTCAGTGGCCTTGGAGTCTTACATGGTACAAAAACAACATTTGTTGTATTTTTTTTTTCCTGAAAGTTTTTTATCAATGATAGATTAGCCCAGAGATGAATGAGATAACTTCTCCGACTGTTGAAGGACAGGGAGAGGAAAAGCAAAGACCCGATCTCACTGTTTCCCCAGTGTCTCAGACGGTGAAGAACCTGCCAGCAAAGCAGGCGATCTGAGTCATGAGGACCCCCTGGAGGGGAGCTTGGCCGCCCACTCCAGTGTTCTTGCCTGGAGACTCCCATGGACAGAGGAACCTGGCGGGCCACAGTCCACGGGACACAGACTGCGACACAAATGAGCGACCGGCACACTCTCAACCTCACTATGGCGATTTTACAGGGAATGGAGTGAGAAGAGCTTAGGCATCAGCCTGAGTCTCCCCCACAAGTGAGGAGTGAAGCTGAAGTTCCTCTCCAGGTCAGGCTGACTCTCCGCCACACCCCAGCCAAGTGTAGACGCCCTTTGGCAGAAACACCAGGCGTGTAGCCGTGTGTTCGACCGGCCTTCCAGGGGAGAACGCTCTGACTCACTCTCTGTGCTTCCAGAGGGCAGGGCTAGTCCTTTATGGGAATCTATAGGGAGAAAACCAGAACCCATCATGAAAAAGACACTCCATTGAGGAGTGTTCATTTTTCTCTAAGAAAAGCTTTTATTTCAGGGACAAAACTCTATCTCTGGTGGGAGAAAAAGACCAACATTTGAATCCCAAGTTACTGCAGGATGGCGGAATACAATGTCTTCTTTTTGTGTTTGTTTCTGTCCGCTGAAAATTGAAAGTGCTTCAAGGAAAATACCCCCTGGTGCTCGTATTATCCCCCACAGCAGGCAGCAGACAGCATCTTGACTGGAATAATATTATTCTGCAGGCTCGCCTCCATGAGTCCCTCACAAATTCACATCAACAAAGATCTGAGTGGAGCCCAGTGTTTATGTAAGGCTCTGGTCTTGTCCTCACTCTTAAGAAAGTAGACTAGTTAGGAAACAGAAAAAAATGAAATTGTTCCTGTTCTTTATTTTGCACTTCTGTGTGTTTGTCTAGATGCTTCCATGAAAAATTAGCAAAAGGAACAAAAAGAAGAAAGGAAAGATTAATGTTGCCAGGAATTGAACGTGTCCTAGAGGTTGGTGTTGTAAGCCTTGGTCACTGGATGACGCCCGTCAGAGGAGTTAAGGAAGGGTCAGAACTCACTGTGTTGTTCTCGAACTAATGATCTGGCTAGGGAATACATCTCCTCTCAAATCTAGTATTGTAGAATCGTATATGAGCTGTGTTTTGTTTTGTTTTTCTTCCCATCTCCCAAAAATAGTCTTGGATTTGGCAGCACAGAATCGGTCATCCCATGCTCCTGATTCCAATCCTGTCACTGTCTTGGTGACAGTGACATTTTGGAAGCCTGTGCTGTCTTTCTGCATCCTGGACTCTTCCTTTTGCAAAGGGGGCGGGGAAGTCCTCCTGGCCCCCAGGGGATGACTGTGAGGGTGACGTGAGACCACAAGAAATGCTGCTGGGCTCATGGTATATGCTAAGAAAAGTTACTTCCTCTCTTTTCCTTTAGAAACATCTCCTAATTGAAACTTTTATATTGTAAAGCAATGGATTCTTATTATACTTAGCCAGAGAATATAAACGTCTATTTCAGAAAAAAAAAAGTGAATAACCCTCTTGTGGTGGGGACCACGAGTTGGCTTATCCAATATCCATTCTCCATTTCTTAGTAATAAAAGCTTTGTATTATCAAGACTCCATAACATGAAAAATATCATACAATTATTACAGTCACCTACAAAACTTCATTTCCCAGCCTCTTTTGCACAGTACGGTTGGTGGGACTTCTGAGACAGATTCCTAAAGAAGACCTAAACGGCTTCTCCCGTGTTCCTGCCCAGAAGTGACGGCTGGAGCACCAGCGGCCGTTGTGGGCCACAGATGCCCTTGGGACCAGAGGCTTGCTGAAGCCAAAGATAACAGGTGAACTGAGTGGAGCCCAGTGTTTATGTAAGGCTCTGGTCTTGTCCTCACTCTTAAGAAAGTAGACTAGTTAGGAAACAGAAAAATGAAATTGTTCCTGTTCTTTATTTTGCACTTCTGTGTGTTTGTCTAGATGCTTCCATGAAAAATTAGCAAAAGGAACAAAAAGAAGAAAGGAAAGATTAATGTTGCCAGGAATTGAACGTGTCCTAGAGGTTGGTGTTGTAAGCCTTGGTCACTGGATGACGCCCGTCAGAGGAGTTAAGGAAGGGTCAGAACTCACTGTGTTGTTCTCGAACTAATGATCTGGCTAGGGAATACATCTCCTCTCAAATCTAGTATTGTAGAATCGTATATGAGCTGTGTTTTGTTTTGTTTTTCTTCCCATCTCCCAAAAATAGTCTTGGATTTGGCAGCACAGAATCGGTCATCCCATGCTCCTGATTCCAATCCTGTCACTGTCTTGGTGACAGTGACATTTTGGAAGCCTGTGCTGTCTTTCTGCATCCTGGACTCTTCCTTTTGCAAAGGGGGCGGGGAAGTCCTCCTGGCCCCCAGGGGATGACTGTGAGGGTGACGTGAGACCACAAGAAATGCTGCTGGGCTCATGGTATATGCTAAGAAAAGTTACTTCCTCTCTTTTCCTTTAGAAACATCTCCTAATTGAAACTTTTATATTGTAAAGCAATGGATTCTTATTATACTTAGCCAGAGAATATAAACGTCTATTTCAGAAAAAAAAAAGTGAATAACCCTCTTGTGGTGGGGACCACGAGTTGGCTTATCCAATATCCATTCTCCATTTCTTAGTAATAAAAGCTTTGTATTATCAAGACTCCATAACATGAAAAATATCATACAATTATTACAGTCACCTACAAAACTTCATTTCCCAGCCTCTTTTGCACAGTACGGTTGGTGGGACTTCTGAGACAGATTCCTAAAGAAGACCTAAACGGCTTCTCCCGTGTTCCTGCCCAGAAGTGACGGCTGGAGCACCAGCGGCCGTTGTGGGCCACAGATGCCCTTGGGACCAGAGGCTGTGAGTCAAGGACGATGAAGCCAAAGATAACAGGTGAACTGATGGCCATTCACCTACGGCCACATTAGTTCTGGACCGTCTATTTCTGAACTTTTTGCAAGAGCAACGAAACCTGCTATTTACTGAAGCCACGGGTTTTTGCTTTGAGTTTTCTATTGTATGTGCCTAGATCTACATGAATGGTGTTAGCAATCACATCTTCCTACAAGTTTACACTCACAGCAAAGATCCATCAATGAATGAGAAAATGGTCTCATCCTGCATGCTCTACACTGTAATTACTTAACAACATATATAAAGGTCAAGTTTCCAGGCCGGGGCACACAGAATACTATGCTCTTTTTTTTTTTTTGGTCACTTCTCTTGGTCTTTCATTTATTTCCGTCTTTGTTTTTTCGGCCTGTGCCCGGGAAATCCCATGGATAGAGGAGCCTGGTGGCAATCCATGGGGTCGCAAAGAGTCAGATGTGACTGAGCCTGGCACAGAGCCACCAGAGACGTCCCCTAGGAATTAAATTGTAGGCAATAAAAGGAGCTGACCATGCTTTGGCGTAGAAAGAGCATAAGATCTAAAGTTAACAGTCTTTGGAACCTTACCCGTCACTCATGGCTAGGAGTCTTGCTATATCACTTCTTATCATTTCCTTTCCTTGTTGTCCTCATCGTGAGGACAGAATGGAACCTACGTAAAGGATGTCTGCAAGAGAGTAAATAAAATAAAATCAATAAAATAACCGCTATAAGGTCCTGCCTCACAGGTCAGTGTCTGTGGACTTCCGTCTTTGTATTTTCACGTGGTATGGCATAGGCGTGTGTGCCAGGCATTCTCCCTGTGCTTCTCGGGTGGCCGAGGGCGTGCAACAGACTTCAGAAGATAAGATGTGAAGAAAGTGCATCAGAAAAGGCACGAGATTGCACACCTGCAGGAGGCCCTCGAGCCTCTGTTCACACCCAGTGACGCAGGGCTGCCCTGTGGGGCTAGCCAGCCAGCAGTTTGGCCTGAAGCTACCAAGCCAATGGGCTTGGGCTACAGGTTCCGTTCTTTATCTAACTTTTTAAATTTCTAACTTTCACAGATGCCCTTGGGACCAGAGGCTGTGAGTCAAGGACGATGAAGCCAAAGATAACAGGTGAACTGATGGCCATTCACCTACGGCCACATTAGTTCTGGACCGTCTATTTCTGAACTTTTTGCAAGAGCAACGAAACCTGCTATTTACTGAAGCCACGGGTTTTTGCTTTGAGTTTTCTATTGTATGTGCCTAGATCTACATGAATGGTGTTAGCAATCACATCTTCCTACAAGTTTACACTCACAGCAAAGATCCATCAATGAATGAGAAAATGGTCTCATCCTGCATGCTCTACACTGTAATTACTTAACAACATATATAAAGGTCAAGTTTCCAGGCCGGGGCACACAGAATACTATGCTCTTTTTTTTTTTTTGGTCACTTCTCTTGGTCTTTCATTTATTTCCGTCTTTGTTTTTTCGGCCTGTGCCCGGGAAATCCCATGGATAGAGGAGCCTGGTGGCAATCCATGGGGTCGCAAAGAGTCAGATGTGACTGAGCCTGGCACAGAGCCACCAGAGACGTCCCCTAGGAATTAAATTGTAGGCAATAAAAGGAGCTGACCATGCTTTGGCGTAGAAAGAGCATAAGATCTAAAGTTAACAGTCTTTGGAACCTTACCCGTCACTCATGGCTAGGAGTCTTGCTATATCACTTCTTATCATTTCCTTTCCTTGTTGTCCTCATCGTGAGGACAGAATGGAACCTACGTAAAGGATGTCTGCAAGAGAGTAAATAAAATAAAATCAATAAAATAACCGCTATAAGGTCCTGCCTCACAGGTCAGTGTCTGTGGACTTCCGTCTTTGTATTTTCACGTGGTATGGCATAGGCGTGTGTGCCAGACATTCTCCCTGTGCTTCCCGGGTGGCCGAGGACGTGCAACAGACTTCAGAAGATAAGATGTGAAGAAAGTGCATCAGAAAAGGCACGAGATTGCACACCTGCAGGAGGCCCTCGAGCCTCTGTTCACACCCAGTGACGCAGGGCTGCCCTGTGGGGCTAGCCAGCCAACGGTTTGGCCTGAAGCTACCAAGCCAATGGGCTTGGGCTACAGGTTCCGTTCTTTTATCTAACTTTATCTAACATTTGGCTGACTCACATGGCCTCTCCTCTATGTCTCCAGTTTTCTCTCTCATCCTCTAATAAGGTCACCTGACATCAGATGTAGGGCTCATCCGAAGCCCAGGTTGATCTCAACTAGAGCTGCTCAATTATACCTATTATAAAGACCCTTTGCCAAAAACGGTTGAATTCACAAGTCTGGTGGAGCTGTCTTTTGGGGTGAAGACTCCATTCATCCACTATGGGTCCCTGAGCTGCCCCAGACTCCCCGGTGTGGGGTGGTCTTTGAGGATGAGTGCCGTGATCGCTTCGGGTCACTTCGGGCCACTTCTGGCTCGCCCCACTCTCCTCTGGCCTGCGGGCACACCGGTACCTGGGCAGGCGGCAAGCGGAGGGCCGGCTGGCCCGACGAGCTCCGCAGAGTCGCAGCATTCGCTCCTGCCTCCTCCCCGCAGGCCAGGGCGGTCTCCTCCGAGGAGAGAGCTGAGACCCGCAAGCGGTACACCCGGGCCTGCGGGGACTCGCTGACCCTGCTGAGCACCAGGCCGGGACGTGGGCTCCGGACCTTTCTGTCACCTGGGAGAGGACTCGGAGGTGAGGACGCATTGGTCTGGTTTGAGAAACAGCAAGGAGGACGGTGCGGCCGAGGCGGCCTGGGCCCTGAGTGAGGTTGCCGGGCTGAGAAGCGGAAGGGCCCTGACGGGGAGGCACGGCTGCACCCGTATGAAGACGGTCAGAGGTTGGCCTGTTCCGGACTGGCTGCCTGCCCACGACCTGCCCCTCAGAGGACAGACCCTGCCGCCTTCCCGGATCAGAGCCTTGGAAGGAGACGCAGTCAGCCTCTTCCTGCTGAGACACAAAGAGGGCAGGGAACGGGCTGGCTAACCTTTTCAGAGGCACAGCCTTCCTTGGACCAGGATTCTGCGAGGAAGTCCCCTCTCTCCAGCAGACAAGGCAACTGGATTCAGAGAGGGCACTCGACCTGCCAAAGTCACACAGCAAGCTCATGGCAAAGGCCAAGTCCTAGCCTGGAGGGGTCTCCCGGTGTTTGGGCTGTGTGAGTAAGCACTCAGCCTCTGCTTGCTTGGAAATTCTCTTGAGCACTCAGCCTCTGCTTGGAAATTCTCTTAGTCCTAAAGCTCTCACCTTACAGAGGAGCAAGCTGGGGCTGCCCACGGTTGTGTTACTTTGCTGGTTTGGGAACCAAAAAATAAAACAATGTGTTACATAGATTCTTATTTCGCTCACAAGCTGAGGTCTCCTGGGGCAGTTGCTGGGTTCCCCGGAGCTGGCGATTTGGTTTCTCTTTGAAACCTCAGGCCAGCGAAAGCCAGAGAAAAGGAGACGCCTGTCCCTGGGTCTGGGGTGGAATGAGGGCGTGTTCTCCAGCCCCTGAGGTCTTTGGCTCGTGACCACGGAGGCGCAAACGGTAGAGTCTGTCTGCAGTGCAGGAGACAGGGGCGTGATCCCTGGGTGTGGGAGATCCTCTGGAAGAGGGAACGGCAGCCCACTCCGGTACTCTTGCCCGGAGAATCCCGTGGACAGAGGAGCCTGGCGGGCTATACAGTCCATGAGGTCGTCAGAGTCAGATACGACTAAACCACCCCCCTGATTCCAAGGCTACTTATGTTCTTAAGAGTCTCTTCAAGGGGCTGTTTAATGGGTCTGCGCCTGGCAGAATGGGTTTTGTACCCCAGAACGCCACTTCCCCGCTGTGAGACCTCAGACAGGTTGCTTAGCGTCTCTCTGTTCTGTGTCTGCCCCACGAGCGGCTCCAGGCTGCACAGGAGTGAGGTCCGTGGGGGCCTCTTCCCCCCTCCCCTCTCAACTGGAGGCGGGCCCTTCACAGCGGCACAAACAGGAACTGAGCCGGCTGGGGTGGCCGTGGAAAAGAACGCTCTGGCCACGAGGGTGTGTTTGCACAGTTTAGTCCTCTGCCCCCAGGGCTCTGGGAAAAGTTCCAGACCTGAGCAAGTTTATCAGATTCCTTTCTCTACCCACCCAGCCTTGAATTTCATGGAAAACAAAACAGAGAAGAAAAAAACAAAGCAGGCTACTACTTGAGTCAGTTACTGCATGGAGTTTAATGTCTTTTAAAGCTGAGTTTCTGCACTTGACCGTCCACTCAGTGGATATTCTTAGACCATCGATTTCAAGCTCTCTGAGCCTCTGTTTCCTTGCTTCCTGAGTGTAAGATGGGCACAGTAACAAAGATCCCGCAGTGTGTTTAAGGACAAGTTATCATTCCTGCAGAGCATGCCACCTAGCCTGGGCCTGGAGCCCACGAGCTCCGTGAGTTTCAGATGGCTGGTGCTGCTCCCAGAGCCCCTCCCCACTCTCAGCCGCGCCACCCTCTCCCAAAGATGTCCATGTTCCTACTGCCCAGAAGATGCTATTCTACACAGCCCAGGGGACTTCACTGGATCTTCCTCATGGTTCAGAATCCACCGGTGGGGACGTCCCTCGTAGTCCAGTGGTGAAGACTCTGTGTTCCCAATGCAGTGGGGCCCAGGTTCAATCCCTGGTAAGGGAACTAGATCCCACGTGCAGCAACTGAGATCCAGTACAGCCAAATACATAAATAATTTTAAAAAAGAAGAAGAAGCAGCAGCTGCCACCAGTCAGTGCAGGAGACTTGGATTTAATCCTTGGCCTGGAAAGATTCCACGTGCCCGTGGGGAATCCATGTGCCTCAACTAGGGAGCCTGTGCTCTGGAGTCTGTACGCCTTAGCAAGAGAAGCCACCGCAATGACGAGCCTGTGCTCTGCCGCTAGAGAGCAGGTCCACATGCTGCAGCAAAGACCCAGTGCAGCCAAAACAACAGCAGTGATAATAAAACAAAATAAAAGGAAAAGGACTTTACAGATGTGACTAAGCTAAGGATCTGGAAACAGACTGACATAACCACAGGGGATAAGAGAGAAAGGCAGGCAATTCAGACTCAGAGATGGAAGGAGGTGATGTGACCATGGAGGCAGAGGAAGAAAAGGAGATGTGGCGGGGCCAGGAGCCAGGGAATGTGGGTGGAAGCTCCTGGAAGCTGGAACACAGCAAGGATCAGATTCTCCCCTGGAGCCTCCAGGAGAAGAAATAGCCCTGCCGGCACCTTGATCTCCGACTCCTGAGCTGCTGCACTAGAAGACCATCAATCTAGGGAGCCTAACGGTAACTGAGTTTGTGGTGCGTGGTTATAGTAACCATAGAGAACGAGCAGAAACCATCATGAGACAAGGATGCTGAGACGCTGGTGCTCCCGGTGTCTGCCCCTTCCTGGTGCCGAGCCTCCAGCTTTCTCTCCGAGTCTGTGAGCGCCCTGACCTTCCGCACGGCTCAGGTTCCCAGTGCCAAGCCCGGCTCTCCGGGGCTCCCCCTCCCGCCGGCGGAACGTGCTCTCTGCCACGCTCGGTGCAGGTTACGCCCCTGAGGATGTTGCTTTGGCCGTTCATTTCTTTCTCGTTTTGGTTGACAGCTGTGACTCACAGAGCTGATAAGACAAACGCAGATGAGGGTCTGTTGGGACGTGCAGCCCGGACCGAAAGGAAGAATCTGCTGCTGGATGTAACAAAGGAGAGTGTTCAAGTGACTTGAGCTGCCCTTCAGAAAATACTGGAGAGAAACCACAAGGGAAAGAGCCAATCAGTTTCGGGTCTGGAATCCCCCTGCAGGCTGGGAGGGTTGACTCCAGTTGTCTGAGTTCTAGTCCCTGAACTCAGGGAATGGGGGCCGCCCCAGCTGTGACTTCAGGGTTTGAAGAGAGCAAAGAATGCTTGCAGTGTTGGGGTGTGTGTGTGTGTGTGATACACAGACGCCACGCGAAGACCCCTCCCTCCGACTCTGAGCTCCGGTTTCCAGGAAGGCATTTCTGGTGCGAAGGGTCTGAGCCTCTCAGCTCTTGTCTCTGGGTGCTTGTTGAATGTCCTTCCCTTCTCATTAGACGTCCAGCTCCTGGAGGTCAGCGGCAGATGCCCCTTTGTCTCCCCTGCACCGGGCAGGAGCCACGTGCCTGGCACACAGCAAGTACCTGGAGGACACATGTGGAATCCAGCTTCCTGTCTCTGGCCTCCCCTCCTGAACGGGCCCCCGGTAATTCTTCACATCTCTAGCACTTTCCATTCACAGAAATCTCTTAGGAAGGTCCCAAAGAAAGAACATGTGTCAATTCTTGCAACATGTGGACCTTGACCTTTGGGGAAACCTCCAGGAGAAGAAATAGCCCTGCCGGCACCTTGATCTCCGACTCCTGAGCTGCTGCACTAGAAGACCATCAATCTAGGGAGCCTAACGGTAACTGAGTTTGTGGTGCGTGGTTATAGTAACCATAGAGAACGAGCAGAAACCATCATGAGACAAGGATGCTGAGACGCTGGTGCTCCCGGTGTCTGCCCCTTCCTGGTGCCGAGCCTCCAGCTTTCTCTCCGAGTCTGTGAGCGCCCTGACCTTCCGCACGGCTCAGGTTCCCAGTGCCAAGCCCGGCTCTCCGGGGCTCCCCCTCCCGCCGGCGGAACGTGCTCTCTGCCACGCTCGGTGCAGGTTACGCCCCTGAGGATGTTGCTTTGGCCGTTCATTTCTTTCTCGTTTTGGTTGACAGCTGTGACTCACAGAGCTGATAAGACAAACGCAGATGAGGGTCTGTTGGGACGTGCAGCCCGGACCGAAAGGAAGAATCTGCTGCTGGATGTAACAAAGGAGAGTGTTCAAGTGACTTGAGCTGCCCTTCAGAAAATACTGGAGAGAAACCACAAGGGAAAGAGCCAATCAGTTTCGGGTCTGGAATCCCCCTGCAGGCTGGGAGGGTTGACTCCAGTTGTCTGAGTTCTAGTCCCTGAACTCAGGGAATGGGGGCCGCCCCAGCTGTGACTTCAGGGTTTGAAGAGAGCAAAGAATGCTTGCAGGTGTGTGTGTGTGTGTGTGTGTGATACACAGACGCCACGCGAAGACCCCTCCCTCCGACTCTGAGCTCCGGTTTCCAGGAAGGCATTTCTGGTGCGAAGGGTCTGAGCCTCTCAGCTCTTGTCTCTGGGTGCTTGTTGAATGTCCTTCCCTTCTCATTAGACGTCCAGCTCCTGGAGGTCAGCGGCAGATGCCCCTTTGTCTCCCCTGCACCGGGCAGGAGCCACGTGCCTGGCACACAGCAAGTACCTGGAGGACACATGTGGAATCCAGCTTCCTGTCTCTGGCCTCCCCTCCTGAACGGGCCCCCGGTAATTCTTCACATCTCTAGCACTTTCCATTCACAGAAATCTCTTAGGAAGGTCCCAAAGAAAGAACATGTGCCTGAATTCAAGTTCATTGCAACATGTGGACCTTGACCTTTGGGGAAACCTCCCCCAGTCTGGCTCGTTTCAGCCGCGGAGTTGGATGTTGAGACCCTCGAGCGTGGACCAGCAGTGCTGCCGGTACCCGCCAGCGCCCCGCGCTGGGTCTGCAGAGTGGGCTCGGTGAGGGTCAGTTGCTTGGGCGTGGGGAACTGTCTCTAATACTCAGCTCCCCTCTCTTTCCCCACCGTCTTCATTTCTTACCTGCATCCTTCTACCGTGGCCTCCGGTCTGTCCCTCTGAAGCAGGAGTGATCCGTCCACAAGGCTGGGCTGAGCCCTGATCTCCCCCTGATCTATACCTCGAAGGCTCCCCACTGACCCGAGCCGAAAGGCCCAGCTCGCTCTCCTCTCTCTCTCTCTCATTTATTTAGGGCTGTGCTGAGTCTTTGGTGCTGCGCACAGGCTTTCTCTTTCTGTGTCGGGGCTCCTCTCTAGTTGCAGGGCGCAGGCTTCTCGTTGCTTCGGCCTTCTTTGCTGCGGAGCACAGACTCTAGACCAGGTAGGCTCGGTAGCTGGGACACACAGGCTTAGCTGCCCTGCCGCATGTGGGACATTCCTGGACCACAGATCAAACCTGCATCCCCCTGCATTGCAAGGTGGCTTCTTAGCCACTGGACCACCACAGACGCTCCTTAAAAATTACGTTATGTATTTATTCCTTTGGCTGTGCTGGGTCTTAGTTGCCGCATGTGGGATCTACTCTCTGAACAGGGATAGAGCTGGAGCCCCCGCGCTGGGAGTGCAGCGTCTTCGTCGCTGGGCCACCAGGGGAGGCCAGGGCCCAGCTCTTCGGCTTGACTGGCAAGGCCCTCCCTGCTCTGGCCTGGCCTTTCGCCTCCGTCAGCTCCCGGGCACCCCTCCCTCCAGCCACACGGAATGCATCGGGCGCTTCGCCCACCTTGGGATGTGTAGGCCTCCGGGCCCTTTCTCCACCTCCCCCTCTGCCCGCCGTGCCCAGCGCAGGCAGGAGCTGGAGAGCAGTGGCTACGGGCTGAGCTCTGACGGGGTCATGATCCCAGTTCTGCCATCTCCGTGCAGTGTGCCTTTGGGCGTGTGACTTAGCTCCTCTGGGCTCTGCTTCCTCATCGGTGTGATGAGGAAATAAGAACCTTCCTTCTGAGGCACAATGGATGATTTAATGAGCCAGACAGGTAGAACGTATACCATGACTCGGTGTACGTGTTATATAATTCCTACTTCGTTGCTTGAACTTAGAGAATCTTTTCTGGTTTTTCAAGTCTCAGCTGAAATGTTAGTCCTTCCGTGGAGCGTTCTTTGAAATCTCCTAGTATTTCCGTGTTGCCATCTCTTTCTCCCTTCAATTCTGTCAGTGTTTGCTTCATATATTTAGAAGCGCTGATGTTTGGTGCATACACATTTATAGTTGCTGTGTCTTTTGGGGAAACTGACTCCTTTATCTATAGAACATTCCTCCTTTGACTCCTGAGACAGTTCTGACTTAAAGTCTATTTTGTCTGTCACTAAAATTTTTTAGTTACCGTTCAGATGGTAACATCTTTTTCTTCTGTGTCGGGGCTCCTCTCTAGTTGCAGGGCGCAGGCTTCTCGTTGCTTTGGCCTTCTTTGCTGCGGAGCACAGACTCTAGACCAGGTAGGCTCGGTAGCTGGGACACACAGGCTTAGCTGCCCTGCCGCATGTGGGACATTCCTGGACCACAGATCAAACCTGCATCCCCCTGCATTGCAAGGTGGCTTCTTAGCCACTGGACCACCACAGACGCTCCTTAAAAATTACGTTATGTATTTATTCCTTTGGCTGTGCTGGGTCTTAGTTGCCGCATGTGGGATCTACTCTCTGAACAGGGATAGAGCTGGAGCCCCCGCGCTGGGAGTGCAGCGTCTTCGTCGCTGGGCCACCAGGGGAGGCCAGGGCCCAGCTCTTCGGCTTGACTGGCAAGGCCCTCCCTGCTCTGGCCTGGCCTTTCGCCTCCGTCAGCTCCCGGGCAACCGTAGCTCCAGCCACACGGAATGCATCGGGCGCTTCGCCCACCTTGGGATGTGTAGGCCTCCGGGCCCTTTCTCCACCTCCCCCTCTGCCCGCCGTGCCCAGCGCAGGCAGGAGCTGGAGAGCAGTGGCTACGGGCTGAGCTCTGACGGGGTCATGATCCCAGTTCTGCCATCTCCGTGCAGTGTGCCTTTGGGCGTGTGACTTAGCTCCTCTGGGCTCTGCTTCCTCATCGGTGTGATGAGGAAATAAGAACCTTCCTTCTGAGGCACAATGGATGATTTAATGAGCCAGACAGGTAGAACGTATACCATGACTCGGTGTACGTGTTATATAATTCCTACTTCGTTGCTTGAACTTAGAGAATCTTTTCTGGTTTTTCAAGTCTCAGCTGAAATGTTAGTCCTTCCGTGGAGCGTTCTTTGAAATCTCCTAGTATTTCCGTGTTGCCATCTCTTTCTCCCTTCAATTCTGTCAGTGTTTGCTTCATATATTTAGAAGCGCTGATGTTTGGTGCATACACATTTATAGTTGCTGTGTCTTTTGGGGAAACTGACTCCTTTATCTATAGAACATTCCTCCTTTGACTCCTGAGACAGTTCTGACTTAAAGTCTATTTTGTCTGTCACTAGTCTAACCAAGTCTACTCTATTTTAGTTACCGTTCAGATGGAACATCTTTTCTCATTCCTCCATTAAACACATTCATTTAAAATCTCCTATGTGTAGGCTAACTTCCCCTAGAACAGTGATTGAGACTTTTCTAGAAACTTCTTAAAAGTGCTACAATGGTCAGCACAAAGAAGTCCAAGTGTAATAGCCCAGAGATTTCCATAGAGTTGGAGGTCTAAAATGGGAAAATGTGCTGCTGTGGCCGTTAGAGTGGCCTGTGTCTTTCACAGTAACTCAAGTGAGTTCCTATTTTTTGATAATAAATGTCATTTGATAGTGCACTTGCTCTATGAGCCTCACTGCAAAGTAAGTGCAGAGGAGAAACAATTTTTAATGTAATCTTGATTTTTACCTCGTCTACTGTACACTCCAAAAACTCTAAGCTTCTCAGAGACGTTAACCCTACCAAATAGATCACCTTAAAACTGTATATGGTTGAACTTTATACAGATGAAAATACATAATCTCTTGAAAATATATAAACTCTGTAGCCAAAGTATCTTTAAAATCCATGGTAAATAAAAGTTATATCATTATTTTTTTGAGAAAAAAATTATTGGAATTCTATTACCAAAAAGTTGGCTTTTAGCAGTTAGAACTCACTTCTAACCTACTTTTCCATTATTCCTAAAAGAATGTGTGAAATAAATTGTCAATGAACACAAACATTTTCTCCTTTCTCTCAAGTTGCCCCATTCCTAAGAATATTAATTAATTAAAATAATCATAAAATGGGTCAGTGTTATGTCCCTTTGTTCTTGAGTGGTTTTCTGGTAGACTTTGCCATGCATTCTGGCTTTCTCCCTCTCTGCTTTCTTTCAGGTTCATTGACACTATTACAATATTCTCATATCTTTAGATATGAGGGGTAAAATCCTAAGGAAATAATCTGAGATGAAAACATAGCATTGGGTCCAATGTTAGTCATCAGGGTATTTGTTATAACGCAAACACTGGATGCAATCTTAATGCCCAGCTCTTAGGCACTGAGCAGACGAGACGAAGATAAACCACAGGTTGGAATGACAGTCATAAAAGGCAAATTTGCAAACATTTGTTCAACAAGAAAATAAAAGTTCAGGCTATGCTAGGTTGAAAGGCAGGATATGGACAACTGTAATTATATAAAACTAAGTTCAATCACCAAAAACTAGTGTAATAAAGATAATCTGAAAAATAAATGACAAAAATGTTAATATTTATCTCTGAATGACCACCTTTCGTCTGTGACTTCTTTCTTTTACATTTTTGCATTTTTTGACTTTGACATGAAAACGTTAATTCTAGAGTCATGAAAGGAGAAGAGAGATCTGTCTAGCCACACGCGATAGCAGGAACCACAGCTTCACCTTGTTTCACTTGCATGGGTGGGACGCGCAGGAAGTGGCAGCTGGTTTAGTGGCATTATTTTTGATAAAAATGTCTTTGATGCATCAACTCTGCAAAGTAAGTGCAGAGGAGAAACAATTTTTAATGTAATCTTGATTTTTACCTCGTCTACTGTACACTCCAAAAACTCTAAGCTTCTCAGAGACGTTAACCCTACCAAATAGATCACCTTAAAACTGTATATGGTTGAACTTTATACAGATGAAAATACATAATCTCTTGAAAATATATAAACTCTGTAGCCAAAGTATCTTTAAAATCCATGGTAAATAAAAGTTATATCATTATTTTTTTGAGAAAAAAATTATTGGAATTCTATTACCAAAAAGTTGGCTTTTAGCAGTTAGAACTCACTTCTAACCTACTTTTCCATTATTCCTAAAAGAATGTGTGAAATAAATTGTCAATGAACACAAACATTTTCTCCTTTCTCTCAAGTTGCCCCATTCCTAAGAATATTAATTAATTAAAATAATCATAAAATGGGTCAGTGTTATGTCCCTTTGTTCTTGAGTGGTTTTCTGGTAGACTTTGCCATGCATTCTGGCTTTCTCCCTCTCTGCTTTCTTTCAGGTTCATTGACACTATTACAATATTCTCATATCTTTAGATATGAGGGGTAAAATCCTAAGGAAATAATCTGAGATGAAAACATAGCATTGGGTCCAATGTTAGTCATCAGGGTATTTGTTATAACGCAAACACTGGATGCAATCTTAATGCCCAGCTCTTAGGCACTGAGCAGACGAGACGAAGATAAACCACAGGTTGGAATGACAGTCATAAAAGGCAAATTTGCAAACATTTGTTCAACAAGAAAATAAAAGTTCAGGCTATGCTAGGTTGAAAGGCAGGATATGGACAACTGTAATTATATAAAACTAAGTTCAATCACCAAAAACTAGTGTAATAAAGATAATCTGAAAAATAAATGACAAAAATGTTAATATTTATCTCTGAATGACCACCTTTCGTCTGTGACTTCTTTCTTTTACATTTTTGCATTTTTTGACTTTGACATGAAAACGTTAATTCTAGAGTCATGAAAGGAGAAGAGAGATCTGTCTAGCCACACGCGATAGCAGGAACCACAGCTTCACCTTGTTTCACTTGCATGGGTGGGACGCGCAGGAAGTGGCAGCTGGTTTAGTGGCTCCCTCTGTCGAGCTAAAAACGGACATTCCTCCAGAAAACCCTCGGCGGGTGGTGAGGGAGGAACCCGGAGTCCTCAGACCACAGTTTCTCTTCCTGCGGCCCCAGAGGTGGTCCCCAGTGGACAAGCTGGCCGGGGGCCGGGGCGGGATCCTATGGAATCCTTCGGGATGCACATGGCCTCCCCGCCTGGCAACATTCCAGAGAAACCTCTGCACCCCTGCCTCCAGCCGATACTTCGGACATCCCAGCTGTGTTCTCTCTTGCTGCTTCTTGAGGACAGCAGCAGCCCCCGCGCCAGAGCAGCCTCCGTCTGGGCGCGGAGAACTCGGGGAGCTCCGGGAGCTGCGGCGCCGTGTCCCACCCTCTCCCCCGGGTGAGACGGTGCGGAGCCAGACCCTCTGCCGTGTCTCCCAGACACGCCCCTAGGAGCGAGCCCCTGGGGTCCACAGCCACGACCTGCTCAGGGATGCATCGGCTCTCTTGTCCTTCCCTTCCACCCCGGGAGCTACCTGAGAGCGCTTCCCCAACAAACTACCCAGGCGCAAATCCTTCAGTCAAGAGTCTGATTCTTGGGAGCCTCAACCTGAGACTTGGGATCTCCTGCTGCCTCTGCTGTGGCATTTGGCTCATTCTTCGCTTCTCTTGATCTTACCCCAGGGGCGCAGGAAAGGCCATGGCTTATCCCAGCGCTCACCCCTATCCCAGATCTCGGGTGCGCCCTGCCCTCCTTTCTCTGGCTCCCTGAGCCCTCCAACCCCTTTTAGACCATTGGGAAAGTCAATCATCCAAAAAGCTAGTGTTGAAAGGCAGGATATGGACAACTGTAATTATATAAAACTAAGTTCAATCACCAAAAACTAGTGTAATAAAGATAATCTGAAAAATAAATGACAAAAATGTTAATATTTATCTCTGAATGACCACCTTTCGTCTGTGACTTCTTTCTTTTACATTTTTGCATTTTTTGACTTTGACATGAAAACGTTAATTCTAGAGTCATGAAAGGAGAAGAGAGATCTGTCTAGCCACACGCGATAGCAGGAACCACAGCTTCACCTTGTTTCACTTGCATGGGTGGGACGCGCAGGAAGTGGCAGCTGGTTTAGTGGCTCCTCTGTCGAGCTAAAAACGGACATTCCTCCAGAAAACCCTCGGCGGGTGGTGAGGGAGGAACCCGGAGTCCTCAGACCACAGTTTCTCTTCCTGCGGCCCCAGAGGTGGTCCCCAGTGGACAAGCTGGCCGGGGGCCGGGGCGGGATCCTATGGAATCCTTCGGGATGCACATGGCCTCCCCGCCTGGCAACATTCCAGAGAAACCTCTGCACCCCTGCCTCCAGCCGATACTTCGGACATCCCAGCTGTGTTCTCTCTTGCTGCTTCTTGAGGACAGCAGCAGCCCCCGCGCCAGAGCAGCCTCCGTCTGGGCGCGGAGAACTCGGGGAGCTCCGGGAGCTGCGGCGCCGTGTCCCACCCTCTCCCCCGGGTGAGACGGTGCGGAGCCAGACCCTCTGCCGTGTCTCCCAGACACGCCCCTAGGAGCGAGCCCCTGGGGTCCACAGCCACGACCTGCTCAGGGATGCATCGGCTCTCTTGTCCTTCCCTTCCACCCCGGGAGCTACCTGAGAGCGCTTCCCCAACAAACTACCCAGGCGCAAATCCTTCAGTCAAGAGTCTGATTCTTGGGAGCCTCAACCTGAGACTTGGGATCTCCTGCTGCCTCTGCTGTGGCATTTGGCTCATTCTTCGCTTCTCTTGATCTTACCCCAGGGGCGCAGGAAAGGCCATGGCTTATCCCAGCGCTCACCCCTATCCCAGATCTCGGGTGCGCCCTGCCCTCCTTTCTCTGGCTCCCTACCCCGAGCCCTCATCTCCGCATGAAGACCCTCTGTGGTTTCTTTTCTGGTTGTGCAAGACCGGCAGTTATTAGGTCTGGGTTCCCTTCCATGGCCCTTTCTGCGATTCCTTGGGCATTTACCTCCGCAGCAGAGCCGACAGTTGCTGTCCTCTGCCCTCCCGCGATGCCGTCTTCCTTTATGCCGGGTGATAAAGACAGAACCCTCGAGGAGTCTGCTGGAATCGTTCAAGGGGACTGTGGGTGGAGAAGCAAGCAGAGTGCCAGCACCCCCCAGGGGCTTGGTTGGTCCCCCTGCTGGCCGCTTGCCAGCGCTGTGCCAGGGCCCCTTGGTAGGCTTCTGCAGCTTCTTTGGGGCCTGGGAGCAAGAGGTGGCCCAGAGAGGCGGCTCAGCCGGGCCCTTGCGAGTGCAAGCTATTCACAAAAATCACGCCATCGGTTGGAGTCCTGCTGGCCCAGAGAAACGGTCACATTTAACCCAACGATGGCACCGGTCAGCTTGGAGTGGTCCACGGCGCAGCGGCCACCTGGCTAACAAGAGCATCACAGG
The DNA here is from genome assembly GCA_022376925.1 of Tragulus kanchil. Lineage (NCBI taxonomy): Eukaryota > Metazoa > Chordata > Mammalia > Artiodactyla > Tragulidae > Tragulus > Tragulus kanchil. The sequence continues at coordinate 7,981,931 of JAIOJX010000002.1, read as the reverse complement.
CGACAGCAACACAAGAACCGCCTGTGTCTTGACCTTCTATCTCTCATACACGGAAAAAGCCAAACACTTTGCTCTGTCTACAAAGTCATACGTACTGCTCTTCTTTCTTTCTTTTCTGATCTCATCCTTGTTCCCAGAATGTGAAAAATAAGGTAAAAATAGAGGAGAGAGAAACAAGGAAGACAAACAAGATATCCGACTTAGTCATGATTAGGGTTTCTGTGAAAGAAAACAGAAAAGTGGGAGAAAAACTATTTACATAAGTGTTAGAGTAAAGCTGTCTTAAAATAAATATGGAGACTTAATGAGTAAAGTTCCAAAAAAAAAAAAGGCCTGCAAAACAACCAGTGCCAAGATACAGTTTGCTGAAGTTTAATTCTAAGGAAAGGCCCTTAAAGACTTTTAGGTGGAAGAAGGTATGAGAGGGGATGAGGCCAGACTGAGGACTTTTCTCCAGCAGTTTCAACTGCCGGAAACAATGGCAATGAAATTCCGAAGGAAGGAAGTGAGGCTGAAACACGTAAAATCCAGCGAGGCTGACTTTTGTGCGTGGAAGCATCAGGCAGACGTTTACAGTCCGGCAAGAAATTAGGAACAAGCGTGTTCATTCACGAGCTCTTCTTGGGGGAAAAAAACAGAGAGACAAAAAGAGAAACACCAGTTGATACGAATTCCTGTCCCCTTAGTGATAAACACGGGAGTGACTGGGAGATGCTCCATAAACAGACTAGTGATGAACATCAAGCCCATTTAAACGCCCAACTGATTCAAAACAGATGCGAGAATTATGGTTCTGAAATAGAATGCAAGTTATATCAAATGTAATATTGGAAACATCACTAATCATACGATCATACAATCAAAAAGAGTTGGAAATATACAGAAAGGTACAGACTTCCTTTTAGTCATTTATTCATTCAACAAATAGTAGTTGAGACCCTCTTTGGGACAAGGCCAACTCCTGGCTCTCATGGAGCTGACGTTCTACTGGGCCTTGGGACAATAATTCCTGCCACTTGCTTAGCTAGGGGTCATATTATGAATCCCTCGAGCAGTTACAGAACTCATGATGCTTGTTCATACTCTTTTTAAAAAAAAAATATTTTATTTATATGTATTTGACTGCATTGGGTCTCAGTTGTAGCATGTCGGCTCTAGTTCCCTGACCAGAGATCGAACCTGGGCTCCCTGCATTGGGAGCACAGAGTCTTAGCCACTGGACCACCAGGGAATTTCCTTGTTCATACTCTTAAGTGCCCTCTTTGCCTAGAACATTTTTCCTACCCTTCTTCTGTTTTGCTTCATTAACGCCCACTCAGCTTTAAATACTCAGTTGAGGCATCACCTCTTCCAGGAAGCCTTCCCTGATCTCACATTCTGGCTGTTTTAGGTCTCCTTCGAAAGTGGCTTCTTTGGCCACATCTCCTCTCCCTACTCCTGAGAGCTTATGCTGTCTTGATATTTTTTGCACTTCATTGTAATTGGCTTTGATTCATCTATTAATGCTTCTAGACACTGAGCTATTCGAGACATAGATTATGTCTTTTGTGTCCTGGCATTTCGACTACGGTGCCAAGCAGAGAAGTAAGTACTAACTGTTTATTGAAGATGGATTAGTAGATGAACTGAGGCTGGCTGGATGGAAGGATGGGCGGATGAATGAATGGATGGGTAGGTTGAAGACATGATTGTCACATGGGTACCAAGTGGCTGGTGCCCTAGACTGGAGCCCTAGAGCCCCAGCATTTAACTGCTTCCCTGAATTAAAGGATGCTGGACATCTTTGTTGCTGAGACCTCCAGACACCGAAGCTGATGACGTTAGTGTTGACGGTAAGGAAAATTCTCAAAGGATCTCAGGTCCTTCCTAGTCCAGACCCCAGAGGCTGGGATCTTCTTCCCCTTTGCTTTATTCTTTACCTTCTCTTTCCCTTGTTCCGTGAGCAGGAAGCTGGCAGCACTAAGGAAAACAGCTGGCGGGGTGGAAAGGCTTTGCAGAAAGTCCCTGAGCTGGGAGGCAGTTTGGGGAGCCCGGCCAGGGGACCCTCTTTGGGACAAGGCCAACTCCTGGCTCTCATGGAGCTGACGTTCTACTGGGCCTTGGGACAATAATTCCTGCCACTTGCTTAGCTAGGGGTCATATTATGAATCCCTCGAGCAGTTACAGAACTCATGATGCTTGTTCATACTCTTTTAAAAAAATATTTTATTTATATGTATTTGACTGCATTGGGTCTCAGTTGTAGCATGTCGGCTCTAGTTCCCTGACCAGAGATCGAACCTGGGCTCCCTGCATTGGGAGCACAGAGTCTTAGCCACTGGACCACCAGGGAATTTCCTTGTTCATACTCTTAAGTGCCCTCTTTGCCTAGAACATTTTTCCTACCCTTCTTCTGTTTTGCTTCATTAACGCCCACTCAGCTTTAAATACTCAGTTGAGGCATCACCTCTTCCAGGAAGCCTTCCCTGATCTCACATTCTGGCTGTTTTAGGTCTCCTTCGAAAGTGGCTTCTTTGGCCACATCTCCTCTCCCTACTCCTGAGAGCTTATGCTGTCTTGATATTTTTTGCACTTCATTGTAATTGGCTTTGATTCATCTATTAATGCTTCTAGACACTGAGCTATTCGAGACATAGATTATGTCTTTTGTGTCCTGGCATTTCGACTACGGTGCCAAGCAGAGAAGTAAGTACTAACTGTTTATTGAAGATGGATTAGTAGATGAACTGAGGCTGGCTGGATGGAAGGATGGGCGGATGAATGAATGGATGGGTAGGTTGAAGACATGATTGTCACATGGGTACCAAGTGGCTGGTGCCCTAGACTGGAGCCCTAGAGCCCCAGCATTTAACTGCTTCCCTGAATTAAAGGATGCTGGACATCTTTGTTGCTGAGACCTCCAGACACCGAAGCTGATGACGTTAGTGTTGACGGTAAGGAAAATTCTCAAAGGATCTCAGGTCCTTCCTAGTCCAGACCCCAGAGGCTGGGATCTTCTTCCCCTTTGCTTTATTCTTTACCTTCTCTTTCCCTTGTTCCGTGAGCAGGAAGCTGGCAGCACTAAGGAAAACAGCTGGCGGGGTGGAAAGGCTTTGCAGAAAGTCCCTGAGCTGGGAGGCAGTTTGGGGAGCCCGGCCAGGCTGCACCCGCGCCTCTGCCCTGCGCCCCCGTCCTGGCCTCCCACTGAGAGGCTGAGGCCTTGGGGAGCCAAGTCAGCCTCCGGCTCCGGCCAGGTGGGTTGTGGTTTTTCCCAGAAATTGTCATTCTGTGCCAACCTCTCCTGGAATCCGCGCTGCCCACTGTGCCAGCCAGCGTCCGGTTCGGCTGCTCCGGTTGGCCTGTGTTGGGGGGGGCAGCACAGGGGCTGAGGGCGACCGCAGCCAGGCCCTGGGGCAGGACGGGACCCCAGGCCCCCCCCGCAGAGCCTCGCGAGAGGCCTGCACCTGTGGCCTCTGTGAGCACAGAGCAAGAGGAGATGCGGATACTGACTCGATGAAAACCACAGCTCTCCTCGCCAGCAATCACAGAAACATCCACTGATGAACTGTCACATTAGTGGGTGCGAATTCTCATGCCTCAACAGCTCATGAAACAAATTTGCTAGAAATCAGTCTAGGTGTATGTATTATTTTGAAAGGGCTTTCCGGTGGCTCGCTGGTAAAGAATCTGCCTGCCAAGCAGAAGATTTGAGCTTGATCCCTGGATCAGGAAGCTCCCCTGGAGAAGGGGATGGCTACCCACTCCAGTATTCTTGCCTGGAGAATTCCACAGACAGAGGAAGCCTGGGAGGCTACAGTCCCCGGGGTCATAAGAGTCAGACACAATTTAGCGACTAAACAGTAATAACAACTATTTTGAAAATCTCATACTCTCTGGCCCAGTAATCCCACTTCTAGAGACTCATATTCGAAAGGGAAAGAAGACAAAACAGACATCTGACCAAGTGGCTGGTGCCCTAGACTGGAGCCCTAGAGCCCCAGCATTTAACTGCTTCCTGAATTAAAGGATGCTGGACATCTTTGTTGCTGAGACCTCCAGACACGAAGCTGATGACGTTAGAGTTGACGGTAAGGAAAATTCTCAAAGGATCTCAGGTCCTTCCTAGTCCAGACCCCAGAGGCTGGGATCTTCTTCCCTTTGCTTTATTCTTTACATTCTCTTCCTTGTTCCGTGAGCAGGAAGCTGGCAGCACTAAGGAAAACAGCTGGCGGGGTGGAAAGGCTTTGCAGAAAGTCCCTGAGCTGGGAGGCAGTTTGGGGAGCCCGGCCAGGCTGCACCCGCGCCTCTGCCCTGCGCCCCCGTCCTGGCCTCCCACTGAGAGGCTGAGGCCTTGGGGAGCCAAGTCAGCCTCCGGCTCCGGCCAGGTGGGTTGTGGTTTTTCCCAGAAATTGTCATTCTGTGCCAACCTCTCCTGGAATCCGCGCTGCCCACTGTGCCAGCCAGCGTCCGGTTCGGCTGCTCCGGTTGGCCTGTGTTGGGGGGGGCAGCACAGGGGCTGAGGGCGACCGCAGCCAGGCCCTGGGGCAGGACGGGACCCCAGGCCCCCCCGCAGAGCCTCGCGAGAGGCCTGCACCTGTGGCCTCTGTGAGCACAGAGCAAGAGGAGATGCGGATACTGACTCGATGAAAACCACAGCTCTCCTCGCCAGCAATCACAGAAACATCCACTGATGAACTGTCACGTTAGTGGGTGCGAATTCTCATGCCTCAACAGCTCATGAAACAAATTTGCTAGAAATCAGTCTAGGTGTATGTATTATTTTGAAAGGGCTTTCCGGTGGCTCGGTGGTAAAGAATCTGCCTGCCAAGCAGAAGATTTGAGCTTGATCCCTGGATCAGGAAGCTCCCCTGGAGAAGGGGATGGCTATCCACTCCAGTATTCTTGCCTGGAGAATTCCACAGACAGAGGAAGCCTGGGAGGCTACAGTCCCCGGGGTCATAAGAGTCAGACACAACTTAGCGACTAAACAGTAATAACAACTATTTTGAAAATCTCATACTCTCTGGCCCAGTAATCCCACTTCTAGAGACTCATATTCGAAAGGGAAAGAAGACAAAACAGACATCTGAACCATACTTTACGTAGAGCCATCGTCATCGCTGGGTTGGGCGTAAGGATTAATACAGGAACGATGCAAAAGTTGAACTAGGGGCTTCCCCAGTGGCTCAGTGGTGGGGAGCTTGCCGGCCAGAGCAGGAGACACGGGTTCGGTCCCTGATCCGGGAGGATCCCACACGGCTGGGCCCGTGAGCCACAACTGTGGAGCCTGTGCTCTAGAGCCTCAGAGCTCAACTGTGGAGCCCCTGGGCCGCAGCTCCTGAAGCCCGTGTGCCCTAGAGCTGAAGTTCCACAACAAGAGAAGTCACCGCTACAAGAAGCCTGCTGACCTCACCTAGAGAGTAGCCGCCACTCCTGCCACTGGAGAGGAGCCTGCAGCAGCAGTGGAAACCCAGAACAGCCAAAAATAAATAAATAGTTTTAAAATAAAAAAAGTAAGTTGAATTAGGGCATCGGTTCTCTTTTGGTAATTCTGCACAGCAGTAAGCTGGTAGACAATAACATGAAAAAGTTATAGGACTTCAATAGCATGAGAAGCTTTTTCTGATAAAGGGTTACGTGATAATGAGAAAATATAAACCTATCCCTACAGTGAGAGTCAATGAAGAGGCCTGTACACACACACACACACACACATTTCTAAAAGAATGCTAAGCACAGCTAATTCTGTGACTGGCAGGTGTAGCTTTTATTTTCTTTCTTATAATTTTGTCTTTTCCAAAATGACATTATATTAAGCTTTGGTTACTTTTGAATCAGAGTAAACAAGGGTGTTATTTGTATAACCCACATGAGAGATACGCTGTCTTCTTCACTCACTGAGCTTGCCTGGCGCTGCCTCTGTGGTCAGTGCCAACAACCCCCGGCGTCCCGAGCTGCTCCGGCCGCGGCTGCGGAGCCTCCGCGGAGCCGTCGCGTTCTCGGAGGCTGCACGGGCCCGGCGGGCCCGGGGACACAGAGCCCTCGGGAGCCTCCTCTTCTTCTAGAAAGAGCCTGGTCTGTCCGTGAGCACCACCGACAACCGCGCGTTTCAGCCAGCAGCCCCGGGGCGCACCGGCTGACCTCACGTCGGCCTCACGCATGCCTTCCTGGGAAGGACTCCAGGGCCCCTAGGTGAACGCTTGTATTTTTGGAAACAGAATTGATTGACAACAGGCAAACACATTCTCTGCTTCCACGCTGAGAAGAGCTCGGATCTCACAGTGCGGTGTCTCGGACTCGTTCCCCGCCTCCTCAGGCAGCCCAGGAAGTCCTAGCCCCAGGCTCTTCGCCTCCTCCTTCCTCTGTATGGAGGGTCCTCTTTTCCAGAAGACCTGGCCACAGAGAGACCTGAGCTGATGTTAAGCTTCGCCACTTACTAGCTGTGTGCTGCTGCTTAGTCCCTTCAGTCCTGTCCAGCTCTGTGCGGCCCCATGGACTGCAGCCCGCCAGGCGCCCCCATCCATGGAATTCTCTAGGCAAGACTGCTGGAGTGGGCGGCCATGCCCTCCTCTGGGGCATCTTCCCCACCCAGGGATGGAACCCCCGTCTCCAGCATTGCAGGCAGATTCCTCACCACTGAGCCATCAGGGAAGCCCCATATATATAACTATTTGAGACCTGATGGACTGTAGCTCACCAGGCTTCTCTGTCCATGATATTTTCCAGGCAAGACTACTGGTGTGGGTTGCCGTTTCCTTCTCCAGATACAAGCTGTATGACCTAAAACAAATTACTGGATTTCTTCAAGCTCAGTTTCCTCATCTTCAAACTGAACCCAAGACCCCATCTCTTTCATAGAAATGGATTTTGAGTGCTCATCAGTTAGAGGTAAACACCTCTTGAGTTCTCACTGTGCGTGGGTCTCCGGTACAAAGGGCAAGAGGCCATGCTGCTAAACCACACTTTGCGGAAGAAAAGGGCCCTGACGGGTAGCCTCTGCCCGATGCTGTTCTGTAAACACGCCCTCCATCATCCACTTCCAGCTGCCAGCAGCTTGACCAGTGGGCAGGATTCCTGCATCTCTAACAGTTGGCTCATGAGGTTCTACACCCCATCTGTCCCAGGAGGACACACTTCATCCTGATCTTCACGGGCTCATGGTTTCATGGGAGAAAACCAAGAACAATTTGTACAGTAATTTCATTTCTATCTGTCTCGCCTGTAGGCTTTGTGACGGTAAAGGCAATTTGTATTTTTAGAAAACTTTTTTTTGCCGTGTGATCTTCAGTCCTGGCAAGTAGGAGCTTACATAATAACACACGCTGGCTGAATGAAAAAATGTCTTCAATTAAAAAAAAAGATCTAATGTTGGGTTAAATATGGAGATGCAGAGTAACAAGGAGAAGGTCTTTTCAACACATGACCTCTCAGAGGAAAATATATTTAAGAATTAAATGAAACCCTACTTTTTTTTTCTTGGTCGTTCTGCACAGCTTGTGAGATCTTATTTCCCTGACCAGGGCTTGAACCTGAGGCCACAGCAGTGAAAGCACCGAGTCTTAACCACTGGACCACCAGGGAGTTCCCTCAATCATACCTTACCGTCTCACGTGGGGAAGTCCAGTATTTCTTGGAACGCCTGCAGCCACGGGGAGCTCCCTGCCAGCCAGAATGAGGTTTTCCATTGTCAGTAGGGAGCCTGAGGGGATGGAGTGAGGGCCGAAGAGCTGATAGGAGAGACTCCACCTCTGCTAAGCACCTACTGTGCACCAGCCACACAGGGCACAGCCTTCTGTCCTTCACCTTGCCGAGTCCTCCTAATGTGGGGAGCATAATTCAGTGCAGTTGCTCAGTCATGTCCGACTCTTTGTGGCCCCCATGGACCGCAGCACGCCAGGCTTCTCTGTCCTTCACCATCACCCGGAGTTTGCTCAAACTCATGTCCATTGACTCAGTGATGCCATCAAACCATCTTGTCCTCGGCCATCCCCTTTGCCTTCGGCCCTCTGTTTTTCCGAACATCAGGGTCTTTTCCAGTGAGTCGTCTCTTCGCACCAGGTGGCCAAAATACTGGAGCTTCAGCTTCAGCATCAGTCCTGCCAATGAATATTCAGGGTTGATTTGCTTTAGGATTGATTGGTTGATCTCCTTGCTTTCCAAGGGGCTCTCAAGGGTCTTCTCTGTGTTTTACACCCCAGGACACTGAGGCTCCGAGACACCAGGTCACTTGTTTGAGGACGCGCCCCTGGGACTCTCACGCCTGGTTCTTTGCTTCAGGCCACCTGCTGCCTGGTGCACAGAGCCTGAGCCTCACACCGCTGAGGTGGGCACTCTGTGTGCCGTGCCTGTCTGAACAAGGCCCCTCACTCGCGGGACCTGTCTCTCTCCTAGAGGCCCTGGTCTCTGGAGGCCCCTGTGGGCAAACTCTTGCCACCTTGGGTGATGTCCAGGGACTGAGGGGCTTATTAGGTGCCTCTGTTTTCCTTCCATCCTATCACATACTCGTCAGACAGGCAATAGAGTTCATGGTTCATAACCAGTCACTGCTAAAGGAAATCAGCCCTGAACATGCACTGGAAGAAGTGATGCTGAACTGAAGACCACCTGATGTGAAGACCTGGCTCACTGGAAAAGAGCCTGATGCTGGCAAAGATTGAGGGGAGGAGGAGAAGGGGGCGACAGAGATTGAGACGGTTGGATGGCATCACTGACTCAGTGGATACGAGTTTGAACAAACTCTAGGCGAGGTGAAGGACAGGGAAGCCTGGCGTGCTGCCGTCCACAGTGTTACAAACAATCAGACACAACTTAGTGACTAAACAACAACAACAAGCCCTGGCTGAATGGACAAAGGCACCATCCTTGCAGAGGCAGCTGAGAACCGCTGGGCCCAGAACTCAAGGTCGGTTCGGGTCCCAGGCTCCCGACCCCATAGGGGCTGCATGTTCTCAACCATGTCGGATCTGCCCCCAGCCGGGACAGGACTTAGCCACGGAATAATGAGCAAAGTCCCCGGGGAGACTGGGCCCAACAAGCTGTGTTTGTGAAAGGCAGGTATGGGAGCCTCAGGACCCGGGTTACTTATTACATTGTATTATATGCTGATATCACCAGCCTTCATAAATCAGCCAAGGGTGCTAAGTCATCAGAAGGCCAAGGCAGACAAACAACAGCCTTACTGATTAACCAAGCCCTGCCTTCCAGGCCTGCCAGCTGCTCAGCCTTCCCCATTAGGGTAACCAAGGGTCTTCTCTGTGTTTTACACCCCAGGACACTGAGGCTCCGAGACACCAGGTCACTTGTTTGAGGCGCCTGGGACTCTCACGCCTGGTTCTTTGCTTCAGGCCACCTGCTGCCTGGTGCACAGAGCCTGAGCCTCACACCGCTGAGGTGGGCACTCTGTGTGCCGTGCCTGTCTGAACAAGGCCCCTCACTCGCGGGACCTGTCTCTCTCCTAGAGGCCCTGGTCTCTGGAGGCCCCTGTGGGCAAACTCTTGCCACCTTGGGTGATGTCCAGGGACTGAGGGGCTTATTAGGTGCCTCTGTTTTCCTTCCATCCTATCACATACTCGTCAGACAGGCAATAGAGTTCATGGTTCATAACCAGTCACTGCTAAAGGAAATCAGCCCTGAACATGCACTGGAAGAAGTGATGCTGAACTGAAGACCACCTGATGTGAAGACCTGGCTCACTGGAAAAGAGCCTGATGCTGGCAAAGATTGAGGGCAGGAGGAGAAGGGGGCGACAGAGATTGAGACGGTTGGATGGCATCACTGACTCAGTGGATACGAGTTTGAACAAACTCTAGGCGAGGTGAAGGACAGGGAAGCCTGGCGTGCTGCCGTCCACAGTGTTACAAACAATCAGACACAACTTAGTGACTAAACAACAACAACAAGCCCTGGCTGAATGGACAAAGGCACCATCCTTGCAGAGGCAGCTGAGAACCGCTGGGCCCAGAACTCAAGGTCGGTTCGGGTCCCAGGCTCCCGACCCCATAGGGGCTGCATGTTCTCAACCATGTCGGATCTGCCCCCAGCCGGGACAGGACTTAGCCACGGAATAATGAGCAAAGTCCCCGGGGAGACTGGGCCCAACAAGCTGTGTTTGTGAAAGGCAGGTATGGGAGCCTCAGGACCCGGGTTACTTATTACATTGTATTATATGCTGATATCACCAGCCTTCATAAATCAGCCAAGGGTGCTAAGTCATCAGAAGGCCAAGGCAGACAAACAACAGCCTTACTGATTAACCAAGCCCTGCCTTCCAGGCCTGCCAGCTGCTCAGCCTTCCTGGGGAGACCAGGAGCACCTCTGCTGCAGGGGTAACCAAGGGTCTATATGGCTAGGCGTGTTTGGGGGTCCCACTGTAAAGAATACTGAACACAGTAGAGAGGTCCCTGGGCTCTCCCACATGCCCTGGAGTGGGATATTTTTCAGGGGAGGTGGTCTTGGCATCCTGCTTCCTCTGACCCCATGAGGCCCCCTGTAGGGATACCGGCTCCCCACCCCCCCCACAGCTCCCAGGCATCTTGGGGACCTGACTCTCTCTCCTCCGATTGGTCCCTGGACTTCGGCTGCCATTTCTGTCCTGGCCCTCACGTTGGTTCTAGGTCGAGGACACTCACAAGCACTCTCTGGCAGTCCCCAAAGGCACCCACAGGTCTTCTAAGTTTTAATGAATCATATTTGTAGGGGAATAGGAAAATGGGAAGAAAAATGACCTTCAAGCAAAGTAAATTAAAAAAACTGAAAAGAGATTCTGAAATCCTCCGGAGCCCCCAGTGCACTGTCTTAGCTAATGGGTGTATCTGTCTCCTGTGGCTGCTGTGAAAAGTTGCCACAAACTTAGGGCCTTAAGCTTCCCCAGTGGCTCACTGGTAAAGAACCCACCTGTCAATGCAGAAGACACAAGAGACATGGGTTCAATCCCCGGGTCAGGAAGATCCCCTGGAATAGAGAATGGCAACCCACTCCAGCATTCTTGCCTGGGAAGCTCCATGGATAGAGAAGCCTGCCGGGCTAAGTCTATGGGATTTTAAAGAGCCAAACGGGACAGAAGCAACTAAAACAACATCAACAATCAACATCTTTGCAACAATCATGGACAGGTCGGCGGTCCTCAGGTCATCAAGCGTCCCACTGACCCACAGGACAGGCATCCCAGAATGTCCTTCCTCAGGGTCAGCTCCCCAGGCCAGAAGAAGCCCGCCCTCAGGGTGACAAGGTGCCGCGGTGGTCTGGGGGGCAGCCTTGTGCTGCCTGTGTGGCCAGCATTGGCCCCTCTGGCCACATCCCTACCCTTGGATGCTGATGGAGCTCCGGCTTCTGCTCTCAACCAGGGCTCCTCTCTCGGCCTCGGCTTTAGAACCCAACCTGGCCTCACAGAGGTCGTGAGTCACCGGACGGATGACGCTTTCCTCTGATCCTCTTTTACCAAAGCATCGGTACCATCTCCTCCCCAAAGCTATGGGGAGCACCGGAAAGGCAAACTGGCATTTAGATAACTTAGACACCCCGAAAAGGTCTCCTGGCCCTTTGGAGCAAGGATAAGATCTCTGAAAAACAGTCCTGAGTCCACTGCTCCCTGCCTGGCACGCGCCAGAGGGTCCCCGAGCGAGCACTGAGACTGAGACCAGACTCCCTCCTGAGGCTCCAGGAACCACGCCCTCCGGCCCTCCCACCTCCCTCCTCTTGCCGCAAGCCACGCCCACTGCCTGGTTCCGGTTCCTTAAACACATTAGCCTCCCGTCTGGGATGTGTCCTTCTTCCCGCTCTGTCGGCACCCTCTCCGCCAGCTAAGGGAGCTGCTCTCTCTCTATCGCCCACGGCGCTTGGCCCAAATCACCTCTCTCAGGACCGTTCAGTCTGAGTGGGTTCCCGCTTCCTTCCCTTCTGCCCACCCTGCTTCTTGCTTCATCACACGTGTCACGGTCCTCCTCCTCCTGGGCACCAGCAGGACCACACCTCCCGCCTTCCATGCTGTGAAGCGTGGTCACGCGACTGCGTCCTCGCCGCCGGTGGCCCGTGGGGGAGAGGGATGCCCTCGGCTACATTGCTCCATCACACAAACCTGCTGCACAGTCCTCGCTGCCCTCTCTGCCCCCAGCTGTAAGGCCAGGAGCATCTGGGGAGGTCTAGGAGGTCCTAGCAGAGGGGAAGAGGGGTCACAAGCGAGCGAAGACTGCACCCCGAATCAGAGGACCCCTGAGAAACATCCCCACCGGAGCTGTCCGTGAGCAAGCACCCCAGTCCTGTTCTAAGCTACTGAGAGCCGGGGCTGTGGGCCAGCCCTGACATTTTCGTACCTGATTCCTTGTTGATTGCCCATCTCACTAAAATGTCAGCTCTGGGAGCACGGGGCCGCTGCTGTCTTGGGCCCTGGTGTCTCGGCTCGAGTACAGTGTTGACACAAGGCAGGTGCACAAGCGAAGCTGTTTTGGCTACGTGAATACATGAGCTGTGTGTATGTTGCGTCGTCAAGCTCCTCTCTCGGCCTCGGCTTTAGAACCCAACCTGGCCTCACAGAGGTCGTGAGTCACCGGACGGATGACGCTTTCCTCTGATCCTCTTTTACCAAAGCATCGGTACCATCTCCTCCCCAAAGCTATGGGGAGCACCGGAAAGGCAAACTGGCATTTAGATAACTTAGACACCCCGAAAAGGTCTCCTGGCCCTTTGGAGCAAGGATAAGATCTCTGAAAAACAGTCCTGAGTCCACTGCTCCCTGCCTGGCACGCGCCAGAGGGTCCCCGAGCGAGCACTGAGACTGAGACCAGACTCCCTCCTGAGGCTCCAGGAACCACGCCCTCCGGCCCTCCCACCTCCCTCCTCTTGCCGCAAGCCACGCCCACTGCCTGGTTCCGGTTCCTTAAACACATTAGCCTCCCGTCTGGGATGTGTCCTTCTTCCCGCTCTGTCGGCACCCTCTCCGCCAGCTAAGGGAGCTGCTCTCTCTCTATCGCCCACGGCGCTTGGCCCAAATCACCTCTCTCAGGACCGTTCAGTCTGAGTGGGTTCCCGCTTCCTTCCCTTCTGCCCACCCTGCTTCTTGCTTCATCACACGTGTCACGGTCCTCCTCCTCCTGGGCACCAGCAGGACCACACCTCCCGCCTTCCATGCTGTGAAGCGTGGTCACGCGACTGCGTCCTCGCCGCCGGTGGCCCGTGGGGGAGAGGGATGCCCTCGGCTACATTGCTCCATCACACAAACCTGCTGCACAGTCCTCGCTGCCCTCTCTGCCCCCAGCTGTAAGGCCAGGAGCATCTGGGGAGGTCTAGGAGGTCCTAGCAGAGGGGAAGAGGGGTCACAAGCGAGCGAAGACTGCACCCCGAATCAGAGGACCCCTGAGAAACATCCCCACCGGAGCTGTCCGTGAGCAAGCACCCCAGTCCTGTTCTAAGCTACTGAGAGCCGGGGCTGTGGGCCAGCCCTGACATTTTCGTACCTGATTCCTTGTTGATTGCCCATCTCACTAAAATGTCAGCTCTGGGAGCACGGGGCCGCTGCTGTCTTGGGCCCTGGTGTCTCGGCTCCGAGTACAGTGTCTCTGACACAAGGCAGGTGCACAAGCGAAGCTGTTTTGGCTACGTGAATACATGAGCTGTGTGTATGTTGCGTCGTCAAGTGTTAGGAGTTGTCTCGTTCGCCTGACTCCTTTCCACGCTCTACGGAAACCCAACGTCCACCCCAGGTTTTTGCAAACTCCCGAGGCCTTGGGCTCAGAGGTGGGAGTGTTGGCCGTCTGCTCCCCTCCGCTGCTTGTTTAAGTCTAAGCGCCTTCGTTCCATCACATTCAGTCTGACGAGTCCAGCGTGGAGCCCCGTTTCTTTCTGAGCCACAGAAACACAAATCTACACACACGTGTGTACACACACACCCCAGCCCAGGGCGCTCGTGGGTCCAGGATACCTGGCCAGAGTTATCAGAGGACACATGCAGCCTGGGGCCGGGCAGGCAGCATCCGCCTGAAGTCAACGGCCCGCCGCTGCTCCCCAGGATGGCCCTGCCGACCACGCAGGCACCGACCCGGCGGGCTCTCTCCACACGCTCTTCTCACCGCCTGGCCCTCTTCTGGTTCTCCTTTTCCTCTTCCTCCTCTCCCCTCTCTCCTCGTCTCAGGTTGTGGTTTTATCCCGAAGGATTGCAGCACCCTCTCCCGTCTTGCACGCTCTTCACTTCCGTGGCCTTGCCACCCTCTGGTCCAGAGAAGGGGCCTCTCTCTGTGCCCACCTCTTGACTCTGAGCATCTGTGCCTGCTTCATCCTGATACAACAGACAGGAAGTCAGGTCACTTGACTTCTGAGTCCAGGACATGATAGGGAAGCAGCTTATGACGCCTCGGGACGCTTGCTTTGGGCAGCCTGCACTGGTGTGTAAGAGGTCCAGCTTCCCTGGGACCCTCATCGTATAAACAAGTCCAGACCGCATGGAGACGCCATGATGCTGGCTCTGGTCTCCAGCCCCAGCTGAGGCTGCACGGGCCCCAAGCTGGGGAGCGTAGGTTCCTTTTGATGTTCCCAGCTTCCCGCTCTTCAGGCAGCCCATTCATCCGGTCTTCACCACTGAGCTGCCTTCCTGTGTGGCTTGGTCCCTTCAGTCGTGTCTGACTGTTTGTGACCCTACGGACGCCAGTCCACCAGATTTTCCATGGGGTTTCCCAGGCAAGAATCCCAGAGTGGGTAGCCACCTCCCCCTCCAGGGGATCTTCCTGACCCGGGGATCAAGCCCACATCTCCAGCACTGGCAGGCAGATTCTTTGCCATTGCGCCACTTGGGAAGCCCAACCATCCCTTCGTCAGGTCTTTTGTTGTCCTCGACTCTGCCCTCGGGGGTCTCTGATTCCACCCTGAGTGGCTTGTTCAGATGTTTTCCTGAGAAACATCTCTCTGGAATGTCCTCCGATGCCAGCAATTAAGAGAGCAGTGTTTCACCTCTGCCAAGTTTTAGCGTGCTTGGCATCTAGAGATAGATACTGGATGAATACTAGTTTGGAATTCCATCTTTTTTGAACTCCTGGGGAGCTGGAAGGTGAATAGAAGGCTGGGGTAAAGCAGCAGCTTTAAAATCCCAGAAATATGCCACTGAACCAGGCCCGACACGGGATTCAAATCAAGCAGGACACAGCAATGGAAGAGCCCTTACCAGGAAGTGTAACACAGGCGGTCAGGTACAACGGTGCAGAAGAACTGAGAGGCCTTACATGCAGGGTTGCCACATAAAATACAGGGCAGTTAGTTAAATTTACATTTCAGGTAAACACAGCTTTTCTTCACAGAAGGAATGGTCACTTCCGTGGCCTTGCCACCCTCTGGTCCAGAGAAGGGGCCTCTCTCTGTGCCCACCTCTTGACTCTGAGCATCTGTGCCTGCTTCATCCTGATACAACAGACAGGAAGTCAGGTCACTTGACTTCTGAGTCCAGGACATGATAGGGAAGCAGCTTATGACGCCTCGGGACGCTTGCTTTGGGCAGCCTGCACTGGTGTGTAAGAGGTCCAGCTTCCCTGGGACCCTCATCGTATAAACAAGTCCAGACCGCATGGAGACGCCATGATGCTGGCTCTGGTCTCCAGCCCCAGCTGAGGCTGCACGGGCCCCAAGCTGGGGAGCGTAGGTTCCTTTTGATGTTCCCAGCTTCCCGCTCTTCAGGCAGCCCATTCATCCGGTCTTCACCACTGAGCTGCCTTCCTGTGTGGCTTGGTCCCTTCAGTCGTGTCTGACTGTTTGTGACCCTCGGACGCCAGTCCACCAGATTTTCCATGGGGTTTCCCAGGCAAGAATCCCAGAGTGGGTAGCCACCTCCCCCTCCAGGGGATCTTCCTGACCCGGGGATCAAGCCCACATCTCCAGCACTGGCAGGCAGATTCTTTGCCATTGCGCCACTTGGGAAGCCCAACCATCCCTTCGTCAGGTCTTTTGTTGTCCTCGACTCTGCCCTCGGGGGTCTCTGATTCCACCCTGAGTGGCTTGTTCAGATGTTTTCCTGAGAAACATCTCTCTGGAATGTCCTCCGATGCCAGCAATTAAGAGAGCAGTGTTTCACCTCTGCCAAGTTTTAGCGTGCTTGGCATCTAGAGATAGATACTGGATGAATACTAGTTTGGAATTCCATCTTTTTTGAACTCCTGGGGAGCTGGAAGGTGAATAGAAGGCTGGGGTAAAGCAGCAGCTTTAAAATCCCAGAAATATGCCACTGAACCAGGCCCGACACGGGATTCAAATCAAGCAGGACACAGCAATGGAAGAGCCCTTACCAGGAAGTGTAACACAGGCGGTCAGGTACAACGGTGCAGAAGAACTGAGAGGCCTTACATGCAGGGTTGCCACATAAAATACAGGGCAGTTAGTTAAATTTACATTTCAGGTAAACACAGCTTTTCTTCACAGAAGGATGTTCCATGCAATAGTAGGGAATATATACTCATACTAAAGAAAAACGATGTGTTATTTATCTGAAATGCACATTTAACTGGGCTTCCTGTATTTTTTATTTCTTAATTCTGGCGAACGCTACTCACAGGGAACTTTGAGGCCACCTGGAAGTTAGCAACAGCAGGAAGCATTCCTTCTTAGGGCCGGGGGACCAAAAGGAGGGGCTGTTACCAGGGCCCAGCGCCTGAGGCTGCCCCCCGGGCCAGCATCCTGGCAGGGACCGCCTCGCCGGGGTTGGGACCGGAGAAGCCATGCCGCCTCTGCAAAGATGCTGCCGGAAACAGAGGGACAAGTGGCATGGCTTCCTCCTCCCTCCCTCCCTCCCTCAGCCCCGACCAGCGCCTCTGGTTGGCTGAGCCTAGCCAGGAGCTGTTGGCAAGCGAGCCTGGGAGCTCCAAGGCAGGGCTGGAGGTGATCCCTGGCCGCCCAGCAGGGAGGCTGCAGAGCTGGAGGTCGGGGCGGGGCTGGGACCTGGTTTCCCAGGGACTTGGAGCCCCAGGGAGTTTGAATCTGACCCAGGGCATCAGCAGAACCTCCCTGCTCCTTCTAGCCTTCCCAGGCTCGGTCGTGCCTACGTGCATCAGGCCAGCAAAATTCCACGTTTACGCAACAGTGACCTGGAAAGGCTGCTGTGCCGTTTCCACCTTGACTTGGAACGTTCAGCCGGTAAAGGGAAGCCACGTGTGTGTAACAGGAAGGCGGGTTTCCAGGACGTGGCAGCAGTCACCGCTCTATTTCTGGAACAATTCGATGGGCTCCGATTTCTTTAGGAAACGTAAACGAAACTCTGCAAGGCCAGCTTGTCTCTCTCATTGTCTCCGGTCCTGACTCGCCCTCTCTGCCTTCTGCCCACCCCTCCTCTTCCACCCCAGAGACCTGACTCTGGGGCAATGCGTAAGCTTCCTCCGGGGCTTCAAGAAGAATCTCTCACGTCAGACACAGAGGGAAGGTATGCAGAAGGCAGATGGATCTGTGCGTCTGAGGGAGGAGCAGGGAGACACAGAGCCGTGGCGCCGGCAGGGAGGAGCAGGGGGCTGTGGTTTGTAGGAAGCGGACCCCAGACGGCCTCTCAGGAAGCCGAGCTACTTGAAGGTGATGGGGGGGCTGTGGAGCCTGCCAAGGGCCGGGAAGGAATCAGAGAGGAATGAGGGGTACCACAGGCGTCACAAGAAAAGCGTCGGCCCTCGGACTGTTTTCTGTTTTTGGCAAGCTCCTATGGTACCCTCAGCACCCGATGGGCTGTGACCATCTTCTCTTTCTGGGGCTGCCGCACCCCTCCACCTCGGTCTGGTCAGCACTCTTGACCAAGGTGAAGATTAACCTTCTGGCAGCCCCGAGGCATTCCCTGGACTGGGCTGGCCCTTCTGTGACGCATCAGCCCATCGGGCACCCCAACAAGCCTCGGTGTAGAGCAGAGCTGAGCGTTGCTGCGCCCACGGCCTTGGAGCCCGCACAGCCCTCAGGCAGGACTCACTTTGCTCCCAGCATGTTCCACCGCCCCCAGCTTGTTCCCTCCAGGCCCCGTGACCCCAGGCGCCTGAGGGCATTGGGCAGCTCTTTTGGGAGATGCTGTGAGGAGCTTAGAGGTTCCGAGCACAAGCTCAGAGCCTGAACACCTGCCTTACCTGCAGGCTTCGCTGCGGATGAGCTGCGTGCCCCTGGGCAAGGTGGGTCACCTCTCAGAGCTTTTTAGTTGTACACTGTACATGCCAGGAAGGGTACTGAGCACCTGCCTCCCAGAATTGCACAACGGGTAAGTTATATTCTACACACTGCAAACAGACTGAAACATGGAAAATACTTAAATGTTAGCTTGCGTTCTTTTACTTCATCAGTTAATATGTATTTGGGGTTGCACTGGGTCTTCATCGCTGCAAGTGGGTTTTCTGTAGCTGCAGCGATGGGGGCTGCCCTTCTTGGCAGCCTGCAGGCTTTACTTTGCAGCAGCTTCTCTTGTTGCCGAGCACGGGCTCTGGGCACGCACGCTCAGTGGTTGTGGCGCATGGGCTCAGCTGCCCTGTGACATCTAGACTCTTTCCAGACCAGGAACTGAACCCACGTCCCGTGCTTTGGCAAGTGGACACTAACCACAGGACGGCCAGGGATGTTCCTTTCATTCTATTTAAAAAGAATCCGTTCCCAAAGGTCCACTTGGTCACCAGCATGAGTTTTAAGAGCCTGCGATGGGCCTGATCTTGTGCTGGTAGCCAGGACTTCCCAAGGGAAGGATCAGACTGTGTTCCTGACCTCAGGGAATGTCTGTGTGTGACTTTGGGCAAGTGGGGATTTGAGGCATCCTTCGTGTAAAAGCTTTAGACACATAGACTTCGTCCAGGTTCGTCCATGCACAGGTCTGGTAATGGAAGCCCCGAGCCGAGCGTGGCCGCTTCTTCTGCCCTGCTGTCTGCAAAACGGGAGTGGCTTGGTTTCACTGGAAGACATCGGCCCCTCCACCTCGGTCTGGTCAGCACTCTTGACCAAGGTGAAGATTAACCTTCTGGCAGCCCCGAGGCATTCCCTGGACTGGGCTGGCCCTTCTGTGACGCATCAGCCCATCGGGCACCCCAACAAGCCTCGGTGTAGAGCAGAGCTGAGCGTTGCTGCGCCCACGGCCTTGGAGCCCGCACAGCCCTCAGGCAGGACTCACTTTGCTCCCAGCATGTTCCACCGCCCCCAGCTTGTTCCCTCCAGGCCCCGTGACCCCAGGCGCCTGAGGGCATTGGGCAGCTCTTTTGGGAGATGCTGTGAGGAGCTTAGAGGTTCCGAGCACAAGCTCAGAGCCTGAACACCTGCCTTACCTGCAGGCTTCGCTGCGGATGAGCTGCGTGCCCCTGGGCAAGGTGGGTCACCTCTCAGAGCTTTTTAGTTGTACACTGTACATGCCAGGAAGGGTACTGAGCACCTGCCTCCCAGAATTGCACAACGGGTAAGTTATATTCTACACACTGCAAACAGACTGAAACATGGAAAATACTTAAATGTTAGCTTGCGTTCTTTTACTTCATCAGTTAATATGTATTTGGGGTTGCACTGGGTCTTCATCGCTGCAAGTGGGTTTTCTGTAGCTGCAGCGATGGGGGCTGCCCTTCTTGGCAGCCTGCAGGCTTTACTTTGCAGCAGCTTCTCTTGTTGCCGAGCACGGGCTCTGGGCACGCACGCTCAGTGGTTGTGGCGCATGGGCTCAGCTGCCCTGTGACATCTAGACTCTTTCCAGACCAGGAACTGAACCCACGTCCCGTGCTTTGGCAAGTGGACACTAACCACAGGACGGCCAGGGATGTTCCTTTCATTCTATTTAAAAAGAATCCGTTCCCAAAGGTCCACTTGGTCACCAGCATGAGTTTTAAGAGCCTGCGATGGGCCTGATCTTGTGCTGGTAGCCAGGACTTCCCAAGGGAAGGATCAGACTGTGTTCCTGACCTCAGGGAATGTCTGTGTGTGACTTTGGGCAAGTGGGGATTTGAGGCATCCTTCGGTGTAAAAGCTTTAGACACATAGACTTCGTCCAGGTTCGTCCATGCACAGGTCTGGTAATGGAAGCCCCGGAGCCGAGCGTGGCCGCTTCTTCTGCCCTGCTGTCTGCAAAAACGGGAGTGGCTTGGTTTCACTGGAAGAGTCTGCTCTCTCTTCCCAGTGTCCCCTCCCTGAAGCCCAGGTTGTTCTGGGCCTCTCCCTCAGCGGGGTTCTCTGTCTGAGGCCGCTGCCCGGACAGAGCTCCCTTCCCCAGGAGACAGCAGGTAGGACCTCGCTGGGGCGTCTGTCCCGGGAAGACCCGCCTGGAACAGAAGGCGTCCGACAAAGGTGACGGTCACAGTCCGCTGGACGCACCAGGCTCTCGCCCGCACAGGAGCCCTTGCAATAACAGAAGGCGACGATGCAGACGAGGCTGAACAGCCTGGACTCCGCTGCCCCATCTCTGAGGTCCCTCCCTGGGGTCTGGGCTTGTCTGTCTGCACTTGCTGAGCCCACACGCGGGCGCTCTCAGCCCGGGCCCCCTCAGGCCTCTGGGGCCCTCTCTCCGGCCTGCTGCCTGATGCCTGCCACGTCGAGGAAGATGGGGGTCGAGACCTGCTCCTCTGCCATCCCACGTGTTCCCCGCGTTCCCAGCCTCCCTGGCGGTTTTTCTTTTTTTTTTAAGATTTATTTATTTATTTATTTTGGGCGGGGGTCGGGTTGGGGAGGGAGGGGAGCGGGCAGGCCACTTCTATTGGTCTTTCATTTCTCTATTTTCATCCGTCTTTGTTCTTTGGCTCCTGTGGGCCTCCCATCGCGGTGGCCTCTGTCGTCGCAGAGCACCGGATCTGGGCGCATGCGCTCTAGAGCTCCGGCTCGGTGATTGGACACATGGGTCCAGCTGCTCCACAGCACGTGGGATCTTCCCAGGCCAGGGATCGAACCAGCGCCCCTTGCACTGCAAGGCGGTGTCCTTACCCACTGGACCACCAGGGAAGCCCTCACTGGCGGTTTTGACGAGACCGCCTGGGTCGGCCACCCTGGCCACGAGACTGTAAGTGGAAGGGCTGGGCGTGGACGCGAAGCATTCGGGAGGCATCTCCACCCTCTCGTCCCCTCGCCTGGGACCTGGAGGACCACGGGCTGAAGCTGACGTCGGCGCAGCCACAGGATGAAGGCGTGGCGGGGGCGGGGGACGGGGTGCGTCACCCCGTGGATGGCCACAGCCCCCAGACTGACGCAGCGAGACATCAACCTCCGTCGCTCCGCGCTAAGGCACTGGGACTGGCGGGCTTATTTGGTGCGACAGCGCCGGCCGGCCGTGTCCTGACCAATGCAGTCAAGTCTGATCTTGCATCCTCGGATCCCGCGTGGACTGCAGGCACCTTGCTAGAGTCTCTGAGCCTCAGGTCTTCTGGAAAGGTGGCAGCACTCTCTCATCCCTGGGACTGCTGGGAGAATTGAATGAGAAAATGCATAATGAACCCCTGGAGCAGAGAAAGGACTCAGAAGCTGTGGGGCTGGCGTCTTTGCTCTCTATGCACTTGGTCATCGAGTACCCATTCTACAGGTGAAGAAATTAAGGCTCCAGGAAGCCAGATTTGTCCCTTAAGTTACAAGGCTAATGAGCCACAGAGAAAGGGTGGGGTCCAGTGAAATACTGGGGTCTGGAGGTCCATCAGGGACCTGGGGAGAGCCATACTGAGTGACACCGTAACGCCGTGTAATTCTTTTTCAGCAATCCACATTTGCTTGGAGTTTTGACCTTTTCCTACTGCATCCAGATTTTCCTCTTGACCCAGTTCTCTTGGCTAAGAGAGAGAGCGATCCTAGTGGCCTTATCTGGAGGGTGTGGACTCGATGATGTTCAATGCCAAGTCTTTTTTTCTCTCCCGGGCAAGGTTTTATTTGAGGCCCCTGCTGTAACAGGGTGATGAGAAGAAGCCACAGGTCCTCTTGCTTGCTGGCTTGCTCCCCAGGGGCAGGGCGGGTGAGCTGGCTCCTTATATGAGGGGCGGGGAGGAAAGGGAGAGGTGTGTCCATGGGTCTGGCTGGAGGGGTGGTTTGTCCACCCTTGGGTGTAGAGGGCACGCCCAGTACCCGGCGTCGGCTCCAGGCTCTTCAAAAGTAGCAATTGGATTTTTTAGTCTCTTTGTATCTTTGGTCCAGAATTTGCCCCAACTGATCAATGCCAAGTCACTTTAAATTCTGACCCAGGTGTGAGGGTTTTCTCATGCAGTTTCCAAACCCTTTCTGAGCCGACAATCTGGCTGAAGGCGACTCCGTTGCGCCCTCTGGTGGCCGCTGTCTCTAGGTGCTTCGGCCTGGCTCTCGAAGAAATCTGGGCAGCGTCCAGGGCAGGGCAAACCCGTCCGCCGGGCGTTTCCAAACTGCTTGGTCTGGAGGGCAGCGGTCAGTCCGCTGTGCCTGTCCTCTCGTGGGGATCTCAGCCCCTTGCTTGTAAAGTCTTGGCTCTGCCCCTGCCTCCGGTGAAGGATTCATCTCCTGGAACCTCAGTTTCCTTGTTAAATTCTCCTCTACCTGGAAGGGGGCCTCCTGGCAGGATTGCATGAGACGAACATAGCAACGTGCTTAGTGCCCCATGACAGCAGGAAAAAGGGAGCGACGGTTGTCATCAGTAATCTCCCATGACGCGCCAATGGGAGGAGGGGACCAGAAGGCTGAGGACACCTCCGCGTGGTGAGTGGGGCAGGCGCAGTCCAGGAAGCCCAGTCACTCAGGCACAGGGACAGAGCGGGGCCCGAGGGGTGCCTAAGGACAGCGGGACATGAGCAGTGACCGCGAAAAGGGAGAGAAAGAAAAGCCGAGGGGGTGCCATGTGCCCCGGCCCCTGGGCTCCTACCCCGTTCCCATCAGTTCCTGTGGATATGTGCAGATCCGTAGGGTAGAAAGTAAAAAGAAATTAGAACTCCCCCTTTATTTGGTTGGCTTGTTTTTATCTATTTTTAAAGATTTAATTATTTTTAAATGTTAAGATAATTGTATGCAAATGTTAGAGGTTATTTCCCACTTACAGTTACTGCAAAATCGTGTCTCTAGCCCCCAGGTTGTATAAGGCATCCCCAGGCCTGTCTTACCCCTGGAGTTGGCATCCACTTCTCTACCCCTAGGTTGCCATGCCCCCTCCCAACCCCTGCAGGCAGCCGCTGGTTTGTCCGGTTTCTTTTTTGTTATAGTCCCTAGATGGCTGTACTTTTCCGGTTCCACGTGTAAATGATATCATACAGTGTTTGTCTTTCTCTGACGTATTTCGCTTAGCATAATACCCTCCAAGTCCATCCATGTTGCTGCAGATGGCAAAATTTTGTTCTTTTTTAAAAAAAACTATTATTCCATGAGCCCTTTGTTACACAATCCAGCGCGTGTTTGGAGCAGCCTGAGGGGTGCCGCTGGGTGCATTTCGCCAGGAGTCCACGACTATATCCTGGGGCACCCGTGTTTGTGGGAGGGGTCCGTGGTGCAGAGCACACTGGCTTGGGCTTAGATCCAGCGGGTGCGTAAAGGTCCCAGAGAAATGCCTTCACATCCTCGGGGTTCCCTGGCTCGGGGTTCACTGGAGGATCCTGGCTGATTGCGTCGTGCTGGGAGCTCCGGCCGGGGACCAGCGAGTGATGAGTTCCCACCTGGCAGAGCTCCTCCAGTGGGGCTCGGCTTCCTGTGTCGCCACCTCGTGGCCACTTGCTCACATTACAGCTTTAATGAGATGGAATGGCGCGTTAGTCGCTCCCGTCTGACTCTTTGTGATCCATGGACTGACCCAGGGATTGAACCCGAGTTTCTTGTGTCTCCTGCACTGGCAGGTGGATTCTTTATGACTAGCACCAGCTGGGAAGCCCCACCCTAACTGTATTCATACGGAAATACGCACAGAGAGGTTAAGCAACTTGTCCACTCTCACGCAGCTAATAAGTAGAAAGCCCTTGGCACTGCCTCCAGGAGCTTCCATCAGGTCACCAAAAAAAAATGTGCCCCGGCCCCTGGGCTCCTACCCCGTTCCCATCAGTTCCTGTGGATATGTGCAGATCCGTAGGGTAGAAAGTAAAAAGAAATTAGAACTCCCCCTTTATTTGGTTGGCTTGTTTTTATCTATTTTTAAAGATTTAATTATTTTTAAATGTTAAGATAATTGTATGCAAATGTTAGAGGTTATTTCCCACTTACAGTTACTGCAAAATCGTGTCTCTAGCCCCCAGGTTGTATAAGGCATCCCCAGGCCTGTCTTACCCCTGGAGTTGGCATCCACTTCTCTACCCCTAGGTTGCCATGCCCCCTCCCAACCCCTGCAGGCAGCCGCTGGTTTGTCCGGTTTCTTTTTTGTTATAGTCCCTAGATGGCTGTACTTTTCCGGTTCCACGTGTAAATGATATCATACAGTGTTTGTTTTTCTCTGACGTATTTCGCAGCATAATACCCTCCAAGTCCATCCATGTTGCTGCAGATGGCAAAATTTTGTTCTTTTTTAAAAAAAACTATTATTCCATGAGCCCTTTGTTACACAATCCAGCGCGTGTTTGGAGCAGCCTGAGGGGTGCCGCTGGGTGCATTTCGCCAGGAGTCCACGACTATATCCTGGGGCACCCGTGTTTGTGGGAGGGGTCCGTGGTGCAGAGCACACTGGCTTGGGCTTAGATCCAGCGGGTGCGTAAAGGTCCCAGAGAAATGCCTTCACATCCTCGGGGTTCCCTGGCTCGGGGTTCACTGGAGGATCCTGGCTGATTGCGTCGTGCTGGGAGCTCCGGCCGGGGACCAGCGAGTGATGAGTTCCCACCTGGCAGAGCTCCTCCAGTGGGGCTCGGCTTCCTGTGTCGCCACCTCGTGGCCACTTGCTCACATTACAGCTTTAATGAGATGGAATGGCGCGTTAGTCGCTCCCGTCTGACTCTTTGTGATCCATGGACTGACCCAGGGATTGAACCCGAGTTTCTTGTGTCTCCTGCACTGGCAGGTGGATTCTTTATGACTAGCACCAGCTGGGAAGCCCCACCCTAACTGTATTCATACGGAAATACGCACAGAGAGGTTAAGCAACTTGTCCACTCTCACGCAGCTAATAAGTAGAACCCCAGGCAGCCTGACTCCTGGTTGCGTGTTCATCTCTGCGCTGTGCTGCCTCCAGGAGCTTCCATCAGGTCACCACAAACTTGTCCGGGGACTGGGGAGGTGTCACTGCAAAGAACAGGGAGCCCCAGACCTGGGGACGGAAGGACGTCGTGGCTTGAACCTCACCTCTGCCCTCAACGGCCTGCCACCACAGCAGGCCGTGGGGCTGCTGAGAGTTGAGGACCCTGCCTTCGGGAGGGGGTGGGCCGGCTCTAAGGTGCCACACG
Source organism: Tragulus kanchil (assembly GCA_022376925.1). NCBI lineage: Eukaryota > Metazoa > Chordata > Mammalia > Artiodactyla > Tragulidae > Tragulus > Tragulus kanchil. The sequence goes on along the minus strand of JAIOJX010000002.1, from coordinate 7,956,717 downwards.
AATTGGGAAGTGGCAGTATTTACACCGGGCTTCCCACGGGACTCATCTGCCTGAAACGCAGGGGGTCCGGATGTGAGCCCTGGGATGGGAAGATTCCCCTAGAGGACAGCATGGCCCCCGCTCCAGGACTCTCGGCTGGAGAATTCCACAGACGGGGGAGTTAGCCTGGAGCCTGGCGGGCTCCAGCCCCAGGGGTCCGACTCACACACACACAGTCCCACCGTTTACACCAGCTCTCCACTCTGGAGTCCTGAGACTGGACCGTGGGATTTAAGACCTGGGAGATGTGGACCAGCCTCGGATCCGTCCGCGGATGTGCCGTCTCTCTGGGAAGGCAGGGCACGGACCGCCCACGCGAGGCTGGTTCATTCAGCACACGCGCCACGCGGCGGCACGCCTCTCCTCCAGCCTCCCACGAGGCATTTGTTCGTGACCTCCACCCCCTCGGACGGCCCCTCCAACGGTGACTGAAACTGGACAGAGGCGACAGCTGAGGTTCAGCGAGGCTGGGTGACTGGCCCTGGCCCCCCAGCAGGAAGAAGGCACAGGTGCATCTGGAGAGAGGCCAGCTCTCTGTGTCCTCTGGGCGCCCGGCCGGGGTGGACCCTTACCCAGGGAGCATCTTTTTAGGGCTCACAAAACTCCTGTGTGGAAACTTCTGAGAGGCAGCACCGAGTCACGGCCCTCGCGGAAACACGACACACCCGAACGATAAAAATAGCTCTCTTTTATTCATTTTGATTTGGATCATTGGAAATATTCAACAATAAATTAAAAATAAAAAATAGAGCCGAGGCTGTGGAAGGCAGACTCTTGCCACGTTCATTCAAAAAGCATCCAGATGAACACTCGGCTGCAAAACACAGGGGCCAGGCCAGGAGGGGAGAACAAAGCAAGCGGACTTTAGACCCCCAGCAACCCACCACCACGACCGCCAAGGGGGGAAAGTGCTCAGGGTGCTTTGGCTTTGACAGGACTTGGGCCAAGCGTCACTGCGATGGGGCAGCCCGCCCACGCTACCGCAGCCCGGCGGGGGCTCTAGACGCAGAACCAGGTTAAAGCTGGAGGCTGGACCGGGACCTTGGCAAAGTGGGCAACGATGGCAGATCAGAAGCTGTGCAACCGGGCCACGTTCCACACCAGGACGGCTCTCTGAGGGGCTGGGAGGGAAACAGGAGGCTGGAGGCAGGCTGGTTGGTAACAGGAAATGCACTGCTTTGGGCAAGACCAGGTGATGTGCGGCCACCTCGCCTGGCCCGCTGTTCCTCACTCTTTTCTGGGCACAGGTGTCATGTGCGGCCCCCCGAATCCCAGAGGGCTCTAAACACGCTAGCTCAGACCCCGCGAGAGGATGACCCGCCGGTGACCCGCGGGCATGGATGCTGAGGCCAGCAGTCCACGGCGGGCACAGGCACAGGCCGGGCGCCCTGGAGGGCCGAGGAGAGGCGCCAGCCTGATGGAACGCGGCCAGCTCCGGCTTCCCAGGAGAGAGCCCTTCCGACCACGGCCGTGACGGAGGGTGAGCCCTTTTTGGTTTTCCATTTTCTTCCCTTTGGGTTCAGCCTGCCTTGAAGAACGCAGCCACAGCAGCCGCCCCAGTTCCAAGCGTTCTCTGGGATGCTGTTCCACCTCGGTGGATCCAGAGGCCCCGGGCGCCTCGAGGCAGGACCGGCCTCTCGCTGGTCCCCCAGCCCCGGCAGAGCCTGGGGTGTCCTCAGGCCTCGGACCCGGCCCTCCCGCGGCACGACTCACCCGCTCCCCGCGTCCTGCCTGGCGTGCTCCTTTCACACCTGTTTCCCTGGATCTGGCTTCTCACCCTGAGCCAGCCCAGGGGTCTGCTAGGTGGGATCTGATGGGGCTGGGGTTTCCAAAGGCGTCCATGCGGGAGCTTCCTGCTCCGCCTCAGACCCCCAGCACCCTCCCTCCTCTCTTCCCGGCAGGTGGTGTGGCGGCAGCAGTGGGTTTGCTCCAGCTGCTGAGAGCTGCCTCCCGGTCCCCTGAGGAGGCTGGAAGGCTGGGATGCTGCTGACCTCTTTCCACCTTGTCAGCCCGGCCTCTTCGGCTCCGGCTCAGCACTGAGGGCGGCAGGCAGGAATGCCTCTGCTCCCTGCCCAGGGCTGCTCTCCAAGGAGCCGTCTGACTGCGGAGTGGACAGAGCCCTGGGCCGGGATGCTGGGGCCTCCAGAAGCTCAACTGTGTCCGCCGGTCTTGCCAGCCTCCCCGTGCATGTGGGTGCTTCTCGTCCTCTGGCTAATGGCCAAATGGCCAAGGACTGGGGGATGTGCCCACGTCTCGGTCAATCTTACCCAGGTACGGGCCCGCTGGTTTAAGGCAATGGTGTGTTAATCCCAGTCACAACGGCTGGCTTGATTCGCTTATGTGGCCGTCGGTAAGCCCAGGAGACAGACACCGAGCCACGTCTGCCCCAGCTGCGGGAACGCACGGTGTCGTCGCCTCCACCAGAAGGACGGCACGAGGAGGCAGAGGTCACAGCGTGCCCCGGGCCGGTGCTGCCTGGGAATGAAGCCCGGGGGTGAGAGGCTTACCGGCAGAAGCACACGGCGACTACAGTTCTTGGAGGGGCTGGGGAGGCCCACCTCCAGATGGTCTAACATGGAGCCCAAAACATCTCATTTCAGCTCAACACCTATTTCACAGCTGGTTTATTTGTGCACTCACTTCTCCTCTGGCCTCGCTTTTCTCACCGGTAAAATGGGGCCCAAGGACTGAAGGCGTGTTCCAGTGAGCAGCCTGGTGGGACCGAGGGACGAGATGGGAGCCAAGCGGTATGCCGGCTCTGGGGACCTGCCTCACCAGACCTGGAAACGCCGAGGGCTCCCTCCGGCCCCACCGTCCTGGACAGACTGGGCGTTCAGGAGAAGGAGAGAGGGCAGTCCACGCTGCTGCCTGCACCAGGGTCCCCTCCCTTAAGGTCTGTCCCTGGGAGGAGGCAGCCGACCCCGCGTGTGCCGGCAGAGCCCCGCACGCGAAGGCCTGGCGTGAGCGCAAGCCTCCGAGGATGCACGCTCGGAATCACGGCCGCACGGCCATCTTCAGGCCTTTGTCAGCCAAGAGGGTCCTTCAGTTTGGGAGAATTTTATAGCTGGAAGAGTTATTCTGTTTGGTTGGTTTTTTAAAAAAGACTTTCTAGATTCTGAATCTTTGAGAAACAAAAATGAGACCCTCCCCCCAGGCAAACACATACAGAGACTCGGGGGGAAGACCCACCACGGGGCGCGACTCCTAGGGACGCGTGTGACACCTGACACCGCCTGCGGCCCCTCCCGGGCTGAGCAGACAAGACGGAGGCCCTGGGGGGCAGGGCGTGCCAGGGGGCTGCGGGGAGCCCCCGGGCGGGCAGGCGGGCCTCCGGGACGAGCATCTCACACTCCACCAAGACGGCCACACCTCCTCAAGCCCTCAGTGGGCTTTCAGGGAACGCCCTCGACAGGCCAAGGTGGTTTTTATTGTTATTATTATCCAGTGTCAGTGCGCGCTAGGTTAACTTCAGTCGGGTCCAACTCTTTGCGATCCGGTGGACTGTAGCCCGCCAGGCTCCTCTGTCCATGGGATTCTCCAGGCAAGAATACTGGAGTGGGTTGCCATTTCCTCCTCCAGGGGATCTTCCGCACCCAGGGGTCAAACCCACGTCCCTTGGGTCTCCTGCACTGCAGGTGGGTCCTTTACCTCTAGCGCCACCTGGGAAGCCCAATTGTCTGTAACTGAAACCAATAATCATGGCCCTCTAACCCCCAGTGACTCTCTTCCCGTCCGGCCCCAAGAAGGTACTGCCCGGTCTAGAGACTCCTGGCCTGAGACAGCATCTAAGAACACAGTGAGGAGGAAGAGAGGCGGGGCTGGGAGAGAAAGATCCACAGCATTCTGCAAACCTAGCCACCTGACACCCCTGGACCCGCCCCCCAGCAAGTCCACAAGCCCTGGCCACCCCAGGACCCCACGTCGGAGGCGTCCTCCAAAACCGGCGTGGGAGCCCACACGCCAGCTTCCAGCGGAAGCCAGTGCGGCCGAACCACGAAGGCCAGACGGTGTCCACTGACTTGAAAAGAACAAGACAATAAATAACCAGGAGGGAGGACGAGGAAAGAGCAGCTGGGATGTGAAGCACGAGGTATGACTGCCCCCCTGACGGCCACGTTTCCAGGATGTCCCCACACAGGCGGCCAGCAGGGACTGGACCCTGGTGGCAGCTGCTGGCCGGCGGCCGCCCACGAGGCTCTGGAAGGTTCTGGGCACCAAAGCCAACAGTCTGTGAAGACAGAGTGGGTGGTCCACAGCTGCTGGCCCTCTGGCCAGAGCCTAGGATTACCTGCGCTTTGCTGCAGCTCAGAGCTGGGCGCTGGACACGAGCGCAGGGTCCCCAGGCACGGAGCGAGGGGAGTGCCCTGCCGGGGTCCCCTTTCCCAGGCCAGGGCCTCTGCCTCCCTTCAGTCAGTGCTTGCGTTTCTCCCCCAGTTCAAAGGCACATGGAAGCAGCCAGACCCGCTCTCCGCCATCACGACATCCACAGAGATGGAATACTCGCGCAAACGTAGGCTTGGGAAGAAGCCATCTCCCACACGCCCATGGTCTCCGTGAGACCCTCGGGCGGGCAACTCTTTGCGATCCGGTGGACTGTAGCCCGCCAGGCTCCTCTGTCCATGGGATTCTCCAGGCAAGAATACTGGAGTGGGTTGCCATTTCCTCCTCCAGGGGATCTTCCGCACCCAGGGGTCAAACCCACGTCCCTTGGGTCTCCTGCACTGCAGGTGGGTCCTTTACCTCTAGCGCCACCTGGGAAGCCCAATTGTCTGTAACTGAAACCAATAATCATGGCCCTCTAACCCCCAGTGACTCTCTTCCCGTCCGGCCCCAAGAAGGTACTGCCCGGTCTAGAGACTCCTGGCCTGAGACAGCATCTAAGAACACAGTGAGGAGGAAGAGAGGCGGGGCTGGGAGAGAAAGATCCACAGCATTCTGCAAACCTAGCCACCTGACACCCCTGGACCCGCCCCCCAGCAAGTCCACAAGCCCTGGCCACCCCAGGACCCCACGTCGGAGGCGTCCTCCAAAACCGGCGTGGGAGCCCACACGCCAGCTTCCAGCGGAAGCCAGTGCGGCCGAACCACGAAGGCCAGACGGTGTCCACTGACTTGAAAAGAACAAGACAATAAATAACCAGGAGGGAGGACGAGGAAAGAGCAGCTGGGATGTGAAGCACGAGGTATGACTGCCCCCCTGACGGCCACGTTTCCAGGATGTCCCCACACAGGCGGCCAGCAGGGACTGGACCCTGGTGGCAGCTGCTGGCCGGCGGCCGCCCACGAGGCTCTGGAAGGTTCTGGGCACCAAAGCCAACAGTCTGTGAAGACAGAGTGGGTGGTCCACAGCTGCTGGCCCTCTGGCCAGAGCCTAGGATTACCTGCGCTTTGCTGCAGCTCAGAGCTGGGCGCTGGACACGAGCGCAGGGTCCCCAGGCACGGAGCGAGGGGAGTGCCCTGCCGGGGTCCCCTTTCCCAGGCCAGGGCCTCTGCCTCCCTTCAGTCAGTGCTTGCGTTTCTCCCCCAGTTCAAAGGCACATGGAAGCAGCCAGACCCGCTCTCCGCCATCACGACATCCACAGAGATGGAATACTCGCGCAAACGTAGGCTTGGGAAGAAGCCATCTCCCACACGCCCATGGTCTCCGCAGACCCTCGGGGCGGGAGCGCGCCTGGCCAGGGTCACATGAGCTCCGTGCAGAAAGGGGAGGCGGGTGGTCCTGCCACGTGAGGGAGGCCCCCCACGGCTGTCCTGGGGGTCAGCGAGAAGGGGAGGGAGGGCCCCAGACCCATCGGCAGAGGCGCATCTTGGCGTCCTCCCCGGGAGACCATCCTCTCCTTTAGCGTGGGGATCCTCGGGCCGGACCTCTCCGGAGCCTCCCCACCCCCCTCCCCAGCCCGGAACAGCCTCCGGAACCAGCACCGGAGGCTGGTGCGGAGACCCGCCCCGCAGCCCCGGCAGGGCCCGGCGCCCTCGCTGAGCGGACGCTGCCGCGTCCCAGCGTGCAAGAGGCGGCGAGGCGCGCCCGCGCACACCCCGGAGGCTGAGCCGCGAGGTTCCCGGAGCAGCACGCCTCCGGCGAGAAGCGGGGGCTGCACGCGGAGGCACGCGGGCTCCACCTGTCCTCCACCCCGGCAGCGTCATCTCCCCTTGAAGATCCGGATTTTATCGATGGACGCCAAGGTGGCCGTCACATTGGACTCAAAGTCCCCATCGTGGACGCCGGTCTTGCGAAAAGCACCCGCCGACGGGTTGTTCTCCCAGTAATGGTGCCAGTTGCCTTTGCTGTCCGCCCCGAAGCCGTACAGGTCCACCTGCCGGGGCAAGGCAGAGGTGAGCACCGGTTGGCAGGGCCGCGGGGGACCCGCCAAGAAAGGGGGCTGGCAGCGTCCCCCAGAACCCGTAAACACGGCCTCTGAGGTTCACGCATAAACCCGCCGCCCGGAGCCTGGAACTCCCACTCCTGGGCGCTTGGTGAAGCACAGATGAGCTGAGAAAGTCACACCCAGCGCCAGAAGGGACAATGAGGGGCTGCTGTCTGCGGGGGCCCCGTGGGTGCCGGCCCCACCTCCGGGGAGGTGCCACCTCTTCCCCAAGGACGGAGGAGCAGGGCCTCCCAGCCCAGCAGCCTGCCCCAGGCCCCAGCTCTGCCTTCTGCGGGCACACCCCGGGAGGGCCAGCCCCTGCTCTGAGCCTCCCTCTCCGCATCTGGGAAATGGGGCCGAGAGCGACACTCTTGGCGAGGTGGGCCCGGCTCCGTCTGGGCAGTTCGCACACCAGGAGAGCATAGCTCCTTCCCGGGGCATCCAGTGGGCAAGCCCATCATGCAGACAGGCCCCGGGCCACCGGAAGGTCGCCTGTCCGCAGGCATTCTTGCCGCTCCCCTGGGGGGCCCAGAATGAGGAGCCCCGGCCCCCGCCCCTTCCTGTCCTACCTCATCACAGACATGGAGCGAGAAGATGACCGAGAGGATGCCAGTGGACGGGTAGCGCCCGTGGCCTTGCAGCCAGTTGTCAAAGACGTACTTGATGAAGGCCGGGTGGTAGACCAGGATCTGCGGGGGAGGACGCGGCCGGGTGAGGGGCCGGAGGGACACAGGGCCCCGGATGAGGGGCCACCTGCTGTGTGTCCACAGGGGACAGAGTGGTGACTGGAACTCACGCCCCCTGCACTCAGTGGTCTAGTGGAGAAGATGGACCCTAACTTCAATCAGGGACACACAGAGGATGTTAGGAAAGAATGGTCCAGTGGGTAAGGACACCGCCTTGCAGTGCAAGGGGCGCCGGTTCGATCCCTGGCCTGGGAAGATCCCACGTGCCGCAGAGCAGCTGGACCATACCGAGCCGGAGCTCTGGAGCGAGAGGCCACTCAGATGGGAGGCCCACACGGGCCAAAGAACAAAGGTAGATTAAAATAAATAAATGAAAGACCAATAGAAGTGGCCAAAAAAATAAGTCTAAAAAAAGAAAAGAATGATGAGACCACGGAGAGAAACCGCAGAGAAAGGCGGCAGAGCACTGGGGTCCGGAGGCGTGCTGACAAGGAGGCATCTGACTGACCACCCAGGGAGGCCCGCGGGCAGCACCTGAGGCTGCAGGAGCAGGGTCTGAGGGAACAGCCAGAGCTGGGACAAGGACACTCCGGTCGCACTGCAGGAAGACACCGAGCCACCCTGACGTGGCCCTGAAGGATCTGCAGCCCCTAAATGACTTCACACGCCAGCTGTCCCTCTCATGTCACACGTGGGGAAAGCAAGGCTCAGAGACGCTAAGTAACATGCTCAATGTCACACAGCCAGCACCGGGAGACTCGGTGAGCTCTGGCCACTCGGTGAACACGCTGTGTGTCTCTGGGAAAGCTACCTGACCTCTCTGAACCTGGTCTCTCCATCCACACAACACACTTCACTTCCTCCATCCCTCTGCCCTCTGCCCACGTCTCAGCCAGCCTCGCACCAGGGCCAGCTGGGCAGCACGGAGACAGGGAGAAACAGGAGGTGAGGACTGGCTGTGGGACGCTCGCCCGCAGGGCAGTGTCTTCAGATGGCCTCCGCGTTCTCGTGCGGGCTTGTAAAGCCCGGGGCCTCAGATGCGGCAGACCCGGGCGGCCCGAGGCTCTGCTGAACAAGCTCTCTACTAAAGGGCACCTCTCCAGGGTCCGTCCCTCCACTCTCAGTGGGGTCCCACCCCCCAGCTGGGGGCCCAGGGACTCTCTGCAGCCAGATGCCGGCAGACGGGGGAGACGCCATGTTCCGTCATCATGAGGAGCCTTGAAAGCGAGGCTGAGCTCAGAGGCCGAGGCGCCTGACTCACCTTATTCTTCTTCACCTTGATCTTCGCGGGGACAGGAACGTAGGTGCTGCCGGAGGACAAGGCAGGCGGTCAGTGTGGGGAGGGGCCCGGCTGCCTGGGCCTCGGCGGGGAGGCGGGGCTGGGGAGATGGGGGGCTCCACCTCCTGCAGTAGCCCACTGTGGCCACCAGAGGGCGATGGTGGCGGACCTTAGGCTCCTCTGCGGAGCCGCCTGGGCCCGCCCCTCCCCTACCCCAGCTCCCTCCGGAGAGCACAGCCCCTCCCCTCCCCTCCCCCCGTTTCCTGACCCCGAATTCCTCGGGTTTCCTAACTAGGCCTCAGACAGGCGGCTCTGGGCCAGCCTCTTCCAGCAGAAATGGGGCCCAGGCAGGGAGCCTGGCTCTGCGAGGGGCCACACCTCTGGGTCTCCCTGGAACACCGAGATCATGAGGAGGACGGGCGTGACTTCAGACTGACTTCACTTGACCTTGACACACGCCACGGGGCTGGGCCAAACCAGACAGGAGCGCCCGATGCTCCAGGCAGGACCGGTGACTCAGGCCAGGGCCGACCTGCTCCCCGCCCCGGCTCCCCGCCCACCCCCAGCCCGGCGGGGCCAGCTGGGCCGTGTGAGAGGCAGAGGGAACAGCACAGAGACGAGAAAGTTCTGCGTGCAGACCCAAGGCTGCTGGGTCCTGTCCAGCAGGGCTCCCCTCGCGAGCAAGGGCGACCCCTTCCAGCGCTCCTGCCAGAGGACCCGTGGACGGAGGAGCCCGGCGGGCTGCAGTCTAGGCGGCTGCAAAGAGTCAGGCATGACTGAAGCGACCAACGCTTCCACTTTCCACTCTGGGGAAGCAAACCTGGGCGCGCCAGAGTGCTGGGGGTGGGGAGCCGTGAGGAGGAGGGAGGCCAGAGCTGGGGTGCGTCGGAATGATGGGAAGTGGGGTACCAAGAAGAGCCAGAGGCAGCCGGGGCTAGGCTCCGCCTTCCAGGATGAGGCTTGGGGAGCGGAGGGGAGGCGATCGCAGAGGAACAGCGTGAGGGTGGTTGTAGGGGGTGAACGGCATGGCTGTAGGGGTGAACGGCATGGCTGTAGGGGTGGACAGCATGGCGGGGGCCTCAGAGGCCCTCAGACAGGAAGAGCAGCAAAAGCCCGCAGTGACCCCCAGCCAGACCTCCCGAGGGGACTCACTGGGAGATGGTGCCCGTGGTGGTGGCGCTGACCACCCACTCCAGGTCGACGGTCTTGAAGGGGACCAGGACCATGCTGACGTTCTCCTCCAGCTCCCGGAAGCTTTCCGGGTACATGAGGTGGTGGGTGGTCCTCCTCCCCACGTCGGCCTCAAAGCCTGCCGTGGGGGCCTTGTTCATCCTGGGACGGGGGGAGAGGGGACAGGCATCACGTCCTGGGCACCGGTCCGGAGGGTCAGCTTCAGCTCTGAGAGGCTGTGCTGTGTCCCCTTCGCTCGGCCCCCAACTTCCTCACCTGTAAAATGGGTACAACGAGGGCACCACTCGGGCACCTCTGTTATTGGAGCCTAACCATCTCGGAACACCGAGATCATGAGGAGGACGGGCGTGACTTCAGACGATTCAGACCTTGACACGAGGGCTGGGCCAAACCAGACAGGAGCGCCCGATGCTCCAGGCAGGACCGGTGACTCAGGCCAGGGCCGACCTGCTCCCCCCCGGCTCCCCGCCCACCCCCAGCCCGGCGGGGCCAGCTGGGCCGTGTGAGAGGCAGAGGGAACAGCACAGAGACGAGAAAGTTCTGCGTGCAGACCCAAGGCTGCTGGGTCCTGTCCAGCAGGGCTCCCCTCGCGAGCAAGGGCGACCCCTTCCAGCGCTCCTGCCAGAGGACCCGTGGACGGAGGAGCCCGGCGGGCTGCAGTCTAGGCGGCTGCAAAGAGTCAGGCATGACTGAAGCGACCAACGCTTCCACTTTCCACTCTGGGGAAGCAAACCTGGGCGCGCCAGAGTGCTGGGGGTGGGGAGCCGTGAGGAGGAGGGAGGCCAGAGCTGGGGTGCGTCGGAATGATGGGAAGTGGGGTACCAAGAAGAGCCAGAGGCAGCCGGGGCTAGGCTCCGCCTTCCAGGATGAGGCTTGGGGAGCGGAGGGGAGGCGATCGCAGAGGAACAGCGTGAGGGTGGTTGTAGGGGGTGAACGGCATGGCTGTAGGGGTGAACGGCATGGCTGTAGGGGTGGACAGCATGGCGGGGGCCTCAGAGGCCCTCAGACAGGAAGAGCAGCAAAAGCCCGCAGTGACCCCCAGCCAGACCTCCCGAGGGGACTCACTGGGAGATGGTGCCCGTGGTGGTGGCGCTGACCACCCACTCCAGGTCGACGGTCTTGAAGGGGACCAGGACCATGCTGACGTTCTCCTCCAGCTCCCGGAAGCTTTCCGGGTACATGAGGTGGTGGGTGGTCCTCCTCCCCACGTCGGCCTCAAAGCCTGCCGTGGGGGCCTTGTTCATCCTGGGACGGGGGGAGAGGGGACAGGCATCACGTCCTGGGCACCGGTCCGGAGGGTCAGCTTCAGCTCTGAGAGGCTGTGCTGTGTCCCCTTCGCTCGGCCCCCAACTTCCTCACCTGTAAAATGGGTACAACGAGGGCACCACTCGGGCACCTCTGTTATTGGAGCCTAACCATCTCCACCAGTGGTCCACTCCGTGCCCGTGGAGGGATGCACCTCGTTAGCCCTTAACGATCACTATGTTTACTATGTATATTTCTATATATTATGGTTCTGTTTTCACGGCCAAAGAAATCTGAGCGTAAAGAACTGACCCTAGAAAACACCGAGCTACCCAGCGGCAGCCTTGAGCTCGGGGCCTGCTGACCCTAAACCTGACTCTCCGCCTCCCCTTGGACACTCCCACCGGACATCTGTCCACGGAGGCGCCCCGTGGAGCACCGCAGGTCAGGGCACTAAAGACATAAAGTCAGGGTCCACAGTTCTAGACGGGGCCTGGGGATGGCGGCCTGGGCTCCTCATACCGGACACTGGTGCCCTGGGTCGGGAGCCTGGTGTGGGGTGAGAAGAAACCCAGAAGAGGGGAGGAACCTCTTTCTGGAACGTCCATTTTGCTTGGAGACAGGGAAACCCCCTTTGCATTAGAAGCCTAAGTTACACTGCGGCCCGGAGGGCAGTGCAGTCCAGAGGAGGCGCGGGGCGGTCTCGCCTCCGGCCACTGGCCACTTCTCCGAAAGGTTCCCTCTCTGTGCTCAGAGACGCCCTGCTGGCCCATCTCCAGCCTGCACTGCAGATGGGGACACGGAGGCCGGACGGGGGTCCTGACCCCTGAGCCCGAGCGAGGACGCCCCGGCAGCGCCCGGGGCTGGGGGAGCGGGCAGCGGGCCGGGCCGGGCGGCCGCGCGCACCTGAGCACGAAGTCGTGGCTGTCTATCTGCGGCCCGTACCACGACGCCCGCAGGTTGCCCGAGTTGCCCACGACGGCGCAGCGCCGGCAGCCCGCGGCGCGCTTGTCCAGCAGCGGGTCCACGTCCCCGGGCACCACGCGGAACAGCTCCTTGACGGTGTCGTTCAGGCTGCTGGGCTGCCTCTCCCGCTGCAGCTTCTGCGGGCAGAGGACACGGGGCGCGGGTCAGCCGGGCCGGGGCCGGGGAGCGGGCACCTCCCGGGGACCCCGCTCTCTGCCGGGCGCCGAGGGACAGAGCACCACCTCCCCGTCCAGGAGCCCCAGGGCCACTCAGGGAGACGGGAAGGCCAGAGGCCCTTCATTTAGTCTCTACAGGTGGACGCTGGGTGGCTCAGACGGTCCTGCAGGTCAGACACTGAGAACCTCGTCTGGCCCGGGGCACGGCGCACGCCTGGGGCGCTGCTGTTTACAAACGTCGCACCCGGATGGCGGGGGTCACAGAGAAAGGGGAGGTAACAAATGCTGCAGAGGACGGGGAGGCTCCGCGACCCTCGTGCTGCTGGTGGGATGTAACATGGTGACGTGGTCTCTACGTGAGGCCCTAGCACCGAGTCCAGGGCACTAACCCAAACCGCCCCCCATAAAGTCAGGGGTCCCACGGGTTCTAGACGGGGCCTGGGGATGGCGGCCTGGGCTCCTCATACCGGACACTGGTGCCCTGGGTCGGGAGCCTGGTGTGGGGTGAGAAGAAACCCAGAAGAGGGGAGGAACCTCTTTCTGGAACGTCCATTTTGCTTGGAGACAGGGAAACCCCCTTTGCATTAGAAGCCTAAGTTACACTGCGGCCCGGAGGGCAGTGCAGTCCAGAGGAGGCGCGGGGCGGTCTCGCCTCCGGCCACTGGCCACTTCTCCGAAAGGTTCCCTCTCTGTGCTCAGAGACGCCCTGCTGGCCCATCTCCAGCCTGCACTGCAGATGGGGACACGGAGGCCGGACGGGGGTCCTGACCCCTGAGCCCGAGCGAGGACGCCCCGGCAGCGCCCGGGGCTGGGGGAGCGGGCAGCGGGCCGGGCCGGGCGGCCGCGCGCACCTGAGCACGAAGTCGTGGCTGTCTATCTGCGGCCCGTACCACGACGCCCGCAGGTTGCCCGAGTTGCCCACGACGGCGCAGCGCCGGCAGCCCGCGGCGCGCTTGTCCAGCAGCGGGTCCACGTCCCCGGGCACCACGCGGAACAGCTCCTTGACGGTGTCGTTCAGGCTGCTGGGCTGCCTCTCCCGCTGCAGCTTCTGCGGGCAGAGGACACGGGGCGCGGGTCAGCCGGGCCGGGGCCGGGGAGCGGGCACCTCCCGGGGACCCCGCTCTCTGCCGGGCGCCGAGGGACAGAGCACCACCTCCCCGTCCAGGAGCCCCAGGGCCACTCAGGGAGACGGGAAGGCCAGAGGCCCTTCATTTAGTCTCTACAGGTGGACGCTGGGTGGCTCAGACGGTCCTGCAGGTCAGACACTGAGAACCTCGTCTGGCCCGGGGCACGGCGCACGCCTGGGGCGCTGCTGTTTACAAACGTCGCACCCGGATGGCGGGGGTCACAGAGAAAGGGGAGGTAACAAATGCTGCAGAGGACGGGGAGGCTCCGCGACCCTCGTGCTGCTGGTGGGATGTAACATGGTGACGTGGTCTCTACGTGAGGCCATCGCTGAGGACGAAAAAGAACCAATCAGGACCTTCCTGGTGGTCCAGTGGCTAGGACTCCAGAGTTTTCGCTGTTGAGCGCCGAGGGTGAGGGAACTAAGTCCCACAAGACGCGGCCAAAAAAAATCCCTGAAATTAGGGTCATGAGGATGTTGACTTGTGTTCAGAGCAGTATCCAGATTAAATGCGCACAATATCCAGGTCAAACACCTGCTCTGATGGGATCTCCCGGGGCAGCTCCGGGCTCCTGATTCCCGGTCACACGCGGGGATCTCTCTAACAGGCAAGACCTGGGCGCCAGACGCGGCACGTCTACCAGGCCCCCCGGCGGTGCCGCCGCGGCTGCTGAGGTGGGGACCACTCTCTGAGAACCCCCGGGACCGAGGACCACGCCAAGCTCCCCGGCAGGAACCGCCTCCGACTCCCCCCACCCCCGGGAAGGGCCCCGACATCGTGCGGATGCACACAGGACCCGAGAATGTCCCTCGTTTCTGTTGTCACCTCACGGAGCGTCGCTGTACGCTGGGCTACGGAGCCACGCGGCAGTTTTAAATCTGGGGCTGAGTGTTCACTGAGCAGCTACAATGGGGTGCCGGCGCCCGCTCTGTCTCGGGGCCCGGGGAGAGGCTCCCGGCGACAGGATTCCCGCGCCGGGAGAACAGCACTGCGCAGCCCCGTCCCCCGGTTACTGACGCCCTCCTTGTTAACCGTTCACTTGAGAAGGTAAGTTTGTTCTAAAAGGCCATCGCATAGCTCTGGGGCTGTGCAGACGTCAAAAAGCAATTGTTGGACTTCCCCTGCTGGTCCAGTGGGTAAGGACACCGCCTTGCAGTGCAAGGGGCGCTGGTTCGATCCCTGGCCTGGGAAGATCCCACGTGCCGCGGAGCAGCCGGATCTATGTGTCCAATCACCGAGCCGGAGCTCTGGAGCGCATGCGCCCAGAGCCGGTGCTCTGCAGCGAGAGAGGCCGCTGCGATGGGAGGCCCACAGGATCCAAGGAACAAAGACGGATGAAAATAGAGAAATGAAAGACCAATAGAAGTGGCCCGCCCGCTCCCCTCCCTCCCCAACCCGACCCCCGCCCAAAATAAATAAATAAATAAATCTTAAAAAAAAAAAAAGGCAATTGTCTGTCCGCCACCATGAAAACAAGAGCACCCCATCCACCTCCAGCTCCGTCCTGCTGCTTGGCCAGGCAAGATGCCCCGTCTTTGCTTATTAACTGAACCGAGACGGGCAGGAGCTAAAGGACTGCTCACGAAACCAGGGGCCACGTTCAACTGTTGCAGCTTCAAAGACGGGAAGAAAACTGAAGCCAGACCGGCGTCCTCCGCCCGGTGCGCGATGAGACGCCTGCTCTTAAAGGCCTCACAGCCCCCGGCACCAGCACTCATGCGGCCCTGGGGTCCGGGCTCAGCTTCAGGCGTTTGCTCCCGACCCTCACTGACGGAGGGAAGACTGATGTCCAGACAGAGAAAGATCCAGGCCACAGGGGCGAGCAGAGCGGTAGAACCGGGGGCCGTGGCAGGGAGCGAGCGGTGCTCAGGGTGACGCGAGCCCGTGTCCCGCATTGGCTGGGTTTGAGGAGACGGGCCGGTCCCATTCTGGAGGGACCTCCTGATTTCTCTGCCTTTGGTAAATGACAACGGAAGTCTGGGGCTGAGTGTTCACTGAGCAGCTACAATGGGGTGCCGGCGCCCGCTCTGTCTCGGGGCCCGGGGAGAGGCTCCCGGCGACAGGATTCCCGCGCCGGGAGAACAGCACTGCGCAGCCCCGTCCCCCGGTTACTGACGCCCTCCTTGTTAACCGTTCACTTGAGAAGGTAAGTTTGTTCTAAAAGGCCATCGCATAGCTCTGGGGCTGTGCAGACGTCAAAAAGCAATTGTTGGACTTCCCCTGCTGGTCCAGTGGGTAAGGACACCGCCTTGCAGTGCAAGGGGCGCTGGTTCGATCCCTGGCCTGGGAAGATCCCACGTGCCGCGGAGCAGCCGGATCTATGTGTCCAATCACCGAGCCGGAGCTCTGGAGCGCATGCGCCCAGAGCCGGTGCTCTGCAGCGAGAGAGGCCGCTGCGATGGGAGGCCCACAGGATCCAAGGAACAAAGACGGATGAAAATAGAGAAATGAAAGACCAATAGAAGTGGCCCGCCCGCTCCCCTCCCTCCCCAACCCGACCCCCGCCCAAAATAAATAAATAAATAAATCTTAAAAAAAAAAAAAGGCAATTGTCTGTCCGCCACCATGAAAACAAGAGCACCCCATCCACCTCCAGCTCCGTCCTGCTGCTTGGCCAGGCAAGATGCCCCGTCTTTGCTTATTAACTGAACCGAGACGGGCAGGAGCTAAAGGACTGCTCACGAAACCAGGGGCCACGTTCAACTGTTGCAGCTTCAAAGACGGGAAGAAAACTGAAGCCAGACCGGCGTCCTCCGCCCGGTGCGCGATGAGACGCCTGCTCTTAAAGGCCTCACAGCCCCCGGCACCAGCACTCATGCGGCCCTGGGGTCCGGGCTCAGCTTCAGGCGTTTGCTCCCGACCCTCACTGACGGAGGGAAGACTGATGTCCAGACAGAGAAAGATCCAGGCCACAGGGGCGAGCAGAGCGGTAGAACCGGGGGCCGTGGCAGGGAGCGAGCGGTGCTCAGGGTGACGCGAGCGCCCGTGTCCCCGCATTGGCTGGGTTTGAGGAGACGGGGCCGGTCCCATTCTGGAGGGGACCTCCTGATTTCTCTGCCTTTGGTAAATGACAACGGAAGTCGCGGAGGGCTACACACACAGGAGAGCAGTTCGCGGGCAGACGTTCCAAGTCGCCCTCGGGCCTTGGCTCTCCCTGGCTAGTGTCCACGCACGGTAGTGCACATCCTGGCCCACGGTCAGCGCTCCCTGTGCCTGCTGCCGCTGGCTGGGCCGTGTCTCAGGGCAGAGCCTGGAGGCAGAGACTGCACCAGGCACCCCCCATAACGTGAAGGACAGGGAGGACTTTGTGGTCCCCAAGGTGCCTGGGCTGTCAGCCTCCAGCTGCTGAAGGCGCCTTCCCTGGTCCCAGCCCGTCCTCCTTCCCATGGGGGTCTGCAGGGGCGGCGGTCGGCAAGGAGGAGGAAAACAAGGGGGCCTTGGGGTTGAGGCCCAGGCCGGGCTCCGTACTGACGGCTGAGTGACCCCAGGCAAGCCCTCGCCGCCTCCTGGGGACGGTGTGGAGGAGGGAGCAGACCCAGCGCCGCTGACGCGTGGCCTCCAACTCCCTCTGTGCCTCCCTGCCACCCACCTGCAGGCATTTCCTGCCAGGCCTGTCTCCTTTTATAGGCAGGGCTCTGTGCTGGGGGTCCTAAATCTGTGTCCGGGGTCCTGGCTGCCTAAGGGCCTTTCTGCCTCGTTCCGGTGCCTCCCGGAATTCTCAGGATGGTTCTGATTTCAATATCCCGTGTCTCTGCCAAGCGGGACAGGAGGGCTTGTCAGGAGTGGCGTCCTGGCTCTTTATTCAAAACATGTGGCCTCTGTTGTCAAGGAACCAGCAGCTCGAAAGCCCTGCTGCTTTCCGTTGATTTCTGTTCGCGAGGCCCCTTCTCGGCTCCCTTCCTCCCCCTGCAAAGCCCCTCACCAAGCGGCCACCAGAGGCTAAGCTCCAGCTAAGGGCTGCAGATATGCACTGGGACAGGGAAAAACAATCGATAAAATGTTAATAGCCACACGGGAAAAGACGCAGCCTTTGCAAGGGCTGAACAAAAAGGTAAATGCATTATCCCTCAACTGCTGAGTGAATGAGTGAACCCATGACCCAGATCCTGAATCCCACGGAGCGCCTGGCCCGGCCTCCCCCGCCCCCCTCGGCCCCGGCTCTCACCAGCCACCAGCTGTAGGTGTCTTCCTCCAGGAGCGCGTTCTTGGCGGTCAGCAGCGGCTGCGCGGACTGGTTGAATCTCTCGTCGAACCAGGAGGAGACCCTGCGCTGCCCGACGCAGCGGCTGCAGGTGCAGGGCCGGTGGGAGTACTTCACGAGCTTCTTGAAGTTCTCCGAGAGGTCCCGCACCATCTGCCGGGAGAACCAGGCGGTGGCCACCATGGTGTGGGAGTAGTTCAGGAAGAAGGAGGTGAGGAAGATGAAGAGGACAAGCAGCGTGAGCAGCTTGAGGGTCTTCTTCCTCATGGTGGCCGTTTCTGCTTTCCTGACGCGGAGCGGGCCAGGGAGGGACCGGAGGAAACCAGGCCTGACGGGGGAGGCGCTCTCCAGAAAGAGACGCGACTGCAGGACCAGACAAGGCAGGGACACCCAGGGGTCCTCAGAGCCTCCTGCGCCGCTGACGCGTGGCCTCCAACTCCCTCTGTGCCTCCCTGCCACCCACCTGCAGGCATTTCCTGCCAGGCCTGTCTCCTTTTATAGGCAGGGCTCTGTGCTGGGGGTCCTAAATCTGTGTCCGGGGTCCTGGCTGCCTAAGGGCCTTTCTGCCTCGTTCCGGTGCCTCCCGGAATTCTCAGGATGGTTCTGATTTCAATATCCCGTGTCTCTGCCAAGCGGGACAGGAGGGCTTGTCAGGAGTGGCGTCCTGGCTCTTTATTCAAAACATGTGGCCTCTGTTGTCAAGGAACCAGCAGCTCGAAAGCCCTGCTGCTTTCCGTTGATTTCTGTTCGCGAGGCCCCTTCTCGGCTCCCTTCCTCCCCCTGCAAAGCCCCTCACCAAGCGGCCACCAGAGGCTAAGCTCCAGCTAAGGGCTGCAGATATGCACTGGGACAGGGAAAAACAATCGATAAAATGTTAATAGCCACACGGGAAAAGACGCAGCCTTTGCAAGGGCTGAACAAAAAGGTAAATGCATTATCCCTCAACTGCTGAGTGAATGAGTGAACCCATGACCCAGATCCTGAATCCCACGGAGCGCCTGGCCCGGCCTCCCCCGCCCCCCTCGGCCCCGGCTCTCACCAGCCACCAGCTGTAGGTGTCTTCCTCCAGGAGCGCGTTCTTGGCGGTCAGCAGCGGCTGCGCGGACTGGTTGAATCTCTCGTCGAACCAGGAGGAGACCCTGCGCTGCCCGACGCAGCGGCTGCAGGTGCAGGGCCGGTGGGAGTACTTCACGAGCTTCTTGAAGTTCTCCGAGAGGTCCCGCACCATCTGCCGGGAGAACCAGGCGGTGGCCACCATGGTGTGGGAGTAGTTCAGGAAGAAGGAGGTGAGGAAGATGAAGAGGACAAGCAGCGTGAGCAGCTTGAGGGTCTTCTTCCTCATGGTGGCCGTTTCTGCTTTCCTGACGCGGAGCGGGCCAGGGAGGGACCGGAGGAAACCAGGCCTGACGGGGGAGGCGCTCTCCAGAAAGAGACGCGACTGCAGGACCAGACAAGGCAGGGACACCCAGGGGTCCTCAGAGCCTCCTGCGGCCCCTTCTGCTGGACAACGGCCACCCGGCCGTGCCGGACATCGCCCGTGATCCTCAGAGGTGACGTGGGCTGCTCGTGGTGGGCTGGCTCTGCTGGCTCAGACTTTGTCTTTTCAGGAGGTAAGGTGGCCCGTTGCGTCAGCAATTCTCAAACAGCCGAGAGTGTATCTTGATAAAGCGTCAACCAAAACTTAAGAACCGCGACTTCCTTTCCCATCCAAGGGGGCGGCAGGGTCATTAGTCCGTGAGAGTTCAGAGTGCCTCAGAGGGGAGGACCTCGCGGGAAGGGTCAGGGTGCGGGCCAGAGAGAAGCGGTCTTTGCCGCTGCCTCCAGAAAGGATGGCGGGTGACCGTCCTTACTTAGAACTGGGTCTTGCCCACGCTGTCACCAGGGCCGTGGCGGTGAAGCAGCTGGCGTGATGGAGGCACTGAGGGCTGCCTGTCACCTGCAGAGAAAAGGAGGAAGAAAACAGGATGAACCTCTAGCACGGTCTTCTAAAATAGTCGTCTCTCTCTCGCTCTACTTCCTCCTGGCACCTTGCGCTGGTGTCAAGCCGACGTGGCAAGTGGACAGTCTTTTCACCCTCTTGAGCCTCAGCGGGTGCGTGTGCACAGTGGGATGCGAACGCCTGTCGGGCAAGGTTGCCAAGAGACACGGAAGGTGCCCCCCGCGTCTTTCCCACAACCAGAGCCTCGTGCACGGACGCATTCGACCAAAGTGTGTGAAATGAGTTAGTAACACACATGCGGTGCTGGGCACACAGAGCTTGCTGAGGGCATAAGACTTCCCCTCTCCTTCACTCACTCATGGATTCTGAAGTTCAACGACAACCAAAATGGTATGTGTGTTGGGGGGGCGGGGTGGCCAGGCTTCCACTGGGCCCAGGTTCGAGTACTGGTTTACCATGAATGGCTTTGAGAAAGGTATTCAACCTACCTGGCCCTTGGTCTTCCCTTCTATAAAATGGGACAATAATACCTCCCCTCATGCTTATGAAGATAAGACAAAATGCTCTATGAGGACTTTCCGGTCTTCACTAAGCAACTGCTAAGCTTGCCTTTGCCATTTTTCAACGTATGAGTGACTATTTCTGGATGAGCCTCTTCAAGAGCTGGAGCGGATGGTAAATTCATACATGTCTATTTCCTCAAATAACTAATACAGTATACAGTCAACTAGACAGGGGTCTCCCAGGGCGTCCTAAGGAGAAACTGACATTCAGAGAGATTAAATGCCCAAGGTCAGGGGTGAGGAAGAAGCGGCTCTGAGTCCCGATCCCACTTCTGACCCACGCACCTTCGGATTCCATGCGCCTGGAGGGGCCGGGCACCAAGAACGGGGCAGGGGCGTGCCTGGGTGGACGCCCTGTCTGCTACCCAGGCTCCAGATGACCGCAGCTGGAGGGATCCAGAGACAGCTGGGGGAAAGCACCCCCGGACCCCTCAGATGCTCCTCACCCCAGCCCCCCACGCCCCCGGCTTCCGGCTTCTGCAGGTAGAGCTGTGGCCACATCTCTGAGCCTGACTGTGACTCCCACTGGTCCTCGCTGGGCAGGGGCCCCACGTCTCCCCGTCTGACCAATTCCTTCCCCATCCTCAGTGTGCACACCGTCACCCAGTAAGACCTAATTTTTCCAGGAACGTGACAGCAGAAGGGAGACCGGTGACTCCCTGGAAGAAAGAGGAGCAGCTCAGCAATCCGCCTGCCCCCAGCGCCGTCCTGGACAAGAAACCGCAGGGGAAAACGAGGCTCAGCCCCCCGCCACCGTCTCCCCAGCCCCAGGGAAGAGATGAAGACAGCGTGACTTTCTGTTTTCTATGAAGAGAGGCAGCCTGCCCGTGCGGGGAATGCCAGCCCTGGCCTCTGAGATGGGACGGTGGCCAAGACGGCACGGGCCAAAGACCTCCCCCAGCCAAGTGCACAGCCAGGGAGACCGGCCGCGCCTGCTTGGACAAGGAGGAGAGGCGAGGGAGCCGGACACAGCGCCCCGTGCTGGCTGCCGAGAGGCAGGTACCCCAGAGCCACAGACGGGGTGACAATAATCCCTCCCTCAAATTTAAGTTTTTTATAAAATGGGACAATAATACCTCCCCTCATGCTTATGAAGATAAGACAAAATGCTCTATGAGGACTTTCCGGTCTTCACTAAGCAACTGCTAAGCTTGCCTTTGCCATTTTTCAACGTATGAGTGACTATTTCTGGATGAGCCTCTTCAAGAGCTGGAGCGGATGGTAAATTCATACATGTCTATTTCCTCAAATAACTAATACAGTATACAGTCAACTAGACAGGGGTCTCCCAGGGCGTCCTAAGGAGAAACTGACATTCAGAGAGATTAAATGCCCAAGGTCAGGGGTGAGGAAGAAGCGGCTCTGAGTCCCGATCCCACTTCTGACCCACGCACCTTCGGATTCCATGCGCCTGGAGGGGCCGGGCACCAAGAACGGGGCAGGGGCGTGCCTGGGTGGACGCCCTGTCTGCTACCCAGGCTCCAGATGACCGCAGCTGGAGGGATCCAGAGACAGCTGGGGGAAAGCACCCCCGGACCCCTCAGATGCTCCTCACCCCAGCCCCCCACGCCCCCGGCTTCCGGCTTCTGCAGGTAGAGCTGTGGCCACATCTCTGAGCCTGACTGTGACTCCCACTGGTCCTCGCTGGGCAGGGGCCCCACGTCTCCCCGTCTGACCAATTCCTTCCCCATCCTCAGTGTGCACACCGTCACCCAGTAAGACCTAATTTTTCCAGGAACGTGACAGCAGAAGGGAGACCGGTGACTCCCTGGAAGAAAGAGGAGCAGCTCAGCAATCCGCCTGCCCCCAGCGCCGTCCTGGACAAGAAACCGCAGGGGAAAACGAGGCTCAGCCCCCCGCCACCGTCTCCCCAGCCCCAGGGAAGAGATGAAGACAGCGTGACTTTCTGTTTTCTATGAAGAGAGGCAGCCTGCCCGTGCGGGGAATGCCAGCCCTGGCCTCTGAGATGGGACGGTGGCCAAGACGGCACGGGCCAAAGACCTCCCCCAGCCAAGTGCACAGCCAGGGAGACCGGCCGCGCCTGCTTGGACAAGGAGGAGAGGCGAGGGAGGCGGACACAGCTCCCCGTGCTGGCTGCGGAGAGGCAGGTATCCCAGGGCCACAGACGGGGGCCCTGGGGACGCACAGGCGGATGCGATGGCCCAACAGGGTCACCCCCAGAGCTGACACAGCCAGTGTCCCTTCAGAACTCAGAAAGGATTCCCCGAAGGAGGCTTCCCTGATGAAGCGCCCGCCCCAGCCACAGGGCGCGAGCGCGCGAAGTCGCTTCCGTCGTGTCCGACTCTTGGCGACCCCACGGCCTGCAGCCCGCCAGCCTCCCCTGGCCACGGGGAGATGGGGCCACTTCCAGTCGCGGAGGAGCTGCGTCCCATACTCAGAAGACCAAACGGAGGGGCGGGATGGGTTTGTGAGCGCCTGGCGAACGCCTGCGAACCTGCCGGTCGCGCCCACGAGGCTGGGTGCCCTCCATGTGCTCCGCACGGCCCCCGCCCGAGGACGGCTGGTGCACGGCCGAGCGGACGCGAGGTGCTGGGTAACACCCGCCCTGCCGACAGAGAGCCGCCACAACCGCCTGCAGGGGTCCTCGCGGCACCTGGGAGAAGGGGGCCATCAGGCAGGCTTCCCCGAGGTGAGGGACGGCGGTCCAGAGAAGGCACGTGACTCGCCCAGGTCCCGCAGCGAGCCGACGGCCACGCCAGCGCTCTGCCCCGGGTCCGCCTCTCTTCCGCGAGCGCGGCTAACGCCGGGCTCCACCAGCGCCTCCTCTCGCCGCCGCGGCCCCTCCTGGCCTTCCTGCGGCTGCGAAACCTGTCCTCGGACGCCGAGATGGACACGACTTTGTCCACCCGCTCCTCTCCCGTGTCTAACTGGCTGAAATCATAACCACAGTCATTTCAGTGACTGCACTGCTCAGTTCTACAACTGCCATCCGAGTAATTTTTAAAATAAGGTCTCATTTTGGGGGTGAGCAATCTCCGTGGTCTGTCCTCTCATCTCTCCTTGGTTGTTTGCTTCCGTCCCCGGCACGCCTGGCCGTGGTGGACGCTGCACATGCCGGCCGTGCAGCAGCTGCGGACGACACTGCTCTCGCTCAGGGAGGAAATCTGTGCCCAGAGGAACACACCCACGTTCCCTGCTATCAATGGAGACCGAACTGACTGGGCTGTGTTCTGTCCTCACGACGACTCATTCCTAGTGTGCCCTTCCTCACAGGGCATGTTTTCACTTATTTTGGGCTGTGCTGGGTGTTCTTTGCTTCGCGCAGGCCTCTCTCTAGTTGCTGCGGGCAGGGGCTTCTCTCCAGGCATAGTTCCCATTGCAGTGGCGACTGCTGCCGTGGGCACCCGTCGCTGCGGCGTGTGGGCTCCAGAGCCCAGGCTCGGCAGCTGTGGCTCACGGGCTTAGCTGCTCCGCGTCCTGTGGGATCTTCCCGGACCAGGGACGCAACCCGTGTGTCCTGCACGGGACGGCCGAGTCTATCAGTGAGCCGCAGGGCAGCCCGGGGCACAGCCCCTCTCAGAGGAAACCGGGGACGCCCACCTGTTCCCTGCTCGCTCTCAATGCCTGCCCTACGCTGTGAAACTACCCAACGCTCCGTCGAGCTCTCCAGCCTCTCAGTGGCTGCGTTCAGCTTGTTTCCCTGGGCTCTGGTCCCGTGCAACGTAAACTCTGGCAAATGCCTCGGCAGGAGACAGAGGTGCAGAGCAGTGACGCCCCTCCTGGGGCACCTCTCGCTTTGGTTCTTGGCCACTTCGGTCTAGCGGACCTGGGAGTCCAGCGCTCCGCCGTCATTTCGCTTCGTTGTGATTATTTTCCACGGCCAGCCTCGTGAGGCTGCGCAACACTGAGCTGCTTCTCTCTGCGTCTCCTCGGCGCCGCTGGGTCACTGGACGCTTGGAAGCCATCTGTCCGGGTTCTGTGCCAGTGGACCATGGCCAGTGGCTGCTGGAGTAAAAAATGAGCCAGACGTACCTGGGTTCAAATCCCAACTCTTCCCATTGCTGGCCTTGTTCTCACGGGCAAGGCACGGCAGTTCTCTGACCCTCGGCTGCAGCAGCCCCCAGTGGGGCTAGGAACCCCCAGAGGCTGCTGTCGGAGAAAAGGACTTGCACCCAAGGAAGCAGCTTGGTTTCGGGGCACAGAGCAGGTGCGTCATGAAGGTCAGCGCTCTTCCCTCCCTACGTTTCAGGCTCCTCGTTTGGAAAGCGCCCAGCAGATGCCCGGCTTCCTTCCTGGCAGGGCCACGTAAAAGACCAAACGAAACCAAGCGTGAAAGAACCAACCAGGAGAATTAGGAAAATGATGATTCTGATGCGCTTCGCCGGCTGCTTCTATTTCTTGAGGGACGGGATAACCAGCCCTTCACCGCTTTCAGGCCAGGACCTCTGAGACCCTGCGGGGACGGGGCGGTCCCGACGCAAAGCCCGGGCCAGAGGCGCCGCAGGCGTCTGCCGTTCACGAGGCCCGGCTTCTCTCTTCCGAGGGGTGAGTGCCGGAGCACCGGCCTGTGCGCCCACGAGGCCTCGGAGAGTATCCGGACTCTCTCTGCTCACACGGCCCCCGCTGGCGAGAGTCTCCGGGCCCGGGGACTCTGTCCCCACCCTGTGCTCTCTGCTCTGTACCGCGGGGGCTGGACGGCCGGAAAGGACGTTTTCCAGCCTCCCTTGGCCGGAGGGCTCTGCAGGAGTAGGAAAATCAGCAGAGAGGTTGGGCTGTTCCCCCTCCCACAGTGCTGGCCGCTGCCCTGTGGCCTGAGCACTGGACACAGGCTGCTGCTTCCCTCCACTCGCCAGTGTGCAGGGCAGCCCCACACTCTGCGCTGGCCGCTGTATTTTTAAGACTCATTTATTTCCGTGTGGGCTGTGCTGGCTCCTCGCTGCTGTGGGGGTCTTTCTCTAGTTGCGGAGAGCAGGGGTTACTCTGTCACAGTGCGCGGGGTTCCCCCAGCTGTGGCTTTCCTTGTTGCCGAGTATGGGGGTCTAGGCATAGGGGCTTCCGTAGTTGTGGCGCATGGGCTTAGTCACCCCTCGACACGTGGGATCTTCCCGGAGCAGGAATCGAACCCGTATCCCCCGCACTGGCAGGTGGATTCTTAACGACTCGACGAAGCCCTGTGCTGGCTTCTTGTGGCTTCCGGGCCCTGGGCCCCAGCCTGCAGCCTCAGGACCGGCACACCTGAGGGCACAGCTCCGTCCCCTTTCTAGTGGCCGTACAAGCCCCAGAGCCGCTGAACCAATCCTTCTGCGTGAAGCCCCTGCCCCAGTGAAGCTCCATCCATCGCGTGGGGATACGGTGGTGCCCACCCTACGGGGCTGGGCCGAGAAGACTCCAGGCAGGGCAGGGACAGCTCGTGGATCCGTGCCCGGCGCACAGTCAGCGCCCCCTGAACACTGTTTCATTACTGCTGTCCTCCAGCGGCAGGGAGTGCCCACAAACACCCCACCTGCCCTCTCCTTTCTGCCCCACGTCACTGACCAGATGTGCAGGCTGAGCTCAGAAACGGGAAGTGACTCATGCAATGACACACAGCAAAGGCCAGGGCTGAGAGGGGACCCGGACCCCAACTCCAACACAGCCTGGCTCCTTGGAAGGAACCCGCCGTATCGTACGGCTGCCTGAGTGTGGCTGTTTCCACACTTTGCCAGGGGCAGGCGTGTGGAGGACATTGTCATGGGCCAGGATGGACAGGAAAAGGAGCCGGCGGGGGCTGAAGCGATCAGGACACTAATTAATCCACTGTCAAGGAACGCCGTCATTCCCGGAGGCTCCCTCTGAGCAGAGCCTGTTGTACGCACGGCCCTGGACAGTCACAGCACCTGTCTTGGTACCAGCGCCGAGAGGTGCGGACCGAGGCCCACAGCTGCCAAGGAACAGAATCCCAGGAGCTGCGCTCCCAGCGAGGAGATGGTGGCCCGCCCTGACATCCGGTGGAGGGAGACGGGCAGTGACCGTCCCCACTCCACAGGGCGGCCCTCGCTGCTGTGGGTCTTTTCTAGTTGCGGAGAGCAGGGGTTACTCTGTCACAGTGCGCGGGGTTCCCCCAGCTGTGGCTTTCCTTGTTGCCGAGTATGGGGGTCTAGGCATAGGGGCTTCCGTAGTTGTGGCGCATGGGCTTAGTCACCCCTCGACACGTGGGATCTTCCCGGAGCAGGAATCGAACCCGTATCCCCCGCACTGGCAGGTGGATTCTTAACGACTCGACGAAGCCCTGTGCTGGCTTCTTGTGGCTTCCGGGCCCTGGGCCCCAGCCTGCAGCCTCAGGACCGGCACACCTGAGGGCACAGCTCCGTCCCCTTTCTAGTGGCCGTACAAGCCCCAGAGCCGCTGAACCAATCCTTCTGCGTGAAGCCCCTGCCCCAGTGAAGCTCCATCCATCGCGTGGGGATACGGTGGTGCCCACCCTACGGGGCTGGGCCGAGAAGACTCCAGGCAGGGCAGGGACAGCTCGTGGATCCGTGCCCGGCGCACAGTCAGCGCCCCCTGAACACTGTTTCATTACTGCTGTCCTCCAGCGGCAGGGAGTGCCCACAAACACCCCACCTGCCCTCTCCTTTCTGCCCCACGTCACTGACCAGATGTGCAGGCTGAGCTCAGAAACGGGAAGTGACTCATGCAATGACACACAGCAAAGGCCAGGGCTGAGAGGGGACCCGGACCCCAACTCCAACACAGCCTGGCTCCTTGGAAGGAACCCGCCGTATCGTACGGCTGCCTGAGTGTGGCTGTTTCCACACTTTGCCAGGGGCAGGCGTGTGGAGGACATTGTCATGGGCCAGGATGGACAGGAAAAGGAGCCGGCGGGGGCTGAAGCGATCAGGACACTAATTAATCCACTGTCAAGGAACGCCGTCATTCCCGGAGGCTCCCTCTGAGCAGAGCCTGTTGTACGCACGGCCCTGGACAGTCACAGCACCTGTCTTGGTACCAGCGCCGAGAGGTGCGGACCGAGGCCCACAGCTGCCAAGGAACAGAATCCCAGGGAGCTGCGCTCCCCAGCGAGGGAGAGATGGTGGCCCCGCCCTGACATCCGGTGGAGGGAGACGGGCAGTGACCGTCCCCACTCCACAGGGCGGCCTCAGGCTGTGCGTGCGGCCAGCTCAGGGCCTGGCAGAGCGCCCCCCTCCCCGGTTTGTTTTCTCCCTGGTCAGCATCTCCAGGCCAGCCCCGCCCGCTGAGTCACACATGAAATGGACAGCCAGGCTCCCGTGACCCGGCCTGGACCTGGACCAGCTCTGTGCCTCCCACTCCCTCGGCTCAGGCAGGACCCGCCTCGGCTGCAGCCAGACCCGGGGGGCTCCGGGAAACACTGCCCGACAGAAGCCCAGCTTGGGTAAGGAGAGGCCTGAGAGACGGCCCAGCCAGGAGAGGCAAACAGGCCGCGAAAGGAAGGGACACAGAAATCCCGCCTGATGTCCCAGCCCGCCGGCCGGCCCCCCAGGCTCCACACTCACAGCCACAGCCTCAGCTCCTGCCTGAGTCCCCAGGCTCAGGGTCTGCCCTCCAGGTGCTGAACGGTCAGCCTCCACCCTGCATGTGGCGGCTGTTTAGTTGCTAAGTCGCGTCCGACTCTGTGACCCACGGGCTGCAGCCCAGCGGCCCCCCTGGCCGCGGGACTCCCCTGCAGGACTGGAGCGGGCGGCCAGGTCCTTCCCTCGGGGGTCCTCCTGACCCCGGAATCAGACCCGAGTCTCGGGCACTGGCAGGCCGGTTCTGAGCCACTGGGAAGCCCCTGTCTCATGCGCCAGCTCCTCGACTTCACTCTCTGAACACGTGCCCATCTACCGTGCTGGTTCTCTCCTCCGGAGAGCCGGCTGCTGCCCCCGCCTTCCGGGGGACGTCAGGAGGCGCGCGCCGGGGCAGGGCAAGCAGCAGGCGTCTGAGGACCACCCTGGCCGTCACCTGCCCTCGGCGGCCCACTCTGCACCATCTGCATCCTGCAAGGCGCGCCCCCTGGAGAGGTGCCCACAGGCGGCCGCGCCGGCCCAGCCCTCTCTCTCCCCAGGGGAACAGCCGCGGCCGCTCAGGGGACGCGCTGCAGAGCTGGCTCGGGCCAGCTCCCAGCGCTGCCTGGGACTCACTGACAGGAAGCCGTCCTGTCTTCCGCCTCCACACCTGGGGCAGGGGCAGAACCGGGTCCCCACGGGCCAGGTCACAGCAGAGGGCGCTCCAGCCAGCCTGCCCCGGCTCCCTGGAACCCCCGCCTGCCGCCTCCCAGCGCTGCCTCCTGCTGGATCACAGGAGAGTCGGAGAGCAGCCCCTGCAGCTCCAGCAGCTCCTGCCGTGACTGGGCCCTGACCCCACCCACGCCCGAGGCCCCGTCTGTGAACCTGTCACCGGCTCACCCCCACTCAGCGACGCCCTGACCTCTGCTGGACGTACCGACCCAGGTATCAGACCCCTCACTGTTTTCCCTGCGGACGAAGGCTCGTAGAGGGCTTCCCTGGTGGCTCCGCGGTAAAGCATCCACGGGCCGTGCAGGAGACGCGGGTTCCACCCCTGGGTCGGGAAGACCCCTTAGAGGAGGAAACGGCCACCCACTCCAGTATTCTTGTCTGGAGAGCCCGTGGACCAGAGACCCTTGCAGGCCACGGTCCGCAGGGTTGCCACGAGTCAGACACGACTGAGCGAGTAAACAGCAAGGCCCACGGCACGTCTCTAACCAGATCCGGTGGTGTCCCCTTCGTCCTGTCTCCACATCTGTCCCCAGAGCCCGTCCGGCCGGCTGTGTCCGCCTCATCGCTCCCTGGGCCAGACACCGGCGAGGCCCCAGAGTGTCTCCGGGGCAGGCGCCCTCCAAGGCTGCTTCGTAGGGACCAGCCAGGGTGCGGACGAGACAGTCGCGGACCGGTCCTGCGGGGAAGGTCGAACCATCACCTCCAGCTTCACACGGCGGAGTGGAGGTCACGGGACCACGAGGGCTGGGGCTGACGCCGAGCCCGCCCTTCGGTCCCCTCCCGGCTTCTCACCGGGCCCGTGAGGACGCCTGTAACACCTCACGGGGCACACCGCCGTGTCGCTCTCTGACACTAGACGGGGAAGCCGGCCTGGACGGTGCATCACACACGCTGAGGAGGGACCAGCATCTCCAAGGACGGAACAAGGACCTCAGGGGTTCGGAAGTGGCAGGGGGGTGATGACGGAAGGGAGGGGACGCGACCTCCGGGCAGGAGGTGGGCGTGGAGCGGGGCCTGGCACGCAGCGGGGGCTGGTGCTCATGAGGAGGCTGGAGAGGTGGGGGAGACCAGGCGACCCCCGGGCAGCGCCTGCTGCAGGTGGTGCTGATGGGGCAAGGTCTGGAAAACAGGGTGTCCCTAGAAGGGACCGTGGCAGGTGGGGGCCTGGTCATGGCAATCTCTAGGAAGGTGGCCTCTGGGACGAAGGCGATGGGAGTCAGAGATGTGCCGGAGCAGCAGAGAGTCCTGACGCCGTGAGCACCCAGCACCCCTGGAGGCTGGAGGGCAGCCCCGCCTCCACCAGGGCGCCTGGTCTGGAGGGCCTCAGTTTCCCCACTGCCGCCACTTCGTCACCTTAGTCGTGTCTGACTCTGTGTGACCCCAAGGGCTGCAGCCCGTCAGGCTCCGGTGTCCATGGACTCTCCAGGCAAGAATAGGGGAGTCGGGGGCTTCCCTGGTGGCCCAGTGGGTAAGGACACCGCCTTGCAGTGCAAGGGGCGCCGGTTCGATCCCTGGCCTGGGAAGATCCCACGTGCCGCGGAGCGGCTGGACCGATGTGTCCAATGACCGAGCCGGTGCTCTGTGACAACAGAGGCCGCCGCGATGGGAGGCCCATACGGGCCAAAGAACAAAGATGGATGAGAAACAGATAAACGGAAGACCAACAGAAGTGGCCCGCCCACCCCCTTCCCTCCCCAACCTGCGCCCTTCCCCCAAAAAAATCTAAAAAAAAAAAAAAAAGAATACGGGAGTGGGTTGCCATGCCCTCCTCCGGGGGGATCTTCCCAGCCCAGGGATGGAAACCGGGTCTCCTGCGTGGCAGGCAGATTCCTTACCACGGAGTCATCAGGGAGGCCCCATATACGTATATATATTTGGGACCCCATGGCCTGTAGCTCGACAGGCTTCTCCGTCCACGGAATTTTCCAGGCAAGAATATGGGAGTGGGCTGCCATTTCCTTCTGCAGTTTCCCCACTGCTTCCTGCAGTAACTTCACCCTTTGCTCATTTTCCCCACATCCAAGAGGTGCGGCAAGTTGAGGGAACTTTCCCTAGGACTTGTAAACCCTCCTCTCCTCACCCCTGTGCCTGCCCCTTTGCAGGGGAGCTGGAGGAGGAAACAGAAGTTCCCGGATACACACGCCGGACTCGACAGCAGGCGGTCTGGAGAAGCGCTCCGAGGAGCGTGATTAACCAGGATTAGGGTCACATGAGAAGGGGCTGGATCAATTTTCATACTCTCTGCTGCACAAAAGGAATTTAAATCCACAAATCTTCTTATGTGTGCAGACTCAGGGATGCTCGATTCAGAGGACACGGATATTCACACGGCCCCCGAAGCAGGCCACGTGGTCAGGAGTTTCGGGAGTCGCCCTGCACAGGCCCGTCCAGGCCGGCACCGGGTCCCGGAGGAAAGGAGGCCTCCCTGACCCGGGTGGCGGAGAAGTCGCGCCAAAGGAAAGATCCTTCAGCAGGAGGAAACCCCACCACCCGCCCCCGTCTCAGGAGGTCTGCCCTTGGCTCGACAGAAGGGCGGGGTTCCCTGACTTCTCCCGGGGCGTAAAGGGGTGATGCCGCCTCTGGCAAGGTCAAGGCTGAACCTGAGCTTCAACTCGGAGTCCAGGCTGCCGTGCAGCGGCTATGGCGGCGGGAGGCCCACACCGCAGGCGGGAGAGAGAAGCAGCCACTCAGTCGCGCCCAACTCCCTGTGCCCCCCCAGACTGTAGCCTGCCACGCTCCTCTTTTCACGGACTTCTCCAGGCAAGAGTACTGGAGTGGGTTCCCGTGCCCTCCTCAGGGGCTCTTCCCAACCCAGGGATCAGACTCGGGTCTCCTGCACTGGCCGGTGGAGGCTTTCCCGCCCGTGGTCAGGCGTGCTCGGGGCCGCGGCCGTCCTCCCCAGCTGCCCGGGCGGCCGGCAGGGCCGCGGGCGGGAGGCTGCAGGGTTTCCCCTATGTATTTGGGACCCCATGGCCTGTAGCTCGACAGGCTTCTCCGTCCACGGAATTTTCCAGGCAAGAATATGGGAGTGGGCTGCCATTTCCTTCTGCAGTTTCCCCACTGCTTCCTGCAGTAACTTCACCCTTTGCTCATTTTCCCCACATCCAAGAGGTGCGGCAAGTTGAGGGAACTTTCCCTAGGACTTGTAAACCCTCCTCTCCTCACCCCTGTGCCTGCCCCTTTGCAGGGGAGCTGGAGGAGGAAACAGAAGTTCCCGGATACACACGCCGGACTCGACAGCAGGCGGTCTGGAGAAGCGCTCCGAGGAGCGTGATTAACCAGGATTAGGGTCACATGAGAAGGGGCTGGATCAATTTTCATACTCTCTGCTGCACAAAAGGAATTTAAATCCACAAATCTTCTTATGTGTGCAGACTCAGGGATGCTCGATTCAGAGGACACGGATATTCACACGGCCCCCGAAGCAGGCCACGTGGTCAGGAGTTTCGGGAGTCGCCCTGCACAGGCCCGTCCAGGCCGGCACCGGGTCCCGGAGGAAAGGAGGCCTCCCTGACCCGGGTGGCGGAGAAGTCGCGCCAAAGGAAAGATCCTTCAGCAGGAGGAAACCCCACCACCCGCCCCCGTCTCAGGAGGTCTGCCCTTGGCTCGACAGAAGGGCGGGGTTCCCTGACTTCTCCCGGGGCGTAAAGGGGTGATGCCGCCTCTGGCAAGGTCAAGGCTGAACCTGAGCTTCAACTCGGAGTCCAGGCTGCCGTGCAGCGGCTATGGCGGCGGGAGGCCCACACCGCAGGCGGGAGAGAGAAGCAGCCACTCAGTCGCGCCCAACTCCCTGTGCCCCCCCAGACTGTAGCCTGCCACGCTCCTCTTTTCACGGACTTCTCCAGGCAAGAGTACTGGAGTGGGTTCCCGTGCCCTCCTCAGGGGCTCTTCCCAACCCAGGGATCAGACTCGGGTCTCCTGCACTGGCCGGTGGAGGCTTTCCCGCCCGTGGTCAGGCGTGCTCGGGGCCGCGGCCGTCCTCCCCAGCTGCCCGGGCGGCCGGCAGGGCCGCGGGCGGGAGGCTGCAGGGTTTGTCCCCGGCTGCCCATCAGAGAGCCGCCTGCGTGGGGAACACGGCACTTTCAAGTCCTCCCGTTCTGCCTCATTGGCTTTCAAGCACAGGCTGGCTTTCATCTTGTCCTAAACTGCCGTGGCGAGAGGCGGGCTTTGAAGAGGCTGGCTGTGGTCCCGGCGGGTCCAGACACGTCCTGGGGTCTGGCCAAGCACACCCGACGCCGGGCCGGGCCTCCATCCAAGGGTCCCCGCGCTCCCGTCCTGCCCGCTGGGTGGCCTCACCCCGTCGGGGGGCAAGGCCTGTCCTGGGGTCTGGGTATCCTGGGCTGACGCAGGGACCGCTGGAGCTCGTGGGAGGTCCAAGGGGTTAACGACGGCCCTCTTCAGAGGCACGGCACGGGGTAAGCGTGAGGGACAACGGAATCGACATTTATGGCAAGACAAGAAAAGTTTAAACACAAAGGTGTTCTTTGTGTGAGCCTGCTCCTTCCATTTCAGCCTGCATTGTGAACGTGTATTAACTCAGATCTCCTTAGAAGATGGGCTTCTCTGGTGGCTCAGATGGTAAAGAATCCACCTGCCATGCAGGAGACCCAGGTTCGATCCCTGGGAGGGGAAGACCCCCCGGAGAAGGGACTGGCAACCCACTCCACTATCCTGCCTGGAGAATTCATAGATAGTGGAGCCTGGAGGGCTAACCACAGCTCCTGGGATTGCAAAGAGTCAGATATGACCAAGCGACAAACACTTTCACTTTCTTTTACTTCCTTAGAAGATAAAATTCATCCTTAATCTCATCAAAGGTCACACCTCCTCAGGAGATAACCTTTCTTCTCCGTCTTGTAAAGGTTCACGGAGACCCACGGCTTACATTGGACGTGGAGAGGTGGATTGTGTAAACTGGCCATAACGCGCCCTCTGACGTACAGCCCTTGTCTCAGAAACGTGCTCCACTAGCGGTGCCCTGACCTCTCAGAGCAGAGCAGCTGGACCTTCCTTGCCTGAGCTCTCTGAACGACTGTCTCCTGGGTTACGACCCCCAGGCTGGTTCGAGTAGATTTTTCCATTTCTTTCTCAGATGGACTACTGCTGAGCTCTTGTTTTGTCCACAGGGGTAAGATCTGGAGCGGGGCTGCCCAGCTGGTTCTCTCTCTCTATGCCTCCGCTCTCTGGGAATCTTCGCGTCCTCCCTTCTCTCAGTGAATGGCCGACATCTTTATCAGCCAAGATCCTGGCAGGTGAATTCTGCACAGGTGTCTGCACGGTGCTGGGAACCAGAGCTGGGCCTCCAACAGTTTCAATGTCATTTAAGAAAAGGAATCATCTAAACCCTAGAAGACTGAATTATTCAGGGGAGCTTACTTCCTCTTATTAATACAAATAATAAGTACATGCTCTTCAGATTCAGTTTGTATTCACGAGGCCCCCACAATATCCCTAGGTGCTAATTTCCTTCTTATTTTACAAGCAGATAAACAGGCTTAGAGACCAAGGGCCTACTGGTAAACTGCGACCTAGGACACGGCTGCAGGAAACTTCACTCCCTCTTGTTTCCTGAACGCGGCCTCTTGAGTACAGACTGAACGCGGTTGTTTGTTGTTGTTGTTTAGTCGCTCAAGGCCTGCCCCACTCTCTGAGACCCCGTGGATGGCAGCACGCCGGGCTCCCTGGCTGTCAGCGCATCTCCCAGAGCCTGAGTCAGCGAGGCTCTCCAGCCGTCTCACTCTCGGGTACCCCCTCTCCTTTCGCCCTCATGTTCCCCAGGATCAGGGTCTTTTCTGATGAGTCGGCTCTTCACATCGGGCGGCCAACATGTTGGAGCTTCAGCTTCAGTCCTTCCAATGAATACTCAGGGACGATTTCCCTGAGGGTTGACGGATTTGATCTCCTTGCAGCACAAGGGACCCTCAAGAGTCTTCTCCGGCATCACTATTGGAAAGCATCAATTCTTTGGCGCTCAGCCTTTTTTTACGATCCAGCGCTGCCATCCATACTTGACTACGGGAACAACCCCAGCTTTGACTCTATGGAGTGGAGGCTCAGGCATGAAAGGTGTAAGGTCCCCCCACTCACACCAGTCTCTCATCTCTGACCGGGACTCTTCTGTCTTCTGCCAACATCCCCCAAGCACTAACCAGTCAGCTTCTTAGCATGTGAGCGGAATAAAACCCAGCCCCGACCTTACACCTGCGCTGCCACGTCCTCGTGGCTGGAGGGGCTGTTTCCGCCCCCTCCCGGGTGGAGGATTCCACGCCTCCAGCATCAACCTCCCGGGAACCCTCCCTGGCTCCCTCTCCTCTCCTTTTCCCCAGAATTCACGTGAGACTAGGATGCCTTGAATGGACCGGAAGGAAATTTGCTTTGCTTAAAGGAGAGACAGACATTAGCTCTCGTTAGGAAACACAGAACTTGTGAAGCCAATGAATTTGGAGCAGACACGGTGGAAAACGGAAAACATCGGAACGTAAGCGTTTCTGAATGCTTCCATTTTTGTGACCTTGAGAGTGACCTCAGTCACAGCCTCTGCAGGGTTCGAGCAAACACAACAGTCAGGTGGAGCTGTGGCTGCCCAGAGACCAGACCGGGTCTGATTCAGTTCTGTGTCTCTGGCGCCCTTGGCTTGGCCCTCACGGGAGGCCTGTTAATGGGCAGACGGGCAGGTGGACAGCCCAGGGCTGCTGATGGGCTTGCGGGTCAACCACCGGGCTGTCTGTCCCTGGAGAGAAAACGGGGAGGGCTGAGCCTCGCGGTCCAGGGGCTTCCTGACCCTTTCTGTCAGCGCATCTCCCAGAGCCTGAGTCAGCGAGGCTCTCCAGCCGTCTCACTCTCGGGTACCCCCTCTCCTTTCGCCCTCATGTTCCCCAGGATCAGGGTCTTTTCTGATGAGTCGGCTCTTCACATCGGGCGGCCAACATGTTGGAGCTTCAGCTTCAGTCCTTCCAATGAATACTCAGGGACGATTTCCCTGAGGGTTGACGGATTTGATCTCCTTGCAGCACAAGGGACCCTCAAGAGTCTTCTCCGGCATCACTATTGGAAAGCATCAATTCTTTGGCGCTCAGCCTTTTTTTACGATCCAGCGCTGCCATCCATACTTGACTACGGGAACAACCCCAGCTTTGACTCTATGGAGTGGAGGCTCAGGCATGAAAGGTGTAAGGTCCCCCCACTCACACCAGTCTCTCATCTCTGACCGGGACTCTTCTGTCTTCTGCCAACATCCCCCAAGCACTAACCAGTCAGCTTCTTAGCATGTGAGCGGAATAAAACCCAGCCCCGACCTTACACCTGCGCTGCCACGTCCTCGTGGCTGGAGGGGCTGTTTCCGCCCCCTCCCGGGTGGAGGATTCCACGCCTCCAGCATCAACCTCCCGGGAACCCTCCCTGGCTCCCTCTCCTCTCCTTTTCCCCAGAATTCACGTGAGACTAGGATGCCTTGAATGGACCGGAAGGAAATTTGCTTTGCTTAAAGGAGAGACAGACATTAGCTCTCGTTAGGAAACACAGAACTTGTGAAGCCAATGAATTTGGAGCAGACACGGTGGAAAACGGAAAACATCGGAACGTAAGCGTTTCTGAATGCTTCCATTTTTGTGACCTTGAGAGTGACCTCAGTCACAGCCTCTGCAGGGTTCGAGCAAACACAACAGTCAGGTGGAGCTGTGGCTGCCCAGAGACCAGACCGGGTCTGATTCAGTTCTGTGTCTCTGGCGCCCTTGGCTTGGCCCTCACGGGAGGCCTGTTAATGGGCAGACGGGCAGGTGGACAGCCCAGGGCTGCTGATGGGCTTGCGGGTCAACCACCGGGCTGTCTGTCCCTGGAGAGAAAACGGGGAGGGCTGAGCCTCGCGGTCCAGGGGCTTCCTGACCCTTTCTTACGGGCAACTTTCAAGGCACTCGAATAACCAGGCAGGACTGCTTTCTGATTATGCTTCCAGCTGAATGAGATCCAGTTCAAGGAAGACTTAATAAGTCCTCTCGGGCCCCGAAGAAACAGACACATTCCTCTGCTCTGGGAAATGCGTTTCTGGCTCTGCGGCCCCAGCCACCACATTAGCAGGAGGGAAAGACTGTTCCGAAGCTCTCATCTGAGTGCCTGAGGCGGGGTGGCCAAGGGCCTGCCCTCTTTATCAGGCACCTCTCTGCGGGGAGCCCCAGGTCTGCAGAATCAGAGAGGTCCGGCCTGGACGAGGCTCTGTCCCGGAGTCCAGCAGCCGCCTGCCTCGGAGGCCAGGGCTCGCGCGTTTCAGGATCACCGGGGATCACAGCGAGGGGCGGATCTTTCTGCTTCCCCGTCTTCCCAGGTGGAGACACGAAGGCTCCGAGAGGAGAGGATCTGACTCGTCCAAGGCTGTCCTTGCGAGCCTGGCGGCAGCCCAGGGACTAGAAGCTGGGGTCCCTCACCCCCAGAGCATGTCCCTTCCTGCACACCCTGCTTGCGAGCTGCTCCCTCAGGAGCCAACCTCCCTGAGTACCAACAGGGATGCACAGGAAACAAGGGGAGCCCCGAGGGGTCGGGCCTACGCGAGAGGACGCTGCCAATGGCCCCACCCCGCCCCCGCCCCCAGCCCCACTCAGTGCCCAGGAGTTCCCCTCTCCTGCCCGCAGCCTGAGGTCAGTGGGCCGTCCCAACCGACTTCTTTGCTCTGTTTCTATGATCTGGGAATCCAGTCACACCCTGCTTGGGCCGAGGTGCTTGAACGAGAGCCTTACCACGCCCTGAACACCCCACCTTGCTTGAAACGCGCATTTTTGGAGAGTACATGCAAAGCGAGGATGTGAAACTTTCGAGGGTCACCCAAGAACGAGCTGTGCAAACAGGGCGAGGGGCTGAGACGAGCCGTTTCTTGCTAGAGTCGCACCTTCCTCAGCCCCGCTCCGCTCGGTTGATTTTTCTTACCCCACAACAGCTCCTCCCTGCCACGGCCCTAGACGCGTGGAGGTGACCAACGGACGGAACGACGGAGAGAAGGAGGAGCTGTGTGGCTGGGGAGGTGGGGAGGCACACACACAGCATCGGAATCCAAGGGTGTGAGGTCCCACAAGCACATGCCCTGCCCCAGGACGTTTGCACCTGCTCCTCCCGCTGCCTAGAGCGTGCTCCTAGCGTGGAACCCACAGGCCTGGCTCCCGCACTGCATGCACACCTCTGCCTCGATGCTGCCCTCCTCGGAGAGGGCTTCTGCGGTCACCCCAAGACAGCCTGGCCGTCACGAGCCCTCTGCTCAGCTCCTTTTCCTTCAGAGCCTGAATCACAAACTGCTACACCACTGCACACTGTGCACGCTTTCTTGGTCTGTCTGTCTTCCACTCACCCCACCCCCTGACGGGGCGGGCAGGCACTTCCTGTGTCCCTCACGGCGGCGGTGCCCTGCTGAGGACCAGCGGGGCCTCAACAAACAACGTGTGGACCGATGGTGGCGTGGGAGGGGCGCCAAGCTCAGGAGCAGCGGTTCCTCTGGTGTGCACAGTGTGTGTGAGGAGGTCTCCGTCCTCTCCCGGCCTCCGTGCCCTCACGGGACGAGTCCAGTGACAGCGCAGCCCGGCCCGTCAATGGCCGGCCTCCGCACTCAGCTCGGAGCAGGCACCCGCTGACCTCTGGACCTGGCGTCTGGAGGCTCCTGGTCCTCACAGAGCTCTCCCAGTCCCCCGCCTGAGCAAGTGGGCCATCTTCACAGAGAGCAAGTCAGAGCCCGGCCTACAGACTTCCTTTGGTTTTTGCAAAAACAGCAAAACCGAAACTACTACAAAACCGCACTGAGCGTCGACACAGCCCTCAGAGGTGAGGACGACAGACGTGAGTGCTGCCTGCTGAGTCCCTCTGTGGCCGGAACATGAGGCAGGCACAGAGCCCGCGAGGAGGCCCTTGGCCCCGCTGTGGGGCCCAGGGGCCTGGTTTCCAAGATCCGGGAGCTTTGGACGGACCGCCCTGGAACAGGGGGATGGCCGCCATCAGCCACGGGAGGCTCCTTCCTGAACCTACATGTGCACCTGGCTCTGGATCTCTCCTGATCAGGGTACGCACAGAGGATGGGATTGTTTATATTAAACACGATTCCCTTCTCAGCCCTCTACCCTCACAGCTCTTCTCTGCCAGCCCAGGAACCCGCAAGAGTGTCGTCAAAGGCTCACCAACGCCACCGCTGGGAAACCTCGGCCGGGGGCAGTCTTAACTGTACCCGGTTCACAACCCACTGTACGGATGGGCAAACCGAGGCCCTGTGAGGAGGCCGGGCTCGGCGAACTTCACACAGGGCGACGTGGCAGAAGCAGACCCAGAACCAGCTTTCCAGACTTCTGGACAAGGACGTGGAGCGTGGTTTTCACGTTTCCTTTAAGCTGAATCTGACCCAGGCAGAAATCAGCTACCGGAAGCCAGCTTTTCCGGTCGACGTGGTGGGGGTGGGGGAGACCTAGGCCCAGCTGCAAGGCCTCCTCGTTACCCTCAAGGGGGTTTGAAAACCAAAACCCTTCACAGACCGCACCCAAGGTCCACACGGGTGGCCGCTGAAAGCCACCCCACTCCCACCCCGACTCCGGGGTTTTCTTTGAGGAGTCCGGAGACCAAATCAGGTCATCGGCATGTGGTCATGTTACTAAAAGGGGCTTGTTCATTCTCAAAGGGTTTTCAAAGATGATTCTAGGAAATCTTCTGAAAAGGAAGGGAGCAGGTTTAAAGGATGAGAAAGAGGAGAAGGAAGAGAGGGGACGTGAGAAGCCGCAGGACCAGGACCGGGCAGATGGAGTCGGAGCCGCGGCGAGGACGCGGGAGGGGCTGGGGGAGCGCGGGGGCCCGGGCGGCGTCTGGACGGGGCGCGGGAGGCGCTGGGGGTCTCGAGGCCGCGCCCGCCGCCACGCCTGCCCGGCCCTCTGCCCCACCACAAGGCCAAGGGTCCTACTTTGGGGATCACAGAGGGTCTTCACCCATTCACCTTCAAAACAGTCTGCAGACACCGCTTTTGCATGGGGGCATCTCATCTTAAGCATGAGGGGTCTTATCCGTGCCTGTTGGCAACTTGCTGATGCGTTTGAATGCGGCAAAAAGTGGAAACGGCTGACCAGGGCTTTTCAGGGATTAGAGACACAGCCCACCCCGCGCCGCGTGGGGCTAGAGAGGCTTGCCTTCCAAATACCTTGTAGGTCTGTAGAGCCTGCTCTGTTCTGGATGCTCTAGGAGGCACAGGGAGAAACGACAGCCAAGTCACAAGTCTCCCACACTCCGGTGGAAGAGGACAATCACTTCAGCACAGCTTAAGGCACAAAAAAATTAAGGCGATTGAGAGCACAGGCTCTGATGTCGAAGAGAGCCGGGTTCAAGTTCCAGCTCTGCCACTTACCGGCTGCGTGACCTCGGGGGCGCTCCTTAACCTCTCTGAGCCTCAGTTTCTTCATCTGAAAAATGGGGGAAAAATCGACGTACGGAGAGGGCGAGAAGCTCTAACTAGGGCGTCCGCCTCGTGCTCGGCTGAGGCACAGAGTGAAGGCTGAGCGGTGATGGGACGTGGCAGAGCCGCGGTGGAGGAAGAGGACAGGCCGTCACCTCCCGAGCCCTGCGGGGGGCGGGGTGGCCAGGGCGCCCGCGCGTGCAGGCGTGCCCGGTCCACGCGGGACAGGACGCTCTGTGCCGCCTGGTCCCCGAGGCGGCTTCCGGCTCAGACCGAAGGCAGGAGGGCGAGCGCTGACCCGGAGACGGCCGCGCCGCCCGCGCTGACCTCAGGTGCTTCCCCCGTGGCTTCGACTACACCTTCCAGTGGGACGGAGGAGGAAACCGGGCTTGCCAGGCGAGACCGGGGGCCAGAGCCGGGCTGGAAGCCTGTCCGGCCGACGCTGCTCTCTCTCAGCCACGGGCAGGGGCAACGGGAAGTCGGTGGCCAGTCCCGGACCGCGCGTGGGGACGGGGAGACGGCTCGGCCTCCGGGCCCGTCTAGCCGGCAGCAGACAGCTGTGTGTTTGGGGAAGTGAGAGAGACCCGGAATCTGAACACTAGAAGGTGTCATTGCTCTTTAGCTGTTTTCCCTGAATGTGGCGAGCAGGAAGGGCCCTTCCTAAACAACAGCAACGACGCTCCGCGAGGTCGTGGTTACGTCTGAGCCAGCAGGCTTGCAGCAGCTCCAGCCACCTGCTGCCTCAGCTCCTGTCTCCTGGGAGGCGTGCGCCCGCCCCGGAGGGATGAAAACAACTTTTGAACCCTCAAAGCTCCCGCCTCTTTCTCTCCTTACTTGAGCACGCCTTTTAAACAGCCCACCCCGCGCCGCGTGGGGCTAGAGAGGCTTGCCTTCCAAATACCTTGTAGGTCTGTAGAGCCTGCTCTGTTCTGGATGCTCTAGGAGGCACAGGGAGAAACGACAGCCAAGTCACAAGTCTCCCACACTCCGGTGGAAGAGGACAATCACTTCAGCACAGCTTAAGGCACAAAAAAATTAAGGCGATTGAGAGCACAGGCTCTGATGTCGAAGAGAGCCGGGTTCAAGTTCCAGCTCTGCCACTTACCGGCTGCGTGACCTCGGGGGCGCTCCTTAACCTCTCTGAGCCTCAGTTTCTTCATCTGAAAAATGGGGGAAAAATCGACGTACGGAGAGGGCGAGAAGCTCTAACTAGGGCGTCCGCCTCGTGCTCGGCTGAGGCACAGAGTGAAGGCTGAGCGGTGATGGGACGTGGCAGAGCCGCGGTGGAGGAAGAGGACAGGCCGTCACCTCCCGAGCCCTGCGGGGGGCCGGGTGGTCAGGGCGCCCGCGCGTGCAGGCGTGCCCGGTCCACGCGGGACAGGACGCTCTGTGCCGCCTGGTCCCCGAGGCGGCTTCCGGCTCAGACCGAAGGCAGGAGGCGGCGCTGACCCGGAGACGGCCGCGCCGCCCGCGCTGACCTCAGGTGCTTCCCCCGTGGCTTCGACTACACCTTCCAGTGGGACGGAGGAGGAAACCGGGCTTGCCAGGCGAGACCGGGGGCCAGAGCCGGGCTGGAAGCCTGTCCGGCCGACGCTGCTCTCTCTCAGCCACGGGCAGGGGCAACGGGAAGTCGGTGGCCAGTCCCGGACCGCGCGTGGGGACGGGGAGACGGCTCGGCCTCCGGGCCCGTCTAGCCGGCAGCAGACAGCTGTGTGTTTGGGGAAGTGAGAGAGACCCGGAATCTGAACACTAGAAGGTGTCATTGCTCTTTAGCTGTTTTCCCTGAATGTGGCGAGCAGGAAGGGCCCTTCCTAAACAACAGCAACGACGCTCCGCGAGGTCGTGGTTACGTCTGAGCCAGCAGGCTTGCAGCAGCTCCAGCCACCTGCTGCCTCAGCTCCTGTCTCCTGGGAGGCGTGCCAAGCGCCCGCCCTCCTGGGGAGGGGATGAAAACAACTTTTTGAACCCTCAAAGCTCCCCGCCTCTTTCTCTCTCCTTACTTGAGCACGCCTCCGACCGTGGACCTGAGCTCGCTGACCTCTGCCCGTCAGTAATGGATGGACCCGGGCGGTTAGCATCCACATGGTGGCCGCCCGGCCCGCAGGAGGGCCTCACTGGCCAGAGTGGGCCCAGCCTGCCTCCAATGCTCCATGGAAATGACAGGAAAGGAGGAATTTTTGTCCCTGAAGCGCTGGTGGTAAAGAATCTGCCTGCCAGTGCCAGAGACAGAAGAGAACCCGGTTCGATCCCTGGGCCGGGAAGATCCCCTGAGGAGGGCATGGCCACCCACTCCAGTCTTCCTGCCTGGAGAATCCCACGGCCAGGGGCGCCTGGCGGGCTAGAGTCCACGGGGGCTGCACGCACTCAGACACGACCGAAGCCAACTCGGCAGGTGC
Organism: Tragulus kanchil; assembly: GCA_022376925.1. Classification (NCBI taxonomy): domain Eukaryota; kingdom Metazoa; phylum Chordata; class Mammalia; order Artiodactyla; family Tragulidae; genus Tragulus; species Tragulus kanchil. Next base: position 7,914,952 of record JAIOJX010000002.1, on the reverse strand, counting down.
ACAAGGTTGATTTACAATGCGGACACCGTAAGCCCCACCTTTCGGGGTTGGTAGAGAGGCAGGTGAGACAGTACACTTGCAGTTTCCAGAACGGTTCCTGACACACGGTAGGTACATTAAGAAAGGAATACTTGTTTCCTCCCAGGGCTGGCCGGGAGGACAGGCAAGAAACCTGAGTGGCTGGAGGGGACGGGGTCAGTAACCAGAAGCTGCTGGCCCTTCCTCAGGTAGCAGGTGACCTGCAGTGACCCTCGGAGTCCCTGCACCCGGAGGCACAGGTCTCGGGTTTGAATTTCCTCGGCCGGGGTCAGGCTACGTGGAACGTGGAAGGGGTCGGGTCCCTGGAGAGGGCCGCGCCTGGCACCCAGCCCAGAGGCCTTTTCTGAGCGGCCACTGCCCTCCACGCTTGTGTCTGCTGGCACCTGCCTCTTCCTCCAGAGGGCTGCCCGGGCCGGACAGGACCCTCCCAGCCAGGAAGGAGCGCTTTCGTGGCCGCCCGCCACTCTGGGCCACTCCCAGACGACGGCAGAGGGAACCAGGGACGCATGACGGTGACCCCCTTCGCCTCCACGTGGAACGAGCCCTGGGGCGGGCGCCCTGTGTGCTCTGGGGTCCCTTGGGGTCAGGTGCGAGGTTGCCTCCAGCCCCAGGTGCCTCCCCGTCCAGCCTCTGCCGTCCCCCGGCCTGTCCGCCCTCGCTCAGCGCCCCCCAGTAGCCCACGGGCACCACGCCTTGCCTCAGGCTCTGCGGGGAGAGACCCGGGCCCCTCCGACACGGAGCCGGCCTGACGACAGGAAGAGAAGGCTTCACGGTGAAGCGCTCTCAAGCTCTGAGAACTTCCTCCAGAGCGGGCAGGCTCCTGGGCCACCGGCTAGTCCAAACTCCCGGCTTCACAGCCAGCAGACAAAGGGTGCTAGGACCCTACGGTGAGCAAGGAAGCAGCCTTCATCTCCGCCTCTGGATGCTTAGGCATCCAACAGAGCAGATGGTGGAAAGGCTCCCTGCAGCAAAGTCAAGGGGATGCTGTGACCCTGCAGGACAAGGGGGCGGGTCCCGGGTGAGCCCCGGAACGCGCTGGCCGCGCAAAGGCAGGCGAAGAAAACAGAGCGCGGGCGGAGGGGAGCGTCAAGGGAGCAGGGCGCACGCCCGTGCTGAGCTAAGGCGACAGTTTTACAGGATGAGGTCAGAGAGGAAGTGGGGCTGGGCATGTGCGCCCCTCCCCCAGGGTGGGGGTGGGCAGCCGTGGCTAGAGCCTCTTCAGGATCCCCCGCCCGGTCCCCTCCCCGGGGGAGCTCTGTCCCGGGGAAGCCGGCGCACGCCTCTCCCAGGGGGCTTCCAGGCCAAGCCGTGTCTCACATGGAACATTTCAAAGCCAGAGATTAAGCCTCCTGAGTAAACCAATTAGACGTCCCTGGAACATCAGCTCCACTTTCCAAAGAGTTTCTCTGGGCTTTCCCGTGAAGGCGCCTGGCACACACGAGGCTGGGAGGTATTTGCACGAGGCCCACGAGTATTTCACCCTCCTTCCCTCCATCCCACGTCAAAGGGGCGGGAGGCGGAGGCGTGGGGAGGACCCGCTGGGGCCGTGCGTCGGGGCCGTGTGGGGGCTTCTGGGGAGGGGCTCGCCGCCACCCAAAGGCAGCTGCGGGTCCTGTCACTGGCGTGCCAGGCAGCCTGAAGCCAGTGCTGGAAGCATCGAGAGCCTCAGTCTCCTCCTCTGGAAAGTGGGACAGCAGGAACCACGAGAGAGTGGACTGTGGGGGGCTGGCAGGCTGAGGCCAGGGGACAGTCTTCACTGCCGACGGCGACACCTGCCTGGGCTCAGCGGTCCCTCCGCTTCCCAGGGCGCCGCCCCGTCTGCGAGCCGCACGGGGCCAGGGGGCAAAACCCCTCACGCGCAAGCCAGAGCACGCACCGGTCTCCAGTCCTTCCCTCCTGAGTGCCCGCACGGTAACTCATACAAAGAGCCACTGACCTTTTCAAGCAGGATTTCAAGTGATAAACACAACCGACTGTGGCCACGGCAGATAGAGGGCAAAGGAAAAGCTCATCATTTCCCTCTTTAAATCTGCAGCCTTATTCTCCGGCACCTGAATTAAATCTTTCTGATACACTTGCACATGTGGGCAGTAAATATTCATCTCTGGGGCTTTAAAAGATCAACAGACATGTTTTGAAAATCCTCATCCAGCCAGAGCTTGCTAAGGGACAGAAAAGAAAGGTTATCTGGGCTTGGAACTTTCATTAACAGCATATGGGGAGGTAGATACACATAAACTCTGCAGTCCTTGTGAAAATGGCAAAGGTGAACAAAATGAGATTGTTTCGGAGCGTCTAATAACCCAAAAGAATGACTGTATCCCATGAGTACCTACTGTGTGCCTAGCACTGAACTTACAACAGTCAGCATTCAGTCTGCACTGTGTAAACCCTGTGTGCGGATAAAGCCATTCAATCTTCCCAACAGCCTCATAGTAGGTATCTTACTATCAACCCATGCTTAGGATAGCACAGAGAGGTGAAGTCACTTTCCAAAGAGTTTCTCTGGGCTTTCCCGTGAAGGCGCCTGGCACACACGAGGCTGGGAGGTATTTGCACGAGGCCCACGAGTATTTCACCCTCCTTCCCTCCATCCCACGTCAAAGGGGCGGGAGGCGGAGGCGTGGGGAGGACCCGCTGGGGCCGTGCGTCGGGGCCGTGTGGGGGCTTCTGGGGAGGGGCTCGCCGCCACCCAAAGGCAGCTGCGGGTCCTGTCACTGGCGTGCCAGGCAGCCTGAAGCCAGTGCTGGAAGCATCGAGAGCCTCAGTCTCCTCCTCTGGAAAGTGGGACAGCAGGAACCACGAGAGAGTGGACTGTGGGGGGCTGGCAGGCTGAGGCCAGGGGACAGTCTTCACTGCCGACGGCGACACCTGCCTGGGCTCAGCGGTCCCTCCGCTTCCCAGGGCGCCGCCCCGTCTGCGAGCCGCACGGGGCCAGGGGGCAAAACCCATCACGGGCAAGGCAGAGCACGCACCGGTCTCCAGTCCTTCCCTCCTGAGTGCCCGCACGGTAACTCATACAAAGAGCCACTGACCTTTTCAAGCAGGATTTCAAGTGATAAACACAACCGACTGTGGCCACGGCAGATAGAGGGCAAAGGAAAAGCTCATCATTTCCCTCTTTAAATCTGCAGCCTTATTCTCCGGCACCTGAATTAAATCTTTCTGATACACTTGCACATGTGGGCAGTAAATATTCATCTCTGGGGCTTTAAAAGATCAACAGACATGTTTTGAAAATCCTCATCCAGCCAGAGCTTGCTAAGGGACAGAAAAGAAAGGTTATCTGGGCTTGGAACTTTCATTAACAGCATATGGGGAGGTAGATACACATAAACTCTGCAGTCCTTGTGAAAATGGCAAAGGTGAACAAAATGAGATTGTTTCGGAGCGTCTAATAACCCAAAAGAATGACTGTATCCCATGAGTACCTACTGTGTGCCTAGCACTGAACTTACAACAGTCAGCATTCAGTCTGCACTGTGTAAACCCTGTGTGCGGATAAAGCCATTCAATCTTCCCAACAGCCTCATAGTAGGTATCTTACTATCAACCCATGTTTAGGATAGCACAGAGAGGTGAAGTCACTTGTCCAAGGTCACACAGCACGTCAATGGCTGTGTGAATACCAGAAGCCAGACTGCAAGGCTCTGGAGCTGATGCCAGCAGTGATGGGCGATCCTAAGGCAGACCTGGACAGTGACATACCACTGTCTCCACTCATAGGAAAGTCCATCAAGATGCAGAAGGTGCAGGGCTTTTCCCAGGTCACAGGCCAGCTATGAGTCAGCTCAGGGACAGTCTGGGTCCCCAGCCTCCTTTCTGGGGCGTGTCCTGACCAAGCCAGGGGTGGGTGGGGAGTGACATGGGAGGAAAGGAGATCAAAGCCACTCAGCCTGTGCGAATTCAGAGAACCAAAAGGATGTGCCCTTTGCCAAACTGGTTTGGATTTTCGAGTGAGTAACTGAAATTCTTAACAGGAAATGTGTATCTGAGGCACAGCGTGGGGTAGAAGGATCAGAAAACAAGGGCAGAGGAGTCTCCGTTTGCTTGGTATAAGATTCGCACGTGAGTCTTTACCAACAGGCTGACCACCCAGCCCGGGGAAGGGTCCAGGTCCGGAGCGGGGACGGCTGGTTTCTGGGGGAGCCGGGGGTCCTCACGCGGGGAGCGGTTGACAAGGACTGGCTGGCGGTCTGGACAGGTCTCTCCCAGCTTGATGGGCCCAGCGTCCCCTGAGAACACAGCTCTCAAGGTCGGGGCAGAAGCAGAGGAGAGATGGCGCTGTCCCTGCTCCAGCCACTTCCGCTCTGGTCCCCCCGGGGCTTTGCCTCCGCCCGCAGCGCTGCCCCCGCCGCCGCTACTCCTCCTGTTGGGAACCCAAGACGGACCGAGATGCTGGTCCAGGATGCTCAGGATGCCCCGTCCAGATGCGTCCCTTTATCCCACTTTTTAATTTTTTTTTCCATTTCATCTTGCAATGGGAAAGATCCCTGCCGAGTGTAAAACGCCATACTTCCATCACGAAAAAAGTTGAATACACAGACATGTAAACTCCTCTAAGGCGAGGGCTGGCAAAGCCATTCAATCCTTCCCAACAGCCTCATAGTAGGTATCTTACTATCAACCCATGTTTAGGATAGCACAGAGAGGTGAAGTCACTTGTCCAAGGTCACACAGCACGTCAATGGCTGTGTGAATACCAGAAGCCAGACTGCAAGGCTCTGGAGCTGATGCCAGCAGTGATGGGCGATCCTAAGGCAGACCTGGACAGTGACATACCACTGTCTCCACTCATAGGAAAGTCCATCAAGATGCAGAAGGTGCAGGGCTTTTCCCAGGTCACAGGCCAGCTATGAGTCAGCTCAGGGACAGTCTGGGTCCCCAGCCTCCTTTCTGGGGCGTGTCCTGACCAAGCCAGGGGTGGGTGGGGAGTGACATGGGAGGAAAGGAGATCAAAGCCACTCAGCCTGTGCGAATTCAGAGAACCAAAAGGATGTGCCCTTTGCCAAACTGGTTTGGATTTTCGAGTGAGTAACTGAAATTCTTAACAGGAAATGTGTATCTGAGGCACAGCGTGGGGTAGAAGGATCAGAAAACAAGGGCAGAGGAGTCTCCGTTTGCTTGGTATAAGATTCGCACGTGAGTCTTTACCAACAGGCTGACCACCCAGCCCGGGGAAGGGTCCAGGTCCGGAGCGGGGACGGCTGGTTTCTGGGGGAGCCGGGGGTCCTCACGCGGGGAGCGGTTGACAAGGACTGGCTGGCGGTCTGGACAGGTCTCTCCCAGCTTGATGGGCCCAGCGTCCCCTGAGAACACAGCTCTCAAGGTCGGGGCAGAAGCAGAGGAGAGATGGCGCTGTCCCTGCTCCAGCCACTTCCGCTCTGGTCCCCCCGGGGCTTTGCCTCCGCCCGCAGCGCTGCCCCCGCCGCCGCTACTCCTCCTGTTGGGAACCCAAGACGGACCGAGATGCTGGTCCAGGATGCTCAGGATGCCCCGTCCAGATGCGTCCCTTTATCCCACTTTTTAATTTTTTTTTCCATTTCATCTTGCAATGGGAAAGATCCCTGCCGAGTGTAAAACGCCATACTTCCATCACGAAAAAAGTTGAATACACAGACATGTAAACTCCTCTAAGGCGAGGGCTGGCAAACTACAGCCGGAGGGCCGGCCCCCGACAAAAGCCATCTCCCTCTCACAGTCCAGCCAGCCCTCCCCACGCCTCACAGTCCGGGTGGCCCTCCTGCCGCCCTCGATGTCTTCTAGGGTGTTCCAGCCTCCTCTCCCCAGCTCCGTCTTCTTCATCTTCTGGACCTCTTGTTCCCTGACCCACAGTCTTGGCCTTGCTCGAAAGATCCGTCTCAGGGGGCAAGCGCCTCCTGTGAAAGACCAGGCTGGTCCCCCCTCCAGAGCCCACAGCCGCTCCTGGAGCCTCCGGCTTCCTCCCTCTGCCTCGCCCTCCCCCGGCCCCCTCGGACCTCTCGGTCCCTCCGCAGCCAACTGCAGACCCCCACGCTCTAGGCCCCCTCTGCCCCAGGGCCTCTCCACCTGCTGACCTTGCTAACTGCTTCCCGCCCTCCCCTCCCAGCTCAGACGTCACCCTCTGGGGAGAAGGAACCGAGAGCCCAAAGGCTTTACCTTGCTGGATCCTTTTTTTTGTTTTGACAGTTTAGATCCATCCACTTGACGGTACTCACCACAACGCTGGGATGCCAGCAAAGAGTAGCAGTGATGGACACAGGCGGCCCCGTGTCACAGCCGGGACACAGGGACCCAGAGCCGCTCTCGACTCCAAGATCAGGCTCGCTGCCCTAAGCCACGGGGCCGACCCCAAAGGAGAGGAAACAGCCTGCCGACCACCCGGCGTCACAGGCCATGAGGGCAAGGGGAAGCGGGCCCTCCGGGCACCCGGCCAGAGCTGGTCTCTGCGGCCCAGCGGACGGCGTGACTTCCGCAGGAGCTCACACCGCGCTCCCCGGGCAGGCGCGCCCCGGCCTCCTGCCTGCCGCCACCGGCTGTCTCCTGGCCGACCGGCGACGGGTTCGAGGGTGCCCCGGGCCCCACGCTCAGTCAAGCGTTTCCAGGCACCGTTCCAGGCTGGTCTTCAGCAGCACCGCCGCTGGACAGCCCAGGCAGGAGCGCCTAGAAGCCCCGTCTCACCTCAGACCCTGCCACTGCCGGCTGTGTGACGCCGAGCCGGTGCCTTTCCCTCTCTGGGCCTCAGCTCCCGCCTTCAAGCCAAGTGGGCTTAGGAGCCCACTGGGACGTTGGACCATGCTGTATGTACTTTGGCAAGTTCCCAAATTCCGAACTGCAGTTTCCCCGTCTGTCAGACGTGGTGCTCAGCCAGAGGATGTGGAAGCTTCTGCCTCACAAGCCTATTCTGTCTGCCTTTCGTGTGCGTCACCCAGGGATCAAACCCGCATCTCCCGCATGGCAGGCGGGCTCTTTACTGCGGAGTCATCACGGAAGCCCCTATGCCATCCAGCCGTTGCCAAAACTTTGAAGGAGCGGTAACTTCCCAGACTCAGAAAGATATTCATAAAAATCTGGACCGCGAGCTTCTTTCGGTAAAGGAAGACTCAGGAAGCCTGGGCTCCCATTCCCCAGAGTAACAATCCTTCCCCCCGTCAGAAGCTGCTCGGGCTCCCTCCCAGCTCGGGACGTCACCCTCTGGGGAGAAGGAACCGAGAGCCCAAAGGCTTTACCTTGCTGGATCCTTTTTTTTGTTTTGACAGTTTAGATCCATCCACTTGACGGTACTCACCACAACGCTGGGATGCCAGCAAAGAGTAGCAGTGATGGACACAGGCGGCCCCGTGTCACAGCCGGGACACAGGGACCCAGAGCCGCTCTCGACTCCAAGATCAGGCTCGCTGCCCTAAGCCACGGGGCCGACCCCAAAGGAGAGGAAACAGCCTGCCGACCACCCGGCGTCACAGGCCATGAGGGCAAGGGGAAGCGGGCCCTCCGGGCACCCGGCCAGAGCTGGTCTCTGCGGCCCAGCGGACGGCGTGACTTCCGCAGGAGCTCACACCGCGCTCCCCGGGCAGGCGCGCCCCGGCCTCCTGCCTGCCGCCACCGGCTGTCTCCTGGCCGACCGGCGACGGGTTCGAGGGTGCCCCGGGCCCCACGCTCAGTCAAGCGTTTCCAGGCACCGTTCCAGGCTGGTCTTCAGCAGCACCGCCGCTGGACAGCCCAGGCAGGAGCGCCTAGAAGCCCCGTCTCACCTCAGACCCTGCCACTGCCGGCTGTGTGACGCCGAGCCGGTGCCTTTCCCTCTCTGGGCCTCAGCTCCCGCCTTCAAGCCAAGTGGGCTTAGGAGCCCACTGGGACGTTGGACCATGCTGTATGTACTTTGGCAAGTTCCCAAATTCCGAACTGCAGTTTCCCCGTCTGTCAGACGTGGTGCTCAGCCAGAGGATGTGGAAGCTTCTGCCTCACAAGCCTATTCTGTCTGCCTTTCGTGTGCGTCACCCAGGGATCAAACCCGCATCTCCCGCATGGCAGGCGGGCTCTTTACTGCGGAGTCATCACGGAAGCCCCTATGCCATCCAGCCGTTGCCAAAACTTTGAAGGAGCGGTAACTTCCCAGACTCAGAAAGATATTCATAAAAATCTGGACCGCGAGCTTCTTTCGGTAAAGGAAGACTCAGGAAGCCTGGGCTCCCATTCCCCAGAGTAACAATCCCCTGGTGAGCAGCAGCCACGCCCTCTGGTCAGAAGCTGCTCGGGGCTCTAGCTCGCCCCAGGCCCCACTCTCGCGTAGGGCCTCCCTAGGTCTCTATCCAGGGGTCCCTGCGAGCACAGGGGCCTGCGGCTCCTGGGCCGGAGGGTCTGAAGGTCTCCTCTGCCCCTGCTCCCAGTGACCTTCCAGACTTTATCCATCCACGCCAGCGCTCCCGTGCCACCCCCTGGGGAGACAGCAGAGGGCCACCAGCTCGCGGCTGTGACCTCCAGGGCTGTCCCCCTCACTGCCCTGCCAGGGGGAGGCCCTGCCGCTGCCAGGATTCTGATCCCCTGGTCAGCAGTAAAATGATAGCCTCCAGAAGGCACCAACCCGCCCCCAGGCCCCACGGAGCTCCCTGCGGCCACCCCGGCCTCCTACAATCACCTGCAGTGTGCAATAAAGCCCCACCGAGAAATCTCAGAGAGGACCCCACAAGGAGAACTGTTTTCCGGGTAATTTCCCGGTCACGGAATCTCAGGGTTAGAAGGGACTTTGGACAAGCATCGAGACCCACCCACCGTTCGATGCTTTCATCTCCCCCAGAGAGGCTGGCAAGATGCCTTCCAGGTCTTACTATCTGCCCAGCACGGTAGAGAGCTGAAAATATTAAACAAACAAACAAAAGCAGCAAATGCAGCCCCGCCTGTACGTCCTCCCCACCTGCGGAGGCCGGTCTGGCAAACAGACACTGAGGACGCAGGACGGGCTTGGTCGTGCCCCACTCTGCGATCCAAGAACGGCAGCCCACCGGGCTCCTCTGTCTGTGGGATTTCCCAGGTAAGAACACTGGAGCGGGCTGCCATGCCCTCCTCCAGGGCATAGGACGGCACACGCTCCCATCTCCAACAGCCGCCGTGAACTCGGCCGTACCCTACCGCCAACCCTCGGCGCGAGTCCCCTGCTAATTCTCAAGAAGACGCTCCCTCGTGTGCAGGTGTGGGCCCTGGGGCTCTGAGAGGGAAAGGGCCTTGGTCAAGGCTGCCTATCTTCCCGGAGGCTTTGATCCCGACGAGGCAAGACTCCAGCAAGGGGCCTGGAGACACGACCTCAGCCTGCTGTCCTGCACAGGCGGCCGGGGGAGCAGTGAGGAGAGGCTGGGAACCAGACCCGGTCGAAGGGACAGGTGTTTATCCAGGATCCGGAAACACACGGATGTGGGAGAGGAGCCAGGCCGAAGGCAAGCGAGGCACAGGGGCCTGGGGCCTCGGGAGCCATCAGAGAAATGCCACCTGGCAGTACTGGGGCAAGTCACACGCAGGCATCCTCTATGTGCCAGCGAAAAATGGAAACAGTGACAGACTTGACTTTCTTGGGCTCCAAGATCACTGCGGACGGGGACTGCAGCCACGAAACGAAGAGTCGCTTGCTCCTTAGAAGAAAGGCTACGACAAACCTAGACAGCAGATCAAAAGGCAGACACATCACCTTGCCAACAAGGTCCACAGAGTAACACCTATGGTTTTCCCAGTAGTCACGCATGCCTGTGAGAGCTGGGCCACAAGAAAGGCTGAGTGACAAAGAAGTGATGTTCTCTAACTGTGGTGATAGAAGAGACTCTTGAGAGGCCCTTGGACAGCAAGGAGATCAAACTAATCAATCCTAAAGGAAGTCAACCCTGAATATTCACTGGAAGGACGGATGCCGAAGCTGAAGCTCCAAGACTCTGACCACCTGATGCAGAGCTGACTTATTGGAAAAGACCCTGATTCTGGGAAAAACTGAGGGCAAGAGGAGAAGGTGATAACAGACGATGAGCTGGTTGGACGGACGTGAGTTTGACCAAGCTTCGGGAGATGGTGAAGGACGGGGAAGCCTGGCGTCCTGCAGCCCGTGGGGTCACCAAGAGTCAGACGTGACTGAGCAACTGAGTAACAACTTCAAAACCTTCTCCAGCCACCTCACGTTTGGCCCCTGGACCCTGACCTAGCAATCTCCCGAGGCTGTATGTAATGGAGACGTCTCCAAGGATTTGAGATCTTGTTTTTCAGAAGCTTAGCCCCAAAGAAGAGACGAAAAATAAGATGTAACACAATGTCAGCAAACATACGTGAGCACGCAGACCCAGCCAAGGTGGGCCTGGCTCCCAAGAATGAGGGCTTGGACGCACCGTGCCTGAGTCCTGAGGCTCCCTAGGCCCCGACCGAGCCCCCCGCCTCTCTCCAACCCCAACCAGAGGACTGTCAGAGCAGTCATTTTCACCGAGGAGCAGAGAGATCCTTTCTCACCCTTCAAAGCACCACTGAGGTGCCAGAAGGATGAAGCTTCTTGCTCTGTCCTTGTGGGAACATATTATGGTGTCATGCATCATATGCCGCAGCAGAACGTCTGAGGCCCAGAGAGGCCAGCCAACTTGCCCAAGGCCACACAGCCGGTGAGAAACAAGGCCTGGAACTCAGGTTTCTGCTCGGACCCCTGGAGGACTTTACTGCAAGCTCCAACGGGCCCAGGAGCCCAGCGCGGGCGCCTGGAAACCTGGGTTCCACTCCCAGCAGAGCCACTCATCGGCTGTGGGGGCCGTGCTAGCTAGCCCCATGAGCCCAGGTTCCCTGTGGAAACAGAAGGCACACCTGACACCGGTCCCAGAGGGCCAATGCTGAGCCGCGGGCACCTTGTAAGTACACTGTCCCTACGTAAATGTCATTACCGGTGTTTGTCACTCTGTCCTCCCTGGCGTAAGGTCCTTCTGGGGCCTCCTGCTGTGCCCAGCACTCCGCCCTCCTCCTCCTCCTCCGTCTAGCCCCCCCACCCCAGGCCCAGGAACAGGCCTTCCCGGGTCGGGCTCCAGCCCGGTGTGCAAGGCGCCCAGCCAACCAGCGCTGCAGTAAAGAGCGGGGACAGAATCACAAGAGGAGAGTCAGTCCTAAGACATTCGCCAAGTGCTTCCAAATTCTGTTTCTTGGCTGGGAGATGCGTGAACGGACGGGAAGCCTGGCGTCCTGCAGCCCGTGGGGTCACCAAGAGTCAGCGTGACTGAGCAACTGAGTAACAACTTCAAAACCTTCTCCAGCCACCTCACGTTTGGCCCCTGGACCCTGACCTAGCAATCTCCCGAGGCTGTATGTAATGGAGACGTCTCCAAGGATTTGAGATCTTGTTTTTCAGAAGCTTAGCCCCAAAGAAGAGACGAAAAATAAGATGTAACACAATGTCAGCAAACATACGTGAGCACGCAGACCCAGCCAAGGTGGGCCTGGCTCCCAAGAATGAGGGCTTGGACGCACCGTGCCTGAGTCCTGAGGCTCCCTAGGCCCCGACCGAGCCCCCCGCCTCTCTCCAACCCCAACCAGAGGACTGTCAGAGCAGTCATTTTCACCGAGGAGCAGAGAGATCCTTTCTCACCCTTCAAAGCACCACTGAGGTGCCAGAAGGATGAAGCTTCTTGCTCTGTCCTTGTGGGAACATATTATGGTGTCATGCATCATATGCCGCAGCAGAACGTCTGAGGCCCAGAGAGGCCAGCCAACTTGCCCAAGGCCACACAGCCGGTGAGAAACAAGGCCTGGAACTCAGGTTTCTGCTCGGACCCCTGGAGGACTTTACTGCAAGCTCCAACGGGCCCAGGAGCCCAGCGCGGGCGCCTGGAAACCTGGGTTCCACTCCCAGCAGAGCCACTCATCGGCTGTGGGGGCCGTGCTAGCTAGCCCCATGAGCCCAGGTTCCCTGTGGAAACAGAAGGCACACCTGACACCGGTCCCAGAGGGCCAATGCTGAGCCGCGGGCACCTTGTAAGTACACTGTCCCTACGTAAATGTCATTACCGGTGTTTGTCACTCTGTCCTCCCTGGCGTAAGGTCCTTCTGGGGCCTCCTGCTGTGCCCAGCACTCCGCCCTCCTCCTCCTCCTCCGTCTAGCCCCCCCACCCCAGGCCCAGGAACAGGCCTTCCCGGGTCGGGCTCCAGCCCGGTGTGCAAGGCGCCCAGCCAACCAGCGCTGCAGTAAAGAGCGGGGACAGAATCACAAGAGGAGAGTCAGTCCTAAGACATTCGCCAAGTGCTTCCAAATTCTGTTTCTTGGCTCAACGGGCCTGCTTTCCGGCCAGTTGTGCTCAGTTTCTAATTCCAAACAGATGGGCCTGCCCCTGCCCCCACCCTGCTCAGTCCCTCCCCACCCGCTCCGGGGGCCTCCTGCCTTCAGACCAGACCAGAGACGAGCTGCCCGCTTCCTGGGGAGGGTGGGGTGCAGCTGATCCTTGGGAGAGTGCACGGTCCTCTAAGCACCTGTGGGGCGGAGACGAAGAGGTTCAGGCCCATGTAAGCCAGAGGACAGGCAGGCCCGCCCGCCCTGCCCCGTGCATGCCTCTGTCACTGCACAGGGCCCGTGGGGACACGCACGCAGGTGCTCAGCTACGGCTCCCTCCGTGCTGAGAGGCGGGACACCCTGGCGGTTAAGCACATGGATCGCAAAGCCACGCCACCCATGTCTGAATCCAGTTCTGCCCCATTTTTTTCTGGGCACCCCCGGGCAAGCCTCTCAACCTCTCTGTGCCTTTTTACCTTTCTTTGTAAAGAAGGGCTGGTGAGGCTAAAACCAGCACCTGCCTCCAAGAGGCCTCCACGGATGGGCCCGCCAGCCCGGAAGTCACAGAACCTGGACACAGACCTAGGCAGCACGCCCAGGACCCAGCTTCAAACACCGGGCCACGTGGCTGCCTCCAGCTGGCATCCTCGTTCGACATCACTTCCTTCAGTTTTCCCACAGGTAGCCTTGCGTTCAAAGGCAGGTCTGGACCCTGGGCAGCCTGCATCCTGATGCGCTCCTAAGCTGAAGATCCCACCGCCTTTGCAGACGTCACAACTAGTCAGCCCTGGGCCCCAGGGACCCTCGCCCTCTGCTGTCTCCTCTTCGTCTCTCATTCCGTGGCCAGAGCCCAGGGCATGAGCTCCTACAGATTGCTCACAAACAAGAGGAAGGGAGGTAGAAAGCGTTGATGAGGACGTCAGGGCTCGCCAGGCGTCTGGAGCCAGCAAATTCTCGCAGAGGCTCCATGAAAGGCCTGGTCTAATCAGAGAGTTCGCTTCAACAAACTAAAGTCTTCCTCTCCATCCAGACATCTGTCTCCACACACAAAAGTCTCCACCCAGGGGACAAGGGCTTAATGGCTGCAGGTTCCTGAGACACAATCACGTATCAGAGAGAAACAGAGCGAATCCCGGGACTCGCAGGCAACAGAGGAACCACTGAAAAACCCTGCAATTAACAGGGCAAGAGCAAAACAGCGAGGTGTCACGGCCCCTGGGGTGGAAATAACCTGGCGTGGTTTCCTGGATTTGTGACTGCCCGAGAGGAGGTCCGCACGTCCACTCGCAGGAGGAAACGGGACGAGGTTCCGCCGCGGGAGGGCTGCTCAGGCTGCCCGGTGCAGAGGCGAAGAGGGAGGCGCCGGGAGCGGGCGAGGACACGGGGACGGGAGGCCAGCCTTGCCCAGGACCGAGGCCTCCAGCACGGCTGGACACGCTGAGGCAGCCCTGCACGGACTGCTCAGAACGACTCGGCCACGTGCGGCCGGTGGCCCCCGCTGCCTGAGGAGAAACCAGAGGCTCAGCGATGTGCTCGCGCCCGCCCGAAAGTGCTGAGTGCCTGGGAGGGGCACAAGAGCAGCAGCGCGGGTCCCGATGCTGGAGCCCAGGTCGGGTCAGTTCCAGGCCCAGATGCCCGTCCACGCTGACGACGGGGCACGTCCATATGGCCACTTGCTGCGTGAGGGGCGGCTTCCTAATAAAGGATACGGGGAGGGCCTGCATGACTCTGGGTCGGGGTCGGGGGAGAGCTCACCTGTGTTTTTCCACAGGTTTCAAGCCAGAGGAGACGTTTGGGCTTAGCGGATAAAGTATTGGACTGGAATTCGAATCCCGGCTTCAGATCTCGCCTCTACCACCAATGCTGTGTGACCCTGGGCAAGCTACTTCAGTTCTCTGTGCAACGCTGTCCCGGCTGGAGAAACGGGGCTGGGGGGCTGGGTGAATTTGACCCCCTCGGCTTCCCTCCAGCTCCGTATGCTTTCTCTTGCATGTCCATTTGGCCTGGGGGCTCTGAGCCAAGGCTCTGTGTCAGAACGCTGGGTTCCCATCTGAGCTCTGCCCACAACCTCTGGGACCCAGAAGGCCTCATATATCAGGATATGCACAGCCACAGCACAGGCGGTGACCACAACAGCCTGTGTGAACCGCACCTGGACCACACACGGTGCTGCCTAAGCGTGCGCTGGCATTCAGGCCAGGGACGCCGACCCCAGGGCCGTTCCAGAGCAGGACGGGAACCGCTCGCCTCCCAGTGGCTCTCACACCTCAATGCCTCCTTTTCAGGGGCAAGACCAGGGAAGTTCCAGGTGCCCCGGCCCGGGTCACAGCCCTGGTTAAGGCCGCGTGGCTCGGGCGTCTGTGGGCTGTGGCCAGGAGGGAGGCCTTCCTGGGCTATCGGAAGCCTGGAGGGCCGAGCCGAACCCTACCAGCCCCACCGGAGAGGACAGCGTGCTCCTCCGCCCACGAAAACCAGTGCAGACGGGGTGCAGCTGGAGGAGGCGACTTGGCGACCCGCCCAGTGGCCCCCGAGCCCCCATCCGGCCCTTCTCCGGCCTCTGGTGCTGGGAAGGAAGGAGCAGGGTCCCGCCCAGCTGGCCAGGCTCAGGATCTGCGGGAACGTCACTCGGTCGCTCGCGGACCCTGGTCCGGCGTCCTGGCCGGCGGCTCCGTGTCAGGCACACGCCCGTCACGGAGGGGGCCGTGCTGGGTGCGCACACTGTCCTCTGGGAGAGCCCCTGCCCAGCGAGGGGGGCCCACGGCCTCTGCAAGCAGCGCTTGCGTGTGCCGGTCAGGCTATTTCCCTCTGCAGTCAAGGGCAGGATTTCACAAATGACCACCAAGGGCCCCAGCTGGCCGGCCGCCTATTTTGGCAAACGCAGCTTTACTGGAACTGGGATGGCGCCCGTTCGCTTCCGTACCACCTGTGGCCGCGCCAGCGCGGCCACGGCAGGTCTGAGCCATCGCAACACAAGACCCGGCCCACAGAATCGAGAATGTTTCCTATCTTCCGCTGTTGACACACAGAGCTCCCAGCCCCAGCTCGGGGCCTCCAGGGCGCTGAGGCGGGCCCCCGGGAACCCGTCTGGCAGCCGGAGCGTCCCCTCCGCCCCGGGAGGTGAGAACAGCCACCGAGAGAGGGGAGGGGCCGGCGCTCGAGGCAAGAGGGCTTCCAGGACCGCTTCCCCGGAGGTGGCCCTTTGGCTGAGTTCACACTGGCCAGCGGGGGACCTGCTGGCTGAAGACACAAGGGAAGGGCTCCCCTGGAGGCTCAGTGGCCGAGTCTCCGTGCTCCCCACGCAGGGGCCGGGTTTGATCCCCTGTCGAGGCACTGGTCCCCACATGCCGCAACCAGGAGTCCGTATGCAACAACTAACGATCTCACAAGGAAGACAAGGCGCCGCCAACCGTTAATAAATAAGTAAATAAGTAACAAAAAAGGAAAGGAAACAGGGAAGGGCTCTGCAGGCAGAGGGAGGGCCACGCGCGTGCGAGGAGGTGCCGCAAACACTGAGCTGGCTCAGCGGGTGCACGGCAGGACGCGCACTGCACAGGCAGGGACCGAAAGCTTCGGGGCAGACCTTGCCGCAGCGGGTTCCCCTCCCCAGCTGTCTCCAGTCACAGCAAAAGGACGCCCACGGAGCTCTGGCTGCCCTTCCCCGCCTTGTAGAATTTAGCGTCTTGCAGGGGAATGTGAGGCAACCGCCAGCAGAACGTGCCGGTGCCTGGGAGGGGCCCAAGAGCCTCTGAGCGGCTCCGATGGAGGAAAAGGCTGGTCCATCCGGGGACAGGATCAAGAGGGTCCTAGTGGACGGCTGGAAGTCAAGAACGGCCCGAGGGGTTCAGAGGCTGGGGTGGTGCTTCTGAACACAAGGCAGGAGGTCCTGAAACTCAGGACCAGCTGCTGCCTGGCTGGCCCACAGCAAATAGGTCGTGCCTCGGCGGCAGATTCCGTTCCATCTGAGGTTGGGCTGCAAGGCCAGGGCCCCCGTGCCCCGAGGAGGGGCTCCAGGCTCTGTCAAGGGTTCGGGGCTGGTTTCCGAGAAGAGGGGAGGCTGACTCGTTACAGAAATGGAGGGAATTAGCCACAGGAAGTCACTGAAGTCCCACAGCGTCACTCTTGGAGACAAGTGTCACCAAAGATCAAGGCAGCCGCTATCATCTGCCCTCCCGTTTCCTGCCTGACCAGCTGGCCCCTCACCCTCCCTGCAGTCAGACTGGCCAGTCACCCTCCTCTCGACCGAGGGCTTGGCCACGGCCGTCCCCAGGTGCCCGCCCAGGTCAGATGCTCGCTGCCTCCAGGTCTCTGCTCCGGTCGGCTCTCAGTGTGCCCACCCCAGCACCTCCACCGGCAGCCCCCAGATCCTCTCCTCTCCCCCCTTCTCTCACACTACAGTTCCCACCTCCCTACAGATCTTTGTATCTATCTGTAAACTGTCTTTTCTCAGAAGTCGCCTGCTGGGATCTCTTAGTACATTTCACAAGAGATCGACAGGAGCAGCCCCGGATTTCTGAACTCCGCCCAGCACAAGGAGGCACCCAGTCCAAATCTGTTTGTAGAATTAATGAATAAAATAGTTGGAAAGGAGCAGCCAGCACTTTATTAAAAGGTCCTCTCCCCAGTCAAATTCCTTCTTCCTGCACAGCAACGCTCTGGCTGGAAAATGCTTGCTGATCTGTTATCTTACCCACCCTACCCCACCCGGAACAGATGTGCATTTTCAAAGGCTAAGTGAATGCATCTGCCTTTGCAAAGCTCACACTGAGAGCTTCTAGACCCGAAGCATCTCAGGAAAACACTCCCTGTGCTGACGGAGCCGCCTGCGAGCCCTCGGGCGCCGCCGGGGTTCTGGGGACTCCCTGGAGCCAGGCACCGCGGACCCTGCTTTCAACTCTGCCCCGGCCAGATGTTTCCAGGCGGCTGGAAGAAGTGGGTCACTTCACCGGCAAAGGGAGGAAGAGGAAACGAGGAGGACGGGCTGGAGCCGTCACCAAGTCCTTGACCGGGGCTCCAGGGAGCACGCGCCGGGACAGACCCGCGGCCCCTGGGGCGCCCCAGCTGCGCTCCCCATGAGACAGCCCCTGAGCACCCGGCGACAGTCCCTTCAGTGCGCCCCCTCCGGGTGAGGGGACAGAAATGCGGCCTTAAGATGCAGCTCTGGTGGGGGTGGAACGAGCTGGGAGGCTGAGGCTGACACACACACACTCGGATAAAACCGACGACTCCCGAGGACCGACTCACCGCACAGGGACTCTGCTCAGCATTCGGGGGGCGACCGAGCCGGGAAGGAAACCCAAGAAGAGACGCGTGTGCACCTGCAGCTGACTCACTCTGCTGCACGGCAGAAACCCACACAGCACTGCACGGGGACTCCACACCGAGAAAAACGAACTGAAACAAGACGGGCTCTGTTCACAATTCAGATTCTTAGAGAAACGGGTGGCTTCTACTGTAATGACTTAAAACTGTGTTTCACGGTCTTCGGTGTATACATATATATAAAAGATACATACACAGTATGTTTATATTGTACGATATGTAGACATACACATGTGCGCATATATGCTGTATATAGTATGTATGCAGTATGATGTGATGCAGATACATGTATCATATACAGTGTATGTTTAGAGAATGATATGCATACACATGCATGTGTGTGCGTGTGCTAAGTCGCTTCAGTCGTGTCCGACTCTTTGTGACCCCACAGACGAGAGTCCACCGGGCTCCTCTGTCCACGGGACTCTCCAGGCAAGAAGACTGGAGTGGGCTGCCCTCCTCCCATGCGTATACAGCGTGCATGTCCATACACATATGGACATACATGTAGCATTTAGTAAGTACTGTTCTCTAAGAGTGTTATACATACTGGCTCACTGAATTCTCATCATAATCCTGAGAAGTAGGTACTATTCCCTCAGTTTACAGGGGATGGAAGGGAGGTACAGAAGTTACCTCTCTTGCCTAAGGTCACCCAGCTGGAGGAAGGTGACTCTGGGATGTGACTTTCCCTCCCCACTTCGCAGTCTGCTTGAAAAGTCAAGCTCTTAACCCTGAATTATGTTTCAGGGCCTCCGGTCAGCGAGGCCTCCAGGGCCTCCATGATGATGCGAAAACCACGCTCACGGTAAGACATCACTTTCTTCTTCATTCTCACGCTCTCGGGAACACACGGGGAGTTCTAGAGGCAAGCAGCAAGGACTGTCAGCCCAGACAGAGGCAACAGCCGCCTGAGGACCAGCTGCTTTCCTTGAAGCCAGACATGGAGATGAGGAAGACAATACTGACGTCTTTCACTACATTCCTGTCTTGTCTGGGACAGGAGCTATTTTTCATTTCCCTTATGCTATCAGGGTACATGGCTATCACCATTTTAAAGTGAAAAATATGCAAAGAATGTCTCATTAGAAGACACAAAAGCTCTTTGGCACCATCAGCAACCTTTAAGACCGTGAGAAGGGGCCTTGAAAACCATCGGTTTGAGAGCAGTGGCCGCGCTGCTGGACGCCAAGTGCCCCTCGGGGCTTCTGAGGAGGGCGTCTAGGCGATGTGGAGAGGACTCTTCCTCCCACCCAGCAAGGACTGGCCGCCTCGCAGGAGGCACAGCGTCCCGCACCCGACCTGCTGACCACCAGAAGGCCCCACTCCCAGGGGCTGTGACCGCCGACGTGCCTCTCCCTGCCAGGAGGCACACGGAAGTATGTATGCAGTATGATGTGATGCAGATACATGTATCATATACAGTGTATGTTTAGAGAATGATATGCATACACATGCATGTGTGTGCGTGTGCTAAGTCGCTTCAGTCGTGTCCGACTCTTTGTGACCCCACAGACGAGAGTCCACCGGGCTCCTCTGTCCACGGGACTCTCCAGGCAAGAAGACTGGAGTGGGCTGCCCTCCTCCCATGCGTATACAGCGTGCATGTCCATACACATATGGACATACATGTAGCATTTAGTAAGTACTGTTCTCTAAGAGTGTTATACATACTGGCTCACTGAATTCTCATCATAATCCTGAGAAGTAGGTACTATTCCCTCAGTTTACAGGGGATGGAAGGGAGGTACAGAAGTTACCTCTCTTGCCTAAGGTCACCCAGCTGGAGGAAGGTGACTCTGGGATGTGACTTTCCCTCCCCACTTCGCAGTCTGCTTGAAAAGTCAAGCTCTTAACCCTGAATTATGTTTCAGGGCCTCCGGGGGGTCAGCGAGGCCCCTCCAGGGCCTCCATGATGATGCGAAAACCACGCTCACGGTAAGACATCACTTTCTTCTTCATTCTCACGCTCTCGGGAACACACGGGGAGTTCTAGAGGCAAGCAGCAAGGACTGTCAGCCCAGACAGAGGCAACAGCCGCCTGAGGACCAGCTGCTTTCCTTGAAGCCAGACATGGAGATGAGGAAGACAATACTGACGTCTTTCACTACATTCCTGTCTTGTCTGGGACAGGAGCTATTTTTCATTTCCCTTATGCTATCAGGGTACATGGCTATCACCATTTTAAAGTGAAAAATATGCAAAGAATGTCTCATTAGAAGACACAAAAGCTCTTTGGCACCATCAGCAACCTTTAAGACCGTGAGAAGGGGCCTTGAAAACCATCGGTTTGAGAGCAGTGGCCGCGCTGCTGGACGCCAAGTGCCCCTCGGGGCTTCTGAGGAGGGCGTCTAGGCGATGTGGAGAGGACTCTTCCTCCCACCCAGCAAGGACTGGCCGCCTCGCAGGAGGCACAGCGTCCCGCACCCCGACCTGCTGACCACCAGAAGGCCCCACTCCCAGGGGCTGTGACCGCCGACGTGCCTCTCCCTCCTGCACGAGGGTGTGACAGTGTGTCTCCTTGAGGGCGTACGGGGGAGGGACCCAGCGGAGAGCAGGAGACCCGCTCCCTCTCCCAAGACCCCACTCCTGCCGCCTCCAGCCTCCCCCCCCGTCCCGCTCCCCGTCCCACCAGGAACCGTCTCCCACCTCCGTCCGCTCGTCTGCCTTCCTGTCTTTGTGCCAAAGTCACAGCTCACAACAGGCGGCAAGAGCCTTGAAAACATTCTCCGGATCTGTCTCCTGGGAACGGATCCCAAGGACAGAGTCCAAAGGGAACAAAACGCTAACAGCATACGTTGTTTACAAGGTGACAAGGACGATATGCACGGAGGTCCATGATACAGAAATACGCCGTCACGGAGGCGGCTGCGTCGTGTGGTTCTGCCCCTTGATGGGCCATTCCGCAGCTACACGGACGACCGTTGCTCAGGACCACGCCAGAGACCCTCACCAAGGAGCCCCTCCTTGACCTGGATGCCGGGGGCTCCACAGGGAAAGAGATGGCCGTTGCCCTCAAGGAGCTTCCAGAGAAGTGACTGTCCATATGCTGAGAGTTTAAAGCACCGGGAACCCATTCCACCCATCAACCACAAGAAGGAAGAACGCCATCGCCCCTGTCCCAAACACCTGCCCTTCCGTCCTCTTTTCCTGACGGCTAATTCTCCAGCACTGAGGATATTTTTAGTGCCTGTGACAAAGTGTTTACAAGCCGGCAGGCTGAGTGAGGCCCCGTGGAGGCCAAGGAGAAAGAAATGATCCCCAAGGAGGCACAGGCCTAGGTCCAGCTCAGCAGAGAGGTGAGTGAGCTGGACACCGTGTTGACCGAACCAAAGCGGCCCATCCTTGGCCCCGGAGAGGCAGAGCTGCACCTGGCCCGGCTGCCTTCTCAGGAAGTCCCCACGAAGCATGAGTCACACGTGCCGGTTCCTCCTGGAGCTCCCAGGACCACAGGGAAAACAGACACACACCCAGGCTTACGTCACAAGCAGTGGGATCAGCAGGATGAAAGCCAGATACACACACACACACACACACACACACACACACAAGGGGGTTTCTGAGGCGTGTGCAGGTGGGGTGGGGAGGTCAGGATTGCCAGAGAAGGCAGTGCTTGAATCGAGTTCTGAAGGAAAGATGACTGAAGCAGGAAGACACGAGATGGTGGAGGCCAAGCAGACACAGACCACATATTCCAAGTCCTGGAGACAGGAAGGCGCTCCGTTTAGAGGGAACGCTGTTGAGGGTAGTGAGACCACCAGAAACGCCTGTATCTATAGCCGTCACCCCGGCTACCGTGCCTAGCCCCTCAGTCGTGTCTGACTCCTTACGACCCCGTGGACTGTAGCCCCGCCCGGCTCCTCTGTCCACGGGATTCTCTAGGCAAGAACACTGGAGGGGGCTGCCATGCCCTTCTCCAGGGGATCTTCCCCACCCAGGGATGGAACCTGCCTCTCTAGAGCCTCCAACATGGGCAGGCAGACTCAATTTTTTAAAAAAATGAGCCATGTATCTTTTTGAGGGGAGCCTCTTTTATTGGTTTTTGATTTATTTATGTTCATCCATCTTCATTCTCTGGCCTGTGTGGGCCTCCCATCGCAGTGGCCTCTCTCTGCAGAGCACCGGCTCTGGGCGCATGCGCTCCAGAGTGCTGGCTCGTCATTGGACACATGGGCCCAGCCGCTCTGTGGCACGTGGATCTTCCTGGGCCAGGGATCGAACCGGCGCCTTTTGCACTGCAAGGCAGTGTCTTTATCCATCGGACCACCAGGGAAGCCCCAGGCAGACTCTTTATCTGTGCATCTGAAGTGCAAATGGCTGACAATGCGCTCTTTTGGTTGAAGGCACCAGCCATTAAGCTTTCCATGGCCCAGGCACCTGTTTCATAAACACACTGCCCCAGCCACAAAATAGTGTTGGGAGGCCCCACCCACCACGCTCCCCTTTCTACAAAGTCTGGGTGGCCTACATAATTGACGTTGGAGAGGTCTTGCTTTCCCATTCCCAGGCTTTAATTCTCTCTCTTTTGTTTTAAAGTTGCCAATGAAGAGTAATTCTGCAAAACAGCGTCCCCCCCACCCTTGGCCCCCAGAAAGGCAGAGCAAGGGGTCTGTGCACGCCCCCACCTCCCTGCGTGGCCGCTGGCATGCCGTGTACCTCCAGAACTCACAAGCCCTAAACCTTGGTTTTTCTCTCTTTTTTTCTTTCAAAGTTCCCCGATGGTCTTTGGCAAGGTACTTCTTGCATTCATGAGAAGCACACGGGCCAGAGACCAGGGACAAGGCCGAGGATCTTGGCAGGGTCCCGGGTCGTGAGGGGCCTACCTGTCGGCTATGGGCTACAGATTCTGGGCTCGGTCCCAAGGTCACATGGGAAATGCTCAGTGAAACACGGCAAGGCATAATTGGCTGCCCTTCAGGGACAAAGGTGACTGGGAAGTGCCCAACGGCTTATTAGATGGGCCTAATTAGAACAGAAATTCTTTTTGAGAGAATGACTCCCACTGTGGGTTTGGCTCCTAAAAGGACCTAGTAAACACGCAAGCTTCGGGTAGACACCCTCCTTCCGTGACTCTGGTGTTGTGAAGGCCTCCGGAGTGTCCAGCCTTTCACAGAAGAAACATCTCCCCGTCCAGCCTCACAGCTCCCCCACGACCCACCATCGCGGCTCAGCCGTAACATCGTAATAATAAGAACGTGGCTGTAACTCAGCCAGCACTAGCTATGGGCCAGGCATCATGCCCAGCTTTCTATTTTTATCTATTTATTTATTTTATTTTTGGCTATTCTGGGTTTTCACCGCTGCCACAGGCTCTTCTCTCATTGCAGGGGGCGGGGGCTGCCCTCTTGTTGAGGTGAGCAAGCTTCTTGTTGCACTGGCAGGCCAACTCTTCACCACTGAGCTACCAGGGAAGCCCCACGCCCACCTTTCTGAATCATCGTCTCATTTAATTCTCACAGCCGCTTATAGGTGGGTACTGGGACGGTGTCCTTTTCTTACACGCTAGGCATCTGAGCCACAGAGAAGAAAGATAACCTGTCCGAGAGCTGGAGAGAGACAGACACGGGTGCCGCCAGGCAGGTGCCCCTCGGGACCTTGAGCCCGCTACAGCTTGCCGGCCCTCGCGGGGTTCGCCTCCCCTGGTGAGCGGCACTGACCCCCCTCACCGAGAGAACACAGTTCCGCGGCTGAGCATGCGCTGCTGGTGATCTGAGAGGCACCCGGAAGCTTTTCCTTGGGAATCCAGGGCCCCTGCTTCCTCCCTGCCAGCCTGGCTGCCCTCGAGGCCAGATCTCTGAACATCCAGTGAGGAGGGCACTCCCAGCAGCGGTCGGGAGCCTGATCTTTTCTAGAAGATGGTAACGATGTGAGGTGTGACTGCTGACCACCCTGAAAGGCCTAGCTACGAGGTCCGGGGGCTCTGGGGGTCTTTGGTCCAGTTCACTGCGAGGCAACAGATGCAGAGGGGGCTGGATCTGAGAGCTGGGGGCCAGTCAGAGCCTCAGGAAGTCACATCCAGGGTCACACTGGGCAGAGGAAAGAAAGCTCGGGCAGACCTTGTGGTCAGTAGGCCGACAGTATTTCTGCTTAGCATATGCAGGTTCACCTGCACCTGTGCCATTGCATATGCAGGTTCACCTGTACCATTTTTTCAGATTCCACATATACATGTCAATACACACTATAGAGAACATACCTACGGATACCAAGGAGGGAAGAGGGGGTGGGATGTGTTGGAAGATCAGGACTGACGCACACACACTGCCTGAGTGGGGGCTCAGCCGCTTCGGTCATGTCCGACTCTGCGACCCCATGGACGGTAGCCCGCCAGGCTCCTCTGTCCACTGGATTCTCCAGGCAAGACTACTGGCCTGGGTGGCCATTTCCTCCTCCAGGGGATCTTCCCAACCCAAGGATCAGGGTCTCCTGCATTGCAGATGGATCCTTTACTGCCACGCCACCAAGGAGGCCCCATACACAACGTGTAACATCAGCGTTCCCGGTGGCGTGAGCGGGAAAGAACCCACGTGCCGGGGCAGGAGACGTACGAGACACGAGTTTATCCACGCATCAAGTAGGTAACTGAGAAACCCACGGTTTAGTATAGGAAACTTCACTCGCTGCTCTGCGGTGTCCTAATTGGGAAGAAGATCAAAAAAGAGAGGATAGATGGACACGTGCAGCTGATTCGGTTCGCTGTAAAACACAAACGAACTCAACATTATAGAGCAGCGGCACTCCAATAAAATTAATTTTAAAAGAAGCTGGACAGTATCTTAGCGGTAGGAGAGCAGACGCCGTGCTTGAGTTGCTCCTCTCTGCATTCCCAGCGGCAGGCACATGTCGGACCGGTTAAAACCTGCCGAATGGATGTGTGCATCAGCGAGCCCTTACGACCGTCCAGGGGAGGGGACCGCCACCGAGACGGCACTCAACGCTGAAACGCTGTCGACAGTGCCACTTCTTATGGACTCCACCGTCACACCTGATCAGCGTGTTTCAACGTGGTAAGAGCTCTCTGTGACCGAGAGGGGTGGGACGGGGTGGGAGGCGGAGGCGAGGGTCAGGCGGGGGACATGTGTGTATTCCTATGCCCGATCCACGTCGATGTATGGCAGACTTCAATACAACATTGCAAAGCAATTATCCTCCAATTAAAAATGAAGCTTTCTGTAGACATTAAAAAAAAGACCTCTCTGGAAGGACCGAGTGTGTACGATCCCATTCTGTGGACGTCCTTCAGCTCGTCTCCAGTGCTGGCCACTCGGGACGTTTCCATACTGTTGCTGTAAAAGAGTTCGGCATCAAGCATCCAGGACAGGCAACGCAGCAAGGGGACAGAATCCTGGAGGCAGACTTGGTATCCCACCTTCTCTGCCTGCTGGCTGCGCACCCGTGCTCAGGTTACCCAGCCACCCTGTGCCTTGGTTCCATCGGCAGAAGAACAAGACAAATGTCCGCAGCTGGCTTTCAGAGTGGCTGGAGGGTTAAACCGGTCAGTATCAGGGCCCAGCAGGAGAGCCCTCTGTAAGCGCTCACACACGCTCCACCAGCGCTGACACCCCCGGAGGCCCGGCGATGACACAGAACGCCATCCCAGAAGGGGAAGCGCAAGGTCAGCTGGCAGACCTCGAAGGAAACCGTCTCTGAAACTCCCAGCAGCATGAACTAAGAACAAAAGGTCTTTAGTCCAAGAGCAAGGGCGCGGGGGACCCAGGCCATGAGGCCACCCCACCCTGCAGCAGGTTTCCAACATACACACACAAGTTCCGTGTCAAGAGCACGTCTGTAAGTTAAAAATCTGACAGAGGGCTTCCCTGGGGGAAGATTCGCCTTGCAGTGCAAGGGGCGCCGGTTCGATCCCTGGCCTGGGAGGGTCCCGTGTGCCGCGGAGCGGCTAGACCGATGTGTCCAACGACCGAGCCGGAGCTCTGGAGCGCATGCGCCCAGAGCTGGAGCTCTGCAACAACAGAGGCCGCTGCGATGGGAGGCCCACGTGGGCCAAAGAACAAAGATAAATAAATGAAAGACCAATAGAAGTGGCCAAAAACAGAAAATAAATCCGACCGAGTTAGCTTAGGTACCCAAATAAGACAGGTGGCTATAAAGTCCGGGTCTGTAGCAGGCTTGTAACACTTTTCACACGAATAGTACATAAAAACAAACATGAAAAAATAAAGAAAACACGTTCCTCTTATAGTACCGTAGCTTGAAAAGCAACAGTGCAGTACCAGCTACATCCCAGCTGCCACTTTGTCTGCTTCTGGACATCCTGGGCTTGAAATAAAGAGATCCTGCAGCACGGTCCTCTCCACGGTACGGTGCAGTGACGTACACAAAAGCACAGCTGCTGGTACAGGACGCACACACACCACAACACGGCCCCACACGTGAACTAACACGTGATCAGACGCGCATCTAACATACGGGTTCTAACTTATGAACTGCCTCATGTGATGGGCTGGCATCTTTGAAAGTTCACAGCCGGAAGGTTCGCATGTAGGAGACTCACCGTGTGGACACCAGAATGCCCGCCGCGGGCCTTTCTGCCACGCGTCTACCCTGCCGCCTGCAGGAGACAAGCCCGCACACCTTTTCACCTTCCCCGGCGCGGGAAGGAGCACCCACCTTCCCCAGGCCAAGGAACAGGAGCAGAGGCGCCCTCGGAGGCTCCCCGCTCAGCCAGGGCTTGTATTTCAATTTCCTAGCCTCGCGTTCCTTTCTTAAAGAGGACTCCCAACTTCTCTTTGCTTCCAGCCTCACAGAACTCACAACTGCATGTCTACAGACCACGGACCTGTTCATCTGTTTCTCTCATTACATTATTATTTTTAAGATCTTTTTATTTTATATTAAAGCACAGTTGATTCACACGCTTCCCAGGTGGTTCGCGGTAAAGAACCAGTCTGCTCATGCGGGAGACGCAGATTCAACCCCCGGCTTGAGAAGATCCCCTGGGGAAGGAAACGTCGACCCACTTCAGTTATTCTGGCTTGGGAAATCCCACGAACAGAGGCCTGACGGGCTATGGTCTATGGGGCCGTGAAAAAGTTGGACAGGACCTGGTGACTAAGCAACAACAATAATAGCTAATGAGCAATGCTGTGATCGTTTCAGGCAGACAGCAAAGGGCCTCAGCCACACATGCGTCCACTCTCGCCCAAACTCCCTGACCACCCAGGCTGCCCCGGAACACGGAGCGGATCCCCTGTGCTCTGCCTAGGAAGCCACTGAAGTATTAACACGCTGAGAGACACGGCCGCCGTCTGACTCTGTTACTCCTCCGGCGCTTAGCACAGCGTCAGGCACCTCGTGTCTTTGTTGAATGAATGAATGAATGAATGAATGAATGAATTAGGGAGTGAGAAGGAAAAGCCTTCTGTGAACGGAAATGTGTTCATTTCACTCCTTCCACTCGGATGCCTTCCTCAGCCTCACCCAGCACGAGCTGATCCTCTTCCTCCCGGCTGCCTCTCCGACATTCAGAGAGGGCGCCTCTCTTCCAGGGACGCGGCCCTGGCATCTGTCACAAGTGCTCCTCCTCTTAAAGGTTATCAGCAACAGAAATGCCACCAGCCTTCCCCGGCTGTCCAGTTCCATCCCTAATGACGGCCAGGCCGCCCTCTCATCCACGCAGAATGCCGTGGCCTGCCGTCCACCTGCAGGCCGGCTGATAACACTCACGTGGGGGAAGGAAAAGCTGGAGGGCCGAGGAGCAGAACCCACACACGCCTGACTCTTCAGGTCTGCAAGGACACAGTGCAGGCACCCGGCCTGGCTCGGGGCGCGGCCGGAGGCCACAGCCCCCGGAGGAGAGTCACGGAGCCCCCCGCCCGTCCTTAGATCCGCAGCCCCTGCTCGGCCCCCACGCCCTCACTGTCTGCCCTTTTACCAGCAGTGGGACTGAGTTCCATAAACATCTCCTTCAGAACATCACCTTCTTGAACTACGTGGATCCCAGTGTGTTCCACGTGTTCTTCTTATGACGAATACTTAAATCATTTACTGCCCTCGACTGATAGCAGTTCAATACACACACTGCAGGGAAATACAAATACCTTTTCAAACACTGGCAATGTGCTTTCAGGTATGTGGCCGGCCTTCGGCTGTCTCATGGTCATTATGGGATAGGACTTCTGAGTACTTAAACGCTAATGGTTACAAATGTTCTTCTCTCGAGTTTCTAAGTGTATTCCAATAGATAATACACATATTACTGCAGACAAAACCTTCTTCATCAGGGGGCTTCCCTGATGGTCCAGGGGGAAGAGAGTCCGCCTTGCAGCACAAGGGGCACTGCTTCGATCCCTGGCCGGGGAAGATGCCACAGACCGCGGAACGGCTGGACTGGCGTGTCCAATTACAAGCCAGCGCTCTGGAGTGCACACGCCCAGAGCTGGAGCGCTGCAACGAGAGAGGCCACTGCAAGGGGAGGCCCACACAGGCCAAAGAATAAAGATGGATGAAAAATAAATAAATAAAATCAACAAAAATTAGGCCAAAAAAATCAAAAATAGCAAATGTGTTCATTTCACTCCTTCCACTCGGATGCCTTCCTCAGCCTCACCCAGCACGAGCTGATCCTCTTCCTCCCGGCTGCCTCTCCGACATTCAGAGAGGGCGCCTCTCTTCCAGGGACGCGGCCCTGGCATCTGTCACAAGTGCTCCTCCTCTTAAAGGTTATCAGCAACAGAAATGCCACCAGCCTTCCCCGGCTGTCCAGTTCCATCCCTAATGACGGCCAGGCCGCCCTCTCATCCACGCAGAATGCCGTGGCCTGCCGTCCACCTGCAGGCCGGCTGATAACACTCACGTGGGGGAAGGAAAAGCTGGAGGGCCGAGGAGCAGAACCCACACACGCCTGACTCTTCAGGTCTGCAAGGACACAGTGCAGGCACCCGGCCTGGCTCGGGGCGCGGCCGGAGGCCACAGCCCCCGGAGGAGAGTCACGGAGCCCCCCGCCCGTCCTTAGATCCGCAGCCCCTGCTCGGCCCCCACGCCCTCACTGTCTGCCCTTTTACCAGCAGTGGGACTGAGTTCCATAAACATCTCCTTCAGAACATCACCTTCTTGAACTACGTGGATCCCAGTGTGTTCCACGTGTTCTTCTTATGACGAATACTTAAATCATTTACTGCCCTCGACTGATAGCAGTTCAATACACACACTGCAGGGAAATACAAATACCTTTTCAAACACTGGCAATGTGCTTTCAGGTATGTGGCCGGCCTTCGGCTGTCTCATGGTCATTATGGGATAGGACTTCTGAGTACTTAAACGCTAATGGTTACAAATGTTCTTCTCTCGAGTTTCTAAGTGTATTCCAATAGATAATACACATATTACTGCAGACAAAACCTTCTTCATCAGGGGGCTTCCCTGATGGTCCAGGGGGAAGAGAGTCCGCCTTGCAGCACAAGGGGCACTGCTTCGATCCCTGGCCGGGGAAGATGCCACAGACCGCGGAACGGCTGGACTGGCGTGTCCAATTACAAGCCAGCGCTCTGGAGTGCACACGCCCAGAGCTGGAGCGCTGCAACGAGAGAGGCCACTGCAAGGGGAGGCCCACACAGGCCAAAGAATAAAGATGGATGAAAAATAAATAAATAAAATCAACAAAAAATTAGGCCAAAATTTAAAAAAATCCTTCATCGGGAATTATTACACTGATTGCATAATTTGTGCTGCCCTTTCTGAAGAAAAGTCAAACACTTAGTACTCGTAAGGCCACACAGTCGGCGTCGGGACCCTGCTACGTCTAGAAAAATAGTCGCAAGTCTGTGTCTTCGGGCGCCAGGCCAGTCTCTTCCTCTCCCTGCTCACCTACGAAGGTGAAAACTCTCTAACTCTCCATCTGCCCGGAACAGGGCCCGGCCCACGGAGAGATCTCAGGGGCACTGGCTGATGCACAAATAAAACGAGCCTGCGTCCACTGCGCATTCTGCGTATATTCTCCTGGGAGCTGGGACCACACCTGCCTTTACGTTAAGGCCTCTGCGCTTACGTGCTCGGCCAGGAAAGCCCCGAGGCGAGAGGCCAGCCCCGTCACCACGCCCTGACCCCATCAGAGCCTCCGCAGGCGCAGGGCAGCCGCCGCGCGCCACCCCCGCGGAAACACGCGCGCGCACGGCCCCGCACAGGGCGCGGCCTTCGCCCACACGCCCCTCCGCGCCTCCTGCGACACGCGTGGGGGCTCCGTCGGGGATGGGGTGCAAAGTGCAGCCTCTGGCGTGGAAAGGAGGCACGTGTCACCGGCACCGGGTGGCTTTCTTGCCGCCGCGAGGGCTGGCGACCCCTTGTCCCCCAGGGCCACGGACGCTCCCCCATTGTCTGCTCTTTTTCTTCCGAGGCTGTACTGTCTCCCTGGGCCACCGGATCAAACGTCAACCCGCAGACAGGCCCTCTCCGCACGCTCGCGGCGTTCGCGGGCGGCGTCACTTCGCACAAGTTGGTGAGTTTTTCAGAATCGTGCCTCCTCCCCAGAACTCGGGCCACTGGGGTTTCATGAGCAGTCATGGCAAGGAAAGGGTTCGGACAGGACCTGATTCACAGCTTAATAAATGTGACGGGCGGTGGTGCTGACCTTGGGGGCAGGGTCACTCCAGCATTTGCGAGAACACTCTAGCATCATCCATGGGCATATACGACGGTATGAACGCAGAGATAGATTGAGTTAGAAATGGGCTTCTCAGGCAGCACAGAGGTAAAGCATCCACCTGCCAGTGCAGGACACGTGGGCTCGATCCCTGGGTCAGGAAGATCCCCTGGAGGAGGAAATGACAACCCACTCCAGTGGTCTTGCCTGGAAAGTCCCATGGACAGAGGAGCCTGCAGGGCTGCAGTCCATGGGGTCCCAAAGGAACACACACGTGAGTTAGAAATAATCTAGATGAAGTGCATGTGTACATATAGAAACACACATATATGTATATTTACATATACATGTATTTAAATCTATGATGTGGATGGGTGGATGTGTGGACATGCATGCATATGTCTAAAAATACAGATGTGTGTATAGCCATGCACACACACACACACACACACACTGTGTCTGCCCAGAGGGCCTGAGAGCGAAGCTAGCCCAGCAGTAAAGGACACACCTTGTGACCAGATGGTATTTCTAAATGCCATCCTGCACCGAAAGGCACCAGGGTTCCTTGAATAATGCTAACTCCAAGGCTGGGGCAGAGAAAGCACAGAAGGAGGCTAGTATGTCATGTCGCACCAACGAGTAAGAACGTGCTCAAAACACACCAGGGAGATCTTAAAAAGGAGCAGGAGGTAGGCCTCACTGGATGCATCTGAGACTTTAAAATAGCAAAAGGGCTTCCCTGGTGGTCCAGTGGGTAAGGACACCACCTTGGAGTTCAAGGGGCGCCAGTTCGATCCTTGGACTGGGAAGATCCCACGTGCCGCGGAGCGGCTGGACTGATGTGCCCAATTACCGAGCCGGAGCTCTGGAGCACACGTGCCCAGAGCCGGTGCTCTGCGACAACAGAGGCCACTGCGATGGGAGGCCCACACGGGCCAAGGAACAAAGATGGATGGCAATAAATAAAAGGCCACTAGAAGTGGCCAAAAAAGCCCCAAAAAACTTTCTAAAATAGCAAAAGAACTAATGATGACAAGGGATTAAAATCTACTGAGTACAGTTAGAGTCTGCCAGCCCACACCTGAGTGAAGAAAGGAAGAAAGAAAAAAAAGAAAGGAGAAAGGCAGGAGCATTCTTGAGGTGGAAAAACAACTATCAAATGGAAAAGACATGACAAGGTTAGCAGAGTTGCTCTTCGGCAGCCGTGATGATGATCCGCGGATGCAGCCAAGAGCCATCGACAGAGGCCAGAACTCAGGCCTGACAGGCTAAGGAGCAGAAGGACATTCACGGAGTCTCAGGGACGGTCCCCGTAAGATGCCTGATGATTACACCTGCGAAACAGTAACTTCACAGGGGGACACCTGGCGGAGGCCACCTTCACCAAAGCCACAAAGCAACGTCCCCAGCTCCGAGAGAGACCGAGGACCCCACATCCACTCTGTGCGATTCTCAGCACGTGCTTACAGTGCTGAAAAATCATAAGGAAACATCAGACAAACACAAATTGAGGGATATTCTGGAAAATAACTGTCTAAACCGAATCATAAGGAAACATCAGACAAACTCGAACTGAGGGATACTCTGAAAAATAACTGGTTTGAATGTGTCGAGAAAGATCAATGTTGTAGAAACACACATCAACGTTAGCGAAACAATGCTGATTTCTGCTGAACTTGCCTGGGGCAGAGAAAGCACAGAAGGAGGCTAGTATGTCATGTCGCACCAACGAGTAAGAACGTGCTCAAAACACACCAGGGAGATCTTAAAAAGGAGCAGGAGGTAGGCCTCACTGGATGCATCTGAGACTTTAAAATAGCAAAAGGGCTTCCCTGGTGGTCCAGTGGGTAAGGACACCACCTTGGAGTTCAAGGGGCGCCAGTTCGATCCTTGGACTGGGAAGATCCCACGTGCCGCGGAGCGGCTGGACTGATGTGCCCAATTACCGAGCCGGAGCTCTGGAGCACACGTGCCCAGAGCCGGTGCTCTGCGACAACAGAGGCCACTGCGATGGGAGGCCCACACGGGCCAAGGAACAAAGATGGATGGCAATAAATAAAAGGCCACTAGAAGTGGCCAAAAAAGCCCCAAAAAACTTTCTAAAATAGCAAAAGAACTAATGATGACAAGGGATTAAAATCTACTGAGTACAGTTAGAGTCTGCCAGCCCACACCTGAGTGAAGAAAGGAAGAAAGAAAAAAAAGAAAGGAGAAAGGCAGGAGCATTCTTGAGGTGGAAAAACAACTATCAAATGGAAAAGACATGACAAGGTTAGCAGAGTTGCTCTTCGGCAGCCGTGATGATGATCCGCGGATGCAGCCAAGAGCCATCGACAGAGGCCAGAACTCAGGCCTGACAGGCTAAGGAGCAGAAGGACATTCACGGAGTCTCAGGGACGGTCCCCGTAAGATGCCTGATGATTACACCTGCGAAACAGTAACTTCACAGGGGGACACCTGGCGGAGGCCACCTTCACCAAAGCCACAAAGCAACGTCCCCAGCTCCGAGAGAGACCGAGGACCCCACATCCACTCTGTGCGATTCTCAGCACGTGCTTACAGTCTAAACCAAATCATAAGGAAACATCAGACAAACACAAATTGAGGGATATTCTGGAAAATAACTGTCTAAACCGAATCATAAGGAAACATCAGACAAACTCGAACTGAGGGATACTCTGAAAAATAACTGGTTTGAATGTGTCGAGAAAGATCAATGTTGTAGAAACACACATCAACGTTAGCCGAGAATCAATGCTGAATTTCTGACTGAACTGTGCCGTGTTTATAATAACGCTGTGATTTCAGGAATATATAAAATGCGGAAGACCCAGTGAAGACAACCACGGTTTGCTGACTGTTCTGTGGCTTACCTGTAAATGTGAAATCATATAAAAACAGACTAATTGATAAAAGCAGTTCTGAGCGGAAAAGAATACTGTGGGTTTCATTTTCATTCCTTACAATTCAAACAGCTGCCGACGGAGTGGCTGCGTGTGGACAGCTCAGCCCCAGACCCGGGGTGACACGCCTTTGTCTGATAATGACCAGTCTGTCACGATTTCAGCCCTGTGGCCACACTCTCTGTGTCGCAATGGCTGCCGTGGTGTCACATCCCACAGACGGCCCTGACGGGTGAGCAGGGCTGAGGGCCGATACAACTTCCTTTACAGGGCTTCCCTGTAGCTCAGGGGGGAAGAGTTTGCTTGCCTATGTGGGAGACACCGGTTCGATTCCTGATCTGGGAAGATCCCACATACTGAGGAGCAACGAAGTCCGTGAGCCACAACTGTGGAGCCTGTGCTCTAGAGCCTCGGAGCCGCAACAATGGAGCCCGTGGGCCGCAACAACGGAAGCCCGTGGGCCCTGGAGCCTGAGTTCCACAACAAGAGAAGCCACCGCCACAAAAAGCCAGTTCACCTCCACTAGAGAAGAGCCCCCGCTCCCTGCAACTAGAGAAGAGCCTGCGGCAGCAGTGAAAACCCAGAACAGCCAAAAATAAATAATAAACAAATAATTTTACAAATAACCTTTATTTATAAAGCACGGCCAGGAGGGACTTGCGCTGTGAGTCACAGCGTTTGCTGGTTGAGTGCGCACTTCAAGACGCCCCTGAGCATCTCCATGGCCATTCCTTGGGATGACAGGCACTTGCCAAAGAAAGATTTCCCACTTTTCGCAAAACCACAGAAGACTTTTTAAAGAGACTGCTTGATACCCTAAGAGGCCTGCGTTTCCCCGAAGGGAGAAGGCGTTCCTCTTTATAGAATACCCAAGTTACAAAGAGACTAAGACACAGGGCTCACGTCCCCACACAACCTGACGTAATCTGCAGAAGAAACCAGAAAGCCAGTTTCTCACTGGTGTTCGTCAGTCATTACCTCAGGGAGGCTGAGGAAGTGTCCATCTCCGGTCCTCCGATGATGTCCTGGCCACAAAGCTCAGAGCGTCTGCTCACCACGGCTCCTGGAGATGATAATCACGTCTACTGACATTTCCACATCAGAAAGGTCGACTCTGAGAACAGTATCAGCTGGAAGGGAAACAGAGAAACATTTCAGTCAGCTTTGACATTTCCCTCACTCCTTTCTGAAGATGACTCAAGATCATGGAAAGGCATGCACCCACTAAATGATTTATACATCAAATATTGTGCAAATAAACCCCTGTTCTGTTCCACGCCCACAGTCCAGTGCCAGAGATAGAGAGGTGAGCCAAGGAGAGCTCGGCCCTAGAGGAGCTCAGTCTAGGGGAGAAAACAAGTAAATAATTCAGGGCCATATGATAGGAGGGCGTGGCTGACATCTGGGGAAGAAACCGCCAATTCAGTCGAAAAGACGAATCTGAAGAGGAGACGGTTTCTGGCTGCTCCTTGATCAGGGTACAAGCGAGATGCTGTTTCGCCAAAAGAGACGCCTCGGCGACACT
The DNA here is from genome assembly GCA_022376925.1 of Tragulus kanchil. Classification (NCBI taxonomy): domain Eukaryota; kingdom Metazoa; phylum Chordata; class Mammalia; order Artiodactyla; family Tragulidae; genus Tragulus; species Tragulus kanchil. The sequence goes on along the minus strand of JAIOJX010000002.1, from coordinate 7,880,324 downwards.
GTCTTTAAGGACAAAGATAGAGAGATGGGTAAGATGTGAGAGTGACAACTTAAGATCAAAGTCAGGATCAACAAGGCTGCAGCTGGACAGGACAGGGCTTGGAAAGACCTCGTCCGAGACGGGGAACAGAGCTCTCTCTGTGCCGAGCACGGCAGTGTGCAGACCGTGCACGCTCTCAGCCGATCCTCTCCTGAAATCCCAGATGGCCAGATCGATTATTCCCATAACACGGACCAGCAGCTGAAGCCTGGAGAGCCGCCCTCAGGGACCCTGCCCTGCAGGACCAAGGCAGCCCGCGGCAGAGAAGAGGTCGCGATGGGAGACCCCCGAAGTCTTCCTCGCAGCCCCTGGGAGAGACGGTCTCAGGAAAGGCCCCCTACCACTCACCCCACTGCGCAACGCACGCTCTACGGTGAGGCTCTGCCACCTCTCCCACCACAATGTGAACTCCGTTTCTCCACGCTTTGACTCTGAACTTGGCCACGTGATTTGCTTTTGAGCCATAGCCGGTAATAATAAACTTGGCGCAAATAAAGGCTTAACAACGCTTATGCCGAGAAGGTCCTCTCTCTGGCTGCTGGGACTCCTTCTACAATCTGAGCTAGCTCCCCAGAGGATGAGAACCCGCATGGGGACGCTCCAGCCCTCCCAGCTGGCCCCCAGGCCATTAAGCCCCAGTCAAGCTGCCCCGTGCAAGAGAAATGCCCAGTCTTCCTCACCACAGCATCAGGAGAAATCATGTTTATGGTTGAAGGCAGTAAGGTCTGGGGCCGTTTGTTACACAGAGAACACGAGCTGATACAACCACCGAGTGATCTCCCTGCGGCTGACTGGATACAATACACGTTCTGTGTCAGAAAGCAATGTCAGCCCGTGCCGTCCAGGTCGGCCTGGCCGTCAAGAGATGGTGAGGGCCAGGGATCCAGCGGGGCTGGGGGCAAGACGAAGAGCAGAAGACTCAAGGGCTGTTTTACACGTAAAATCAACAGGATGTGGTGACCAGCGGACTCCACATGGGTCTGCAGGCATATGGTGCTGATGATCCGCAGGCGGGAGGGCCCGACGTGGGCGGGATGTTTATACAAAAGAAACACACAAAGCCGCGGGAGCCAGCGCAGCCAGGGCGAGTTCTGGGAATTAAACGTTATCCACCCCTGCTCGTCTGGAGGAAGGCCGGCGCCTTGCCCCCGCCTCAGCGGGGTCGGCCGCCTCCTCCAGCGCAGGGGTCTCTGTTCCCCGCAGCTCATGCCTCCTCCCTCCCGCCGCGGGCTTCCTCCCAGGCTCCCGCTTCACACCTGCTTCTGACTCAGCTCTCACCGAGGGGCGGGATGTGTTCACACCCTCGGACTGCACAGAAAGACAAACCAAGACACGCACCCCGCTTTCGGGGACGGCCCAGAAATGCTCATGTGACTTTCCAAGGTCCAAATGAGGAATCTGGGAGAGACGGTCTCAGGAAAGGCCCCCTACCACTCACCCCACTGCGCAACGCACGCTCTACGGTGAGGCTCTGCCACCTCTCCCACCACAATGTGAACTCCGTTTCTCCACGCTTTGACTCTGAACTTGGCCACGTGATTTGCTTTTGAGCCATAGCCGGTAATAATAAACTTGGCGCAAATAAAGGCTTAACAACGCTTATGCCGAGAAGGTCCTCTCTCTGGCTGCTGGGACTCCTTCTACAATCTGAGCTAGCTCCCCAGAGGATGAGAACCCGCATGGGGACGCTCCAGCCCTCCCAGCTGGCCCCCAGGCCATTAAGCCCCAGTCAAGCTGCCCCGTGCAAGAGAAATGCCCAGTCTTCCTCACCACAGCATCAGGAGAAATCATGTTTATGGTTGAAGGCAGTAAGGTCTGGGGCCGTTTGTTACACAGAGAACACGAGCTGATACAACCACCGAGTGATCTCCCTGCGGCTGACTGGATACAATACACGTTCTGTGTCAGAAAGCAATGTCAGCCCGTGCCGTCCAGGTCGGCCTGGCCGTCAAGAGATGGTGAGGGCCAGGGATCCAGCGGGGCTGGGGGCAAGACGAAGAGCAGAAGACTCAAGGGCTGTTTTACACGTAAAATCAACAGGATGTGGTGACCAGCGGACTCCACATGGGTCTGCAGGCATATGGTGCTGATGATCCGCAGGCGGGAGGGCCCGACGTGGGCGGGATGTTTATACAAAAGAAACACACAAAGCCGCGGGAGCCAGCGCAGCCAGGGCGAGTTCTGGGAATTAAACGTTATCCACCCCTGCTCGTCTGGAGGAAGGCCGGCGCCTTGCCCCCGCCTCAGCGGGGTCGGCCGCCTCCTCCAGCGCAGGGGTCTCTGTTCCCCGCAGCTCATGCCTCCTCCCTCCCGCCGCGGGCTTCCTCCCAGGCTCCCGCTTCACACCTGCTTCTGACTCAGCTCTCACCGAGGGGCGGGATGTGTTCACACCCTCGGACTGCACAGAAAGACAAACCAAGACACGCACCCCGCTTTCGGGGACGGCCCAGAAATGCTCATGTGACTTTCCAAGGTCACAAATGAGGAATCTGGCACCCAGAGAGTGGGGCCCGTGGGCCACGTGGCTGGGAACAGGGCTGTGACAGGAACATGGCCTTCTGACTCCAGACGCGGGGCACACCTCCCCATTTCTCTTTATCCAGCCGGCAGCCATCAGCTAGAAAACAGGCCTCGGAGGCAACCTGCGAGGCTTACACCAGCATACCTGGAGGCAAGAAAAGTGCCCGCAAATTCCAGCTGGAGACCAGAAGATGAAGACGAACTCAAACAAACCCATGAGCTCTCCCTTCTCCCAGTCTGGCTCACACATCGTTCCTCCTCTGCCCCTGGGAGGCACCTTTACCACCTAGACGTCCTCTCTCCTGCACAATACAACGCAATGCATCTTATAAGAGACTGTGTTCTCCAATTCTGTCTCTTCTCGGTGAAGAGCAGAGCGCTAGGCGTGAAACGCCCCCTCACGCCACAGTTTCCTTAATAAATCAGAGCCTTTCTCCTTCCAGCGCAAAATGATCCTCGGGAATACTCGTCCACACTGGGCCGAGACGAGAAAACGACGGCTGTGCTTTTAAATGACAGCCATCCCTTCTCAGAGGCCCGTGGTCATGTTGCCGAACCCGCGTGGCCAGCGGCCAGCTGGGCCGAGCGGAGGCGGCCGTCCACGTCCAGCCAGGAGAGTTTAGAAAAACAGCCTCGCGCGGAGCCACGGCGTCCTCACTAGTAAAATGGAAACGGTACCTGCTTCACAGGAAGCAACATGAAATCACTTTAATAAACATCGTACAGTAAAGCTAGCCATTGCAACAGTAGCAGGTATCATTTTTAAATGTTTTGCCAAATTGAGCCCTCTGTACTCAAAAGCTCAGCGGCTCCTCCTCGGTGCTCTGAAGTGCGCTCCTGTCTCCATCACGGGGCACGGGAGGGCAGCGGAGCCTGTAGAGGGCAAGTCACCTGCTCATGGTCGTCATAAGAGGGGAGCCTGAGCGATCAACGCGTTCCTAGGCGGGCTCTACTCAGGCCCAGGACTAGCACAACCCCCGTCATCAGCGTGTACTGAGCTGCTTCCGTGCCGGGTCAGCCCTCGGCTCTGCCCTGACGGAGGGCTGCACCCTCGTGGGCTCGCCCACTGTGAGGAAGAGGCCCGGGCGCGCAGCAGAGCCCACCCCGCGGTGCACCCAGCGAGTGAGGGCCCGTGTCCAGCGGGAGGTTTCTTCATCCGCGTCCCCGACCAGCATCGGAGGATTCTGGAGGAGGGGAGCAAGGACGGAGACCGTCGGCTGGATCAGGCTGCAAGGGGGCCAGACAACCCGACGCCAAGGGCAGACAGGGAGATGCCCTGCAAACGCCTGGTGCAAGTGCCAGGATGCCCAGAGCAGGGCTGAAAGGCGGGTATGAAGGCAGCAAGTCTGCGTCGGGCGTCAGAGACGGCAGGGCCACTACCAAGAGCAGGAGGAGGCTGAGTTCAGCAGCCCGGCCTCTGCGGGGTTTCACGGCCGCTCCCCCTGCCGGGGTGTGCGGGCTGAAGAAACCAGCCGGAGCTCAGGCAGGAAGCAGGCTGGGAAAGGAGCCGGCAGCCTCCCTCTCTGCGTGGGGGTTCCCCAGGCTGGTGGCCCGAGGAGGAGCGGATGCTGAGCTCAGGGCCTGCATGCCGAGGTCCGGATGGTCTGCCAGGGAGACAGTGTCACGGACAAGAGCTACCGCGGGGCGCATTCGGACACCAAGGTCAGCACCACCGGCACGGCCCGCAGGTGTGATCTCATTCGGTCTGCACGGCCGGCCTCTGGAGGGTGGTGGTCCTACCCCCATTTCTCAGATGTGGAAACGGAGGCTCTGGAAGAGACCTGCCCAAAGCCACACAGTTAGAAACCAGCACAGAGGCGAGCCAAAGCCTGTCTTGAAGCCCGGGCTTCCTCTTCACCATTCCGCCTGGCAGTGCCCAGGAGGTCCCACCTCGGATCCCTCCGGTCTGGGACGGGAGTCAGCTGGTCGGGCCTGCCGCCCCACTCCCTGTGGCCACCGCGGCTCCCCAGCACCAGACTGGAAATCTCCAAGGGGCTTTCGATTTCCAGTTTCTCAGCGTCTGAGCACAATCAGCTCCCGAACCCGAGAGAGATGAAATCGCCACTGCTTCTCACATGGGAGCAACGCAAGCACTGCCACGTGGACTAGCCGGGAGATGCTCAGGCCGCCGGGTCCCGCCCACGGCAAACCTCAGCCCGCCGGCTCCCCCAACACGTGGGTCGGCCCACCTGTCTTTCCGCACGCCCTCTGAAGTGTGGCTGGGTGAAGGAGGGCCTTCATTCTTTGGGGCCTCTTATCTGATTCTCAGAACACTGGCAGGGAGGCGGGAGGGAGCTGCTGCCCCTCCAGGGGTGGAGAGGAGAGGAGACACAGGGCTGGGCTTGGCGGGGGACCAGTCCCCACCCGGGAGGCTTAGGTCACGTGGCCCAACTTCCATGAGCCTCCCTGTCCTCAACTGTTGAAATACAGATAAGAAGAAGGACATAAAAGCCCTGTTGAGAAGGAGAACGGAGTTCAGCGTGTCCAGGCTGGTGTTTCCAGGGCAGGGACTCGGGCGGGAAGAAAGGGCAGAGACGCCAGAACTCACACCACCAGGGCCTTGCCCAGGGGAAAGTCTCGGGCCCACGAGGGGCCGAGGGGGGTTCTGGGAGACTGAGGTGTCAACACGACGGGACCCCTGGAGGAGGGGCCCCGCGCAGCAGGGTCATCTAGGAGCCCTGGCACCCGGGTCCCTGTGCCTGCTGCGTGTCCCGCGCTCCGGACATCAGGGGCTTGTCTCTAGGACACCCGGAGCTGCCAAGTGGGCCCTGAACTCAGGGCCGGTCTCTCACTCTGGCTTCGCCTGCTAATACGCTGAGGAACCACACGGGGCAGGCCTTCACCGAGCTGTCTCAGGGTGAGCTACAGGGCAGGGGTGTCTAACCGGTCCTCTCCAAAGCCTCAGGTGGCCCCTCTCCACCACTGCTGTCCAGGGGCCACACCAGAGCTTCTTAAGTTCAGAGAACGTTTCCCAGCTTTAAATTCAGACAGCTCCGGCAACCCCGACACTACCACCTCTTCCAGGAAGTCCTCCATGAATGGAAGCTCTAGTGAGGAAGCGCTTTCTCGTCCACAGAGGTGTCCAGAGGTCACAGGGCCACCGTGTGGGGTACCGATCTGGCCGTCACTGGCAACATTCAAGCAGAGAACGGCTAACCACATGGTAGAGCTGAAGTGGGGCAACGGAATCCAAGGGAAGCTGAGTACGGGGTCTCTTACCTCGAAAGATGACGATGATCCCAGCAGGCCCCTGTAGGCACTTAGGAAGTAGGCACCCGGCAGGCCCCTGTTCTAAACCCTCTCCAACGACGAACTCATCCAGCGCCTACCACGTGGTAGGTACTATTCTTGTCCATAACTTTAGAGCGGAGGTGATGGAGGCACAGAGGGGTCATAAAACCTGCTGAAGGTCACACAGCAAGGACGTGGCAGAGCCAGGACTTCCACTGAGTGGATGAACGAATGAATGACTCAGTCGAGGAATAACTGAGGTCCAGGAGTAGAGGAAGGCTGAACCGGGGCACTGCTAAGGATCTTTGCTCAGACTGGACGGTTCTTTCTGATTTCACCCTCTTTCAACGTGCAGCCTTTGTAACTGCTTCTCATTTCATCGACTCACACACAGACTTCCTCCCAACCTCTCCTATAGCAGTCACGGCTTACGTTCAGAGAAAAAGAGAAACCCCGTTCCTCCATCCTGGGGACAGGCTCTGGAGGACAGGACGCAGGGGTATTTCGATACTCCCAGGCTGTCTCCAGGGCCGGCACGTCCTGGCTCCTTGTGTTTGGATGTCCAGCATATCAGAGATGCCGGGAAGACACACTGACTGAAACCCCACCCTGGCCACAGTGACCGTTTGGGTGAGTTATTCCACGACAAGAGGTCCTGGTAGGGAACACGGAGCTCATGAGCTCCCACCACCTGGAAGAATTCAGGGAGGGTCAGAAGGAGACTCCACGTGTGCTCCCACCTCCCAGAATCCTTCTCGCCGGCACCCATCTCGGCCGAGCCACGGGGCGTCACCAGGAAGGCCCCTGAGTCCGAGGGATGGGCCAGGGACAACCTGGAAACGAGTCCCCGCACCACCACCCTGGAGACGGCGCGCTGCGGGCCAGGCCGCTCTCCGGGGCTGCCTGCCTCCGCTGCCCTCCGCCCCGGGGCCCCTGCCCGGCAGTCTCGGGCTTCGTCAGCTCCTGCGTCTCCTCGAACCATTCACCTCCGCGTGTCAGACGAGAGCCCACTCTCGGCCCTGGAAGGGGCCCCCTTCCTGCAAGAGAGACACCAGTTTAATTTCTATAATCCTGTACTTCACGATGGATCTTTGCGTTAGCTCAGTGTGTTCCCTGTCACAGACCAGAGACAGAAAATACAAGCCGTCCTTCTGTTGGAACCAATTTTTCAAACCATTCTGACAGGTGTGTTTTTTCATCTGAGATTTCCCTTAGGTGGTGGTGCAGAGAGCCTCCTATCCTCTCATCTCTCCTTGTCGTTTTAATTTCCTTTTTTTGCCAAAAGGCTGGAGTTTAACATCTAAGAATATGCTGCAGAAACAACCAAGAGCACCCCCCACGAAGACAAAGGTTTCCCAAGCAACTATTCTGATTCATCAACCTCTCCACCAGGTGGTAGGATTAAGGACTTTTTTTAAAGAACAAGAACAGCAAACATTTCTCTCCATTGTGATGGTGTTACTAGAGTGAAGTCAGTCAGGAAGAGAAAAACAAATAGGATATCCTCATGCATACATACGGCGAACCTATTTGCAGGAAGGAATGAGACGCAGATGTAGAGAACGGCCTTGTGGCCCCAGCCGGAGAAGGAGAGGGTGGGATGAACGGAGAAAGCAGCGTCAAGATAGTACAGGATGACCTCCAGCAGAGAGCGGGGCAGAAGCTGCACACGACCCAGGAGGCCCGGCCCGGGGCTCTGCGGGACCCAGGAGGGCGGGGTGGGGGAGGGGCTCAGGGGGGGACACACGGACAATTACGGCTGCCTCACGCGGCTGCGTGGCAGAAACCAAGCCAACACTGCCAACGTTAAAGAGTTAGTTTACATAAGGGAACTTCTTAACGTCACCGCAGCAGCTTCTACTGTTCTCGTTTCCTGCCCGAGAGACACCTGTCCAGGGATCTGGGTAGATTTATGTGCCTTAGGGCAAACTTTATACCAAGACGTCCTGCCCGGTCCTTCTTCACCCCTCGGGCACCTCGGGGCTTTCTGAATTCAACTGAGTTGGAGAAGCTAGAGGATGAGAGCTTGCAGCCAGCACCGCAGGGATCCACGTGGGAGACCTGAGAATCCAGCCAGACTCTCCAGGACGAAAGAAACCCATCGACCAGCTCCAAATGGTGAATCCGGGCAAAGGTCAGGAGCCCCAGCCCCTGGGCAATAGCAGCTGGAGAAACATTACAACCTCCTTCCAAAAAGGATGTTACAGAGCTCAGGCCCCACGTGCCACGCCCGTTGGGTGGACGTCACACATCATGGTTTACGGGCGGGGACAGACAGCCCACGTGCGTGCCCTGTTTGACAGCTACACGCTGTGGGGAGGCCGCACCCCCTTCCCGGTTCTCCTGGGCCAGACACGAGACGGTCCTGGCCACTGCGCAGCACGCGGCCTGAGCCTCGGGCTTCGGGCAGAAATGGAACAGCTATGACACCCGGCGCTGCCACCTTCTAGCTGTGTGACCTCAGGTGATTCGCTTAACTTCTCTGGGCCTGTTTCCACACTGATCGAAAGGGTTACGAGAAAAGCACAAGCAGTGACTTCACTGTGATACAGGCCAGGGGTGCAACATTAAAGGGACGGCTTCCTCTGACCAAGCGGGGAACGTGTACCTCCCCAGCCCGGGGCAGCGTTGGGGGCTCTGGACAAAGGGGAGCCTAGAGACCACCTGTCCCCAGGATGCAGGGTTCAACTCGCCAGGCTCTCTAGGAAATCCACCCGCTGACATGGCAGTCTTTGACATCCTGCTCAGGGACAGAACACACACTGCGATCACTCTGAGCTGTTGGGTCGCTCCGTCATGTCAGACCCTCCGCGACCCCGTGGACGGCAGCATGCCGGCTTCCCTGTCTTTCACCATCTTCTGCAGTTTGCTCAAGCTCACGTCTATTGAACTGGCGATGCCATCCGACCACCTCATCCTCTGGTGTCCTTTTTCCTCCTGCCCTCAATCCTTCTCGGCATCCAGGGCCTTTTCCAAGGAGCCGGCCCTCTGCATCAGGCGGCCACAGTACGCGTTATACCAAGACGTCCTGCCGGTCCTTCTTCACCCTCGGGCACCTCGGGCTTTCTGAATTCAACTGAGTTGGAGAACCTAGAGGATGAGAGCTTGCAGCCAGCACCGCAGGGATCCACGTGGGAGACCTGAGAATCCAGCCAGACTCTCCAGGACGAAAGAAACCCATCGACCAGCTCCAAATGGTGAATCCGGGCAAAGGTCAGGAGCCCCAGCCCCTGGGCAATAGCAGCTGGAGAAACATTACAACCTCCTTCCAAAAAGGATGTTACAGAGCTCAGGCCCCACGTGCCACGCCCGTTGGGTGGACGTCACACATCATGGTTTACGGGCGGGGACAGACAGCCCACGTGCGTGCCCTGTTTGACAGCTACACGCTGTGGGGAGGCCGCACCCCCTTCCCGGTTCTCCTGGGCCAGACACGAGACGGTCCTGGCCACTGCGCAGCACGCGGCCTGAGCCTCGGGCTTCGGGCAGAAATGGAACAGCTATGACACCCGGCGCTGCCACCTTCTAGCTGTGTGACCTCAGGTGATTCGCTTAACTTCTCTGGGCCTGTTTCCACACTGATCGAAAGGGTTACGAGAAAAGCACAAGCAGTGACTTCACTGTGATACAGGCCAGGGGTGCAACATTAAAGGGACGGCTTCCTCTGACCAAGCGGGGAACGTGTACCTCCTAGCCCGGGGCAGCGTTGGGGGCTCTGGACAAAGGGGAGCCTAGAGACCACCTGTCCCCAGGATGCAGGGTTCAACTCGCCAGGCTCTCTAGGAAATCCACCCGCTGACATGGCAGTCTTTGACATCCTGCTCAGGGACAGAACACACACTGCGATCACTCTGAGCTGTTGGGTCGCTCCGTCATGTCAGACCCTCCGCGACCCCGTGGACGGCAGCATGCCGGCTTCCCTGTCTTTCACCATCTTCTGCAGTTTGCTCAAGCTCACGTCTATTGAACTGGCGATGCCATCCGACCACCTCATCCTCTGGTGTCCTTTTTCCTCCTGCCCTCAATCCTTCTCGGCATCCAGGGCCTTTTCCAAGGGAGCCGGCCCTCTGCATCAGGCGGCCACAGTACCGCGTTAACCCCCGACACGTGCGGCCGAGCGTCCCTGTTCCCAGGCTGTCTGCAGGCTTCTTCTCTAGTCCTTTCTTCATACTCTTCTGTGACTCTGACTCTATGGACTAGCTGACTCCCTCCCCGGGAAGACCAGTATGTACAGGAAAAGTAGCTGAACAGCAGGGACATTACCTAGCAATATGCGTGAATGAGCGATTGAGAGAACTTTCTGGAAGTCCCGCTGTGACCCGCCGAGAGGAGTCTCACCAGCGGGCCCCACCTCGGCCACCCTCCTACAGCTTCCCCCGGGGGCATGCCCTGGCTTTCTGGTGGCCCTAAAGCTGGTTCTAGGTCCAGCCTATTTCTGGTCCAGTGCATCCGCATGAACTGTAAATGGCAGTTGTGGTTGTTACGTGAGGTCACACTGTTGTGCTGTGTCACACTGTGTGGTTACAAGGATGACGTTCTGGCTCCCTAAGCTGAGTCTAGGATCTAATAAGGATGCTGAGATTCTGTGGACGGGGTTTTGCCACTATTCTCAGACCTAGTTGAGCAGACAGAGGGAGCAGGGGTTGAGGTGGAGACGGCGAAGGCCAAGATGCAGGGAGGCGAGGCCGTCAAGGTCAGAGGCCGTTTCCACGAACCCGGCCCCCTGACTGACCTTCAGCTTCCCCACCTGTACAGTCTAGGTGGAAAGGGTGACGGGGGCGGGGGGCTCCACAGGGTGAGCACAGGAAGCCATGTGACGGGAATCGAGGCGGCTAGAGGTGGGGGCTTAGTTCTTCCCAGGGGGCACCGGCTTCCCGTGAGGGTCGCTCCGGACACACGGAAGACCTGTGTGAGGGCACGACCGTGTGACCTCGGGTAAGTCACTCCATCTACAAAACGGGGCGACAGGCGTCCCAGTGGCGCACACAGAGGAGAGGGGCTGAAGTCCAAACAAGGTCAGGGCTGCAGATGCCGACGTGCAGAAGTGGGCGTTTCAGAGCGTTTGCGCTCAGACCACAGGGAGTGTTCCGAGCGAGACCTGGGCTGGGGAGGGACAATACAGCCCTTCAGGACTTGGCCAAATTCAGGGGGTTTATTTTGGGCTCCGGTCTGGTCTTCCGAGGAAAAAGGTTTTGGGGGTTTGGTTATTTTTTTCTTTTCTTTCCACTGAGCCTTTTATTTCTGAAATGGTAAATGCCCAATTAGATGGATTTTTATCTTTCATGCAGCGCTGTTTTAGGCTTTTTGATCATGAAACAGTCTTTTGGAGTCATTCCACCCTCTCAGTGAGAGAAGTAGCCAGGTTTGCTCTGGTTGGGTTTTTTTTTTTATTGGGTTTTTTCTCAAGAGCCCTCCGTTAAGTAAATATGCATGAAGGGAATTTTTAGCCACTCTGGTTTGCTGGGTCCATGTGGATTCACATAGATTTACTTTTAATGCAGCAAAACCTATCACAATGATACGGATGTGGGTTTTTAAAAGATATCTGGTGAAATTCGGAGAACGTATTTCTTTGTACACCTAAATGAGGACCTTCCAAGGTCATTTGTAACCATTTCACATAATTTGGAACTATTACTTTATCCGCATGAACTGTAAATGGCAGTTGTGGTTGTTACGTGAGGTCACACTGTTGTGCTGTGTCACACTGTGTGGTTACAAGGATGACGTTCTGGCTCCCTAAGCTGAGTCTAGGATCTAATAAGGATGCTGAGATTCTGTGGACGGGTTTTGCCACTATTCTCAGACCTAGTTGAGCAGACAGAGGGAGCAGGGGTTGAGGTGGAGACGGCGAAGGCCAAGATGCAGGGAGGCGAGGCCGTCAAGGTCAGAGGCCGTTTCCACGAACCCGGCCCCCTGACTGACCTTCAGCTTCCCCACCTGTACAGTCTAGGTGGAAAGGGTGACGGGGGCGGGGGGCTCCACAGGGTGAGCACAGGAAGCCATGTGACGGGAATCGAGGCGGCTAGAGGTGGGGGCTTAGTTCTTCCCAGGGGTCACCGGCTTCCCGTGAGGGTCGCTCCGGACACACGGAAGACCTGTGTGAGGGCACGACCGTGTGACCTCGGGTAAGTCACTCCATCTACAAAACGGGGCGACAGGCGTCCCAGTGGCGCACACAGAGGAGAGGGGCTGAAGTCCAAACAAGGTCAGGGCTGCAGATGCCGACGTGCAGAAGTGGGCGTTTCAGAGCGTTTGCGCTCAGACCACAGGGAGTGTTCCGAGCGAGACCTGGGCTGGGGAGGGACAATACAGCCCTTCAGGACTTGGCCAAATTCAGGGGGTTTATTTTGGGCTCCGGTCTGGTCTTCCGAGGAAAAAGGTTTTGGGGGTTTGGTTATTTTTTTCTTTTCTTTCCACTGAGCCTTTTATTTCTGAAATGGTAAATGCCCAATTAGATGGATTTTTATCTTTCATGCAGCGCTGTTTTAGGCTTTTTGATCATGAAACAGTCTTTTGGAGTCATTCCACCCTCTCAGTGAGAGAAGTAGCCAGGTTTGCTCTGGTTGGGTTTTTTTTTTTTATTGGGTTTTTTCTCAAGAGCCCTCCGTTAAGTAAATATGCATGAAGGGAATTTTTAGCCACTCTGGTTTGCTGGGTCCATGTGGATTCACATAGATTTACTTTTAATGCAGCAAAACCTATCACAATGATACGGATGTGGGTTTTTAAAAGATATCTGGTGAAATTCGGAGAACGTATTTCTTTGTACACCTAAATGAGGACCTTCCGAAGGTCATTTGTAACCTCTTTATTTCTGCCACATAATTTGGAACTAACATTTTCTTCTCAACTATGAATGACTGTAAATAATTTTCAGCTCATATTTTATATTCTCATATGGATTCCAGAATCAGGCCTAGTTAGATAGCTTTTATGTATTTTAGAGGAGAAAAATATATATGTATACCTACACACAGAGGCAGAACAAATGGTCCAAACATCCTCAGGTATTTTTGGAAGGAAACAAATCTGTAATAGAAGAATATTCGAATAGTATTCCTTGAGTATCGACTAGGTTAAAAGGGTATGATGGAGCACAGCCCACCCCTATATCAACAAGGCTGGATCTAGACCTTCTTAGGAACAAAGGCTACTATACACTGAGTGACTCTCATCTACCTTTCACATCAACGATCCAGAGTATCAGGGCTTCCCAGCGGGGCAGAGTGCTAAGGAATCTGCCTGCCAATGCAGGAGATGTGGGAGACGCAGGTTTGATTCCTGGGTTGGGAAGATCCCCTGGAGGAGGAAATGGCAACCCACTCCCGTATTCTTGCCTGGGAAATCCTATGGATAGACGAGCCTGGTGGGCTACAGTCCATGGTGTCGCAAAGAGCTGCACACGACTCAGCAGTCGACCAGGCCTGCGCTTTGCGAGGAGCTGAACCTCCACTCCAGGCCACAAGGGGCACGGCGCAGGTGGGAGCAGTCATGTGGCAAAGGCTCTGCGCGTGGATTCGCAAAGGGTCTGCGCGTGGATTCGCATGTGCGTTGGTGCTGAGCCTGACCCTAAGGAAGGACTAGAGGTGGGGAGAGCTGAGAGGGGGTCACAAAGAGTCGGACATGACGGAAGCAACTGAACATCCACGCACATATAGCATAAGCTCCAGGAGATGGTGAAGGACAAGGAAGCCCGGCAGGCTGCAGTCCATGGGGCCGCAAAGCCCCAGGGATCCCCCATCGCAGGCAGATTCTTGACCGTCTGAGCTTCAGGTCAAGGAAGGCCTGGAATCCTCACCCTGGAACAGTTCTTAGGGACCCTGCCAGCTCTTCCGCCAGCCTGTGGCCTGCGTGTGTGCGGAGGTGCGTGGAGGACTCACTGGGAAGCAGTGTAAGGACGGGACGGCTGGTGGGTTTTAAGTGGATTTTATTTTTTGCTTTCTTGGCTGTTTTCATGGTGTGGGAGGGGATGTCAGCAGAGGGTTAAGGCTTAGATCATATAAGGCAAAGCCCTGTTCAAATACAAATCCTCTGAGTCAGCAATAGGCTCAGACGAGGTTAACTGACCAGAAGATTAAGAGGCCCCCTCCTCCAAGACTGCAGACAGCTGGCCTCCAGGTGCTGTTCTCGGGGCTGGCAGTGAGGAGAAGAGACAAACGCCCACCTGGCCCAGTCCCTCACTCCCCGCCCGGCCCCCAGATGGGCACCCGAGAGCTCCCGACAGCCCGTGCTGGGACCTCGGGTCCCGGCGAGCCCAGCCAGAGCACGCCGGCCTGAGCCTCCCCGTGGAGACAGCCTTGGGGCAGCAGGCGGCTGCTCACTTGCCAGCTTCCTCCCGCGGCTAAGAGCCTAGGGAAGGAGAATGTGTACCCTCTAGAGAAATTCCTCTGGGGTCACTTCTGGCAACACTACCTGGGTTTTCCCCCCTCTATTCCAGGGGGACGCTACCCACCCCCCACCCTCAACTAGCAGAGGAGGGAAGGGAAGGTGACACTCCGCTGGGGCCCGGGCCTTGGCCTGTCTGGAGAGACAGACCTGGTCAGCAAAGGCGGCCTTACAAAGCACAGGCCGGCATATTCCCACGCACCCGGGGCTGTTCAAGGCGGGAAGGGACCCCCTACTAATTCTGTCACTTATTCAGCCAAATAAATTTTTCATATGCTGAAATTCTTTTCCCCCCAGACTTGCATCAAGGCACATGAGTATACACACATAGACAGTGCACATATATGTATATATACCTACATGCACACATTCACACAACTGCATATGATATTTATTTTGTGTAACATATTTGTGAAGTAATAACAATTTTACCCCCCAACTTGCCACCCAGATCGGAGCCTATGAACACGATGACTTAGGATCGATCTTTTCAGCTACCTGCAAGATCGGAGAAACAGGCCAGGCCACGTTAAGGGACGGGAACAGAAGGTGCTAGACGGTGCAGGGAGCAAGCCAGTCTCCAGAGCCCCTTCCCTGCCTCGTGGCAGTTCCCACGGTCGTCGGCAGGGGGCAGTGCACCTTGCCTTTTCCAAGCCTGAGGCCCGCGCTCCCGCAGCTCCGGGAGGAAAAAGAGCCGGCGGCTGCGCCCGCAGGTTCGAGGAACAGGCCATCCTAGAGCCCAGCACACAGTCGGTGCGCAAGGTACGTCTAGAAGGCCTAAGCGCTGGACAGGGTAGATGGAGGCGAGCCCAATAGCAAACGTGGGGAGAAAGAAGGAAGAGACGTCCTGGCCGCCTCCAGCGCCTCCCCAGGAAGGGGCCTTTTCAGGCTTTTTTTCGTACCTACTGTGCGCCGGACCCACAGAGACCGCTGGACGAGCTCGTCCCCGCGCCGACCTCATTTTCCGAGCTGGCGAGTACCGCCCCATCTCCCTCCCGCCCCACCACCCAACTCCCACCACGGCAGAGACGGCGTGGGTGCCCGCTGTCTCCATGGGGAGCCAGCTCGGCACAAATCCACGTGGCGTAGGACCCGGGAAGGGGATGAGCCGGAAGAAGCGAGGGGGTTCCCAGAGATGGGCACGTGAAAGTCAGGCGGATGTCCGCTGTGGGGCCACTGCCCGCAGGGTCAAGCCTGTCTCTCTCTGCGGGACACGCAGAGCCCTCGAGACGCAGTGACCCGCCCAGCCCCCACCCACGCGCGCACTTCGGAGCGGGCTCGCGTCCTCTCGTCCAGCGCCCCCGCCGAGTGCCACGCTCTGGAGGCTCTGCTGGGACCCTCGCGCAGGAGGGAGGAGGCATTCGGGACTCCGGTGGACAAGCAGAGCCCAGGCGATCCCCCACGCCCTTCCCAGGAGGCCAGGCCACAGGATAACGCGTAGACGCCCCGGGGTAGAACGGCGCCCAGCTAGTGAGCCGCCCCAATCCTATCTCAAGTGCAGCCGCGCTTCCTCCCGCAAGGTCAAGCTCAAAGTACGGAGCCCAAAGTTGCGCCACTGTCCCGATTCCGAATCAAGCCGAGCCCCCACCCGCGCGCTCCGTCCCGTCCGTACGCCTCTCCGCTCCGCCGCCCGCCCAAGGAGCGGCCCCTGCCCCGCGCAGGTCACACACCCAGGCGCAGACAAGTTGCTAACTTTGGTCGGATTATTGCGCGGCAGCTGCGGCGCCTAACGGGATCCGGGCGGGCTGAGAGTTTCGAGTTGCCGCCGGCACCACCCCCGCCACGCTCCCCTTCGGCCACCCCACTCCCTCCCTGCCCACCCCGCCACGTCCAGCTGTCCTGCCCCGGGTGCCAACCTGTCCTGCATATCCGGAGCAACGCGGCGCTTCGGTGGCCCCGGGGGCGATGGCCACCTCCCTGCGCCGCGCCTGCTCGCAGCAGCGGATGTGGCCGTTTGATCTGGAGACCATCCCGCGGTCGATCGGCCGGATCACTGGGCTGCCTCCGCGCCCCCGCGCCCCGGGTCCGCTCTCCCAGGAAGGGGCCTTTTCAGGCTTTTCGTACCTACTGTGCGCCGGACCCACAGAGACCGCTGGACGAGCTCGTCCCGCGCCGACCTCATTTTCCGAGCTGGCGAGTACCGCCCCATCTCCTCCCGCCCCACCACCCAACTCCCACCACGGCAGAGACGGCGTGGGTGCCCGCTGTCTCCATGGGGAGCCAGCTCGGCACAAATCCACGTGGCGTAGGACCCGGGAAGGGGATGAGCCGGAAGAAGCGAGGGGGTTCCCAGAGATGGGCACGTGAAAGTCAGGCGGATGTCCGCTGTGGGGCCACTGCCCGCAGGGTCAAGCCTGTCTCTCTCTGCGGGACACGCAGAGCCCTCGAGACGCAGTGACCCGCCCAGCCCCCACCCACGCGCGCACTTCGGAGCGGGCTCGCGTCCTCTCGTCCAGCGCCCCCGCCGAGTGCCACGCTCTGGAGGCTCTGCTGGGACCCTCGCGCAGGAGGGAGGAGGCATTCAGGGACTCCGGTGGACAAGCAGAGCCCAGGCGATCCCCCACGCCCTTCCCAGGAGGCCAGGCCACAGGATAACGCGTAGACGCCCCGGGGTAGAACGGCGCCCAGCTAGTGAGCCGCCCCAATCCTATCTCAAGTGCAGCCGCGCTTCCTCCCGCAAGGTCAAGCTCAAAGTACGGAGCCCAAAGTTGCGCCACTGTCCCGATTCCGAATCAAGCCGAGCCCCCACCCGCGCGCTCCGTCCCGTCCGTACGCCTCTCCGCTCCGCCGCCCGCCCAAGGAGCGGCCCCTGCCCCGCGCAGGTCACACACCCAGGCGCAGACAAGTTGCTAACTTTGGTCGGATTATTGCGCGGCAGCTGCGGCGCCTAACGGGATCCGGGCGGGCTGAGAGTTTCGAGTTGCCGCCGGCACCACCCCCGCCACGCTCCCCTTCGGCCACCCCACTCCCTCCCTGCCCACCCCGCCACGTCCAGCTGTCCTGCCCCGGGTGCCAACCTGTCCTGCATATCCGGAGCAACGCGGCGCTTCGGTGGCCCCGGGGGCGATGGCCACCTCCCTGCGCCGCGCCTGCTCGCAGCAGCGGATGTGGCCGTTTGATCTGGAGACCATCCCGCGGTCGATCGGCCGGATCACTGGGCTGCCTCCGCGCGCCCCCGCGCCCCCGGGTCCGCTCTCAAGGGCCCGGGCCCGGCTGCCTTTGGCGTCTCACTCCCCAGGCGACCCCGCCGGCCACTCTGTCTTTCGGCGGCCCGGACCGGCGCGATGCCAGCCCGGCGCCGAGTGCAATGTCACTGGGGCCACACCGGGGACCGCTACCCCAGGCCGGTGTAGGCTCCCTGTAGAGCGCTCAGCGGCTCTTTTTAAAACCGCTGTACACCCCTGAGCCCGACCCTCCTCTCCCAAAGACCCCGGCGACGCCGCTTCTAAGGAGGGGGTCTCCCTGCGTCTGCCTTCCTCTCTCCTGATGCCCGAGGTCTTCAGTCCACTTCCACTCTCCTGTCACACACTCCTAGATCCCTCTCCATCACTTGGGTCCCCAGGTCCGGACCACCACCCCTGCGCTCGGAGAACACGCACGAAACTGCCCGAGCCCCAACTCGGGTGGATGCAGCCCCCCGCGCAGCCCCGGCTCCGCGCGCTCACTCACCGCGGCCGGAGACACGCGGAAGTGTCCTGGGCTCTGGGGGACAAGGAGATTCGGAGCACACAAAGGGGGTGTCCGGAACACTCGCCCCATGCCCAGCTCACATCGCCCCTTCCTCGTCTCTCTCCTCCTCCTCTTCCTCTTCGTCCTCCCCTGCCTCCTCCCTCTGGCCTTTGTCTTTGCAAAGTGTCGAAACTGTCTGGCATAGTGGAGCTCCGCCGGCGGAGGCTAGAGCCGGGGAAGCGGGGAGGCGGGGGGCGGAGGGGAGCGGTCTCGGGAGCACCGTCCCCCGGGCGTAACCGGAGCGGGAGGCGGGCCGGCCGGGGCGGGGGCGGAGCCGGGGCGGGGCCGGGAGCCGGGGCGCGCCGGAGCCGGGCGGGCGCCTCTGCGGCGCGCGGCCCGCCCCTTCCTCCGCCCAGCGCCCGCCCCTCGCGGGCCCGCGCTCCCCCGCGCCCCGCTCCCACCCGACCGCCTTGCTCCCCTCGCTCTGGACTGCCTGCTAGCCGAACGGACATCGCCGAGCCCTGTGCACGGCGGCCGGCTCGGCCGAGGCCCGCGGATCGCCGCCCCGAGCAGGGCTTGGCGGCGGCGGCTTGGCGACCCGTGGCGCAGGGGCCGCCGCCTGCAGGCTGGCGAGGCTCGGCAGGAGCGCCTGGGGGCCCGGCCGGGCTCAGCCCCGCGGAGGAGGCGGCGGCGCTCTGGAGAGCCCGGGCGGCTGCGCGGTAGCGGGAAGGGGCTGATCCCTCTACCGGCGGCGGGGCCGAGCCACCCCTTCCTCTCAGGGCGCGCGACTCGCGGGGGCATGGAGGGCGGGCACGGGCGGGGAGGCGCCGGGCTGGGACGCCCAGACGAGAGCGGCCCGGCCCCCGCCTGGGCCCTCCTGCCCGCCGCGGGTTTGGTTTTTGTTTCCTCCCAACTGCGGAGGCCGCGAGGGGATCCGGAGCTGGACGAGCTGGACGCAGCCGGGCCCCTTTCGGGGTCAGGTTCGCGGGCTTGGGCCCTTCCTCCTTTACAGGGAAGTGGGCGGTGCGGGCGTCTTGCTCAGTGGCAGAATGCCAGACCTAGAGGCTAAGTACTGGACACAGGATTTAAGAAGCATTACCAAAAGCAGCTAGTTTTACAGCTCTTATCCCCTTACTGGGACTTTTTCTCTTTCACAACCTTTCTAAGGAATGCTAAGAGGAAAGAGCCACAGCTTGGCCAAGAGGTCGGTTAATTCTTACAGTGCCACTTGTCCCGGTTGGAGAGGCCAGCCTGCTCAGCGGAAGCAGAGTGCCTTCGCTCTTCATCAGGAGGAGGTGTAGTGGGTGATCCAGACTAGGGCCTGCTGGACCAGATGTCTTGGTTCAGACCCGCACTGCCGCTCCTTGGATGTGTGGATTTAGAAACTCTAAGCTTACTAGCTCTGTGCCTCAACTTCTCCATCTGTGAAAATGGGTTTAATACGGCCAAGTCCTACAAGGGCACTGTGATAAGTAAGTGACCCATACATACGTCATACTAAAAGTTCTGCTTAGCCGATTGTAAGTGCTCAGTAAGAGTGCGTGGTGCCCATGGTGGGCTTCTCAACAGCCTTGGCAAGGGTCCCTGCCCGCAGCCTGGGAGGCCTGCCCTGGAGAATGGAGTGGTGGAAAGACGACGTCTAGGGCTGGAAGGAGAAAAGGAGAGAGAATTCCAGCAGTCGAAAAGATAGTGATTAGATAGAGCAGGGGAGAAAGTGAGAATGTTCTGTACTAGCAAGGGAAGAGAAAGAGGAATGAAGTTGTGCAGAAGGCAAGAGAGGCAGGCATTGGAGGCGGGGGTGGGGAAAGCCGAAACAAAGCATGAGTACCTGCAGGAATTCTTCAAAGTTTCCTGGCCACTGAGGGTTTGCAGGAAAAGTTTTGAATACTTCATGACCTAAGACCTCTTGCCTCAACCCTTTGGGTTTCCTTTCAGCTCTGCGGGGGTGGGTGGAAAAGAACCTTCAGGTCCACATGGCCGCATCTTGTGGGTGTTGCTCTCCCTGAGATGTGAGCCAGGGTGCCCGCTGCACTAGGCATTTCCCAGAATGCTTCAGTGTAGGGGACGAGGGGAGGAGAGGAGGTTCCCGGGAGCATCGCACTCTTCTCAGGGCCAGCATCTTCCGGCCCTGGGAGCCATCTGGCGTGGACCTCTCAGACCCAGCAACTGAGGGCGTGACTCGGAGCTTCTTCCATGCCCAAGTCATCAGAAATACAGGAGGGACGGTCGTTTTGCTGTCTTCGCAGGGACAACCGCCTGCAGCGTCCTTTTGATTTTCCTCAAGATACAGTTTGTGGTTTTTGCCTTCTGATTGGATCCAGCTTGCTGGGGGCAGGGAATGGCTTGTGTTTTGCTTCCTGCTGACAGTAGCACCCGTCCCATACCAGTTCCATGCTCAGTAAAGAGTTCCTGGCTGAGTTCATAAAGACATGTTTATTACAAGAATCCAGTAATACAACGTGCGAAGAAGGACTTGACAAAATAGAAGATGCTTCCGTCATTAAGACGATCCTGTTGTTTGCTCGTAGGAGAGAGGATCATCTGGGGCAAGTAGGTGGCCCTGGATCATCCAGCTGTCCTGCTCGGCAGCCAAGAGTCAAATCTGGCTCTCGGTTTCAGCCCTGGCTTCCTGGCCGTGCCCTTGGATGGCTCTACAGTGAGTGGGAAATTTCTCAGCGAGTGACTCATGAAACACACAGACATCATTGGCTTATCGCTGATGCGCATCAGGCCCGTCTTTTGCCAGACTCCGATGGGTTAACCAGGCAAGGCTTTTTCTAACCCCATTTGCTTTCCTTTTACAACGTGTTTTTCTACGCCAGGTAGCTGAGAGGGACTCTTTCCTTCTTTTTTTCCCCTTTTATGAAAGCACTCCTGACGCCCTGGCCAGTTTCCAGGAGCCCAGATCGGGGCTGTGTCAGGAATGTGTGTCTGTGAGCTTTCCTCCTCATCCTGTGCGTCTCCGAACGCGGGCCGCAGGTCGCAGGCGTGACTGGTGCGTCTGCGCTGGGGCTCCCCGGACACTCCTGATGTTGACTGAAGCTCGCCGTCGCCCCTTCCGCCCCCACACCGTCTTCAACAGCAGGGCTGTCAGTAACGATGACTAAGGAGATTGATTTCCTCCTTGCCCCGTCCCCTCTCTTGGCACATCGAAGTGGAAAGGTCCTGATGCCATCTGGGTGATTGTGCAGGAAAGGGAAGAACCATCTCGCTTGCCAGAGCTGAGTTCAGAGCCTCTGGGCGCGTGGTGTTTGCTTTGGGGCAGCATTTGACTTTGGGTTCTTAGGGTGGTGAAGACCCAGCCAACTTGGCAGCCAACTTGGCTTATGTTAAAAAAAAAAAAAACTGAGATAAGGATGTACAGACTGATCCTGAGCGTGAGGACCCAGAAAGGGACGAATAGCTGTGCTTCTGCCCTGACTCTCTTCTCTTCTGTCTTCTTCCTCTCCCTCTCGTCTCTCTCTGCTCTCTCCGCTGCCCATAATCTTTCTCTTTTCAGTCTTGGGGTCACCCTAAAACTCTTCTGTATGTTTGTGGCCCCAGCCCGTCTACATGGTGACAATGGTTCATCCACTGCAGGCTTTAGTTTTTCCGGGAGATGACGCTGATGGGCAGGTCTCACCCTGGTATGAATCAACTGGTCAACTGAATGCTCTGCCCGGGGAGCATGTGTCCATCGTAGGAGAGAGGATCATCTGGGGCAAGTAGGTGGCCCTGGATCATCCAGCTGTCCTGCTCGGCAGCCAAGAGTCAAATCTGGCTCTCGGTTTCAGCCCTGGCTTCCTGGCCGTGCCCTTGGATGGCTCTACAGTGAGTGGGAAATTTCTCAGCGAGTGACTCATGAAACACACAGACATCATTGGCTTATCGCTGATGCGCATCAGGCCCGTCTTTTGCCAGACTCCGATGGGTTAACCAGGCAAGGCTTTTTCTAACCCCATTTGCTTTCCTTTTACAACGTGTTTTTCTACGCCAGGTAGCTGAGAGGGACTCTTTCCTTCTTTTTGTCCCCTTTTATGAAAGCACTCCTGACGCCCTGGCCAGTTTCCAGGAGCCCAGATCGGGGCTGTGTCAGGAATGTGTGTCTGTGAGCTTTCCTCCTCATCCTGTGCGTCTCCGAACGCGGGCCGCAGGTCGCAGGCGTGACTGGTGCGTCTGCGCTGGGGCTCCCCGGACACTCCTGATGTTGACTGAAGCTCGCCGTCGCCCCTTCCGCCCCCACACCGTCTTCAACAGCAGGGCTGTCAGTAACGATGACTAAGGAGATTGATTTCCTCCTTGCCCCGTCCCCTCTCTTGGCACATCGAAGTGGAAAGGTCCTGATGCCATCTGGGTGATTGTGCAGGAAAGGGAAGAACCATCTCGCTTGCCAGAGCTGAGTTCAGAGCCTCTGGGCGCGTGGTGTTTGCTTTGGGGCAGCATTTGACTTTGGGTTCTTAGGGTGGTGAAGACCCAGCCAACTTGGCAGCCAACTTGGCTTATGTTAAAAAAAAAAAAACTGAGATAAGGATGTACAGACTGATCCTGAGCGTGAGGACCCAGAAAGGGACGAATAGCTGTGCTTCTGCCCTGACTCTCTTCTCTTCTGTCTTCTTCCTCTCCCTCTCGTCTCTCTCTGCTCTCTCCGCTGCCCATAATCTTTCTCTTTTCAGTCTTGGGGTCACCCTAAAACTCTTCTGTATGTTTGTGGCCCCAGCCCGTCTACATGGTGACAATGGTTCATCCACTGCAGGCTTTAGTTTTTCCGGGAGATGACGCTGATGGGCAGGTCTCACCCTGGTATGAATCAACTGGTCAACTGAATGCTCTGCCCGGGGAGCATGTGTCCACCTAGAGGGTCAGCATGTGGCTGGAGTCCTGTACAGGGGATTTCACATTGCAGGGAAGGTCGGACCCTGGAGAAGGAAACAGCAAGCCACTCCAGGATTTTTGCCTGGAGAATCCTATGATCGCAGGAACCTGGTGGGCTGCAGACCATGGGGTCACAGAGTTGGACACAACTGGGTGATTAACACACTTCCGTTACTTGCGCCAGCCACTTGATCACCTGTATACAGCTATAGCCAGAGTCATTCTTCTGAAGTCCCCCTTCAAGAAAGTCATCCCCCATGTCATTCCCAAGCGTACAGCCCTTAAAACTCAGTGACTCCAAGGCTTTCCTGGTGGTCCAGTGGGTAAGGACACTGCCTTGCAGTGCAGGGGGCGCCAGTTCGATCCCTGGCCTGGGAAGATCCCACGTGCTGCAGAGCAGCTGGACCAATGTGTCCAATTACCGAGCCAGAGCTCTGGAGCGCATGTGCTGGGAGCCAGTGCTCTGCAACAACAGAGGCCACCGCGATGGGAGGCCCACACCGGCCGAAGAACAAAGATAAATAAATGAAAGGCCAATAGAAGTGGCAAAAAAAACCACCAAAAACCTTCAATGGCTCCCATTGCCTCGTAAAGTAAATCCAAACCTCAGAGCCTAGCAACTACGGTCCTCCTGAGCATGGTCCCAGTGCATGTTTCTCACCTGTTTCCTTGTACTCCTCCTCCTTAGGAACCCCTCTATAGCACACATGACTCAGCCCACAAGTTCTGACATGCTTCTGTGTCCTTGAACTCAGCATTGCTCTCTGCGCTGCTGGGCTGGTGAAGAGTTTCCTGATAGCCATCACTGGCTCTTCAACCCTGGAGGCAGGCAAAGGTCCAGAGTCCTAGCCAGAGCCTGGTGTGAGGGATCTCTGCTTCTGAGCTGCACGCACTGTATCAGCAGGGCCTCCGGCTGTTCTTAGCCGCCTGACCCATCAAGGACCACGGCTTTAAATACCCCCATCCTGCAGCCCAGCCGTCCTGGCTGTGTTGGTTTCCTAGGGCTACCAGGACACACGACCACACACCGGGTGGCCAAAAAGAGCAGACATTTATTTTCTCACCATTTAGGAGGCCAGAAGTCTGAAATCAAGATGTCAGCAGGACGGTTTCCTTTCAGACGCCCTGAGAGAACCTGTCTCCTGCCTCTCAGCCTCTGGAGGCTTCTGGCAGTCCTTGGCCTTCCTTGGCTTGTGGAGGCGTCACTTGGGTCTCTGTTTCTGTCTTTGTATGGCTGTGTGTGTGGTGGGGGGGGGGGGGCCTTCATGAGTCTGTGTATCTTCTCTTGTAGGGATACCAGGATTTAGAGGCCCCACCTTAATCCAGTTTGGTCTTTCCAGATGGCTTAGTGGTAAAGAACTTGCCTGCCAACGCAGGAGATGCGAGATGCACGTCCAGTCCCTGGGTCGGGAAGATCTCCTGGAGAAGAGCATGGCGACCCACTGCGGTGCTCTTGCCTGGAGAAGCCCGTGAGCAGAGGAGCCTGGCGGGCTACGGCCCACGAAATCGCCAAGAGTCAGGCACGACTGAAGCGACTGCACGCACAGTCACGCCTAACCCAGTGTAACCTCATCTTAATTTATTTAACTAATCACATGTACAAAGACCTTATTTCAAAATGAGATCCCCTTCAGAGGAACATGAATCTGCAGGACACTGTTCGCCTGGCCATTCCAGGGAGAGCTGACCTTCCTGCTGACCCCTCCTCACGGCCCTGCTCCCCTCCGCGTGCCTCCAGCTGACTGCCTGCCTCAGGGAGCCTTCTTGCCACTTTTTCTCCAAGTGTTCTCAGAAGCACACCGTGCTCTCCTTTGCTGAGGCAAGTGGGTCGAAACAGGATTTCGAGGAATTCCTACTTCTAATTTTCCCTTCGGCAAAAAGTCTTTGAGGCAAAAAACCAGCCAAGGCTGTATCTGAAATGGGGCCACTTAACGGACAAAAATCACAAGCTGGATAAATAAATAAGCAGATAAGTAAACAGAGTGTCCTGCCACGCCCTCATCCCTGGTCCCACACATCGTCGGTACCCGAAAACCGCCACAAGGCTCTGCCCGGGGACTGCCGGTGGACTTGAAGGCTCTCCGCCAGCCTGACCCCTGGCCTCTCTGAGCCCCACGAAGCCAGGGGGGACTGACGTTCCCCTTGGAGCTTTTGTCTCTTCCCTTTGTGACAGCCTGCGGTGTCTGTCTTAAAATCTGTTATTCCTTTGTGCCTCTGTAGTTTATTTGCATATTAAGCTCCATTTCCAATGAAATGGAAAAGTCTGGGGGGAGAGGAACGATCATTCAACACAAATGTGCTGAGCGCCTGCTGAGTGTCAGATACTAGGGGCTGGGGACAAGGTGGTGAACACCACACAGCTCTGTCTTCCGAGAATCTCTTGTAGGGATACCAGGATTTAGAGGCCCCACCTTAATCCAGTTTGGTCTTTCCAGATGGCTTAGTGGTAAAGAACTTGCCTGCCAACGCAGGAGATGCGAGATGCACGTCCAGTCCCTGGGTCGGGAAGATCTCCTGGAGAAGAGCATGGCGACCCACTGCGGTGCTCTTGCCTGGAGAAGCCCGTGAGCAGAGGAGCCTGGCGGGCTACGGCCCACGAAATCGCCAAGAGTCCGTCCCGACTGAGGCGACTGCACGCACCGTCACGCCTAACCCAGTGTAACCTCATCTTAATTTATTTAACTAATCACATGTACAAAGACCTTATTTCAAAATGAGATCCCCTTCAGAGGAACATGAATCTGCAGGACACTGTTCGCCTGGCCATTCCAGGGAGAGCTGACCTTCCTGCTGACCCCTCCTCACGGCCCTGCTCCCCTCCGCGTGCCTCCAGCTGACTGCCTGCCTCAGGGAGCCTTCTTGCCACTTTTTCTCCAAGTGTTCTCAGAAGCACACCGTGCTCTCCTTTGCTGAGGCAAGTGGGTCGAAACAGGATTTCGAGGAATTCCTACTTCTAATTTTCCCTTCGGCAAAAAGTCTTTGAGGCAAAAAACCAGCCAAGGCTGTATCTGAAATGGGGCCACTTAACGGACAAAAATCACAAGCTGGATAAATAAATAAGCAGATAAGTAAACAGAGTGTCCTGCCACGCCCTCATCCCTGGTCCCACACATCGTCGGTACCCGAAAACCGCCACAAGGCTCTGCCCGGGGACTGCCGGTGGACTTGAAGGCTCTCCGCCAGCCTGACCCCTGGCCTCTCTGAGCCCCACGAAGCCAGGGGGGACTGACGTTCCCCTTGGAGCTTTTGTCTCTTCCCTTTGTGACAGCCTGCGGTGTCTGTCTTAAAATCTGTTATTCCTTTGTGCCTCTGTAGTTTATTTGCATATTAAGCTCCATTTCCAATGAAATGGAAAAGTCTGGGGGGAGAGGAACGATCATTCAACACAAATGTGCTGAGCGCCTGCTGAGTGTCAGATACTAGGGGCTGGGGACAAGGTGGTGAACACCACACAGCTCTGTCTTCCGAGAGCCCACGCTCACAGGGGCCGAAAGGGGCTGGTTATTCCACCATGTTTGGGCAAGACTGTAATAGGCAGACAAGTGGGTGTCGTGAGATCACCAACAGGTCGTTGGTTTGCCTCCTTAGGAGCTTTTGGGGTAAGGTCTGAAACCAGCCCTGTCCATGGAGGCAAGAAGAGACCTAAGAGAGAAGCAAGCACTCCAGACTGGCAGGTGGCAGGCTTAACAAAGAAGGAAACTTACTCAGGAGGCCTCTTTCGGGCAGCGAGACAAGTAAATCTCTGCACCCACCCACTAGAATCTTAGGAGTTTATAGAGGGGCCCTCAGGGGGCTCAGGGACACACACCATCCAGAGAGGCTCCACCACAGGTATTCTCTCCAGCCCGCCCCCTTGAAAACGGCTCCCAGGGTGGGGCTGATGGGCAGGATATACATCCCCAGGACAGGGCTTGCCGGAAATTCAGCCTCTCTGTGTCCTGGTGCAGAATCGAATCTCAGAGACAGAGTTTTGGGTGAAGTAGAAAAAGACGCTTTACTGCTTTGCCAGACAAGAGGGGATATATCCTCACTTGGGGAAGACAGTGAGGCGTTTTATATTAGTTGTCCCAGGAGGGCGTGATCGCCTCGTGGACATTCTTCTGAGGGGTGGTGGTGAGGTACGCAGGAGTCAACATCATCAACCTTAAGGTCTAACAGGTCTGGGGTCTACAGTGCTTGTGGGCTTCTCCTGAAGGGGGTTTCAGTATCTGCAAAACAGCTCAAAGAGGTTTCTGTGTGCATCCTTTGATGGGGAACTAAGACCTTGCCCCAGGGCTACTCTGGACTGTTTCTCTTTGGTTTCCCATCCCTTTCCTTCCCTAATTGACAGCGGCGTGAATCTGCCCACTGGAACTCAGGGAAGGGAATGGAGGCTGAATGAAGGCTGTTTCCTATAACCGAAGAAAAGGGGGACACAGAAGGCCTTGTGCTCAGGAGCCCCACAAGGCCCTGCAGAGAATCCCAGAGGACAGGGAGGCGCCTCGGGTTGCCTGGGTCCAGCTCCCAGGTCCCCTAGAGGTCATGTCCTCTCCATGACCTCCTCCAACATTTTTTATTTTTGTGACCAGTTTTACATTTTCTGTATGTTTTTCCTTTTTTTAGAAGGTGTCCTGAGTGGGCAGCAATGAGTTTTCCCAGCACGAAAGAGACCCGCTTAGACGCTAACCATGCTGGAGGCAGGTGCATGTAAGACAAAGTACAGATTAAGTTAATGATGCATTTCTCTTTTTTGTGGGAGATGCCCTGTGGCGTGTGGGATCTTAGTTTCCAAACCAGGAATTGAACCCATCCCCCCTGCAGGGGAAGTGTGAAGTCTTAACCATTGGACCACTAGGGAAGTCTCAGTAATGATTTTCTTAATGGAGTGCCCCATGATTTGAACCATTTTTATTTTTTAGATAGGATAGTGAATCACAGAGGGCCTTTATTTGTGTTTTTACATGATTTAATAAAGACGATGTATTAGTACAGTTGGGACTCAGGGGTAACGAATTCATCTGAAATACAAGAGATTCAGGTTCAATCCCTGGGTCGGGAAGATCCCCTGGAGAAGGAAACTGCAACCCATTCCAGTACTCTTGCCTGGGAACTCCTATGGACAGAGGAGCCTGGCGGGCTGCAGTCCATGGGGTCACATAAGGCCAGACACGAATTAGTGATTGCATCACTGCCGTGAGTAGACTTATCAGATATGAACACAGAATATTTTGTTTGGATAATGGCCTAAGTATCTCTTTGTGAGGCAATAATAATGTTTAAGTCCATTTTATTTGGGAGGACTGCTCTTTTTTAAAATTTTATTGGGGATTGTGTCTGGTAATGGCAGGCTTTGTTGGCTACCACTTAGGGGTTTGGGTGATTTTAGTAAGAGGTTTCATATGTGTGATCATGTTTTCCAGACCAATGGAGGGAATACAGATGGTGGCCAGACCCACTGATGGTGCAAGTGGAAAACAGAATGTGTGCACCTGGCCTTGACGAGGCGGTTGGCAGCATGAGGAACTTGAGCTTGCTTTGGGTATCATGCCTGTTGGCACCCATGGTTTTTAGAATTTAAGGGCCACCATAGGAATGCCAAGGGCCATTTGGAGGATCTATGTATTTTGTAGAGCCTAGTAGCACCCACACTTTAAGAGCTAGCAGGGCTGACGGGCAGGGTGGTCCTCTGTTGTAAGCAGGCAGGCCTCCTCATCAAACGGGAGTCCGAGCGATGGCAGAGGTAGACCGGTGGAAGGTATCTTCAGCCTACCCCTTGGTCAAAAGGGCAGCGTCTCAGAGACTCATCTGAAGCCTAGCCTCCCGGATTCCGTTCACAGGGCTCTGGAATTCAGCAGACCAACCGTAGGGTCCAGGGATCTGCCTTCCGTCTATAATGTGGCTACAGGGCGTGGGCAGCATCACAGTACTTGGCCACTTGGCCACAAATCCCAAAGGGTCACGGACAGTCTTCTTGATAAGATGCCCTGCCTCCAAACCCTGACTCAGTTACTTTGTAGCCACCCGAGGCCTGACAGTTTCCTTCTTTGACTCCAGTTTTCTCATCTGTTCAGTCAGGAGGCCGAGTTAACCAAGGATCTCCGGCTGCACAGCAGGAGGCCTCAGGGGCTCTAGATTAGGTCCTCCATCTGCATTCATCCATTTAGCGAACGTTTGTTGTGCACTGGGCTCTGAGCTGGATACTGGGGATATGTTCCAATCAATGGCTGATTATCCTTAGGAAAGATACTTCAGGAGAGAGGCCCAAGGAGGCTTCCCAGGTAATCCAGCAGCTAAGACTCTCTACTCCCAGTGCTGGGCGTGCAGGTTCGTGCCCTGGATGGGGAAATAAAATCCCACACGCCCCGTGCATTGCCAAAAGATTAAAAAGGAGAGAGAGAGAGAGAGAGAGAGGCACACAAGAGTAGACAAGAGGGAACCAGCCAAGTGGTTTAAATTGTTGTGCGTTTCCCATTGGATTGCCTTTTGGGCAAACCCTTCCCAGGATTGAAAGCACTGGCTTAGGTGATCTCTAAGGATCCATGCAACCGGAAACCTTTTGTTCTATGATGTTTTTCAATGATTTTACTTCTGAGTGAAGTCAAAACAGACAGCATGCAATTACTGGACTTGAAAGCTCTCTAAGACCCCAAGGTTATCACCTTCCTTCTTGAAAAGAAATTGTGGGGCTCTTTAGGGATCAAAGATGTCCTCTGTCATGGTTTTAAGGACGTTTCAGAGCCAGCACCTTACCCTGGGAAATGAGTGAAAGAACAGACAGAGAAGGGTGACGTTCGGCCCTGCTTGTTGGAGGAAGCAGCCGAGCACAGAGGTGCAGGGGTGGGGCTCTGGACTGTGCTAAAGTGGTCAGGTGATTCACACTTTCCAGTCTTTTAGTTTCCATCTGCAGAATGGGCATATGGCATCTGCCTCTCAGAGCTCTTTGAAGAAGAAAGATTATATATATATATATATGTATATAAAACATTTCTGTTTCACTGCAAGATACTTAGTAAGCATTCAATAAATGATGGCCGTTATTACCTGGAGTGGCTTTCTAAATCCAAACAGCACTTGTCAACATTCCTGGACATGTTTTATAAGTAGAAATAGAAAACCACGTGGTTTAAGAGTTGCCCTGTATCTGGGAGCTGCCAGGCCAGCAGCATTGCTCTGGAGGCAGAAAGCCTTGTGATGCTTCCCTTTTAAAAATACATGTATAAAATAGCTAACTACTGAGAACATGCTGTAGAGCCCAGGGAACTCTACTTCATGCACTGTAGTGATCTGAATGGGAAGGAAGTCCAAAAGGGACATACATGTGTATGTATGATTGAATGAATAGGCTGATTCATTTTACTCTACAGTAGAAACTAGCACAACATGGTAAACCAACTATGTGCCAAAGAAAATTAATTTTAAAAATAAATTAAATATGTCCCCTCGGTGGTGGCCTTCAGACTTTGAGCTTTCCTATTTCCACCCCCTACAAAGGAGAGCAAGTCATTCTCCCCAGTTAAAACCTAGCCTAAATATTCAAATTTAGTGTATAAGTGGTTCATGTTTAGAAAGAATGAAGATAACATCCATATATATTATTAAGAAATAAAAAAGAGGCCCTGAAATTATTTCTTTGTATTTTTTTGTAGTTCAATAGGCTAACTTTTTTTGAGACTAAATCTGCAAACATCTCTTTTTCTTGTTTTAATAGGTAAGCAATGCAGAGAATACACGAGGGCTGGAGCAGTGTATGGAGTGGAGTTGCATATATAATCTTGGGCCAAACTTTTAGCTTCAGCTCGCTTGTGTTTGAAATAAAGATAGTGTTAGGAGAAGCCTAAATGCACATAGCAGGTGTGCAGTAAGTAGCTCTTGTTACTTTTACATGCATCAGTATACTAGATGTTTTAGACATTGACCTCGTTTGAACTGCAGACTCATAAAATATAAATTAATACTGGCTTCATATACTTGATAATCTGCATTTAATGATTCTGGAGACAGCTATATCTACCTGGAGATAGTGCTGGGAGCCATGGTGCCATTTTTGAGAAATGCGGCATCTGCTGCTAATTTGGGGTGTCAGTTTGGTAAAATCATTAAAGTCATTAGGCTGCCTTAGGATTGTGGTCTGTAGTCAGAGATGGGAGAGGCAGGAATTCCATCAGAAAGTAAGATAGCTGACCGGTGGAGAACTCTGTTGACGAAGGAAAGATTCAGAATTTCATCTATGCAAATCACGGGGTAGTATCTATCGCATTCGGGATTAGGCTTGGCTGTAGAAAACCCAAACAGTGGGTTAATTTCTCTCTTTTACAAGTCCTGGTTCATACTACATTGCTTCATTCATGTCGGATTCTTTGCAGCCCCATAGACCATAGCCCTCCAGGCTCCACTGTCCGTGGGAGTCTCCAGGCAGGAATACTGGAGTGGGTGGCCATGCCCTCCGCCAGGGGATCTTCCCGACCCAGGGACCAAACCTGCGTCTCTTACGTCTCCTCCACTGGTAAGCTTTAGGCTACTGTGGCATTCTGTTGTCTCAGGACCCCAGGCTTCATCTGCCTGCTCCACGAGTGTGTACGCGGTCCATCTATAAGTTTACTTCCTGGTCCAAGCTGGCAGGTGCAGCTCCGGCCATTAAATCTTTCTCCTAAGCATTTACAAAGAGATAAGACAGTGTCTAAACCTTTCAGGACCTCTCCAAGAGTTTGGCCACACTCATATCTGCTTTCATCTTATCCCCAGGTTGCAACAAAGGACGCTGGTAAGGTAGCCTTGATCCTGGGAATGTATGCTGAGAGAAGTAGGTATTTAGGGACAATTAGCAGGGTGTGCTGCGGGGTTAAAAGAAGACAGATCACTCAATTCGGACCAAGGGCAAGAGTGCAGAAACTAATCCCACGCTCTAAGTATGGATTCAGAGTTGCGTGTTGCCATAGTAACCAGAAAAGGCTGAGCATGCCAAATGTCATGAAGAAAAAAATTGTCCTTTGCATCTCAAATCCTGTATTCCGGCCAGAAATCTCCAGTTGATAAGCGTCTACATTTAAGATGGTACTTACTTGCGATGTTAAAACGGCTTGTTTATTCTAGTACTAAACATTTTTTCATCCTGGGAAAGTTTAGGCATATGAACTTTATATAAACTGAGTGATGGGAAAGTAAATCACAGAAATAATACTTGTGGGGAAATCAGCACATGTTTGGCATCTGAAGTATATGATATAATAAAAAATATTTTTCACATATTAAAGACAGATTAGCCTAATAGTGCCACTTGAAAATGAGAGTAGCCATTTAATTTGGACATGCAAATTTTTATTGGAAAATTTAAAGAAAGAAAATGTGCCACGTTTGAGTGTTTAGAAGTGTTGTGTGTGTGTGTGTGTGTGTTGCTCAGTCTCGTCTGACCCTTTGGGACCCCATGGACTGTAGCCCACCAGGCTCCTCTGTCCATGGGATTTTAGAAGAATCTAAGAGTCTTTAAATTTGGTTTTAAGTTTGTTGTTTCACTAGATGTTTTGAATGCTTGGAAGGCTTTTGTTTATCATACTGGTATAAATATTGCAGGAGGTTTAACAAATGGAGTTGTTATCGGCCCATTGTTAAAAGTGACTTTGGTTTCTTTAAACATTAACTAAGAGACTCCCTGTCTCCTTGCTAAAATATAGTCTGTGTTTAAAGACAATTATAAGTTGAATTCAAAGGAAAAAATGTATTTCTAAACTCTTCTCATATTAATGCATTTAACAAATCTACTACATAGTTTTCTACATGCAAAAGCCTCTCCAAGAGTTTGGCCACACTCATATCTGCTTTCATCTTATCCCCAGGTTGCAACAAAGGACGCTGGTAAGGTAGCCTTGATCCTGGGAATGTATGCTGAGAGAAGTAGGTATTTAGGGACAATTAGCAGGGTGTGCTGCGGGGTTAAAGAAGACAGATCACTCAATTCGGACCAAGGGCAAGAGTGCAGAAACTAATCCCACGCTCTAAGTATGGATTCAGAGTTGCGTGTTGCCATAGTAACCAGAAAAGGCTGAGCATGCCAAATGTCATGAAGAAAAAAATTGTCCTTTGCATCTCAAATCCTGTATTCCGGCCAGAAATCTCCAGTTGATAAGCGTCTACATTTAAGATGGTACTTACTTGCGATGTTAAAACGGCTTGTTTATTCTAGTACTAAACATTTTTTCATCCTGGGAAAGTTTAGGCATATGAACTTTATATAAACTGAGTGATGGGAAAGTAAATCACAGAAATAATACTTGTGGGGAAATCAGCACATGTTTGGCATCTGAAGTATATGATATAATAAAAAATATTTTTCACATATTAAAGACAGATTAGCCTAATAGTGCCACTTGAAAATGAGAGTAGCCATTTAATTTGGACATGCAAATTTTTATTGGAAAATTTAAAGAAAGAAAATGTGCCACGTTTGAGTGTTTAGAAGTGTTGTGTGTGTGTGTGTGTGTGTTGCTCAGTCTCGTCTGACCCTTTGGGACCCCATGGACTGTAGCCCACCAGGCTCCTCTGTCCATGGGATTTTAGAAGAATCTAAGAGTCTTTAAATTTGGTTTTAAGTTTGTTGTTTCACTAGATGTTTTGAATGCTTGGAAGGCTTTTGTTTATCATACTGGTATAAATATTGCAGGAGGTTTAACAAATGGAGTTGTTATCGGCCCATTGTTAAAAGTGACTTTGGTTTCTTTAAACATTAACTAAGAGACTCCCTGTCTCCTTGCTAAAATATAGTCTGTGTTTAAAGACAATTATAAGTTGAATTCAAAGGAAAAAATGTATTTCTAAACTCTTCTCATATTAATGCATTTAACAAATCAACCTTACATAGTTTTCTACATGCAAAAGCTGCCTAATAATAAAGGCTGACAACTTCAACTTTTTTTTGAACTTTTTATTTTGTATTGGAAAATAGCCTATTAGCAGATTTGTGATTGTTTCAGGTGGACAGCAAAGGGACTCAGCCGTACATGTGCACGTATCCGTTCTCCCCAGACTCCTCTCCCATCCAGGTTTCGACATACCATTGAGCAGAGTTCCCTATGCTGTATCAGAGGACCTTGTTTGCTATCCACTCTAAACATAGCAGTGTGGGGGCTTCCCTGGCAGCTCAGTGGTGAAGAGTTCGCCTGCCAGTGCAGGAGACACGGGTTCCATCCTTGATCCGGGAAGATCCCACATGCTGCGGAGCAACCAAGCCCCAGAGCCACAACGATGGAGCCTGTGCTCTAGAGCCTCGGAGCTGCAACTACGGAGCCTGTATACCACACCTACTGAAGCCCATGGGCCCTGGAGCCCGAGTTCCACAGCAAGAGAAGTCACCGCAACAAGAAGCCTGCTCACCTCAACAAAAGAGTAGCCCCCACTCCCCGCAACTAGAAAGAGCCTGTGGCGACAGTGAAAACCCAGAATAGCCCCCCAAAAGAATATATATATATATATATATATATATATATATATATATATATATACGTGTGTGTGTGTGTGTGTGTCTGTATATACAGCAGTGTGCACATGGCCAGCCCTTAACCATCTCTTCCCCCTATTCTTCCCCACTGGCACCTGCAAGTTCATTCTCTACCGGTCTGTTTCTGAAAGCTTCAACTTTTAAAACGTGTTATTTATCTCTGTACAAAGAAGAAGACTCCAGCGATGACTTCTTTCTTTTAGTAGTGGGGCTCTTTTCTGTTTGTTTCTCTATGTGGTGCTTCAGATGGAAGCTTGTGTGGAACCCAAGGCTGGCTGTGCTCTGAGAAGTGACTCCCTCATTTCATGCCGCCTGGGGAGTCTCTCAGTGCAGGACACCCTTCCTCATCCATAGGACGGCAGGCGGCCCCAGCCGGGCCCGTCACGTGTGACGCTTCTCTGAAGACATCAGTCGTTCTTTGTTTCCCTCTACCCTGAGCCCACGGTGTTACCTTCCTGCTTCCTGTTTTCAGCACAGGAGTAAGAAGCTCCGATTCAGAATGCAGGCTGTGCGTGTTCACACCGTGGCTCCGATGTTATCTTGCTGAGTGACTCTGAGTTCATTACTTAACCTCTCCGAGTTTCAGTTCCTAATGTACAGTTTGTGATTGTTTCGGGGACAAAGGGACTCAGCCGTACATGTGCACGTATCTTCCCCAGCCCCCCAGTTCCCTAAATTTGCTGTATCAGAGGACCTTGTTTGCTATCCACTCTAAACATAGCAGTGTGGGGGCTTCCCTGGCAGCTCAGTGGTGAAGAGTTCGCCTGCCAGTGCAGGAGACACGGGTTCCATCCTTGATCCGGGAAGATCCCACATGCTGCGGAGCAACCAAGCCCCAGAGCCACAACGATGGAGCCTGTGCTCTAGAGCCTCGGAGCTGCAACTACGGAGCCTGTATACCACACCTACTGAAGCCCATGGGCCCTGGAGCCCGAGTTCCACAGCAAGAGAAGTCACCGCAACAAGAAGCCTGCTCACCTCAACAAAGAGTCGCCCCCACTCCCCGCAACTAGAAAGAGCCTGTGGCGACAGTGAAAACCCAGAATAGCCCCCCAAAAGAATATATATATATATATATATATATATATATATATATATATATATATACGTGTGTGTGTGTGTGTGTGTCTGTATATACAGCAGTGTGCACATGGCCAGCCCTTAACCATCTCTTCCCCCTATTCTTCCCCACTGGCACCTGCAAGTTCATTCTCTACCGGTCTGTTTCTGAAAGCTTCAACTTTTAAAACGTGTTATTTATCTCTGTACAAAGAAGAAGACTCCAGCGATGACTTCTTTCTTTTAGTAGTGGGGCTCTTTTCTGTTTGTTTCTCTATGTGGTGCTTCAGATGGAAGCTTGTGTGGAACCCAAGGCTGGCTGTGCTCTGAGAAGTGACTCCCTCATTTCATGCCGCCTGGGGAGTCTCTCAGTGCAGGACACCCCTTCCTCATCCATAGGACGGCAGGCGGCCCCAGCCGGGCCCGTCACGTGTGACGCTTCTCTGAAGACATCAGTCGTTCTTTGTTTCCCTCTACCCTGAGCCCACGGTGTTACCTTCCTGCTTCCTGTTTTCAGCACAGGAGTAAGAAGCTCCGATTCAGAATGCAGGCTGTGCGTGTTCACACCGTGGCTCCGATGTTATCTTGCTGAGTGACTCTGAGTTCATTACTTAACCTCTCCGAGTTTCAGTTCCTAATGTACAGAATTAGCATCATAACAGTGTCCTCAAAACAGTGTCCTCTTTAGTGTTTAGCGGTGTTTTTTTTTTAATTTTTTTAATTGGAGGAAAATTGCTTTAAAATGTTGAGTTGGTTTCTGCCTACCACAACACAAACCAGACATAATCGTACACATACCCCCTCCCTCGGGCCTAGGGAGCCTCCCTCAAGCCTCCCCCTACTCTAGACCGTCCCAGAGCCCACTCTGCCCTGCAATAAAGTAGTCTCTGCCAAGCAACTGGTCTGTCACGTCCTGTTCGCCCCGGCTCACAGACCTGTCTGAGCGCTCCTGGGAAGCAGAAGTCTTGTTTCTTGGAATCTGTAGATGCCAGGGTTTGGCGTCAAGATGAAATGTGTCTGAGACCCGTGAATCTGGTCCTGTGATACCAAGGCGAAAAGAAGCTTGTCCGTGCCGCTCTCTGGGGACAGGGTGACAATGTCAGAATAAACTCACAGCAAATGCTGTCAGCTTGGGCTGCAGGGAAGAGCTGGGACTTCAGGAAGGAGACCCAGAGCAGGGAGATGGTGCGCAGGGTTCTCTCCCCGCTCCCTCCACCCCTCCATTCTCCAGTGCCTCTCCACTCGCACCCCCTGAAGCCTTGCAGAGAAAGGCTGGTGCTCTGAGTTTCTGCTATTGCTGTTCTTCTTCTAAGAAGGTGACTAAAGAACCCACATCTTATATATTTTACGTAATCGTTTCTTTAATACAATATGAAGTGTTTTGTAGTAACAGAGAGACAATGTCTTGCCAAAAGAAAAGACTTCAAGGGCTTCGCTGGTGGTCCAGTGGGTAAGGACACTGCCTTGCAGTGCAAGGGGCGCCGGTTCAATCCCTGGCCTGGGAAGATCCCACGTGCCGCGGAGTGGCTGGACCGACGTGTCCAACTACCGAGCCGGAGCTCTGGAGCGCGTGCGCCCAGAGCCGGTGCTCTGCGGCGAGAGAGGCCGCTGCGATGGGAGGCCCACACAGGCCACAGGACAAAGACAAACAAATGAAAGATCAATAGAAATGGCCAAATAAATAAATAAGACTTTAAGAAACCCCAAACCGAGCATTCATACATCCAAATTTGTTGGGAAACCTGAAGTAGCCCCAAGGACCCCTGTGCTGGGCCTCTGGCCAGTTTCAACATGGAGTCTGGCAGGCAGAGAACAAGCAAGTGAGTTCTAACCCAAACGGTATTTACCCTCTAGAATGTGTGCTCCATCCCTCATCCGGACCCTTGATTTCCAGTCCACAGATCAACCCATCTCATCTCGTAGTCGCCCCAGACCGTCGGGTGACTGTCCCCCTTTATCTCATGAGTCATCAGGTATGCAGAAGGACACCTCATCAGTAATCTACAGATGGCCGAGATGCAGCCAGCCCTCTCCTCACCTCTTGAACCCCAGAACTTAGATCTCTGCAGGTGTGGTTCGTAGGCCTTGGAGCAGGACGGTATCACCCTGGGAGGGCTTTTGAGTCACCCAGATCCAGCTCTGCATTCTCCCCGTCCAGCTCACTCTGCATCTGTGCACAAGCCACTTTACCTCTCTGAGTCTTAAATTTCTCCTCTGTAAAATACAGGGAACTCACTGCAACCTCATAGACCTCTCGTGAGGGCTGTGTGTGTGTGTGTGTGTGTGTGAGAGAGAGAGAGAGAGAGAGAGAGAGAGGGAAGCAGGAGAGGGGAAGAGAGAGCGAATGTTCAGGTTAGAGGATGTCTGGGCTCTGGCGTCCACCGTGGTGATTCTCTGAAAGGGGCAGTGCGTGGCCCAAGCACAGGGATTCTGAAGCTGCCCACCTGGGTTCAAATTCTGGCCCTGCGACTGCTGCCCCCAGTATTCATAACCTCCGTATGAAGTCCTAACCTCCGGAGCTTCACTGTGGGGCTGTGCAGGGTCTTTAAAGAAGCGGTCGTTGTTGACTCACTCAGTCGTGTCCGACTCTTTGCAACCCCGTAGACTGTCGCCCGCCAGGCTCCTCTGTCCGTGGATTCTCCAGGCAAGACACTGGCGTGGGTGGCCATGGCCTCCTCCAGGGGATCTTCCCAACCCAGGGACTGAACCTGCCCCGCCTGCATTGGAAGCGTTTTTTTTTTTGGTTGTTGTTGTTTTTAGCACTGTACCACCTGGGAAGCCTCTTGTGAGGATTAATTATAGCATAATTTACATAAAATTTAAGACCATTTGCACAAGATTATAAAACCATTCCTGCCCCACAGGGGTGCTGGATTTGCATGGATATCTAGGTTCTTTTTAAAATACACAAGGTCAGAGCTGCTCAGACACTCGGTTGTAGCTCAAGCCTTCTGTTTTATTGCCCAGGAAACTGTGGTCCAGGGAAACTCACTAATTTTCTTGAGTCCCGCATACCAGTTCAAGGGAGAGGCATTTGCTGATTTGTATGTTTAATAAACACAGTGCTCATACTGAATCAGACATGGTTCTAGGTGTTTTACAAATATCAGAACATTGACTATTTCCAGAAAACCTATAATGCAAGAATTAATCCATGCTTTACCGATGAGGAAGGAGAAGGATCAGTGACTTGCCCAACTAGACTGGTAATTAATGAAAGAGGGACGTCACCAGGCACTTGACTGTAGAGTCTGTGCATTGAACTCGAACCACTATACTGGTCTCAACTCGTGCAACGTTCTTCTGACTTCTTTCATTGTCACCTGCCACCAATACCACCTCTTCTCTCCGTTTCTGCTATTGCTGTTCTTCTAAGAAGGTGACTAAAGAACCCACATCTTATGGAAAACCCCCAGTTCAATGCTAGGAACTCAGTGGAATTTAACCAGTGCCAGTCTTCCTCCTTTCCCCTCGCTGAACTTCAGAACTGTAACAGAGATTAGTTACCTGAAAGCCTCCTACGTGCCCTCAGCCAGAATGCCCTTGCTGCAGGAGCCTGGGGAATGAGTGCACTGGGTTACATTTATTGCTAGAATGTGTCCTCTTCCTGAGTTATCTGAGGGTGAAGCGTTGGGGTTTACCTCTTTGTGACTACCGCCGCACCCAGAAGTTTCTGACAAATGCAGGAGCTTAGTAGGTAAGTCTACTGAATAAGCAGGTGTGTGACTGAATATATCCTTTCCTGGTCCCTCCCTGGAGCGTAATAATGGCTCAAGGACTTGAGATGTGACTTGGTTTACCCGAGCATGCCTGGGTTGATCTCCAGGGAACCTGGTTGAAGAGGGATTCTTCTTCAGCTTCTCTGGGGCTCGGTTCAACTCAAAGAACGTTTAATTTGCACCCCTCGTGAGGCAGAGGCGGGGAGGGGCCGAGCCTGACGCTCTTGGAGAGTGCACAGCCTCGTCCTGGTTTCTGGGCTCATCCTGGCGGCTCTTCCAGACCCCTGCTCAGAGGGACCACTTGTGCTCATTTTTAATGAGCACACGTGTGTCCGTGTCCTTTGCTAGACGAGCGACTTAGCAGAAGAAAAGAGAAGCACATAGGCTCCAAGAATGTTGTGAGGCATGCTCAGTGAAGCAGCCAACTTTGTTCGTGGTGCATGAAAAAGAGAGGTTTATTAGGCTGGCTTTACACCGGTGGGTCCAAGGCCTTCATTTAGCCAAGGACCCACCGGTGTAAAGCCAGCCTAACAAACCTCTTTTTCATCCACCACGAGCAGAGTTGGGTGCTTCACTGAGCGTGCCTCACAACATTTGAGGGCCTCTGGGATCTTACATGCTCAGTCCTGTTAAACTACCCCAACCGGTCTTGGATTCTCAGAGGCTTTGGGACTACCGGACGCCAACCCTCCTGGGCGGCCGACGGGGCTTCTTGCCCCGGCTGGGAGGATCTTGGTGAGACCAGTGTCCAGAGGCTCTGGCCGAGACCACAACGCCATACGCCGTGGTTATGAGCGGCCTGTGCCTGGAGGCATTTCCCTTTCCACATGCTGGGCAGTGGACACGCACATCTGGGGTTCCTCGCTTCGCTTTTGCAAGGTAACAGAGATTAGTTACCTGAAAGCCTCCTCGTGCCCTCAGCCAGAATGCCCTTGCTGCAGGAGCCTGGGGAATGAGTGCACTGGGTTACATTTATTGCTAGAATGTGTCCTCTTCCTGAGTTATCTGAGGGTGAAGCGTTGGGGTTTACCTCTTTGTGACTACCGCCGCACCCAGAAGTTTCTGACAAATGCAGGAGCTTAGTAGGTAAGTCTACTGAATAAGCAGGTGTGTGACTGAATATATCCTTTCCTGGTCCCTCCCTGGAGCGTAATAATGGCTCAAGGACTTGAGATGTGACTTGGTTTACCCGAGCATGCCTGGGTTGATCTCCAGGGAACCTGGTTGAAGAGGGATTCTTCTTCAGCTTCTCTGGGGCTCGGTTCAACTCAAAGAACGTTTAATTTGCACCCCTCGTGAGGCAGAGGCGGGGAGGGGCCGAGCCTGACGCTCTTGGAGAGTGCACAGCCTCGTCCTGGTTTCTGGGCTCATCCTGGCGGCTCTTCCAGACCCCTGCTCAGAGGGACCACTTGTGCTCATTTTTAATGAGCACACGTGTGTCCGTGTCCTTTGCTAGACGAGCGACTTAGCAGAAGAAAAGAGAAGCACATAGGCTCCAAGAATGTTGTGAGGCATGCTCAGTGAAGCAGCCAACTTTGTTCGTGGTGCATGAAAAAGAGAGGTTTATTAGGCTGGCTTTACACCGGTGGGTCCAAGGCCTTCATTTAGCCAAGGACCCACCGGTGTAAAGCCAGCCTAACAAACCTCTTTTTCATCCACCACGAGCAGAGTTGGGTGCTTCACTGAGCGTGCCTCACAACATTTGAGGGCTCGTCTGGGATCTTACATGCTCAGTCCTGTTAAACTACCCCAACCGGTCTTGGATTCTCAGAGGCTTTGGGACTACCGGACGCCAACCCTCCTGGGCGGCCGACGGGGCTTCTTGCCCCGGCTGGGAGGATCTTGGTGAGACCAGTGTCCAGAGGCTCTGGCCGAGACCACAACGCCATACGCCGTGGTTATGAGGTTCCTGGCATCTGTCGTCCCTCCGGAGGCAGGCCTGTTTCCTGGTGCGCACATCTGCTTGGGTGCCCGGGGAGCTGGACACGGCACATCTCCGACCCCAGGTTCCAACGCGAGACATCGCTTGGTTCCTCTGTACCTGGTTAAGGCGAGCCTGATTTTGTCCCTGTCGCCTTGACACACCTGGTTAAGGCGAGCCTGTTTTGTTTCTGTCGCCTTAACACCCCCGAGACCCTCTGCATGTTCGGTGTTCTCGGGAATTTGTCCTCCTTGTTTCACTTTCTTCCTTTCCTTTTAGCGCTCTTTTCTGGGACTCTCTGCGAACAGGCGGGCGGCTGTGAAGACAACTGAGGAGCCCTGGCCAGGGCCACTCTCTGGTGGGCTCCAAAGGACCCACAGCTTGCTCCACCCCAGTAGCTGGCGCCCGAATGGGTGAGAGTCCCCCTTTTCTTTCTCTTTCTCAAACTGAGGACTAGGCCATAATACCCTGTGGGTACGGGTCAGGCAACTAAAAGCCAAAGAGCGCCTGCCACTCAAAGACTCCTGTGACAGGATAAGGGGGTCGCGGAACGGACAAGGCCATTAAGGCGTCTGCCCCCAGCAAGACAACTTCCGCGCGACGTGGTAGGCACACAGTGATTAAAGCAAA
This sequence comes from Tragulus kanchil, assembly GCA_022376925.1. Lineage (NCBI taxonomy): Eukaryota > Metazoa > Chordata > Mammalia > Artiodactyla > Tragulidae > Tragulus > Tragulus kanchil. Next base: position 7,838,830 of record JAIOJX010000002.1, on the reverse strand, counting down.
CCAAAATCCCATCTCTTCTGGCCACCACTTTCCCAGCAGGATTTAGGTGGAGTCCTCACTCTTCTGCTATAACCTTGTCTTCCTCATCTGTTAAATGGGTATACACCTCTTTCTATATATATCCTTCTTGTCCTAATACTGTCCCTGCTATTGTTTGGATGCTCTATTTTGTGCCTCCCTGGGGATTTATAAGCTCTAAGGCCCCAGCGAGATTAGAGACCCTCTGGCACCTGAAACTCAGACTCCACCCAAGTCAGCACGGAGAAACTGGTCTTTCCTTAGGGGACGCGCGCCCTGAACACATTCCAGGGCCCTGAGGAAGACCACCCGCACTCCTCCGCGCTGATCACAGGAGACGGACAACTTCACCCCTTTCTGCTAAGAGTGGTTTCTTCTTGGTATAACATTCAGAGGCTTCTAAATCTGCCTTTTCCTGCTGACATACTCCCTGCTTTCCCTAGACAGGACCCAGTCACGTCCTGTCATCTGGTCCCCTGAACTGCCTCACAACATGAACTGCCTCTTTGTTCTGACAGTGGTTTTGCCCGTGTGTGTCTCTGCATTTGTCTCTGTTACCATGGGTCAAGCCTGTTCAGATCTTGCAACCCCATTACAACTAATTCTGAGCCATTTTAAAGAGTTCCAGGATGCAGCTTGCCAATCAGGAGATTGGGTCCATAAGAGAAGGCTAACCACATTTTGTTTCCTAGAGTGACCCACATTTGGCACAGACTGGTCATCTGAGGGCTTCTCTTCTGAAGTGACCCACAGTGGACTTTCCTCCTTCGCCTGGACTCCACGAGAAATCGGAGTCTTGGTACCAGCGGTGGCCCCTTGTGCCCATCTGCCTCCTCGGGGAGTGCAGACGAATTTGGGTAAGTCCCTCCTGGCTCTAGAATCTCCCATATTGGTTGAGAGTATGAGTTTTATTTGGTAGTGAGCAAGTTACCTGTGCCCTCTCAGTAATTGAGACGCTAAAAGAGATCTCAACTTAAAATGCTCTAATTGATATTTTGTTATCCAAAATTGATATTTTTGCACGCACAGGTAAAAAAAAAAAAAAAAAAAGAATGCTGGCTGTGCTTACTTTACTATCTTGAAGCTTCTAAAAGTGGAAATAGTAAGTTCTTTACAGGATTCCAACAAAAGAAATTGCTTAAACTATTTGTCAGAAACTGGAAAAAGTTTAGGTGGAGTCCTCACTCTTCTGCTATAACCTTGTCTTCCTCATCTGTTAAATGGGTATACACCTCTTTCTATATATATCCTTCTTGTCCTAATACTGTCCCTGCTATTGTTTGGATGCTCTATTTTGTGCCTTCCTGGGGATTTATAAGCTCTAAGGCCCCAGCGAGATTAGAGACCCTCTGGCACCTGAAACTCAGACTCCACCCAAGTCAGCACGGAGAAACTGGTCTTTCCTTAGGGGACGCGCGCCCTGAACACATTCCAGGGCCCTGAGGAAGACCACCCGCACTCCTCCGCGCTGATCACAGGAGACGGACAACTTCACCCCTTTCTGCTAAGAGTGGTTTCTTCTTGGTATAACATTCAGAGGCTTCTAAATCTGCCTTTTCCTGCTGACATACTCCCTGCTTTCCCTAGACAGGACCCAGTCACGTCCTGTCATCTGGTCCCCTGAACTGCCTCACAACATGAACTGCCTCTTTGTTCTGACAGTGGTTTTGCCCGTGTGTGTCTCTGCATTTGTCTCTGTTACCATGGGTCAAGCCTGTTCAGATCTTGCAACCCCATTACAACTAATTCTGAGCCATTTTAAAGATTTCCAGGATGCAGCTTGCCAATCAGGAGATTGGGTCCATAAGAAAGGCTAACCACATTTTGTTTCCTAGAGTGACCCACATTTGGCACAGACTGGTCATCTGAGGGCTTCTCTTCTGAAGTGACCCACAGTGGACTTTCCTCCTTCGCCTGGACTCCACGAGAAATCGGAGTCTTGGTACCAGCGGTGGCCCCTTGTGCCCATCTGCCTCCTCGGGGAGTGCAGACGAATTTGGGTAAGTCCCTCCTGGCTCTAGAATCTCCCATATTGGTTGAGAGTATGAGTTTTATTTGGTAGTGAGCAAGTTACCTGTGCCCTCTCAGTAATTGAGACGCTAAAAGAGATCTCAACTTAAAATGCTCTAATTGATATTTTGTTATCCAAAATTGATATTTTTGCACGCACAGGTAAAAAAAAAAAAAAAAAAAGAATGCTGGCTGTGCTTACTTTACTATCTTGAAGCTTCTAAAAGTGGAAATAGTAAGTTCTTTACAGGACTCCAACAAGAAATTGCTTAAACTATGTCAGAACTAAAAAAGTTACTAGCACTGATTCTGCCAAGTTGCAGGTCAAATGGGACTGGGAAGTCAATATTTGACATTTATGCCATTTAGTTTTTAATATCTGGGCATTGCTTCGCCATCTTTTGGGGTACTCTTGCCACTTGACTTTCAGTTTCTGGACAACTCTGTCTTTTTATTTGGAATGTGTTTCCCAGCTAATGAGGTTCCGGTTTGGTTTAGGTTGGTTGTTGGTCTGGTTTGAGTGTGCAGACATCTGGTACAAACTGCTTGAGCTAATATGGAAAGCGCTTCCTCTAAGGTTCCATATTCCACTTGGGAGCTCCCTGGAAAAATTTTTAAATGACTAGTCACCCTATAGCTAAGACCCAATGGCAAAAAAGTGGCTTAAAATATTAGATCTTTGTTAATACAGGATAAGAAAATTGACTGAAGCTCCCTTAGATCAGGAGTTTCCTCTTATAATTAACAGCCTGGGGCTAATCAAACTAAGACTTCTGCTTCCCCAAAGAGTTAATCCCTGCTGGGACCAATCTTCCCAAGTTATTAGGGCCAATTTGAGCCCTTTCTGGTCTGACTTTTGGTTAAAAAACTAATACTTTGGAAAAGTACAACTGCCTTTAAAAATTATTGCTCTGAGGAAATAGCTCCTCCTATGCCTTGAGACCACTTATGTATGTCTCAGTGTGTGTCTTTGTCTTTTTGGATAATATTGCTGATTGCTGAGATCAGTTTGTGAGTGAGCTCTAATTTAATTAGCCTTTAAAAAAAAAGTACTTACAGATCAAACAATTCTAAATAAAAGAGAAATTAAAACCTAAATGATTTTTCAGGTTCACATGAACTAGAAAATATTCAAAATTAAATACCTGGTATTAATGTTGTTTGTTAATCTAATATGTATATGTCTGAGTCATTCAGAATATTTTCCTTGTGCCTAGGTTTAATATATGTTAAATGCTATATCTGTTACAAAATTTGTCAACAAAGAAATTAACTCAAGTAAAGAAACTTATATAAAAAAATAAATAAATAAGAGGTTAAATGAGATATGAACAACTATAATAAGATAATAGATAAATCTATTAAGAATACTGTACAAAAGAAACAATGTTTTTAGAAACCATCACTGGTATTTATGCTTGCCAGTATATAAAATACTAATATAAAAGTCAGTTCTGGTTACTTGAAAAAAGTAAAAGAGTTTTGTACATGGTTAACTGGCTTTGATAATAGATTTAAGTTTATTTAGCTCTTAAAAGATCTGTTCTATATTTGGTTTTGGCTATGTGAATAAGCTATTGCTTCATAATGACCCATAATCCTGAATGTTCTAAACCTTTTTGATATTTGTTGACAAAACTTCCTAAATTATTCTAACTTCTAGTTAACTTTGTGATGCTCCAGAGGGCCCCTGAAACATCTCAAAGAGAGGCATTATATTGAATTACATGGGATGTATTGTCAAATGAGTAATAAGTCTCTGGTTATATGATAAATGTTACTACTATAGATATCTTAAAAAAAAAAAGATGAAGGTTTCTGAAATTCTGAGTATGTTTAGATAAAATGTTATTAGTCATAAATCCAGTTACTATCTTAAAATACTGTCATAAAATTGCTAGTTTGAATCTGTGTCTTCCAGGTGTAAAAATTATCTTTTCTCTGTCTCTGACCAGAGACTGGAAATTCTTAGCTTTCAGTAACTTTCTCACATAAGTTAGGAAAGTTGTCACACTAACAGGTACAAAAGTCTAAAGAAATTTTGAAAAACTTGAGAAGGAAAAAATTCAGCTAGATCTGTTTGGTAAAATCTGTGATAAGCCTTTGGCCTAACTTTCCTAGTTCTGAAGGCTGTATTTTAAAAGTTCATCGTGAGACTCTGTAAAGTTTCAACAAGGCAAGAAGGTTTACAATCAATTATGATTATATAAATAATCAGGCTAAGCTTTTGAGGCCAGATATATATCAAAAATAAGGCTTAATTTGATTATACTTTAAAAAATGAAGATGATTTTATAGACAAAAAGATGCTTCAATTAATGTTAAACACCAGTTTGTTAATAGAGATATATATCTATTAAGACCCATTTTCTGGGCAATTCTTTGCTGTTAGGGTATATTAATATATTTTAATTAAATTATTGAAGGACAGTCTAGGTTTGTTTCTGAAGCTTGTCTTAATAGCTTCAGATCTTTGGATATGAAGAACAGTTGCCTCACAACCTGCAAACAAGGCTGGAAAAGGACATAATTTAAGGGACTGTCTGACTGTCTCCAACCTGGATGGAATAACCTTTTTTCATCAGGTACTCTTAACTAGTTCATGCATAGTGCAATTAAAGGACAGTTTGACTCTTGGATTGATTCCCAATTCCAAAGATCCCTACGCTGGACTCATAGAGACGTCTGCTGACCTCGACTCACCTTAAAACAATGCTGAAACAGAGGAACCTGCACTATACTAAGACGAGAAGATGACATCAGAAGCAGACAGCTCGCCCAAGATGCTGGACCTGACTTGTATGATCTTTTGTAATGTTTTCTTGATTTCTTGGACTTCTATGTCAAATGTTTTCTATTATAGACATAATTCTATGCTAGTTTAAATCTCAGTTCAATTGTTGGGTTGTGGCTAATTACCTGTGTCTATTATTCTAGGCTATCTCAGTGGATTTCTCTCTGCCCGGGCTCTGATTAGACACTCCTAAGAAATTTATTATAGAAGAGAGTTAAGTTCTGCTCTGTCTTCATGGTATTACTAGATGAGATCTTTTCAGCTGGCCAATTAATACCTGCTCTGACCCTGTTCTCTTCGGGTCATTCAAACTCAATCTAAGTGAAGCTAAGTCTTAATAAGGCTTGCGGCTAACATATTCACTGAACTTTGAGGAAATATATAAAATAGATTTTTTTTAAAAAAATTGTGATGCTTTTACTTTCCTAGTTCTGAAGGCTGTATTTTAAAAGTTCATCGTGAGACTCTGTAAAGTTTCAACAAGGCAAGAAGGTTTACAATCAATTATGATTATATAAATAATCAGGCTAAGCTTTTGAGGCCAGATATATATCAAAAATAAGGCTTAATTTGATTATACTTTAAAAAATGAAGATGATTTTATAGACAAAAAGATGCTTCAATTAATGTTAAACACCAGTTTGTTAATAGAGATATATATCTATTAAGACCCATTTTCTGGGCAATTCTTTGCTGTTAGGGTATATTAATATATTTTAATTAAATTATTGAAGGACAGTCTAGGTTTGTTTCTGAAGCTTGTCTTAATAGCTTCAGATCTTTGCATATCTTAGGATGAAGAACAGGTGCCTCACAACCTGCAAACAAGACTAAAAAAGGACATAATTTAAGGGACTGTCTGACTGTCTCCAACCTGGATGGAATAACCTTTTTTCATCAGGTACTCTTAACTAGTTCATGCATAGTGCAATTAAAGGACAGTTTGACTCTTGGATTGATTCCCAATTCCAAAGATCCCTACGCTGGACTCATAGAGACGTCTGCTGACCTCGACTCACCTTAAAACAATGCTGAAACAGAGGAACCTGCACTATACTAAGACGAGAAGATGACATCAGAAGCAGACAGCTCGCCCAAGATGCTGGACCTGACTTGTATGATCTTTTGTAATGTTTTCTTGATTTCTTGGACTTCTATGTCAAATGTTTTCTATTATAGACATAATTCTATGCTAGTTTAAATCTCAGTTCAATTGTTGGGTTGTGGCTAATTACCTGTGTCTATTATTCTAGGCTATCTCAGTGGATTTCTCTCTGCCCGGGCTCTGATTAGACACTCCTAAGAAATTTATTATAGAAGAGAGTTAAGTTCTGCTCTGTCTTCATGGTATTACTAGATGAGATCTTTTCAGCTGGCCAATTAATACCTGCTCTGACCCTGTTCTCTTCGGGTCATTCAAACTCAATCTAAGTGAAGCTAAGTCTTAATAAGGCTTGCGGCTAACATATTCACTTATTTATACTATTTGTATTTTGTCTGTTTTACAAGATTATTGTTTCTTGTATTGCCAAGTGTTATGACTAAACCTCCAACAAAAATGAAAATGAATAGACTTAAAACAATTGATCAAACGTTTAACTAGGTATGTGATCAATGATTGTAATAGTGTAATTCTAGGTGTGAGAAGATGCAATGTGAGAAAATACTTTCCTGGACCATAACTAAGAGACAGATGTCCAGAGAACTTTAATTATTAAGACCTAGTCCATAACAGCACATTGAGTGGCCTATCAACAGAACTTTCAGAACTGGGAATGAGCCTTCCCAGCAACGTGGGACAAAATCGTCATAAAATGCCTCCAAAGTATGGTCGGATTTATGGCCGCAAGGAGGGGGCGTGTCAACTGCAGACTGACATTTATTAATTACATTGTCAATGAGTGGACAACAAGGACATTTGCCATCTGCCTCTGCAGAGACCAGACCCTGTGCTGTTGAGAACAGCTGACCTTTGATGCCCCCTGAAGGAGATCAGGGTAAGGTTGAGACCTGGTGCTGTTGAAAGCTGCTGACCTTCAATATCCCCTGATGGAGATCAGGGTGGGGTGGAGACACTCTGTGCTCCAGGGAGTCTGGTGGGACAGGTCTTTAGATAGGTGAATGCTTTAGGAACAGATTTTATTATCTCAATCCTTGCACCTCCTCATATTTAGAAAAGCACTAAATCTCCTCATGGTGACATCAGAACTAACTGGGGACACTTTGTCCCTATATAATTGGTCCCCCTGGCTTACAACTCTGATCTCCGCTATTGCATGCCCCTTATTATTACTTTTAATAAGAATAACTGGGACTTCCCCTGGTGGTCCAGTGGGTAAGGACACCGCCTTGCAGTGCAAGGGGCGCCGGTTCGATCCCTGGCCTGGGAAGATCCCACGTGCCGCGGAGCGGCTGGACCGATGTGTCCAATTACCAAGCCGGAGCTCTGGTGCGCATGCGCCCAGAGCCAGCGTTCTGCGACGACAGAGGCCACCGCGATGGGAGGCCCACAGGAGCCAAAGAACAAAGACAGATGAAAATAGAGAAAGACCAATAGAAGTGGCCCGCCCGCTCCCCTCCCTCCCCAACCCAACCCCAGCCCAAAATAAATAAATAAATCTTAAAAAAAAAAAAAAAAAAAAGAATAACTATTGGGCCATGGGTATCAAAAATATTTTCAGCTATATAAATAAGAGGCTGCACACCATCAAAATAGAGGTTATGAGGGTCCAATATAACCCCCTCACCCCTGAAAATGAGTCAACGATTTAACTCAAGTAACCACTCTAGGGGGGAATGTAAAAGGGGACATATAATATGAAATAATTTACTTAGATTTACCTGTCAGTGATTGTAAGATCATTATCTAAAAGTGATAAAGTGATATACTTGTTAAACTGAATTACTCCCTGTCAGCATTGATTATTCCCTGTTAGTCTTTATTGAATGTAACCTGTACTGGTGAAGGAAGAAAGAAGCTGGCTGCCCTGACTGAACTGACTCCATCTTGAGGAAGAAGACTCCATGTTACACTTTCAGTGAGCTCTGGACTGTGTTTGGACTGGGTAGCCATGGAGATGAAAAATTAACTGTCAACTAGGCCTCCGGGGCTGACGAGAAACTGACCAGGGAAACCTCGTATCCAAGCCTCCCCTCGGCCATGAGAATGAAATATCTGTCACAAGACAAATTACCATTTGTGATCTTAGTTAATCAATTCTTGGTAGACAAGCTAAGCAATATGCTTAGGTGATTTTCGATTGTACCTTTGTGATGGCAACCAAATCATGTGTTTTTTTCTTTAATGGTTCCTAGGCAACCTCAGGAGTTGGGGAGATGGGTTTGTGCACGTAGGCTTTGGGTATAAATGTGAGCCACACGTTTTGCTCAGGGTCCTTGGCTAAATGGAGGCCTTGGACCCACTTGTGTAAAGCCAGCCTAATAAACCTCTTTTTTTCATTCACCACAAGCAGAGTTGGGTGCTTTACTGAGCGTGCCTCACAACAGACGGAAAGGAATTTGGGGTGCTTGACACCCCACATTCTTGTTCTCTCACACACACAGTCTTGTACATAGATGCTCCATTTTCCAGGATTAAGAGGAAGTAACCTCATTTTAAGGAGCATGGACCTTGTGGGTCTGTCCGATCCTTACAGATGGAGTTTTTAAATAGTTTTACGGCTGCTTCATCCAGGTTTGCCATGGAACACTTTACACAATCAGGAAGCACGTGCTCTGTGCGTCCTTCTCAGTGCTCAGGTCAGTTTCGGTCTAAGGCAGACACACAAGAGGGAAGAACAGGTCTGGCTCCATTCTAGATCTGTTTCTTTCTCTTAAACATTTTTATTTTGTATTGGGGGTTAAAAATGTTATGATAGCTTCTGGTGAACAGATAAGGGACTCAGTCATGCATGTTCACGGACCCACTCTCCCCCAAACTCCCCTCCCACTCGGGCTGCCCCACGACATCGAGCTGTACAGCATGTGCTAAACGGAGGTGCTTGTTGGTTATCCCTTTTAAATGTAGCAGAGTGTACACACTGATCCCAAACTCCCTAACTCTCCCTTCCCCCTATTCTTAGCCCCTCACCCCTGCAACTGCACGCTGGCCGGCCAGCCGGGAGAATTGCAGATAAGACCTCTATGCAGATAAGGCCGTGGCAGGGAGGGGAGTTCCAAAGAGAAACACTGGGTTGTTGCGTAAGCTTTAGTGTATGTGCTCCAGGGTCAGGCTAAGCCAGAAATTCAGATAAACCAGAAAGAGCGGCAAGAAGCTAGGCAGTTTTACATGACATTTGGCAGAGATGCTAACTGAATAAACACACCAGCAGAAACGGACTGTGGAGCTCACTGGGGCAGCAGGACTATCTTGTCTTGCCAAAGGCTCTGAGTTCAACCGTTGCCTGCTAAGCAAGACAGATGATAATCTTTTCTGGTTAAATGACAAAGTCTGGGGAGGTCTTTGGTTGGCTCAGGAAGCAGGACTGAAGTATGCTGGTCACTTCTGTTTTTATTTCTAAGCGTATACTTCCTTCTTGAAAGCCTGAAATGGTATGTCATCCGCAAATATTTCTCAAACGATTATGCAGAGATCTCTAGGGCTCTGGTTAAAATGCAGAGTCCGAGTCAGCAGGGCCTGGGCAGGGCCTGGGACTCTGCATTCCTAACCAGCTCCCAGGGGAGGCAGACACTCTGGTCCGTGGACCACACTCTGAGTAGCAAGCAATCCCTACACCACACCTATGTGTAGCCTGCCCTGTATCTAAATGACTTCTAGGATTTACTTCGGGTTGCTTTGTGAATTTGTCTGTAGCTGGGTTACAGAAGGAAGAGCCTGAAACTAGGGATCAGGGTATCAAGAGTCCAAATCTTGGTCTTGTGATAACTGGCAAATTATTTCATCTCTCAGCGTCTCAGTTCCCTTATTTGTAAAGTAGAGTTGGCGGAAGCATTCAATGAGTTCATGTAGAGAGAGACACAGCGCACATCTGTACCGAGTCTGGTCTGAAATTATACGCAAAGGCAAGCCTTCCCTCCAAGGCCCCTTGGGGTGCCCCTGATGGCCACAGAGGCGCCCATGGCGTCCTGTTGCATTAATTCTACTGGGGGAGCTTGAGCGATCGGCAGAGCCGCTGCTGTGCCCACCGCAGATGCTCCCCCTCTTCTCCCGTGCCTCTGCCTCTCCCACGTGATTGCCTGGCCGCTCCCCGTTCCCTGCCCCCCAGGTTCTGTCTGGAGGTTTGCCTTCTGGGCTAGGCAGGGACCTTCCAAAGTCCTCTTTCTGCCCAGCCCCCTCCAGCAACTGGAGCTGGGGCCGCTGCTGAGCCCCGCGGAGAGGGAAGGAGACCCTTCAGGGCGCGGCCCCTCACCTCTCTGTCCGCCCACACAGCTTTTCCCACGGGCAGCCCTCTACTCCCTCGGGCTCTTTTTAGGTCTAATGTTCTTCTGACCCCCCCTCTAGAGACTGCTCTATCGCACAGAAGGGACCTCAATTTTCTGCAAGACAGCCCAGGTTTAAGTATCAACCCCGAGGACACCACAGGCATGAATAGTCAAAGAAAACAGAGGGAAGAAAATCCAAAAAAAGTGGCTATAGGGACTTCCCTGGTGTCCAGTGGTTAAGATTCTGTGCTTCCAAAGCAAGGGACGGGGTACAATCCTTCATCAGGGTTCTAAGATCCCCATGCCATGGGGTGTGTCCAGAAAAGGATTCTTTACAGGAGACATACATGTGCATATATAGCTGACTCACTTTGCTGCGGAAACTAACACAACATTGTAAAGCAACTAAACTCCAGTAAAAATTCGTTTAAGAATGATATAAGCCCTGCTTTAAGATTTACATAAAGGAAACAGAAAAATTAGACTTTATTACAGTGAAAAGCTTTGGTGCAACCAAGGACATTCTCAAGGGATTTCCTGACACCCTCTCACCCCCCGTGCTCCACGTTCCGGTTGCTTTGTGAATTTGTCTGTAGCTGGGTTACAGAAGGAAGAGCCTGAAACTAGGGATCAGGGTATCAAGAGTCCAAATCTTGGTCTTGTGATAACTGGCAAATTATTTCATCTCTCAGCGTCTCAGTTCCCTTATTTGTAAAGTAGAGTTGGCGGAAGCATTCAATGAGTTCATGTAGAGAGACACAGCGCACATCTGTACCGAGTCTGGTCTGAAATTATACGCAAAGGCAAGCCTTCCCTCCAAGGCCCCTTGGGGTGCCCCTGATGGCCACAGAGGCGCCCATGGCGTCCTGTTGCATTAATTCTACTGGGGGAGCTTGAGCGATCGGCAGAGCCGCTGCTGTGCCCACCGCAGATGCTCCCCCTCTTCTCCCGTGCCTCTGCCTCTCCCACGTGATTGCCTGGCCGCTCCCCGTTCCCTGCCCCCCAGGTTCTGTCTGGAGGTTTGCCTTCTGGGCTAGGCAGGGACCTTCCAAAGTCCTCTTTCTGCCCAGCCCCCTCCAGCAACTGGAGCTGGGGCCGCTGCTGAGCCCCGCGGAGAGGGAAGGAGACCCTTCAGGGCGCGGCCCCTCACCTCTCTGTCCGCCCACACAGCTTTTCCCACGGGCAGCCCTCTACTCCCTCGGGCTCTTTTTAGGTCTAATGTTCTTCTGACCCCCCCTCTAGAGACTGCTCTATCGCACAGAAGGGACCTCAATTTTCTGCAAGACAGCCCAGGTTTAAGTATCAACCCCGAGGACACCACAGGCATGAATAGTCAAAGAAAACAGAGGGAAGAAAATCCAAAAAGAGTGGCTATAGGGACTTCCCTGGTGTCCAGTGGTTAAGATTCTGTGCTTCCAAAGCAAGGGACGTGGGGTACAATCCTTCATCAGGGTTCTAAGATCCCCCATGCCATGGGGTGTGTCCAGAAAAGGATTCTTTACAGGGAGACATACATGTGCATATATAGCTGACTCACTTTGCTGTACGGAAACTAACACAACATTGTAAAGCAACTAAACTCCAGTAAAAATTCGTTTAAGAATGATATAAGCCCTGCTTTAAGATTTACATAAAGGAAACAGAAAAATTAGACTTTATTACAGTGAAAAGCTTTGGTGCAACCAAGGACATTCTCAAGGGATTTCCCTGACAGTCCGGCGGTTAGGACTCTGTGCTTTCACTGCCGAAGGCCCAGGTTTGATCCCTGGTCGGGGAACTAAGATCCCACAGGCCTCAAGCATGGCAAAAAAAGAGAACATTATCAAGGGAATAAAAAGCACAAATTCCAGAATGAAGGAAAATATTTGCAAATCACATGTTGAAGAACCTAGTATCCAAAATATGGAAAAGATTTTTCCAGTGGAGGACACACACATGTCTACACAGACAATGAGGTATCTTACGAAGGCACAGACAGAACCGAGGTCTGATACATGCTACAAGCTGGATGAAACCGGGCAGCTGGACTAGCTAACCTAGCTAACTGAAGTGAGCCAATCACAAAAGGCCCCACACTGTGTGATTCTATTATAGGAAATGTCTAGGACAGGTAATTCATGCCGGGGGAACACAGATGGGTGGTTGCCCGGAAATACGGGAGGCGGGAGGAGGGGATGCCTGTTTCACAGGAAAGAGGTTTTCTTCTGAGGTGACGCGGATGCTTTGGAGCTACCTAGGCGTGAAAGACGTGCAGCATAGTGAATGGAGCAAATGTGGCTAAACTGTACACTGTAAATAAGATAGTTAATTTCATCTCAATGGAAGAAAACTATTTGAGCACATCAACACGGGGGCGGACCATTCCCTGGGAGAAGCGATCTGCATACATAAGAGGCGGAAACTCCACGAGGGCAGAGGGTCTTGTCTTTCCTGTTCACCACAGCATCCTCGCACCTGGCATGGCCCCGGGCACAAAGCAGGGCCTCATAAGCCTGAGGGCTGGTGAGCACCAGGGCCGCCCTGACTCTGCTCAGGGGCTCAGGGAGGGAGAGGAGGCTGGCTCGTAGGAGAGACTGGGCTCTCATGCGTTCAGTCATGGGTTCATTCCTGCATGCATCTACCCGTCCTTCCTTATCTCTTCAGGTGTTAACGGAACCATTTGTTTTGGGATGAGAAGGGAGATGAGTAACAGCTAAAGAGCCACAAAACTTGGAACATGTTCAAGAGCATCATTCTAAAAAAGGCCCCGTAAAAATTTACCCTGAAAAAAGGTCCGGGCGGTTCAAGGGATTTCCTGACAGTCCGGGTTAGACTCTGTGCTTTCACTGCCGAAGGCCCAGGTTTGATCCCTGGTCGGGGAACTAAGATCCCACAGGCCTCAAGCATGGCAAAAAAAGAGAACATTATCAAGGGAATAAAAAGCACAAATTCCAGAATGAAGGAAAATATTTGCAAATCACATGTTGAAGAACCTAGTATCCAAAATATGGAAAAGATTTTTCCAGTGGAGGACACACACATGTCTACACAGACAATGAGGTATCTTACGAAGGCACAGACAGAACCGAGGTCTGATACATGCTACAAGCTGGATGAAACCGGGCAGCTGGACTAGCTAACCTAGCTAACTGAAGTGAGCCAATCACAAAAGGCCCCACACTGTGTGATTCTATTATAGGAAATGTCTAGGACAGGTAATTCATGCCGGGGGAACACAGATGGGTGGTTGCCCGGAAATACGGGAGGCGGGAGGAGGGGATGCCTGTTTCACAGGAAAGAGGTTTTCTTCTGAGGTGACGCGGATGCTTTGGAGCTACCTAGGCGTGAAAGACGTGCAGCATAGTGAATGGAGCAAATGTGGCTAAACTGTACACTGTAAATAAGATAGTTAATTTCATCTCAATGGAAGAAAACTATTTGAGCACATCAACACGGGGGCGGACCATTCCCTGGGAGAAGCGATCTGCATACATAAGAGGCGGAAACTCCACGAGGGCAGAGGGTCTTGTCTTTCCTGTTCACCACAGCATCCTCGCACCTGGCATGGCCCCGGGCACAAAGCAGGGCCTCATAAGCCTGAGGGCTGGTGAGCACCAGGGCCGCCCTGACTCTGCTCAGGGGCTCAGGGAGGGAGAGGAGGCTGGCTCGTAGGAGAGACTGGGCTCTCATGCGTTCAGTCATGGGTTCATTCCTGCATGCATCTACCCGTCCTTCCTTATCTCTTCAGGTGTTAACGGAACCATTTGTTTTGGGATGAGAAGGGAGATGAGTAACAGCTAAAGAGCCACAAAACTTGGAACATGTTGCAACAGGGCCAGAGTCCAAAGGGCCCCAGAGGGAGAAGGGCCAAACAGGAAAGGGGTAAAGAGAAGGTCTGAGGCTTCCCAGAGCGGGTGGGGCCCTCTGGCCGGCCTCTACGGCAGAGGAGAATTTTCAGTACCTCAGAGAGGCTGGTCTGAGGCTGTCAGGGAGCCTGTGAGGCCCTGAAAATGGAGCTTCCAAATTCTGACACCACAGTCTTGGTAAAACGGACCCCACATCACTTTGACCATGTGGATGAATGTGCTTTACAAACCGTGAGGCACCCTGTGGAGGACCAATGAGAAGACTAAGCCAAGTACAATAGTGTGCATGTGGTTTAGTCGATAAGTCGTGTCCAAGTCTTAGTGATCCCGTGGACTGTGGCCCGCCAGGCTCCTCTGTCCACGGGGTTTCCCAGGCAAGGATACTGGAGTTGGTTGCCATGTCCTCCTCCAGGGGATCTTTCCAGCCTGGGGATCAAACCTACGTCTCCTGCACTGGCAAGCAGATTCTCAACAACTGAGCCACCTGGGAAGCCCGTAATAATACTGTGTAGGTTGGTACATTTTTGCGCTGCAAGTCCGTGGGACGTGTTGGGGATGGTGTTACCACCCTGACACTGCGGTCCCACGTGGGCTTGCCGTGGGGCAGCAAGTCCCCCGGATGCTGACCTTGAGAGAGAGGGAGACAAAGGGTGCAGTTCTTTGTTCTTTCAGCCGCCTCTATACTCCTTCCTGTAGAGCCGTGACCCTGTCTTCCCAAGAACTCTTCATGCAGTCGCCATATGTAGCCAGCCAAAGAGGAGACGGGATCTCAGCCTCTGTCAGGACCCCACCCTCTTCGACTGCCTTGAGCCCCCAGACAGTCTCCATGGTGCTTCCAGGCTTCCCACGAATATTGTCAAAAAAGAGGGCCAGGAACTCATCCCTAAACCGAGCAGAAAAAACTCCAACCTCCTGTCTTAGAGAACAAGGCTTTCCTGAAAGCACCCAGAAATCCAGACTCCTGCACGAAAGAAACTCCCACCCCGTGTTAACGGAACCATTTGTTTTGGGATGAGAAGGAGATGAGTAACAGCTAAAGAGCCACAAAACTTGGAACATGTTGCAACAGGGCCAGAGTCCAAAGGGCCCCAGAGGGAGAAGGGCCAAACAGGAAAGGGGTAAAGAGAAGGTCTGAGGCTTCCCAGAGCGGGTGGGGCCCTCTGGCCGGCCTCTACGGCAGAGGAGAATTTTCAGTACCTCAGAGAGGCTGGTCTGAGGCTGTCAGGGAGCCTGTGAGGCCCTGAAAATGGAGCTTCCAAATTCTGACACCACAGTCTTGGTAAAACGGACCCCACATCACTTTGACCATGTGGATGAATGTGCTTTACAAACCGTGAGGCACCCTGTGGAGGACCAATGAGAAGACTAAGCCAAGTACAATAGTGTGCATGTGGTTTAGTCGATAAGTCGTGTCCAAGTCTTAGTGATCCCGTGGACTGTGGCCCGCCAGGCTCCTCTGTCCACGGGGTTTCCCAGGCAAGGATACTGGAGTTGGTTGCCATGTCCTCCTCCAGGGGATCTTTCCAGCCTGGGGATCAAACCTCGTCTCCTGCACTGGCAAGCAGATTCTCAACAACTGAGCCACCTGGGAAGCCCGTAATAATACTGTGTAGGTTGGTACATTTTTGCGCTGCAAGTCCGTGGGACGTGTTGGGGATGGTGTTACCACCCTGACACTGCGGTCCCACGTGGGCTTGCCGTGGGGCAGCAAGTCCCCCGGATGCTGACCTTGAGAGAGAGGGAGACAAAGGGTGCAGTTCTTTGTTCTTTCAGCCGCCTCTATACTCCTTCCTGTAGAGCCGTGACCCTGTCTTCCCAAGAACTCTTCATGCAGTCGCCATATGTAGCCAGCCAAAGAGGAGACGGGATCTCAGCCTCTGTCAGGACCCCACCCTCTTCGACTGCCTTGAGCCCCCAGACAGTCTCCATGGTGCTTCCAGGCTTCCCACGAATATTGTCAAAAAAGAGGGCCAGGAACTCATCCCTAAACCGAGCAGAAAAAACTCCAACCTCCTGTCTTAGAGAACAAGGCTCTTCCTGAAAGCACCCAGGAAATCCAGCCTCACAGCTGGCACAGAAAGAAACTGCGGCCCATAGAGGTCGGCCAAAGCCTCTCTCCCAACGGTCAGGACAGTGGCCTCAGTTCCAGACACTTGTTCCTCGACCCCCACCTCAACTGAGATACCATCGGCGGAAAGCCCACAGGCATGAGGCTTTAACCAACCAGTCTTTACCCCTACTGCTGACAGGTAACAGTAGTATCATCTTGGGCAAAGAATTTGCCTGTCCAAGACTCAGTTTCTTCATCCATGGAATGGGACCATGTACGGGAAGGAGAAAACAGCCGGAGGCACAATCATGATGTCCTGATCGATTGTTTGCTTGCTGATTTACTTATTTTTGGCTGTGCTGGTTCTTCATTGCTGGGTGCAGGCTTTCTCTAGTAGCAAACACTGGGCTTCTCTTTGCAGCAGCTTCTCTTGTTTCTGAGCACAGACGTCAGCAGTCGTGGCGAGGGCACAGGCACGATGGTCGTGGCCCACGGGCAGGTTGCTCCTTGGCATGTGGGCATCTTTCCGGAGCTTGGATCGAACCTGTGTTTCCTACATTGGCAGGTAGATTTTTTTTTATTCTTTTTTTTTTTTACAAAGTTTTGTTGTTTCTTGACATGAACCCAGCAGGCAGATTCTTGACCACCAGACCACAGGGAAGTCCCGAGCTGAGTCTCAAACGTCAAGGAGGACCTGGCAGCGGAAGGACGGGAGCAGGCGGCCAGGGAGCACGGGGGGTTCCGGGAAGAGCAGGCGTGGAGGCAGGAAGGCCCGGCCCGGCAGAGACGGCGCCAGTTCGGCAGCGCCTCTGTGGGCTGTGGTGAGACGGGGCTGGGGTGGACAAGGCAGCTGGATCATGGCGGGTTCTGGAAGCTCTCGGGGAGCTGGGCCCTTTCTTTGCAACGCTGGGGCACTGTTGGTGGGCTTTAGTAAGGGCATGGTACATCTCTGAGGTGTATTTCTGAATGAATACCTTGGAAGGGAAGCGCTTGTGTGTATAGGGGCAAACCAGCGCCAGGCGAGCGGCTGAGGGAACGTCACCAAGAGCGGAGGTGAGGCGCTGGGTCCCCCCAGGGGCAGTGAGAAAAGATAGCGTGGGTTCACTGGATTGCAGGGGAGCGAGGCGGAGACGGGGCAGGCCTTCGGGTGTCCG
Organism: Tragulus kanchil; assembly: GCA_022376925.1. NCBI lineage: Eukaryota > Metazoa > Chordata > Mammalia > Artiodactyla > Tragulidae > Tragulus > Tragulus kanchil. The sequence goes on along the minus strand of JAIOJX010000002.1, from coordinate 7,821,577 downwards.
CCTACACCTGTGCAGGGGCCGAGGGCCAGTCTCTGAGAGGAAGAGAAGGAGGGAGCAGGGTCCTGGAGCTGCGGCTTCCCTGGGCTCCCTAACTCCTCTTGATTGGGATGGAAGCACAGAAATTACATCCCCAGAAGGTTAGCTTGACTCTCGTCGTCTTGGGAAGGCAGAAGTCGCATTCAGTGTTTGAAGAGACTGTGCCTTGAGATTTGCTAAGAAGCATCAACTCCTAATACGTCCATGTTGGTCCTCAGAGACAGTCCTAATCAAAGAGCCGAGAGGAGTGGGGAGCGTGCAGACCTCGACTCACGGATCCGCCCCCAGGGAGTCTCTGCCGCGTCGCTCCCTGTGACGGGGCTACTGTCTCACCTCCTTGCTGGTTTCTGTGACCGTAAAACGTGGAAGCCCCTGCCATCGTCAGGGCCGTCATAAATATCAGAGACGGTGAAAGCAACATGTTTAGGGCCACAGCCAGCTCCTCTGAGCTCAGAAAGTATTTCTCTTTCTAATTAATCATTGTGGTGGACGGATTTCTCACCCCTGGTTTTTCTCCTCACTGGAAAAACCCAGAGGGAAAAGAAAATGGCTTTTCAAAGCTCAACAGTCACGTATTGGAAGAGGAAGTGTTCCGTCTCAGAACACCCTGCCTTGGTACCGATCTCCCAATGCTCAACTTGGGGCCCTTTGCGGTCTCCTTCTTGGCCGCAGCCCAACCCCAGGACATGGAAAAATCCTTCTGGGATTCCTGCCATGGAGTTTCTTTGTGAATTTCAAAATAGGTGATATAAGCCAGCGGCAGACACAAGCTGCCCAGAGGGAGCTGAGGCCACCACATAGCTGTTTTTTCCAAGGCAAACAGGGACAGTCAAGGACAGAAAAAAAAAAAATATATATATATATATGTTTGACTGCTTTTTTAAACATCTACCAGGTATTAATGGTGATTGAGACACATGTTTCCCCACGAGCTAACAAACTGCAATGGTTCCATTCAGACGCAGCCAGTACCTTTCACTAGGGTTTAGTGAACACATACTATGAGCAGGTGGAGCGCTCATGACCTTTGTCCTGGTGGGGCGACGGTCTTTCCACAGTCAAGAGAGTAGAGTTGGGCTTCCCTGGTGGTCCAGTGGGTAAAGAGTCTGCCTTGCAGTGCAAGGAGTGCTGGTTCGATCCCTGGCACAGGAGGATCCCACATGCCACAAAATGGCTGGACCGATGTGTCCAATTACGAGCCAGCGCTCTGGAGCGCATGCACCCAGAGCTGGTGCTCTGCTATGGGAGAGGCCACTGCCCAGAGATTCTCGCTTAAAGTCATCAAACTCCTATTTTAAACCCGTCCATGTTGGTCCTCAGAGACAGTCCTAATCAAAGAGCCGAGAGGAGTGGGGAGCGTGCAGACCTCGACTCACGGATCCGCCCCCAGGGAGTCTCTGCCGCGTCGCTCCCTGTGACGGGGCTACTGTCTCACCTCCTTGCTGGTTTCTGTGACCGTAAAACGTGGAAGCCCCTGCCATCGTCAGGGCCGTCATAAATATCAGAGACGGTGAAAGCAACATGTTTAGGGCCACAGCCAGCTCCTCTGAGCTCAGAAAGTATTTCTCTTTCTAATTAATCATTGTGGTGGACGGATTTCTCACCCCTGGTTTTTCTCCTCACTGGAAAAACCCAGAGGGAAAAGAAAATGGCTTTTCAAAGCTCAACAGTCACGTATTGGAAGAGGAAGTGTTCCGTCTCAGAACACCCTGCCTTGGTACCGATCTCCCAATGCTCAACTTGGGGCCCTTTGCGGTCTCCTTCTTGGCCGCAGCCCAACCCCAGGACATGGAAAAATCCTTCTGGGATTCCTGCCATGGAGTTTCTTTGTGAATTTCAAAATAGGTGATATAAGCCAGCGGCAGACACAAGCTGCCCAGAGGGAGCTGAGGCCACCACATAGCTGTTTTTTCCAAGGCAAACAGGGACAGTCAAGGACAGAAAAAAAAAAAATATAATTATACATATGTTTGACTGCTTTTTTAAACAACTACCAGTAATTAATGGTGATTGAGACACATTTTTCCCCCACGAGCTAACAAACTGCAATGGTTCCATTCAGACGCAGCCAGTACCTTTCACTAGGGTTTAGTGAACACATACTATGAGCAGGTGGAGCGCTCATGACCTTTGTCCTGGTGGGGCGACGGTCTTTCCACAGTCAAGAGAGTAGAGTTGGGCTTCCCTGGTGGTCCAGTGGGTAAAGAGTCTGCCTTGCAGTGCAAGGAGTGCTGGTTCGATCCCTGGCACAGGAGGATCCCACATGCCACAAAATGGCTGGACCGATGTGTCCAATTACGAGCCAGCGCTCTGGAGCGCATGCACCCAGAGCTGGTGCTCTGCTATGGGAGAGGCCACTGCAATGGGAGGCCCACACAGCCCAGGGAACAGAGATGGATGAAAATAAATAAAGACCAATAAAAGTGGCAAAAGAAAAGAAAAGAGAGTAGAGTTCCAGGTGCTGGTACAAACAGGTAGCATGACCAGGGTGAGAGTCAGGGGCCCCAGATCTGTGCCTGTGCCTGTGTCTGGTGGCCTTTTCACCCCAATAAACTCCCCTGCCCTGACAGAACTGACTGGTTGTTTAAGTCACGTGGATGCTGCTCTAATGTTCCGTTCCTTCTGCCCACAGTGCCCACCAGCTGTCATTTCCTTGACTGACACTAGACCCGTTTAACTGCACTGTGGTCAGACCACTTGTTTGCGTGCAGGTGGGGAAATCCTGGTGACCTCACTCCTCCATGGGTCTTGCAGGTCCTGAGAGTCCTGGTGGGCATCAAGGAGCCACAGTGGGGGCCGGAATTTCCCTTGATCCCCACATTGGGACTTTCAGAAATGTACCCGTTGGGTTCTCTCAAAGGGAGAAAAGAGTCAGAATGAACCAGGGCGTATTATGATAAAGCTTTGCCTACGTGCTAACTCACTTCAGTCATGTCTGCCCCTGTGACCCCGTGGACCGAAGAACATCAGGCTCCTCTGTCCGTGGGATTCTCTAGGCAAGAATACCAGAGTGGATGGCCATGCCCTCCTCCAGCGGATCTTTACAACCCAAGGATTGAACCCGTGTCTCTTATGTTTCCTGACTGGCAGGTGCTTCTTTCCCACTGAGCCACCAGGGAAGCCCAGGATGAACGTTTGGTGGGCGACAAGTCCTGTGAGGGCGCACGGGCTCAGTGGATTGAAGCTGGGCTGGGTTCAGACCCCACTTCTGGTACCTGTGAAGTGAGGAAGCCCTGATGTCAAGGTATTCAAGTCTCCATCTCCACACTTGGGAATGGGGTTACGACAGAAATTTTCAGAAACTGCTTTGAGGATTAAAAGTAATCTCCTCCTGCAAAACCATATTCACACTCAACTCTTGACCTCAGATGCCAGGCACAGAGATGGTGGTTTGCCGTGGCTTCCTGAACTGTGGTTAAGTCCAGGAAGTGACCTTGAAACAATTTATGTATCCTGAGTCTTAGCATCTTTGGCTCATAGGGATAGTAACAGCATTGACTTTGTAGGTTATTTCGAGAAGGAAGAACACGCAGACCTGCGCTTAGTCTTAGAAGAGAAACCAAGAAAACCAGTAGAAGGAGGTACATTAAGGAGGGATCCGGAATTTTAAGACAAGTCCTAGTCACCAGAACACCAAGGTCGTGTAGATCTGACTTAATTCCTGCTGCAAGAGGTTGCTGTGAGTGAGAGAAGAATTAGTACAGTAGAAGGCACTGGCTACACTGCATGTAAAACGCTCTAGGAGTACAGAGCTCGTGACTGTGGTTGTTGCCATCGTTGTCTGGGCCCATGTCTTCTAGTTTCTAAGACCATCCTGGCATGTAAGAGAAGCCGGGTCAGTATGTGGACATTGAAGGGGTTTTCTGGGTGTCTGCTGAGTTGCATACATGTCTTCCACGTGGGACTGATTTCCTAAAACTGTGAGCCCTGCACTCCGTCTGGAGTCAAAGTCCATTACATTTTCCATTACATTTCGGCTGCTAGGCTAATGAGGCACACAGGTGGACGGTGCTTTGCCAACTTTCGAGCTTCACCCGTGTTCGGGAATATTATCATCTGTCAAGGGGATCCCAAACGTCATCTACCCTTTCCTTGGAAGGAAAAGAAATGATTGTTCACAATATCCTTTATCTCACATTTTCAATAGGCAGCTTGCTGTATTTTGAAAAAGACATGGCAATTAGACCATCCCCAGGAAGCCTTCCCCTCCCCAAATCTCTGCATTTGCACAATGCCCTTCAATTAACCTGAAATCAAATCATGCTCCCCTTGAGTGGTCATTTTAGTATCCGCAAGTTCCCCTGGAAGGAAGACTGGGAGCAGCGACTGATTCCACTGTCTCCGCAGACGCACTCTCGAATGTCTCCATCGATCGACCGGCGACGGGCCGGGAGCATCGCTTCAGCCACCCGAGGCCCCTGTCCTGAGCCCGCGTGACGGTGAGTCTGACCCACACCGTAGTCTCTTTCTCTGCATATTCTCACCTGCACAGCGCCTGGTCCCTTTCATGTCTGTCCTGTTCCATGCCTCTCAGGTCCAGTCTATGCCCCCGTCCACTCACACTCCATCCTGGACTCTGAGTAGAGCCTCTCTTGTCCTCTTTGCCTGGGATCTTCCCTCGATTCTCTATTAGGGAGCCCCGCTCTTCCTTTGGGGACACCGCCTGACACACGTGCTCAGTCTGTGGAGCTCCAACCAGAAGCCAACATCATGACCGAGGCTGCCCAGGTCTAGAGAGCTCTCACGCCCGCCCTCCTCCGATGGGCTCTGTCACTCCTTTGGGGAAGGCTACGGGGCACGTGCTGCTCCTCAAAGCCATCAGGTCGATCCCTGCCCAGGGACTTGGTGAGGCTCTCTGCACCGCTGCGTTCCCTCTGACCCCAGAGACTAGTTTGACTCAGTCTTCAACAGCTTCAGCTTTTGCACATCATTGTTCTGTTCTGGGGTGGGAGTGGCTCCCCAGACAACCTTTTTAATGTAGCAACTGCCGCTCCTTCCCCAGCACCACACCCTCATGCCGTGGTACATTTTGCTCCCAGCATTTGCACTTATGCAGCTGCCTGGGTGTATTCTTATTTTCAAGGTTACTGAGGCAAGGAAGTTCTTTTTTGAACCTGATGGATCTTCATCTGCCAAGCAATGCTTAGCTCACAGTATTCCTTGGCTGTGAATTGTGAGCTTCACCCGTGTTCGAATATTATCATTGTAATCCTCTTTTGGAAGGAAAAGAAATGATTGTTCACAATATCCTTTATCTCACATTTTCAATAGGCAGCTTGCTGTATTTTGAAAAAGACATGGCAATTAGACCATCCCCAGGAAGCCTTCCCCTCCCCAAATCTCTGCATTTGCACAATGCCCTTCAATTAACCTGAAATCAAATCATGCTCCCCTTGAGTGGTCATTTTAGTATCCGCAAGTTCCCCTGGAAGGAAGACTGGGAGCAGCGACTGATTCCACTGTCTCCGCAGACGCACTCTCGAATGTCTCCATCGATCGACCGGCGACGGGCCGGGAGCATCGCTTCAGCCACCCGAGGCCCCTGTCCTGAGCCCGCGTGACGGTGAGTCTGACCCACACCGTAGTCTCTTTCTCTGCATATTCTCACCTGCACAGCGCCTGGTCCCTTTCATGTCTGTCCTGTTCCATGCCTCTCAGGTCCAGTCTATGCCCCCGTCCACTCACACTCCATCCTGGACTCTGAGTAGAGCCTCTCTTGTCCTCTTTGCCTGGGATCTTCCCTCGATTCTCTATTAGGGAGCCCCGCTCTTCCTTTGGGGACACCGCCTGACACACGTGCTCAGTCTGTGGAGCTCCAACCAGAAGCCAACATCATGACCGAGGCTGCCCAGGTCTAGAGAGCTCTCACGCCCGCCCTCCTCCGATGGGCTCTGTCACTCCTTTGGGGAAGGCTACGGGGCACGTGCTGCTCCTCAAAGCCATCAGGTCGATCCCTGCCCAGGGACTTGGTGAGGCTCTCTGCACCGCTGCGTTCCCTCTGACCCCAGAGACTAGTTTGACTCAGTCTTCAACAGCTTCAGCTTTTGCACATCATTGTTCTGTTCTGGGGTGGGAGTGGCTCCCCAGACAACCTTTTTAATGTAGCAACTGCCGCTCCTTCCCCAGCACCACACCCTCATGCCGTGGTACATTTTGCTCCCCAGCATTTGCACTTATGCAGCTGCCTGGGTGTATTCTTATTTTCAAGGTTACTGAGGCAAGGAAGTTCTTTTTTTTTGAACCTGATGGATCTTCATCTGCCAGAGCAATGCTTAGCTCACAGTATTCCTTAATAAAGGTTCTGGAATGAATGTAATTTGTAAAGGCTGGATGCATCTCTCTGACATCAGGGATAGGCAGGTAGCCCAAGGCTGCCTGTCCAGGCAGCACCTTCCCCCTGCTGGAAGAAGGGACAAGTCCATGGAGGCAGAAGGCCCAGGCCACGCCAGTGAGAGTCAGCCTACTGGCCACCTGGAAAGAAGCTTTTCTCTTCTCTGGAACTACTGAAAATGGATAGTACGTGAGCTTCCAGCTACAGGATGCCTTTTTACTGGTACTCAGGGAAATGTGCTCAAGCTAGCCTGGGGAGCAACCCAAGGCTTAAAGATGGAGAGAAAGTTGCTTCAGGACCTTTAAGTAGCTCTTCCTTCTGGTAACTCTCCTGGATTCCTCCAGATCTCAGTTCCTAACCCTTTCTGAACCTCCATGCGTCTACTTGGGTCAATGAAATCTCTCTGTTGTTTAAGCCAAGTTGAATTGGGATCAAGCCCCTTGAAACACAAAAGAGTGGTGACTAGTTTTAGTTTAAGGGCTGTCTTGCGCCTCCTGGAAGATGCAGTGTTTATCTTTTCTCCTCTCCTGCCCTCGCATTGCATATTTCTCCTTGGTCGCCTCATCATCGTTATCAGCCTATCTGATCCTCACTGGTCCGGGCATCCCTTGAGGGTGGGGCCGTGTCTGAGTCATTTTTAGACATTCTGTAGCTAATACAAAGTCAGGCACATATAGGTATCCCATACCTACAAGCAAAGACATCACTTTGGCGACCACAGCCTGGATAGTCAAGGCTACAATCTTTCCGCGCCCTCTGACCCCAGAGACTAGTTTGACTCAGTCTTCAACAGCTTCAGCTTTTGCACATCATTGTTCTGTTCTGGGGTGGGAGTGGCTCCCCAGACAACCTTTTTAATGTAGCAACTGCCGCTCCTTCCCCAGCACCACACCCTCATGCCGTGGTACATTTTGCTCCCCAGCATTTGCACTTATGCAGCTGCCTGGGTGTATTCTTATTTTCAAGGTTACTGAGGCAAGGAAGTTCTTTTTTTTTGAACCTGATGGATCTTCATCTGCCAGAGCAATGCTTAGCTCACAGTATTCCTTAATAAAGGTTCTGGAATGAATGTAATTTGTAAAGGCTGGATGCATCTCTCTGACATCAGGGATAGGCAGGTAGCCCAAGGCTGCCTGTCCAGGCAGCACCTTCCCCCTGCTGGAAGAAGGGACAAGTCCATGGAGGCAGAAGGCCCAGGCCACGCCAGTGAGAGTCAGCCTACTGGCCACCTGGAAAGAAGCTTTTCTCTTCTCTGGAACTACTGAAAATGGATAGTACGTGAGCTTCCAGCTACAGGATGCCTTTTTACTGGTACTCAGGGAAATGTGCTCAAGCTAGCCTGGGGAGCAACCCAAGGCTTAAAGATGGAGAGAAAGTTGCTTCAGGACCTTTAAGTAGCTCTTCCTTCTGGTAACTCTCCTGGATTCCTCCAGATCTCAGTTCCTAACCCTTTCTGAACCTCCATGCGTCTACTTGGGTCAATGAAATCTCTCTGTTGTTTAAGCCAAGTTGAATTGGGATCAAGCCCCTTGAAACACAAAAGAGTGGTGACTAGTTTTAGTTTAAGGGCTGTCTTGCGCCTCCTGGAAGATGCAGTGTTTATCTTTTCTCCTCTCCTGCCCTCGCATTGCATATTTCTCCTTGGTCGCTCTCATCATCGTTATCAGCCTATCTGATCCTCACTGGTCCGGGCATCCCTTGAGGGTGGGGCCGTGTCTGAGTCATTTTTAGACATTCTGTAGCTAATACAAAGTCAGGCACATATAGGTATCCCATACCTAAAAGCAAAGACATCACTTTGGCGACCACAGCCTGGATAGTCAAGGCTACAATCTTTCCAGTAGCCACGTATGATGCGACAGCGGAACAACAGACGAAGCACAGTGCTGAAGACTTAATATTTTCGAACTGTGGTGATGGAGAAGACTCTTGAGAGTCCCTGGAACAGCAAGGAGGTCAAACCAGTCAATCTCAAAGGAAGTCAACCCTGGATACTCTTTGGAAGGACTGATGCTGAAGCTGAAGTTCCAATACTCTGGCCACCTGATGCGAACAGCTGACTCATTGAAAAAAAGCCCCTGATGCTGAGAAAGACGGAAGACAGAAGGAAAAGAAGGTGCCAGAGGATGAGGTGGCTGAATGGCATCACAGAGTTAATGGACATAAACTCAGGCAAACTCTGGGAGATGCAGAGGGACAGGGAAACCTGGTGTGCTGTGGTCCACGGGGTCAAGAAGAATTGGACATGACTTAGTGACTGAACACCAACAACAATGTAAAACAAAGTCAGGTGCCTAGCTGGAGCCCAATACATATTTGGGACGTGAATAGGTGGATGAATGAAACCAGCTCATTCCATTCCTTGGGTACATTTCTCTTAGGTATTCTTGTATGTTCAAGCATATCTAACCCAAACACCTTTCAGCCCTCCACAGCCTTCTCCAGCCTTGCTGTCTTTCCGTTTGTGTTTGGCTCTGGAAAGGCTGAGGCAGAACCAGGCTGAGACGGGTGCCTTCTTCTCTAGCAGACAGCAGCCCACAGCACTTAGAGGAGGGGCATTTCAAACAGATGAAGTTCGGCAAACTGAGCCCTGCAGTGAATTAGAAATTCCTTTTGATTAAAAAATACCTTTTATTTCAAACACACAGAGTCAAAGAGTGAGTTTATGTGTTTAATAAGCTGTTCCATATTCTGGATTTGATTTGGATTTTCAAAGCATAGTGAAGGGAAAACTGGGAGCAGAGGGGAAACTTATTAATCCTTGTGCACATGGCCTGAGTGTTCCTGAGGAAATTATATCTGGATGGGAGGACGTCAGAGTGAGAGTCGGTATCTATTGCTGAATGATTCAGGGGGTGCCTCAGTCGCCTCCATCTTGGATCAGTGAGAAAGTGACAGGGAACTGCTAGGCAGCTTCGTGGCTCCCTGAGCAGGGGCCCCCCCTTTTCAGTCTCTGGCCAGTTCCCGGTCTGGTCCAGCAGAATATCTACAGCCTTCAGAGGAACTTGAAATGAATTCATGCCTCTAGCAGGTCTCAGAGTGAGGGCATTCTCATAGACTTATTCCTCTGGGGAAAGCACAGTCAATCTCAAAGGGAGTCAACCCTGGAGACGCGTTGGAAGGACTGATGCTGAAGCTGAAGTGCCAATACTCTGGCCACCTGATGCGAACAGCTGACTCATTGAAAAAAAGCCCCTGATGCTGAGAAAGACGGAAGACAGAAGGAAAAGAAGGTGCCAGAGGATGAGGTGGCTGAATGGCATCACAGAGTTAATGGACATAAACTCAGGCAAACTCTGGGAGATGCAGAGGGACAGGGAAACCTGGTGTGCTGTGGTCCACGGGGTCAAGAAGAATTGGACATGACTTAGTGACTGAACACCAACAACAATGTAAAACAAAGTCAGGTGCCTAGCTGGAGCCCAATACATATTTGGGACGTGAATAGGTGGATGAATGAAACCAGCTCATTCCATTCCTTGGGTACATTTCTCTTAGGTATTCTTGTATGTTCAAGCATATCTAACCCAAACACCTTTCAGCCCTCCACAGCCTTCTCCAGCCTTGCTGTCTTTCCGTTTGTGTTTGGCTCTGGAAAGGCTGAGGCAGAACCAGGCTGAGACGGGTGCCTTCTTCTCTAGCAGACAGCAGCCCACAGCACTTAGAGGAGGGGCATTTCAAACAGATGAAGTTCGGCAAACTGAGCCCTGCAGTGAATTAGAAATTCCTTTTGATTAAAAAATACCTTTTATTTCAAACACACAGAGTCAAAGAGTGAGTTTATGTGTTTAATAAGCTGTTCCATATTCTGGATTTGATTTGGATTTTCAAAGCATAGTGAAGGGAAAACTGGGAGCAGAGGGGAAACTTATTAATCCTTGTGCACATGGCCTGAGTGTTCCTGAGGAAATTATATCTGGATGGGAGGACGTCAGAGTGAGAGTCGGTATCTATTGCTGAATGATTCAGGGGGTGCCTCAGTCGCCTCCATCTTGGATCAGTGAGAAAGTGACAGGGAACTGCTAGGCAGCTTCGTGGCTCCCTGAGCAGGGGCCCCCCCTTTTCAGTCTCTGGCCAGTTCCCGGTCTGGTCCAGCAGAATATCTACAGCCTTCAGAGGAACTTGAAATGAATTCATGCCTCTAGCAGGTCTCAGAGTGAGGGCATTCTCATAGACTTATTCCTCTGGGGGAAAGCGGGAACCAGCACCATCATCTGTGCCTGTTCTCACAGGGAGGGGACAGCCCGGCCCTCCACACTCACCTGGCCTGTGCTTAGGAAGTCCAAACAGTTGTTTCCAAGAGTCCCAGCACAGATGGCTGGGGCAGGGGATGTGCAAGCACTCTAGGACTCCAGCTGTGACGATCTGAAGACAGGGTTTCAACCTCTCTCCTGCCACCCAGGTCATGTGCTCGTAGGAAAACCCTGAGTCTCTCGACTCTGATCAGGTAGAACTGCCCTGGCAAGTGACTTTTAAGATCCCCTCTCCTCCCACAGGATTTCTATTGTCCCGGATTCATGTAAAAATTAGAGATTTGTCTGGAATCATCAGGGAGAGATAACTGGTAAACCTGCAGTGAGAGGCCCTGGTCGGCCCAGCCTGTCTTTGAGAACACCGGTGAGCTGTTCAGCCATGATAGGAGTGACCACTGCCTGGGATTTGTCCTCAGTCCCAGAGGCAGAGGATGAGATGGTTGGATGGCATCACTGACTCAGTGGACATGAGCTTGAGCAAACTGTGGGATATGGTTAAGGACAGGGAAGGCTGGTGTGCTGCCTCCGTGGGGTCACAAAGAGTCCAACACGACTTAGGGCCTGAACACCAGTGACCAGATTACAGCCTCACTTATCCCCAGTATCGCCTGAACTTACTAACCTAATTAGCTTCCTAGCAGCCATCAGTCTCCTGCGGTAAATCCTTCCTGACCACCGCTGCTGCAGACTGGAGTCCCAGTTTTTATATTTCTAGTCATTCCTCACATCCCTTTCCCAGACAAGTCATGATAATTCAGGCTTCTGCACTTAACACATGCTGGTCCCTTAGCTTGAATCACCGTTTCTCTTTTTCTCTGGTCAACAAACTCTTATTCAGTCTGCGAGAGCCATTTCATATATCCCCCTTTCTTTTTTTTGTTGCCTCTAAGTCATCGTTTATTTTTCATCCATCTTTATTCTTTGGCATTTGCGGGCCTCCCATTGCAGTGGCCTCTCTCGTTGCAGAGCACCAGCTCTGGGTGCACGCATTCCAGAGTGTTGGCTCATAATTGGACACACTGGCCCAGCCGTTTCTCAGCATATGGAATCTTCCCAGGCCAGGGACTGAACCAGTGCTCCTTGTGCTGCAAGTTGGACTCTCCACCCACTGAACCACCAGGGAAGCTCCAAATATCCCCCTTTCTAGAATGTCTTTTCTGACCTCTCCAGGCTCCCGGAATATGCTCAACTTATACTGTGCAGATAGCCATGTACCTGTCCTCTCTCTTGACTCTGAACCTCTTCCCCATTTCCAAATGGCCCTAATCTCCCTGACAAATATTTATTGAAAAGAGCTTGACACTGAGGTGGCAATACAGTCAAGAACAGTTGGTCTCAGGGACTTCTTTGGTTGTCCAGTGGCAAGGCTCTGCACTCCCAACGCATGGGGTCTGGGTTCAATCCCTGATCAGGGACCAAGGTCCCACGTGCTGCACCTAAAACCTGGTGCACCCAAATAAATTAATTGAAAGACAGTTAGTCCCACTACAACAGCAATAAGGAACAAGATAGTTAGAGCTCAATATGTCCAGGGCTGTGGTGGCAGAAATCGTCAAAGTCAGTGAGGGCCAGAATGCCCAGCACACCCAAGGGGCTAATGTCTGGTTGAGCATGATCTGCCCACCTCACTGGACCAGGACTTCCTTCGGGCAGGGGTCCAGCTAAGAACTTCAGTACCCCAGGTCTTGCTAGCTGGGTGAAGACACAAACTCTTGGCCCTTCAAGTTGAAGCTGTTTAAGAGCACAGAATAGGCCTGGCAGTCTAAGGGACGGGTTTCTCAATAAGTACAGGCTTCCTAATTCAGCTACAAGAGAGAACTGATTTTTCTCAGTATATAGACCTTATTTTAAAAGCTGTTTTAGGTTTACAACAACATTGAGAGGGTACAGAAATTTCCCATCTGGCCCAACATCTGCACGACTCCTCCATGATCGACATCACTCACCCGAGTGGGGAAACTTTTACTTACATTGATGCATCATGATCCCCCAAAGTCCACAGCCTACCATAGGGTTCCCTCTTGGGGTTTAGAAACACACATGATGACATGTATCCATCCTTGTAATATTTTCACCACCCAGAAAATTCTCTGTGCTCTGTTCCTTTTAGAGTCTTAGCTTTGGGGACTTAGCCCCACGTGAATATTCTCTCACTTAGTTGATAACCTGTTGGTTTCACCTCACACCTCTCTTTTGCAGAGACACCTTCTCTGTCTTTCCAGCCTCCTGACGTAGCTTCTTGTAGAGCACTGAAGTGTAACCACGCTTGGCCGAGTACACTTACGGGGATACTTGGTTGACCAGCATCACTCTGCTTCATGATGGGGGCAGGGGCCACATCTGTTTAATTGCTGTCATTGTTGTTTCTCTGTTATATCTGTTCCAGAGCTTATCACAGGACCTGAGGTGGGTGGTAGGTTTTCTCAAGTATTTGCTCTGCACTGAATGAATGGGAAGGGCAGCTCTAGGACTGGGCACAATTTGCCTGCACCTTGCTTCTGCATGGACAGTAACAGGTGTCCGTGGTCCTTTCTGCTGACGCACAGTGGCAAAGGGCTGGGATGAGGTGATAGTGGAAAGTAGAATTTCCTCCATTTCCTGATAAATATATAGACAGTATATAATGGAGGGGCCAAAGTAGGGGTGAGATAGACATGGGGTAGACGTATCAAGTTAATTTTACTTTATTAGTTTTTTGGGATACTGTAATTTTTATTTTTAAATTAAAATTTTTATTTTATATTAGAATATAGTTGACTTGCAGTGGTGTGTTAGTTTTAGGTGTACAGTGAAGTGATTCACTTATACAAAAATGTATCCTTTTTTTTTCACACTTTCCTTGAGGAGATGTAGCCCAGAAACTACATGCATACAGCTCAGCATTCAATCATTTGTAACCACGTACTCTAAATCTATACATAGAAATAATGCATATATGTGTAGTTCTATAATTTATTTGTACTAACTAGACATTCAGAGAGCTATTTGCAGCCACTGAAAATACACCAATTATCTGTTTTCCTAAATTATAGATGGCATATTTATAACAAACATACATAAATCGGGAGTGCACGTTATAAATATGGAATCCTCAGAAAATTTTTATTTTGATGCTCTGTTTCCCCCCCTATAGGGTTCCCTCTTGGGGTTTAGAAACACACATGATGACATGTATCCATCCTTGTAATATTTTCACCACCCAGAAAATTCTCTGTGCTCTGTTCCTTTTAGAGTCTTAGCTTTGGGGACTTAGCCCCACGTGAATATTCTCTCACTTAGTTGATAACCTGTTGGTTTCACCTCACACCTCTCTTTTGCAGAGACACCTTCTCTGTCTTTCCAGCCTCCTGACGTAGCTTCTTGTAGAGCACTGAAGTGTAACCACGCTTGGCCGAGTACACTTACGGGGATACTTGGTTGACCAGCATCACTCTGCTTCATGATGGGGGCAGGGGCCACATCTGTTTAATTGCTGTCATTGTTGTTTCTCTGTTATATCTGTTCCAGAGCTTATCACAGGACCTGAGGTGGGTGGTAGGTTTTCTCAAGTATTTGCTCTGCACTGAATGAATGGGAAGGGCAGCTCTAGGACTGGGCACAATTTGCCTGCACCTTGCTTCTGCATGGACAGTAACAGGTGTCCGTGGTCCTTTCTGCTGACGCACAGTGGCAAAGGGCTGGGATGAGGTGATAGTGGAAAGTAGAATTTCCTCCATTTCCTGATAAATATATAGACAGTATATAATGGAGGGGCCAAAGTAGGGGTGAGATAGACATGGGGTAGACGTATCAAGTTAATTTTACTTTATTAGTTTTTTGGGATACTGTAATTTTTATTTTTAAATTAAAATTTTTATTTTATATTAGAATATAGTTGACTTGCAGTGGTGTGTTAGTTTTAGGTGTACAGTGAAGTGATTCACTTATACAAAAATGTATCCTTTTTTTTTCACACTTTCCTTGAGGAGATGTAGCCCAGAAACTACATGCATACAGCTCAGCATTCAATCATTTGTAACCACGTACTCTAAATCTATACATAGAAATAATGCATATATGTGTAGTTCTATAATTTATTTGTACTAACTAGACATTCAGAGAGCTATTTGCAGCCACTGAAAATACACCAATTATCTGTTTTCCTAAATTATAGATGGCATATTTATAACAAACATACATAAATCGGGAGTGCACGTTATAAATATGGAATCCTGTCCACTAACTTGTGTCAGCCATGGGCTGTGGGCCAAACTCTGTATTTGACACCAATTCTGTGCAGGCCCCAAGTTAGAACGTTTGGAGAGTTTGAATAGTTTATCTCATTTAATCATCGGAATTAACTTTGGGGGATACTAGAGGTAAGGAAACTGGTTACTCTGAATTACACAGCTGCCAAGTGATGAGCTTCTCCACCTGGGGGTCCAGCGCTCTTGTGTGGGCCTCTTTCACATGGGAGGTGGGTGGTGAAGGAGGCAGGGAGGCTGAGGTCACCAGGTCTACTGAAATCATGTAGCAGAACTTTCATTTGCTCTGTATTTTGAAGGTTCCACAGAATATTTTATTTTCAATGAAGACATTGTTTAAAAAGAACCCGTTGAAAACCACCGGGGCTTCCCATGGCTCCACAGGAGATGTGGGTTCCATCCCTGGGTCGGGAAGATCCCCTGGAGGAGGAAATGGCAGCCCACTCCAGTCTGCTTGCCTGCACATCTCACGGACAGAGGAGTCTGGCAAGCTGTATAGTCCCTGTGGTCTCACAGAGTCACACAGGAGTGAGCAACTGGGCATGCACGCACTGGACACCTCTGCCTGTAGCTTCTCCCCAGAACCCTACAAAGAGGAAATGAAAGGCTTGCTGTAAAGAGCTGGACAGGGATCAAAGCTGTGCCTCCTGCTTTGGCGGGTAGATTCTTTACCACTGAGCCACTAGGGAAGCCCCCAGGACCTGAATTTGATTCTGTCTTCGGTTGGGTTCCCTAGAAGCAGACCTTGGGATAAGTCATGCGAAAAGGGTGCATAGGAAGGAGGTGTTTGTGTGGAAACACTGGTGTGGTTGTGGCGAAGCAGATCTGTGGAGGGAGGAAGTCAGATGAGGCTGCGACGCCCAGCGAGGTCCCCAGAGCTCACTGCTGCTCAGCTCTGCAGGAGAACTTCGGGACAGTGAAGGTCATCTTTACAGCTGTCCCACCCCAAGGCCGGGGAGCAAGGCTGGGGATATGCCGGCACCCATCCATGCCACACGCTTCTCAGCACCCTGCTCTCTACGCAGACCAGCCACGTGAACTCCCGCTGCCTCAGGACCGCCCTCCAAAGAAGCGATGAAGTGACACAGTGCTGCTGTGGGTGGAGACACACCAGGAGCCAGGTGCCTCGAAAGGGGTAAGTTACCCTGGAGAACGTGGGCAGAGCCCTGGCTGCTGCAGCATCCCAGCACGTGCTGATCTGCAGAAGACCAGGCCCAGTTCAGAGGTGGGTTTTATTCCTCATCTGCGTGTTTGCTGGATCCAATCAAAGAGCAAAGTCCAACCAGCGTCCCACTGGCTCTCCCCTTGATGTATAGAGCTTCCTTCTTGGACAGGTCACCGTTGAAATCATGTAGCAGAACTTTCATTTGCTCTGTATTTTGAAGGTTCCACAGAATATTTTATTTTCAATGAAGACATTGTTTAAAAAGAACCCGTTGAAAACCACGGGGCTTCCCATGGCTCCACAGGAGATGTGGGTTCCATCCCTGGGTCGGGAAGATCCCCTGGAGGAGGAAATGGCAGCCCACTCCAGTCTGCTTGCCTGCACATCTCACGGACAGAGGAGTCTGGCAAGCTGTATAGTCCCTGTGGTCTCACAGAGTCACACAGGAGTGAGCAACTGGGCATGCACGCACTGGACACCTCTGCCTGTAGCTTCTCCCCAGAACCCTACAAAGAGGAAATGAAAGGCTTGCTGTAAAGAGCTGGACAGGGATCAAAGCTGTGCCTCCTGCTTTGGCGGGTAGATTCTTTACCACTGAGCCACTAGGGAAGCCCCCAGGACCTGAATTTGATTCTGTCTTCGGTTGGGTTCCCTAGAAGCAGACCTTGGGATAAGTCATGCGAAAAGGGTGCATAGGAAGGAGGTGTTTGTGTGGAAACACTGGTGTGGTTGTGGCGAAGCAGATCTGTGGAGGGAGGAAGTCAGATGAGGCTGCGACGCCCAGCGAGGTCCCCAGAGCTCACTGCTGCTCAGCTCTGCAGGAGAACTTCGGGACAGTGAAGGTCATCTTTACAGCTGTCCCACCCCAAGGCCGGGAGCAAGGCTGGGGATATGCCGGCACCCATCCATGCCACACGCTTCTCAGCACCCTGCTCTCTACGCAGACCAGCCACGTGAACTCCCGCTGCCTCAGGACCGCCCTCCAAAGAAGCGATGAAGTGACACAGTGCTGCTGTGGGTGGAGACACACCAGGAGCCAGGTGCCTCGAAAGGGGTAAGTTACCCTGGAGAACGTGGGCAGAGCCCTGGCTGCTGCAGCATCCCAGCACGTGCTGATCTGCAGAAGACCAGGCCCAGTTCAGAGGTGGGTTTTATTCCTCATCTGCGTGTTTGCTGGATCCAATCAAAGAGCAAAGTCCAACCAGCGTCCCACTGGCTCTCCCCTTGATGTATAGAGCTTCCTTCTTGGACAGGCTCCCCTGGCAGAGAGATGGAGACCTCCAATTCCTACAGCACAGGGACCCAGCCTCAGGGCCCTGGAGACATGTCTGCTCATGCCGCGGGCAATGAGAAACAGAGGGAGCAAGTTTCCAAAGTGGATAGGTCCAGAAGACAGTGGTGGAACCGCACGCAAGAGCTTTGCCCATTGACACAAGACTTTCCCAAGGTCCACCTCCTACTGCGTCCTCGGTCCTTCGATCCTCACTCCAGCTCTATGAGGCATCGTACATCTCCTGTGTCCATTTTCCACCCAGAGAACCTGAGGTTCAGAGAGCCTATGTAACTTCCCGGAGTCTTAGAGCTACTCAAAGCCAGCACAGGAATTCCAGAATTGATCTTCAGACTTCACCCCCTCACTCTGTCCTTCAATTAACCTAAGAGATATGGGAGCTGGGAGGGAAGCTAACATTGCTAATTGGAAAGAGACCATGGGGCTATTACTCAGTCTGGAAAAGGCCTCTGAGATCTCCAGGTGCTGCCCCTGGAACTTGTCCAGCTGCTCTATCCTAGAGGCAAATGAGACATCAAGGAGGGACGGTCTCCTTTGTCCACTGAATTAACCTAGATCAACTTATTTCCCACTAAATTCCAAGCTGCGGTGCAGGAGCTCTAATTAACACTCAGAAGCAAGGATGTATCCAGTGGGAATGGCTCAAGAACACACGCATGTTAGCTTGTCCTCCAAACTCAGTCCTAATACTAATAAGCCCCACAGTTCCTGCAAGAAGATTGCGCGCTCATTTGGAACCCAGTGAGGAGCTCTTTCTCGCCCCAGCCTCAGAGATCAAGGACGCACATCACTTTGTCTCCATGCCAGTGGTCAGAGGGGGCCAAGGAACTGTCAGCGGTTCCCCACGGCCTGGCAGCTCACGTCGAAGTCCTTCACACAGTGACCCTGCCCAGTGGGGTCCCCTCATTCAACTCTGGCGTGATGGAGAGAGCTGGGACCACTGAGGCCCCACATATGGACCCTGTCATAGTCCACAAGGTGTCATGGACCTCCCCCTCTCCTCCACTGACCTTAAGCTGGAAAAGTACATTCTGGAAGCTTCATGCCCAGAGACGGAGGACTTCAGAAGGGTGTGGGGTTGGAAGATGAAAAACCAAACATCTTTTCCCAGCAACACCCCCATTTGTCCCTCCCTGGATTTTGTCATTTCTTCTCTGGAACTCGGTTTCCTTAGCTTTAAAATGGAAAATTAATCCCCACAACACACAACAACCCACCTCATAGGGTGGTCATGAGAACCAAATGAGGTAAAACCTGCGGAACCTCAGAAGGGTGCCTGACGCAGTGCAAGCATGAAAGGAGCAGCGTCGGCGTTTGCTGGTAAGGCTTTCCCATGTCTGTCCGTGTGTTCACCTCTGACTGAGCTTCCGACGGGGACTGTACCCTACGACCACCCACCACGGCACGCTCATCCCAGCCCCCGGCGGCTCGCCTCCTCAGAGTCTCTTGTGTCATCCCCGACTTCGTCTCTAATCTATTCTCATCTTGCAGCCATTGCGATATCTTTAAAAATAAATCTATAATGTTACTCCCATTACTTGTAATTTTATCCCAGGTCCTTATCTACCAATAGGACCTACTTAAATTAACCTCTCACTACCCCTCCCACATCATTTCCTTCTTCTTTTCTTTCTAACAAAACAGATTATTTTATTTTATCTTAAACACATAAATAAGCACTCATTCAGCTGTCCTTTGTTAAAGGTCAAGAACTTTTCTTTGAGGGTGTTTCCAGTAACTAAATGTTAGCTCACCTTTCTCATATCAAACCCCATGTACTGCATCACCCAAAATTCCCAGATCTAATTTCACATAAGCAATTAAAGAGAAATCTGAATCAGATCCTCCCACGTCTTTATTTTTTCCAGTCTTTTAGAAAGCTCTTGAGTGCTAGTGCTAAGTCCCCTCGGTGGTGTCTGACTCTTTGTGACCCTGTGGCCTGTAGCCCACCAGCCTCCTCTGTCCATGGGATTCCCCAGGCAAGAACACTGGAGTGGGATGCCATGCCCTCCTCCAGGGGATCTTCCCGACCCAGAGAAGACTGACTCATGTTGCTGTATGGCAGAAACCAACACAATATTGGAAATCAATTAGCCTTCGATTAAAAATAAATACATTAATAAACTAAGATAAAATAGTTGACAAGCAGAAGCAGTGCAGCTGAGGGACAGGCCGCTGGGTGAGGGGAAAGGACTGAAACTGGAACTGGCAAGTGTCTCCGGGGCTGCCGTGTGGGAGAAGAACAGCCTGGCTTTGTGGAACTTGGTATGGGTCCCTGGGAAACCCGGATGAAGACGGGAAGCCACAGGTGACACGCCGTTCAGTTTTGCCTCGGGGAGAACATTCCCCAACAGAGCTGTCCAGAGCTGCGTGAGCAGCCTGGGGGAACTTGGAGAAATTCCAAATGGAAGTCCCTAGGTTTCCTGGCCTTGTGTCTGGGCACCGTGTGTCTAGGAAGTCCCTGCTGGGAACATGGAAGAGCCTGGGCCTGAGGGTCTGAGGGAGAGGCAGCTGGACCGTCCAGGATCCCTCTGTTTCTCTTTCTTTGCTCCTGCTGGGACAAGAGGGGTGTGTGGACGGGGCCCCAGAGTTCTCCAAGAATGCAGTGTCTTTCTGCCCTCGTTACACTAGCACAGGGATATTTGGCTTCAGAGTTTTCCAGGACATTTGATGAGACAGAAAATCTGTGACCTGGGGCCCGCCTCCTCTGCCCTGGGCTGCCACAGCACCTTGCACGAGGAATCACCAAGGAATATTTTCTTAATTTAAAAAAGCACTCATTCAGCTGTCCTTTGTTAAAGGTCAAGAACTTTTCTTTGAGGGTGTTTCCAGTAACTAAATGTTAGCTCACCTTTCTCATATCAAACCCCATGTACTGCATCACCCAAAATTCCCAGATCTAATTTCACATAAGCAATTAAAGAGAAATCTGAATCAGATCCTCCCACGTCTTTATTTTTTCCAGTCTTTTAGAAAGCTCTTGAGTGCTAGTGCTAAGTCCCCTCGGTGGTGTCTGACTCTTTGTGACCCTGTGGCCTGTAGCCCACCAGCCTCCTCTGTCCATGGGATTCCCCAGGCAAGAACACTGGAGTGGGATGCCATGCCCTCCTCCAGGGGATCTTCCCGACCCAGAGAAGACTGACTCATGTTGCTGTATGGCAGAAACCAACACAATATTGGAAATCAATTAGCCTTCGATTAAAAATAAATACATTAATAAACTAAGATAAAATAGTTGACAAGCAGAAGCAGTGCAGCTGAGGGACAGGCCGCTGGGTGAGGGGAAAGGACTGAAACTGGAACTGGCAAGTGTCTCCGGGGCTGCCGTGTGGGAGAAGAACAGCCTGGCTTTGTGGAACTTGGTATGGGTCCCTGGGAAACCCGGATGAAGACGGGAAGCCACAGGTGACACGCCGTTCAGTTTTGCCTCGGGGAGAACATTCCCCAACAGAGCTGTCCAGAGCTGCGTGAGCAGCCTGGGGGAACTTGGAGAAATTCCAAATGGAAGTCCCTAGGTTTCCTGGCCTTGTGTCTGGGCACCGTGTGTCTAGGAAGTCCCTGCTGGGAACATGGAAGAGCCTGGGCCTGAGGGTCTGAGGGAGAGGCAGCTGGACCGTCCAGGATCCCTCTGTTTCTCTTTCTTTGCTCCTGCTGGGACAAGAGGGGTGTGTGGACGGGGCCCCAGAGTTCTCCAAGAATGCAGTGTCTTTCTGCCCTCGTTACACTAGCACAGGGATATTTGGCTTCAGAGTTTTCCAGGACATTTGATGAGACAGAAAATCTGTGACCTGGGGCCCGCCTCCTCTGCCCTGGGCTGCCACAGCACCTTGCACGTAGAGGAATCACCAAGGAATAGATGGTACTTACACCCTGAGTCTGGAGGCAACATTTGGCCCAGAGTCATATCAAAGCAAGGATTCGCCATTGCTTTTACAGGTTTTTTTCTCACTTCTTTGAGGCTAGAGAAGCCAGAGTCGACTGAGTCCTCTGGGCAGATCAGTCACCATGGGTTGTTAGGCACATTCTAGGAGGTGAGAGAGTAGAAGAGGGTGTGTTTCTTTTTCATGAACAGCGTAGAGTTATTTTTAAATATTTACTTAATGATTTGGCTGTGCTTGGGTCTTAGTTGCAGCATGCAGGATCTTTCGTTGTGGCATGTGGGATCTAGTTTCCCGACCAAGGATTCAACCTAGGTCCCCTGCACCGGAAGCCCTTGGACCGCAAGGGATGTCCCAGCTTAGAATTACCAAATAGCTGAGTCAGCCGCCTCCTGCAAGGCCTGCATGAGGACCCCTTTCTTGCTGGCAAGGTCATCTCTCCTCCTTGCAAGTGGCCCCTCCAGGCCAGGAAGTGGGTCCTTGCACCCTGACTCCCCAGGGTGGGGCTGGCCTGGAATGGAGGCTGAGCGAACGCAGGTTGAGGGCTCCAGGTCTGGCACTGCCCCTCCTACTGGTCCTGCTCTCGCCGTGACTGTGACCCGGCTGGAAGGGCAAACAGGCCCGGGCCATAACCAACAGGGATTTTTTCCTGAGAGGAAAGCCCTTGGCTGCAGGTCATTGTCAAGGTGGAGGGCGGGCCACTCAGCGGGGTTGGAGCGGCTCGGCCACGGGGAAGATTCTGGAGAGCTGCTGGGGTTTTCTGGGGGTAGGAGCATTGGACAGTGATTCATGCTGACAGGAGCACCTGCAGTGGGCTCAGATCCCCGACACCCTGTCAGAAGGATTCTCTCGCACACCTGTGTGTTCCCGAACCTGGGGACTTTCACGTCTCCCTGTCTGGCTGCAAGGCCAGCCTTGGCTGCTCTCCAGCGAGGCCACGCTGTAACACCCGTTACACTAGCACAGGGATATTTGGCTTCAGAGTTTTCCAGGACATTTGATGAGACAGAAAATCTGTGACCTGGGGCCCGCCTCCTCTGCCCTGGGCTGCCACAGCACCTTGCACGTAGAGGAATCACCAAGGAATAGATGGTACTTACACCCTGAGTCTGGAGGCAACATTTGGCCCAGAGTCATATCAAAGCAAGGATTCGCCATTGCTTTTACAGGTTTTTTTCTCACTTCTTTGAGGCTAGAGAAGCCAGAGTCGACTGAGTCCTCTGGGCAGATCAGTCACCATGGGTTGTTAGGCACATTCTAGGAGGTGAGAGAGTAGAAGAGGGTGTGTTTCTTTTTCATGAACAGCGGAGAGTTATTTTTAAATATTTACTTAATGATTTGGCTGTGCTTGGGTCTTAGTTGCAGCATGCAGGATCTTTCGTTGTGGCATGTGGGATCTAGTTTCCCGACCAAGGATTCAACCTAGGTCCCCTGCACCGGAAGCCCTTGGACCGCAAGGGATGTCCCAGCTTAGAATTACCAAATAGCTGAGTCAGCCGCCTCCTGCAAGGCCTGCATGAGGACCCCTTTCTTGCTGGCAAGGTCATCTCTCCTCCTTGCAAGTGGCCCCTCCAGGCCAGGAAGTGGGTCCTTGCACCCTGACTCCCCAGGGTGGGGCTGGCCTGGAATGGAGGCTGAGCGAACGAGGTTGAGGGCTCCAGGTCTGGCACTGCCCCTCCTACTGGTCCTGCTCTCGCCGTGACTGTGACCCGGCTGGAAGGGCAAACAGGCCCGGGCCATAACCAACAGGGATTTTTTCCTGAGAGGAAAGCCCTTGGCTGCAGGTCATTGTCAAGGTGGAGGGCGGGCCACTCAGCGGGGTTGGAGCGGCTCGGCCACGGGGAAGATTCTGGAGAGCTGCTGGGGTTTTCTGGGGGTAGGAGCATTGGACAGTGATTCATGCTGACAGGAGCACCTGCAGTGGGCTCAGATCCCCGACACCCTGTCAGAAGGATTCTCTCGCACACCTGTGTGTTCCCGAACCTGGGGACTTTCACGTCTCCCTGTCTGGCTGCAAGGCCAGCCTTGGCTGCTCTCCAGCGAGGCCACGCTGTAATCACCTGTGGTAATTTCCTAGCAGCGGGGGATGACAGTTTTGTCCAGCAGCATAGGCACCGCACAGAAAATCAGAGTGTCCTGAGCACCAGGCAACTTTCCATCACCTTCTCCACGCCACCAGGCATGGGACGCACAAGCTCCTTAGAGACCGCCAAATCTGGATTGCGTCCTGGTGTGGCTTTCTTTCTTTCTTTTAAAAATGTATCTTTTGGAACTTTCTTGGTGGTCCAGTGGGTAAGGACACCGCCTTGCAGTGCAAGGGGCGCCGGTTCGATCCCTGGCCTGGGAAGATCCCACGTGCCGCAGAGCGGCTGGACCCATGTGTCCAATTACCAAGCTGCAGCTCTGAAACACATGTGCCCAGAGCCGGTGCTCTGCGACAACAGAGGCCACTGCGATGGGAGGCCCACACGGGCCAAAGAACAAAGATGGATGAAAATAGATAAATGAAAGACCAACAGAAGTGGCCAACCCACCGCCCCCCTTCCCCGCCCCCCCCAATTTTTTTTTTTTTAAATGTGTCTTTTGGGGCTTTCCTGGTGGTCATCACCTTGCAGTGCAAGGGGCGCCAGTTCAACCCCTGGCCTGGGAAGATCCCATGTGCTGTGGAGTAGCTGGACTGATGTGTCCAACTACCAAGCTGCAGCTCTGGAGCGCATGTGCCCAGAGCCAGTGCTCTGCAGTGACAGAGGCCACTGCAATGGGAGGCCCACACAGGCCAAAAACAAAGATGGATGGAAATAAATAAGTGAATGATCAATAGAAGTGGTCCAAAAAATGTATCTTTAATGTATTTTTTTTTCAAGCTTTTGACCGCACAGTGTGGCATGTGGGATCTTAGTTCCCTGACCAGGGATTGAGCCCAGGCTCTCTGAATTGGCAGAACAGAGTTTCAGTCACTGGACCACCAGGGAAGTCCGTTGACTTTCAGTACAAGTCAATCAGCGTCTCTAAACCTTATTATTCATCTGTAAAACAAGCAAACAAACAAACAAAAAAACCAAAACAACAACAACAACAACAAAAGAACTATTACCACTCTTATGGGCCTGCAATGAAGACCAGACGAGGCAAGAAGCCAGAAGCCCAGGTCTAGATGGAAAGAAGGCTCAGACAACACTGTTCCTTATTCTCATCTTCCAGGACTTTGACATGTACCCCTGTCCACCAGCGGCTCTTAGGTGTCTCTCCCTCGTCTCAGGCTGCTCTGGAGCCTGCATACTCTTCCATGTTTCCTTGCTGAGTTCACGAGTCCCACCCACTCCGCGAAACCTTCCTTCCTGCCCAGCTCAGGCAGGCCTGTGACTCCTTTCTTTGTGGCCTAGAACCTCATTTTCTTATTACTAATATTTTTAGACTGTAGGCTTTTTTTTTTTTTGCCTCCTGGACCCTCCCCCTGCCCTCCCCCACCACAGAGAGCAGGCTTTTTTTTTTTTTTTAAAGATTTATTTATTTATTTATTATTGGTGGGGGGTGAGGTGGAGAGGGAGGGGAGCAGGCGGGCCACTTCTATTGGTCTTTCATTTATCTATTTTCATCTATCTTTGTTCTTTGGCCCATGTGGGCCTCCCATCGCAGTGGCCTCTGTTGTCGCAGAGCACCAGCTCTGGGCGCACGCGCTCCGGAGCTCCAGCTGGGTAATTGGACACATGGGTCCAGCCGCTCCGTGGCACATGGGATCTTCCCAGGCCAGGGATCGAACTGATGCCCCTTGCACTGCAAGGCTGTGTCTTTACCCACTGGACCACCAGGGAAGCCCTAGAGAGTAGGCATTTTTAACTGCAGTGCAACCCAATGGTGCTAAAAAAGAAATCTTTAGCCCATTAAATAGATACATGCTCATGCATGCATGCTCATAAGCACCATTCAACCTTTCAAGAGTTTGTTACCCAAGAGTTCTTACGACTGGCAAACATTCACCACTTTTGCACATGGAACCGCTCCTAGCACTGCTGCGATGCGCGGGCACCCAGCTTTTCTGTCTGTAGGAGTCCCAGGCCCAAGGTCTCTGTGATTACACGGAGCTCCATAGAGCATGCCATCATTATGGGCTGGTCATTAAAACAAGCCTTCTGGTCTATTTTTTCCCTAATATCCCTGAGATGTGATTTATAATAATAGAAGAAGCTTTTTCTTTCTGTCTCAGAATTTGGATCAAACCCCAGCGTCAAGGACAAAGGATGATCAAGACCCTCACATTCTAAATGGAAGTGCAGGCTCCATCATTGGAAGGTGGGAGAACCTATCTAGTGACTCAGCGATTCACGGAAGGGAGGGTCCCAGAAGAAGAGGGGTCCTAGAGCAGAGAGGCAGCTCATCTGAACAGATGCTCGGGAAGTCCTAGGTGTTGGAGCAGGGAGCCCAGAGGGCCTGACTCTTGCCCCAGGGTGCTGGGGCAAACGTGAGACAACGCAGACACAGTCCTTCTCCTGGGGGTGGAAGACAGACTGAAACAGCAAGGAGAGGAGCGGAGGGGCTGGGTGGCCTGCACAAGGCAAGGGCGGGTGGGTTTCCCGGGGAAGTTAGCAGGACTTGAAGCGTCCACTTAAGAGAGCCGCCTGGTGGGAACCAAAAGAAAGTGGCTGCAGGGGGTTTGTCCAGGAGAAGAACGGCTGACTGGGTGCGCGAGTGTCCGCGGGGGTGTCTATAGAACCAGTCCAGGAGGCAGCTCTGGACACCTGGCGGCGGAAGGACACACATAGGACACACATAGCATCAGCTAAGTACAAAGCCTCGTGCCTCCCTGAGAGGAAAGCTGTCTTCTTTCCTCGGCTGCCGACCCTGGAGGGTCCGGAAGCAGCGGAGAGAAGTGGGGAGGGCGTGCCGCGCCTGGAAAGTCCAAGAGCTCACTGGTTCCGTTTTTTTACTGCTGGTTCCCACGTCAGGGTGTGGCCAGTCAAGGTTGGACCGTGGGAGACGGAAGTTTAAATAGTACTCGGGGACCATAATTATTCCTGAAAGTGACCTTAAAGCTCACAGTTCTATCTGAGGTATCTTTCGGGCATGGGGAAGGGAGAGATGACGGAACGTCAGGCTCTTTTGTAATTGCACCCTACCAAATTTAGCCGTGCCGTCGAGTCATTACCCAAAATGAGTGATGCTCGTAAATGCTCCCTCCCAGAGTGAGTCTGCTGTTTGCTTCCAGTTTTAGAATCGGATATTCAATCTTCTAGGGTATTTCTATTATAGCCGATGCCATCATTTGCGTCATAGGTACCCTAATATCCCTGGATGATTTATAATAATAGAAGAAGCTTTTTCTTTCTGTCTCAGAATTTGGATCAAACCCCAGCGTCAAGGACAAAGGATGATCAAGACCCTCACATTCTAAATGGAAGTGCAGGCTCCATCATTGGAAGGTGGGAGAACCTATCTAGTGACTCAGCGATTCACGGAAGGGAGGGTCCCAGAAGAAGAGGGGTCCTAGAGCAGAGAGGCAGCTCATCTGAACAGATGCTCGGGAAGTCCTAGGTGTTGGAGCAGGGAGCCCAGAGGGCCTGACTCTTGCCCCAGGGTGCTGGGGCAAACGTGAGACAACGCAGACACAGTCCTTCTCCTGGGGGTGGAAGACAGACTGAAACAGCAAGGAGAGGAGCGGAGGGGCTGGGTGGCCTGCACAAGGCAAGGGCGGGTGGGTTTCCCGGGGAAGTTAGCAGGACTTGAAGCGTCCACTTAAGAGAGCCGCCTGGTGGGAACCAAAAGAAAGTGGCTGCAGGGGGTTTGTCCAGGAGAAGAACGGCTGACTGGGTGCGCGAGTGTCCGCGGGGGTGTCTATAGAACCAGTCCAGGAGGCAGCTCTGGACACCTGGCGGCGGAAGGACACACATAGGACACACATAGCATCAGCTAAGTACAAAGCCTCGTGCCTCCCTGAGAGGAAAGCTGTCTTCTTTCCTCGGCTGCCGACCCTGGAGGGTCCGGAAGCAGCGGAGAGAAGGGGGGAGGGCGTGCCGCGCCTGGAAAGTCCAAGAGCTCACTGGTTCCGTTTTTTTACTGCTGGTTCCCACGTCAGGGTGTGGCCAGTCAAGGTTGGACCGTGGGAGACGGAAGTTTAAATAGTACTCGGGGACCATAATTATTCCTGAAAGTGACCTTAAAGCTCACAGTTCTATCTGAGGTATCTTTCGGGCATGGGGAAGGGAGAGATGACGGAACGTCAGGCTCTTTTGTAATTGCACCCTACCAAATTTAGCCGTGCCGTCGAGTCATTACCCAAAATGAGTGATGCTCGTAAATGCTCCCTCCCAGAGTGAGTCTGCTGTTTGCTTCCAGTTTTAGAATCGGCGATATTCAATCTTCTAGGGTATTTCTATTATAGCACGCATCATTTTGCAAAGGATGTGCTTTTCACTCCTTCCTGACTGTCACAGGGGCTCACGTTGCGGTCTTCAGCACGGGGATGCAGAGCTGAAGGAGGCACTCTCTAGCCCAGTGAGTTCAGGCAGGCTCGAGAGCCGGACAACCCAAGGGTGGCAGGAGGCCCTGAACACCAGCAGGGGCAGAGTGTTTGGAGTCCCAGAAGACAGGTCCTGGGCCAAACCTAGAGCAAGCGTGGAAAAATAGATTTCTTTCTTTTTAAAATTTTAATTTTCAAAAGTAAATACAGGGCTTCCCCTGGTGGTCCAGTGGGTAAGGACACCGCCTTGCAGAGCAAGGGGCGCCGGTTCGATCCCTGGCCTGGGAAGATCCCACGTGCCGCGGAGCGGCTGGACCCATGTGTCCAATTACCGAGCCGGAGCTCTGGAGCGCATGCACCCAGAGCCGGTGCTCTGCGACAACAGAGGCCACCGCGATGGAAGGCCCACAGGAGCCGAAGAACAAAGATGGATGAAAATAGAGAAATGGAAGACCAGTAGAAGTGGCCCACCCGTCCCCCTCCCTCCCCACCCCACTCCTCAAAAAGATTTAAAAAAATAAATAAATACATTTGAAATAAGACATTCAAATCTCCTTCTGTGGACATCATTTAACAAAAATAATGAACAGTGAATACTAACTTCTCTGAGTATACTAAGGGCTTTCATTTAGCTCTACCCTATTTTTCACTATTGGTCTCGTTTTTAAATGCCTTTGTAAATTTATACGAGGGTCCGGAAGCAGGGGAGAGAAGTGGGAGGCGTGCCGCGCCTGGAAAGTCCAAGAGCTCACTGGTTCCGTTTTTTTACTGCTGGTTCCCACGTCAGGGTGTGGCCAGTCAAGGTTGGACCGTGGGAGACGGAAGTTTAAATAGTACTCGGGGACCATAATTATTCCTGAAAGTGACCTTAAAGCTCACAGTTCTATCTGAGGTATCTTTCGGGCATGGGGAAGGGAGAGATGACGGAACGTCAGGCTCTTTTGTAATTGCACCCTACCAAATTTAGCCGTGCCGTCGAGTCATTACCCAAAATGAGTGATGCTCAGAATGCTCCCTCCCAGAGTGAGTCTGCTGTTTGCTTCCAGTTTTAGAATCGGCGATATTCAATCTTCTAGGGTATTTCTATTATAGCACGCATCATTTTGCAAAGGATGTGCTTTTCACTCCTTCCTGACTGTCACAGGGGCTCACGTTGCGGTCTTCAGCACGGGGATGCAGAGCTGAAGGAGGCACTCTCTAGCCCAGTGAGTTCAGGCAGGCTCGAGAGCCGGACAACCCAAGGGTGGCAGGAGGCCCTGAACACCAGCAGGGGCAGAGTGTTTGGAGTCCCAGAAGACAGGTCCTGGGCCAAACCTAGAGCAAGCGTGGAAAAATAGATTTCTTTCTTTTTAAAATTTTAATTTTCAAAAGTAAATACAGGGCTTCCCCTGGTGGTCCAGTGGGTAAGGACACCGCCTTGCAGAGCAAGGGGCGCCGGTTCGATCCCTGGCCTGGGAAGATCCCACGTGCCGCGGAGCGGCTGGACCCATGTGTCCAATTACCGAGCCGGAGCTCTGGAGCGCATGCACCCAGAGCCGGTGCTCTGCGACAACAGAGGCCACCGCGATGGAAGGCCCACAGGAGCCGAAGAACAAAGATGGATGAAAATAGAGAAATGGAAGACCAGTAGAAGTGGCCCACCCGTCCCCCTCCCTCCCCACCCCACTCCTCAAAAAGATTTAAAAAAATAAATAAATACATTTGAAATAAGACATTCAAATCTCCTTCTGTGGACATCATTTAACAAAAATAATGAACAGTGAATACTAACTTCTCTGAGTATACTAAGGGCTTTCATTTAGCTCTACCCTAGTTTTCACTATTGGTCTTCGTTTTTTAAATGCCTTTGTAAATTTATACATTTTATAAGTATATATTGCATTACACAGAATGTATAATTGGATAAACGCATCTATTTTTTTTCCTCTGCTGCCTTTCCATTTCCCTTCCCAGCAATCACAGTCTGTCTTTATTTTAAAGTTTTATATATATACATAAATGTATATGTATTTATATATGTATGTATATATGCACATATACTCTTTTTTCAGATTCTTCCTGGAAGAGTAGATCGCTAAGCTGACACCTCTTCAACAAGTAGACATTCTGAAGAGAGCTGAGCACATGCGTAGACTGAAGGTTCAAAGGCCAGGAAGGTTGGAAGAAGTGTGCCCCGTGACCGGAAGGGGAAAGAAATGAGAAGGAGCAAGAATGATGAGGGATCGGCAAAGGCCCTGTCTTCCCTTAGGCTTCCATCATGATTTCTTTCTTCTGAAGGCAGTCCCTTCCTTATAGTCCCTTCCACTATAGACAGATGTACAGAAGTGCTTGGCAAGGTCAGATGGTGCTGCTGAGGAAAACGCATGTGTAACCGCTGGCAGAACAAAGAGTGCGGCCTGGTGGGAGAGCAGGGACGCTTCCTCTAGGGACTGGGAAGCCCGTGGCTACAGCCGCCTTGATCCGGAAGGGGAAACGGGGCCTGACCCAGGCGGTGGTCCTGGGCATCCAGCAGCGGAGGCTCAGACACAAATGTCACTGTGGTCTTTGAAGAGGAGCCGGTGGAGAAAAGGCAGCAAAGAGGCAGAAAGAACGAGAACTGAAAGGAAAATGAGATACGATCTCATCAAGATAAGCAGGGGTTCACTAGTGAGGCGCGACGTTGGCTGAGAACCTTCTTTGGGTGCAGTAATGAAGTGGGGAGACCCATGCCTATAAAACAGAACTCAGTCTGATTCTTCTTATGGGCAGCACCAGCTTCCAATTCCGTAAACCGCAAGGATTCCCTTCACGCTGTCAGATTTCCACCTTGATAAAGAGCAGGGTCCAGCCTGTGCAGGTTTTCATGCAAATGTGTTTCCCCGCTTGCATAGATCATCGCTCTCCCAATGGCCTTCAAATGATCCTGAACTTTAAAATCTTAATGACAGTCTCTTGACCCGAGAAATCGGTCCCCCGCATAGAGTTAGATATTCAGAAATGAGCTTCAGGAGCATCAAGCTGGTGTCAAGAGAGGAAATCCACTGTTCATTTTGCTAGTCTTAACTTTCTAATCTCAGCGCACTCACTCTTGTAATTGGCATCCTAAAATGTCTCTGGCGAGTGAGACGCTCAAAACACTTAATAGCTATAATGGTCCTGGATAAAAACAATGAACTGAAAAAAGCCCTAATGTATATACACATATACTCTTTTTTCAGATTCTTCCTGGAAGAGTAGATCGCTAAGCTGACACCTCTTCAACAAGTAGACATTCTGAAGAGAGCTGAGCACATGCGTAGACTGAAGGTTCAAAGGCCAGGAAGGTTGGAAGAAGTGTGCCCCGTGACCGGAAGGGGAAAGAAATGAGAAGGAGCAAGAATGATGAGGGATCGGCAAAGGCCCTGTCTTCCCTTAGGCTTCCATCATGATTTCTTTCTTCTGAAGGCAGTCCCTTCCTTATAGTCCCTTCCACTATAGACAGATGTACAGAAGTGCTTGGCAAGGTCAGATGGTGCTGCTGAGGAAAACGCATGTGTAACCGCTGGCAGAACAAAGAGTGCGGCCTGGTGGGAGAGCAGGGACGCTTCCTCTAGGGACTGGGAAGCCCCGTGGCTACAGCCGCCTTGATCCGGAAGGGGAAACGGGGCCTGACCCAGGCGGTGGTCCTGGGCATCCAGCAGCGGAGGCTCAGACACAAATGTCACTGTGGTCTTTGAAGAGGAGCCGGTGGAGAAAAGGCAGCAAAGAGGCAGAAAGAACGAGAACTGAAAGGAAAATGAGATACGATCTCATCAAGATAAGCAGGGGTTCACTAGTGAGGGCGCACGTTGGCTGAGAACCTTCTTTGGGTGCAGTAATGAAGTGGGGAGACCCATGCCTATAAAACAGAACTCAGTCTGATTCTTCTTATGGGCAGCACCAGCTTCCAATTCCGTAAACCGCAAGGATTCCCTTCACGCTGTCAGATTTCCACCTTGATAAAGAGCAGGGTCCAGCCTGTGCAGGTTTTCATGCAAATGTGTTTCCCCGCTTGCATAGATCATCGCTCTCCCAATGGCCTTCAAATGATCCTGAACTTTAAAATCTTAATGACAGTCTCTTGACCCGAGAAATCGGTCCCCCGCATAGAGTTAGATATTCAGAAATGAGCTTCAGGAGCATCAAGCTGGTGTCAAGAGAGGAAATCCACTGTTCATTTTGCTAGTCTTAACTTTCTAATCTCAGCGCACTCACTCTTGTAATTGGCATCCTAAAATGTCTCTGGCGAGTGAGACGCTCAAAACACTTAATAGCTATAATGGTCCTGGATAAAAACAATGAACTGAAAAAAAAGCCCATTAGTTTTTTAAAAAAATTTGTTTTCCCTTAAATGGTAAAATCCATTAGAAATAAGTGGAAAGGAGTTCACATTCAAGGCACATCTTTCATGGGCCAGTGGCATTGCATATATCACTCTCAAAATAATTTTCAAAACAGAAGGCTCAGTTAGATAATATTGATCTCATTTTAAAGAGGGAGAAAATGGAAGCTTGAGAGATTTTAGTGATGTGCCCAGGATCAAGGTGTTACGACTCTGAAGGAAATGGTCTTTCCATTTGACATTGGACTCTGATTCCAGACCAAGGTCAACGCTACTGGCAGGTGGGTTTATGGGTTTAGCTCCAGAGGAGAAATTTAAGTTGGATGCTGGGAAGAACTTCCTGATGATTAAATGGGGGAGTTGTGGATCAATCACAGACAGCTTTTACTTATTATTTTGATTATGATTATAGGGATTTGCCTGAGCAATTTCCTTGCAAAACAGTTTGTACCATTATGTACAGTGTGGTACCAGTACAGCTCTGTAATTATAATAATTACTAATCATCTTCTGGGCATTGTCTTATTAGATGTTTTCAAAGATGACCTCTTTCTATTCACACAGACTCTTTGGAGTAAGTGTTATAATTTCCATTTACATAATGAGGAACGTGACTCTCCACGATACAAACAGACTTGCTCAAGTTCACACCAACTGAGTATGACCGTCTTCCCTAAGAACGTGGTACTTGGTAATGTCAAGAGGGTCTGAATATGCATGTCTCTCCCTCAATGAAAGAAGGACGAACGGCATGAATTCCTCAGTTTCCACAAACCTTTGTTCTCTAAAAGCAAGATGGCAGCACTTCCATGTCGGTTTCCAATCAAGAAACATATGGGGATTAGATGCTAACCTACTTTACTGGGGCAGAACCTGGGCAAGATATTAAAACAGCACCTGCAGCTTTCTTACAGGCAGCTGTCCTTGTCTTCTGCAGAGCAGTAGGATCAGAAATGAGCTTAATAGCTATCCACTGTTCATTTTGCTAGTCTTAACTTTCTAATCTCAGCGCACTCACTCTTGTAATTGGCATCCTAAAATGTCTCTGGCGAGTGAGACGCTCAAAACACTTAATAGCTATAATGGTCCTGGATAAAACAATGAACTGAAAAAGCCCATTAGTTTTTTAAAAAAATTTGTTTTCCCTTAAATGGTAAAATCCATTAGAAATAAGTGGAAAGGAGTTCACATTCAAGGCACATCTTTCATGGGCCAGTGGCATTGCATATATCACTCTCAAAATAATTTTCAAAACAGAAGGCTCAGTTAGATAATATTGATCTCATTTTAAAGAGGGAGAAAATGGAAGCTTGAGAGATTTTAGTGATGTGCCCAGGATCAAGGTGTTACGACTCTGAAGGAAATGGTCTTTCCATTTGACATTGGACTCTGATTCCAGACCAAGGTCAACGCTACTGGCAGGTGGGTTTATGGGTTTAGCTCCAGAGGAGAAATTTAAGTTGGATGCTGGGAAGAACTTCCTGATGATTAAATGGGGGAGTTGTGGATCAATCACAGACAGCTTTTACTTATTATTTTGATTATGATTATAGGGATTTGCCTGAGCAATTTCCTTGCAAAACAGTTTGTACCATTATGTACAGTGTGGTACCAGTACAGCTCTGTAATTATAATAATTACTAATCATCTTCTGGGCATTGTCTTATTAGATGTTTTCAAAGATGACCTCTTTCTATTCACACAGACTCTTTGGAGTAAGTGTTATAATTTCCATTTACATAATGAGGAACGTGACTCTCCACGATACAAACAGACTTGCTCAAGTTCACACCAACTGAGTATGACCGTCTTCCCTAAGAACGTGGTACTTGGTAATGTCAAGAGGGTCTGAATATGCATGTCTCTCCCTCAATGAAAGAAGGACGAACGGCATGAATTCCTCAGTTTCCACAAACCTTTGTTCTCTAAAAGCAAGATGGCAGCACTTCCATGTCGGTTTCCAATCAAGAAACATATGGGGATTAGATGCTAACCTACTTTACTGGGGCAGAACCTGGGCAAGATATTAAAACAGCACCTGCAGCTTTCTTACAGGCAGCTGTCCTTGTCTTCTGCAGAGCAGTAGGATCTTCACATCCTTCGGTGCTGACCCAAGATAAGAGCTCCACGTAAGCCTCCCTCCCCACCTTTTGGGACTACCAGGCCTATTCAGTCTCAGGTAACTTGACTCTCTCCTCATTCCCCATGGTTACCGTCTTCCTTCAGCCTCATCTCTCCCCTCCATGAGTCCTTGCCTACAGGATCTCTACTGAAACTGGCCCTCCACTTTATGACCAAACTAATTTTTTAAATTTTAAAATATAACTTATTTTTTAGTTTTTTTATTTAATAGATGCATATTCATTCTGGAAAAATTTGAAACACACGCACACACAATCATCCCAGAATAAAACCGAAATTAGATTGTGGACTATTTCCTCCCAGTTGTTCTGATGTGAACATCTTTAAAATAGCGGGAATTAAATATCGTTTGTTACGAGGGTGGGCGGGATACTGGAGTCCAAAGACATTCAGCATCAAAGGAAAAAAACCAAATGGAGAGACCAAGCCATCCTTCCCGCCTCCCTACCCAGAGGGAATCAGGACCTACACTATTAGAGTTAAATATCGACATTTGACTGCATGTTCAAGCAGAGAGCCCCTAAGGACGGGTGCAGAACCTTCCGGGAAAAGAGATCAAAATATTTGTTCAAAATATTTTCTTAAAGTTGGGCTTCCCCTGGTGGTCCAGTGGGTAAGGACACCACCTTGCAGTGCAAGGGGTGCCGGTTCAAGCCCTGGCCTGGGAAGATCCCACGTGCCGCGGAGCAGCTGGACCGATGTGTCTAATGACCTAGCTGGAGTGCTGGAGCGCATGCGCCCAGAGCCGGCGCTTTACAACGACAGACGCCACCGCGATGGGGCCCACAGGAGCCAAAGAACAAAAATGGATGAAAATAGAGAAATGAAAGACCAATAGAAGTGGCCCGCCCGCTCCCCTCCCTCCCCAACCCGACCCCCGCCCAAAATAAATAAATAAATAAATCTTAAAAATTTTTTTTTTTTTTCTTAAAGCCAACCATGAAAGTAACTGATTCTTTCCACGAATAGAACGTTTGGCCATGTGATTTGTTTTGACCAATAAAGTAACAGTGGAAATAATATGCACTAGAATTCACACACAGAGCTCCTACACACCAGCAGCCACCCATTGTCACTGGTAAGAGGAGATTGCTGACTAGGGTCATCTGCAGGGCTGCTGATCAAAAGGTAGCTCCTGACCCTGCTTAATGCTATGCAGCAGTCCTGGACGAGACTGGAGTTTGGGGAGAGTGGACACATGTACACGTACGGCCGAGCCCCTTCACCGTCCACCTGAAACTATCACGGCAGTGTTCATTGGCTACACTCTAATACAAAATAAAAAGTTTAAAAAAAATGAGCAAAAAAGGCAGCTCCTGACTTGGGCAACAAAGAGAGGGAGACGATATGGCAAGATTCATTAGAGCAACTAGCAGACCCAGAAAGCACCGGTCTTGTCTTTTTCATTTTGAAGGAAACCCCTTGAAGTAAAGTTTGATGGGTTTGTCGCAGTTGCAAAAGTAAATATTAGAAATTAGAGGCAAATTAAGAATCTGCAGAGATGGAAATTATATCTGCTCATATTCTTGAGATTTTTTTTTTCTGGTTGAAAAAGTAAAGCAAATCCTAGTAATTATAATTAGTTGAAGGGAAAGTGGAAGGCATCCAGCTGGAACCAGCTTATGCAAAAGAAGAGACTGGGATCCTGCCCAGAACCAGGGGACAGGACAGTGGGGGTCCCGGGGGCCGGGGTCCCCTGAGCCTGAGACAGAGAAGGACTCTTCCTAGCCTACTCTTGGCTCTGCTTCTCTTTGGAAAACAGTTCTTCCTTCTCTTTCTGACCTTGTCATGTGTACGCCCTCAGTCACTTCAGTCATGTTCTACTCTCTACGACCCTGTAGACTGTAGCCCCCCAGGCTCTTCCGTCCATGGGATTACCCTGGCAAAAATACTGAAGTGGGTGGCCATTTCCTTCCCCAGGGGATCTTCCTGACCCAGGGATTATACCTGCATCTCCCACTGCTCCCTCATTGGCAGGTGGATTCTTTACCACCGAGCCACCTGGGAAGCCCCTTGGTCTTGCCCTGCTGCCGTCAACTCTCAGATTCCTATACCTTATGTTACAGCCAGTTGGAGAGAGAGACGGCTTAGTTTCATTTCCAAAACCCTGGGAAAGAACTTTGATTTGGTGCCTTTTATTCAAAGGTCTATTTCTAAACAATCAGCTGTAGCCTGGGGTGTGGTCCTGTTTCTCACAGCAGCAGGCCTTGAGTTACTGGGTCAATGAGGTGGAAGGTTCCATAAGAAGTGAAGAGGGCAGGGCAGGCAATTCTGTAGCACTTCAGTATTCATGTGCTCCAGGGAGTATTCAGACAAAACCAAAAATAAGAGCAAAAGTAGAGAATGCAAAGGATCTTGCCTCCCAGAGGCAACCAATGAAAACACCCTGGTACATGTCTCCGTGATTTTTTTCCAAAACCATGTTCTACTATATGGTTGAGACCATGTCATATGTACTGTTAAGTACAATTAATAGACAAATTCTAAATCTTGGGAGAAAGATAAATAAGGAAATGTTTATTTGTCAGATGATACTCAGCACAGAAGGGTTCATCAGTTTTTCTCATTGGAAACCAAGCCCAGAGCAAAAGACAAAAATTCCAGATGTCACTTAAGAATTTAAAACTTGCACTGCAGGGATTGCCCTGGAGGTTCGGAGGCTGGGACTCTGCTTTCCAATGCGGGGTGTGCGGGGATCATCCCTGGTTGTGGAGCTAAGATCCCACGTGCCTCCTGGTCATAAAACCAAAACATAAAATAGAGCCCATACTGTAACAAATTCAGTTGTTGTTGTTTAGTTGGTAAGTCATGTCTGACTTTTTGAGACCCCATGGACCGTAGCCTGCCAGGTTCCTCCTCTGTCCATGAGATTTCCCAGACAAGAATACTGGAGTGGGTTACTATCTCCTTCTCCAAGGGATCTTCCAGACTCAGGGACTGAACCCAAGTTTCTTGCTTTGGAAGGTGGATTCTTTACCACTGAACCACCTGGGAAGTCCAACAAGTTCAATGAAGACTCTAAAAATGGTCCACATCAAAAGAAATCTTTTAAAAAATGTAATATATATCCCTGGTAGCTCAAGATGGTAAAGAATCCATCTGCAATGCAGAAGACCCAGGTTCAGTGCCTGGATCAGGAAGACCCCCCTGGAGAAGGGAATGGAAACTCACTCCAGTATTCTTGCCTGGGGAATCCCATGGACAGAGGAGCCTGGCGGGCTACAGTCTATGGAGCTGCAAAAAGTTGGACTTGCCTGAGTGACTAACACACACACACACACACGGAGTTATGCAAAGGGATTTCTTTAACACAGTAAACTTAACATACCACTGCCCTGGTTAATTCTCTGTTGACTCTTGAGTAAGACCAAACTCTTTGACACAACAAGTGTGGCCTTCAGTCAGCTGACCCTTGTCCTTTTGACCTGTTTTCATCTGACACTGTCAGTAGATTCACTTGACTGAAGTTTGTTCACTGATTCGTGTATTAACTTCCTCATTTATTACACATTTACTAAGGTAGGCACGGGAAATACGGCAATGAGTAAGATCCCTCTTTTCTTGCTCAGGAAATTCACAGCCTCCCAGCAGAAGGAAATGAGTAGGTATCTATCTGGAGGATAGGAAATGCTGTGATAAAGGGAATCCCCATTAGGGACCTGTGGGTAGAATTGTAGAATTGAGAGGCCAGCTGGGACAGGCCTGTTGAAACTCGATTCGGCTCAGGGAACAAAGAGCTAGTAAATCTCACTGTTTTCTTGTCCCAGCTTTTCCAGGAAATGGGCACCTCGATCTTAACACCAAACCCGCTGTGCCCTGCCCTATTCTTTGCTGTCCATTTTGCTAGCTTCCTCCAGGGCCCAGGAGAGGAGAGAAAGAAGCGTGGAAAGGGGAGTCCGTGCCTTCGCCGCAGGGACACCCAACACCCCACCCTCTGGCACCTGTCTCAGCTGGCGCTGCCGTAGGCCTGGCGGTTCCACTCCCACCTTCCCCAAGCCCTGTCCGCTCCATTCCCGGCATCCACTAACATGGTGAGATGGAATCAATCAGGCCTGCCTGCGGTGCGTCTGCGGTGCGCCATGATGCCCTTGTCGACTGACATGCTTCCTGTGGCTGCTTCTGCGGTGCTGACTCTAAAAGAAAAATCTTTTAAAAAATGTAATATATATCCCTGGTAGCTCAAGATGGTAAAGAATCCATCTGCAATGCAGAAGACCCAGGTTCAGTGCCTGGATCAGGAAGA
The DNA here is from genome assembly GCA_022376925.1 of Tragulus kanchil. NCBI lineage: Eukaryota > Metazoa > Chordata > Mammalia > Artiodactyla > Tragulidae > Tragulus > Tragulus kanchil. Next base: position 7,783,201 of record JAIOJX010000002.1, on the reverse strand, counting down.
CCCCCCTGGAGAAGGGAATGGAAACTCACTCCAGTATTCTTGCCTGGGGAATCCCATGGACAGAGGAGCCTGGCGGGCTACAGTCTATGGAGCTGCAAAAAGTTGGACTTGCCTGAGTGACTAACACACACACACACACACGGAGTTATGCAAAGGGATTTCTTTAACACAGTAAACTTAACATACCACTGCCCTGGTTAATTCTCTGTTGACTCTTGAGTAAGACCAAACTCTTTGACACAACAAGTGTGGCCTTCAGTCAGCTGACCCTTGTCCTTTTGACCTGTTTTCATCTGACACTGTCAGTAGATTCACTTGACTGAAGTTTGTTCACTGATTCGTGTATTAACTTCCTCATTTATTACACATTTACTAAGGTAGGCACGGGAAATACGGCAATGAGTAAGATCCCTCTTTTTTTGCTCAGGAAATTCACAGCCTCCCAGCAGAAGGAAATGAGTAGGTATCTATCTGGAGGATAGGAAATGCTGTGATAAAGGGAATCCCCATTAGGGACCTGTGGGTAGAATTGTAGAATTGAGAGGCCAGCTGGGACAGGCCTGTTGAAACTCGATTCGGCTCAGGGAACAAAGAGCTAGTAAATCTCACTGTTTTCTTGTCCCAGCTTTTCCAGGAAATGGGCACCTCGATCTTAACACCAAACCCGCTGTGCCCTGCCCTATTCTTTGCTGTCCATTTTGCTAGCTTCCTCCAGGGCCCAGGAGAGGAGAGAAAGAAGCGTGGAAAGGGGAGTCCGTGCCTTCGCCGCAGGGACACCCAACACCCCACCCTCTGGCACCTGTCTCAGCTGGCGCTGCCGTAGGCCTGGCGGTTCCACTCCCACCTTCCCCAAGCCCTGTCCGCTCCATTCCCGGCATCCACTAACATGGTGAGATGGAATCAATCAGGCCTGCCTGCGGTGCGTCTGCGGTGCGCCATGATGCCCTTGTCAGACTGACATGTCACTTTCCCGGTTGTTGAGCTGCCTTCTGCGTGTGTAACTACAAAATAAAGGATCTTTTTTTCCTTTTGGGTCCATTGCTTCTTTAATAATGGAGCCACAGGAAGAAAATGTGTTCAGTGAAATTAATTATAGAGAGAACTTCATGCCTCTGTCGGAGTGTCTGCATCCAGGTTGCTCTGACTGTGGTGACAAGAGAGACTGCTGGCTCTCAGACGATCAGAGGTCAACCTGGTCAGGAGGGTGGGGGGCCCCCGGATTCCGGGATGAGTGTGTGTGCACATGGGTGTTTGCTCATGCCCACATGTGCCTGCCTGTCTTTGGACGTGTGTTCATCTTGTGTCCATGCACATGTGTACAGACCTCAGACACCCACGGGCCTACAGATGCGCTTGCATGAGGGTGACTGTCCAACACAGAGGTCTCCGGAGGGTAAGAATTCACTCCCGCATGCATTTAGTTACCAACAGCCAAACCAGATTGCATTCTGACTCTTTGCCAAAGTCTGAGCTAGCACTGGGGAATTTGAAAATGAGTAAGTTCAGATTTCTGCCCTCAAGCAAAACACGCAGAGAAGAGCGGGATGTCTCAATGCCCACATAATCCTTCGGGGCCAGTCCATTCTCTGTTGGGGGGCAGGGCTGTCTTGCACACTGCCAGGGGTTCAGCAGCAGCCCTGGCTTCGACCCTTCTCTCCCAGCTGTGACCGTCAGAAGTGTCCCCAGGCCATGCCCGAGGTCAGCTGTAGGGGACGCAGTCGTCCCCGGCTGTGAAGCACTGTCGCTGGTAAAAGTTGAAGCAGATAATGTTGGTAATGGAAAGGGAGTATTAAGTTTTACATTTTGTATTTATACTGGAGGGCAGTCGCTTCACACTGCTGTGCAGGTGTATACATATATACATACATATCTCGAGAGAGAGAGCGCCCCTCTCTTCTGGATTTCCTTCCCATTTATGCCACCCCAGAGCCCTGAGTAGACTTGCTGTGCTACACCGTTGGTTCTCACTAGTTTCTATTTTATACATAGTAGTGTATATAGGGACTTCCCTGATGGCTCAGCTGGTAAAGAACCCTCCTGCAATGCAGGAGACCCGGGGTTGATTCCTGGGTAGAGAAGATCCCCTGGAGAAGGGATGGGCTGATCTAGATCTCCCAGTTCAGAGAGTACTTTAAAGGAGACTCAGACCAATGCTTCGGAAGTAGAAAGGGGCGGACGAGGCACTCAGTTCTGATCAGTGAGAGGGGACAAGGAAGAGCGAGGAGGTTTGAAAGCGGAGGTCTTATTACTCCAGGTGACTTGCGCGCTCAGAGCAGGACTCCTCTGAGAGGCAGGGCTGGGGGGCTCAGGGTGTGGAGGCGCCGGGGACGAATCCAGCCTGCAGCCAGTCCACTAGATGGTGCGGGGCTGGGGGACTCCACACCCTGTGCTTCTGTAGCAGGCGGAGCCAGGGGTGGGGGTACAGGGCACACAGAGAGGTCAACATCCCTGACATCCTGCGAGAAGGTGGGGGCCTCGCGGGAGGCAAGAGGGCTGCTCTGGGCCAGCCTCCGGACCGTGGCTTCAGACAGCCGATGGCACTGGCACGCTCTCCTACTGATCATGGACAAGTGGAGACCCGTCGCTCATTAGGCTGGTCAATAAATCAAAGGCATGAAGAATTTCCGGTCTGCCAGCCTGGGTCCGGTGGAGGCAGTCCACTTCCTCTCTGAGCCTCGAGATAAACTTGCCCAATCACAGAGGGCTGGCCAGTGGCCATTGCTGTCGTCCACGCATTCATGCCCACCCTGTGACCGCAGACGCTTCTATTTCGGGTCCTCGGTCGGCCTCACTTCCTGTTTCCACGGCTGGGGCAGCCCTCCCCTTTGTCCTGCTGATTCCTGTTTTCCAAATGCTCTGACCCTGACGTGGCAACGTCACACCGTGGGAGCTTTGCTCTCAGGCCTTTGGGAGACCAGGTCACCCACAGGGGTCAGGTGTCACCTGTTGGTCACTTATGGAAGGAATGGGCCTCAGGAAGGAACTCTGAAAGAGAGAAAGACTGACCTGCAAGGGCTCTGACCTTCCTTTCTTGGATCGGAAGATACCTGTCATTACAAAAACGAGGGTCAGGTGAGGACCACTCCCTGTGTGCCCCCCATTGTGAATGGCCCCCCACTATCTAAATAGACTATCACTGGGGTGTCACACAGAGCAGATGGATAGGACGGGTGAAGTAGATTCCTCAAGGAGACCCCCAAAGGCTTGGGGGGGGGGGCAATTCACACTTTTTATACTCACTGTGCCCCAAGGAAGACCTGAGGAGGGCATGGGGACCCTAATGAGGCTCTAGATGGTGGTCGACTTCGGAGGGGAAACTGATCCCTTTGGAGCTTCCCTGGTGTCTCAAGACAGTGGAGAATCTGCCTGCAATGTGGGAGACCCGGGTGCGATCCCTGGGTCAGGAAGATCCCTTAGAGAAAGAAGTGGCAACCCACTCCAGTCGCCTTGCCTGGAGAATTCTATGGACAGAAGAGCCTGGTGGGCGATAGTTCATGAGGTCACAAAGAGTCGGACGCAGCTGGACGACTGACACTGGGAACTGCCAAGCGCTGTGCGGGTCAACCAACGCAGGGCACAGAAGGCAAAGGGGCCCCGAGGACGTGTGAGAGCCCCCTCCTCTGTGTATGCTGAGACCACACGGCTTCTGGCCTGTGCCTCGCTTCCAGGACCAGCACCCTGGCCGGCACACGTGAGGTGCTCGGACGATGCCACAGAACAGGACCTTCTAGTCACTTCCGTGCCACTGACTCCCTGTGTCCTCGAGGATGCCTCACTGCACCCATCTCTCAAGTGGGGATCTCAGTACTGACCTTGGAGTGTTTTGAAGACTGAAACTTGAAAAGGATAAAAGGAGAGAACTGAAGGTAAGAAAATTGCATCTCTGTTACTGTTCTCGAATATTCGCAATATTAATTCGGAGGCTGAATGCGCCATTTTCCCCACGGGCATCGTTCAGTTCTAACAGCTATCTATGCTGTACCAACTTACAATATTCTCTGGGGCCCAGGAGAGTGATTTGTATCTTGAATAAAAAAATACAGCCTGTAAATGTTAAAAAAAAAATTTCCTCAACTTGCCTTTGTGCCAGTCGGAAAAGGAACTCTGAAAGAGAGAAAGACTGACCTGCAAGGGCTCTGACCTTCCTTTCTTGGATCGGAAGATACCTGTCATTACAAAACGAGGGTCAGGTGAGGACCACTCCCTGTGTGCCCCCCATTGTGAATGGCCCCCCACTATCTAAATAGACTATCACTGGGGTGTCACACAGAGCAGATGGATAGGACGGGTGAAGTAGATTCCTCAAGGAGACCCCCAAAGGCTTGGGGGGGGGGGCAATTCACACTTTTTATACTCACTGTGCCCCAAGGAAGACCTGAGGAGGGCATGGGGACCCTAATGAGGCTCTAGATGGTGGTCGACTTCGGAGGGGAAACTGATCCCTTTGGAGCTTCCCTGGTGTCTCAAGACAGTGGAGAATCTGCCTGCAATGTGGGAGACCCGGGTGCGATCCCTGGGTCAGGAAGATCCCTTAGAGAAAGAAGTGGCAACCCACTCCAGTCGCCTTGCCTGGAGAATTCTATGGACAGAAGAGCCTGGTGGGCGATAGTTCATGAGGTCACAAAGAGTCGGACGCAGCTGGACGACTGACACTGGGAACTGCCAAGCGCTGTGCGGGTCAACCAACGCAGGGCACAGAAGGCAAAGGGGCCCCGAGGACGTGGGAGAGCCCCCTCCTCTGTGTATGCTGAGACCACACGGCTTCTGGCCTGTGCCTCGCTTCCAGGACCAGCACCCTGGCCGGCACACGTGAGGTGCTCGGACGATGCCACAGAACAGGACCTTCTAGTCACTTCCGTGCCACTGACTCCCTGTGTCCTCGAGGATGCCTCACTGCACCCATCTCTCAAGTGGGGATCTCAGTACTGACCTTGGAGTGTTTTGAAGACTGAAACTTGAAAAGGATAAAAGGAGAGAACTGAAGGTAAGAAAATTGCATCTCTGTTACTGTTCTCGAATATTCGCAATATTAATTCGGAGGCTGAATGCGCCATTTTCCCCACGGGCATCGTTCAGTTCTAACAGCTATCTATGCTGTACCAACTTACAATATTCTCTGGGGCCCAGGAGAGTGATTTGTATCTTGAATAAAAAAATACAGCCTGTAAATGTTAAAAAAAAAATTTCCTCAACTTGCCTTTGTGCCAGTCAATTTGTTCAGAACCTCCAGAATGTCATGGCCTGGAACCCATGGTTGGGACAGGAGCCGGGTGGTCGTGGGCAGAGCAGACCTTTTCCCTTGTAAGTCAAACTGTTTCATTCCCCCTTTCTCCCTTAGCTTTTTTTTGTTGGTTTTTGCTCCTTTGGTGGCGGATGTGGGATCCTACTTCCCTGACCAGGGATTGAACCATGCCTCCTGCAGCTCAGAGTCCTAACCATGGGATCACCAGGGACGTCCCTCCCTTAGTTCTTGGTGACTGTGCCCCTGTAATGCTTGAGGGGAGCAAAGCCTGGCCTCTGAGGCTTCTCCTGAGGCCAGCCTACAGGCGGCAAAGGTAGGGAGCAGGAGGCATATTTGAGTTTCCAACAGCTGCCAAAAACCCAGTGGCTTAAAAGGACACACACTTGGCAAAATTATCTCCAATTTATTTTCAAATGATTTAGATAAAAAATCATAAACCATATGAAGGGAAATGTAAAGAACTGGTGAATCTGGGTCAATGTTTGGCAGTAAACAACAAAATCCCATAAAAAAAAAATAACAGGAGCTGGTGACTCTGGATAGGAAGGCCTTGGCATGGTCCTTGTCATGCTTTTGTAAATTTGAACTTATATCTTTTTAAAAATTTAAGTGAACTATATTTCTAAATCAGAGCAGAACATGAAATTTAAAAAGTATAATAGGGCTTCCCTGGTGGTCCAGTGGGTAAGGACACCGCCTTGCACTGCAAGGGCCACCGGTTCGATCCCTGGCCTGGGAAGATCCCACGTGCCGCGGAGCGGCTGGACTGACGTGTCCAATCACCGAGCCGGAGCTCTGGAGCGCATGCGCCCAGAGCCGGTGCTCTGCGACAACAGAGTCCACCGCGATGGGAGGCCCACAGGAGCCAAAGAACAAAGACGGATGAACAGAGAGAAACGAAAGACCAATAGAAGTGGCCTGCCTGCTCCCCTCCCTCCCCAACCCGACCCCCGCCCAAAATAAATAAATAAATAAATTTTTTAAAAAAAAAAGTATAATAATACCCAAACCTGAAAAACACTTAGAAATACATTCAGTAAATGTATTTACTTACATTTATTAAAGGGTAGGATGTGCTGGGACTTCCGGTCCAATGGCTAAGATTCCGTGTTCCCGGCACAGGGGCCTCAAGCTCCGCCCCCGGTCAGGGAACTAGATCCCACAGGTTGTAACTGAAAGATCTCACATGCCGCACCTCAGCACAGTCAAACAAATAAATATATTTTTTAAACAACACTTTTATTCTCATACGTCTGAGGGTGAAGAATCAGGAATCAAAGCGACAACCGAGCTGTGTAAACGCCTTCTGGAAGCTCTAGGAAGGCCGCCCTTTCTTTGCTCTGCCATGTTTTAGAGGCAGCCTGCCTTCCTGGGCTCCTCACTCCCTCCCTCTGGCCTCTGCTTCCATGGCCACGTCGCAGCCTCCTCTTGACTCTGAGCTGCCTGCCTCCCTGTCAAGGGCTCTCTGATCACATCGAACCCACCTGGTTGATCCTGGGATAATATCTTAATCTCAAAATCCTTAATTTAATCTCATCCGTAAACTCCCATTTACCGAGTAAAGTAACAGAGTCCCAGGTTCTAGGGAGCAGCACATGAGCATCTTCAGAGGGGCCTTGGCTCAGCCGGCCAGGGAGGATCATTTCTAGAAAGTCCCAGGGCAGAGGTCGGCTCAGGTAGTCTGACTGACCGGGAGGACCTCCTTTTGGTTTGAAAGCTTGTGAGGAGCTTTCAATCCAGGAGTCTCCTGGCGGATGTGCGCGGAGGGAGGCAGCCTTTCCCGACTGCCTGCCCTCCATCCCAGCCCTGAGGACAGGTCTCAGGGGTCAGGTCTCTAACGCCCACCTGGGTAGAATCACGCACAGGCCATGGAATAAACTCTCCGGAAGCTCTAATTTGGAACACTCCAGGACTGGTTTCTCTCAAACGCCACCCCTTCCTGACCCTTGGTGGTTCCCCATTTATTCACGTATTTATTCGGTGAGTATGTATTAGGTGCCTACTCTGAATCAGGCCCTATTCTAGATGCTGGGGATACATCAGTAGCAAAATAGTAAAAATAAACAGGTGAATAATAGATATCGGAGGACAAGAAGACTGGGTGATATCACCCACTCAATGGGCATGCATTTGAGCAAACTCCAGGAGATAGTGAAGGACAGGGGAGCCTGGCATGCTGCAGTCCATGGGCTACAGAGGGTCAGACATGACTTTAGTGAAAGAGTTAATAGGCAGAATGAGTAGGGAGGCCAGTGGTTTCCAAGGAATAGGACAGGGAACAAACATTTTCTTGCCATGATAACAATCTGCTCAGCTGGAAAGTAATTTTCCTAAAGCTGGAGTCATCCTTATTGTTTTATGGATGCAAAGTATTTCGGTTTGGAATGTCTCATCTAGCCTTATCACTAATGATGTCTGGAGACCATCCTTTGGCTAAGCCTATGCTAATTTTCTCAAGATATATGTTGTCAGCGTGGGTCTAGTAAGACCTTTACAACCTTGATATCCTGTTAATAATCAACTGAAAACGTACATAAGGTCCTGCTTGAACTAGTGCCTTTCACAGGAAGCTTTCTCTATCCCTGTCCCTTTAATAAACTATTTATTTTACTTTTTGTTTTTACAGAGTTTTGTTGTTTACAGACATGTATAATCCCAGATTAGTCATATGTATGTCCCTTTATTTATTTATTTATTTATTTGGGAGGGGGGGAGTGGGTTGGGAGGGAGGGGGGTGGACGGTCACTTCTATTGGTCTTTCATTTATCTGTTTTCATCCATCTTCGTTCTTTGGCCCGTGTGGGCCTCCCATCGCAGTGGCCTCTCTCGCTGCAGAGCACTGACTCTGGGCGCATGCGCTCTAGAGCTCCGGCTCTGTAGTTGGACACATCGGTCCAGCTGCTCCGCGGCACGTGGGATCTTCCCAGGCCAGGGATCGAACCAGCGCTCCTTGCACTGCAAGGCGATGTCCTTACCCACTGGACCACCAGGGAAGCCCTGTATGTCCCTTTAAATGTCCCTTTAATAAACTTTATTACATGAAGCTCTGAGTGACGGAAGCCGCGTCTTTTGATCCCGAAGGAAGTGAAATCTTCTCCTTCGGAGGTCGTGAATCCGACAAAGCTCACTGTGAGTTATTCGCTGGCCTCTGTCATCAGGACTGAACAACAAATAAACGTCCGTGCACTAGGTGACACGCAGGAGACAAGCATCATTAAGCCGTTCCTTCCCCACCACTTCCTGCAAACCTCAGGCACCTGGCCCTCCCGTGCAAACACAACTCCCTCCCTTCCTGTCCGTCCATCCTCCAGACAGTCAGCAGAGAGCTCCTCCTAGACCGACCCGCCAGGCCTCGCGTCACTGTTCACAGCCTCCCCACTTAGGAGGATGGCGAGGCTGCATTCCCACACGTGCCGTTCAAGGTCCACCTCGATTTGGTCTCTGCACCCCCGCCGCTGGTCTCTGTGGTCCTGGCTCTTCCCTCTGCATCCTTTGAGCCTCTCATTTGAGTCTCTGTTACTTGGTCCCCCTTCCTGCAGCAACACCAGGGCCCCCAGTGGCTGATAGAGTCCTGGGGTGGACACCAGCATCTTTGCCGACTCCTGGTGGCAGGTTTCTACCGTCATGCCACTGGCCTGACGGTCCTGTGCCTGCTGGGTTAGGATCCTGAAACTACATCACGGGCTGAGTGTGCTGATGAGAAGTAACCGACACAGTTACTGGGGGCTGGAGGCGCCATGACCTAACATGGGGGCCAGATCCTGTCATTGTCTAGCTCTGGTGTGACCACGGACCAGCGACTTCACCTGGGAAAGGGCACCCGTGATCCCCACCTGCGGTGAGCTTCAGGGACACTGGATCGACCTGTTTTCCAGTTGTTGGACAAAGGGTCCAGCTTCTTCATCTCTGCAGTGGACACTTCCCAGTTACCGTGCTACGTGGAGCTAATACAGACAGTCTTTGGCCCATGGGAGGCTCTCTCTATACAGAAATGGTTATCACATACTGTGCGTTGCTTTCATTGGCATTTTGCATTCTGCCATCTGAACCTCAACAGCCACGTGACCTTTCAGGCCAGTCCTTTCCACTTCTCCCGGGGTGTTCGAGGGGTCGAACAGACCCAACGGGAGCTACTCTGGTTGTGTCCAAAGTCACGAGTCAGCCTGGCTCTGAGTTAGGACTAGATCTGTGCATGTTTGTCTTTTTGTATTTTGTAAATGCTGAGTGAAGACTGGATTTTTCTTCACGGGCTGTAGCCTAACCATCACGTGGTACCCAGAATTTGCCCTGTTCTTGTTCATTAAGCATGCACACTCATTCTCAGGATTCATCTCAATAGAAATTCTGCTATCACTCTTAGCCCCGCTCTGGGGCTCCAGGCTTTCTGGTAGACCTTGCATGTGTGTTGGTTTAATGTCATGACCACCGCAGGTCAGATGTTATTATCATCATCGGACGGAGGAGGACATGCAGCCTGGGAGAGATGCTCCTTCCAGAGCGGGGGTGGGGGAACACCAGACCTGGGAAAGTACAGCCAGGAGGCGCCGAACCCACCCTCTCCCCGACCTTGGTCTACAAGTCAGGGACACGCAGGAGGCTGGATCTGGAGCCAAAGGAGCATATTTTCTGGACGGGAGTGATTTGGTTCTCCTCATTTCTGTAACTGAACAAAATGCATTCGTTTCCTCAGCCTGGTGATCACGATTTTCATTTCTTCTTTGAAAATGCTTCTGGAGCAATAGCCGGTTGAGAAGATTTACTGCTAGAATGAAAACTCCAAGAAGGTGAAATTAGAAACATACTTCTGGAGTAGAGTATCTTTTCTTGCAGCTGAGCAGGGCTGCTGCCTGGGAAATGCTGGGGTTTACAGGGTAAAGAGGGCTTCCCAGATGGCGCAGGGGTAAAGAATATGCTTGCCAATGCAGGAGACCTCGCAGGAGATGTGGGTTCGACCCCTGGGTTAGGAAGAGCCCTGGAGAAAAAAAATGGCAACCCGCTCCAGTATTCTTGTTTGGAAAATTTCATGGACAGAGAAGCTTGGCAGGCTACAGTCTATGGAGCTGCCAAGGGTCAGACACACACACATGGGGTAAAGATTGGAAGACCTCAGCCTTGAATTGGCAGGCTTGCTGGTCTCCTTAGGACCTCTGACACCTCTCCCCACAAACACACACAGACATAATAGGAAAGTTGCATACTTTTCTGCCCCTTATCCTCAAGCTTTTGTTTTCAGGGATAATGGAAGACTGCAGTTGTGCACAGATAGTATCTGGCTTGAACATGTTGTTCAGTCCTCAGCTGTGTCCGACTCTCTGCGACCCCCTGGGACTGCAGCATGCCAGGCCTCCCTGTCTTTCACCATCTCCTGGAATTTGCTCAGACTCATGTCCGTTGAGTTGATGATGCCATCCAAGAATCTTATCCCCTGCTGCCCCCTTCTCCTGCTGCCCTCAATATTTCCCAGCATCAGGATCTCTTCCAGGTAGCTGGTCCTTCGCATCAGGTCGCCAGCATACTGGAGCTTCAGCTTCAACATCAGTCCTTCCAGTGCTTTTCCGGGGCTGATTTCCTTTAGGACTAACTGGTTTGATCTCCTGGCAGTCCAGCCTCGTGTATGAGAGAAGTAAAACTTGGTGGCTTTAAGCCACAAAGAGCTTATTTTGTTATACTACAACCTAGTCTATTTTGACTTCTTTTTTTTTTTTTTTGGCCACACCCTGTGGCTTGCGGGCTTGTTGGATCTTAGTTCACTGGCCAGAGATTGAACCCAGGGCGTGACAGCAAAAGAGTCTTAACCTCTGAACTGCCAGGGAATTCCCGACCTGGTCTAGTTTGCCGGATGCAACACGTGATATTCTCACAGCCACGCCTTGGGAAGAAAGGGACGCAGAGTACACCCAAGCCGAGGGTCTGTTTCTCCTCAGCTTCAAGGACAGGGACAGGAAGAACATGTGCATAAGGCACCTGAAGCCTGTGAGCTGAGAGTGCTCCCTGGGATGGGGTGCCGCTGTGGAAGACGTCTCTGCACGGACCCTGCCAGCCCACACTTCCAGCTCTTTCCTGTCATCCGTGTTAGTAAGTGTCAAAAGCACTGTAGACCCTGTAAATGTGCTCCTCTCCACACTCTTGACCTCCAGCACTGCTGAGAATATAGAGACGTACAGATGCACATACGGCAATCTCCCTTGTGGGAGGTGAAGTCTATAAAGGGGTGACTGTGGTTTGATACTTTCCTGGAGACGTGCATTTCCCAGGGACGAGCTGTGATTCCACTGGCGAGTTAATCAGCCCGTCTTTTTCACCACGAAGGTTGTTCCGCGTGAGTCTGGGGCACAGAGAGTGGCACCAACAGCTCGGTAAGTGCTGAGCCAAAGCTGGGATCTTTAGTGAGAGAAAACCATTTCCAGAAACGTCCTTGCCGGGAACCTCTGAAAGCAGAAGGAGCTGGAGAAGGGAGCTGTGTTTTACACGGCTGGTTTGAAAGGCGATCTTTAGGAGCAGGAGTGAGGATGCAGAAGAGTGAGCCAGGGAAGAAGCAAAGCGTGATAAGGAGGGTTATGAGCCTGCTTCTGGGGGCCCCCTTCCTCCAGAACCTTCTGCGAAGCGCCCAGGATGCTGGCTGGAATCATTAGCACGGGGCGGGGGCAGGAGGCTCTCGGCGTTCCTGGGGCTATTGCTCAGGGCTGCGCACATCCCTCCGGGTCTGCGCTGCTCTCGCCCAGAGGCCAGGGGCGTGTCCCCGCAGGAGCAGCGTGCCCCCAAGGGTGGGCCAGACCCTGTTGGCGCAGAGGGAGGCAAGGACTCCAGAAACGTCCCCGCCAGCTGCCGCTGAGACCCCAGCGGAGGCTGAGAACGTGAGTCGGCGTGACGGTCGTGTCTGCCTGGAGGCTCTCGTGTGATCTGCAGTAAAACACGTGCAGGCCCAGGAGCCTTACCGGCCCGGTTTTCCGGAGAGGCATGCCGGCTGTCAGCCCTGCGGCGGACGTGGTGGGGGGCAGGGTCGCAGATCCAGCCGGCGCACAGCCACCTTCCACCAGCTTCCGCCGGGGACTCTCCCAACCCTGGATCTTCTCCACGACTGGGAAACGGAGGCAGTGCACCCCACGTTTCAAGCTGCTTTGCTGGCATTTTTCTAATTCTTTGCTCCTGCCTCCTGCCTGCTCCCGGCTTCACCCTTAATCTTGTGTGGCCCCTCAAGACTGCGCACCAGCTCAGCACACGCGGTACTGGAGATCGAGCTGGAAGGTCTGCCCGGGGAGGCCTCCGCGGTCCGGGTGCAGCAGCAATGGCACCCTGCTCTGTGTGTGCCTCCCCACGCAGCCCGTCTCAGCTCCTCAGACGAGAGACTGCAAGTGCCGCCGGCAGGGGTGCCGCTGTGCTCTCGTGGGTTTTTGCAAGATGCCATCTGTAGGAGAAAATTGATTTTTAAAATAAACAGGCTTTGTGTAAAATGTATACATATGTATTGCCCTGTTAAGAGGTTATGCAGGTGCTTTTCTCCCCCTTGAAGAGCTGTCAGAGCTGGCGTTTCTCTGCAGCTGAGATGCAGGACCTTGTGACGAGGGTTCCACAGGTTCTAAACGCCTGCCCACCAGGGAGGGCCCTGTCTTGGGTAATGGTCCTCCTTGAGAAGCATTTAATGGGGCTTTTCTAGACAGGTGGAGGGCTGTGGTTGCCTTTATGCTCTTGGACAGACATACTGTAGCCCGCCAGGCTCCTCTGTCCATGGGATTCTCCAGGCAAGAATACTAGAGTGTCTAACCATTTCCTTTTCCAGGGGATCTTCCGAACCCAGGGATCGAACCCGGAACTCCTGCACTGAAGGCAGCTGCTTTACCATCTGAGCCATGTGGGACGCCCATAACATCACACGCGCATATTGACATGGACCCATGTGACGTAAACGGCAACAGTACCAGGACCTGAGGGTCTTATCGGACCACAACGGCAACAAGGTTGTTGGCATGACACATCTCTTCACCCAAGTGGAGGAGACTGGATTCCCGGAAGAGGCGCTGTGTTGTTAAGAGTGCAATGTGTCCGCTTGGTGAGGCGATAGGATCCAGCTAGCTCATCAAACCTCATCTAGGTGTCTCTGGAGAGAGGCAGCCCCCCGTCTGTCCCGGGCCCCCTCACCACCCTTTCAGGACCGCTCCCTACCCTCATCCCCACGCATGAGCTCAGTTCAGCTTTCACTGACCATTTATATCCGGTTCAGACCCTGGTGCTCTGACCAGGGGCTGGCAAGCTGCAGCCCGCAAGCCAAACCCGGCCCATCGCCTGCCCGCTTCATAGGTAGAGCGTTACTGGGGCGCAGCCACGCTGATTGCTTCACACGGTAGCCGGGGCCCCTTTCCAGCCGCAGCAGAGCTGAGAGCTGTGGGGGCGACCACGAGCCTCAAGAAGCTGAAAACATCCCCCCTGCCCATTCACAGCAACACCGCTGATCCCTGCTCCGCCCCAACACCCAGCGTCTCTACCCCGTTCCCCTGTACCTCCCAAGAGCCAAATCCCCAACTACCTTCTCATTCTTCTTTCTCAGAGGCCCCCAAGCCTCCTCGGTCCTTTTGTCTAGACCAGAAACCCCAGAGTCACCTCGGCGCTTCCCTGCTTCTCTGCCTGGCCCACCCTCCAGCTCCGGCGCCTAACTGGCATCTGCCTGGCGCCCCGACTCTCCCCGGGGCCTGCCGCCCTGGCATCTGCCTCGGGCTTTACAGCATCTTCTTGCTGCTGCCAGGTTCCCTCCGTCCGGCTGGTAGAGGATCATCCCAACCGTCTTCACCAGGGGCTCAGGTGACGTACAGGGTCTTTCTGGAGGGCCGGCGTTCTTTGAGTCCATGAACACGAGGGGAGCTGGGCCTCGGGAAAGCGGAGGCAAGGATGGCCTCGCCAGCGTGGTCGTCGGGCCGGGGGTGGTGGAATCACAGGAGAGGACGGTGGGACGGCCCCTGTTCCTGGGGAACAGGCCAGGTGAGACCTGGGACTTCGCTCACTCGGGGGGGCTCTGTACAGAGGTCATTCTTCCTGTCCAGGCAGCTGATGCCTTTGCCCTTGGCCCCTTCGTCTCTTGCCTTCTTTCCTCTCCCTTCCTCTTCCACACCCCTCTGCAGTCCCTTCTGCTCCCCACTGTTTCCCTCTTCCCTCCCTCTCTCTCTTTTTCTTCCCTCCCCTCCTCTCTGACTCTCGCCTACCCATTCATTCTCCCGACCCTCGCCTCCAGGCGGGCGGCACTGAAATATGCCGTCCCCTTTCCACACGACCCTTAGCAAGTTTGTCCGCCTTAAGCAATGTAAGTCAAATCAGTATGTTTCCGCAAAGCACACGCACAGCCCCTGGCTGCCATGGTGGAGCCTCACGGGTACCAGACACGTACAGAGCAGTGGGCACGTGTCATCTGATGCAGTCACAGCATGCCCTTGAACGGGGGTATCATCTCTAACCAATGAGTGAAGGAGTCACAAGCAATGCAGTGTACGCAAGCCACTGTGGAGAATGGAATAGAAGAATGTTTCATTCGGTGGGTGGCTCTCCAGTCCAAGCACATCACTCTGCAAAGCTTAAGGTGGAACCTAAAGATGGGGGTGTGCATGCCTTCACCCCCTCTCCTGCCGTCCCCTCGCCCATCCCATCTTCTATTTGGTTCTTGCTTAAGGACGTCGAGGGTCCTGCAACTCTGACAACTAGATGCTCAGAGAAATCTCCAGCACACAGTCCCACACCAGATCCGCTGGGGTTGCAACTGGTTGTATTCAGTTTTATTAAATCTCCACAAGGCATCTCCATGCCTTCTGGAGGAAGGGGGTCTACAGAATGATGGAAACAGTCCTCTTGGCATCCTGGGTGCCAGGCACAATGCCTGACTTGCAAAGAGCTCTGGGCCAGTGAAACAGGAGGGTCCGGGGAAGGGATGTCCCTGCCTTTCACTTCTCGGGGCGTCAGTGTGACCAGTCACCTCCAAGCCTGAGCCTTGTTTATAAAAGGGACTGGTACTATTTCCCAGCAGGTTGGTTGGAGGCTGACGGACATTACAGAGCGGCCAGGGCTGTCTGGAATATGGCTTTATTTTCAGTTTACGTTCATGGCCTCCTTAATGAGCATTTTGTGACCAGCTTTTGTTGCGCCTTCTTCCTTTGGAAAATCTCAGTGAATCAAAGGCAAACATTAAGTGAATGAGATAGCCTCCGTATGGCGATAGTCCCCCTATTTCCAGTAAACACTCTCTTGAGGGCAAAGCGTGTTATTTTGAGGCTACTCAAAATAACAGTAGCCTTGGTCCCCGCTCAGTTGGTTCCCTGTCGACATCAGACAGGCAGACTAAATGAGCAGTGAGCATCGGACACCTCCTCACGTGGCTGAGGACTTTCAATTAGCAGGCAGCTGCTGCGCTCTCATTAGTTAATGTCACCGTTTTTGCATTTATTCTGAATGATAATTGCAGCGTGTACCAATGCATATTTTTAACTGTTCCTTTTTAATGGAAGGAATGTCATTTTCTTTTTACAGAAGCTCAGCTGCAGGATTGTTGCCTCTATAAAGAAAGAACAAAAAATGACATGGCACCATTACCCCCTAACAAGTGACCAGATGAAAACCCTGTCTCTCGACCTGGAGAGAGAATGTTGTATGTTTAGAACCAGTTTTAGGCACCTTGAAGTGCGCGTGCGCACGCACGTGTGTGTGTGTGTGTGTGTGTGTGTGCGTGTGTGTACATAATCTATTTTCTGAGAAGATCTACCTTGTAAGAATAATAGTTATAAGTGAAAGTCGCTCCGTCTTGTCCATGTCTTTGGGACCCCATGGATGAGCCTTGGAATTCTCCAGGCAAGATTGCTAGAGGGGGTTGCTATTTCCTTCTTCAGGGGATTTTCCTAACCCAGGGCTCGAACCCAGACCTCCCACATGACAGATGGAATCGTTACCATCTGATCCACCAGGGAAACTCAAATGTTTCCCAGATATTCTTCTGGACTCCTCTTTTGAGGGGAACATAAGCTCTAAGGGGATTCCCATGAAATAGCTTGGGTTAATAAGTCTGTTTATTTTTATCTTAAACTTTTCATTTTGGAGTATTTTTAGATTTACAGAAAAGTTGCAAAGGTACTTATAAAGTGAGACGTTTTTAATCTTTTACAAATTCCAAGCTGGAATATGACTTTATTTTCAGTTTACGTTCATGGCCTCCTTAATGAGCATTTTGTGACCAGCTTTTGTTGCGCCTTCTTCCTTTGGAAAATCTCAGTGAATCAAAGGCAAACATTAAGTGAATGAGATAGCCTCCGTATGGCGATAGTCCCCCTATTTCCAGTAAACACTCTCTTGAGGGCAAAGCGTGTTATTTTGAGGCTACTCAAAATAACAGTAGCCTTGGTCCCCGCTCAGTTGGTTCCCTGTCGACATCAGACAGGCAGACTAAATGAGCAGTGAGCATCGGACACCTCCTCACGTGGCTGAGGACTTTCAATTAGCAGGCAGCTGCTGCGCTCTCATTAGTTAATGTCACCGTTTTTGCATTTATTCTGAATGATAATTGCAGCGTGTACCAATGCATATTTTTAACTGTTCCTTTTTTTAATGGAAGGAATGTCATTTTCTTTTTACAGAAGCTCAGCTGCAGGATTGTTGCCTCTATAAAGAAAGAACAAAAAATGACATGGCACCATTACCCCCTAACAAGTGACCAGATGAAAACCCTGTCTCTCGACCTGGAGAGAGAATGTTGTATGTTTAGAACCAGTTTTAGGCACCTTGAAGTGCGCGTGCGCACGCACGTGTGTGTGTGTGTGTGTGTGTGTGTGTGTACATAATCTATTTTCTGAGAAGATCTACCTTGTAAGAATAATAGTTATAAGTGAAAGTCGCTCCGTCTTGTCCATGTCTTTGGGACCCCATGGATGAGCCTTGGAATTCTCCAGGCAAGATTGCTAGAGGGGGTTGCTATTTCCTTCTTCAGGGGATTTTCCTAACCCAGGGCTCGAACCCAGACCTCCCACATGACAGATGGAATCGTTACCATCTGATCCACCAGGGAAACTCAAATGTTTCCCAGATATTCTTCTGGACTCCTCTTTTGAGGGGAACATAAGCTCTAAGGGGATTCCCATGAAATAGCTTGGGTTAATAAGTCTGTTTATTTTTATCTTAAACTTTTCATTTTGGAGTATTTTTAGATTTACAGAAAAGTTGCAAAGGTACTTATAAAGTGAGACGTTTTTTTCAATACTTTTTACACAACTTCCCCTAAGGTATCTATAAGTCTGGAATATATAACCAAAGCCTATATTACTCAGGTTCAATTATCAAAACTCAGAAATTAATATTGGCAGGGTATTCTTAACTTGCAGACTTCATTCATATGTTAGCTATTTTTCTACTCATGTTCTTTGTTTCTGTCCTGGATTGGATCCCATTGCATTTATTTGTCATATCATTGGTCTCCTCTGACCTGAGACTGTGTCTTAATCTTTCTTTTTCCTTCATGCCCTGGATGGTTGTAAAGAATACCTACCAGGGGACTTTCCTGGTAGCTCAGTGGTGAAGAGTTTGCCTGCCAATGAAGGACACATAGGTTCAATCCCTGATCTGGGAAGATCCCACATGCTGCAGAGTAATTAAAGCCCATGAGCCACAACTGTGGAGCCTGTGCTCTAGAGCCTCGGAGCCGCAACTGTGGAGCCCATGTGCTGCAACGACTGAAGCCCGTGTGCCCTAGAGCCCGAATTCCACAACAAGAGAAGTCATTGCAACAAGAAGCCTGCTCACCTCAGCGAGAGGGTGGCCCCCACTCCTTGCCACTAGAGAAGAGCCTGTGGCCACAGTGAAAACCCAGAACAGCCAAAAATAAGCAAATAAATAAAATTTTTTAAAAAGTTAAAAAAAAAAATACTTGTCAGGGCTGGAAGAAGGCCTTCCATGTAGAATCATCTGACTTGATCCGTCATGGATTTTGAGAAGCTATCACAGAGGAGAAGTACCCTTCTGGCTGCCTGATATTAAGATTATGTGGCGCTGACATGTGTGATCCCTGGCAAGGGGAGCTTGGATCATCTGGTCACGTCAGCGTCTGGTGGGTCCTCCACCATAAGGTTCCTATTTTCCCCTTTCCCTAACTTAGTCTTTGGAAGCGTCGCTAAGTCTAGCCCATGACCAAAAGGAGAGGAATTAAGCTCTGCCTGCTGATGGGGGTGAGGGGTTGTCAATCATTATTTGGAATTCTCGAAGGATGACTCGGGGGAGTCTGGCCTTAGTGGGAGAACGATCACTGTATAATCTCAGTACCTCAAGCATTTGGGGTCTCAGGTTTTCCTTCTATAAAGTAGAAGGTTTCATGAGCTGCGTCCCATCGTTTGCCCAGCTTCAAAGCCCTGTGCTCAGACTGTAATTAAGACTATGTCCTTTGCAATTAGAAAGAGGAGTGCCCAGCTTCAGCACATGCTACCAGCATGGCCTTAAGTTTCCTAACCCCCTATAATCTTCAATAGCCTTGTCTGCAAAGTGGAATGATGATCACACTAAGACAGAATCCATAAGGAGTTTAGCACATAGCTTGTTACGGGGACCCACGACAGGTTTCAGCTAATGTTTGGACCAAACAGAGGCTCGGAAATAAGATACAAAGTCACTGTTTAATGATGTCAAAAGCGTTCATGGAATTATTTCCCTGTCCATGTGCTCGAAAAACATTTCAGATTCTTTCCAGCTTTGTTGAAGCATGGTGCCTTTCACCGTAGCATAAGCACTCCACTCACAACAAGTTTCTCCCCTAAATTCTGCATAAGTACATTTTGGTGAAGAAAAAAGACTCACGTTGAATGTCACATAGGAAGCTTGGCCTTGGCTCAGCTCTTCCACTAAGCTGCAGACTTCCTGTGCCTCGGTTTCCTCATCTGTCAAACACACAGGACCCTCGCAGTTCCTAGCAGGGTGACCACCACAAGCGTGAATGTCCAGTTCCCAGTAGCTGGCTTACACACCAGGAACCGCCCATTATAAAAGGAGAGCTGTACCTCAACTCTTAAAAGGATCAGGGACCGCGACATCCAAAGCGAGTGGCTGAGATCACGGCCATGGTTTGATTTCAGATAATCTACTTCATGTTCATGCCAGCAATAGGCATGAAGCCTTTGAGAGGTGATTCATATTCTCCTGTAAAAATTTAATATTTTATATGTGGAATCTGTAAAACATGGTACAAATCAAACTATTTACAAAATATGGTCACAAGTATAGAAAATAAAATTATAATTTTCAGAGGTGAGGATAACTTGGAAGATTGGAATTGACAAGACTTCCCTGGTGGTCCAGTGGGTAAAGAGTCTGCCTTGCAGTGCAAGGTACAGCAGTTCGATCCCTAACCCAGGAACATCCCATGTGCCGCGGAGCGGCTGAACCAGTGTGTCCAATTATAAGCTGGCGCATAGACCTGGTGCTCTACAGCGAGAAAGGCCACTGCAGTAAGAGGCCCATGCAGGCCTAATAATAAAGATGGATGAAAATAAATAAATAGAAAATCAATAAAAGAGGCCAAATTTTTTTTAAAGGTACTGTAAGATTTGGATTGACATATGCACACTACTCTGGATAAAATGGATAACCAATAAGAACTTACTCTACAGCTGCGTCTGACTCTCTGGGACCCCATGGACCATAGCCAGCCAGACTCCTCTGTCCATGGATTTTTCCAGACAAGAATACTGGAATGGATTGCCATTTCCTCCTCCAGGGGATCTTCTCAGCCCAGGGCTGGAAGCCTTGCCTCCTGCGTCTCCTGCACTGGCAGGCGGGTTCTTTACCACTGTGCCACCTGGGAAGCCCCACAACACTGTGTACTCTACTCAACACGCTGTAATGACCTATATGGGAATAAAATCTTAAAAAGAGTGAATATATGTATATGCATTCCTGATTCAGTATGCTTTTCAGCAGAGACTGACACAGCATTGCAAATGAACTATACTCCAATTAAAAAATTAATAAAGGCATAAATGCAAAGACTATAAGGTAAACCTCATTATTTAGGTATGTATTAATCTTTTGCTATTGGTAAAACTGGTCTACTCTTACATGCTGTTGTGATGTAAATGCCTAAAATTTGTTTTAAAACTGCATATATAAATGCAGTCAGCTAAAGGGGACACAGAAGAATGGGTCAGGGATATACATATGACTTATCTGGGATTAAACATATCTGTAAGCAACACAACTATGTAAACACAAAAAGCAAAATGAAAAAAATTAAAGAAAAAACACGGGAAAAAATGCAGTCAGCAAGGCATAAAACTGTTCACGTATTTTATCCCACAAGCCCATCCAAAGAGGGAAAACCTAAAGAAATAGCTTAACTGAAGAAAAAGCAGCAATATACACGGAGATGTTTGTGGCTGTTTCATATCTAACCATGAAAGAAAGGAAAATAATCTAACAGGAATTGTTAAGAGGCTCATAAACTAGTCAATAACCAGACGCCACTTTCAAGGAGTGAAGCAAGGTATCTGCTACAACAGACAGTTCCGTGGAAATGATAGGAAGAACATGATGTACACACCCTATTCAGAGCCTCGATAATATGTGAGCATGTGCCCAGATTCTAGAAGGGAACATGCAAAAGTGAAAACGTGCTTCTGTTAAGAGAAAAAGAAAGTAATTAGGTGAGAGCTAAACAAACGTTCTTTCATCTGAAGTGTCCAAACAAACCTTGCAAGTTGAGGAAAACAGACGTGGCTGGTGTTTGAATTTCTCAGTGCTTTGGCATAAATATAAGAAGGCCCCATGAACACCTTCTGGTGTGTATAAATATTTCCCCAACCCCCTACTTCCCTTCTGCGCCTCTCAGAGTGCCTCGATAAAATGAATACCATCAACAGAACCATTTTTAAAGGACAGAGAGAAACAATTTCAGGGCTCCACATAAGGAGGGAATGAAAGGGGTTTTACTCTTTTCATTCTTCAGTGGCTTGTTAGGGTCTCAGAGCCTTTGTTACTGAAACCCGGGGGTGACAAGCACTGAGGTGAATCTATTGCTGAGCCTGGATCTTTAATGAGCGCATTGATCAGAGAAGAGACGCAAGAAAGCCCAGTGCACTGCCACCTGAATGAATATGAATTTAGCCCCGACTGAAGCTGTTCCACAGTCGGCTTGTTCCCCGCTGACAGTGTTAGCAAGAGGAGAGAAAAGCAATTTCGGCCTTCTGTCTTGATTCTCCTCACGCCATTGGCAGTTTTTAAGTGGAGCAAGTTATGGCTATTTTACCTCAAAAGGCAAGGAGAACTTGTCAAAGAGTCCTTCTTCCCTGGACGTGACAATGGAGAACGTGTCTCCTTGGTACCAATTTTGAATCTGAAATCCATCTGCCGGGAGGAGGAAGCGCTTTCAAACCAGAGAGCTGTCCAGGAACTGAACAGGTTGCCCCGGCAGGGCGTTAGTGGCTCGTCACCAGAAGAATGGAAACAAGAGTGGGTCGACCAGTTGACAGTGTTGCTTAGTCCAAGCTTCTGTGCTCGCCACATGACAGGCCAGGACATTGAGAGATGAGGTGCCAGGGCAAGGACTAGCGGCTTTACACAGAAAGTCTGCAGACTGAGAAGGTGGCAGACTAGTGTCCCAACGAACCACTTGAGTGAGTTACAATTGAGTCTTCTTTGATCTTAAAAGGGGGAAGAGGGCTTCCCTGGTGGCCCAGTGGGTAAGGACACCACCTTGCAGGGCAAGGGGCGCCGGTTTGATCCCTGGCCTGGGAGGATCCCATGTGCCGTGGAGCGGCTGGACCCATGTGTCCAATTACCGAGCCGGAGTTCTGGAGCACATGCGCCCAGAGCCGGCGCTCTGCAACAACAGAGGCCACTGCAATGGGAGGCCCACGTGGGCCAAAGAACAGAGATGGATGAAAATGGACAAATGAAAGACCAATAGAAGCAGCCTGCCTGCTCCCCTCCCTCCCCACCCCACCCCCACCAAATAAATAAATAAATCTTTAAAAAAAAAAAGGAGGGGGGAGAAGATCTGGTTGATTGTTGCTAACTTCCAGCTGTCAGAATCGTTTGTACAGCTGTCCCTGGAAGTCAGGTTGTGATGTTCCAGTGAGCTGCCACCAAGACAAATGCTATTCTCTGTTCTGCAACTTTTTATCCCTGTGTCAATGGAAAAGTGTGATACCTTTAAAGGTCAGAGCCTTGAGAATGGACTATCCTGTATATTCAGGTCTATAGGCAACATTGTTAACTTGTTGCAAGAGTCAGAGAATACAAAGGTGAAAGACAAAGAAGCGGATCCAATATGGAGTCAGGTTGATCTTCTTTATTTCAGCAAACAACCCTAAAACCAACCCTGAGTACTCATTGGAAGGAATGATGTTGAAACTGAAGCTCCAATACTTTGGCCACCTGATGGCAAAGAGATGACTCATTAGAAAAGAAGATCCTGATTTTGGGAAAAATGGAAGGCAAAAGGAGACAGGGATGACAGAGGATGAACTGGTGGGATAGCATCCCTGAGTCAATGGCCATGAGTCTGAGCAGGCTCTGGGAGGTGGTGAGGACAGGGAAGCCTGGTGGGCTGCCGTCCATGAGGTTGCAGAGAGTCAGACACAACTGAGCGACTGAACTAAACTGGTAACAGCAGGATGTTTCAGAGTGGCTCAAGCACAAAGAAGAAATCTGGGGAGCAGAGGACTTGGGTCACCTTTCAGATTCCTACAACATGGAACTTTTGTCATCCTCGAAGGCCAGCCAACAGAACGATGAGAGCCATAGGGCTTTAGAACCAGACAGACGGAGTTTTGGATTTGGGCGTTGATATTTACCATGTGACATGGGTTAACTTCCTGTCTTAGTGTAGATGTACCTCAGTCTCTTATCAATCAAGTGTCGATTAGAATATTATCCAATGTGATGGTTTGTCACAAGCATTTAAGTCAAGTAATGCATAGTGTCAGCTGCTCCTCACAGTGACCCGTGTGTAATACATTCTTGGTAAATGTTTTCATGGTGACGATTATGCAGTGACGTTTCTTTATATTCAACTACCGTGCGTGCAATTCTTCCCTAGGTCTTGGCATTTTCAACCATGATACAGCTTTTTAAAAACTATTTGTTTTCTGTGTATTTTTGGTTGTACTGGGTCTTCGTGGCTGCACGTGGGCTTTCTCTAGTTGTGGCGAGCGGGGTAACGCTCTAGCTGCAGTGTCAGTGCTTCTCATGGCCTGTCTTGTATTATCGTGGAGCATGGGCTTCTGGGCACATGAGCTCAGTCATTGCGACACATGGATTTAGTTGCCCCTCGGCACGTGACATCTTCCCAGACCAGGGACTGAACGCTCATCCCTGCATTGGCAGGTGGAAGCCTAACCAGTGGACCACCAGAAAAGTCTCAATCGTGACATTGCACTTCAACTTCTGTCACAGTCAGAATTTTGTCCCCTCCATCAAAACTGATATGTTGAAGTCCTACCCTCCAGCACCTCAGAATGACTATGTTTGGAGAGAGGGCTTTAAAGAGTTATGAGGTTCCATGGGTGGGACTTGGCCCAATATGACTATTATCCTTATAATAAGAGATTAATACCTGTCTAGAGAGAAGACTATGTGAGGACTCAGAGTGAAGATGACCATCCAAGCCAAGGAAAGAGGATTTAGGAGAAACCCAAATGTGCAGACACTTGATTTGTGACTTCTAATCTCTGGAAGTGTAAGAAAACTAATGTCTGTTCTTTAACCCACCAGGTTTTTTGGTTTGATGTTTGCCTTCACTTTCCAGAGGACTTGGGTCACCTTTCAGATTCCTACAACATGGAACTTTTGTCATCCTCGAAGGCCAGCCAACAGAACGATGAGAGCCATAGGGCTTTAGAACCAGACAGACGGAGTTTTGGATTTGGGCGTTGATATTTACCATGTGACATGGGTTAACTTCCTGTCTTAGTGTAGATGTACCTCAGTCTCTTATCAATCAAGTGTCGATTAGAATATTATCCAATGTGATGGTTTGTCACAAGCATTTAAGTCAAGTAATGCATAGTGTCAGCTGCTCCTCACAGTGACCCGTGTGTAATACATTCTTGGTAAATGTTTTCATGGTGACGATTATGCAGTGACGTTTCTTTATATTCAACTACCGTCGGCAATTCTTCCCTAGGTCTTGGCATTTTCAACCATGATACAGCTTTTTAAAAACTATTTGTTTTCTGTGTATTTTTGGTTGTACTGGGTCTTCGTGGCTGCACGTGGGCTTTCTCTAGTTGTGGCGAGCGGGGTAACGCTCTAGCTGCAGTGTCAGTGCTTCTCATGGCCTGTCTTGTATTATCGTGGAGCATGGGCTTCTGGGCACATGAGCTCAGTCATTGCGACACATGGATTTAGTTGCCCCTCGGCACGTGACATCTTCCCAGACCAGGGACTGAACGCTCATCCCTGCATTGGCAGGTGGAAGCCTAACCAGTGGACCACCAGAAAAGTCTCAATCGTGACATTGCACTTCAACTTCTGTCACAGTCAGAATTTTGTCCCCTCCATCAAAACTGATATGTTGAAGTCCTACCCTCCAGCACCTCAGAATGACTATGTTTGGAGAGAGGGCTTTAAAGAGTTATGAGGTTCCATGGGTGGGACTTGGCCCAATATGACTATTATCCTTATAATAAGAGATTAATACCTGTCTAGAGAGAAGACTATGTGAGGACTCAGAGTGAAGATGACCATCCGCAAGCCAAGGAAAGAGGATTTAGGAGAAACCCAAATGTGCAGACACTTGATTTGTGACTTCTAATCTCTGGAAGTGTAAGAAAACTAATGTCTGTTCTTTAACCCACCAGGTGGGTGATTTGCTATGGCAGGCCCAGTGAACTCATATATTCTTCTTGGGGGTTATAGATGTTTGCCTTCACTTTCCAGAAGAAGAGATTAAGGTTCAGAGAGGGGCAGTGATAACTTCAAGAGCACACCAGCTCCCTCATTTTCACTGAGTGTCACACTTAATAAGTACCTAGCACAGTACTAAGCACATAGGAGATGCTCAATAAAAGTGCAAGCCTGCATGGTGCCCGAGCCTGGTCTCCACCTCAGCCTCCCCGACTCAACCCCTTTCCCCACCAGCCCTGCTTCCGTCCAGCTCGGAGACACTGTCCGCCACCCACCCGCCTCCGCCACACCTGCTTCCTCAGCACCGTTTGATTTCTGCAGCCTCTTCAGAAGTATTTTTGACACAGACACTAGTCCCGGCTTCTGACTTTTCAAGAGGCTCCCGCACAGCCGAGCCCACATGGGCGACTCATTTTGATCACTGCCTTAGAGCAATTCCCTCTGTGAGCCTGGGACCCGGCAGGCCTCTCTGTGCCATGAAGTCTAATACTATTTTTATGCCTTTTAATCTATCTTTTAACAGCCTCCTTGTTTCGAACTCCAGGCCCCGGATTCACAGAAAGCACGTTTTCAAAATTGGTATGGGCAGACTTGGCCTGTCTCAATCAAAGGCTTGGGGAGCCCAGTCTGGGGTCCCTCTCAACCCTCAACTTTCCGATGCTCCCCTCATGCCTCTCTGCTTTGCAGCTGCTTCGGCGGGAGCTCCCGGCTGCCTGACAGAACCACTGTCCTTCTTAGTAACTGCTCTCTGGAGCCGGAGGATGCCAGAATGTCTCAGGGCTGCACAGCCAACTCACTGTCGTTGCAAGGTCATTCCCAAGGGGACATTTCAGGACGGCTGTCTGGGAGGGGGTCAGTCCTTCTTCAGAGCCCCTCCAGATGCCCTCAGGCCGGCAGAGCTCTCCGGCTGTCCCCTGGCTTTCTCAAGAGCTTGGTACCATTCCTAGTGCTGTGTCCCATTTAATGGAGCAGACGCCCTTGAAAGGGCTTCCCAGGTGCCACACGTGAACCCGTCGGCCAGTGCAGAAGACGTAAGAGACATGGGTATGAACCCTGCAGCGGGCAGATCCCCTGGAGGAGGAGACGGCAGCCTACTCCAGGATTTATTCTTGCCTGAACAATCCCACGGAAGAAGAGCCAGACTGTAGCTCACGGGGTCGCAGTGAGTCGGTCATAAGCGAAGGGACTTCGCAGGCACAATTCCTAGTGCCATGTCCCATTTGATATCTGAAGTGTGCTGTTCTAGTCACATCACTATCTTTCTGTGCACTCGACAGTGAGTGCCTTTGTCTTATGAGGCATCTAAGGTGTGGACGTGAGCCGTGACTCTCAGATTCACTCCTGCCCTCTGGAGATCCAGACCTGGAGAGCTGCATACACAGCCATGATGAGCAAATGGGAAATGAATCCACTTTGTTCACAGAAAAACTGGATGAACAATGTGCATCCTTCACTCCCCAAATCACTGGGAAAACTGAACGCAACAAAGAAATGATTTCCTTGGTCCCCGGTGGACTTTGACTAGGCTAGGACCCTACCTTGGGACCCACGTGTTTTGGCCAAGACTCCACAGAAGCTCTGAGAGCTTTACCGTGAGCAGCAGAGCGGATGTCGGTCAAAAAGACCCCACGGGACAAGCCCTGCCCCGATGGCTTAGTGCACTGGGGAGGAAATGAAAGAGAGCACCGGCCCTAGATACGGCCGCATGGACTTGAGGCCGCAGCCTATCAGCCGAGCACTAACGCGTCCTCATGATTTGGCAGGTTGCTAGAAAATTCCCCTTTTATTTATGGGAAGGATGGGAAGAAATATGTCCTCTTCCCAATATAACAGGAATAAGGGAAACTTCAGAAGAGGACTTAGTAATAGAAGGTTCCAAACTGATCACAAACATGGCAACTGGATGGAAAATGTGATCCATAGTGAAAGAAACAAACCTTGTTAGAAAGCAAATCCAAGAGAGTGCCCCTGGGGCCCTTGATAAGCACTTCATTGGGGAAACGCGTTTTTAACTTAGTAAGAAGCCAACACACCTTTCTCCACTAGCCTTGCACCACATCATAGACCCAGCTATAATACCTAAGAGCTGATGGCCAAACATTTTTAGCAAAGTTTTTTAAA
Organism: Tragulus kanchil; assembly: GCA_022376925.1. Classification (NCBI taxonomy): domain Eukaryota; kingdom Metazoa; phylum Chordata; class Mammalia; order Artiodactyla; family Tragulidae; genus Tragulus; species Tragulus kanchil. The sequence continues at coordinate 7,755,990 of JAIOJX010000002.1, read as the reverse complement.
TGACTGTTAGAAATAAGTTCACCGGGCTTCCCTGGTGGTCCAGTGGGTAAGGACACCGCCTTGCAGTGCAAGGGGCGCCGGTTCGATCCCTGGCCTGGGAAGATCCCACGTACCGCGGAGCGGCTGGGCCAATGTGTCCAATCACTGAGCCGGAGCTCTGGAGCGCATGCACCCAGAGCCGGTGCTCTGCGACAAGAGGTCACTGTGATGGGAGGCCCACACAGGCCAAAGAACAAAGATGAATGAAAACAGACAAATGAAAGACCAACAGAAGTGGCCGGCCCGCCCCCCTCTCCAACCCTCCCCCACCCACCCAAAAAAAAAGTTGGATACATTATAAAAAAAAAAAAAAAAAAGAAATAAGTTCACCTAAGGGAAATTTTGATTTTTAACTAGGGAGCAGATAGACACATTTAACAGAAAAATGTAAACTCTCAAGAATTCAAAGGAAGTTTTAGAACTAAAAAGAAGGAACAGAAATGCAGGGTTGGATGAACAGATTTGACAGCTGACAGGAGATGAGAGAAGAAAGAACGAGCAAGCTTGAAGCTGGCTCAATAGACAGTGCCCAATGGAGGGATAGGAGAGAAAAATAAAGACGTGGAAACTTAAGCCTTTGCTCCTGCGTGTGTGTGAACATGCATGTGTGCGTGTGTGCACACCTGGGGGCTGTGCAGGGGGAGTGAGTGAGCTGGCCGGGTGGTGTCAGTTCTCAGCACCGACGTCCAGCCAGCCCTCCCTCCAGCCTCCCTCTTCTCGGTCAGTACCCGGTGCCCGGTGAGCGGCGTCTTTTGGAGGCTCTGCAGGGCAATCTGTCTCGTTTCTCCTTGTTCTCCTCCACCGCTGGTGTATCTGTTCGTCTGCCTTTTTTTTTTTTAATACTAAAGGTATCTATCTGGGATATCCCAAATTTTAAAAAATGCATTTATTTTTATTTATTTTTGGCTGTTCTGGGTTTCACTGCTGCCACCGGCTTTTCTGTAGTTGCAGGGAGTGGGGGTTGCTCTCTCGTTGAGGTGAGCAGGCTTCTTGGTGCGGTGACTTCTCTTGTGGAACTCGGGCTCCGGGGCACACGGGCTTCCGTAGTTACGGCCCATGGGCTCCACAGTTGCGGCTCCGAGGCTCTAGAGCACAGGCTCCATAGTTGTGGCTCACGGGCTCAGTTGCTCTGCAGCATGCGGGATCTTCCCGGACCTGGGATCGAACCCATGTCTCCTGTATTGGCAGGCGCGCTCTTCACCGCTGAGCGACCGGGGAAGTTCTGTTTGTCTGCTTTTGATCTCGCTTTTTCCTTTATAACTGAAGCTAATAACACTTCCTTTATAGGAATCCTGAAAGAATTCAGCGAGGTCAGTCTGGTAAGGAGCCTGGCCTAGTGCTTGGCACAGGGCTTGTTGATAATACACGGTGTCTATTTTCATGGCCTCTGGCCTTCCCACCCTCTGCCAGTCCCCCGCCTTTCTTCCTTCTTCCCTCCTCCCAAGGATTATGCATGCATATATTTCAACCCCCTCAGGCTGCTTTCAGGACAGCGGTTTGTAATTACTGCAGCCTGGTGTATAATGTCTGTGGCAAATTTATTTCTTCTCATATTTCTTGTAAGTGTTGCTGAGGCAGAAGAAACGCCTCAAATCACTCAGAGGCAAACAAATGAGACGGAAAAGCGGCCGGTAATCGAGCTGGGTCGGGAAGCATGTCCGTCTTTGAAAGACCGTTTCTCGGTCTTCAGCTGCGGGGCCGGTTAGAGGCTGTCTGGAGAGAGCAGCCCTCTCCCGGGGGCCTGCTTGCTGGTGGACGGGTCTGGCCTGAGCTGAGGGGAACGATGGAAGCATCCGTCGACGGCCTCCGTCCACGGAGTGCGTCAGCTGTGGAGGGGAGCCTGCAGACGAGCCGGTCCAGCTCGTCCCAGGGGAGTGAAGCCGTGATCCCGATCCAGAGAGCGGGCCGGAGTCCTCTCAAGGCCAGAGCCGCTAGTGCCTGAGCCGGGAGGAGAACCCAGGGCTCGCCTGGCGCGGGCTCCCGCTCACCGAGCACAGGACATGGCCCACCCTACAGCTCTCCCTAGCGCCCAGCCAGTTGGATTGGATTCTGGTTTTACTGGTAATTAACTACTTCAGCAAAACTCACGGTTGCACTTCATGGTGCCAAATCTCATCCCAGGCCCCAGAGCCTCAGACGAAGGCGCCTCTCTCCATCTCCTCCAGGTGCTCACAGGGGGTCGAGATCGCTGACATTGGTCAGGCTCTTTCAGTTTCCTGCAGCTGGTGGCGAAACACAGGGCCGTCTCAGGACAACAGAGAGAATGACCCCATGCCTGCCGAGGTTGGGGGGCACCGCAGAGAGTCTCTGGGGGAGGGGCTGCTTGAAGTGAATTCTAAGGAGAGAGGAAAAGAGTGCTTGTCAAGGAAGAATCAGGAAGGAGCGGGTAGAAGCCCCCCGTCCAGGCGGGGAAGCACCCAGGAGTGGTGGTGCTGGGGACTGCCCGTGGAGTCTCCTTCAGCCCTGCCCAGAGCTGCTGCCCCTTTAGACAGCTCTGAGGAGGGAACAGGCTGCCCTGAGCCCCTGAGTGCCCCGCCCCCGGGCGCGGGCAAACTCAGGCAGGTGAGGTGCTTGTCAGGGAAGTGGCAGAGGGGACTCCTGCCCCGGACGGGAGATGGCCGAGCAGGCGAGGTGAAGCTCAGAGAGAGGAGGGGACTGGAGGCTCCTCCGTACCTTGAGGACAGGATGAGGGCTAGCTCTCTGCCTGCCGTCTTTTTTATTATTATTTTAAAATGTATCTGCTGTGGAACACAGACTCTAGGGGGTCTGCGGGCTTCCGTAATTGTGGGTCTGGGCTCGGGAGCACAAGCTCGATAGCTGTGGCCCACGGGCTTTGTCGCTCCGCACCATGTGGGATCCCCCGAGACCAGAGACCGAACCCGTGTCTCCTGCACTGGCAGGTGGATTCATTACCACTGAGCCGCCAGGGAAGCCCCCTGCAGAGTCTCAGCCGGGTAAGGAACTTGGGGGCACGGAGACGTGCAGGACACTGAGAGGCTGAGCGGCTCCAGCCAGAGCCATCGCTCGGCTGAAGAACACCCTGCCCTCCACACCATGCCCCGTGTCCCCTGGCCCAGACCAAGGCCCGGGACTGAGACGGCAGGGGAACGGCTACTACTAGGCAGCAGGGGACTGGCTGCCCTGCCCCTCGGTGAGCCATGTGAGCCTCAAGCCTTTGTCGCAGAAGACCGGGGTCTCCAGGGACTGTGAGCCCTGTGCTTAGACTCAAGGCCCACACGCCCGCCATCAGCTTCTCCACCGGAATTGCACACGCCTCTGGGTATCGTGCGAACCTGCTGCTGGGTCGGCCTGACGGATGGACGGGGCTGTGAGAAGGGGCCGCTCCTGGGACGAAGGAGTGTGCTTGGCCCGGCAGGAGGAGGCAGAGGGCGCGGCTGGACAGGGGGCGTTGGCCTGAGGCAGATCCTGCATGCACGTGGGAAGACTTCACAGGAGCGTGAATCAAGGCGCTTTTGTGTCCAGGCTGAGAGAGAAGCAAAGATGCGTTGCAGCTAACTCCAGGGGAGGGCGGTTTGAAAGGGTCAGGAATTACGATCCAGTTTCTTCTCTTTTGTGGGAATTTTGTTGGAAGCCACATCATGGCTGTGTCAAGGGGCACACATTCATGCAGTCCATCAACATCACAAATACCTGCCATGCACGACAGCGACCTCTGAAGAGGTGTGAGAAAAGGTCTTTGACCCCAAGGTGTTCACCGAGTGGAAGAGGGGGTGCAGCAGTGACTAGGCAGTGATCAGGTTGGGGCGACATGGAAGCGCAGCAGAGCGCTACAGAGCCTAGAAGAACTGTGCACCCAGCCTGCGGGTGAGGGGTCAGCAGAGGGGGTCTTCCTGGGAGAAGAATGGGGGGAAAGGCCCCGAACTTTAGGGCAGGGCATACGTCATTTCTCCCCCTTGGGGGCCACCACATCCGTCCTTGTCTGGCTCCCCTCCCAACCGTCCACTCCTGACTCTTGCAGTCACGTCTCTAAGGGGACGTCTTGAACAGACAGAAGCTCTCTGAATTTGTTTCCTGATTGCAAAGCGCGAGGATGCAAACAAGTCTGGCGAACATTCTCTGCCAAAGACCTTCTCTGGGGTCACGTGACTGGGCTCCACCAGGGCAGGGACTTNACGGGATTTGCCCTAGGACTCTAGTCCTTGTTTCAGAGCTTAGACTTACGTAGGAGCTCCATAGAGCGTTTTGAATTATGGAATCAAAGAGCAATAAATGAAGATGTTAAGGAGGGATGACGATGTGAATGAGCTTTGTTGCCCTCTTCCTCTTCTCTAATTACTGAAGAAGGGTCTGTAGGGGTGGGGGAAGGGGGCACGCGTGTGTTTGCCGCTCCAGCAATCATGGCATCTAAAGAAGGAGCAGATCACCATGACTCCTTAGAAACATCTACTTTCAGGGCTTACAGAAGTGGCCCTGCCCTGGGAAACATTGAGGATCAAACTGCAAAGCAAAACGTTACATCGTGGCCCTCAGAAGAAAGGAGGACTAATGAAGGAAGACCGATCTCGGAGGCGATGCTTACACTTGGTTCTGTTGTGTGATATCGGAAACCCGCCTCCCTGAGCCATGAAAAATTGAATGACCGGGTCTCAGGAAGGGCGGTTTGAAAGGGTCAGGAATTACGATCCAGTTTCTTCTCTTTGTGGGAATTTTGTTGGAAGCCACATCATGGCTGTGTCAAGGGGCACACATTCATGCAGTCCATCAACATCACAAATACCTGCCATGCACGACAGCGACCTCTGAAGAGGTGTGAGAAAAGGTCTTTGACCCCAAGGTGTTCACCGAGTGGAAGAGGGGGTGCAGCAGTGACTAGGCAGTGATCAGGTTGGGGCGACATGGAAGCGCAGCAGAGCGCTACAGAGCCTAGAAGAACTGTGCACCCAGCCTGCGGGTGAGGGGTCAGCAGAGGGGGTCTTCCTGGGAGAAGAATGGGGGGAAAGGCCCCGAACTTTAGGGCAGGGCATACGTCATTTCTCCCCCTTGGGGGCCACCACATCCGTCCTTGTCTGGCTCCCCTCCCAACCGTCCACTCCTGACTCTTGCAGTCACGTCTCTAAGGGGACGTCTTGAACAGACAGAAGCTCTCTGAATTTGTTTCCTGATTGCAAAGCGCGAGGATGCAAACAAGTCTGGCGAACATTCTCTGCCAAAGACCTTCTCTGGGGTCACGTGACTGGGCTCCACCAGGGCAGGGACTTCACGGGGTTTGCCCTAGGACTCTAGTCCTTGTTTCAGAGCTTAGACTTACGTAGGAGCTCCATAGAGCGTTTTGAATTATGGAATCAAAGAGCAATAAATGAAGATGTTAAGGAGGGATGACGATGTGAATGAGCTTTGTTGCCCTCTTCCTCTTCTCTAATTACTGAAGAAGGGTCTGTAGGGGGTGGGGGGGAAGGGGGGCACGCGTGTGTTTGCAGCTCCAGCACTCATGGCATCTAAAGAAGGAGCAGATCACCATGACTCCTTAGAAACATCTACTTTCAGGGCTTACAGAAGTGGCCCTGCCCTGGGAAACATTGAGGATCAAACTGCAAAGCAAAACGTTACATCGTGGCCCTCAGAAGAAAGGAGGACTAATGAAGGAAGACCGATCTCGGAGGCGAAGTGCTTACACTTGGTTCTGTTGTGTGATATCGGGAAACCCGCTTCCCTCCCTGAGCCATGATTTCCACACAAAGTTGTAAAACCCAGACTCCTTGCCAAGGCCTGTAGGGGATTCTGCGGTGCGATCCGCCTTCGGGACGATCTGCTCAAAGCTGCTGGGAGGGCCGGTAGCTTGTGGCTTCCCAGAAAGGAAGAGAATCCGCTGACCCACGGTCACACTCCCCACCCTGGGGTCAGCTGGTCGGCGCGGGGTCTCAGGCCTGGTCCCTGTCCTTCCGGCGGGACCACTCTGCAGGACGACCTCGGCTCCGGAGCTCCCTGCGGGGTCGGGGGAGGGTGACTTCCTCACATGCAGCCAGCCCAGCTTCCCTCTCCCAGGATCCTGCTTGCTTTCCTCTTCCTTCCACACTATGATCCTGAAAGGCCCTCTGGAGGCTCCCCCTGCTAATCTCCCCCCAGAGGACCCAGACCAAGGTTCCACCGTCCAGCCTCTGCCATCCTTCCCCTCACCCACCCCGCCCCCGTCTCCCTCCCTCCCCTCGCTCTGCTCCAACTGTAAAGCCCGAATTCTCTGCATTAAACTGGCCAAGCGCCTCCCAGCCTCAGGGCCTTTGCATATTCATTCATTCGTTTTCTGGAGGAAAACTCTTCCCTCCAACTGTCTGGGCAGTTTTTTTTAAACTCAGCTAAACGGTCCTCAGCCAGGCATTTCCTGAGAGGACTGTTAACCAGTCTAGGCTATCTCCCCCCAGCGGCTCTTACCACGCCTCCCAATTTTATTTTCAAAGCTCTTATCCCTCCAATAGATGCTGGTACTTCTTTAATCTCTGGACAGATCACTCTGAGCACCAAGGCCAGCATGTCTAGTCTCTTATAATAGTGACAATGGTAAAGAAACAGCCGTCTCTTACCAAGGGCTTTTCTGTCTTCAAGAAGGTTTGCACATCTAAGTTGGTCTAAAGAAGGAGCAGAACACCATGACTCCTTAGAAACATCTACTTTCAGGGCTTACAGAAGTGGCCCTGCCCTGGGAAACATTGAGGATCAAACTGCAAAGCAAAACGTTACATCGTGGCCCTCAGAAGAAAGGAGGACTAATGAAGGAAGACCGATCTCGGAGGCGAAGTGCTTACACTTGGTTCTGTTGTGTGATATCGGAAACCCGCTTCCTCCCTGAGCCATGATTTCCACACAAAGTTGTAAAACCCAGACTCCTTGCCAAGGCCTGTAGGGGATTCTGCGGTGCGATCCGCCTTCGGGACGATCTGCTCAAAGCTGCTGGGAGGGCCGGTAGCTTGTGGCTTCCCAGAAAGGAAGAGAATCTGACCCACGGTCACACTCCCCACCCTGGGGTCAGCTGGTCGGCGCGGGGTCTCAGGCCTGGTCCCTGTCCTTCCGGCGGGACCACTCTGCAGGACGACCTCGGCTCCGGAGCTCCCTGCGGGGTCGGGGGAGGGTGACTTCCTCACATGCAGCCAGCCCAGCTTCCCTCTCCCAGGATCCTGCTTGCTTTCCTCTTCCTTCCACACTATGATCCTGAAAGGCCCTCTGGAGGCTCCCCCTGCTAATCTCCCCCCAGAGGACCCAGACCAAGGTTCCACCGTCCAGCCTCTGCCATCCTTCCCCTCACCCACCCNGCCTGGCTCCCTCCCTCCCCTCGCTCTGCTCCAACTGTAAAGCCCGAATTCTCTGCATTAAACTGGCCAAGCGCCTCCCAGCCTCAGGGCCTTTGCATATTCATTCATTCGTTTTCTGGAGGAAAACTCTTCCCTCCAACTGTCTGGGCAGTTTTTTTTAAACTCAGCTAAACGGTCCTCAGCCAGGCATTTCCTGAGAGGACTGTTAACCAGTCTAGGCTATCTCCCCCCAGCGGCTCTTACCACGCCTCCCAATTTTATTTTCAAAGCTCTTATCCCTCCAATAGATGCTGGTACTTCTTTAATCTCTGGACAGATCACTCTGAGCACCAAGGCCAGCATGTCTAGTCTCTTATAATAGTGACAATGGTAAAGAAACAGCCGTCTCTTACCAAGGGCTTTTCTGTCTTCAAGAAGGTTTGCACATCTAAGTTGGTCAGGCCTGGTCCTGCTCCTAGAAGGAGACTAGGACAAGGGGCGGGAGGTGGCGGGAGCCTTCGGGGAGCTGTGGGAACAGCTGGGATGGCCTGAGCGGCCCAAGGCCTTCCCGCGGCCAGGCGCGGCTCCAGGCCCTCACTTTGATCTCCAGCCTCCCTCCAGAATCCAGGCTGCTTCCCTATCTCCACAGGCGCATTCCTCTGGCTTGGAACACACAGTTGTGATAAGTCCAATGGAAGCGCAGGGTCCTTGAGAGGTCAAGGAGCCGGGGGCCCCAACGTCATCTGTCAGACACGGCAGAGAAGCTGAAGCCAGTGGGAAAATATAAAGTTAACTCAAAGGACCAGGAGCCCGACTCCTCCCCCACCAGCTCTCCTGAGACTCGTCCCATCACCGTCACGTTCTCCGGGGCCTCCTTGGGAGGAGCGGCGGCCAAGCGCCTACTGCCTGCGTCCTCGCTGTGCCCAGGCTGGGCTCCGGGGAGGGCGGGTAGAGGACCTGCTCTCTGAGAGAGAGCAAGCGGGGTGTACCTCTGGCACAAGCCCCTTGTTGTGCGGCAGAGCTTGTGGAATGCTGGCATGCCCTGGGCACCACCGAGGAGCACCTCTCTCAGCCGGCAGCGAGGGGACAGCAGCACCGCCCGGCCAAGGCTTAGAGCAGCTGCCACACACAAGGCTTCTCCTCTGTGCCAGACACGGACCTGGCGCTTATATGCACGACCTCAGGCAACCCTTAAGCCAGGGTTAGGTTACCCTGTTTTATGTTTTGCAAATAGGAAAACTGAGGCTCTGAGTGTGGAATGACTTGCTTGGGGTCTGCACCCACCTCTCATTTTGCTCCTTATTCTATGCAGCACCCATGGTAGCTACTAATTGTTCCACAAGAAGCCGCGCCAGCAGGTCGTTCCCAGTCTCCCTGACTTGCTTTGGGCCGTGAACTATGAGCCGAATGGAAAGTAGGGGAGCGAGTGCCCAGCGTGCCCTGTTTTCTGGCCGCAGAACCACAGAAAGGTGGGCGGAATGAATCTCAAAGGCTCTGGTGAATCGCCAAGGCTCTGGCAAGCCTTACACAGGAGCTGAATCTTGTTTTCTTGTGAGAATGCCAAGCTATGAAAAGTTACATTGTAGGGACTTCCCTGGTGGTTCAGCGGTTAAGACATGGAGCTTCCAATGTAGAGGATGTAGGTTCGATCCCTACTCAGAGAACTAAGGTCCCCCATGCTCCAAAAAAAAAAAAAGAGTTACATTTTGACTGTTACACCTTAACTGTGGATACACCCTGATGCAGGGAGCCAGAGCCTGGTGGGGAGGCCGTTCTAATAATACAGGTGAAAGCTGAGGGGAGCCTGAGTTAGAACCGTGGCCTCGGCGTGAAGAAGAGGAAACCCACGTGTAGAGAAGTGAGTAGATTCTGTAGGTCTTGAAGGCAGACTGCACATAAGGAGGAAGGGAAGAGAGGTCAGCCCATTTTGAAGCCCCTGTACTTCCCTCCCTCTGAGCGAGTGTCCTTTTGATAAACACTTTCACACTCATCATCTAGCTGGATTCCTGCTTTGCTCTCTAAATTCAGTGGAGCAGATATGCTGTCTCCTTTACAGACGAAGGCACCGCGTCTCAGAGAGGGGATCGGATGGGCTGCTTAAAAATCAAAGAACTTGAGCGCAGGTCTCCCCATTGTCAAGCTGTTCTCCTTGCTTGAAGCACCCTGATCTCATTTACTGAGATGTTTTAAGGGTGGGGCAGTTGTCTTTTTTTGAGGGGTGAGAGAGGTGCGGAGCAACTAGTTAAGAGGGGACCGGCAGGAGGTGGAGCTGTGGCTTTTCAGCCATGTTATCCCGCTGATTTATCTCTGCGCGTTCAGGCATATGCTGCACGCATAAAAAGCAATATGCTCCAAGGAAGCACCATATAGCACCTTCTGGATTTATAAGATTCAAATGAGTGATTTTTATTCCATTGTTAAAGGCTTTCCCCTACTTCCCACTCTATCAGACAAGAAAGCCGCGCCAGCAGGTCGTTCCCAGTCTCCCTGACTTGCTTTGGGCCGTGAACTATGAGCCGAATGGAAAGTAGGGGAGCGAGTGCCCAGCGTGCCCTGTTTTCTGGCCGCAGAACCACAGAAAGGTGGGCGGAATGAATCTCAAAGGCTCTGGTGAATCGCCAAGGCTCTGGCAAGCCTTACACAGGAGCTGAATCTTGTTTTCTTGTGAGAATGCCAAGCTATGAAAAGTTACATTGTAGGGACTTCCCTGGTGGTTCAGCGGTTAAGACATGGAGCTTCCAATGTAGAGGATGTAGGTTCGATCCCTACTCAGAGAACTAAGGTCCCCCATGCTCCAAAAAAAAAAAAAAAGAGTTACATTTTGACTGTTACACCTTAACTGTGGATACACCCTGATGCAGGGAGCCAGAGCCTGGTGGGGAGGCCGTTCTAATAATACAGGTGAAAGCTGAGGGGAGCCTGAGTTAGAACCGTGGCCTCGGCGTGAAGAAGAGGAAACCCACGTGTAGAGAAGTGAGTAGATTCTGTAGGTCTTGAAGGCAGACTGCACATAAGGAGGAAGGGAAGAGAGGTCAGCCCATTTTGAAGCCCCTGTACTTCCCTCCCTCTGAGCGAGTGTCCTTTTGATAAACACTTTCACACTCATCATCTAGCTGGATTCCTGCTTTGCTCTCTAAATTCAGTGGAGCAGATATGCTGTCTCCTTTACAGACGAAGGCACCGCGTCTCAGAGAGGGGATCGGATGGGCTGCTTAAAAATCAAAGAACTTGAGCGCAGGTCTCCCCATTGTCAAGCTGTTCTCCTTGCTTGAAGCACCCTGATCTCATTTACTGAGATGTTTTAAGGGTGGGGCAGTTGTCTTTTTTTGAGGGGTGAGAGAGGTGCGGAGCAACTAGTTAAGAGGGGACCGGCAGGAGGTGGAGCTGTGGCTTTTCAGCCATGTTATCCCGCTGATTTATCTCTGCGCGTTCAGGCATATGCTGCACGCATAAAAAGCAATATGCTCCAAGGAAGCACCATATAGCACCTTCTGGATTTATAAGATTCAAATGAGTGATTTTTATTCCATTGTTAAAGGCTTTCCCCTACTTCCCACTCTATCAAAGGATTCCTGCTAGGGGTTTTTTAAAAGAGCAATCTCAGTCTCCCATGATGCTTTTAAAATGCAATTTCTTGCGCGCATTTTATTAGCATTCCACAAATGCAGAGCATATTCAAAATGGCCTGCGTCCCCCCACAGAAGGCTGCTGGCTTGTGATGTCATGAGTTTGGTATTTGCAGCTGTCTCTGTGGCTGCGGAGGACGGGTGCCCGGTGAGTCCAGTCCCGGGTGGAGTTTAAAATGGCCCCATTTCCCCAGAGCAAACTCAGGGCAAAATGCGTTATGGCGGTTTCCCCGGCAGAGAGGGGACATGGGTCTTAGAGAGACGGAAGGCCCGGCCTCTGGTGCCCTCCTTGACACCAGAGACACTGCATCTCCCTTCTCTGAGTCTCACTTTCCAGAAAAGGAAAGTTAGGAGGAGGGAGAAGCCAGAGACTTGACACTTCTGTGTTTAGTCTTTCTGTGTGTTTATTTTTCAGCTGCTGAACTCTTTTCCCCTAAAACAAAACATTAGACAGAAGCCTCAAATAGAAAGCAAATGTGAGCAAGCAGCTTTTGGAGTTCTGTGCTCCTGGTCAACCTTTATTCCCACGGACATTCTTGGGAAACCAGGCTTCAGGGAATTCTTAAGGGGTAGACAATCAGGTGCCTTTGGTGGGATGTGCGCCTGGGTTTTTTCCAGCCTCTTAGTAGCTCTGAGAGCTGGGGGTGGGTGGGGTGGGGGCGTGGGATGGCGGGTCGCATAGCTGCTTCTGGCCTCTGTTTTCTCATCTGTAAAATGGGGCGTTCACGGTCCACTTCAAGGGTTCTGATTCACAGAGGTTCTGGGTGTTTTTGAGACACACATGTGTGCTTATTGTGGAGGGAGCGGTGTAGCTGTGGATATTTACTGAACACTACATACACAACGGAACTAATGAAAGCCCTTTGTGCTTATTAGCTTCTTTAAGGACTTCCCTGGGGGTTCAGTGGCTAAAATCCACCTGCCACTGCAGGGGACACAGTCGACCGTGGTCAGGACAGATTCCACACGCGTCAGAGCATCTGAGCCCACGCTGCGTAACTGCTGCGGCCCACACGCCCTAGAGCCAGGCTTGCCTCAACCGGAGACGCCACTGTGGTGCGCAGCCCGTCCACCATGACTCGAGAGTAGCCCTCGTCCACCACGACTCGAGAAAGCCCTCAGGCAGCAACGAAGACCCAGTGCCACCAAGAATAGATAGTCACATCAGAAAAAAAATGTACTTAATTCTTGAGCACTAGGAAGAGAACCCTTTAATTAAACCCCCTCAGTTTAGAGACAAAGAAATGAAATCTCAGAGAGACCTTGGCAACTTGTTTGAGGTCAAAGAGCTAGTTGGTCATAGATAGGAACGCTGGCAGTTTAAAAATAACAGAACACTGGCCATTTTTATATCTATTTGGTACACACCTTGTCTAAAATCCTAACCCAGTTTCTAATAACCTGAAGCCCAGGTTATGAACCCAGACCCCTGACCCCAGGACTCCACCACAAAGCCTGTCCTTCCTACATTTCTGCAGCATGACCCCTTGCCAAATGTTTATTCTTTCTAACAATTAAAAAACATAATTTTCATAATCTCCCACTGACTTTCATAGGAGCTTTATTAGGTGAGCTATAAAAACCTTTGGAGGTTTTAGACTCAGTGATCAAGACGCTCTTGGGCTGAGCGCTCTGCTTCCAGCCTTTATCTTGGGTATGAATTATTTCTTCAATACTCTATTGTAACGTCCTAGAATTTTTCTCTATCAGAACCCTTACAGAGGACCATGAATACCCCCACTTTACAGGTGTGAAAACAGAGGCCAGAAGCAGCTATGTGACCCCCCGAGCTCTCAGAGCTACTAAGAGGCTGAATTAGGCTGGAAAAACACCCAGGCGTGCATCCCACTAGAAGGCACTGAGTGGCCACCCCTAAACATTCCCTGCAGCCTGGTTTCCCAAGGCTGTCCATGGGAACAAAGGTGGACCAGGAATATAGTGCTCGCACTTGCCTCATCATTCCCTTCTGGACAGGAGTGCCCTGGTAGTGGGTGTGATTGCTGGGCCGGCAGCAGCCACGATGTAGCCATGATGCAAGGAACATGAGCAACGTGGCAACTGGCAAGGATGGCAGAGAAAACGGAATGAAGGAGCGTGGCCTCTGGTGCCATGGTAAGTGACCAATCGATACCAGGAGCCTCCGTCTCCAGACCTTTGCTCCCAGGCAAAAAGAACAAAAGCAAAAGGAAGAAAAATTGAATTTGTTTAAGCCACTGTTGGTACAGTCTCCTGGGCTGCTGGTGAAGATGTTCCCAAAGGCAAGCCAAACTGTTTTGGTAACCCCCGTCGTACACACACATGAAGAGAACCCTTTAATTAAACCCCCTCAGTTTAGAGACAAAGAAATGAAATCTCAGAGAGACCTTGGCAACTTGTTTGAGGTCAAAGAGCTAGTTGGTCATAGATAGGAACGCTGGCAGTTTAAAAATAACAGAACACTGGCCATTTTTATATCTATTTGGTACACACCTTGTCTAAAATCCTAACCCAGTTTCTAATAACCTGAAGCCCAGGTTATGAACCCAGACCCCTGACCCCAGGACTCCACCACAAAGCCTGTCCTTCCTACATTTCTGCAGCATGACCCCTTGCCAAATGTTTATTCTTTCTAACAATTAAAAAACATAATTTTCATAATCTCCCACTGACTTTCATAGGAGCTTTATTAGGTGAGCTATAAAAACCTTTGGAGGTTTTAGACTCAGTGATCAAGACGCTCTTGGGCTGAGCGCTCTGCTTCCAGCCTTTATCTTGGGTATGAATTATTTCTTCAATACTCTATTGTAACGTCCTAGAATTTTTCTCTATCAGAACCCTTACAGAGGACCATGAATACCCCCACTTTACAGGTGTGAAAACAGAGGCCAGAAGCAGCTATGTGACCCCCCGAGCTCTCAGAGCTACTAAGAGGCTGAATTAGGCTGGAAAAACACCCAGGCGTGCATCCCACTAGAAGGCACTGAGTGGCCACCCCTAAACATTCCCTGCAGCCTGGTTTCCCAAGGCTGTCCATGGGAACAAAGGTGGACCAGGAATATAGTGCTCGCACTTGCCTCATCATTCCCTTCTGGACAGGAGTGCCCTGGTAGTGGGTGTGATTGCTGGGCCGGCAGCAGCCACGATGTAGCCATGATGCAAGGAACATGAGCAACGTGGCAACTGGCAAGGATGGCAGAGAAAACGGAATGAAGGAGCGTGGCCTCTGGTGCCATGGTAAGTGACCAATCGATACCAGGAGCCTCCGTCTCCAGACCTTTGCTCCCAGGCAAAAAGAACAAAAGCAAAAGGAAGAAAAATTGAATTTGTTTAAGCCACTGTTGGTACAGTCTCCTGGGCTGCTGGTGAAGATGTTCCCAAAGGCAACCTCCCTGCAAAAACAAAGATCGGGGCTGTCTTACTTTCACGGTGGTCTTGTGAGAACATCTCCGGCACCCGCTCCGTACACACACATGACATTATCTGCTCGCCCGGTGGATCTGACTCCAGCCTGAGGAGCTGTCCTGCTCGCCAGGCTCGCCTCCCCGCAGGGCAGCGGCCTTCTGCAGGGTCTCCTGCGGTCAGTGGTTTTTATCCCAACCCAATTAGCCCTTGGCTTCGGAGCACTTTCTTCCCGTCTGACATCCATCATCCCGTCAGCCTGTCCCAGAGGCTCTTCAGCCAAGGCTGGGAGTCCTGGGGAGCCCCCAGAGCATGCACTAGGGGGCTCCTGTCGTCACCGCCTTCCTGGGGCCTCTGGGTGGGCGGCCAGTCCCCAGAAATCTCATATCCAGAATTCACTTCCAGAGAGATGGCAACCCAGGCTCACTTCTTTGGGAGGCAGGAGGGGGTGACGCATGGGCTGGCACGGGGGAGGAGCTGGGCAGTACTGGAGCCAAACAATCAGGCATCTGTGTCACACACGGCGAGGGCCTCCCTCTCCCCTGGGTGCGGTGATGGTGCCGCTGGAGTTGTGAAGTGCACACCGCACACCGCTGTGTGGACTGCATGCAAGAACCCTGCCGGCTGTGGCGCTGCAAGCCCTCAGGATGGATATTGCCCTGTCCCGTCAGCTCCTTATAAAGAAGTCACCGAGGAACAGAGAGGTCGAGCAGCTGGTTTGAGGTCACACAGCCTATACAGAGTAGAATCTGGATTGTAAAAGCATGTGCTTGGCTCGAAGCCGTTGACCTGCAGGGCTGTGTTGGATCTGGCTTCGCCGCTGCCTGCGAGGACACAGCGTGCAGTGGCTACTGTCTGGTCTCTCGTGTTTTGAGCTTGTCCTGCCCCAGACCTTTTGCACCAACCCTTCCCTCTGCCTGGGAAATGCTCCCTTCCCTTCTCACTGTTCAGGTTTCAGCTCACAGGTCAGTTCATCGAAGAGGATTTCCCTGCCTGCACTGCCTCTCCATCTCAGCAAGCCACTTTTGGTACAGTCTCCTGGGCTGCTGGTGAAGATGTTCCCAAAGGCAACCTCCCTGCAAAAACAAAGATCGGGGCTGTCTTACTTTCACGGTGGTCTTGTGAGAACATCTCCGCACCCGCTCCGTACACACACATGACATTATCTGCTCGCCCGGTGGATCTGACTCCAGCCTGAGGAGCTGTCCTGCTCGCCAGGCTCGCCTCCCCGCAGGGCAGCGGCCTTCTGCAGGGTCTCCTGCGGTCAGTGGTTTTTATCCCAACCCAATTAGCCCTTGGCTTCGGAGCACTTTCTTCCCGTCTGACATCCATCATCCCGTCAGCCTGTCCCAGAGGCTCTTCAGCCAAGGCTGGGAGTCCTGGGGAGCCCCCAGAGCATGCACTAGGGGGCTCCTGTCGTCACCGCCTTCCTGGGGCCTCTGGGTGGGCGGCCAGTCCCCAGAAATCTCATATCCAGAATTCACTTCCAGAGAGATGGCAACCCAGGCTCACTTCTTTGGGAGGCAGGAGGGGGTGACGCATGGGCTGGCACGGGGGAGGAGCTGGGCAGTACTGGAGCCAAACAATCAGGCATCTGTGTCACACACGGCGAGGGCCTCCCTCTCCCCTGGGTGCGGTGATGGTGCCGCTGGAGTTGTGAAGTGCACACCGCACACCGCTGTGTGGACTGCATGCAAGAACCCTGCCGGCTGTGGCGCTGCAAGCCCTCAGGATGGATATTGCCCTGTCCCGTCAGCTCCTTATAAAGAAGTCACCGAGGAACAGAGAGGTCGAGCAGCTGGTTTGAGGTCACACAGCCTATACAGAGTAGAATCTGGATTGTAAAAGCATGTGCTTGGCTCGAAGCCGTTGACCTGCAGGGCTGTGTTGGATCTGGCTTCCGCCGCTGCCTGCGAGGACACAGCGTGCAGTGGCTACTGTCTGGTCTCTCGTGTTTTGAGCTTGTCCTGCCCCAGACCTTTTGCACCAACCCTTCCCTCTGCCTGGGAAATGCTCCCTTCCCTTCTCACTGTTCAGGTTTCAGCTCACAGGTCAGTTCATCGAAGAGGATTTCCCTGCCTGCACTGCCTCTCCCATCTCAGCAAGCCACTTTCCTGCTACGCTTCTCAATGTCTCACCTGTCTGAAGCTACCTATCTGCATGTTACTGTGAGAACGGAAACCCCATAAAAAGGAGCCCCCATAAAAAGGAGCTGTCTGCTCTCTCCCTGTTCCTTTGCAGACACCCAGTGCTTACCACATAGCAAGTGTTCAATATTATTTTAGGTTTCATGAATTAAACAGTTGGCTTTCAGATTCTCATAGCAATAACCTCCAACTATAAAGTAAGATGTTAACAGAAGAAAAACAGGGTGTGGAGTCTATAGGAACTCTCTGTTGTATCTTTGCAGATTTTCTGTAAATCTAAAGTTATTCTAAAATGAAACGTTTGTCAGAAACAAACAAGCCACAGCTAAATTCAAAGAAAGTTTTAGGTGTTCGCCCTTGCAGCTGGGCTCTGGAAGATGGCCATGTGGTTTGCCTAGCACAGAGCCCCTGGCTGAGCCTGGGAGGGATGGAAGGTCCTACAGATCCCCCCCACCAGGTGGCCAGACCCCGGAGAGGCCGATGTACACCCCTGGGAGCCGGGTTTTTCTCACACACCTAAAGGTTGCTCAAAGCAGGGGCAGCCCTGCCTTCTCCCATCCCATTTTCCTCTCCTGCTTTTACTCTGTCTCTTGCTGCATCTGATTTCCTTGAAAACAAACAAACAAACAAACAAACCAAAAAAAGCTAAACCATTTCACAGAACGTTACACAGGCTTCTTCCCATCATCACTGTTTCTGAGAGGGGGTTTCATGCCGGAAGGGCTCCTTCTGCTGACTAGCTGCCCATGTGCCCCTGTCTTTGACCTGCTGGCATCACGGCTTTTGCCCTCGTGCGAGGGCCTCCAGAGGCGCCGTGGAAATAGCCCTCGACCAGAGGGCACCGACTTCGGCTGCTGTCCCTCCTCCCGCTTCGGCGGATCCCTCCGCATCGCTGACCAGCCGTGTCTATGTGCAGTTAGATGGCCCGTGTGACGCGGGCCACATTGCTGCATCGCCGAGTTTCGTCTGTGTGCCCTGACTTCCTCGTCTGGCAGAAGCTCCTATCTCATAGGGAGGCTGTGAGTTAATACTCACAACGTTCTTGGAAAACTTCCTGGCACACACTAAGTGCTCAATAAACGCTGGAGTCATCAGCCCTCCTGTCGTCCAATAGACCAACCTGGGATGGACAATACTTGGAGAGTCCTCCAAAGCAAAACTTAAATTTGCCAAGGACGAGCAATTAGGTGCTACCAGGTCATCTAGAGGTGGCTTAAGTGCCTGTGTTGTAAGCAAATCCTGAACCATTTTATGGAAGGGACGAGAGCATCCTTGGATTTTGGTATCCTTGGGGGACTGCTTCCAGGACCTCCCACTTGGATACTGAGGACTGCAATAATAATAATAATAATAAATTGTTTATAGTGGTTAATAAGTATTATCAGCATTAATTCTTATTCATTCTTCTTACTATCAACATGACATGCCGATGTGATACAGTTATCACACAAAAGTACAGTTCTAACCAGAGTCTTCATGGCATATGAAATCCTATCATTGTGTGAGTTCCCATCTGCTTCATTCAGTCATAGACTTAGGGACCTGAAGCAGCACGCAGAGGCCATCTTATAGTAAAAACGGGTTGATGGGACCAAGATGCAGGCCTGGCTGCTGTCCCTCCAGAGGCTCAGGAGGATATGCCACAGCTTCTCGAGGCTGCACATGGGTTTTTCTTGGGGGCAGCACTGTGACCTCTTTCTCTGCCCCACGTCTTCTCTGACCCTCCTGCCTCCCTTTTATAAGGACCCTGATGATGGCATGGGGCTCACCCAGATAATCCATAATAATCTCTCCGTCTCGAGATGATTGACGGAGTAAAGCTTGCCAGTCTCCTCTGCCCTGTAAGCGCACATCCTCCCACGTTCAGAGGGTCAGGAGAGCCTTTGGGAAGTGTCCTTCTTCTGATCACTGCAATCCTCTTTGGGATAAAGCCCGAATGATTCCCAGACCTTCTAACACGTGGAGTCGCTCCAGTGCTTCGAGACTGCAGTCTGTCGAGTCCCCTTTCCATCTCTTGCTGTTTCCCCACAGGCTTGACATCCCAGGGTCTCGCCTCTATCTTCCTGTTTTCATCTAGCCGCCCCCTACCTTCTCCTGAATCCAAATCATACCCTTCCTTCAAGATCCAGCTTATCTGTGGTCAACAGTGCTTGCCACGAAAACGTCGTACGACCCACCACTCCTAAACTCAGCGACTTCACACCACACACGTTCATTCTCAGCTCATGCTTCTCCACGTTGGCTGAAGATCAGCTAATCGAAGCAAAGCTCAGCTGGGACTGGCTCCCAGCAGGGGGCTGCGTTTGGGTCTGTTTCACACATTTTTCATCCTCCCTGGTCCATGGCCATTTTCTGTCATGGTGACAAGAATAGAGTGAGGGAAAATCAGAAGTCTTTTGCCAGCCAGCACACTCCACTCGGCTCTCTATCACACTCACTAACATCCTGCTGGCCGCAGCAAGTCACACCTCACACAGGCAGAACAGGGGAATATGCTCCGCTCATAGGAGAAGAGCAAAGAGAGCAACTGACTGATAGCAGCACAATGTCTCCTCTAGGAAGCCTTCCCTGAGTTCTCCAGCCGCAAGCTCTTTCTCCTTCCTCTGGCCTCTCACAGCCCTCTGTGCTTTTCTCACAGCCCTGTGCATCATCCATAGCATCGTTCATTATCTTTACCCGAGTAGACGTGCCTTCTAAACTGTGAGCTGCTTCAGATCTGGACTTGAGGCTGATGCAGGTTTACGTGACCACTGACTTCCACCCTGCACCCAGGTGTTGGCTCACGGCTCCGTGAAGGTCTTTTGAACAAAAGAGTAAACACCATCCATCTCTTACCATGAAGGTTAGAAGTAGAAGCCCCATCAGATGCATCATATTGAGAATTCTCTACTTGATGACGTCCGCAAGCTCATAATATTTGGGGTACTGAGTTTGGGATGGAGAAAACATTCACGACTCCCTGACATTATGTGCTCTGTGCCCTAGTTACAAGGGGGAAACATCCGGTCAACTGGCTAAAATGAATGCCTTTAGGCCATGTTCTCAAAGGCCATTTTCAACAAAAGGGATTTTAAAACCAGAGAAGATACCAGGGCTCAGACACTAGGAATCTCCAAGCATGTTGTCAGATCTGAGTTGCAGTTTTCAAACTTATCTGGCCATGAAGCTGTTTCGCTTCTCCGTGCAGCCCAAAGATCCACCCTTCCTTGCTGTTTCCCCACAGGCTTGACATCCCAGGGTCTCGCCTCTATCTTCCTGTTTTCATCTAGCCGCCCCCTACCTTCTCCTGAATCCAAATCATACCCTTCCTTCAAGATCCAGCTTATCTGTGGTCAACAGTGCTTGCCACGAAAACGTCGTACGACCCACCACTCCTAAACTCAGCGACTTCACACCACACACGTTCATTCTCAGCTCATGCTTCTCCACGTTGGCTGAAGATCAGCTAATCGAAGCAAAGCTCAGCTGGGACTGGCTCCCAGCAGGGGGCTGCGTTTGGGTCTGTTTCACACATTTTTCATCCTCCCTGGTCCATGGCCATTTTCTGTCATGGTGACAAGAATAGAGTGAGGGAAAATCAGAAGTCTTTTGCCAGCCAGCACACTCCACTCGGCTCTCTATCACACTCACTAACATCCTGCTGGCCGCAGCAAGTCACACCTCACACAGGCAGAACAGGGGAATATGCTCCGCTCATAGGAGAAGAGCAAAGAGAGCAACTGACTGATAGCAGCACAATGTCTCCTCTAGGAAGCCTTCCCTGAGTTCTCCAGCCGCAAGCTCTTTCTCCTTCCTCTGGCCTCTCACAGCCCTCTGTGCTTTTCTCACAGCCCTGTGCATCATCCATAGCATCGTTCATTATCTTTACCCGAGTAGACGTGCCTTCTAAACTGTGAGCTGCTTCAGATCTGGACTTGAGGCTGATGCAGGTTTACGTGACCACTGACTTCCACCCTGCACCCAGGTGTTGGCTCACGGCTCCGTGAAGGTCTTTTGAACAAAAGAGTAAACACCATCCATCTCTTACCATGAAGGTTAGAAGTAGAAGCCCCATCAGATGCATCATATTGAGAATTCTCTACTTGATGACGTCCGCAAGCTCATAATATTTGGGGTACTGAGTTTGGGATGGAGAAAACATTCACGACTCCCTGACATTATGTGCTCTGTGCCCTAGTTACAAGGGGGAAACATCCGGTCAACTGGCTAAAATGAATGCCTTTAGGCCATGTTCTCAAAGGCCATTTTCAACAAAAGGGATTTTAAAACCAGAGAAGATACCAGGGCTCAGACACTAGGAATCTCCAAGCATGTACGTTGTCAGATCTGAGTTGCAGTTTTCAAACTTATCTGGCCATGAAGCTGCCTTCTCTCACAGAATGCATATTAACATCCGTGCAGCCCAATGAGGAGGACAGTCATCCTTGGACCTATCCACAGGTGCACTTAAACCTCAGTTTTCAAAGACTCTTCACTGAGGGGGAAAGACCCCACCCCACCACCAGCAGGACCAGCACTTACAACTTAATTCCAAGAGTTTGTGCCCTGCTGGGATCTGGTTCTGCCCCTCCTCAGTTGACTGACCTCAACAACTTAAGCTCCCTGAGCCCCAGTTTTTCACCTGATAAACAGGGTTGGTCCTCACCCTTCGTCTGGAGGATGGTGTGCTCACTGAAGCCTGAGGTTTTTAAGACGGGCAGCCCCCAGCCAGCTTGGAGGGAGGGCTGATGGCCCCTGTGACCTCGCCGTGTCCCCTGGCCCAAAGCAGGATGCATGACTTCTTTCCCCGGCAGGCACGGGTCTGCTGGGATGGTTCCATGATTTCTCCTTGCAGGCTGGCAGGCTTCCCCACTCTCAGCTGGTGTCTCATAAACCCACAGCCCAGAGTGCATGGTTAATGCCCTGGCGGGGTCCTCTCCCACACCCTTCCTGGCAAGGTGACGTCTACACCACCCAGAGGGAGGCCAGGCCCAGAGACCCAGGATCAGGATGGGGCCGGGCAGTGGCCAGACGCCAGCGGGACCCAGACACGGCCAGCATGTTTCCTGCTGAACTAGAGGGTAATATCATTTAAGGAGACACTTAGCCACCACCTGTCTGTCCTGCATGTCCTTGATTCTGCTTCTGCTTCATAGGTAGGTTCATTCATGTTATATTTTAGAAAATCCTATGATAGGGCTTCCTTTGTGGTCCAGTGGGTAGAGAGTCCACCTTGTAGTGCAAGGGGCACCGGTTCAATCCCTGGCCCGGGAAGATCCCATGTGCCACTGAACAGCTGGACCAGTGTCTCCAATTACGAGCCAGCGCTCTGGAGCGCATGCACCCAGAACCAGTGCTCTGCAACAAGAGGCCACTGCAATGGGAGGCCCACACAGGCCAAAGAATAAAAGATGGATGAAAATAAATAATAATAAAAAAAAGAGGCATGATGGGTACAAAAGAGTAAAAGAAAATCCTATGATAAACCATAATTAAAAAGAATATTTAAATAAGAATATATATACATATATATATATAACCAAATCACTTTGCTATCCAACAGAAATTAATAAAACATTGGGAATCAACTATATGTCAATAAAAACACATTAAAAACTGGAAATAATTCAAATTAAAAAAAGAGCTACTTGAAAAGGTACAAGAAGCATTGATAAAGCTGGGACCCGTTTGTATAGAGGAAGAAGGCTGAAGGAAATTAGACTACTAATAACCCAGGAAAGAAGATTCACACAGTTCTCTCCCCACCAACTGCTCTCTCCCTCTCCCTGCTTCTTCTCTTCCATTTTTTCCATTCATCCATTTATCAGACTTGCGCTAAAAAACACGTGTCTCCACCTTAGTCCCCAGGCTCCTCAGCTGCATGACGTGAATCCATGACCCCTCAGCGGAGTTCCACAGACGGGTCCTGACCATCTCTCTGCACTGGCATCAGGTGAACCCTGGATCCCGTGATGGAAGAGACAGAATTCTTGCCCCAGAGGTCTCTGACTAAAGCAAGAAACAGACGTGTACAAGCCAGGAGTTAGAGTACCCTGAGATGAGTGTTAAAAGAGCCATGCACACACCTCTCAGGGTCTCCTTTTCCCACCTAGTAAAAGAGATGATTTATCTCCACTCTGATTTCCAGTTCTGACACCCTTGAGCACCATGGCTTTCAGAATAAAAAGTCAGGACAAACCGTGCCGGATCCTCTGACCTGTTAACATCCAGATCAAGCACTCATGCTCTCAACTGCCTGCCTTTCAGAATTCCTTACGAAGGGGGAAAAACTGAGAAAAGTTTATATTGTAAGTCTTAATGGCCTATGAAAGAATAATGGGTCTTGTACAGAAATTTTCATTTGAAATTATGGAGTTCTCTGTGTCAAAAGCAACAACAGACGTTTCTCGGATGTGCTTAGCGTCTTACAAGATTGAATAATAAAACATGCCGAGACAGGTGGTGAATATTTATATGAGGTGGTTAAAGTTTGATTCATTCATAAAGGAATTTGAGGAAGAGGAAATTAAAAAGTATTGACATCGCATAGAAAACAATAAATATTAAAGAGATTTAATGAAATGATACAGTTGTCTCTGGGAAACGGAATTATATGAGATATTTATTTTCTTTTTCATATTTTTATGTAGCTCCCCCAGATTCTGCAATGAGCATGAGTTATGTATGTTTTTAGAAAATAAACATTATTTTCAAAAACTCTTGGTTACTTGAGAATTGGATTCTAACTGGGCTGAATCTGCCCTGATTTTTTCTGGAGGGGATTCTGAATCACCTAGTGTAAAGGTCTTTTGTTTCTAAAATGAAAATTAAGTAGGTTTGAAATAACTTTATGAGCTGGCCTCCTAGGCAGACTGAGATGGCTTCACCTTGGTAAGGTGAGCAGAAGGTTCTGGAACGCCAGCCTTCTGCAGAGGAACCCTGCCATAGGATGGAAGTCCACTAAGCAATTATAGGACTTCACGGGACCCTGGTGCGGAAGACCCCTGGAGAAGGAAATGGCTACCGACCCCAATATTCTTGCCTGGAGAATTGCTTGGACAGAGGAGCCTGGCGACACAAAGAGTCAGACACAACTGAGCGATTAACACACACACACAAACACGCACACACACACACACACACACACACAGACACTTGCTTTAACCACGTGGATCAGAAGTGAACTGACACTGGTTATCACAGATAATAGCAATAAAACCACCACCAACGATGCCTGATGCTTACTCTGAGCCAATGCATGATCCATGCCAAACTTTTTTTATGTTCCTCATAGGTGCATTTACTCCCATGATGATGATTTGCTGACCAAACCAAGAGCAAAGAAAAACTGGGGTCTAGTCATTTCAGTTCTCCACACTCTCGGCCTCCCTTTTCATGTGTCTGTGGAGATGCTATACTACTAACAGTCAGGAAACTACGAAAACCCCAGTCTTAATGGTAGAACAGAAATTTTCATTTGAAATTATGGAGTTCTCTGTGTCAAAAGCAACAACAGACGTTTCTCGGATGTGCTTAGCGTCTTACAAGATTGAATAATAAAACATGCCGAGACAGGTGGTGAATATTTATATGAGGTGGTTAAAGTTTGATTCATTCATAAAGGAATTTGAGGAAGAGGAAATTAAAAAGTATTGACATCGCATAGAAAACAATAAATATTAAAGAGATTTAATGAAATGATACAGTTGTCTCTGGGAAACGGAATTATATGAGATATTTATTTTCTTTTTCATATTTTTATGTAGCTCCCCCAGATTCTGCAATGAGCATGAGTTATGTATGTTTTTAGAAAATAAACATTATTTTCAAAAAAACTCTTGGTTACTTGAGAATTGGATTCTAACTGGGCTGAATCTGCCCTGATTTTTTCTGGAGGGGATTCTGAATCACCTAGTGTAAAGGTCTTTTGTTTCTAAAATGAAAATTAAGTAGGTTTGAAATAACTTTATGAGCTGGCCTCCTAGGCAGACTGAGATGGCTTCACCTTGGTAAGGTGAGCAGAAGGTTCTGGAACGCCAGCCTTCTGCAGAGGAACCCTGCCATAGGATGGAAGTCCACTAAGCAATTATAGGACTTCACGGGACCCTGGTGCGGAAGACCCCTGGAGAAGGAAATGGCTACCGACCCCAATATTCTTGCCTGGAGAATTGCTTGGACAGAGGAGCCTGGCGACACAAAGAGTCAGACACAACTGAGCGATTAACACACACACACAAACACGCACACACACACACACACACACACACAGACACTTGCTTTAACCACGTGGATCAGAAGTGAACTGACACTGGTTATCACAGATAATAGCAATAAAACCACCACCAACGATGCCTGATGCTTACTCTGAGCCAATGCATGATCCATGCCAAACTTTTTTTATGTTCCTCATAGGTGCATTTACTCCCATGATGATGATTTGCTGACCAAACCAAGAGCAAAGAAAAACTGGGGTCTAGTCATTTCAGTTCTCCACACTCTCGGCCTCCCTTTTCATGTGTCTGTGGAGATGCTATACTACTAACAGTCAGGGAAACTACGAAAACCCCAGTTCTTTTTGTCAAACATAGCGAATGTTTCTAAAACATTTGGCTGCCAGTCCGAGTTGGATCTTGGTGTGTCTGTCTCTAAATTTGAAGACGCATTTGTTTATTTTACCTTAGAAGATGATCAAAACTGTATCACTATGATTTATGTCAAAGAGTATTCTGACAGGATTTCTAAAAGTTTTCTCGTTTCTGCTCTTACATTGAGGCCTTTAATCCATTTTCAGTTAATTTTGTATAGCATTTGAGAAAATGTTCTAATTTCACTCTTTTACATGTAGTGGTCCAGTTTGACCAGCACCGCTGCTTTAGAAGAGATGGTCTTTTGTCCATTGTATATTCTTGCCTCCTTGATAGGTGATAGACCGTAGGTGACTGTAAATGGTGTCGGATTCTTAATCTTCTACAGAGAAGAATTCACATTGGGACCAAAAAGACTTGGCGATGGTCACTCAGAGCTTCGTGCAGTGAAAAGTTTATTATAAGTGAGAGAGGATAGGGAAAAGCTTCCAGGACAGGCACTGGAAGGGGGATGGAAGATACTCTCTTTGCCGGTTTAAGCATGACCATTTGTATTTTCCAGTCCGTTATGGAAACAATAGTTTAAGATTGTAAAGGCATCCCAGTCCCACACCCACAGTGTGAGATTAGCCAGGGGCTAATCTCCGGGCTAGGTGAGACATTCTGCTGTAAAGGCCTTTCTAGGCCCACAGCAGACAACGTAAGACAATAAACTTAGTTTTGGGGGGATCTTATCATAACAAACATTTCAGGTTAGAAAAATACTTGTCCTTCTTCTTTCTGTCCCTCAGGTCCTCCTCCTTGGGCCCGCTGGCCTCCGTATCGAATCTGCCTATTAATCTAGCTCTTAAACCCTTTCACCCTTTGGATTAAAATATGGAAGCTACTATACATAAAACAGATAACCAACAAGGACCTACTGGATACCACAGGGAATTATACTCACTATTTTGTAAAAATTTATAAGGAAAAGGACCTGGACATATATATACGTACATATATGTGCATATATATATATATGAATCACCATGCTGTACGTCCAAAACCAATACATTGTAAATTAACTCTAAAAAATGAAATGCTCAACAAAATGCAAAAAAAGAACAAAAAACTGAAGATGCGGAATCTCAGTGAGAGAGAGATGACTTGCCCAAACACTCACAAATGTGCATTGAGAAAATCAACATGTTTTCTCTATGTTTCTTCACAATGTGTGTTTTATGAATATGTGACCTTGTGCTAGGTGTGGAGAACATACTCACATTATTGCCTAGTTAAAGAAAGTAAATAAGTGTTGCTGGCTTGGTTGGGAGGGAACTCACCTTTGTTTTTCTCCAAGTGGCTGCAGTGTAATCCAACACATCCCAAGACACTTTATACAATTTCCTGCTTAATCCAGTGTGCTCACTTGTATCCGACTCTTTGCGACACCACCAAGCTCCTCTTTCTATGGATTTTTTTTTTCAGGCAAGAATACTAGAGAAGGTTGTCACACCCTCTTTCAATCCACCCCACGGATCAAGTCCCCATCTCTCGCACCTCCTGCATTGACAGGCGGATTCTTTACCACTGAGCCCCCTGGAAAGCCCCCAACACACTTTATACAAATACAGCACCAATTTCCTTTCTCCTCTGCCTAATCCTCGGGTTTCCCGGACATCACGCATGCTGTGCATTCTTGGCCCAGCGCAAACGTTGATGGCATGTGCCACACTCTAAGGGAATGCCATACGAAGAAACAGATCAATAAGCTGATTATTCACGTGACACAGGAATCCAGAAGAGTACATTGGCGTAACTGGTTATAGAGAATGAGCACCTGTAGAGGGGTAATGTGGTCTGGTGGGGAAAGCCCCAGGCTTCTGGTCCAGCTCTGTCTCTTTCCATCTGGGGGACTCTCAGCGCTCTTTATACAATAATTGCAGAAATGACAGGGGTAGCTGTGGGAGTAGGGAGGGTAAAAATGACAATGGTGAGGGCGGTTGAAGCTTATGAGTTTGCTTTGTGAACTAACTGAAATGAATAATTAAAAAAAAAGCCCAACCTAGAACAGAGGGGTAGTGCTTTTGTTGTTGTTAAGTCACTGAGTCATGTCCAACTCTTTGTGATCCCACAGAATGTAGCCCCGCCAGGCTCCTCTGTCCATGGGATTCTTCAGGCAAGACTATTGGAGTGGGCTGCCATTCCCTTCTCCAGGGCCTCTTCCTGACTCAGGGATCGAACCTGGGTCTCCTGCATCTCAGGTGGATTCTTTACTGTCTGAGCCACCAGAGAAGCTCTTCCATGTCATTAGAGACCAGCAATAGTTATCAGCTATGAAAGTGCTACCGTGTGCCCAACTCAACCTACTCCTTTACTTATCACAACAGCCACAGTCATACGTGCACATATCTCCACTGTTCTTCTTGTTTAGCTTATTTTCCCGTCCGGGCCGTACAGAGTATTGAGCGGTGCTCCCTGTGCTGAATGGCGGGTCCTCACTAGGGCTCTGTTCTCTACATAGCAGCGCCTGTCCCGAGCTCCCGTTTCTCCCTCCCTCACTCCATCCCCTGTAACCATAAGCTTGCTTTCTACATCTGTGTCTCTGCTTCTGTTTTGTAAGTAGGTTCATTTGTAGCTTGTCATGTTTTTCAAATGCCCATTAGAAAAATAAACCTGACATGGGTGACTTGTGCTTCTTTTAGACACTGTTAAAGCTAGATGGTCACCTCTAGGTGGGGACTGCGTTTTGCTTGCTTTTCCCACCATTTTATCTTGAAATGAAGAGGGATCCATGGGGTCTTCCTGGAGACAGACTCCCATCTCTCCTGCCTGCCTCTTGTCTGCAGAAAACTTTTAGCCTCCGAAGCCTTCCCTGGGTTCCAAAGAGCAACTTCAATCAGAGAAGTAAGAAAACACAGAAACAAAGGCGACAGTTGGGCAAGACAAAGCCATACTTGGTTAGCTATAAAACAAAGTCAAGGACCTCTAGTTCTTCCTTAAGGACTATACATAATATCTTGAGACACATCCTTGAACTGTTTTGCAGATAATAAAACCTATACCACATGGAAGAAGGTAATTGCTGACAACCAGTAGATAAGATCTAGGGGTCCAAACTAGAAGGTGGATAATGTTGACTCCAAAATACCAACTGAACCACCCACTGCCAACCTGAAGAATGTCCCGAGTTTGCCACTAAAGTAAACCTAGAACAGAGGGTAGTGCTTTTGTTGTTGTTAAGTCACTGAGTCATGTCCAACTCTTTGTGATCCCACAGAATGTAGCCCCGCCAGGCTCCTCTGTCCATGGGATTCTTCAGGCAAGACTATTGGAGTGGGCTGCCATTCCCTTCTCCAGGGCCTCTTCCTGACTCAGGGATCGAACCTGGGTCTCCTGCATCTCAGGTGGATTCTTTACTGTCTGAGCCACCAGAGAAGCTCTTCCATGTCATTAGAGACCAGCAATAGTTATCAGCTATGAAAGTGCTACCGTGTGCCCAACTCAACCTACTCCTTTACTTATCACAACAGCCACAGTCATACGTGCACATATCTCCACTGTTCTTCTTGTTTAGCTTATTTTCCCGTCCGGGCCGTACAGAGTATTGAGCGGTGCTCCCTGTGCTGAATGGCGGGTCCTCACTAGGGCTCTGTTCTCTACATAGCAGCGCGCCTGTCCCGAGCTCCCGTTTTCTCCCTCCCTCACTCCATCCCCTGTAACCATAAGCTTGCTTTCTACATCTGTGTCTCTGCTTCTGTTTTGTAAGTAGGTTCATTTGTAGCTTGTCATGTTTTTCAAATGCCCATTAGAAAAATAAACCTGACATGGGTGACTTGTGCTTCTTTTAGACACTGTTAAAGCTAGATGGTCACCTCTAGGTGGGGACTGCGTTTTGCTTGCTTTTCCCACCATTTTATCTTGAAATGAAGAGGGATCCATGGGGTCTTCCTGGAGACAGACTCCCATCTCTCCTGCCTGCCTCTTGTCTGCAGAAAACTTTTAGCCTCCGAAGCCTTCCCTGGGTTCCAAAGAGCAACTTCAATCAGAGAAGTAAGAAAACACAGAAACAAAGGCGACAGTTGGGCAAGACAAAGCCATACTTGGTTAGCTATAAAACAAAGTCAAGGACCTCTAGTTCTTCCTTAAGGACTATACATAATATCTTGAGACACATCCTTGAACTGTTTTGCAGATAATAAAACCTATACCACATGGAAGAAGGTAATTGCTGACAACCAGTAGATAAGACTCTAGGGGGGTCCAAACTAGAAGGTGGATAATGTTGACTCCAAAAATACCAACTGAACCACCCACTGCCAACCAGTCAGAAGAATGTCCCAGAGCTAATCAGGCACCCTGCAGCCCTCTCCTTGCCTTAGAAAGCCGTTGTGGGGGCATGAGCCGTCCATCTCCTTGCTGAGCCTGGCTAACCGCTGTCCTTTGCTTCACTCCCGCCTGATGTGTGTAGCATGGAAGGCTGACTGCCTGAGGCTGAGGGAGGGCAGTGGAAACGGGGAGTTAGTGTGTAATGGGGACAGAGTTTCAGCTTGGAAGGATGAAAAGTTTCAAGATGAATGGTGTTGACGAGTGCACAACAATGTGGATGTATCTCATGCCACTGAATCACACACTTAAAAGTAGTTAAAATGGCAACCCTGACGTTACATACATTTCACCACACTTTTAACATTGAAATTAAAGTTAAATAAAGGAAAGGAAGACATAGCATTGAGTATTTATCATGTATCTCCAGAGGGTAAGGTGTCCATAAACAACCATGGCACATGGAACCTCTCCAGGGCTGTGCCCGTCTTCTCGTAGGCGGGACAGGTGAGAAGAAGGAGCTTTGTGCTCCAGGAAGAGGTCTTCTAAAGGCAGACTCCCAGGGGGCTGTGCAGGCAGAGATCTGATTCTGGAGGCAGTGGTTTTCCAGAAATGCCTCCTTATCACCAGCCAGGTGGATAGGGGCAGTGGATCTGGCTCTGCCAGAGGGCCAAGCCAGCCTGGAGGCCGGAGAGAGCCCAAGACACACGTGGAAGCTAGAGCCAGAGGCAGGAGATGGAAAGGGAGAAGCTGCCAGATCAGCAGGGCCGGGTGAGGCACTCCTCGAAGGGCACCAGCGCTCAGAGGGCGCCAAAAGGGGAATGACACATCCAAGGGAGCCTTCCGCGGCAGCAGCACGGGGGACGGGTAAGGCGATAGGGAGCGAGATGGGCCACACTCCGGAGGCGCTGCAACGCCGCGGTGCTCCCCTCCGCAGCCAGGGCAGTGTCCACAGGCCCGAGCGGACAGGTGGCAGTGTCTAGGGGTGGAGGACAAAGGAGGAGTTGTGGAGGAGACACAGATTCTTGGCTTGGACAGCCGGGTACAGGGGGAATAGCTAATGAATAACTGACTATTGGCTGCCTGGAGTTTGGGTGGATGGATGAGCGGATGGAGGGAGGAAGGGAGGGACGGATGGATACATACAGTGGTTCCTTTGACACTCTGCCTCTGAACACACTGTTCACCTCAACATGTGCTCATTCTTTAAGTCTTTTTAAGTCTTTGAAAATACATTGCAAACCTCCTCTGACACCCTCCTTCCCGGATCTCTCGTTCGGGTTCCCATGGCATCCTGCAATTTCCATCTCTAAGCATTCTGTTAAACTCGACAGCTTGCTTCTCTGCCTCCATGCACTTGAATAAAAGGAGGGACTATGCCTTCTTCTCCATTCCTCCACTGTCTGCCTGAGAGGATGTTAATTAGCGCGTGCTGAATGAGAGGACATGCCTCAGAAGACTTCCAGTCCGCAGATGCTAAGCCCCCTGCGGGCAAAGCTGTGCTGTCTAGTCGTCTGGGTTGTTCGCCAGCCTACCTGCCGTTCAGGAAGTGTCTGAGCGTGACTACCGGCTCCAGCTGACCCAGGAGGGCTGGCCTCGTGCCAAGGTAGACTGTGGCGTTTCTAACTGGGTCAGATATGAACAATGTGTCTGAATAAGTGTTTGCTCCTGGGAAACTTGCCTGGTACCATGTATGTCTGTGTGCGTGCTGGATGCTTAGTTGTGTCCGACTCTTTGTGATCCTATGAACTGAAGCTCACCAGGCTCTTCTGTTCCTGGGATCTCCCAGGCAAGAATACAGGACTGGGTTGCCATTCCCTTCTCCAGGGGATCTTTCTGACCTAAGGATCGAACCCGTAACTCTTAGTGTCCTACACTGGTAGGTGAGTTCTTTACCACTCCCGCAAGTGCGTCATAGGAAAAAGTCAACGCATCCACAGAAATTAAAGCATGCAGAGCTCCCTGTGGCCTGATGCTTAGCTCTGCAGCACTGTGTTCACCTCACCGGCTGAATATCCCAGGAATCCTGCCCTCAGGCCAGGGCTGCACAGTGCTGAACGCGGGGATTCCCAGCATTTTGGACTCTGTACAGATGGCCCCACTGGCACACTGATTGCGTGTGTCTGCTCTCCCTGGACCTCACGTGCCAGGGCCGCTGGCATGCAGCACAGGGCCTGGGTAATTAGCGTCTATCTGTGAGATGCAAGGAATTCCTGGGAAGCCATAACTGCTTAATCTGAGTCTGTGTGCTGATAAAGTATTCCAGGAAAACGCTAAGTACTGACAGCCATGTCTCACTTCTGACTTTGCAGCTGCAAAGGCTGGTGTTAGGCAAGATGAGAGGGGAATGCTTGGGGAGGGTCTGGAATTTCAGTTACTCCTGGGCTTCTCCCAGGCTAGACCTCATGACTCAGGCCTGAGTCTGATGTGAAATCTTTGGGCAAAGGGGTGTTGACATGACACTCTTTCTACAGTTTTCCTGTGGGAATCAGGGCCCTAAAATGGATCTCAAAGGGGCCATTTCTTCTTCACCATGTGGCAATCACATGGCAGAAAACAGTGGAAAAAGATGAAAAATGAAAATTATTCCTGGTGGTTCAGATGGTAAAATATCTACCTACAATGCGAGTGACCCAGGTTTGATCCCTAGCTTGGGACGACACCTTGGAGAAGGGAATGACAACCCACTCCAGTATTCTTGCCTGGAGAATTTCCTGGACAGAAGAACCAGGCAGGCTACTATCATGGGACTGCAAAGATTCGGACACGACTGAGAGACTCACATTTCATTTCATTGTATTTCTTCTCCCTCGTGCGGCTTCTCCTGCTGGGAAACTGGGGACCTTTTCTGGAAAGACGCTGTGAAATAGCCGCAGGGGTGCACTTGTGGGTGAGAGTATAGGGTGGGAGGGGCCACGTGTCTCAAGTTGTTTGGATTGTGTGCAATATAAACAGATTCCAATTTGCTTAAGGGAGACTAAAAGATCCATTTTCAAGAAGAATCTTGGCCTGCTCAGAGACTGAAGGAAGAGCTGAATAACAAACATGTGCAAAGGAAGAGTCTTGAGTGGCTCAGAAATTAAAGCATGCAGAGCTCCCTGTGGCCTGATGCTTAGCTCTGCAGCACTGTGTTCACCTCACCGGCTGAATATCCCAGGAATCCTGCCCTCAGGCCAGGGCTGCACAGTGCTGAACGCGGGGATTCCCAGCATTTTGGACTCTGTACAGATGGCCCCACTGGCACACTGATTGCGTGTGTCTGCTCTCCCTGGACCTCACGTGCCAGGGCCGCTGGCATGCAGCACAGGGCCTGGGTAATTAGCGTCTATCTGTGAGATGCAAGGAATTCCTGGGAAGCCATAACTGCTTAATCTGAGTCTGTGTGCTGATAAAGTATTCCAGGAAAACGCTAAGTACTGACAGCCATGTCTCACTTCTGACTTTGCAGCTGCAAAGGCTGGTGTTAGGCAAGATGAGAGGGGAATGCTTGGGGAGGGTCTGGAATTTCAGTTACTCCTGGGCTTCTCCCAGGCTAGACCTCATGACTCAGGCCTGAGTCTGATGTGAAATCTTTGGGCAAAGGGGTGTTGACATGACACTCTTTCTACAGTTTTCCTGTGGGAATCAGGGCCCTAAAATGGATCTCAAAGGGGCCATTTCTTCTTCACCATGTGGCAATCACATGGCAGAAAACAGTGGAAAAAGATGAAAAATGAAAATTATTCCTGGTGGTTCAGATGGTAAAATATCTACCTACAATGCGAGTGACCCAGGTTTGATCCCTAGCTTGGGACGACACCTTGGAAAAGGGGAATGACAACCCACTCCAGTATTCTTGCCTGGAGAATTTCCTGGACAGAAGAACCAGGCAGGCTACTATCATGGGACTGCAAAGATTCGGACACGACTGAGAGACTCACATTTCATTTCATTGTATTTCTTCTCCCTCGTGCGGCTTCTCCTGCTGGGAAACTGGGGACCTTTTCTGGAAAGACGCTGTGAAATAGCCGCAGGGGTGCACTTGTGGGTGAGAGTATAGGGTGGGAGGGGCCACGTGTCTCAAGTTGTTTGGATTGTGTGCAATATAAACAGATTCCAATTTGCTTAAGGGAGACTAAAAGATCCATTTTCAAGAAGAATCTTGGCCTGCTCAGAGACTGAAGGAAGAGCTGAATAACAAACATGTGCAAAGGAAGAGTCTTGAGTGGCTCAGGAAGCCTGAGCCTCTGGTGTTTGCAGTTCTCTCAGACCGGGAGGTGGGCAATCTTTCTCTGTAAATATCTTCTGCTCTGGGGGCCACACTTAACTCCAACCTGCTGCAGCAGAAGCAGCCACAGACCCCATACAAAGGAAGGTGCATGCCTGTGTTCCAACAAGCATGCAAGTTTTACAAGAGCAAGCATGATTTTGGTCTTCCAGTAGTCTGAGTGGGGCCTCGGGAAGACGTGGACAAGGGCATCTGCTTTCTCCTCCAGTCATTTCCACCTCTAATTCTCGCAGTGTGAGGTTGTTTGGGTCTCATCCCTGCAAGGCTGGCCCTGATTGGTTTCGTACACCAAGCCTAAGCCAGTCAATTCACCGATGCACAGCTGACCTCAATGATTGTCTCAGGTTGGTCCAATCAGAGTAGAGCAGGGTTTGTTTTGCTCAGTGAAAGGGGATATGGTCTCTCATCTTTCCCTCCACCTTTGCTTCCTCCATTTCCTTTCCTGGGTCCTCTTCCTCTAGTCCCTACCCATCCCATCCCTCTGTACTTCCTCTTTCTCCACATTCTTCCTCTCCACCTCTCTCTGCTTCTCCCTCTTTTCCTCTCTCCTTCCTCTCTATATACAGAAACAGACGATACCTACGAAGAAACTCACGGAATTTGAGGTTTTTATTAACCCAAGATCTGGGGATTTTCCCCACATCCCTTTCCACTTCAGCTTCAATCAGATTGAGATAATTTGGTATCTTGAATCATAACCATATGCCAGGTAGCATTGAGTCCTAGGCCCTGGAGGTATAGAAATGAATAAACCACTCCCCCCTTATGAATAAGCAAGTTCATGGCTGGTAAGGGAGTTGGACACGCAGTCAAGAAAAACTCAATGCAATATGACACAGCGAACATTAGCATGAGCACCATCATTGTGCAGAGACGGAGGTTCAGGGTTGGGAGAAAGAGGAGGGTCCAGTCCAGAGAGACCATGTCTGAAG
This sequence comes from Tragulus kanchil, assembly GCA_022376925.1. Classification (NCBI taxonomy): domain Eukaryota; kingdom Metazoa; phylum Chordata; class Mammalia; order Artiodactyla; family Tragulidae; genus Tragulus; species Tragulus kanchil. Next base: position 7,721,491 of record JAIOJX010000002.1, on the reverse strand, counting down.
AGAGACTGGAGGGATCCCGAGTGTGATCGGGAAATACACACACACACACACACACACACACACACAGCCAAGCAAGTGCAGTCCCAGAGGATGCACTGCCCTGAAGTGTATTGGAGATACCTCTTCAAATATTTCCTCCCCAAACTGCCTCATGAAACCTGAGCCTCTTTAGAATGACAGGCCCCCAAGGGAGCCTCAACATCATCACACCACAGCTGGTGGAAGCCCTCGTTGGTAGGGCAGACCCAGAGGTGGCAGAGTGAGGAGCTGGCCCTCCAGGACAGAGGTCTCTACTGCACGCCCTTTAACTCACCCAATGCCTCGGCATTCAAGCTTCACCACTCACTGTGCATACGTGCTTCACAAACAGGTGTTTCAAGTTTTTGATTACTTATTATGAATATGTGAATTAATATACCTTTTTTAAACAGAAAAAATTAAGGCTAATACTAATTTTTTAGATGGCTTAGAGGACCCAGGATGGCCTGTGCTTTGTTGGAAGTCTCTGCCATGCGTGACTTGGTTGGTGGTTTTCATAAGACTTTAATTTCCTTTTCTTCCCACTGCAGCCAGATTGTCAACGCATGGTCCCCGGGAGAAGGCACATTTGAGCCTCTTTGGGCACTGATGGTCTTAGGGTCAAGAGCATAATTTGATGTTTGGAGGAGGAGAGTTTCCACATGGAGGTTTGTTTGTATTGTTGGGTCTGACTCCTGTACTTGTGGGCGACGTGTTTCCACAGCTGCAGGCTTCCCAGCAGCCTTTGCAAATGGCAGCCCACCTTGTTCCCTCCAATGGACAAGCCCTGAAAAGAAGCCTGGCCCCAGCTGCCCAGGTAGATCGGAGCAGAGAGCAACGTCTTCACCAAAACCTTTGGCTCGCCATGGAGGGCTCCAGGGGAGCACGGGGAGAGCAGCCTTGCCCTGCTTCCTTCCCCAAGTATTGACTCAATGTCCGGTACCCAAGGCAAGGCCCCAGCGACGCAGCGAGGGGCCAGACACAGCCCTCTCTCTTACAGGCCTCTCAGTTCAATGGTCGTCTTGCTTCAGCTCTCTGGGCATCTGAGAACCCCGAGGAAAGACCCCCTGTTCTAAATTGACCAGTGAGATGAATATCCATGAGTACTGGATACTCTTTTGAGCATTTTTGCTGTTGTTTAGTTGCTAAGTTGTATCTGACTCTTTGTGACACACGACCGCTCCTCTGTCCATGGGGCTTCCCGGGCAAGAATACTGTCATTTGCTTCTCCAGGGAATCTTTCTGGCCCAGAAATCAAGCCCACGTCTCCCGCATGGGCAGGTGGATTCTTTACCCCTAGCCCATCAGGGAAGCCCTCCTTTTGGCATGAGAGTCACAGAGAGTAAGGTTCACTCTCTCCCCGAGAGGTGCTCGCTGCAAGTGGCTGCTGCAGAGGAGGCTGTTTTCCTGGGAAGGGTGCCGCGCGCCCCTGAGAAGAGGTTTCCACTGGGGCACCTGCTGTGAGCTCAGCTCTGGGCTGGGCCTGTCCAGGCTACAGAAAATGAGCCCTTCTTTAGGGCTGTGAGGGTGTGTCTCCAAGCCTTCAGGCTATGTGGAGTCACCACTTAGTATTTAGAGAAGGATCCCAAGTATGGAGAGGAATCCAGTCTCTTCCCTCAGGCTGATCCTCCCAGGGGTTCTCAAGTCTCGTTTTCCTGTTCTCCTGCTCTGGTTTTATACTTGGACACGCAACACGAGCCGTCACAGATATATTCTCTTTCTCTGTCTTGGTTTGGACCCTCTGAGACCCTGAGACGATAATTCAGTGCAAGTCGCTTGTTGGGGAAATTATCCAAGAAAGTGTTGCAGGGCGTGGAGTTCGGTGAGACAGAGAAGGAGGTCCAGAAGCTGTGTTATGGTAGTGAGTGTGTGTCGATCCCCGAGTCATGTCTGACTCTTTGTGACCCCATGGACTGGAGCCCACCAGGCTCCTCTGTCCATGAGGTTTCCCGGGCAAGAAGACTGCAGTGGGTAACCATTTCCTTCTCCAGGGGATCTTCCCCATCCAGGGGTCAAACCCACGGGCCACATTAAGAAGCCAAAATTCAGCAGGATAAATGTGAAGATCTAATTGGTTTTATTAGATGATTCAAAGGTGACGTAGAATCTGAGCTAACAACTAGAAGGGCACTGTTCTAGGAAGGCTTTCCTAGGAAGAAGGGTGAGGCAAGGGAGCTATTAGCATAATAAGAGAACTGAAATTTGTTTAAGGCCAGAACCTTTTGGGGAGTGGGAGGAAGGAACTCCATGTTATTATTATTTTTTTGGCCACGTCTATTGATCTTTCATTTGTTTATCTTTGTTTTTCTGCATATGTGGGCCTCCCATCGCAGTGGCCTCTCTTGTCGCAAAGCACTGGATCCAGGCGCATGCGCTCCAGAGCTCTGGCTGGGTAGTTGGACACATCGGTCCAGTCGCTCCACAGCACGCGGGACCCTCCCAGGCCAGGGATTGAACCGGCGTCCCCTGCACTGCAAGGCGGTGTCCTTACCCACTGGACCACCAGGGAAGCCCTCCATATTATTCTTATTTATTTACTTTTAAAATCTTGCAGACAGCCTCTTCTTCCCCTGGGAGATGGAAAGGCCCATGTGGCACGTTACTTCCTTGGTGTTGAACCAGAAAATTCCAGATGACTGATTAAGGCCACATTTCTGGTACAAGTCAAAACTACAGTGAGGCTGGATATTAAATTTAGGTTTGGGAGCATAGGCTTTAGCACAAGGGACGCCGTTGGGGCCTGTGATTGCTCCCTTCAGCAGATATCAAGTCCGCGACCCCTGGGAAGGCCAGGCTCTGTCTGCCCAGGGCCTCTGCGAGGGTGTGGACGAGTCTCCTCCTGGAAGGTTGAGGAAGGACATGCAGGGTACCGTGAAGGACTGGATACCCTTCGGGGTGTCTGATCCCTAGAACTGTAAGATGCTCCATTTGTATTGGCTGAAGCCACTCTGCGACCATTGACTACAGCAACAAAAGGAAACTAGGGCAATAGGTAACTCGCGCCATCTGCCTAGTCCTGGGTTTCCTACAAGGAAGACGGGTGGCAGGTGCTCCAGGGACAGCTTCTCTGCCATGAAGAGAGCCTTGAGTGAAGAAAGGCAGGAAGCCTTGTAGAAAATCCCATCCAGGGGTCAAACCCACGGGCCACATTAAGAAGCCAAAATTCAGCAGGATAAATGTGAAGATCTAATTGGTTTTATTAGATGATTCAAAGGTGACGTAGAATCTGAGCTAACAACTAGAAGGGCACTGTTCTAGGAAGGCTTTCCTAGGAAGAAGGGTGAGGCAAGGGAGCTATTAGCATAATAAGAGAACTGAAATTTGTTTAAGGCCAGAACCTTTTGGGGAGTGGGAGGAAGGAACTCCATGTTATTATTATTTTTTTGGCCACGTCTATTGATCTTTCATTTGTTTATCTTTGTTTTTCTGCATATGTGGGCCTCCCATCGCAGTGGCCTCTCTTGTCGCAAAGCACTGGATCCAGGCGCATGCGCTCCAGAGCTCTGGCTGGGTAGTTGGACACATCGGTCCAGTCGCTCCACAGCACGCGGGACCCTCCCAGGCCAGGGATTGAACCAGCGCCCCTTGCACTGCAAGGCGGTGTCCTTACCCACTGGACCACCAGGGAAGCCCTCCATATTATTCTTATTTATTTACTTTTAAAATCTTGCAGACAGCCTCTTCTTCCCCTGGGAGATGGAAAGGCCCATGTGGCACGTTACTTCCTTGGTGTTGAACCAGAAAATTCCAGATGACTGATTAAGGCCACATTTCTGGTACAAGTCAAAACTACAGTGAGGCTGGATATTAAATTTAGGTTTGGGAGCATAGGCTTTAGCACAAGGGACGCCGTTGGGGCCTGTGATTGCTCCCTTCAGCAGATATCAAGTCCGCGACCCCTGGGAAGGCCAGGCTCTGTCTGCCCAGGGCCTCTGCGAGGGTGTGGACGAGTCTCCTCCTGGAAGGTTGAGGAAGGACATGCAGGGTACCGTGAAGGACTGGATACCCTTCGGGGTGTCTGATCCCTAGAACTGTAAGATGCTCCATTTGTATTGGCTGAAGCCACTCTGCGACCATTGACTACAGCAACAAAAGGAAACTAGGGCAATAGGTAACTCGCGCCATCTGCCTAGTCCTGGGTTTCCTACAAGGAAGACGGGGTGGCAGGTGCTCCAGGGACAGCTTCTCTGCCATGAAGAGAGCCTTGAGTGAGACGGGAAGGCGAACAGATCAGTGAACGGCAGGAAGCCTTGTAGAAAATAAACTCTCAACACGTTTGCACCACGTCCAAGGTCCTTAGGCATTTGACTGAACCTGCGTTTCCCATCTTCCCTGTCTCAGTCTCCCCCAGTCCCTGTGTTTCGCCTCCCTTGACCGGCCCTCTCTCTCCCAGGCCTGGAATGTGCAGCCTGAAAGCTCTGTCCTGCAGGCCCCTCTCCCGGGGGACAGCTTTCACCCAGATTCATGCACTCCCTGGACTCCTCCTCTGAGAGTTCTCACTCTTCAAGGTCAGTAGGCGCTGTAGGAGGTTACTGAGCCTGTTGAGCAGTGGGGCTCAGTCTTTTGGGGAACCTGATCTTTGATAGGATTTTGAAGCCTCTGCCAGCAGACGGGACCATAGGAAGACTCGCTCCTGTCCAGCTTCAGGACTGGCACATACCCGCAGTTTTTTAAATGTATGTTTTCATTAGAGCATAATTGCTTTACAATGTTGCATTAGTTTCTGCTGTATAATGAAATGAATCAGCTCTAAGTACACATATATGCTCTGCCTCTTGAGCCCCTCCCCCACGCCCCCATCCCGCCCCTCTGGGTCCTCACAGAGGGCTGAGCTGAGCTCCCCGTGCTCTCCGGCTGCCTCCCACCAGCTGTCGATTGTACACGTGGGAGTGAGTGTGTGTCAACGCTATTCGCTCAGTTCATCTCGCCCTCTCCTCCCTGCCAAGTCCACAAGTCCATTAGCCCTGCATCATAGATTTAAAGTGAGTCCGGGACCCTCGCAGGCAGGGTGGAAGAGCAGGTGTGAGAGAGAAGGAACTCGCTTTTAAGGAGCATCGTCTTCCTGCAGACACTGCAGGAGCCCTTTTCCTTTTCATTCTTCAGAGCCGCGTGGCCTTTCCGGTGTATTCCAGGGTGAACTCCACAGCCAGGAGAGTTCAGGTTCATAATTGGGATTTGTCTCCTGTGAGGTATGTACCCTTGGGCAACACCTTAATATCTCTATGTGGGGAGAATAGCAGATGCCTTGTGAAGAGGCATTTGTCGCTTTCCTAGATGGTCGTGGGCTCCTGGAAACCCTGATGCAGGTGCTGGCTGTTGCAAGAACGATCGTCAGCATCACAGCATCCTCATTTTTCACTCCTCTAAAGAGGCTGCTTCTCTCTGTTTTGCAGCAGGTAACCCAGGCTCGTAGAGGCCGGTCACATGTCCAGAGCTGAATCTCAAAGCCAGAGCTCCCTGTACACAGCGACACAGACCACGGGGGCTGTCTGTTCCCAGTGATTCCCGCTCCCGTGCCCTTGGGTTCTGTCAGTTCAGATTCCCGCTTGGCTCCTGGCTCTCGCTTCCATAATGAGCACTCTGTCAATTACCAGCTCCTGCCCTGGCCGTCTTCAGGGCAGGGGAGGCTGATTGTTCTGTCAGACCGGGGTCTGGGCAGGGCGTCTCAATTTGGGCAGCTATTCAGTGGTCAATCACAATCTAAAACAGAGACAGCGGGGTGGCCTTCCACCCAGCGATTTCTGGAAAGCAGCCAGCCCCTCTCCCCAGTAAGGCACTCAGTTTCTCAGCGTGGAGTTTCCATCAGGCATTTCAGGCTAAGCCAGGCTAGTCCTAATTATAATTGGTTGTGGCGTGTTTCTGTCGGAGCTGTTAAATTCTTTATTTGCCCACCCTCTGAGGCTGTTTTCGATGTTGAGGAGAGAACTCCGTGTATCCCTGAAAAAAAGTGTTTCCCCGGATCTGTGCTAAACTCTCGCTTTTGCTCCATGTCACCCTGGCCATCAGCAGTCTCGTTTAAGTGGACATTGTTTTTTGATGTATTCAAATATTAATGCTGGTTACTGGTGAGGTGTCTAGATGGTGTGTCTCCTGATTTCCTTGACAGACCTCAAGCCTGGGGCTTAAACAAGACACCTGGTTCTCTAAAGGGCATATTTACTGGTAAATCAACCTTTGTCTCCTATAAGCACTATCCAGTGGAAATCCTGCCAAATCATGCTTGTGGTTTCTAAATACAAATTTAATCAGAAGTTTATGGGGTTCAACATGTGCCCTGGCTAAGATTAAATGTGTTGATTTAGGATTTGTCTTTTAGCTGGTTATGGCTTGTTATGTGCCCTGGCTAATTCAAACTCCTGAACCCACCTTAATATCTCTATGTGGGGAGAATAGCAGATGCCTTGTGAAGAGGCATTTGTCGCTTTCCTAGATGGTCGTGGGCTCCTGGAAACCCTGATGCAGGTGCTGGCTGTTGCAAGAACGATCGTCAGCATCACAGCATCCTCATTTTTCACTCCTCTAAAGAGGCTGCTTCTCTCTGTTTTGCAGCAGGTAACCCAGGCTCGTAGAGGCCGGTCACATGTCCAGAGCTGAATCTCAAAGCCAGAGCTCCCTGTACACAGCGACACAGACCACGGGGGCTGTCTGTTCCCAGTGATTCCCGCTCCCGTGCCCTTGGGTTCTGTCAGTTCAGATTCCCGCTTGGCTCCTGGCTCTCGCTTCCATAATGAGCACTCTGTCAATTACCAGCTCCTGCCCTGGCCGTCTTCAGGGCAGGGGAGGCTGATTGTTCTGTCAGACCGGGGTCTGGGCAGGGCGTCTCAATTTGGGCAGCTATTCAGTGGTCAATCACAATCTAAAACAGAGACAGCGGGGTGGCCTTCCACCCAGCGATTTCTGGAAAGCAGCCAGCCCCTCTCCCCAGTAAGGCACTCAGTTTCTCAGCGTGGAGTTTCCATCAGGCATTTCAGGCTAAGCCAGGCTAGTCCTAATTATAATTGGTTGTGGCGTGTTTCTGTCGGAGCTGTTAAATTCTTTATTTGCCCACCCTCTGAGGCTGTTTTCGATGTTGAGGAGAGAACTCCGTGTATCCCTGAAAAAAAGTGTTTCCCCGGATCTGTGCTAAACTCTCGCTTTTGCTCCATGTCACCCTGGCCATCAGCAGTCTCGTTTAAGTGGACATTGTTTTTTGATGTATTCAAATATTAATGCTGGTTACTGGTGAGGTGTCTAGATGGTGTGTCTCCTGATTTCCTTGACAGACCTCAAGCCTGGGGCTTAAACAAGACACCTGGTTCTCTAAAGGGCATATTTACTGGTAAATCAACCTTTGTCTCCTATAAGCACTATCCAGTGGAAATCCTGCCAAATCATGCTTGTGGTTTCTAAATACAAATTTAATCAGAAGTTTATGGGGTTCAACATGTGCCCTGGCTAAGATTAAATGTGTTGATTTAGGATTTGTCTTTTAGCTGGTTATGGCTTGTTATCAGTCAGGATCTTACCATCTGTAGGGGCAGGCGGGGCAGGGCTATCCACAGTTATGAAACACAGGACGCATCCATTACCCTATTTGGTCCTGAAAGTAAATCTAAAAAACTAAGGATCATTATTTTCTCTATTGGATGGAGAAATGAGACTCAGAGTGGTTAAGTCATGTGCCCCAGGCCACACAGCGGGGACAGACCCAGGCTTAGAATCTGATGTCAGCTGGATGACAAGCCTCTTTTTATTTTGTCCACTTTCGGTTGTTATTTATTTATTCCAAGCCTGCTTATTGGGAGCTGCCAGACAGCAGTCTAGGCCCCTGGGAGGCCAGCAGCAATGGATCACTTTCTGCCCTGGAGGAAGAGGGCCACCAGCAAACACTCCAGGAAGGTGGTGGCAGAGGGTGACCTCAAGAAGAGGCTGGTGGAAGCATGACCTGGGATGACTCCCACGGAGGTCTAGGTAAAATGCACACTCACTTGACTCCTGGGTCAGTCCCTGGGTCGGGAAGATCCCCTGGAGAAGGAAATGTCAGCCCACTCCAGTGTTCATGCCTGGAGAATCCCAGGGACGTAGGAGTCTAGTGGGCTACAGTCCACAGGCTTGCTAAAGAGTCAGACACCACTTAGTGACTAAATAACAATAAAAACAGCAAAGCCTGCTGGACCTCGAGACCACATGGACACGGGGCTCCAGCCAGGCATCCTGGACTAGCCAGATCCCAGCTGACCTGCCAGCGACGCAAACCCAGAGTCAAGACCAGATCCATCGACTTGCCCAGCAGACCCACAGACACATGAGCTAAATAAATGCCTGTGATTTTAAGACACCGAACCTTGGGGTGGACTGTTCTGCTGAATAACAATTTCACACGGTTCCTTTGTAGCCCAGGTCTCCTGTATCTTCATATCTTGTTAAATGTCACTTTCTGCTCACTCCCTGAATATATTGGGGGAGATAAAGGCCCTTTGCTTCTGGCAAAGCTGAGCCCCCCTGCATATTAAACAGTTTCCTTCCTGTAGCTTTAGTTCCCAGGGTTTAGACCGACAAGTGTTGGGCAGAACCTCTGCGGTACAAGCAGTTTCCTAGATTCTGCTCTTGATCAGCCATGTGGGGGGTTGACTTTTCTTGTTTGCTGGAGTCGTGCATGTTTTAATAGGGAAGCCTATCCGTTTCCCTGGTTTTCATATGGTTCGTGTCTGTGGTTGTAAAAGTTGATTCTTTTACACCTTCGTTTTCGATGTTTTCTCAAATGAGCCCTTGGAATCAGGCTTCAGAGGACCCTGGCTGCATCCCCCTGAGCGGATCTACTGCCCATGTTTCCTCAAGGGCAGCTTTAGAGGTCGTCAGCAGTGACCTCAGAGGACTTTAGAGAGGATGAAATGGGACTGAGTGCCTGGAGGTGTTAGCACAGAGCTCGGTGTGTGGTGGGGCTTGACACGCACTAGTTCCTCTCCTTCCTCACACTGTCCCCCTCACGGGGCCCCTGAGATGGTCACCTGGAATTCAGTGATGAATAGCACATCCATGAGATCATGTTTCAATTAGGGCGATTATTTTTAAAAACATGCTAATAGTGAGCCCAAGCTTTCCAGGTGGCTCAGTGGTAAAGGGTCTGTCTGCCAGTGCAGGAGGTGTGAGAGATGTGGGTTTGATCCCTGGCTGGTGTAGATCCTCTGGAAAAGGAAATGGCCAGCCACTCCACTATTCTTGCCTGGGAAATCCCACGGACAGAGGAGCCTGGAGGGCCACAGTCCATGTGGTTGCAAAGAGTCGGACACGACTGCACCTATGAGTGTGCACGCAGTGAGCCCAGAGGGTAAGGGCACACGTAGAACATGTGTCCCCTCCGCAACGGGCCTGTGGCGTGGCCACGGAGGACACATCTCAGCTCTGCCTGCTGCGTGGCTCTCAGGAATGAGGACGCTGGTCAGCATGCCTGGCTTCAGTGTCTAGTTTTACAGTTTATAACAGGTATGACTTCGTGAAAGCAACTTCAACTCCACTTAGCCTCTACTTCTTCATCTCCAAAGATGATGGTCGGTGATGGTCACCGTCTGAATATATTGGGGGAGATAAAGGCCCTTTGCTTCTGGCAAAGCTGAGCCCCCCTGCATATTAAACAGTTTCCTTCCTGTAGCTTTAGTTCCCAGGGTTTAGACCGACAAGTGTTGGGCAGAACCTCTGCGGTACAAGCAGTTTCCTAGATTCTGCTCTTGATCAGCCATGTGGGGGGTTGACTTTTCTTGTTTGCTGGAGTCGTGCATGTTTTAATAGGGAAGCCTATCCGTTTCCCTGGTTTTCATATGGTTCGTGTCTGTGGTTGTAAAAGTTGATTCTTTTACACCTTCGTTTTCGATGTTTTCTCAAATGAGCCCTTGGAATCAGGCTTCAGAGGACCCTGGCTGCATCCCCCTGAGCGGATCTACTGCCCATGTTTCCTCAAGGGCAGCTTTAGAGGTCGTCAGCAGTGACCTCAGAGGACTTTAGAGAGGATGAAATGGGACTGAGTGCCTGGAGGTGTTAGCACAGAGCTCGGTGTGTGGTGGGGCTTGACACGCACTAGTTCCTCTCCTTCCTCACACTGTCCCTCACGGGGCCCCTGAGATGGTCACCTGGAATTCAGTGATGAATAGCACATCCATGAGATCATGTTTCAATTAGGGCGATTATTTTTAAAAACATGCTAATAGTGAGCCCAAGCTTTCCAGGTGGCTCAGTGGTAAAGGGTCTGTCTGCCAGTGCAGGAGGTGTGAGAGATGTGGGTTTGATCCCTGGCTGGTGTAGATCCTCTGGAAAAGGAAATGGCCAGCCACTCCACTATTCTTGCCTGGGAAATCCCACGGACAGAGGAGCCTGGAGGGCCACAGTCCATGTGGTTGCAAAGAGTCGGACACGACTGCACCTATGAGTGTGCACGCAGTGAGCCCAGAGGGTAAGGGCACACGTAGAACATGTGTCCCCTCCGCAACGGGCCTGTGGCGTGGCCACGGAGGACACATCTCAGCTCTGCCTGCTGCGTGGCTCTCAGGAATGAGGACGCTGGTCAGCATGCCTGGCTTCAGTGTCTAGTTTTACAGTTTATAACAGGTATGACTTCGTGAAAGCAACTTCAACTCCACTTAGCCTCTACTTCTTCATCTCCAAAGATGATGTCGTGATGGTACCCAGGTCCTGGGGATTCTGTAGGAATGAAATGAGATGCTGGTGTTCACCGATGAGCAGAAGGCCCGTTCCCTATTCAGAGGGATGTATTTCCAGTCCTCCTGCGGCGGATGAGGAAACCAAGCCTCCAAGAAGGTCTGTGACTTGCCAGTTTGTGCCAATGTGGAAGAGCGGGGCCCAGGCCTCCTGGTTTCCAGATCGAGATTTTTATCAAATGCCCTATTCACTGTGAGCTAAAATGAGTGAGTGGAAATCTTCCAGGATATAAAATGACAAAATAAGTCCCTGACCTCTTTTCTTGGTGTGAATGAATTGCGTTGTTTTTAGGTGAATCCACTTTATAAACACAGCCGTTAGATGGGGTAGCTGTGTTGGTCAAGGTGATTAAGGTTAGTTGTCATAACAAACAACCCCATAATTTCAGTGGCTTAATGCAATCAAAATGTGTCCCCACCCCCGCCACATAAAGTTCAATGGGATTGGATGGCTGTATTTCCTAAGTCCCGATGACTCAGTGATTCGGGAGCCATTCGGACAAATGCCCAGATGTCCCTGGGTCCCCAGCATCCCTCTGCAGCCTCAGAATTCCCTACTAGACCTTCCTCATTCAGCTGCACATGGCCAGTGAGAAAGAGCACAGAGGACTGTGTGGGAAGCTTGATGGGATGGGTCTGAAAACGGCATGGATCATGGGTACCCTTAGATCATAGTTTAGAAACAGCCATATGACTCGCTGCAAAGAATCTGGGAAATAGAGTCTCAGGAAAGGGGAGGTGGGTCTGGCGACCACCCGGCCAGATGCTGCCAGGACGCCAGAGAGCAGCAGTTGGATGAACTGGGAGGGTGGGTTCAGGTCAACTGCCCGGCCTGTCTCTAATCCAGAGAGCTTTGGTTTCTTCCTTCATTTTAAATAATCCAGCTCCTAAAGTGAATAGAAGAAAGCTTCAGGGGTTGCGCTGGTCCTGGCTTCAGTGTCTAGTTTTACAGTTTATAACAGGTATGACTTCGTGAAAGCAACTTCAACTCCACTTAGCCTCTACTTCTTCATCTCCAAAGATGATGTCGTGATGGTACCCAGGTCCTGGGGATTCTGTAGGAATGAAATGAGATGCTGGTGTTCACCGATGAGCAGAAGGCCCGTTCCCTATTCAGAGGGATGTATTTCCAGTCCTCCTGCGGCGGATGAGGAAACCAAGCCTCCAAGAAGGTCTGTGACTTGCCAGTTTGTGCCAATGTGGAAGAGCGGGGCCCAGGCCTCCTGGTTTCCAGATCGAGATTTTTATCAAATGCCCTATTCACTGTGAGCTAAAATGAGTGAGTGGAAATCTTCCAGGATATAAAATGACAAAATAAGTCCCTGACCTCTTTTCTTGGTGTGAATGAATTGCGTTGTTTTTAGGTGAATCCCACTTTATAAACACAGCCGTTAGATGGGGTAGCTGTGTTGGTCAAGGTGATTAAGGTTAGTTGTCATAACAAACAACCCCATAATTTCAGTGGCTTAATGCAATCAAAATGTGTCCCCACCCCCGCCACATAAAGTTCAATGGGATTGGATGGCTGTATTTCCTAAGTCCCGATGACTCAGTGATTCGGGAGCCATTCGGACAAATGCCCAGATGTCCCTGGGTCCCCAGCATCCCTCTGCAGCCTCAGAATTCCCTACTAGACCTTCCTCATTCAGCTGCACATGGCCAGTGAGAAAGAGCACAGAGGACTGTGTGGGAAGCTTGATGGGATGGGTCTGAAAACGGCATGGATCATGGGTACCCTTAGATCATAGTTTAGAAACAGCCATATGACTCGCTGCAAAGAATCTGGGAAATAGAGTCTCAGGAAAGGGGAGGTGGGTCTGGCGACCACCCGGCCAGATGCTGCCAGGACGCCAGAGAGCAGCAGTTGGATGAACTGGGAGGGTGGGTTCAGGTCAACTGCCCGGCCTGTCTCTAATCCAGAGAGCTTTGGTTTCTTCCTTCATTTTAAATAATCCAGCTCCTAAGGAAAGTGAATAGAAGAGAAAGCTTCAGGCGTGGCTTCCTCCTCTGTTTGGTTTTATGCCAGATCCACCAGGAAAAGCAGAGAATGACTATTGGGTGCTGACGTCCACAGCAGAGGGAGGCCTCGGGCTCTAGTTTCAGTGTACATGCTAAACCACTTCAGTCACGTCCGACTTTCGTGACCCCACGGACTGTAGCCCACCCAGCTCCTCTGTCCGTGGGATTCCCCAGGCAAGAGTCCTGGAGTGGATTTACATTTCCTTCTCCAGATGATATTCCCAACCCAGGTATTGAACCCCATCTCTTAATTCTCTTGCATTGGCAAGTGGGTTCTTTACCATGAGCACAAGCTGGGAATCTAGTTTCAGCATAATCCATAAATGAATTCATGTACATCTGAGACACTAAGACCTTGGTTTCCTTATCTTTCCACTTGTTGGGCTGGTTCAGGCGAAATGGCTCTGTGATTCCTGGTGGTGTGAGTGGAGCCTCAAGATCTTCAGGCTTTTCTGGGGATGAAAAAGTGCCATACAGGGCAAAGCGTAGGAGGGCAAGAGAGGTAATTAAGAGTATGTGATGGAAGATAAAGGCCCCTTATCAGTCAGTGGGAGAGGGAGACTTGAAACTAAGCTTTATCCTTTATCAGTTGAGCTCTGCCAACCTAAATTAATTATTTCCTAGAGTTTATCTTCCCATTCACAGGCTTATCTTAAAGTCCAACAGCCCTTTATTCAAATTCATTTGTTGGTGTTTATTTACAGCTGCCAGCCAGTGAGAAAGAGCACAGAGGACTGTGTGGGAAGCTTGATGGGATGGGTCTGAAAACGGCATGGATCATGGGTACCCTTAGATCATAGTTTAGAAACAGCCATATGACTCGCTGCAAAGAATCTGGGAAATAGAGTCTCAGGAAAGGGGAGGTGGGTCTGGCGACCACCCGGCCAGATGCTGCCAGGACGCCAGAGAGCAGCAGTTGGATGAACTGGGAGGGTGGGTTCAGGTCAACTGCCCGGCCTGTCTCTAATCCAGAGAGCTTTGGTTTCTTCCTTCATTTTAAATAATCCAGCTCCTAAGGAAAGTGAATAGAAGAGAAAGCTTCAGGCGTGGCTTCCTCCTCTGTTTGGTTTTATGCCAGATCCACCAGGAAAAGCAGAGAATGACTATTGGGTGCTGACGTCCACAGCAGAGGGAGGCCTCGGGCTCTAGTTTCAGTGTACATGCTAAACCACTTCAGTCACGTCCGACTTTCGTGACCCCACGGACTGTAGCCCACCCAGCTCCTCTGTCCGTGGGATTCCCCAGGCAAGAGTCCTGGAGTGGATTTACATTTCCTTCTCCAGATGATATTCCCAACCCAGGTATTGAACCCCATCTCTTAATTCTCTTGCATTGGCAAGTGGGTTCTTTACCATGAGCACAAGCTGGGAATCTAGTTTCAGCATAATCCATAAATGAATTCATGTACATCTGAGACACTAAGACCTTGGTTTCCTTATCTTTCCACTTGTTGGGCTGGTTCAGGCGAAATGGCTCTGTGATTCCTGGTGGTGTGAGTGGAGCCTCAAGATCTTCAGGCTTTTCTGGGGATGAAAAAGTGCCATACAGGGCAAAGCGTAGGAGGGCAAGAGAGGTAATTAAGAGTATGTGATGGAAGATAAAGGCCCCTTATCAGTCAGTGGGAGAGGGAGACTTGAAACTAAGCTTTATCCTTTATCAGTTGAGCTCTGCCAACCTAAATTAATTATTTCCTAGAGTTTATCTTCCCATTCACAGGCTTATCTTAAAGTCCAACAGCCCTTTATTCAAATTCATTTGTTGGTGTTTATGGATTTTGGAAAGCACTTTAACCATTTTAAGCTTCTTTTTCTTATTTGTAAGTTCAGTTCAGTTGCTCAGTCCTGTCTAACTCTTTGCGGCCCCATGGACGGCAGCACATCAGGCTTCCCTGTCTTTCCCCACCTCCTGGAGCTTGCTCAAACTCGTGTCCATTGACTAAGTGATGCCATTCAACCATCTCGTCCTCTGTCGTCCCCTTCTCCTTCTGCCTTCTGTTTTCCCCAGCCTCAGGCTCTTTTCCAATGAGTTGTCTCTTTGCATTTGGAAGTTAGATTTGGTGATTTCCAAAATCACTCATCTTATGACTCTGTAAAGGAATGCCCCAAAGGGGTGGTGGTGAACGACCAAGAGTCCCAGGGTCCATCTTCACTGAGATCTCAGATCTCCTCTGTGAGATCCTGGTAGGCATTTCACAAATACTCTCACAGCTTACTAGGGAGATATAATTATTACCATAATGAGGCTGTAATCACTATGATTTTGCTAAGCTCAGTAATTTGGCCAAGACTGAATTGTTTGTAGGTGGTGGAGCAGATTCAAACTCCCTTCTGCTTACACCAAATGCCATGGCTTATCACTCTGAATCTCCTGTATGGAAAATCTTAGTCGCTCAGTCATGTCCGACTCTTTCTGACCCCATAGACTGTAGCCCGCCAAACTCCTCTGTCCATGGGATTCTCCAGGCAAGAATGCTGGAGTGGGTTGCCATTTCCTTCTCCAGGGGGTCTTCCTGAGCCAGGGATTGAACACAGGTCTCCTGCATTGCAGGTGGATTACCATCTGAGCCACCAGGGAAGCCTTCTACCCCCAGCCCTTGTAGGGAGAAGTTGATTAAACATGAGGACAAAGAGGAGACCGAGACAACAGAGTTTGTTTAGATATCCACATCGTTGAAAGGATTTTCCATCAAAGATAGGAATATCCATGTAAGGGGCTCTTGTTAGACGAAAGAAAAAGATTGAGAGACAACAAATAAAAGCAGCATGTGTGTGTACTCAGTCACACCTTGGGAAGCCCCACAACACAAGTGCAACTTGCAATCGACACACTCCTGAATAGAAAAACATACTCCTGAATAGAAAAAAAGAGTCAACTGGGCTTCTCAAGCAGTGCCAGTGATAAAGACTCTGCCTTCCAATGCAGGAGAAGCAAGAGCTGCTGGTTTGGTCCCTGGGTGGGGAAAATCCTCTAGAGGAGGAACAGCAACCCCCTCCAATACTCTTGCCTGAAAAATTCCGTGGATAGAGGAGCCTGGTGGACTACAGTCCAAGCGGTCACAAAGAGTCAGACACGACTGAGTGAGCACACACGAGTTTATTTTGTGCTTCACACATTGCTGGGTCTTTCTGGTGGATGTGATAGAAACAAACTAGGACTAATGTTGTACGCGAATACAGTTTTACCGAGCCTGAGGTCGTGGATTTAGCTGAATTTCAGAGGTTTGGAAGTGGAAACCAGACGACCTCAGGTTTTTAACTCCTGTCTCAACTTCTGGCTGCTGGTTGATTTTTGCCTTTTCTTCCTCCACGGACAGACAGGCTTCCGCTGATGTGCAGCCCATGGGGCAGGACCTGGCTGTCCCATGAGTTTCGGACTGGGGTGCTTCACAGAGACCCAGCCCCCACCGAGGCTGACTTTCTGTCTCAGCTCCCACTTAGTGCCGCGTCCAAGTTCATCCCAAGAGAGTGATTGGCTTGGTGGAGTAAACCCTCCACCTGGTCCGGTCGGTCCTGGCTCTCCACTGGGTTGAAGCAGAGAGCAAGCAGCGCCCGGCGGCAGAGGTTAGGAGCCCACGTAGGAGGGCCCCGTGATGTCCTGCCCAGATTTCTCTCCGGGAGTGGAATGCCTATCAGCCCTCGGGCCGCTGCCTCACCTGCCGTGTGTCCCTTTTATGGAGGAATATAGGGCCTCTGGAGCCGAGCGTGTTCACGCTGCAGACATGTTCCAGAGAGAGCATGTGCCCGTCTTCCCTAGCTGGGATGGGTCTGAAGACCATGCCCAGCTCCAGAGTTCCTCCTGGGCTCACACAGGCCTGGCTGGGGCTTGAATCATGCCTGACTTCTCCCTCTCCTCCATTCTATGACCTTCTCCTTTATCCTGCAAAGTCACTGTGCAATAAATCTTCTGTATCCAAATTTCCATTTGCATCTGCTTCCTGGGGAACAGAACCCATGTGGTTGGTTCCACGACATGACAGAGAAAAAAAGACCGTAAGGGCAGATTCTGGAGCTGCTTGTTGGTGAGGAGGTCTCCATCCATGGGGTTCCGGGGAGCACAGAGGCCCCGAGTACGAGGAGGAGAACATGCACTGCTATGAACCTGGGGTGGTTGTTGGTGGCAGGGGATGCATGTGTGGTGTCTCGTGACACATGTCATACATACGCAGGGTGAAGAGCAAGCAGAAAGACAGTGAAGCGGAGTGACCATTGCTAAGCTCAACTGATGCTCTGGAAGACCGTGAAGAGAAGGCGGAAGTGAGTAAACTGGCAAATAAGAGCTCAGCTCCCATCCTGATTAGCATTGCAAAGACGCTCTGAAGTCCGCAAGCAATAGAGCAGCGAAAACTGAAGACATATCAGAATACTTGAAAGAAAAACTGAAAAATGTGTTTGGTTTTCTTGGCCACTTCTGTTGATCTTTCATTTATTTATCCTTGTTCTTTGGCCTGTGTGGGCCTCCCAACACAGTGGCCTCTCTCGCTGCAGAGCACTGGCTCTGGGCGCATGCGCTCCAGAGCTCCAGTTTGGTCATTGGACACATTGGTCCAGCCGCTCCAGGGCACGTGGGATCTTCCCAGGCCAGGGGTCAAACAGGCGCCCCTTGCCCTGCAAGGCGGTGTCCTTACCCACTGGACCACCAGGGAAGCCCCAAACTGAAAAATATGTTTTTAGTGGAATCTAGAAAATGGTATAGATGATATTTTTCTTCTGAACTTTTTATTTTGTATTGGAGTATAGCCAATTAACAAACAATGTGATAGTTTCAGGTGAACGTGGTAGGGACTCAGTCACACATATATATGTATCCGCTCTCCCCCAAGCTCCCCTCCACCCAGGCTGCCACAGAACATTGAGCAGGGTTCCCTGTGCCACCCGCAAGTCTCCATACCAAACCCCCTAACTCTGCCTTCCCCCATCCTTCCCCTTGGCAACCATAAATTTGTTCTCTAAGTCCATGAGCCTCCTTCTGTTTTGTAAGTTCACTTGTATAATTTCTTTTTAGATTCTACATAAAAGGGAAGTCATATGACATTTCTCCTTCTCTGTCTGACTTACTTCACTTGGTATGACAATTTCTAGGTCCTTCCATGCTATTTCAAATACCATTATTCCATTCTTTTACATGGCTGAGTAATGTTCCATCGTATATATGTACCACCTCTTCTTTATCCATTTCTCTGTCGATGGACATTTAGGTTGCTTCCATGTCCTGGCTATTGTAGACAGTGCTGCAGCGAAGATTGGGGAGCATGTTTCCTTTCAGATCATGTTTTTCTCTAGATATCTGCCCAGGAGTGGGATGACAGCGTCATATGGTAGCTCTATTTTTAGCTTTTTTTTTTTTTTTTTTTTAAGAAACCTCCCTACTGTTCTCCACAGTTGCTGCATTATGGTATATCAGTTACGTTAATTTTTATTTCAAGATCTGTTGCTAGAGGAACCTGTCAGGCTACAGGCACCATCCCTCCATATGGGCCAGAAGATCCCAGAGTGTAGTTCCTGGAACTCTTCTCCCTGGAGTCTCTCTATGTGTTCAGCCTGGAAGAGCAAACGGTTTACCCAAAGCGTATTAGCAGTACCGCTGGTTCTCTCACACCCGACTCTTCCTCTGTCCTTCCTTGGCTCAGGCGGTCTCCCTTCCTGGAAAGCCCGCAGGTATCCCGACAAGGGCCCCCTCACCTGTGCTCCAGAAGCTGCTGGTGCCCTGCCTGCCCCACCCCATGGAGGCCACACCCGTCTCAGGTAGCCTGCAACAGCAAGGAGCCGCCCCGGCCCCTCCGGTCACCAGCCTCTCCGGTCTGCAGCTTCTCTGCCTGAGGGCTTCCTTGGGCAGAAGCTGTCTCCACAGAACACAAGGCAAGAGGGAAGAGATCTGACCATCTCTGGAGGAAGCCCCAGTCAAAGAGAGACAGGAGTGTGGGAATAAAGGCCCAGCTTCCCGGGCCTTGGAGAGCCCAGTTCTGAGATGAGCTTTCCACAGTGTCACCTGCCCATGAGTGGCTTTTGTTCCCTCAGAATCACCTTCTCCTTGCCCTCGCTTCCTGGGATCACAACTAGTAACCCACCTGCTCCCGGGTCCTCATTCCTGCCTTAGCGGGGTGGGGGGAGGTACTGAGATGCCAGTCAAGATGGACACACTTCTCACAGCCTTAGCTGCTGGTGCGCCCGAGAGTTGATGAGAGGTCTCTCCTCAGGGGCTTTCCCAGGTGGCCCTCATGGTAAAGAACCTATCTGCCGGTGCCGGAGACACAAGAGACCCGGGTTCAGTCCCTGGGCTGGGAAGATGCCCTGGAGAAGGGAATGGCAACCCACTCCAGAATGCTGCTTGGAGAATCCCTATGGACAGAGGAGACTGGAAGGCTGTAGTTCCCCGGGTCACAAGGAGTCAGACAGGCCTGAAGCAACTCCAGAGCACCGCGCCCGCCCCATCCCGGCACGCAGCTCCAGGTGGCACAGTGGCCTGCTTCCCCCCACCCCCTCCCCGTCCACCGGCCACCCCCAGGCCATGTGTTCCCGGAGGGAGGCTGCTGTGTCTATGTCTATTTAGACTCCTAGTGCTTGGCAAACAGGAGATTCTCAGCAAATATTTGTGCTGTAGCTCAAGGATCCACTGGCCACGTGGCTCAGTTTCTCCCTTTACAAACATGCTTATAATCCCCTTGACCTCAAGACGTTCCCTGAGGACAACATGTGTTCCATGAGGCTCCTGGCACAAGACGGGTGTCCTGTTATATTATAGCCACCTGCCATGGCCTGAACTGGCCCCCTTCCAGATGCACGTGTCGAAACCCAGCCTCTCAGAATGCAACAGTGGACGCAGACAGAAGCCGGCTGTCCCATCTGCACCCCAAGGCGAGTGAAGAAGCCATACCTGCTCACATTTTAATCCCGGATTTCCAGTTTCCAGAATGCAACCCCGTGGACGAGACACACTGTTATTACGGCGTCTCCACAGAAAAAAAATGACCATCTCTGGAGGAAGCCCCAGTCAAAGAGAGACAGGAGTGTGGGAATAAAGGCCCAGCTTCCCGGGCCTTGGAGCCCAGTTCTGAGATGAGCTTTCCACAGTGTCACCTGCCCATGAGTGGCTTTTGTTCCCTCAGAATCACCTTCTCCTTGCCCTCGCTTCCTGGGATCACAACTAGTAACCCACCTGCTCCCGGGTCCTCATTCCTGCCTTAGCGGGGTGGGGGGAGGTACTGAGATGCCAGTCAAGATGGACACACTTCTCACAGCCTTAGCTGCTGGTGCGCCCGAGAGTTGATGAGAGGTCTCTCCTCAGGGGCTTTCCCAGGTGGCCCTCATGGTAAAGAACCTATCTGCCGGTGCCGGAGACACAAGAGACCCGGGTTCAGTCCCTGGGCTGGGAAGATGCCCTGGAGAAGGGAATGGCAACCCACTCCAGAATGCTGCTTGGAGAATCCCTATGGACAGAGGAGACTGGAAGGCTGTAGTTCCCCGGGTCACAAGGAGTCAGACAGGCCTGAAGCAACTCCAGAGCACCGCGCCCGCCCCATCCCGGCACGCAGCTCCAGGTGGCACAGTGGCCTGCTTCCCCCCACCCCTCCCGTCCCCCGGGCCACCCCAGGCCATGTGTTCCCGGAGGGAGGCTGCTGTGTCTATGTCTATTTAGACTCCTAGTGCTTGGCAAACAGGAGATTCTCAGCAAATATTTGTGCTGTAGCTCAAGGATCCACTGGCCACGTGGCTCAGTTTCTCCCTTTACAAACATGCTTATAATCCCCTTGACCTCAAGACGTTCCCTGAGGACAACATGTGTTCCATGAGGCTCCTGGCACAAGACGGGTGTCCTGTTATATTATAGCCACCTGCCATGGCCTGAACTGGCCCCCTTCCAGATGCACGTGTCGAAACCCAGCCTCTCAGAATGCAACAGTGGACGCAGACAGAAGCCGGCTGTCCCATCTGCACCCCAAGGCGAGTGAAGAAGCCATACCTGCTCACATTTTAATCCCGGATTTCCAGTTTCCAGAGCAATGAGATGACAAATCTGTTATTTAGGCCGTCCCATCTGTGGTATATTGCTACAGAAACCCCGGGCGACTGATCCACTATGGTTATCTACGGATATAATCATAGATGTGGGAAGAGCGTTCCCCAGGACCAGAAGAGCTGGCTGACGTTTCTTATATATTTCTAAGGGCTCTTGATGTAGCTCAGATTTCTAATGATCTTGTCTGATGTGACCTGTTTTTTGGTGTAAATGCTGCTTCTAAGGCAGGATTAAGACGTGATTAAGAACAATCTGGGTCCTATTATATAAACACACACGTGCTGGGTCTGCCCTCCTGATCCTGAAATCTTCGCCTAGACCGATGGGCTGAATAGCGTAGCTGCAATCCGGCAAGCCCTCCCACTGCTGCTCAAGGGAGTGGGCGACAAGGCCAGGTTGCGGCCACAGCACCGCTAGAGGACAGGCCGGGGTTGACAGGGACAGAAAGCACCTCGCCCAACACCACGTCCTCCTGTGAGTTATTCGAACCGGGTCAGCAAGGAGCTCACCAGCTCTGAGATCGACCGCTGTCCCCTGGCCTCTCACACTGTCCTCTGCCAAGGACAAACCCAAGTCACTTGGCAATGAGATGAGCCATACATTTTAGAGACTAAGACACCTTGGAGACCATCACAGTGCATGCAGACTTTCCAATCCGTAGAGTGCTTTGAGCATATGCTTGAAACTCAGTTTAAAAAAAAATTCAGTTTAAAAAACAAAAACAAAAAACTTCCACAATCACAAGTTGTCTTTATTTTGCTTTTATGATTTTACAGAGTTTTGTTGTTTACAAATATGTTTAATTCCTGATCAGTCATATGTATATCCCCTTCCCCCATCCCACCCCTCCAAGCCGTCGCATAGCCCCCGTGTACAATCCCTTAGACCCCCAGCGCATTGACAATAGTGATCTCTTTTACATAAGAGCCCTGGATGGGCTCCCTCTCGCCAGCATGGGCACTCCAGGAAGGAGACCTGGCGTCCATCCCCATGTTCTCCCTCATCCGGGACAGAAACAGCAGGTGGATTCATCAACACCACCTCACAGATACTTAATGTGCCTCCAGGTTCGGGGACAATTATATTTTAAAACAGATTTCTTGCAGCATTAAGTTGCAAGCCACGAAACTCAACCATTTTAAGTGTATGGTTCCATGTCTTTTCAAAAGTGTATTTACAAAGTTGCACCACCATCATCTCATTATAATGTTTGAGCATCTTCATCCTTCCAAGGGAAAATCATCACAGTTATCAGTGGTCACCTTCCATCCCTCCTTTCACCTGAGATAAACACGAATTGATTTCCTGTCTCTGTACATTTTCCTTCCCTGGACATTTCATATCAATGGAATCAGGTAGTATGTGGTCTTCTGCATTCGGCTTCTTTCACTGAGCATCACGGTTGTGAGATCTATCCATGTTGAGATGTGTATCATTACTTTGTTCTTTTTAATTGTTAAATTGTATTCCCAGGGTTTACTTCTTTAAGTTATAGTGTGTGTGTGTGTGTCTGTGTGTGTGTCTGTGTGTGTCTGTGTGTGTGTATGTGTGTAGGGATAATAGGAGTTGGGGACACGTAGGGTGGGTGGGGACGGCTGGCTCTGTCTTAAGCTGTTTTAGTGTCCGACCATTTCTAAGACTTAGGGGAACTGTTTAGGGGGTTTTGAGCCAAGGCCGAACAAGGAAGGGAGCTGGTGGCTGTTTCTATTGCAGAGGCCAGGGCTGGCCAGAACAGCCTGTTTTTCCCTCCTTCCCAAGTCTTTGGCACATTTTGTCTGAAAACAATAGAGATTTTCAATTGCTCAAGCTGTAGGACCTTCTCCCTCAGAACTGAATTCTTTAGTGCTAGACTTGCCTGATTTCAGAAGGTGATATCCGTATTCTCATCAAGAATAAGGTTATAATGGCCTCATGCCCTGTCCCATGAGAAAAGATCTGGAGTTTGAGTTGATAGGGAGTTTGGCCAATCGCCACCTTGGGAGGCACCTGTCAAACCCTCCTGCCCCATGATTGGCCTTGTAGGATATCTACGTGGTACCCAGACCAGGCTCCGCACCGACCTCAGCCAGAGGACCCAGGTACTTCCAGAGGAATGCTGACAAGCTGGAATTTATTCCAAAGCTGTTGCTGCTGTTGTCGCTTTGTTTCCATGTCCTGGCCAACTCTTCGTGACTCCACAGACAGTAGCCCGCCAGGCTCCTTCACCCATGAAATTTCCCAGGCAAGATGACTGGAGTGGGTTTCCATTTCCTTCTCCAAGGGATTCTCCCAACCCAGGGATCAAACCACCATCTCCTGCATTGGCAGGTGGATTCTTAACCACGGAGCCACCTAGGAAGCCCTTATTTCAAAGAGCCAGCCTAATAGGCAGAGAGATGGCCATATTCATGCAACATGCTCCTTTTTGTGTACAGGGAAAGTCTCTGTACATTTTCCTTCCCTGGACATTTCATATCAATGGAATCAGGTAGTATGTGGTCTTCTGCATTCGGCTTCTTTCACTGAGCATCACGGTTGTGAGATCTATCCATGTTGAGATGTGTATCATTACTTTGTTCTTTTTAATTGTTAAATTGTATTCCCAGGGTTTACTTCTTTAAGTTATAGTGTGTGTGTGTGTGTCTGTGTGTGTGTCTGTGTGTGTCTGTGTGTGTGTATGTGTGTAGGGATAATAGGAGTTGGGGACACGTAGGGTGGGTGGGGACGGCTGGCTCTGTCTTAAGCTGTTTTAGTGTCCGACCATTTCTAAGACTTAGGGGAACTGTTTAGGGGGTTTTGAGCCAAGGCCGAACAAGGAAGGGAGCTGGTGGCTGTTTCTATTGCAGAGGCCAGGGCTGGCCAGAACAGCCTGTTTTTCCCTCCTTCCCAAGTCTTTGGCACATTTTGTCTGAAAACAATAGAGATTTTCAATTGCTCAAGCTGTAGGACCTTCTCCCTCAGAACTGAATTCTTTAGTGCTAGACTTGCCTGATTTCAGAAGGTGATATCCGTATTCTCATCAAGAATAAGGTTATAATGGCCTCATGCCCTGTCCCATGAGAAAAGATCTGGAGTTTGAGTTGATAGGGAGTTTGGCCAATCGCCACCTTGGGAGGCACCTGTCAAACCCCTCCTGCCCCATGATTGGCCTTGTGGGATATCTACGTGGTACCCAGACCAGGCTCCGCACCGACCTCAGCCAGAGGACCCAGGTACTTCCAGAGGAATGCTGACAAGCTGGAATTTATTCCAAAGCTGTTGCTGCTGTTGTCGCTTTGTTTCCATGTCCTGGCCAACTCTTCGTGACTCCACAGACAGTAGCCCGCCAGGCTCCTTCACCCATGAAATTTCCCAGGCAAGATGACTGGAGTGGGTTTCCATTTCCTTCTCCAAGGGATTCTCCCAACCCAGGGATCAAACCACCATCTCCTGCATTGGCAGGTGGATTCTTAACCACGGAGCCACCTAGGAAGCCCTTATTTCAAAGAGCCAGCCTAATAGGCAGAGAGATGGCCATATTCATGCAACATGCTCCTTTTTGTGTACAGGGAAAGGATCCAGGCTCATCTGTGAGTGTCCAGAGGCCAGACAAAGCCCAGTGTGTGTGAATCACCGTGTGGGAAGACAGGAAGGTGACCGCGGCAGGGAAGAGTCCTGTGGGCAAGGGGCTTGAGGTCGGGCCAGAGCGCCAGTCCCAGTAGGGGTTGTAGCTTCCCATTTGGAGTTCCGATAGAATTCCAATCATGTCAACTGGGACACTCAGCTCAGGCCGGGAGGAAGAGGCTGCTGTGAGTGCCGCAGACTCACTTCTGCTGCACGGGTGTCAGACGGAAGGCACAGGGGTGCCAGCACCCTGCCGGCCCTTGGCCAGGACTGTTGAGTCACTGGGCAGGGCTGTGCTTCCCGGGAAGCGTCTCTGGGTAGGGTCGAGCCAGCCAAGGGCAGTGGGGGTTAATTTCTTTTTTTGTCACTGTAAGCGTTTTCCCGTTTCCTTGAGCCCTGGGCTTTGGGGTTAAGTAATGAGAAAAAAGTAAATCCAGGAGGGATTCCCATGTCTTCTGATGTCCACCGCTCTCTTGGTCCCTAGTAAGTCTTCCTTAACGTTCCCAGTGTCACTGAGGCAGTTCAGCGGCTCCTGTATGTGAGAGGGACAGCGAACTTGCCCAGCAATCATTTTTATAAGATCCTTTATGAATAGCAACAGTGTGCACATTACAATTTTACATTCTGCTTTAATAAAGATCGAGTGGCCGTGGGCGATCTTGAATGAAACGGTCTTGTCTTCTAAGTGTAGTAGGTCTTCTGGCCACCAGCCTGCTGTACTTCCTGGCTCCTCACCAGATAAAATGAACTTTCTTCACAGTTCATCTCTTAATACGCTTTGGGCAGCCACCCACATGGATAGACCACATTTGAGAGAGTTTCTGGCTCTCTAGGGGTCTTAGCTCCTCAAGAAAGTGCCAGCAGCCTGGAAGCAGCGGGAGAGAGCAGTGGATGGTCCAGTCTCTGCAGGACACGGTCGAGGCTGGGCTTCCCTGTCACAGCGGCAGGCAGCTCTCAGGCTCAGTGGTTTCACAGAGATTCCTCTGTACGGAGTGGAGCCGAGTGCATCAACCAGACAAGGTGGTCGTGGAGGCAAAAAGATCTGGGTTCAGTCTGAGTACGATGTTAATTTTATGTTATTAGACTGGGATGAGAAGTGCCCAGGTATCATGTAAAACAGTATTCTGGGTGGGTTGATAAGGATGTTTCTGGAACAGATTAACTCTCGCATCAGTAGGCAGTAAAGCAGCTTGCACTCCCAGTGTGGGTGGACGTTGACCCGCTGGGGGCCTGCATAGAGCAAACGGGTGGAGCAGGTCTGAATTTTCTCGCAGTTTGAGCTGGGACGGTCATTTTTTTCTTGCCCGTGAACACCAGCTCTCCTGGTTCTTGGCCCTTTGGACTTGAACTGGGGCTTATACCGTTGGCCCTTTGGCTCCTTTTCTCTGAAAACCATGCTTAGATATGATGGCTCTTGCTTGTGTGTCTGTTCAGCCTTGTCCAACTCTTTGCAGTCTCATGGACTATAGCCCACCAGGCTCCTCTCTCCATTTACTGGGCAAGAATGCTAGAGGGATTGCCATTCCCTCTTCCAGGGGATCTGCCACACCCAGGACTTGAAACTGGGTGTCCTGTGTGGCAGGCAGATTCTCTACCACTGAGTCACTTGGGAAATCCCAGTTCTTGCTTACTATGTGAATAAACCAAGGCTCAGAGAGGTTGGACAACTTTCCCAAGGCCACACAGCTAGGACCTGATATGTCCAGGATGCAAAGCCAGATTTGCTGAATTCCAATTTGTACTTTCTTTGTGCGTCAGTACATTCTGCACCTTATGTTCTTCAGCAGATGCTGAGTTAAAAATATTATAGGTTTTTATATTTTTAAAGATCCAAAACCAGTACATAATTAACTTATTTTTAAAAAATATTTATCAGCCAAAGAATAAAGATCTAGCCTTGAAAATTAAAGTCATAGAGTCGTCATGGGGATACTCATCAAGGCCTTCAATATGTGTTCCAGAACTTGAAAGGGAACATCTACTGAGAGCTGGTGCAACTGCTGGAAAAGGTGACCTGGGGCCTTTTCGGGGAAAATTTTTTTCAAATATCTGCAGGCTAGGGTTTCAGCAGCAGATTTCCTCTGTACGGAGTGGAGCCGAGTGCATCAACCAGACAAGGTGGTCGTGGAGGCAAAAAGATCTGGGTTCAGTCTGAGTACGATGTTAATTTTATGTTATTAGACTGGGATGAGAAGTGCCCAGGTATCATGTAAAACAGTATTCTGGGTGGGTTGATAAGGATGTTTCTGGAACAGATTAACTCTCGCATCAGTAGGCAGTAAAGCAGCTTGCACTCCCAGTGTGGGTGGACGTTGACCCGCTGGGGGCCTGCATAGAGCAAACGGGTGGAGCAGGTCTGAATTTTCTCGCAGTTTGAGCTGGGACGGTCATTTTTTTCTTGCCCGTGAACACCAGCTCTCCTGGTTCTTGGCCCTTTGGACTTGAACTGGGGCTTATACCGTTGGCCCTTTGGCTCCTTTTCTCTGAAAACCATGCTTAGATATGATGGCTCTTGCTTGTGTGTCTGTTCAGCCTTGTCCAACTCTTTGCAGTCTCATGGACTATAGCCCACCAGGCTCCTCTCTCCATTTACTGGGCAAGAATGCTAGAGGGATTGCCTTTCCCCTCTTCCAGGGGATCTGCCACACCCAGGACTTGAAACTGGGTGTCCTGTGTGGCAGGCAGATTCTCTACCACTGAGTCACTTGGGAAATCCCAGTTCTTGCTTACTATGTGAATAAACCAAGGCTCAGAGAGGTTGGACAACTTTCCCAAGGCCACACAGCTAGGACCTGATATGTCCAGGATGCAAAGCCAGATTTGCTGAATTCCAATTTGTACTTTCTTTGTGCGTCAGTACATTCTGCACCTTATGTTCTTCAGCAGATGCTGAGTTAAAAATATTATAGGTTTTTTATATTTTTTTAAAGATCCAAAACCAGTACATAATTAACTTATTTTTAAAAAATATTTATCAGCCAAAGAATAAAGATCTAGCCTTGAAAATTAAAGTCATAGAGTCGTCATGGGGATACTCATCAAGGCCTTCAATATGTGTTCCAGAACTTGAAAGGGAACATCTACTGAGAGCTGGTGCAACTGCTGGAAAAGGTGACCTGGGGCCTTTTCTGAGATTAGTGCAAAGCAGACAAGGATTACATGTTTTCTTCAAGGCTGTTAGTGCTGGCAGGCCTCCCTGGTGGCACTACGTGGCAAAGAATCCCCTGACCAACGCAGGAGACGCAGGCAACACAGATTTGACGCCTGGGTCGGGAAGACGCCCTGGCATGGGAAATGGCCTGTTACACAGAGTGAGGTAAGTCAGAAGGAGAAAAATAAATATGGTATAGTGACGCATATATATGGAATCTGGAAAGATGGCACTGAAGAATCTATCTGCAGGGCAGCAGTGGAGATGCAGACGTGGAGAGCAGACAGGCGGGCACTGTGAGGGAAGGCGAGGGCGGGGCGCATCGAGAGCAGCGTGGAGACCTGGACACTGCTGGATGCCCGGCAGACAACCAGTGCGCCTGTGCTGCGTGACTCAGGAGCTGAGACTCTCTGTGACAGCCTGGAGGGGGGATGGGCAGGGAGGTGGCGGGGGCTCAAGAGGGAGGGGCGTGTGCATGCCTAAGGCTGATTTGTGCTGATGCATGGCAGAGGGCCAAACAACAGCGTAAAGCAACTGTACTCAGATTTAAAATAAACACGTTTTTTTTAAAAAAATATTTTTTTGGCCACTTCTATTGGTCTTTCATTTATTTATCTTTGTTCTTTGGCTCCTGTGGGCCTCCCATCACAGTGGCCTCTGTCGTCACAGAGCACCGGCTCTGGGCACATGCGCTCCAGAGCTCCGGCTCAGTAGTTGGACACATCGGTCCAGCCGCTCCGCGGCACATGGGATCTTCCCAGGCCAGGGATCGAACCGGCGCCCCCTGCACTGCAAGGCGGTGTCCTTACCCGTTGGACCACCAGCGGAGCCCTAAAATAAATTTTTAAGAGAGAGAATAAATTTCTGCTGTCTTAAGGGAAAAAAAGAGAAAAAGGGGAATTTTCAAAGACTGAGGAAGACAGAGAGGGAGAGACCCTTCCCAGCTGTCTTTCTCTAGATGGGGACTGTTTACAAAGCTTCTGTCTCTTGCTGCCCATAAAACAGCTATTGTGCTTAAACTGGCAATGTTTAGCAGAAGAGGAGTGCCACCTTGGCTCCGCGTGACTGTAATCACAGCGCTTAATTAAAGGCTGCCGGCGGGGAGGCCTTCCTGGCATCGGAAAAATCCCTCTGGGGCGGCCGCCCAAATACCAGCAGTTGGTTGCTGAAACTGTGGGAGGAGGGCTCCCCGGGGGCTCCTGGGGAACCTGGTTCTGAAAGGCGCCCCTGTCTCCTGATCAGCATCAGAGAGCTGCAGAGGGAGACCAAGGGGTTCTCAGTGTCCAGACCCACCCCTGCCCCCAGTCCTGGAGGCTTTCTTTCAAAGACACGAGACGCTAAAAGAATAAATCACATTCTTCCTCCTGTCTCCTGTTTGCTGCTGAAGATAATTTCCAAGAGGGAATAGTCCAAGGGGTGAACCAGAGGTGAGGGCTGCAAACCCCAGGCCCCAAGCTCGGGGCTCAGTTTGGTTCCTGCCCTTGTTTGGACCCTCTGGTGTTCTCAGGAACCTGAAGAAAGTGACCGCAAAGTCCTGCAGATGATTTCATTGGCTACCTGTTTCAAAGGTGTCTCACAGAAAGCTTTCAGATAAGGTCAAGTTTTCAAATAAGAAAAGAACCATTATGACTCAGGGAACTCAAACTGGGTCATGCAGAGGGTGGCAATTTTTAAAAAATATTTTTTGGCCACTTCTATTGGTCTTTCATTTATTTATCTTTGTTCTTTGGCTCCTGTGGGCCTCCCATCACAGTGGCCTCTGTCGTCACAGAGCACCGGCTCTGGGCACATGCGCTCCAGAGCTCCGGCTCAGTAGTTGGACACATCGGTCCAGCCGCTCCGCGGCACATGGGATCTTCCCAGGCCAGGGATCAAACCCGGGCGCCCCCTGCACTGCAAGGCGGTGTCCTTACCCGTTGGACCACCAGCGGAGCCCTAAAATAAATTTTTAAGAGAGAGAATAAATTTCTGCTGTCTTAAGGGAAAAAAAGAGAAAAAGGGGAATTTTCAAAGACTGAGGAAGACAGAGAGGGAGAGACCCTTCCCAGCTGTCTTTCTCTAGATGGGGACTGTTTACAAAGCTTCTGTCTCTTGCTGCCCATAAAACAGCTATTGTGCTTAAACTGGCAATGTTTAGCAGAAGAGGAGTGCCACCTTGGCTCCGCGTGACTGTAATCACAGCGCTTAATTAAAGGCTGCCGGCGGGGAGGCCTTCCTGGCATCGGAAAAATCCCTCTGGGGCGGCCGCCCAAATACCAGCAGTTGGTTGCTGAAACTGTGGGAGGAGGGCTCCCCGGGGGCTCCTGGGGAACCTGGTTCTGAAAGGCGCCCCTGTCTCCTGATCAGCATCAGAGAGCTGCAGAGGGAGACCAAGGGGTTCTCAGTGTCCAGACCCACCCCTGCCCCCAGTCCTGGAGGCTTTCTTTCAAAGACACGAGACGCTAAAAGAATAAATCACATTCTTCCTCCTGTCTCCTGTTTGCTGCTGAAGATAATTTCCAAGAGGGAATAGTCCAAGGGGTGAACCAGAGGTGAGGGCTGCAAACCCCAGGCCCCAAGCTCGGGGCTCAGTTTGGTTCCTGCCCTTGTTTGGACCCTCTGGTGTTCTCAGGAACCTGAAGAAAGTGACCGCAAAGTCCTGCAGATGATTTCATTGGCTACCTGTTTCAAAGGTGTCTCACAGAAAGCTTTCAGATAAGGTCAAGTTTTCAAATAAGAAAAGAACCATTATGACTCAGGGAACTCAAACTGGGGCTCTGTGGGAATGCAGAGGGGTGGCAACGGGTGAGGCGAGAGGGGGAGACTCAAGAGGGCAGGGACCTATATATGCCTACGGCTCATTCACATTGATGTATGACAGAAATCAAACCAATATTGTAAAACAATCATCCATCAATTAAAATGAATAAATATTAAAAAAGAGAGCTTCCCTGGTGGTCCAGTGGGTAAAGAGTCTGCCTTGCAGTGCAAGGGGCACCAGTTTGATCCCTGGCCTGGGAAGATCCCACATGCTGTGGAGCGGCTGGGGCGATGTTTCCAGTCACGAGCCAGCGCTCTGCAACGAGAGAGGCCACTGCAATGGGAAGCCCACACAGGCCAAAGAATAAAGATGGATGAAAATCAATGATGACTTAGAGGCAAAAAAAAAAATGAGAAAAAGACCTATTTAAAAAAAAGAAAAGAAGCCAAGCTCGCTGAAACCTCAGAAAAAAGAATCTAGCAAAAGACATACCCAGGTGATGGGGAGTCCCAGGAGTGCCTCGGACATCTTGAGGGCTCAAGTGGGTTCGCACTCAAGCCCATTGCCTGTGGCCCTCTGAGGCGTGGCTGCTGCGATGGCCCCCAGCGCCCCACCTGCCGCTGCTCCCTTCAGGCCCACGGGGGTTGCTGAAGAGCACGGAGCTGTCTCCGTGGCTCCTGACCTTGGAGAGCCCTCACCGCAGAGCTGCTTGGTGCTGGGAGAGAGTCGGCGGCTCTCGCTCCTCTCCCGGCCTGTCGGGGCAGAGTAAGGGGAGCTGATGCACACCTCTCGCGCCATGCCAGGCCCAGGGCTGGTTCCCAAGCTTGGAGGGCCCTCTGAAACCCCTCGCTGCAGTGCACCTTGGCCTCCGGCTTCGTCTTCTCCTCCGTCCCCCAAACACAGCATCGCGGGTCTGGAGGGATCTGGGTTCTGACTTTGCATCTGTTGTTGGTTCTTTTCCTGGGAGTTCTCTTGGCCTCCACAGTGCGGGGAAGTGGAACCTGGCAGAGATACGGGAAGGACGGCGATCGCCGGAGCAGGGGCCAGGCCGAGGGTGTGGAACATAGAGTGGGGGTGGCAATGTCCCGAGTGAGTCATTGGTGGTGATGCGAGGTGCCCCAGGTCACCCTCCTGAGCAAGAGGGACGCGGGGAGGCCTGGGTGCCTGCCTGCCTCGGACGTCTGTGGGCTCTTCTCAGCATGGGCCCTCGGTGTCGGGGTGGGGCCGGGGGACCCGCTGATTCCTGTGGCTCTAGGCTCAGTGCTGTCTTCTGTAATCCAGAAGTGCAAAGCCTGCAGGGCCCAGGAAGCTGATGGTATCTGGCCCCCAAGAGACCACAAGGGAGAAGCCGGCACTGGGGAGTGGAGGGAGTCTGACCAGCTGCCAGCACACACACCCACCGAAAGGGCCAGCTGTCCCTCCGCCCTCACCCATGGACCAGCTGGGAACGAAGGCCCAGAGCTGTCGGATCAGCTGAAGCCTTAGGGGAGGTCAAGCGTCTGGGATTTTAGGAAAACTTCCCGAGGGTTGGCAGCTAATTCACATAAATGGCCCAGAATAACAGATATGCTAACAGAATCTTGTCTGCAAGCCACCACTTGTGCTATCGGTCATTTTACAATACAATGAAGTTACTTTGGTTAAATTTTTTTTCTGATGCAGATGACTCTTTCAAAGCTATCTGAGCTTCTTCAGACTTCTGACGGGCTTCCAGGCCAAGGGCAAAGGCTCCTGGATTATTACTGAGAAAGATCGGGGTAAGCAATCAGGCGCTGGGGGCCCTTTGTCTGCCACGCCTCATCTGTGCAGAGCCGGCGCCTAGGTGGAGTGGGTCAGGAATTCAGCTTCCTCTTCAGTCACCTGGACAGTGCCCGGCTTGTGAGACCAAAGGGACGTCCATCCTCTTTGGAGGTGGTCTCTGTAAAGTCCCTGGGCGGCTCCTGGGACAGAGGGGACTCGGCAGATGGTAGTCACAGGACCAGTGTAATTTGTGGGATCCCACATAAAATGAAAATGTAAGGTCAGATTTTGAAAAAATGATTCAGAGCTTCCATATGGTGACAGCAGACTCTGAAGGGCTTCCCTGGTGGCTCAGTGGTGAAGAATCTACCTGCCAAGGCGAGAGATGCAAGAGACGTGGGCTCATCCCCGGGTCAGGAAGGTTTCCTGCAGAAGGCACACTCCAGAATTCTTGCCTGGGACATCCCACAGACAGAGGAGTCTGGTGGGCTCCAGTCCATGGGGTCTCAAAGAGTCGGAGGCAGTTCAGCAACTTAACGACAACGAGAATATGAAGCCAAGTCAGGGCACTGCTGAGCACTGGGCCCTACAAGACTATATAGCTCCTAGACCCACGCATGCAGTCCGCAGAAATAACACAGAATGTACTGTGGGCTGGCCACCGTTCTAAGTGCTTGTCATGTTTATATGTAATCCTCAGACTGGAGTAGCTATGCTCCCATTCAGACAGGTAAGGAGAATGAGGCCCAGAGGAGTTAAGTCACTTGTTCACAATCACACAGCTGGAGAGAGGCAGAGCTAGAGTTGGCCGCCTGGTCGTAAAGTCTTCTTATTTTTGTCTTTCTCCTTCTGAACTTGAACTGGGAGCTCCGTCTGGCCAGGACGGGGTATCCAGAACTCCGGTGGCCCCAGCACAGAAGCCAGGACCAGCATCTTACACAGCTGGACACAGGAGGCAGGCCAGGTCTTCTCAGACATGCCGCCAGCATCGTGCTGTGCTGAGAGGTCTGGGACCCGGAGGGGAGGGGAGGAGAGTTCACGCGAGGACTCTCGGAGCAGAGGCCTCTGCAGGACTGAAAGCGCTGAGCTCTCTTCTTTGATCCAAACTGTGGATCAGGGCTGATCAACCTCAGGGCCCTGCCTCACATTACAGCCTCAGGATGACTCGGTGCTTTCTGAACCCCTGTTGAGAACAGATCCTCCCCCTCCAGGGCCCCTCGGGTTTCCAGGGAATGGGGGCAGGGCGGGGGAACACCTAGGAAACCTGAGGCCGCAGATGCTCCTGTCTGCCTCTGAGCCACGTGGAGCTTCCCGCGGTGGCTCCTCCGGGCAGGGGCAGCGAGGGTGAGCAGGCCTGTGCGGCCCCGTCGTTCCCAAGTCATCTCACGCGTTTAGGATTTTACATTGTAAGACAAAGAATGATGGGCCAATAATGTTGGTGAACAGCGAAACAAGGAGAAAAGATGCATCCGGGTGTGAATGATTCTCAGAGTCAGGGTTCTAGTTTTGATCCATGAAATAAAAATGATGGTGATTGATGATGCCAGTAATAGTAATAACATATTGTTGTTTAGTCGCTAAGTTGTGTCTGACGCTTTGCAATCCCATGAACTGTAGCCCACCAGGCTCCTCTGCCCAAGGGACTTCCCAGGCAAGACTACTGGAGTGGGTGGCCATTTCCTTCTCCAGGGGATCTTCCTGACCCAGGGATTGAACCAGCATTTCCTGCATTAGCAGATGGATTCTTTACCACTGAGTCACCTGGGGATCCAATAACAACATACATCTAGCCCTTAGGATGTCCCAGGCACTGTGCTAAATGCTTTGCTCGAATGATCTCACTCACGCACACCTGCCTGACAAAGGTGTGATTCTGCTGTCCAAACCACTTACGATCTTCTTATTTTTGTCTTTCTCCTTCTGAACTTGAACTGGGAGCTCCGTCTGGCCAGGACGGGGTATCCAGAACTCCGGTGGCCCCAGCACAGAAGCCAGGACCAGCATCTTACACAGCTGGACACAGGAGGCAGGCCAGGTCTTCTCAGACATGCCGCCAGCATCGTGCTGTGCTGAGAGGTCTGGGACCCGGAGGGGAGGGGAGGAGAGTTCACGCGAGGACTCTCGGAGCAGAGGCCTCTGCAGGACTGAAAGCGCTGAGCTCTCTTCTTTGATCCAAACTGTGGATCAGGGCTGATCAACCTCAGGGCCCTGCCTCACATTACAGCCTCAGGATGACTCGGTGCTTTCTGAACCCCTGTTGAGAACAGATCCTCCCCCTCCAGGGCCCCTCGGGTTTCCAGGGAATGGGGGCAGGGCGGGGGAACACCTAGGAAACCTGAGGCCGCAGATGCTCCTGTCTGCCTCTGAGCCACGTGGAGCTTCCCCGCGGTGGCTCCTCCGGGCAGGGGGCAGCGAGGGGTGAGCAGGCCTGTGCGGCCCCGTCGTTCCCAAGTCATCTCACGCGTTTAGGATTTTACATTGTAAGACAAAGAATGATGGGCCAATAATGTTGGTGAACAGCGAAACAAGGAGAAAAGATGCATCCGGGTGTGAATGATTCTCAGAGTCAGGGTTCTAGTTTTGATCCATGAAATAAAAATGATGGTGATTGATGATGCCAGTAATAGTAATAACATATTGTTGTTTAGTCGCTAAGTTGTGTCTGACGCTTTGCAATCCCATGAACTGTAGCCCACCAGGCTCCTCTGCCCAAGGGACTTCCCAGGCAAGACTACTGGAGTGGGTGGCCATTTCCTTCTCCAGGGGATCTTCCTGACCCAGGGATTGAACCAGCATTTCCTGCATTAGCAGATGGATTCTTTACCACTGAGTCACCTGGGGATCCAATAACAACATACATCTAGCCCTTAGGATGTCCCAGGCACTGTGCTAAATGCTTTGCTCGAATGATCTCACTCACGCACACCTGCCTGACAAAGGTGTGATTCTGCTGTCCAAACCACTTACGATCTTTTTTCCAGTCACACTAAATTACAGCTCAGGAAATGTACATGCAATTAATCTCCTTAATTGAACGTTTATGCTTGGATAATGTAATGATGGCATAGATGAGAAGTAATTCATCCAGTCTCTGCTCGAGTGGGAGCTCGCCTGTTCTCCGTGGAGTACGTGGGGGGATCTGGAAGGGACGGGGGACCGTGCACAGGGCTGGGGTGCTGGCCAGCTAGCGGCGACCGCCGGTCTGCCCTGCTCCAGCCACACTGTCCTCTTTGGTCCTTCTTTTCTCCTTAAATTCTCTGTGCTCTTCAGGATCTTTGCAAATGTTGTTTCCTTTGCTCAAACACTGTTCTCTTCCCTTTCCTAAATTTAATTATTAAAATGCATTTCTGGCTGCACTGGGTCTGCATGGCTGTGAGCGGCTTCCTCTGGTTGCGGTGAGCGCTCTCGTTCGGGTGCGCGGGCACTGCTCTCCAGCGGCCGTATGCAGGTTTCTCGTTTGTCTCACTTGCGGTGGCTTCTCCTGTTGCAGAGCATGGGATCTAGGGCAGCTGACCTAAGTAGCTGTGCCCCGTGGGATTCATTGCCCCGTGCCATGTGGAGTCTTCCTCAGGGACCGAACCCATGTCCGCTGCACTGACAGGAGGATTCTTAACCCTTGGACTCCCAGTGAAGTCCTGCTTTCCCTTTGCGGAGGCCACACCCACTCGTCCTTAGCTTGGAATCTCCTGTACCTTGGTCCTCATTGCCCTGTGCAGTTTGGTTTTGTTTTTAATTTTTATTTATTTATTTGGCTGTTGCGGGTCTTAGTTGAGGCATGTGGGGTCTAGTTCCCTGGTCTGGGATAGAACCCTGGCCTGCGGCATTGGGAGCTCGGAGCCTTAGCCTCTGGGCCACCAGGAAAGTCCCGCTGCCCTGTGTAGTTTTGCTTCACCATCCTCGAAGAAGCTACAGGTAGACATTTACTTGAGGTCTTATTTGGCAACGTTTCTCATGCTTTAGACTCTTCGCACCATTAAGACAGAGACCCCTCCTGTCTTATCCACTGTTGTTTATTAGTGCATCCTTCCCACCTACTACATAGTATGGATTCCACAAAGGCATGTTCGAAGACAGGAATGAATACACAGGGTGTTTCCTTCAGGGCCTAGGCGGATGCGGGGGTCAGCTCCCAGGATGTGGATAGTGACTTCATTCCGGGCCAGACCCTAGTTCTTACCGGGGAGGGGGCTGAAGGTGGTAGCCTGGAGGCGGAGAGGAGCTGAGCTGGGAGTGTCTGGCTTCCCTGGCCAGGAGGCGAAGGCTCCCCCGCCGACCGACCGCAAGTTCTCTCCTGCCTGATGCAGAGTTGCGGGGATCCCTCCAGGTCTGGACTAGAGACCAGCAAACATTCTCTGAAAACACTGTCCCCCCGTGGGCCTTAGGGTGTCTGCGGCAGCGGCTCGTCTTTACCATCACAGCCCCAAAGCGCCCGCAAGCAATGCAGGAATGACTGGGCATGATGTGTTCCACCAACATGTGCTAGGACCACTGAAATGTCCACTTCACACCTTTCCGTGTGTCACACCTACTTTCCTTGAATTTTTTTGCTTTTCTCCAGCCATTAAAAAACGCAAAAAACCCTTTCCCTCTGAGAAGGCGGCGGCGACAGACTATACAGCCATGGCCAAGGTTAAGGCTCGAGGCCTTGGCGGCAAGTAGGAGGTGGAGCAGCTGAAAGGGCTGGAGGCCCTGCAAGTGGAGCTGTCCCAGCTGCGCGAGGCTGAAGGGACCACCGGCGCGGCTTCCAAACTCTCCAGGATGGCAGGACGTACAAGCCCCTGGGTCTGCGGCCCAAGAAAGCACGTGCCACGCTTCGCCGGCTCAACAAGCATGAAGAGAACCTGAAAACCAACAAGCAGCCGTGAAAGGAGCAGCTGTACCCGCTCTGGAGGCAAGCAGTAAAGGCCCGAGCATCCAAATCCATGGATAGGAGTTTGAGTAAACTCCAGGTGTCAATAAAACAACAAACGGACGGAAAGAAAAAAAAGAAAAGATGCAGAAAACATTCTTAGCTCCTAGGCTGTACAAGAACAGGCAGCCTGTTGGATTTGGTTTCTCATGCTTTAGACTCTTCGCACCATTAAGACAGAGACCCCTCCTGTCTTATCCACTGTTGTTTATTAGTGCATCCTTCCCACCTACTACATAGTATGGATTCCACAAAGGCATGTTCGAAGACAGGAATGAATACACAGGGTGTTTCCTTCAGGGCCTAGGCGGATGCGGGGGTCAGCTCCCAGGATGTGGATAGTGACTTCATTCCGGGCCAGACCCTAGTTCTTACCGGGGAGGGGGCTGAAGGTGGTAGCCTGGAGGCGGAGAGGAGCTGAGCTGGGAGTGTCTGGCTTCCCTGGCCAGGAGGCGAAGGCTCCCCCGCCGACCGACCGCAAGTTCTCTCCTGCCTGATGCAGAGTTGCGGGGATCCCTCCAGGTCTGGACTAGAGACCAGCAAACATTCTCTGAAAACACTGTCCCCCCGTGGGCCTTAGGGTGTCTGCGGCAGCGGCTCGTCTTTACCATCACAGCCCCAAAGCGCCCGCAAGCAATGCAGGAATGACTGGGCATGATGTGTTCCACCAACATGTGCTAGGACCACTGAAATGTCCACTTCACACCTTTCCGTGTGTCACACCTACTTTCCTTGAATTTTTTTGCTTTTCTCCAGCCATTAAAAAACGCAAAAAACCCTTTCCCTCTGAGAAGGCGGCGGCGACAGACTATACAGCCATGGCCAAGGTTAAGGCTCGAGGCCTTGGCGGCAAGTAGGAGGTGGAGCAGCTGAAAGGGCTGGAGGCCCTGCAAGTGGAGCTGTCCCAGCTGCGCGAGGCTGAAGGGACCACCGGCGCGGCTTCCAAACTCTCCAGGATGGCAGGACGTACAAGCCCCTGGGTCTGCGGCCCAAGAAAGCACGTGCCACGCTTCGCCGGCTCAACAAGCATGAAGAGAACCTGAAAACCAACAAGCAGCCGTGAAAGGAGCAGCTGTACCCGCTCTGGAGGCAAGCAGTAAAGGCCCGAGCATCCAAATCCATGGATAGGAGTTTGAGTAAACTCCAGGTGTCAATAAAACAACAAACGGACGGAAAGAAAAAAAAGAAAAGATGCAGAAAACATTCTTAGCTCCTAGGCTGTACAAGAACAGGCAGCCTGTTGGATTTGGTTCCTGGGCTGTGGTTTCCCTGGCCTATACTCTTGTTCCAGATTCCACTGTTTTTGCTCCTCTTTCCTAGAAGGTGTTTCCTGCTGGTTGGGCTCAAGTCCCCACTCGGTCCTTGTGTGGCTCAGAGAGTGTCATTTCATCTCTGGGGCCCAGGTTCCTCGCTGCTTGGGCAAGGCTGATGCTGGGGGTCCCTGCCAGGCCCCTGCATGCAGTAGAGGCTCCTCAGGAAGTTCTGTTGGGTTTCGAAGACGATTCTGAAGGTCCGAGTTGGACAGAGCCACAGGATGCTATCAGTGCTAGGGAAGCAGATAGAGGCTCCTGGGCTCTGGGTGCCCCTTGGGGGCTGGCCATCTCTCATGCATCCACAGAGCCTCATAGTCCCTCTTAGAAGTGAGTTTCAGCCACACACTCATTCATTGTTTCCCCCTGTAGCAAAACTAAGCAAGATCACGGGGGATCCATCCTTCCCTTCACACACTTTGCTATCATGAAATAGGTTCTGACAGCCCTCCAGGCTCTGGAGATAAGACTCGGCACAAGATAAGGGGTAGGGTTACCTCCTGTGCTGTGTGAGCAAACAGCACAGATCACAGCTGACGTGAAACACAGGAAGCAAAAACACCTAACCAGCCTGTGCTTTTTTCTTATGACCTTGTTCTCATGCATGACTCCAGTGTATATTCAACCTGGGTCACCCTGGACTCCATCCTCCCCCCGCCCCAGAATTAATCATGGCTGTCTGTTTGGTTTTCCCAGGACCAGACACCCTCGAGAAGCGGGTAACAGAGAACGAGATGGTTGGATGACATCACCGAATGAATGGACATGCGTTTGAGTAAAAGGGATAGAGGAGGACGGGGAAGCCTGGCGTGCTGCCATCCACGGGATCGCAAAGAGTCAGACACGACTGAGGGAGGGGACAAAAGCAGCAAAGCCCCCCGGACGTCTGCAGCCTTTCTTTCACAGCCTTCCCCACTGCCTCCATTCCCCTTTCTCCTTGCCATGCCCCAAACTTTAGACACTCCCTGGGGGCTGTAAAAAAAGAAAAAAAAGAAAAGATGCAGAAAACATTCTTAGCTCCTAGGCTGTACAAGAACAGGCAGCCTGTTGGATTTGGTTCCTGGGCTGTGGTTTCCCTGGCCTATACTCTTGTTCCAGATTCCACTGTTTTTGCTCCTCTTTCCTAGAAGGTGTTTCCTGCTGGTTGGGCTCAAGTCCCCACTCGGTCCTTGTGTGGCTCAGAGAGTGTCATTTCATCTCTGGGGCCCAGGTTCCTCGCTGCTTGGGCAAGGCTGATGCTGGGGGTCCCTGCCAGGCCCCTGCATGCAGTAGAGGCTCCTCAGGAAGTTCTGTTGGGTTTCGAAGACGATTCTGAAGGTCCGAGTTGGACAGAGCCACAGGATGCTATCAGTGCTAGGGAAGCAGATAGAGGCTCCTGGGCTCTGGGTGCCCTTGGGGCTGGCCATCCCCATGCATCCACAGAGCCTCATAGTCCCTCTTAGAAGTGAGTTTCAGCCACACACTCATTCATTGTTTCCCCCTGTAGCAAAACTAAGCAAGATCACGGGGGATCCATCCTTCCCTTCACACACTTTGCTATCATGAAATAGGTTCTGACAGCCCTCCAGGCTCTGGAGATAAGACTCGGCACAAGATAAGGGGTAGGGTTACCTCCTGTGCTGTGTGAGCAAACAGCACAGATCACAGCTGACGTGAAACACAGGAAGCAAAAACACCTAACCAGCCTGTGCTTTTTTCTTATGACCTTGTTCTCATGCATGACTCCAGTGTATATTCAACCTGGGTCACCCTGGACTCCATCCTCCCCCCGCCCCAGAATTAATCATGGCTGTCTGTTTGGTTTTCCCAGGACCAGACACCCTCGAGAAGCGGGTAACAGAGAACGAGATGGTTGGATGACATCACCGAATGAATGGACATGCGTTTGAGTAAAAGGGATAGAGGAGGACGGGGAAGCCTGGCGTGCTGCCATCCACGGGATCGCAAAGAGTCAGACACGACTGAGGGAGGGGACAAAAGCAGCAAAGCCCCCCGGACGTCTGCAGCCTTTCTTTCACAGCCTTCCCCACTGCCTCCATTCCCCTTTCTCCTTCAGCCAGATCGCACTTGACCTCCTAGAATAATCTCCCTGCCTTTAGACACTCCCTGGTTTCGGGGTGTTTTAATTTTTCCATAAAAGGCAAATTCAATCATATCACTCATGTGACAGAAGAAAATTTTTTGTCGCGTTTAAACAACTATGTTGTTGTTTAGTCACTCAGTTGTGCCCAGTTCTTCACAAGCCTGTGGACGGCAGCGCACCAGGCCTCCCTGTCCCTCACCATCGCCCGGAGTCTGCTCGAGTTCACGTCCATTGCCTCAGTCATGCCATCCAGCCATCTCATCCTCGGATACCCTCTTCTCCTTCTGCCTTCAGTCTTTCCCGGATCAGAGACGTTTCCAAAGAGTCTGTTCGCGTCCGATGACCAAAACACTAAAGCTTCTGCTTCGGCATCTGACCTTCCGGCAAGTGCTCAGGGGTGATTTCCCTTCAGACGATCTATCTCCCTGCCACTCGCCCAGTCGTCACAGAGCACCGCGCTGAGCTCCCTGTGCTCTGCAGCAGCTCCACTAGCTGCCTCTGCCACACGCCGTTCATTCTAAGCTGCTTCAGTCATGTCTGAATGTTTGAGACCCTAAGGACGGTAGCCTGCCAGGCTTATCTGTCCACGGGCGTCTGCACTGGGTTGCTACGCTCTCCTCTAGGGGATCACAACCATGGGCACCACCGGAGAAGCAAGGTAGTGCACACATGAGGATTCTCGGTGGCTCAGTGAAAGAACCCACCTGCCAGTGCAGGAGATGCGGGAGACGTGGGTTAGATCCCTGGGTTGGGAAGATCCCCTGGAGGAGGAAACGGCAACCCACCGCTGTATTCTTGCCTACAAAATCCCATGGACAGAGGAGCCTGGGGGGCTACAGTCCACGGGGTCTCAAGGAGTCAGACACAGCTGAGTTCTCACATAGGCACGTAGTATATATACGTCAATGCTACTTTCCCAATTTACCCCACCCTCTCCTTCCCAGCCTGTGCCCACAGTTCCGTTCTCTGTCTGTGTCGCTATTCTTGCCCCACAAATAGGTTCATTTGGGCCCTTTTCTATGCTATGCTTGTTTTTCTCCTCTAACTTACTTCACTCTGTGTACTCTAGATTCATCCACATCACTAAAAATTACCCAATTCTATTCATTTTTATGGCTAAGTAATATTCCATTTTATGGCTAAGTAACATTTTTTAATGGCTAAGTAATATATATATATATGTGTGTGTGTGTGTGTATATATCAAATCTTCATTATCTATTCATCCTGCCAAAGAATTTTTAGTGGTTTACGATGATGAAAATGTTCCAGAAGCAGTGGTGATGATCACATGACAATGTGCTTAACTTCACCAGATTGTACCCTTAAACATGGTTAAAATGGTCAATTTTGGATTTATGTCTCTGTTCCTGTAACCGAGAATTCTTTCCTGAATCCCTGGATCTCAGAATACGCTGGTCAGATGTGCAGGGACCTCAGAGAACCACACATCCCCAGCCATGCAGCCTGCATTCTCCATCCACAGAAGGTAAAGACCCTCACCCACTTGCCATCCCCACTGGCACCTTCTTGTCTCTGTTGTGTCTGTCTGACGCATATATTATTTTTTCCTTTCTCCTGCTTCTTGAGCAAGCCCAACCTTTACGATCTAGATCATTGGGAAACAGTTGTCTGTTTCATTGATCTTTCCTATTGACTTAACTTGTTTCATGCAGGTGGAACCAAATGACTCATTGTTTACTGATAATACCACAGAGGGGAAAGCAGGCTGCTCAGAAACCCTACGTCAGGTAGAAAGAGCCACAGGAAGTTAAACGCCCGTGTGCCCACAAGTCAATCTCAGAAGGAGCTGTCAAAACCTTTGCAATCTTCTGGATGCTTTTCAGACTTGACCCCTACAGGGAATTTTGTATTTACTGTTGCATTTCTTTTCTTTACAGTTTTGTCCAGCCCATTTATTTCCTTGAAGAATGTCATATCTAGTTACACCTGATTTTGAGCTTTACATAGACAGAATCATACTGCCTGTTCTCTGTGAGGTGCTTTTTCCCCCCTCAAAATTACAGTTGAGAGATTAATCCACTGTTTTTTTCTTTTCTGTGATCGGGTTCATTTTCACTGCCATATACTTTTCCTTTAGCTGAACACAGCACTGCTTTATCCATTACTGTTGGTGATGAGCATTTCAGTTACTTTCAGTTTTTGCTACTAGAAGTTGTATTGAGTACACACTGCTATATTTAAAATGGATAACCAACAAGGACCTACTGTATGTAGAGCACAGAGAACTCTACTCACTCTTCTGTGGCAGCCTGGACGGGAGGGCAGTTTGGGGGAGAATGGATACTCGTATGTATGTGGCTGAGTCCCTTTGCTGTTTCCCTGAAACTATCACAAGATGGTGAATCAGTTTTATCTCTATATGGAGAGTATTTTTTTAAGAAATGAAAGAACTGAACTTGCATGCGATAAATTGTCTGCCAACTGAATTTATCATTCTATTAGGCTCAATAAACACTACTTTGTTGCTCTAAAAAGAAAAAGAAGTTATGTTGATGTGGCCAGTTCTATAGGTTTCTTAGAGCAACTGCAAGACCCTGCAGTGTCTACCCAGGAGTGAACTGCTGGGGAGACCTACACGTATCTTCAACCCTTTCCCAGCTCTGCTGTCTTTTATCAAATGATACTCCCATCCAGCACTGGCTGGTGGCGGTGGGGCAGTAACTGCCCCGCTTCCTGGCATCATTCGATGGCTAGACTTCAATTTTCACTATTTTGGCAGATGTGAAATGACATCTCATTGTGGTTTTATTTGACGTTTCCCTGATGACTAGAGAGGTTGGGTGTCTTTTTGTATGGGTGCTGCTTCATTCATTTTCCCTCTTCTATTGAAAAGAATCTGCTTTGCCCATTATTCTACTGAGTTGTTGGTTCTTATTGATTTGTAGTTTATTGCACATTCTGAGAAGTAATCTGTTGTCAATTTTCTATGTGAAAATATGTCTTTCTAATTCTGGCTTATCTTTATGGTTTCTCTTTATACATTGAAGCTCTTAAATTTAATGTAGACAATTTTGTTGTTTTTTTTTCTCCTTTATTGTATGGGGTTGTTGTGCCTTTGTTCAATAAATTCTTCCCTAGCTTGAGTCCATAAAGCCATTCATGTCATGTTCTAAAAATTCTATAGTTTTACCTTTACCCTTAAAAATCTCTACGTCTCCTAAAGTTGATTTTGGTGTATAATGTGACACAAAAGTGAGCTAGTTAAACTATTTTCTATATGGATGAGAATGAGCTAATGTCAATCTAATGTTTTTCTATATGAGAGTGATCTAATGCCAATCTAATATTTTTCTATATGGATGAGAATGAGCTAATGTCAATCTAATGTTTTTCTATATGAGAGTGATCTAATGCCAATCTAATATTTTTCTATATGGATGAGAATGATCTAATGTCACCTGTTGAATATCTATCTACCTCTTCCCTGCTGAGGAGCTAAGGTTCTCGTAGACGGAGCTCCTCTGCCTGAGCTGTCCCTTCAGCACCTGTGCCTCCCTGCGCCCGCACCCCATGGTCTTCATTCCTGGAGCTTGGATCAAGTCTAGCTCTCTGGAAGCTGTGTCAACAGCTCTTCTTCTGGAAAGTCTTGGCTATTTCTGTTTCTTTGGTTTTCCATTTTTATTTTGTTACCAGTTTCTCAAGTTTCCATAAAAAACCCACCAGAATCAGGATTTGCCATCCAGTATCTTCAACCCTTTCCCAGCTCTGCTGTCTTTTATCAAATGATACTCCCATCCAGCACTGGCTGGTGGCGGTGGGGCAGTAACTGCCCCGCTTCCTGGCATCATTCGATGGCTAGACTTCAATTTTCACTATTTTGGCAGATGTGAAATGACATCTCATTGTGGTTTTATTTGACGTTTCCCTGATGACTAGAGAGGTTGGGTGTCTTTTTGTATGGGTGCTGCTTCATTCATTTTCCCCTCTTCTATTGAAAAGAATCTGCTTTGCCCATTATTCTACTGAGTTGTTGGTTCTTATTGATTTGTAGTTTATTGCACATTCTGAGAAGTAATCTGTTGTCAATTTTCTATGTGAAAATATGTCTTTCTAATTCTGGCTTATCTTTATGGTTTCTCTTTATACATTGAAGCTCTTAAATTTAATGTAGACAATTTTGTTTTTTTTTCTCCTTTATTGTATGGGGTTGTTGTGCCTTTGTTCAATAAATTCTTCCCTAGCTTGAGTCCATAAAGCCATTCATGTCATGTTCTAAAAATTCTATAGTTTTACCTTTACCCTTAAAAATCTCTACGTCTCCTAAAGTTGATTTTGGTGTATAATGTGACACAAAAGTGAGCTAGT
The DNA here is from genome assembly GCA_022376925.1 of Tragulus kanchil. Lineage (NCBI taxonomy): Eukaryota > Metazoa > Chordata > Mammalia > Artiodactyla > Tragulidae > Tragulus > Tragulus kanchil. Next base: position 7,676,910 of record JAIOJX010000002.1, on the reverse strand, counting down.
TAAACTATTTTCTATATGGATGAGAATGAGCTAATGTCAATCTAATGTTTTTCTATATGAGAGTGATCTAATGCCAATCTAATATTTTTCTATATGGATGAGAATGAGCTAATGTCAATCTAATGTTTTTCTATATGAGAGTGATCTAATGCCAATCTAATATTTTTCTATATGGATGAGAATGATCTAATGTCACCTGTTGAATATCTATCTACCTCTTCCCTGCTGAGGAGCTAAGGTTCTCGTAGACGGAGCTCCTCTGCCTGAGCTGTCCCTTCAGCACCTGTGCCCTCCCTGCGCCCGCACCCCATGGTCTTCATTCCTGGAGCTTGGATCAAGTCTAGCTCTCTGGAAGCTGTGTCAACAGCTCTTCTTCTGGAAAGTCTTGGCTATTTCTGTTTCTTTGGTTTTCCATTTTTATTTTGTTACCAGTTTCTCAAGTTTCCATAAAAAAAAAAAAACCCACCAGAACTACCAGGATTTGAATCCTATAATTCTTATTATTGTTCTCCAGAATCCACGCACACTTATTTATTCACAGACTCCACATCTTACCATTAAAGCTTTTCATGATGCTTGATAAATAGCAAGTTTCTTGAATGAGTGAATGATTAAAGTCTTCCATGTAGCTCAGGTTCACTTTTATATACAGCCTCAAATTTATGGCACAATTAAATCGTTCATTTTCAAAAGGATCTTTCACTCCACCAAAGATGCGGAAGAGAAGGAACACCTGTTGTTATCTGAGTCCTTCCTATGTGCCAGGTACGGTGTCAACGAGAAAAGGACAAAGCCATTCTGCACTCTTGTGAAAAGTCAAGAACCCTAAGTTCTTTGATAATAGGACATGATTTTCAAAAAAAACAGGATCTGTACCCATCTTCTCAGAGCCACATGGCTTGCAGAAGGCAAGAAGTTTCTTCCCCCAGCTTCCCATGTGGGTTTCATAAATAGCTCCCATGGCTGACCTACCTGACATCTTGTGTTAGAGAACCAGACACTGCCTTTTGTTTGAGAACAAGACATCTCAAAGGTAGAAGTTTCAATAAACAAGGCTTACAATAGACCAAACACGTTGGTCCTTTTTTAATACACACAAGTTAAAGAGGGATTTCCTTTAGGAAGTTGGTGTTAGTCTTTGCCTGTGTAATCTTAGGAGAAAACACACATGCAAACAATGTAAAAAGGGTGGGATAACATTTATTTGTTTATTCTTAATTTACTCACTGAGTGATTTGAAAGGCAGACTTATCCTTGGACTTGAGTTGAATGCACCAAAGCTTCACTTGTCCAGCTTTAAGGTCCACCACATTTCTCCTTTAGGGACCATAATTTTATTTTCTATGTCTGTAAGCCTGTTTTATAAATAAGCTCATTTATTTATTTACTTTTTGGCTACTTCTATTGATCTTTCATTTATCTATTTTCATCCATCTTAATTCTTTGGCCCGTGTGGACCTCCCATCACAGTGGCCTCTGTCGCTGCAGAGCACCGGCTCTGGGCGCATGCGCTCCAGAGCTCCAGCTCGGTAGTTGGACACATCGGTCCAGCCGTTCCGCGGCATGTGGGATCTTCCCAGGCCAGGGATCGAACCGGCGCCCCTTGCACTGCAAGGCAGTGTCCTTACCCACTGGACCACCAGGGAAGCCCCACTCTAGTATTCTTGCCGGGAGAATTCCATGGACAGAGGACACTTGCGCTTTTCACAATTAGTTGTGTGGATAGACCTCATAAAGATAAAACATTAAACATGGGGAGGATTAAATTCATGTCTTGGAGGTAAGACATGGCCTCCTAAGAAAGATTCGAGTCCAAATAGAGAAATTAAACTGTGGTACTCAACAGTTCTAGTGAAGTCATGCATTGAAGCTGTAAGGGCCTGAGGGGGAAAAGATCGCTTGCCTAGAGAAGGGTATTCTTAGATGGGGCATTGCCTTTGGGTTATGCAAGATTAGTAGGAGCCACCAGATGAGGTGTCCAGCCAATTTAGGTTGTCAAAACCCCGAGAAAAGGACAAAGCCATTCTGCACCTCTTGTGAAAAGTCAAGAACCCTAAGTTCTTTGATAATAGGACATGATTTTCAAAAAAAACAGGATCTGTACCCATCTTCTCAGAGCCACATGGCTTGCAGAAGGCAAGAAGTTTCTTCCCCCAGCTTCCCATGTGGGTTTCATAAATAGCTCCCATGGCTGACCTACCTGACATCTTGTGTTAGAGAACCAGACACTGCCTTTTGTTTGAGAACAAGACATCTCAAAGGTAGAAGTTTCAATAAACAAGGCTTACAATAGACCAAACACGTTGGTCCTTTTTTAATACACACAAGTTAAAGAGGGATTTCCTTTAGGAAGTTGGTGTTAGTCTTTGCCTGTGTAATCTTAGGAGAAAACACACATGCAAACAATGTAAAAAGGGTGGGATAACATTTATTTGTTTATTCTTAATTTACTCACTGAGTGATTTGAAAGGCAGACTTATCCTTGGACTTGAGTTGAATGCACCAAAGCTTCACTTGTCCAGCTTTAAGGTCCACCACATTTCTCCTTTAGGGACCATAATTTTATTTTCTATGTCTGTAAGCCTGTTTTATAAATAAGCTCATTTATTTATTTACTTTTTGGCTACTTCTATTGATCTTTCATTTATCTATTTTCATCCATCTTAATTCTTTGGCCCGTGTGGACCTCCCATCACAGTGGCCTCTGTCGCTGCAGAGCACCGGCTCTGGGCGCATGCGCTCCAGAGCTCCAGCTCGGTAGTTGGACACATCGGTCCAGCCGTTCCGCGGCATGTGGGATCTTCCCAGGCCAGGGATCGAACCGGCGCCCCTTGCACTGCAAGGCAGTGTCCTTACCCACTGGACCACCAGGGAAGCCCCACTCTAGTATTCTTGCCGGGAGAATTCCATGGACAGAGGACACTTGCGCTTTTCACAATTAGTTGTGTGGATAGACCTCATAAAGATAAAACATTAAACATGGGGAGGATTAAATTCATGTCTTGGAGGTAAGACATGGCCTCCTAAGAAAGATTCGAGTCCAAATAGAGAAATTAAACTGTGGTACTCAACAGTTCTAGTGAAGTCATGCATTGAAGCTGTAAGGGCCTGAGGGGGAAAAGATCGCTTGCCTAGAGAAGGGTATTCTTAGATGGGGCATTGCCTTTGGGTTATGCAAGATTAGTAGGAGCCACCAGATGAACAGGGTTTTTAGCCCAGGCTTCTCTTTCCAAACAAGCTAAAGAAATGTGAGATAAAACTAAGTAAGATAAGCAACTTGGAGAGTCCTGTTTCCTTTTTTCTGCATGAATTTTCCATGCTGCTCATAAGACTCTGGGCTTTGCAGGGGCCGATGCAGGGGGAACAAAGTCTCTCACTGGGGTCTCCGAGATTGTGTCTGGGGGGAGAAGAGAGGAGGAGGAAGGATGACAGAGAGGGGAGAAGGTGCTCAAGAAAAGGGTCGCCTAAAAAGTCATTAGCAGCTTTTAAGCATATTCTCAATTATAATTATTCTAATGGCTTTAATAAGTCTGCAATTTGGAGCTATGATGCTCTAATGTGTCAGCTGTCATAAGCCTCAGTGAGAACCTTTCTTTTTTCCTGTGCAAGTCAACATTAGGAGGTGAATTCTAGCAATTTCTTACTTCACAGGGGTTGGGACCGTGTATTGTATTTAAGCTCAAGTCTGCCACAGAGGTGCCGCTCACAGCCCATAACACCCGGAGCTTTCTCCCTGGACTCCACCAACCTTGGGCTTTAAATGACAGGAGCAGAGAATATTCCAATGGGCACAGACAATTTTGTTAGATGCAGCTCAACAGATCTGGATTCAAATCCTGCCTCCACCTCAGAGCAGCTAGGCCATGGTAGGCAAGCCAGTTCCCTTCTATGTGTCTCAGGTGTCTCGTCTTCAGAATGGGAATGATGACCATGTGTTGCAGGAATAAACTGTCCTGTGTGCATAAAAGCACCTGCTCACTGTATAATAGACTTTTTCCACTTTTGGCACACTCCATTTTTTAAAAAATAAGAAAAAAAGGATAAACTAGCTGTTCAATGCCACTTAGCAACCAAGCTGGTCACTCAGTGAGCCAGCAGAACATGGTTGCAGGAGCCCAGAAAGATTCGAGTCCAAATAGAGAAATTAAACTTGAAAGCTAGTGAAGGGCATGGGGAAAAGATCGCTTGCCTAGAGAAGGGTATTCTTAGATGGGGCATTGCCTTTGGGTTATGCAAGATTAGTAGGAGCCACCAGATGAACAGGGTTTTTAGCCCAGGCTTCTCTTTCCAAACAAGCTAAAGAAATGTGAGATAAAACTAAGTAAGATAAGCAACTTGGAGAGTCCTGTTTCCTTTTTTCTGCATGAATTTTCCATGCTGCTCATAAGACTCTGGGCTTTGCAGGGGCCGATGCAGGGAGAACAAAGTCTCTCACTGGGGTCTCCGAGATTGTGTCTGGGGGGAGAAGAGAGGAGGAGGAAGGATGACAGAGAGGGGAGAAGGTGCTCAAGAAAAGGGTCGCCTAAAAAGTCATTAGCAGCTTTTAAGCATATTCTCAATTATAATTATTCTAATGGCTTTAATAAGTCTGCAATTTGGAGCTATGATGCTCTAATGTGTCAGCTGTCATAAGCCTCAGTGAGAACCTTTCTTTTTTCCTGTGCAAGTCAACATTAGGAGGTGAATTCTAGCAATTTCTTACTTCACAGGGGTTGGGACCGTGTATTGTATTTAAGCTCAAGTCTGCCACAGAGGTGCCGCTCACAGCCCATAACACCCGGAGCTTTCTCCCTGGACTCCACCAACCTTGGGCTTTAAATGACAGGAGCAGAGAATATTCCAATGGGCACAGACAATTTTGTTAGATGCAGCTCAACAGATCTGGATTCAAATCCTGCCTCCACCTCAGAGCAGCTAGGCCATGGTAGGCAAGCCAGTTCCCTTCTATGTGTCTCAGGTGTCTCGTCTTCAGAATGGGAATGATGACCATGTGTTGCAGGAATAAACTGTCCTGTGTGCATAAAAGCACCTGCTCACTGTATAATAGACTTTTTCCACTTTTGGCACACTCCATTTTTTAAAAAATAAGAAAAAAAGGATAAACTAGCTGTTCAATGCCACTTAGCAACCAAGCTGGTCACTCAGTGAGCCAGCAGAACATGGTTGCAGGAGCCCAGAAAGAGCTCTTTCTGGAGTCAAAAAGAGCTGGGTCACATCTTGGCTCAGTCCTCTGTCCTGTATGACTTCTGCTCACTGCTTTTGCGCGCTCTCCCAAACCTGACAACTCTTCCCCCAGAACCTCATTTCTTCACAATTCAATTCTTCAAGACTCTGCTCTCAAGGCCAATTTTTGGGAGTGGGTTCCTGGGTCCCCACCTCGGATGGTCCCTGCCTCACTTCCTACCTGCCTCACCCTGTTTGTGGATTTTCATCAAGGCCTGTGCCACTGACCTAGCCTATTGTCTGTCTCCTCCAATCAGAACGGAAGCTCTCCAGAAACAGGGATGTATATTTGAGTCACTGCTGAGCTTCCATATCCTGAACCAACACCTGGCACCGACCAGGTACATCATACGATTTGCTTTGTAAATGTTGAATGAACACGTATTAAGTTCTCTAGGCTTCCAGCTCTTCCTGGGGATAGAAACTGCACCCTCCCAGGGCTATGTGCTGGCAGCTTATATTAAGTGCCCGGCATGGGACATGGCATGGGGAACATGTCAGTCAACAGCTGTGATTATAATGATCCATCCCATGTGGCTCCCCGTGTGGCTGGGGCAGGACTTCAGAGATGACCCTGCTTCTAAAAGCCTTTGCCAACAGAGGAGGATGTGGGTCAGTGTTTCCCAAATCAAGCTGCACATCAGAGTCACCCGCGGAGCTTTGGAAAAACACAGCTGTCCAGGCCAGGCTGTGGTTGTTCTAACCCAGATCCTTGGGTTGGGTTGAGGAATCTGTGCACTTGAAATATTGGCAACTGAACTTCCCTTCAGGAGTTAGAAAAGATGCAGCTCTGGACAGAGATGCTGTGAAGCCAGTGCTCCAAACGGGTGGGGGAATCTCTGTAAAAGCTTCTTAAACAAGGTAAGGACCCCATAGAGAAGTGAGGGAAGTGGGGTGAGCTATGGAAGAGCGGGAACTGGCCGGCAGTGAGCTGGCCCCATGGTCAGACACCCACCCCAGGCAGCCCCATTCAGGCCTGGTGGGCGCATTTCTCCAGGTGAAGCCCACAAAGGGGATGTGATCATTACATTTCTACCTTTAAGCCTTGACGCCATTGAGTAGCAGGCAGGCAGGGAAGGCTGGCCAGATTGCATTTCTGAGTGTTTAATCTTTTAATGACGACTCTTGGAGATTTTACTGTGCCATGCTAACAAGCCAATCCACAGCCTAGCGTTGAACTTACTTTCGTGCACAGAATGTTGACATAACCGTGAATCCCTGCAGTGCAAAATGCTGGGACCGAGAGTTAAACCCACTGGGTAAACAAACAGAAGTCCTTCCACGTTTACAATAAAGTAAGTGTATCATAAGGCAGCAGATGGGTATTTTCTTAGTAATTACCTAGGCCTGTGTTGTCCTATCCATTGCCATTAGTCACATGGGGCTATGTAAATTTAATTAAAAAGTCCATTCCTTGGCTGCAGTAGCCAGATTTCAAGTGCACGTTAGCCTCGGAGGGCAGGGGCTATGCTATGGAACAACACGCAGAGAGCGTTTCCATCACTGCAGAAGTCCTGGTGAGCAGACTGGAAGCACTCTCTCTGAAAGGATGTGTTTCAAGCAGATGAGAGCTAGTGTTTGGATATCAACAAGATTCAAACTCTGCCCAACAAACACTAAAGACCAAAAAAAAAGGGGCAGAGTCAAAAAGATGGGTCATTGAGTCTCCTAAAGGGTTTTTGTAGCTTTATTTTTCATTATCTTATATATTTAAGAAGAAGCTATAACTTATTGATAGGAAAACACCAGCCATATGTTGAGCAGATAATACAAGGGAAAGCGACTCCGGACAGATTTGGGAAGTTTTCTTCCGCGAAATGACGTGCTTTGCAGAGAACGTGGGAGGGTGAGGCCCTGGCCCTCCATCACCTCCCGTGTCGGCATGGCTCTGCCTCTATAGCCCCTCCCGGAGCGAGAGCAGGCGGGGAGCACACAGTTGGGGTTTGGACCGGCACTGCTTTGCCCTGAGAGTAAGGACCACGCTGAACTTGAGAAGGATGTTTCCTTGTCTCACACTTTCTCTCTGCTTCTCCCAGGAAAAACAATCTGGGGCCTTCCAAGGAGGCCAGGACGCCATGATATCCAATAAGACCTTACTATCTGACATCGACGGAGTCGCCTCATACCCTCAAGCTTCAGTTTTCTCATAAACTAGGGACAGTAATACGTTTATCTGATGGAGCTGCTTTAAGAGGAAAATGAGACGATCCACACCGAGCACTGATACACCTCCCACTCGTAACACACAATAATAAACCGCTTGTTGTAAACTGCGCATGTGCATTTGGGGGGCAGGTGGTCCTAGGCACCCGTCCCAGCTTTGCTGTTCATCAGCTGTTTGCTTCGTTACCTCTGTTAAGGGGCTTTGTGTTGATTTCCTCATCTGTAAGTTATGAATGATGCTGTTTCTATGTAAGTTTGTTAGGGGGCATAAATGAAACAAAATGCAGTGTGGAGCAGCCTCACTGAGTGAGTGGACCCATAGTGAAGGCTTCATCAGAGCGTTCACTTCTCTTCATCTAAGAGACAGCCTAGTGTGCCAGACCTCTCTGGCTCCCAAGCGGTTTCGGTTTTCCTGTTAAGGTCAAGACTGAGCTGGACCATATTGTACTGCAAGTGGATTTCCCTTCCACCAAGAGCTGTGTTTTGTCCAGGCATTCTTTCTACTCCTGGGAGGATGCAGCTGAGAGCTGGGTGTTCTGTTAGAGACTTCCTGGATGGCTAGGAATACCTGAGTATCGCGGGCAGATTGGTGGGAAGAATAGAAAATGTCATTTTTCTGGTTCCTTGATTCTCACCTTACACAGTAGACTCTGGCTTAGCATGAGGCTGGCTCCCTGCAGAGCTGGGCTTGCAGGCGGGCGGGAGGCACGCAGGCAGGAGAGCCCGCCTGAGCCTGCCGGTCAGCTGTTCTTCCTTTCACCCCTAGAGGACAAGCCCTGGGGCCTTTCCTGACCCACATGACGCCCTCACATCCCACGCAAGCAGGTAGGCAGGGCGCCTCCTAACTCCCCTGCCCAGGGTGGGACGCTGGCCCCAGGAAGGAGGAAGGCATTTCGGTAAGGCATAGCTGCTCAGGGCTCAAACTGGGATGAGGGTTCAGGGCGTTGGAATCTTGGTTTTGCTTTGCTTTCTTTCTTTTCTTCTATTTTAGCTTCCTTTTCAGTTTCAGAAGTCTCTGTTCTCTTCCACCCGCCCCAGTCTGATTCCAGCTGGCCTTTGTTCACAGTACCTCGTTCTCCTTGAATAACTTTCATCTGCACAGTGTAACTGGGAGAAATGTAATTTGATCAAAATAATTCTCTCTGAAGGTGTAATGACTAATATGTATCAGGTCCCGAAAGAAAAGGTTGGTTTACTCTAATCAGATTCCTTTATGGAGAATTTCAGACAAGACACTTAATAACACAGATCCTGTGTCTACAGGCAAATTGGGAGGCACTGCTTTGCCACTCCTTGGCCGTGACATTGAACTGACATCTTAAACCGGAGACTCAGTCTTCTCGTGCATGAAGCGAGGTCATTCAATCCTGTGTCTCCAGACGACCTTCACAGCTCTAGGTTTCTGAGACCCTTTGCAATGAAGGGAAGCATTTGAAACTTAAAGACGTAGTTTATCCTGGTAGTTTATTTTGGTCCATCCGCTTCCCCTCACTTGGAATACGATGCTTCTGATTTGGACCCGGAGGCAGTCATGGCTTCAGCATGATCAGCCACCCCTGACATCGTGCGGCAACTCTCCGTCTAGGGTGCTCTAAGAGAGAAGAGCCCGAGCTCCTCCCCTTCTTGGAAATTCCTAAGAATGTTCCCTCTTTCCTAGGGATCTCTTATCCCTTTATGGACCAGATCAAAAGGTTTCTCAGGAGACAGAGGAGACACGGGTTCAATCCCTGGGTTAGAAGACCCCTGGAGAAGGAAATGGCTACCCACGCTGATATTCTTGCCTGGAGGATTCCACAGACAGAGCAACCTGGCAGACTATAGTCCACAGGATCGCGAAGAGTCAGATGTGACTGCACAACTAACACTTTGACTGTCTTTCCAAAGACTTTCTACCATGAAATTCTGAACATTTGTCTCCAGACACCCTCCTTCTACGAAGAGCCTGTAACCTTTTGATTCCCCTCAAAGCCAGGAGACTGAGTGACTATTGTGCCCAGAATTTCCCTGGGTTTGGCTCTCCAGCCACAAATGAAAGCTTGAGGCAAGGAACTCAGACTGTCATGTGGAAGGCCAGACTACATGTAATGGGGAGGATGAAATACTTCGGTCCTGCTGTCCACCTGCAGGCGAATCTGTCAGCCAGGGGCTAAGGAGCACACTTCAGCACTCTGCAAACTTTCATTGAGCACCTCCTGTGCTCAATGCATATTTGCAAATTGCTTCATGGTTTATAGAACACAGTTCATGCACTGAATTAGTCATGGTCATATGGGTGGCGAAAATGTAAAGCCAGGTTGCTTAACTCAGTTTTCAGAAAAAGTGTGTGCATATACACCTTCATGAAGGAGAGAGAGAGAGAAAGACTGAGAGATGGGTTAGGCATGGGGTGGGCAGAACCCTGGGGCTATTTGAATTAGACAGGATTAAGCAGGTGAGTAAGCAGAAATCATTTCTAGGTCTTTCAAAGGAGGGTGTTTGTGACATTTAAGAAATATGTATTTGGTCTCGGTCTCTGGTGCCTGACACAAAGCTCTGAATCCCTTGGGATTTCCTGAGTCTAAGAAGGTTTTTGTTCTAAGGAGGTGACTCTGGGTAGAAGCCACCCCTGACATCGTGCGGCAACTCTCCGTCTAGGGTGCTCTAAGAGAGAAGAGCCCGAGCTCCTCCCTTCTTGGAAATTCCTAAGAATGTTCCCTCTTTCCTAGGGATCTCTTATCCCTTTATGGACCAGATCAAAAGGTTTCTCAGGAGACAGAGGAGACACGGGTTCAATCCCTGGGTTAGAAGACCCCTGGAGAAGGAAATGGCTACCCACGCTGATATTCTTGCCTGGAGGATTCCACAGACAGAGCAACCTGGCAGACTATAGTCCACAGGATCGCGAAGAGTCAGATGTGACTGCACAACTAACACTTTGACTGTCTTTCCAAAGACTTTCTACCATGAAATTCTGAACATTTGTCTCCAGACACCCTCCTTCTACGAAGAGCCTGTAACCTTTTGATTCCCCTCAAAGCCAGGAGACTGAGTGACTATTGTGCCCAAAATTTTCCCCTGGGTTTGGCTCTCCAGCCACAAATGAAAGCTTGAGGCAAGGAACTCAGACTGTCATGTGGAAGGCCAGACTACATGTAATGGGGAGGATGAAATACTTCGGTCCTGCTGTCCACCTGCAGGCGAATCTGTCAGCCAGGGGCTAAGGAGCACACTTCAGCACTCTGCAAACTTTCATTGAGCACCTCCTGTGCTCAATGCATATTTGCAAATTGCTTCATGGTTTATAGAACACAGTTCATGCACTGAATTAGTCATGGTCATATGGGTGGCGAAAATGTAAAGCCAGGTTGCTTAACTCAGTTTTCAGAAAAAGTGTGTGCATATACACCTTCATGAAGGAGAGAGAGAGAGAAAGACTGAGAGATGGGTTAGGCATGGGGTGGGCAGAACCCTGGGGCTATTTGAATTAGACAGGATTAAGCAGGTGAGTAAGCAGAAATCATTTCTAGGTCTTTCAAAGGAGGGTGTTTGTGACATTTAAGAAATATGTATTTGGTCTCGGTCTCTGGTGCCTGACACAAAGCTCTGAATCCCTTGGGATTTCCTGAGTCTAAGAAGGTTTTTGTTCTAAGGAGGTGACTCTGGGTAGGTTCCCTGACAGCTTCATGATGGGGGCTAGTCCCCAGAAATGCTGGGCCTTTCAACCCCTCCCCCCATCCCCTGAGAAGAGGGAAGGAACTGGAAACGGGTGAATAATTTGATTATGTCTATGTGATGATGCCTCCGTAAACACCCTGAAACTACAGGACTCAGGGAGCTTCTGGGCTGGTGGGCACGTCCATGTGTGGGGAGAATGGTGGGGACAGAAGCTGCTGTGCTCAGGACCCTCCAGACTTCACCCTGTGCACCTCTGCGCCTGGCTGCTCATCTGTATCCTTTAGTGTGTGCGCTGTGCTCAGCCATTCAGCCCTGTCTGACCCTTTGCTCAATAGACTGTAGCCTGCCAGGCTCCATTGTCCATGGCATTCTCCAGGCAAGAATACTGGAGTGGGCTGCCATGCATGCCCTCCTCCAGGGGAGCTTCCCAAGCCAGGGATCGAGCCCAGGTATCTCCTGCCGTCTCCTGCATTGGCAGGTGGATTCTTTACCACTGAGCCTCCAGGGAAGCCCATATCTTTTCATATCTCCTTTATAATAAACCTGCAAGCCTAAGTGTTTCCCTGAGTTTTGTAAGCTTTTATAGCAAATGATCAAACTTGGGGGAGTTGTGGAGCCCCTGATGTATAGCTAAGTTGGACAGAAAGGATGGCTAACCTGTGATTGACCTCAGGACAGGGTGACAGTCTTGTGGATTAAACCTTTCACCCGCAGGGTCTGTGCTCACTCCAAGCAGGGAGTCCTGGTTTCCACAGTGTGCCCTCACCCACCTCCTGACCCATCCTCCTCTCCCCAGCATGTGCCTGCTGACTTTCTCTGGATCGTATCCTCCATCAGTAATTCAGACCCATCTGCCCGCTGGGCACTCGCCAAGTGTGCAGCTTGCTTTGGAGGCCTCTCGAGGGTGGACCGGCCCATCTTGTCTGCCCCTGAGCCCCACCTGCACCTCTCAGCTCGAATGCCAAGGCCCTCAGGAGCCCCGGCCGTGCCGCAGCTCACAGGAAGGGTTATCCTCGGCGTTCCGGGACCTTCCTCCCTGGGCAGCCTCAGCTCTCGGTGCTGCAGAGCCGGCGTCTGGATCCTAACCCATTTAGAAGGATGCTATTGTCTCCCTCCTCTGTCCTGGGCTGACCTCCCTTTGCAATTATGAGTGTGTGACTGAGAAAGGATGCACTCGCCTCACACTCGGCGAACACGCGAGATTTGCCTCCTTTTCAGACGCCTGTTTTATCTCGGTTCACCCCTGGGTTCACCCACAGCCCTGCTTCTAGCCCCTTGGGATTTGTTTTTATCCATTTACTCATTCATTCGCCCATTCACTCATTTAGTCTCTGAGAAAACACTTTTTTTTTTTTGCTTTTAAAAGGGGTTTGTTTTTTTTCTTTTTAATTGTTATTTCTTGTTGGGGCATAGCTGATAGTTTCGACTGAATGGCAAAGGAACTCAGCCATTGGCATGCATGTGTCCATTCTCCTCTAAATCCCCCTCCCATGCAGACTGCCACATAACAGTGAGAGTTCCCTATGCTTGCAGTAGGCCCTTGCTGGTTATCCATTTTAAATACAGCAGTGTGGACATGTCCATCCCAGACTCTCCAAGCAACTCTTCCCTCCATCCCCTCAACTCCCATAGCCATGGCTCAGAATCTAGAAAGAAAGGACACAGATGACTATGAAACAGAAAAGGACTCACAGATTTCAAGAATGAGCAAACATTAATCACGTACTATGTGAGTTTCCTAGAGTTGTGGAAACAAAAGACCACAGAATAAGTGGCTTGAAATAGCAGCTGTGCATTCTCTCGGAGTTCTGGAGGCTGAAAGTCCAAAGTCAAGCTGTGGGAAGGGCGGGGTCCCTCTAAGGCTCTAAGGAAGAACCCTGCCTTGACACTGGGTTGCTGTAAGCCCTGCAATGTACGACTTGCCCGTGCATCACATGGCCCCACACCTCTGTCTTTCACGGCTGTCTTCCGCGTGTTCCTCTGTGTCTTCACATGATATTCTCCTCTCTGTGTGTCTGCATTCAATGTCTTTCATTTTGTGAAGACACAAGCTGTTAAACTGGAGTCCCCTCTAATCCAGGATAACCTCAACCCAGTGTGATTCTATCTGGGAACCCCCTATCTCTAAACAAGCGCAGCTTCACATACACAGGCAGAGGCATTAAGATGTCGAAATATCTTCACAGAACACAAATCAACCCACGTCTGTGCTGAGCACTGCTGTCCAGTCCTTAGAGTTGGCTTGATGAGCCCATACCTTCAAGGTACATTCAAGCCCCGAGGAGTCATTAAACGAATTCTTTGATCTCCCTGGTTATAGCTCCCAGCCAGAGCTGCCTGCATCTTGGGCTTTCTTTTTCCTCTAGAGCTAAATTTCTCAGGGCATTTTATTTTATATTTTTAATCACCATAATATCTGTGTCTAATCCCTAGGAAGCAGAAAGTTTAGCTTGGTGGGATGTCTGTGCCAACATCTGCGGGAGTGAGATGAAGCTGCTCGCTCAGGGTTTAATAAGAAGAAATGGGGAAAGGAATTGAATTAAAGGGAACAAGAATAATCACCTGTCTCAGGTTCTCTTAAGAAAAAAAACTGATTTCCATCATTTTCAGGAGAATCCTCTCTCCCAACTCAACAACGCTACTCAGTTTTCCCTCCAGACTCGGGCAGATTCAACAGCTTCCCAGAAAGACAGGTTACAGGAAGGGGAGGCAAACTTTTTTTTACTAGAAAGGACCAGAGAGTCAGCACCTTCAGCTTTGGGAGCCACAGGAGTTTGGTCACAACCGCAGAATGAACTGCGACTTCATTCTGCTGTGGTGAGTGAGAAAGCCGCCACACACAGACATGTGAAGGAATGGAGGTGTCCATGTTCTGAGAGGCATCTACTTCCCAAAGCAAGGGCTGGGATGGATCTGAGGCCAGAGGGCACCTTGGGGGTCTCCCTGTGGCAGCTGGTTGGATCGTGTCTATAGCGGGCACAAGTCGCGTAACAGGAAGAGTCAACTTCTCCAGGCTGCCCTGCTCCCTGTTCTGTAAGAAAGCTCTCCTTCATCTTGACCCACACGCTGTCTCCCAGAATCCTCCTCTGTGAGTCCTAGGGGCCACAGAATACAGACTCTCATCCAACAGCCTTTGGAACATCAATGTCTGCTGAGCCTCCTCTCTCCCAGGTGCTTGGTGCATGCTCGGTCACTGGCCACCATTCTGTTTTGACCAGACACCAGCAACACACAGGAGTTATCAAAAGACACTGGACTCTCCTGTAAATGGCACGACCCATGGTTAAACATCAATGGCCTGCTGGGACCCAGCCCTGGAGCACAGCCCGCACCGCAAAGGCATTGCTTCCCGCCACTGACACCTCCAGCAGCATCGGGCCTGTTGAGTCCCCTGCTTCACCAGGTAGCTCCTTGGACGGCAGCCTGACCCAGCCACAGAGCCCTCTGTGCTTCGGTCCCCACTCCAAGCTGGCAGCTTGTCATCTCACTCCAACTATGTGTCTAAGTATTATCCCGTGCATGCCACGTACTCCAACAAGACCCAGAGAGGCCCACCAGATGCAGGGCATCCCTGTTTGGGAAGGGAGAGGCAAGATGAAACAATTTCCCTTTTACTTTGAAGATGGCCTCCAGGTGTGTCCCTGGCCGCCACTGCACCCCTGAGCAGTCTCTGGTTGTGGCAGAGCCTGAGTCTCCATAGGGTTTCTCTGTCATCCCCTGAAGGTCTCTGGTGTGCCAGCCACCTCTTGCTCCTCTGGCCCTATTGGCACCTAGATAATATGCCTGAGTAAAGTTCTATGGCACATCTGGCTTGTCCCGACCCGTCTTGACAATATCATGAAAGTGAACAGAAGAGGTGGAGTGTGTACTGTCGCCCATTCCACGTGAACGAACCCTGCTTCTGATCCTCTTTTCTTCCTGGATGCCACCGGCATATTTGCCGAATCACTGTCAGTGTGCAGCGCCCTGAGACTGTTTTCATCATTAAATACTACAGCTGGGATGGAGCTGCCATCCTGGTTTCTGCTCGACCCATGGTTAAACATCAATGGCCTGCTTGGGATGAGCTTGGGGTAGCTGAGGGACAGTCTCTGTGCTCTGTCTGATTTCTGCAGGGGCCACTGAGTGAACTGAACAGAAATCTTCTTGGGCTTCCCTGGTGGCTCAAGTGGTAAAGAATCCACCTGCAATGTGGGAAGCATGGCTCTGATCCCTGGGTTGGGAAGATCCCCTGGAGATGGGAAAGGCTACCCACTCCAGTATTCTTACCTTGAGAATCCCATGGACAGAGGAGACAGGAGGGCTGCCATCCATGGTGTCGCCAAGAGTTGGACATGGCTAAGCCACTTTCACTATGACAGGGACTACCCACCGTACCCAAATCCTTAGATTCTTAAGAAGGGTGCTGCCCCCTCATTCCCATCAATTAGGGATTTCTATTGCTTGTTACTGACTAGCTTGGCTGGTGTGTTTGTTGGGGGCAATTTGAGAAGTTTGTACTTAGTCTTCCCCACTATGCTAGCTCTCACCCCCCAGGCCACGGTGGAGCCTGAGACAGCCAACCATACACAGACTACTTCCTTAGACATGCGTTTCCTATCTTCTTGTCTTTGACCAGAAGGTGCTATGTGATTTTGGTGTTTATCCCGTGTGTAGTTCCAAGATTGTACAAAAGGATGTGTGTGAGTCTGACTGATGGTCTTAGTGCCCAGGTGTCCAGAGGGCCTGAGGGCTTCTGAGAAGGTGTTGATGTCACAAGGGGACCAGCACTCAGGAGGTGGTCAAGAGCCTGCCTCTCCCACGAAGCTCCCCCACCCGTTCCGATGATGCTCACCCCTCTTTTTCCTAAGATGCTGGTTGCTATGGTGACAAAGAATGAACTGCAAGAGTCCATAAAAATAAGGTAATTGGGAAAGAGGGTTTTAAAATTTTTTTTCCTTTTCCCCCATCATGCCTCTTCTATTTATTTTCATTTTCATACATCTTTTATTCCTTGGCCTGTGTGGGCCTCCCATTGCAGTGGCTTATCCCACTGCAAAGCTCCAGCTCTGGGCGCATGCGCTCCAGAGCTCTGACTTATCTGTCATTGAACACACCGGCCCAGCCCTTTCCACAGCACGTGGGATCTTCCTGGACCAGGGATCGAACGGGCGCCCCTTGCACTGCAAGGTGGACTCTTCACCCACTGGACCATCAGGGAAGCCCGAGAAAGAGTTTTAAACAATGCAAATTGTTTTCCAAAGGATTCCTTTCAATAAATCTGAAAAGTTACATCACATCACCAAGATTTGTAATAGAGTCACAGAGGCAGGTCTTCACCAAAGGGCTGGATTAGGGAGGAATACACTGACAGACTGGGATTGTTATGTACGCAAACTACTATATAAAACAGATAACCGACAAGGACCTACTACGTAACAGAGGGAATTCTGCCCAGTGCTCTGTGGTGGCTTAGATGGAAAAAGAATCTGAAAGAGTAGTGAATACATGTGTGTGTACAACAGATTCACCTTGCTGTATACCTAAAACTAATACAACATTGTAAACCAACTATATGTCCATAAAAGTTTTTCAAAACCATTAAAAAAGGATGGGTGGGGAGGGTGGGGGACACAGTCTTTGTCTTCTGCTATCCTTGTGAGTCCTGGGCCAGGATGAGATTCTAGGTAGAAGAGGGAAGAACTGGCAACAGGCAAGCCCTTGAAGAGTAAACAGTCTTTGAAAATTGCTAAGTAAATTAGCCCCTGCTAATCCCTTTATCCCGCGAAACTGATGTGAGGTTGGCAGGGAGGGAATCAAGATCCCTTCTCACAGAGAGAGGAACAGAGGCTCAGAGAAATACGGTGGGTTGCCCAAGGCCGTGTGGTCAGAGGGAGGCAGCGCTGGGGCAGGCCCCACGAAGCTCCCCCACCCGTTCCGATGATGCTCACCCCTCTTTTTCCTAAGATGCTGGTTGCTATGGTGACAAAGAATGAACTGCAAGAGTCCATAAAAATAAGGTAATTGGGAAAGAGGGTTTTAAAATTTTTTTTCCTTTTCCCCCATCATGCCTCTTCTATTTATTTTCATTTTCATACATCTTTTATTCCTTGGCCTGTGTGGGCCTCCCATTGCAGTGGCTTATCCCACTGCAAAGCTCCAGCTCTGGGCGCATGCGCTCCAGAGCTCTGACTTATCTGTCATTGAACACACCGGCCCAGCCCTTTCCACAGCACGTGGGATCTTCCTGGACCAGGGATCGAACGGGCGCCCCTTGCACTGCAAGGTGGACTCTTCACCCACTGGACCATCAGGGAAGCCCGAGAAAGAGTTTTAAACAATGCAAATTGTTTTCCAAAGGATTCCTTTCAATAAATCTGAAAAGTTACATCACATCACCAAGATTTGTAATAGAGTCACAGAGGCAGGTCTTCACCAAAGGGCTGGATTAGGGAGGAATACACTGACAGACTGGGATTGTTATGTACGCAAACTACTATATAAAACAGATAACCGACAAGGACCTACTACGTAACAGAGGGAATTCTGCCCAGTGCTCTGTGGTGGCTTAGATGGAAAAAGAATCTGAAAGAGTAGTGAATACATGTGTGTGTACAACAGATTCACCTTGCTGTATACCTAAAACTAATACAACATTGTAAACCAACTATATGTCCATAAAAGTTTTTCAAAACCATTAAAAAAGGATGGGTGGGGAGGGTGGGGGACACAGTCTTTGTCTTCTGCTATCCTTGTGAGTCCTGGGCCAGGATGAGATTCTAGGTAGAAGAGGGAAGAACTGGCAACAGGCAAGCCCTTGAAGAGTAAACAGTCTTTTGAAAATTGCTAAGTAAATTAGCCCCTGCTAATCCCTTTATCCCCGCAGCGAAACTGATGTGAGGTTGGCAGGGAGGGAATCAAGATCCCTTCTCACAGAGAGAGGAACAGAGGCTCAGAGAAATACGGTGGGTTGCCCAAGGCCGTGTGGTCAGAGGGAGGCAGCGCTGGGGGCAGGCCCCAGGTCCCCAGGTTGTTGGTGTCTGTCTGATGAGCAGAGCACAGCATCTCACAGGTGGCTTCCGACCAGAGCCGGGACCAGGACCCTTTCCCTTGGCATGGCTCTTCTCCCTGCAATGCGGAAGCAGTGAAGGCAGCACGTGATGCCCTCTTTAGCAGGATCCTGAGATGAGGAGGAAAGAGTGAGCCAGTGCCAGGCCCCTTTGGCTTCAGAAAGCACAAGGTGCTGTCATCTCGGAGGAAAATGGTGAGGTAGGCGATTATGGCCAACACAGTGTTCTTAGCTGCCAGGTGAGCAAGGAGGCTCAGAAGGGAGCCTGCTAGAAAGCACAGAACCTCCGGGAGCAGTGCAGTGGATCCCTGGGCGAGTGAGCTAGAGCGGAGCAGCCTGGCCTACCGAGGCACTGAGACATTAAACGTACGCGGGTGACTCAGTCTCCTCCTAGATGCTAGCCTGGGGAGGATGAAAGACAGAAGGGATGGCTGATCCAAAGATGTCTGAGGCTACACAACCTGTTAGCCATCAAGGTGGCATTAGAAGCCTGTCTCCAGGTTCCCAGGTCACGTGCATTCCCACTCCAGCCCAAAGACTCTCTCTGGGCACAATCAAGTTTTCACTTTCGATAAACAGAAATTCAACGAATGACTTTTAATTTCTCTATTAATACCTAAGGGAGACGAAGCAGCCCACATGTAAACCTGGTCAAAGGTTAGTATCAGTGGCAAAAACGCAGCCATTGGTCTACCACTGCTCTAAGGCTATAGTATTAAGATTACCAACGAACCCCCCTCACTCCAAAGCAAGGCTGGTCATTGTCCAATTAGTAATATGGCCCTGGTGTGGTCTTGCTTCCAGAGAGATTTTACCCAAGAGACACACACATTTGGTCTTCTCATAGAACCTGGTCACCATGACCTGGATAGGTAAGTATTCTGATTTACTGAGTAGGAACTCACTCAATAATACCTGTTAAATAAAGGAAAGAATAGCATTCTCCAGGGGATTTGTTCATTGTTAATTAATGATAAGAAACGTTTCAGCTCTTGAAATACTAGTCATGCGGGCTTCTCACAGAGAAGACCTCACCTTTTTAAGACCCCAGATCAGCTGGGGGCAGGCCCCAGGTCCCCAGGTTGTTGGTGTCTGTCTGATGAGCAGAGCACAGTGGGACCCCCCTTTCCCTTGGCATGGCTCTTCTCCCTGCAATGCGGAAGCAGTGAAGGCAGCACGTGATGCCCTCTTTAGCAGGATCCTGAGATGAGGAGGAAAGAGTGAGCCAGTGCCAGGCCCCTTTGGCTTCAGAAAGCACAAGGTGCTGTCATCTCGGAGGAAAATGGTGAGGTAGGCGATTATGGCCAACACAGTGTTCTTAGCTGCCAGGTGAGCAAGGAGGCTCAGAAGGGAGCCTGCTAGAAAGCACAGAACCTCCGGGAGCAGTGCAGTGGATCCCTGGGCGAGTGAGCTAGAGCGGAGCAGCCTGGCCTACCGAGGCACTGAGACATTAAACGTACGCGGGTGACTCAGTCTCCTCCTAGATGCTAGCCTGGGGAGGATGAAAGACAGAAGGGATGGCTGATCCAAAGATGTCTGAGGCTACACAACCTGTTAGCCATCAAGGTGGCATTAGAAGCCTGTCTCCAGGTTCCCAGGTCACGTGCATTCCCACTCCAGCCCAAAGACTCTCTCTGGGCACAATCAAGTTTTCACTTTCGATAAACAGAAATTCAACGAATGACTTTTAATTTCTCTATTAATACCTAAGGGAGACGAAGCAGCCCACATGTAAACCTGGTCAAAGGTTAGTATCAGTGGCAAAAACGCAGCCATTGGTCTACCACTGCTCTAAGGCTATAGTATTAAGATTACCAACGAACCCCCCTCACTCCAAAGCAAGGCTGGTCATTGTCCAATTAGTAATATGGCCCTGGTGTGGTCTTGCTTCCAGAGAGATTTTACCCAAGAGACACACACATTTGGTCTTCTCATAGAACCTGGTCACCATGACCTGGATAGGTAAGTATTCTGATTTACTGAGTAGGAACTCACTCAATAATACCTGTTAAATAAAGGAAAGAATAGCATTCTCCAGGGGATTTGTTCATTGTTAATTAATGATAAGAAACGTTTCAGCTCTTGAAATACTAGTCATGCGGGCTTCTGACTTGAAGACTAGATCACAGAGAAGACCTCACCTTTGTGTTTGCAAAGGACACACACACAGCTCCTTTTTCTTATGCCTCAATATGTTACACACAATTCCATTCTTAATTGTACACCTTTAAAAGCCCTTTGGAATTGGTGCCTGTATAATTATACATTTTGAACTAGATTGTGGACTCTTTTTAAATTTAATCTTTAAAATGAAGAGATACTGGAATATAGCTGATTTACAATGTTGTGTTAATTTCAGGTGTACAGCAAAGTGATTCAGTCATACATATACATACATCCATTCTTTTTCAGATTCTTTTCCCATATAAGTCATTACAGACTATTGAGTAGAGTTCCTTGTGCTTTGTTGATTATCTATTTCATATGTACTGGTGTGTAAATATTAATTCCAAGAACCTGCATGTATATTAAGTCGCTTCAATTGTGTCTCACTCTTTGCAACCCTATGGACTGTAGCCCACCAGGCTCTTCCGTCCATGTAATTCTCAAGGCAAGAATACTGGAGTGGGTTGCCGTGTCCTCCTCCAAGAGATCTTCCCCACCCAGGGATCAAACCCACCTCGTTTACTTCTCCTACATTGGCAGGCAGGTTCTTTACCACCAGCACCACCCAAGGACCTAGAGATGATCATACTAAGTGAAATCAGTCAGATAGAGAAATACATGTATATTAAATCTCTCATATGTGGAATCTAAAAAAATTATACAAATGAACTTATTTACAAAACAGAAACAGACTCACAGGCTTCAAAAACAAATGTATGGTTACCAAAGGGGAAAGGCAGGGGGCAGGGATTGTGGACTCCTCGTGAGAGCAAACTCTTCAGGCCATTTCCTCAAGGCATAACACTGAGCACCACTGTGCAGGGGATGGGAGGCAGCATGAGCAAATCGTGATGTGGCTCGGGAGTGATCAATAAGTTGGAAGCTGGTTTGTGTGATGCAGGAAGTTCATTTAAATGTGCAGGTTATCTGCCTTCAAATTCCATGCCATTTTGACAACGAGAGATTTCAGACAGGGGGAAATATTAAGGTTAATGGGAACCGCATCCATGGGGACCTCCATAGAACCATCCTTGCAATGGACCATGCAAATGCTATGGTGGAGGGAGCTTAAAATTCTGGATGCAGAGAGAAAAGCACGCTAGTGACCACATCCGTGGTCATCTCCTCTTTCTAAAGGAGTTTAATTCAAGTGCAGAGGTCCTTCTAGCCATCCTCAACAGGCCTCCCACGTGGTACACTCAAAGAAAGAAATCGTGTCAAGAACTATCCTGCCTATTGGCTGAGAATAAGAGAGAGAGACAAGCATACAGCTGTGAAAGGTTAATTAGTATTTAAGCACACAATTGTGTTTTCTATTTGGTCTGACTGGGAAAATAAATTATGTTTTTCAAAGCACAGACTTGCAGGCTATAATTGAAAACGGGCATGGTGAGTGCAGCTCAGCCCGTGCAGCAGAAACAACAAAACAGAAGTAAATGGAAGTAAGCAGAGGCGTCCTCCCCAGCCCCAGCTGGGGGCTGAGTGACCGGAAAGGATGGACTCGGGGACGGAGAGAGCTGGTTTCTCACATAGTCCCTGTCCTGAATGCTTTCCCCCTGCTCACTTTGGGATAGTTG
The DNA here is from genome assembly GCA_022376925.1 of Tragulus kanchil. Taxonomy (NCBI): domain Eukaryota; kingdom Metazoa; phylum Chordata; class Mammalia; order Artiodactyla; family Tragulidae; genus Tragulus; species Tragulus kanchil. The sequence goes on along the minus strand of JAIOJX010000002.1, from coordinate 7,655,079 downwards.
ACTTATCTGAACCTCTAGATTCACATTTGTAAAATAGAGTTAATAGTACTTTTCTCTGGGTTTGCTAGGAGTTCATGTTTAGAAGAAAAGCCGGCATGATGCCAGGCACAGAACAGGAGTTCAATAAACACATGTCACCAGTAAACACTTGGTGAACCTGCTTTAATCTCCCTCTTCTCTGAATTTCTATATTTTTCTAAAAGCCAAGAAAACCAGTCCCCTAAATGAGACGGCGCCTACAATTGTGCCCTAATTGTATTGTGTTTAGATTGCCACTACAGTCCAATTTCATTTCATTTACTTCAATTAAGGAATCTGTGTTGAGAAACAAACATGTTCCTTGTGCAATACTAAGGAATGCCAACATCTGTACAAACCAGCACATGCCTCCCAAGGGCTCAAATCACAAAATGTACCTAAGGGGCCTCTGATAAGTATTTGGACACTTATTACTGATTGGCCAAGAGCTCCTACAACGGGATGATCATGTCCTTTACCACATACGGTTTTCACAGTAACCTCGTGAATTGGTGATTTTTGCATGTGAGTAAATTGAGGCTCCGAGAAGGTAACAAACTTGTTCAAGGTTGCGCAGCACAGAGGAAAGGATGGAGCTCGAATCCACATCTAGGTACCTGAGCCCACTCTGCCCTTTGGTTTTCTCCACGGTCTGCCCCTCTCCCCTGCCCCACACCTGCCTGGCCTGGTGTACCTCTTACCTTCCAGTGTTCAGTTGTGTCTGTGTGTTAAAGCTCAGCCATTGGTGGTCAGTCATGTTAAGCTCATAAAGAGAAGACGTGTGTCACATCAGGGATACAATCTCCAAGGACAGTGGAATTGAGAGTCTCATCAAAAAGACTTTCTTGGGATTTCCCTGGTGGTCCAGTGATAAAGACTCTGAGCTTCCAAAGTAAGGGGCATGGTGTTCCATCCTTGGTCAGGGAACTAAGGTCCTGCATGCTATATGGTGTGGCCAAAAAAATATTTAAAAAAGAAGTGGAAGACTTTCTTTTAATTTCTCCATGAGCAGCAGGTCCTATTTATGGTTTATGTGCATCTCCTATTTCTAGAAAATGGGCTTCCCAGGTGGTGCTAGTGGTAAAAAACCTGCCTGCCAATGCAGGAGATGTAGGAGACGCAGGCTAGATCCCTGAGTTGGGAAGATTCCTTGGAGAAGGGCACGGCAGTGCACTCCAGTATCCTGGCCTGGAGAATCCCATGGACAGATGAGCTCGGCAGGCTGCAGTCCATAGACTTGCCCAGAGTTGGACACGACTGAAGTGATTTAGCACAAATGAGTCCTTTTTTCTAGAAAAAAATCTGAAGTGTCTCAGCGTTGCCACAAAACCCAAAATTGCTATAAGAACACACTTAGATTTAAATGAATCCTTGTGGCACGAGATTTTTCTCTCTTACTGTTTTGTTGCATCATCAGTGTGTAGAGTAGGGCTTCCCCAGAGTAGGTATGAAATACATATTCTCTGTGTGATGATGAATATATGTATTCTTTCTGTTGTTCATATTTGTTTCCAACATCCATACCCATATGCAAATCCTCATTTTTCTAACAAGTTCTAAATGCATTCTCCATCTCAATCATCTTCAAGAGGCACAAATTATCTCAGACACTCCTTATTACATGCTCGGGATCTTACTGGTTGTCATTTTCAGTCCTACCATCTTAACAACACAGCGTAGTCATTACCATTAATGTCTAAACTGTTAAATATGGTTAACCATGTATTTTGCCGCTGTCTGTGTTCGCTTTCATTTTCTCCATCCTTTCCCATCCTCTGGCAGATTTTCTTTGCCCCTGACAGCCGATGGTGAGCAGATGCCATGGCTGCCTGGACGGCTGCACTTCACTCCCGCTGTGTACGGGCCTCCAGGCGCCATACTAAGTGCTCAAGAGTTGATGTGTGTGCGTGTTAGTCACTCAGTCCTGTTTGACAGCTCTGCCAAGTAATGGAGCATGGGTTTGGTTCCAGTGATAAAGACTCTGAGCTTCCAAAGTAAGTGGCATGGTGTTCCATCCTTGGTCAGGGAACTAAGGTCCTGCATGCTATATGGTGTGGCCAAAAAAGTATTTAAAAAAGAAGTGGAAGACTTTCTTTTAATTTCTCCATGAGCAGCAGGTCCTATTTATGGTTTATGTGCATCTCCTATTTCTAGAAAATGGGCTTCCCAGGTGGTGCTAGTGGTAAAGAACCTGCCTGCCAATGCAGGAGATGTAGGAGACGCAGGCTAGATCCCTGAGTTGGGAAGATTCCTTGGAGAAGGGCACGGCAGTGCACTCCAGTATCCTGGCCTGGAGAATCCCATGGACAGATGAGCTCGGCAGGCTGCAGTCCATAGACTTGCCCAGAGTTGGACACGACTGAAGTGATTTAGCACAAATGAGTCCTTTTTTCTAGAAAAAAATCTGAAGTGTCTCAGCGTTGCCACAAAACCCAAAATTGCTATAAGAACACACTTAGATTTAAATGAATCCTTGTGGACGAGATTTTTCTCTCTTACTGTTTTGTTGCATCATCAGTGTGTAGAGTAGGGCTTCCCCAGAGTAGGTATGAAATACATATTCTCTGTGTGATGATGAATATATGTATTCTTTCTGTTGTTCATATTTGTTTCCAACATCCATACCCATATGCAAATCCTCATTTTTCTAACAAGTTCTAAATGCATTCTCCATCTCAATCATCTTCAAGAGGCACAAATTATCTCAGACACTCCTTATTACATGCTCGGGATCTTACTGGTTGTCATTTTCAGTCCTACCATCTTAACAACACAGCGTAGTCATTACCATTAATGTCTAAACTGTTAAATATGGTTAACCATGTATTTTGCCGCTGTCTGTGTTCGCTTTCATTTTCTCCATCCTTTCCCATCCTCTGGCAGATTTTCTTTGCCCCTGACAGCCGATGGTGAGCAGATGCCATGGCTGCCTGGACGGCTGCACTTCACTCCCGCGCTGTGTACGGGCCTCCAGGGCGCCATACTAAGTGCTCAAGAGTTGATGTGTGTGTGCGTGTTAGTCACTCAGTCCTGTCCCACTCTTTGAGACCCCATGGTCTGTAGCCCTCCAGGCTCCTCTGTCCATGGAATTCTCCAGGCAAGAATAATGGAGTGGGTTGCCATTCCCTTCTCCAGGCAACAGTTGATTGCTATTATTTATTTTTCTTTTTTTTTAGATTTTCAGTCATTTTCCTCTCAACCCTTTCAAGCTGATACTTTCTCTTCCTGGAGTCTGCTGGTGGGTAGCAAAGCCTATTGTTGTGTCTCACTGCCACTTCTTTGTAGGCAAGCTGTCTTTCTCTCTGATGACTTTTTAAATTTTTTTCCTCTGATGACTTTTCACACTACCTAGTTTGAACCTTGCATTGTCTCTCTTGGAAGTCTAGGCTGTGTGGCAGGAGGTGCTTATATTTGCCCCGGGGACCTTTGGTCCATCCCTATCTCAGGTGGGGTCCAGAGGGGCCTGTTCCTAGCATTCCAGTCTGGGGAGGCCTTAGCCACGGCCAGTCTCAGCCCTCTATCCTCTCTTGACTGTCTCATGAGCCCCTCTCCCTCCCGCACGGAGAGATCCACAGCTTCCACCCGGGAGCTTTTCCACTGACTCCCACCAGTGCCCCAGCTAGGGCAGGGTGAGGGAGGAATTTGGGGCAACACATTTAAAAAGACTGTCACCCTCGAGTGCTGCCCCGGCCCTTGATTTTTCCCCTGTGTGTGTACTAATCTCTTATAAAATGACAGTCAGATTGGAACAGGGCCCGTCCGTATGACCTCATCTTAATTATCTCTTTAAAGCTCCTATCTGCAAACGCAGTCACATTCTGAGATACTGAAAGTTGAGGGGATTTGAGGGGCTATGACTCAGTCCACAACACTTACCAAAAGACAATCTGAAACGTGTATGTTCTGTTCTATCAGGCTGTGCTCAAAGCCCGTTTGCATGAGTCAGTCTTTTTTATGAGCTCAGTCACTCTGCCCTCGGTTATCCTTTTGGAGAAACGCAGGTGATCTTCATAGGAATATTAGAAGTGACTCAGGACTTAGAGAGTTCTAGAACACTGGTTCATGAGCCTCCAGAGAAGCTCAAATCCACACCCCAGAGGCAACGAGGACACTGGAGCCCAGACATTCCAATAGTCGATACAGGATTGTAGTTTTCCACCAAAACAAAGAACTGAGGCAGCAGGTTATTTGCCTACTGCAAGGATCAGAAAATTCAAATGCAAGGATTCTAGAATTACAAAAGGAATTAGATAGCCAAATGATTTTCAGTCATTTTCCTCTCAACCCTTTCAAGCTGATACTTTCTCTTCCTGGAGTCTGCTGGTGGGTAGCAAAGCCTATTGTTGTGTCTCACTGCCACTTCTTTGTAGGCAAGCTGTCTTTCTCTCTGATGACTTTTTAAATTTTTTTCCTCTGATGACTTTTCACACTACCTAGTTTGAACCTTGCATTGTCTCTCTTGGAAGTCTAGGCTGTGTGGCAGGAGGTGCTTATATTTGCCCCGGGGACCTTTGGTCCATCCCTATCTCAGGTGGGGTCCAGAGGGGCCTGTTCCTAGCATTCCAGTCTGGGGAGGCCTTAGCCACGGCCAGTCTCAGCCCTCTATCCTCTCTTGACTGTCTCATGAGCCCCTCTCCCTCCCGCACGGAGAGATCCACAGCTTCCACCCGGGAGCTTTTCCACTGACTCCCACCAGTGCCCCAGCTAGGGCAGGGTGAGGGAGGAATTTGGGGCAACACATTTAAAAAGACTGTCACCCTCGAGTGCTGCCCCGGCCCTTGATTTTTCCCCTGTGTGTGTACTAATCTCTTATAAAATGACAGTCAGATTGGAACAGGGCCCGTCCGTATGACCTCATCTTAATTATCTCTTTAAAGCTCCTATCTGCAAACGCAGTCACATTCTGAGATACTGAAAGTTGAGGGGATTTGAGGGCTATGACTCAGTCCACAACACTTACCAAAAGACAATCTGAAACGTGTATGTTCTGTTCTATCAGGCTGTGCTCAAAGCCCGTTTGCATGAGTCAGTCTTTTTTATGAGCTCAGTCACTCTGCCCTCGGTTATCCTTTTGGAGAAACGCAGGTGATCTTCATAGGAATATTAGAAGTGACTCAGGACTTAGAGAGTTCTAGAACACTGGTTCATGAGCCTCCAGAGAAGCTCAAATCCACACCCCAGAGGCAACGAGGACACTGGAGCCCAGACATTCCAATAGTCGATACAGGATTGTAGTTTTCCACCAAAACAAAGAACTGAGGCAGCAGGTTATTTGCCTACTGCAAGGATTCTAGAAAATTACAAAAGGAATTAGATAGCCATCCTGGCTGGGTGACCCTGAGCTCGCTCATTCCATACATACTTTGAGTCCTATTTTATTAACTCTTCTCTCTGTACTTTTTTGATGTTTAGTATAAAAAAACCTCTTTATTTAGTGTGAATCAAAGCCATCCATACCCAGCACAGTTCAGAGGCTGACCTGAACATTGGTGGGATGGGAATTTGGACAGCTGTTTTGGAAAGCAACTTCACAGTATTTATCAGGATGTTTCAGGATCTTAATTATTTTGTTCCAGTAACTTAACCCCGAGAAATTTATTCAAGGGAAAGAAAGAAAAATGTGGACAGGATATGTTTACACTTGAGTGTGTATGTGTGTGCCTGGGCGTGTGTTGAGGGGGCTATGTGATAACAACAAAATTTGACAACAATCTACTTCACAACACTGTGCTATTAAAACAATGATAGCGTGTTCAAAAATTGGGATATAATACAGTCACTGACGATGATGATTATAATGAATGTTTAATGATGTGGAAAAATTATTCCAATGTGACATTAAGTGAAAAGGCAGAATGCAACGTTATATATGTATTTGTATCTCATTTATGGTTTTTGACATGTGCATTTGTTTAATTTTTCCCCTGAAAGAACAGGAATTAGAATATTATGGATTCAGGTCAGTGGTTCTCGCTGGGGGTTGATTTTTCTCCCTATAGGGGTATTTTGCAACATCTGGAAATATTTTTGATTGCCATGCCTTGGGGAGGGGTGTGGCTGGCATTGATTGGAGAACACGGAACACCTCCAACCCCAGACTAGGAACTATCCAGCCCACATGTCAGCAATCCGTTAAAGCCCAGCTCTAAGTTCTCCTCTTCATCCTACCTCTTTCTAACTTGGAAATTCCTCCTCCGTCCCTCCTTTCTCTTCTTTCACGCAGGTGACTTCATAGGAAAAACAGGACTTGGTTAGTGTTCATGAGCCTCCAGAGAAGCTCAAATCCACACCCCAGAGGCAACGAGGACACTGGAGCCCAGACATTCCAATAGTCGATACAGGATTGTAGTTTTCCACCAAAACAAAGAACTGAGGCAGCAGGTTATTTGCCTACTGCAAGGATTCTAGAAAATTACAAAAGGAATTAGATAGCCATCCTGGCTGGGTGACCCTGAGCTCGCTCATTCCATACATACTTTGAGTCCTATTTTATTAACTCTTCTCTCTGTACTTTTTTGATGTTTAGTATAAAAAAACCTCTTTATTTAGTGTGAATCAAAGCCATCCATACCCAGCACAGTTCAGAGGCTGACCTGAACATTGGTGGGATGGGAATTTGGACAGCTGTTTTGGAAAGCAACTTCACAGTATTTATCAGGATGTTTCAGGATCTTAATTATTTTGTTCCAGTAACTTAACCCCGAGAAATTTATTCAAGGGAAAGAAAGAAAAATGTGGACAGGATATGTTTACACTTGAGTGTGTATGTGTGTGCCTGGGCGTGTGTTGAGGGGGCTATGTGATAACAACAAAATTTGACAACAATCTACTTCACAACACTGTGCTATTAAAACAATGATAGCGTGTTCAAAAATTGGGATATAATACAGTCACTGACGATGATGATTATAATGAATGTTTAATGATGTGGAAAAATTATTCCAATGTGACATTAAGTGAAAAGGCAGAATGCAACGTTATATATGTATTTGTATCTCATTTATGGTTTTTGACATGTGCATTTGTTTAATTTTTTTTTTCCCCTGAAAGAACAGGAATTAGAATATTATGGATTCAGGTCAGTGGTTCTCGCTGGGGGTTGATTTTTCTCCCTATAGGGGTATTTTGCAACATCTGGAAATATTTTTGATTGCCATGCCTTGGGGAGGGGTGTGGCTGGCATTGATTGGAGAACACGGAACACCTCCAACCCCAGACTAGGAACTATCCAGCCCACATGTCAGCAATCCGTTAAGAAGCCCAGCTCTAAGTTCTCCTCTTCATCCTACCTCTTTCTAACTTGAGTAGATTTCCTCCCTCCGTCCCTCCTTTCTCTTCTTTCTAACACTTATCATCAAGGCATTAGTATGTGTCTGAAACAGCTATAAGTATTTTATGGTATTGACACAGAATATTAACACAGAACAATTCCATGAAGTGTCACCCCAAGTGAGAAGAGTCAATAAAATAGGACTCAAAACCTCTTCTGTTTTGAGTTTCAAAAAACAGTTAATCAGAAGTGCTTTGCACAGAGTCTAGTCTACAAATAAATGAATACACGTTTAGATAGACAGCTATGTGTAGGCACATATACACACAACACAAGGTTAGTGTGTGTGTCATCTATTTATGCTACAGTAAAAGTGCCAGTCACACAGCTGCTGTGACTCTGAGTTGTGTCCCACTCTGTGCAGCCCCGGGACTGTAGCTTGCCAGACTCCTCTATCTGTGGGATTTTCCAGGCTAGAATATTGGAGTGGGTACCCATCCCCTTCTCCAGGGGGGTCTTCCAGACCCGGGAATGGGACCTGGGTCTTCTGCATTACCGGCAGATTCTTTACTATCTGACTCACCAGGGAAACACACATATTACAGTAAACCTGTAAAAATGACCAATTTTATACGATGGGATTGGAGGAAAGTTTCATACTTTTCTTTATCAGTTCAGTTGAGTCGCTCAGTTGTGTGGACCTCTCTGAGACCCCGTGGACAACAGCATGCAGGACCTCCCTGTCCTTCACCATCTCCTGGAGCTTGCTCAAACTCATGTCCATTTTTCTTTACGCTTTCCTTTATAGTCCGTGTTTATACTTACCTAGGTCTCTGTTTTCTTCAATATTTTTCCTAAGCAAATATTATGGATTCAGGTCAGTGGTTCTCGCTGGGGGTTGATTTTTCTCCCTATAGGGGTATTTTGCAACATCTGGAAATATTTTTGATTGCCATGCCTTGGGGAGGGGTGTGGCTGGCATTGATTGGAGAACACGGAACACCTCCAACCCCAGACTAGGAACTATCCAGCCCACATGTCAGCAATCCGTTAAAGCCCAGCTCTAAGTTCTCCTCTTCATCCTACCTCTTTCTAACTTGAGTAGATTTCCTCCCTCCGTCCCTCCTTTCTCTTCTTTCTAACACTTATCATCAAGGCATTAGTATGTGTCTGAAACAGCTATAAGTATTTTATGGTATTGACACAGAATATTAACACAGAACAATTCCATGAAGTGTCACCCCAAGTGAGAAGAGTCAATAAAATAGGACTCAAAACCTCTTCTGTTTTGAGTTTCAAAAAACAGTTAATCAGAAGTGCTTTGCACAGAGTCTAGTCTACAAATAAATGAATACACGTTTAGATAGACAGCTATGTGTAGGCACATATACACACAACACAAGGTTAGTGTGTGTGTCATCTATTTATGCTACAGTAAAAGTGCCAGTCACACAGCTGCTGTGACTCTGAGTTGTGTCCCACTCTGTGCAGCCCCGGGACTGTAGCTTGCCAGACTCCTCTATCTGTGGGATTTTCCAGGCTAGAATATTGGAGTGGGTACCCATCCCCTTCTCCAGGGGGGTCTTCCAGACCCGGGAATGGGACCTGGGTCTTCTGCATTACCGGCAGATTCTTTACTATCTGACTCACCAGGGAAACACACATATTACAGTAAACCTGTAAAAATGACCAATTTTATACGATGGGATTGGAGGAAAGTTTCATACTTTTCTTTATCAGTTCAGTTGAGTCGCTCAGTTGTGTGGACCTCTCTGAGACCCCGTGGACAACAGCATGCAGGACCTCCCTGTCCTTCACCATCTCCTGGAGCTTGCTCAAACTCATGTCCATTTTTCTTTACGCTTTCCTTTATAGTCCGTGTTTATACTTACCTAGGTCTCTGTTTTCTTCAATATGTTTCAATTACTTTTGTTACCAAAACAAGCGAAGAGGATACGACAGAGCCCCTGGAGAGCTGAAGGGCTGGCTGTGAGCAGCCCTGATACCTGAGACGGCCGACAGAAACTCTAGCCCCAATTAGCGATGTGACGCATTTTACTAAAACAGAGCCCTGGACCTCCTTTCCAAAATTAAACAAGTCCTGATCCAATGTGATCAAGGTTAGTGCCACAGACCCTGCATGGGCTGGCCCATGTGCTGGTTCTATTTTTCTGTGGCTAGCTGCATTGGGGTTATTTCCCGCTGATGTTATTATGCCATCAAAAGCTGCTTCCTTTCCCCTAGGAATGACCCTTCTCATTTCCTCTTACACCACTGACGCTTTCCTAGGGAAGACACACCTTAATCCAGGGAGCTTTGTATCAGATCTATCTGGGGAGCTCTTAGGAGATATTAGCACATGACCCCTTGCTAGCCTGAGAACGCTGACTTGTCTTGCCTGGAGCTGTTACCGTTTTTTAAGGTTTCCCTGAGTTGCAAACAGGGAGTCAGACTTAAGAACCAGTGCCCTAGGTGGAACCAGGCACGCTGTCCTTGAACTTGTCCCGGGAGGGGGGCTGGCCTTCTTCAGCTCCAGCCTGTGTCGAGGCAGCTGGGTGACTGCGGAGGCCAAGTCCCTGCGTATTCTCCACCTCCCACTGACGCCTGAGCTGTGTCGGAAGCCTCCAGTGTTCAGGCAGGCCTGACTGTTGGAAGCTCTTCACCCAAGGGCAACCCTTGAGGCTTGGAAGGTCTTCCACATGCTGGCCGGCCAGCTAGTTGGAACACCTAGAGCTTTACCATGTCAGCAGCTCCCACTCGGGGTGTCCCTGAAAGCCTTCCCGTCGTTTTTCTTTCTTTTTTTGGCGATGATGCTTTCCCTGTCCTCAGTCTGCCTTTAAGTCTCTACAAAATGCATGCCTTGCTTATTCTCATTTGTTTGGTCTTCATTTCCGCTCGATACATTGACGATGTCTGACGGGGAGAACACTGAAACGCACTCCCAGGATAGCAACATCAGAGAAGTGGAAACAGCAACGCCCTGCTTTCCTTCCAAGGCAAACGTCACATGAAGTCACGGCACCAGCTTCGGGCAAGCCCTGGAGGGTCTTCGGATCTGTTGTTTGCGTCTTCAGCTTCACCATCATGCGGCTGCTCAGACCCCCAGCCTCCGCCTGCCACCTCACTGCTGCAGGGTCCCCAAGACACTCACGACCAGTTGCTCCTTAGTTACTTTTCAGACTTAGGCCAAGCCGACTGCCGACAATGCAGCTTTTGTTCTTTTACAGAACTTGGGAATAGAGCCGTTTTCACAGTTCAGTGAATATGAACCCTTGAAATACATAAAGTAAATAGAATGGAAACTGAGTCCATCAGATCTGGCAGCTTCACAAAACTGACCTACACCTTCTCGTGGCTCTTGGGTTCTGGGTTTCGGCTTGAGGCCGGGAATGAGAGACACTCTGATGTATTTAATACTCATGAGAACCACCAGAGGGTCGGAAGGGGAGCCCAGAGGGACAGGGCTGATGAAGAAAGAGGAGGTGAGAGGAGACTCGCTCCGCCCTCTGGAACTTACCAGTCGGAGGGAGACTGATTTTTTTCATTTGGAGCTATTCTGTGTGTCTTCATGAGACATACTAAATAGGAAAGAGGTTTCAGTTGCAGGGTTCAGGATCCTCTGGAAGATAAGAGTGAAATGCTCTCGTGTTCGCTCCCCTGGTCTACCCGGCCACTCTCACCACTAGACAGCCATCACAGGATCGCTCTGGGGCCCCTCAGGTGTCCGTCAGCTGGCCTGCACCTCTCTACCCGGAGCAAGTGCCTTCCCTCTTTTATCCTCCAGGGCTCTGTGCAGTAGTTGGAACACCTAGAGCTTTACCATGTCAGCAGCTCCCACTGGGTGTCCCTGAAAGCCTTCCGTCGTTTTCTTTCTTTTGGCGATGATGCTTTCCCTGTCCTCAGTCTGCCTTTAAGTCTCTACAAAATGCATGCCTTGCTTATTCTCATTTGTTTGGTCTTCATTTCCGCCGATACATTGACGATGTCTGACGGGAGAACACTGAAACGCACTCCCAGGATAGCAACATCAGAGAAGTGGAAACAGCAACGCCCTGCTTTCCTTCCAAGGCAAAGCGTCACATGAAGTCACGGCACCAGCCGGGCAAGCCCTGGAGGGTCTTCGGATCTGTTGTTTGCGTCTTCAGCTTCACCATCATGCGGCTGCTCAGACCCCCAGCCTCCGCCTGCCACCTCACTGCTGCAGGGTCCCCAAGACACTCACGACCAGTTGCTCCTTAGTTACTTTTCAGACTTAGGCCAAGCCGACTGCCGACAATGCAGCTTTTGTTCTTTTACAGAACTTGGGAATAGAGCCGTTTTCACAGTTCAGTGAATATGAACCCTTGAAATACATAAAGTAAATAGAATGGAAACTGAGTCCATCAGATCTGGCAGCTTCACAAAACTGACCTACACCTTCTCGTGGCTCTTGGGTTCTGGGTTTCGGCTTGAGGCCGGGAATGAGAGACACTCTGATGTATTTAATACTCATGAGAACCACCAGAGGGTCGGAAGGGGAGCCCAGAGGGACAGGGCTGATGAAGAAAGAGGAGGTGAGAGGAGACTCGCTCCGCCCTCTGGAACTTACCAGTCGGAGGGAGACTGATTTTTTTCATTTGGAGCTATTCTGTGTGTCTTCATGAGACATACTAAATAGGAAAGAGGTTTCAGTTGCAGGGTTCAGGATCCTCTGGAAGATAAGAGTGAAATGCTCTCGTGTTCGCTCCCCTGGTCTACCCGGCCACTCTCACCACTAGACAGCCATCACAGGATCGCTCTGGGGCCCCTCAGGTGTCCGTCAGCTGGCCTGCACCTCTCTACCCGGAGCAAGTGCCTTCCCTCTTTTATCCTCCAGGGCTCTGTGCAGTAGGGCAGAACAAATCTGCCTTGTCTGTTTCTTTTACTTTAACCTTTGTATTCGATTGCATTTTCTAGAAATTAATCACTAAAGGGACGTTGCTCATAACTTGCTCATCTCTGGGAACCCCGCCTCTCACGTCGGAGCATTAAGCTAAACTACTGTTGTTTAGTTCACAGGAGACATCCTGACCAGGCTCCCCTGTGAATGGCTGCAGGAAAGAAGACATTAACATAGCCCTTGCGGTGCTGGACAGGACTCCTGAGAGTCCCCTGGGCTGCAAGGAGATCAAACCAGTCCATCCTAAAGAAAATCAACCTGAATATTCACAGGAAGGACTGATGCTGAAACTGAAGCTCCAATACTTTGGCCACCCGATGCAAAGAGTCAACTCGTTAGAAAATATGTTAGTGCTGGAAAATATTGAGGGCAGGAGTAGAAGGGGGCAGCAGAGGATGAGATGTTAGATAGCATCGGTAACTCAATGAACATGAACGTGAGCAAGCTCTGGGAGACAGGGGAGGACAGGACAGCCTGGTGTGCTGCAGCCCATGGGGTCGCAAAGAGTTAGACACAACCTAGCGAATGAGCAACAACTTGGAGTCTGACCAGAACTAAGAAATATTTGCTACAATTTATCACCCTTTTAATGTTATCTCCTCACCTCCACCTCCCTGTTGTTCTAAAAAAGAAACTAACGTCCAAGCCCAGGCAGGATGCTTCTCTGTGGCACGAGTCTGCCGTCTTCTCAGTTGGCTGGCTTTCTGAATAAAGGTGCTATTTGCCCAACAATTGATGTCTCCATTTACTGCCTGCCATACAGCGAGCTGTATGAGCTTGGACTCGGTCATATGTGGACCCAGGGAAATGAAGACTCCTCAGCCTGGTACCAAGGCTTCCCAAACTGGCACCGCCTGGTACAGTTGCAGGGTTCAGGATCCTCTGGAAGATAAGAGTGAAATGCTCTCGTGTTCGCTCCCCTGGTCTACCCGGCCACTCTCACCACTAGACAGCCATCACAGGATCGCTCTGGGGCCCCTCAGGTGTCCGTCAGCTGGCCTGCACCTCTCTACCCGGAGCAAGTGCCTTCCCTCTTTTATCCTCCAGGGCTCTGTGCAGTAGGGCAGAACAAATCTGCCTTGTCTGTTTCTTTTACTTTAACCTTTGTATTCGATTGCATTTTCTAGAAATTAATCACTAAAGGGACGTTGCTCATAACTTGCTCATCTCTGGGAACCCCGCCTCTCACGTCGGAGCATTAAGCTAAACTACTGTTGTTTAGTTCACAGGAGACATCCTGACCAGGCTCCCCTGTGAATGGCTGCAGGAAAGAAGACATTAACATAGCCCTTGCGGTGCTGGACAGGACTCCTGAGAGTCCCCTGGGCTGCAAGGAGATCAAACCAGTCCATCCTAAAGAAAATCAACCTGAATATTCACAGGAAGGACTGATGCTGAAACTGAAGCTCCAATACTTTGGCCACCCGATGCAAAGAGTCAACTCGTTAGAAAATATGTTAGTGCTGGAAAATATTGAGGGCAGGAGTAGAAGGGGGCAGCAGAGGATGAGATGTTAGATAGCATCGGTAACTCAATGAACATGAACGTGAGCAAGCTCTGGGAGACAGGGGAGGACAGGACAGCCTGGTGTGCTGCAGCCCATGGGGTCGCAAAGAGTTAGACACAACCTAGCGAATGAGCAACAACTTGGAGTCTGACCAGAACTAAGAAATATTTGCTACAATTTATCACCCTTTTAATGTTATCTCCTCACCTCCACCTCCCTGTTGTTCTAAAAAAGAAACTAACGTCCAAGCCCAGGCAGGATGCTTCTCTGTGGCACGAGTCTGCCGTCTTCTCAGTTGGCTGGCTTTCTGAATAAAGGTGCTATTTGCCCAACAATTGATGTCTCCATTTACTGCCTGCCATACAGCGAGCTGTATGAGCTTGGACTCGGTCATATGTGGACCCAGGGAAATGAAGACTCCTCAGCCTGGTACCAAGGCTTCCCAAACTGTGGCCCCCACCCTCGTGACACTCCATCACAGCCCCAGCTTCTTGCTAACAAACATTAGCAACCCAATTTTCCTCTCTGCATCTGTGCTGTCTTAGAAATGGAGACACGGGATTTATTGTGAGAATCAAAGGAAGTAATACTTATAAACATTTGTGGATTGCCAAGTAGTAAAGCAAATGACTATGGTTACTATGATTATTCCAAGAACTCAATGATACATGTGAAAATGAGTTTCTGGGTTGTATAGTTAAGCATTATAAAGACGACTTAAGAGACCCATAGAGCCTCTTTGAATGGATCATAAAATAAACCACCTTGGAAAGACCCACAGTGGGGATTACAAACTTTACCACGAACCATGGCTTTCTGATGAGTATCAGCACCTTGGTGCTAAGACCAGTGTTCAAACTTGTTCCATGGATGCATAAGGAAGGGGGCACAAGAAGCATTAAGGACGCTGGAGATCCTTCAGTTTGACCCTCGTGATTCATGGATGGAAAATAGAGCCCTTAGGCCTCCTGAGGCTGAAGGCTCTGCCCAAGGCTGTTCAGCTAGAGAAAGCAGAAGTAAAACGAATAGTAATAGTCGGAGGTGTACATCTCACTGTGAAAATGCTGCCTGCGCATAAACCCACCCAGGCTACAGGAGCTTTCAGCGATGGACAACGTCTATTGCACCCTGGTTCAGCAAGGACTCATCCTTTAAGCTGGGCTCTGAAGATTGGTTGCCAGGGTTCTCAACAAAGAACAACTATTCTAGTTATTTCCCCCCCATCAAACAATGACTATTTAAATGCTCTAGGAACCCATTTATTTCTTACATCCATTTTATAGATTGGGGCATTAGTAAAGAAACCCTTTCAAAAAAAAAGAAAAAACCAATCTGTGGGGCTTCCCTGGTAGCTCAGTGGCAAAGGGTTTGCCTGCCTATGCAGGAGACACAGGTTCCATCCCTGACCTGGGAAGATCCCACATGCTACGGAGCAGCTAAGCCCCGAGCCACAACTATGGAGCCTGTGCTCTAGAGCCTCGGACTCAGTCATATGTGGACCCAGGGAAATGAAGACTCCTCAGCCTGGTACCAAGGCTTCCCAAACTGTGGCCCCCACCCTCGTGACACTCCATCACAGCCCCAGCTTCTTGCTAACAAACATTAGCAACCCAATTTTCCTCTCTGCATCTGTGCTGTCTTAGAAATGGAGACACGGGATTTATTGTGAGAATCAAAGGAAGTAATACTTATAAACATTTGTGGATTGCCAAGTAGTAAAGCAAATGACTATGGTTACTATGATTATTCCAAGAACTCAATGATACATGTGAAAATGAGTTTCTGGGTTGTATAGTTAAGCATTATAAAGACGACTTAAGAGACCCATAGAGCCTCTTTGAATGGATCATAAAATAAACCACCTTGGAAAGACCCACAGTGGGGATTACAAACTTTACCACGAACCATGGCTTTCTGATGAGTATCAGCACCTTGGTGCTAAGACCAGTGTTCAAACTTGTTCCATGGATGCATAAGGAAGGGCGCACAAGAAGCATTAAGGACGCTGGAGATCCTTCAGTTTGACCCTCGTGATTCATGGATGGAAAATAGAGCCCTTAGGCCTCCTGAGGCTGAAGGCTCTGCCCAAGGCTGTTCAGCTAGAGAAAGCAGAAGTAAAACGAATAGTAATAGTCGGAGGTGTACATCTCACTGTGAAAATGCTGCCTGCGCATAAACCCACCCAGGCTACAGGAGCTTTCAGCGATGGACAACGTCTATTGCACCCTGGTTCAGCAAGGACTCATCCTTTAAGCTGGGCTCTGAAGATTGGTTGCCAGGGTTCTCAACAAAGAACAACTATTCTAGTTATTTCCCCCCCATCAAACAATGACTATTTAAATGCTCTAGGAACCCATTTATTTCTTACATCCATTTTATAGATTGGGGCATTAGTAAAGAAACCCTTTCAAAAAAAAAGAAAAAACCAATCTGTGGGGCTTCCCTGGTAGCTCAGTGGCAAAGGGTTTGCCTGCCTATGCAGGAGACACAGGTTCCATCCCTGACCTGGGAAGATCCCACATGCTACGGAGCAGCTAAGCCCCGAGCCACAACTATGGAGCCTGTGCTCTAGAGCCTCGGAACTGCAGCTATGGAGCCCGTGTGCTGCAACTACTGAAGCCCATGGGCCCTAGAGCCTGAGCTCCACAACAAGAGAGGTCATTGCAACAAGAAGCCTGCTCACCTCAACTAGAGAGTAGCCCTCACTCCCTGCAACTAGAGAAGAGCCTATTGTAGCAGTGAAAACCCAGAATAACCAAAAACAAATACATAAATAAAAATTTTTAAAAAAGCATTCTGCTATTGAAAATGCTTTAAAAACCATTGACCTAGAAGAAAAATAAAATGCTGAGAAAGGATAAAATTGAACCTTAATTGGTTTGAGTGGAGCTGTGGAGCTGTGAGGTGTATTGGGATGGGAGCAGAGGAAAAGTGAACTCACTCATCAAATTCTTTAAGCACTCAATGTATACAGGGATCGCCCACGAGAAATGGGCTCTCTGATTCTTCCAGAGTCTACCAGAAGGTCTTTTCCGTATCACCCTCCATTACTAGAAACATCTCTTAATGCAAGGACCCCATCATCATAAAATGGCATCATGTCCAGAATGTATGTGGTTCTATTCCATGGCGATGTGTGCGCATTCTCAGGCGCTCCACTGTGTCCAACTCTCTGCAACCACATGGGCTGTAGCCTGTCGGGCTCCTCTGTCTATGGGATTCCCCAGGCAGGAATATTGGAGTGGGTTGCCATTTCCTACTCCAAGGGATCTTCTCGAGCCAGGGATCGAACCAGCATCTCCTGCATCTCTTGCAGTGGCAGGCAGATTATTTACCACTAAGCTACCTGGGAAGTCATTCCATGGGGCCAGATTACTGCCAACCTTGGGGAGCAGCTGTGAACAAAGGTTGGTCTCTATGTTTCTAAGGCAATGCAACTGAAGTGCTCTTAAGGGGAAACATGTCAAGAAGTCATTTTGTTTGATTTTATTTTTTATATGCATTTCACTTTATTTAATTATTTTAAAGGGCTTCATAGGAAGAGAAAAAAGAGAGTTGTAGATAATTCTAGTCAGTTGGGTTTCAACATGTTTGATTTAAAAAAGGGAGCTTTTTAAACTACCTTGTCCCATAACTTACAGTAAAAACTATATTTAACACAACTATGGAGCCTGTGCTCTAGAGCCTCGGAACTGCAGCTATGGAGCCCGTGTGCTGCAACTACTGAAGCCCATGGGCCCTAGAGCCTGAGCTCCACAACAAGAGAGGTCATTGCAACAAGAAGCCTGCTCACCTCAACTAGAGAGTAGCCCTCACTCCCTGCAACTAGAGAAGAGCCTATTGTAGCAGTGAAAACCCAGAATAACCAAAAACAAATACATAAATAAAAATTTTTAAAAAAGCATTCTGCTATTGAAAATGCTTTAAAAACCATTGACCTAGAAGAAAAATAAAATGCTGAGAAAGGATAAAATTGAACCTTAATTGGTTTGAGTGGAGCTGTGGAGCTGTGAGGTGTATTGGGATGGGAGCAGAGGAAAAGTGAACTCACTCATCAAATTCTTTAAGCACTCAATGTATACAGGGATCGCCCACGAGAAATGGGCTCTCTGATTCTTCCAGAGTCTACCAGAAGGTCTTTTCCGTATCACCCTCCATTACTAGAAACATCTCTTAATGCAAGGACCCCATCATCATAAAATGGCATCATGTCCAGAATGTATGTGGTTCTATTCCATGGCGATGTGTGCGCATTCTCAGGCGCTCCACTGTGTCCAACTCTCTGCAACCACATGGGCTGTAGCCTGTCGGGCTCCTCTGTCTATGGGATTCCCCAGGCAGGAATATTGGAGTGGGTTGCCATTTCCTACTCCAAGGGATCTTCTCGAGCCAGGGATCGAACCAGCATCTCCTGCATCTCTTGCAGTGGCAGGCAGATTATTTACCACTAAGCTACCTGGGAAGTCATTCCATGGGGCCAGATTACTGCCAACCTTGGGGAGCAGCTGTGAACAAAGGTTGGTCTCTATGTTTCTAAGGCAATGCAACTGAAGTGCTCTTAAGGGGAAACATGTCAAGAAGTCATTTTGTTTGATTTTATTTTTTATATGCATTTCACTTTATTTAATTATTTTAAAGGGCTTCATAGGAAGAGAAAAAAGAGAGTTGTAGATAATTCTAGTCAGTTGGGTTTCAACATGTTTGATTTAAAAAAGGGAGCTTTTTAAACTACCTTGTCCCATAACTTACAGTAAAAACTATATTTAACATCATGCTCCAATTTGAATGCTCACATACAAACACATAAAAAATACTTACAACTGAACCAAATACACTATACAATACTTACCCTTACTGCATTCAAAGCACACATTTTCTTTCCTATCCTATCCTACTGGGAGGTTGGATAAATTAAATATTCTGAGGACAAGATTGATAGGGCTTTCTGACTGGAAGTGACAGGCAGAGGAGGAGGACAGCCAGAGGTGACTTCCTGACCTCTGACCTGGGCATGGGGCTTACGGGGCTCATGGGGCTTCTATTACCTACATCAGACGGCAATGGACACTGGGAGAGGAGCTGAGTGCAAGGAGTGAAGAGTCCTGTCAGTGACATGCAGAGTGCGAGATCCTAATGGAATCTTTAGTCTGAGAAACCCAGCAAGGAAGTCGATGTGCCAGGGACTGACGTCAGGAGGAGTTTTACAGCTGGCACCCATTGGCATGCCAGTGTTAATTAAAGTCAAAGGAAGTCCCATCATTTAGAGGGGATACACACACACACACACACACACACATATAAAATGAATTTCAAGAACTGCATCCTGTGTATCCCCAACATTTAGTGGGTAACAGAGAACCATGAGTGCAGGCAGAAAGATACAGAGTGCCCAGAGCTACGAATCTAGCCGGAGTGAGGTCAAAAAAGCAGAGAGAATGGGGATTAAGAAGCATAAACCAGGACACCACAAGATCTTAAGGGTCTCTTCTACTGTCCACACCCATGTAGACTGGGTACCTGAAACTCTCATGTGAGAGAACTTGTGGTTAAGAAAACATGTAAAATTGAGCTAGAGAGGGAAAGTCATGGGTGAGAGTTTGACAATACTAGAGATTTTATTTTAGCATTTATCAAAGAAACAGCATTTTACTGAAAATGAGCATCTTGCATTAGTAAGAATAATGTAAACTTGATCACTGCCTTTTCTTGTTCCATGATACATATTAGGTATTGTCATGTATTAAATGATACTAATGATCTCATCTCATTCAATGCTTAAAAAAAAACTCTATGGAGCAAATACTAGTATATGTCTCTTTTCAAATGAAACCCACACACACACATGCAGAGACTTGAAATAGTTAAGTGCCCAAGGCCACTACATTAAAAAAATTTAAAACCACTTATTTTTGAACCAAATACACTATACAATACTTACCCTTACTGCATTCAAAGCACACATTTTCTTTCCTATCCTATCCTACTGGGAGGTTGGATAAATTAAATATTCTGAGGACAAGATTGATAGGGCTTTCTGACTGGAAGTGACAGGCAGAGGAGGAGGACAGCCAGAGGTGACTTCCTGACCTCTGACCTGGGCATGGGGCTTACGGGGCTCATGGGGCTTCTATTACCTACATCAGACGGCAATGGACACTGGGAGAGGAGCTGAGTGCAAGGAGTGAAGAGTCCTGTCAGTGACATGCAGAGTGCGAGATCCTAATGGAATCTTTAGTCTGAGAAACCCAGCAAGGAAGTCGATGTGCCAGGGACTGACGTCAGGAGGAGTTTTACAGCTGGCACCCATTGGCATGCCAGTGTTAATTAAAGTCAAAGGAAGTCCCATCATTTAGAGGGGATACACACACACACACACACACACACATATAAAATGAATTTCAAGAACTGCATCCTGTGTATCCCCAACATTTAGTGGGTAACAGAGAACCATGAGTGCAGGCAGAAAGATACAGAGTGCCCAGAGCTACGAATCTAGCCGGAGTGAGGTCAAAAAAGCAGAGAGAATGGGGATTAAGAAGCATAAACCAGGACACCACAAGATCTTAAGGGTCTCTTCTACTGTCCACACCCATGTAGACTGGGTACCTGAAACTCTCATGTGAGAGAACTTGTGGTTAAGAAAACATGTAAAATTGAGCTAGAGAGGGAAAGTCATGGGTGAGAGTTTGACAATACTAGAGATTTTATTTTAGCATTTATCAAAGAAACAGCATTTTACTGAAAATGAGCATCTTGCATTAGTAAGAATAATGTAAACTTGATCACTGCCTTTTCTTGTTCCATGATACATATTAGGTATTGTCATGTATTAAATGATACTAATGATCTCATCTCATTCAATGCTTAAAAAAAAACTCTATGGAGCAAATACTAGTATATGTCTCTTTTCAAATGAAACCCACACACACACATGCAGAGACTTGAAATAGTTAAGTGCCCAAGGCCACAAGTAAGTAAGTAACAGAACAAGAATTCAAACAAGGGGTTGTCTCTCACAGACCTGGGCTGGCAGTCACTGCCCTGGGCAGTGTGCAAATATTTAGTTACAAATCCCTCTGTCACTGGCAACTCTTCCGGGTGTGCACTGTCATAACAAGGCGCTTGTGCATTCTATCCACTGCAGAGACCAGGCAGACTAAGATCACAGCGTTAGCTACTGGTTTTCTGACTATCGAATACATTTGAGCTTCACCACTCACTGTTCTGTATTTTTCATCCAAAGAGACCACAGAGAATGCCTTGACATTTGCATAAACCAAATCGGAAATGCCTACATAAACAGAAAATCATCTGCATAGGCTGCGATTACGTGTGAGAAGTACTTGCAGACTAGGAGGGGTTGCAATATGCTCTAATTTTCAAGTATAATCCTGAGTCCATCTTGCGGGAAGGAAAAAACCCAGTTGCATCATCCTACAGTAAAGATAATTATACTTTGGAGCTACCATTTCCTAGAATGGAGCATGCAGATTATGGTCTTTCTCCCCCATATGAACATTGTCAGAAAGAAGAAAAGACAAACCTGTTACCAGTGGTTGACTTGTACACATTCTTTCTGATCCCCCTTCCAGTTGATAAGAAATGGAGAGGCAGACCCCTTGACTTCATTTTGTAGAAAGAGGGAAAAGATTATATCCCTTTACGATGTCTGTCAACTTGAAAGAGCGATGAATCAGGGCAGAATGGCATTTTATAGTTGGTAATTCGTTTCCCATTCAGATCAAGGTGACAAGTCTTGTGCAAAATAGCTCCCTGTGACTCACATCAGCTTTTTGAGATTTTGGCAACAAAGTCTGATGCATCATTATCAATCCAGCTTCAAGGGTGCCCACAATTTATCTTGGTTATTAATAAGATACACAGTCCCCACCAGGCTCAGAATGTAATGATTCTTCTTCTCTCCCGCCTCTCACCAAAAGAGAGAAGACAGATCCCAAATTTGAGAGAGCACTTTTGAGCAATCTCAAAAGCCATGCCCTTCGATTCTGCCACATCTAGAAATCTCAGGATGGATTTGAGGTAGGAGACAAAGGTTAGACATGCAGGCAGAGTTTATTAATATCAAAATGTATCTAACA
Organism: Tragulus kanchil; assembly: GCA_022376925.1. Lineage (NCBI taxonomy): Eukaryota > Metazoa > Chordata > Mammalia > Artiodactyla > Tragulidae > Tragulus > Tragulus kanchil. The sequence goes on along the minus strand of JAIOJX010000002.1, from coordinate 7,633,267 downwards.
GGTGCAAGAGGTTAAAGAACTGCTAATCATGTAGGTATCATAGAGCTATCCTATTCAACATGATATTTTTAGTGTTGCTTTCTCCTCTAGAATCAAAGACCCAGAAAGTTGAGAACTGTGTTTTGCTCATTGGTGCATCCTTGATGTTTAGATGAACACCTGACACAATGTCTGATGAATGAATAACGGAATACAGTGTAACATAATTTGACGCAATATAATACAACATAAAACAAAGGAATGCATCATAATCACTAATGTTGGTCTTTTCATCCAGTCTTTGCTATGATAAAATACAGGACGTTTGTGCTGACCTCTGAAACTCCGTGTCTTAAGCTATTGTCAGACATAGCAAGTGCTCACACAATCTTTGAAGAATGAATGAATGAATGAATGAATAACTGGAAGAAGGAGCTTGTATATCAAGGTGAGCATTGGAAGAATGGGTGGCAAGATGATTTGCTGGCACAGCCTGGGCTTTGTGAGCCCTTATGGAGGTCCTGCGTGAGGAGCCTTCCCGGCAGCTCTGAAAGGCTGGGGTAAGCTTGCTGTTATGGGTCCCCCCTGACCATCCTGCTGAGCCACCCGGTGCCGGTGTTCATAGGAGGGTGGTCCCTCCGTTAGACATCAAGGTGCTGGCTCTGATACATTTAGTGACGTGTGCAGCCTTGATATTGCCAGTTCTCAGCTACCCACCACAACCTCAGCAGGAGCTCAGCCTTTCTGGTACCGTTGTCCCTACTTTTCAGAGGCAACTTTCCGTGGATATTCGCACGCCTGTCTTCCGTCCTTCCAGCTGAGACACAGTGTCTGTCTGCCAGCCCCCAATTTGCATGTTTCACCCACTCTGCTCTCCTGGCCCTCGAGAGCAAATGAGATCATTTTATGCAGCAGGAGACACTGCAGTGCAGGTTGGGGGTAGGTGGAGGCGGGGGGACCCTGGAACCGGGAATTGAAGACCTACCTATGTGAGGGTGCACGCCAGACTTTCCTGTCCTTCACTGTCTCCCTGAATTTGCTTAAACTCATGTACATTGAGTCGATGATGCTGTCCAACCATCTCGTCCTCTTTTTCCCTCTTCACCTTTTGCCATCTATCCTTCCCAGCATCGGGGTCTTTTCCAATGAGTAGGCCTTCACATCAGGTAGCCAAAGTATTGGAGCTTCAGCTTCAGTGAGGATCCCAGTCTGGGATTCACATCAGCCTTTCACAAATCTGAGATTCACACCAGCCTTTCACAAATCTTTCTCAAACCCTTTTGCATTCAGATGCTGCACTAGCTCCAGAGTCTCTCTCCTGACTCTCCTCCCCTCATTCCCAAATCTCCTTTAAGCTCCCAGGCCATCTAGCTTCTCTCTTCTCCTGACTCGTCTCTTTATTCCCAAACTCATCAATATGCAAACTGACTCAGTCTCTTTGGCTGATGTATCTCCCCTTTCCTCTAGCCTCTCTGGTTGATGGTTTTTTTTGTTTTTGGCTATTCTGGGTTTTCACTGCTGCCACAAGATCTTCTCTAGTTGCAGGGAGTGGGGGCTACTCTGTAGCTGAGGTGAGCAGGCTTCTTGTGGTGGAACTCAGGCTCTAGGGCCCACGGGCTTCAGTAGTTGTCGCGCACGGGCCCCATCATTGTGGCTCTGAGACTCTAGAGCACAGGCTCCATAGTTGTGGCTCACGGGCTTAGTTGCTCCGCAGCATGTGGGCTCTTCCCAGATCAAGGATCGAACCCATGTCTCCTGCGTTGGCAGGCGAACTCTTCACCACCAATCTACGGGAAGCCCACAATGCGTGTGTTGATGATCATCTCTAATAGTCAATACTTCTCCGGAATATATCACCTTCACCTATCTTGTCCTTCAAGCTCGCAGAATTCCCAGAGAGTAAATGCTGTGAACCGAGTGAACTGAATGAATCCATTCAAACTCCAGAAGATTGTTATACGAGGGATGGAGGCGGGTTTCTGCTCATCCTACTACTAGAGACGAACGAGGGAGCAAGGGGCTTTAGCTGTCAAGGAAAAGGTTTTGCCCTGAGCAAACAGGCACTGAAAGGAAAGCAGAAAATCACTGTGAAATGAGGGGAAACTAATCACCCCATGCCTGGGCTCACATTTCCTCTTGACTTCCTGTCCAGAAATGTGCTTATTTTTCAAGTCCCTTTAAGTCAGAAGCCCTTGGATGTGACAACAGCAGTTAACTGTAAATTTCAGGGTGATTTAAAGTTCTTCGTGACAAAATGTGTATTTTTCATATTGACAACATGAGGCGTGTGGGTTTTTTGAAAAATAAAACCATGGAAAATGCATTTGTAAGAAAGAAGCAATCTCTTTTCACATCTTGAGATTTGGAAGAACATCTGACGCTGGGCAGGGCTGGCGGCCGCTGACTTCATCATGGCCAGCTCAGGGAACTGACATCACTGTTGACTTTGGAAAACGTTCTAGGCTCCAGAAGGGGAGGTGACTCCACCACGGAATTCCCAGGAATTAGAAATGACCAGAGGCAATCGTTGCCTTTGGAGTAAAGTCTGGAGAGAATTCACTCATCTTACAATCAAAGGAGATGACAGGGTGAAAGACTGGCTGAGCAGAGGGTCCGCCAGGATCTATTTTCCAATGGGTCTGAGGAATAACTGAGCAACTGCTTGGCCTGAAAGAAGAGAAATTATACACACACGCATTTGGTTCCTGGACAAAGGTGTTGCATTGGAGAGGAGGCATGACTGTCAGCTGACCCTCAGGGAAGTCCTGGGTCTTCTGGACTGATGTTAAGGTTGAGGGCAGCTAGTGGCCCAAGACTTTGAAGCAGTTCTGCTTTAAGGTCAGAGAGCACCGCCACGGGATGAAGCCTTTCCTGGGGTGCAGACGGCACCTAGCAGCTCTTTGGAAACAGCCCATTACATAGGTGACGGACGACTTCAAACTGGCCGACTTCAAACTGGCCGGTTTTACCCGTGGGATCCCAGGCACCAGGAAGCCAACACCACAACGAGTAAGGCAACCAAGAGATCCAGGTTTATGACATCTGGTGACTCTGCCCTCCCCTCTTTCCCAGAAGTGGCTGGAAATCCTGGTCATGGGAGAGAAGGAAAGTCTTAACTCATGGCCTCTTTCCACTTTGCAGCTAGAGAAATCTCAGGTGAAACTCAGGTTGAATATGAAAACACACTTTGCCCATTTCAATAACAATACTAACCACCATCTAAGCGTGTTTTGTTTTTCTCTTAGATCCCTAGGTGCCCAGGAAAATCACTCCCTGCTTGCCCAGTGGGCCAGCTTCTGTTGGCTCCAGACAGGCGGGAAAGAATAAGCTCAGGGTGCACAACTGTCCCCTTCAGGCAGTGGGAGATACAAGAAGAGCTATCGGAAAGTCCCGATGAATGAACATTCCCATGAATGCTCATAGAACCTAGAATTTCATAGAACATTCCTCTGAAAATGCAAATAAATTGTCCTCTTTTATTTTGGGTTATCTTGCAAATAGAAGTTTGGGACATACCAAGACATCTTTTCTATAGAGAGCCCACTTTGGAAAACGTTCTAGGCTCCAGAAGGGGAGGTGACTCCACCACGGAATTCCCAGGAATTAGAAATGACCAGAGGCAATCGTTGCCTTTGGAGTAAAGTCTGGAGAGAATTCACTCATCTTACAATCAAAGGAGATGACAGGGTGAAAGACTGGCTGAGCAGAGGGTCCGCCAGGATCTATTTTCCAATGGGTCTGAGGAATAACTGAGCAACTGCTTGGCCTGAAAGAAGAGAAATTATACACACACGCATTTGGTTCCTGGACAAAGGTGTTGCATTGGAGAGGAGGCATGACTGTCAGCTGACCCTCAGGGAAGTCCTGGGTCTTCTGGACTGATGTTAAGGTTGAGGGCAGCTAGTGGCCCAAGACTTTGAAGCAGTTCTGCTTTAAGGTCAGAGAGCACCGCCACGGGATGAAGCCTTTCCTGGGGTGCAGACGGCACCTAGCAGCTCTTTGGAAACAGCCCATTACATAGGTGACGGACGACTTCAAACTGGCCGACTTCAAACTGGCCGGTTTTACCCGTGGGATCCCAGGCACCAGGAAGCCAACACCACAACGAGTAAGGCAACCAAGAGATCCAGGTTTATGACATCTGGTGACTCTGCCCTCCCCTCTTTCCCAGAAGTGGCTGGAAATCCTGGTCATGGGAGAGAAGGAAAGTCTTAACTCATGGCCTCTTTCCACTTTGCAGCTAGAGAAATCTCAGGTGAAACTCAGGTTGAATATGAAAACACACTTTGCCCATTTCAATAACAATACTAACCACCATCTAAGCGTGTTTTGTTTTTCTCTTAGATCCCTAGGTGCCCAGGAAAATCACTCCCTGCTTGCCCAGTGGGCCAGCTTCTGTTGGCTCCAGACAGGCGGGAAAGAATAAGCTCAGGGTGCACAACTGTCCCCTTCAGGCAGTGGGAGATACAAGAAGAGCTATCGGAAAGTCCCGATGAATGAACATTCCCATGAATGCTCATAGAACCTAGAATTTCATAGAACATTCCTCTGAAAAATGCAAATAAATTGTCCTCTTTTTATTTTTCCTGGGATTATGGGCTATGCAAATAGAAGTTTGGGACATACCGAAGACATCTTTTCTATAGAGAGCCCGGGTGAGAATGGAGGTAACACACAGAGGACGGGAGAGATGCTGTTATAAACTAGGAGACCAGTGACTTCACTTTGACCACTGCTTTTGGATATGGCTCTAGCAGGTTTCTATCCTGGGTTTTCTTCTACTTTAATCCTGTATTTCCTTCCTCCTTTCCTCCCTCCTTCCTTCCTTCCCTCTTCCTTCCTTTCTTCCTCCCCTTCCCTCTCTCCCTCCCTTCTTTCCTTCCTTCCTGACTAAATTTACTTTTAGTTGAGTTCTCTTGAAAGAATTCTAACAGCAGAATTACCTCTTGGAAGCCACAGGCCCTGGGATACAGGTTCACCTGGCGGGTGGGGTGTCAGATATGAGGACTCACCTGTTAACGCCTGGGAAGCTAGCAGCAACAGAGAGCAGTCAGTTAAACTGTTAAAAAGTGTCTATCTTAAACCTCTGACCCCAAAGATGGGCATTTAGAGGACTTAGGAGAAACACGAGGCCGTGTTTGCTTTCTCTCAGAGCCTTCCTGATTGAACTGTAGGCAAGGGATCGCCTTCCATCCAAAGCGACCCTTTCATGACTCTTGAGAGGAGTTTTCCGTTCCTGGGCAGCTGGCCAAGATCACTGCGAGCCAGACTTTAGGAGGCCTGTGAGTTTGCTAACGTTCATGTCTCTACCCCCCAAAACAGCTAGTAAAACTGGGAAGTGCAACGAGAAGGAAGACAATGTCCAGAAAGAGTTGGAAACTCGGAGACGCTTGATCCTTTGTCTCCTCCAAAAATACCCTTTCTGTGCACGGCCCGGGCCTAGGGGAGAGATGGTCTCTGTCCTTGCCACCACCCAGGCGGAAGTTGTTTTGCCGAGGACTACAGGAACCAGAAGAGCCTGGAGCCCCCATTAATAAGTTACCAAAATTTTAAGGGCGTATCCAGATTCATGTACTCTGACTCAAAAGCTTGGTTACCAGCCAGGGCAGTGAGGTTTCCAGAAACTGAACCAACCATCGGATGACGGAAATTTTAGGGGTATTGTCTGCAGCAGGAAATCCAGTTCTGGCAATGCAGACAATGTGCAAATCCGTGGTTACACAACTCTCCAGGCCTCCGAGAGACAGGAAGCAAGCTGCCAAGGGGTCTTGGACCTGGGAACAGAGTCATCCACATACCCGACTCCAATGGGGTTCTGGAGGACAACGGACTCACACACACACAAAGCCTCTCAGAGGACCTTTCTGGCAGTCCAGCGGTTAAGACTCCATGCTCCCCGTGCGGAGGGCATGGGCTCAATCCCTGGTGGGGGAACTACGATCCCGTATGTCACACAGTGTGGCCTAAAAAAACAAAACGAAGAAGCCTTTCAAAGAGCAGTCAGCTTGGCTGACCAAGAAACTACCCTGAACAGACAAAACAACTGATTCTCATTATACAGCCCAGCAGGGTGTCTGTGCAAGCACAGGCCGCCCCCATTATTTTCTTTTTCTTTCTTTTTTTTGCCACTTCTATTGGTCTTTCATTTATTTATTTTCATCTATCTTTGTTCCTTGGCCTGTGGGACAGGTCTTGTCACAGAGACCGGCTCTATTCACCCTCTCCCAAGATGGCATTTGAGGACTTAGGAGAAACACGAGGCCGTGTTTGCTTTCTCTCAGAGCCTTCCTGATTGAACTGTAGGCAAGGGATCGCCTTCCATCCAAAGCGACCCTTTCATGACTCTTGAGAGGAGTTTTCCGTTCCTGGGCAGCTGGCCAAGATCACTGCGAGCCAGACTTTAGGAGGCCTGTGAGTTTGCTAACGTTCATGTCTCTACCCCCCAAAACAGCTAGTAAAACTGGGAAGTGCAACGAGAAGGAAGACAATGTCCAGAAAGAGTTGGAAACTCGGAGACGCTTGATCCTTTGTCTCCTCCAAAAATACCCTTTCTGTGCACGGCCCGGGCCTAGGGGAGAGATGGTCTCTGTCCTTGCCACCACCCAGGCGGAAGTTGTTTTGCCGAGGACTACAGGAACCAGAAGAGCCTGGAGCCCCCATTAATAAGTTACCAAAATTTTAAGGGCGTATCCAGATTCATGTACTCTGACTCAAAAGCTTGGTTACCAGCCAGGGCAGTGAGGTTTCCAGAAACTGAACCAACCATCGGATGACGGAAATTTTAGGGGTATTGTCTGCAGCAGGAAATCCAGTTCTGGCAATGCAGACAATGTGCAAATCCGTGGTTACACAACTCTCCAGGCCTCCGAGAGACAGGAAGCAAGCTGCCAAGGGGTCTTGGACCTGGGAACAGAGTCATCCACATACCCGACTCCAATGGGGTTCTGGAGGACAACGGACTCACACACACACAAAGCCTCTCAGAGGACCTTTCTGGCAGTCCAGCGGTTAAGACTCCATGCTCCCCGTGCGGAGGGCATGGGCTCAATCCCTGGTGGGGGAACTACGATCCCGTATGTCACACAGTGTGGCCTAAAAAAACAAAACGAAGAAGCCTTTCAAAGAGCAGTCAGCTTGGCTGACCAAGAAACTACCCTGAACAGACAAAACAACTGATTCTCATTATACAGCCCAGCAGGGTGTCTGTGCAAGCACAGGCCGCCCCCATTATTTTCTTTTTCTTTCTTTTTTTTTTTGCCACTTCTATTGGTCTTTCATTTATTTATTTTCATCTATCTTTGTTCCTTGGCCCGTGTGGGCCTCCCATCACAGCGGCCTCTCTCGTCACAGAGCACCGGCTCTGGGCACATGTGCGCCAGAGCTCCGACTCGGTAGTTGGACACACTGGTACAGCTGCTCCGCAGCACGTGGGATCTTCCCAGGCCAGGGATTGAACCAGCGCCCCTTGCACTGCAAGGTGGTGTCCTTACCCACTGCACCACCAGAGAAGCCCCCATTTTTTTTCTTTTTATCACAGTGGAGAAAACCCTGACATTCTGTTCCTGTTTTCTCTCCACTACTATATACTGAGCGTGTCAAGAAAAGTTAAAATTATCACACATACCTTATGTTGACAGACCATGAAACAGATAGGACTAAGAGGCATTTGATCAGAAAGTGAATTTGGTACACCTTGCTACATGTATTTGAAAGCTGAACTAGCTCATCAATTGAGTTGATGAGAACTAACTCATCGATTGATTTGGGAACATCAGCGACAAGATAAGGCCTCTCAGCAAGTTCGTATCAGGGCCTCTGATCCCACCCCAGGTCAGCAGGCTGCCATGGTGAGAGGGGAAGCTGTCTTTAGGACAGTGCCAGGACACTTAGTTATACTGCAATTTTTAGAAGCTTTATAAAGTATCATCCTTTCCACTGAGCTAGGACTAAAGTGTTACCTAGGTTCCAGTTTGAAGTTCGTCATAGTCAGCTTTCCTAGAAGCAGAGTCAGAGATAGGAATCCTTGGATAACTATGAATAATTTACTAAGGAACAACCAGTAAAGAGGCGGGGGAAGAAGTGTGAGAAAAACTGGGTCAGAAGCTGAGCAAGAATGTGGGTTCAGGACCCCCAACCCGAACCTGGAGGGCTCTGGAGCAGAAATTGCACGTGGATTGCATAGACCTTTATCAGATAAATGACTTTCATTATGTTCTCCAACTATGTGTCTTTCTCTTTTGTTCTCTCAAGATTGTCTTTCACAGAGCAAAGCTTCTCAGTTTCAACAGAGCCCAATGAAAAACCTACCCTGAACAGACAAAACAACTGATTCTCATTATACAGCCCAGCAGGGTGTCTGTGCAAGCACAGGCCGCCCCCATTATTTTCTTTTTCTTTCTTTTATTGGTCTTTCATTTATTTATTTTCATCTATCTTTGTTCCTTGGCCCGTGTGGGCCTCCCATCACAGCGGCCTCTCTCGTCACAGAGCACCGGCTCTGGGCACATGTGCGCCAGAGCTCCGACTCGGTAGTTGGACACACTGGTACAGCTTCTGCGCAGCATGTGGGATCTTCCCAGGCCAGGGATTGAACCAGCGCCCCTTGCACTGCAAGGTGGTGTCCTTACCCACTGCACCACCAGAGAAGCCCCCATTTTTTTTCTTTTTATCACAGTGGAGAAAACCCTGACATTCTGTTCCTGTTTTCTCTCCACTACTATATACTGAGCGTGTCAAGAAAAGTTAAAATTATCACACATACCTTATGTTGACAGACCATGAAACAGATAGGACTAAGAGGCATTTGATCAGAAAGTGAATTTGGTACACCTTGCTACATGTATTTGAAAGCTGAACTAGCTCATCAATTGAGTTGATGAGAACTAACTCATCGATTGATTTGGGAACATCAGCGACAAGATAAGGCCTCTCAGCAAGTTCGTATCAGGGCCTCTGATCCCACCCCAGGTCAGCAGGCTGCCATGGTGAGAGGGGAAGCTGTCTTTAGGACAGTGCCAGGACACTTAGTTATACTGCAATTTTTAGAAGCTTTATAAAGTATCATCCTTTCCACTGAGCTAGGACTAAAGTGTTACCTAGGTTCCAGTTTGAAGTTCGTCATAGTCAGCTTTCCTAGAAGCAGAGTCAGAGATAGGAATCCTTGGATAACTATGAATAATTTACTAAGGAACAACCAGTAAAGAGGCGGGGGAAGAAGTGTGAGAAAAACTGGGTCAGAAGCTGAGCAAGAATGTGGGTTCAGGACCCCCAACCCGAACCTGGAGGGCTCTGGAGCAGAAATTGCACGTGGATTGCATAGACCTTTATCAGATAAATGACTTTCATTATGTTCTCCAACTATGTGTCTTTCTCTTTTGTTCTCTCAAGATTGTCTTTCACAGAGCAAAGCTTCTCAGTTTCAACAGAGCCCAATGCATCTATTTTTCTTTCCTGATAAAGTTAATGTTTCAATGCTACCATAACTTGGGGTATTGCATCTGAAAACTTATCACTCAGCCCAAGGTGATACAGATTTTTTTCCCATGGCTTCCTCCAGAAGTTTTATACTTCTGCATTTTTACCTTTAAGGCCATGATCCCTTTTAAGTTAATTAGAAGCTTTTTTCTGAGCGCTTACATTTGGATTGAAAAATCTCATAGAATTGATTTTTGTTTAGGAGACAAAATAAGGATCAGAATCAGGCTTTTTTTTTTTTTTTTTTTTCCGTCTGAATTCCAGTGGATGCAGCACTATTTATGGAAAAGACTGTCCATTAGTCGCTCCTCCGCAGAGTCACCTGTGCCATAAATGAAGCGTCCTTACGTGACCACGTCTATTTCTGGACTGTCTTCTGGCCCATTGATGTATCTGCCTGCCCTTGCCCCAAGGCTGCACTGCCTTAATTAATTTAGCCTTACAAGAAGCATTTATGTCGGGTAGTATAAATCCTTCAACTTCGTTCTTTTTTAAGACCATCTTGGCTATTTTTTTTGTCTCTTTGCAATTCCATGCAAACGAGAGAGTCAACTTGAAATTTCCATAAAAAGTTTTTGTAATTCTTAGTAGAATAGCATGACATCTATAGATCAACTATGGGTAATACAGTATTAGCTTAATGATACTAATTCTTTCAGAACCTTGAGCATGATATAGTTGGCCCTTGAACAACATGGATTTTAACTGCAGGAGTCCACTTATAAATAAATAAATAAATAAATAAATGTTATAATGCTACATGTGGAGTAGGAAATGGCAACTCACTCCAGTTTTCTTGCCTGGAGAATTCCATGGACAGAGGAGCCTGGCGGTCTACAATTCATCAGGTCACAAAGAATTGGACATGACTGAGCAACACACACACACACACACATACACACACACACAGAGTACTACATGATCCATGGTTGGCTACATCTACAGCTGCAGAACACGAATGTGGAAGGACCACTGTAAGGTCACACAGGGAGAGTCACCGTGCAGGAGGTTGGCAGCCCTAACCCCTGAATTGTTTGAGGATCAAGGATATACCCTTCCGTTCTTTTGGGTCTTCTTTAGTGCATCTCAATAATGCTTTAGAGTTTTCTGTACAGGGGTCTCTTCCATTTTAACTAGATTTATTTCTGTTTATTTGAAGTTGTTTAGTTATTGTATATGCTCACATACCTCTATTTAGTTTTTCATTGCTCATTGCAGGTATATAGAAATACAATTGACTTGTAAAAATACTGATTCCTAGCTACTGATTAATTGTAATAGTTTTCTGCATTCTTTATCTGAGTCCCAGACAGAATAGCTCCTTTTTGTCTCTCTGGTTACAAGCCACTCTGAATTCCAGTGGATGCAGCACTATTTATGGAAAAGACTGTCCATTAGTCGCTCCTCCGAGAGTCACCTGTGCCATAAATGAAGCGTCCTTACGTGACCACGTCTATTTCTGGACTGTCTTCTGGCCCATTGATGTATCTGCCTGCCCTTGCCCCAAGGCTGCACTGCCTTAATTAATTTAGCCTTACAAGAAGCATTTATGTCGGGTAGTATAAATCCTTCAACTTCGTTCTTTTTTAAGACCATCTTGGCTATTTTTTTTGTCTCTTTGCAATTCCATGCAAACGAGAGAGTCAACTTGAAATTTCCATAAAAAGTTTTTGTAATTCTTAGTAGAATAGCATGACATCTATAGATCAACTATGGGTAATACAGTATTAGCTTAATGATACTAATTCTTTCAGAACCTTGAGCATGATATAGTTGGCCCTTGAACAACATGGATTTTAACTGCAGGAGTCCACTTATAAATAAATAAATAAATAAATAAATGTTATAATGCTACATGTGGAGTAGGAAATGGCAACTCACTCCAGTTTTCTTGCCTGGAGAATTCCATGGACAGAGGAGCCTGGCGGTCTACAATTCATCAGGTCACAAAGAATTGGACATGACTGAGCAACACACACACACACACACATACACACACACACAGAGTACTACATGATCCATGGTTGGCTACATCTACAGCTGCAGAACACGAATGTGGAAGGACCACTGTAAGGTCACACAGGGAGAGTCACCGTGCAGGAGGTTGGCAGCCCTAACCCCTGAATTGTTTGAGGATCAAGGATATACCCTTCCGTTCTTTTGGGTCTTCTTTAGTGCATCTCAATAATGCTTTAGAGTTTTCTGTACAGGGGTCTCTTCCATTTTAACTAGATTTATTTCTGTTTATTTGAAGTTGTTTAGTTATTGTATATGCTCACATACCTCTATTTAGTTTTTCATTGCTCATTGCAGGTATATAGAAATACAATTGACTTGTAAAAATACTGATTCCTAGCTACTGATTAATTGTAATAGTTTTCTGCATTCTTTATCTGAGTCCCAGACAGAATAGCTCCTTTTTGTCTCTCTGGTTACAAGCCACTGTTCTCCACACTGCCCGGTGCCCCAGTGGGTTGCATATTAAAGGCTCTAATGCCTTTGAACTTCTTCTGGGTTTGGCCAATGAATCTCATGGGACAGGGCTTTGTTTTTTCTTTCTTGTTTTGGTCTGTTCCATCCCTGTGAGATTACCTCTGGCTTACTGTTTCTCAGTAAAAAGTCATGACTTCTCTCAAAACAGCTGATCCTGCCTGGTTCAGTCTCCTCGTCTTTGTCCCCTTGTTTTCTTGAGTGTGCAGGTTGTGGAAGTTCTAGTGCTGTGGCCCTGGGCTCGGTCATGGACCCCTGCGGTTCCACAATGCCGGTAATGTTCTAAGAGTTGCCTTATAAATAAGCTGAACTAGAATCACCCCATCAGCGTGTGCTGTGTCTGTGGGAACCCTGGCTGAAACAGGCAGAGAGACTTCTAAACAACAGGAGACTTCCCTGCAGGAGAGGAAGCCAAGATTTGTAAAGCAAATTCTTGGGAAAATTAAAACTGTAGTATTTCCGTATTGATCCATTAGTTCCTACCTCCATCTATACTGTCAATGAGAAAAACAGCATCCAATGTTGGTTGCTGGTTCAGAACCTATATCACATATGCAAGAAAGCTCCCATCCTTACAAGAGGTTGTCTCCAAGGCTGAGCTATCATAGGTCCCCCATCCTTTCATACAGGCTTCCTGGGGGGCTCCCTGGTAAGGAATCTGACTGCCAACGCAGAAGACGTGGTTCAATCCCTGGGTCAGGAAGATCCCCTGGAATACGCAATGATGACCCACTCCAGTATTCTTGCCTGAGCAATTCCGTGGACAGAGGACCCTGGTGGGCTACAGTCCATAGGGTCACAAAGACTCAGACATGACTTAGCAACTAATCAGCGACAAGAACAAACAACCCATTTATCTGGCTGTATACTTGCTTTGGGGCAATTAGGCTCATTATAAAGCAGTGACTCTCAGAGGCCTTCCTTTGAACTATCGCATTTTGTTTTACCTGGTTTGGCGTCCCTCTATTTAGTTTTCATTGCTCATTGCAGGTATATAGAAATACAATTGACTTGTAAAAATACTGATTTATAGTTGTAATAGTTTTCTGCATTCTTTATCTGAGTCCCAGACAGAATAGCTCCTTTTGTCTCTCTGGTTACAAGCCACTGTTCTCCACACTGCCCGGTGCCCCAGTGGGTTGCATATTAAAGGCTCTAATGCCTTTGAACTTCTTCTGGGTTTGGCCAATGAATCTCATGGGACAGGGCTTTGTTTTTTCTTTCTTGTTTTGGTCTGTTCCATCCCTGTGAGATTACCTCTGGCTTACTGTTTCTCAGTAAAAAGTCATGACTTCTCTCAAAACAGCTGATCCTGCCTGGTTCAGTCTCCTCGTCTTTGTCCCCTTGTTTTCTTGAGTGTGCAGGTTGTGGAAGTTCTAGTGCTGTGGCCCTGGGCTCGGTCATGGACCCCTGCGGTTCCACAATGCCGGTAATGTTCTAAGAGTTGCCTTATAAATAAGCTGAACTAGAATCACCCCATCAGCGTGTGCTGTGTCTGTGGGAACCCTGGCTGAAACAGGCAGAGAGACTTCTAAACAACAGGAGACTTCCCTGCAGGAGAGGAAGCCAAGATTTGTAAAGCAAATTCTTGGGAAAATTAAAACTGTAGTATTTCCGTATTGATCCATTAGTTCCTACCTCCATCTATACTGTCAATGAGAAAAACAGCATCCAATGTTGGTTGCTGGTTCAGAACCTATATCACATATGCAAGAAAGCTCCCATCCTTACAAGAGGTTGTCTCCAAGGCTGAGCTATCATAGGTCCCCCATCCTTTCATACAGGCTTCCTGGGGGGCTCCCTGGTAAGGAATCTGACTGCCAACGCAGAAGGCGTGGTTCAATCCCTGGGTCAGGAAGATCCCTGGAATACGCAATGATGACCCACTCCAGTATTCTTGCCTGAGCAATTCCGTGGACAGAGGACCCTGGTGGGCTACAGTCCATAGGGTCACAAAGACTCAGACATGACTTAGCAACTAATCAGCGACAAGAACAAACAACCCATTTATCTGGCTGTATACTTGCTTTGGGGCAATTAGGCTCATTATAAAGCAGTGACTCTCAGAGGCCTTCCTTTGAACTATCGCATTTTGGTGGGCTGTTTCTTGACTGCAGATACCAGAGCAGTGCATAAAGATATCTGGTAAGTTCACAGATGAATAAAGCAAAATCCCATCTGTCATAAACATCAATTCCAGTGAGGACAAATTCCCGCCTCACCAAAATGAATGCAATTCATTTTCATCCACCAAGGCTGGCGGATCCTTTCAAGGAATGGCACTGTAAGCAGCCTCTGGGTTGGGTGGTGTTTCTACACTGAGTAACGGGAGAAATTGGGTCGATCCACGCGAAGCGAAGTCATGCTTTCAAAAGTGACTTCTGGGGCTTCCCTGGTGGTCCAGTGGGTAAGGACATCGCCTTGCAGTGCAAGGGGCGCTGGTTCAATCCCTGGCCTGGGAAGATCCCACGTGCCACAGAGCAGCTGGACCGATGTGTCCAATTACCAAGCCAGAGCACTGGAGCTCATGTGCCCAGAGCTGGTGCTCTGTGACCAGAGAGGCGGCTGCAATGCAAGGCCCACACAGGCCAAAGATAAATAAATGAAAGACAAATAGAAGCAGCCAAAAAAAAAAAGTGACTTCTATCCATGTTTCTGTGGACATCTGTCCACAAGCCCATTGAGAAAGCATGGTTATTGTTAGAAGAGGAGGCTGATTATTATTGGTTAAAACTCTCACCACCTGATTACTAAGGGCCTCTTCCACCCAAGGTCATACTGGTCATATAGTCATCTAGGTGAGTCTTTTCAAGTATACAGTTCAAGTCTTTGTTATTATTGCAGGACACAGAGTTGATTCACATATGCAAAAGTAGTTGATTGGAGACATAAGAGGCAGCTTACATAATCGAAGAGGATGCCAGACATCAGAAGGCATCTGACTGTGGGAAATGGGGTGACTAATTGGGGTGACTAATTTATCATCTCAGCCAAGACACGTAGGAAAGCCAAGGGGACTGTTCATAGCAACTGTGTTGAGACAGTAGGTATTCTTTGCCACAGGTGGTCCCATGGGGATAGTCTCTTTGGACTTGACAGTTAGGACATTGCAGCTCCTGCTGTCTCTTGCTCTTTAGCCTCTCCACTTAAATTTCAAACTCCAGGGAGAGAGAGAAAAATTATCAAACTTGAATCACATGACTATGGATGACAAGGATGTATGGGAAAACTTGACTGATGGTCTCACCATGCCTGAGACTAGAGAAATATCTCATATCTAACCTAAGGGGAAGTCAAAAATCTCTTACTAGATTTAAAAAAACTAATAGTGATTCCTAGGCAAGCAAAATAGTGAATATCTACTCTCCCTAAAGAGGCCTATCCAGAATAATTAAGACCCAAAAGACATGTTTTCCTGTAGACAATGCTTGAAATTTCTGCTGTGCAGTGTCGGGCATTGAAGAGAACATGCTTATTGGGAACCAGGGGACCTGGGCTGAAACCTACTCCATCACTTCTCAACTGGTGTAACTCGATGCCAGGGCCTCTTTTTAAACTCTGTTACTTTACTTCTAGCACAGGGATCAAGAAGCCTGGAGGGAATAGAATGTTCTGAACACTGAAGGAAACAATATATGCAAATGCCTGTTGGAAGCTACCTCACTGTAGATTCTCAGTGACACACCTCTCTATTCTTTTCTTAAAAAAACAAAAACAAACGAAAACACAATAAGTTGGTGCACAAGAGAGAGCTCAGCCTGGTGCTCTGTGACAGCCTAGAGAGGTGCGATGGCGGGGGGAGGTGGGAAGGAAGCTCAAGAAAGAGAAGATCTATGTACACGTGGGCTTCCCTGCTGGCTCGGCTGGTAAAGAATCTGCCTGCAATGAAGGAGACGCAGGTTCTCTCCTTGGGTTGGGAAGACTCCTTGGAGAAGGGAATGGGTACCCACACCAGTATTCTTGCCTGGAGAATTCCATGGGCGGAGGAGCCTCCGTGGGCTACAGTCCTCCATGGGGTCACAAGGAGACGAACATGACTGAGCCGCTAACACTTTCATTTTTCACACGGCTGATTCACAATGTTATGGGGCAGAAACTACAACATTGTAAAGCAATTATCCTCCAATTAATTTTTTTAATTTTAATTTTTTTTAACACCCCAAACAAAAAAAGTCAACTCTCCTGCAATTGAAAAGGAAAAGTTCAGTCTACGGGGACGGCTGAAGCTACATTTTATTCCTGAAAACATTTCAAACTCCAGGGAGAGAGAGAAAAATTATCAAACTTGAATCACATGACTATGGATGACAAGGATGTATGGGAAAACTTGACTGATGGTCTCACCATGCCTGAGACTAGAGAAATATCTCATATCTAACCTAAGGGGAAGTCAAAAATCTCTTACTAGATTTAAAAAAACTAATAGTGATTCCTAGGCAAGCAAAATAGTGAATATCTACTCTCCCTAAAGAGGCCTATCCAGAATAATTAAGACCCAAAAGACATGTTTTCCTGTAGACAATGCTTGAAATTTCTGCTGTGCAGTGTCGGGCATTGAAGAGAACATGCTTATTGGGAACCAGGGGACCTGGGCTGAAACCTACTCCATCACTTCTCAACTGGTGTAACTCGATGCCAGGGCCTCTTTTTAAACTCTGTTACTTTACTTCTAGCACAGGGATCAAGAAGCCTGGAGGGAATAGAATGTTCTGAACACTGAAGGAAACAATATATGCAAATGCCTGTTGGAAGCTACCTCACTGTAGATTCTCAGTGACACACCTCTCTATTCTTTTCTTAAAAAAACAAAAACAAAAAAAACACAATAAGTTGGTGCACAAGAGAGAGCTCAGCCTGGTGCTCTGTGACAGCCTAGAGAGGTGCGATGGCGGGGGGAGGTGGGAAGGAAGCTCAAGAAAGAGAAGATCTATGTACACGTGGGCTTCCCTGCTGGCTCGGCTGGTAAAGAATCTGCCTGCAATGAAGGAGACGCAGGTTCTCTCCTTGGGTTGGGAAGACTCCTTGGAGAAGGGAATGGGTACCCACACCAGTATTCTTGCCTGGAGAATTCCATGGGCGGAGGAGCCTCCGGTGGGCTACAGTCCTCCATGGGGTCACAAGGAGACGAACATGACTGAGCCGCTAACACTTTCATTTTTCACACGGCTGATTCACAATGTTATGGGGCAGAAACTACAACATTGTAAAGCAATTATCCTCCAATTAATTTTTTTAATTTTAATTTTTTTTAACACCCCAAACAAAAAAAGTCAACTCTCCTGCAATTGAAATGGAAAAGTTCAGTCTACGGGGACGGATGAAGCTACATTTTATTCCTGACCATTTACAACTATAGGACTTAGGGCAAGTTTTGTAACTTCTCCAAGTTTTAGTTTTTTTTAAAAGAGAGAACAGTATCCACCCCAGGGTGTTTAGGAGGCTTAAATGAGATGAGAGTTTTCAAAGAGCCCGGCACCCTCCCCAGCACCAGTGGGTGCTCAGTGAACATGGTAGAACTGGCGTGTTCCTTTCCGGCTCATCAGAGCTGCTCAGTGTTTCTGAGATAAACAAGAACCCCTGCAGCAAAATAAAATGTTCTCAAACCACAGAGCAAATAAGCAATTTGTTAGGAAGTTCATGAGATAAGAAGGCATGAATAATTTCCAGGGTGCCCTCCAAGGTAGAACAGGAGTTTCTGGCAGTTCTGAAAGAGTCTGTCAAAACTGGCTTCCAGAAGGAGCCAGCATTCGAAAAGAGAAATTCCTGCTCATTTGGAGGAAACTTCAAATCCCCTGAACTTGTTCTTCCCACTCCTATGGTCCTCCAGGTGTCGGCAGCGGAGCTTGGGGTAATAAAAGCAAATCTAGGGAGTGAAACTGGAAGGAGGCAAGGTGGGGGTTTTATTTCTGTATCTTCCATTTTGCATCTGACTTTAGCAAATCATGCATGCTCTGTCGCTCAGTCGTGTCTGACTCTTTTCAACCCTACGGACTGAAGCCCTCCAGGCTCCTCTGCCCGTGGGATTCTCCAGGCAGGAATACTAGAGGGGGTTGTCATTTCCTCCTCCAGGGGATCCTGACCCAGTGATCCTGACCCATTTCCTCCTTCCTGACCCAGGGATTGAACCTATGTCTCTTGTATCTCCTGCATTGACAGGCAGATTCTTTACCACTAAGCCACCTGGGAAGTCCCTTTAGAAATCATTACCTATCTTTAATATTGGTTCTTTCATCTCAAAGAGAAAATAGGACTTCAGAACAGTGGCTAGTACCATGGGGCCACCCTCTTCCACCATCCCAGCCCACGATGCCTCATGAACGTATCTGGACACTGTTTCCTGCTGACCCTAGAGGGGCTTCGGAACCCTTCTCTAGGGCCACTGCAAATCAATCAATGTAAGTGATTGAAAGAAATCATGTTTACTGTCGTGATAATAATAGCTGATGCTGTGTCAGTGTTTACTGTGTGTTTTGTATGCCTCATCTTGTTTATCCCTCATGAAAGAACTAGCTCTTACTGTGATTCCCATTTTACAGGTGGCTAAACAATAGCACAAAGTGATTCCTGAGAAAGGCATTGATGTGAAAGCCCTTCTCTCTTTCAGTCTTGACTTGGAGCAAAGTAGAGGAACTTCCTGCTGTGAAGGCATCTACCTTCTCAGACAAGCCCTAGAAAGATGCTTCTGCCCCATCTTCCTGTCTGGAGCCCTGTACCTTTGTCTACTAGAGAGAGGGATATTGGCACCTTTTGGCCATGCAGCATGTGAGATCTTAGGTCTTAGACCAGGGATCACACTACGGCCCCTGCACTGGACCTGTAGAGTTTTAACCACTGGACCTCTAGGGGAATCCACAGAGTTAGGTTTTAAAGTTAGATTTTTCAACTCTAAAAGGCATACAAGGAAGAAAAGAGGGCTTTCCAGACCCTCAGAGCAGGGTCAGCAGGGTGGACAGAAAAACATGCCAGTCTAGGGGTCAAGAGGCGGGGGTGGTGTCCTGACTCAGCAACTGACTTCAGCAAGTCAGCCAGCCCTCCCAGCCTCCTCTGGAGCCAGCTCTGTTTGTCCATAATGCTGACATGGACACTCGGCCTCCCTTCCTGCCGTGAGGACACAGCTGGCTCCGGGTGCAGAGATAGGAGGGGAAGTCAGCCTCTATCTTTGGTTCCGCTCCTCTGCGGGGGCTCCTGCCATATGGATCTGCCTTGACTCGATCTCAGTCTCCACCCCTTCCACCCAGGCTAGTGCCACCTTGTAAAGAATCTGAAGCAGAGCCGGATGGGAACGGGAAGAAAGCAGGATGCAAGCGTCCCCGGGCTGCCGGGGGCTGGTGCATGGCAGGGGCGTGTATGGTCAAGGGCCCCTTTCCTGGCTGCTAAAGGTTTTGAGGGGAAGTGATGCAGGGTCTTGAGGCAAAGAACAAGCAGGCTAAAGATCAGGGCACCAGCCAAGCAGACTGCGATCTGGGCAGAGTTCCTCTGGGCCTGGCGAGCATCGGGCAGGGCTCGGAAAGGAAGATCCATGACCGGGACTAGAGGGTCCCCACGCACCAGTGACATGCCTTAGGAATCCAGTGACTTGATTGGGGCACCAAGGTGACTCCCAGACCCCACCTGTCCCAGTCCCCAGAGTTCTGAGCTGGGGAGGCTGAGCCTTCGGAAGGCGGGGGATAGACAGCACACCCGATTAAGGGGGCAGCTCACTCAGCCCTTAGAGCTGCTCAGGAGCCCGCCCTGTCCTGTTCTCCTGAAAATGGGCAGAGCCAATGGAGGCCATCCCGGGGCTTCATTTTTCTCCTGGCCCAGGCTCACAGGACAGGGTTTGATCCATTTGTCTGGATAACCATGTACCTTGAGCGATATTCAAACCCGTCACATCGTGTCCTCCTTTGGGGTCAAATTACATGTGGGTGTAACTTAGGAACTGCTCACAAGTTCCTCTGGAAAAGATTTGACTTCCAGCTGGACTGAGGCAGCCTGATGGGGTTTAAGCGCTAGAAAGTAGCAAGGAGGAACGGCGACCAGAGCCCCACCTTCCAGCATTCAGAGGCCTCCCCTAACTCACAGATGATAACCTCTTCCATATGATCTGTAAGAGTCCTCTTCTTATCTTCTGGAAGGACTATTCCCAGCTGCCTGTTCCCTCCAGAGTGATGTCCGATCTCTTTATCTTGCCTTAAAAGACATCAGATCATAACCTGACCCCAAGTGTCCTACACGTTTTGCACTTTTTGCTGCTCTCCCCAGGCCTAGGTACTCTGGAGTCATGTCTGTTCAGTGGATCCACTGGATTTTTTCATGATTTCTGGTCTTTTGCATGTTCTTTAATCCCACGTGTATTTATTAAGCATCTCAGGTATACCACACTGTGTTCTAGACCCAGGGGAGAGAGAACAGGACCATCAATTTCCTTCATTCAAATAGAAAAACAGACCTCACACTAACAGACAAGTAAGTATACCAACCAAGTCAGTGAAAACTACTTCTAGGCGAGTGAATGCCAGATAAAGGAATAGAAAGTGATAGAGGTCGCCATTTTTAAGCAGACAAGAAAGGCAACTTTATAGAGGATGTTCAAGCAGAGACTTGGAATAAAGGAGGGAAGAAGCCATTAAAATATCAGAAGAAGAAGGAGGTCACTCACAGCTGGGGAATCACAGTGAGACATTGGTGCGCGAGGTTGAGAAATTCCCTCCTCTTGCACAGCTGGTGTTCAAGAGGAGGGGGTAAACACTTAAGATATATTCCTGCACCCCCATGCTAATCACACGCCAGAGAGCAGCAGAGTGTGTGTGTGTCCCCGCCGGGGGTCTGCATGCGCCTGTGTGTGGTGGATCAGTCCTCCCAGTCACTCAGCCCCTGTTTCTTCATTTCCCGCATAGCTCCGCACCTGTCGAATCTCAGGAGGATGGAATCTTGGTGGCCCTCTGCCCTTGTCTTCCCAGAGTCTGTAATATACCAATGTCTGGTCTTGCCACAAACCTATGGAAGGATGCTCTGGCTACAGAGCCAGGCATCTGGCTTTTAAAGAGAGGGTTTGATAAGAGGTCACCCCATCTAACATTTTAACATTTTTTATCTAGTAGTCTTAGGTAACCATCTCTCCTGTTAGGAGAGCTTGTTCCCTAACCCTCACAGCCAGTAAGCTCCTGCCCGTTTTGAGCCGTTCAGCTCATTAGAAACCAGTCCTTTATGTAGAACACAATATCCTAAGTAGTTTCTTAGGTTAACCATCTTCTATCTTGCCTTAAAAGACATCAGATCATAACCTGACCCCAAGTGTCCTACACGTTTTGCACTTTTTGCTGCTCTCCCCAGGCCTAGGTACTCTGGAGTCATGTCTGTTCAGTGGATCCACTGGATTTTTTCATGATTTCTGGTCTTTTGCATGTTCTTTAATCCCACGTGTATTTATTAAGCATCTCAGGTATACCACACTGTGTTCTAGACCCAGGGGAGAGAGAACAGGACCATCAATTTCCTTCATTCAAATAGAAAAACAGACCTCACACTAACAGACAAGTAAGTATACCAACCAAGTCAGTGAAAACTACTTCTAGGCGAGTGAATGCCAGATAAAGGAATAGAAAGTGATAGAGGTCGCCATTTTTAAGCAGACAAGAAAGGCAACTTTATAGAGGATGTTCAAGCAGAGACTTGGAATAAAGGAGGGAAGAAGCCATTAAAATATCAGAAGAAGAAGGAGGTCACTCACAGCTGGGGAATCACAGTGAGACATTGGTGCGCGAGGTTGAGAAATTCCCTCCTCTTGCACAGCTGGTGTTCAAGAGGAGGGGGTAAACACTTAAGATATATTCCTGCACCCCCATGCTAATCACACGCCAGAGAGCAGCAGAGTGTGTGTGTGTCCCCGCCGGGGGTCTGCATGCGCCTGTGTGTGGTGGATCAGTCCTCCCAGTCACTCAGCCCCTGTTTCTTCATTTCCCGCATAGCTCCGCACCTGTCGAATCTCAGGAGGATGGAATCTTGGTGGCCCTCTGCCCTTGTCTTCCCAGAGTCTGTAATATACCAATGTCTGGTCTTGCCACAAACCTATGGAAGGATGCTCTGGCTACAGAGCCAGGCATCTGGCTTTTAAAGAGAGGGTTTGATAAGAGGTCACCCCATCTAACATTTTAACATTTTTTATCTAGTAGTCTTAGGCTTAACCATCTCTCCTGTTAGGAGAGCTTGTTCCCCTAACCCTCACAGCCAGTAAGCTCCTGCCCGTTTTGAGCCGTTCAGCTCATTAGAAACCAGTCCTTTATGTAGAACACAAATCCAGCTCCTAATGATTCTGCAGTTTCCATCAAAGCTGTACAGCAGATGCCTACAGCCCTTAGAGATATTCTGTTTTATTGCCTGAAGGTTTAATGTTTAACATAGAGTATCAGCAATAGTAGATTCCACTTATCTGGCTTCTCTTGAAAAATCAGAAGACCTATAAACAGAGGGCGGGTCTCCTAAAGGGACAGTGGATAGGAACTGAGCAGTTCCCGCCCGGGTCTAGTTGTGGTCAGAGTGTACCCCAGGGCCACCATCGTGTGTTGGATTCACCTGGTCCACCTCGCTCCTTCTCACCATGCTCTCAGCCTCTGCAGGGGCTGAGTTAAAGACCTATCTTTCCTGGCCTTAGCTTCTGGGAAAGTCAACCAGCGTCCTCCATCAGCCTCCCTCTGACAGCCTATCCTGCCCTGGATTCAGGGACCCCACTTCTCTCAAATTTCTCAAGCTGCCACCTCTGCACATTCAGCTCCCTAACGGGATCGGACTCCCAAACTCTGTGCCATCTTGGCTTCTCCTCTGAATTCTTCACTTTGTTCAGTTTCTCTCTAAGTAAGAAGCAGCAGTTACCTGCTGGGTGGCCAATACCGTGAGATGGTGTTGAACCTTTCAGGTCCATTTCCTTCTTGGAAGCCCTGGGCTTGCACTTCTCAGAGTCCTCCAAGTCCTCCACGACCACTCCTGTCTCGTTTCCTTCGATGGAACGCTGACATTTTAATTTTACCCTCCTTTCATTTGTCTGTCGCCCCCGAATCTCAGGAGGATGGAATCTTGGTGGCCCTCTGCCCTTGTCTTCCCAGAGTCTGTAATATACCAATGTCTGGTCTTGCCACAAACCTATGGAAGGATGCTCTGGCTACAGAGCCAGGCATCTGGCTTTTAAAGAGAGGGTTTGATAAGAGGTCACCCCATCTAACATTTTAACATTTTTTATCTAGTAGTCTTAGGCTTAACCATCTCTCCTGTTAGGAGAGCTTGTTCCCCTAACCCTCACAGCCAGTAAGCTCCTGCCCGTTTTGAGCCGTTCAGCTCATTAGAAACCAGTCCTTTATGTAGAACACAAATCCAGCTCCTAATGATTCTGCAGTTTCCATCAAAGCTGTACAGCAGATGCCTACAGCCCTTAGAGATATTCTGTTTTATTGCCTGAAGGTTTAATGTTTAACATAGAGTATCAGCAATAGTAGATTCCACTTATCTGGCTTCTCTTGAAAAATCAGAAGACCTATAAACAGAGGGCGGGTCTCCTAAAGGGACAGTGGATAGGAACTGAGCAGTTCCCGCCCGGGTCTAGTTGTGGTCAGAGTGTACCCCAGGGCCACCATCGTGTGTTGGATTCACCTGGTCCACCTCGCTCCTTCTCACCATGCTCTCAGCCTCTGCAGGGGCTGAGTTAAAGACCTATCTTTCCTGGCCTTAGCTTCTGGGAAAGTCAACCAGCGTCCTCCATCAGCCTCCCTCTGACAGCCTATCCTGCCCTGGATTCAGGGACCCCACTTCTCTCAAATTTCTCAAGCTGCCACCTCTGCACATTCAGCTCCCTAACGGGATCGGACTCCCAAACTCTGTGCCATCTTGGCTTCTCCTCTGAATTCTTCACTTTGTTCAGTTTCTCTCTAAGTAAGAAGCAGCAGTTACCTGCTGGGTGGCCAATACCGTGAGATGGTGTTGAACCTTTCAGGTCCATTTCCTTCTTGGAAGCCCTGGGCTTGCACTTCTCCAGAGTCCTCCAAGTCCTCCCACGACCACTCCTGTCTCGTTTCCTTCGATGGAACGCTGACATTTTAATTTTACCCTCCTTTCATTTGTCTGTCGCCTGCCCAATCCTCCCACGCATCATTCAAGATTTTATTAAGAGATTATTGCTTACCTACAGAATAAATCTCCCCAGATCTCAGTTGCTGCCAGTTCAGGTTCACTTAATAATGTCCTCCTTGATCTTTTACAAACAGTTTCGCACTTGATTAACAATCTTGGTAAACCTTTCCAATATACGCACGTGAACTTATCCACACACGAATGTGCAGCAGGAGCTTATTGATTTTTGTGACTTTGTGATAAGTAGAACAGTGTGTTGATTGGGAAGGAGCATTTTATAAGTGACCTATGAATGCAGCAACCTGAGAACTGGCTGCCAAAGTCACCTAGGGAGGTGATAGAAGAATTCTGGAAAGTTGCATGTAGACATTGCCAGCTGAAACAGTTTAGTTGTTTTGAACATGAAGGAAATTAATTTAGTGTTCTTTAAATGCGCCTCCAGTTAGTCCAGGACCAGTAGCCCTGAAGAGAAGAACAGCAAAGCCGATAAACCAAAGGGAGGTGAGAAATACATTTTATTTTTCACTAAATTAAATTGCTTCTTGGTCTCTGTGATTGTTTTTGTTACACCAACTCAACAAGAGTGACATCGAGGCTGTGATGGAGTAGTAAGTGAGCGCTGGCTGTATACCAATACCTTCTAGTCGTCTTATTGAACCCTCACAGCGGCTCCACGGAACGAGGAGGCAGAGGCTCCGGACAGGGACGTGAGGCCGGCTGTCAGGACGCTGCTTCCACATCCTGCCAGCCTCCCTCTGACAGCCTATCCTGCCCTGGATTCAGGGACCCCACTTCTCTCAAATTTCTCAAGCTGCCACCTCTGCACATTCAGCTCCCTAACGGGATCGGACTCCCAAACTCTGTGCCATCTTGGCTTCTCCTCTGAATTCTTCACTTTGTTCAGTTTCTCTCTAAGTAAGAAGCAGCAGTTACCTGCTGGGTGGCCAATACCGTGAGATGGTGTTGAACCTTTCAGGTCCATTTCCTTCTTGGAAGCCCTGGGCTTGCACTTCTCCAGAGTCCTCCAAGTCCTCCCACGACCACTCCTGTCTCGTTTCCTTCGATGGAACGCTGACATTTTAATTTTACCCTCCTTTCATTTGTCTGTCGCCTGCCCAATCCTCCCACGCATCATTCAAGATTTTATTAAGAGATTATTGCTTACCTACAGAATAAATCTCCCCAGATCTCAGTTGCTGCCAGTTCAGGTTCACTTAATAATGTCCTCCTTGATCTTTTACAAACAGTTTCGCACTTGATTAACAATCTTGGTAAACCTTTCCAATATACGCACGTGAACTTATCCACACACGAATGTGCAGCAGGAGCTTATTGATTTTTGTGACTTTGTGATAAGTAGAACAGTGTGTTGATTGGGAAGGAGCATTTTATAAGTGACCTATGAATGCAGCAACCTGAGAACTGGCTGCCAAAGTCACCTAGGGAGGTGATAGAAGAATTCTGGAAAGTTGCATGTAGACATTGCCAGCTGAAACAGTTTAGTTGTTTTGAACATGAAGGAAATTAATTTAGTGTTCTTTAAATGCGCCTCCAGTTAGTCCAGGACCAGTAGCCCTGAAGAGAAGAACAGCAAAGCCGATAAACCAAAGGGAGGTGAGAAATACATTTTATTTTTCACTAAATTAAATTGCTTCTTGGTCTCTGTGATTGTTTTTGTTACACCAACTCAACAAGAGTGACATCGAGGCTGTGATGGAGTAGTAAGTGAGCGCTGGCTGTATACCAATACCTTCTAGTCGTCTTATTGAACCCTCACAGCGGCTCCACGGAACGAGGAGGCAGAGGCTCCGGACAGGGACGTGAGGCCGGCTGTCAGGACGCTGCTTCCACATCCTGCCAGACTCAGGCAGAGGGGAGCCAGGAGCTGTCTCTTCTCTTCACTGAACTGTTCTGTGTTATGGCAACTTGTCTCTCCTCAGCACCTGCTTTCCTCCTGGAGCACACTAGCTATTGTTTAATGCGATATAAAAATTCAGAGATGAAGAGAAACAAGGCACATAGCACAGGTCTTAACACACCACATATAGTCCATAAATGGGCTTCCCTGGTGGCTCAGATGGTAAAGAATCTGCCTGCAATGCAAGAGACTGAGGTTCGATCCCTGGGTCAGGAAGATCCCCTGGAGAAGAGAACAGCTACCCACTCCAACATTCTTGCTTAAAGAATTCCATGGACAGAGGGTCTTGGTGGGCTACATACAGTCCATGGAGTCACCAAGACTCGGGCACAACGAGGCAACTAACACACACATATGCTCAATAAATATCAACAGAAAGAGAATAGAATTCACGGCAATAGCACCACCCATGCAGGACAAGGTCAAGCAGAGACATCCACTCAATTTAACAAATATTTCTCGAAAACATAATACATTCCAGGCAGAAACAAAGAAACCGAGAAGAAGGGAATCCTCCAGTGAAAAATCTTTGATATATTTTTAGCAGCCTGACTCTATACTCTTCTTTGGAGAAGAGAATACACCTAAAGCAAGCTAGTGACTTATTCAAGACCAAGTAACTGCTCGCTGAGAGACACAGGTCGAGTCTACATTTGCTCAGTTTTCCAATTGCTTTATGCTTCTGCTGAATCATTCCACTTCTTGTTGGGGAAGGTTTCAGATTTCTGGCTCTTGATCTGGAAGCTGGAGGGCTTAGGCAGTGAGGGCAGGAGTGGAGGGGAGTGAGTGGAGTGGTGGAGAGCAGGGTCAGGGCAGGAGCCTCTTAGACTTAGAGACTGGTGCCCCAGGCTCGCCAGGGACCCCAGCCAGACCAGAGCGAAGCATCTGACACTTGAGCAATCCTAGAGCATCTCTCAGGGCTCAGCTTACTCTGCTCTCCCCGACTGAGGCCTCCCTGCTGTGCAATCAACACCAGCCCTTCCTCCCCTGAGCCAGGGAAGACGAAGATCTAAGGAACCAGAAACTCAGCTTGGGAGCTAATGCAATCCTGAGTGGGAGCCCAGTTTTGAGGTCAGTGTTTATGAAACATGAGAGGCCTAAATCACATTTTATAGGCTCAGGCCAGAGGGAGTGGTACCAATCTGAAGGTCTCTGACCTATAACTTGGAGAAGGGCACAGCGACCCACTCCAGAATTCTTGTCTGAAAAAGCCCATGGACAGAGGAGCCTGACAGGCTGCAGTCTTTGCAGTCGTAAGGAGTCAGACACGGCTGAAGCAACTTAGCATGCATGATCTGTAACTGCAGGGACCCCTCCCCTCTATCCCCGAGTTCAGTATTCACCTGTGTCACTCATGGGAGGCGGCCTAAGGTTGTGCTAAGGATGGGGGTTTGGATACAGGTTCAAATGCTGGTTCTCCACTTACCTGTCGAATGGCACGTGGCTCTTTGAGGGTGAGTGTTACAAACACCCGCAAGATAGCTTGATGTAGCTGAGCCACAGAAAGAGATTACAGGATCAGGAAAGCTCTGGGGAACCGAGCCTCAGAGAAAACCACCAGCGTGGGTGCTTCCAGGTTCCTCTCCTTGGTCTTTCCCTGCATCGGGGTTTCATCGGACCCTCTGTAAATCTGATCCTGCCAGGGACATGGATTCTGATCCTCGCAGAACCTCGCCACTCATAGGTTGCCCACTAGAGACAGATTAGCATTGCTCTCCATCGTATCAATTCAGATATCTCAGGAAAAGAGTTTGGTTGGTTCAGCACAGGTCACATGCTCACCCATGGGGCACTTAATTGACCACGTGAGCAAGACTATGAATGGTAGCATATAGAATGGGAGAAGAATTTCCCCCAAAGGATTATGACATTCACAGTAAAAGGGAGTGAGGTGAGAGAGGGAAAAAAAGCCCAAATGTCCATATCACCTGAGGGAATTCTACTGAACCTCAGTTTGGCCATTAACAGAACTGTAATAGTAGTTATATTGCAGGTTTATTATAAAGATTAACTGCAATAAAACTTGGGTACATGGCACCTACTTTATACACAAGGCGTTTTTATTATTCACACACTGAATGGCTTTTATCTTTCTGACATTTTTTGTTACTTCCCCCATGACTAATGTAAACATAAAGATCACTGTTGAGCGTATGGAGAATGAAAAGAATGAGTAGAACAAATCGTCTGTATTCTATCTCAATATTCATGTAATTTTCTACACATGATTACCTAAAAAAATCTTCATCTACTCATTTGACTTGATGTAATTCACAGGTATATTTTTACATGTTTTTGTAGAAGAGGATATAGGCTGAACTTGGTCTATAACTACTGAGTGTGTCTAGTGAGAGGACTATATATATATATATATATATATTCTCCACCATACATTGCAATGTGCTGCTTTGCAGATAAAAAGGTGCTCCAGTTAATGAGAAGGGAAATAGTGAGTGTGCAGATGGCCTGGCCATATTTGTGGGGCCACATGTACTTATACCTGGAGAAAAGACCTTCAGTTAAATTCAAAGGGGGATTCTTAGAACTTCATGAAAATGATGCTTCTCCACCTTCTTTTAGAAATACAATGAGGGGGACTTCCTTGGTGGTCCAGTAGTTAAGACTTTGCCCTCCAATGCAGGGGGTGCAGGTTCAACCCCTAGTCATGGAGCTGAGACCCCAAATACCTTGCAGCCCAAAAGTCAAAACATGAAACAAAAGCAATATTGGAAAAAATTCAACAAGACTTTACAAACGGTCCACAGCTTTGAATATCTTAATAAAATAAAAAGAAACACAATGAGACCATGATGACTTGCAACTCCATGGTCCTTGCTTTTCTCTGGTACCAGGAGGCCTGCGATTTTAGAAGTATAAGAGACGGCTGTCCTGGGACAGGCTTGTGAGTGGTGAAGACTGCAGCGTGAATTTTGAAGGTAGTGGTCATCAGCAAGGACTCAGACAGGAAAATGCAAGCAGAAAGAGAATGCCACTTCAAAGCTTAAATACAGACCATCCCCAGCTCTCCCCAACCCATGAACCACATGAGACATTCGCCTAGGCCATTCAGAAATAACTGGGTGAGGTTTCTTAAACAAGAGACGCAAAAGCTAATGAGTTCTGACAAAATACTATCTATTCCCCGGGGAGTGGGCGGGGGGGGGGGGGCAGGGGAATTCATTATAGACTCTAAGCACTCTTCAATTGTACATCTTCATGTCTACAGGCTGCCTAGTCTATCAGAGATGCACTAGAATTTTTTAATTCAGTCTCTTGTTACTTACTGTTTGGATGAGTTCCAGTTGATCATTATAGTAAATGTGCACTAATGAATAGTGACCCACTGAGCCTTTGGTTGGCCTCATGGCTCCCTCTACCATCACACCTGCTCCGCCCCTTGCCAGATGTGAGGTTCTTCTGTGCTCCTCTCCTTAAACAGCTTAGCCGACCCCTCAGGCTGCAGTGGCTCCCATTGTTCTATACTAAATGTAGTATGTATCACCCATTACATTACTTACTATTATATGCTAAATTCCACTGATGTCCCCCACTTCCGTACTTAGCCCTGACAACCCCAGAACAGAGGAAAAGAAAAAAAAATTAGTATTTCTTTTATAAGAATTATTAGCCTATTTCTCCCACAAAGAACAGAGCTTTATTGTTTTCCCCTGATCACATAAACAATACATATTCATTGTGAAAAACCTGAATAATACATAAAATTATAAAGAAGAAAATAAAAATGAAAACCCCAGCTCTCTAAACTAACCACCATAAAATTTTATTATCACTATTTCAGTCCTCTCTTTATGCAAACATGCAAGAAAGAACCTTATCATTTTAACTAAATGGAGGAGTCACCATAATATTATTTTATCAGTAATAGCTTCCTTTTTCTTTCTTCTCCCACCATTTACCAGATAATACACACACTTTCTCCCTCTCCTCATGCAGATACATACAGATTTTTAAAAATTTGTTATCAATATTTGATTTTATGTAACTAATATATATGCACATACATATACATGTATGTATAATATATAGTCATTACACATATGAAATAAACCTATTCAAATAGCCAGGATGATTTACATAATTAATTGTCATGGGGAATCCATATTGAGGGCATAAATATCAATAGCCTCAGGTATGCAGATGACACCTCCTTTATGGCAGAAAGTGAAGAGGAACTAAAGAGCCTCTTGATGAAGGCGAAAGAGGAGAGTGGAAAATCTGACTTAAAACTCAACATTCAAAAAGCTAAGATCATGGCATCCAGCCCTTTACTTGACGGCAAATAGACGGGCAAACAATGGAAACAGTGACAGACTTTATTTTCCTGGGCTCCAAAATCACTGCAGATAGTGACTGCAGCCATGAAATTAAAAGACGTTTGTTGCTTGGAAGAAAAGCTATGATAAACCTCAACAGCATATTAAAAGCTGAGATATTTACAAAGACCCATATAAATCAGTTTAAGTCCTTTTTGGCATCTTCAAAGCTCCGCCCCTTGCCAGATGTGAGGTTCTTCTGTGCTCCTCTCCTTAAACAGCTTAGCCGACCTGCAGTGGCTCCCATTGTTCTATACTAAATGTAGTATGTATCACCCATTACATTACTTACTATTATATGCTAAATTCCACTGATGTCCCCCACTTCCGTACTTAGCCCTGACAACCCCAGAACAGAGGAAAAGAAAAAAAAATTAGTATTTCTTTTATAAGAATTATTAGCCTATTTCTCCCACAAAGAACAGAGCTTTATTGTTTTCCCCTGATCACATAAACAATACATATTCATTGTGAAAAACCTGAATAATACATAAAATTATAAAGAAGAAAATAAAAATGAAAACCCCAGCTCTCTAAACTAACCACCATAAAATTTTATTATCACTATTTCAGTCCTCTCTTTATGCAAACATGCAAGAAAGAACCTTATCATTTTAACTAAATGGAGGAGTCACCATAATATTATTTTATCAGTAATAGCTTCCTTTTTCTTTCTTCTCCCACCATTTACCAGATAATACACACACTTTCTCCCTCTCCTCATGCAGATACATACAGATTTTTAAAAATTTGTTATCAATATTTGATTTTATGTAACTAATATATATGCACATACATATACATGTATGTATAATATATAGTCATTACACATATGAAATAAACCTATTCAAATAGCCAGGATGATTTACATAATTAATTGTCATGGGGAATCCATATTGAGGGCATAAATATCAATAGCCTCAGGTATGCAGATGACACCTCCTTTATGGCAGAAAGTGAAGAGGAACTAAAGAGCCTCTTGATGAAGGCGAAAGAGGAGAGTGGAAAATCTGACTTAAAACTCAACATTCAAAAAGCTAAGATCATGGCATCCAGCCCTTTACTTGACGGCAAATAGACGGGCAAACAATGGAAACAGTGACAGACTTTATTTTCCTGGGCTCCAAAATCACTGCAGATAGTGACTGCAGCCATGAAATTAAAAGACGTTTGTTGCTTGGAAGAAAAGCTATGATAAACCTCAACAGCATATTAAAAAGCTGAGATATCACTTTTCCAACAAAGATCCATATAGTCAAAGCTACAGTTCTTTCAGGAGTCCCGTATGGATGTGAAAGTTGGACCATAAAGAAGGCTGAGCACCAAAGAATTGATGTTTTCAAAGTGTGGTGTTGGAGAAGACTCTTGAGAGTCCCTTGGACTCCAAGGAGATCAAACCAGTCAATTCTAAAGGAAATCAATCCTGAATATTCATTGGAAGGACTGATGCTGAAGTTGAAGCTCCAAAACTTTGGTCGCCTGATGCAAACAGCTGACTCATTGGAAAAGACCCTGATGCTGAGAAAAATAGAAGGCAGATGAGAAGTGGACAGCAAAGGACGAGATGGTTGGATGGCTTCACCGACTCAATGGACATGAGTTTGAGTAAGCTCCGGGAGACGGTGAAGGATAGGGAAGCCTGGCGCGCTACACTCCATTGGGGTTGCAAAGAGCAGGACACAACTGAGCAACTGAACTGAACGGAACTGAATCGATTGCATATTGTTATTTTCAGGGTTTTTATTTTTTTCCTTTTATTTCTTATGGCTGGTCTGTTCTAGTTACAACACATCAGTATGTATCCCTTTTATTAGTTTATATTCTAAACTATATTCTATGCTCTCCTTTTTGATACCACTACCAAATTACCTCCCCTTTCTTTAACCTCAGAATTGTTCCAGTACTGTATTAAAATAAAGTATCAGTTGTTTCTCATAGGCAAGATTCTTTAACACATCTGCCGGTTGCTACCTCAACATGATAAGAATCTAAAAATATTTTACTTCTACCTTCAGGTCTATCATAATATCTTTAGGGTTTCATTCACAGAAGACTTCGGTTCTTTTACTTTTAAATATTTTGTTTTACAGAACCTTTTCAAATTTTTATGTTCAAGTCTAAGATCATGGCATCCAGCCCTTTACTTGACGGCAAATAGACGGGCAAACAATGGAAACAGTGACAGACTTTATTTTCCTGGGCTCCAAAATCACTGCAGATAGTGACTGCAGCCATGAAATTAAAAGACGTTTGTTGCTTGGAAGAAAAGCTATGATAAACCTCAACAGCATATTAAAAAGCTGAGATATCACTTTTCCAACAAAGATCCATATAGTCAAAGCTACAGTTCTTTCAGGAGTCCCGTATGGATGTGAAAGTTGGACCATAAAGAAGGCTGAGCACCAAAGAATTGATGTTTTCAAAGTGTGGTGTTGGAGAAGACTCTTGAGAGTCCCTTGGACTCCAAGGAGATCAAACCAGTCAATTCTAAAGGAAATCAATCCTGAATATTCATTGGAAGGACTGATGCTGAAGTTGAAGCTCCAAAACTTTGGTCGCCTGATGCAAACAGCTGACTCATTGGAAAAGACCCTGATGCTGAGAAAAATAGAAGGCAGATGAGAAGTGGACAGCAAAGGACGAGATGGTTGGATGGCTTCACCGACTCAATGGACATGAGTTTGAGTAAGCTCCGGGAGACGGTGAAGGATAGGGAAGCCTGGCGCGCTACACTCCATTGGGGTTGCAAAGAGCAGGACACAACTGAGCAACTGAACTGAACGGAACTGAATCGATTGCATATTGTTATTTTCAGGGTTTTTATTTTTTTCCTTTTATTTCTTATGGCTGGTCTGTTCTAGTTACAACACATCAGTATGTATCCCTTTTATTA
This sequence comes from Tragulus kanchil, assembly GCA_022376925.1. NCBI lineage: Eukaryota > Metazoa > Chordata > Mammalia > Artiodactyla > Tragulidae > Tragulus > Tragulus kanchil. The sequence continues at coordinate 7,600,080 of JAIOJX010000002.1, read as the reverse complement.
GTTTATATTCTAAACTATATTCTATGCTCTCCTTTTTGATACCACTACCAAATTACCTCCCCTTTCTTTAACCTCAGAATTGTTCCAGTACTGTATTAAAATAAAGTATCAGTTGTTTCTCATAGGCAAGATTCTTTAACACATCTGCCGGTTGCTACCTCAACATGATAAGAATCTAAAAAATATTTTTACTTCTACCTTCAGGTCTATCATAATATCTTTAGGGTTTCATTCACAGAAGACTTCGGTTCTTTTACTTTTAAATATTTTGTTTTACAGAATGTGGCTTCTATTTCAGGAATTCTTTGGTATGTAAGATATACATTCCAAGACTTTTGATAATTATGTTTCTCTGTTTCTATTCCTGGTGACTCAGCAGTAAGGAATCTGCCCGCCAATGCAGGAGACAAGCATTTGATCCCTGGGGCAGGAAGATCCCCTAGAGAAAGAAATGGCAACCCACTCCAGTATTCTTGCCTGTGAAATCCCGTGGACAGAGGAGCCTGGTGGGGCACTCTGAGCCCATGGGGTCGCACAGAGTCAGACAAGACTCAGTGACTAAACAACAGCACCAACCTCTACTCTTAGCTTTATTCTCACCCTCCTGTCTTCTCTTATCTTGAGATCTCTTGGAAGATTAATTTCTTCTTTGATTAGAATCCATACCTCAGTATTTTCTTCTGTGAGGTGTAGGTGATACATTTCTTGAATCCTTAAATACGTGCAAACCTCGTTTATAACAACAGACAAATGTCCTCTTAGTTGGAGGTAGACATCTTGGACAAACTTATTCTCTTAGTATTCTCCCAATGCTATTCCATTATCTTCCACTTTGGGGCTGTGGGTGAGAATTTCCATGCCAGTCTGATCCATTTTTTTTTTTATCTTTGTCAATTATTATTCTTTGTGTATTCTTTAAATGTTTTCTCTTTTTCCCTAGATTCAAAAATAAAGTACTTTGGCTTGGTTTGTCCTTTCTAATATCAAGTTTGCCTAGATTGGTGAAACTTTCAGGATTCAGACTCTGGCCTTTCTTTAACTCAATGTATCTTTAGTGTTTTATTATATTGCTTTCTCTATCTCCTATTATCTGTTCACTTGTTAAACACAATGTTAATGAAGGAACAATATGTACTAGATAAGGTGTCCTAAAACACAAACACACGTAAAACAAAGCTATCTAGCAATAGGTTAATGAAAATCTTGTGGTTAGAGCCTTACAGAAACCTGACCTTTATTTCCCTGAATAGTAATAGTTCACTATTTGCTAATTGAGTGTTTGCGCCATTGTGTATAAAACCAATTGCAATGAATAATGCCACCAAATTCTATGAACACTATCTTTCTCTACCATCGCAGTCTTTGGAAGTCTTGAATTAAACACACACATCCTTTCTACTCCACATGTCATAGGACACACCCCACTCTCAATTGCAATCCTTTCTAACATGGTGACTCATAATGCATTGGCAGATTGGTTTGTCTCTTCCTTTATTTCTTGGTAAGTTGCTTCCATCCCTTGGTAGCAGCTAAACTCTGTAATTATGAGCACTGAAGGGAAAGAATTTCCATAAAGGCCATATGTTTTAGCAGCACTGTCTCAGATGAGGCTTACCCAGCTTTTGACTTTGCACCATACACAATTCTATTACTGCATAGATTATTATTTTCAGAATGAGGAAAATGAAGGCACATTTTCTGGTCCACTAATTCTCATTCCCATACCAAACATCAGAAGCCTCTCTGGCTACACAGACACTGCCTCTAGGACGACCAACGTCAAGTAGCTTCCATGAACAGACTTTATATCCATTTGGGCATCTCAGTTCTAACTCATGTCAGGGTGGACACACTTCACCACCTGTTTTTTAGCATATTTTTATCCATGAATGACTTAAAAAAAGGTTTGTTTCACTCAACCATAGTACTTATGCCTCATTACTCTTGTAACATTTTTCTTAATTCAATTTCGGTGACCCTTATTCCAGTATCTTTTTTTTTTTTAACACTTATGCCCCAATTTGAATGTTTAGAAGCATCATTGCATGCTGGCTAAACCTGATTTTTGGTAAATATTCATAATTTCTGTTGAAATGTGTTTTGTTGGATAAATATTTGAGACTATAACAAGAATAGTGGATTTAAAAGCATAAAGTTTAGGTTTGAATCTTTCTCCTGCTAGGAAGCTAGTTTATTCTTGATTTGTGTGACTGAATATGTTCTTTAATTAATATGAACTTTGATCTTCTCTCCTTTAAATGGTGATGCAAATACCAACCTTACAGAGTTCTCATAACTAAGTGTGTGAAAGTGACTCACTCATAATAAATACTCAAGGAAACATCAGATGAAATTGAAGGCCTGAGGAAAGATCTTATATGTATAACGAGCAGTATAAACACAGTTTTCAAGGAAAAAGTTTAATCTGCTCAAGTCTGTGAACAAAACACTGAAACACTTAAATAAACCCAGTTTATACCCAAAGTGTTCACCCATGTCATCAATTTATCCATTGTACTATATCTGACGCTAAGGTTGAGGGTCCAATACTTTGGCCACCTGAGGTGAAGAGTCAACTCATTGCACAAGACCCTGATGATGGGAAAGATTGAAGGCAGGAGGAGAAGGGGACGACAGAGGATGAGATGGTTGGACGGCATTACTGAATCAATGCACATGAGTTTCAGCAAGCTTGGGAGATGGTGAAGGACAAGGAAGCCTGGTGTGATGCAGTCCATGAGGTGGCAGAGAGTTGGACATGACTTAGCAAGTGAACAACAAAGCAAGTGATGGACACTGAACTCAGAGTTTTAACATTCATCATCCCTGAGTAGTTGTCAGTCTGTATCTATGGATCTATATTTATTTACTCTCTACTTGCCTGCCTATCTATTTCTACACCCTTCCTCATTCAATGAATGACTGAAGTGAATTAATATTTATCCATGAATGACTTAAAAAAAGGTTTGTTTCACTCAACCATAGTACTTATGCCTCATTACTCTTGTAACATTTTTCTTAATTCAATTTCGGTGACCCTTATTCCAGTATCTTTTTTTTTTTTAACACTTATGCCCCAATTTGAATGTTTAGAAGCATCATTGCATGCTGGCTAAACCTGATTTTGGTAAATATTCATAATTTCTGTTGAAATGTGTTTTGTTGGATAAATATTTGAGACTATAACAAGAATAGTGGATTTAAAAGCATAAAGTTTAGGTTTGAATCTTTCTCCTGCTAGGAAGCTAGTTTATTCTTGATTTGTGTGACTGAATATGTTCTTTAATTAATATGAACTTTGATCTTCTCTCCTTTAAATGGTGATGCAAATACCAACCTTACAGAGTTCTCATAACTAAGTGTGTGAAAGTGACTCACTCATAATAAATACTCAAGGAAACATCAGATGAAATTGAAGGCCTGAGGAAAGATCTTATATGTATAACGAGCAGTATAAACACAGTTTTCAAGGAAAAAGTTTAATCTGCTCAAGTCTGTGAACAAAACACTGAAACACTTAAATAAACCCAGTTTATACCCAAAGTGTTCACCCATGTCATCAATTTATCCATTGTACTATATCTGACGCTAAGGTTGAGGGTCCAATACTTTGGCCACCTGAGGTGAAGAGTCAACTCATTGCACAAGACCCTGATGATGGGAAAGATTGAAGGCAGGAGGAGAAGGGGACGACAGAGGATGAGATGGTTGGACGGCATTACTGAATCAATGCACATGAGTTTCAGCAAGCTTCGGGAGATGGTGAAGGACAAGGAAGCCTGGTGTGATGCAGTCCATGAGGTGGCAGAGAGTTGGACATGACTTAGCAAGTGAACAACAAAGCAAGTGATGGACACTGAACTCAGAGTTTTAACATTCATCATCCCTGAGTAGTTGTCAGTCTGTATCTATGGATCTATATTTATTTACTCTCTACTTGCCTGCCTATCTATTTCTACACCCTTCCTCATTCAATGAATGACTGAAGTGAATTAATATTTATCTAGTTTAGTCTTAAAACCCTCTGGTGAAGAAAATACTATTATTATCCACTTCACATATGAAAATAAAAAAAAAAAAACTTCCTGGAACTTGGCTCTCGTTTTTAATTTCTTACTAAAATATTTATAAAATTTAGAACCAGACACTGCTTAACTTTGATAAATCTCTTTGCTGAAGCCTTCATTTTTATTTCAGAACTTCTAATCCTAACCCACACCCTAAAACAACTAGACTCTGGTTCATGATGGAGCTCTGCCTATTTGGCTGGTCTAGATCTCCAATATCCCATTATCAACCCTTGTGTGACTTGACAGGTTTGAATAATAGGAGGCTCTGTCCAAACGGATGGAAATTATATGGGAGATGGTGTCTGCTGTTCTTTCCTAAAATCCTAATGATTACAAATTTTATCTTGGAGCCCTGGATCCAGGTCCAGCTGGGAATAACAAATGAATTTCTGAGGCTGTAAATGAAAACTGAAGGGTGTGTGTTTGAAAGAGAGCCCGCAAAGGGAATCTGCAGACTCCAACTTGTGCACCTGGCACTCTTTATGGAATCGCATTTCCATTTTTCATCATTATGCCTTGATAGAGCCTGTGGGCGCATGGTCAGTTGCTTCAGTCATGTCTGCCTCTTTGCGACCCCATGGACCTGCTGGGCTCCTCTGTCCATGGGATTTTCCCAGGAAGAATACTGGAGTGGGTTTTCATGCCCTCCTCCGGGGATCTTCCTGACCCAGGGATCAAAGTCCCATCTCCTGCATTTCAGGCAGATTTTTAAAAATTATTTGCCTCAAAGTCATCATTTTATCTTTCATCCACCTCTATTCTTTGTCCTGTATGGGCCACCCATCTCGGTGGCCTCTCTCCTTGCAGAGTACCAGTTCTGGGCACGTGTGCTGCAGAGCACTGGCTCGTAATTGGACACACCAGCCCAGCTGTTCCTCGGCATGTGGGATCTTCCCAGGCCAGGGATCAAACTGGTGCCCCTTGCACTGCAAGGTGGACTCAACCCACTGGACCACCAGGGAAGCCCCTCAGGCAGATTCTGCACCCACCAAGCCACCTGGGAAGCCTGGTGGCTCTTCTTGCACAGAGTCTGTAATGAAATACCAGCTTCTCTCTACCTTTTGGATTGACTGAGTCAGTAATGAAAGGCTGTACTTGGGGCAGGGGGAGGTCTTCTGTAGGTGAAATTAGGCTTACTGTTAGCATAATATTAAACATGATCTTGTGAATTCCACTATGTAAAGAAGTGCCAGTGATCACCCATTTGCAAGCCTGATGAGATGCTAGCCAAGAATGATCAAGACTGCGTATGTCAAAGCACTTTCTGAAACACGATTTAGCACGGTAGGTACAGTTGGGGCATTCAAAGATGGTGTAAAAAACACAGCTACGGAAAGGCGCAGATTCTGTTTGTACTCAGTCATTCCCACTCTGAAATTGTCCCTTTACTAAACTTTCTTCGGCTAAATCCCTTGGGTGTGGCTTTCTGCTGGGACTCTGATGAACGTGGACTTCATGTCCACGTGGGTGTGGGGTACCGTGACTGTGTGGACAGTGGAGCCTCATCCTCTTTTCTTCCACTTCCTGGGTAAGTCATTGCAGGACCCGGGTGACAGCATGCTTAGATCACCAGGCCAGAGGTCAAGGATGCCTCTTCAGATGCTGAGAGAGCTTTGCTTTTTAGCAGTGTGACACTGATCTCATCAGGGCAGTCGAGAATGGTCCACAGAGGACTGAGCTTGTCCAGCCTCCACCTTGCATGGCAATTTGCAGCTAAAGTGGGCTCATTAGACCGAGTAAACCCCAGGCTCTTGAATTTGTCCCTGAGGTCAGAGAACCCGTAAAGGAGAAAATTAAGGACTTGCTCCTAATAGAAGAAATCAAATGTCAAACACCTATCTCAAATAGTAAATTAGACTTTTTTGGAAAGGCCTTATATTAAACCCTCGGATGGAAGCTTGAAAGGGGGGCTGTGCAGACCATGGAATCGTAGTCATTCATTCATATGTCTTAAGTCTATTTTTCCTCTGATAAGTTTTGCGAAATTCCTATTTCTTGTTTGTTCCACTCCTGTTATCATTAAACGGCCCACATCACATAATGACTTTGAATTTTCCTCCCTTCCTTTAATACGTTTTTATTGATCTCCTTCAGTTCAGCAGAAACTCTGCCAAGAGGTATAGATAAAAGAGAATAACCTATTTCCTGTAGCTGAGAAGAGAAGGAGCTTATTTATTTACATATTTTGTAGACCACCTCTCATCACAGGGGATCGTAGTTCCCCATCCCCGCAGATGGAACCCGTGCCCCATAGAGTGGAAACTCAGAGTCTTACCCACTGGACAACCAGGAAAATCCTAAGAAAAGTTATTTAATATTTAATGAATGCCATCTCCACAGTTAAGTACTTTATATACAGTATCCCAAATTTTCTTTCCAACCTTGCAAAGCCAGTAGAGTTATTTCTGGTCTCATAAGATGGGAAGATTGGAGATAAGAGTGGACCTAGTCCATGTGGCAAGTAAAAGTAGATATAGGGCCATAACCTGTGAACACCTGCCCTTTGCTAATGAGCCAGTGCAACCTGATTCACATGCGGCAAATTGGCCAAGAGCCCTGGGAAGGATGCCCGGGAGACGGTGACTCTGCTTCATGGAAGGCTCAAGAAGTCCCTGTTGGAAAGCACACTGGTGGAGTCAGCCTGCAGAGGGCTGTGTACCTCGATTCACCCCCTGCGGCAAAAGGCCACTTCCTGGGTAAGCAATGGTCCACAGAGGAACTTGAGCTTGTCACACTGATCTCATCAGGGCAGTCGAGAATGGTCCACAGAGGACTGAGCTTGTCCAGCCTCCACCTTGCATGGCAATTTGCAGCTAAAGTGGGCTCATTAGACCGAGTAAACCCCAGGCTCTTGAATTTGTCCCTGAGGTCAGAGAACCCGTAAAGGAGAAAATTAAGGACTTGCTCCTAATAGAAGAAATCAAATGTCAAACACCTATCTCAAATAGTAAATTAGACTTTTTTGGAAAGGCCTTATATTAAACCCTCGGATGGAAGCTTGAAAGGGGGGCTGTGCAGACCATGGAATCGTAGTCATTCATTCATATGTCTTAAGTCTATTTTTCCTCTGATAAGTTTTGCGAAATTCCTATTTCTTGTTTGTTCCACTCCTGTTATCATTAAACGGCCCACATCACATAATGACTTTGAATTTTCCTCCCTTCCTTTAATACGTTTTTATTGATCTCCTTCAGTTCAGCAGAAACTCTGCCAAGAGGTATAGATAAAAGAGAATAACCTATTTCCTGTAGCTGAGAAGAGAAGGAGCTTATTTATTTACATATTTTGTAGACCACCTCTCATCACGGGGGATCGTAGTTCCCCATCCCGCAGATGGAACCCGTGCCCCATAGAGTGGAAACTCAGAGTCTTACCCACTGGACAACCAGGAAAATCCTAAGAAAAGTTATTTAATATTTAATGAATGCCATCTCCACAGTTAAGTACTTTATATACAGTATCCCAAATTTTCTTTCCAACCTTGCAAAGCCAGTAGAGTTATTTCTGGTCTCATAAGATGGGAAGATTGGAGATAAGAGTGGACCTAGTCCATGTGGCAAGTAAAAGTAGATATAGGGCCATAACCTGTGAACACCTGCCCTTTGCTAATGAGCCAGTGCAACCTGATTCACATGCGGCAAATTGGCCAAGAGCCCTGGGAAGGATGCCCGGGAGACGGTGACTCTGCTTCATGGAAGGCTCAAGAAGTCCCTGTTGGAAAGCACACTGGTGGAGTCAGCCTGCAGAGGGCTGTGTATCGCACTGGGGAGAGTCGTCATGCTTTCAGAGTTGGAATCTTGTCGTCCCTCAGTTTCTAAGGCTAATGGATTCCCTCAAACACAAACAATATAAAACAGTGAGGGGCGGACACGCCGAGTGCTGGGCAGAAGGTTGCTTGCTTCTGATGGCCCTGCCGTGCCGACACGTGCCACGACAGATACTTGTTGGTGTGGCCATAAACCATGCGCTCAAGGACCTCACCACCCTCTGAAGAAAGACAATGTATAAAATAAAAGTGTGATTATAGCCAATCACGGTCTCATCAGGCAACATAAATTAGAGACTGTTTTCTCACACGCAGCCCATGACAGTTGTTATGGTCGAGGATCTGTCTAGGTTTTATTGCCTATAAATCCTCACGATGATATCGGTTGGCAGCATAAAACTGCCATGTGGAAACTCCAATAAGTTAAAAAACCATAGCCCTGCAGACCCTGCCAATTCTAATTTCTCTAATGTTTAGGGTCATTAAGTGGGTGAAAGACATCACTATGGAGTCATTATACTTTCAACACTTGGACCTGGATGTCAAGAGTTTGGGCCCATTATGCATCAACTTTTCAAAAAGACTGAGAACTGGCTGCCGGTTGGAGGGCATGGTTTATTAAGTTGTCACAGCAACAGGGTGTGAAATGGACAGATGAACATACTACTGTCATGCTGTCCTCCTCATTGATTCGTCAGTGTATTTATCTTTAACGAGGATGTGTTAACTGTCCGTTTTGGACCAGATTCTGTGTTACTGGCCGGGAATGCAAGGAAGTAAGCCAGACATGGATCTTGACTCTCTTGTCAAGGAACCAAATAATGCACATAAAATATATTTATAGAAATAAATAATTCTTGGGCTTCTCTGGTAGCTCAGTGGTAAAGAAATAAATAGTTCTCTAGCCTCTGGGCCATCTGAGGCTCAAAAGGACGACACTGCCCGCCTAGGGCTACACCCTAAGTACCCAAACTAAGAATTCAGTCCAGGTCTTCTGACTCTATGACAGGAAGTAACCCCGCCATACTCTCCTCTGTCCTTCTGTTTTGACTCCAAGCAAGAAACCACAATGTCTGACCTCTGGAGAAAAAGTCAAATGCAGTGGACTTCCCTGAACTTCTGTTTGCATCTAGCAAGTCCGTTATAGACAGAGACAGAACATACAGATGGAAGAGGACATTTCAGGGCCAGGCTGGAGTCTAGAATTTGGGACCAATACATTTTTCCAGCGCTTGCTATGCCAAGCTCTGTGTTACGTGTGTGGGATATGACCATGGCCATGAGCCAACTCTGGCTTGCAGCCTGTTTTGTAAATAATGTTTATTGGAAACTCAGCCACGCTCGTTTGTTTGCCTAGTGTCCATGGCTGTATTTTCAATACAACAGCACTGCTGAGCAGTTACCGCAGAGACTGTTCGGCCCCTCAGAGTCCAAAATATTTACTTTCAGGTTTGTGGGAGACAGGTTTGTGAATACCTGGGACAGAGCAAGGACTAGGGAAGGAGACAGAGAAACAGCCAACAACGATTCCATGAGGACAGGCTGACACTGGAAATAGGGCCAAGACACAGAAGACAGAACAGAAGATGGAGAGCTATTTAGCACCACTCGCCTCTCTAGGAGAAGAACGGGCAGTTGCTTTCCTAAAAGGAAAAATGCAGGGCATCTGGCTGCAGACTGAAAGACCAGCAGTGCTCTGTGAAGCAGAGGGAGGACGTTCCAGGCCTTGGAGCAGCTCATACCAAAGGGTCAAAGCAAGAATCAGGTTGCTTAACTCGGGACACCATGTTAAATAACAGAGGTGAGGGGCTTTTTTGTTAGTCCAGTAGTTAAGAATCCTCCTGCCAAGGCAGGGTTCCATCTCTGGTCTGGGAAGATCCCACACACCACGGAGCAATTAACCCATGAAGTTAGTTGTGAGCCATAACCCATGAAGCCTACGCTAGAGGCTGTGTCCGACAGGGAGAGAATCCGCTGCAATGCGGGCGCCTGCGCACGGCAGGACTGCGGAGGCGGAAAGCTGGCAGCGTGGGTGAAGACATTCCTGGGTTGGATGGGAAAACTCTTGCTGAGGTCACCTTCTGTTTTGACTCCTATGACAGGAAGTAACCCCGCCATACTCTCCTCTGTCCTTCTGTTTTGACTCCAAGCAAGAAACCACAATGTCTGACCTCTGGAGAAAAAGTCAAATGCAGTGGACTTCCCTGAACTTCTGTTTGCATCTAGCAAGTCCGTTATAGACAGAGACAGAACATACAGATGGAAGAGGACATTTCAGGGCCAGGCTGGAGTCTAGAATTTGGGACCAATACATTTTTCCAGCGCTTGCTATGCCAAGCTCTGTGTTACGTGTGTGGGATATGACCATGGCCATGAGCCAACTCTGGCTTGCAGCCTGTTTTGTAAATAATGTTTATTGGAAACTCAGCCACGCTCGTTTGTTTGCCTAGTGTCCATGGCTGTATTTTCAATACAACAGCACTGCTGAGCAGTTACCGCAGAGACTGTTCGGCCCCTCAGAGTCCAAAATATTTACTTTCAGGTTTGTGGGAGACAGGTTTGTGAATACCTGGGACAGAGCAAGGACTAGGGAAGGAGACAGAGAAACAGCCAACAACGATTCCATGAGGACAGGCTGACACTGGAAATAGGGCCAAGACACAGAAGACAGAACAGAAGATGGAGAGCTATTTAGCACCACTCGCCTCTCTAGGAGAAGAACGGGCAGTTGCTTTCCTAAAAGGAAAAATGCAGGGCATCTGGCTGCAGACTGAAAGACCAGCAGTGCTCTGTGAAGCAGAGGGAGGACGTTCCAGGCCTTGGAGCAGCTCATACCAAAGGGTCAAAGCAAGAATCAGGTTGCTTAACTCGGGACACCATGTTAAATAACAGAGGTGAGGGGCTTTTTTGTTAGTCCAGTAGTTAAGAATCCTCCTGCCAAGGCAGGGTTCCATCTCTGGTCTGGGAAGATCCCACACACCACGGAGCAATTAACCCATGAAGTTAGTTGTGAGCCATAACCCATGAAGCCTACGCTAGAGGCTGTGTCCGACAGGGAGAGAATCCGCTGCAATGCGGCGCCTGCGCACGGCAGGACTGCGGAGGCGGAAAGCTGGCAGCGTGGGTGAAGACATTCCTGGGTTGGATGGGAAAACTCTTGCTGGGTACCTTCTGGCCAGTCTTTCTCCCTCTCAGCGTCTGAGCCTTCCAGTCTAATGAAGGAGTGACGCTGTGTGCTCTGGTCTACTCTACGTGTCCTCTGTGGCTGGACACAGCCGCATCACACGAGAACTTCTCGCATGTTCACATACCTGAGCCTTTGGGTCCCACTGGGTTTTGCTTTAACAAGCTGCCGGGTGGTTCTGAGGCTAGCTGACGTTTGAGACACACTGGTCTGAGTGAGCTCATGGTCTTATCCTGTTCTAAGGGTCTCTCATGGAGCGACACTTGCCACCGGAAGTGGAAAAAGAACAGGGACCCGTCCCAGCAGAAGAGCAGTGTTTGTGGTCATGAAAACCTCACCACGTGTGCACCATGTGTGGATCTCTCTGCTTCACCTGGTCGAAGGGTTCCTCCCTTTTAAAGCTCCTACTCACACGGAAGGGAGTATTAAGAGGGAGGGGACACATGTCTACCTACGGCTGAGCCATGCGGACGTAGGGCAGAGACCAACAACATACTGTAAAGTAATTCTCTGACAATTAAAAATGAAATAAAATTTTAAAATAAAACTCCTACGTATGTACCAAGCTCTCCTGATTTCTGCTTCTAATTTTTCTCATTCTTGCTTCTTGGACCTCACCCAAAGACTCGGCATTTTTGGATCAGTGTTTAGATTTTGATTTTCCCAAGTCTTCTAGCCCTGGGTGTCTCCCCAGCTCAAACAACCTGCTTCAGGCAGTGGAGCTGGCTGCAGGCTGCATTGGGCATAGGTCTGCTTCGAGCATCTTCAGCACAGGGCCTGGCTTGAAGGGGCAGGGGCTTTCCTGGGCTTGCACTTCTCAAGGTAAATCCCTGAAGGCCATGTGCCTTAGCCTCAAGGCATTCCTAACTGTTTAAAATGCAGCCGAGGAGCCGCTGAGGATGTGTGACTTACACACGTCCCAGCTAGGATCGAATCTGGATTTGGACCACTTGTCTTAATGCAGGCAAGCATCCAGAACCCCGGCACAATGTTCCAGAAACTTGAGACACTTATGGACCTTATACTAAATAACTCATGAAAATCAAGAGTCTTGCCACACGATTTAACAACCTCAGGGCTTTTGCCTTTATGAGTCCCCTTTCTCTTCCCGGAACACTCTTTCAATTTTATCCTGGTCCATGGCATTCAAATCACAATTCCTAAGACCCTAAATAAAGTTTTGGGCCCTCTGCCGCTTATATACTGATTATTGTTGGACATAGTTCATCGGAGACTTGGTTTCCTCGTCTGAAAAATGATCGTAAGCATCTGCTGTAAGTAAAGCGCACAGATCTGTTCTTGGTCACCGTGCGTCTTCAGTAGGAACTGGTGTGCGCTCCTCTGTGCCCCTGCTCCCCGTGCTGCCCTCGTTGGGGGGAGGTCTCTCTGTGCAAGTCTGGAAAGGCTGAATTCTGCACAAGGATTTCTGCAAGTGAAGCCCCCAAGCTAACGGATGGCTTTCCCCTACCTCCTTTCACAAAGACGTGACAAAGGTTCTTCTGATCGCTCTGTTTTTCCTCTGTAAAAAGTAGCCAAGATAACAAACCTCATGCAATTTTGACTCTGCAATACATTTCCATATTAATTAATAGCAGTTTCAATGGGGAGAGCTTTTCGGAAAATAAATGACACATACTCAGGTGTCTGGGTTTTACTGCCATTAAACTTAACTACCCTGTTTGTGTCTCTTTATGGCTCTCTCTCTCTCTCTTTCTTTTTAAAAATAAAGACCATAAAAAAGAAGCTACAATACTACAGCTGGGGGCAGGAGGAAGCCGCCTTTTCATATTTCTAATTGCTTCAAATAAAATATGTTCCAATACTTCCTGCCATCTGGCTGCAGGAGGTTGTTTAAGGGCCCTCCTCCCCCACCCTGATTCTTATAAACATCAATTCTATTTTCCGATTCCTTGGCTGGGTTAAATTTATGAACTGCTCAACCCTTTGGGTGATAAATGTGTTGATGGTGACCGTTTCCTCTTTCCAATTTCCAATTAGCATGATTGGTATGGAATGTACAGAGACAGCCGAGGTCTTGAAACCTGCACCTTCCGGCTCAGGAGCTGAGTCAGCACAGATCTCCACATCTCCCTGTTAGGTTGTGTCCCTACTCACACACCTTTCAGAGCATTCGACAATAGCGCAATATTATTTCCATCCACCTGGAAAAAATCTAAATTTGAAATTTGCAGAGGCAACTGGTAGTCTTTCTTTAAAAAATTCCATTGACTACAAGTCATTTTGTATAACATTTTCATACTATGGGAACCTTCATATTTGCATAGGAAAAGAGGCTGAGCTTCTAATCAGGCAGTATTACAAGTGATTGGGATGCTTTTTACAAATGCAAAGCAACTTGGAAAAGGTAAAAAGTAATAAAGAAATGGAATGGCTCCAGGGTGTTCATGAAAAGTTGATTGCCTTTAAGGTCTGTGTTATTTTAACAGCCCACATCCAAATCCCAAGATGAGAGTAGAAGATCTAAACAGAGGCTTGCACTCCCCCTCTTTCTCCTCCTCCTTGTCATCACAGTCAGCTTCCAAAATCTCTTGCCCACCACTGTCATTGTCTCAACACCCGTGGGCAGGTGGGCAGCGGAAGGAATCCAGGTGCACATTGAGGGGGTCCAAGCTTGCCTCTAGTCTCGTCTCTGCTGTTTATAACCTTATTATTTTAGGTGGAAATACTTCTATCCTTTACTTCTAGTTCCAGCATCTACAAAGAGAGAGAAAACACGGTACCCACTCGTCCCAGGTATGCTATAGAATCATGCCAGTAAAATACACAGCACAAAGTTGGTACACACATTTTAGTACCTAACATTGCAGAAGCTCATTCCTGAGACTCTGGACTCAGATTCCCTGGGTTCAAATCCCAGCTTCACTTCTTCCTGGCTGTACAGCCTTGGAAACTTACTTAACTCCCTCTACAGAAATGGAACAGTAATTGCAACATATCTTTTATTAGTGTGAGATAAAATGGCATAAAATGTGCTGAGGGTTTCAACTGTGCAGTGTGATGTGAATATAATTATCATCGAAGACATTTATCACTAGCCGACTATCACTTTCTTCAGCCAACATTTGCAGAGCATCTGCTATGTGCCAAGCACTCTTCTAAGTACTCAGCATGGCCCAAAGATGAATTAGAGCGTTCTGATTCAGCTCAGCATCGTAGTCCTAAGGGAGCCTTCCCTGTGCTCACTCTCTGACCAGATTAAATCCCTATCACGAGTTCTCAGGAAAATCAGCATCTCTTCTTTCAGTTCAGTGCTTGTCACTGTTAGAAGTTCTCACTGTGTGAGCTAATTCAATTCCTCTTCTCTCTACTAAAGCATATACTCCCCATGAGAACAAGAATTGAGTCTGTTTTGGCTCAACCACTAATGTTTCGTGCAGGGCTTGGGCAGATGCCAAGAGCTCAATCAATGTTTATTAAATGCAGAATGGAGGTAGGGTCTCTTCTTTTGAGCACCCTGCATTTGGGCAAATTCTAGGGTAAAGTTACATGGTTACTAAAAGCTATTGAAGGTCGTTTTTCAGCCCACATCCAAATCCCAAGATGAGAGTAGAAGATCTAAACAGAGGCTTGCACTCCCCCTCTTTCTCCTCCTCCTTGTCATCACAGTCAGCTTCCAAAATCTCTTGCCCACCACTGTCATTGTCTCAACACCCGTGGGCAGGTGGGCAGCGGAAGGAATCCAGGTGCACATTGAGGGGGTCCAAGCTTGCCTCTAGTCTCGTCTCTGCTGTTTATAACCTTATTATTTTAGGTGGAAATACTTCTATCCTTTACTTCTAGTTCCAGCATCTACAAAGAGAGAGAAAACACGGTACCCACTCGTCCCAGGTATGCTATAGAATCATGCCAGTAAAATACACAGCACAAAGTTGGTACACACATTTTAGTACCTAACATTGCAGAAGCTCATTCCTGAGACTCTGGACTCAGATTCCCTGGGTTCAAATCCCAGCTTCACTTCTTCCTGGCTGTACAGCCTTGGAAACTTACTTAACTCCCTCTACAGAAATGGAACAGTAATTGCAACATATCTTTTATTAGTGTGAGATAAAATGGCATAAAATGTGCTGAGGGTTTCAACTGTGCAGTGTGATGTGAATATAATTATCATCGAAGACATTTATCACTAGCCGACTATCACTTTCTTCAGCCAACATTTGCAGAGCATCTGCTATGTGCCAAGCACTCTTCTAAGTACTCAGCATGGCCCAAAGATGAATTAGAGCGTTCTGATTCAGCTCAGCATCGTAGTCCTAAGGGAGCCTTCCCTGTGCTCACTCTCTGACCAGATTAAATCCCTATCACGAGTTCTCAGGAAAATCAGCATCTCTTCTTTCAGTTCAGTGCTTGTCACTGTTAGAAGTTCTCACTGTGTGAGCTAATTCAATTCCTCTTCTCTCTACTAAAGCATATACTCCCCATGAGAACAAGAATTGAGTCTGTTTTGGCTCAACCACTAATGTTTCGTGCAGGGCTTGGGCAGATGCCAAGAGCTCAATCAATGTTTATTAAATGCAGAATGGAGGTAGGGTCTCTTCTTTTGAGCACCCTGCATTTGGGCAAATTCTAGGGTAAAGTTACATGGTTACTAAAAGCTATGGAAACTCAGATGGTGGAGAACTCTACCCTGGGGACTGAGGAAATGTTTCTAGATGCAGAGCTTTGTTTATCTGAGATTATTCTTGTTTCCTTTCTCCCTCCCTCCCTTCCTCCCTTCCTCCCTACTTCTCTCTCTCTCTCTCTCTCTCTCTCTCCCCCTCTCTCTCAGAAGGAGAGAAACATTTCCTTTGGTTTTGTCAAGATGGTGTGATGGAAAGAACCAGGGTCTGTTTTTGGGGAGGAGGGGTTGAGACCTCAACTTAGTAGATCATTTGCTGCGCATCAATGGACAAGCTACTTTAACTCCATACCCTTGAACTCCTCATATGTCTGTGTGTGTCATTCGCAGGGTTGGGTCTGACTCTTTGTGATCTCGTGGACTGTAGCCCACCAGTCTCTTCTGTCTGGGATTCTCCAGGCAAGAATGTTAGAGTGGGGTTTCCCTGGTGGTCCAGTGGGTAAGGACACCGCCTTGCAGTGAAAGGGGCGCCGGTTCGATCCCTGGTCTGGGAAGATCCCACGTGCCGCGGAGCGGCTGGACCAATGTGTCCAATCACGGAGCCGGAGCTCTGGAGCGTGTGCGCCCAGAGCTGGTGCTCTGCGACAACAGAGGCCACCGCGATGGGAGGCCCACAGGAGGAAAGAACAAAGATGGATGAAAATGGACAAATGAAAGACCAATAGAAGTGGCCCGCCTGCTCCCCTCCCTCCCCCCCCCCCCCCCACCAAAATAAATAAATCTTTAAAAAAAAAAAAAAAAAAGAATATTAGAGTGGGCTGCCATTTCCTTCTTCATCTCCTGTGTAAAATACGTAATAAATCAACCTGGCTTTCTGGGTGGGTTCAAATGAGGCAATGCAGGGGAACGTATTTTGGAACTCTGTCAAATCATAGCAAATGCTCAGTAAATGTCACTCCTTTGCCCTTGGATGTTATCTCAACTCATAATATAATAACAGCTACATACTACAGTTTATCCCTACTTGGTACATAGAACTAGTTTCATGCCTTCCTATTGTGCCTGATCTTCACTGCGAACTTGTGAGGCTGTCAGGATCTGGGCTGCTCTTCCCCACTCGCACACCTTTCTTTGGTGGCACGAGGTCTTCGCTGCTGTGCACAGGCCTTCTTTCATTGTAGGGAGCAGGGCTGCCCTCCAGCTGTGTGTGCCAGTTTCTCATCGCAGTGGCTTCCCTTGCGAGACGTGGGCTCTAGGCACGTAGGCTTCAGTAGCTGTGGCCCTCAGGCTTATTTTCCCCCACGAAATGCGGAAGATTCCAGGAGTAGGGATCAAACCCATGTCCCCTGCATTGGAAAGGGGATTCTTAACCACTGGACCACCAGGGAAGCCCTCCACACATCATGAACCACTCTGAGGTGCAAGAAATAACGTGCCTAATCTGAGGCCACACCCCCTGGGTCCAAAGATTTTCTTTGCCACCCATCAGTTACATTAACAACATCCATCCCACAGGGTGGTTGAGACGTGGCGTAGCCCACCAGTCTCTTCTGTCTGGGATTCTCCAGGCAAGAATGTTAGAGTGGGGTTTCCCTGGTGGTCCAGTGGGTAAGGACACCGCCTTGCAGTGAAAGGGGCGCCGGTTCGATCCCTGGTCTGGGAAGATCCCACGTGCCGCGGAGCGGCTGGACCAATGTGTCCAATCACGGAGCCGGAGCTCTGGAGCGTGTGCGCCCAGAGCTGGTGCTCTGCGACAACAGAGGCCACCGCGATGGGAGGCCCACAGGAGGAAAGAACAAAGATGGATGAAAATGGACAAATGAAAGACCAATAGAAGTGGCCCGCCTGCTCCCCTCCCCCCCCCCCCCCCCCCCCACCAAAAAAAAAAAATCTTAAAAAAAAAAAAAAAAAAAGAATATTAGAGTGGGCTGCCATTTCCTTCTTCATCTCCTGTGTAAAATACGTAATAAATCAACCTGGCTTTCTGGGTGGGTTCAAATGAGGCAATGCAGGGGAACGTATTTTGGAACTCTGTCAAATCATAGCAAATGCTCAGTAAATGTCACTCCTTTGCCCTTGGATGTTATCTCAACTCATAATATAATAACAGCTACATACTACAGTTTATCCCTACTTGGTACATAGAACTAGTTTCATGCCTTCCTATTGTGCCTGATCTTCACTGCGAACTTGTGAGGCTGTCAGGATCTGGGCTGCTCTTCCCCACTCGCACACCTTTCTTTGGTGGCACGAGGTCTTCGCTGCTGTGCACAGGCCTTCTTTCATTGTAGGGAGCAGGGCTGCCCTCCAGCTGTGTGTGCCAGTTTCTCATCGCAGTGGCTTCCCTTGCGAGACGTGGGCTCTAGGCACGTAGGCTTCAGTAGCTGTGGCCCTCAGGCTTATTTTCCCCCACGAAATGCGGAAGATTCCAGGAGTAGGGATCAAACCCATGTCCCCTGCATTGGAAAGGGGATTCTTAACCACTGGACCACCAGGGAAGCCCTCCACACATCATGAACCACTCTGAGGTGCAAGAAATAACGTGCCTAATCTGAGGCCACACCCCCTGGGTCCAAAGATTTTCTTTGCCACCCATCAGTTACATTAACAACATCCATCCCACCTTCCTCTACAACACTGACGCCTGATACCTTTTCACTGCCCTGGTTTCCTCTTGTTTAAAGGGAAACTGTAAACTCAGCTCTGCAGAAATTCTTGTGCAGAGTTAGACAGTGCGTGCATCGACGCCAGTACTGTGTCAGGTTCAAGGCAAGGCAAGATTCAACTTATAGCTCCTCGTAATAGTTTCATTATTAGATAATGTCCTGCAGCCATGACGATCCGTGTAGCACTCAGCATCGGTGTGAATATCCCCATGCATGTTCCCATTGCCTACACACACAGGCACACAGACTTGGGAGAATAATTTTTTAAGATGGGCTATTTTGGCATGGAAATGAGAAAAACACCCTGAAATTTTTCTCTGTTTTCTCAAATTGAGGAAATCCTAACAAATAATGCTGCAGCTTGAAGGATTACTGCAATACCCTTGGAGGAGGCTTTTAGGGAGTTGATGGGTCACCATAACTTGATACCAGGCTCTGACTTGCAGAATGGTATATTCCTTCAGAAAGCAGGATTTCTCTCCAAAACAGGCCATGGAAATGTTTCCACAATTAACAAGGTGCCCATAATTCAGAGAGTCAGAAAGCACAGCTAACAGCTGGCCTGAAAATACTGGGCAAACGATTTATGAGCCCCTGCTCAGTTCAGAAGAGAGAATCCACATCCTAGCATAATAATCGTATTTCTTACCAGCTTTGTCCAGAGGAAAATCTTACCCTAGATTAAGAGGTTGTCTTCTTTGATGCTCCTACATCCTGATTAGAGAAACATAAACCCTTCTGTGATTATCTCTACAATCCCATGGCTGCTGGAGAGGAGGCAGACAGGATTGTCCTGATGCCATAAATACTGGTACCATTATGGAGCAGCTCTATTGATATTCAGCCAGTTTAAAGGGCCCTGGAATTTGATGGAGCATTTCAGATGAATGATAATGCAACTTCTGATCAAGTTGACTATTAGATAATCACTGGAGCTGGATTACACAGGAGACACAAGACAGAAGGACAAAAGGGAGGACGGATATAAGTAATAGAAAGAAAATATAACAAAGAGAAGAAAAGAGGACAGAGAAAGGGGGTAGAAAGGCATTAGAAAGAATAGATATGTACCTGGTTGCCAAGGATCGCACAAACATTTCCTCATTTGATGCTAAAAACAGAATTCTATGGAGGGACTGTCATTTTTGATAGACGATGGACACACGCAGGTTAGATAACTTAACCAAAGTCACCCATCCAGCAAGTGGAGCAACAAGGATTAAACCCCAGGAGGGAGGTGAGCTGGTGGTGGGGAAGAAAAGAAGGAGGAAAATTAGCTTTGGAGATGAACTGATAGAAACCACCAGCTTCTTCGAAGAGTAGTATCTTTTCTATCATAGGCAAATGGGCATAAACAGTCACTTTAATCATGCCAAGCTTAATTTTCTGCCCCACAAAGTAAAAATTCCAATTAGAAGTGAGCCTGGGTTAGAGATTTCTGCTCATTAATAGGAATGAAGAACAACAGCTTGATGGGGGACCGCTGTTGGCAAATTCAAAACAGTGTGCAAGGATTTTATAAGCTGTTACAGTCCGGGGCTCTTTTGCATGCTAGAAAGGAAAGCTCCAGGGAGCAGGGACATCCCACCACCCATCTGGTTGAAACACCTGGGAATCTATCAAAGTTCTCAGTGATGACCCTTGTCTTGGGGTGAGAACAAAGGGCACTAAATTGCATCATAACACTGGAATCACAGTGTGTGCTCCGTTGCTCAGTCGAGCCCCACCCTGCGACCCCATGGACTGCTGCCCACCAGGCTCCTCTGTCCATGGGATTTTCCAGGCAAGAATACTGGAGTGGGTTGCCATTTCCTTCTCCAGAGGATCTTCCCAACCCAGGGATCGAATCCAGGTCTCTTACATCTCTTGCACTGGCAGACGGGTTCTTGACCACTAACGCCCCCTGAGAACACAGGTGGAATCCCAGTAGATGCATTAGATTTCTTAAAAAGAAATAAGAATGCAAGGAACAAAGGCAACAGGGTTACACAGAATCTGCTCAGACGGAGACTGAAATAGAAGGTAACACTGAAAAGGGACAAGGTGTAAATATGCTTCCTGGCAATTGCAACTTCTGATCAAGTTGACTATTAGATAATCACTGGAGCTGGATTACACAGGAGACACAAGACAGAAGGACAAAAGGGAGGACGGATATAAGTAATAGAAAGAAAATATAACAAAGAGAAGAAAAGAGGACAGAGAAAGGGGGTAGAAAGGCATTAGAAAGAATAGATATGTACCTGGTTGCCAAGGATCGCACAAACATTTCCTCATTTGATGCTAAAAACAGAATTCTATGGAGGGACTGTCATTTTTGATAGACGATGGACACACGCAGGTTAGATAACTTAACCAAAGTCACCCATCCAGCAAGTGGAGCAACAAGGATTAAACCCCAGGAGGGAGGTGAGCTGGTGGTGGGGAAGAAAAGAAGGAGGAAAATTAGCTTTGGAGATGAACTGATAGAAACCACCAGCTTCTTCGAAGAGTAGTATCTTTTCTATCATAGGCAAATGGGCATAAACAGTCACTTTAATCATGCCAAGCTTAATTTTCTGCCCCACAAAGTAAAAATTCCAATTAGAAGTGAGCCTGGGTTAGAGATTTCTGCTCATTAATAGGAATGAAGAACAACAGCTTGATGGGGGACCGCTGTTGGCAAATTCAAAACAGTGTGCAAGGATTTTATAAGCTGTTACAGTCCGGGGCTCTTTTGCATGCTAGAAAGGAAAGCTCCAGGGAGCAGGGACATCCCACCACCCATCTGGTTGAAACACCTGGGAATCTATCAAAGTTCTCAGTGATGACCCTTGTCTTGGGGTGAGAACAAAGGGCACTAAATTGCATCATAACACTGGAATCACAGTGTGTGCTCCGTTGCTCAGTCGAGCCCCACCCTGCGACCCCATGGACTGCTGCCCACCAGGCTCCTCTGTCCATGGGATTTTCCAGGCAAGAATACTGGAGTGGGTTGCCATTTCCTTCTCCAGAGGATCTTCCCAACCCAGGGATCGAATCCAGGTCTCTTACATCTCTTGCACTGGCAGACGGGTTCTTGACCACTAACGCCCCCTGAGAACACAGGTGGAATCCCAGTAGATGCATTAGATTTCTTAAAAAGAAATAAGAATGCAAGGAACAAAGGCAACAGGGTTACACAGAATCTGCTCAGACGGAGACTGAAATAGAAGGGGTAACACTGAAAAGGGACAAGGTGTAAATATGCTTCCTGATGGAGTCTTTACACACTCACGCTGGTCCTTGTTGTAGGCACCGAGAACAGGCTCTGAGCTCAAGGAGCTCATCATCCAGGTGAGTGTGGAGCCAAAATTTCCCACCTGTGTCCTCAGCCCTCAGAGCACAGGAGCATGCTTCCTGACTGCCCCTGACCCTACAGACCCTACTGCTCAGCCTTGCTTCATCCAGGTATTTGCCATTCTGGCATCTTTGACAGACGCTTCTATTGAAATGGAATAAGCACATTTTCAAGCATACCCAGCGTAAATGGGTGTTTTTATCCAGTGCATGTTCACAGAGTCCTGGACAATGGGGCCCCAGTCATGGATAAGGTCCTTGTCTTCATAGGGACGCACAGAGAGACTCGGACAAAGCCCAAGGGACAGAGAAAAGGGAATGCAAGCCTGAAGGACATGTCTGCTGTTCCAGGATTGGGGCTAAACGGGGTAGTCAGGCTGCACTGATAGGTGGCACTGATTGTCTTAGCATGGAGATGACATTCAGTGGACACCACTGGAATGAGAAGGAAGGCTGGGGAAGGCCCTCAGGTCACAGCAAAAGCACGGATGAGGTCCCCAGGTTGGAGAGATGAGCACACGGAGCTGGAGTCAGAGGCTGTGGCCCCTCGTGCATTTATCTCCTAATGTCCTCATGTCGTTTAGTGCAAGGGTTGACCTCAGAGACGACACCAAGTGAGGGGCTGATCAGACCCTACAAGTTTTCAGGGAGCACCCTGCAGATCAGTAACCAGGAAACGCTGACCACTGGGAAGAGATGTTATTTACTTCTTTTTGGCTGTGCTGGCTCTCGGTTGCTGTGCACAGGCTTTTCTCCAGTTGTGGGGAGCAGGGGCTACTCTTCATTGAGGTTCCCAGGCTCCTCATTGTGGTGGTCTCTCTTATTGTGGAGTACTGAGAAAGTAGGCAGAGACTGTAAAAGTAACTTTTCTTTAGGAAAGTTCTATATTATTATTATTATTATTATTATTATTTTCTTGGCAGCTCCATGTGGCAAGTAGGAAATTAGTTCTTTGACCAGAGATTGAACTCACACCCCTTGTATTGGAAGTACAGAGCCTTAACCACTGGACCATCAAGGAAGTCTTTCCTCTATCCTGTATTGCTGAGTAATTCAAGGATAGAATAAAGGATAAACATGGAATCGATCAGATCTGTGCTTCTTGATCACCTGGGTCAATCATTAAATGCAGATTCTGATTGGTAGGTCAAGGGTGGGACATTTCTGCTGACATTTCTAACAAAGTTCCAGTTGATGCTGCTGCAGCTGACCCCTGGCCCACACTCTGAGTAACCATTACATCATTTTTTGTGGACTTCCTTTCCAAACTGGGCAGAGAGCAGAACTATCTCAGAACTTGGTCAATAACATGATTGAGGAAACTGGATCCTTTACTCATTTGCCTGGACTCATTTTCAAAGCGAAGCTGCCATCAGACCATCAGACCTCAGAAAGCAAAACAAAGGAAAGTGAATCATGTGCAGAAACTCAGCTCCTGAGAGTCATTTAGATCTTGTCAGTTCCTCTCTTCCCTGTCTTACCCAGTACGGGTGGTCAAGGCCTTTCCCCTGAAGACTCCACCCCAGCTGGTCCCTGAGCCAACACTGACCAAAGTGTACATAAGATGCCAGTGATGCCCTCACCTCCAAAAGACAGATGCAGAATTAGATAGCTAGCCTCAGACTGTGGCTACTGACTTTTTAACATTTATTTTATTTATTTATCTTTTGGGGAGTAGGGGGGGGAGGGAGGGGGATGGGCGGGCCACTTCTGTTGGTCTTTCATTTCTCTATTTTCATCCGTCTTTGTTCTTTGGCCCATGTGGGCCTCCCATCGCAGTGGCCGCTGTCGTCACAGAGCGCCGGCTCTGGGCGCATGCGCCCCAGAGCTCTGGCTCAGTAGTTGGACACATCAGTCCAGCCGCTCCGCGGTACATGGGATCTTCCCAGGCCAGGGATCGAACCGGCGCCCCTTGCATTGCAAGGTGGTGTCCTTACCCACTGGACCACCAGGGAAGCCCGGCTACTGACTTTTCCATGACGCATGGCCTCCTGTGGTGTGTCCACAGCAAAGCGTGACCACCTGCATATTTCTCAGGGCTGGTGTGAGTTAGTTTCTGACTTGACTCTATTTTCATTGCCTCTTGTTCTTCTGTTCTCCATAGCTCCTTACACTATAGGTCTATGTTCTCCATCAGGAACTCCTTCCTGCCTTGCTCAGAGCATGGACTCCCAGTTGCCATTATTTTCTGATGCCAGGCTAGGTCCCTCATATCAACTTTTGATTCTAAGGAATCCTCATGCCTCCCTCATACACTGCTACTGGGATTCTCTGCAACCCCCATGCTCTACCTGGCTATTTCTGAAAAGTTCCAGTTGATGCTGCTGCAGCTGACCCTGGCCCACACTCTGAGTAACCATTACATCATTTTTTGTGGACTTCCTTTCCAAACTGGGCAGAGAGCAGAACTATCTCAGAACTTGGTCAATAACATGATTGAGGAAACTGGATCCTTTACTCATTTGCCTGGACTCATTTTCAAAGCGAAGCTGCCATCAGACCATCAGACCTCAGAAAGCAAAACAAAGGAAAGTGAATCATGTGCAGAAACTCAGCTCCTGAGAGTCATTTAGATCTTGTCAGTTCCTCTCTTCCCTGTCTTACCCAGTACGGGTGGTCAAGGCCTTTCCCCTGAAGACTCCACCCCAGCTGGTCCCTGAGCCAACACTGACCAAAGTGTACATAAGATGCCAGTGATGCCCTCACCTCCAAAAGACAGATGCAGAATTAGATAGCTAGCCTCAGACTGTGGCTACTGACTTTTTAACATTTATTTTATTTATTTATCTTTTTGGGGGGTGGGGTGGGGAGGGAGGGGGATGGGCGGGCCACTTCTGTTGGTCTTTCATTTCTCTATTTTCATCCGTCTTTGTTCTTTGGCCCATGTGGGCCTCCCATCGCAGTGGCCGCTGTCGTCACAGAGCGCCGGCTCTGGGCGCATGCGCCCCAGAGCTCTGGCTCAGTAGTTGGACACATCAGTCCAGCCGCTCCGCGGTACATGGGATCTTCCCAGGCCAGGGATCGAACCGGCGCCCCTTGCATTGCAAGGTGGTGTCCTTACCCACTGGACCACCAGGGAAGCCCGGCTACTGACTTTTCCATGACGCATGGCCTCCTGTGGTGTGTCCACAGCAAAGCGTGACCACCTGCATATTTCTCAGGGCTGGTGTGAGTTAGTTTCTGACTTGACTCTATTTTCATTGCCTCTTGTTCTTCTGTTCTCCATAGCTCCTTACACTATAGGTCTATGTTCTCCATCAGGAACTCCTTCCTGCCTTGCTCAGAGCATGGACTCCCAGTTGCCATTATTTTCTGATGCCAGGCTAGGTCCCTCATATCAACTTTTGATTCTAAGGAATCCTCATGCCTCCCTCATACACTGCTACTGGGAGCACCATTCTCTGACCAACCCCACAATAAATGGAGTGTCCTCAAAACACTGAGTCTACCCTGGCTGTCCCCTTCTCCCCAACAACGTGTCCAGCGGTCTTGGTGGTTGATGCCACATGTCAAGGTCTAATGAAAGAAGCCTCTTTGTCCCATCATGGCAGGCCAAATTTTAAAAATCCAAACACTGATTCCTTTAATGCAGGGAAATAGCTGAAAATCATTCTCAAGCATGAAGTTGTGCTATGATGCAAGGGAAAGTCTAAAGGAAGTGAACCGTATTTAGATTTAGTTACCATGATAAGTTTGTGTGCAAAGAGAGATTAGGTTTGTTGTTTTAAAAGATGAGGGCATGAAAGTGAATACCTCTGGACATGACTGACTACATTCCTTTGGGTAAAATATTAATGTTGTTGGATCAAAGAAAAAAAAAAAGAAATAGGAAAAGAATGTTGGCTTTTAACTCTGTAGATACCACATCCCATATCTGATTAATTTATGACTAACAGCAAATACAATACGTAACAGGATGGAGAACTATTGAATGTCAAACTACAAATAATCGGAATTACTTTAAGCTTAGGCAGTTCTCACACCACTCATTCAAGTTCGGAGGCATTCAGTTCAAGTGTTGTGACCACATGGCTCTGGTCCCATGGTTTGGCCTCACAGAGAATGAGCACAATAAAAGGATGGAGAGTCTGAACCTATCTATCACCAGGAAAGGAGAAGGGGCAGCAGAAAGTGAGATCGTTAGACAGCATCACTGACTTAATGGACATGAGTCTGAGCGACCTCCAAGAGATGATGGAGGACAGAGGAGCTGGGCATGCTGCAAACCGTGGGCTTGCAAAGAGTCGCAGGCCACTTAGCAACTGAACAGTACCACCAACAATCACTTGGACTAAAGCCCCCTGAACTTGGACTCTAGTCCTGCCTTGCTACTAGCCAGCTGTGTCATCATATCCAGCCCATGTACTTGTCTTTGCATCCATTTCCTAATCCTAAAAACCAGAGTGATCATCATCACCAGCCTCAGTGGTTCTTGGGAGAGTGAGATGAGACTTTCCTGCAGAAAAACTCCAGACCACACTCTGTGGTCTTGTTTGGATAAGCGACTTGTCTTTTTGTAACTTCTTTTTTCAGGCAGTCATAAACCTCGGTCATCCCAAGCTTGTCTTGTTCTCCTGGCCACAATGGGGTCTTGTGGAGAGGAAGCATTTGAGTTTGAGAGATGACCTGGGTAGAGAAATTGATCCCAGGTGGGGGCCTTGTGTTTCTCATGTCCTCACAGTCTCGCCAGGGAGGCCCCTTCCTCTGGTCCTCACTAGGCTGGCGTTTGCTGCTACAGTCCAGACTGGTGACACACAGGACAACGAGAGGGCTTTCTGTTGTTCCCGGTGGTCCTCTCTCCTCTGTCTGGTGAGCCTATCTCAGCTCTGCTTCTCAGGTCAGCCAGCGGCCTCAGCTCGCAGCGGGATGGAGTCATGCTGGGCTCCTGGCTCCCCATCCTCAGGCTCTGTGTGCCCCCTGCCCTGAGAGGTGGCATCTGTTCCTCAGCAGACACAGCCTGGGGACTTGGAGGTGCTCCCTCTGGCCCCCTCCCAGCTCTTCTTGGATCCATCACCCAGTCCTCGCCATCCTGTCTGCTGTCCCAGCTGGTAGGGGGACATCCTAGGGGCAGTCTCACCCCAAGTTCAAATGGCCCAGTGGGCCCCAAGACCTCTGAGTCCTGCTTTCCCTTCCACCTCTGTGTTTTCTCTCCTGGTATTGCCATCCTGGACTGAGTTCAAAGAAATGCAGGCTGCTGAGCCCTGGGGTATAAATGACCCCTCCCCTGACGCCCTCTGAATCCTGATACAAAGGGCTGCCCTCACCTTTAGCGTCAGCAGATACAAGGACCTGGATGTGCAGTATTTTTCTTTCTGACACTTGACAACCCTACACCCGCCTCTGCGGATGTTGGACTGACTGGGGACCCCGCCTAAGTCCGGTGCTGCCTCTTTCCTGACTCTGTTCTAGGCGGTGGTGCCCTTTTATGGCCACGAGTCACTGAACTTCATACCTTAATAATGGACATGATACAGGGAAAGAAAACAGCTCTCTGAGAAGGTCAGGCACTGCTGGAGATAATTACAAAAGTTACAGATAGCCCTGTGTGGCAATGCACGAAAGCTAATGGGTGGTTAATCTAAAGCCAGCTCTTTGGAATCAGACACATTCTAATTCCATTCTCAGGCAAATTTACACTTTGGTCTGAGCCTCAGTGTTCTCATTTAAAATGGAGATAATGATAGCATTTATCTGGTAAGGCTGTTGCCAGAACTTTTATATAAATATATATATATATATATACACATACATACATACACATCTATATACATATATATATGTATATATAATGTCTTCTTCATATATATATATATATATATAAAAACAATGTCTCCATATATATTTATATATATAATATGATGTCTCATGTATATAAAACAATGTCTCCTTCATATATATATTTATATATATATACATATATAACAATCTCTCCTTCATATATATATATTTACATGTATATATAACAATGCCTCCTTCATATATATATATATATATGTATATAAAACAATGTCTCCTTCGTATACATATTTTATATAAACACTGCACAGTAGGTGACCAATAAATTGAATGAATGAATCTTCCTAATGACACTGGAGTCTGCTAGAGCTGTGTTAATGGGGGTATTGTGACTTAATCGAAGCTTCTATAGACTAAATAAGATCCCCGTGAGCTATTTCCTTGGGTAAAATTTCCAGTGAGCTATGGAAAGGAAAGGAGAAGAGACATACACTGCTCACATGTTTTGCACAAGGCATCTTCTGTGCCCCATTGTTTTAAACTCATGGGGTGTGCAGCGTTACTCCATTTTACAGACAGGAAAACCAAGTCTCAAGGGAGAACAGCTGGGCTCCAGAAGGGCAGCCATGGAGCCTCCTCCCTGTGACCAAGGCCTAGAAAAGCAATGAGAAGCAAAACAGGAGAATCTGCAGAGCCATTCAACCAGTGCGTTTGCCAAAACACTTGACAACCCTACACCCGCCTCTGCGGATGTTGGACTGACTGGGGACCCCGCCTAAGTCCGGTGCTGCCTCTTTCCTGACTCTGTTCTAGGCGGTGGTGCCCTTTTATGGCCACGAGTCACTGAACTTCATACCTTAATAATGGACATGATACAGGGAAAGAAAACAGCTCTCTGAGAAGGTCAGGCACTGCTGGAGATAATTACAAAAGTTACAGATAGCCCTGTGTGGCAATGCACGAAAGCTAATGGGTGGTTAATCTAAAGCCAGCTCTTTGGAATCAGACACATTCTAATTCCATTCTCAGGCAAATTTACACTTTGGTCTGAGCCTCAGTTTTCTCATTTAAAATGGAGATAATGATAGCATTTATCTGGTAAGGCTGTTGCCAGAACTATATATATATATATATATATATATATACACATACATACATACACATATATATACATATATATATGTATATATAATGTCTTCTTCATATATATATATATATATATAAAAACAATGTCTCCATATATATTTATATATATAATATGATGTCTCATGTATATAAAACAATGTCTCCTTCATATATATATTTATATATATATACATATATAACAATCTCTCCTTCATATATATATATTTACATGTATATATAACAATGCCTCCTTCATATATATATATATATATGTATATAAAACAATGTCTCCTTCGTATACATATTTTATATAAACACTGCACAGTAGGTGACCAATAAATTGAATGAATGAATCTTCCTAATGACACTGGAGTCTGCTAGAGCTGTGTTAATGGGGGTATTGTGACTTAATCGAAGCTTCTATAGACTAAATAAGATCCCCGTGAGCTATTTCCTTGGGTAAAATTTCCAGTGAGCTATGGAAAGGAAAGGAGAAGAGACATACACTGCTCACATGTTTTGCACAAGGCATCTTCTGTGCCCCATTGTTTTAAACTCATGGGGTGTGCAGCGTTACTCCATTTTACAGACAGGAAAACCAAGTCTCAAGGGAGAACAGCTGGGCTCCAGAAGGGCAGCCATGGAGCCTCCTCCCTGTGACCAAGGCCTAGAAAAGCAATGAGAAGCAAAACAGGAGAATCTGCAGAGCCATTCAACCAGTGCGTTTGCCAAAAACATCCACAGGCTGGCCAATCGAGAAGCTGCAGCTTTGCAGAAGAACTCACACAGATTGAGACACAAAATATTCACCACTTCCTCAAAGTCCCCAGCCTCAGCCTATTGATCACGTGGGACTGGCTCCTGGCCCTCAAGCTGGACCCTCTTCAATCCCACCCAGACACTGTCTTTGTGTAACTGTTTCCCTGGTGTGGCTTCAACCCGAGCACTTGTATTTTTTTATTTATCAAAGTGAGATCATGTCTCCGCAGCTCTAAATTGAGGACAAAGGTCCTCCTGTGAGTTTGTCTCCTCTACTGGCCCTGAAAATCCAATGTAATCAAAGTAATACTGAGAGCGAACCCTCAGATAACTCGCATCCTGCGCCAGGCATTGTTATGAGCTTCTGGAGTGACTCGTGAGACCTCGTGCTGCAGTGCGAGACCCTATCATTCTCATTCTCATTGCACAGATGCGGCGAGAGAAGCACCAAGAGATGAAGTAATTTGCTCAGGATCACACAGAAAGGGGTGGAGAGAGAAAATAACCCTGAGAGCCTGATTTCAGCTTTGTGTTCTGGAGCAGGTGAGAGGGCTCCCTGGAAGCATCTAGGGTGGGGTTTGATGGTCGGGTTAGAGTCAGACCTCAGCCTGGCTCCTCCCATTAGTGAGAAGTTTACCTTGTAGAGCCGTTATGTAATCACCACCACGAGCTCAGAGCCCTGGAAATCTTGCTGTATTATAATACTCAGATAATGCATTTAAAATGGCTTTCCATTATGCTCAGAATACAACTTCAGCTGCTTCCCATTGCCCGGGATTCTGTGAAGTATCCTTTGTCCCAGACTCTTCCATTTCTGTTCATTTTCCCACCTTGCATTTTACTATTATGCTGGGAACTCATATCCATTTGGTTATTTGAACGTTCCCTTGAGTGGGAGAGTTTGCACCTGCTGCACCTTCTCCCTGGATGCTCTTTTCCTGGCTGTTCACAGGGCAGCTCCTTCTCAGCCTGCAGAGGTGCACAGAGCCTCCCCTGAAAGGCCTCCCCTCCCCGACGACCCCTCCGCTCCTCCCTCATCACCCTTGCCTTGTCTCATCATCCTACGAGCTACTGCTACACCCACGCCACTCCCGCCACCCTCACCCACACGCTGTGTCCTTGGAGCTCACAGAAACCTCTCTGGACAAAACCTGCATTAAAAAAAAAAAAAAAAAAAGCCTGGACTCTAAGATCCTTTCTTCACGGACATTTGGGCTCTGGACCTCCAGGGTCAGTTTCACACACTGGACTGTCCCAGCTTCCAGACTCTGCCTGGGCCTCTGTCTTCTCTTCCCACCGCAGTCCACACCTGTTACCTTGCCATGTCTTTGGGGACTGTTCATTGTGGCCCTTTTTTCCTATTGTTTTATGGTTTTTACTTCGGTTGGGCTGGCCATCACATACCTGAGTGCATGGTGTGGGTTCTGCAGACCTCGGGAGAGGGTATTGTAACCCTGGGATGACCCACTCTCTCAGAAAACCTTCTCCCCTCCTTCCAGAATGTGCTTTCCTCTCACCTTGCCATGAACAGACTGCCCTCCCATGGTGGGAGGAGGACCCCGTGACTGTAGTTGTCCTGGGCCGTCAGTGACGTCCACCGGAAGAGATCCCAGAGCTGCTCTAGGGACCGCCAGGTGGGTGGGTCAACAGACCCAGGTACAATGCCTACTTTTACTATTTCAGCTGCTGAAGGCAGGTATGAACTCGGACAAGTTACCTGATATTCTCAAACCTCTATTTAATCTTGGGAAGAACAAACCAGAATAATAATACATATCTTATACTGCGTTGTGTCTGTGTGCGTCTCTATGGACCGTAGTCCACCAGGCTCCTCTGTCTCTGAGATTCTCCAGGTAAAAATACTGGAGTGGGTTGCCATGCCCTCCTCCAGGGGATCTTCCTGACCCAGGGATGGAAACTGCACCTCATTACATTTCCTGCATTGGCAGGTGGGTTCTTTACCACTATTGCCGCTTGGAGCCCCTATCTCATAGTATAATAATAATAATAATATATTTAATGCATATCTTATCTTTTCACTGCAAAAACTACAGCATTAGGCCAAGCAGGACGTTTGTCACGGTGCACGTATTCTCCTAACATTTACCGTCCTCTGCTCTCCTTCTTTGTACACTTCACAGCTCGCACAGTTCTGTGTCTGGAACTATCCCTCAGTAAGCGTGGGTCAATGAACGGAGGAAAAGTAACTTTGTTCCCATCACCAGGTGCGTTCTCAGGGACCTGGCATTTCCAATTTGAGAGGTTTTCCAGAATACCTCATGAGGACTGGAGAGCCCTCCCCAGATCCACACTCCCCAGATGGGTGTCTCCAGAGGGAACGGATGGTGGGTGGAGCAGTACTTGGTGAAGCATTTTTTGTTATTTGAATTTAAGAAGGCAAGTAAACATTGCCATGTCTTTGGGGACTGTTCATTGTGGCCCTTTTTTCCTATTGTTTTATGGTTTTTACTTCGGTTGGGCTGGCCATCACATACCTGAGTGCATGGTGTGGGTTCTGCAGACCTCGGGAGAGGGTATTGTAACCCTGGGATGACCCACTCTCTCAGAAAACCTTCTCCCCTCCTTCCAGAATGTGCTTTCCTCTCACCTTGCCATGAACAGACTGCCCTCCCATGGTGGGAGGAGGACCCCGTGACTGTAGTTGTCCTGGGCCGTCAGTGACGTCCACCGGAAGAGATCCCAGAGCTGCTCTAGGGACCGCCAGGTGGGTGGGTCAACAGACCCAGGTACAATGCCTACTTTTACTATTTCAGCTGCTGAAGGCAGGTATGAACTCGGACAAGTTACCTGATATTCTCAAACCTCTATTTAATCTTGGGAAGAACAAACCAGAATAATAATACATATCTTATACTGCGTTGTGTCTGTGTGCGTCTCTATGGACCGTAGTCCACCAGGCTCCTCTGTCTCTGAGATTCTCCAGGTAAAAATACTGGAGTGGGTTGCCATGCCCTCCTCCAGGGGATCTTCCTGACCCAGGGATGGAAACTGCACCTCATTACATTTCCTGCATTGGCAGGTGGGTTCTTTACCACTATTGCCGCTTGGAGCCCCTATCTCATAGTATAATAATAATAATAATATATTTAATGCATATCTTATCTTTTCACTGCAAAAACTACAGCATTAGGCCAAGCAGGACGTTTGTCACGGTGCACGTATTCTCCTAACATTTACCGTCCTCTGCTCTCCTTCTTTGTACACTTCACAGCTCGCACAGTTCTGTGTCTGGAACTATCCCTCAGTAAGCGTGGGTCAATGAACGGAGGAAAAGTAACTTTGTTCCCATCACCAGGTGCGTTCTCAGGGACCTGGCATTTCCAATTTGAGAGGTTTTCCAGAATACCTCATGAGGACTGGAGAGCCCTCCCCAGATCCACACTCCCCAGATGGGTGTCTCCAGAGGGAACGGATGGTGGGTGGAGCAGTACTGGGTGAAGCAATGTCTGTTACTTGAATTTAAGAAGGCAAGTAAACACTTAGTTCACAGGACACATAAAATCTGAGACGTTTCCTCATGAGCAGCCTTCCGGTTGTCAACGACATCCCGCAAAGCACCCGGAGACCTTCCCGGAATCAGCTCCAACATAGAGACCACTCAGCACGGACCCCGGCCCTCTGTTCCTGTCTCCCTGTCACGTTACTGGGATGGAAACCAGGCATCAGACCTGAAGCTCAGCCAGGAGCGTCCCCACTGGAGACCCCAGGGTCCCGGGTGAGACGGGGCCTGAGTAAGTTGGTGGGGAATTGCCAGGTACAGGACGGGGCTTTCCCTTCCTTGTCAGTTCCCAGACAAAATGTTGCACAATCTAGCTGTGTTCTCTGAAAGAGTTTCCAGGTAGCCAGTCTGGAGGACGGGTGGAGCCCAGCACTTCTACAGAACCACAGAGGAATGTCACGGTCACAAACTAGATTTTCTTCACTTAAAAGTAAGGGACTTCCCTGGTGGTCCAGTGGTAAAGAATCTATCTTCTAATGCAAGGGACAGGGGTTCAATTCCTGGTCGAGGAACTAAGATCCCACATGCCACAGGGCAGCTAAGCCCACACACTGCAACTACATGGTAATGAAGACAGCACAGCCAATAAAAAAGTTGAAACAAAATAGTAATAAATAAATAAAAATTCAGAAGACTTGCCCAGATAATATCAAAGAAATCCAATGAGACATGCTTCTTTTCTATCTACAGCTACCTTCTCTTTATATGTCTTCCAAGGAAAAATAAAAGATAATAAAAGATAGTTAGATAATAACAGATAGTTTGATCTAGATAATAATAACCATCATCATTATAGCAATTAAAACATCACAGTGATATATCCGGACTGGGTCTTAATGATTGAGGAGGAAACACCTGAACAGAGAAGGCAGGCAGCAGCCACTAGGAGGCTGGAAGCAGCCCAGGCAAATAGTACAAAAGGAGCTAAGGCATGCTGTTTCTCTCTTGCACTCTCTTTTTTAAATTTGGTTACTCATTTTTCCCTCACTTCATTTTTTCTCTCATTTGCCTATGTCTTTCAATCTCTGCTTCAGCTATTCAACTCACTTTCTTTAAATGAGTATTACTGTATTGAAACTTAATTATTTGGACTCCAACTTATTTCTGGTCAAAGGATGCTACACTTGCAGTTTGCTACTCTCACTCATGCATTCATTCAACAAGACGCTCGTGTCTGCTGCATGTCTGATACCTATGAGGTGCTGTGACAGGTACTTAAGGCAGAGAGAAGAAAAAGATCTGCGCTACCACCCCAAGAAACTCATCATCTAGGGGAGGAAGCTGACCTGGACCAGCTAACTGTACGGCTCATTCACTTGTTCACGTATTTGACAATCATATATCGGGCTTCTACCATGTGACGGGGATTTGGTGAATGGACGCAAGGGAAAGTCCTTGCCATCTGGCATTCAGTCTCCATTGGAAAATCTCAGGACATGACGGGGTCTGGGAAGATTCCATGAGGATAGGTCACAGGGAAATTCTGGGTTGTGAAAGGCTTCTTTCTCCTTCTTTGCCCACCATTCTGTAAGTACAAGCGTCAATTTCTGGAGCAGATATTGGTTACCCATAGCAACGCCTTAAGCAAGCAGTGAAGACTGGAAGGAAGCACACTTTCACACCCTGACCATCAATGATCCACACAGCCCCCTTAGTGTGCTGATCGGGAGCGTCGGATGAGCTCTTGGTTAATTAGAAGTACTTCAGTGCTTCATCGTTAGAGTGGGTGGTGTTGATGTTGGAAGCGATCTGTAAAATTTTTATTTTGCCTTAAAATTTTCATTTTTACTATCTGCATAAACTAAGTTATTTATAACTTGGGAAGAAGAAAAGTACTTGGATTTTTTAAAGTTTAATAAAAACAATTTCTTATCCCCTCGTTATCTTAGAATGGAGCCCAAACATCTTAACCAGACTTTCAAGGGCTTAGGCGATCAAAGCTTGGTCTTCTCTCCATCCTGATTCTTTACTTGCTCCTTCTTTTGCCCTCATTTCATTGAAAGCTTTCTCATTCCTCAAAGCAGTAGAACAGTAGTTGGGCAGCTCATGAGACTAAGAGAAGAAGGGGAAGACAGAGTGGATGGGAGCATGAGTTTCAGCACTCTGCTGCCTTCCCGGTGCTCAAATCCAGAGCCAGAGGACTTCTAGCTGTTCATTAAAGCTCAGAATCATGACTCTTCTGTCGACTCTTTTAACTGTAAAATGTTAGCAACTTTATGAGCCAGGCTATATCATGTGAAATGCCAGGATGGATGAAGCCCAAGCTGGAGTCAAGACTGCAGAAGAAATATCAACAACCTCAGATATGCAGATGATACCATCCTTATGGCAGAAAGCAAAGAGGAACTACAGAGCCTCTTGATGAGGGTGAAAGTGGAGCATGAAAGAGCTGGTTTCAAAAAACAAAAATCATGGCATCTGGTCCCATCACTTCATGGCAAATACATGGGGAAACAATGGAATCAGTGATAGACTTTATTTTCTTTGGCTCCAAAGTCACTGTGGATGGTGACTGCAGCCATGAAATTACAAGACACTTGCTCCTCGGAAGGAAAGCTATGACAAACCTAGACAGTGCATTAAAAACCAAAGACATGGGCTTCTCTTGTGGCTCAGTGGTGCCAATGCGGGAGACCCAGGTTCGATCCCTGATCTGGGAGTATCCCACATACCACAGAGCAGCTAAACGCACACAACAACAAAGACTAAGCACAGCCAAAAATAAACAAATAAAAGTTAAAACAAACAAACAAAAAAACAAAGACATGACTGCCAATAAAGATCCATATAGTCAAAGCTATGGTTTTTCTAGTAGTCATGTATGGATGTGAGAACT
Organism: Tragulus kanchil; assembly: GCA_022376925.1. Taxonomy (NCBI): domain Eukaryota; kingdom Metazoa; phylum Chordata; class Mammalia; order Artiodactyla; family Tragulidae; genus Tragulus; species Tragulus kanchil. The sequence continues at coordinate 7,564,521 of JAIOJX010000002.1, read as the reverse complement.
GGGCCGTAAAGAAGGCTGAGTGCTGAAGAATTAATGCTTTCAAATTGTGGTGTTGGAGAAGACTCTTGAGAGTCCCTTGGACAGCAAGGAGATCAAAACAGTCAATCCTAAAGGAAATCCACCCTGTATATTCATTGGAAAGACTATTGCCGAAGCTGAAGCTCTGAAACTTTGGCCATCCGATGTGAAGAGTAGACTCACTGGAAAAGACCTTGATGCTGGGAAAGACTGAGAGGAGGAGGAGGGGGCGGAAAGAGAGGATGAGATGGTTGGATGGCATCACTGACTCAATGGACACGAGTTTGAGCAACTCCTGGTGATAATGAAGGACGAGGGAGCCTGGCTTAAGTCCATGAGATCACAAAGAACTGGACACGACTTAGCAACTGGACAACAACAGATGCTGTGCTGTGAAAACAAAGAGGCCTCTGGTGCTCAGCAGTGTAACCTAAGGACAGTTCATTTCTCATGCATGCCAAGTCCAATATGGAAAGAACATTTTCTTCTTTTTCACTTATGACAACAGGATCTCATTGTCCTCCAGGTCATTGATGCAGAAGAGCAGGAAGTACATGCTTCTTAACAAGCTTGGCAGCAGACGTTCATTAGTCGGAATGAGTTACTTGCTCTCAATTTAACTTAAAGGAAACTAGGAAGAGTCGCCGCACACAGGGGGATCAGACAAGCTCTTAACTGACAGAGCAACAAACGCAAATTTTATTCCTAAATATTCCATGACTCTATTTATAATGACTGGTTCTGGCAGAGAGGTAGCAGTTGAAGAAGACACACATGGCAGATCAGCAATACTGGGCACCAAAACAAGACACTTGCTCCTCGGAAGGAAAGCTATGACAAACCTAGACAGTGCATTAAAAACCAAAGACATGGGCTTCTCTTGTGGCTCAGTGGTGCCAATGCGCGAGACCGAGGTTCGATCCCTGATCTGGGAGTATCCCACATACCACAGAGCAGCTAAACGCACACAACAACAAAGACTAAGCACAGCCAAAAATAAACAAATAAAAGTTAAAACAAACAAACAAAAAAACAAAGACATGACTGCCAATAAAGATCCATATAGTCAAAGCTATGGTTTTTCTAGTAGTCATGTATGGATGTGAGAACTGGGCCGTAAAGAAGGCTGAGTGCTGAAGAATTAATGCTTTCAAATTGTGGTGTTGGAGAAGACTCTTGAGAGTCCCTTGGACAGCAAGGAGATCAAAACAGTCAATCCTAAAGGAAATCCACCCTGTATATTCATTGGAAAGACTATTGCCGAAGCTGAAGCTCTGAAACTTTGGCCATCCGATGTGAAGAGTAGACTCACTGGAAAAGACCTTGATGCTGGGAAAGACTGAGAGGAGGAGGAGGGGGCGGAAAGAGAGGATGAGATGGTTGGATGGCATCACTGACTCAATGGACACGAGTTTGAGCAACTCCTGGTGATAATGAAGGACGAGGGAGCCTGGCTTAAGTCCATGAGATCACAAAGAACTGGACACGACTTAGCAACTGGACAACAACAGATGCTGTGCTGTGAAAACAAAGAGGCCTCTGGTGCTCAGCAGTGTAACCTAAGGACAGTTCATTTCTCATGCATGCCAAGTCCAATATGGAAAGAACATCTCTCTTCTTTTTTCACTTATGACAACAGGATCTCATTGTCCTCCAGGTCATTGATGCAGAAGAGCAGGAAGTACATGCTTCTTAACAAGCTTGGCAGCAGACGTTCATTAGTCGGAATGAGTTACTTGCTCTCAATTTAACTTAAAGGAAACTAGGAAGAGTCGCCGCACACAGGGGGATCAGACAAGCTCTTAACTGACAGAGCAACAAACGCAAATTTTATTCCTAAATATTCCATGACTCTATTTATAATGACTGGTTCTGGCAGAGAGGTAGCAGTTGAAGAAGATCTCTACTACAGTCAAAGATCAAAGATTTGCAAAAAATATCTTGTTTTCATTGGACCAGAAATAATTCTAGGAGAGGTGTGAAGAGGTGACCAGAAAGGGTAATATTGCAGGAAAGATCGATTCTGGGATTGCCTCAAAAAGCAGTCTGGCACAGGTGGGAGGGATCCAAGATATGCCTGTGATGGACTGCGGGTTATATAGAGCTGTAAACAACAAAACTATGTAAAAGCAAAATAAAATAAAATATTAAAAAAAAAAAGCAGTACTGAGGACCTGAACCAAGACAGGGGACAGAAGGAACAGAAATGAAGCATGAGCTCTCTCACTTTAGAGATGGCCAGGAGGCCGCCCATGTGTTGTTTCTGTGAATTGCGACGTTCATAAGCAGCTGTCCAGCACTCTTTTTTTTTTTTAACACTGGGAGAATGGGAGAAAGGAAAACTAATGGAAATGTAAAATCTTTGACTCTGAGAATTAGGTTCTGGGGAGCTTATCTCTGGCAAACACTCAACACCATCGGATTTTGTTCATAACTGATTTTAAATGCGAACCCCCTCAAAGATATGACTTTCTTCTTAACTTAGAAGACCCGCCAATGGGTAAACATCAAACAGAGAATGCATTCCTTTTTTAACCTTGATTTATACTCTTTTCCTCTTACCTTCTGGGATATCCTCAGCTTCAGAAAGAAATGTTTTTATCTTTCTTACCTCTAAACACGTCTTGATACTGGAACGGTGCGTGTTCTAATCAGCGTGGCTCCAGACCATCTGTAATGAGATTTCTTCTGGAGGATTCATCTCAGTCTCTAAGGCTCAGAAGTAGTTAATCCACTTGAGCCTAAAGCAGAAAGAAAATGGAGAAAGGAAAACGGTTAGAAAGAAGTGAGTGTCCATGGGGGCTGCGGGTGGGGAAGGGGAGAGAGGATGGATTAAACAGAGCTGAGCCTCTTTTTGCCCTGCAGCTTCAGACAAGGAGAACAGAATGCATCTGTGTAAGAGCATATTAAAAAATTAATGTTAAGCAAAAGGTTTTAGTATTAATTACATGGAGGCTTTATAGCAGGCACTAGATGGGTCGTTTTGCACGATCACTTCAGTTCATCTGCTCTGTTTCCTCATGTGGTGGCTAAAGCTATCCCCATTTTATAAAGGAGCAAACTGAGACTCAGAAACACCTCACATCACAATTTAAACACAACATTTGAAGTTTTGCTTCTTCCAATAGCTTAACAGGAGCAGTCTTAATATTTGGGTTCAATAAGTGTTTATCAAGTATTTACCATGGGGCTTCCCTGGTGGTCCAGTGGGTAAGGACACCGCCTTGCAGTGCAAGGGGCGCCGGTTCGATCCCTGGCCTGGGAAGATCCCAAGTGCCGCGGAGCGGCTGGACTGATGTGTCCAAATACCGAGCCGGAGCTCTGAAGCGCATGCGCCCAGAGCCGGTGCTCTGCGACAACAGAGGCCACTGCAATGGGAGGCCCACAGAGGCCAAAGAACAAAGATGGATGAAAATAGATAAATGAAAGACCAAGAGAAGTGGCTTTCCCACCCCTCTCCTTCCCCAACCACCCCCCTAAAATACTTTAAAAAAAAAACAAACAAGTATTTACCACGAACCCACGGACCCAAAAGCTGGGACAATTTATTTCATGTAACCTTTAAAACAATCTCCCGAGCTTGGTGTGATTCCCATTATGACAACATAGGAATATCAAGTGCAAACACAGGAGTGTGAGTTGCCTGGGCTTTGTTCTGGGCGACAGTGAGGGTGCAGGACTGAACTCCACTCTGTCAGGATCTGGCGCTCTCTACTGTGGCCATTTTCTACCCTTTTTAGGAAAAATCTTCCTGATAATGAATCTTTCTAGGTTTCCTCATCTTTCTATCTTTGCCTAGAAAACCTATTAAATGAGACTCTCTGGGAGGAAAATTACCTTGACAACCCTCTGGGGACATATCCCGTCAGGCTGTATCTCTGTAGCAGCAGCATAAAGCACATGTCAACAAAACATCCAATATATTGATGTCCTTAAGGGGCATCACTTGGGTGAAAAATTAAACAGATCTGGGTGTGAAGTTGGTCTCTGGGGCATCTTTGTTTTTAGGGTGTGAGCAAACCTTTGAAACTTTATGATTCTCATATCCAAATGTCCTTTCTGAAATATATCCACAGGGATAAAACAACTGGGAGACACAGTCACAAGGTCAGAGCTACGATTAAAATATAACATGTAAGAAAGTGGGAAACTGTGGCCCAGAATCAAGTAGTCAACAGAAACAGTCTTAAGATAATTAAGCCAATGGAATTACCATACAAGAACTTTGGAACAGCTATTGAAATTATGTTCATGGAAAGGGTGGACATATGAGTGGATGGGTAGGGAACCTTAGCAAGGAAATGAAAACCATAAAAAAAGAGGCAAATGGAACTTCCAGGACTGAAAAGTATATTATTATAAGCAGAAAATTCACTGGATGATTCTACTGAAATTCTTATACAAAGCACAGAAAAAAAAGAGTGATAACATCTCCAATTATCACTATAGCTATGTATATTTTTTAACTTTAGTATAATCATTTTGCTTTATAAACTTTGGAACCCTATTGTTAGAGGTGTGACTATGATTGTTAATTTTATATCAACTTGGCTGGACCATGGGATGCACAGATATTTGATCGAGTATTACTCTGTGTGTTTCTGAGGATATTTTTGGATGACATACTGAGCATACAAAAAGTATAAAGAAAATTTCTAACCAAAAGCTGCTTTTTGTAAAACGAAGAAGGGAGAGGGGCAAAACTGGTATCAAATCTGCTCAAGCAATAACAAAAATATCAGATAATACATTTTGTTCCAGAAATAAAAGAATATTTCTTTTTAAAAAGTAAACTTCTTGATCCTTCCCACTTTGTGCTATAGCTGTGTTTATCTGTATTTATCTGGTTTTAAACTATAGCTAAGTTTTATTTTCATCCTTGCCATTAATCTGTGTTTGTTCTTTTTTTTTGCCACTTCTATTGATCTTTCATATATTTATCTTTGTCCTTTGGCCTTTGTGGGCCTCCCATCGCAGTGACCTCTCTCTCCGCAGAGCACTGGATCTGGGCACATGCTCTCCAGAGCTCTGGCTCGATAGCTGGACACATCTGGTCCAGTTGCTCCACGGCACATGGGATCATCCCAGGCCAGGGATCGAACTGGCGCCCCTTGCACTGCAAGGCGGTGTCTTTACCCACTGGACCACCAGGGAAGCCCCTTGTCATTAATCTGAAAGGCAATGGTCTATAGTTTGGGACTCAGTATTTCAGGTTTGCATAATTAGAAAACACAATTCCCTTTAGAACCTCAAGATAAATATTTCAGCACTCTTGCCTTTTCAGCCTCATTACCAGTTTTGACACTGACGTTATGAAAAATACTAACACTAATTCTAAAGCAGTCACAGATATTTAATTTAACCTGTAATACATTTGCCTCTACTCAACAATAGCTATGCATTTAGTTCCTGACTTTCATTTGTAATTTATTAATTCCATCAGCATAGACGGAGCTTCCAGTAAATGCTGGCCATAGGTCTAGACCCTATGACGCAGCAGTGCACAAAACATGACCCCTTCCCTAAAGGAGCCCTAATTCTGTGAGGGCACAGATACCAGCATACATACATAATTACATTACAAAGTATTGTGTGCCCCCATAGATATGTGTGTGTGGGGGGGTCATATGGTGGCTCAGAGAAGAAAACAATTGAGTTTGTTTAGAAAACGAGTATTACTCTGTGTGTTTCTGAGGATATTTTTGGATGACATACTGAGCATACAAAAAGTATAAAGAAAATTTCTAACCAAAAGCTGCTTTTTGTAAAACGAAGAAGGGAGAGGGGCAAAACTGGTATCAAATCTGCTCAAGCAATAACAAAAATATCAGATAATACATTTTGTTCCAGAAATAAAAGAATATTTCTTTTTAAAAAGTAAACTTCTTGATCCTTCCCACTTTGTGCTATAGCTGTGTTTATCTGTATTTATCTGGTTTTAAACTATAGCTAAGTTTTATTTTCATCCTTGCCATTAATCTGTGTTTGTTCTTTTTTTTTGCCACTTCTATTGATCTTTCATATATTTATCTTTGTCCTTTGGCCTTTGTGGGCCTCCCATCGCAGTGACCTCTCTCTCCGCAGAGCACTGGATCTGGGCACATGCTCTCCAGAGCTCTGGCTCGATAGCTGGACACATCTGGTCCAGTTGCTCCACGGCACATGGGATCATCCCAGGCCAGGGATCGAACTGGCGCCCCTTGCACTGCAAGGCGGTGTCTTTACCCACTGGACCACCAGGGAAGCCCCTTGTCATTAATCTGAAAGGCAATGGTCTATAGTTTGGGACTCAGTATTTCAGGTTTGCATAATTAGAAAACACAATTCCCTTTAGAACCTCAAGATAAATATTTCAGCACTCTTGCCTTTTCAGCCTCATTACCAGTTTTGACACTGACGTTATGAAAAATACTAACACTAATTCTAAAGCAGTCACAGATATTTAATTTAACCTGTAATACATTTGCCTCTACTCAACAATAGCTATGCATTTAGTTCCTGACTTTCATTTGTAATTTATTAATTCCATCAGCATAGACGGAGCTTCCAGTAAATGCTGGCCATAGGTCTAGACCCTATGACGCAGCAGTGCACAAAACATGACCCCTTCCCTAAAGGAGCCCTAATTCTGTGAGGGCACAGATACCAGCATACATACATAATTACATTACAAAGTATTGTGTGCCCCCATAGATATGTGTGTGTGGGGGGGTCATATGGTGGCTCAGAGAAGAAAACAATTGAGTTTGTTTAGAAAAGGATGAGCTGAGTACTGCAGGAAGAAGCCTTAGCATATCCTCAGCAAGGAAATGGTACATAGGGAGGCTCAGAGATCATTACGGGAACGTTCAAAGGACCCCGTTCATGAAGGACCTGGCAGCCATGCAAAGACACTCAACTTCAGCCCATGGGCAGAGGACAGACCCAGAGCCACCTCGCTAGATGAGAGAGAAGGCCCAATGCGATTCTGAAAGACAGTGCTCCACCTCTCCCGCTCTGCAGGCCCTGCGGTGTCTCTCCTTACCAGCCTCTGCCGGGAACACGCTTCCCTTCTCCCTCCTAACTGCCATGAAACGCTCTTAATCAACTTAGTCTGCTTTTTACCTGTGCCTGCCGGCATAAAAGCCATGCATCCAGGGAACTCTTTCTGAGCCTATGACATTATTTCTCTCTCCACAGTATTTATATGTTGTCTTACACCTGTGCTGTAACAAGACCTTCCCCACAGAACTACGTTTCCTTATAAGCCATCCTCGGTGGACTGTGGGATTTCTGATGATTGTGGGCTGCCTTCTCATTGGCAGCCTTACCGCCCTGAAGAGTTCTAAGTAGATAATGGGTGCTCAAAGTTTGTTAAACGTGCATGTCAATCATATAGTTTAAGCAAATGGTCTCTCAACCATAACCAGCCAGCCAATTTTTTCTGCTGCGAAATATCATTCAACAGTAATTTCCTTTGATGGTTTTGAGCTCTTCTAAAAAATTCAGTGTCTGTCTACATTGAAAGAAATTTATAAATGTTTGAAAAGAAAGTTAAGAAGAAGTTCTAATCTACTGGACACTTAGTAGACACTAGCCCTGCGCTGGGAATACTGCATGCTGTGTGATGGTTAATTTTATATGTCAGCTTGGTTGGGCTATGGTGCCCCATTGAATGAATAAACAACAGTCTAGATACTGCAGGGAGGCTATTTTTTTTTAGAACTAACTAACATTTAAATCACAAGATTTTGAGGAAAGCAGATTATCTTCCATATAGGTGGACTTCATGCAATGAGTTGAAGACCTTAGGAAAAAGGATGGGGGAAAGAATTCTGCCTTCCAACTCAGACCTGCATTATCCAAAGTATTGACTTTTGCCAGAAATGCCAACCTGCCCCACAAATTTTGGACTTGTTCATACCCACAATTGTGCGAGCCAGTTCCTTAAAATCTCCCCCACCCAACTCTTCTCTCTTTCCCTCCCTTACTTCTGCGTCTCTGGACAATCCTAACTCATACAACGTGGCCTCTTCAAACCATCACAACCAGCTTGTGAGAGCAGTATTTTCATTTGTCCCCCAAAGCCACTGAGGCTCAGAAAGCTTAAGTATCTTGCATAATGAAGATGGCAGACATCACTACTGTTCACCAATGTTTTTCCCAGGGTAACTACTGACTCTGGTTTGCCTGAGACTACTCTGGCTTTTGGATATGAGGCATCTTCAGTTCCAGGAACTTCCCCTCATCAAGTTATCTGGGAAAATTGCATTTCCTGCCCCTCGGCAAGGTCAAGTGATTCACTTGGGCCAACACAATGAGAGCAGAAATGGGCTGGGAATCACTTCTGGGTATAAGAATTTAACTAACACAGTTTACTTCTCCAGCTTCCTCTACTGTATGATGTCAGCGGATGACTAACAACTTTCCTTGGATGGGAATGCTGAGCCACCATGGTGGATGACTGCCCTGAAGTAACTGTTGGATCGCCATCTGTCACTTTGATCAGCCACTGAGATTTGGGGGTTACTTCAGACTATGCTATTCTGCCTTGAACAGTGCACTGGAAGTCTTTACAATTTTTCCACAGCTACTCTGTAATCAAGAGAAGGCAGCTTTTGTTTAAGTGGATATGTTGATGAAGAAAACATCTATTTTCGCAACAGAGAGAAAGGGACTAGGAGAAAACCATAGACCACGGATGCCAGAGAAAGGAAGTCTTGGAGGCGAGTGAGGTCAGAGGATGTGGTGAAAGCATGTAGTTAGAGAAGGGAGCAAATGTGGAGACACGGGCCCAGAGCTGTCAGTAGGATTTGAGCTATTGGGGAAAAAAAGGATGCGGAGCAAAAAAAAAGATTTTGAGGAAAGCAGATTATCTTCCATATAGGTGGACTTCATGCAATGAGTTGAAGACCTTAGGAAAAAGGATGGGGGAAAGAATTCTGCCTTCCAACTCAGACCTGCATTATCCAAAGTATTGACTTTTGCCAGAAATGCCAACCTGCCCCACAAATTTTGGACTTGTTCATACCCACAATTGTGCGAGCCAGTTCCTTAAAATCTCCCCCACCCAACTCTTCTCTCTTTCCCTCCCTTACTTCTGCGTCTCTGGACAATCCTAACTCATACAACGTGGCCTCTTCAAACCATCACAACCAGCTTGTGAGAGCAGTATTTTCATTTGTCCCCCAAAGCCACTGAGGCTCAGAAAGCTTAAGTATCTTGCATAATGAAGATGGCAGACATCACTACTGTTCACCAATGTTTTTCCCAGGGTAACTACTGACTCTGGTTTGCCTGAGACTACTCTGGCTTTTGGATATGAGGCATCTTCAGTTCCAGGAACTTCCCCTCATCAAGTTATCTGGGAAAATTGCATTTCCTGCCCCTCGGCAAGGTCAAGTGATTCACTTGGGCCAACACAATGAGAGCAGAAATGGGCTGGGAATCACTTCTGGGTATAAGAATTTAACTAACACAGTTTACTTCTCCAGCTTCCTCTACTGTATGATGTCAGCGGATGACTAACAACTTTCCTTGGATGGGAATGCTGAGCCACCATGGTGGATGACTGCCCTGAAGTAACTGTTGGATCGCCATCTGTCACTTTGATCAGCCACTGAGATTTGGGGGTTACTTCAGACTATGCTATTCTGCCTTGAACAGTGCACTGGAAGTCTTTACAATTTTTCCACAGCTACTCTGTAATCAAGAGAAGGCAGCTTTTGTTTAAGTGGATATGTTGATGAAGAAAACATCTATTTTCGCAACAGAGAGAAAGGGACTAGGAGAAAACCATAGACCACGGATGCCAGAGAAAGGAAGTCTTGGAGGGCGAGTGAGGTCAGAGGATGTGGTGAAAGCATGTAGTTAGAGAAGGGAGCAAATGTGGAGACAGCGTGGGCTTCCCTGAGGCATGGAGGACTCACAGCTCTTTCTCTAAGAGTTTAGGGAATGGCTTAGAGACCGCGACATTTTTAGGATGGGTGAGGAGAATTTGCCATAAATATCATTGTGCTTAGAGGAGACACAGCACAACATACCAAAAGGAAGGAAAGGTGGGGCAATGCACTCACAGATATTTGACATTTTATGATGGTAGAAATCATCCCTGGCATCATCACATACACACCTCCTAGATTTTTTTTTTTTTTGATCATTGGAAGGCAGAGGAGAAAGTTTCAGATCGATTCAAAGAGCAGGCACAGTAACAAGACAGGAGCAACCATGTTACGGCCCTTTTCCAGCAGAATTCATTACGGTAACTGCGAGTGGCTTTGTAGAGTTGCTAGTTTCCTGCTTATCTCATTAACTATATTTGTATCATAAATGACCTGACTTTTCGTTGGTCCACGAGAACAGACACGGGTAATTAAATAGTTATAGACCATAAACACTCTTTACTGCTAGTGAGGCAGATGTGGAAAAAAAACAATGTGAAGGCAACCCACCCCCAGCCAAACCCTGTGGCTCTTGCAGCCGGCAGTTTGGAGAAAGTTCACGTCTCTTTGGCTCTCTTTGGCTTAATCTGAGAACTCCACCTAAAGGCAGCTGTCTCTCAATGTCCTTTTGCTGTTAACACCGAAGTAGGTTTGAGTTTCTTCTGTCATTTGTGCATTCTAGCAGCATTTTTGTTTGCTTCTTAATTTTAATTTAATATTGGAGAACAGTTGATTAACAATGTTGCATTGGTTTCAGGTGCATCGCAAACTGATTCAGTTATACATATACAGTATCTCTTCTTTGTCAAATTCTTTTCCAATTTATGCCTTGAACAGTGCACTGGAAGTCTTTACAATTTTTCCACAGCTACTCTGTAATCAAGAGAAGGCAGCTTTTGTTTAAGTGGATATGTTGATGAAGAAAACATCTATTTTCGCAACAGAGAGAAAGGGACTAGGAGAAAACCATAGACCACGGATGCCAGAGAAAGGAAGTCTTGGAGGGCGAGTGAGGTCAGAGGATGTGGTGAAAGCATGTAGTTAGAGAAGGGAGCAAATGTGGAGACAGCGTGGGCTTCCCTGAGGCATGGAGGACTCACAGCTCTTTCTCTAAGAGTTTAGGGAATGGCTTAGAGACCGCGACATTTTTAGGATGGGTGAGGAGAATTTGCCATAAATATCATTGTGCTTAGAGGAGACACAGCACAACATACCAAAAGGAAGGAAAGGTGGGGCAATGCACTCACAGATATTTGACATTTTATGATGGTAGAAATCATCCCTGGCATCATCACATACACACCTCCTAGATTTTTTTTTTTTTTGATCATTGGAAGGCAGAGGAGAAAGTTTCAGATCGATTCAAAGAGCAGGCACAGTAACAAGACAGGAGCAACCATGTTACGGCCCTTTTCCAGCAGAATTCATTACGGTAACTGCGAGTGGCTTTGTAGAGTTGCTAGTTTCCTGCTTATCTCATTAACTATATTTGTATCATAAATGACCTGACTTTTCGTTGGTCCACGAGAACAGACACGGGTAATTAAATAGTTATAGACCATAAACACTCTTTACTGCTAGTGAGGCAGATGTGGAAAAAAAACAATGTGAAGGCAACCCACCCCCAGCCAAACCCTGTGGCTCTTGCAGCCGGCAGTTTGGAGAAAGTTCACGTCTCTTTGGCTCTCTTTGGCTTAATCTGAGAACTCCACCTAAAGGCAGCTGTCTCTCAATGTCCTTTTGCTGTTAACACCGAAGTAGGTTTGAGTTTCTTCTGTCATTTGTGCATTCTAGCAGCATTTTTGTTTGCTTCTTAATTTTAATTTAATATTGGAGAACAGTTGATTAACAATGTTGCATTGGTTTCAGGTGCATCGCAAACTGATTCAGTTATACATATACAGTATCTCTTCTTTTTCAAATTCTTTTCCAATTTATTGTTGTTGTTGTTCAGTCATTAAGTCATGTCTAACTCTTTGTGACCCCATGGACTGCAGCACGCCAGGCTGCCCTGTCCTTTGCTGTCTCCCAGATTCTGCTCAAACTCACATCCATTGATTTGGTGATGCCGTCCAACCATCTCTTCCTCCATTGCATCCCTCTCCTCCTGCCCTCAATCTTTCCCACCATCAGGGCCTTTTCCAGTAAGTTTGCCTCTTTGCTTCAGGTGCTCAAAGTATATGGGTTATTACAGAATATTGAGCAGTGTTCCATGGGCAGTCAACAGGAGTCACAGAGAGGAGAAGGGGGCAGTCCATGGTACACGGTACAGCATAAGAATAGGCAATTTGATAACTATCATTTTTAGTCAATATGTATGTTCTAGGTCATCCATACTTTTCTTGGTCTTGACCCAACCAGACTTCTCTTAGAAAAGTTGTTTCAGCTGTGTTTTAGTCAGCTCAGACTGACACAGTGAAATAACACAGACTGGGTGGCTTACATAATAGACATTTATTTTCCCACAGTTCAAGCCTGTGCATTTCATTGTAAATACGTACAAATCTCTCAGCACAGGATTTTTAGAAGGATGGAGGGTTAACTCCGTGTTGATTATTGATTATGTGATTTGTCAATTATATATGATTGCCTTTCACTTGATGGAGTAGGGCCTATTTTGTTTAACACACCTTTGAAGTCTGGCTCATGCCTGATTGGCAGGTAGTGAGATGTGAAATAGACTTCACACACAACAGATCCATTTGGCTTTTCTTTCCTGGATGATGGAGAGTTTAAAAATATGACTTGAGTTATGAAATACCCCAAGTACTCAATACCAGATTGTTTAAGAAATTAAAGATTCATAGCAGGCAACACAAAATAGAGAAAGCATTTTGACTTGGGAATAGACGAACAGATTTCAAACCCTGGCTCCCTCCCACATTCTGAAAGAATCTGCAAGTTGCATAAGTCCTCTGTGAGCCTCAACTCCTTTATCTGCAAATTAAAGTGATAATAGTAACTTTGTTTGTGCTACAAGGATAAAATATATGCATTCAGCTCTTCTGGTTGTTCAACTGCTAAGTTGTGTCTGACTCTTTGTGACCCCATGAACCACAGCATGCCAGATTTCCCGGTCCATCGCCATCTCCTGGAGCGTGTTCAAACTCATGTCCACTGAGTCAGTGATGCCATCCAACCATCTCATCCTCTATTACCCTCTTCTCCTCCTTCCCTCAATCTTTCCAGCATTAGGATATTTTCCAATGAGTCAGCTCTTCATATCAGGTGGCCAAAATACTGGAGCTTCAGTTTCAGCATCAGTCCTTCCAATGAATATTCAGGGTGGATTTCCTTTAGGACTGACTGGTTTGATCTCCTCGCTGTCCAAGGAACTCTCAAGAGTCTTCAATACCACAGTCAAAAAGCATCAAATTCTTCAGCTCTCAGCCTTCTTTATGGCCCAGTTCTCACATCCATACATGACTACTGGAAAAACCATAGTTTTGACTATATGGACCTTTGTCGGCAAAGTAATGTCTCTGGTTTGTAATACACTGTCTAGGTTTGTCAAAGCCTTTCTTCCAAGGAGCAAGCATCTTTTAATTTCATGGCTGCAGTCAGCATCCAGAGTGATTCTGGAGCCCAAGAAAATAAAGTCCATCACTGTTTCCATTGTTTCCCCACTAATCGGCTATGAAGTGATGGGACCAGGTGCGATGATCCTCACTTTTTGAATGTTGAGTTTTAAATCAGGGTTTTCACTCTTTTCTTTCCTGTTCATCAAGAGGCTCTGTAGTTCCTCTTCACTTTCTGCCATAAGGGTGGTGTCATCTGCATATCTGAGGTTATTGATATTTCTCCTGGCATTCACCTCTTACTGAATACCTAACCAGTAGCGGTGTTTTAAATATTTAACAGATAGTAAAAAGTCAAAATGATGCTACCCATTAAAAAACAAAACATATACACTATGACATATAAAATAAATAATCAGCAGGGCCTACTGTACAGCAGTAACTTTATATTCTACTGAAGGCTCTGTAATAATCTGTATGAACAAAGAATCTGAAAAAGAATAGATCATGGAGCAAGTTGCATTAAGTCTGCTCTTTGTGACCTCAACTCCTTTATCTGCAAATTAAAGTGATAATAGTAACTTTGTTTGTGCTACAAGGATAAAATATATGCATTCAGCTCTTCTGGTTGTTCAACTGCTAAGTTGTGTCTGACTCTTTGTGACCCCATGAACCACAGCATGCCAGATTTCCCGGTCCATCGCCATCTCCTGGAGCGTGTTCAAACTCATGTCCACTGAGTCAGTGATGCCATCCAACCATCTCATCCTCTATTACCCTCTTCTCCTCCTTCCCTCAATCTTTCCAGCATTAGGATATTTTCCAATGAGTCAGCTCTTCATATCAGGTGGCCAAAATACTGGAGCTTCAGTTTCAGCATCAGTCCTTCCAATGAATATTCAGGGTGGATTTCCTTTAGGACTGACTGGTTTGATCTCCTCGCTGTCCAAGGAACTCTCAAGAGTCTTCAATACCACAGTCAAAAAGCATCAAATTCTTCAGCTCTCAGCCTTCTTTATGGCCCAGTTCTCACATCCATACATGACTACTGGAAAAACCATAGTTTTGACTATATGGACCTTTGTCGGCAAAGTAATGTCTCTGGTTTGTAATACACTGTCTAGGTTTGTCAAAGCCTTTCTTCCAAGGAGCAAGCATCTTTTAATTTCATGGCTGCAGTCAGCATCCAGAGTGATTCTGGAGCCCAAGAAAATAAAGTCCATCACTGTTTCCATTGTTTCCCCACTAATCGGCTATGAAGTGATGGGACCAGGTGCGATGATCCTCACTTTTTGAATGTTGAGTTTTAAATCAGGGTTTTCACTCTTTTCTTTCCTGTTCATCAAGAGGCTCTGTAGTTCCTCTTCACTTTCTGCCATAAGGGTGGTGTCATCTGCATATCTGAGGTTATTGATATTTCTCCTGGCATTCACCTCTTACTGAATACCTAACCAGTAGCGGTGTTTTAAATATTTAACAGATAGTAAAAAGTCAAAATGATGCTACCCATTAAAAAACAAAACATATACACTATGACATATAAAATAAATAATCAGCAGGGCCTACTGTACAGCAGTAACTTTATATTCTACTGAAGGCTCTGTAATAATCTGTATGAACAAAGAATCTGAAAAAGAATAGATCTATGTATATAGATAACTGCATCACTCTGCCATACACCTGAAACTAACATAACAACGTAAATCAAATATACCCCAATATAAAAAACAAATAAAAAAGAAAACAAAGACAAAAGCAAAAGCCCCACACTCCAAAAAACTGTAGGCAAATTTCAGCTGAATACAGCCCTGGCCTGAAAGAGTATAAGTATAGGTTCTGGAAACACAGAAAATGATGGAGCAGAGTCCACAACATCCACGCCTCAAGCGACTTCCATACCTCAGAGGACGTGAGAGCACATCAGACACATGACAAAATAAACACCACACAGTGCTGTAGGCTGCACGAGAGGTGTCGGGTCACAGGTGAGAGTGCCTGGCACAGGGCTCATCACAGAGCAGGTACTCCTTCCTCCTAGCCACAGAAGGTAAGTCAGTCTTCTGTACTGGTAAGATCAAGTGCCATTTTATTTAACAGAAGCGGGAAAAAGAAAAAGAAGAAGGGAGAAAACACTTAGGTTTTGAATAGAACCTAATTAGTGAAAAAGCAAACCCTGTCAAGTTTTGGCCTTACACTGCAGAGCACTGGCCAACCACACCCCTCACACATGACTTGACACCGTTACCTACACACAGATTGTCTGAATCACCTAAAAACAATAATAACCTTTCATTACCGGTGATCCAGACATTGCACGATTTTATATACATCATCCTGTTTAATCCTCTTTGAACTCACTGTGAAAGTACTGTGGCCTCTAGTTTATCAGGTGAAAACGGAAAGTCAGAGGGCCAAGGCCACTTGACAGACGCTCTCCCAACAGTGAAGGACGCCTCCAGGTCACCACCATGGACAGCGACCAATGGCCTCCCAGCGGTCAGAAGGCAGCCTCACCTTTTGCCTTTTGCTTGCATCATGAGGACCTATTGAATCAAAAGACAGAGACTCAACACTGAGCTGAGTTCCAAATGCTACACAGTCTGGGGGAGAATGGACACATGTATGTGTATGACTGAATCCTTTCACTGTTTCCATCACAACATCATTAGTAGGTTATACTGCAGTACAAAATAAAAAGCTTTTCAAAAATATTATTATTTCAAGATGTGAAAGAAAAGACAGACTCTATTCTAAAATGGGAGCAGTCTCATAACACAGTGGGATCTTCACCTTAGATAGGAACAATGTCATCCTATGAAAAACTTTAAGGAAATAAGTACGTTGTTGTATCAGGAACAGTATCTTCACAATTCCTCACATTATGTAAATATGCAGGGAGCGAATGAAGGAGAGAGGGAGCTTTTTAGGGATGGGGCAGGCATTATTATCTGCATGTATAGTGACTTATCATATGCAGCTTTCCAGACAGTCATCCGAAAAGCTACCAACTTGGATTCCTTGGGTTGAACGTGGCACAAATATACGCCTTTTAAATAAAAGAGCTACTAAAGAGAGAGAAGAAAGCAATCTTCATGGTTGCATGCTCAGACACCAGAACAAGTCCAGAAGCTCTTCATCTGGTGGTCAGATACGGGAGTCAGGACACTGCCTGCCAGGTAGCAATGCAAGGGCATTGCCTTCTGTTAACTCTAACCCAGGATGTAAAATCAAAGTTCCATGGCCAAGCCAAGTTCATTGTTATATGTAAGTCAGAAGATGCAAAGAATCAAGCTGAGCTAGAGTTGGCATAATAAACAGTAGCGAGAAGAAAGCAGGTTTGGAAACTTTGGAGGGGAGAACTCAACCTAAGGCCAGCTTGGCTGAAGCTGTAGTCATGCCCGCTGAGGTCTCCTACGGCAGAGGTTTTCCAGTCCAAGTCATGGGCTTTGTTAAACCTGCTGCTCATCAGCTGATACTGGCAGTACCGGGGGCTCCCACTCCCAGTCAACCTCTCCCTCCATCGAAGTAATAAGAAGGTGGGGACACCCTGGCTCTCAGCTGTTTTGTATGATATTCAAACTGCACAAACAGGGATGAATACTCATGAGCTGTGACATTCACACATGTTGTCATACGACGAGCACTGTCAGGAGCAGCGTGAAGCCGCTTAGAGTAACCATTCCAGTACAGCGAGTCTATTCAAATGAGAGACAAATGAGCCCTCGCAAATAATGGACTAGCCTTAGAAACAGAGGCCCAGAGAGTGTTTCAGACCTGAGCTTTCTGGCAACACCTGCAGAAAGGATGATGGGCACAAGTGCCAATTAAAGAGAAACTGATCATTATGCCTGGCAAAAGGAAATCGCTTTGATGGAAAAACGACTACATGCCAGAAGCTGATTACTTCAGGCAATCATCTCATCAGATGCATATTTTTTAAAAAAGAAGACGGGCCATTTATCCTAAGTGAGAACAGCAGGAAAGGAAGAGCTGGATGTGAAGGAAGATCATTCTGATGGTCTACCCGCTTAGCATCACACAGAGGCTGTGACTTCACAGGAATGTCGCCCGGTCATGACACGAAGACCAGCTTACAAAGGTTTGTTCAGTTATCCTAATTGTTTTAATCTCATTGACTTTCAAGAGCTCATCTGCTCATTCATTTAACAAATATTCATTCAGTGTGTAATGTTTCTGTAAGGAACATGTGAATGAATAATAATAAGCTTTGCCCTCTGCCCTCAAGAAACGTAGCATTTAGTTGAAGGAACGACACAATGGATAAATTAGAATGGATAAGAAGCATATGCTTTTCCTAATGATAGCAAAAATGAAGGGGAAGATGAAGATAGAAAAGGAGAAGGAAAAAGAGAAGGAGGGGAAGAGGAAGCAGAAGACATTCTGGGGACCCTATTTCTCTAAACGAACCATTAGGAATCCAGCAACAAAAATACAGACTCAAGAGCAAAAGTCTGTCTCAGTATGGTTTACTGCATGACTTCAGGTGGGGACAAAATGCCTATATTTATATAAGAATATATATGGGCTTCCCTGGTGACTCAGTGGTAAAGAATCCACTTCCAAAGCAGAGGATGCTAGCTTGATCCCTGGGTTGGGAAGATAACCTGGAGAAGGAAATGACAACCCACTCCAGTATTCTTGCCTGAGAAATCCCATGGACAGAGGAACTTGGCAGGCTACAGCCCATGGGGTTACAAAGAGGGGGAAATGACTTAGCAATTAAATAACAACATATATATATATATATTATATTATATATATTATATTATATATATATATCATATGATTTTGGCAAAAAACGTTCAAAAACCCACTTTGTGAACCACAGCCTGTGCAATGGCGGAAGCAGAGCCTGGAGGAGATGAGGATGAACTTTAGTTGAGGACCAGCTTGAGACATGGAGGACAGCCCCCCGGCTGGCATCGCTTTCCACACCAGAACTGCTGCTGAGTGCAGGAGTATATCTGTTGCTCCACGGGAGGCAGGGTGGGAGGGAGCAAAGGTCAGAAGCAAGTGAACAAACACAACTTTTACGAGAAGACGACCCAGTTTCTTTCCTGGCACCAGGCAGCTGCATCAGTGATGGTGAAGGGGGTGGATAACCAAGACTCACTTGCCACTTGAGGAAGTGCTGCAGAAGGGTCAACATGGCTGTCTGCTTTTAATAATGGATTAGACGCTAAGTGGAGAACGAAAAGCTCTTGAAGCTGGGAAGAAAACGGTTGACATTTTACTTGCTGTGAATTCGAACACTGTTTTTATCCCCACAATCTCTTTTGGAAAGTGTCCAGAAACAAGTTGGAAAGCAATGGGTTCTTAGAGCCCTGCAGCAAGATGGGCTCCCCACAACTCAGAGCAGTCGGAATGCTCTTGTGTAGCCACGTCTCTGATTCTACCACCAACCACCACCTGCACGGGCAGAAATGGTACCCAGCTGAATCCTGAGTGGACAGAACTGCCTGTATATCCCTGGTCTACTCCCCACAGCCTGTGTGACCTTGAGCAAATTACTTGACCTCCCTAAGATAAGAAGAGTCCAAAATCTATAGGAACAGTGGTACTTGAGAGAAGAAATTAAAGAACTGGGAAGCACAGAAATAACAGTATGCAATTAACTGCCTTGCAGTTGGCTTACCACCTTCCATTTATCAGTTATAATAATTCTGGTACCTAAGATAAATATCTATTGCTTCATGTTATAGAGACTGAGACTCAGATGAGAATCCACCTGCCAGAGCAGAAGACATAAGAGACATGGGTTCAGTCCCTGGGTCAGGAAGATCCCCTGGAGAAGGGCATGGCAAGCCACTCCAGTATTCTTGCCTGGAGACTCCCATGGACAGAGGAGCCTGGTAGGCCATGGTCCACAGTGTCACTAAGAGTCAGATATGACTGAAGCGACTTAGCACACACCCATGCAATGTTGTGGACAGTATTTCAGAATCACTGAACTTTCATTTCCATCAAGAAGTCAAGTCCTGTGGAGATGGAAAATCTTCTTTATCTGTGTGGTCATAGAACTCAGTACACCACAACTTCCAGCCCCCAGTCCAATTTTAAAAGTTATTTATTTATTCGGTGGTCCTGGTTCTTCATTTCTGAGTGGGCTTCTTTCCCTAGTTACAGCATGTCAGGGCTACTCTCTGCTGTGGTACGTGGGCTTCTCATGGAGGTGGCTTCCCTTGCCGTGGAACACAGACTCTAGACAGGCTTAATAGTCAAGAGGCACGGGCTTCGTTGCTCCTATCCACGTGACCTCTTCCCGGATCAGGGATGGAACCTATGTCTCCTGCACTGGCAGGTGGATTGTTTACCATAAGCCTCCATGGAAGTCTCCTTTTATACCCACAAACTGCTTAACTTTATAAACAGGGTAGAGTTTTCCTTTGTAATAATTCTAATCAATTCCTACAGGTTACAACCTTTCCTGTCCCAACATCCGCTCAATCGGCACTTCCTAGACTTTGGAGAGGTTGTGAATAATGGTGGTAGGACCAGTCACCGGAGCCAAAAAGTGACTGCCAGATGGCTCTGCAGTGTTTCAATTGCTTTGAAATAAGCGGCAACTTTGTAAAGGACGATCTTAGTATTTGTCAAACCACCAGGGCCCTGCAAGAAGATTTCAGGGACCACTTTACGTATGACACACCACAGTGTAACTGGCAGCGGAAACACAGCTGCAAGCACACCTGGCATTAAGGGGAATTACTATAATACTATGATTTGAGAAGGATGGTTTCCGCTCTTTTCCTCCTCCCACTGCAGGTCCTGCTGACCAATCATCTGAGTTCATCCATTTGTCCCCAGTACCGGTCGTGTCCTAAGGCAGATCCAAAGAGTTTTCAGGGGCTTCCCTGGGTCAGGAAGATCCCCTGGAGAAGGGCATGGCAAGCCACTCCAGTATTCTTGCCTGGAGACTCCCATGGACAGAGGAGCCTGGTAGGCCATGGTCCACAGTGTCACTAAGAGTCAGATATGACTGAAGCGACTTAGCACACACCCATGCAATGTTGTGGACAGTATTTCAGAATCACTGAACTTTCATTTCCATCAAGAAGTCAAGTCCTGTGGAGATGGAAAATCTTCTTTATCTGTGTGGTCATAGAACTCAGTACACCACAACTTCCAGCCCCCAGTCCAATTTTAAAAGTTATTTATTTATTCGGTGGTCCTGGTTCTTCATTTCTGAGTGGGCTTCTTTCCCTAGTTACAGCATGTCAGGGCTACTCTCTGCTGTGGTACGTGGGCTTCTCATGGAGGTGGCTTCCCTTGCCGTGGAACACAGACTCTAGACAGGCTTAATAGTCAAGAGGCACGGGCTTCGTTGCTCCTATCCACGTGACCTCTTCCCGGATCAGGGATGGAACCTATGTCTCCTGCACTGGCAGGTGGATTGTTTACCATAAGCCTCCATGGAAGTCTCCTTTTATACCCACAAACTGCTTAACTTTATAAACAGGGTAGAGTTTTCCTTTGTAATAATTCTAATCAATTCCTACAGGTTACAACCTTTCCTGTCCCAACATCCGCTCAATCGGCACTTCCTAGACTTTGGAGAGGTTGTGAATAATGGTGGTAGGACCAGTCACCGGAGCCAAAAAGTGACTGCCAGATGGCTCTGCAGTGTTTCAATTGCTTTGAAATAAGCGGCAACTTTGTAAAGGACGATCTTAGTATTTGTCAAACCACCAGGGCCCTGCAAGAAGATTTCAGGGACCACTTTACGTATGACACACCACAGTGTAACTGGCAGCGGAAACACAGCTGCAAGCACACCTGGCATTAAGGGGAATTACTATAATACTATGATTTGAGAAGGATGGTTTCCGCTCTTTTCCTCCTCCCACTGCAGGTCCTGCTGACCAATCATCTGAGTTCATCCATTTGTCCCCAGTACCGGTCGTGTCCTAAGGCAGATCCAAAGAGTTTTCAGGGGCTTCCCTGGTGGCTCAGTAGTAAAGAATTCATTTGCCTGTGTGAGAGACATGGGTTCGATCCCTGATCCTGAAAGATTCCACAGGCCACGGAGCAAGTAAGTCCATGTGCCTCAACTATTGAGCTTGTGCTCTAGAGCCCAGGAACTGCAGCTACTGAGTCTACGTGCCACAACTCCTGAAGCCCAGGTGCCCTAGAGTCTGTGGTCCACAAGAGAAGCCTCCTGAATGATAAGCCTACACACAACACCTAAGAATTGTCCCTGTTTGATGCAACTAAAGAAAAGCCCTCACAGCAACAAAGGCCCTGCACAGCCATATACAAATAAAGATTATATATAGAAAACAAACAGTTTCCAGGAAATAATCTCATCCATTTCTTCCTACCTGCCTGCTTGTTTTGTACATTTACTCATTTTTAACATGCCTACCATCAGGTTCTTTCCATTCTAAGTTACATGGACACAGGCAAAGGTGGACACCCAGTGTCTGATCTTAAGCATTTCGTAGTCCAGTTGGGAAGCAAAATAGTAAGTTTTCTCCCTCTCCTCTGTGCCCCTCTGGTTAGGAACCCATGATTGTGTGAAAGTCTCATTGCTCCTCTACCACTGTATCAGAATTCCCTGCCACCAGGATAGACCTATGAAAAACCCAAACTAAAGGCAAGCCTTTAAAATCTATCTCTAGGTTACAACCTTTCCTGTCCCAACATCCGCTCAATCGGCACTTCCTAGACTTTGGAGAGGTTGTGAATAATGGTGGTAGGACCAGTCACCGGAGCCAAAAAGTGACTGCCAGATGGCTCTGCAGTGTTTCAATTGCTTTGAAATAAGCGGCAACTTTGTAAAGGACGATCTTAGTATTTGTCAAACCACCAGGGCCCTGCAAGAAGATTTCAGGGACCACTTTACGTATGACACACCACAGTGTAACTGGCAGCGGAAACACAGCTGCAAGCACACCTGGCATTAAGGGGAATTACTATAATACTATGATTTGAGAAGGATGGTTTCCGCTCTTTTCCTCCTCCCACTGCAGGTCCTGCTGACCAATCATCTGAGTTCATCCATTTGTCCCCAGTACCGGTCGTGTCCTAAGGCAGATCCAAAGAGTTTTCAGGGGCTTCCCTGGTGGCTCAGTAGTAAAGAATTCATTTGCCTGTGTGAGAGACATGGGTTCGATCCCTGATCCTGAAAGATTCCACAGGCCACGGAGCAAGTAAGTCCATGTGCCTCAACTATTGAGCTTGTGCTCTAGAGCCCAGGAACTGCAGCTACTGAGTCTACGTGCCACAACTCCTGAAGCCCAGGTGCCCTAGAGTCTGTGGTCCACAAGAGAAGCCTCCTGAATGATAAGCCTACACACAACACCTAAGAATTGTCCCTGTTTGATGCAACTAAAGAAAAGCCCTCACAGCAACAAAGGCCCTGCACAGCCATATACAAATAAAGATTATATATAGAAAACAAACAGTTTCCAGGAAATAATCTCATCCATTTCTTCCTACCTGCCTGCTTGTTTTGTACATTTACTCATTTTTAACATGCCTACCATCAGGTTCTTTCCATTCTAAGTTACATGGACACAGGCAAAGGTGGACACCCAGTGTCTGATCTTAAGCATTTCGTAGTCCAGTTGGGAAGCAAAATAGTAAGTTTTCTCCCACTCTCTCCTCTGTGCCCCTCTGGTTAGGAACCCATGATTGTGTGAAAGTCTCATTGCTCCTCTACCACTGTATCAGAATTCCCTGCCACCAGGATAGACCTATGAGAATAAAGACGCTCCCCAGGAAAAGTGGCTCCGTCAGTAAATAATCTGTCTGCTCATGCAAGAGACTCCAGTTGGATCCCTGGGTCAGGAATATGCCCTGGAGTAGGAAATGGCAACCAACTCCAGTATTCTGGCCTGGGCAATCCCATGGACAGAGGAGCCTGGTGGGCTACACTGTAGTCCATTGGGTCTCAAAGAGTCAGACATGACTGAAGCAACTACACTGTCACCACCAGTCGTATTAATGAGCATCAGACAGAAAGGTGTCAATAATACTAAGTTACTCATCCCTGTCATAGTATCCCTGGGATTCCCTAGTCATCGTTCTTACAATAAATTTTTAGGTTTTTCTTTTTTCTTCTTTTCTGTGGGAGAGAGTGTGGTGGTTGTTTGTAAGTTAGATTAGGCTGAGTTATTTTTACATTTCAAACTGAAAGAAACCTGGTCATTATGGGGATTGTGCTGGAAGTTGGGATAAAAGCTTTCAGAGCCCAAATGTGCAACTGGCCTTGACCAGCCGGGAAGGGAGACTCCTCACCACTCCCTCCATCCTGGGTAGGGATACTACAGACATTTTATTTCAGGAGAGCACAGCATCTGGCCACAGGTTTCTTGCAGTGTGTGCCCCCCGATGATGGGAACTTGAATGACTTGGTAGAAAAATGTCAGCATACTGCATTGTAGACCCAGTTCTTTTAGTCTTCAGTAAACTTCCACAACAAGGAGACAAAGTGGTCCATCTGAAAGGAGAAACAAAGCTGTATGGACACTTGTGTAAGAAACACTTTTCTAGATGGTCTCAGCAGGAAAGCCTCCTGTAGGATCGCAAAGCTCAGTTTTCTGCCCCATAATCAAGCTGGGATGAGTAAAAACAGGGCATTCTTTACTGACACAGGCAAAGGTGGACACCCAGTGTCTGATCTTAAGCATTTCGTAGTCCAGTTGGGAAGCAAAATAGTAAGTTTTCTCCCACTCTCTCCTCTGTGCCCCTCTGGTTAGGAACCCATGATTGTGTGAAAGTCTCATTGCTCCTCTACCACTGTATCAGAATTCCCTGCCACCAGGATAGACCTATGAGAATAAAGACGCTCCCCAGGAAAAGTGGCTCCGTCAGTAAATAATCTGTCTGCTCATGCAAGAGACTCCAGTTGGATCCCTGGGTCAGGAATATGCCCTGGAGTAGGAAATGGCAACCAACTCCAGTATTCTGGCCTGGGCAATCCCATGGACAGAGGAGCCTGGTGGGCTACACTGTAGTCCATTGGGTCTCAAAGAGTCAGACATGACTGAAGCAACTACACTGTCACCACCAGTCGTATTAATGAGCATCAGACAGAAAGGTGTCAATAATACTAAGTTACTCATCCCTGTCATAGTATCCCTGGGATTCCCTAGTCATCGTTCTTACAATAAATTTTTAGGTTTTTCTTTTTTCTTCTTTTCTGTGGGAGAGAGTGTGGTGGTTGTTTGTAAGTTAGATTAGGCTGAGTTATTTTTACATTTCAAACTGAAAGAAACCTGGTCATTATGGGGATTGTGCTGGAAGTTGGGATAAAAGCTTTCAGAGCCCAAATGTGCAACTGGCCTTGACCAGCCGGGAAGGGAGACTCCTCACCACTCCCTCCATCCTGGGTAGGGATACTACAGACATTTTATTTCAGGAGAGCACAGCATCTGGCCACAGGTTTCTTGCAGTGTGTGCCCCCCGATGATGGGAACTTGAATGACTTGGTAGAAAAATGTCAGCATACTGCATTGTAGACCCAGTTCTTTTTTAGTCTTCAGTAAACTTCCACAACAAGGAGACAAAGTGGTCCATCTGAAAGGAGAAACAAAGCTGTATGGACACTTGTGTAAGAAACACTTTTCTAGATGGTCTCAGCAGGAAAGCCTCCTGTAGGATTGCAAAGCTCAGTTTTCTGCCCCATAATCAAGCTGGGATGAGTAAAAACAGGGCAGTGAAAAATGTGGGGGAAGGTGAGTTTCCCCTCCATCTGACAAAGGTAAAAATTCCCTACGGCAGGGGCAATTTGGACACCGTTGTAGAGAGGGAAGAGGATTAGCCTTGCCTTATCAGCCTATCCTGTCTCTCACTTCTCTCTGAAGCAAGAGTCAAGACAGAACCATTAATCAGAGGCCAAGGAAGATAGCCAGGTCCATTGATAAGCAATCAAAAGGGTAGGGTCCTGCTTCAAAGATAATGACCAGACACAGTTTCTGGCATCAGTCCTACAGTCTTAAGCAAATGAAACTGTCAGATAGCTGACTTGGATTTTAAGAGATATTTATGGCTAGTGAAACAACGAATGTCACGCAACAAGGTCTGCATTGGTAGCCCCTAAAATAAACCCCAGGCTTACAAGGGCTCAGGCCCAGAATGGCAGTGCTTAGGGCACTGAGAAATGGCTGGTGCTAAATGAGAGACGCCACCCAACAGGTAGGTCCCATGGCAGCCATGCTGGTTGAACCAGGCACTTTGTCTATTTTAAGTTCCCAACAAAAGGATGGCTATTTCTGTCTCTATTCACTGAAGTATTGTGGCCCCTGCATGTCACTTCCTCTTCCTCCTTTTTCTCAGTGGGATTCTTATTTTGACTAAGCTCTCTTACTTCAGACTTATATGTCAAAGGAAGAAAATACTTACATTCGCCATCATAAAAGCCTAAATGTGCAACTGGCCTTGACCAGCCGGGAAGGAGACTCCTCACCACTCCCTCCATCCTGGGTAGGGATACTACAGACATTTTATTTCAGGAGAGCACAGCATCTGGCCACAGGTTTCTTGCAGTGTGTGCCCCCCGATGATGGGAACTTGAATGACTTGGTAGAAAAATGTCAGCATACTGCATTGTAGACCCAGTTCTTTTTTAGTCTTCAGTAAACTTCCACAACAAGGAGACAAAGTGGTCCATCTGAAAGGAGAAACAAAGCTGTATGGACACTTGTGTAAGAAACACTTTTCTAGATGGTCTCAGCAGGAAAGCCTCCTGTAGGATTGCAAAGCTCAGTTTTCTGCCCCATAATCAAGCTGGGATGAGTAAAAACAGGGCAGTGAAAAATGTGGGGGAAGGTGAGTTTCCCCTCCATCTGACAAAGGTAAAAATTCCCTACGGCAGGGGCAATTTGGACACCGTTGTAGAGAGGGAAGAGGATTAGCCTTGCCTTATCAGCCTATCCTGTCTCTCACTTCTCTCTGAAGCAAGAGTCAAGACAGAACCATTAATCAGAGGCCAAGGAAGATAGCCAGGTCCATTGATAAGCAATCAAAAGGGTAGGGTCCTGCTTCAAAGATAATGACCAGACACAGTTTCTGGCATCAGTCCTACAGTCTTAAGCAAATGAAACTGTCAGATAGCTGACTTGGATTTTAAGAGATATTTATGGCTAGTGAAACAACGAATGTCACGCAACAAGGTCTGCATTGGTAGCCCCTAAAATAAACCCCAGGCTTACAAGGGCTCAGGCCCAGAATGGCAGTGCTTAGGGCACTGAGAAATGGCTGGTGCTAAATGAGAGACGCCACCCAACAGGTAGGTCCCATGGCAGCCATGCTGGTTGAACCAGGCACTTTGTCTATTTTAAGTTCCCAACAAAAGGATGGCTATTTCTGTCTCTATTCACTGAAGTATTGTGGCCCCTGCATGTCACTTCCTCTTCCTCCTTTTTCTCAGTGGGATTCTTATTTTGACTAAGCTCTCTTACTTCAGACTTATATGTCAAAGGAAGAAAATACTTACATTCGCCATCATAAAAGCCTAAAGTTTGCAAAACCTTTCTAAGTTCTAACTAGTTAGAGAAAGAAAGGCAAACCATGTAAAGACTTTGCATTGGGGGATGAAGGCATCTCCTGCACATGGTCTTCGAAGATGTAATTCTGTCTACATGCAGTGCAGCTGCATTTTATTAGAAGGGAGCATTTGGGGAATTTAATGCTAAAAAGTATTTGTATATATGCAGAGAGGATCAAAGACTAGACTGCACACTGCGTAAGTGTTGTTTCTTCTGAGGATTAGAAATTGCTTCTTTTGATCACCACAGATATGGGCACAAGTCCAGATGGAGTCCTTGAAAAGTGTCCTATCTTTCTGGGATTATTTCAGGACTGATCTGAGTCGTAATTTGGGAATTTTCTGCTACTTGAGGAAATCTCTTTTCTGGTTCTCAGGAGTTTGGGACTTCAAAGATGAAACCCTGGACCATGTGATGACCAATTTATCTTTTTAGGGAAAGACAGAATTATGAAAGAGAAAAAGACAAGGCTCCAATTCTGGTCTCTGATACTCTCGGAACTTTTTTAGCTCTTTTGGCTCATCCTATAATTATGTGAACCAAGCGAATAGCTTTCCAATTAATTCCCCTTTTCATTAAGTTTGTCGCTTCCAGATGAAGGAGTCTGGAAAAGTACCCTCATATTTTCTATGGTGTCATGGAACATTAGTGTATCATAATGGATTTTTTAAACTAACAGACAGATTTAACCCAAATTTGTAACTCACTGTACAATGTAATTAAGGGAAAAGCATCATAAAAGGAAGAATTTATATAAACCCTTATTAACGATTTTCCAATTTAAACATCTATTATTCTCACAAACATTAGGACTTGGTGAGATATCCTACATTTACTCAGATAATAAATATTATATGGCAAAAGGATAGTCAAGGGACTTCCCTAGTGGTCCAATGATTAAAACTCTTATGTTCCCAAAGCAAGAGGCACAGGTTCATCCCTTGTCAGAGAAAACTAAGATCCCACATGCTGCATGGTGTGGCCAATAAATAAGAAGACAAAACATTTATTAAAAAGCCATAAAAAAAGGCAGTCCAGCAAAGTGGTTAAAAAGCTGGGCTTCAGAACAGACTAGCTCTGGGCTGGACCCATCCTCTGCCATCTCCTTATGTTATGGCTTTGAACAACTTAAATTATCCCCTCTCAGCTTAATTTTCTGCGTCTTTAAAATTAGCATGTGACCATGAATGTTCCAGGGGTTTCCCTGGTGGCTCCATGGGATGGAATCTGCCTACCAATGCAGGAGACACAAGAAACTCGGGATCAATCCCAGGATCTGGAGCAGGAAATGCCAGCTGCTCCAGCATTCTTGCCTGGAAAATTCCAAGGACACAGGAGCCTGGTGGGCTACAGTCCACGGGGTCACAAAGAGCTGAGCGACAGGGCTGAGCGACGGAGTACCCACATACACGACTGCTGCAAGGATTACTGAGCAACCTGAGGAGTACCTGAGAGTCACTGTCGCGCATGGGTCAGGATGAACAACTGGCACTCTCAGCGAGACTCTGCCAGGTCTTGAGGTGTTGCACACACAGCCAGTCCCCTGCGCAGTGGCAGCTGAACAGAGCTGGAGACATTTTTTCCCCATAATACTCTCTGATCATGATTTTGAGCGTGATCGCATCTCAGTACGAATGAACAGTGGAGCCTCTGCAACCCCTCCGTGCTGGATTGAGTGCTCTGGGACATCCTCGGATGATGCAAAAAAAAAAGGCCTGCGCTTTAGAGTCCTCAAGCTGAACAACTGAGCTGCCATCCCCTAGGGGCTGTGCTCCACAACAAGAGAAGGCACTGCAGTGAGAAGTCCTGCACATCGCAACTAGAGAAAGCTGGCACGCAGCAACGAAGACCCAGTGCAGCCAGAAATAAATACATAACATGCAAAAAAAAAAAAAAGAAAAAAGGCCTGAAGCAAAGTATAGCCACACAAATAATTTAGACACTCAAGTGCTTGCTTCCAGACGCATTCCTTTCCATTTCACACGTAGCCAACAGAACACAATTATGAAAAACTCAATTAAGATAAGCTTGTCTTTAAAAAATAAACACACATTCAATTTATACCATTTCTTAGAACTAGTTTAGTGTGGAAAAAAATGTTCATAACACTATTAAATTTCCCATTCAACTTTCAGCCTGAGAACAAGAGTTGCTGGCAATAATTGCTTTTTTTAATGACTTGCTGCAACTCAGGGTAAACTCTCCTATAATTATAGTCTTGCAGGGGAAGTAGCTTATGAGGAGATTTCTGGACAGAGCCAAAATATCATTTTGTGCTCTCTACCTCTTTCCATGAAAGCATTTCAGTCTTTTATTTCTGACATTTACCTAGGAAGCCCATTTAGAGAAATTAACATTTTCCCTTGAAAAGCTAAGCAGGCAAGTTTTAAGGTAAGAGGTTCACAGAACTGTTCTTCAACTTGGTTTGGAAAACTCATGTGCCCACAAGGGGCACTCCTGCCTCATTTCATATATGCTTCATCTCACTCTGCAGATATGTTTGTTTCATGTCTCTGTGAGTGTGCCCTAGTGGCTCAGTGGTAAAGAATCTGCTGGATGATGCAGGAGACATAGGTTCAATCCCTGGATCGGGAAGATATCCTGCAGATGGGAATGGCTGCCCAATCCAGTATTCTTGTCTGGGAAATGCCATGGACAGAGGAGCCTGGCAGGTTCCAGTCCATGGGATCACAAAAGAGTTGGATACAACTTAGTGACTAAACAACAACACACACAGGACAAGGAAGTGGCCTCTTAGCTCAGACATCAAATGACCCTAACTCCCATAGGAACTGCTTCCAGCCACTTTTCCCAACACACTGTCCAGTTCTAAATTCCAGGCCAAGAGAATCTAATTCACCTGGTGTGGGCTACAGCCTCCCGTGTTCCATCAGTTCAGGTCTGGGAGGAAAGTTTACGGAGTATAAACATCTCTCCTTCAGGAGTGGCAGGAGAAATAGATGTTGAAGCTGCAGGCTCAGAAGATGCCCCAAGAGGTCTATTTCCACAAGATTATCCCAGGTCACTGAGGAAGAAACTGACACCAGGAAACTTCAGGAAGTTATCAAGGCACCCAGTTGATGGGTAAGTAGATTTGATCTCAGGTCTACTATGAAACTTGGGATTCCTATTGAATTAGTGGTTTTGAAAGTGCACTCTATAGGCCATTGGATTTATTTTTAACAGATAAATTAAAAATAAACTAAAGTCTACATGTATTTAATGTGTATGCTGAATCTTTGACTTTATTCATATGTCAAACAGTAACAGTATTATAAATAAAAGTCTTGCAGGGAAGTAGCTTAAAATTTCTGGACAGAGCCAAAATATCATTTTGTGCTCTCTACCTCTTTCCATGAAAGCATTTCAGTCTTTTATTTCTGACATTTACCTAGGAAGCCCATTTAGAGAAATTAACATTTTCCCTTGAAAAGCTAAGCAGGCAAGTTTTAAGGTAAGAGGTTCACAGAACTGTTCTTCAACTTGGTTTGGAAAACTCATGTGCCCACAAGGGGCACTCCTGCCTCATTTCATATATGCTTCATCTCACTCTGCAGATATGTTTGTTTCATGTCTCTGTGAGTGTGCCCTAGTGGCTCAGTGGTAAAGAATCTGCTGGATGATGCAGGAGACATAGGTTCAATCCCTGGATCGGGAAGATATCCTGCAGATGGGAATGGCTGCCCAATCCAGTATTCTTGTCTGGGAAATGCCATGGACAGAGGAGCCTGGCAGGTTCCAGTCCATGGGATCACAAAAGAGTTGGATACAACTTAGTGACTAAACAACAACACACACAGGACAAGGAAGTGGCCTCTTAGCTCAGACATCAAATGACCCTAACTCCCATAGGAACTGCTTCCAGCCACTTTTCCCAACACACTGTCCAGTTCTAAATTCCAGGCCAAGAGAATCTAATTCACCTGGTGTGGGCTACAGCCTCCCGTGTTCCATCAGTTCAGGTCTGGGAGGAAAGTTTACGGAGTATAAACATCTCTCCTTCAGGAGTGGCAGGAGAAATAGATGTTGAAGCTGCAGGCTCAGAAGATGCCCCAAGAGGTCTATTTCCACAAGATTATCCCAGGTCACTGAGGAAGAAACTGACACCAGGAAACTTCAGGAAGTTATCAAGGCACCCAGTTGATGGGTAAGTAGATTTGATCTCAGGTCTACTATGAAACTTGGGATTCCTATTGAATTAGTGGTTTTGAAAGTGCACTCTATAGGCCATTGGATTTATTTTTAACAGATAAATTAAAAAATAAACTAAAGTCTACATGTATTTAATGTGTATGCTGAATCTTTGACTTTATTCATATGTCAAACAGTAACAGTATTATAAATATAGGGGCAACTCTTCTATATGGGGGACTTGAAAGGTCCCCAGGGAATTGCTTCGCAGTTCAGTGGCTTCACTGCCAAGGCCCAGGTTCAATACCTGTTCAGGGAACTAGGATGCCACAAGCCATGCGGTGCAGCCGAAAAAATAAACAAATAAAAAGTTGAATTTACTCATGTATTTACTTACCAGGTGTTCCAATGTATTTCATGTTGTGTGCCTACAAAGAGGATTCACAGACTATACGTAGTTTTGAGTAACCTAACTACAATAACACAGATAAGTGATGTAAAAAAAAAATCCTTGCAAGGAAATCATAACTTGAACATAATAATAACAATGCCTGAAAAGGAACCAATGAGAAAATGGCTCTGTTATTTGAACTATGGATTGAAGGGCCACTGTTCTTTTTTTTTTAAAGCTATTCTCTGGTGGAGTTTTTTTTGGCCATTTCTATTGGTCTTTCATTTATTCATTTTCATCCATCTTTGTTCTTTGTGAAGGGCCACTATTCTTAATGATAAATCTTGCTTCAAGAGCACAGAGAACCTTAAGATGTTAGCTAATGAGAAGAGAAAGCTGCCACGATTAGAAAGACATTTAACATCCAATTGTGCAGAACATTATTAATGATAATACCCCTCAGTGAAGGAAGCCTCCCTATACCAGAAAAAAATAAAGGAAAAGGACCTTATTTTTAAAACATCATTTATTTCATATTTATACCATTTGTTTCTCATTTATCTTTGGGGACATTATTAGAGCATATTAGGTTGAACTATATGAAATGGCAACTTTTCATAGGTCAAATAGGATGCACATATTTAGTGTTCAACCTGTGTGTGTGGAGTAGTAGTTGTTGTCGTTGTTTTTTCATGGATGAGGAAGAAACTGACACCAGGAAACTTCAGGAAGTTATCAAGGCACCCAGTTGATGGGTAAGTAGATTTGATCTCAGGTCTACTATGAAACTTGGGATTCCTATTGAATTAGTGGTTTTGAAAGTGCACTCTATAGGCCATTGGATTTATTTTTAACAGATAAATTAAAAAATAAACTAAAGTCTACATGTATTTAATGTGTATGCTGAATCTTTGACTTTATTCATATGTCAAACAGTAACAGTATTATAAATATAGGGGCAACTCTTCTATATGGGGGACTTGAAAGGTCCCCAGGGAATTGCTTCGCAGTTCAGTGGCTTCACTGCCAAGGCCCAGGTTCAATACCTGTTCAGGGAACTAGGATGCCACAAGCCATGCGGTGCAGCCAAAAATAAACAAATAAAAAGTTGAATTTACTCATGTATTTACTTACCAGGTGTTCCAATGTATTTCATGTTGTGTGCCTACAAAGAGGATTCACAGACTATACGTAGTTTTGAGTAACCTAACTACAATAACACAGATAAGTGATGTAAAAAAAAAATCCTTGCAAGGAAATCATAACTTGAACATAATAATAACAATGCCTGAAAAGGAACCAATGAGAAAATGGCTCTGTTATTTGAACTATGGATTGAAGGGCCACTGTTCTTTTTTTTTTAAAGCTATTCTCTGGTGGAGTTTTTTTTGGCCATTTCTATTGGTCTTTCATTTATTCATTTTCATCCATCTTTGTTCTTTGTGAAGGGCCACTATTCTTAATGATAAATCTTGCTTCAAGAGCACAGAGAACCTTAAGATGTTAGCTAATGAGAAGAGAAAGCTGCCACGATTAGAAAGACATTTAACATCCAATTGTGCAGAACATTATTAATGATAATACCCCTCAGTGAAGGAAGCCTCCCTATACCAGAAAAAAATAAAGGAAAAGGACCTTATTTTTAAAACATCATTTATTTCATATTTATACCATTTGTTTCTCATTTATCTTTGGGGACATTATTAGAGCATATTAGGTTGAACTATATGAAATGGCAACTTTTCATAGGTCAAATAGGATGCACATTAGTAACTTCATAGTGTTCAACCTGTGTGTGTGGAGTAGTAGTTGTTGTCGTTGTTATGTATGATTTGGAATAAATAAATATGTACCTAATGAGGAAACTAATAGGAATTTTAAAAATTTCTTTTATATTGGAGTATAGTTGATAATAATGTGTTAGTTTCAGATATACAGGAAGGTAGTTCAGTTATACCTATATATGTAGCTATTCCTTTACAGGGAATTAATTTTCATTACTGGTTACTTTTCATTCCTCATATATGAGCAAGATGAAAGAATTCTTATTTGGAGACTTGACTACAATATAACGTACAATTAGTGAAAAAGGCTCACTTTTTGTCCTTGGATGAATTTTTTTTCCTCCTTACTTTTGTGGGTCTGGATTACTTTGTTTTATTATTAAAAGTATAGTTAAATAATTTCTATGCTTTCCCAAATCCTTCATGAAAAACACTGATGAATTATTGAGTGATCTTGCCCAACTTCTGCCTGTTATCCGTGCTTGAAATACATCCAAATGCTTTGCCCACATTATCCTAATCAGAAGGCACTTAATCCCCAGGGTCAACTAGCAGAATGATTTATAGGCGTGTGAAGAAATTATCCAATGGCTCAGGTTTCCTCAGAAGACCTCGACCTTCCCCGAGACAGAAACATCACCTTTAAGAAGTCTAAGCATTATGATTTCACAGGAAGATTTATACAGAAGATGTGCTCTTTCTTCCAGCATTTAGAAAGCTCCACTTAGACCGGCTTGGGAAAGAAGCTCCAGTGACTGACAATTAAATCCCTATTTTCAAATGGCTTTTATTGTATAGCCTCTCATTTAATCTTCACAGCCTCTTCACAAAGGACATTGTTTACAATTACTATTGTTATTATTATTGTTATTGTTTACTACTACTATTATTTTTAAAATGATTATTGTAAAAATTCCCACTTGGATTTTATAAGTCGAACAACTGAGGAGCCAAGTTTTCTTTTTGTTTGTCTAGTATCTTAATGTTACACAGCAAGAAATAGGCAAAAGCAGAACTCTCAATTAACCTTAGACTCCTTACTTTCACTATGTTTAATACCTCAAGAAGAATGTGTCTAAAATTAGTCCCTCAAAGGAAA
This sequence comes from Tragulus kanchil, assembly GCA_022376925.1. Classification (NCBI taxonomy): domain Eukaryota; kingdom Metazoa; phylum Chordata; class Mammalia; order Artiodactyla; family Tragulidae; genus Tragulus; species Tragulus kanchil. The sequence goes on along the minus strand of JAIOJX010000002.1, from coordinate 7,530,146 downwards.
TACGTATGTGTACATACTTGTGCAACCTTGTCTATATAGAGTGGATAAACAACAAGATTCTTATTTTACAGCACCAAGAACTACATTCAACCGCCTATAATAAACCAACCATAATGGAAAAGAATATAGATAATAAAAGAATGCATGTATGTATATAACTGAGGTACTTTGCACCATTGCAGTAATAAACAACATTGCAATTAACATCAACTGGACTTCAATAAAAATAAATTCAAAAAATAATATATATTTTTATATCTTAACCATATATTTATATTTGTAAAAATCCAATACATCACCCTTTAACAGCGCTGAAGAACAGGCAACAGATTTTAATATCAGCTTTTTCTTTTATTCCTTCTTGCCATTATTTGAAAGTGACAGAGAGCCATGTAAAGAGGAACGCAACAATGATGTAAGTTACACACTCCTCGAAGGCAGAAGCAGCTTCCTGCCACTCAGGTGTTCCCCTTTCCCATGAACTGTCTGTGCTCTCTGCTTCCCAGTTTATAAGATCATAGATACAAGAGAGATCCTGATGGCTCCAGGGGGAGCTGTGTGTCTGAGGTGAAAATAGGTCATCTTGTTCATTTTTTTCATTCAACTGTTACTGATTGATAACATCTTCTGGGACAGGCGATGGTAACAGAGATAAACAGGACAACTCTGTCCTTTGCAGAGATTTCAGTCTAGTGGAGGAGACGGGGACATAAATAGATAATTTCATATGGAATCCAGATTGCTCAGAGAGAAGAAAGGTGCTTTCTGGGATGTGCAGAAGACTTTCTGGAAGATATGAAGCCCAAAGTGAAACCCCAGAAGTTACTGAGAGTCGATCCATTCCTCTATTTAACATGTGTTTATTATTGGGTATTAAGATGGGCTCTGAGGCTTCCCTGGTGGTCCAGTAGGGGTCTGCCTTGCAGTGCAAGGGGCACCAGTTTGATTCCTGGCCCGGGAAGATCACACATGCTGTGGAGCAACTGGACTGGTGTGTCCAATTATCAGTCAGCGCTCTGGAGCACATGCACCTGGAGCCGGTGCTCTGCAATGAAAGAGGCCACAGTGATGGGAGGCCAAAGAATAAAAATGGATGACTTAGAAGCAAAAAAAAAAGATGGGCTCTGGACACTCACCTGTTAAAGACACGGCCCCGTCCTCATGGACCCTTGTGCTACAGTCCTGTCCTTGCATTTCTAAGTATTTATTCTACAGACCTAAAGATGTATGCTCATAAATGCCTATGCATACATGTTTTATCAGTTTATTCATTATAATCCAAAATTGTAAGCAAGTCCGATGCTCCGGAGTGAGGGTTACACAAACAGTGGTCTATCCACATCATGGAATACCACACGGGAGCACACAGGGTGAACCACTGACATGCACAGCAGCCTTGCCGAGAAGTGAAAAAGGCCAGGCTCAAAAGGGTATATCTTACTTGATTCCACGGATGTGACATTCTTTAAATGACAAAATTACAGGAAGGGAGCACATGCCAGCGGTTGTGGGGGTGGGGGGTGGCAGCGGCTGTGGTTTCAGAAGGGCAGCAAGAGGGATTCTCGTGGTGATGGCTGTCCTGTCTCCACAGTGATGTTGGATACACAACCGACACAGGTATTAAAATGAACTAAAGAAACACATCCCCAATGGCTCAGCAATAAAGAACCCACCTGCCAATGCAGGAGACAGAGGAGATGCGGGTTTGATCCCTGGGTCTGGAAGAGCCCCTGGAGGGGGTCACGGCAACCCACCCCAGTCTTCTTGCCTGGAGAATTCCATGGACGGGGGAGCCTGGTGGGCTACAGTCCACGGGTTGCAACGAGTCGGACACGACTGATCAAGCACACGCGCAGACATAACACTGGGGAGATTTCACTGAGATTAGGGATGGTGTCAAGGTCAGTATCCTGGAAGTGATACTGCACTCTAGTTTTGCAGGATGCTGTCCTTGAGAAAAACCAGAAGAAGGGTACATGGGGAACTCTCTGCATTATGGCTTCAACTATATATAAGTCTGCAATTATCTCAAAGTTTAAAATATTTTTTAATTAAAACACTATTTGTGGAAAAGCAACGGGGCTATGCCAGCTTCAGCTGGCGCCTGTCCTGAGCTGACATTTCGAGCTCGTCGACAAGGCTGCCGTCCTCTGTGAGCACATCTGCCTCCCGCTGATCCTAAGAAACACGAAGCCCGTGGAAATGTTCTGCCTGCGGCGGGGAAGACAGCCCCGGAGATGAGTCCGCTGCAGCCAGGATTCTGTCCAAGGGCCTCAGCACTCGTGGAGGATGCCAACCTCACCGCGCTGCAGGACTGAAGGCGGATGGATACCCCTCTCTGTCACACCTGCAGTGACTTCTTTACACAAGCGGAGGAACGGACCAGAAACAGGCTTCCCCCCCTGGAAACTGCAACGGCATGTCCTGTTCAGCCATGAAGACCAGGTCAGATGCCTTGAATTTTTCCACTGACGTCCATCGCTCCTGCTCTCTCTGTGGCTAGAGTTACTGCTGATAAACAGTGTCAGTTTGGAGTTAGCTGCATCTTAGGTGACAAGGGACGAATCCCCTTTCCCGCCGCTATGTTTACTAGGTGACGCAGCCTCCTCCACATCAGGGTTGGCGCTGGTAATGCTGACTCAGCATCACGGGCTGTGTGAGCTACTTTTCTGTTCTCTCCTTGTTGTTTAGTCACTAAGCCGTGTCCAATTCTTTTGTGACCCCATGGACGGTAGCCCGCCAGGCTCCTCTGGCCATGAGATTTCCCAGGGAAGAATACTGGAGTGGGTTGCCATTTTTTGCTCCAGGGGATCTTCCCAACCCAGGGATCAAACTCTCGTCTTCTGCACTGCAGGCAGATTCTTCACTGCTGAGCCACCAGGGAAGCCCCTTTGCTCTCCTTATCACCCATTGTGTGTATGTGCTAAGTCGTTTCAGTTGTGTCTGACTCTTTGTGACCCCATGGGCTGTAGCCCACCAGGCTCCCCCGTCTATGCGGTTCTGCAGGCAAGAATGCTGGTGTGGGTTGCCATGCCCTCCACCAGGGAATCTTCCTGACCCAGGGATCAAACCTGCCTCTCCTGCACTGGCAGGTGGGTTCTTTACCCCTGAGCCACAAGGAAGCCCCTTTTCTCTCCTTAGCACCCCCGTACGGATACCCAAAACAACTTTCTTCCCTCATCAACTCAAGACAGTGCCCTAATGAAGCACGTGGCTACATTTCTCTTTACTGCCATCAATGGAAACCAAAGACTGGCTGTACAAAGGTGACTATTGGTGAAGCGCTGGTCTTAACTCAGCACTGCAGGTGGAGACGAGGCAGACACTCCACGTGAAGACGAGAAAGCAGATGGTAAGTCTCCACAATGAGCAATAAACCCCGAAAGATCCAGAAGGGGAGGGGAAGAGTCACATGAAGCCATTTTCCTGATCTATTTTCTGGTCAACGATCTTTCTGAGTCTCCTTTGAGCTGAAATGCTCAGAGGAGCACGACCCGAAATGGTTAATACTTCTCAGTTCCATCTAATTCCATCTTGGAAACATTTATAGCAAAAGCTCTCCTAAACTCGCTCCCCTTAGCTGCCCGCCTGGTTAACCAATATAATCCCACCCCCTGTAAACCATTCTTGACTGAAGCTGTCAGCAGAAGGAGCTCTCGCCCACAGCGGGTTTTCATCTGAGATGCTTTACAACCCCCAACTGGTCTGCCATGTGCTAAGAATCCCCGTATTTTTCTGAAAATTGTTTTGCAAACGAAAGACATATTAAGGCAGAATGACAAAATGTTGTTTCTAAGAGAACAGCAATGAAAAGTTTGCACCTTGCAGAGACTTCAGAAAATAATGTATATATATATATATATTGCTTTACAAACTGCTGGACTATTACATGTGGTCATTACCGATAGAAAAAAAAATGGGAGTGAGATCAAGAAAATCTAGAAGAGATCTGTGCTGAGATTGTAGCTCTGGTGCCTTAAATTCTCTCTTCCCTCTAAAGGAACAAACGATGGGAGAGTATAAGACACTTTGGGCAGGTTGTTTAGGCTGGAAAGGCAGGGTAGAATCCTAGCAGAGAATCTCTACCCAGGAAACAGAGAACCTTCAACCAGGAAGCAGCAACCTTAGTCTGCACTACAGTTGACAAATGCTTGCATATTTACCTTAAAGTTTGTATTTATGCATTTGTATTTTGCCGTTGCGAGTTGCTAGGTCATGTCCAGCTCTTTGCCACCCCATTGCCCACAGCATGCCAGGCTTCCCCACCCCGCACCATCTCCTTAAGTTTGTCCACGTTCACATCCACTGCATTGGCGATGCCATCCAACCATCTTATCCTCCGTTGTCTCCTTCTCCTCCTGTCTTAAACTTTCCCAGCATCAGGGTCTTAAAAAATATTTAATCTGTGTATTTATACTTTAAAAAATTATTTGCCACTTTATTTTCTTCTTTCACCAATAAACCTTTGCTTACAGTCACTTGTGTCAGGGGTGCTAGGCATCTCCTTTATGTATTTAACTAGGAGACGTGGTGGAACAGTAGTTAAGAGCAGGGGGTGGGAAGGGGAATAGGGCCTGTGATTTGAACTTTCTTTTCCAGCAGTCATGCACAGATGTGAGAGTTGGACCATAAAGAAGGCTGAGTGCCGAAGAACTGATGCTTCCCAACTGCGGTGCTGGAGAAGACTCTTGAGAGTCCCTTGAACAGCAAGGAGACCAAACCAGTCCATCCTAAAGGAAATCAACACTGAATACTCAATGAAAAGACTGGTACTGGAGCTCTAATACTTTGGCCTGATGCAAAGAGCCAACTCATGGGAAAGGGCCTTATGCTGGGAAAGACTGAAGGCAGGAGGAGAGGTGGGTCACAGAGGATGAGGAAACGGGGCTGGGAGCCAGAGCCTGGACCAGTGTTTTCCTCTAAGTGGGTCAGAACTCATGGCTTTTGCATCAAGTGGCCAGTGTATTTTTTTAATGCGACCAGCATCTGATGCTACCAGCCTTTGATCCAGACACTGAGAGGAGACGTGCTTATCAATGTTGATTGCCCAGGTGGGAAGGTGGTTTGAGCTCAGGCAGATTCTGGAAGTGAAAGAGGGACCCTCCTGCATGCCTACGCCCGTCTCTCAGTCTGGGTGATGTCACCAGAGTCGCAGGTGGAACCAAGCAGAGCATCAGTGGACGGTGACCAATTCATGGTCAAGACACAGTTTAATCACGAAGGAAGGATGAGCAGGGTAGAATCCTAGCAGAGAATCTCTACCCAGGAAACAGAGAACCTTCAACCAGGAAGCAGCAACCTTAGTCTGCACTACAGTTGACAAATGCTTGCATATTTACCTTAAAGTTTGTATTTATGCATTTGTATTTTGCCGTTGCGAGTTGCTAGGTCATGTCCAGCTCTTTGCCACCCCATTGCCCACAGCATGCCAGGCTTCCCCACCCCGCACCATCTCCTTAAGTTTGTCCACGTTCACATCCACTGCATTGGCGATGCCATCCAACCATCTTATCCTCCGTTGTCTCCTTCTCCTCCTGTCTTAAACTTTCCCAGCATCAGGGTCTTAAAAAATATTTAATCTGTGTATTTATACTTTAAAAAATTATTTGCCACTTTATTTTTCTTCTTTCACCAATAAACCTTTGCTTACAGTCACTTGTGTCAGGGGTGCTAGGCATCTCCTTTATGTATTTAACTAGGAGACGTGGTGGAACAGTAGTTAAGAGCAGGGGGTGGGAAGGGGAATAGGGCCTGTGATTTGAACTTTCTTTTCCAGCAGTCATGCACAGATGTGAGAGTTGGACCATAAAGAAGGCTGAGTGCCGAAGAACTGATGCTTCCCAACTGCGGTGCTGGAGAAGACTCTTGAGAGTCCCTTGAACAGCAAGGAGACCAAACCAGTCCATCCTAAAGGAAATCAACACTGAATACTCAATGAAAAGACTGGTACTGGAGCTCTAATACTTTGGCCTGATGCAAAGAGCCAACTCATGGGAAAGGGCCTTATGCTGGGAAAGACTGAAGGCAGGAGGAGAGGTGGGTCACAGAGGATGAGGAAACGGGGCTGGGAGCCAGAGCCTGGACCAGTGTTTTCCTCTAAGTGGGTCAGAACTCATGGCTTTTGCATCAAGTGGCCAGTGTATTTTTTTAATGCGACCAGCATCTGATGCTACCAGCCTTTGATCCAGACACTGAGAGGAGACGTGCTTATCAATGTTGATTGCCCAGGTGGGAAGGTGGTTTGAGCTCAGGCAGATTCTGGAAGTGAAAGAGGGACCCCTCCCTGCATGCCTACGCCCCGTCTCTCAGTCTGGGTGATGTCACCAGAGTCGCAGGTGGAACCAAGCAGAGCATCAGTGGACGGTGACCAATTCATGGTCAAGACACAGTTTAATCACGAAGGAAGGATGAGCTGGTGGGAGAAAAGGGCTGGTCCAGAGCATGCACATTCTATAGACAATTTAACAAACATAAACAGTGGGAGAAACAGACAAATACGTGAAAATGAGAACTGGGGACCTGAGAGCTGGCAGCTCCCCAACTCCTCCTCCACTGCAGAGTGTAACAAACTCCTCCTGCACTGGCAAGGGCATGGAAGGGAAGGAGGGTCCTGGCAATGGGGTGGGGAGGTGAGGACATCTGGCCTCTGGCCTCAGTTCTGTCCCTTTCTGGTCACACCACTGGGAACAAGACATTTTAGTTCTCAAGGCTCAGTCTCTCCAACCATCAAATGATGAAACCAGAATCCCGGAATCTCAGTGTCTGGGTTTCTTGCTGAGATCATCAGGCTTGAGTTACCGCATTTCCCAGGTGAGGGAATTGAAGCTCAGGAAAGTCAAGTTCTCTCTCTCAGGCCACAGAACCGGTGCAGGATCAAGGGACATGGTCTCAGGTCTCTGGTAACCCAAGGTCTAGTTCTGAGTCCATCTTAATTCTTGGAATCAGTTTTCAAAATGTTTCTCTGTGTTAGCAGAACAAGCTTGAAGCCTGCAGGAGTTTTGGTTTTCAGCACCGTTTGTTTGCCCATCCAGCCTCTCTGCAGCTTAGCCAAAGGCTCCTCGCTATCTAGACCAGCTTCCTCACGACCTTATGCTGGGAAAGACTGAAGGCAGGAGGAGAGGTGGGTCACAGAGGATGAGGAAACGGGGCTGGGAGCCAGAGCCTGGACCAGTGTTTTCCTCTAAGTGGGTCAGAACTCATGGCTTTTGCATCAAGTGGCCAGTGTATTTTTTTAATGCGACCAGCATCTGATGCTACCAGCCTTTGATCCAGACACTGAGAGGAGACGTGCTTATCAATGTTGATTGCCCAGGTGGGAAGGTGGTTTGAGCTCAGGCAGATTCTGGAAGTGAAAGAGGGACCCCTCCCTGCATGCCTACGCCCCGTCTCTCAGTCTGGGTGATGTCACCAGAGTCGCAGGTGGAACCAAGCAGAGCATCAGTGGACGGTGACCAATTCATGGTCAAGACACAGTTTAATCACGAAGGAAGGATGAGCTGGTGGGAGAAAAGGGCTGGTCCAGAGCATGCACATTCTATAGACAATTTAACAAACATAAACAGTGGGAGAAACAGACAAATACGTGAAAATGAGAACTGGGGACCTGAGAGCTGGCAGCTCCCCAACTCCTCCTCCACTGCAGAGTGTAACAAACTCCTCCTGCACTGGCAAGGGCATGGAAGGGGAAGGGAGGGTCCTGGCAATGGGGGTGGGGGAGGTGAGGACATCTGGCCTCTGGCCTCAGTTCTGTCCCTTTCTGGTCACACCACTGGGAACAAGACATTTTAGTTCTCAAGGCTCAGTCTCTCCAACCATCAAATGATGAAACCAGAATCCCGGAATCTCAGTGTCTGGGTTTCTTGCTGAGATCATCAGGCTTGAGTTACCGCATTTCCCAGGTGAGGGAATTGAAGCTCAGGAAAGTCAAGTTCTCTCTCTCAGGCCACAGAACCGGTGCAGGATCAAGGGACATGGTCTCAGGTCTCTGGTAACCCAAGGTCTAGTTCTGAGTCCATCTTAATTCTTGGAATCAGTTTTCAAAATGTTTCTCTGTGTTAGCAGAACAAGCTTGAAGCCTGCAGGAGTTTTGGTTTTCAGCACCGTTTGTTTGCCCATCCAGCCTCTCTGCAGCTTAGCCAAAGGCTCCTCGCTATCTAGACCAGCTTCCTCACGACCATGTCCCTAGAACACACATCTTCTTTAAACTCATGAGATCGCATGACAGTGGAGCCTTCTCATATCAGCTGCTCTCTGAGGACTGGATGGGAGCCCATTGCGGATATAATTGCAAAAACAATCACTTAGGCAAGGGAATGCTCAATGGCTACTAAAGGAAGTCTAATATTTGGTTATGGCTGAGTCATTTGACCCTAGAGAGGCACTTGCTTAGAGAAACGAGGCTTCTGAGCACAGAATCAGGAGCAGACAGAAACCAAGAGAGTCAGACGGAGGACATGCTCCTTAGCCAACCTCCAGTGCTGCCGTGTCTCTGTCATCCCAGGACTTGCCAGATAATAAGCGTGGGGCTTGGATAGCAGCGAGGTGAAATCAGAAGCCACTTGTGCCCTGGGATTACATTTTGTGCTCCTAGGATGAAATACGACTGCTGAAATTGGTCTGTACCTCCACAACCAGCAGATATTAAGAAAATCAAATAACACCCTGCTTGTGGGGTGAATTGAAGTTAAATCTTCTGAAATCCCTAAGCCTGAGGCTGGTGGGTCATTCAGTCCCATCACAGGCTACTTTAGAATCATCCCTACATTTGGGGAGGGAAGAGACTGTGCACAGAAAGGCCCCCGGGGAGAAAACACAGCCAAACATGTTGTCAGGATGGTTTTATCAGTGATCTGAGATGTAACATTTCACTGGGTATGGCCAGTTTGAGCTTCAAACTTTCTTTCCCTGCTCACATTTTTCTGTTTCCAATAGGATGTACACTATGAACAATTCCTTTCCTTAGAGTGACTGGTAAGTTCTTGACCTCAGAAAAACAGTGTAACCCTTAATTATGCCACAAGAGGAGCAGCCTGCAGGTCTCTGAGCTCCTATTTAACTTCAGTGCTTCATGTGTGTGTGTGTGTGTGTGTGTGTGTGTGTGTGTGTATATATATATATATATATATATATATATAATTTTCTAATTTATTTTTGGCTGTGCTGGATCTTCGCTTATATGGGAGCTTTTCTCCAGTTGCAAGGCTTGGGCTTCTTTTTTTTTTTTTTTTTTGGCCACTTCTATTGGTCTTTCGTTTATTTCCATCTTTGTTCTTTGGTCTGTGTGGGTCTCCCATCGAAACGTCCCCTCTTGCCACAGAGAACCGGCTCTGGGCACATGCGCTCCAGAGTTCTGGCTCTGTAATTGGACACATTGGTCCAGCCGCTCTGCAGCACATGGGATCTTTCCAGGCCAGGGATCGAACTGGTTTCCCTTGCACTGCAAGGTGATGTCCTTACCCACTGGACCACCAGGGAAGCTCCAGTGCTTTATATTTAGTCAGAGGAAAATATAAATTCTGACTGACTTAATAATGATCTACGAATTATCAAACTGTAACAGTTAAAAGGTAGTAGAGACATGCCCTCTGGAAAAACTAGGATTATATTTTGTTTTTTCTGAATTAAAAAAATAACTTGCTTAATTTAGGCAATTTTTCGAAGAGTGTGAAATCAGAAGCCACTTGTGCCCTGGGATTACATTTTGTGCTCCTAGGATGAAATCCAAATTTTAAAAACCCTTTGCTTGTTGGGGTGAATTGAAGTTAAATCTTCTGAAATCCCTAAGCCTGAGGCTGGTGGGTCATTCAGTCCCATCACAGGCTACTTTAGAATCATCCCTACATTTGGGGAGGGAAGAGACTGTGCACAGAAAGGCCCCCGGGGAGAAAACACAGCCAAACATGTTGTCAGGATGGTTTTATCAGTGATCTGAGATGTAACATTTCACTGGGTATGGCCAGTTTGAGCTTCAAACTTTCTTTCCCTGCTCACATTTTTCTGTTTCCAATAGGATGTACACTATGAACAATTCCTTTCCTTAGAGTGACTGGTAAGTTCTTGACCTCAGAAAAACAGTGTAACCCTTAATTATGCCACAAGAGGAGCAGCCTGCAGGTCTCTGAGCTCCTATTTAACTTCAGTGCTTCATGTGTGTGTGTGTGTGTGTGTGTGTGTGTGTGTGTGTATATATATATATATATATATATATATATAATTTTCTAATTTATTTTTGGCTGTGCTGGATCTTCGCTTATATGGGAGCTTTTCTCCAGTTGCAAGGCTTGGGCTTCTTTTTTTTTTTTTTTTTTTGGCCACTTCTATTGGTCTTTCGTTTATTTCCATCTTTGTTCTTTGGTCTGTGTGGGTCTCCCATCGAAACGTCCCCTCTTGCCACAGAGAACCGGCTCTGGGCACATGCGCTCCAGAGTTCTGGCTCTGTAATTGGACACATTGGTCCAGCCGCTCTGCAGCACATGGGATCTTTCCAGGCCAGGGATCGAACTGGTTTCCCTTGCACTGCAAGGTGATGTCCTTACCCACTGGACCACCAGGGAAGCTCCAGTGCTTTATATTTAGTCAGAGGAAAATATAAATTCTGACTGACTTAATAATGATCTACGAATTATCAAACTGTAACAGTTAAAAGGTAGTAGAGACATGCCCTCTGGAAAAACTAGGATTATATTTTGTTTTTTCTGAATTAAAAAAATAACTTGCTTAATTTAGGCAATTTTTCGAAGAGAGTGTGAAAATAATGCATTGATTCTGTTTTTTCCTCTCACCCCCTTTCATATTCAATACAGATACATTCAAAGAGCACCTCCAATGTGGTAAGCAGTTCCGCTACAATGGGGTCCAAGTTCCCAACTGTCTACAGAGTCCAAGGTTCCCAGACTTTAAATATTATCACAGAAACAGTCAGAGAATTGCAATGCCTCAGATACACATAGCAAACAGGTCCTCAAATCTTCTCTGGAAGGGATATACACAATTCAGTTCATTCAGGGTTCACAGAGATGAAGTCAGAATGAATGAGGTCAAAATTAAAATTATAAAACACAAGAGGATATCGTCATTGAGAGTGACGGTAGCAGAAATACACCGTGAACAAAGAAGCAAGATATTTAGACTCCCCAGAACTTAAGATAATACTATTGATAGTGATTAAATATGAATATATTTTTCAAAATTTTAAATTATGAATGACTAAATGAAACAGAACCGAGCCCTTATCCAGAAAAGCCAGATATTTTTGTGAAAAAAACAGGGGCAGCACTTGCGGAAATGAAAAGCAGAGTCATTGCCGTTAGGATCACAATGGGCAGAGCAGATAACCCGATGTACTCAGGCTTCCCAGGTGGCGCTAGTGGTGAAGAATCCGCCTGTCCATGCAGGAGACGCAAGAGACACAGATTCCATCTCTGGGTCAGGAAGATCTCCCGGAGGGAAAAACGGAAACCCACTCCAGTGTTTTGTCTAGAAAATACCACGGACCTGGACAGAAGAGCCTGGTGAGCTATGGTCCATGGGGTCACAAAGAGCCGAACATAGCTCAGCACACACACACACACAAATGTACACAGTGAAGAAATAACTAGGTAATTAAAACATAGACTTCACCCAGAATGCGACACAAAATAATAACCCAGGGAAAATATAAAAGAGACCCACACGTAGAGAAGCCAAAATGAACAAATCCAACATATGACTAAGAGGACTCCAGGAAGGAACAGGGTGGGGGGTGGAGAGACGGTGGGTGAGACAGCTTTCATGGCTGTGACTTTCCAAATTGACGAAAGGGAAGAATGCCTCATTCAGGAAGCACATCGAGTCCTGAGTAGGGATGGCTAACTTGATTTCATGTGTATCCACAGACTTGTTTTATAAGCGAGTATGTCCAGCCTGACTCCAGGCAGAAAACATACATACTTTACTAAAATACTTGGATGTTCTTAACAATATATGGTGAATTTTCTCCTATTGATTTTTCCCTATGCAATGCTATGTATATACATAGTGTATATATATATATATATATATAATGCTATAGGTATAAATTTAGATGATACTTTTTTCTTTTAATGTTTTAAGTCATGTTCTACTTTTGCCTTTAAAAACACCTGTAAGCTTTTCTTTAAACTCTGTCCTCCAATTTCAACTTGTCCTTTGCCCTTTGGCTCTCTGCTGCCTGTCCTTTTTGACTGAGTAAAACAATATTCCTTCAGATGGAAACAATTCTCGTTTTTGTCATAATGCACTATTTGTTCTCAGGAGTGGAAGAATTCTGTCTAGGAAGTCAGCCAGCCAAGAAGGCGAGGGCTCTGTCCAAAAGACCCTTCTGCATTTTCAAAACCTTGCGGAAATGAAAAGCAGAGTCATTGCCGTTAGGATCACAATGGGCAGAGCAGATAACCCGATGTACTCAGGCTTCCCAGGTGGCGCTAGTGGTGAAGAATCCGCCTGTCCATGCAGGAGACGCAAGAGACACAGATTCCATCTCTGGGTCAGGAAGATCTCCCGGAGGGAAAAACGGAAACCCACTCCAGTGTTTTGTCTAGAAAATACCACGGACCTGGACAGAAGAGCCTGGTGAGCTATGGTCCATGGGGTCACAAAGAGCCGAACATAGCTCAGCACACACACACACACAAATGTACACAGTGAAGAAATAACTAGGTAATTAAAACATAGACTTCACCCAGAATGCGACACAAAATAATAACCCAGGGAAAATATAAAAGAGACCCACACGTAGAGAAGCCAAAATGAACAAATCCAACATATGACTAAGAGGACTCCAGGAAGGAACAGGGTGGGGGGTGGAGAGACGGTGGGTGAGACAGCTTTCATGGCTGTGACTTTCCAAATTGACGAAAGGGAAGAATGCCTCATTCAGGAAGCACATCGAGTCCTGAGTAGGGATGGCTAACTTGATTTCATGTGTATCCACAGACTTGTTTTATAAGCGAGTATGTCCAGCCTGACTCCAGGCAGAAAACATACATACTTTACTAAAATACTTGGATGTTCTTAACAATATATGGTGAATTTTCTCCTATTGATTTTTCCCTATGCAATGCTATGTATATACATAGTGTATATATATATATATATATATAATGCTATAGGTATAAATTTAGATGATACTTTTTTCTTTTAATGTTTTAAGTCATGTTCTACTTTTGCCTTTAAAAACACCTGTAAGCTTTTCTTTAAACTCTGTCCTCCAATTTCAACTTGTCCTTTGCCCTTTGGCTCTCTGCTGCCTGTCCTTTTTGACTGAGTAAAACAATATTCCTTCAGATGGAAACAATTCTCGTTTTTGTCATAATGCACTATTTGTTCTCAGGAGTGGAAGAATTCTGTCTAGGAAGTCAGCCAGCCAAGAAGGCGAGGGCTCTGTCCAAAAGACCCTTCTGCATTTTCATGAAAGATTTATTTCATCTGTGTTCTATTTTCCACTTGTGTTTCTGCCGGCTGCTTGCATGTTCCTTTTCCTGAGCAGAGGACTCAGACACAAATTACCCACAATCGGCTGTCGTCATTCACGCCACAGTGAAGAGAATAAGGCTAATAGCTTATAACATATAATTCAGGGTATTCTCACGGAACGAATCACATGTTTACTATCACATTGGATTTCCAAAAGCTCTATAAGAATACCTCAATAAAGCTGTAAAATGAGGTCTTCCAGTTGTGGAAAAAATAATTGGTTTTTTAAAAAGGCTCTATAAAAGCCAGAGAAAATAATATTATGCACCATTTAAATTTTTTTAAAATTATAAAACATAGCCACATGATCATACATAAAGTAGATAACCAACAAGGACTTATTGTATAGCCCTGGGAATTATTCTCAATATTTTGTAATACCCTACAAGGGAAAAGAATCTGAAAAATATACCTGAAGCTACTGCAATATTATAAATCAACAGTATAGAAAATAAAGAAGAGGAGGAGGAGAAGGAGACAGAGGAGGAAGTGGAAGAGGGAAGGAGATGGGGAAGGAGAAGACAAGAAAATAAGTTATTTAAAAATCGAGATTTGAAACTAGGAGAAGGAACACAATCTCTCTGATGCCCTCCAGCTGCCAACTTAGCTCAACACTCTGACCCTCACTAGCTCGTATGGTACCCAAATCAGAGACCTGTTGAACCACAAGATACTAAAAAACCACGTGGACCAAAGGTTCGAATTTACATATAAGGATGTTAGGGCTAATGAATTTCTGCACTAGCATAATTAGCACTTACAAAGAACTTTGTATTTATGCTACAGCTGCATCTGAAGCTCATTTCACCCTCTGAGATCTGAGTCACAGTATCATCTGATGGGAAGACGGAAAGAGCAGGGTCTTCCGAGGGTGATCTCAGAGCAGAGCCCAAGCTGGTCCTGCCGTCAGCAAACCCCCGCCTGAGGTTAATAGCTCCTCGCACATTTTTCAAGGGGAATCTGTCTAGGAAGTCAGCCAGCCAAGAAGGCGAGGGCTCTGTCCAAAAGACCCTTCTGCATTTTCATGAAAGATTTATTTCATCTGTGTTCTATTTTCCACTTGTGTTTCTGCCGGCTGCTTGCATGTTCCTTTTCCTGAGCAGAGGACTCAGACACAAATTACCCACAATCGGCTGTCGTCATTCACGCCACAGTGAAGAGAATAAGGCTAATAGCTTATAACATATAATTCAGGGTATTCTCACGGAACGAATCACATGTTTACTATCACATTGGATTTCCAAAAGCTCTATAAGAATACCTCAATAAAGCTGTAAAATGAGGTCTTCCAGTTGTGGAAAAAATAATTGGTTTTTTAAAAAGGCTCTATAAAAGCCAGAGAAAATAATATTATGCACCATTTAAATTTTTTTAAAATTATAAAACATAGCCACATGATCATACATAAAGTAGATAACCAACAAGGACTTATTGTATAGCCCTGGGAATTATTCTCAATATTTTGTAATACCCTAAAAGGGGAAAAGAATCTGAAAAATATACCTGAAGCTACTGCAATATTATAAATCAACAGTATAGAAAATAAAGAAGAGGAGGAGGAGAAGGAGACAGAGGAGGAAGTGGAAGAGGGAAGGAGATGGGGAAGGAGAAGACAAGAAAATAAGTTATTTAAAAATCGAGATTTGAAACTAGGAGAAGGAACACAATCTCTCTGATGCCCTCCAGCTGCCAACTTAGCTCAACACTCTGACCCTCACTAGCTCGTATGGTACCCAAATCAGAGACCTGTTGAACCACAAGATACTAAAAAACCACGTGGACCAAAGGTTCGAATTTACATATAAGGATGTTAGGGCTAATGAATTTCTGCACTAGCATAATTAGCACTTACAAAGAACTTTGTATTTATGCTACAGCTGCATCTGAAGCTCATTTCACCCTCTGAGATCTGAGTCACAGTATCATCTGATGGGAAGACGGAAAGAGCAGGGTCTTCCGAGGGTGATCTCAGAGCAGAGCCCAAGCTGGTCCTGCCGTCAGCAAACCAGCCTGAGGTTCTCCTGCGTGTGGTCCACATGGCCCTGGAAGTATCTCTGTTAATAGCTTCCTAAACCTCAGTCTTCCTCATCTTCAAAACAGGACTTTGAACCGTAACCAAGTCATAGAACTGTTGCAGAGACAGAAAAAGATAACATGTGATAAAAACAAAAATCAGCAGGCCAAAACAGAATGTATTCTGCAAAATAACTATGTAGAACACTTTATTTATTATGTTTAAAAATTGCCTACATCCAGCCCTGTAGAGATAATCCCAAATAAACCTGGCTGAGCTATGGTTTTCTCCCTGTTTGATCACAGAAATTTTCCCCAAAGACACTGTTATTAAATCCACGAAACAACAGTTTAGTGGGACATGTTTTGTGGAGCATTCTTCCACAGCTTTTAACTAATGCTATATTAATTTTTGCTTTCTCAGCTGGAGACCACAGACCACCCCTGTACACGCTGACCTCCTAAGTTCCCCCAACCCTCTGGCCTTCTATCTTGCAGGCTGCCTGAGGTAAAGAGGCAGACGGCCTCCTGCTGCCTTGCCTTGGGGAACTGAAATACCCTTTCTGAATTCTGACAACTATATGTCGTCAATCCTAAGTCAATATTACGCAAAAGGAGTAATACACCAAGGGATGCCCAGCCGCTCTCAGTACCTTAACTGATACTGAAAGTCGAAAGGGTGGAGGAAGAGGAGAATGCACCCGAAGTTCAGGGAGCAGCGCCACGGGGATGTCCATCTGTTCCAGGGTGCGAGTGCTCCAAGCTCCCGAGAAGACAGCCAGTATTGTGTGGTGCTCCCTCTCTGATTTGAATTGCTCCATTTATTTGGGGGGAAGGTACTGGGTAGGGAGGAAGCCGTGGAGAGTCATAAAAAGACCCTGAATTCTGGAAGGAGAGGTGGAGGTTGATGTTGACTCTGGAACCCATCACTGATGGTCTTGGGATATGCCTCAGTTTTCTCCCTGACAGGCAGTCATGGGCTTGGTTCCTGTAGGCACCACCAGCTCCAGAGGCATGGCAAAGGCCCTATGGGACTGACTTCTAAAAGTCTGGATGACATCCCCTGTGGCTCCTGCATGTTGCTGTGATCCAAGGTGAGTCATGCCGTGCTAAATAAAACTCAGTGAACATCTCAGGGTGCCTGGCTTATGG
Organism: Tragulus kanchil; assembly: GCA_022376925.1. Lineage (NCBI taxonomy): Eukaryota > Metazoa > Chordata > Mammalia > Artiodactyla > Tragulidae > Tragulus > Tragulus kanchil. The sequence continues at coordinate 7,513,490 of JAIOJX010000002.1, read as the reverse complement.
CACCCGGAATTCCAGGTGGTGCCCAGAGCCAGATGGCTTACTGGCATTCTGCTCAGGACCTGGGTGCTTATATTCCTTTGGGAAGACAATCCAAGAAATGCCATGAGACTGAGTCTTGGGAGAATCAGAGATACAAGAAGGGAGACTATTTAGAGGCCAGAGACACCTAGCCAAGCAATGGAAAAGCAAAACAAATCCTGCACATGGGGGAGGAAAAGATGGTTTCTGGGAGGATGGGTTGCCATGTCTGCTGTCGTGGATCAATGCATCAAACTTTCAATTTTTGTTCAGAAAAAGCCCAGAAATGTGATGTTTACAGTTGCTGTCTGAGATTTTCTTTTCTGAGGTTAAAAAATTCTTAGGAAACAGTCTGGAATTTTAAAATATGAAAAGCAATTGAGACTCAACTCACATTTAGAGAGTCTGATTAAACCCCTAGCTTTGACCATGACCACAAAGCCCAGCTTTTCATTGTGCCTTCTGCTCATTAGAGCTGGAGATGGTGAATGTTACTGCTTTCATCCTGTAGTTCTTCTGCAGGCCTGGGTCCCCTTGCAGGGAAGGTGACTCAAGGCAAACACACCAGCTCCTTGTTCTGCTTCACTTAAAGGATAAGTGATGCATTTTTACTTGTTTTTTAAAGGAGAGCTTTTTGATATTTTCTCTGGCACCTGCACAGTAGAGGAAACTCTCAGCATAGCCCACTCCCTTGAGAGCATAAGGGTGGGGGTCAATCTCCCCCTGCAGCCTCTGAGGAGGCTGACAATCTTTCCTATGGCTAGTGAGCCTCATTAGAGGTTCACCTGAAGATGGAGAAGCAGCAAGTGCCTTGACTCTTATGTCCATGACTTGGGTAAATACAAAATGTTCTGCTGCTGCCCTAAGGAGCATCTGAGCTTAGCAGAAGGGAGGCATTTACTAAAAATGAGGACTCAAGGTGACAAAGGTACAGAATGCATGAAGGTGACTAGGGACAGGGGAGGCTCCTTCATGATACTGCTCTCACACCTAGGGGTGACAGGAGACAGGAGTTCCAGTTCATTTCCATGAGGGACTATTCTCTAGGTAACAGTTCTTTCCTCTCCCAAATGATGGAGCTTCCTGAAAGACAAAGGATTAACAGGTCCCTCTCTAGATCCAAGAGTGGCTGTGTTGGCTGGGAACAGCCTGAACAGTTCTATCTGCAAGGAGTGGGATCTGCATACCTTGGCACATCCCAGGGATGGGGAGTACCTCCAAGGTCTGATCCAGGGAAGGGAAGAAGACTGACGAAAATGCTCAGTGATCTGCATTGGGCGCTCCGTAAGAGGCAGATAGAAAGATGGAGGCAGCAGATAGAAGACTTGTTTCCTTTCAAGGATTCTCTGGAAGTAAGCAGGGTTAGCAATAACAAAATAAAGAAAGAACAAATAAAGCGTGGGGTATGTGAGGGGCTAAGCAGCTTATCAGGCATTACACTCTATGAGAAGTCTTTAGAAAAATGACTGGCAGAGATGAAGGCAGAAAAGAAAGTCCAGGAAGAAAGTTGAAGGAGGATTTGGCAGTAACCATGAAACCTTTGCGACTTTGGATATTGAGCCCAAATAAGACAATAACTGATCTTCAGAAAGAAGTTTCCCTCTCTCCCCTTTTGTGTCCAGGATGATTACACAGGAATTTCTACCTTTTCCCCTCTTCTCTTCCCTCTTAGTCACTACACCCTCAGTGAGCAATCTCAACTTCCAAGTGAAGTTATCACAGGCAAAAGATACGTGGGAGGCTTTGATATTTTCTCTGGCACCTGCACAGTAGAGGAAACTCTCAGCATAGCCCACTCCCTTGAGAGCATAAGGGTGGGGGTCAATCTCCCCCTGCAGCCTCTGAGGAGGCTGACAATCTTTCCTATGGCTAGTGAGCCTCATTAGAGGTTCACCTGAAGATGGAGAAGCAGCAAGTGCCTTGACTCTTATGTCCATGACTTGGGTAAATACAAAATGTTCTGCTGCTGCCCTAAGGAGCATCTGAGCTTAGCAGAAGGGAGGCATTTACTAAAAATGAGGACTCAAGGTGACAAAGGTACAGAATGCATGAAGGTGACTAGGGACAGGGGAGGCTCCTTCATGATACTGCTCTCACACCTAGGGGTGACAGGAGACAGGAGTTCCAGTTCATTTCCATGAGGGACTATTCTCTAGGTAACAGTTCTTTCCTCTCCCAAATGATGGAGCTTCCTGAAAGACAAAGGATTAACAGGTCCCTCTCTAGATCCAAGAGTGGCTGTGTTGGCTGGGAACAGCCTGAACAGTTCTATCTGCAAGGAGTGGGATCTGCATACCTTGGCACATCCCAGGGATGGGGAGTACCTCCAAGGTCTGATCCAGGGAAGGGAAGAAGACTGACGAAAATGCTCAGTGATCTGCATTGGGCGCTCCGTAAGAGGCAGATAGAAAGATGGAGGCAGCAGATAGAAGACTTGTTTCCTTTCAAGGATTCTCTGGAAGTAAGCAGGGTTAGCAATAACAAAATAAAGAAAGAACAAATAAAGCGTGGGGTATGTGAGGGGCTAAGCAGCTTATCAGGCATTACACTCTATGAGAAGTCTTTAGAAAAATGACTGGCAGAGATGAAGGCAGAAAAGAAAGTCCAGGAAGAAAGTTGAAGGAGGATTTGGCAGTAACCATGAAACCTTTGCGACTTTGGATATTGAGCCCAAATAAGACAATAACTGATCTTCAGAAAGAAGTTTCCCTCTCTCCCCTTTTGTGTCCAGGATGATTACACAGGAATTTCTACCTTTTCCCCTCTTCTCTTCCCTCTTAGTCACTACACCCTCAGTGAGCAATCTCAACTTCCAAGTGAAGTTATCACAGGCATCTGCACCTACAGACCTAGCCACATTCTCCAATACAGATGGGAGCAAGGGAACTAGAGATCTTCAGGAGGGAAGTCTGGAATGAAAACTGAGCAGGCACACAGAGCTGATTATCAAACAGAAAATAGTATTGGGACTTCCCTGAAGGTCCAGTAATCAAGGCTTCACTTTCCAAAGAAGGGGGCACAGATTGAATCCCTGGTTGGGGAGCTAAGATCCCACATGCCATGTGGGCAAAAAAAAAAAAAAAACACCCCAAAACAAAAACATAAAACAGAAGCAGTGTTGTAACAATTCAATAAAGAGTTTTAAAATGGTCCACATCAAGAAAATCTTGATAAAAAGAAAAGACAATAGTATTGAGAGAAGTTTATAGGTCTTTGGGGGTCTGGGGACAATAATTAGTGATCAGTGCAGAGAAAACTATTAATCACATAAAATAAGAAAATCATTAACTTTTTGTACAATAAAAATTAAAAAATAATAGAAACATAAAGGTGGCATCACACAGGGAGCACCAGAGAACACTATCTACAGGGTCATATTAGTCACACTAAATATCGACTTAACCTAAAGTGATGGTGTCATTATTTTGAGAATTTTAGGTAAAGAGAAGGCTCTGTGTCTCTGAGATGGGGTTGAAGGAAACCAAATTCTCTGCCCTAAATGACAGATAAATACACTTAAATATAAGCACAAAATAGCAGTATAAGCATATCATTTTAATATATATGAAATTAACTGTTAAATTACACAGTCCAAAGTGTAGATGCAGGGGAGTTGCTAGGTGGAGTGATTGAGGCATAAGACTGGAAGCCACACAGTTCTGCTTGTCTTTAACACAACAGCAAAACTAGGTACAAGTATGACTTTGGAAATTAAAAAAAAAAAAAAAGATCAATCATAAAAATACATTCTATAGCCAGAATGTTTTCTTCCTATTTCTTTATTTTTTTAAAATTTTGGCCTCTTTTATTGATTTTTTTATTTATTTATTTTCATCCATCTTTATTCTTTGGCCTGTGTGGGCCTCCCATTGCAGTGGCCTCTCTCCTTGCAGAGCACCAACTCTGGGCACACGCGCTCCAGAGCCCTGGCTCATAATTGGACACACCGGTCCAGCAGCTTCACGGTAACATGGGATCCTCCCCAGCCAGGGATTGAACCAGCGCCCCTTGCACTGCGAGGCAGACTCTACCCAGTGGACCACCAGGGAAGCCCTCCTATTTCTATACCTCTTCATAATAGGCTTTCCTTCCAGCTGACCAAATCGGCTTTCAAAGCAGAGATCATCATGAAACTAATTCTCTCATCATCAAATTAATTTCATCATGAAATTAATTTTTAAAATTAATTTTTCCTTTGCAAATACATGACATTTTCTAGCATATATCTCATGGCCATGAGTAGAGTCCCTTCTCGGAGAACATTATATTCCTGGAAAACTTCCCTGTGACCAATAGTATCTGGTTTCCTAAGAATTTCCTAATATTGTTGTTACAGAATCAGTCATGTCTGTATGCCATATCTCCACCCAGACCCCTCTCTTGGGGTCAAAACTGGTTCATCTATGAACCTCTCAAACTGGAAATTCCATCAGTATTTAACACTGAGATGCCTCAAATCACTGACATGTGTGTACACACTCAGTTGCTCAGTTGTGTTGAACTCTTTTGCCACCCCATGCACTGTAGCCCACCAGGCTCCTCTGTCCATGGTATTCTCCAGGCAAGAATAGTGGAGTGGGGGCTTCTCTGGTGGTCCACTTGGTAAAGAATCCACCTTGCAATGCAAGTGGCACCGGTTCAATCAGTGGCCTGGGAAGGTCCCATGTGCCGTGGAGTGGTTGGATCAGTGTGTCCAATTATGAGCCAATACTCTGGAGCACCTGTGCCCAGAGCTGGTGCTCTACAAGGAAAGAGGTCACTGCAATGGGAAGCCTACACATGCTAAAGAATAAAAAAAAAAGTTGGATGAAAATAAGTATAAATAAATGAGGCACATGGGGAAAAAGAATACTGGAGTGGGTTGCCATTTCCTTCTCCAGGGGATCTTCTCGACCCAGAAATCAAACCTGGATCTCCTGCATTGGCAGGGGGGCTCTTTACCACTGACCCACCTAGGAAGCTTGTATATGTATATGTATATGTATAATGTATATATCTATATCTAGATCTATATGTAGGCATTATATTCACTGAATATAATGCTTCCTGTATTCTCAGTCTATCGTTTTCCTGACTACTACTTGAGCCAACCATGAGTGTCTTCCTTCATCTCTTTCCTCCTGCTCTTCCACATTACCAAGTCTATCCTTTCAATCTTTTCAGTCTGCATTTTTCCTCTATCTCTCCCCTCTTTCACATTACCATTATCTTATCCATCCTATCGGCTTTCAAAGCAGAGATCATCATGAAACTAATTCTCTCATCATCAAATTAATTTCATCATGAAATTAATTTTTAAAATTAATTTTTCCTTTGCAAATACATGACATTTTCTAGCATATATCTCATGGCCATGAGTAGAGTCCCTTCTCGGAGAACATTATATTCCTGGAAAACTTCCCTGTGACCAATAGTATCTGGTTTCCTAAGAATTTCCTAATATTGTTGTTACAGAATCAGTCATGTCTGTATGCCATATCTCCACCCAGACCCCTCTCTTGGGGTCAAAACTGGTTCATCTATGAACCTCTCAAACTGGAAATTCCATCAGTATTTAACACTGAGATGCCTCAAATCACTGACATGTGTGTACACACTCAGTTGCTCAGTTGTGTTGAACTCTTTTGCCACCCCATGCACTGTAGCCCACCAGGCTCCTCTGTCCATGGTATTCTCCAGGCAAGAATAGTGGAGTGGGGGCTTCTCTGGTGGTCCACTTGGTAAAGAATCCACCTTGCAATGCAAGTGGCACCGGTTCAATCAGTGGCCTGGGAAGGTCCCATGTGCCGTGGAGTGGTTGGATCAGTGTGTCCAATTATGAGCCAATACTCTGGAGCACCTGTGCCCAGAGCTGGTGCTCTACAAGGAAAGAGGTCACTGCAATGGGAAGCCTACACATGCTAAAGAATAAAAAAAAAAGTTGGATGAAAATAAGTATAAATAAATGAGGCACATGGGGAAAAAGAATACTGGAGTGGGTTGCCATTTCCTTCTCCAGGGGATCTTCTCGACCCAGAAATCAAACCTGGATCTCCTGCATTGGCAGGGGGGCTCTTTACCACTGACCCACCTAGGAAGCTTGTATATGTATATGTATATGTATAATGTATATATCTATATCTAGATCTATATGTAGGCATTATATTCACTGAATATAATGCTTCCTGTATTCTCAGTCTATCGTTTTCCTGACTACTACTTGAGCCAACCATGAGTGTCTTCCTTCATCTCTTTCCTCCTGCTCTTCCACATTACCAAGTCTATCCTTTCAATCTTTTCAGTCTGCATTTTTCCTCTATCCTCACTGCCCCTACTTTGGTCAAGACATAGGTTACCACATTCCTGTATCACTGAAGAAACCACCTGGGAAGCTTGGCTCTACTCAAGTCCATCCAGGTCTACTGCCTCTGAAGCCAGAACAATGGTCTACAACTCCAATCTGTCAACATCCTTTAGCAAACGTGCAATTACTTAACAATGGAGGCAAGGTTCTCTAAGTCCCTGGCGCTCTCTCGTGATTCCCTTTGTCATGTCTCTAGTCCTATGACGTGCAGCCAGCTCAGGAGATGGGGATGAAATCCTGCTGGGTCTGTAGGGCTGGTTCTGTGGTTTAAAATACATATGACTGATCTGGGATTATACACATCTGTGAACAACAAAACTCTGTAAAAGCAAAAAGTAAAATAAAAAAAAGAAACTAACTAACAAAATACTAATAACACATTAAACATTACAAGATAAGTTTGCATTGTTGACCCATTTCCAGCAGAAGGATCTAGTAAAAGAAAATCAAATTAAACAGAGAATAGAAAGAAGGAAAAAACTAATATTCTAATGTAAGTCAATGAAATGAAACACTGACAAATGGAAAGCCAATGAAATCAAAAGCTAGCTCTTTGTCAAGATGAATAAATTTGATAAACCTAGAGTCAGACTAATCAGGGAAAAAGAAAAAGAGAGAAGATAGACATTGCCAACTTCAGGAATAAAAGAGGGGCTTAAGACATTAAAATTATAGAAAGGACATATTGATGACACAAAAACAAGTATGTGTATACGTGTGTTTCCACAATCAAGAGAAGCCATCAAAGGGTTCCTCTAATTTTTACGTTGCTAATTAATCTACACACCTATCTTCTGGTGCCCCTTTCTCATCTTCCTTGGGACACAATGCCCAGTTGCCTGTTGCCTCAATTTCCTACTGAGTCTGCAAATGGTTCTTGTCATCAATTTCCACTGGTGTCCTTTTCTCCTCCAAGTTCTTGGGATCACTCTACAGTGGAGTTTGCTTTGCTTTACAAAGAAGCATTGTTTCCTCCTGCTCTTCCACATTACCAAGTCTATCCTTTCAATCTTTTCAGTCTGCATTTTTCCTCTATCCTCACTGCCCCTACTTTGGTCAAGACATAGGTTACCACATTCCTGTATCACTGAAGAAACCACCTGGGAAGCTTGGCTCTACTCAAGTCCATCCAGGTCTACTGCCTCTGAAGCCAGAACAATGGTCTACAACTCCAATCTGTCAACATCCTTTAGCAAACGTGCAATTACTTAACAATGGAGGCAAGGTTCTCTAAGTCCCTGGCGCTCTCTCGTGATTCCCTTTGTCATGTCTCTAGTCCTATGACGTGCAGCCAGCTCAGGAGATGGGGATGAAATCCTGCTGGGTCTGTAGGGCTGGTTCTGTGGTTTAAAATACATATGACTGATCTGGGATTATACACATCTGTGAACAACAAAACTCTGTAAAAGCAAAAAGTAAAATAAAAAAAAGAAACTAACTAACAAAATACTAATAACACATTAAACATTACAAGATAAGTTTGCATTGTTGACCCATTTCCAGCAGAAGGATCTAGTAAAAGAAAATCAAATTAAACAGAGAATAGAAAGAAGGAAAAAACTAATATTCTAATGTAAGTCAATGAAATGAAACACTGACAAATGGAAAGCCAATGAAATCAAAAGCTAGCTCTTTGTCAAGATGAATAAATTTGATAAACCTAGAGTCAGACTAATCAGGGAAAAAGAAAGAAAGAAGATAGACATTGCCAACTTCAGGAATAAAAGAGGGGCTTAAGACATTAAAATTATAGAAAGGACATATTGATGACACAAAAACAAGTATGTGTATACGTGTGTTTCCACAATCAAGAGAAGCCATCAAAGGGTTCCTCTAATTTTTACGTTGCTAATTAATCTACACACCTATCTTCTGGTGCCCCTTTCTCATCTTCCTTGGGACACAATGCCCAGTTGCCTGTTGCCTCAATTTCCTACTGAGTCTGCAAATGGTTCTTGTCATCAATTTCCACTGGTGTCCTTTTCTCCTCCAAGTTCTTGGGATCACTCTACAGTGGAGTTTGCTTTGCTTTACAAAGAAGCATTGTTTCCAAAAAAAATCTTCCTACGGGCATCAACTGTCAAGAGAATGATGCACTTTGCTGCCCTGGTTTGGCTTCCTCCCCAGAAGACAAGAGTAAGACAAAGATTCAAGGGCAAGCTGTTTATCGTGAAGGTGATCTCAGGAGCCAGGATAGAGAAGCAGCAAAATAAGATGGAGAGGGAAGGAGCTAATAAAGGGCTTACTCTCCAGGGGGTACCAATGTGGGAAATCTCAGGGAAAAGAGCATTAAACCAACCCCCATCCGTCATTAGTTGAGAGATGCTGAGAAGTGAAAAGTTAAAATGACTCTTGGTGTCCCCATCGACTGTCACCTGCCAGGCTCCTCTGTCCATGGGATTTCCCAGGCACGAATACTGGAATGGGTTGCCATCCCCTTTTCCAGGGAATCTTCTTGACCTAGGAATCAAACCCAGGTCTCCTGCATTAGCAGGCAGATCATTTTTTCTGAGCCACCAGGGAATGTTAATTACCTGGTATTTCTAGCCCACTAGACAGGTGCAAAATGGAATCTGGCAGCTAAGGAAATTCAGGCAGGGAAGAACCGGTTCTTCCAGTTGGAGGTCGGGCCAGTGGCAGTGAAATGGTCCAAGGACAAGAAGGTACGACTGGACACCAGCAACATCCAATAATGATTCAGTCAGATTCTCTCCAAAAGACTTCTAGCAGGAGAGCTTAACTAATGTACAGTTTATTAGCAAACCTATGAAAATAATTGCATAATTATTGATAAAAATACGCAGAAAAATACCCAACCATGTCAGGCACAGTATTTCTGGCTGGGCCATCCCTCTTGGGAGAACAGAGATGCTCTTGTCCGCGAGCTCCCATAGGGTGTGTAAGAGAAGGAGGAGACAGCCTCACAACCAACCAGCTGGCCGGCTTTCCAACACCGTTTTAACACCTTTTTAACACCATTTCTACATTTCTTCTACTTTGCAAGCTGACAATTTTTCTCTGTGTTGCAGAATTGCACATCTTCCAACCTGCTCTCTGACTTAACACTGGTTCTCTTTGCTTTTTATTTATTTTTCCCTCTGCCTTGTACCTGCAGGGAAAAAAAAGCATTTTAACAGAGGTAGGGTTAAGGTTAGGCACCTAGATGGTCAGAAAATTTGAACTCTTCTTGTAAAACTTCAGGCAAACCTTGTCTTTCCCTACCTCTGTGTCCTGAGGAACTAGGTTTCAAATAGTTTGCATCTTTCCACTGAAGTCTAGCAAAGCAAGGTCAAGAATCAAATATCTTTGTTCTCCTTCCTTGCTCCACAAAAGAATGAACGTAAGACTGTCACCAGTTGACCGAGACATGGTATATTGTTGTGGCCACAGCCACGAATGTGTCCAGACATGTTTTTGGCCAATATTTATAACCAGAGATGGACCAAGTGCCTCTGATGAAAACTATTTCATGAGATGCTCACAGTAAGCTGAGATAATTAGACTGAAATGAGAAAAACTTTAGCAGAGAATTTTTTAAAACAACACTTGATTGAGGTAGGATTGACTTTTTGTTGTGAATTTTAATGTATCTGACTTGATGAGTCTCCCAGTATCTTTTGAATGTGGGCAGCATCTTCAGGCATGCTGCATTTTTCAGCCCTCATGTTTCTATTTTTATTAGAAGTTAGATTTAATTAGTTTTTGACTTGTTGATCCTCTCTATTGAATGTTTATTTTATACTTCAATCTACTCTTTTTTTTTTTTTTTTTCTTTTTCGGTCATACTGTGGGATCTGAGTTATAGAGATCAAAATCATGCTCTCTCTATTAGAAGTGCAGAGTTTCAGCCCCTGGACCACCAAGAAGTCCTTTAGCAGAGAATTTTGACCATGCCGCAGTACAATAAGATGCTCTTTGTGGGAATGTAGGGTCCCTTCGAAGAACCCTGATGGAAAAGATCAAAGTCTTGGAGTTTGTGATGAACTACGGGTGAGAGTTGGTTTCTGCAGGAGGATCCAGGAAAGAGAGTAGAGGGGAAAGAAGAGAGGTCCATTCTGGGAGCGGTGGACTGATGTGAATGCTTCAGATCCTAAGATCTCACCCTGAGAAAGATGTTATGCTATTTATGTGGAATTGAGAACTCATCTGGGAGACAATAGAAGATGGTGGTCAGAGCCCCTGAATGCCTAGATCGTATTTTCTTCATATTTTTCGGTGTCTAACTTGGTTTCATTTACATCTAGCCTTTGTTAGACACTTGTTCTGTGTCAGGACTGTTCTCAGAGATTAACACATGTAATCTTCACTAGGCTATGATTCATGTTATTACTAATGTTCCAGTTAAGCCTAAAAACAGCTAAGGCTTAAACATCTTTCCCAAAGCCACCCATTGAGTAAGCGGGTGAGCAAGGAGATAAGCCCAGGCACTTCAAAAGTAAATGGTACCACACGCTTCCTCCAGGGAGGCAAGAGGAAGGGAGTGGAAAGGGAAGGTAGCTCTGATGGGAACCTCTGAAAGGGAACACAGCATCCTGAGTGGCCAGTTTCAATTCAGAGACAAGAAAGGGAGGATGGATGAGCATGGAGGGCTGGGAAGCGCTGATAATGGAGGCAATTGGGTGGTCTTCCCTACAAGAGAGAAAGGATGAAGGGCTGACCCCACAGCAGTGGTAGAGCAATGGCAGAGAAGAAGTAGGAGAGAAGGGGTCCCTGTGTCTTCGTTCTTGTTGTTGTTGCTCAGGTGCTAACTTGTGTCTGACTCCTTGCAGCACCACCGACTCCAGCACACCAGGCTCCCCTGTCCTTCACTATCTCCTGGAGTTTGCCCAAGCTCACATCCACCGAACCGGTGATGCTATCCAAACATCTCATCCTCTGCTGCCCTCTTCTCCTTTTGTTTTCCATTTTTCCCAGCATCAGGGTCTTTTTTAATGAGTCACCTCTTCGCACCAGGTGGCCAAAGTACTGGAGCTTCAGCTTCAGCATCTGTCCTTCCACCGTGTCTTTAGGGAGGGACAATGGGAGGAATTTCATGGCTCCCACGCATGGCCCTGACCTTCACTGCTGCCCTCTGGTGGTAGCAGGCAGTATTGAGTTTTCCAGAGGGCTTGAAAACTGGAGATACTCCCTCCCCTTAGGTCAGCCTGGCCCCTGCTCCCACCTCTCCCCACTGCTGCCCACACAGCTCAGCTGTGATGGCAGCGCCTTCCCACAGTCCACCAGTTCAGGATTCCTCACCCACTTGCTCTTTCTGGCCTGAGAAGATTCACATCATTTTAGGATTCTTCAGGGAACCTTGTGGTGCTGGAGACGCCTCGAGAGTCCCTTGGACTGCAAGGAGATCAAACTAGTCAATCCTAAAGGATATCAACCCTGACTATTCATTGGATGCTGAAGCTCAAATTCCAATACATTGGCCACCTGATGTGAAAAGCCAACTCATTGGAAAAGGCTCTGTTGTTAGGAAAGAGATAACGCAAAAAGAGAAGGGGGCAGCAGAGGATGAGATGGTTAGATAGGGCCATCAACTCAAGAGACATGAATCTGAACAAATCCTAGGAGGTAGTGGAGGACAGAGGACCCCGGTGAGGGCTGAAGTCCATGGGCTTGCAAAGGGATGGACACGACTTAGTGATGGAACAACCATCACAACAGGGAAATGTGAATATGAGGTACCTACAAAGAAATGGACAGACCAGTCGGTGAGAGTGCTCATTTGTTGTGAACCTCCTGGGTATGAGGCCCCAGAACTAGAACTGTCTTGCTCCTTAATCATCACAGCAAACCTAGGAAGGAGGTCTCAACCCCGCCCCCAAGCTGCCAATGAGGTAACCTAGATGAGCTTGGACATCCCTTTCTTCCTTGGAGAAAAGGGATCAGAGAGGTTGGAGCTACTAAGAATCATGGCTCTGGCTCCTTCTAAAAGCCACCTTCCTAGCAGCAGAACAGAAAAGCAAATGTGCTTTGGTAGAATATCAGCTTGGCGTATGACGTGGAAAGACCATCACAAAGCATTCAGTGTTTTATAATGATAGCACACAACATCAACAATAGGCTTCTCCCCCCACCCCCAGTTTCTTTATATCCTCAGCTCTCACTTTGAAAAACACGACTGATAAGCCATTTGGCTCCCAGCTCTCGTCGGGTGCCTGGAATCAGAATGTCAACGTGGATATGAAACCCAAAGGAATTCCATTTGTCACTGCTGCCCTCTGGTGGTAGCAGGCAGTATTGAGTTTTCCAGAGGGCTTGAAAACTGGAGATACTCCTCCCTTAGGTCAGCCTGGCCCCTGCTCCCACCTCTCCCCACTGCTGCCCACACAGCTCAGCTGTGATGGCAGCGCCTTCCCACAGTCCACCAGTTCAGGATTCCTCACCCACTTGCTCTTTCTGGCCTGAGAAGATTCACATCATTTTAGGATTCTTCAGGGAACCTTGTGGTGCTGGAGACGCCTCGAGAGTCCCTTGGACTGCAAGGAGATCAAACTAGTCAATCCTAAAGGATATCAACCCTGACTATTCATTGGATGCTGAAGCTCAAATTCCAATACATTGGCCACCTGATGTGAAAAGCCAACTCATTGGAAAAGGCTCTGTTGTTAGGAAAGAGATAACGCAAAAAGAGAAGGGGGCAGCAGAGGATGAGATGGTTAGATAGGGCCATCAACTCAAGAGACATGAATCTGAACAAATCCTAGGAGGTAGTGGAGGACAGAGGACCCCGGTGAGGGCTGAAGTCCATGGGCTTGCAAAGGGATGGACACGACTTAGTGATGGAACAACCATCACAACAGGGAAATGTGAATATGAGGTACCTACAAAGAAATGGACAGACCAGTCGGTGAGAGTGCTCATTTGTTGTGAACCTCCTGGGTATGAGGCCCCAGAACTAGAACTGTCTTGCTCCTTAATCATCACAGCAAACCTAGGAAGGAGGTCTCAACCCCGCCCCCAAGCTGCCAATGAGGTAACCTAGATGAGCTTGGACATCCCTTTCTTCCTTGGAGAAAAGGGATCAGAGAGGTTGGAGCTACTAAGAATCATGGCTCTGGCTCCTTCTAAAAGCCACCTTCCTAGCAGCAGAACAGAAAAGCAAATGTGCTTTGGTAGAATATCAGCTTGACGTATGACGTGGAAAGACCATCACAAAGCATTCAGTGTTTTATAATGATAGCACACAACATCAACAATAGGCTTCTCCCCCCACCCCCAGTTTCTTTATATCCTCAGCTCTCACTTTGAAAAACACGACTGATAAGCCATTTGGCTCCCAGCTCTCGTCGGGTGCCTGGAATCAGAATGTCAACGTGGATATGAAACCCAAAGGAATTCCATTTGTCACCCCCATCAATTTGAGGTTTATTCGCCTGAAGGCCTATGACAGATAGAGCTATCTCCACTGGGTTCTGCAATTTTATGAGCGCATTTTGGCAAGAAATGCTATTTTAAGCCCATTTAGGCTTCGCTCAGACTATTTTTATGCGGGAAGTTACAATTCTTGGTAATCGCCGGAGTTTACTTTGAACGCCTCCTCCTCTGATGTAAGCAGCATCCTCTCACGGCTGCTGTGGCAGAGCATCGTCCCGTGGTCTCTGGGCTGACATTATTTATAAGCTAATGACAGAGCAATAAATACGGTAGTAAACGGTTGTGGGGTGACATTTGCTGAGCCACAGTTACAGGTAGCGAGAGACTGTTTCAGCATGAAATTGTTTTCATCCTTCCTCCTATTACAATGACCTACGATGTTGGGTTAAAAATGCTGCCGCCACCCTCACCCCAAATGCATTGTCTTTTCTCTAGAAAATCAGTCGACCTGTCCGTGGAAACCATGTCCTGTGTGCACCATCCTCTGACACACCCTTACAAGTTTAGATGGTGAATTCAGGGGAACTAGAGTTGGTCCTGAATGTGCATTTCTAATTTTGTGCATTAGTTCATTAATCCACATGTACTGATGTCCATTGTAGGTGAGACTCGTGGCTTGTTGGTGTTGGGATTGGGGGATACTGTCCCTTTCTTTGAAGAAGAAAATGGCAACCCACTCCAGTATTCTTGCCTGGAAAATTCCATGGACAGAGGAGCCTGGCGGCTACAGTCCATGGGTATATATATATACATATATACATATATATATATATACACACACATACATATATATGGGGCTTCCGTTATGGCTCAGTGGTGAGGAATCTGCCTGCAATGCAGGAGACCTGGTTCAATCTTGAGTTGGGAAGATCCTGCTGGAGGAGGGCATGGAAACCCACTCCAGTATTCTTGCCCGGAGAACGCCATGGACAGACTACATACCGTCTATGGGGCTGCAAAGAGACGCCATGACTATGAAGCAGCATCCCTTTCTTATGGAGAAAGAGGAGCTCATAGTCTAGAAAGGGAAGGAAAACATAAGCAAGGAATTAAACACACACAAAAAGCAACTAGGCAGAACTTCCCTGGCAATTTAGTGGTTAACACTTCGCCTTCCAATGCAAGTGGTGGGGGTTCAAGCCCTGGTCAGGGAGCTAAGATTCCACATGTCTCAAAGTCAGAAATCCAAAACATAAAACAGAAACAAGATTGGAACAAATTCAATAAATAAATACTTTAAAAAAAGCCAGTCGTTGGGCTTCCCTGGTGGTCGAGTGGGTAAAGAGTCTGCCTTGCAGTGCAAGGGGCACCAGTTCCATCCCTGGCCTGGGAAGATGCCACATGCCGCAGAGCAGCTGAACCAGTGTGTCCAATTATGAGTCAGCGCTCTGAAGTGCATGTGCTCTGCAACGAGAGAGGCCAGTGCAATGGGAGGCCCACACAGGCCAAAGAGTTAAGATGGACGAAAATAAATAAAGGACCAATAAAAGAGGCCTCAATTTAAAAACAACAAAAAAAAGAGCCAATGGTTTTTTAAAAGCAACTTAGGGTCTTTATGAGCTACAAAGAAAGTCACATAGGAGATTCGATATAATTTTTTTAAACTCTGCAAGTCTGGATATTGTGAAGAAGACAACCTTTTCCCTGTCCCTTGACTGATGGTGAGGATACAGCTTCCCACTGTGGTCACTATAGCTTGTTGTTCCTTACTGTTACCCACGCTGCTCCATGTTTACTGCGATCTGCATCCCCTCTGCTCATCATGTATTTAACTTTAGGAGTTCGTGAAGGCACCACCCCTCCCAGGAAGCCTTCCCTGGTAGCCCCAGGCTTGGCCAGGTACCTCCGCTCTCCTTCTCTGTTACCCAGGCATATCGGTGCATTTTCACGTTGGTTATGGGCTTTCTGCAGGTGTGTCTTACCCATCTAGTTGCAAATCCTTCATCATAGACACAATATCTCATTCATTTCGTGGCTCCTTGGCCAGCATGGCTCTTGCCATGTGGAGGAACTCAACATACGTCTAATGAAGAGGTTGGATGGCTGGAAATGAAGTGGACGGAGCAATAGCAGCAAATGCCTTTGAGCAGGGAGCACCAGGTGTGTGGAGAGGAACAGGAGGAGATGAGACCATAGAGAAACTTGGAACAATATCCTGGGGGTGCCAGGCAGAGAATAAAGAAATCTGTCCAGGTTGCAATTGGCAATCATGGACAACAAACTGGGACTACTCTGCACATTGGTAGAATCCTGCTCTAGTCAGGGCTGTGTTTTGGGGTCAGGGGTATCCCTCTCTTTACTCACCATAGGATTCTAATGGGAGCTTGCAATCTTCGTACACATTCCCACCTCCCAGCTACAGCAGTTGGTTAGGGAGTGAATACTGAACCTGGTCAGAGATGGCATGTGACCCAAGCCTGTGCAACTGGAGAGTGTTTGTGGGAGGGTCTTCCAGTCTTCCCCAGACAGGGGGTGCGGCTGTGAGGGCAGCGCTGCTGTGGGCCAGGTTCTCTGTCGCCGAGAAGAATGTGTCTAAACTTAAAGAGACTCAGAGCGACGCAAGGAGGAGCAGAGATCCGGAGTCCCTGGAGCCAGTCTCAGGCTACAGCCCTATCTTGCTTGGCTAAGTCAGTTGAACTGAGTCCTGAATGATAACCTATAGTCAGACGCTGCCTCTGTCACTCTGATGCCGACATCAGGCTGCAGGGAGCACCCAGAGACACCCCTCAGCCCGCACAGCACCTGCACTACCACGCCAGGCTGCCCGCGCTTGCTCCACAGGCACCCTGGGATTAGACCTGCCCCGCGCCTCCCGCCCCCGCAGGCGGCGTCCGGACCGAGCGCCCCCTGTCCACATCCCTTCCCATCCCCATGGTCTGGGGACTGTTGATCAGTCCACACCCACCCCCACCGCCAGAAAGTCCCAGCCTCTTGTGGCATCACCACCAGATGCAGACAGAAATAGAAGGAATCAAAAAAGGACTTAAACTTTCTACACGTCAGTATCCAACCAGATACGCATTTATCCACAAACTCCGTCTCTCTTTTGTTACAGTGAATGAACGGACGGTCTCTGTTTAAAGCTCACCGCTCCATCTGCCGCTGAATCCCCTCTCATCTCACCCAAGAGGGGTTTGCTCCTGTCCTCCACCCTCCTTTCTCCTGAACCACCAGCATGTCCTCTTTCTCCTGGATCAGTCTCAGTTATTTATAAATCTATTGTAATAACCCCTGACTTGGCATAAAAGGGAAAAATACTGCTGACCTCCTCTTTCCCTCTAGCAACTGCTGTTCTCTATTGCTTTTTAAAAGCGAAACTTCTTTTAAAAAGTTCAAAATAGAGATATGGTTTCAAACAAAACAGATGATATATATATATATATATATATATATATATATATATATATATATCATCTAAACCAGACTATGATGTTCAAAAGATAAAACAAAATATCATCCCCTTCTCCTGAGTCCTGGAGACAAAGATAGAGGACAACAGGACCCATGCATTACAAGCATAATTGTGTAGAAGGATTTCCATATCTATTCCAGACTTTTTGCTATGGAAGGAAATAATAGGCGCAAGAGCTAGCTGAGCGACCTAATGAGAATATAGACGTTTCAGACTCTTGTCTTGGCATGCATTTGCATTTCATTAACATCGAGCTGATAAGAGGTCTTATTTCCACATTTATTAAAGGAAGAATCATCTCTCTTCAACGGCCCTTGAGTCCAATATTATACACATTGCACATGAAACGCAGATGAAGTCCATCATACCCTAGGTTTGAAGAGATGAGCTGATAACTATTATACATAATTTCTCAAGCCACAGATTAGATATCATTTAATCTATTCAGTTTTCCCAAATAACCCTGGCAGAATGAATCATTTCCCCTTTCTAGTCCTGTAACAATTTTCAACATATGGCTGTACCATAGGGAGAACATGTTAGGAGAAGTAAGGTTGAAATACTATTGTAGTGACCTTAACTACAACATGGATGTATTCTAGAATGTGACATTTGAAATTTGGGAGAAGATAAAAACAAACGAACAAACCAAAAACACAATAAGCAATGAAAGGTAATTGTCAAAACCCCAGAAACTAAGTGTACACCTTTTAACTATTCAATATAAAGATCCTTTTCTTCTGTGTCTCATACCAGAGGTGGACAGCAATCCCTTGTCCACTGACATCCAAAATAATCACAGTCGGAATGGCCAAGAGTCTGGTTTTAAGTTTTTTAAAGACAATAAGAGATAAGATGAGAAATAGCAGACCAGCACTATTCACAATAGCCAAGACATGGAAACAAACTAAATGTACGTCAACAGATGAATGGATAAAGAAGATGTGGCACATGTATGCAATGGAATACTACTCAGAATAAAAAATAATGAAATAATGCCATTTGTAGCAACATAGACGGACCTAGAGATTATCACGGGCTCCCCAGATGGTGCAGTGGCAAAGAATCCTCCTGCCAATGCAGGAAATGTGGGTTCAGTGCCTGAGCTGGGAAGATTCCCCGGAGAAAGAAACGGCAATCCACTCCAGTAGTCTTGCCTGGTAAATCCCATGGACAGAGGAGCCTAGCGGGCTGCTGTCTTTGGGGTCAGAAAAGAGTCAGACATGATTTAGCAACTAAAACAATGAGAAAGAGATGATCATACTAAATGAAGTAAGTCAAAAAGAGGAAGGCCAACACCGTATGATATGACTTCTTTTTGAAATCTCAACTATAACACAAATGACCTGTCTATGAACTAGAAACAGATAACTGACCCAGAGAAGAGGCTGGTGGTTGCCAGGTGGAAGGAGAGTGGGAGGCGATGGAGAGTTTGGGATCACCAGATGCAAACAGAACGCACTCTCTGTCATATCATAATGACCCATCAGGTGTTACTGCTCCCAGTCTATCAGCCTTAATCGTCCCGAACACATTATTACTGGCCTACGTGTTCAATGGTTCAGTGGTTTCTGACTCTGTGACCCTGTGGACTCTAGCCCACCAGGCTCCTCTGTCCACGGGATTCTCCAGGCAAGAATACTGGGGTGGGTTGCCATGGCCTCCTCCACTGCTGTCATAAGGCAGGAATAAACAGGATGTAATGAGAACTGAAAGAGTTCCCGCATTAATCCAAATGCAAGTGCAGTGCAAAGCACTTTTGTTTTATTTGGTCGTAAATATTGGATGGCTAATCAAAAAAAACGAACAAACCAAACACAATAAGCAATGAAAGGTAATTGTCAAAACCCCAGAAACTAAGTGTACACCTTTTAACTATTCAATATAAAGATCCTTTTCTTCTGTGTCTCATACCAGAGGTGGACAGCAATCCCTTGTCCACTGACATCCAAAATAATCACAGTCGGAATGGCCAAGAGTCTGGTTTTAAGTTTTTTAAAGACAATAAGAGATAAGATGAGAAATAGCAGACCAGCACTATTCACAATAGCCAAGACATGGAAACAAACTAAATGTACGTCAACAGATGAATGGATAAAGAAGATGTGGCACATGTATGCAATGGAATACTACTCAGAATAAAAAATAATGAAATAATGCCATTTGTAGCAACATAGACGGACCTAGAGATTATCACGGGCTCCCCAGATGGTGCAGTGGCAAAGAATCCTCCTGCCAATGCAGGAAATGTGGGTTCAGTGCCTGAGCTGGGAAGATTCCCCGGAGAAAGAAACGGCAATCCACTCCAGTAGTCTTGCCTGGTAAATCCCATGGACAGAGGAGCCTAGCGGGCTGCTGTCTTTGGGGTCAGAAAAGAGTCAGACATGATTTAGCAACTAAAACAATGAGAAAGAGATGATCATACTAAATGAAGTAAGTCAAAAAGAGGAAGGCCAACACCGTATGATATGACTTCTTTTTGAAATCTCAACTATAACACAAATGACCTGTCTATGAACTAGAAACAGATAACTGACCCAGAGAAGAGGCTGGTGGTTGCCAGGTGGAAGGAGAGTGGGAGAGCGATGGAGAGTTTGGGATTACCAGATGCAAACAGAATGCACTCTCTGTCATATCATAATGACCCATCAGGTGTTACTGCTCCCAGTCTATCAGCCTTAATCGTCCCGAACACATTATTACTGGCCTACGTGTTCAATGGTTCAGTGGTTTCTGACTCTGTGACCCTGTGGACTCTAGCCCACCAGGCTCCTCTGTCCACGGGATTCTCCAGGCAAGAATACTGGGGTGGGTTGCCATGGCCTCCTCCACTGCTGTCATAAGGCAGGAATAAACAGGATGTAATGAGAACTGAAAGAGTTCCCGCATTAATCCAAATGCAAGTGCAGTGCAAAGCACTTTGTGATGTCGATTTCTGCATCTGTTTAGCGCAGCTGCTGTAAATATTGGAGGTGGACCTAATGGAACACTTCTGATAAGATGTTTCTGCGTGTTTATAATCTCTTTGTCATGTGTGCTGTGTAGGATGATATAAAATACATAAAGCAAGGAGATGCCATTAAACAAGGGGGTCGCTGGGAACAGAGAAGAATCAGCTTTCAGCTCCCTCTGCATCTGATTTTCTGGTGCACATTTGACTCAGCCTTAAGCCTCCATCTTTCCACAATGAGTGTTCCCCCACCTGGGACTAAACAGACCAGCAGTAAACAAGCTCCAAGCTTCATTTCCATAACATGACAGAAGATGGATCCCCTGAGTGATGACCGCCTTCCACCGTTCCTCTCAAAAATTTAAACCAGCCGATTTGATAATAAATGTTAAAGGTATGCAATTAACATACAAAGTGGTGACTGGAAAGGGCACAGCAGACAGATGTCTGGCTTGAGTCACTCTGTGCCCTAGAGACACAAAATAGCTAATAAATGCTGTTCTCTATTTATGTGTTGCCTTCTGAGACTTTCTGCTTTAAGTGCTTTCTTGGTAAAGACTTCATCCGGCCTCAAGCACTCGCCCCAAAGGAGGGAGAGGTTGATGTTTTTGCCTTAGATGGGCAGGCGAAGGAGGTGAAAAAAGGAAGAAATCACATTAATTTTCCCCAAGGGAAAGGAACGGTGAAGGTGACTTTTTTTCAATCTCAGGTGGAGATATGAGGTTGTCTCATTTTTTTTTATACCTTATCTATGAATATAAGCAAAATACTTAGAAAGAGGGCCAAGCATGAACTTTATTAGAATACTCTACTCCACTCAGAACCACATACAATTATGGCCTCCCTTACAGCTTCTTTCCCTTTTGTCACCTCACTTAGAACACTTGTCATCTTTCTCCTCTTATTTGGCTCATATGAACACAATTTTCCCCCATTTCCTTCTCTACAATATGAGAGAGTGACAAGAGAGGAAGAGACAACAGAAAATTAAGAAAACAAAAAATAAGTGAATGGAGACAATAACGTCCTTTACGTCACGAGGAAGTTGCTGACATCTATAGCATCAACAGAAAATGGTAGAGAGAAAACATTTTCTCACAACCTTGGTTTTGGGGGTTCATCAAAAGTAATAGGAAGGGCTTCCCTGTTGGTCCAGTGGGTAAGGACAATGGTCCAGTGGTGCAAAGGGCGCCGGTTCGATCCCTGGCCTGGGAAGATCCCACGTGCCGCGGAGCGGCTGGACCGATGTGTCCAACTACCGAACCAGAGCTCTGGAGCACATGCGCCCAGAGTCAGTGCTCTGCAGCGAGAGAGGCCACTGTGATGGGAGGCCCGCACAGGCCAAGGAACAAAGATGGATAAAAATAGACAAATGAGGGACCAAGAGAAGTGACCAAAAAAAAAAAAAAAAAGTAATGGGAAAATTGATGACTTTTGAAGATGATCATTTTAGGATTCATGGATGTCTAAAATGTTAGTACTGGCAGTATTTACCACACAATTGTGTGACCCCTGGCCTCACTTGGTATTTGATAAAAATCTTGAGAGATAAGCTGGAAAGTTTCTATTTATGTGAGTTTTGTAGCTGAGAGATGGGAGTTTCAGGCAGAGGGAAGTAAAGTGCTATCTCATTTAAGTAGTAAGTGGCAGAGTACAGATATAAAAATATTGTTGCCCCTTGTAGTAATATGCTTATTCATATGACCGTGTTGCATAAAGTTGAATCAGAAAGGAAACATAAACACTAGAAACATAGATTATTTGAAGGATAACATACAGCAGAAAGAATCCCTGCACCGAATTGGGAGGTACCATCCGTCTGATGAGTGGGAAATGGCCACTCACTCCAGTACTCTTGCCTGAAGAATCCCATGGACGGAGAAGCCTGTGGGCTACAGTCCATGGAATGGCAAGAAATGGACACGACTGAGTGACTAAACCATCAATCAAATAGCCATGTTAGCATGTGGCTCATGATATTATACAGTATTCTTGCCCAGAAAAATCTCATGGACAGAGAAGCCTGGCAGCAACAGTCCATGGGGTCTCATAGAGTCAGACACAACTGAGCAACTAACACACTTATATCATGCAGGCCACTGACTAGTCTCTCTACAACTTGACTCTGACCTCTCCGTCCATTAAACATGGGATTAGATGAACCAGAACTGTAACCCTGTACATGGCAGTATGAAGGCTTCTGTGACATGAGACACGGAACAAGTCCTAAAAGCTCATAAGAGCAGCTTTGCCTCATAAGGTAGAGAACATCCACATAGTAATTGGCAGAGTAGAAAATATATTGTAGGACAAAGACCTGGATTTGAATCCCAGTTGTCATGGCCAAGCCCCTTCATCTGGCAAGCCTCAGTTTGTTCATCTGTTAGATGAGGTGCACCACACAGGTAGGATTACATAAGATTTCAATGATTTATTTATTTATTTATTGCTTGTTTGTTGGCCACACAGCACGTAGGATCTTGGTTCCCTGACCATGGATCAAATATGCACCCCTTGCACTGAAAGCATGGAGTCTTAAGCCACTGGACCACCAAGGAAGTCCCCCTAAATAAGATTTTATATCTAAACAGTCCATCACACAATAAGAGTTTAATGAATCTCTATCTTCATTCTCCTGGGGAAATGAAAGAAAAACAAAGTGTAAGCTAAATAAACTCATATGCGTGTCTGAGTATTTAGCAAAGCCAGTTCACTCTTTTGTATTCCAGTGTAAAATATTATGTGAACATCTAAGGTGGCTGAGTAGCTAATAAGTGCTTGTACAAGTCCCAGTTGTCAACCAACAGTTACGTCAATGTGTAAATACTTTAACTTTTGTATTGGCTGAGACCCCGTTGCTCATAATTCCCTTTAAGTAAGTTCTGTCTTGGCACACAAAAGAATGATTCTTTCCAAATGTTTTACTCTTAGAAGTTTATTGAAGCAATTGTAGATATACTATTCTACACTGATCTATTAACATCCTGGATGAATACTAGGTCTACATCACTAGCTATGGTAGAATAAAGTTTGACAAAACAATCCCAGGACTAAACCCAATGTCACCTTATGACCTACAGAGCCAGCTGCATTTAAAACGTGTGTCTGTTATTCCAAAAGCTACAACATTCTGTTTAAATGAAGGACGCTTTCTACCACAAGATGTGTGCTTCAGAGCAACAGAGACTTAAGAGCAGTCAAGTGTCAGAAAGACCCTAATCACAGAAAAGCAGAGGTGGGGAAGAAAGATGAAGCTTGATCAGAAGTTTGCAACGACAAGCTCTCAAAGTGGTTAGATGGTTGGATGTTTTTCAGAAATTGCTAGTGGGATGACCGTGCATCTCTTCGTGGTTCAAAGTGCACTAAGAGACTACAAGCCTGGGCTTCCCTGGTGGTCCAGTGGGTAAGGACACCACCTTGCAGTGCAAGGAGCGCTGGTTCGATCCCTGGCCTGGGAAGATCCCACGTGCTGTGGAGCGGCTGGACTGATGTGTCCAACTACCGAGCCAGAGCTCTGGAGCACGCGCCCAGAGCTGGTGCTCTGCGACAACAGAGGCCACTGTGATGGGAGGTCCACACAGGGCAAAGAACAAAGATGGATGAAAATAAATAAATGAAAGACCAATAGATGTGGCCCGCCCGCCTCCTCCCTCCCCAACCCACCCCCCCAATAAATAAATAAATATATGTATATATATATATATATATATATATATATATAAAGAGACTACAAGCCCTCAAGGACTTTAGATGACTTGCTCAAGGTCAGGCACAGGTACCAAGACACTGAGAGCAAGAACAGAGGTAGAAATTCACAGCTGAAGAATCCAAGAAAGTCAAAATTCCTAATTCACAGGTGGCCATGAATGAGTCTAAAGGACTAAGTTTTATCTGGCATCATTCTTAAAGCCTACGTACCACTCATATGCTACGGATATATTGTATATTACGGAACACACATGTATGTGTGTGCTCAGTCACGTTAGTCATGTCCAACTCTTTGTGATCCCCATGGAGTGCAGACCACCAGGCTCCTCTGTCCATGGAATTCGCCAGGCAAGAACACTGGAGTGGATTGCCATACCCTCCTCCAGAGGAGTTTAGATCAAACCCAGGTTTTCCACATAGAGGGTGGATTCTTTACCAGCTCAGCCACTGGGGAAGCCCTCACATATGTACAGCACACACATATATTACATATGTGTTTGAATATTCATAATACATGTGGTAGGTATGTACATACGTATCAACATAGGAAGAGAAGGAAAGAATGCAATTCTGGATATTTTAAGAAGGATTTTAAAACTCTCTAGCAGATTTCGCTTTTAGTGTGACAAGTGAATTTGAACTTGGGGCAGAATCTCCTTTTGTTTTCTTCTGTTTTCTTTTTTTTTACAGGAAGAGGCTGTGAAGACAATCAAGTTACCCCAACGCAGATGTCTCCAACTGAGCTTTCTCTTCAGAAAAGCGAATTGGAATTCAAAGGCCGTGGTATTCTACCCTGGAAGGCTTGAGGTTGTTTTTCTTCTAAATTGTCTCTAGACCGCCATGTTCCTGACAACCACTGGGTGATTCTTGTGAAGTAATTGTTGCCATTAGATTGAGAAAGACATGCTGGCTGGGGCAGAAAGGGCATAAAGATGTGATTCACCCCAGGCTGGAAGGCAGCTTGAGAAGAAGTCTCTGCCGGCGTTAATTAGGGATGACACAGATCTGAGGGTGATTCGCGGACTGAGTCATGGGACCAGACCACATCCCTGAGAGTGATGTGAGGTTCACCCTGAATGTTCCTGCTGCCCAGGCTCTGATTATTATTACTGATGTTGTCACAAATCTGAGATGTTATATTCTGAAATAAATGTCATAAATATAGCTCAAACTGAAAATGTCAAGTTTCAGTCTCTCTTATAAGGTCATGCCCATGCCAAGAAACCTCCCTTTTGGAAAGGAGATGATGGTATACACACTACTACGTATAAAATAGATAACCAACAGGATCTACTGTGTAGCACAGGGCACTCTACTCAATATTTTGTAATAACCTATAAGGGAAAAAGTTAGTATCTTATGGACAGAGGAGCTTGGCAGACTCTTTTCTATGGGGTCGTAACAAGTCAGACATGACAGAGCGAGTAACGAGGAGAAGGATCAGGCAAAAGACCATGGAATTCCCCAAAAATGATACCCTCCTCCAGAGGAGTTTAGATCAAACCCAGGTTTTCCACATAGAGGGTGGATTCTTTACCAGCTCAGCCACTGGGGAAGCCCTCACATATGTACAGCACACACATATATTACATATGTGTTTGAATATTCATAATACATGTGGTAGGTATGTACATACGTATCAACATAGGAAGAGAAGGAAAGAATGCAATTCTGGATATTTTAAGAAGGATTTTAAAACTCTCTAGCAGATTTCGCTTTTAGTGTGACAAGTGAATTTGAACTTGGGGCAGAATCTCCTTTTGTTTTCTTCTGTTTTCTTTTTTTTTACAGGAAGAGGCTGTGAAGACAATCAAGTTACCCCAACGCAGATGTCTCCAACTGAGCTTTCTCTTCAGAAAAGCGAATTGGAATTCAAAGGCCGTGGTATTCTACCCTGGAAGGCTTGAGGTTGTTTTTCTTCTAAATTGTCTCTAGACCGCCATGTTCCTGACAACCACTGGGTGATTCTTGTGAAGTAATTGTTGCCATTAGATTGAGAAAGACATGCTGGCTGGGGCAGAAAGGGCATAAAGATGTGATTCACCCCAGGCTGGAAGGCAGCTTGAGAAGAAGTCTCTGCCGGCGTTAATTAGGGATGACACAGATCTGAGGGTGATTCGCGGACTGAGTCATGGGACCAGACCACATCCCTGAGAGTGATGTGAGGTTCACCCTGAATGTTCCTGCTGCCCAGGCTCTGATTATTATTACTGATGTTGTCACAAATCTGAGATGTTATATTCTGAAATAAATGTCATAAATATAGCTCAAACTGAAAATGTCAAGTTTCAGTCTCTCTTATAAGGTCATGCCCATGCCAAGAAACCTCCCTTTTGGAAAGGAGATGATGGTATACACACTACTACGTATAAAATAGATAACCAACAGGATCTACTGTGTAGCACAGGGCACTCTACTCAATATTTTGTAATAACCTATAAGGGAAAAAGTTAGTATCTTATGGACAGAGGAGCTTGGCAGACTCTTTTCTATGGGGTCGTAACAAGTCAGACATGACAGAGCGAGTAACGAGGAGAAGGATCAGGCAAAAGACCATGAAAAGAATAAATATATGCACATGGATAACCAAACCACTTTGCTCTACAGCTGAAACTAACACGACATTGTAAATCAATAGTACAATTTAAAAAAAAAAAAAAAAAAGAGGGGGAGAAGGAGAAAAAAGGAAGAGGCAGAGGAGAAGAAGAGGTGGAGGAAGATGGAAGAATGAATAAAGGAGATGGGGAGGATACTATGAGAAGTCTTTCATCTGAATGAAAATGCATCCTCTGTCCTGTTTTCCTCATCTCAGTAGTTCATATGGTCATGGGAGGGCAGGCCAGTCCCAAGTCAGGGAAGAGAAAATGAAGGCACAGCCCCGCCAGCACTTGAGTCAGTGGAAGATGGACAGTCCGTGTGGCTTGCCCTCCAGTGAGGTAGACGGAGGGCAGCAGTGGAAGAGTAATGGTCACCCTGGGGGTGGAGTGGGGTGGGGAGACCTGGAGGGCCCCCACTGACACTGTGAGAGGTCAGTGCTTTGCTAGATTTAAACTGAGCGGACTGACGGCATACCCCTAAAAGAGGCAAAGCATGGAAGCTAAACAACATCTACTGAACGTGCGGTGGGCTTCCCAGGTGGCTCAGCAGGGAAGAATCTGTCTGCCGTGCCGGAGATGCAGGAGATGAGGGTTCAATTCCTGGGCCGGGAAGATCACTGGAGGAGGACTGCCCCTGCCTTGGTAATCGTGCCCCAAAAACCCCGGTCAGAGGAGCCTGAAGGGTAACAATCCGTAGGGTTGTAAAGAGTGTGACAGGACTGAGAGGACATGAGATAGATCGTAGGCTTCAGTATGAGAGATGAGATGAGTGAATATTTAGAATATGCACATGAGCTGGGAAAAATAGAAGGCAGGAGGAGAAGGGGACGACAGAGGATGAGATGGTTGGATGGCATCACTGACTCATAGGACATCAGTTTGAGCAAACTCTGGGAGATGGTGAAAGACAGCGAAGTCCGGCATGCTGCAGTCCATGGGGTTGCAAAGAGTTGGACATGACTGAGCAACTGAACTGAACTGAACAGTATTTTGACCTTCAGAGCCTTAATTCTTTGTGCGGATCAGAGAAAATTACAGGTCCAGACCTCACCTTCACCTGCCCTTCACTCAGCACAAGGGACGAGAGCGGTGCCGGCCACAGCTGACTGCCTGCTCCGGGGCTGGCAGGGCCCAGAGTGTCCACGCGGCCCCATCCTGGTCCGCGGCCACAGCCTCTGCTTCTCTCCCTGCAGTGACTTTCCCCTTCCTTGAGCTTTCCATTTTCTTCCTTGGTAAAGTTTTCCGTCCATTTCATGCCAGAGTAACCGTCAGCCCTGCATCACAACAGTGAGCGTTTTCTGACATCAATTGCCACAGCTTAAAGAGGCTTAGGCTCGACAGACTGTAAAGTTGTTTGCAGGATCTGGAGCTAAGTGACAAAACACCCGCCAGGAGGTGTAAACCTGTCGACAGCAATTACCCCCCAGGGATCCTGGTGAGGCGGAAGAGGGAAACCTTGTAAATCCAAAGGCCCTGCTGGAATGACTTGTTTATTGGGCATCATTTAATGGTGGCTCCTAAATGGACTTTGCTCTTCTGCGTTGGGTTTTGCTTTCTGCCTGTTTGCCTGGAACACATCTGCATGTGGAAACAAGAGTGCCAGAAAGATGCTGAGGTTCTGGGAACCCTTCCCACTCTGGGTCAGAGCCAGATGGCCAGATCCACCCATGGGACCGCCCACCACAGCCACATCTCCATCCTCTTTCAGCAAACAGGGTCTTAGTAAACCTTGTCTCTAAGGAGGGAAGACAAATGGAGGCTAAACTCCCATCGCTGAAGAGGAGCAAGTCTAATATTAGCCTGGATGGAGGCATTTGCTATTTTGTGACCTGAATAATGTTCATGCTATTTTCTGTGTTTCTAGGTCTGCCCTGATCCATCACTCTCACACAGTGGTGTTTTTGATGTTGATGTTCTGGGTGATAGTTTATGTTCAACAGGAGAGCAGGCCTGGCAGTGGCTGCTGGGCGACCTGCTGAGGGCCAGGGGCTATTTTTCTCTTCCTTGAGGAAAAGGAGGGGACAGCAAGATGCAAGTGGGTTCCCAAGGAGAACTGAAAATGAGGCGTGAACTCATCAAGCTTCTCTCCCTTGGGCCGTTACCTCCTTTCCACCTCTGTCCATGACTCATCTGCTTTATCACTGTAGTCAAATTGAAAGGGTTTGACCTCAATTTGAGACTTCAACCCAGGGCCCAGATCTGATCAAATCCTGCTTGGGACTTGAACCCACATGGGTGGAGCTTGAATTCTAGCCAAAACCCTGTTTGGGACTCGAACCCACGTGGCTAAGGCTTAACCCCAACCAAAACCCTGCTTTGACTTGAATTCATATAGTCAGGACTCAATCCTGGCCAAAACCCTGTCTGGGACTCGAACCCACGCGGCCGGGACTTAATCCAGCACTCACCCAACGTCTGGACCCACCGAGGCTCAGGTTCTTCGTGCCTCAACGCAGAAGGAATTCAGCGAGAGGCAGAGTGACAGGCAAAAAGAGGATTTATTAGGATAGGGTACTTTTAAGACGTACAAGCAGGCAGGCAGGAAAGCTCTGCTCTGCTCTGCTCTCCCTCAACTGAGTGGGCAGCCATATATATAGGATGGTAGAAGACCGCCCCCCTCAAGTAGATGCAGATGCAGGACATACATCATTGGTTGCTTCTTCGCCAGTTCCTCCTTCATCAGCTGTTTCTACCCAGTTGAGCCTGCTTTACTGAACAAGGAGCAGCTCTCCTGAGTTAAAGTCAACTCACTGGCCTCCCAACCTTTCTCAGGTGTCTCCCTTCTACCTACCATCCCCTACTAGGACTCTACAGTCACCTACCTATTCCACTCTGTCCCTATCAAAATCCCCCTTGTTTGAGGAAATTATGGCAACTGGGTCTCACAGATTTTATACTTTAGAACTCCCAAGGATGAAGAACAACAGGATGACTTTCTCAGTTCCAACTGAGAGAAACTTATGGAAGATTCTGCCAGATACGTTTTGGTCCATTGCCCATTGTCAAATGACCAGCTTTTATCACATGCGGGGTGGGGGTGGAGGGAAGGAAAGAGTACATCTCCATTCTTCCTCAGATCAAATCGAGGCAAAATGGTGGTGTCAGGGGGCAAAATCTGAAGATGCCCCTTGTCCAAAATTCTTCCTTCAGAATCCACTACAGGAATGCGGCAACGGATCCAAGAAGGCCTTTTGTGAAAACTCCAAGCCTGGGGATACTTTACCACTTTTTCTCTCTGCTTGGATTGTCACAAAGAGAATTGTTGCTTTACGTATGAACCTTGCTAACACACAGAGGATTGGCTGGCCTAGCAATTTCACCATCGGTCTTTTCTTAGAAATTGCTTTATTTTCTTATTTGCAAAGGGCCATTGGCTGCCCTGGAGGGTGACCTTTCCCCTGAAGCCCTCTCCAGCTCTCTGATGAGATCACAGGCCATTTCATTTCCTAATCAGGTTCTTTTATGATTCCCCCAAGCACGCAAATCAAATGGCATCTGAGACTCAAATCTTTGCTCAGCCAAGAAAGCTAAGAGCAGGTGCCAAGCAGAGACTGGTTTTGCTCCTGACAGTACCTCTGTTAGTGGAGCTGCACCCTGCCTTTTCCCTCCAGTCTACATGCTTCCATGCCTTCCTACCAAAGCAATCAAGTCTCCTTGTGGATTTTTTGTTTTGACAAGGAAAGGAATATCTTAAGGGGAAGAGAAATAAATGAGAATTTATTGAGCACTTCCAGCTCTCTGGGCGTAAGAACTAACACACCTGACTGGGCAGCCCATCAAGTCTCCAGGAAATTTTTATAGAAAGACTGTCCTTAAATTGTTTTCAATCAGTTTCACCCAGTGGGCTTAGGGCCTTCAAGAATATGTTATCTAACAAATACCTCTGAACACCTACTATGTGTCACTACACCTACTACGTGCTGGTCACTACATACGACCAGCCTTTGATATGTGTGAAGATACTTCTTATAAATCCCTGGATTTTCTCCTGGCTAAATCAAAAGGGAAGAGTTTATTTTACACCATACAGTGGCGGTATTATTAGTTGGGAATATTGCTTCAATATAAAATCTATTACCATCATAAGCACCAATGTTTACACATGTGAAATAAAAAAGTCCTGAAGCCCAGACACAGGACAGCACAATGGACAGAGTGTGGACCTCAGAAATAGAGAGCGGGTTCAGGTCACCGCGACTTCACTTGCAAGCTATGCAAACTTTGGCAAGTCTCTGAACATCACTGCATTTTATACTCCCTATCTATAAAATAGGAAGAGTGGAATCTAAAATTGTGTGTGTGTGCTCAGTCGTGTCCGACTCTTTGTGACCCCATGGACTATAGCTCACCAGGCTCCTCTGTCCCTGGGGTTTCCCAAGCAAGAATTCCAGAGTGGGCTGCCATTTCCTTCCTCAGGGGATCTTCCCAACCCTAAAAACGAGTGCTGCAATGAGAATTAGAGATTTTTTAAAATAAAGCCTATGACCCAGAACCCTGAAAAGCAGCTGTGAATGACAATTCTCAGCACAGCCCCTTTTGCTGGAATGCACAGACTAGTGAAGCCATAAGGGATTCTGAAGATCATTTAGTCAAGCACTCTTAAATCAGCAGATGATGAAAATAAGGTTGAGAGGCTTTGCCTCAGAGCACACAGAAAAATCAGAGAAAGAATGTGTGGCTCATGGTCCCCTCCCTGTGAGCCCCCAAACCTTGGAATCCAGCATGAAGACGTGGGACAGAAGGGTGGATAGAGGGAAGTTCCACCATGGTCAAACCATGTCCTGTTATGCCACAGCAGACCTAAATGGATTTTTTTTTTCAGATATATTGGTGTTCTGTACAAGTTTTTATTTTTTAAAAAAAAACAGGGGGGTTCTACAGATTTTTATAGAAAGTCTGCCATCTCTCTAAAACACCTTGTCCAGCGCCTTAGAGAACAGACACAGACACTGAGCCTCCCTGGAGCTTCCTCTCTGGAAAGCCACATTTTTTTAACGTGCATATTCACATGGGCTGTCGAGCTAATTAGACTGCCTTCGATGGTGAGAAGCTTTACCAAGATCCACGTATTCCCCACCGCCTGGTTCTCCCATTAAAAACCCATTTTAAAGGTTTAGCTCAATTATCTGAGCTGAACAGTTGGCACAGAACTATTTCAAATAATAGAGGCAGGGCAGATAATTGGAAGCATTTTTCTAGGGTGAGATAAGAAGTGGAACACAGGGGCCTCTAAGCCTAGGGAGCAGAGGTGCTCTCTGAATTTTCATTTGAAACGATTTCCCCACTGAGTACAAAGAATCAACAGCCATCAGAAGTCACCAAGCTTGCTCTCCCCTGCCCACGAAAACACATATTGGGGTAGGAAAATGGATCGAAGTGGAATAGAAAAAACACAGTGCTGGGGATGAAACGTAAGCAGGTAAGCATTTTTTGGTTCTTAGCTAACCTTCGGAACCATCTGCTGAGGACCAAAGGACAAACACTCTAACTTGACGTGCGGCTTGCATCCAGTCTCTTCTTACCTCTGGGACCTCAGCTGCTACCCTGTCCATTGACTCGCTTAGTCCAGTCAAGAGAATTGCTTGTCATCCCATGAATAAGCAGAGCCGCTCCAGGGTACCATCTCTCAGGTGCTTTCCCTTTTACCTAAACGCCCTTGCCCTGCTTATCCTCCAGGCACCTCTGGAGCAGTGCTGCCACCCGTGAGCCGCCTTTCCTGGATCCCGTAGCCACTTCACTCATTATGCCTGGGCTGTAGCCATTATAACACTCCAAACCCTATTATGGTAATTCACATATAATTACAATAGCTACAGCCACCGAATGTCTCTTCGTTCACAATAGAGCACACAGAAAAATGGTGTGGCTCATGGTCCCTCCCTGTGAGCCCCCAAACCTTGGAATCCAGCATGAAGACGTGGGACAGAAGGGTGGATAGAGGGAAGTTCCACCATGGTCAAACCATGTCCTGTTATGCCACAGCAGACCTAAATGGATTTTTTTTTTCAGATATATTGGTGTTCTGTACAAGTTTTTATTTTTTAAAAAAAAACAGGGGGGTTCTACAGATTTTTATAGAAAGTCTGCCATCTCTCTAAAACACCTTGTCCAGCGCCTTAGAGAACAGACACAGACACTGAGCCTCCCTGGAGCTTCCTCTCTGGAAAGCCACATTTTTTTAACGTGCATATTCACATGGGCTGTCGAGCTAATTAGACTGCCTTCGATGGTGAGAAGCTTTACCAAGATCCACGTATTCCCCACCGCCTGGTTCTCCCATTAAAAACCCATTTTAAAGGTTTAGCTCAATTATCTGAGCTGAACAGTTGGCACAGAACTATTTCAAATAATAGAGGCAGGGCAGATAATTGGAAGCATTTTTCTAGGGTGAGATAAGAAGTGGAACACAGGGGCCTCTAAGCCTAGGGAGCAGAGGTGCTCTCTGAATTTTCATTTGAAACGATTTCCCCACTGAGTACAAAGAATCAACAGCCATCAGAAGTCACCAAGCTTGCTCTCCCCTGCCCACGAAAACACATATTGGGGTAGGAAAATGGATCGAAGTGGAATAGAAAAAACACAGTGCTGGGGATGAAACGTAAGCAGGTAAGCATTTTTTGGTTCTTAGCTAACCTTCGGAACCATCTGCTGAGGACCAAAGGACAAACACTCTAAATTGACGGGCGGCTTGCATCCAGTCTCTTCTTACCTCTGGGACCTCAGCTGCTACCCTGTCCATTGACTCGCTTAGTCCAGTCAAGAGAATTGCTTGTCATCCCATGAATAAGCAGAGCCGCTCCAGGGTACCATCTCTCAGGTGCTTTCCCTTTTACCTAAACGCCCTTGCCCTGCTTATCCTCCAGGCACCTCTGGAGCAGTGCTGCCACCCGTGAGCCGCCTTTCCTGGATCCCGTAGCCACTTCACTCATTATGCCTGGGCTGTAGCCATTATAACACTCCAAACCCTATTATGGTAATTCACATATAATTACAATAGCTACAGCCACCGCCGAATGTCTCTTCGTTCCCTCATCAGTCTCTTATGATTGATACCATTATCTCCACTGTACAGGGAACAGAAATGAAGCTCGGAGGGTGAAGGAAATTGTCCAAGGTCACACAGCTAGTGAGCAGTGAACCTCTGATGAGAACCTAGGTCTAATGTCAAGCTGTAAGTTACTTGGTCTTTCCCTCCAGAAAACATGAGGTCCAAACAACAGCAGGCTCTGCGTTCTTTATGCTTCCCAAACCAGGCAAACTTCTGATTCTCAATAATGACTTGTTGGCACCATGTGAAAGGAACACATCCGGCTTTGCCCATCTGGGTGATATATGTCCACATGACTGACTTATAAATGTGCCACATTATCAGTTCCCTCCCCAAAAGGCTATCTTTTCTGAAGTCCAGTAATTTAGGAGATGAAGTTCAAGGTCTTTCTTGAGTCACTCTCATTCACTCCCACTCTGAAATACCAAGAAGATAGTAACATTCTGATTTTTCACCACTTCCCTTAGAACTACAGGTGCATGGGTTGTGTTGTATACCTGCATCTCAAGTTTTTACTGGGCAAAATTTTGTCACATATTTGCTACAGCATAAAATAAATCTCCATTTTCCAGGCTCCAATAAGGGCTTTCTCACTGCCCAGTAGCTGAATTATAAGCTAGCAATATAGATAGATAGATGATATAGATAGACAGATTGATAGATAGATGATAGATGATAGATGGACAGACAGACAATAGTGGCACCTTCTCTTCCAGGTGTCAGTTTCCATATCCATCAGAATATATTTGACTATATTACATATAGCCTGTAAGTTTCCATGGTAAGATCAATAAAAATTTATTTAAAAAAAAATTTTTGTTTTATGTTGGATTGTAGTTGACTTCTCAGTTGTGTCTGACTCTTTTCTTTTCTTTTTTTTTTTTAAACTTTTATTTTACTTTTAACTTTTACAGTCTTGTTGTTCACAGACATGCATGTTCCCAGATTAGTGTCTGACTCTTTTCAACCCCATGGGCTATGGTCCATCAGGCTCCTCTGTTCATGGAATTTTCCAGGCAAAAATGCTGGAGTGGGTAGCCATTCCCTTCTCCAAGGGATCTTCAGACACAACTAAAGTGACTTAGTACAGCCCTGCACAGTACCTATTTACTTGTCAAGTTCAACATTTTAAAAGGAGATTCCATCTTTTTGATAAAATAATCAAGTCAAAGAATTTATCAAAATGTGTTTTAAATGAGTATTTTGTATTTGACAGGTATATTCTCAGATTTGTCACACAGTAACATATTGATGAATATAATCATGCTAGTCTTACCTAAGCTAAAATGATTGAACTACCTAGTACTATTGGTGAAAATATAAAATGGCAACAATGA
The DNA here is from genome assembly GCA_022376925.1 of Tragulus kanchil. Lineage (NCBI taxonomy): Eukaryota > Metazoa > Chordata > Mammalia > Artiodactyla > Tragulidae > Tragulus > Tragulus kanchil. Next base: position 7,478,709 of record JAIOJX010000002.1, on the reverse strand, counting down.
AAAGTGCAATGAGAGAAATACCAAATGACGAGAGAGCCTAAAAATTAGGAGTTTGGGGCTTCCCTGGTGGTTCCAGTGGGTAGAGTACACCTTGCAATGCAAGGGGCACCGGTTCAATCCTGGCCTGGGAAGATTCCCCATGCCAGAGCAGCTGAACCCGTGTGTGTCCGATTACAATCCAGTGCTCTGGAGCGCATGCCAGAGTCAGTGCTCTGCCATTTCTTGAGTCACTTCATTCACTCCCACTCTGAAATACCAAGAAGATAGTAACATTCTGATTTTTCACCATTTTAACAGGTGCATGGGTTGTGTTGTATACCTGCATCTCAAGTTTTTACTGGGCAAAATTTTGTCACATATTTGCTACAGCATAAAATAAATCTCCATTTTCCAGGCTCCAATAAGGGCTTTCTCACTGCCCAGTAGCTGAATTATAAGCTAGCAATATAGATAGATAGATGATATAGATAGACAGATTGATAGATAGATGATAGATGATAGATGGACAGACAGACAATAGTGGCACCTTCTCTTCCAGGTGTCAGTTTCCATATCCATCAGAATATATTTGACTATATTACATATAGCCTGTAAGTTTCCATGGTAAGATCAATAAAAATTTATTTAAAAAAAAATTTTTGTTTTATGTTGGATTGTAGTTGACTTCTCAGTTGTGTCTGACTCTTTTCTTTTTTTTTTTTAAACTTTTATTTTACTTTTAACTTTTACAGTCTTGTTGTTCACAGACATGCATGTTCCCAGATTAGTGTCTGACTCTTTTCAACCCCATGGGCTATGGTCCATCAGGCTCCTCTGTTCATGGAATTTTCCAGGCAAAAATGCTGGAGTGGGTAGCCATTCCCTTCTCCAAGGGATCTTCAGACACAACTAAAGTGACTTAGTACAGCCCTGCACAGTACCTATTTACTTGTCAAGTTCAACATTTTAAAAGGAGATTCCATCTTTTTGATAAAATAATCAAGTCAAAGAATTTATCAAAATGTGTTTTAAATGAGTATTTTGTATTTGACAGGTATATTCTCAGATTTGTCACACAGTAACATATTGATGAATATAATCATGCTAGTCTTACCTAAGCTAAAATGATTGAACTACCTAGTACTATTGGTGAAAATATAAAATGGCAACAATGAAAAGTGCAATGAGAGAAATACCAAATGACGAGAGAGCCTAAAAATTAGGAGTTTGGGGCTTCCCTGGTGGTTCCAGTGGGTAGAGTACACCTTGCAATGCAAGGGGCACCGGTTCAATCCCTGGCCTGGGAAGATTCCCCATGCCGCAGAGCAGCTGAACCCGTGTGTGTCCGATTACAATCCAGTGCTCTGGAGCGCATGCCAGAGTCAGTGCTCTGCCATGAGAGAGGCCACTGCAATGGGAGGCCCACACAAGCCAAGGAATAAACATGGATGAAAGTAAATAAATAAAAGACCAATAAAAGAGGCCAAAAAAAAAAATGGGACTTTGACTTCGAAGGCTAGATTAGAGACAGCTTTCCCAAAGACACGACAAGTAGTCAAGGAGCTAGATGATGAGCAGGAGATAACTAGATACAGAAAGGAAAGAACAACTCTCCTTAAAGCAGCTGTGCTCATTCACTCAGCAAGTATTTACTAAGGGTACACTGTTCACCAGACACTGTAATTAGATGCTTTGAATGTAATAAGATGGGATTTCCCTGGTGGTCAAGTGGCTAAGACTGTATTCTCAGTGCAGGGGGCCTGGGCTCGATCCCTGTTCAAGGAACTAGACCCCACATGGCACAACTAAGACCTGGTGCAGCCAAATAAATCAATAATTTTTTTTTAAAAAAGAATGTAATAATGAAGAAGAAGATCCCTGCCTTTATGGCAATTATGGTATCAAAGGAGATAGGCATTTAAGTAAATAGTCCTAATGGAGTGTGATAATGTTTTAAAATAAGAGGTATGGGGACTTTCCTGGTGGCCCAATGGCTAAGAATCTGCCTTTCAATGCAGAGGATGTGGTTTGATCCCTGGTCGGGGAACTAAAATCCCACATAAGACCTGATGCATCCCAATAAATATTTTTTAAAAATAAATGAGAGATATAGAGTGCCGTAGAGAGTGCTGTTAGAATCCTGAGCATCACAGTCTGAGTGTGGGGTGGGAGGAACTGGCAGTCTTATGCACAGAGCTGTCTAGAGGAAGTGAAAATGTATAAGCTAACATCTAAACTATGAAAACACCTTGGGCTTGTTGACCTGCTTTGGTGGAGGCCCCAATGTGAACGTCTACAGTTGAGACTCTGGGAGCGGGAATCACTTCTCATGTTCTAGAGCATTCTTTAACATTGCTATGGGTGCTGTGTCTGGTTTTCCGCTGGAGCAGATTTACCCAAGGATTAGCCAAAATTCTCCCCAATTTGACACACCTATCAGTTCCAATCATTCTATATGTCATCTAGATTTCTGGCTTCAGTTCCAAGCAGCCTCCTTGGGGAAAAAACTTCTTGTTCTTCTACAAATGTAGGCACCCTTTAAATTCTTCAGTAACTACTGGGCACAGATAAGCCTCTTCAGTAGGGAACATTGACTTTTTGCCTTTTGCTCATAGCCCTAAAAAGGCTAAAGAGAACAGTCTTAAAATGAGGCCTCCAGGGCTTCCCTGGTGGTCCAGTGGGTAAGGACACCGCCTTGCAGTGCAAGGGGCACCGGTTCGATCTCTGGCCTGGGAAGATCCCATGTGCTGCAGAGCAGCTGGACCGATGCGTCCAATTACCAAGCTGGAGCTTTGGAACGCATGCTCCCAGAGCCGGTGCTCTGCAGCGACAGAGGCCACTGCAATGGGAGGCCCACACAGGCCAAAGAACAAAGACAAACAAATGAGAGATCAATAGAAGTGGACAAAAAAGAAATGAGGCCTCCAAATTGGAAAAGCATAATTTTGCCATAGTCTATTGGTCCAAATGGTCATAATCTCAGATTTAACAGGAGAAGAAATTGACTCTGTTTTAATGGATGAATACCAAGAAAATTTCAGGTACCGTATCTTTCATCTGCCAAAATGCATGAATATACATCCCCTACACTATTCTAGAGACAACTGGGAGTCATTAGAGTCAAAAATAGGGGAGAGAATGCCACATAATAGTCTCAGAAATACGTGCCATTCATAAGTCACTTAGTCGTGACTGGTAAGTTCCAGTTGCTTAGTCACTCAGTCATGTCCAACTCTTTGCGACCCCATGGATTGTAGCCAGCCAGGCTCCTCTGTCCATGGGATTCCCCAGGCAAGAATATTGGAGTGGGGTGCCATGCCCTCTTCCAGGGGGTCTTCCTGACCCAGAGACTGAATGTGTGTTTCCTGCATTATAGGCGGATTCTTTAACCATCTGATCCAACAGGGAAGTCCGCCATATATAGGAAGGGCATAAAAATGAAATGAAGGATGAGTTAGGAGGTACTAATTGGTCGGTACTAAGAGCTGCTAAGAGGCCCCCTGGTCTGTACTAAGGACAAGAGATGCTGGCAGCTGTGATTAAGGCTAGAAATGGGTTTTGAAGGGAAGGGATGGATTCAATTAACATTCAGGCAACAGAAGCCTCCTTTGTTAATGCCCATGAAGCTTATCGTGAATGAAAATGAGTGTGATGTATGGTGACTATGATTCTGACATGTGTGAAACCTCCTGTTCAGTGAGAGCTCTAAGGGAATTCACTGGGCCCCCTTCATACACCTGACGGGCAGGGCCTGGCCAGTTCTGCGGACCCACATTCTTCCCACAAATCCTCCTGAGAGGATGGAAATTTAAAAGTATACTGTGCTGTCTTCAGCCCAGGCAGGCACCCTCCTTCGGCCTCTCTTCCCTCCTCTTTGCTGCTTCTGTTCGCTGCTCGAGGTGCATCACAAAGCCTGGGTGAACGGTAAGCCAAACAGGAGGCGACATGAGTCTGTTACACAGATGTCCTGTGGGATGCTAGACTGTATCCGCCCTGATATGATTACACAGGTGTGACTATCTGGTGGAACAGACTGAGGATTCAGATTAGAGAAGAATCAGATATGATGAAGCACCCTCAGAATACTGATGATAATGATAAGGATGTGATGAGGATCACAGTCACCCTCACAGTGACAACAGTAGTCAGCACCCTGATGACAGAGGCCTGAGGCACAATCCCGAAAGTGACGATGGTTTACACTTATTTTTTATTGACATACAGAGGAATTGTAATAGTGTTAATTACTGCCGAAAAGCAAAGTGACTTAGTTATACGTATAAGTATATACACGTTCCTTTTTATATTCACTTCCACTGTGGTTTATCAGGTGGAATATTGAATATGGTTCCTTGTGCTCAGCACTAGGAACTTGTTGTTAATCTGTTCTAGTAACACACACACTAGTTTGCACCTGTTAACTCCAAACTCCCAGTTCATCCTTCCCCACATCCCCTTCCCTTTGGCAACATCCAATCTTTTCTCTATGCCCCTGACACTGTTTCTGTTTCAAAGACAGGTTCATTTGTGTCATCCTTCAGAAAGCAACAATTTTAAAATCAGATCCTAATTCAAGCATGTCTGCATCACTTTCTAGGGATGAGGCTTGGATAAGTTAATTCATTTCTCTGACCCCCAGTTTTCTCATAAATAAAATGGAGATGAAAATCAGTGTGACTTCACAGGGTTGTTTGTAAAGGCTACATTCTATAACTGGATGCATGTTGCTTAACACTCTACCTGACACACGGCTTGGTAATTGGTACCTATTCGTATTATCTGTGGCGGTGTAGCAATCTGTTGGTGTAGACGGAAATGACTACACTCTTCACAGATAGAAAAACACTGTTTTGAAAACTGAGACTAGAAAGAACCTGTTGACTTCAAAAATATTCACAGTCGAAGAGTTGAATTCTGCATTATTCAGCAGGAATTTTTAGGACTTCAAGCCCAGGAGATAGCGCCTCAAGTAACCCGGAGAGAACAGCTCTGAGGAGGGAGTCAGGAACTAGGATATATAGGAGTTTTGTAACAAAGAACAGGCAAACATCAAAAGATTACTGTTAATTAAAGGAAACCAGATATCCCAAGAGAAAGAATTTAGCCCTTTTCTATTCTAAGAAAGCAAGAGCCTAGGCCCACTGAAACCACTCCTTTGATCGGCACCTCAGCTGTCTGGGGCAGGATCCTGAGTTTCCCCGGGCTCACTGTAGGGAGGGGCTGTGATCTGACAGCTGCTAGATGGCAGGAATTCTCTCTTTCCTGTTCCCTCAGGGCCCACCAGCTCACCATCCATGGCGGTTACCACTGCTGGCGACTGTGACATCCTTTGGTCACTGATATGGCAATAAATATTCCATTTCTCAAGCCTATAAATAAGTCTACATCACTTGGTGCAAAATATACTACACGTAAATATATCATAGAGTTGAAATAGAAACAGTTCAACTATAGTGAACATAATGTAGAAATGGAATAAAAAGACTGAACTCCATCTAGTGTGGCAAGGCTGCACAGGCATGTAAGAGATAGGGTGCAGAAATTACCTCCCTCCTGCATTGACACCCGCATTTCCACATCTATTCTGCTGCAAGCAGGACCAAAATGAGCTTCCTCGGTTCTGCATTAAATATTAAAAAGAAACCTACATTGTGTTATCTGGGGGCCTTTTGCTTTTGATGACACTGCTGATTAGGAAGAAATAGGAAAAATTCTGTGCTTCTTATGGTGCTATTAAAAATCAGAAAAAGTGGATTGCTTTTAATTACTCAAATTATGATCGTGTTCTAGTAGCAATAAAAAGAAAATGTCAGTGTCTCAGGAAAAGTCTCAACATTTCAAAGGAAGCTCGTGCCTGTGGAATAACGATATGAAAGACGGCCCATTCTGACCCAGGTATTATAGTGAGAGTTACGTATTTCTCAGAAACCCAGCTACTCAAGGAGATCTGTGGCTTTCTCAAAACCATGCTGATCTGGGTCCCTGACTCCTCATTACTGTTTCTCTACCCAGAACTGTTGGTTTATGGCATTTTTATAGAGAAGATATGTTAGCGCCTCAAGTAACCCGGAGAGAACAGCTCTGAGGAGGAGGCAGGAACTAGGATATATAGGAGTTTTGTAACAAAGAACAGGCAAACATCAAAAGATTACTGTTAATTAAAGGAAACCAGATATCCCAAGAGAAAGAATTTAGCCCTTTTCTATTCTAAGAAAGCAAGAGCCTAGGCCCACTGAAACCACTCCTTTGATCGGCACCTCAGCTGTCTGGGGCAGGATCCTGAGTTTCCCCGGGCTCACTGTAGGGAGGGGCTGTGATCTGACAGCTGCTAGATGGCAGGAATTCTCTCTTTCCTGTTCCCTCAGGGCCCACCAGCTCACCATCCATGGCGGTTACCACTGCTGGCGACTGTGACATCCTTTGGTCACTGATATGGCAATAAATATTCCATTTCTCAAGCCTATAAATAAGTCTACATCACTTGGTGCAAAATATACTACACGTAAATATATCATAGAGTTGAAATAGAAACAGTTCAACTATAGTGAACATAATGTAGAAATGGAATAAAAAGACTGAACTCCATCTAGTGTGGCAAGGCTGCACAGGCATGTAAGAGATAGGGTGCAGAAATTACCTCCCTCCTGCATTGACACCCGCATTTCCACATCTATTCTGCTGCAAGCAGGACCAAAATGAGCTTCCTCGGTTCTGCATTAAATATTAAAAAGAAACCTACATTGTGTTATCTGGGGCCTTTTGCTTTTGATGACACTGCTGATTAGGAAGAAATAGGAAAAATTCTGTGCTTCTTATGGTGCTATTAAAAATCAGAAAAAGTGGATTGCTTTTAATTACTCAAATTATGATCGTGTTCTAGTAGCAATAAAAAGAAAATGTCAGTGTCTCAGGAAAAGTCTCAACATTTCAAAGGAAGCTCGTGCCTGTGGAATAACGATATGAAAGACGGCCCATTCTGACCCAGGTATTATAGTGAGAGTTACGTATTTCTCAGAAACCCAGCTACTCAAGGAGATCTGTGGCTTTCTCAAAACCATGCTGATCTGGGTCCCTGACTCCTCATTACTGTTTCTCTACCCAGAACTGTTGGTTTATGGCATTTTTATAGAGAAGATATGTTGAGGTATCAATCTAGCCTGTTTCTTCCCCCACTATCTTGTAGCCAGCATCCTTTTTTCCTACTATTCAGGCAGAAGAATAATCTACACTCAGTGTATTGATGGGAGAGAATTATTTTCGCCTGGAGAATACAGAGTCAAGTTCTTGGCTTATAATTTCAAAGGAGGGCAACTGACACACAAAACAAAGGAATGAGCTTGAAAAGGGGTTTCCAAGGTTAAGGTCATGGTAAAGAACCCACTTGCCAATGCAGGAGACATAAGAGACGCAGGCTTTATCCCTGGATGGGGAAGATCCCCTGGACGAAGGCACAGCGAGCCCCTCCCGTCGTCTTGTCTGGAGAATGTGTGGGGTCACAAAGAGCCTGACACCAAAGTGACTTAGCACACACAAGCTTACACAAGGAAGCTACCAAGACTGCAGGGAGAGGGAAGGGGGCCTGAAAGCTTGTGGTCTCACATGTTCTAGCGTATCTTTGCTTTTTCCTTAGGTTTAAGCTGGAAATACAATTCTCTATTTCCTTTCACATCGTTACAGTACTATTTGAGGGCTTCTTGTGTCCAATATTCCTTTGGAGACATGACTTCAGTCTGCCTTTCCTTCCTTTCCATGTGATCAGCTTTTCTCTTTGAAAGTTTTTGGACTTCTGTGGTCATCTCAAGTTTCACCTTTTTGTGTCCAAGTGTGCACACATGTGTTTTTTAACCAGGATCATACCCTCTGCCCTGCAAAACTAAGAGATTCTCAGCCAATATTTCTTCACTTGTCTCTTCTCCCGCTCATGCTTCTCTCTTCTGGAATTCCTATCTTAAAGAGGCTGATACTCTCCCTTTACTCTGTAGATCTATCAGTTGCATAATTACAGCTTTCTCTTGACTTCTTCTGGATGCTTTGGAAGAGTCCTCAGCCTAGTATTTCAGATCTATACTCTGTTCCTTGACTACATGTGTTCTGCTTTTCTATTCATCTACTGGTCTCTTTAGTTCAACTATATTTTTCCTGACCATAATGGCTCTCTTTTTCTTCATTTATAATTGCTTGTCTCTGTCTTTCGTTACAAATATCTTCCTTTATCTCTTTGAAAATTCTTTAAGTGCCTGATGGTTACCTTTGGCCACTGCGTCTAGATTGTCTCCATTATTACCTTTACTTTGTTGACACGGCTCTTCTCATACGTCTCTGATGTTGCTCTGTGAATCATGGTCCTTTGCTGGAAATGTGAATCGGAGAAAGGGAAGCAAACAGCTTCCTTTTTACTATCTCTCCCCAAGATATCTGTGCCTCTCAGGGACCCATGGGTAACTGAACAGGGATAGGCTCTTTTTCAAGATGGTTTATGGAGTGTATAGAGTCCACATGCTCTTAGGGACCCTTCACATAATGAAGTCTTCGCTCCCTCTGATATTTCCCTGTCATCCCTGGCCAGCCCTTATCTGTGCTGCTTTTGTTCATCCATGAACATCTTGATGGGAAGACGGGAGCCCATCTTAGATGGAAATCCATTCTAGTCCCCACTGGAATCCACTCAGTCTGTAGTCCTCCTTCACTATCTCCCAAAGTGTGCTCAAATTCACATCCACTGAGTCAGTGATGCCACCCAACCGTCTTATTCTCTCCTTTTGCATTCAATCTTTCCCAGCATCAGGGTCTTTTCCACTGAAAAGATGGAGGGTGACGGAGAATGACATGGTTGGATGGGATCGCTGACTCAACAGACGTGAATGTGAGCCAACTCCAGGAGATGGTGAAGGACAGGAAAGGCTGGCGTGCTGCAGTCCATGGGGTCCATGGGGTCACAAAGAGTCAGACACAAGTTAGCAACTGAACAACAAATTAGGAATTCAAATCTAAAGTTAGGTCAAACCAAAGTTTATGTGCTTGTCTATCATACCACATTGCCTCACATGGAGTAAGAAAAAAAAAAAAAAAAACAGGAAACAAAACTAGTGATGGGTACGACTTTGTAAAAATTTGGCATATTTTCAGAGAAGACCACCCGCCCCCATCACAACCTCTGTGAGATTCACAACTTAGTATGAAATAGCAGTGAATTCCAGCTTAAAGTCTGAAATCACTGAAAAATGCCTTCTGGGTTACTTTTTACAAAAGTAAATTTCCTGTATCAAATGCTTAGAAAGCCATCCGAAATTGTCAATATTTCACATCTCTGGATCGAGGACTGAATAATATCTGCACTGAAGTTATGAGGAAAAGAAAACCACCTTCAGATAAAAGGATATTAGCTTTCTAGCAAATGGAGCCAAAATGCAATTGGAAATGGTAGTGTTATTAGTTTTCTTTTTTTTAACTCTCTCTTCTCTAACACAAAGGAGTGGGACACTGATCTGTTCTCCACTCACGATGTCAGTGATGTCATACTCAAAATAAGAGGGCCATTTCTCTTATTCGGCAATTTGCTATGCATTCCAAAATAAGCTTGACCACATGTATTTTAGAACTAGGTCATTCTTTTTGCTTTGTAAGTCTTTACTGAATTTGTCACAACATTGCTTCTGTCTTCTCTTTTGTTTTGTTTGCCCCAGAGGCATGCATGGTCTTAGCTCCCTGACCAGGGACCAAACCTGGTACCCACTGCATTGAGGGATAAAGTCTTAACCACTGGACAACCAGGGAAGTCTCCAGAACTAGGTCATTCTTGATCCCCAAGATGCTTAATGTCAGAAAAACACCATGCAAACATTGTTACACCATGAAAGAGCAGAGACTTGTAGAGACTGACAATAGTTAGAAGAAAGTCCTTTGCTAGTAAGTAGATCTTAATCCTGACTGTGATTCCAAGTTCACATTTCTTTCTGGTTCCAAGAAAAAATAATACTAAAAAATACTAACCACAGCTTCTTTGATGACAGCTAGGCAACCAAAGATATATTTCTGTCTAGATTCTACTAGTTTTCAAAATTGGGACATGGCTGTGTTTGGAACATAATAGCTGATATTATTAACTGAACTTTGGTACCCAGTCTGCAAAACAGGGGGGAAACCCTGTGATTTGATCCTTTTCTATCCTACATTCTTCATCAGAACTGTCAGACTCCTGTTCAGTGAGAAAACTCAGCTTACTCCTTCTTTGCTCCTCCTTCCAAGAAGGAGGGTATTAATTAAATGAGTCTGATTCCAGGATTTTGATCAAGCCAAGAATAATGAGTAGGCTCTAAAGGTTTCCTACAAAGGCATGGGTCTCCCATCCTCTGCTGCAATTCATGAGAAGGGAACAGGCAGGTTGCTTGTAGCCTCCTTCCTGATGTGGAGCACCAGCCACCTCACTTCCTCTTTTCTTCTTCTTGTGTGTACACTTAAGAAATGGCAAGGAGGAACTTCCTGGTGGTCCAGTGGCTAAGTACTCTTAATGCAAGGCCCAGAGTTCAATCCCTGGTCCGGGAATGATGTCCTACATGCCTCAACTAAAGATTTTTCATTTTTCAGCAAGTTGGCCAACACAAAGGAGTGGGACACTGATCTGTTCTCCACTCACGATGTCAGTGATGTCATACTCAAAATAAGAGGGCCATTTCTCTTATTCGGCAATTTGCTATGCATTCCAAAATAAGCTTGACCACATGTATTTTAGAACTAGGTCATTCTTTTTGCTTTGTAAGTCTTTACTGAATTTGTCACAACATTGCTTCTGTCTTCTCTTTTGTTTTGTTTGCCCCAGAGGCATGCATGGTCTTAGCTCCCTGACCAGGGACCAAACCTGGTACCCACTGCATTGAGGGATAAAGTCTTAACCACTGGACAACCAGGGAAGTCTCCAGAACTAGGTCATTCTTGATCCCCAAGATGCTTAATGTCAGAAAAACACCATGCAAACATTGTTACACCATGAAAGAGCAGAGACTTGTAGAGACTGACAATAGTTAGAAGAAAGTCCTTTGCTAGTAAGTAGATCTTAATCCTGACTGTGATTCCAAGTTCACATTTCTTTCTGGTTCCAAGAAAAAATAATACTAAAAAATACTAACCACAGCTTCTTTGATGACAGCTAGGCAACCAAAGATATATTTCTGTCTAGATTCTACTAGTTTTCAAAATTGGGACATGGCTGTGTTTGGAACATAATAGCTGATATTATTAACTGAACTTTGGTACCCAGTCTGCAAAACAGGGGGGAAACCCTGTGATTTGATCCTTTTCTATCCTACATTCTTCATCAGAACTGTCAGACTCCTGTTCAGTGAGAAAACTCAGCTTACTCCTTCTTTGCTCCTCCTTCCAAGAAGGAGGGTATTAATTAAATGAGTCTGATTCCAGGATTTTGATCAAGCCAAGAATAATGAGTAGGCTCTAAAGGTTTCCTACAAAGGCATGGGTCTCCCATCCTCTGCTGCAATTCATGAGAAGGGAACAGGCAGGTTGCTTGTAGCCTCCTTCCTGATGTGGAGCACCAGCCACCTCACTTCCTCTTTTCTTCTTCTTGTGTGTACACTTAAGAAATGGCAAGGAGGAACTTCCCTGGTGGTCCAGTGGCTAAGACTCCACACTCTTAATGCAAGGGGCCCAGAGTTCAATCCCTGGTCCGGGAATGATGTCCTACATGCCTCAACTAAAGATGTCTTGTGTCACAACTAAGACTCAGCACAGTCAAATAAATACAAATTGTAAAAAAAAAGAAGTGACAAGCAGACAGAAGACTTGGCCTTTGGCTGAACTATTCTTCTTGTGTTTCACCCTTCTCTGCATCTGCAGAGGGAGAGAAGTACCACAGTCTCTACCTCTCCTGTACTCCTCTTCTGTTGCTATTCAATTTTCTCTCTCTCAGAGATAGCAGCTGGAAGATGCATGATCATGAGACTCGGGTTATGTCTGAATAAGAAGAGTGAGGACCCTATTAGACCTTGAACGTGGGCCATCCACTTTGGGCTAACCTTTCAGAAGTCAGAAGAGTGGAGCTCTGTTTTGTCTCCCATCAGTTTCTGTTTCTTGTGTGCACACTCATCTTTCTTGAGAACTTCATAGAGAGAATAAACATGGTTAGGATTCTAGAATTTCTATTCCTCAGACAATGTTAATACAATCATTAGTATTATCAAACATTTTAAGAAGACTGTTTAATTCAGAGATGCTTTCAGTCAGACTTTTTAAAGGAGACAGGTTACATGATTAAATGGCTGTGCCATTTTTGAATGTTTCTTTTTCTTTGAGCATCATGTTAAGGCTTGCATGCTCAATCACTCTTGTGTCTGACTCTTCGCAATCCCGAGGACTGTAGCCCACCAGGCTCCTTTGTCCATGGGGTTCTCCAGGCAAGAATACTGGAGCGTGTTGCCAAATTGTTAGGGTTTAGTCTCTCAGAATTCATTTCCTACGCATCGACCAAAGAGAATCTCTGAAATGTAGTTGAGGAAATTTCAGTATTAAAGGGATATTTGTAAATATTTAAAAGCTGAACTTGATTTGTTTTGTTGTTATTATTTACAAACTTGAATTTTTGCCCTAGAAAATGGACTTGTAGACACAACGGGAGAAGATGGGACGAGACGAGAGAATAGCACTAACATCTATACACGTCCACGTGCAACAGAGAGAGCCGGCAGGAAGCTGCCGTGGAGCGGGGGAGCTCAGCTCAGGGCTCTGTGGTGACCTCAAGGGGTGCGGTGGGCAGGGAGAGAGGCCCAAGAGGAAGGGGACATACGTATACTCACAACTGATTCACATGATTGTACAGCAGAACTAACACAGCATTGCAAAACAATGATCCTCCAACTTAGAAAGCTTAAATGATAAAGTTAAATCCTACCCAACCAAACTCACAGAACTTTTATGAGGATGAAATGCAATAAAAGGTCAGAAAATGCTTAGAAAACTGAAAAATGATACAAATAAGCAAATGTTTAAAACAAGAAAAAATAATGCATTATATAACCTACCTTGCTATAAGTCTAACAAATAATAATGGCTATATAAAAAGAAATATGGGGAATTCATTCTCTCTGCTCAAACAGGAACATTTCTGCTTCTATTTCATCTTTCTCCATAATCCCACTACTGGACTTTTCAAGTCTATTTAAGTTTTGCATTGAAGGGATTGTTTAATTACTCAAAACAGGGGCCTTTAAACATGTACCCAGCATTAATGTCTCAAAATTGTTTCATTCTTGCCTCGATATATCTTCCTTCTTCTAAAGTACTGGGAGATTGAGATAAATTAAATAAAAAGAAATTCCAGAGTTTAAAATGTCTCTTAGCTTGCAGAAGGGTGCCAGATTCTGTAAGGAAATACCTTTCTCTGAAAATCAAGGAGAAGGATATATTTTTATTTTTTGCTATCAACACTGAGTCCAAATAATACATCCGTTGGATACCAGCTGCGTCAGAAAAAGACTTTCTTTGTAGCTAAGCTCTTATTCTAGTCAAGAAATATTTTTGAGTGTGCACATCATTATTTCTTGCTTTAACCCAGTGGGAACCTCACAGATGTTCAAGAATCTAGTTTAACATTGGAGTTCTCTCTCAAAATAGATACAATGCTGTCGAGTATATCCTCAGCTGTAGCAGAAAGTGGTCCACACCTCACGTGCCCAGATGCCCGAGTGGACTACCATCTGCTATGGGCAGAATTGTGTTCCCCCAGATTCATATGTTGAAGCCTTCACTCTGAAAGTGATTGTATTTGGAGATAGAGACTTCAAGGTGAAAAGTAAGGTTAAATGAAATGGCAAGCATGGGACTGTAATCCTATTGGATTAATAGGTGGTTGTCCTTATAAAAAGCAGATACGACAGAATACAGGCTTCCCAGGTCGCTCAGTGGTAAAGAACTTACCTCTCTAATTCAGGAGATGCAGAAGACATGGGTTCGATACCTGGGTCAGGAACGTGACCTGGAGGAGGAAAGGCCAACCCACTCCAGTATTCTTGCCCGGGAAGCCCCATGGACAGAGGAGCCTGGTGGATATAGTCCTCAGGGTCACAAAGAGTAAACCCTCACCGAAACACCAGAAAGCGCTATCCTGTTTCTGGGTGGGTGACAAACTGCTGAGAAAGATGACGAAGGCTCTTGGCGTGTTCAAAGAGAGGCCCTTAAGAAGCAGGCTTACTGACCAGAAACAAGAAAATGAAAAATTTCTGATCTTGGAAAAGAAAGAAACAGGGCCAGTCATACAACTGATAACCTTGCACTGTTAACAGAGCAGGCTTGCCTGGTAGCTCAGACGGTACAAAATCCACCTGCCAATGCAGGAGACCCTGGTTCAACTCCTTGGTCAAGAAGAGTCCCTGGAGAATGAAATGGCAACCCACTCCAGTAATCTCTCCTGAAGAATCCCACGGACAGAGGAGCCTGGCGGGGGTATAGTTTCTGCTTTCAGAGTCGGATACAACTGAGCAACGAACCCTGTAACACAGGGGTCACACACAGGAGCCTGGTTCCAAAGATGTTATAAGTAGTATGGAAAATTATCACAAGCAATTTTGAAGGAGGCTGTGGTTCAGAAGAGACACTAGTAAAACGTACGTGTGCAGGCACAGTAAGAAGGACATTTGAGGTCTCCTGATCCTTCATGTATCGCCTTCCACTAATTCCTTCCAGTTCGTGCCTGCTCGCCTCTGTCCCATCACCTTTACTGATGAAGGATTCACTGTGCTTGGAGGCATCGTATCCCTTTTGCAAACTGTTGTCATTATCTTTAAGATGAGGCAATGCTCTGTAACTCTTTCCCTTCCACAGAGAGTTCTATTTTCATCCTAATACCTTTCCACTCAGAGTGTGGATCACTGACCAGCCATGAGAAATTCTAACTGCTTATTAGAAATGCAGAATCTCAAACCAACTGTATTTCAGCTTCTATATTTTAACAAGATCCCTAGGCAGTTCATATGGATATTAAAGTTTGAGACTCATGATCTATAACTACAAAATAAAAACCCTAATGCAGTTTCACAAATGATCCCTTAGTACTTCACAAGGACATTGTATCTACACCAAAAGATGTCAGGATCAGCTAAAAAAAAAAAAAAAGGAACAAATCCTCATGTTTTAACCCATGGCAACAAAACAACTGCTGGATTTCTGACATTACACTGTAGTCCAAGGACACCAGCAGGCACTGATAGGCAAAAAATTAATTCTATTTTAATTTTCATGTCTCTATGTGTAGGTTCCGAGGAAGGTAATGGCAACCCTCTCCAGTATTCTTGCTTATAGAATTTCATGAACTGAGGAGCCTGGGAAGCTATAGTCCATGGGGTCGCAAAGAGTTGGACATGACTGAGCAACTAACACACTGTGAAGTAAGCTAATTTTGCCCAGTAAACTCATTTTTAATGTAAAAATAAGCTTAAAAATGAGTGTACCAGGACTTCCTTGGTGGTCCAGTGGTTAAGACTCAAGATTCCACTGTGGGAGTTGGGGGTGGGGGGCAAGTTCTATCCTTGGTCATGAAATTAAGGCCCCATAGGCCATATGGTCAAAAAAAGAAAAGAAAAAAAGTTTCTTGAACTGAATAAAATGAAAATATAACATTAATTTAAAAAACTTATATGGAAAAGTATAAATTAAAAAAGAGAGAGAATGTACCCACTTAAAATAAATTGACTGAATATTGCTCAGTTTTTAGTCAAATTTGTCCAGCTCCTCAGGCTGGTGGAAATCAGCTGAGGCACAGCCTCTGAAAGGTCTGGATTTAGAGGCAAAGAACAAGATGTCCTAAACCCGGACCTGAGGGCAAAAATAGCGTTAAGAGACTTGCTAGCAGACTGAGTCCACCAGTTCAAGGAGAAAACTAAAGCAGTTCGAGCAATTCCACAAAACCAGAGATGGAACAGACTGCAGGAATGGCCTTCTCCAGCCTTCTACAACGACGGATGACAAAACCTAAGAATCATGCTGTAAATGCCTCAAAGCGAAAAAAAAAATGCCAAAAAGGCCTCAACGCAGAGATAAACAATGACCCTTAATATATATAAGGGTACATCGTATTTTTTACCCATTCAACAGTTCATAAAACTTTGGGTGGTTTGCAGTTTTGGTAATTATGAATAATGCCACTGTGGACATTCACATATGCTTTTTGTGGGCATGTGTGTTTATTTACCTTGTGTAGATTCCTAGGTGTAGAACTTCTAGATTATATCATAAGGGCAGCTTTAAATTTTTAGGAAATTGCCAAACTGTATTCCAACGTAGCAGTATTGTTTTACAGTCTCATCACCAATGCATTCAGGTTTCCGTGTACCTGTACTCTTGCCAAAACTTGGGATGATTTATCTTTTAGACAGAAAAAGCCTGTCTCTTGGACCGAAATCTTGAAAATGAAGATCAAGACAAATAATGAGGAAGTTTGAGCCTAGAAGAATGTAAACAATTCAGGATCACTCAAATAAGAAACTTAAGTTAAAGTTGGACATGACTGTACCAGTGAAACTTTCCATTTTTAATGTAAAAATAAGCTTAAAAATGAGTGTACCAGGACTTCCTTGGTGGTCCAGTGGTTAAGACTCAAGATTCCACTGTGGGAGTTGGGGGTGGGGGGCAAGTTCTATCCTTGGTCATGAAATTAAGGCCCCATAGGCCATATGGTCAAAAAAAGAAAAGAAAAAAAGTTTCTTGAACTGAATAAAATGAAAATATAACATTAATTTAAAAAACTTATATGGAAAAGTATAAATTAAAAAAGAGAGAGAATGTACCCACTTAAAATAAATTGACTGAATATTGCTCAGTTTTTAGTCAAATTTGTCCAGCTCCTCAGGCTGGTGGAAATCAGCTGAGGCACAGCCTCTGAAAGGTCTGGATTTAGAGGCAAAGTACAAGATGTCCTAAACCCTGACCTGACCACAAAAACAGCAGTAAGAGACTTGCTAGCAGACTGAGTCCACCAGTTCAAGGAGAAAACTAAAGCAGTTCGAGCAATTCCACAAAACCAGAGATGGAACAGACTGCAGGAATGGCCTTCTCCAGCCTTCTACAACGACGGATGACAAAACCTAAGAATCATGCTGTAAATGCCTCAAAGCGAAAAAAAAAATGCCAAAAAGGCCTCAACGCAGAGATAAACAATGACCCTTAATATATATAAGGGTACATCGTATTTTTTACCCATTCAACAGTTCATAAAACTTTGGGTGGTTTGCAGTTTTGGTAATTATGAATAATGCCACTGTGGACATTCACATATGCTTTTTGTGGGCATGTGTGTTTATTTACCTTGTGTAGATTCCTAGGTGTAGAACTTCTAGATTATATCATAAGGGCAGCTTTAAATTTTTAGGAAATTGCCAAACTGTATTCCAACGTAGCAGTATTGTTTTACAGTCTCATCACCAATGCATTCAGGTTTCCGTGTACCTGTACTCTTGCCAAAACTTGGGATGATTTATCTTTTAGACAGAAAAAGCCTGTCTCTTGGACCGAAATCTTGAAAATGAAGATCAAGACAAATAATGAGGAAGTTTGAGCCTAGAAGAATGTAAACAATTCAGGATCACTCAGAGAATTCTATAAAAGAAAACTATGTTAGCAGTACCTTCTGGGGAAATTGAAGGTACATCGTATTTATAACAAGACACGAAAGTGATGTAAAAGCAACAAGTAGAGAACACGGAAAAGTTCTTAACATTTTAAATTGTAAATTACAGGAAAGAAAATAAAATCAGTAAAAATAACCTCGTACCAAAAGACAAACATATGGAAAGTAAGAGAATAAACACAATGACACAAATTACTGGTACCGGAGCTCCATAAATAACTTATAAGAGTTCCAGAAGGAGAGGACTGAATTAAAGTGGAGAAGGTAAAAGTATAAAGTGAATAATAAATGATAACTCTGCAAAGCTAAAAACAGATGAAGTTTTTCACAGTGAAAGTACTTCTAAGATTCTAATAGGAAAAATGGAGCAAAAAAACCCACATCTGGATGGATCATGACAACTTTCATAGCCTCAAGGATACAAAGCTCATAAAAGCTGAGAGAAAAGAAGAGAGAGTGAGGCAGGGTGGGGGAGGGGGGACAACAAGAAGCTTGTAAAGCCATATGAGCACAGCATATTGCTTCTCATCAGAAACATGCCTTTCTAAAAAAAGAAATGAAGAAATTATTTTAAATATAGAAATTTATTGGCAGAAAGTGAAGAGGAACTAAAGAGCCTATTGATGCAGGTGAAAGAGGAGAGTAAAAAAGCTGACTTAAAACTCAACATTCAAAAAACTATCATCATGGCATTGGGTACTATCACTTCATTTGCAGATAGAAGGGGGAAAAGTGGAAGCAGTGACAGATTTTATTTTCTTGGGCTCCAGAATTACTGTGGACGGTGACTGCCACCATGAAATTAAAAGATGCTTGCTCCTTGGAAGAAAAGCCATGTCAAACCCAGACAGTGTCTTAAAAAGCAGAGACATCATTTTGCCAACAAAAGGTTTTCCAGTGGTTATGTACGGATGTGAGAGTTGAACCATAAAGACGGCTGAGCGCAGAAGAATCTATGCTTTCAAACTGTGGTGCTGGAGAAGACTCTTGAGAGTCCCCTGGACAGCAAGGAGATCAACCAGTCAATCCTAAAGGAAATCAACCCTGAAAATTCATTGGAAAGACTGATGCTGAAGCTGAAGCTCCAATACGTTGGCCACCTGATGTGAAGAGCTGACTCATTGGACAAGACCCTGATGCTGGGAAAGATTGAAGGCCAAAGGAAAAGGAGACGGCAGAGTACCAGATGGTTGGATGGCATTGCTGAGTCAATGGACATGAGTTTGAGCAAGGTCCTGGAGGTAGTGAGGGACAGGGAAGCCTGGTGCGCCGCAGTCCTCAGTGTTGCAGAGTCAGACACAACTTAGCAACTGAACAACAACAAAATCCCCAGCTAAACACATTCTCAGACAGTCATAGTTTACCTCATATGCTCCTTTCCTGAGAAAGCTACTTAAGAACACTCTCCAACCAAATAATCAAGCAAACCCAAAAGACTAAGATGTGTTTTTCACAGTGAAAGTACTTCTAAGATTCTAATAGGAAAAATGGAGCAAAAAAACCCACATCTGGATGGATCATGACAACTTTCATAGCCTCAAGGATACAAAGCTCATAAAAGCTGAGAGAAAAGAAGAGAGAGTGAGGCAGGGTGGGGGAGGGGGGACAACAAGAAGCTTGTAAAGCCATATGAGCACAGCATATTGCTTCTCATCAGAAACATGCCTTTCTAAAAAAAGAAATGAAGAAATTATTTTAAATATAGAAATTTATTGGCAGAAAGTGAAGAGGAACTAAAGAGCCTATTGATGCAGGTGAAAGAGGAGAGTAAAAAAGCTGACTTAAAACTCAACATTCAAAAAACTATCATCATGGCATTGGGTACTATCACTTCATTTGCAGATAGAAGGGGGAAAAGTGGAAGCAGTGACAGATTTTATTTTCTTGGGCTCCAGAATTACTGTGGACGGTGACTGCCACCATGAAATTAAAAGATGCTTGCTCCTTGGAAGAAAAGCCATGTCAAACCCAGACAGTGTCTTAAAAAGCAGAGACATCATTTTGCCAACAAAAGGTTTTCCAGTGGTTATGTACGGATGTGAGAGTTGAACCATAAAGACGGCTGAGCGCAGAAGAATCTATGCTTTCAAACTGTGGTGCTGGAGAAGACTCTTGAGAGTCCCCTGGACAGCAAGGAGATCAACCAGTCAATCCTAAAGGAAATCAACCCTGAAAATTCATTGGAAAGACTGATGCTGAAGCTGAAGCTCCAATACGTTGGCCACCTGATGTGAAGAGCTGACTCATTGGACAAGACCCTGATGCTGGGAAAGATTGAAGGCCAAAGGAAAAGGAGACGGCAGAGTACCAGATGGTTGGATGGCATTGCTGAGTCAATGGACATGAGTTTGAGCAAGGTCCTGGAGGTAGTGAGGGACAGGGAAGCCTGGTGCGCCGCAGTCCTCAGTGTTGCAGAGTCAGACACAACTTAGCAACTGAACAACAACAAAATCCCCAGCTAAACACATTCTCAGACAGTCATAGTTTACCTCATATGCTCCTTTCCTGAGAAAGCTACTTAAGAACACTCTCCAACCAAATAATCAAGCAAACCCAAAAGACTAAGATGTGTGTTCTTAGAATGAACGGGTCCAGCACAGCTGAGCAAGTAGGGCACCCTAGAATACCTCTGGGCAGCAAGGCAAACGCACTTCAGAGCAAGAGAATGAAGTCTCCAAGAGCCATGTTTCCAGAGGAAAGGGGGAATTCTATCAACCACACCGAATAAAAGACTCTACCCCCTACATTTCTGGAGTTTTCATTTTGATACATGATATAATTACAAACATCTTTCTCTCTCTTCCTTATCTCTCTCACTGGGGGTATGAGAAATAGAAATGAGGTTTTATTGTTACAACAGATTAAGTTAATGGAGAAAGTCAGTTGAAGTTGGCATCATATATGTGAGATGTAAAAGATTATAAAAATAACAATAATAGTAATAATATCGACTAGTATTTTTTAGCAATTTCTATGTACCCACTGATGTCTATGTATTTAACGTATATTAACCCACTTAATTTTCCAAATAATATTATGACATACACTCTATTTTCCCCTCGTTTACATACTCTCAGGAAGAGAAAGGAAAAGACAGTGCCATGCATGATTCTGAAGGGCCGTTTGACAGTCAGTATACATAGATATTTAAATCCCCAAAACAGACGTTATCTTTGAGCCACTTCTAGGACTTTGTTAGTCGCTCAGTTGTGTCTGACTTTTTGCACCCCCATGGACTGTAGCCCACAGGGAATTCTATAGGAAAGGATACAGAAATGGGTTGCCATGCCCTCCTGCAGGGGGATCTTCCCAACCCAGGGATCGAACCCGTGTCTCCTGCATGGCAGGCAGATTCTTTACCATTTCAGCCACCAGGGAAGCCCAGGACTTTACACTAATTAAATAATCAGAGATTTGGTAGTATTATAGGAAGAGATCTTTAAAATAATAAAAACAAACAAGCAAGCAAACCTGAAACAGCCTTAACGGTCCAACAATTTCATTTATTTAAATAAATCCTCTTAACTTACAGGCTTTCAATGTAGTGAGTTATTTTAGACAAGATTATCAAGCCCAAGCAAACCTGAAACAGCTACAAAAAACATTCTCGACATAAACCTCATGCTCCTTTCCTGAGAAAGCTACTTAAGAACACTCTCCAACCAAATAATCAAGCAAACCCAAAAGACTAAGATGTGTGTTCTTAGAATGAACGGGTCCAGCACAGCTGAGCAAGTAGGGCACCCTAGAATACCTCTGGGCAGCAAGGCAAACGCACTTCAGAGCAAGAGAATGAAGTCTCCAAGAGCCATGTTTCCAGAGGAAAGGGGGAATTCTATCAACCACACCGAATAAAAGACTCTACCCCCTACATTTCTGGAGTTTTCATTTTGATACATGATATAATTACAAACATCTTTCTCTCTCTTCCTTATCTCTCTCACTGGGGGTATGAGAAATAGAAATGAGGTTTTATTGTTACAACAGATTAAGTTAATGGAGAAAGTCAGTTGAAGTTGGCATCATATATGTGAGATGTAAAAGATTATAAAAATAACAATAATAGTAATAATATCGACTAGTATTTTTTAGCAATTTCTATGTACCCACTGATGTCTATGTATTTAACGTATATTAACCCACTTAATTTTCCAAATAATATTATGACATACACTCTATTTTCCCCTCGTTTACATACTCTCAGGAAGAGAAAGGAAAAGACAGTGCCATGCATGATTCTGAAGGGCCGTTTGACAGTCAGTATACATAGATATTTAAATCCCCAAAACAGACGTTATCTTTGAGCCACTTCTAGGACTTTGTTAGTCGCTCAGTTGTGTCTGACTTTTTGCACCCCCATGGACTGTAGCCCACAGGGAATTCTATAGGAAAGGATACAGAAATGGGTTGCCATGCCCTCCTGCAGGGGGATCTTCCCAACCCAGGGATCGAACCCGTGTCTCCTGCATGGCAGGCAGATTCTTTACCATTTCAGCCACCAGGGAAGCCCAGGACTTTACACTAATTAAATAATCAGAGATTTGGTAGTATTATAGAGAGAGATCTTTAAAATAATAAAAACAAACAAGCAAGCAAACCTGAAACAGCCTTAACGGTCCAACAATTTCATTTATTTAAATAAATCCTCTTAACTTACAGGCTTTCAATGTAGTGAGTTATTTTGCAGTTATTCAAATGATGTGATCATATCTGATCTTGCATTCATACCTTATTATTCTTGTGAAGACGTTTCCCTCATTTTCAAGACCTGGTAGCTATTAATATCTCAAAAAAATGAAGAAATATTGATGGTGTCTACACTGTATGTACTGGAGTCAAACAAAAGGGTTTGAGTTAAAGTTTTTGGAAATCAGAAAAACTGAGATGAGGAGCTCATTCATTGCATTTCAGTTTTCCAGAGTATAAAATGGGGTAGATGATTCACCATATGAAGTCCCCAACACAGAAGAGAAGCTTACCCTTAGGCCTCTTTCTATATCTTTATGTTGGCTCTTCGTATAAACAGAGACAACGAACAAGTGAGTTCTCTCTGCTGCCATTCACCTGTTTATTCAACAGCTGTGATCATTCACACCCTAGTTTTATCATCAGGCTGTTAGGAAAGCCAGGGATATGGGGACGAAGGGGAGGGATGTCAAGAACGGCTGACCATGTATGTGGGCTCATTGCTACTCTTTCCTCATTGGGGTGTTAGTGACATGAACATGGTTTCTGTGCCACGTGGTTTCTGTGCCAGCACAGAGATGGAGATGGACTGAGTGAGAGCAGAAAAACACAGATTTGGGCATATTTTTTAGACTCCCTTACAGTTAAACTTTCTCCAAACTACATTTTTTATACCACCTATTCTGTGTTACACAGTAAGATTTCCTTTCCAAAAAATGATGCCACAGTGAAATTCATTCAGGAAACCCTGAGTTAAAACATAGCCAAATGTCTGCAGGATTTCTCAGCAGCTTGCTTTATAAATGTATAAGGGCAGTTAGAGGATCCAACTGTTCCCATACACCTAGTTATTGAATTGCACTATGAAACTCTATGCCTAAGAAACTTGGCACTCAAGTTGTGGTTTTTGAATCAACAGTATCAGCTATGCACGAGGCTTGTTAAGACATCCAGACCACTCAGCCCTGTCTCAGGCTTCCTTAAACAGAGCACAACAAAAAGCCCGGTTGATTTGAGCACATATTAAAGACTGAGGAGCACTGCCCCATACTATTACACACACTAAATTAGACAGAAGTGATGAGGTGAGCACAAGGGCCTTCCAGAGGGTCCCTTTACAGCATGCGGATCGAAGGCTAAGCTGGCTGGATGCTAGGGATGGTAGTAGAAACCACCTTGGAAGCCATCTACTTCAAAGGACCACAAATCCCTCTTTCAGTGGCATTCATGGGATGCTCCATGGAAAACCACATAAGCAGAAAATAATCAGACCTCTTCTGGCTGAAGCCAGGGAAGATTCCTTCTCTCCTGACATTCCTGGTTCTTCATCTGTTGTGTAATTCTAAACATTTCATCCTGGAGATGTTATTGTTGTATTTGAAGACCCAAGATCTCATTATATTCTTCTGAAATGTGGTTTTATTTGATGACTTATTTGTTTTGTTTAATCAGGTACTTAATTTGATTAGATGATACAAAGGCTAGCTCTTGGGCAGTAGTGCAAATTTAAGCTCATTCTCTTTTCTTCCTAGCTAGAATTTGTCCCACACTTGTGTAGCTCATGAGTCACCCAAGAGATCGGGAAGTTTATACTTGAAATTTCAGGCTGCCCTTTCTGTTTCTCTCCTTCCAGTGATCTTCCCTGGCTTTCCGGTCTATGTGGTTACTCCTATCTCTATCCTCTGGTTCTATAGCCCAGAAAGATGGGCAGATTTCATTTGGCTTTTTTTTTTTTTTTTAAAGATTTATTTATTTATTTGAGGGGGGTGGGGTGGGGAGGGAGGGGAGCAGGCGGGCCACTTCTATTGGTCTTTCATTTGTCCATTTTCATCCATCTTTGTTCTTTGGCCTGTGTGGGCCTCCCATCGTGGTGGCCTCTGTTGTTGCAGAGCACCGGCTTTGGGCGCATGCGCTCCAGAGCTCGGGCTCGGTCATTGGACACATTGGTCCAGCCGCTCTGCAGCACGTAGGATCTTCCCAGGTCAGGGATCAAACCAGCACCCCCTGCACTGCAAGGCGGTGTCCTTACCCACTGGACCACCAGGGAAGCCCTCATTTGGCTTTGGTTTCAGAATTTTTAAAAAATGTTTTAGGGGGGCGTTTTGCTCTTTTGTTTTGTTTTTGTAGACTTCCAACTTGGCCTGCCTTCAACTCACTCTAGCCAACCTGCTTCCTCTAGGGTCAACCTGACCCTCTAGGGTCAGCCTGCTGTTGCTCTTTCTCTAGTACATCTAGGTCATGCTTCATTTACTCCCACCCTGCAACTGATAATGTCTGGTAGGAGTGCTTTCCTATATTACTCCTCCTTCTTCTCTTGTGGTTCAGGTGGTAAAGAATCTTCCTGCAGTGCAGGAGACCTGGGTTCAATCCCTGGGTTGCAAATATCCCCTGGAGGAGGGAATGGCAACCCACTGCAGTGTTCTTGCCTGAAGAATCTCATGGCTCAACAATCCATTGAACCAACATGTTATGGTTAGTATAATAGGACTGAGTGAAGATAAGGAGAGGACCAAAAAAGTTCAAGATAGTATGGAAGCTTGAATGTTTCAGTCTATTCTTTTATGAAATGGATTGGATTAATGTGTCCTCTTAGACTGCCGTGATCCAGGGCAGCAAGGGTTCATTTCTGGGAAACCAGTTAATGGGTTTCTAGTCCCAGTTTGATCATTAACTACCTGTGTAGACTTGGGTATATCATCTTATCATCTCTGGGGCTCAGTTGTCCCATCTGAAATAAGAGCCAGTGGTCCTAGGGAATCACAGATTTCCTACTAGCTGTCATGTTCTCTCATTTTACCAAAGCAGAGTAGCTAATTCTTGGACCCCAGATGCCTGGAGAGTTATAATTAGAATTTCTTTAAGCTCTTGATTTTTCATGTTCAGGGTTATTAAATACAACATCATACTGTGCAGACACTCAGAAGAGGGCTTCTCTTTCTTAGAGCCTAACACACGGCATACTGGTTCTGCTAATCAGCTAGGTCACTCTTAACGACCTCTCACACTTTCACAGAGTGGGATCAGAGGAAGCCTGGAGAATCCAGAGAACTGCACAGGCATATGGGCACAAACTGAGGTTATAAACCTGAGTTCCTTTAAGAGGCAATCACAGCCCAGGACTAAATACAACTTAATTTGCTTCCTCACAGGAGGTGTGTTTTTGAAGTCAGAAATATCAGAATCTATATCCTATTTTACCACTTAATGACTGTGGGCAACTTATGCCCCCTCTCTGAGCATCAGTTCCTCAAGTATAAAACTGATAATGATCTCTCATTTACATAGAGATATGATTAGCAGGTGGTGCTTGTGGTAAATAACCTGCCTACCAATGCAGGAGACACGAGATGAGGGTTTGATCTCTGGGTCAGGAAAATCCCATGAAGGATGGCATGGCAACCCACTCCAGAATTCTTGCCTGGAGAATCCCATGAACAGGGGAACCTGGAGGGCTACAGTCCATAGGGTCACAAAGAGTCTGGCATGACTAAAGTGACTTAGCATACATGAAGGCAAAGTCAATAACATACTCAAAAAAGCTAGTACAATGTCTAATATGTAGTATTAACATTTGATTAATACATACTGGCCCCTCCCCCACCCTGAGCTCAGTCTGGGCCAGGATACAAAAAAGATACAAAAGAGGGTCCTGGCGCATAAAATACTTGCAAGAGTTCTTAGCGAAACAGACCCAGCCCTGGTCAAGCTTTCAGATCACTGCAGTTTGAGAGACCCTGCACAAGATGACCCACCTAAGATGATACCAGAATTCTTCTCTGAAATTTTATGATGCTATAATTAAAATGCTTTTATTGTTACACAGAAATATACAGATAATACAAAGACCAAGTACTAGCTGGTGGAAAGTTGACAGCATCAGTCTCCATCCCTCCTGCGGTGATGAGCTTTGTTCTCACAGGACTAGATACCCGTTCTGGCTATGAGCTTGTATTTTCTGACCAAAGAGCCTTGAGGAACACGTAATCTCCTGAGGATGTATTAACTCCTGACCCACAGGTATAGAATCCATGCAATGAGGCACTGGACCAGAAGATCTACTTGACTGCAAAAGAGACATTGGAATTGAGCCCATGACTATGGAGTCCACTAGTCATATCACATGTTTTCTTATCTGAAAGTGGCCAACTGCTGATTTCTGGAATGACCCCCTGAAAGCAGAGTTGAAGAGCCATGAAATAATATTCTACGATGGGCTGCCGGCCTTTAAGACAGAGGAGGGGCTTCCCATGGGAAACTGAGTTCCTTTAAAGAGGCAATCACAGCCCAGGACTAAATACAACTTAATTTGCTTCCTCACAGGAGGTGTGTTTTTGAAGTCAGAAATATCAGAATCTATATCCTATTTTACCACTTAATGACTGTGGGCAACTTATGCCCCCTCTCTGAGCATCAGTTCCTCAAGTATAAAACTGATAATGATCTCTCATTTACATAGAGATATGATTAGCAGGTGGTGCTTGTGGTAAATAACCTGCCTACCAATGCAGGAGACACGAGATGAGGGTTTGATCTCTGGGTCAGGAAAATCCCATGAAGGATGGCATGGCAACCCACTCCAGAATTCTTGCCTGGAGAATCCCATGAACAGGGGAACCTGGAGGGCTACAGTCCATAGGGTCACAAAGAGTCTGGCATGACTAAAGTGACTTAGCATACATGAAGGCAAAGTCAATAACATACTCAAAAAAGCTAGTACAATGTCTAATATGTAGTATTAACATTTGATTAATACATACTGGCCCCTCCCCCACCCTGAGCTCAGTCTGGGCCAGGATACAAAAAAGATACAAAAGAGGGTCCTGGCGCATAAAATACTTGCAAGAGTTCTTAGCGAAACAGACCCAGCCCTGGTCAAGCTTTCAGATCACTGCAGTTTGAGAGACCCTGCACAAGATGACCCACCTAAGATGATACCAGAATTCTTCTCTGAAATTTTATGATGCTATAATTAAAATGCTTTTATTGTTACACAGAAATATACAGATAATACAAAGACCAAGTACTAGCTGGTGGAAAGTTGACAGCATCAGTCTCCATCCCTCCTGCGGTGATGAGCTTTGTTCTCACAGGACTAGATACCCGTTCTGGCTATGAGCTTGTATTTTCTGACCAAAGAGCCTTGAGGAACACGTAATCTCCTGAGGATGTATTAACTCCTGACCCACAGGTATAGAATCCATGCAATGAGGCACTGGACCAGAAGATCTACTTGACTGCAAAAGAGACATTGGAATTGAGCCCATGACTATGGAGTCCACTAGTCATATCACATGTTTTCTTATCTGAAAGTGGCCAACTGCTGATTTCTGGAATGACCCCCTGAAAGCAGAGTTGAAGAGCCAACTCGGAAATAATATTCTACACAGATGGGCTGCCGGCCTTTAAGACAGAGGAGGGGCTTCCCCATGGCACTGTGTCCCAGTGGGAACATTATGTGGGTTCAGGACCCAAGAGATAAAAGTAGGACTGGGACTTCCCTAGTGGCCCAGTGGGTAAGGACACAGCCTTGCAGTGCAAGGGACACTGGTTCAATCCCTGGGCCAGGAAGATCCCACGTGCCATGGAGCAGTTGGACTAGTGTGTCCAATTATGAGCCAGCACTCTGGAGCACATGTGCCCAGAACTGGTGCTCTGCAACGAGAGAGGCCACTGAGATGGGAGACCACACAGGCCAAAGAATAAAGATGGATGAAAAATAAAAATGATGACTTAGAAGCAAAAAAGAAAATTTAAAAAACATGATTACCTTGGGTTCAAGACTCCTCAGAAATGAAGGTTTGAGTCATCCCACCAAGTAACCTCCAATACCCCAAGAGATGATATCAGAGGATGAGAGGAATTAAGAATATATAGTGAAGTGGGAATTAATATATATACACAACTGTATATAAGATAGATAAGGACCTACTGTATAGCACAGGGAACCACACTCAGTTTTCTGTAATAACCTACAAGGAAGAAGAATATGAAAAAGAATAGATGTATTTATAATTGAATCACTTTACTATACCCCCGAAATTACCACAACATTGTAAATTAATTATACTTCAATAAAAAGCAAAAGATAATTTTTTAAAAAAGCAAATTTCTTAAAAGCCTATTAAAATAGTTTTTCCAGTTAAACAGAATAGATCATGATGAGGTGAAGAATAAATATGACTTGTAAACACATGACCAACTATGGCAACTGAGGTGCAATTGGTCCCACTAAGTTCCTACTTGCAAACTTTCTTTCAGAAAGAGGTTGTTGACAAGATGCATGGAGACTCCATTTTTGTGGCACAGGGCATGGACTGTAGTGGCCCAGAGGCTTCTGCTCAGATCTCCTTCAGGAATATTTATGAAAGGAAGCATGACTGGCAGCTTTACCTGCCAACCCAAAGATACTGGCCACCCACTCCAGTCTTCTCGCCTGGAGAGCTCCATGGCTCGCTTGCGGGTCCCAAAGAGTCAGACTCAACTAAGTGACTTCAGTTTCACTTTTTCATTAGGAAAACGAGTGAGTACGGTGTCCTTTTCCAGTGAGCAATCTTGTTCTTCGCTGCCCTAATGAAGACTTTATTATTATTGTAACACTGAGAACCCTACCACCCTCCATTCCAACTTTCCTCTCGTGGGCATCAGGCATGAATCATGAGCTGAAGGTTCACCCCACCTACTCCTGCTCCCTCTTGTTTGATCTCTCACAAGCGTTCCTTCTTATTGCTATCAACCTTTCACAAGTCCAGTCCCACTCTGTGTCTCCTTCTCGGCAAACCTGAGCTGGAACGATCAGCTTGGCATGTTGCGGTGAATCTTCATGAACTTTTATTTTGGTTTTCACTGAGTTTACCGATTGATCTCAGGCAAAAGGCCATAGTTGCCCTATTGACTTTTCCTATCCAAAAAAAATGATATCTCACCATTAGCTTAAGCCTTTTCTTAGGCCCATCCACAAAGCTGCATCATTTTTTCAGAGGGTTTCTGTATTGCCTCTTAGGTTCATTTTTAGGCTTTTGCTAGTTCGGTCACTGCTGTAAGAGAGATTCGCTTTCCTGATAGGTAACTGGCCATTTATTACAACAGGACGTCAGGCTCCGTTTACTTGACTCCATCAGGTTGAACTCCCTGAGGGCAGAGACTGGGTCTGTCTTATTCCCCAGCGCATCACAACTGCTGAGGACACCACTTGACACCTAACTGGAGGCTCATAGGCTTCAGTTTGATTAATCACACAATAAAATAGTAGCTGGAGTACATACTACCAAGAATGATTGCTCCACCAGTATAAGGGAAATGGGGTGCCCATGTTTTCACCAGCATTTGGAACAAATCCTTTTGCTACAGGGAGAACAGAGTGCTAGCTAAGTCCAAGACCTATGTTCTCAAAGCATTTATCTTTGTAAGTGGTAGAAACCGTTTAGAGCCTTCCTCTTGGCTCCTGTGACAAGGTGGCTGCCCTGAATGATGATATTTGAATGCTTGCCCACCTTGACTTTGCTGACATTTTATTGCAGTCTGAAACTTTCTTTGTGAAGCCACTGCCTCTTATCTTCCTGACCAAATTCTATTTATCCTTAAAGATTCAAATTACCCCTGTCATGTAAATCTTGAGGAGATTTTTTTTTTTTTGGTCCTCCAAGCTTCGATGAAGTGCTTGCCTTTCTGAAAATATAGACTATTATGAAATGTAGGCTTATAATGTGTGTATATATATATATATATATACACACACATACATGCATACACACATGAGCTAAAAATGTTAATATATTCATATATAAGACTATTAGTAAGAATCATGACACAACATATTTCACCATAATAATGGCTACTATTCACTGAATCACTTTCACGTGTGAGGCATTTTACATGTCCTCTTGTGATTCTCACCAGCTTTATGTGATAGATGACATTCTATAAATGGCAAGTCTGAATCTCCAAGAAGTTTATCTACTTGCCTGAGATAATTCAGCTAATAAATTCCAGTGCTGAGTACCTAATCCAGGTTGGCCTATTCCTAAATCCCCCAATTCTTACAGGACTCTTCACACTGTCTCCAGTTGTTTAAAAGGCTCAATACACATGATTCCGGTGAGTGCAGAATAGCTGTGATGCCCTGTTCGGTCACTGCTGTAAGAGAGATTCGCTTTCCTGATAGGTAACTGGCCATTTATTACAACAGGACGTCAGGCTCCGTTTACTTGACTCCATCAGGTTGAACTCCCTGAGGGCAGAGACTGGGTCTGTCTTATTCCCCAGCGCATCACAACTGCTGAGGACACCACTTGACACCTAACTGGAGGCTCATAGGCTTCAGTTTGATTAATCACACAATAAAATAGTAGCTGGAGTACATACTACCAAGAATGATTGCTCCACCAGTATAAGGGAAATGGGGTGCCCATGTTTTCACCAGCATTTGGAACAAATCCTTTTGCTACAGGGAGAACAGAGTGCTAGCTAAGTCCAAGACCTATGTTCTCAAAGCATTTATCTTTGTAAGTGGTAGAAACCGTTTAGAGCCTTCCTCTTGGCTCCTGTGACAAGGTGGCTGCCCTGAATGATGATATTTGAATGCTTGCCCACCTTGACTTTGCTGACATTTTATTGCAGTCTGAAACTTTCTTTGTGAAGCCACTGCCTCTTATCTTCCTGACCAAATTCTATTTATCCTTAAAGATTCAAATTACCCCTGTCATGTAAATCTTGAGGAGATTTTTTTTTTTTTGGTCCTCCAAGCTTCGATGAAGTGCTTGCCTTTCTGAAAATATAGACTATTATGAAATGTAGGCTTATAATGTGTGTATATATATATATATATATACACACACATACATGCATACACACATGAGCTAAAAATGTTAATATATTCATATATAAGACTATTAGTAAGAATCATGACACAACATATTTCACCATAATAATGGCTACTATTCACTGAATCACTTTCACGTGTGAGGCATTTTACATGTCCTCTTGTGATTCTCACCAGCTTTATGTGATAGATGACATTCTATAAATGGCAAGTCTGAATCTCCAAGAAGTTTATCTACTTGCCTGAGATAATTCAGCTAATAAATTCCAGTGCTGAGTACCTAATCCAGGTTGGCCTATTCCTAAATCCCCCAATTCTTACAGGACTCTTCACACTGTCTCCAGTTGTTTAAAAGGCTCAATACACATGATTCCGGTGAGTGCAGAATAGCTGTGATGCCCTGTTCCCCACTTTTGGGGAAACAAGTATTAGGGAATTCTTAATTGTGTGTACCTGCCAAGGTTACATGTTGCTCAATGCATTCATCATACAAGGATGTAATGTGAGATATAGTTAAATATAGGTCTTCTCCATGTGATGATTCCCAAACATGACCAGATCCTCAAGGATTTCATGACATTTGAGAAGCATGCAATACAAAAGAAAGAATGAGGACAAACAAAACAGTTTCAAAAGAAAAACAGTCTTTAATAACCATAGATTCACTAGAGAAGAACCTGTACCTCTGATACAGAAAGAGAAAAATAACATTTTTTACAAAAGATAAAAAAAAGGACATAACAACAGGAACTCTTGGAAATTAAAAATGCAACTGCAAAAATGAATCTAAAAATGAAGCAGACCTAAGTTGAGTGATTCTCCTAGAAAGTAAAGTGAAAAGAGTACAAGAAGGAAAATAAGGAAGAAATATTAAGAAAATTGGAGGGCCAACCCAGAAGTTGCAGAAGACCAGAGAAAATAGATTAAAGAAATACCCCATGGAATTGGGAAGAAATGAGTCAGGAGGACTTCTTGGAGCTGAAGTCTCCTGTCCCCAGACTCGAAGAGTCCACCTAAAGCTCTGCACAGGGGGCAAAGCTCAGACACACAAAGGGAATCCTCATCGCATCTCAGTCCTCTGGAAGGCAGAATGTTAAGACGGTTCCCAAAGCTCCCACTTCCTGCAGTAATTGGGGGGCATGAGGGGACTTGAGATGAGGTTATGTTAACCGCACAGGGATAAAAATTTTCATATGACAAAAACAAAAAATATTTCACCATAATAATGGCTACTATTCACTGAATCACTTTCACGTGTGAGGCATTTTACATGTCCTCTTGTGATTCTCACCAGCTTTATGTGATAGATGACATTCTATAAATGGCAAGTCTGAATCTCCAAGAAGTTTATCTACTTGCCTGAGATAATTCAGCTAATAAATTCCAGTGCTGAGTACCTAATCCAGGTTGGCCTATTCCTAAATCCCCCAATTCTTACAGGACTCTTCACACTGTCTCCAGTTGTTTAAAAGGCTCAATACACATGATTCCGGTGAGTGCAGAATAGCTGTGATGCCCTTTTCCCCCACTTTTGGGGAAACAAGTATTAGGGAATTCTTAATTGTGTGTACCTGCCAAGGTTACATGTTGCTCAATGCATTCATCATACAAGGATGTAATGTGAGATATAGTTAAATATAGGTCTTCTCCATGTGATGATTCCCAAACATGACCAGATCCTCAAGGATTTCATGACATTTGAGAAGCATGCAATACAAAAGAAAGAATGAGGACAAACAAAACAGTTTCAAAAGAAAAACAGTCTTTAATAACCATAGATTCACTAGAGAAGAACCTGTACCTCTGATACAGAAAGAGAAAAATAACATTTTTTACAAAAGATAAAAAAAAGGACATAACAACAGGAACTCTTGGAAATTAAAAATGCAACTGCAAAAATGAATCTAAAAATGAAGCAGACCTAAGTTGAGTGATTCTCCTAGAAAGTAAAGTGAAAAGAGTACAAGAAGGAAAATAAGGAAGAAATATTAAGAAAATTGGAGGGCCAACCCAGAAGTTGCAGAAGACCAGAGAAAATAGATTAAAGAAATACCCCATGGAATTGGGAAGAAATGAGTCAGGAGGACTTCTTGGAGCTGAAGTCTCCTGTCCCCAGACTCGAAGAGTCCACCTAAAGCTCTGCACAGGGGGCAAAGCTCAGACACACAAAGGGAATCCTCATCGCATCTCAGTCCTCTGGAAGGCAGAATGTTAAGACGGTTCCCAAAGCTCCCACTTCCTGCAGTAATTGCCCGGAGCGAGGGACATGATGGGTGTAAGTCTTGAGATGAGGTTATGTTAACCGGCACAGTGGATTCAAAAACAGGGAGCTTATCCCAGTGGACCTGTTTGAACATGATCTAACATGAGCCCTTTCAAAGCAGAGGGTTTTCTCTGACTGGTTGGAGAAGGAGACACTGAGTAGAAGCACAAACGAATCTGATGCATCGTTGCTGTCTTCAAGATGAGAGAAGCCACAGGTCAAAGAATGTGGGCAGCAACCAGCTGCCAGCAACAGAGGAGTGATCCTATCAGAGAGCAAGGAACCAACATCTACGATTGAGTTTGAAAGATATTTTTTTCCCCATAGAGTCTCCAGACGAGAACTCAGCCAGACTGATACGTTAATTTCAGTCTTGTGATGCCCTGAGCAGAGCGCTGGTTCATACCATGACAGACATGTAACCTACAGAACTCAGAGCTAAAAAGTACGTGTCCTTTCAAGCCACGAGGTTTATGGTAATTGGTGATGCAGCGATGGAAAATGAATATAATAACTCTGTGTCTAGGTAGATGATCTTACTAGCTTCCAAAGAGATGGGGAGAAATACTATATGTAGGATCAAGAACAGAACGGAATGGATACATGTATACGTGTGGCTGAGTCCCTCTGCTGTCCACCTAAAACTTCCACAATATTGTTAACCAGCTATACCCCAATACAAAATGAAATATTTAAAGCTTGAGAAAAAAGAATAGAATGAAACTGGCCTTTTCACCAGTAATAATGAACTCTAGATGAGGTATAACCGTGACTTTCAATTCTGATGTCAGAATATTTCCTCCAAGAATTCACAGTATAATAAAACTCTCAATCAAGTTTGAGGGTGAAAAAATTGTCAAGGAATAACCAGATACATTTCATTCCATGCACCTGTTGCCAGGAAGCTAACAGAAAATGTGTTCTACCCAAACTATAGACTAAGCCCAAGAAAGAAAATAATGGGATTCAGAAAACTGAGACTTCAACCCAAGAGAGGCAAAGATAATCCACAGGACTTTGGGGACAGAAAGTGCTGACAGCTGAGCTGTAATTCTAGAGAGCAACTAGGTGAATTAGAGGCAGGTTAGAAGGTTGTGGGAGAAACTCTTCAACAAAGATAAAATCGATCGACTAAATGGATCAAACCTTTTAAGAGATTTTACAACAGTAGCAGAATCTGGAACAGAATTACTAAGAACAATATGCTAAAAGTAAGCAAACAGGCAAATCAAATAAAATAATAACTTTGAGGAAAAGGATAGAATCCTAATATATGTGGCAAAGCATATTTAACATGCTGGCACTCTTGAGAGTCCCTTGGACGGCAAGGAGGTCAAACCAGTCAATCCTACCTAAAGGAAATCAGCAATGAATATCATTGGAAGGGCTGATGCTGAAACTGAAGCACGAGTATTTTGGCAACCTGATGAGAAGAGCTGACTCATTGGAAAAGACTGTGATTATGGGAAGAATTGAAGGCAAGAAGAGAGGAGGGCAACAGAGAAGATGGTTGGATGGCATGGCCACCTCAATGGACATGAGTTTAAGCAAACCCTGGGAGACAGTGAAGGACAGGAAAGCCTAGTGTGCTGCAGTCCATGGGGTAAAAAACAAAAATGGACTAAGACAAAGGATTGTTTAGAGAGATGAATTGGCTTCATGGTTTCAAAATGGCTGCAGAATGGGTGACAGAAATAGGAATGATTTGTGATACCTTTTTTTTTTTTTTTCCTGAAATAAGTCTTGGAGAAGCATCTGTGCTCAGTTGCTCAGTCATATTCGACTCTTTATGACTCCATGGAACACAGCCTGTCATATGGTCACAGCTCTCTGACCATAGAATTCTCCAGGCAAGAATACTGCAGTGGGCTGCCATTTCCTTATCCAGGGATCGAACCCACTTTTCTTGTATCTCCTGCACTGGCAGGTGGCTGTTTACCTCTGTGCCTCCTGGAGAACCTTCAAGTCCTTTATGACCTTGTAAATATAGTGCACTTTAAAATAAATGCAAAAACTAAGTGGAAAAAAGGAAAGGGCTAGAGTGAAGGAGAGAGGAAAGGAAAGAATAAGTCAGCTTGCACAGAGGAATTCCTTACTGATTTGATGTGTTCTCCTCCTGGGAATCTTGTTCCTATGAATCAGGAGTTTTTTCCATAATCCTTAAAAGGAACAATTAGGAACATAGAATTTAGGGGACATATTCTTCGAAGCCATCATTTGCTTTAAAAATATTTGAGGGGTTTCTCTGAAGGTCCAACGATTAAGACTCTTTGCTTCCACTGGTAGGGGACCTAAGATCCTGTATGTAGTTCAGCATGGCCAAAAAAGAAAAAAAACAAAATAAAAATACTTGAGCAGCAACAGAAGTGAGAAAAAGTTCCATCTTATAGACGAAACGCCTCACTGACATACCGTGGGCTTTCTTTTGATCTGCTAACATGACAAGCTCTCGGTGGATTTGATCTGAAAATGATAAACTGGGGAATTACTTGCCAGAATGTATAATTTTCTAACATGATGTCCCTGGCTCATGTAATGAAGTTGCCAGGGCCGAGACAATGATATTTTCAGGACAGATTTGATTAAATAGAATCTTGGACGAAAGAAAAAAGTGAAGAGAGTACCCTATGTATAAAGAAACCAGAGGTGGGTGGGTGGGGTGGGGTGGGAAGACCAGGTTGCACTCAGGCTAAGGAAAGAAGGTGGCTGACTGGGTAACCTTGGGAAAATGGCTTCTCTCTTCTGATCTACTTTTATTTCCTCCACAATTGGAAAAGATCAGTTGC
This sequence comes from Tragulus kanchil, assembly GCA_022376925.1. Lineage (NCBI taxonomy): Eukaryota > Metazoa > Chordata > Mammalia > Artiodactyla > Tragulidae > Tragulus > Tragulus kanchil. The sequence goes on along the minus strand of JAIOJX010000002.1, from coordinate 7,442,551 downwards.
ACCTTATACAACTGTGAAGACTAGAAATTTTGATCTAAAGGTCTAACACTGTGCCTAGTAGGCACTCAATAAATGTCACATCTCCCCACACAGGTACACACACCTGCCTATACACACACATCCTGAAATAAGTCTTGGAGAAGCATCTGTGCTCAGTTGCTCAGTCATATTCGACTCTTTATGACTCCATGGAACACAGCCTGTCATATGGTCACAGCTCTCTGACCATAGAATTCTCCAGGCAAGAATACTGCAGTGGGCTGCCATTTCCTTATCCAGGGATCGAACCCACTTTTCTTGTATCTCCTGCACTGGCAGGTGGCTGTTTACCTCTGTGCCTCCTGGAGAACCTTCAAGTCCTTTATGACCTTGTAAATATAGTGCACTTTAAAATAAATGCAAAAACTAAGTGGAAAAAAGGAAAGGGCTAGAGTGAAGGAGAGAGGAAAGGAAAGAATAAGTCAGCTTGCACAGAGGAATTCCTTACTGATTTGATGTGTTCTCCTCCTGGGAATCTTGTTCCTATGAATCAGGAGTTTTTTCCATAATCCTTAAAAGGAACAATTAGGAACATAGAATTTAGGGGACATATTCTTCGAAGCCATCATTTGCTTTAAAAATATTTGAGGGGTTTCTCTGAAGGTCCAACGATTAAGACTCTTTGCTTCCACTGGTAGGGGACCTAAGATCCTGTATGTAGTTCAGCATGGCCAAAAAAGAAAAAAAACAAAATAAAAATACTTGAGCAGCAACAGAAGTGAGAAAAAGTTCCATCTTATAGACGAAACGCCTCACTGACATACCGTGGGCTTTCTTTTGATCTGCTAACATGACAAGCTCTCGGTGGATTTGATCTGAAAATGATAAACTGGGGAATTACTTGCCAGAATGTATAATTTTCTAACATGATGTCCCTGGCTCATGTAATGAAGTTGCCAGGGCCGAGACAATGATATTTTCAGGACAGATTTGATTAAATAGAATCTTGGACGAAAGAAAAAAGTGAAGAGAGTACCCTATGTATAAAGAAACCAGAGGTGGGTGGGTGGGGTGGGGTGGGAAGACCAGGTTGCACTCAGGCTAAGGAAAGAAGGTGGCTGACTGGGTAACCTTGGGAAAATGGCTTCTCTCTTCTGATCTACTTTTATTTCCTCCACAAATGGAAAAAGATCAGTTGCACCTTATACAACTGTGAAGACTAGAAATTTTGATCTAAAGGTCTAACACTGTGCCTAGTAGGCACTCAATAAATGTCACATCTCCCCACACAGGTACACACACCTGCCTATACACACACATCAGGGAGGCAAGCAGAGGGGAAGAAGACCAGACATGGTCAGACTTACCTCATTGACATCTTCCTGCCTCTTTCTCTCTGCTTTGGTATCTCTTGAAATGTTAGCTCTCCTGCTTCTCACTGTCTCTGCCTCTCCTCTTCAAATGTCACTGAAGTGCAAGCGATATTATGGAAGAGAAATGCACACCAGGTGCTCCCTTCCTCTGCAGAGCTCAGTTAGGAGTACAGATTTGAAGGAGGAAGGTAGGAAGGCAGCATGATCGCTCCATTACACCGAAGTACAAGGTACAGCCAGCTGGCTAGGGACCCCTCGATCAAGGTGAACGATGCAACCTTCTTACAACAGTATGGTATTGGGGTGAAACTCAGGATAGAGGGAGATGACTATGTTTCTAAGACATGCTGCTGGTATAAGCTATGGGATGTGTGAATGAACAGTGCCTTCACGCAAAGCTACTTCATGACCCCGTGTAGAGAGCAATGTTCTTCACTGCAGGATTGTTCAGGGCGGCCTAGAAAAGACATTAACTCAGATACCTATTTATTCGTGTTTTGAGTGCTATAAACATGCCAAGTGCTGGAAATAGAGAAGTGAATGAAAATGGTCTTTTCCCTTAAAGTGTCAGGGTTTTCCTAGTGGCTCAGCAGTAAAGAATCTGCCTGCAAGGCAGGAGATGCAGGAGACACAGATTTGATACCCGGGTTGGGAAGATCTCCTAGAGAAGGAAATGGCGACCCATTCCAGTACTCTTGCCTGGGAGATCCCATGGACAGAGGAGCCTGGCGGGCTACAGTCCCGGGGGTTGCAAAAGAGTTGGGCATGCAGAACTGGTGCTCTGCGACAAGATAGGCCACTGCAATGGGAGGCCCACACAGGCCAAAAAAAGAAAAAAAAAAAAAAACAAAGATAAATAAATGAAAGATCAATAGAAGTGGCCAAAAAAAAGAGTTGGGCATGACTGAAGCAACTGAGCATGCACACATGCACTTCAAGTGTTTAATGTTTATCCAGAAACACTTCCAAGAGTTTAAATTGGAGGCAAAATGGAAAGAAGTCATGACCAGTGTAATAAAAAACATTCAAGTAACTTGTGTTTGATATGGAAGGTCCTGGAAGTTCCTATAGGAGTGGACTGAGGCCAGGAGGGTCTGTGAAGTTTCTGGAAGGTGTGGGCATACTAGGACTTTGACAGGTACTTGTGGGAACAAAGAGCATCCCAGGCTCGGAATACTGGCCAAGTCGAGTCTTGGGTTGTAGACAGCAGAGAACTGCCGAGGGAATGGAAAGATGAAACATTTGCCAAGTGTAGTGATCATGCGTAAAAGCCGCCCTGAAAGAGCACGGTCCCCTATGCTCTGACATCCATTACGGACAAGCACACTCTGGGGGCTGGCAGGGGCCCAGCCTGACGACAGCCCAGGCCGTGCCAGGCACACTTGGAAACCACTGGTTTTAAAGTGAAATAAATCAGCTCTTGGCCATTTCATTTGATAATGGCTTTCTATTAACAAAAGTAAAAGTGTTAGGTGCTGTGTCTGACTCTTTGCGACCCCATGGACTATAGCCCACCAGGCACCCCTGTCCATGGGGTCCTCCAGCCAAGATTACTGGAGTGGGTTGCCATTTCCTTCTCCAAAGGATCTTCCCAACTCGGGGATTAAACCTGGGTTTCCTGCATTGCAGGTGGATTCTTTACCATCTGAGCCACCAGTGAAAATACTGATGCTCTTTAAAATGGAGTTCTACTTAACAATTTACTAAGAATTTTTGACTCTCCCCCCATCCTAAGAGGTTCTGTAATTTTTTTTTTTTTTTAATTTTGTCCCCTTTATTGGTGTTTTATTTATCTTCACCCATCTTTATTCTTTGGCCTGTGTGGGCCTCCCATCACAGTGATCTCTCTCCTTGCAGAGAACTGGCTCTGGGTGCATGAGCTCCAGAGTGCTGACTCGTAATTGGACACACCAGTCCTGCCGCTCTGCGGGCACGTGGGTTTTCCGGCCAGGGCTCGAACTGATGCCCTCACACTGCAAGGTGGACTCTCCACCCACTGGACCACCAGGGAAGCCGAGTTGGGCATGACTGAAGCAACTGAGCATGTGCACTTCAAGTTTTTTTCCCTGGAAATTGGAGGCAAAATGGAAAGAAGTCATGACCAGTGTAATAAAAAACATTCAAGTAACTTGTGTTTGATATGGAAGGTCCTGGAAGTTCCTATAGGAGTGGACTGAGGCCAGGAGGGTCTGTGAAGTTTCTGGAAGGTGTGGGCATACTAGGACTTTGACAGGTACTTGTGGGAACAAAGAGCATCCCAGGCTCGGAATACTGGCCAAGTCGAGTCTTGGGTTGTAGACAGCAGAGAACTGCCGAGGGAATGGAAAGATGAAACATTTGCCAAGTGTAGTGATCATGCGTAAAAGCCGCCCTGAAAGAGCACGGTCCCCTATGCTCTGACATCCATTACGGACAAGCACACTCTGGGGGCTGGCAGGGGCCCAGCCTGACGACAGCCCAGGCCGTGCCAGGCACACTTGGAAACCACTGGTTTTAAAGTGAAATAAATCAGCTCTTGGCCATTTCATTTGATAATGGCTTTCTATTAACAAAAGTAAAAGTGTTAGGTGCTGTGTCTGACTCTTTGCGACCCCATGGACTATAGCCCACCAGGCACCCCTGTCCATGGGGTCCTCCAGCCAAGATTACTGGAGTGGGTTGCCATTTCCTTCTCCAAAGGATCTTCCCAACTCGGGGATTAAACCTGGGTTTCCTGCATTGCAGGTGGATTCTTTACCATCTGAGCCACCAGTGAAAATACTGATGCTCTTTAAAATGGAGTTCTACTTAACAATTTACTAAGAATTTTTGACTCTCCCCCCATCCTAAGAGGTTCTGTAATTTTTTTTTTTTTTTAATTTTGGCCTCTTTATTGGTGTTTTATTTATCTTCACCCATCTTTATTCTTTGGCCTGTGTGGGCCTCCCATCACAGTGATCTCTCTCCTTGCAGAGAACTGGCTCTGGGTGCATGAGCTCCAGAGTGCTGACTCGTAATTGGACACACCAGTCCTGCCGCTCTGCGGGCACGTGGGATTTTCCCGGGCCAGGGCTCGAACTGATGCCCCTCACACTGCAAGGTGGACTCTCCACCCACTGGACCACCAGGGAAGCCCAGGATCTGTATTATTATCTCCAGTTTACAGTTAAGGAATGAGTTGCCCAGCTGCCATGCATCTGTAAGTGCCCGGTGAGAACAGAATGCAGAGGTTGACTGAAGGATCCTGCACAGCTGGTGACATGGTACGACACCCTTATAGTCTGACACTGTTGAAATGAGCAATTCTAAAGATGACTCATGATAAGCTGAAAAAAAGAACTGCTGTCAATATTCAAATGAGGATAATCTACCTTTAAATACCATGACTTCTGGGCATTATATTATTTAAAAGTGAAGGTTTTAGGTCTACTTTAGTGACAAGAAGGAAATTTAAGGGGAAACAGACCAAAAATAAATAAATATATAAAAAACAATAAGGTAATGAGTTATAGAGAAGGAAATGGCAGCCCCCTCCAATGTTCTTGCCTAGAAAATTCCATGGATGGAGAAGCCTGGCTAGCTACAGGCCATGGAATCTCATTTACATATATGTATAAGGCTTCCCTGATGGCTCAGTGGTGAGGAATCTGCTTACAATGCAGGAGACCCAGGTTCCAACCCTGGGTTGAGAGGAGGGCTCGGCAACCTACTCCAGTGTTCTTGCCTGTAGAATTCCATGGACAGAGGCGCCTGGCAGACTGAGGTCCATGGGGTCACACAAAATCGGACATGACTGATGTGACTAAGCAGCAGCAATCTTGAGTTAAACATCAGTCATGACACAGTGAAACGCAATGAAAAAGAGAAATGGAAGAATGCCCTCTTCGAATGATTTTTAAGGCAGAAAATAATTTGCCAGCATTGTTCAGAAACAGAGGTTATACCTCTAGGCCTCCACACTGTCATGCTCATTCATAAAGCAATAAAGACAATAAACAGTGCATTCAATAATCAATGAAAAAACACAAGAGTGACTCAATTTTCCTTTCTTATGTTCTCCGTTGGTTCCATGTTTTTTAAACACTTTCCTTATTAAGACAAAAAACAAAAGTCTAACTCCAAGCTTTCTTATCAACATATTCGTGATTTTCCCGGCCAGGGCTCGAACTGATGCCCCTCACACTGCAAGGTGGTCTCTCCACCCACTGGACCACCAGGGAAGCCCAGGATCTGTATTATTATCTCCAGTTTACAGTTAAGGAATGAGTTGCCCAGCTGCCATGCATCTGTAAGTGCCCGGTGAGAACAGAATGCAGAGGTTGACTGAAGGATCCTGCACAGCTGGTGACATGGTACGACACCCTTATAGTCTGACACTGTTGAAATGAGCAATTCTAAAGATGACTCATGATAAGCTGAAAAAAAGAACTGCTGTCAATATTCAAATGAGGATAATCTACCTTTAAATACCATGACTTCTGGGCATTATATTATTTAAAAGTGAAGGTTTTAGGTCTACTTTAGTGACAAGAAGGAAATTTAAGGGGAAACAGACCAAAAATAAATAAATATATAAAAAACAATAAGGTAATGAGTTATAGAGAAGGAAATGGCAGCCCCCTCCAATGTTCTTGCCTAGAAAATTCCATGGATGGAGAAGCCTGGCTAGCTACAGGCCATGGAATCTCATTTACATATATGTATAAGGCTTCCCTGATGGCTCAGTGGTGAGGAATCTGCTTACAATGCAGGAGACCCAGGTTCCAACCCTGGGTTGAGAGGAGGGCTCGGCAACCTACTCCAGTGTTCTTGCCTGTAGAATTCCATGGACAGAGGCGCCTGGCAGACTGAGGTCCATGGGGTCACACAAAATCGGACATGACTGATGTGACTAAGCAGCAGCAATCTTGAGTTAAACATCAGTCATGACACAGTGAAACGCAATGAAAAAGAGAAATGGAAGAATGCCCTCTTCGAATGATTTTTAAGGCAGAAAATAATTTGCCAGCATTGTTCAGAAACAGAGGTTATACCTCTAGGCCTCCACACTGTCATGCTCATTCATAAAGCAATAAAGACAATAAACAGTGCATTCAATAATCAATGAAAAAACACAAGAGTGACTCAATTTTCCTTTCTTATGTTCTCCGTTGGTTCCATGTAAACATCTTTTCCTTATTAAGACAAAAAAAAAAAAAAAGTCTAACTCCAAGCTTTCTTATCAACATATTCCATGCCCACACCCTCTCTTAGGAAAACCTGCTTATTTTCTTTTCTCTAGGTAGTCCATAATCTAAAGAGCTGTCTCTTACTAACAATGCAATATCCATTGCCCTGGTGTTCTTCATGTATAACTTAGAAATCATAGAAAATCATTAGATCTCAGGCATCAAGGCTGATGCCCAGTACAATCACTCACTCAATTATTGACTCTTTTCTACACCATTCTTGACAAGTAAAACTACAGTTGAACTGTTACGGTGAGAGGAAACACAGTACTGATCAAGGCATCCGTTGCTACAATGGGCACCTATTTATCAGTAGTAATCTCTGCATCTCAAGAACAAATCTGCTTTTACTCCTGCTTTAAGGGGCTTCAAATAAGTGATGTAATACTCTCTCTCTCCAACTGTGCTGCGGAGTACTAAAAACTCTCGGATGTGAACATTCTCAATTGTTCTACTTTTATTTTTTATAACATGATTTATTTTTGGCTGTGTTGGGTCTTAGTTGCTGCATGTGGACTTTCTCTAGTTGCTGTGAGTAAGGGCTGCTCTCTCATTGTGGTCTGCAGGTTTCTCATTCTGTGGACAGAGGAGCCTGGCAGGTTACAGTCCATGAATTCTCAAAGAGTTGGACTTGACTGAGCGACTGAGCACCTAGCACCTAGAGGATGTGTATGGTTTGCTTCTGTTGAGTGTTTTCCCACTTTCTGAGGCAAACAGCCCAATTGCTATTTGGAGATGCCCACTGCCCCACACTCATTCACTGTGGCCTAAGTTAAGCTTACCCCTAGTCCTAGAGAAGAAGGATATGAAGCTCTCTTGCCCCATAATAACTAGCCCAGTGGAGGGCCCGTGACTTAAGCCAATCTAATCAGAATTAACATCATGGCTTGAATTGGTCAAACTTAACATAGTCATTTTTATGCTGAATTTAAACCTAGTAGGATGCAGCCTAAGAGCTATATTGAGCCAGCAGGTGACTGTGCGATCCTACTAGAGAAGGAGAGCTCTGCAGAGAAAGCAGGGCCACGACACAGAGAGAAAGAGAAACCACATCCTGCTGGCACTGTTTAAGCACCTGTCCAACACGCTTGAAGGCAGATTGATTTCTGGGTGGATGAGTCACATAAAGCAATACATTCCCTTCTGTAGTCAAGTCAGTTTAAATCAGGTGTGTTATTACTTTAGACTGAAATAATCCCAATTAATAAAAAACTGGAGCTCAGTCCGGATCTCAGGAAAGAAAATTAAAGATTATCTTGGTTCTGGTACAAGTTTATAGGCAATTTTCTGAGTCTATTTAGACTTGGATAAAATGGATACTTTCATGTTCATTCCTAGAGGAAATCCCAAAATCAGTCAAGAGAGGCCTTGAAGAAAACTTGCAAAGAATGGCATGAGGGACTTCCCTGCTGGTCCAGCACTTAAGGCTCAGCACTTCCATGGCAGAGGGTGCGGGTATGATCCCTGGTCGGAGAACTCAGATCCTTCATTCCATGTGGTATGGTCAAAATGTAAAATAAATAAATAAATGCAGACAACTGGATGGACATAACCATTCACTGACATGTTGTTTTAAAAAAGAATGATATTAGTATAAACATATTCCTGACAGAAATTAATTCTGCCATTCCTTTGTTAATGGATCAAATATATAGTCAATCCTAAAGGAAATCAACCCTGAATATCCGTTGGAAGGATTGGTACTGAAGCTGAAGCTTCAAAACTTTGGCCACCAGATGTGAACAGATAGGTCATTGGAAAAGACCCTGATGCTTGGAAAAATAGACAGCAGAACAAGGAAGGCACGAGAAAGGATGAAATGGTTGGATGGCATCACTGAGTCAATGGACGTGAGTTTGAGCAAGCTTCTGGAGGTGGTGAATAGAGGAGTGACTGACAATATTACCCTACAACTGCCCATCTTTACAAATCTAGATCTTTGGATCCTATGCACATTCAAAGACAGAGAAATAAATAAGGTATTTCCCAGACCACAGACACTGAGAGAAAGTTTTACAATCTACTTACTCGGCAATTCTTCATGGTCACCATGTGGATGGTCCGGCACAGGAGTTGGGGGAAGGCAATGTCCTGGTAAAGAGGTGGTTGAAGAAACTAAGATATAGTGACCCATAAGACACCAAAGGCACACCTACAACACACCTGTTTTCTCGAAGCCCACTGTCACCTCCCAACACTGTCTTACGTCCAATGTCACAGAAACCCGAGACAAGCAAGGGAATCAGAAACTCAAGCTCTCTCAAGGAAGCATCAGCTCTCTGCTCTTGAAAAGCGCTGGGCCTCTTGAGTCACAGCCCCAGCCCCCGGCTAATGACATTTGCTTACTCTGACATAGAAGATGCAGTGATTTTTTACAAACAGAAATAATAAACCCAGAGGAAATATTATGAAAATGAATCTGTAAACATTGGAAATGAGTGTAATCATGAACAAGGCACAGCTTAGACTAATGAAGAACAAATTATGCTGGAATGCAGACCTGGCTTTTCTCCTCAACATGAATGCTGGAACTTGGGAGCGGCAGCAGGTTGTCTAGGGGAGGAGCGTCCACAAGGAAGAGCCCGCGTGACTCTGGACTTGAAATACAATTTGATGAGCCACTGGAAAATTCACCTCTGAGCTTGGCCATGAATGAAGATCAACCACTTGAACTGGAAAATAATAAAAATTATATAACTTCTTTCAGGAGTCATATATTTCTTGTTCAAAACTTCCATTTCTACCCTCTACTCTTTTCTGCTTAGAAACAAAAGTTTGTTAATTCCTTGGGAACAACAAAGGTTTGTTAATTCCTTGGGAAGCATTTTGCCTAGATTCACTGATGTAAACGCCATCATTTTTCCCTTGCAAAGATATTGCCAAAGAGGAAATGTTATATGTGAAACTAGGCCTTTATTACTTTTTTATGATTTATTTTTTTTTCTTTTATTTCTGCTAAAATTGCAGGTTCAATTCAGTGACACCATCTTTCCAGCTAGTTATCCGAAACACTGGCTTTGCTCTGAAATACCAGAGTCAGCCAGCAGATCGCTAACTTCCTAACTTGATTCTGAAGGATGCGTCTCTTTTAGGCATTTCTCCATTTGAATATTATCCATGCTCTCTACATGCCTGCCACCTAATCTTTCAAAAGGGGCATTCAGGTTTTCAAAGAAAATCTGTCTCTACACAGGTAGATCACTGAAGTCACATTCTCCAGCCTGAAACACACACATAACCACATAAAATCTGAACTGCTCGCGTTTGCATTGTGCATATCTTCAGTCCTCAACTACTCCCCTCAACCCATTCAGAGCCATAGCAAGTGTTATAAAGACCTTGTGGTCTGTTCTCATCCCCTCAACACACGTGACAGTAGGCACTCTGCGAAATGGCCTCCAGTGAGTCTGGCAGTCTTTATTTTAATACCTTTAGCATCCTATAGTCATAGTGTGCTGAGCCAATGAGTTTTCACATGCATCAGAGGCCAGCCTGGCCTACTCAGCCTTTGGTGGCCGAGGATAATTGCGAATGGGAATATCCCCAAAATGTCACTTCCACTGAAAACTGTCCCCCCTCCTCCCACCCCCCAGCTCAAGCCCAGCTGGTCCCTGGGCTCAAAACTACAAAATGAACATGACAGCAGGCCTGGCTGAAGTCTTGGAATCCACAAGCCCTCCACCACCATCCAAACTTTAATTACAGACTTGTCATTGTACCCGGGGCTGTAAAATTGTCAGAGGAGCAGTTCAGCATCCAGAGTCCAGAGGACAAAGAAAGGCATAGCAGTTAAAATGGGAGGAAAACCATTGCTTGCCTTGTCAACGCGACCAATTTGATCCATGGGATATTGACAGACCATAAATATGGAACCGCATGATGTCATTTTTATAGGCTTTTTATGAGCACAGTAACCAGGAGTAGGATTGCCCATGGCGGAAATGCAGTCATGGTTTATGGAAATGATCACTCTGGTTGGTTCCCTCTCTATAACCTCTTTTTGAATTCTTTACAGGTAAATGATTTAGCTGTTCTTGGTTATATGTAAATATATAAATATAATGCTTTCTATCCTTTTGAGGAGAGCCATATGAACTTGAAATCTTCTGGGTTTTTTTGTTGTTGTTGTTCTTTTTATACTAATTAATGTGCATTTATTGCAACCCATTTATACTTAATGATGCATACAATAGCACTACAATTTGGACAATGTAAATGATGTGGTTTTTTTAGACTTAGCTTTTTTAACCTTTTATATCTCATGAGGATAAAAAAAGGAAAATATCCGCCTGGTTCATTTTCTAGATTAGAAAAGAGCTCTTGGAAACTTTCTTAATTGAAAGTTGTGTTCCTCCACTGTCCTACTTAACTCCCTAAAGCCCATTCAGACAGCCAGAGAGATGCTTGAGGAAGTCATTACCACATGTGAATGCATTAACTCGGAAATGGATTAATCCATCATGTGAATGTTTTCAACCACTCCAAGGCAGACAACAAAATTCTAATGAAAAGTCATTGCATGTATGTGGGAGGGACAACACCATTGACAAGCAGTGTTCCATCAATCCTAAGACCTCAGGCAACTTTCTTCAGACTTGGCTTTGTAGTTTAGCAAGACTAAAGAAGGGGCTGAGTTAAATCAATTACGGTATTACCTATGTGTCAGAGCAAAATTGGTCTACAATATTAGATGGCTGAGGGTAAAGGGAAAAACCCTTTCAATGTGGTGTCCAAAAACATTCCTTGTTCTAAGGGATATAAAATAAAATATCCATCCTCCACCCTCTTTCTTCTCCTCCCTTCTCTCCTTCCTCAATAACCAGATCTGTTAACACTGTCAAGAACTAATTGTATCCAGTATATTAGAAAGAGCAGCTACACGTATTATTTCTATACAGTCAAATTATAAGAGAAGGTTTATTATTCCCAAGTGTTATCTCCTATTTTAGTGATGAAGAAACATATTAAGGGAGTTGAAGGGACTTACTCAAGGTCAAAAACAACTAAGCCTTGAAGCCTGTGAGCCTTGAACCTAATCTTATAACACATAATAATCCCCTGTAATCATATATTATTTTTTCATTTCATTTACAAAAAAATAGAAAGATTACTCAACTAAGGCTTCCCTGGAGCTTACTGGTAAAGAATCTATCAATCCAGAAGACATAGGTTTGATCCCTTATTTGGGAAGATCCCACATGCTTCAGAGGAACTAAGCCTGTGCTCCACAACTACTGAGCCTGTGCTCTAGAGCCTGGGAGCCATGACTGCTGCAGGTGCCATGAGAAACCAAGTCCCCACACTGCAAGGAAGAGGAGCCCCCCACCCACTGGAACTAGAGAAAAGCTGGAGCAGCAGCAAAGATCCAGCACAGTTAAAACTAAATACACTAAAAATAAGATTACTCAACTATTAACACATTATCATTGTTAGTATTTGAATCCCAACCCAGTGAGGATGAAGAATTGGATTCTATTCAGGACTGGAAATCTGAAAATCTGAATTTCTATAAACAGATCATTCTCCAATCCTTGAGTGAATACACAGAACAACAATTATTACAGAAGTATTGACTATCCCAAAATACCACATCTTTTCTTGATCATACTCAACAGTAAATAATAAAACGAAGGACACGAAAAATTATCTGAAAATATTTGAAAAAAAAAAAAAGATTCCTCTAAAATACTGAAAATGCTGTTTGTGAATGGACAAGTAAATGAATGTTTCTCTTACCTCCTTTTTTTTATGATGTTTTAAGAACTGAAGACTATCCTATCAGCTTTCACAATTAATTTGAAGTATAGCACACAGTTCATGCAATTTAATAGTAGGAAAATGCATAAGTAAATTATGGGTCAGGTAAGACCTTTCCTGTCTCATCATAAAGGATACCATTAAATCAAATTCGTACTGGTGCATGAACAGACAGGCAGGACAAGTGGTGTAGTTCAAAGTCCAGAATTAAATCAAATATATTTCAGAATTTGGCATTTGATAAAAGTGAAATTGTAGGTCAGGAGATAAAAAGTGATTACTCAATAAATGGTTAGGAAAAATGATAGTGATTTGGAGTAGAATATCTTAACCCTTATGCCAAAAGGAATTTCAGGTGATCCAAATACTTATTTTTTGAAAGCAATTACAAGAAAAAATATACATATAAAATCTCAACATGCAGAAGCATAAGTACGGCATAAAAATCCATACTCCCTGAAAGTGTGATAAATTGGACAACACACAAAAGTCTTCACAGTAAAAACATAAACAATGCAAAAAGGAAAATATAAATTTTTAAAAAATGTAAAATTAACAGCATAAAGAAAAGGTCAGCTCCCTTAGTATATACAGAGCACTGTAAATCAAGAAAAAAAAAAAAAAGTCTCTCCAATGAAATACATGGGTATAGGCTGTGAAATTACTCATGTTCAAAGAAGAAAAATATAAGTGCTTTAAAACATTGAAAAATATATCAACTCATATGTTAAAAGAAAAAAGTTGTTAAAAGTATAATGAAATATTTTCCAGCTATCAGATGGGAAAAGATCCAATACTTGAAAATACACTATGCTGGAGAAGAAATAGTTTAATAAACATATTTATATACTGCTGTCTGGATGTAAATTCATATCACCTCTAAGAAAGGCAGGTTGGTCCTTCTCCACTTTGCTCTCCACACTCCCCTTACACTTTCTGTGCCCTTTTCGTGTGCACTGCTTTATGCCCTCAGAGCTCTTTTTTTCCATCCACGGCATGTGGGATCTTAGTTCCCCAGCCAGGGATTAAGCTGGTGTCTTCTGCAGCAGAAGAGAAGGGTCTTCACCACTGGACCAGCGGGGACGTCCCACCCGTGCCCTCGGAGCTTTATCTCTGCAAACTGCTTCAGCTCGATCTCTTCGCCACTTGGCTTCCTCCAATGGGAGGTACCAGGAATGTCAGAACACCACGCTCCCTTCTTTAAGGGTGCACCTAATGGGCAATAATTGGACACACTGCAACATTTCACCTTTCATCTGGAGGATCAATCTTGGGGAAGGTTGATTTGAAGGCAGTTCCCGACTCTCTCTGCCTTGAGCAATTCAGCTCTCAGCCCAAACCTGCAAACCCCATCCAGCCAAACAAAGGTCTTTTGTGAAGAGATCCATACGACCTCCTTCGTGGATAGCTTGCTGGCCATCCAAGATGCCTTTCAATACCATGGCTTTCCAAAGTGTTTTCTGAAATCAAAAGAGTATGCTCACTGACAGACGTTTTCGGTTTTTGTTCTGTTTTCAAAACCGCTCTATTACCAAAGTTCCAATAGTCTAGTAATATTCTACTATTGCGGTAATTAGTCAACACTCATCCAGATGGTCACACGTGAGCCTGTGTCAATCTGTCTCTGTAGGCGCTATCAGCACCCCAGGAAGTCCCCATAACTCTGCCTGGGGAGGCTTCACCGAAGAGTGGTCCAGGGGTTAAGAATTCACAGTACAATACAGGGGATGAGGGTTTGGTTGGGGAACTGAGATCCCATATGCCGCAGAGCAACTAAGATCTGACCTAGCCAAATAAATAAATAAATATTTTAAAATGTCAGCATTTGCCAGGAGACAGAGAAATGGCTTCAGAAGAAGGAAAACCTGTGCGTGCTGGATGCTTGGGGATAGGCGGGAGGAAGCACTATGTTCAGGATGATGGCAAATTCGGTGGTAGCCCTAATTCAGAATGGGATACAGGGCAGAGAGTTCAGATGAGCAAGCAAGGTTCTCTTGAGAAAGGCCTGCTAAACCCTCATAAAAGAGGTGACTATCTCCCCAAAGATCTTTAACAGAATGGGATTACTTCAAGATGCTCAGTTGAACGTGTCCTTTGTTACAAGTTTGGAAAGGGACAAACTTCACCACACACTTAAGGTGCAATGTATCACTCTCAGAGATTTACAACACATGATAGGATAGTTAAAGCTCTGAGAAGCCTCAAAAATAAAATGCCTTTAGCTTTATGGAATCCAGAATTCCAAATGTTTGTTTTCAGGAATCAAGCCAGAAAGTCAGAATTTGCAGAGCATCCTGGCAAGGGCAGACCCTCTTCAGCAACATGGTGCTAGAGGCAGAGCCTTGAAGAAGATGCTCAGTATCGACATGAGCAAAGATGAATAACTTTCTTGAAAGAGTAACAAGGGTAGTGAGGGCTCTGACATCAGAAAATGAACCTTTACTGTTTATTTTTCCTTATACCGAAACTAAAAGCATCTGAAAGAGGATCCACAGAATCTGGAAAAAGAAATGAAAAGTAAATTATACTGGAATATTTTCTTTATCTGTTTCTCAATGCAGAGGGTTTGATATTTATTATATGTAATTATAGTTATACAAAAATCGAGCTTAAGATAATGACACAGTAAACTGTTTATTGATTTCCATTTGAGATGTTCCTTCCATTTGCTGTTAATTTTTTTTTCTGCAGGGAGTGACGCTAGATCAGGAAGTGGTGGACGGGCTGAAATGGTATCAGTTGGGGGTCCAGAGATTAGAGGAAAGGTCTTTTTTCTTTCCCTTTTCCTTTCCTGTCCTCCTGCAAGCCCCTCCAACACAGACCATCTGTTCCTTCTTCCCTCAAGTTAAAAGCAACCGACGTCAGATGGAAATGGTGGAAAAGATAAATCACCATCCCTCTGCAGAACACAGAAAGCTAAAAGGGAGAAAGAAATTGCATTTGCCTTTACACTCAATATATCAAAGTAATTTATGTCATAACCACTCTGCCTGCTTTCATACATAGTCGGTTTTAAATAAAATCAATCTTTCCAAACCTGTAATAGCTTTCTTTGTAAGGCTCTTAAAAAAAAAAAAGGTACTGGAATCTGGTTCCATTAGAGGTGAGGTTGGTTTATTGCCTCACAAAATCACTCATTCTAATGAGGCACAAGGTTAAGAGACATTCCTTAAACACATTAAACAGTTAATGACCAGCAAGGAGTTGAGAGTTAGGTGGTCGAGCTCACTTTCAGTCTGGGCAGAAAAATGCTAACTGTGCAGCATTTTATTTTTATTTTTTGAAAACTTAAGAGACTATATTTTAATTAATCTTTCTACAGTCAGTTCTCATTAGTTATCTGTTTTATACATTGTGAAGTGAAGTTAAGGGAAGTGAAAGTCACTCAATCATATCTGACTCTTTGCGACCTCATGGACAAGCCGTGGAATTCTCCAGGCGAGAATCCTGGAGTGGGTAGCTGTTCCCTTCTCCAGGATATCTTGCCCACCCAGGGGTGGAACCCGGGTCTCCTGCTCTGCAGGCAGACTCTTTACTGTCTGAGCCACCAGGAAAGTGGGCCCTAAAATAACACTTAAGATACTAACACTGAAAAATAAGATAGTCAGGAAAGAGGACTCTGGTCAAAGTGCTAGAAAACTTAATAAGAGAATAAAGTAGATTAAGGAGAAATTCATCTATAGGGGAACAGGGAGGAGGCATTTAAAGCGATTTCAAGAGTAAAAGGGAAGGTATTGAGACGACCTTGACTAATCAGCATTTTATCTTCTTAAAGGATCAATGGCAACAAATCTATTCCCTTTTGTCATTTTTTTTTTTAATGAAACAGTTTGGAATTCTCAGTTCCTCTTAACTGTAACCAAGGCTGACAGTTACTATTTCAAATGAACAATGGCAAGGATTGGAGCCGTCTAATCTGTGGTTCTGCATCCTCAGATTCAACCAACCAGAGATCATGTAATACTGTGGAATATATTCACTGAAAAAATCCATGTATATCTATACCTTCAGGTAGATACGTGGATACGTACAGTTCAAATCCATGTTATTTAAGGGTCAACCACAGTATAAGTTTATAAGTGGTGTTTCTATATACACAAGTGCACATTGAATACAGTTATATGTTTCTATAAAATCAATCTTTCCAAACCTGTAATAGCTTTCTTTGTAAGGCTCTTAAAAAAAAAAAAGGTACTGGAATCTGGTTCCATTAGAGGTGAGGTTGGTTTATTGCCTCACAAAATCACTCATTCTAATGAGGCACAAGGTTAAGAGACATTCCTTAAACACATTAAACAGTTAATGACCAGCAAGGAGTTGAGAGTTAGGTGGTCGAGCTCACTTTCAGTCTGGGCAGAAAAATGCTAACTGTGCAGCATTTTATTTTTATTTTTTGAAAACTTAAGAGACTATATTTTAATTAATCTTTCTACAGTCAGTTCTCATTAGTTATCTGTTTTATACATTGTGAAGTGAAGTTAAGGGAAGTGAAAGT
The DNA here is from genome assembly GCA_022376925.1 of Tragulus kanchil. Lineage (NCBI taxonomy): Eukaryota > Metazoa > Chordata > Mammalia > Artiodactyla > Tragulidae > Tragulus > Tragulus kanchil. The sequence continues at coordinate 7,425,740 of JAIOJX010000002.1, read as the reverse complement.
CACTCAATCATATCTGACTCTTTGCGACCTCATGGACAAGCCGTGGAATTCTCCAGGCGAGAATCCTGGAGTGGGTAGCTGTTCCCTTCTCCAGGATATCTTGCCCACCCAGGGGTGGAACCCGGGTCTCCTGCTCTGCAGGCAGACTCTTTACTGTCTGAGCCACCAGGAAAGTGGGCCCTAAAATAACACTTAAGATACTAACACTGAAAAATAAGATAGTCAGGAAAGAGGACTCTGGTCAAAGTGCTAGAAAACTTAATAAGAGAATAAAGTAGATTAAGGAGAAATTCATCTATAGGGGAACAGGGAGGAGGCATTTAAAGCGATTTCAAGAGTAAAAGGGAAGGTATTGAGACGACCTTGACTAATCAGCATTTTATCTTCTTAAAGGATCAATGGCAACAAATCTATTCCCTTTTGTCATTTTTTTTTTTTTAATGAAACAGTTTGGAATTCTCAGTTCCTCTTAACTGTAACCAAGGCTGACAGTTACTATTTCAAATGAACAATGGCAAGGATTGGAGCCGTCTAATCTGTGGTTCTGCATCCTCAGATTCAACCAACCAGAGATCATGTAATACTGTGGAATATATTCACTGAAAAAATCCATGTATATCTATACCTTCAGGTAGATACGTGGATACGTACAGTTCAAATCCATGTTATTTAAGGGTCAACCACAGTATAAGTTTATAAGTGGTGTTTCTATATACACAAGTGCACATTGAATACAGTGTTCTATATGTTTCTCTCTCCATATGAATGGCCCCATTGTACAGATACGGTCCTGTCACCTCTTTCTTCTTCCGATGGGGACTGCGTCCTGAGCCTCTTTCCACACTAAAGCTCATGGCTCGCCCTCCTCTGGTTTCAGCGCCACAATGCTGCTCCATTGTTGTATTCACAGTGATACATTTAACCCATGTCCTATTGATGAGCATCTGCAATTTGGAGCTGGAACTAAATGAAACTCCTCATGAATGTGTTTTCTCACACTTAGGCCAGTATTCATACAAACAGAACGTTCCTCTCCTCTAGACCTATTGACCTACTGCTGGTCCTCGAGCCGGCCAAGTGCATTTCTCAGTGGCTCTTTCCTCTCCTAGGAAAGTTCTCCTCTCATCATCTACAATGACACATCTCCCCTCCCCTGCGCCCCTCTCCTCCTTTGTTTGAACTGGAGTATGTATGACTATATAACGTTATAGAATGTTATATGTTTATTTTTTCACTGAATGTCTCCCTAACTAGAACAGATAACTAAACAAATACAAGGACCTGGTTTTGTTCACATCTGCCTCTCCAACATCTAAAATGCTTTCAGCACATAGAACTCAAAAGTAGATTTTAATTAAATGAAAGAATGAATTCCTGAGTTAGGTAAAATCGCTCGGTCAGGGGAAACGGGCATTTCGTGTTAATAGGTATTACCAAGCTGCTCCTTCAGAAAGATTTATATTCTCACCAGTGTTGCCTCTTTCACTTATTCATGTCAGAATTAGGTTATATCCGTATGTTTAGTTTGGCTTAGATTTGATTATTAGTCGATTAGTGACGTTGAATGTTTTTTCCTAATTTCTTCAGAGGCTGTGTCTCTAGCTCAGTGCCCAGTGGTCCCTGCACCTGTTTTCCTATTGAATTTTTTCTTTTTCTTAATGATTTGTGGGAGCACTTTCTGTTTTGTGATTATTAACTTTCTGTATCACAAACATTTTTCCTAGTTAACTTTTCAGTTTTCTTGTGCCATAGAGAACATGTTACTTAATGCTCTTTTTTATTTTCTGTAGATCCACCTGGAAAGCAGGATCTTACTGGACCCACGGCCCCCTGCATTGGAAGTGCAGAGTCTTAACCACTGGACAACCAGGAAAGTCTCAAGAATTTATTTCTCTACTGGGGTCCAATCTGTGGATCTTTTCTTCTACAAACCTTTTTTAGTTTGGGATGGATCGTTCTGGTGGCCATTGTATCAGACAGGAATTCTGTGAGCAGAGTCCACTCAATACCTCCCAGAAATTAAAAAGAGTCTGAACTGAGTCTGGTCCTGAGGATGGGACAAGGAGTGCATTGTGACTGGCTGGATTCTATCTTAAACGAACTGTGCATCTCAGACACAACTGATTCAGCCTGTCTCTGTTCCAATTTCTTCCTCTATTAAGTGAAAATCAAATACTTTGCCACACTAACCTCATAGAGGCTTTGTGACGGCCCAATGAGAGAATGAATTTAAAAGCCTAGAAGGTTCTACATTGGTAAAGCATCAGATCGCAGGGGGCACAGAGTAACAGACATTAATATCAGGGAAAGCACTGAGCTCCAGAATTGTTTTACAGGTCAATAAGGAATTTGAAAGAAAGAAATTCTTCTAAAGAAAATTAGTTTTAGTAATTACTTCCAAATAGTCACTAGAGGTAACCAGTGAGCCGGCTCTAATCCTCTGGGGTAGCAGACAGGGACACTAGATTTAGAGGCAGGTGACTCACGGCTAATCCTGGTCTGTCTCTTACATTCCACTGTCTTTGGTAAATCGCTTCACCTTTCTAAACTGCAGTTTTATTATTTAAAAGAGAATTTTAAAGTTTGATCTCCAAAGTCTCAGACAGAGTAAGATTTTTGTGAAGGTGTAAACTGTAAGGCTTTATAAGTTTGTAAGATAACTTGTTATAACAATGGTTATTAAAGTGATCATTTCAAATGGTTGTATATATTGTCTACGAAATAAGTGAACATGTGTATTTTGTATATTATTTATTAGTTCTGGAATTAAATCTCAAAAATTATTTCTTACCAATTTGTATTTGTTTTGAGACTTTTTTGTGTCTGTAGAGAAAATGGATCAGCCTGTTGTAACTGCTATAAATCCTGGTGATAATTGCTTATCCATTCTAACTATTCATGGACTTGCTCCATGATATAGGGATCCCTCCACCTTGGGAGTGCTCCCTGAGCTGGATGAAGGCTTTGGGTTGTTCATGGAAGGCTAAATCCCATGGCCACCCTGAAGTCAGACATAGTTTCCCAGTTGAGCTTTCCACCTTGCAATCTGAAACAGACAGCTCATTCTCTACAGGGACAACAAGAGGAAAATCTTCTCAGGGTTCACCTGATTCTTCATTGCCTACTGACCCTTTTTAAACTGAAGGCTGGGGCGCCCCTTAGGATGGGACAAGGAGTGCATTGTGACTGGCTGGATTCTATCTTAAACGAACTGTGCATCTCAGACACAACTGATTCAGCCTGTCTCTGTTCCAATTTCTTCCTCTATTAAGTGAAAATCAAATACTTTGCCACACTAACCTCATAGAGGCTTTGTGACGGCCCAATGAGAGAATGAATTTAAAAGCCTAGAAGGTTCTACATTGGTAAAGCATCAGATCGCAGGGGGCACAGAGTAACAGACATTAATATCAGGGAAAGCACTGAGCTCCAGAATTGTTTTACAGGTCAATAAGGAATTTGAAAGAAAGAAATTCTTCTAAAGAAAATTAGTTTTAGTAATTACTTCCAAATAGTCACTAGAGGTAACCAGTGAGCCGGCTCTAATCCTCTGGGGTAGCAGACAGGGACACTAGATTTAGAGGCAGGTGACTCACGGCTAATCCTGGTCTGTCTCTTACATTCCACTGTCTTTGGTAAATCGCTTCACCTTTCTAAACTGCAGTTTTATTATTTAAAAGAGAATTTTAAAGTTTGATCTCCAAAGTCTCAGACAGAGTAAGATTTTTGTGAAGGTGTAAACTGTAAGGCTTTATAAGTTTGTAAGATAACTTGTTATAACAATGGTTATTAAAGTGATCATTTCAAATGGTTGTATATATTGTCTACGAAATAAGTGAACATGTGTATTTTGTATATTATTTATTAGTTCTGGAATTAAATCTCAAAAATTATTTCTTACCAATTTGTATTTGTTTTGAGACTTTTTTGTGTCTGTAGAGAAAATGGATCAGCCTGTTGTAACTGCTATAAATCCTGGTGATAATTGCTTATCCATTCTAACTATTCATGGACTTGCTCCATGATATAGGGATCCCTCCACCTTGGGAGTGCTCCCTGAGCTGGATGAAGGCTTTGGGTTGTTCATGGAAGGCTAAATCCCATGGCCACCCTGAAGTCAGACATAGTTTCCCAGTTGAGCTTTCCACCTTGCAATCTGAAACAGACAGCTCATTCTCTACAGGGACAACAAGAGGAAAATCTTCTCAGGGTTCACCTGATTCTTCATTGCCTACTGACCCTTTTAAATGAAGGCTGGCGCCCTGGACATAGGTCACTGCAGCTCCTCTCTGGTCCCCAGGCTACTCCAGGGAGGCAGAACCAGGTACTCCACGTTCAAGCGCCCGTGTAACCATCAAGCCAGGCTCTGTTACCTGGATTTAAGTCATGTCTTATTGGTCTCAGTTCCTATTTGGGAGACCATGACACACCAGCTCTCGGTGATGTGTATCTTGAATAACTCCTCCATAACACAGAGTCTCCTCTTGGATCAGACCTCAGCTCATGAACTTCCCTACTCACTGACAGAGCGCCTACATATAAGCCTAATTCACTTTCTGAAGAGAAGCTACCATTCATGCTCTCAAGAGGCACAGCGGTGAACATTTCCCAAGCTTGGCTGAATTTTAATTCTCACCAAACCTCCTATAAAATAGCTATGATAATTATCCCCATCTTGCAGATCCAGCTTAGAAGCAGCAAAATAAAAAATTAGGAAGGGAATCATTGTGGAATTTGAGGGTCATTACACATTTAAGTGGAAGGAAATTTAATTTGGGGGATTTTAATCTTCCATTAAGAAGTAATAATAGAGGGAAGTTTGCTTAGCTTAAATTGGTTAGTTTATGTTGCTGGCCTTGCAAAATTTGGAATATTTGGCCATCATATGAGCCATTCCACAGCTATTGGTGATCTGTGATATTCAGTTTGCTTGGCATATCAGAGATGGAAAATAAAATCGGCATGGATTCTTTGTGCAGAGTACACTGTGACCTGTGGGTCAACTCAGGCCACGTCCTAATATGAGGCATTTAAAAAGCGGCTGGTGGCAAACACTGGAAAGGAGGGCACCCTGGGGAGGAAAGGTCCACTCCAGTTCTGACCCCTGTGGCCCTGCATACTCATGTCCAGGCCCTGCTTGGCACAGAGGAGGACTTAAGTGAACATCTATGGAATAAATGAAAACCCCAAGATAAATCCTAGAAATGTCTATTAGTAGAATAAAAATGTATAACTGACAATTAGAATGAGTCATTTGACAAGCACCAGCCTCCTTTCGAGGCTCAGTCCAGCCAGCGCCTCCTCCACGGTATCTGTGATCTGCCTCTTGTTTTTCCAGCTGTGTGGCTCTGTCATAAATGTTTCCTTAAGGACTCAGTCAGGAGGCAGGTCACTGGACTCAAACCCCAGCCCTACCACTTAATAATTCTGTAACCTTGGGGTCTCTCTGAGCCAGTTTCCCCATCTGTGAAATGGGAGTATTATTAACATCCATGCCATAGGGTATCCAGGAGTTTTAACTCCCCTCCTTTAAAACCCAACAGAGTCTCCTCTTGGATCAGACCTCAGCTCATGAACTTCCCTACTCACTGACAGAGCGCCTACATATAAGCCTAATTCACTTTCTGAAGAGAAGCTACCATTCATGCTCTCAAGAGGCACAGCGTGAACATTTCCCAAGCTTGGCTGAATTTTAATTCTCACCAAACCTCCTATAAAATAGCTATGATAATTATCCCCATCTTGCAGATCCAGCTTAGAAGCAGCAAAATAAAAAATTAGGAAGGGAATCATTGTGGAATTTGAGGGTCATTACACATTTAAGTGGAAGGAAATTTAATTTGGGGGATTTTAATCTTCCATTAAGAAGTAATAATAGAGGGAAGTTTGCTTAGCTTAAATTGGTTAGTTTATGTTGCTGGCCTTGCAAAATTTGGAATATTTGGCCATCATATGAGCCATTCCACAGCTATTGGTGATCTGTGATATTCAGTTTGCTTGGCATATCAGAGATGGAAAATAAAATCGGCATGGATTCTTTGTGCAGAGTACACTGTGACCTGTGGGTCAACTCAGGCCACGTCCTAATATGAGGCATTTAAAAAGCGGCTGGTGGCAAACACTGGAAAGGAGGGCACCCTGGAGAGGAAAGGTCCACTCCAGTTCTGACCCCTGTGGCCCTGCATACTCATGTCCAGGCCCTGCTTGGCACAGAGGAGGACTTAAGTGAACATCTATGGAATAAATGAAAACCCCAAGATAAATCCTAGAAATGTCTATTAGTAGAATAAAAATGTATAACTGACAATTAGAATGAGTCATTTGACAAGCACCAGCCTCCTTTCGAGGCTCAGTCCAGCCAGCGCCTCCTCCACGGTATCTGTGATCTGCCTCTTGTTTTTCCAGCTGTGTGGCTCTGTCATAAATGTTTCCTTAAGGACTCAGTCAGGAGGCAGGTCACTGGACTCAAACCCCAGCCCTACCACTTAATAATTCTGTAACCTTGGGGTCTCTCTGAGCCAGTTTCCCCATCTGTGAAATGGGAGTATTATTAACATCCATGCCATAGGGTATCCAGGAGTTTTTAAGTCTTCAACTCATTCATCGTGGGGCTTCCCAAGTGACCCAGTAGTGAAGAATCCACCTGACAATCAAAGAGACACAAGAGACGTGGGCTCGATCCCTGGGTCAGGAAAACTCCCTGGAGGAGGGCATGGCAATCCACTCCAGTCTTCCTGCCTGGAGAGTCCCATGGACAGAGGAGCCTGGCGGCCGCAGGCCATGGGGCTGCAGAGTCGGAATATGACTGAGCGAGTGAGCAGCACCCATCCATCCTCAGTCTCCAATATTTCACCAGGTCAGGTGCTGCCCAGATACTAGGCTCTGTGACATTTCCTGCCCCCAAGCATCTCTCCAGTGAGCCGCAATCCCCTTAGTCACCTGTCTGTCTCTTCTGTTTCTGGCACTTCAATCCATCTTCCCTATGACTTCAGTTCTCACGAATCTAAGAGTTGTTGATTTCCAACTTGTTCAGCTTTTCCTTCTGCATGTGTCTGAATGGGAAAGACGATTCCAAACTCTTTTCATGCTGTACTAGAATCTGGGAGGTTGTACGGGTTTGTAATTTTTAAAACTCTCCTAGTTAAAGAAGGCTCACCATACTAGACTCTATTTGTAGATTTGAAAATTTTGACAGAAGGGTAATGCCTCGCTGGACAATAATAATGATGATGATAATGCTTCGAGCTTAGATGGGAGTAGAAAATCCAGGGCTTTCTGTGCTGAAACCAGCTTGTTGATGCCACTGTGTTAAGTCATCAGTTTTTGCATCTATAGAATATTTAAAGCTTTTAACAAACTGTATCACTTTATATCTGGTCTAGATAGCTTTTCTCTCTCTTCCAGATCTCATGTGGAGAGAGATGGCATGCTCTAATTCAGTTCAGTAATGTTTTTCCCAAATTTGTAGCTTTAATACGATGATGGGGCACTTGTTTAAGTGGAGGTCCCCGTGTCGCAGGAGCGTGGAGAGGAAGGAGTGGGGGCAGAGGGGCGGATGCAGGGGCAGAACCTGAAACCGGCCTGGCCCACGTCTTCAAGGCCATGATGCACGGTGCTGTCTGGCAGCCCCGATTTCCTCTCTTTCTTTTAAATCATTAACCCTGGGAGAAAAACTCTTCTTATTTTTAATCTTCAAGGTTGCAGTAAGTCTTCCCATCTGTAAGTGCTTGGTTCCCAGATGGAAGCCAACAGTAGTTCTCTCCGCTGTCAGCCCAGCCCCACGATGCCTCTGACGGATCTTTTTCTAAAAACAGAACTTGCTGTTTCTGAGGCACAATGAAGGGACACTGGAAGCAGAATGCCAGCCCCAGAGGGTGTGAAGATCACACTCAGATGATCTCAGCGTGTGGGTGCCAGCTGCAGGGATGTGGGGACCGGCTGGGTTTGGAGCTCCACATGAAACGAGCGGTAGGAGCAAGAGTCTGGATTTGCAGTGAGGCTGTCTGTTCGGGTTCAGCCTCTGCTGTCTGAGAGACGAGAGGACTCTTAGTAACCGGCTCATCCAGAGCTGGAGCCCTCTCTTCTCTAAAATGGGGAGTCAAACCCAAGTCATAGGTCTCTGCCAGGGCTTCCCTAGTAGCTCAGCTGGTAAAGAATCTGCCTCCAAAGCAGGAGACATGGATTCAATCCCTGGATCGAGAAGATCCCTGGAGAAGGAAATGGCAACCCACTCCAGCATTCTTGCCTGGGAAATGCCGTGGACAGAGGAGCCTGGAGGGCTACAGTCCATGGGGTCACATAGGGTCCAGCATGACTTAGCGACCTCACAATAATATATAATATATATGTAGACATACTCATATGTTTACATAAACATGCATATATACATATATATGAAGGAAGATATTTTATTATAGTGGTAGACTAATGAAAGTGTTCTATATCCAAACTATTTTCAGAAATGAAAATCATCCTAAAATTTTTAACTATCAAGTGTCCATGTATTCCAAGGGAAGTATTAGAAAATCTCTTTACATTTATTAGCTATTAAAAATAAGAATAAAATAATTTCTTTGTGCTATTCACATTCTTTACTCAACGGCATATCTGACCTTAATACAGCATAGCCGACATTTTCTGAAGAACATGTTTTAAGTCATATAGTCATATAGTATTTTTCATAAAATTGCCACAAATCTTTCTCAAGTTGTATGGACAATAAATTTGAGACTATGGGTACCTAAACGCTGACTATTTTTAGGAAACCAGTATAATCTTAATTGAGTAAATTTTCTTACTATAGGTAAAGAGATGAAGACTATTCTCCATTCCATTTTTATACTGAAACACATAAAAATGTTGGCATAAATACTTTTACCAATATGGAAGTGTGCCTCTGTGCAGAGCGCTTGTCTACAATGTATATATGTGTATAAGACAAACTATATCAAATAAGTTGATTGTACTTTAATATTCTCTGAATACCTGGCTAAAGTTAGAACTGCAAAATTATAGGCTTTTTCAATCTTATTAGACCTTAGTTTAGAATATCAATTTTTCCAATTAAAAATAAGAGCATGCCAAAAGATTTTTCTTCTCTCAAGTTGAGCAATTCTAACAACTGAAAGTTAAATACAGCACATCCTTTGAGCTCTAATTATTCATTTTTCCCCAGTTCTTCCCTGTTTTTGTTCGGAAGAATTTGAACGTCTTCCTATTTGCAAGCTTTGTTTGCAGTAATTGCATTCACTTTTAAGCTTCAAACGCTTAAGATGTTCAATACTTTGAATAAAGATTCCCAAGTCGTTTTTACAAAATGATACCACAATTTAAAGAACTTGCAAGTAATAAAAGTTCTAAAGCACTCTAAAACACTTTGGTGTATTTAGAAAGTAGTGCTTCAAAGTTTCAAAGGTTTTAAAAATTGGATCAGTTTTGAGTGGCAATGAAGGAGAGCATGTATATTAAATGGTGGTAAGTCCACCTCACTTGTTTGAATAACATTTTAATTCTGGAGCGCTCTAACCAATTCCAAGTGTATGAAAGAATGTTGAACTAGATTAAAAAAAAAACAAAAAACTGATGGCTGGTTCCAACCATTTACAAGTTACATGACCCGGAATAATTCTCTTAAACTTTCTGAGCCTCGGCATTCTTATCTGGAAAAGGGCCCCCAATATGTGAACTACAAGTGAAGAAAGATAGTACTTTTTGAATCTGACCTTAATACAGCATAGCCGACATTTTCTGAAGAACATGTTTTAAGTCATATAGTCATATAGTATTTTTCATAAAATTGCCACAAATCTTTCTCAAGTTGTATGGACAATAAATTTGAGACTATGGGTACCTAAACGCTGACTATTTTTAGGAAACCAGTATAATCTTAATTGAGTAAATTTTCTTACTATAGGTAAAGAGATGAAGACTATTCTCCATTCCATTTTTATACTGAAACACATAAAAATGTTGGCATAAATACTTTTACCAATATGGAAGTGTGCCTCTGTGCAGAGCGCTTGTCTACAATGTATATATGTGTATAAGACAAACTATATCAAATAAGTTGATTGTACTTTAATATTCTCTGAATACCTGGCTAAAGTTAGAACTGCAAAATTATAGGCTTTTTTCAATCTTATTAGACCTTAGTTTAGAATATCAATTTTTCCAATTAAAAATAAGAGCATGCCAAAAGATTTTTCTTCTCTCAAGTTGAGCAATTCTAACAACTGAAAGTTAAATACAGCACATCCTTTGAGCTCTAATTATTCATTTTTCCCCAGTTCTTCCCTGTTTTTGTTCGGAAGAATTTGAACGTCTTCCTATTTGCAAGCTTTGTTTGCAGTAATTGCATTCACTTTTAAGCTTCAAACGCTTAAGATGTTCAATACTTTGAATAAAGATTCCCAAGTCGTTTTTACAAAATGATACCACAATTTAAAGAACTTGCAAGTAATAAAAGTTCTAAAGCACTCTAAAACACTTTGGTGTATTTAGAAAGTAGTGCTTCAAAGTTTCAAAGGTTTTAAAAATTGGATCAGTTTTGAGTGGCAATGAAGGAGAGCATGTATATTAAATGGTGGTAAGTCCACCTCACTTGTTTGAATAACATTTTAATTCTGGAGCGCTCTAACCAATTCCAAGTGTATGAAAGAATGTTGAACTAGATTAAAAAAAAAACAAAAAACTGATGGCTGGTTCCAACCATTTACAAGTTACATGACCCGGAATAATTCTCTTAAACTTTCTGAGCCTCGGCATTCTTATCTGTAAAAGGGGCCCCCCAATATGTGAACTACAAGTGAAGAAAGATAGTACTGTATTTCAAGGAGTCTCTGAATTTCAGACAACCTTGGCAAATAGCCAAGATTCTCTCCCCTGCAGGTAAACCTGCATTCCCAGGCTCATCTCCCAGCACCATCTCAGTGCATTTCCCATCCTTCTGGTAACAGGACACTCACACGTCCCCAACATCATCTTTTCTTTCACACATTAAGACTGAAACACATGGGAACATTTTTTTTCCTGTTCTTTATGGGTAGAAAGTCTTAGCCATAGCCTCGCCTTTTCCAGCCATGGCAGAAACTATCAATTGCAGCAGTCGATGTTGGAAGGGTTTGCTATGCCACGTCCACCCAGAGCCCCATCATCGCAATCAGGCACACTCACGCCTTCCCTCTCTTTCAGCTCCTACTCAGATGTGGTAAGCAGACCCTAGCAAGCCTAAAGGGCAGATTGCCTGAACCGTTTTCTCCCTCTTCTGAGTTCCACGTTGTTAGATGAGTGACTGGACCTGAGTCCACAAGAATACCAGCAGTGTCCCTTCACAGATACCCTGAATATGCAGGTGCCAAGAATCAGGCATGGGGTTGGGACAGGGAGGAAAGTGAGAGGGCCACAGGAAGGGCCCCTCTTCGCCCCGAGCCTCAGTGCATATTCCAGCACAGCTGTGAGAGCGACGTCTGCTTGTCATCAAGAGGTCTTTGACTCCAAGATGTGGACCTGTCTGGGAAGTGCTGGGTGGCTGTTGGGGTGACTCAGTACCTCCTGTCCATGACATCACCCCACCTGCTCAAAGGCCAATTCCAAGGATCTTCCTCCAGCCCCCAATTCGCACTTTGGTGTATTTAGAAAGTAGTGCTTCAAAGTTTCAAAGGTTTTAAAAATTGGATCAGTTTTGAGTGGCAATGAAGGAGAGCTTATATTAAATGGTGGTAAGTCCACCTCACTTGTTTGAATAACATTTTAATTCTGGAGCGCTCTAACCAATTCCAAGTGTATGAAAGAATGTTGAACTAGATTAAAAAAAACAAAAACTGATGGCTGATTCCACACCTTTACAAGTTTCATGCCCCGGAATAATTCTCTTAAACTTTCTGAGCCTCGGCATTCTTATCTGTAAAAGGGGCCCCCCAATATGTGAACTACAAGTGAAGAAAGATAGTACTGTATTTCAAGGAGTCTCTGAATTTCAGACAACCTTGGCAAATAGCCAAGATTCTCTCCCCTGCAGGTAAACCTGCATTCCCAGGCTCATCTCCCAGCACCATCTCAGTGCATTTCCCATCCTTCTGGTAACAGGACACTCACACGTCCCCAACATCATCTTTTCTTTCACACATTAAGACTGAAACACATGGGAACATTTTTTTTCCTGTTCTTTATGGGTAGAAAGTCTTAGCCATAGCCTCGCCTTTTCCAGCCATGGCAGAAACTATCAATTGCAGCAGTCGATGTTGGAAGGGTTTGCTATGCCACGTCCACCCAGAGCCCCATCATCGCAATCAGGCACACTCACGCCTTCCCTCTCTTTCAGCTCCTACTCAGATGTGGTAAGCAGACCCTAGCAAGCCTAAAGGGCAGATTGCCTGAACCGTTTTCTCCCTCTTCTGAGTTCCACGTTGTTAGATGAGTGACTGGACCTGAGTCCACAAGAATACCAGCAGTGTCCCTTCACAGATACCCTGAATATGCAGGTGCCAAGAATCAGGCATGGGGTTGGGACAGGGAGGAAAGTGAGAGGGCCACAGGAAGGGCCCCTCTTCGCCCCGAGCCTCAGTGCATATTCCAGCACAGCTGTGAGAGCGACGTCTGCTTGTCATCAAGAGGTCTTTGACTCCAAGATGTGGACCTGTCTGGGAAGTGCTGGGTGGCTGTTGGGGTGACTCAGTACCTCCTGTCCATGACATCACCCCCACCTCTAGAGAGCTCAGTCCTTCCACGCGCCCCTCAAAGGCCAATTCCAAGGATCTTCCCTCCAGCCCCCCAATTCAGAATCCTTTGCCCCAACCCAAGTCGCCACGCCTCTTTGCTCACTCCTCCAATGCCACTACATTTTATTCCCTGGTATTGCATGGATTACTATACACAGCTGTGTCCCCAGCTACTGCTGTGCTGGGCTCAGTTGTGTCCGACTCTTTGCAACCCCGTGGGCTGTAGCCCGCCAGGGTCCCCTGTCCATGGGATTCTCCAGGCAAGAATCCTGGAGTGCATTGTCCTTTCCTCCCCCAGGGATCTTCCTGACCCAGGCATCAAACCCGCGTCTCTTGCGTTGGCAGGTGGATTCTTTACTGCTGAGCCACCAGGAAGCCAGTTGTGTTCTCATCCATACTTTAAACTCCCCAGGGAATTTTTATGCTCTATCTCCTGGGTTCCCAGAATGGCCTAAGACATAATAGTCCCTTAGTAAATGTGCTGAAAGAACATTAATTTAACATTACTCGAATGCTACCTGCCTTTATTCCCAAAGGGAAATATGTATCTGCCGTTTTCATAGCTTATATCTTGAGAGAAAATGGAAAAAAAATAGGCTTTGGAAAGAAAATCAGAATTCTTGATCTAACTTTAAAAAGCCTACAGCCATTGTAACATTTCTTCTCCATCTTCCCTGAGCATCTTTCATAACCTCTGCGGACTTGATTCAAGCTGTTAACGGTTATACGGTTCCCCCAACTCCACTTCTCTCTCAAGAAGCTTCATAACATCACTGCAGATTTGCTGGGAGAAGATTTCCCATCAAACTCCCCTGCCTGGTAAACAGATTTCAAAGCCTTTGCAGTTTAGAGCTCCCCTTGAGCCGAGAAGCCTGAAGTTCGTGTGTGTTCATGTTGGGTTGCCTGGGACCCAAGGCAGCCTGAGAGCACTGATCCAGGCAGCCTCTGTCTCCCCTCTGCTCTTTGAGATTTTTCAGCTTTTTGTCAAAGAATAGCTAAGTAGTGCCAGCGCTGTCCTCAGAACTTTACATGGAATAAACTACCTGGTCTTCAGAAGCTCCCTCTGAAGTAGAGAGTGTTCCTACCTGCACGTGGCTGACGGGAATAGTAGGCATACAATTTACCTGGGGTCACATGGCTGTAAATGGCAGGACTGGGCTCCCACCAACACACTTCCTTGTCTCTCAATCAGGGAAACGTGGACATTAGGGTCAGACAAACAGGGTTCCATGTGGGTACCCTTAGTGAATCATTTAACTCTCAAATGTCACAGACTCAGGCAGGCAAGAAATGTGACCTTAATGTTTTCTTTTAATGAGGGCTTCCCAGGTGACCCAGGTGGAAAAGAATTCATCTGCAATGCAGGAGACATGGGTTCAGTCCTGGGTTGGAAAGATCCCCTGGAGGAAGAAATGGCAATCTACTCCAGTATTCCTGCCTGGAAAATCCCATGGAGAGAAGAGCTTGGTGGGCTACAGTTCATGGGATCACAAAGAGTTGGACACAACTGAGTGCATGCACACGCAGTATTTTTTAATCTCTTCAGGTTTTCATGAGAATATAATTTATCGTCCATGAAATACTCATTTCATTGTGTACAGTTTGATAAGTTTTCATCAACAGACATCTATGCAATGCACAACCTTCTCAAGGTATAGAATAGATCAGTCACACCTCAAAAGTTCTTCAAACACTTTCCCAGTCAACCTCTACTCCTCTGATAAACTATGTTCTTGTTTTCTTTCACCATAATTTTTTTATCTTGAACTTAATCTAATTATTTCAAATTCTCACTCTATATATCAGAAATATTTAGGACCTTTCCCAATCTATCTCTCTGAGATTCTATACAACATTTAAGGGTGAATGTTGTGTTATATTATCCCAGACTTTTTGAGAAAGTGAGAGGTATCCTCGTGGCCACTTGTCCACACTGGTCTCTGTTGGGAAGTCCCTGATCCTCCCTGCCTCCCTCATAGGAAGCCCCACTTTTTCCTCCAGCATCAAGGTCTCTTCAGCCTAGACCCCCTCTCAGCTACACGAGGGCCCCTTGGAGGACAAAGGAATATTGACAGCCCCACGCACACAGCTCAGTGGAGAATTGAAGGTACTCGCAGACTCTCTTTGCGGAGATCAGCCTGAACCCACACCTTCTCTGGTGTGTTGTCATCTCCCCCAGGCACACCTGAGAAAAGCCACCTGAAGCTCACAAGATGGAGAGGGTAATTTCTGCCTTCACTCTCCTTGCTTGCTATAAAGGGAGAGCAACAGCCGTGCCCACGTTCCTGCACATTCTGTACAGCAAAGGGCCGCTTGTTCTCAGGGAGCCCAGTGCTCACTCTCTCAGATTCCCTTTCATAGCCTTCCTAGATTCTGAGGGATCTTTCAGAGCCTCAGCAGCAGACACATCAAACATCTCAATGCCTTTTGGCTCTTCCCCCCGAGCCATTCCTTTCCTGGAGGCAGCAAATGAACAAGATCTCCTGGCAGCCACGGGGAAGGGTCTCAGCACAGCAGGACTCTGAAGAATCACATTCACTAACATGTTGAAAACCCTCCCGGCACAGAGAAAAATGACCGTGCATGGGGGACCCAGAGCTGCTGCATGCGTGAGCTGATTCCTCAGAACACTCACATCATCAGCACTCAATAAACGGCCATCCTCCTGCGATGCCCAGATAAGGAAAGTACCATCGGACCGAACAGGAACCAACTCTTTCCCTTGGCCCTCTCTGCTGCTGTCTGGAGGTGGGACGGGCAGGAGCTGTTGTTGACACTGGGAAGGTGAGTCTGCACTTCACTTCCCTCTTGGCTAAGACCCTGATGCTGGGAAAGATTGAAGGCAATAGGAGAAGGGAGTGGCAGAGAATGAGTAGCATCAATGATGCAATGGACATGAATCTGAGCATATTCTGGGAAACAGTGGAGGACAGAGGAGCCTGGCATGCTACGGTCCATGGAAGCACTAAGAGTTGGACATGGCTTAGCTACTGGACAACAAATAGCTAAGGTTCTGTGCTCCCAAAGCAGGGGCCTGGTCTCGACCCCTGTTCAGGGAATTCGATGCCACATGCCACAGCTAAGACTTAGAACAGTCAGATAAATAAATATTTAAAGCAATAATAATTGTACCGGTTAAATCAGGAAATGTATAGAAAGTACTTGGCACCTGTCTGAGGCTCAGTAAACATTACCTCCCCTATCCTGGCTGGAATGTGTTGTTCTTAGAAAGGCATGCTTCCTGTGTCCCACGGACGTGCCAAAAGAGGGTGTGAGGATGTTTTACAACTATTCTGCCACAGATCATATATAAACGTATGTCCCCTTCTGAGACCACTGGCATGCTGTCTGCCCCTCTCTCCAGTCCCTATTCACGGGCGCTCTTCTGCAAAGACTTCTGTAGATTGCCTGATATCCTGTAGGGCCACGTCCCCCTCCATCCTACCCCGTGAATCAAAGACGGCCGTTTGTGTATTTTTTTTAATATTCTTTTTCTTATTTTTAATTTTTGACCTCTTACATTGTTTTTGGATTTATTTATTTTCATCCATCTTTATTCTTCAGCCTGTGTGGGCCTCCCATCACAGTGGCCTCTGTTGTTGCAGAGCACTGGCTCTGGGCACATGCGCTCCAGAGCGCTGGTTCATCATTGGACACACGGGTCCAGCTGCTCTGTGGCACGTGGGATCTTCCCGGGCCAGGGATCGAACCAGTGCCCCTTGCACTGCAAGGCGGACTCTTTACCCACTGGACCACCAGGGAAGCCCCCATTTGTGTATTTTATCTCTCAAGGGAAGTGGCATATAAGGACAGGAAATCCAGGCTTCCAGACTTAACCTGCCAACTCCAGATCCTTGATCTAAGTCCCTGTTGTTTTATACAAAAGATGCCTGTGGCTGACACAAGGCCTCTTGAGCACCGTGGTGAGAAGTACACAAGAAAGTACACAAGAGAGCACACAGAAAGGTACTCCAAGACGAGGTTGGGCTCTAAAGGCTATGCTGGGTTACGAGTGAGCCTAGGCTGTGAAAAGCGGGTAGCCACCTCTCCATGGACACCGTAGCTTCAGATAACTCAAATTTCAAGAAAACTGATGCCACCTAGGCTGTTTCAAGTTGTGTAGCCAACTGTCTTTTCCTGGGAAAGTCAATTTGCAAGACATCAGGACCTTTAAGTCACTCTATTTATGGACGTCTTGCCTATGAAAATATTGTTGTCATTAGTATTATCCGGTCTCGACCCCTGTTCAGAATTCGATGCCACATGCCACAGCTAAGACTTAGAACAGTCAGATAAATAAATATTTAAAGCAATAATAATTGTACCGGTTAAATCAGGAAATGTATAGAAAGTACTTGGCACCTGTCTGAGGCTCAGTAAACATTACCTCCCCTATCCTGGCTGGAATGTGTTGTTCTTAGAAAGGCATGCTTCCTGTGTCCCACGGACGTGCCAAAAGAGGGTGTGAGGATGTTTTACAACTATTCTGCCACAGATCATATATAAACGTATGTCCCCTTCTGAGACCACTGGCATGCTGTCTGCCCCTCTCTCCAGTCCCTATTCACGGGCGCTCTTCTGCAAAGACTTCTGTAGATTGCCTGATATCCTGTAGGGCCACGTCCCCCTCCATCCTACCCCGTGAATCAAAGACGGCCGTTTGTGTATTTTTTTTAATATTCTTTTTCTTATTTTTAATTTTTGACCTCTTACATTGTTTTTGGATTTATTTATTTTCATCCATCTTTATTCTTCAGCCTGTGTGGGCCTCCCATCACAGTGGCCTCTGTTGTTGCAGAGCACTGGCTCTGGGCACATGCGCTCCAGAGCGCTGGTTCATCATTGGACACACGGGTCCAGCTGCTCTGTGGCACGTGGGATCTTCCCGGGCCAGGGATCGAACCAGTGCCCCTTGCACTGCAAGGCGGACTCTTTACCCACTGGACCACCAGGGAAGCCCCCATTTGTGTATTTTATCTCTCAAGGGAAGTGGCATATAAGGACAGGAAATCCAGGCTTCCAGACTTAACCTGCCAACTCCAGATCCTTGATCTAAGTCCCTGTTGTTTTATACAAAAGATGCCTGTGGCTGACACAAGGCCTCTTGAGCACCGTGGTGAGAAGTACACAAGAAAGTACACAAGAGAGCACACAGAAAGGTACTCCAAGACGAGGTTGGGCTCTAAAGGCTATGCTGGGTTACGAGTGAGCCTAGGCTGTGAAAAGCGGGTAGCCACCCTCTCCATGGACACCGTAGCTTCAGATAACTCAAATTTCAAGAAAACTGATGCCACCTAGGCTGTTTCAAGTTGTGTAGCCAACTGTCTTTTCCTGGGAAAGTCAATTTGCAAGACATCAGGACCTTTAAGTCACTCTATTTATGGACGTCTTGCCTATGAAAATATTGTTGTCATTAGTATTATCCTTTATCAGCTTTGTGCAGTGTGCTAGGGCAGAAGGAAGGCGAAAACTGTTTAAGACAGAAGCCGACCACAGCTGCTTCTCAGGTACAGGATGGCGACATGATTCATCTCCAGAGGAGAAGGTGCAATTGTTCATGAAAACATCTTGACGTTTAGATGGAGAAAGTGAAACACCCCAGGCTGAGCCCAGATGAAAAGGAATAAACAGAGAGAGAGATAAAGGGGACTTGCTCTGAATCCTCATAAGAAGGAGATCTGAGCCTGGGACATTCAGAAACGAAGAGAGATGAAAGGGGTTTTAGGGAAGGAAGAGAGAGAGAGGAGTGGAGACCGGCAGATTTAGAGATGGCCCCAAGGAGGGGTCGAGGAGAAGTCCGTCGCTAAGCGCTGCAGTCCGGTGGTTCCCACCATCGACTACGATGCTCTCACTGCTCTGTGCCCCTCGGGATAGCCTGTGTTCTCAAAGCCGTCCTTAAAAATCTGCCATTACTAGTAGCTTCATGAATGTGGAGCTCGGGGGAAATTAAAAGAGAGAGAATCAGGATCAGAATTCATCGGTACCAGGGGTTTTACTTCAGGACACAAGTGTGTGAACAGGGTCATCCACAGCCCTCGTGAAAGGGTTTCACCTCAATTTGAGACTTCAACCCAGGGCCCAGATCTGATCAAATCCTGCTTGGGACTTGAACCCACGTGGGTGGAGCTTGAATTCTAGCCAAAACCCTGTTTGAGACTTGAACCCATGTGACTGGGGCTTGAACCTAGCCAAAACCTGGTTTGGGACTTGAACCCACGTGGCTAACTCTTAACCCCAGCCAAAACCCTGCTTGGGACTTGAATCCAAGTAGTCAGGACTCAATCCCGGCCAAAACCCTGTCTGGGACTCAAACCCATGCAACCAGGACTTAATCCAGCACTCACCCAATATCTGGACCCACCGAGGCTCAGGTTCTTCGTGCCTCGATGCAGACGGAATTCAGTGAGAGGCAGAGTGACAGGCAAGAAGAGGATTTATTAGGATAGGGTACTTGTAAGAGGTGCAAGCAGGCAGGCAGGAAAGCTCTGCTCTGCTCTCCTTCAATTGAGTGGGCAGCCATATATATAGGATGGTAGAAGACCGCCCCCCCTCAAGTAGATGCAGATGCAGGACATACATCATTGGTTGCTTCTTCGCCAGCTCCTCCTTCATCAGCTGTTTCTACCCAGTTGAGCCTGCTTTACTGAACAAGGAGCAGCTCTCCTGAGTTATCGTCAACTCACTGGCCTCCCGACTTTTCTCAGGTGTCTCCCTTCTACCTACCATCCCCTACTAGGACTCTACAACTGCCCACCTATTCTACTCTGTCCCTATCACTGGGGAACCCAGAAATGAGACAGGCAAGCACGAGGAGGTGGTGCCCTGTGCATTCTCATTACAGAAATCTCAAAAACTGTAGGGAAGAGAACCATGCGGTGTGGGACACCAAATCCTTGCATTTAGGCAAGACTTTCCCCTTCAAGATGAATCACTTAATGCTCACAGGTGGACTGGAGGGACCGTCTGAATTCATTTCCATTCTTTCTAAGATTTGAATTGAGGAGGAAGCATAGAGATCATGAGATGCGACCACCGCATTCTGATAATGAGAAAATGCAGACCTGGGGAGACGGGCTGCTTGAACAGTTCACTCGCTCACTGAGCAGGGTGCATCGGAGGAGGGCTCTAAAGAGGTTTTATCTGTTTGTTTATGGTGTTAGCGCCACCTCCCTGGGTTCCTCTGGAGCTCCGCATCGTCCCTTAACAGCATTTCAACCACATACTAAAGACTTTTAGTTATTTTCAGCTCTAATAACAGTTTCATCTTTAGAGATCAGAAAAACCTGACCATATCACATCAGCCCTTTAATCTCAGCATCCTTTTAAAGCTCTTTCTATGCCTCAGCTCTGGCCAAGGGGATGGGAGGAGGGTGTGGCGCAAGACTGAGAGACACGGCTGGTCCTACCCCTCTCCTTTCTCCAGCTCTTTCTCTACTTCATCTGTTCTTCTGGGCTCCACCAGTGTCCAACAAGAATAAGAGAGAAGAGGAAGAGGCTACAGTGTCTTTTATTTAGCTTGAGAACCTGAGACCCTCTTGGTGGTTAAATGTCCTATCATGGCAAACATTCCAATGCAACCTCTTTCTCGAGGAGAGGGACTTTGAGGGGTTTCCAGCATTTCCAGCTCACATCACAGGGTGAAACGGAGCCGGAGCCGTCAGTGGGAGGGGTCGACCTTTGGACAGACGTCCATCTTCCCCCAACCCTTGACAGCCGTTGGCCCCTGAAATAAAACAAACTTTCCTTTCCACCAACCTGGCCTGTTCGTTGGCCTTTGAGTGGGGGGCAGCCAGACCCCGCCTTTTGGTAACAAGAGCAAGCCTGGCAGTGCACCAAGCATCAAGACAATCCAGGCCACTGCAGACCAACTTGATATATATCCTTCATAACCGGTTTATGTTGGGGGGACCCCATTCCCCCTCTCTTATAGGGGAAACAAATAATTGCCATATCCTCCACTTTTCAAAGATGCCTCCCCAGTGGTTCTCCAGTCTTTTTGCCATGAAGGCTGATGCTCCCTGGATCTGCACCTGTATCTCAGGGTGAAATGCGTCTCTAGGCCACAAGGGTCTTTGACACCCATGTGACATTGGCCAGTGCACCTCTCGATCCCCTAGCTTCCTCACTGGCAGAATAGGGATCACGATCATAGTATTAACCCCAGTTCTACAAGGGTTAAATGAATAAATATGCATGTAGCTCTAAGAGCAATGTCTGGCCCATAATTATAAATGTTAGCTATTAATTTTATGATTGTCCTCAACTGTTGGGCTTTAGCCAAAATTCTGCAGCACTAGAATATAACCTACTGAATGTCTGTATCACTCAGCCTTCTCCAGGTTCAACCCTCTCAGTTTCCATTGAGGACAGAGTGACCGAGAGGCACTGGGCGGGACAGCCAACCTTTACAGGTGCTTTCCCCGTTTCAGTGTCCACAACATTCACTACATAGATTATGTATTTTGGAACATGACTGTGTTCGATTAGTGTCTAAACTTTTCCTCTCTGATGGGATGCTGAATAAGACTATTCTTGTTTCCTAAGATGTAAGGCTTAGAGTTGAGAACAAGGAAGCTTGAATTCCTGCACATTCTAAACAGAACTATAAACAATTAGGCTGGGGGTGTGGGTTCAATCCCTGGTCAGGGTACTAAGATCTCACAAGCCACACACCCCATTCAAAAAACAAAATTAAAAAAAAAAAATACCAAAGATTGTTGTTAAGTCAGTAAGTCATGTCTGAGTCTTTTGTGACCCTGTGGACTATAGCCCACTAAGCTCCTCTGTCTATGGGATTTCCCAGGTAAGCATACTGGAGTGGGTTGCCATTTCCTCCTCCAGGAGATGTTCCTGCCTCAGGGATTGAACCCACATCTCCAGCACTGGCAGGCAGATTCTTTACCACTGAGCCACCTGGGAAACCCACCAAAGAGACAGAAACCAACAATATCATCAACCAACACTGTACAATCAACACACACAGAACATTCCCCAACATCAGCAGAACACATGCTCCGAATCTGCCTACAGAAAATACACCAAGATAGAGCATACCACGGGCCATAAAACAAGTCTCAGTAAATGTAAGAGTTGAACCATGAACACCATGTTCTCTGAGGAAAATAGAATCAAACTGGAAATCAACAAAAGAAAAACAAGGAAATCCTCAGACGCTTTTCAACAATCACTTCTGAATAATCTGTAAGTGAAAGAGGAGTAAACCAATACACTGAACTAAATGAGAATGAAAACACTACATATAAAAGTGTATGGGTCTCTTGAAACTCTGCTTAGAATTACAGGACAGCCTGGATGGGAGGGGAGTTTGAGGGGAGAATGGAGACGTGTACAGGATGGTAGAGCCCCTATACTGTTCGCCTTAAACTATCGCAGCATTGTTTGTTAACCAGCTGTACCCCAATACAAAACTGTTTAAATTTTAATTTAAGATAATATGAGTGTGTGTGTGCGTGTGTAAGTCCGAGCAGTGCTGAGAGAGAAATTTATAGTCTTAAATGTTTATATGATGACTATAATTACAAATCAATAATCGAAGTCCTCACTCCAAGATACTAGGTTAAAAAACGAACTAAGCAGAAGGAATGAAATACTAAAGATAAGGACAGAAGTTGATGAAATTTAAAGCAGAAAAACAATGAGAAAATCAATGAAACAAAAACCTGGTTCCTTTTAAAAGATCAGTCTGGGGGCTTTCCTGGTGGTCCAGTGGGTAAGGACACTGCCTTGCACTGCAAGGGGCGCCGGTTCGATCCCTGGTCCAGGAAGATTCCACATGCTGCGGAGCAGCTGGACTGATGTGTCCAACTACCAAGCCAGAGCTCTGGAGTGCATGCGCCCAAAGCCAGTGCTCTGCAGCGACAGAGGCTGCTGCAATGGGAGGCCCACACGAGCCAAAGAACAGAGGTGGATGAAAATAGATAAATGAAAGACCAATAGAAGTGCCTCCCACCAAAAAAAACAAACAAATCTAAAAAAAAAAAAAAAGATCAGTCTGACAAACCTCTAGCAAGAGTGACAAAGGAAAAAAGAGACAAGAACCATTTCATTAATATCAGGAATAAAATAAGAATGTTATCACAAACCTGAAAGATAACAAAAGAATAACAAAAGAATACTATACATTCTATTCACAGACAAATCAATTTCCCAACATAGATGACACAGGACATTACCTCAAAAAGTACAAACTCACAAATCTTACCCAGAAACAGATCATTGGAACAGTACTATAACTATTCATGGAGAAGGGCAGGGCAACCCACTTCAGTATCCTTGCCTGTAGAATCCAACACACAGAGAAGCCTGGTGGGGTACAGTCCACCAGGTCGCAAAGAGTTGGACACAACTGAAGCGATTTAGCATCCCTAACTATTAAGGAAATTCAACTGATAATTTAACGCTCTCAAAAAGACATCTCCAAGTCCAGATGGCTTCAGTAGAAGTTTCTACCAAGTATTTTAAGAAGAATTAATGATTCTACAGAATCCTTTCCATAAAAATAGAACTCATTGTATCAAACTGGTATTACACTTGCATTCACTCCAGACAGGCCTCATTATAATAGAAAACCACAGACCAACTAATTATGTTAACGTGTAAGTCCGAGCAGTGCTGAGAGAAATTTATAGTCTTAAATGTTTATATGATGACTATAATTACAAATCAATAATCGAAGTCCTCACTCCAAGATACTAGGTTAAAAAACGAACTAAGCAGAAGGAATGAAATACTAAAGATAAGGACAGAAGTTGATGAAATTTAAAGCAGAAAAACAATGAGAAAATCAATGAAACAAAAACCTGGTTCCTTTTAAAAGATCAGTCTGGGGGCTTTCCTGGTGGTCCAGTGGGTAAGGACACTGCCTTGCACTGCAAGGGGCGCCGGTTCGATCCCTGGTCCAGGAAGATTCCACATGCTGCGGAGCAGCTGGACTGATGTGTCCAACTACCAAGCCAGAGCTCTGGAGTGCATGCGCCCAAAGCCAGTGCTCTGCAGCGACAGAGGCTGCTGCAATGGGAGGCCCACACGAGCCAAAGAACAGAGGTGGATGAAAATAGATAAATGAAAGACCAATAGAAGTGCCTCCCACCAAAAAAAACAAACAAATCTAAAAAAAAAAAAAAAGATCAGTCTGACAAACCTCTAGCAAGAGTGACAAAGGAAAAAAGAGACAAGAACCATTTCATTAATATCAGGAATAAAATAAGAATGTTATCACAAACCTGAAAGATAACAAAAGAATAACAAAAGAATACTATACATTCTATTCACAGACAAATCAATTTCCCAACATAGATGACACAGGACATTACCTCAAAAAGTACAAACTCACAAATCTTACCCAGAAACAGATCATTGGAACAGTACTATAACTATTCATGGAGAAGGGCAGGGCAACCCACTTCAGTATCCTTGCCTGTAGAATCCAACACACAGAGAAGCCTGGTGGGGTACAGTCCACCAGGTCGCAAAGAGTTGGACACAACTGAAGCGATTTAGCATCCCTAACTATTAAGGAAATTCAACTGATAATTTAACGCTCTCAAAAAGACATCTCCAAGTCCAGATGGCTTCAGTAGAAGTTTCTACCAAGTATTTTAAGAAGAATTAATGATTCTACAGAATCCTTTCCATAAAAATAGAACTCATTGTATCAAACTGGTATTACACTTGCATTCACTCCAGACAGGCCTCATTATAATAGAAAACCACAGACCAACATCCCTTATGAAGATAGATACAAAAATCCTTAGCAAGATGTTAGTAAATTAAATCCAACAGCTTTTACATAATTTAACACCCATTCCACAATATAAAAAAAAATCCAAACATCTCAGAAAATATGTATGGAAAGAAAGCTCTTCAACATGATAAAGGACGTCTACAAAAATTACAGATAGTATAATACTTAACAATGAAAGGCTAAATGCTTTCTCCCTGAGCCTGGGAACAAGGCAAAGACAGCCACTCTCACCGCACTATTCAATGGAGTCTGAAATTCTTAGCTGCTGCAATAAGCTAATAAAAGGAGATGAAATGTGTATAGATTTCTAAAGAATTGTCTCTATTTGCTGATGGCATAATGGCGTTTATAATAGATCATCGCAAGGAATCTATATATGAGCTCTTGAAACTAATACGTGAGCTTGGCAAGGTTGCAGAATGCAAGATCAACTCTACCAGAATAGATTTTTTTTAAAAAAATAAAAAAGTAGGCTTGTAGGGACCATTTGTATGAGTGCACTTGTTTTTATTGGGCTGGATGAAGTTTAGTTGAAAAACTGCCTAGCTTAAATGCTTCTTAAAATACTGGAAACCCTTTCCCAGCTCACCCATCTTTCTGAGTCTGTCACTATCTCCATTGAATTTTTAAAATCTGGTGCTTGCAGATAACACAGGTACTGATCATTAGATGTCACCATGAATAATCAAAAGAAAAGGTAAAAACTAATTATTCCACAGCATATACGCAAGACACATATGCTCATCCTAAAAAAAAGTGTGTCATAATAACAAAAGCTATAATGCATTGCATCCTTACTGTGTACCAGGTGCTGTATACAGCATTTTACAGCCATTACCATAGCTAACACTCACAACACTACTGTGAAGAGTTAATTATGACTCCACTTAAAGGGTAGGAAACTAAAGTTCAGAGACCACACAGGTTTCTCAGCTCGTTCCAGATCACCAACAGGACAACCAGGATTCCAACTCAGTTCATAGCTGTTGTCTGATAGGGTCAAAAAATAATAACCCTCAAGCTCCTATCACCGGACCTATGGTCACGTGGAGACAGACAGATGGAAATCACAATACTGGCTTTATTACCAGTGAAATTAGGAAGGCAGGCAGGCTAAGCTGTGTGAACAAGTAAGCTGAATGATACTCTGCTGAATAAGCCACCCTCCCTCCAAAAGCCTTTACTGCCCAACACACTTGACCCAAGGGTTCCTCGGGGATGCTTTCTCTCTGCAGGTGTACCCTTTAGGGAAAAGCCCTGGGCCCTGCAGGCAGAGGTACAGCTCGGTCTAACGATGGTTGTCCAGCTATCACAGTGAGTTACAGTAAACACTACTGGAGTGACTTCCCAGCGAGGGTAAGTGTAGAATCATGGTATGCCACCCTTTGCATTGTCAGGGAGGGTGCCACCCAGTCTCACTTTCTCAGCTTCCAGAGGATAGCATGTAAGAGACTATTGCTCATTTAACAAAGTTTCAAATTTACGTGGGCTTCCCAGGTGGCTCTGTGGTAAAGAAGCTGCCTGCCAACCCGGAGACCTGGGTTCGATCCCTGGGTCAGGAAGATCCTCTGGAGAAGGAAACGGCAACTTCAGTTTTCTCGCCTAGAGAATTCCAGAGGCAGAGGATCCTGAAGGGCTCCAGTCCATGGGGTTCTACAATAATCAGAACCAACTTGGCCACTAACCAACAAAAGCAAGAACAACTTTCACAACAGTGGCATCCTTGGTCATCAAATCTTGCTTCAGGTGTCTTTCCTTCCCTTCCTTCACCTTCAGAAATCTCAATTTCTGTTTCCCCTCTGGTGCTGAAATGCCTGGCCTTCAGCTTAGAATTACATAAGTGCTCCAACTTCCTGTTGTTAAATCACATCCATAATCTCCTATGAGCAGCCCTTTGGCCCTGTGGCCCCGGGCTCTTGACCCTGCTCCCTGATTGGACCTGCCTGAGATACCAGCTTTTAGGGCATCACCCTGCCTCAGTTCCCATGTTTGATTCCTGTGTAGAATCAGTATAAATGGATCTCTGAGCAGAAACCACTATGGATGTTCCTAAGCTCCAAGTTCCCAAGGACCGAGAATACAAATATCTATCGCATGTCTTTAAGACGTTGTCCCTCCTGTTTCTCAAAGTCTTTGGTCTCAGATAACATCTCTTCCTTCTCCGTCTTCTTTCATTTCCTCTGTGTTTGGACGCACAGATATTAACTTCCATCTGCCATTTGCTTGTCCTTCCGGGGGGTGCAGCTGAGTTTCAAGGAGTTTCACTGTCTCCTCCATTGCATTGGCCCTTTTCTTTCTCTAACAAATGTAGCCTAGCCTGCTTACCTGAATTCGGTACTTTCCTACCTGTGCTTCTCCTTGCTTTCTGAGACGACACCATGCAGATTTGCAGGGTTTTTCATCTCAAAAACAACACGGGCTTCCTCCCCTCCTCATTTTGCTTTGCATCCATCTTTCCAGAAGGCCCAGGCGGCAATGGAGGAGGAACACTGTCCCATCTCTCGCTGGTGAGCCTGTTTCCTCGCGCTGGCAGCCTTCATGCACTTCAGCGCGCTGGCAGAACTGCCGTGGACAGCTGGGCATCGGCGCGCATCTCAACAGCTTCCTGAATCTCATGCCAGCCAGCCTGGCACTTTCCCTTGTACCCTGATGCCTGCCAGCTCCAAGGAAGTGCCAAGCTTCGCCAGCAGCTGCGTGGATGACTTGCAGACATGTAGGCTGGATTTGTTAGCTCCTTATCAGCTTGCAAATGACTTTGACAGGGTTTCTTCTTTGATTTTCTCTTTTTCCTTTGGAGAGGATGTTTGGATTCCTATTGCATAGGCTTGTTTATATACCAATTAAAGCAGGAAGCAATTACCATCAATTATCATGGGAGACGAGCTACTGTCTTGCAATTACCGTGTCAATTGACACTAAGTTTATATAAGGAATTCTTGTTGCCTCCTTTCAACTAAAAAAAGAAAGAATGGCAAGCCAGGAGTGAAGAAAGTTCACCTACAGAATAACCTCTTCCTCTAAGAGAACCTACAAAGAAGTAACTTCCTTTCTAACTAAGGAGAGAAAAGAAAAGTTCCCAGAAAGAACTATGAGAGAGACCTCCCATCCCTCGTACAGATTTTCTATGGTGTTTTCCTATCATTTAGCGCCCCCTCAAGTGGTCTTATTACTGTGTTGTCTTTATCTCTCTGAAATGTAAACCTCTATGGTTGCCCAGATGTCAAAGTTTGTGAAAAGTTTTAGATAATTATATAAAGTGACAAAAGGTAGCTCATAGAGAAAATAGAATTTCTATAAATTGCTCCTTTTGTTAGTTACTTCAGAAATAGCTGAACTTAAGCTGATTTTGAGCTGCTTTCCAACCTAATACTAAAATACTGCCGCTGAACAGACACTATTAAAAATACCAGCTCAGTACAAATCTGGCCTTTTGAACCAAGCGTGAGTTTTCCATGTTCTTTTTTTAACACCCACAAAAAGCTTGATTTAAATAATAATACCTCTAATCATTTCTAAATCTAAAACACAATATGACCCCTGTTCTGCTACACTGGAGTATAGTGCTTTAGGGTTTATAGCACGTTGTCTTACACAGTATCTCAGTTTCTCAGCTGTACAGTATTAACACCAATGATGTTACTAGCCGATAAGATATTTTGATGCTTATTTTACAGATAAGAAAACTGGGTCCTTAAAACCAAATACAGCTTCCTGAATCTCATGCCAGCCAGCCTGGCACTTTCCCTTGTACCCTGATGCCTGCCAGCTCCAAGGAAGTGCCAAGCTTCGCCAGCAGCTGCGTGGATGACTTGCAGACATGTAGGCTGGATTTGTTAGCTCCTTATCAGCTTGCAAATGACTTTGACAGGGTTTCTTCTTTGATTTTCTCTTTTTCCTTTGGAGAGGATGTTTGGATTCCTATTGCATAGGCTTGTTTATATACCAATTAAAGCAGGAAGCAATTACCATCAATTATCATGGGAGACGAGCTACTGTCTTGCAATTACCGTGTCAATTGACACTAAGTTTATATAAGGAATTCTTGTTGCCTCCTTTCAACTAAAAAAAGAAAGAATGGCAAGCCAGGAGTGAAGAAAGTTCACCTACAGAATAACCTCTTCCTCTAAGAGAACCTACAAAGAAGTAACTTCCTTTCTAACTAAGGAGAGAAAAGAAAAGTTCCCAGAAAGAACTATGAGAGAGACCTCCCATCCCTCGTACAGATTTTCTATGGTGTTTTCCTATCATTTAGCGCCCCCTCAAGTGGTCTTATTACTGTGTTGTCTTTATCTCTCTGAAATGTAAACCTCTATGGTTGCCCAGATGTCAAAGTTTGTGAAAAGTTTTAGATAATTATATAAAGTGACAAAAGGTAGCTCATAGAGAAAATAGAATTTCTATAAATTGCTCCTTTTGTTAGTTACTTCAGAAATAGCTGAACTTAAGCTGATTTTGAGCTGCTTTCCAACCTAATACTAAAATACTGCCGCTGAACAGACACTATTAAAAATACCAGCTCAGTACAAATCTGGCCTTTTGAACCAAGCGTGAGTTTTCCATGTTCTTTTTTTAACACCCACAAAAAGCTTGATTTAAATAATAATACCTCTAATCATTTCTAAATCTAAAACACAATATGACCCCTGTTCTGCTACACTGGAGTATAGTGCTTTAGGGTTTATAGCACGTTGTCTTACACAGTATCTCAGTTTCTCAGCTGTACAGTATTAACACCAATGATGTTACTAGCCGATAAGATATTTTGATGCTTATTTTACAGATAAGAAAACTGAGAAGAACAGCAACTTACCCAAAATCACAAAATGAGAAAAGCAGAGCTAGGGCTCCAATCACTGCAGATGAGGACACTTGCTCCTTGGAAGAAAGGTTATGACAAACCTAGACAGCGTATTCAAAAGCAGAGATATCACTTTGCTGACAAAGGTCCGAACAGTCAAAGCTATAGTTTTTCCAGGAGTCCTGATGGATATGAGACTTGGACCATAAGGAAGGCTGAGCACCAAAGAACTGATGCTTTTGAACTATGGTGCTGGAGAGGGGGCTTGAGACTCTTGCAAGAAGATCAAACCAGTCAATTCTACAGGAAATCAACCCTGAATACTCACTGCAAGGTCTGATGCTGAAACTGAAACTCCAATACTTGGGCCATCTGACTCATTGGAAAAGACCCTGATGCTGGGCAAGATTGGGGGCAGGAGGAGAAGGGGACATCAGAGGATGAGATGGCTGGATGTCATCACTGACTCAAGGGACATGAGTTTGAGCAAATTCTGGGAGATGGTGAAGGACAGGAAGTCTGGCGTGCTTCAGTCCAGGGGGGCACAAAGAGGCATGACTGAGCGACTCAGTAACAACAGGACAGGAAGCCAGGGACCGAACCTGGAGCGAACTTTCAGGGATCTGACTTTAGGTTGTTGTTGCAAGCTGAGGTAAATAGGGCTGCTCCTAGGTGATGTTTTGTTCAGAGTAGCCGGGAACATGCCAGTCCCGCCAGGACGTTTCGCCCTACGCTGCAAGTCTCCCAAGAAAAACCACTGCGCAGAACACACCTGACAAAGCACAGTGCATTCTCCTTACTGAAGCTGTTCCGAGGCCCCAGAGGTTTAATGACTTCCACTCGCATTACAGGAGCCAAATCCCAGTGATATAGCCCCATCTTGTTTGCAGTTGCGGCTGGAAGTGTCGTCTTCTTGCGTCACCAAAGGAAATGAGCTGGATGAGCAGCTAGAAGGTCTCCGGCATAGCTTATAAATTCTCACATAAATACACTGTGGTGACCAGGAATGCCCCAGAGTGACCGCAGTGGAATTCCTGAGACCCCCGGGGAATCCCCGCACAGGCACACCAGAAGACACCTGCAATCTAGACTCGTGGAAGCACTGCTCTTAACAGCAAAAATCTGGAAGCCATCCAAATACCCACCAATAAAAAGCTGGAAACAACCCAAACACCCATCCACGGGTGTCAAAATAATTTTTTTCACCAAATGAAATATTTATAGCAGCAAAATGAGTGAACTGCTATCACAGACAAAAAGAAAGGCAAATCTTAAAAACATAAATGTTTTCCAGGAGTCCTGATGGATATGAGACTTGGACCATAAGGAAGGCTGAGCACCAAAGAACTGATGCTTTTGAACTATGGTGCTGGAGAGGGGGCTTGAGACTCTTGCAAGAAGATCAAACCAGTCAATTCTACAGGAAATCAACCCTGAATACTCACTGCAAGGTCTGATGCTGAAACTGAAACTCCAATACTTGGGCCATCTGACTCATTGGAAAAGACCCTGATGCTGGGCAAGATTGGGGGCAGGAGGAGAAGGGGACATCAGAGGATGAGATGGCTGGATGTCATCACTGACTCAAGGGACATGAGTTTGAGCAAATTCTGGGAGATGGTGAAGGACAGGAAGTCTGGCGTGCTTCAGTCCAGGGGGGCACAAAGAGGCATGACTGAGCGACTCAGTAACAACAGGACAGGAAGCCAGGGACCGAACCTGGAGCGAACTTTCAGGGATCTGACTTTAGGTTGTTGTTGCAAGCTGAGGTAAATAGGGCTGCTCCTAGGTGATGTTTTGTTCAGAGTAGCCGGGAACATGCCAGTCCCGCCAGGACGTTTCGCCCTACGCTGCAAGTCTCCCAAGAAAAACCACTGCGAGAACACACCTGACAAAGCACAGTGCATTCTCCTTACTGAAGCTGTTCCGAGGCCCCAGAGGTTTAATGACTTCCACTCGCATTACAGGAGCCAAATCCCAGTGATATAGCCCCATCTTGTTTGCAGTTGCGGCTGGAAGTGTCGTCTTCTTGCGTCACCAAAGGAAATGAGCTGGATGAGCAGCTAGAAGGTCTCCGGCATAGCTTATAAATTCTCACATAAATACACTGTGGTGACCAGGAATGCCCCAGAGTGACCGCAGTGGAATTCCTGAGACCCCCGGGGAATCCCCGCACAGGCACACCAGAAGACACCTGCAATCTAGACTCGTGGAAGCACTGCTCTTAACAGCAAAAATCTGGAAGCCATCCAAATACCCACCAATAAAAAGCTGGAAACAACCCAAACACCCATCCACGGGTGTCAAAATAATTTTTTTCACCAAATGAAATATTTATAGCAGCAAAATGAGTGAACTGCTATCACAGACAAAAAGAAAGGCAAATCTTAAAAACATAAAGTTTCCCCAGTGGCTCAGTGGTAAAGAATCTGCCTGCCAATGCAGGATACATGGGTTCAGTCCCTGGGTCTAGAAGATCCCCTGCAGAAGGAAATGGCAACCCGCTCCAGCATTCTTGCCTGGGAAATCCAAATGAACCGAGGAGCCTGGTGGGCTACAGTCCATGGGGTTGCAAAAGAGTTAGACACAACTTAGTGACTAAACAACACTATAACTTATAAACCAAAACAAACAAACAAGCAAACAAATCACCTGGACACGTTTAGTGAATACAATTTGATGAGTTTGCACATATGCATATGCCCATGATAGTACCACCATAATCAATGTAATAAACATACATAAACACCCATCACCTTCAAAACTTTCCTTGTGTCCTGGTTTTTGTGTGTATGTTAAGAGCGCTTATCATGAAATCTACCTTCTTAACAAAATGTCCAGTACCATGCCGCGAATTCAAGGGGCAACACTGTAGAGATCTACATCTTGTGCATCTTGTGTAACTGAAACTTTGAACCTCCTGAGCAACAGCTTCCTGTCCTGTTTCCCCTTTTCTCCAGCCCCTAGCAACCGCCACTCTATTTTCTGCTTCTAACAATCTGACAGTTTTAGATACCTCCTCTACTTGAAAGCATGCAATATTCCTTCTGAGACTGGCTTATTTCACTTCATATCCTCTGCGTTCATCCCTGTCATGTCGTCACAAATGGTAAGACTTATTTTGAAACGTAAGGGTTTCCAGTATAAGAACAAACATTTGTTTTATCTTTTTCGTAAGTTCTATCCCTGAGCAGCTAGAAGGTCTCCGGCATAGCTTATAAATTCTCACATAAATACACTGTGGTGACCAGGAATGCCCCAGAGTGACCGCAGTGGAATTCCTGAGACCCCGGGAATCCCGACAGGCACACCAGAAGACACCTGCAATCTAGACTCGTGGAAGCACTGCTCTTAACAGCAAAAATCTGGAAGCCATCCAAATACCCACCAATAAAAAGCTGGAAACAACCCAAACACCCATCCACGGGTGTCAAAATAATTTTTTTCACCAAATGAAATATTTATAGCAGCAAAATGAGTGAACTGCTATCACAGACAAAAAGAAAGGCAAATCTTAAAAACATAAAGTTTCCCCAGTGGCTCAGTGGTAAAGAATCTGCCTGCCAATGCAGGATACATGGGTTCAGTCCCTGGGTCTAGAAGATCCCCTGCAGAAGGAAATGGCAACCCGCTCCAGCATTCTTGCCTGGGAAATCCAAATGAACCGAGGAGCCTGGTGGGCTACAGTCCATGGGGTTGCAAAAGAGTTAGACACAACTTAGTGACTAAACAACACTATAACTTATAAACCAAAACAAACAAACAAGCAAACAAATCACCTGGACACGTTTAGTGAATACAATTTGATGAGTTTGCACATATGCATATGCCCATGATAGTACCACCATAATCAATGTAATAAACATACATAAACACCCATCACCTTCAAAACTTTCCTTGTGTCCTGGTTTTTGTGTGTATGTTAAGAGCGCTTATCATGAAATCTACCTTCTTAACAAAATGTCCAGTACCATGCCGCGAATTCAAGGGGCAACACTGTAGAGATCTACATCTTGTGCATCTTGTGTAACTGAAACTTTGAACCTCCTGAGCAACAGCTTCCTGTCCTGTTTCCCCTTTTCTCCAGCCCCTAGCAACCGCCACTCTATTTTCTGCTTCTAACAATCTGACAGTTTTAGATACCTCCTCTACTTGAAAGCATGCAATATTCCTTCTGAGACTGGCTTATTTCACTTCATATCCTCTGCGTTCATCCCTGTCGTCATGTCGTCACAAATGGTAAGACTTATTTTGAAACGTAAGGGTTTCCAGTATAAGAACAAACATTTGTTTTATCTATAATTTGGATACTGGTAAGTTCTATCCTCTCCCCATGCCTGTTTGCCTTTGTGTGTGCACAGAGCTCAAGGACAAAAGTAGAGACTGGACTGACTGGAATGCAATTTGCAAAAATAACGGAAGTGTCAGTCACTCAGTCATGTCCAACTCTCTGCCACCCCATGGGCTATAGCCCACCAGGCCACGGGATTCTCCAAGCAAGAACACTGGAGTGGGTCACCAGGCCCTTCTCCAGGGGATCTTCCTGACCCAGGGATTGAACCTGGGTCACCTGCATTGCTGGTGGATTCTTGGAAGTCTTATTGCTAATGATTGCTCAGGGAAAACATCTTAAGACAGCAAAGTGGTTAAACAGAATATTGTCTGGGATCCCTTCAAAGCCTATGGTCTTGTCAGCTCCTGGAGCGTAACAATTACATCATTCATCTTCGTCTTTCAAGACTGTAGATCACAGAGTTCCTGAACCTTTCACTCAACAAATGTCAGTTAAATAAATTAGTGAATTAATAAATGAAAGAATGCTTATGAAGAAATTATTCACTGAAGTACAAAGGGACTGTCTCAGGCACAGGAAAAAATGAAGGAAGTCTTACCAGTAGGTACTCATATATGTCATATAAAACATGTCAGTATTTCCCCAAAGCTATAAAAAATCTGAAAACATGCAATCAATTTTATGACAATGAGACCTTCCATTCATTTAGGCTGCTTAAAGGTTTTCCTGCATTAAAATTAATTTCATGGAATCCTAACCGATTCCAGGGTAAAAGAATGCTAGAGGTTATCTGATTAGGCAACATCCATTAACAACAACTTCAAGTCATAATTATTTACTATAATAAAGTTTCAATTCTTGCCCATAGCACATTCATGCAGGTTCAGGCTCTTTTCATCTAAGACAGTATTATATACCTCACACCCCTACTGTCACCTAATAAACCAGAAAATAAAGGAAGCATGAGCCGCCTGTGAAGGTGTTATGGTGCAGGTCTGCAGCTGGAGTCCTACTACCACCCTCTGTCTGGGATCCAGTCATATGCTTCAATAACCTAGGCTGTGGTCTAGTTGAGCAACTGGTAAGAGAAAGAAACATGGGGTTTCCCCAGTAGCTCAGTGGTAAAGAGCTCACCTGCCAATGCAGGAGACACAGGTTTGATCCCTGATCCAAGAAGATCCCACACGCTGCAAAGCAGCTAAGCCTGTGAGCCACAACTATGGAGCCTGTGTGCCCTAGATTCTGTTCCACAACAAGACAAGTCACTGCAACAAGAAGCCTGCTCACCTCAGGAAGAGAGTAGCCCCCACTCCCTGCAACTAGAGAAGAGCCTGCAGCAGCAGTGAAAACCCAGAATAGCAATAAATAAATAAAACAAAAAAGAGAAAGAAACATGATTGAACATCCTGACAATATCCATAACATCACATGCTGAGGCATGAATCATTCCAATGCACTTGACCCTGGGAGACCAGGTGTCTGATCGAATGTACCTAAGGACATTGATAGGCTATTTTGTGAGACATTCCATTTTATTCATGTATATTTGGAATTATTAGAAAATTATTTGTATCAAGTATTCATCTGAGTGACATTTAACAATATGCTGTGATAGGAAGAACACATACATAGAGTCCCTCTATCGTGGGTTCTAACCTCAACTTTTCATTCACCAGGTGTGCGGTGCCTTTTGGTAAATTTAGGTAAATGTAGGACTTCCAGAGGGCATCTCTGGTGGCTCAGATGGTAAAGAATCTGCCTGCAATGTGGGAGACCTAGGTTCAATCCTTGGGTTCGGATGATCCCCTGGAGAAGGGAATAGCAACCCACTCCAGTATTCTTGCCTGGAGAATCCCGTGGACAGAGGAGCCTGGCAGGCTGCAGTTCACAGGGTCTCAGAGAGTGGGACACAGCTGAGCACAGGGCACAAGGATGGAAGTTCCTGGTTGAAGGAAGGTAGTCAGTACATGTCCCTCTCTTCTTTCATTGGTCCCATGTACAGGTTTGGCCAACATGTTCTGTCAAAACAGAGATCTCCCGTTGAAGGAACAGACTCCCTAACATGGTACAGAAAACCTGAGCGAAAGTTTTGGCCAACCCAACACACCAGGTTCAAGCTTAATTGAACACTGTTCTTTTTCTCTTCCAAATGGCAGCAATGCAGATGATCTGACACAACCATAGTGCTGTCATCTATGGTCTGTTGCAAACCAAGGGGCCAGGTGCCTTCAATAGTCAGTAATGTGACACAGTTCATGTCCTTCCATGATGACACAATGGAGGGTCTATATGATCCCCACACTGAGGGAGTGAAGTGGTTCTGACAATTTCAGAAATGGGACCAGAGAGGTGAAGTGGTTGGCCAGAGGTCACCCAGTCAAGTTAAAGATAACTGGAGTTCAAAGTCCGACTTCACTCCTATCCTTCTTCTCTCTATCTGTTCCCTACCTCTCCTCCCTCGGGCTCCTGGCAGCCACTGTGGGTTTTTACCTTACAGTCACTTTTAAGCCTCAAAATGAGATGCTGTTTTCACAGCCTTGCTATAATTAAGTCATCAAGACAACTCGTGAAAACAAAACTGTGCTGTTTTAATTAGTGTCTTGAACGTGAACGAATGGTTCATTATTCTCTCCCATCTCAAGCTGAGATCATCATTAAAGTCTGTGGAAATAATGAATAGCCAGACAGGGATATTTAGAACATCATGAAAAGGGTCCCTCATTTTTTTCAGACCCCAAAGCACAACCGTGACCTGGGAGGCTTGGTTTTCTAACCGGGTAGCCAGCGGACGGAGAAAGCCAAAGGACGCTCCCAACATTTGGACTTGGGATGCTCCACACCTAGTTAGAAAGTTTCAGGAAGAGTTTTTACAAGGTGTGGAGCATCCCAAGTCCAAATGTTGGGAGCGTCCTTTGGCTTTTTCTGAAAGTTGGTGCTGAAAGCTCTAGAAAGTTAGAGGTGAAAACCCTTCCTGAAAATTAGAAAGTTTCAGGAAGACTTTTTGCTAGGTGTGGAGCATCAGATACCAACGTATTTGGAAGATGGATCCAGAGATGTGGCCATTGGTCTGGTAAGCCATCGTGTGTCCTAGACCAACCCAGCCCATGTTCTTCCTCATCCATCCTGCTCTGAATCATGGGGAGGCTGGTCCTACAGACTCCTGTATCAACTGACTTCTAACTGGCCTCAGACAATGAGAGAGGAGAGAGAAGACCAGTAAGGAGATGTGGAAAGCCAAGGGTCTTTCCTCCCACTGTCCTCTGCTTCATGGGGCACATTGGTGTGGCTGTGTCTCCTCCATGGCTCCCTCCATCAGCAGACTGACCTTCCCATGATGGTTCTGGCTTTCACGTCACCCTGGTCCCCAAGAACCAGTAACACCTCTTTGTCCTCTGGCCTGGGGCTGGCACTAGGTAACCAGGTCCCTTTCCAGAGAGGTGAAGTGGTTGGCCAGAGGTCACCCAGTCAAGTTAAAGATAACTGGAGTTCAAAGTCCGACTTCACTCCTATCCTTCTTCTCTCTATCTGTTCCCTACCTCTCCTCCCTCGGGCTCCTGGCAGCCACTGTGGGTTTTTACCTTACAGTCACTTTTAAGCCTCAAAATGAGATGCTGTTTTCACAGCCTTGCTATAATTAAGTCATCAAGACAACTCGTGAAAACAAAACTGTGCTGTTTTAATTAGTGTCTTGAACGTGAACGAATGGTTCATTATTCTCTCCCATCTCAAGCTGAGATCATCATTAAAGTCTGTGGAAATAATGAATAGCCAGACAGGGATATTTAGAACATCATGAAAAGGGTCCCTCATTTTTCAGACCCCAAAGCACAACCGTGACCTGGGAGGCTTGGTTTTCTAACCGGGTAGCCAGCGGACGGAGAAAGCCAAAGGACGCTCCCAACATTTGGACTTGGGATGCTCCACACCTAGTTAGAAAGTTTCAGGAAGAGTTTTTACAAGGTGTGGAGCATCCCAAGTCCAAATGTTGGGAGCGTCCTTGGCTTTCTGAAAGTTGGTGCTGAAAGCTCTAGAAAGTTAGAGGTGAAAACCCTTCCTGAAAATTAGAAAGTTTCAGGAAGACTTTTTGCTAGGTGTGGAGCATCAGATACCAACGTATTTGGAAGATGGATCCAGAGATGTGGCCATTGGTCTGGTAAGCCATCGTGTGTCCTAGACCAACCCAGCCCATGTTCTTCCTCATCCATCCTGCTCTGAATCATGGGGAGGCTGGTCCTACAGACTCCTGTATCAACTGACTTCTAACTGGCCTCAGACAATGAGAGAGGAGAGAGAAGACCAGTAAGGAGATGTGGAAAGCCAAGGGTCTTTCCTCCCACTGTCCTCTGCTTCATGGGGCACATTGGTGTGGCTGTGTCTCCTCCATGGCTCCCTCCATCAGCAGACTGACCTTCCCATGATGGTTCTGGCTTTCACGTCACCCTGGTCCCCAAGAACCAGTAACACCTCTTTGTCCTCTGGCCTGGGGCTGGCACTAGTGCCCTCCTGTCACTAACCATTGGGTTGCCTCTGTTCCTTGTCTGCCTTCTCAGCAATGCAGTCACCTCTAGCTAATGCCCGGCATCAAAGACCCTCCATTTTATATACTCAGTGGTCTCTGTTTTTCAATTACACTCTGCCAGAGTCACCTCAACCAAGACCGTGGATTTTATTCCTAGTTGAAAGGAAGCCCTAGAAGGTATATACACATTGGAGTGACCTTTAAGATTCACTTTAGGAAGATGACTCTGTCTACAGGATGGAGTGTGAATTCCAACAAAAGATTCTGGAAAAGGGAAGACTGTGAAGGAGAGTAATGCAAGAGTACAAGTGAGCAACAGTTAGGGAAACAGCAGGCTTAGCAAAGTCCTCCCGAGCAAGCTCTTAACTTGCATCACTTTTGACGTCCTTAATAGTATCCAGAGGCAATTAAGTATAATGTAAAGCTCAATGGACTGGAAGTCAGAGAAACTGGGTCCAAGTGCTTAGACTGTTACTAATAGACTCTGACTTTGGACAAACCATTTTTTTAGGTACGCCATAATACAGTACATAGTTAGGAAAGTCACCTTCTGCTTTTGAGCTTATAATCACCTTGCAAGATAGGTATTTTTATAATAATGCTTTCCTTACATTTTAAGAAAAATAAAGAGGAGATTCAGGATTCAGGGAAGTTAAGTGACCTACCCAAAATTACTCAACAAGACTATGGATATGGGAACCAAATTCAGGTCTGTGTACCCCACCACCCTTCCTATGAAGACTCACCTTACTAAGCCATCGTTTTCCTAGACCAACCCAGCCCATGTTCTTCCTCATCCATCCTGCTCTGAATCATGGGGAGGCTGGTCCTACAGACTCCTGTATCAACTGACTTCTAACTGGCCTCAGACAATGAGAGAGGAGAGAGAAGACCAGTAAGGAGATGTGGAAAGCCAAGGGTCTTTCCTCCCACTGTCCTCTGCTTCATGGGGCACATTGGTGTGGCTGTGTCTCCTCCATGGCTCCCTCCATCAGCAGACTGACCTTCCCATGATGGTTCTGGCTTTCACGTCACCCTGGTCCCCAAGAACCAGTAACACCTCTTTGTCCTCTGGCCTGGGGCTGGCACTAGTGCCCTCCTGTCACTAACCATTGGGTTGCCTCTGTTCCTTGTCTGCCTTCTCAGCAATGCAGTCACCTCTAGCTAATGCCCGGCATCAAAGACCCTCCATTTTATATACTCAGTGGTCTCTGTTTTTCAATTACACTCTGCCAGAGTCACCTCAACCAAGACCGTGGATTTTATTCCTAGTTGAAAGGAAGCCCTAGAAGGTATATACACATTGGAGTGACCTTTAAGATTCACTTTAGGAAGATGACTCTGTCTACAGGATGGAGTGTGAATTCCAACAAAAGATTCTGGAAAAGGGAAGACTGTGAAGGAGAGTAATGCAAGAGTACAAGTGAGCAACAGTTAGGGAAACAGCAGGCTTAGCAAAGTCCTCCCGAGCAAGCTCTTAACTTGCATCACTTTTGACGTCCTTAATAGTATCCAGAGGCAATTAAGTATAATGTAAAGCTCAATGGACTGGAAGTCAGAGAAACTGGGTCCAAGTGCTTAGACTGTTACTAATAGACTCTGACTTTGGACAAACCATTTTTTTAGGTACGCCATAATACAGTACATAGTTAGGAAAGTCACCTTCTGCTTTTGAGCTTATAATCACCTTGCAAGATAGGTATTTTTATAATAATGCTTTCCCTACATTTTAAGAAAAATAAAAGAGGGAGATTCAGGATTCAGGGAAGTTAAGTGACCTACCCAAAATTACTCAACAAGACTATGGATATGGGAACCAAATTCAGGTCTGTGTACCCCACCACCCTTCCAATAATGAAGACTCACCTTACTGTGCTACCATTTACCTGACTTACTGACCATTAGTCATAGAATGTTACAGATGGAAGAAACTGCAAAGCTTGTCTGATATAACTGTCTAACTTAAGAGATGCAGAATCTCAGACTAAGAGTCCATTGCTCTTTCCACATGCCAGTTTACCTTTCTAAATTTAAAGAATCTAATGCTTTTGTCTTTCTCTATGCTAATTTAGACTCTGTGCTTCCAAGCTTATTATTTTCTCATAGAGTTCCAAGGAAAGACCATTTGTTTCCAGTCATCAAAAATAATTGTGGTAAGTTGATTCATTCTTGTCCAACTCTGCATGACCCTACGGACTGCAGCTCACTGGGCTCCTCTGTCCAAGGCATTCTCCAGGCAAGAATACTGGAGTGGGTTGCTATGCTCTCCTCCAGGGGAGCTTCCTGACCCCGGGGGTGGAATCCGAGTCTCTTATGTCTAACCCGCATTGGCAGGGGGTTCTTTATCGCTAGCGCCACCTGGGAAGCCATCAAAACACAACTACATGTTGCTTATTCCTCAAAGGTCAAGATTCCTGGCTTTCCTCAGGAAAGAAAAGAATTCCCTGCTTTTGCTTACTAATAAAGAATGGTAATACCAAACTGAGTGTATTTTTATAGGTAGATGGAGAACTTTGAACCCCACGTCCCAATCTTGAGATCCAAAGTCCCAAACTACAAACAAATTTTCACAGTCTCACTGTTGGTTGTGATCTCTACATTATTATTTATCTAACTTTATGATACTACCCACTTCACCTCTTCAAATAATCTTTAAAATAATAACACACCTAAAAGTTACCTACTAAAAATCAGGCAACAGAAGCCTTCTCTCCTTGGTTCAATATTATACAGCACACCTTTTTCTTTCCTTACAGTCCCATAAGTGCTTCAAGATATCCACTTGAGAGGACCTGCTTTATAATAAACAAAAGCAGACATTTTAATTTCAGCAGCATTTGTGTGCATGCATGCTCAGCTGCTCAGTCACATCCTACTCTTTTGTGGCCCTATGGACTGTAGCCCAACAGGCTCCCCTGTCCACGGGATTTCCCAAGCAAGAATACTGGAATGAGTTAGCATTTCCTTCTCCAGAAAATCTTCCCAACCCAGGGATAAAACCCATGCCTCTTGCATCTCCTGCATTGGCAAGTGGATTCTCTACCACTGCACCATCTGGGAAGTATCAGCAGCATTTAGGGAGTGCCCTTTTGAGTAGGCACAGTGGGAATTATAAGATATAACTGTTATAAGCCACTAAAGATAAGCCCATCACTGGTGCTCACTGCTGTCATTACAAAGAGAGAGAATGGTTACTGCATTCTATAGTTAACCAGGAGAAAGTCAAGTGCCATTGCAAGATGACTGTGGGCAGGTGACTTTCCCTTCTGGAGCCTCATCTGTAAAATGAAGGGGTCAAGCACAGTGATGCTAAGCTCCCAGCACTACGAGTCTAGGAGTCTACAATTTCTATGAAATACACTTCTGCCTCTGAAGCACCGTCCCTGAGTGATCCCACCTATACGGACAGCCCCTAAACTCAGCTAAATGCCAGGCTGTCTGACGGTTGAGAACAAAATCCATTATCTCAGAACACTCAAGGAGAATTGAAAAATTCCATCAGGAAGTAACCAGCAACCTTGCTTGTAGACATGAGCAGAAGACGGAGATGGACAGTGAGCGCCGACTCAGGGAGCTGGGTTGTAAACGGGCTGGGTTGGCACATTAGCCAAATGAAATGCTTGCCAGGAGCAGGGACCCATAAATATTCCATGACACCTGATTGATTTCTCAAAATGAGTCCCATTCCTCATTGGTAAGTCAAGCCCTGAGTCTTCTGGCTGCTCTCCCGCCTCTTCCATTCACTGTGCTTTGTCTATGGCTGACTTTCTTCTGCTCCCATCCAACCATCACCAAGCATCTCCTTCCCCTTGATACCACCAAGCGTCCCGGAGTTTTCTCACAGTTGGTTTATAAAATGGTCCCACAAAGTGGAGAGGGACACTTGAGAAAACTGAAGCAGAGGGAGGTAAGGAAAACAAACAGAGGTGGGGTAATGAAACACAACAGTGCTCAGGGTGGAATGCCAGAGCATCCTAATACGTAATCCAGAGTGTTTCACTCAACATATTTCTCGGGCTTCCCTGGTGGTCCAGTGGGTAAGGACACCACCTTTCATGGGCGCCAGTTTGATCCCTGGCCTAGGAAGATCCCATGTGTTGTGGAGCAGCTGGACCGGTGTGTCCAATTACTGAGCCGGAGCTCTGAGCTCCCTTGCATCTCCTGCATTGGCAAGTGGATTCTCTACCACTGCACCATCTGGGAAGTATCAGCAGCATTTAGGGAGTGCCCTTTTGAGTAGGCACAGTGGGAATTATAAGATATAACTGTTATAAGCCACTAAAGATAAGCCCATCACTGGTGCTCACTGCTGTCATTACAAAGAGAGAGAATGGTTACTGCATTCTATAGTTAACCAGGAGAAAGTCAAGTGCCATTGCAAGATGACTGTGGGCAGGTGACTTTCCCTTCTGGAGCCTCATCTGTAAAATGAAGGGGTCAAGCACAGTGATGCTAAGCTCCCAGCACTACGAGTCTAGGAGTCTACAATTTCTATGAAATACACTTCTGCCTCTGAAGCACCGTCCCTGAGTGATCCCACCTATACGGACAGCCCCTAAACTCAGCTAAATGCCAGGCTGTCTGACGGTTGAGAACAAAATCCATTATCTCAGAACACTCAAGGAGAATTGAAAAATTCCATCAGGAAGTAACCAGCAACCTTGCTTGTAGACATGAGCAGAAGACGGAGATGGACAGTGAGCGCCGACTCAGGGAGCTGGGTTGTAAACGGGCTGGGTTGGCACATTAGCCAAATGAAATGCTTGCCAGGAGCAGGGACCCATAAATATTCCATGACACCTGATTGATTTCTCAAAATGAGTCCCATTCCTCATTGGTAAGTCAAGCCCTGAGTCTTCTGGCTGCTCTCCCGCC
This sequence comes from Tragulus kanchil, assembly GCA_022376925.1. Lineage (NCBI taxonomy): Eukaryota > Metazoa > Chordata > Mammalia > Artiodactyla > Tragulidae > Tragulus > Tragulus kanchil. The sequence continues at coordinate 7,382,774 of JAIOJX010000002.1, read as the reverse complement.
TCTTCCATTCACTGTGCTTTGTCTATGGCTGACTTTCTTCTGCTCCCATCCAACCATCACCAAGCATCTCCTTCCCCTTGATACCACCAAGCGTCCCGGAGTTTTCTCACAGTTGGTTTATAAAATGGTCCCACAAAGTGGAGAGGGACACTTGAGAAAACTGAAGCAGAGGGAGGTAAGGAAAACAAACAGAGGTGGGGTAATGAAACACAACAGTGCTCAGGGTGGAATGCCAGAGCATCCTAATACGTAATCCAGAGTGTTTCACTCAACATATTTCTCGGGCTTCCCTGGTGGTCCAGTGGGTAAGGACACCACCTTTCATGGGCGCCAGTTTGATCCCTGGCCTAGGAAGATCCCATGTGTTGTGGAGCAGCTGGACCGGTGTGTCCAATTACTGAGCCGGAGCTCTGGAGCGCATGCACCCAGAGCCGGTGCTCTGCGACAACAGAGGCCACTGCGATGGGAAGCCCACACAGGCCAAAGAACAAAGATGGATGAAAATAGACAAATGAAAGACCAATAGAAGTAGTCTGCCTGCTCCCCTCCCTCCCCATCCCACCCCCCAAATAAATACATAAATAAATCTTTAAAAAAAAACCTATTTCTCAACTCTTTCAAGTTACGGCACACAGACAAATGTGACTGTTTGTCTGACACCATGAGCTAACAGATGAGAGTGCATGAAGCTGGAAGAGATGGTCCCAGAAGCAGTGTTCATATAGCACATCACAAGGAGTAAGGGAATCCATAGCTTTGCACACCTGTTGTTTGAGCCAGGAAATATATCAGCTGTGGTAACAAGCAACGAAGACCTCAGTGGGCTAATACAACCAATTATTTTTTAATTACAGTATAGTTGACTTACAATATTGTGTTAATTTCATATACCCAGAAAAGATGCAAACTCCAATTCCAAATTTTATTTCTTAGTTGGGTCATTGCCCACATAGGCATTCCTGGAACTGGGCTACATTCCAAGTATAGGCTTTGGGATCACAGCTTCTGCTGTCTTGTAGTGATTCTCCACTGGGTCCATTACATACAACCCAGTGATAAGCAAAGAGAGAGAAGGAGAGTATCATAGGCTATTATATAATAAGAATCTACTTCCTCCTTTAGTCCACTGGCCAGGTCCCGGCCAAGTGGCCCACCACTTGGTGCCCCACCACTTGTTGGCTGGCAGGGGACTCCAGCTCCACTGGAATGTCCAGGAGGAGTGGAAGGGGTGCTGAGCATCTAGTCTGTTCCTGCCACACACAGAATGCACCCAGGCTCCTCCTTGGAGCTCTTTGAGGAAACTGATCCATGATTAGCAGCCCTGGCCTCACCTGGATCCTTTTTAGAATGACAGAAGCTCAATCCTGAGATTTAGACACTACATTTTAATAAGATCCCCCAGTGATCCTGCAGTGTGAAACACTGCCCCAGACCATGCACACCTCTGATCACCATCAAAACTGCTACACCCATCAAAACAACAAAAAAATTAGCCACTAATGGTTTTCTATAACTATAGTCTGGAAAGAGCTCCAGAATTACATGATTTGGAGAAGAAAATGGAATGCTCAGTGGAAACTTAAAACATGCAAATTGAAAATTTTAAGTTATTCAGTGGGAAAAAAAGAGATTCCTTAAAATTAGATTAAAAAAAGAACTTGTATAGACTGTTCCAGTTCATTTTAACCTCAGTAGGAAATATGACATTTCTCATGTGTGTTACAATTAGGTGACCAAGAGAGTCAGGACACCCTGTCCCATGGTCGATTTCCAAGAGAACTATATGGCCTGTGAGATAATTATAAATTAATTTTCATCCTGATGTGAATATGAAGAGGAAAACAATAGTACTTCAAGGACATGGCAGAATCAAACACACCAGCCTCTAGTCATTCCTAGGGACACCGCACTCAACCAGTTCCCCATCTTCTAAGTCCCACAGTAAAGACCGAACACCCCTATACAGCAGTAGTTGTCACTCTTTATCTCTCATTTTCAACACACTATGGAGACTCATTTGATGTTCTTTATGGGAATAAGCTGAAGAAGTTTAACTTTTTGCTTAATCAGCAAGTTCTTATAAAGCCCCATCACAGAACCACAGAAAATCTAGCACCCAACAAGCCTTCAGCCATTGCTCTCGTCTGGGCCAAGAGTCCTGACATATGCTCAGTGTACATTATGGAGTTCCCCAGAATAATCTTTTAGCCAACCCCTTCCCAGTGCCTGCCTGAAGAAAAGGGAGGGATGGAACCTCTTGCATTCATTCATACATTCATTTGTGCTTTCATGTGAAAAAGATTCATTAATAACCACAGTGGAATAGGCACTCGAGATACAAACACAAGACTTCTACTGTCTAGCAAAGCTGGATCTGTTGCCACCCCACACCCCTTGTTCCTGGTCCTTTCCTCGTATCAGGTCAAGTGGACTGCTCCACGTCATGACAGACACTTGATGGCTGGAGAGCTGCACTACTGTCCTTGCCACTTCCGTTGCCCAGACTGGCCTGCTCCTCTCTGCTGACCTCGCTAATGTCCGTAGGTATCACCTCCTTTAATGAAGTCTACGTGGTCCCCAGCCCAGTGTAGGATCTGACCACCTTCCCCTTTGTACTCCCACTCCTGTGCTGTATGAGTTACAGCTCTGCCTCTCTGGAGAGACTACCGTCACAGAAGGGTGGCCACAACCCTTTATCCTTTTAGTCTCAGCCCCCAGCAAAGCGGCACATAGTAGGCTGTCAAAAAATGTGATGAATTAAAACAGTATGACTAGGTAAATCCTATCGAAAGCCAGTCCTCCATGAGAAAAGCATCTCACGTAAGAACTGGGGATTTTCCTATCAGCGCTAAGTGATTTATGATGTATGATTTATCAGGCTTCATGTACCAAGTGTCACCTCTGCATTCAGCTCCACTGATCAAGAAAATGAATTCGATCCTGGATCTCTGTCCTCCCGAGAACAGCTTGCCAGGAAAAGTCGTTAATGCAGCAAATTATCTTCCCAGCTGCTAATACTGTGTTCCCGTCTTGTTTCCTTCTTTTAGTTCAGCTGAGCATCCATTTGCTCAGTGATATTTACGTGAATATCTTCATTTCATTGGTCGTTCTTAACACCCCATCACAGAACTCACCTTTTTGGAGACTCATTTGATGTTCTTTATGGGAATAAGCTGAAGAAGTTTAACTTTTTGCTTAATCAGCAAGTTCTTATAAAGCCCCATCACAGAACCACAGAAAATCTAGCACCCAACAAGCCTTCAGCCATTGCTCTCGTCTGGGCCAAGAGTCCTGACATATGCTCAGTGTACATTATGGAGTTCCCCAGAATAATCTTTTAGCCAACCCCTTCCCAGTGCCTGCCTGAAGAAAAGGGAGGGATGGAACCTCTTGCATTCATTCATACATTCATTTGTGCTTTCATGTGAAAAAGATTCATTAATAACCACAGTGGAATAGGCACTCGAGATACAAACACAAGACTTCTACTGTCTAGCAAAGCTGGATCTGTTGCCACCCCACACCCCTTGTTCCTGGTCCTTTCCTCGTATCAGGTCAAGTGGACTGCTCCACGTCATGACAGACACTTGATGGCTGGAGAGCTGCACTACTGTCCTTGCCACTTCCGTTGCCCAGACTGGCCTGCTCCTCTCTGCTGACCTCGCTAATGTCCGTAGGTATCACCTCCTTTAATGAAGTCTACGTGGTCCCCAGCCCAGTGTAGGATCTGACCACCTTCCCCTTTGTACTCCCACTCCTGTGCTGTATGAGTTACAGCTCTGCCTCTCTGGAGAGACTACCGTCACAGAAGGGTGGCCACAACCCTTTATCCTTTTAGTCTCAGCCCCAGCAAAGCGGCACATAGTAGGCTGTCAAAAAATGTGATGAATTAAAACAGTATGACTAGGTAAATCCTATCGAAAGCCAGTCCTCCATGAGAAAAGCATCTCACGTAAGAACTGGGGATTTTCCTATCAGCGCTAAGTGATTTATGATGTATGATTTATCAGGCTTCATGTACCAAGTGTCACCTCTGCATTCAGCTCCACTGATCAAGAAAATGAATTCGATCCTGGATCTCTGTCCTCCCGAGAACAGCTTGCCAGGAAAAGTCGTTAATGCAGCAAATTATCTTCCCAGCTGCTAATACTGTGTTCCCGTCTTGTTTCCCTTCTTTTAGTTCAGCTGAGCATCCATTTGCTCAGTGATATTTACGTGAATATCTTCATTTCATTGGTACCATTGTCCATCTGTTTGGCTGAGGGCTGAAATCACCAGACTGTGGCCAGAAGTGGAGGCAATAGCCAGACTGAACGGTAAATTCTCCCCAGAGAGAAAAGTGGCTCCATTGCCAGCTTTCCCAGCCCTGAAATGCAGCCTGACAGACGCAGGGCAAGGAATTAAAAGGATCATCCTTTAGGAGAATGCTGGAAAATTAGGGACATCTGTCTTCTCTAAACCAGCGGCTATACCATGAAAGCTAAGTGGGGTACGTGAAAGACATATTGGCTTCTTTACTCAAGTAGTTGGTCCGCATCCCACATCTAACAAACGCATGCTTTCATTCATCAGAAATATAGTTTCCATGGACCTACTATGTGCCAGATACTGAGCACTAAGGATGAACAATAGTCCACAAACATCTCTTCTATTCCATTAGGTCAATAAGCATCTCTTGAGTACCTACTCTATACCCGGCACTATTCTCTGTCTTGGTTATGGCAAAAAAGAGAAGGAGGTAGCAGGGGATGAGATGGTTAGATGGCATCACCAACTCAATGGACATAAATTTGAGAAAACTCTGGGAGATAGTGGAGGACAGAAGAGGCTGGTGTGCTATTGGGATCACAAACAGTTAGACATGGTTTGGTGACTGAACAATGTGCCCTCAAAATCTGGGATGTTTGGTGTCCATTGGATTTCCAGAAAAGAATGCCTCTTTCAAAGGCTTTAAGAGAAAAATGTGATGAATTAAAACAGTATGACTAGGTAAATCCTATCGAAAGCCAGTCCTCCATGAGAAAAGCATCTCACGTAAGAACTGGGGATTTTCCTATCAGCGCTAAGTGATTTATGATGTATGATTTATCAGGCTTCATGTACCAAGTGTCACCTCTGCATTCAGCTCCACTGATCAAGAAAATGAATTCGATCCTGGATCTCTGTCCTCCCGAGAACAGCTTGCCAGGAAAAGTCGTTAATGCAGCAAATTATCTTCCCAGCTGCTAATACTGTGTTCCCGTCTTGTTTCCCTTCTTTTAGTTCAGCTGAGCATCCATTTGCTCAGTGATATTTACGTGAATATCTTCATTTCATTGGTACCATTGTCCATCTGTTTGGCTGAGGGCTGAAATCACCAGACTGTGGCCAGAAGTGGAGGCAATAGCCAGACTGAACGGTAAATTCTCCCCAGAGAGAAAAGTGGCTCCATTGCCAGCTTTCCCAGCCCTGAAATGCAGCCTGACAGACGCAGGGCAAGGAATTAAAAGGATCATCCTTTAGGAGAATGCTGGAAAATTAGGGACATCTGTCTTCTCTAAACCAGCGGCTATACCATGAAAGCTAAGTGGGGTACGTGAAAGACATATTGGCTTCTTTACTCAAGTAGTTGGTCCGCATCCCACATCTAACAAACGCATGCTTTCATTCATCAGAAATATAGTTTCCATGGACCTACTATGTGCCAGATACTGAGCACTAAGGATGAACAATAGTCCACAAACATCTCTTCTATTCCATTAGGTCAATAAGCATCTCTTGAGTACCTACTCTATACCCGGCACTATTCTCTGTCTTGGTTATGGCAAAAAAGAGAAGGAGGTAGCAGGGGATGAGATGGTTAGATGGCATCACCAACTCAATGGACATAAATTTGAGAAAACTCTGGGAGATAGTGGAGGACAGAAGAGGCTGGTGTGCTATTGGGATCACAAACAGTTAGACATGGTTTGGTGACTGAACAATGTGCCCTCAAAATCTGGGATGTTTGGTGTCCAGATTTGGAGAAAGAATTTTCCAGACGAAAAGAATGCCTCTTTCAAAGGCTTTAAGAGAAAAATTAGCTTGACATGGCCAAGGGACAGAGAGAAGCTGGTGCGGCAAGCATGAGCGGTGGGGTGCGGGAGATAAGGTCGCAGAGCAGGCTGCAACCATGGCCATCAGATCCACAGCTCTGCATCTCACACTAAGCATGACGAGAAGACACTGAAGGGTTTTCAAGAAACGCTGGCATTCCCTGGACTATCCTGAAAGAGACCACTTTCTCACCCTCTGGGTGGAGAATGGACTGCAGAGGACGAGGCTGGAGGTAGGGAGACCAGTTGGACCTCCTGGTTCTGTCAACGTGTGAAACGAGACGGTTTATGTGGGGGGTGTTGTGCTGAACATGATACAATGGGCAGGACTTCCTGATGGAAGAGAACAGGGTGTGTGTGAAAGAGGGCCACCTCGACTCTCACGCGTGTAGCCTGACCAGCTATGTGGTTGGCAGTGCCACTCATAGGTGAGGAAGGCCTGGGAGAGGGGAGAAGATTTGGAGAGGAGAATCCATGGGTCCGTTATGAACACGTTAGGTTTGAGATGCCTATCTGATGTCCAAGAGGAGACATCAAGGGTGCAATGAGAGCTTCAAGAAGATGTCAGGGGGGCGGCCTGGTGAGGCTGTGGAAACCATTCAGTACAGTGCTGCTTAGAAACACAGCACAGATTGGAAAGGACCCCATATGCAGGGCAGCTGCCTCGTGCCAGACATTCAACTCTAAATCTCACATGCATCGTGTCACATCCCCCACCCTAAAAGGGAAATGCTGTTTCTGAAGTACTGCAGTCTGTCTGCAGCTATACCCCCAGCTCCGCTGTCTGCCTGTGTGACCTTAAGCCAATGACTCAAGGTCGCCAAGTCTTTGTTCCTTCATCTGTAAAAGCAGAAATAATGATACAACCCATATGAGGAGTTAAAGAGGCACCGTGCGTAAATGCCAAACCACAGCACGTAAATGCAGTTCTTAAGTAATAGGCATCATAGTTTAACTTTGTTGATCACAATCCTGCTATAGGTTAAATTGTGTCCCAGAAAAATGTGCTTCACTCCTAACTCCCCATACCCGTGACTATGATTTACTTGGAAATAGGGTCTTCGCAGATGTCATCAAGGTAAAACGAGTTCATACTGGGTATGGGTAGGCGTTAACAAAATGACTGGCTTCATCAGAAGAAGAGGGAAATTTGAACCTGAAGACACATGGGAAGAGAGATATGTGGAGAAACAGGTAGAGACAGGAGATCTGCAGCCATGAGGCAGAGAGGACAGCAACCATGAGACCCTGAATGAGAGGCATGGACCAGATCGCCCCGCCAAACATCCAGAAGGCATCAGCCCAGCCAATCCCTTGACCACAGATCTCTCATTTCCAGAACTGTGAGAAAATCCATTTCTGTTGTTTTAAGCCACAAAAGTTGTGGTATTTTGTTACAGTGTCCCTAGGAAATGAAACACAAGTTCTGTTTTACAAAATAGGAAGACAGAAGTTCTGTGGTTGCCCTGAACTCACATCAGAGCTGTTCCCTCCATTCAGCCCCTGGGAGGTGTCGGGCACAGTGTCTGGAACTTGCCAGTGACTTAGTCGAGTCATGCAGGTGCACACGCTCCATGGGGGAGAGAGACAGAAAACCAGGCCAAGTGGACTGGGCTCTGACACTGAGGTACTAGAAGTGGGCGCTGCATGTACAACCTCCCCAAGGCTCACTCAGTCTTTCCACCTCCAACCCAGAAACAGTGATAATTAAAACTGACATGAAGCTCATTGAGCTTCCCTGGTGACTCAGCAGTGAAGAATCCACCCTCCAAAGCAGTAGGCGAGGGTTTGCTCTCTGGGGCAGGAAGATCCCTTGGAGAAGTAAATGGCAACCCACTCCAGCCCTCTTGCCTCGCAAATCCCATGAACCGGGGAGCCTGGCAGGCCACGGTTCATAGGGTCACAAAAGAGTCAGATGTGACTGGACGACTAAACAACAATAGGAAGCCCATTATCCCCTCAATGGACACCAACTGGTGGCCTTGGCTGGGCCTCCCCACCACCCTCAAGACCACAGTGGCATCAGACCAAGAACAGCACCTATCAGAATTCTCCCTGCTTCCCTCTGAACATCAGCAATGGGCGAGAAGAATAAAGTGCCTGCCTGTCTTTCTGCAGCTGTTTCAAGTAGATTGGAGGCAGAAAAGGCCAGTTAAGGAGGAGGAAATGTTCTGGGAGTTGGTCTCAGGGAGAAACACAAAACTGATGGCAGGAAAATTGAGGGACGGGTGTTCCTGGGCAGAGAAGAACAGATGTAGTGAACCAGGTTCACAGGAACAGAGCGATTTTATCTCAATTTGATGCTAGACAGCTCCAGTCTGTTTAACAAATACACCTGCTGCCTGAGAGACCGTCAGTTCCACTTTAAAACGGAGTCCCACATGGGTGCCGTGGAGCCCATCCAGGTCTAGGACAGTTTTGGAAAAGCAAAAGGCAGCTGGTTGAACCGTGGGGGAGGGGACAGGAGCCCAGCCTGGAAAACTCTGCAGAAATGAAGAGTGAGTCAGATGAGGAGCCTGGTCTCTCCTTCAACAAAGAGGTCACCTTAGCAACAACTGTAGTAACGCCCGCTTGTTGATTGCTTATCATATGCCTCATGCTATTCTAGGCATGCGTGCACCTCAGTGAAGAAGGTGTTCCTTTTACTTCTAGTCTATGCACAAAGACACAGATATTTGAACCCAAGGACTCTTCCTCAAAATTGCATGCGCTTAGCCACTATTCCACACATTTCTTCATCCAGCCCACAGGGAGGAACTAAGAAAGGAAAGGATTTAGCCAGCCCCAAAGGATGCCAAGCAACACTGGCCACCTTGGAGTATAAAAACCCCAGCTGCATGGTGATCGGGGAAGAAGGAAGTAAGGAGGGAAACGTAGAACTAAATTTACCGACTAATAGGAGAGATAGACATTAACCAAGAAAACAAAGAAGTAAGTAACGTATCACAAATAAATGATGCCACATTACAAGATGTGATCATGAAGTGAAAATAGGGAGGAACATCTACTTAGATTGAATGAAGAACTTTCTGAGAGAACATTTTAGGTGAATCCTGTGTCATGAAAAGGGGCTAGTCATCTATAGACCAGGAGGAATAAAAATTCAGAAGGCCTGAAAAGGGGGAACATTTGAGGATCTAAAAGATGGCCAGTGAGAGTGACGGGAGAGAATGGCCATTCCACCTGCAGGCTGGCATGACCCGAAGAAGATAGGATGTAACAAGGTACTAATATCAATACACACTGTGTGATAAGTCACTGCAGTCATGTCCAACTCTGTGCGACCCCATGGACTGCAGCTCCCCAGGCTCCTCTGTCTGTGGCATTCTCCAGGCAAGAATACTGGAGTGGGTTGCCATGCCCTCCTCCAGGGGATCTTCCCTAGAGGGGAAGATTAATATTAATACTCTTATAATAATAATAGTAACAAGTACTTCCACTTGGTCGTTTGTCTCTCACAGTGTACATCGGTCTACTTTCTAACCTACTTCCAAGTCTACAATCCTGAGCATGAGCCAGCAGGTGTTAGTCTTTCCATTTATTTGAGACAAGAGATAGTTGAGAAGCCATGACCCATCAGAAACTTTTCGTCCACGGCAGGAAAGCTAAGCATTGGACTTGGAACTCTGAAATCTTAGTCCTGGATCTTCCCGGCCCACATTGCCTCGAGGCACTGGAGTTGTCACGTAATGATGGGAGATCTCCACCATTTAACTCTCCTCTTCAGCACAGCATTGAATGTCAAGCAGATCCACTGCTCCTCAGAAGACCCTCCTGCCTGTGGACCAAGGCGCCCTGTGCAAAGTTCCCGTGTTCTAACTTACTTCCTGTAAACTGGGCTCCTTCTCCAATGTGACTCTAATAACCAAGAAAATAAATTAGATCCCAGAATCTTTTTTACCCTGGATAATAGCTCATTCCAAGAAGTCATTAATGCCGTAAATCAAACTCACAACTGTTGACACCATGAAAGCATGTTGTTTACCTTCCTTTGATTCAGCTGAGTATCAATTAGCTCAGATTTTTTACACTCATAAATGATGCCACATTACAAGATGTGATCATGAAGTGAAAATAGGGAGGAACATCTACTTAGATTGAATGAAGAACTTTCTGAGAGAACATTTTAGGTGAATCCTGTGTCATGAAAAGGGGCTAGTCATCTATAGACCAGGAGGAATAAAAATTCAGAAGGCCTGAAAAGGGGGAACATTTGAGGATCTAAAAGATGGCCAGTGAGAGTGACGGGAGAGAATGGCCATTCCACCTGCAGGCTGGCATGACCCGAAGAAGATAGGATGTAACAAGGTACTAATATCAATACACACTGTGTGATAAGTCACTGCAGTCATGTCCAACTCTGTGCGACCCCATGGACTGCAGCTCCCCAGGCTCCTCTGTCTGTGGCATTCTCCAGGCAAGAATACTGGAGTGGGTTGCCATGCCCTCCTCCAGGGGATCTTCCCTAGAGGGGAAGATTAATATTAATACTCTTATAATAATAATAGTAACAAGTACTTCCACTTGGTCGTTTGTCTCTCACAGTGTACATCGGTCTACTTTCTAACCTACTTCCAAGTCTACAATCCTGAGCATGAGCCAGCAGGTGTTAGTCTTTCCATTTATTTGAGACAAGAGATAGTTGAGAAGCCATGACCCATCAGAAACTTTTCGTCCACGGCAGGAAAGCTAAGCATTGGACTTGGAACTCTGAAATCTTAGTCCTGGATCTTCCCGGCCCACATTGCCTCGAGGCACTGGAGTTGTCACGTAATGATGGGAGATCTCCACCATTTAACTCTCCTCTTCAGCACAGCATTGAATGTCAAGCAGATCCACTGCTCCTCAGAAGACCCTCCTGCCTGTGGACCAAGGCGCCCTGTGCAAAGTTCCCGTGTTCTAACTTACTTCCTGTAAACTGGGCTCCTTCTCCAATGTGACTCTAATAACCAAGAAAATAAATTAGATCCCAGAATCTTTTTTACCCTGGATAATAGCTCATTCCAAGAAGTCATTAATGCCGTAAATCAAACTCACAACTGTTGACACCATGAAAGCATGTTGTTTACCTTCCTTTGATTCAGCTGAGTATCAATTAGCTCAGTGATATTTACATAAATATCTTGATTTGGAGGGCGGAATTGTCCATCTGCTTCTGGAAAGATTGAATTAGGTCTGTGTTGCTGGGGAAGACGAAATTAATCCTTTTCAAGATTAACCTTTTCGATGAATATATGTTTCGCGATGCATTGTATAACATGTCTTGTTATGTAAATTGGATGAGCTGGAACTTTTCAGGCTGAAGAGATGATGTCTTTGAAAATATAGTGCTCTTTCCAAATCTTGAACATAAAAGGACAGTTATGTGCTCATCCACGTACACTTTCTCTTAGTGACGCTTTCTTTCAACTCAACTTCTTGAAGGCTTCCTCTGAGCAGGCATAGGTCCTTCCATCTGTTCCTTGAGTACACCCATCACTTGCAACAGCTCTTGGGTATATGTCACCCACGGGCATGTCCACCCCATAAACATAAAGATCACAGAACGCTGATCCACTGCTACTTGCCAGATGCCTAGCAAAGTGCCTGTCTCATGGAAATTAAGATGCTAAGACAGCACCAGAACAGAACCTCAGAAAAGTCTGTAGTATTCTGTTAGCAGCCTTCACAGGCTGATACAATGACAGAGCAAGGAGGCTCTGAAACTAACCAAAGCACATTTATGCCCGACAAAATCCACTCGCTCCTCCTATGGAGATCCAACATCAGCACTGGGGTACCGAAAACCTGTGGCTCAGCTGTTGAGAACAGGTGGCTCATGTCAGACCCCTGAATGGCTCTGAGCAGCGAATTTCACCTTCATAGCAGATTGACAGCTGAGGTCAGGACAGTAAGCTAGAGCAGAAATACTCAAAGTGTTGTCCCTAGCATTCCCTGGGAGTTTATTAGAAATGCAAACCAACCCCCATACCAGAATTGGAATCTCTTGGCTCGGGTCCCAGAAATTTATACTATAACATACTCTCTGGCTGTGTGCTCAGTCATGTTAAACTGTCTGTGACTCCACAGACTGGAGCCCACCAGATTCCTCTGTCCATGGGATTTTTCTAACAAGAATACTAGAGTGAGTTGCCATTTCCTCCTCCGTGGGATCTTCTCAACCCAGGGATCGAACCTGCGTATTCTGCATCTCCTGCATTGGCAGGTAGTTTCTTTACCACTGAGTCACCTGGGAATCCCAACAAAATCTCTAACCGAATCTTAAATGATCTATATTTTGAAAACTTCCCTGGTGGTCCAGATGGTAAACAGTCTGCTTGCAATTCAGGAGACTCAGGTTCTATCCCCGGGTCATGAAGAACCCCTGGAGAAGGAAATGGCAGCCCACTCTAGAATTCTTGCCTGGGAAATCCCATGGACAGAGGAGCTTGGTGGGCTACAATCCATGGGGTCAAAAAAGAGTCTGATATGACTTAGCGACTAAACAACAACAAATATTACTATGTGCCAGGTCCTGTGCAGTGCCCCAAGAATATAATGGGGAGTAAGAGCTGAGAATTCCTTGTGCTATATTCATGTCAACTGAGGAAGGGAGGAAACAGGAAAGAGAGAAACATGGCAGACAACTTTGAGGGTCGGGACTATTGGCCACGTTGCTATGGAATCCTCCCAGTGGTTCAGACGGGAGGTGCAGAGGACAGTAATGAGGCTCATCTTCTACCAAGAGTGCCGGCGTACCGCATCCCTGTGTTCAAGTGTGAGGTTTTTTCTTTTTTATTAATCCCAGGACCACAAGTGGCTTTGGCCCTTGGTAAGTATGCTAATGACGTGTAATTGTAGAAGTCACCTCTACCAACAACCTTCCCAGATCTACTCTGCCATGGGCATTTCTCTGCCTCCTTGGTATGTCTCACTCCCCCAGAAGCCAGCCATGAATTAGGCATATAGTCCAGGTGCCTTATTTGGAAGAAGATCCCAGGAAGCATGATGCAAGAGTGAGTAAGTGAAACAGGGACGGGGGAGGAGCCAGTGAAGCTGGTGATAAGGAGCAAGTCACCACCATGGGCAGCTAGGGCTCAGTCCCACAGGGGATGCTTTGGAAGACTGTGAATACAGCTCAAAAGTGAGCTCCACAAAGGCAAGGAAACCACTCAGCTCCTGAACCTACCAGCCATCCTCCCTCTCTGCTCGAGGCCCACTCCCAGGCTCTAAGCTCTGGCCCTGGTGGCCTGCCTTGCACACAGGCAGAGCGTCCTCCTGTAGCCAGAGGGATTTACGATGCCATAGGTGTGGAGGGGACTGTCTGCAGGTGACCGGCAGGGTAGCTGAAGGGTACAGGTGATACAGGTGACAGCTTCCCTACAGGGATCTGTACCAGAATATCGCTTATAAAAAACAAACACACAGCATCTTGCATCTGAGCTGTACAACACTGTGCAGCAGGAAATGGCAGCCCACTCTAGAATTCTTGTTTGGGAAATCCATGGACAGGGGAGCTTGGTGGGCTACAATCCATGGGGTCAAAAAAGAGTCTGATATGACTTAGCGACTAAACAACAACAAATATTACTATGTGCCAGGTCCTGTGCAGTGCCCCAAGAATATAATGGGGAGTAAGAGCTGAGAATTCCTTGTGCTATATTCATGTCAACTGAGGAAGGGAGGAAACAGGAAAGAGAGAAACATGGCAGACAACTTTGAGGGTCGGGACTATTGGCCACGTTGCTTGCGGAATCCTCCCAGTGGTTCAGACGGGAGGTGCAGAGGACAGTAATGAGGCTCATCTTCTACCAAGAGTGCCGGCGTACCGCATCCCTGTGTTCAAGTGTGAGGTTTTTTCTTTTTTATTAATCCCAGGACCACAAGTGGCTTTGGCCCTTGGTAAGTATGCTAATGACGTGTAATTGTAGAAGTCACCTCTACCAACAACCTTCCCAGATCTACTCTGCCATGGGCATTTCTCTGCCTCCTTGGTATGTCTCACTCCCCCAGAAGCCAGCCATGAATTAGGCATATAGTCCAGGTGCCTTATTTGGAAGAAGATCCCAGGAAGCATGATGCAAGAGTGAGTAAGTGAAACAGGGACGGGGGAGGAGCCAGTGAAGCTGGTGATAAGGAGCAAGTCACCACCATGGGCAGCTAGGGCTCAGTCCCACAGGGGATGCTTTGGAAGACTGTGAATACAGCTCAAAAGTGAGCTCCACAAAGGCAAGGAAACCACTCAGCTCCTGAACCTACCAGCCATCCTCCCTCTCTGCTCGAGGCCCACTCCCAGGCTCTAAGCTCTGGCCCTGGTGGCCTGCCTTGCACACAGGCAGAGCGTCCTCCTGTAGCCAGAGGGATTTACGATGCCATAGGTGTGGAGGGGACTGTCTGCAGGTGACCGGCAGGGTAGCTGAAGGGTACAGGTGATACAGGTGACAGCTTCCCTACAGGGATCTGTACCAGAATATCGCTTATAAAAAACAAACACACAGCATCTTGCATCTGAGCTGTACAACACTGTCAGCAGCAGGAACATCTATGTCCCTCCTCATGAATCTCAAGTTGGGCCAGACAGAGTTCTCTCTGTCAGTTTCTGTGACCATCCTATATGCTGTGGAATAAGGAGATGCCCTCCAGCGAGAGACGCAGTGTTCAACCACAGAGTGAACCTGATTCCAGCCAAAACAAAAGGTGATGTTTCCAGTCTCCTGCACACAATTAGGGCTAAACATACGGCACCGGTTAGGATTCTAAAATACTGAAGATTATTGGTTTATTCTAATCATTTCCTACAAAGACACACTAATGATCTGTGGATGTGACTGCACACTCAGGGAACAAAGATTCTGTCGTCTCCATTACTGCCTTCCTGGCACCCAGGGCAGTGCCCACACTGAGCAGGAATGCACGATCAGTAAGGAGTTCGCTGATGGGCTTTCAGAGCTTTCAAGAGCTTTGAGTGTGCCTCATTTCACGTAAGTCTAATTCGCTTAAACATTCTTAGAGGTCCAGATCGACATGTTGAAAATTCATGCTTTCATGCACTTTTAATGAGAACTTTCTCTTTTTTCAAGAATAATCTGCAGGCTGCCTTACAAGTAATTTCACCGCCATCTGGAAGACTCGTGCTGCTACTTAGAAGTGCTAAAAGGGAAATATATATGGAGGTTGGCTCCCAGCAAAATTGGAAATGAAGGGAAGCACGTTTTAGCAACACCCTCCTCCCTTGCCAGCTTCCAGTCCTTTCTCCTGGTGTCCCCAGGACTCTGTGCAGCTAGGGCTCAGTCCCACAGGGGATGCTTTGGAAGACTGTGAATACAGCTCAAAAGTGAGCTCCACAAAGGCAAGGAAACCACTCAGCTCCTGAACCTACCAGCCATCCTCCCTCTCTGCTCGAGGCCCACTCCCAGGCTCTAAGCTCTGGCCCTGGTGGCCTGCCTTGCACACAGGCAGAGCGTCCTCCTGTAGCCAGAGGGATTTACGATGCCATAGGTGTGGAGGGGACTGTCTGCAGGTGACCGGCAGGGTAGCTGAAGGGTACAGGTGATACAGGTGACAGCTTCCCTACAGGGATCTGTACCAGAATATCGCTTATAAAAAACAAACACACAGCATCTTGCATCTGAGCTGTACAACACTGTCAGCAGCAGGAACATCTATGTCCCTCCTCATGAATCTCAAGTTGGGCCAGACAGAGTTCTCTCTGTCAGTTTCTGTGACCATCCTATATGCTGTGGAATAAGGAGATGCCCTCCAGCGAGACGCAGTGTTCAACCACAGAGTGAACCTGATTCCAGCCAAAACAAAAGGTGATGTTTCCAGTCTCCTGCACACAATTAGGGCTAAACATACGGCACCGGTTAGGATTCTAAAATACTGAAGATTATTGGTTTATTCTAATCATTTCCTACAAAGACACACTAATGATCTGTGGATGTGACTGCACACTCAGGGAACAAAGATTCTGTCGTCTCCATTACTGCCTTCCTGGCACCCAGGGCAGTGCCCACACTGAGCAGGAATGCACGATCAGTAAGGAGTTCGCTGATGGGCTTTCAGAGCTTTCAAGAGCTTTGAGTGTGCCTCATTTCACGTAAGTCTAATTCGCTTAAACATTCTTAGAGGTCCAGATCGACATGTTGAAAATTCATGCTTTCATGCACTTTTAATGAGAACTTTCTCTTTTTTCAAGAATAATCTGCAGGCTGCCTTACAAGTAATTTCACCGCCATCTGGAAGACTCGTGCTGCTACTTAGAAGTGCTAAAAGGGAAATATATATGGAGGTTGGCTCCCAGCAAAATTGGAAATGAAGGGAAGCACGTTTTAGCAACACCCACCTCCCTTGCCAGCTTCCAGTCCTTTCTCCTGGTGTCCCCAGGACTCTGTGCATAGATTCTCTGCATGCCTCCAAATCACACAGATGTTGCAGAGATTTAAGACACTACCCACAGATATATTTCATTTTACCAAGGATACCTGGAAGAAGAAATAATTATTTTAGGAAGATGCCTCCATAATGACAGTGTCGCAGGCATGGGAATTGCAGGCAGAAAAGATGATTGAGGACAAAACCATCCAGCACTCCAGAAATCACAAGACATAAGCCGACTTACATTGTTCATAAGAACAACCCTGGTTATCAATAAAGCCATTCAGGACACATCCTGGCAAGTTATTCCTAAGTGACAGACACCGTCACTGAGCACTAGGTGCTCAGACACCTCTGAGCTTCTGAAACATGGAGGTGAGACATCCGTGACCCTGAACATGAGGAGCCCTCTAGGGGCACATGATGCCTGCTGCCCAGACATCTGGGTGTGCTGGGAAATGAAATAATTACGAGATTATGGCTTAAACTAAAATGCATATCAGAAGCCAGAGGGGAACACCTCTAGTTGAGATGCCTGGGAAGCTGGATGGAGCAGAAAACAATGGGATAGGCCCAGAAACAAGGAGCACAGAACAGTAAGAGAGAGAGTAGAGAATGCCTTATGATTCTTGCAACCGCAAATCCACAAAACAATCAAGAAAACTACAAAGAGAAACAGCAGGACGAGTTTGAAGGATGGCAAGACAGGCCCCATGGTGGATGAGCCTGGTTGAAAGTTTCCCTCTGGCGGCTTTTCTCGCACGAAGTTCAGTGCAGTCCCTAAAAGCTGAGAGTCCAGAAGCAGACCGCGCAGTGTAAGTCCCAGCTCCTCCTCTCACCCCTGTGTGACCCTGAGGAACCAACCGTGCCCTTCTTTGCTTCAGGCTTTCTTTAGAGTGAGAACTGTCAGAGACCTACCTCCTGAGTTCGCTAGGGTGGTTCTGGAAGACTCGTGCTGCTACTTAGAAGTGCTAAAAGGAAATATATATGGAGGTTGGCTCCCAGCAAAATTGGAAATGAAGGGAAGCACGTTTTAGCAACACCCACCTCCCTTGCCAGCTTCCAGTCCTTTCTCCTGGTGTCCCCAGGACTCTGTGCATAGATTCTCTGCATGCCTCCAAATCACACAGATGTTGCAGAGATTTAAGACACTACCCACAGATATATTTCATTTTACCAAGGATACCTGGAAGAAGAAATAATTATTTTAGGAAGATGCCTCCATAATGACAGTGTCGCAGGCATGGGAATTGCAGGCAGAAAAGATGATTGAGGACAAAACCATCCAGCACTCCAGAAATCACAAGACATAAGCCGACTTACATTGTTCATAAGAACAACCCTGGTTATCAATAAAGCCATTCAGGACACATCCTGGCAAGTTATTCCTAAGTGACAGACACCGTCACTGAGCACTAGGTGCTCAGACACCTCTGAGCTTCTGAAACATGGAGGTGAGACATCCGTGACCCTGAACATGAGGAGCCCTCTAGGGGCACATGATGCCTGCTGCCCAGACATCTGGGTGTGCTGGGAAATGAAATAATTACGAGATTATGGCTTAAACTAAAATGCATATCAGAAGCCAGAGGGGAACACCTCTAGTTGAGATGCCTGGGAAGCTGGATGGAGCAGAAAACAATGGGATAGGCCCAGAAACAAGGAGCACAGAACAGTAAGAGAGAGAGTAGAGAATGCCTTATGATTCTTGCAACCGCAAATCCACAAAACAATCAAGAAAACTACAAAGAGAAACAGCAGGACGAGTTTGAAGGATGGCAAGACAGGCCCCATGGTGGATGAGCCTGGTTGAAAGTTTCCCTCTGGCGGCTTTTCTCGCACGAAGTTCAGTGCAGTCCCTAAAAGCTGAGAGTCCAGAAGCAGACCGCGCAGTGTAAGTCCCAGCTCCTCCTCTCACCCCTGTGTGACCCTGAGGAACCAACCGTGCCCTTCTTTGCTTCAGGCTTCGTCTTTAGAGTGAGAACTGTCAGAGACCTACCTCCTGAGTTCGCTAGGGTGGTTAAACCAGTGTGTGTCCATGGATTTCACACACACACACACACACACACACACACACACACACACACACACACAAAGGAAGAGCGAGGACACAGCTAGTTTTCATTACTATTAGGAAGGATGTGACCCACAACGGCAGAGTTTTCCATCGCTCTGTTTCTGGGATCTGGTGGACTTGTATCTTTGTCTCCACGTGTGCCTCCAGCAGCATTCATCAAGGCGGGCTGTGTGCGAGGCTGGCTGCGGGCCAAGCACAGGCGTGTGCAGCCCCTGCCCTCCAGAGGCTTATCCTGGGAGAGCAGGAAACAGCCAGGGAAGGCAAGCCTTGCAGATTTGCTTGAAGGACAAAACATATATTGGATTTCAAGACTAGTATGAAAAAAAGAATGGAAAATGTCTCTTTAGTAATTTTATAACAATTTCAGTTGATAATATTTAGGGTAAACTGGGTTAAATAAAATATAGTATAAAATTAACTTCAACTGTTGCTTTTGCCCACGTTTAACGTGGCTTCTAGAAAATGAAAAATGGTACCTGCGGCTCATATCTGGGGCTCACCCTGTGTCTCACCTCATGCTTGTCTTGGGCAGCCGCCTGCCGCCCTCCTTCTCCTCTCTCCCACATCGTCTGCCTCCTCCCATTTCCCCACTTCCAGGATGAGAATGGAGCACAAGAGTGGGCATGTGAAAACCTGGGGATTGCGGGGGCAACCAACTCTACAAAGCCCTCAAGAAGGTCGGCACCCCGGTTTGGAGGCAGCTCATATCCGTAAGCAGCCTTGTCTTGTCCTAAAGAATGTCCAGTAGTTGCTGTTTACTCAATACCCAGCCACTGAGGCCACTCTGTGAATTCTTGTTATACCATCTGCCTTGTTAAAAAAGCCACCAGAAATCCTCCCTCCATTGGGCTTAAGAAGAGTATCTATATTAACAACAACAACAACAACAACAACAACAAAACAACCAAGCCCTATTGTATAGAACAGGGAACTATATCTGAACTCCTTTAATAAACTATAATAGAAAAGAATATGAAGAGCAATATATACATCTGTATAACTGAACCACTTTGATGTATACCAGAAACTAACACAACATTGTACATCAATATTTCCATATAAAATGCACTCTGATTTGAACTACATTAAAAAATTTAAAATTCTCAAAAAAGAAAAAAAAAGAAGAGTGCATGAGGTTACCTGGAATCTGTGTGCTGCAAAAATGATAAAATGAACTAATTAAAGGAAAAGAGAGAAGGACTAATACATATACTATGATTCAGTGCTGTGATGCAGCCTGTGGTGGCTGTTTAGCCCGCCCTGGGTCAGGGCTTAACGCTGTCGCAGATATACGGACAAGATAACTGAGGCAGAGCTCGTAGGAGCAGCTTGTCCCAGGCCACAGTACTCAGCCGTAGAGGGAGGATTTGAACCCCAGCACAGGGCTCTAGGAGATGTACACCTAACAGCTGCACAGGGGCAAACAGAGGGGCAGGAGGCAGATAAAGAGGAAACCTTTGTAGACTGCTTATCACGAGGCAGCCAGGCCAGCATCAGGCAAAGCCCTTTAGGCATCTCCTCCAGCCTCTGAATCAACAGGATGAGGAGGCCCCAGTCGCATTGTCATCTTACTGAAGAGGAGACTTCAGGTCTAAGAAGAGCAAGTAACTAGCTCAAGGTCACATAGCTTCTCAGCTTGAATTCTTAACCCTGGCGTGAAGGGGAGAGAAGTGGAGAGAGAGTGGAGAAAAGGCGCAGTGCATCTGTGTGTGCCTCGTCTCCCCTAAATCAATGGAAAATTCCTCAAGGCCAAGAATCAGTGTCTTCCATCTCCTAGCTGCCGCTCCTGGTTCCCAGGATGAGAGAACATCAGCGTCGTTGGATCTGTAAGGCAAGGGGCAAAGCTCTCCTCTCTGCAGAAGCCACATTTGTGCCAGTGAAGACCCTGAAGATGCTATTAGCTTGCTCCAAATTGTATTCATGCTCTCCTTCAGGCTGATGGACACCTCCCACCTTCAGATTTCTTTAGTGATTCTAACCCACCAGCTAAAAACTAAGACCCAGATTTATTATTTTCGCTCTTGTCCCTAAAAGATGTTGAACGTCCAATCCTTCTCTTCTATGACCTTCACACATCCTCCCACCTAATTCACTGAAGGCGCGGAGTGTGCGGTCACTTTCATGTGCTGGCCCTGACTAAAGATAGCCAGCTGATATATACCAGAAACTAACACAACATTGTACATCAATATTTCCATATAAAATGCACTCTGATTTGAACTACATTAAAAAATTTAAAATTCTCAAAAAAGAGAAAAAAGGAAGAGTGCATGAGGTTACCTGGAATCTGTGTGCTGCAAAAATGATAAAATGAACTAATTAAAGGAAAAGAGAGAAGGACTAATACATATACTATGATTCAGTGCTGTGATGCAGCCTGTGGTGGCTGTTTAGCCCGCCCTGGGTCAGGGCTTAACGCTGTCGCAGATATACGGACAAGATAACTGAGGCAGAGCTCGTAGGAGCAGCTTGTCCCAGGCCACAGTACTCAGCCGTAGAGGGAGGATTTGAACCCCAGCACAGGGCTCTAGGAGATGTACACCTAACAGCTGCACAGGGGCAAACAGAGGGGCAGGAGGCAGATAAAGAGGAAACCTTTGTAGACTGCTTATCACGAGGCAGCCAGGCCAGCATCAGGCAAAGCCCTTTAGGCATCTCCTCCAGCCTCTGAATCAACAGGATGAGGAGGCCCCAGTCGCATTGTCATCTTACTGAAGAGGAGACTTCAGGTCTAAGAAGAGCAAGTAACTAGCTCAAGGTCACATAGCTTCTCAGCTTGAATTCTTAACCCTGGCGTGAAGGGGAGAGAAGTGGAGAGAGAGTGGAGAAAAGGCGCAGTGCATCTGTGTGTGCCTCGTCTCCCCTAAATCAATGGAAAATTCCTCAAGGCCAAGAATCAGTGTCTTCCATCTCCTAGCTGCCGCTCCCTGGTTCCCAGGATGAGAGAACATCACGCGTCGTTGGATCTGTAAGGCAAGGGGCAAAGCTCTCCTCTCTGCAGAAGCCACATTTGTGCCAGTGAAGACCCTGAAGATGCTATTAGCTTGCTCCAAATTGTATTCATGCTCTCCTTCAGGCTGATGGACACCTCCCACCTTCAGATTTCTTTAGTGATTCTAACCCACCAGCTAAAAACTAAGACCCAGATTTATTATTTTCGCTCTTGTCCCTAAAAGATGTTGAACGTCCAATCCTTCTCTTCTATGACCTTCACACATCCTCCCACCTAATTCACTGAAGGAGCGTAATGTGGGGTCACTTTCATGTGCTGGCCCTGGCTAAAGATAGCCAGCTGCACATATGAAAAGGACACAGTCAGGCTGTATCTGGCAGCCCAGGGAGGGTCTTAGGTCAGCAGACATGCAGTGGGGGCAGTGGGCAGCGGAGAAGGCAAGCTGGTTAGTTCTCTCTTTACGGTCGGCGTACTTTGAAAGTACTCTTTAAAAAGAACTTCTTTCAATGGAGAATATGACATAAATTTGATATGACAAAGCAAGTACGGCATGATCAGAAAAAAAATTTCTGTTCTAGGACCTTTTATGTTTTCTGATGCAGATCTACAATTAATTCTTAGCCAAAGGAAAGACAAAATGTCATTTCATTGTCAGGGACTGACATTGTAGCCCCCAGACTATTTGTTAGCCATTAATAAGACACAGATTCTCGGTTTTGTTTTGGTCTTAGCTCTGAGGGCCTCCCTTTTGTTTTCTGGAGAAATAATATGATCAGCAGAAGGAATTCCTAAAAGGATTTGAGGAGGCCGGCAGTAAGGGGAATACAGCCAGCAAGAGTAATAAAATCAAAACAACAGAATTAAAGTTTTCTTTTAGCGGCCACCAGTACACTAACTGATTCAGGCATGACTCATCAGTGGATGGTGTTTTCAGCTACTGTGGCTGCTGGCCATTATCCCAAATCTCAGGGGCTTCGGCAGCCCATTTATTTTGCTCACGTTTTATGGATCAGGAATTGGAGATGTGGGGGGCAGGGGGAAGCCCTCACTTGAAGTCGTTTGTCTGATGCTAGTCAGATGTCGGGTGGAGCTTCAGCCATCTCTAGGACTCAGCTGGGCGGGAAAGCCCAAGGTAAGTCCCTTGCGCGGCGGCAGTCGGAGCTGGCTGCTGGCTGAGCTGCCCATCAGAGCATCTGTTCATCACCTCTCCAACAGAGCAACATCAGACTGGCCGGACCTTCCACAGGCTGCTCTGGTTTCCCGAAGGCCAACACCCCATGAGGTAGATGCTGCGTGACTACTAAAGGGACAGCATCAAAGATCACACAGCATCTGTCTTCCCCTCATTCTCTCCCGGCCAGAGCCAATCACAGGCTCGTTCAATTCACAGCAGAAGAACACAGACCGCATTTTCCGGAAGGAGGAGTCTCAAAGGCCTTGGGGATCACATCTGAACCACCACCACACGTGTTCATGTCAATGGATGGGAGTTTAGTGGAGAACAGGATATTACCACAGTCTCCAAGTACTTCTGGGAGATTATCTATTTATTGGAAAAAGAAAAGAGGTCCTTTTACTGTGGAGAAATCTGATAAACATTGCTTTAACCAAGGCAGTATCACTATGCGTGGGACATACGGCCGGGCACGCCTTCTAATATAATGTCCTGAGGGGACCCCTGCATCGAAGCCAGAGAAACCAAGATGACTAGGCCTCACCAAGGGACATTTACAAAACATCTAGCCTATGCTCTTCAGTCATGTCAGGGTAATTGCAGCTTACACTCTCACGCCCCCAGACACACACGCCCTCAGCACTGTGTTAGAGTCACTGCATAAGGAACCCTGCAGAAAGCAGGCTGGAGCTTCCTAGGCAGCTCAGAGGTAAAGAATCTGCCTGCCAGCACAGGCGATGTAGGTTTATCCCTGGTTAAGAAGATCCCCTGGAGGAGGAAATGGCAACCCACTCCAGTATTCCTGCTCAAAAAGCTCCACAGACCAGAGAAGCCTGGTGGGCTACAGTTCATGGGTCGCAAAGAGCTGAGTAACTCAGCACACATACACACAGGAGGCAGGTGAGAAGGGCTAGGGACGCCAACTTCCCTGGAGCAGCCTTTATCCAAAAACAAATGGCAGCTAGGACAGGTGCCCCACCAAGTTCATAATAACTTGGGAGCACTTTCTACACTGTCTCCCAGCTCTGCATGGAAGCCTCAGCTGCTCACACTGGTTACTTACAGGATGACACATTTACAGTGGCTTCCTTCCCTTCCTCGTACCCCTTTCCAAGTCATAATCATACTCCATAGAATCACTCCCCAAATATTAACCTGCCTGTGAATCCCTGCCTCTGCAGTGCTGCTGAGAGAGCCCAGTCTAACACAGTCATGAAAGACAAAGCAAAGACAGGAGTTGCTCTGAATTAAAGGTGAGTGGAGACATAGAGAAGCAAGAAAGAGGCATGATCCTGGATCCAAACCAAGATGGTGGCGGGGGTAAGAAGCTATAAAAGGTAAAGGAAGCACAGCAACATTTGACTGTAGGCTGTAGAGAGTAGTCCTGTATCCATGTCAAGTTTCTTGACTTTTATAATTCCATCACTGTGGCATAAGTCTTGCCCTTGGGCTTAGGAAATGAATGCTGAAGTATCTAGAGATGAAGCAGCAGTCACTCTAAAATGGTTTAACAACTAATAATAAGCATATGAGAGATTTTTAAAATAGGCCGTGGGACAAGGCCGGGACGCTTTAATAAATGTCCTGAGGGACCCCTGACAAGCCAGAGAAACCAAGATGACTAGGCCTCACCAAGGGACATTTACAAAACATCTAGCCTATGCTCTTCAGTCATGTCAGGGTAATTGCAGCTTACACTCTCACGCCCCCAGACACACACGCCCTCAGCACTGTGTTAGAGTCACTGCATAAGGAACCCTGCAGAAAGCAGGCTGGAGCTTCCTAGGCAGCTCAGAGGTAAAGAATCTGCCTGCCAGCACAGGCGATGTAGGTTTATCCCTGGTTAAGAAGATCCCCTGGAGGAGGAAATGGCAACCCACTCCAGTATTCCTGCTCAAAAAGCTCCACAGACCAGAGAAGCCTGGTGGGCTACAGTTCATGGGTCGCAAAGAGCTGAGTAACTCAGCACACATACACACAGGAGGCAGGTGAGAAGGGCTAGGGACGCCAACTTCCCTGGAGCAGCCTTTATCCAAAAACAAATGGCAGCTAGGACAGGTGCCCCACCAAGTTCATAATAACTTGGGAGCACTTTCTACACTGTCTCCCAGCTCTGCATGGAAGCCTCAGCTGCTCACACTGGTTACTTACAGGATGACACATTTACAGTGGCTTCCTTCCCTTCCTCGTACCCCTTTCCAAGTCATAATCATACTCCATAGAATCACTCCCCAAATATTAACCTGCCTGTGAATCCCTGCCTCTGCAGTGCTGCTGAGAGAGCCCAGTCTAACACAGTCATGAAAGACAAAGCAAAGACAGGAGTTGCTCTGAATTAAAGGTGAGTGGAGACATAGAGAAGCAAGAAAGAGGCATGATCCTGGATCCAAACCAAGATGGTGGCGGGGGTAAGAAGCTATAAAAGGTAAAGGAAGCACAGCAACATTTGACTGTAGGCTGTAGAGAGTAGTCCTGTATCCATGTCAAGTTTCTTGACTTTTATAATTCCATCACTGTGGCATAAGTCTTGCCCTTGGGCTTAGGAAATGAATGCTGAAGTATCTAGAGATGAAGCAGCAGTCACTCTAAAATGGTTTAACAACTAATAATAAGCATATGAGAGATTTTTTAAAATAGGACAAAATACTAAGACCTGGAGAAAGTAATTGAATAACATTTGGATGTGAATTGCTTTATTTCTGCAACTTCTGACCTTTTCAAATTATCTCCAAAAGTTACAAAAGAGTACTAGTGATAGAAAAAGAAAAGTATATGATCCATGTAATAGAAACCAGAAGGTAAGGGACAAGTATCAGAAAGGAGAGCAACTGTGGCTGGTTTTTAAAGACGTGGCTGCAAGCTTCCCAGCAGGTAAGAGATATGTGTGATGATGAAAGACGTGGAACATCCTAGAGACACATCAGCTAGTCCTCGGGTTTCAGATACACATGAAGATGTTGGGCTTGCAGTGGCAATCAGAAAGGAACCACACTTCTCGATGAGGCTGGATGGTGTGCACTCCGTCCCTCCCTTTGACGGTAATGTCTACGTGGCTAGGCCTGGTAGTCTTCCCACTGATGTGAGTGGCTGTGATTTTCACAGCCCTGCCACTGCTTCAGCATGGTGAAGCTGGTATTAGCTGTCTCTGCAGGCTCAGAGAGATTAGGTAAGTTGCTCAAGATCTCACAGCTAAGAGACCCGCGATTCAAACCCTGGTCTGTCTGGATCAAAACCTTAACTCTTTCTCCTGTTCCCTCACAACATCTCAACTTCTCACTAAGAAACAAGATGTGGTGAGCCCATGTCTAGCCTTTGGAAAGCCTAGCCTTCGGCATTAGGCAAGCCATTGCCCTATGCCTGGAACCGACCAGCATGCACCACTGGATGGACTTGAGGCAGCAGCTCTATGTCCTCAGTAAACAGAGAAGGAGGCTGATGGGAAATGCTCCGGTGTGCAATGGGGCATGACTAGTGTGAATTTACATCCTCCTCTTCCCTCCTTCTTTTTAAAGTTTTTTTTTTTTTTTAGCTATGCTGGGTCTTTGTTGCTGCACCGGGGCTTTCTCTAGTTGCCCTGAGTAGGGGCTAGTCTTTGTTGCAGGGCTCGGGCTTCTCATTGCGGTGGCTTCTCTTGTTGCAGAACGCAGGCTCTAGCATGCAAGTTTCAGTAGTTGTGGCGCACGGGCTTCGTGGCTCCACAGCACGTGGGATCTTCCCAACCCAGGGATCGAACCTGTGTCCTCTGTGTCGGCAGGCAGATTCTTAACCGCTGCCCACCAGGAAAGCCCCGCTACTTTCCTTTTTAAGCAGTTATGTGGCTGCTGCCGGGTTCTCCAGGCTCCCCCTCAGGTCCAGGTGGACAGCAAGCTCCAAATCAAGAAAGGAGAGCAACTGTGGCTGGTTTAAAGACGTGGCTGCAAGCT
Source organism: Tragulus kanchil (assembly GCA_022376925.1). Lineage (NCBI taxonomy): Eukaryota > Metazoa > Chordata > Mammalia > Artiodactyla > Tragulidae > Tragulus > Tragulus kanchil. Next base: position 7,356,217 of record JAIOJX010000002.1, on the reverse strand, counting down.
TCCCAGCAGGTAAGAGATATGTGTGATGATGAAAGACGTGGAACATCCTAGAGACACATCAGCTAGTCCTCGGGTTTCAGATACACATGAAGATGTTGGGCTTGCAGTGGCAATCAGAAAGGAACCACACTTCTCGATGAGGCTGGATGGTGTGCACTCCGTCCCTCCCTTTGACGGTAATGTCTACGTGGCTAGGCCTGGTAGTCTTCCCACTGATGTGAGTGGCTGTGATTTTCACAGCCCTGCCACTGCTTCAGCATGGTGAAGCTGGTATTAGCTGTCTCTGCAGGCTCAGAGAGATTAGGTAAGTTGCTCAAGATCTCACAGCTAAGAGACCCGCGATTCAAACCCTGGTCTGTCTGGATCAAAACCTTAACTCTTTCTCCTGTTCCCTCACAACATCTCAACTTCTCACTAAGAAACAAGATGTGGTGAGCCCATGTCTAGCCTTTGGAAAGCCTAGCCTTCGGCATTAGGCAAGCCATTGCCCTATGCCTGGAACCGACCAGCATGCACCACTGGATGGACTTGAGGCAGCAGCTCTATGTCCTCAGTAAACAGAGAAGGAGGCTGATGGGAAATGCTCCGGTGTGCAATGGGGCATGACTAGTGTGAATTTACATCCTCCTCTTCCCTCCTTCTTTTTAAAGTTTTTTTTTTTTTTTAGCTATGCTGGGTCTTTGTTGCTGCACCGGGGCTTTCTCTAGTTGCCCTGAGTAGGGGCTAGTCTTTGTTGCAGGGCTCGGGCTTCTCATTGCGGTGGCTTCTCTTGTTGCAGAACGCAGGCTCTAGCATGCAAGTTTCAGTAGTTGTGGCGCACGGGCTTCGTGGCTCCACAGCACGTGGGATCTTCCCAACCCAGGGATCGAACCTGTGTCCTCTGTGTCGGCAGGCAGATTCTTAACCGCTGCCCACCAGGAAAGCCCCGCTACTTTCCTTTTTAAGCAGTTATGTGGCTGCTGCCGGGTTCTCCAGGCTCCCCCTCAGGTCCAGGTGGACAGCAAGCTCAGCAGGAAACAAAACCGCTGCCAAGAAAAGCCAATCTGAACTGAAGTTTGAATCGCCAGAGGTTTGACGTATTTTATTATTTTATATAACTCAGAGAAACCTTCGCCATCTCACCTCCTAATTTTTACCGATGAGGAAACTGTGGCCCAGGGGAAAAGGCTGCCTTGGTGGGAGCAGCAAGCTAATTAGCAGAAGAGGCCAACACTGAGCCATTAGCCAAGCCCGCGCTCATGCCTCTGAGGAGATCCTCTGGCAATCCCAGGCCCAATTTTTCGTTATTTTTTTAAAAATCATGTTCTTCTCATTCGATTGAACTCGAAAGGCTCTGACAAGCTTGGAAATATTAATAGACCACCTGAGAAGGCTGACATCCAATGCAGCTGAAAATCTAAAAGACAACGGCCGGCGCTCCTGACTTCTTCCTCCCTTCAGTGTAGCTGACAGAGCCCTAAGGGGCAAACTCGGGAAGGCAGGGCCACGTGGGCTTAGTGTTGCAGCTAACAGGGTACAGCCTCGCGGCCAATCAGCTCCACTAAACGAGCGAGAGTGGGAACCAGGAGGCCAAAGACAGCTAGGACAGAATAATCCCTCGGGACCTAAGGAAGGTGGAAAGCACAGCCCAAGAGAAATAAAGGCTGTCTTCACGTAGAGCCTGATCGCATCGGAAGAGAACAGACATGTGAGGGCCTAGAAGGATAAGACTCTATCGTGTAAGCAGGGTGTAAAATCTCCGGAAAAAAGCATGGCATGCATGGAGGACAGAGGGGTGGGCAAACGTGTCTTTTCTACAGCTGAGCTGGCAGACTTTCATCTCTCTAGTTTGTAAAATGATACCCCCCAAATCTCATTTGCTTAACTCTGAAAAGATGTGTATGCACATGTGTATAATGTGTACTCTTGCCTGGGAAATCCCAGACAGGGGAGCCCGGCGGCCTACCATCCATAGGGTCACAAAGAGTCAGACGTGGCTGAAACAACTTAGTACAGCATATAATACATACTGGTATCTGTGTTTACATGTGTATACATATGCATCTAGTTCCCAGGTGGCCCAGTGGTCAAGAACCCATGAATGCACGAGATGCAAGAGACGTGGATTCAATCCCTGGGTTGGGGAAATCCCCTGGAGGAACAAATGGCAACCCCCTCCAGTGTTCTTGTCTGGAGAATCCATGGACAGAGGAGCCTGGTGGGCTACAATTCATGGGGCCACAAAGACTCAGAGATAACTGAGATCACATATGATCACACACATACGTATACATATGTATACATGCGTATACATGTAGGTGTGTAGGATGTTGTTTGTATGTGTTGTCTTCAGAGCCTTGCTTTTATTCACTCCACATCTCTTCTCTCCCCCATAAGCTGTAGGTCTGGACTCTAGACAGAGAGCTCTTGAGTTGGAATCTAGTTTTCTTTCCCTTCTAATTGGGTTCAGCGAGAGGAGACACGTATTTATATTTGAAAGAAATCCAATCATCAAAATAACTCTGAAATTTACCCATCATTTGACCCAGAGTCACACACCGGGGCATTAAAGCAGCTCTGAGACTCATTTCCAAATCACCACTGGCAAGAACTCCCTAGAGAAAGTGACCGATGCCCGGAGAGTTCAGAGTGTGGATGTCTGCACAATAAATGGGCAAATTCTGGGTCTGAAACCCATCTGCTGCCCTTGGCCCTGGTCCTAGGGGTGGGTCATGTTTAGAATGTGTAACTGCACTTGGAGGGATGATAAAATTTACGAAGCTATCATCCAATCGACATGCTATCTGGCTCCATCAGATATGCCAGCATGATTGATGTTTGCCCATCAACAGAGTCAAGATTTGATCTGCTGGCCCAGCGGTGTAATCTAAATACTACCCATTCCAGGTCCTAGGACTCGATGAGAAACTTAGTAGGGGGATGTTTTTATTATTGTTATTTTTATTATTCTCTCAAAGGGCCTCTATGACTGTTGAATTATAACTGATTTCCCTTGCAGCGTATTGCAATTTGCCACTTTGCTTCTCATATCAAAAACCCAATGTAATTTTCAGCCAAAAAAATAAGGTACTACATTATGATAATGGTATCACCATTTCATCCATCACCAGCAACTGACTGCATTACTTAACACATTTCAGAGGAATTCATGATGAATTTGAAAAGCTGCCCTTTTGGAAAAAATGAACTTCAATCTTTGGATTACCATCACGGTTCAGGAAAAGCCTGGCAGCCTGGCCTAATGTGGATGAGGGAGCCTTTTCAGAGAACGGCCAGGGCTGCCCCACGCTCATTGACAGGCCAACACAGGGATGACAGGAATTAGCTGGAAGGAAGTTTACAGTCTGGGTAGTGGCTGCTCCAAGTCCCAGAGCCGTTGGCTTTGACCAGCCATGTCTGGAACTGATGGGCTCAGAGGGCAGGCAGATAAAGATAATGAGTCTAAGGTCAGAGGGTCAAGTTCATGTGCATCTGAGCCAACTAGTTTGTGGAGGTAGTAGGGAACCATGAGTCTACGGCTGCTGGTAATGGGTGCCTACAGCATTGGCTGCCAAGAGGAAAAATGGCAGGAGCTGTTCACTGAATTCAGAAAGCTTTCAAGGACCTCCTTGAACAAGATTATGTTCTCCCACCAGCGTGGAGTTAGCAAGCTAGCAAGGTCTGACCCCTGACCTCAAGAAGACTAAGCCAAAAAGGAAGACTAGCGATTCTCATGCAGCTGGCATGAAGGAAGAGAGACTTCCGTGATGGTCCAGTGGTTAAGAATTCACCTTGCCATGCAGAGGACGTGGGTTCAAGTCCTGATCAAGGAGCTAAGATCCCACATGCCTAGGAGCAACTAAGTCCACATACTGTGACTACTGAATCTGCATGCCACAACTAGAGAATCTCTGTTCGGTGATGGGAGATGCTAAATGACACACTGACGGCCTCATATCCCACAACTAAGACCCGACACAGCCAAATAAACAGAATAAACAAGTAAATATTAAAAGAAAAGAAAAATCAGACACTGAAAACAAGGAAGGGAGAGATGGTAACCTTAGAGCAGAGGTTGCCAGGATCAGGTGGTGTGTATCTATATGTGGGTGTGTTTCTACACCTGTCTGTATCTATAAAAATGCATGTGTGTTTCCTACTGATTCTGCTTCCCCGGGGGACTGTTGAACGAGACAACACTGTGTGTGTGGTGTCGTGCATCTGGCTCTCTGTGACCCCATGGACTTTAGCCCACCAGCTTCCTCTGTCCATGGAATTTCTCAGGCAAGAATACTGGAGTGGGTTGCCATTTGCCTCCTCCAGGCAATCTTCCTGATCCCAAAATCAAACTTGCATCTCTTGCCTCTTGTGCATTCGCAGGCAGATTCTTTACCACTGGGCCGTCTGGGAAGCCCAATACAATGCCAGCAAACCATGTAAAACTTAAGAGGCTGAACCTCATTCCCATAGAACAAAGGCCAGCTCTGTGGGACTTGAGTGTTCCCATGTTCAAGTCGTCATTCCCAAAGGTGCCCTGACACCCTTTTTCTGAGAGCTGTGCAGATATGAATTGGATTGAAGTTGGCTTCAAGTGTGATTTTGTGCTTAGTACTTAACCTCTCTGATCCTCTATTAACATCCATACACCTCTTGAGGTTGTAAGAATTCAATAAGAAATACATGGAATGTCTAAAAAAAAAAAAAAAAACCACACCCTTCTTTACGTTAGGATGCAAATAGACATGAAAAAGATCTTTGCAATCTTATAAAAATGCAAATTACGATAAAATAGAAGTTATATTAGTGCATTCTGGTTTGCTTTGAAAGAAGTATTCATGTTCTTTTTAACTTAGTCACATTATAAAAAGGATTTACAGAAACTAACGATACTCACGGAAATTAAAGGATGACACATTTTAAAGAGGTCACAGCAGTGTCGTGTGAAACACTTAGGATTCATTAAAAGGTCTAAGTATTTGACTGAGGCAGTAAAACATCAATAGTTTCTTTGTTCATTGAGATGTCAGCCTTTAGAATATTCCATATAAAGTTCTATTGATTATGGATCTGGACTCATTTGCATTTTAAATGTCCCTCTCTGGCTGGTCTGCGGTGAGCAGAGCGCAACATGATGGCCGCCACTCCGCCAGGCGCCCAGTATGGTGGAAGTGGTGTAGACGGCGTCTAAGTGGGTGCACAGGATACAGGAACAGATGGGGAATGGAGCCGAGGGTCATTCATGAGGGTCCCAAGAAGCAAAGATGAAACATGAGGAGAAAACCATGTGTTAAGAAGAAAACAACAGGGCTTCCCCTGGTGGTCCAGTGAGTAAGGACACCGCCTTGCAGTGCAAGGGGCGCCAGTTCGAGCCCTGGCCTGGGAAGATCCCACGTGCCGCGGAGCGGCTGGACTGATGTGTCCAATCACCAAGCCAGAGCTCTGGAGCGCATGCGCCCAGAGCCGGCGCTCTGCAACGACAGACGCCACCGCGATGGGAGGCCCACAGGAGCCAAAGAACGAAGACGAATGAAAATAGAGAAATGAAAGACCAATAGAAGTGGCCCGCCCACTCCCCCCCCCAAAGTAAATAAATAAATAAATTTAAAAAAAAAAAAAAAACAGACCGATCTGTGCTACTGGAATGTCTAGGGAAGAGTTGCACAAAGGGTCTTGGATGAAAAAAAATGCTAACCGCAGAGCATCCTGGGCTGACTGCTGACCTGGACGGAGCAGGTGCCCCTACATGTTGACCATCCACTGGCCTCAGCTGTGAACACCCTGCAGGCGGGGCCATGTCTTTCCACCATGGGGTCCAGCAGACTTGTGCTCACCCTCCATGACCGCTGGGTGTGAGAAGGACTCCAGTGTCCAGTGAAGCCTGCAGTGGGCGGCTCACATGCCCATCCTCACTTCAGGCCACCACCCCAGGCCCCCGGGAAGACTGGCCAAGGCAAGACCAAGGTCCTCCTTGGAACTAGAACAGGTGAACTAGACAGGGAGCATGCTTATGCCGTCAGAGAAGGGCCCAGTTGCAAGTCTGGAGATCTTGGCTGCTCTTGTGAATAAAGCAGAGCTCAGGCATAGATGCAGAGCTACAGGTCAGCCTCAGGAGCCCAGGGGAGGGGGCGTGGGGTCCTTTAGAGCCAAGATTGGGAGCAAAGATGAGGCGGAAGTACACAAGAGTAAGCTGAGTTGTACCTCTTGCAGGTTTTGGATTTACAAATGCACCTATTCGCTAAAAATGCATTTGCAGCCTCAAAAACACTGCTTGTGGGGCTTTGGGGGTCCTTTGGGGACAGGCACAGAGTCATCATGGAAAGGTCCCCGGCTGAGTTGGGGCCAGGCAATGCTCTGTCTCATTTCAACTCTCACATCACAGCCTGCTGAGTGCCATGTTGGCCACATTTAGGGACTCTTTGGAGGTGATGTTGCTGTTTAAAATGCCCCCCAGCATAGTCCCCAAGTTCTACCTGGTGTTCCTAGGCACAAACAGGCTGTGATGTAGCTTACGTGTAAAATAAGCTTTGCTCAAGCATGCGTCCTGGTGGCTACAAATCCAATGTTAATGAACCAAAACTTTGTACTAAACAGTCTTTAGGGGCTCCCCAGTGGCTCAGTGGTAAAGAATCCTCCTGCCAGTGCTGAAAACATGGGTTCAGTCCCTGGTTCAGGAAGAGCCCACATACCTCATGGCAACTCAGCCCGTGTGCCACAACTACTGAGCCTGTCCGCCCTAAACCCTGTGCTCCACAAGAGAAGACTGCACAGAGCAACTAGAGAGTAGCCCCTGCTCATGGTAACTAGAGAAAGCCTGAGCAGCAGTGAAGACTCAGCACAGCCTAAAAATAAGATAAAGAAACTATTTTTTTTTAAGTATCTTTAAACAGAAACACACATAAAATAAGCTTACAGACTCATTAGTTGACAACAATGTTGTGACCAGAGGCTTGCAGGAAACTAACCGTGAAAGTACGGACAGAGGAATGGTTCAGTATTTGCTAGTTTGGCGTTCACAGCGACTCAGTAAAACTCAACTCCCGAGAAGCGTGAGTTGGCTGTACCTCATCACCCTAAATAAGGCTGCAAGGACTGACTCTGAGCTAGACAGAAAATTCTGAAGTGGATCGTCCCACCCAGGTGCATTTCTCTTCCTGCTCCAGGCTTCTCATCACCGGAGGGGCAGCCCATAAGAATGAATCGCTGCCCGTCTTCTGCAGCCAAGGCAGGGAGATGCCAGCCCAGGTAGGAGCGAATACCCCGCAGGTAACAATTAAGAAAAGCAGACTTGGCTCCCCCTCCCTCAGGCAATCGAGACAGCACAGCAGCCATAACACAATTACTGTGCTTGCCTCCTCAGGCGTATGATACAGCTCGATCATAACAATAAAGAGAAGCTATTCCTGGCCCAAACTCTCTGCAGGGACAGCGTCCAAGGAGCAGAGCTCCTCCTGCGCCCACAGAGGAAGCCCCTTCACGTGGAAGCCCCTGGGGCAGGGCGAGGAGCTGCTCCTGGCTGCAGCTTCCCAGACCCCACGATCTGAGATGACTCAGAGACAATTTCATTTCATCCCCACCACGGCAGAGGCTCGTCTCAGCGCCCTCTCAGCTCCCTTCCCAACGACAATTTAGGAACATCAGCGCTGGATCTGTCTTCTTTACGATCATATAAATAACCACCATCCAGGGCTGGCCTTGGCTCCGGTTCTCTCCAAATATTAAATTAGCTTCTGTGGGAGAAAGTAAATTTAAAGCCACGCCTGATCGTTTCTATAAAAATGGGGAGAATCAGGTACGAGGTCTGCTCAACCCAGAATTGCTAGGGTAGAGACGGAGGCAGGCAGGCTGGGGGAAGGGCCGCTCATGAGCTGGTGTCCCCCCGATCAGAGTGCATACACTAGCCTCTACCTTTATGAGAATGCTCACATCATGGGATCTTGATTAGTTTTTATTGGAAATGAGCAGCAGTGACTCCTCAAGGTTTCTAAAGAGGCTCTGTGGACCAGGAAGACGCGTCTCTCAGTCTCTGCCTCTCTCCTGCCTCATGGGGGACTTTGAGAATAAGAGCCAGGTTGTTTGGAGCAGCCTACGCTTCTGGAGGCAATGAAAGGCCACCTTTATCAGGATCCTGCCTGTACATCAGAAAGGTCCAGGAGTGATCCGTGTGACCCCTGGCCTGAAGATAAAAGCCCTGAGTGCCTTCCTTCACGCATTCACTCTCTTGACAAGTGGGTACTCAGCACCAAGTATGTTACTGGCACGGTGCTGAGCGCTGGAGATGCATCTGGGATCAAAGCATCACGCCTCAGAGAGCTCACAGATGATCACAGAGGAAGGCCCTCGAGCAGATGGCGGCCCTTCAGTATGGGGGCTGTAGAATGGGAGGCTGAAGGTGCTACTGAGACAAGCAAGGAGGGGGACTTCCCTGGTGGCCCAGTGCTTAGGTCAGTGTAGTTTCACTGCCAAGGGCCTGAGTTCAATCCCTGGTCGGGGAACTAAGATCCTGCAACCCATGTAGCCCAAAAAAGGGGAGAACTATGTAAGGAGAGATCAGGGGAAATGTCTCAGAGAAAGAGACCCTGAAGCCCAAAGAATGGATGTGAGTTGACCAGGCAAGCGGGAGAGGCAGCCCGTGACAACACAGCCGAGGGTGAGAAAGGCCAGCATGCTCCCGTACTCTTCTCAGTTTGGGCCACGGAGTGTGGGGGGCAGGGCGAAGATGAGCACAGAGAGGAAACGAGGGAGGCCAGACCATGCAGGATCTAAAAACCGAGCACCCGGGCACAACCATTTTTCTCGAGATAAGAATGGTGGAGATCTACTCGTTTAGCCTTTTTAGCAACCTTTACACACACAGTACAGGACTGTGAAGCTACTTATTATGATAATCATCAGACTTTTATACGTGTGCGGAGAGTCTTGTTTCTAGGGACAGTGAGTGCTCGGCTCCTAAGCGCGGTGTCCACCAGCTCCCCACCAGGGCCTCCAGTTCCTCCCGTACTCTCAGGTTCCCGCAGGGATGACAACTCAACCTGCTTGGCGCGGGCTCTGTGATTATTCTCCTCTGACACCAAACATGTGCTGTCTTTCCAGGTCAACAACCAATCCTCCCACACCCAGTGAGCGTCCCGCAATTCAATTCAGTTCTGACACCAACTACTCAGAGTCAGCACAACCCCTTGGGTGAAGGGGTCGGTCCATAAGGCGGTCCCCATTTTGGAGCCAGGAGTTACCCAGGTGGCTCAGTGGTATAGAACTCACCGGCCAATTCAGCAGACCCTGGTTCAATCCCTGGGTCAGGAGGATCCCCTGGAGAAGGAAAGCACAACCTGTTCCAGTAGTCTTGCCTGGGAACTCCCAGGAACAGAGCAGACTGGTGGGCTGCTGTCCATGGGGTCACCGAGAGTTAGACATGACTTAGTGACTAAACAACAGCAACAACTTCATACGTAGGGGCAAACGGGTCCCTTGCTACTGGCCCTTCTGCCTGGATGACTGCAAACTCAGGGACTCCCATGAACCCTGCCTCAGGTTTGATGACTCACGAGGACTTAGAGAACTCAGCAAAATGCTTTACCTCTGTTTACCCATTCATCACAGAGGATACAACTGAGCAACAGCCAAACGGAAGGGATGCACTGAACAAGATATGGGGACTGGAAGCAGAGTGTTCATGTCTTCTCTCGGTGAGTTGACCAGGCAAGCGGGAGAGGCAGCCCGTGACAACACAGCCGAGGGTGAGAAAGGCCAGCATGCTCCCGTACTCTTCTCAGTTTGGGCCACGGAGTGTGGGGGGCAGGGCGAAGATGAGCACAGAGAGGAAACGAGGGAGGCCAGACCATGCAGGATCTAAAAACCGAGCACCCGGGCACAACCATTTTTCTCGAGATAAGAATGGTGGAGATCTACTCGTTTAGCCTTTTTAGCAACCTTTACACACACAGTACAGGACTGTGAAGCTACTTATTATGATAATCATCAGACTTTTATACGTGTGCGGAGAGTCTTGTTTCTAGGGACAGTGAGTGCTCGGCTCCTAAGCGCGGTGTCCACCAGCTCCCCACCAGGGCCTCCAGTTCCTCCCGTACTCTCAGGTTCCCGCAGGGATGACAACTCAACCTGCTTGGCGCGGGCTCTGTGATTATTCTCCTCTGACACCAAACATGTGCTGTCTTTCCAGGTCAACAACCAATCCTCCCACACCCAGTGAGCGTCCCGCAATTCAATTCAGTTCTGACACCAACTACTCAGAGTCAGCACAACCCCTTGGGTGAAGGGGTCGGTCCATAAGGCGGTCCCCATTTTGGAGCCAGGAGTTACCCAGGTGGCTCAGTGGTATAGAACTCACCGGCCAATTCAGCAGACCCTGGTTCAATCCCTGGGTCAGGAGGATCCCCTGGAGAAGGAAAGCACAACCTGTTCCAGTAGTCTTGCCTGGGAACTCCCAGGAACAGAGCAGACTGGTGGGCTGCTGTCCATGGGGTCACCGAGAGTTAGACATGACTTAGTGACTAAACAACAGCAACAACTTCATACGTAGGGGCAAACGGGTCCCTTGCTACTGGCCCTTCTGCCTGGATGACTGCAAACTCAGGGACTCCCATGAACCCTGCCTCAGGTTTGATGACTCACGAGGACTTAGAGAACTCAGCAAAATGCTTTACCTCTGTTTACCCATTCATCACAGAGGATACAACTGAGCAACAGCCAAACGGAAGGGATGCACTGAACAAGATATGGGGACTGGAAGCAGAGTGTTCATGTCTTCTCTCGGTGTATCCCTCCCCACCCCCAGAACAGCAATACGTTCACCAACCCAGAAGTTTATAAACTCCATCATTTAGGTATTTTTATTGAAGTATCATAATGTGCGACATGGATTAAATCATTGGCTAGTTAATGTGATTCCCTGCTCCTCTCTTCTTCCTGGAGGTGTCTGTGTTGGGAGGTGGGGAAGGTGGTGTTGAACCCTCTCTTCACGGGGTTGGTTTCTCTGGCAACCTTCCCCAACCTTAAAACTACTGACGGACACACCAAGAGTCACTTTATTAGTGTGAACTCAGGTATGACAAAAGGGTTCATTATGATCAACAAAGACCCTCCTATCATTCAGGAACTTCTAAGGGTTTTAGGAGCCCTGTGCTAGGAGCCTGGGACAAATGTCAAATATCTCTTTGTATTATAGCTCCCGGACCCAGACAGCCAGCCTCCTCTATGAGCCTGTACCCTGCTCCCCAAACCCTGGGTCTCACTGAAGGATTTTCACTTCTCTGAACCTGCCATCCTCCCTTACCCCCTGGCCTTCACCATCACCTATCAAGCTAGACCACGTGCCCTGGCTTTTCCCCTCAGACCCGACTGTCTTGAATTCATATGCTGGTTCAAGTGAAGCCCAGGGCCACCCCGTGGCCTTCGTGAGGTGGCCGAGTATTAGTGGGTCGTCCATCAAGACTTCCTCTGCTCCACACAGACACGCCTGGGAACTCAGAGCTAGAAGGAAAGCACAACCTGTTCCAGTAGTCTTGCCTGGGAACTCCCAGGAACAGAGCAGACTGGTGGGCTGCTGTCCATGGGGTCACCGAGAGTTAGACATGACTTAGTGACTAAACAACAGCAACAACTTCATACGTAGGGGCAAACGGGTCCCTTGCTACTGGCCCTTCTGCCTGGATGACTGCAAACTCAGGGACTCCCATGAACCCTGCCTCAGGTTTGATGACTCACGAGGACTTAGAGAACTCAGCAAAATGCTTTACCTCTGTTTACCCATTCATCACAGAGGATACAACTGAGCAACAGCCAAACGGAAGGGATGCACTGAACAAGATATGGGGACTGGAAGCAGAGTGTTCATGTCTTCTCTCGGTGTATCCCTCCCCACCCCCAGAACAGCAATACGTTCACCAACCCAGAAGTTTATAAACTCCATCATTTAGGTATTTTTATTGAAGTATCATAATGTGCGACATGGATTAAATCATTGGCTAGTTAATGTGATTCCCTGCTCCTCTCTTCTTCCTGGAGGTGTCTGTGTTGGGAGGTGGGGAAGGTGGTGTTGAACCCTCTCTTCACGGGGTTGGTTTCTCTGGCAACCTTCCCCAACCTTAAAACTACTGACGGACACACCAAGAGTCACTTTATTAGTGTGAACTCAGGTATGACAAAAGGGTTCATTATGATCAACAAAGACCCTCCTATCATTCAGGAACTTCTAAGGGTTTTAGGAGCCCTGTGCTAGGAGCCTGGGACAAATGTCAAATATCTCTTTGTATTATAGCTCCCGGACCCAGACAGCCAGCCTCCTCTATGAGCCTGTACCCTGCTCCCCAAACCCTGGGTCTCACTGAAGGATTTTCACTTCTCTGAACCTGCCATCCTCCCTTACCCCCTGGCCTTCACCATCACCTATCAAGCTAGACCACGTGCCCTGGCTTTTCCCCTCAGACCCGACTGTCTTGAATTCATATGCTGGTTCAAGTGAAGCCCAGGGCCACCCCGTGCCTTCAGGTTGGAAGCCCTTGTGCGTGAGGTGGCCGAGTATTAGTGGGTCGTCCATCAAGACTTCCTCTGCTCCACACAGACACGTGATCTCACCGTCCTAGTAGGACTTGCAAGTGAAACCACCCCAATTAGAATGATGACATTCTTGATTCTTAACATCCATGTTATCAAGGCAAAATGAGGACCCCACTGGAGTGTGGATTCTGTGGGCTCTCAAAAAAATAGTTTTCTGAAGATGACTTCATTCTATGTCTTCTTTAATTTTTAAGAATTCCTTAACAGACACCTCTCCAAAGAGGACATACAGATGGCCCAAAAACACATGAAATGATGCTCAACCTTGCTTATAATTAGAGAAATGCAAATCAAAACTACAATGAGATATCACCTCACACCCGTCAGAATGGCTATCATCAACAAATCGACAGACAATAAATGCTGGAGAGGGTGTGGAGAAAAGGGAACCCTCTTGCATTGCTGGTGGGAATGTAAATTGATACAGCCTCTGTGGAAGACCATCTGGAGATTCCTTAAAAAACTAAAAATAGAAGCACCCTGTGACCCAGCAATCCCACTCTTAGGCTTATACCCTGATGAAATCAAATCTGAAAGAAACACCTGTACCCCAATGTTCATTGTGGCTCTCTATACAATAACTAGAACATAGAAACAACCTAGATGCCCATCGACGAATGAATGGATACAAAAGCTCTGGTACATATATACAATGGAATACTATACAGCTGTAAAAAGAAATGCAGAAGAATCAGCCCTAATGAGGTGGCTGGATCTAGAACCTATCATAAAAAGTAAAGTCAGTCAAAAAGAGAAGTACAAGTACAATATACTAACACATATATATGGAATCTAGTAGGACGGTGATGATGGCACATGCAGTGAAGTGGATGGAGAAACAGATATGGACAGTGGACCTATGGACATTGTGGGGAATGAACAGTGGGTGGGAGGCATAAAGGAAGTAGCATGAAGGCCTGTACTACCATACGTGAAGAAAATAGCTATAGTCATCGCTCTGTGAGAAAAGGGGATCCTGTAGGGGTACTGTGTGACAGTCTGGAGGGGTGGGATGGGGGGATATACATATGACTAATCTGGGAACATACATATCTGTAAACAACAAAACTCTGTAAAAGTTAAAAGTAAAATAAAAGTTAAAAAAAAAAAAAAAGAATTCCTTGCAGTGCTGTATGAGTCTATTCATAGTATGTTTTAAGATGGATCATTGAAATAAATTTAACCTCTATATTCCTCCCCAGGAGGACAGTGGGGGTCATTACTAACCATCTTGGGCTTTTGTCTCCACTGCATGACTCTCCTCCACCCCCCTACTGTGGACTGTGTCTTTAACATAGATCCTGATAATTAGGGTCCTTCCTGTAATCACCCAAGAAGCTTTCACTTAATGCCACTTAAATATGATAGTTGCCCTATGAAAATATCATTTCATGGGCCATTAATGGGTTTAACAGTCTTATTTTAAAAAATTGAAATTCTCACAGTTCATCGTTTATACATGGTGCTGAAGCAAAAGCATAATGCTACGACCCCTTGTTTCACTTCGGCTAATATTTATTTAACAGCTTCCGAGGCTTGCTGCTCTGTGTGTATTGCCTCTTTAACTCGCCCAGCAACCCCACCAGATAGTCATTCACACCCTTGGTAATGAGGACACGGGTTCAGCAAGGTGAAGTTCCTCTGCAAATATCAGAATGTGGGGAGACAGCAGCCATGACCCAGCCCCAGGTGGGTCTGCCACTGAAGTCTGTGCTCTGTTCACTCTATTGGGCAGCCTCAGAGAAGCTGATAGATACACTGAGCAACTGTGGTGATGAACCCAGAGTCTGGAGCCAGGCTGCTGGGTGCAGTGGCTGCCTCCACCTCCAGCAAGTTTCGAGACCCTGGCCAAGTTCTTGTAGTCTGCCTGTGCCTCAGTCTTCCCAGCTGTAAAATGGTAATGATAACACTAGTGACCCGGTCAGACTTGAGAGAGTGAGACCCACACACACAAAGACTGGATAGGGGAGCCCAGCACCCACACATGTACAGTGAGTGTGCCAGTCTGTGAGTATCTCCAGCCTCCTCGCACTGAAACTTCAGCCGCGGATGTTTCCATGAGCTGTGAGTGTTCCACCTGCAACTGTGGACACCAGAGTGGCCTCTGGGACTTTCTCATGTGTACTGTGACAATGATGTGATCCTCCAGTTTCCTGTCTGAAATTTTAATCTCATTTCTGATACCTTGTATATTTCTCTGGTAGCTCCTTTAAGATCTTTTATAGAGGGAAATATTCTCTTTTTCAACTTTTTGCTTTATATTGGAATAGAGTTAATTAACAATACTGTGCTAAGTTCACGTGTACAGCAAAGTAATTCAGTTATACACATACCTGTATATGTATATTTCTCAAATTTGGTTCCCACTGAGGTTGTTACATAATATTGGGCAGAAGTCTCCATGCCATAGAGGTCCTTGTTGGTTATGCATTCTAAACAGAGCAATGTGTACATATCAATCCTAAACTCCCTAACTGTCCTTCCCCCGATCCCGGCCATCCTTCCCTGCTGGTAATCATAAAGATAAATATCCTTTACATCACACACAACTTAAGCCATGCCCCTCCTCTCTCTCTAGCCCCCATGGTCTGGAACATTCTTCCATTGCCCGACCCCCTCTCACTGCTAATATTTATTTAACAGCTTCCGAGGCTTGCTGCTCTGTGTGTATTGCCTCTTTAACTCGCCCAGCAACCCCACCAGATAGTCATTCACACCCTTGGTAATGAGGACACGGGTTCAGCAAGGTGAAGTTCCTCTGCAAATATCAGAATGTGGGGAGACAGCAGCCATGACCCAGCCCCAGGTGGGTCTGCCACTGAAGTCTGTGCTCTGTTCACTCTATTGGGCAGCCTCAGAGAAGCTGATAGATACACTGAGCAACTGTGGTGATGAACCCAGAGTCTGGAGCCAGGCTGCTGGGTGCAGTGGCTGCCTCCACCTCCAGCAAGTTTCGAGACCCTGGCCAAGTTCTTGTAGTCTGCCTGTGCCTCAGTCTTCCCAGCTGTAAAATGGTAATGATAACACTAGTGACCCGGTCAGACTTGAGAGAGTGAGACCCACACACACAAAGACTGGATAGGGGAGCCCAGCACCCACACATGTACAGTGAGTGTGCCAGTCTGTGAGTATCTCCAGCCTCCTCGCACTGAAACTTCAGCCGCGGATGTTTCCATGAGCTGTGAGTGTTCCACCTGCAACTGTGGACACCAGAGTGGCCTCTGGGACTTTCTCATGTGTACTGTGACAATGATGTGATCCTCCAGTTTCCTGTCTGAAATTTTAATCTCATTTCTGATACCTTGTATATTTCTCTGGTAGCTCCTTTAAGATCTTTTATAGAGGGAAATATTCTCTTTTTCAACTTTTTGCTTTATATTGGAATAGAGTTAATTAACAATACTGTGCTAAGTTCACGTGTACAGCAAAGTAATTCAGTTATACACATACCTGTATATGTATATTTCTCAAATTTGGTTCCCACTGAGGTTGTTACATAATATTGGGCAGAAGTCTCCATGCCATAGAGGTCCTTGTTGGTTATGCATTCTAAACAGAGCAATGTGTACATATCAATCCTAAACTCCCTAACTGTCCTTCCCCCGATCCCGGCCATCCTTCCCTGCTGGTAATCATAAAGATAAATATCCTTTACATCACACACAACTTAAGACATGCGCCCCTCCCTCCTCTCTCTAGCCCCCATGGTCTGGAACATTCTTCCATTGCCCTTCTGCTGACGTGCCGCCACCACTTGGTGGATCAGAAATGACAGTGGGTCACTTCTCTGGAGAAGCCTGAAGAACCTGCCCGTGGTTGGTCATGGCTCTTTCCCTCTGCCATGAGAACTGTGCAGTCCCCATAAAAACCATCTGCCACCACACTGGATCCCAGAATGAAGAGGACACCTGGAAAAGAGCCAACCCTACCCACGGCCTATGTGTAGTGCGAGCAAGAAACAAAGCATGGCAATCCACCCCAGTAGTCTTGTCTGGAGAAAGCCGTGGACAGAGGAACCTGGCAAGCTGCAGGCCACAGAGTCACGAAGAGCAGGACATGGCAGAAGCGACTCTGCACACACACACACACACACACACACACAACCAGAAGTCTACATACACAATCTGGGTTATTTGAATGATGTCTCTCCCTCACTAGACGAAGAGCTTCATGAAAACAGGGCCCAAATCTGGAGCATTTTCCACTAATCTGGAGCATTTTCCACTATGTCCTCTGTGCTCCATAAAGATCTGGCACATGAGAGATCTCGTGAAATATTCTGGCTGAAAGAGGACTTCCTATGTGACAGGCACACCACGCGAAAACACTGTTCTCTGAGTCATCCTGTGATCTCCATCTTGTAAGTGAAATGCACAGATGTGCCCAGGTCATCCAGCTAACGTGTGACAGAGCTGACATTTACATCCAGGGAGTCTAGCTCCGAAGATCATGACCTTAGCCATGCTATGAATGAGTGAATTAATTAACACAGGAAGGAGGAAGGGAGGAAGAAAAGCCTTCCGAGCGTGAACAATAGACTCTATTTATTGCCACTGTCACCATGTTGGCTAAGAAAGGACTCAGCGCTTATCAAGTATTTAACAAGTGCGGGTTGAATGAATGAAACTATTAATCAACCATGGATAAACAAACGAGTATAGTTTCTCAATTTTTTTGGTTCCCACTGAGGTTGTTACATAATATTGGGCAGAAGTCTCCATGCCATAGAGGTCCTTGTTGGTTATGCATTCTAAACAGAGCAATGTGTACATATCAATCCTAAACTCCCTAACTGTCCTTCCCCCGATCCCGGCCATCCTTCCCTGCTGGTAATCATAAAGATAAATATCCTTTACATCACACACAACTTAAGACATGCGCCCCTCCCTCCTCTCTCTAGCCCCCATGGTCTGGAACATTCTTCCATTGCCCTTCTGCTGACGTGCCGCCACCACTTGGTGGATCAGAAATGACAGTGGGTCACTTCTCTGGAGAAGCCTGAAGAACCTGCCCGTGGTTGGTCATGGCTCTTTCCCTCTGCCATGAGAACTGTGCAGTCCCCATAAAAACCATCTGCCACCACACTGGATCCCAGAATGAAGAGGACACCTGGAAAAGAGCCAACCCTACCCACGGCCTATGTGTAGTGCGAGCAAGAAACAAAGCATGGCAATCCACCCCAGTAGTCTTGTCTGGAGAAAGCCGTGGACAGAGGAACCTGGCAAGCTGCAGGCCACAGAGTCACGAAGAGCAGGACATGGCAGAAGCGACTCTGCACACACACACACACACACACACACACAACCAGAAGTCTACATACACAATCTGGGTTATTTGAATGATGTCTCTCCCTCACTAGACGAAGAGCTTCATGAAAACAGGGCCCAAATCTGGAGCATTTTCCACTAATCTGGAGCATTTTCCACTATGTCCTCTGTGCTCCATAAAGATCTGGCACATGAGAGATCTCGTGAAATATTCTGGCTGAAAGAGGACTTCCTATGTGACAGGCACACCACGCGAAAACACTGTTCTCTGAGTCATCCTGTGATCTCCATCTTGTAAGTGAAATGCACAGATGTGCCCAGGTCATCCAGCTAACGTGTGACAGAGCTGACATTTACATCCAGGGAGTCTAGCTCCGAAGATCATGACCTTAGCCATGCTATGAATGAGTGAATTAATTAACACAGGAAGGAGGAAGGGAGGAAGAAAAGCCTTCCGAGCGTGAACAATAGACTCTATTTATTGCCACTGTCACCATGTTGGCTAAGAAAGGACTCAGCGCTTATCAAGTATTTAACAAGTGCGGGTTGAATGAATGAAACTATTAATCAACCATGGATAAACAAACGAATGTGTTGCCCCAAGTGGTTTGCAATTTCCAGAAGCAGCAACAAGGCGAGACCCTTCCTTCCGGAACTCAACACACACGAATGCCTCCTTTGGCAGCAGTAAAGCTCCGAGTCTTCAGGTCAATGACGTGACCTTTCCTGTGGGACACAGAAGTCCGCACCTATGAGATGATCCTCACCCAAAGGTCTCCCCTGAGCTCTTGAACCCTTCTTCCCATCTTAGACACCACCGTAAAAGGCCCTGCCTTCCCAGGGGAAGTGGAGACAGGAGAGCTGTCTGCAGTGTTTTTACTTCTCTAGTCGGAAAAAGAGGCCAGATTTGGTCCCTGGAAACTCCAACCAGCAGCCATTTGCGGGGAGAGAGGTCTGGTTTTAGAGAAGATACTGAGCCTCATGAGATCACAAACTAGCAACTGGAGAAAGCTACTTAGGCAGCGTGTATGTCCCCTTGAAAGGTCACATCTCACCTGTTACTAAGCTGAGCTAAAGTGAATATCACATGAACACTCTTGGTCCTGGTGAACCCACTCGTGTTCCTCACTCAACTTGGCTCCTAAGAGGACGTACAACAGCATT
Source organism: Tragulus kanchil (assembly GCA_022376925.1). Taxonomy (NCBI): domain Eukaryota; kingdom Metazoa; phylum Chordata; class Mammalia; order Artiodactyla; family Tragulidae; genus Tragulus; species Tragulus kanchil. The sequence goes on along the minus strand of JAIOJX010000002.1, from coordinate 7,337,234 downwards.
GTCAACTCAGAGCGCCCATGAAATGCAGTCGGAACATTTGTACATGAACTGAGAACACTTCTTGCAAAAAATGTTCAGGTTTGTGGAGACAAATAGACTTCTAAGACTCTCCATCAGTGCCTAGGGGCTCACAGCACAGCAGAGACAGACAGTGCTCTGGCAATTACGAGCAGACCCTCCTGGGACCCCAAAAGACAGAAATATCCCTTAGCCTAAGACAGGGCATCTTGAAGACTGTAATACTAGAGTTGATTCTTATACTTCTTATATGGAAGGTCTTTGTAAAATAAAAGCCAAAAAAAAAAAACCTCCTAAAACAAATAATTGTCTTTATAATTTCCAAGAGATGGCTTGCTGCTATTCATCAATAAAGGAAAATAATAATAATAACCAAAACACTCCTGAGCTGGTCCAGGCTTGCTTCCTGCCTTCCAGCTCCAGCTCTGCTCACTCTCCTGAAGGCCTCCGCCACCAGGATGCCAAGGTTTCTACGCTATTCCATTGTCCAAACTTCAGGGGTCAGTTTTGCTGGAATTCTTCAGAACTGACCAAGACTCCCCAACTCTCAGAGCCTCCCACAGGCTTCCCAGCAAGGCACATCCGCAGGTTCTCAGAGGACCCCCACTCTCCCAGAGAGGCCAGGAATAACAGGAGGGCAGCCGCAACCTAGCCACCTGCCTGGCTCCTAGAAGCGCCCAGGGACTATCTGCTGAGAAAGGACTAGTTGGATGGGTTGGATCAATGATGGATGAATAATTACTGTAGCTGATAATCACACTTACAAATCAAAAAGGAAACAAAATCTGCCTTTGCACAGGAAACACAGAGCTATAACCAAACACTCTGTCTACTCCTGGGAGGAAACCAAACCCTACTTGGAATTTACTTTTTATTCCTCTGGATAAAATTCAAACACAGCTTAAAGCCTACAGGTGTCATATCCAAATCCCAGCTCTGTCTCTCCCATTTACGTCCAGTGCATCATTTTCCTCTTCTGGGTGTTTGTAACATGCATTCATTCATTCAAATATTCAACAAACACTTCTGAAGTACCTAAAATGTGTGAAACATTGTTTTTAGCACACAAGGATAGAGCAACAACAACAACAAAAAAAAAACATGGTTCTAATAAAGGAAATCAGTGCCGACTATTTATTGGAAGGACTGACGCTGAAGCTCCCATACTTTGGCCACCTGATGCCAAAAGCTGACTCATTGGTAAAGACCCTGATGCTGGGAAAGACTGAAGACCACAGGAGAAGGGGATGATGGAAGATGAGATGGCTAGACAGCATCACTGACTCGATGCACATGAACTGGAGCAAACTCTGAAGCTAGAGGACAGAGGAGCCTGGCGTGCTGCAGTCCATGGGGCTGGACAGAGTCGCACATGACTCAGTGACTGAACAAAACAACAGTAAAGGAAGGGAAGCAAAGAACACCACAAATGATTAAAATATTGCACGCGAGATAATAGATGCTATGGAGAAAATACTGCAAGAAAGATGGACGGGGAGCATTTAGGGAACTAAACCTTGAACTGGGCTAGTCAGGATGGGGCTCTGAACACAGACCTGAAAAGCAAGAGAGAGGGAGCCATGTGGAACCTGGGGCACAGTCCTCCAAACAGAGGGCACAGCAGGTGCCAATGACCTGAGACAAAAACGAGATGGGTAAGTCTGAAGTACAAACGTGAGGCAAATAGGGCTGATGCTCATTGAACCATAGGAGAGGAGGAGACAGAGAGCATGAGGGCAGACCATCCAAGCCCAGGAAACCACGTAGAGGCTCTTCACTTGTGCTCTGAGTGAGAGGTGGGGGACATTACTGGTGTTGGAGCGCAGGGAGGTATTGACTTATAATGGGAACTGGCTTATATCTTAGTGATCACTGGCTGTGGTGTTGAGAAGAGACTGGCAAGCCCAGAAGGAGAGAGGCCCGGTAGGCAGCCAGGTGAGAGGGGATGACGGCTTGGGGTGTGGGTTGTTGTAAGCAGGAGGGGTAAGCAGTAGTCAGATTCTAGATATATTTTGAGAGTAGAGTCAAAAGGATTAATGATTTGGTGAAGAAAACAAAGAATGAATTTCTTGAGGATTTTGATCTGCCTCATTGAGCTGTTATAAGAAAAAGAGACGTGATGGGTGAGCACCCCAAACTGTTAGTGTTGGTACCATGACTCTGATCCGATTGGTACAAAAGTTTGATGATCTCTTTAGTGGATCCACAGCAAAGTAGAAAAAGTGATTAAGGAGAGACATTCCTAGGAAACGACTGGTTGGAAGGAAGAGAAATGCCAGTTAAGAATAGAAGGTTGAACAAATCCATTAAGAGGGGATATGAGAAATCACAGAAGCCACAGGCACTCAAAGCCAGTCAGCGGGGAGACCCACATCCCGGCATGCCTCAGTAAGTCCCTGGGAACTCTCTTAGAGAAGCTAATTTTCGTAATACCAGTGAGTCGTGCAGAAGATTGAACGGCATTCATTGCATTATGCTTAAAAAAAAGTAAAGGAAGGGAAGCAAAGAACACCACAAATGATTAAAATATTGCACGCGAGATAATAGATGCTATGGAGAAAATACTGCAAGAAAGATGGACGGGAGCATTTAGGGAACTAAACCTTGAACTGGGCTAGTCAGGATGGGGCTCTGAACACAGACCTGAAAAGCAAGAGAGAGGGAGCCATGTGGAACCTGGGGCACAGTCCTCCAAACAGAGGGCACAGCAGGTGCCAATGACCTGAGACAAAAACGAGATGGGTAAGTCTGAAGTACAAACGTGAGGCAAATAGGGCTGATGCTCATTGAACCATAGGAGAGGAGGAGACAGAGAGCATGAGGGCAGACCATCCAAGCCCAGGAAACCACGTAGAGGCTCTTCACTTGTGCTCTGAGTGAGAGGTGGGGGACATTACTGGTGTTGGAGCGCAGGGAGGTATTGACTTATAATGGGAACTGGCTTATATCTTAGTGATCACTGGCTGTGGTGTTGAGAAGAGACTGGCAAGCCCAGAAGGAGAGAGGCCCGGTAGGCAGCCAGGTGAGAGGGGATGACGGCTTGGGGTGTGGGTTGTTGTAAGCAGGAGGGGTAAGCAGTAGTCAGATTCTAGATATATTTTGAGAGTAGAGTCAAAAGGATTAATGATTTGGTGAAGAAAACAAAGAATGAATTTCTTGAGGATTTTGATCTGCCTCATTGAGCTGTTATAAGAAAAAGAGACGTGATGGGTGAGCACCCCAAACTGTTAGTGTTGGTACCATGACTCTGATCCGATTGGTACAAAAGTTTGATGATCTCTTTAGTGGATCCACAGCAAAGTAGAAAAAGTGATTAAGGAGAGACATTCCTAGGAAACGACTGGTTGGAAGGAAGAGAAATGCCAGTTAAGAATAGAAGGTTGAACAAATCCATTAAGAGGGGATATGAGAAATCACAGAAGCCACAGGCACTCAAAGCCAGTCAGCGGGGAGACCCACATCCCGGCATGCCTCAGTAAGTCCCTGGGAACTCTCTTAGAGAAGCTAATTTTCGTAATACCAGTGAGTCGTGCAGAAGATTGAACGGCATTCATTGCATTATGCTTAAACAATCAGCAAAGTGGGTTAACTCATCACAGGAAAACCTCCATCTGAAATATTTAAAATAAAATACCTGGCTCTCAAAAGGATAATTCTTCTGATACCTAGGAAAAAAAAAAAAAAAAAAAACCAGCTGCCTCAAGATTCTAGGAAGCTGCATTTTGTTGTAACAATGGTGACTCACCTATGTTTAAAATCTGAGAGATGCAGTCACAACGGTTACCTCCTTGGATGCTCATAGAAGCCCTTGGAGATAGATAATTATCCATAACTTTGTGTGTGCATGAATCTTTACTGGCCCAGGAACATGAAGTGATTGGCCAGAAGTCAACAGTGGAATGGGTCAAGAGCCAGTGCTGGAGACACAAGGGAAAGATTCTTCCTGGTCAGTTTCTTGTAACTGGCTGGAGCTCTTTCAATGTCCACATTCCTAGAAGAGTTGCCCACAGTGGCAAAATCAAGAACCAGCACTGAAATTCCAGTGTGTTGGAATTTCATACCTGTGTGTTGTTTAGTCTCTAAGCCATGTCCGACTCTTTGCAACCCATGGACTACAACACCGCAGGCTTCCCTATCCTTCATCATTTCTGAGTTTTCTCAGACTCATGCCCATTGAGTTGATGATGCCATCCGACCAAATGCCCCTCCGTTGCCCTCTTCTCCTCCTGCCCTCAAACACTTTCAGTATCAGGATCATTTCCAGTGAGTCAACTTTCACATCAGGTGGTCAAAGCATTGGCGCTTCAGCTTCAGCATAGGTCCTTCCAGTACATAGTTAGGGTTGATTTCCTTTAGGACTGACTGGTAACCTACTCCAAGCTAAATGAGGGTGAGCCACACATTTTCATTTACATTCCAACTTTAATTGGTCCATAAGGGTCTCCAGGAGTCCTGTGTTGAGGGACTCCACAGTGAGACAGACTTCACCAGAAGGAGACATGAACTGGGTCAGCAGTGTCTGGGGAGCAGTGGCTGGTCAACAGAGGCACATGCTGGGTTCTGTGACCTATGAATTCCCTTCCGACTCTCATGTCAGATGATCACGTGTACACAGAAAAGTCGGGATCATGAATAAAGAAGAAATGGAGATGACCAAATAGAGCTGGCTTTCTGCCTATAAATCTGCTTTCCACAACACCGAGAGCCTCCAGTAGAGACTTTATGTGTCATAACAACATTTTGAAGTATGTGTACGTTTTTAGAATATCCATGTTTGGAGAAGCTGAAGGTGCCCCTTTTTAAATCTGAGAATGCAGTCACAACGTTACCTCCTTGGATGCTCATAGAAGCCCTTGGAGATAGATAATTATCCATAACTTTGTGTGTGCATGAATCTTTACTGGCCCAGGAACATGAAGTGATTGGCCAGAAGTCAACAGTGGAATGGGTCAAGAGCCAGTGCTGGAGACACAAGGGAAAGATTCTTCCTGGTCAGTTTCTTGTAACTGGCTGGAGCTCTTTCAATGTCCACATTCCTAGAAGAGTTGCCCACAGTGGCAAAATCAAGAACCAGCACTGAAATTCCAGTGTGTTGGAATTTCATACCTGTGTGTTGTTTAGTCTCTAAGCCATGTCCGACTCTTTGCAACCCATGGACTACAACACCGCAGGCTTCCCTATCCTTCATCATTTCTGAGTTTTCTCAGACTCATGCCCATTGAGTTGATGATGCCATCCGACCAAATGCCCCTCCGTTGCCCTCTTCTCCTCCTGCCCTCAAACACTTTCAGTATCAGGATCATTTCCAGTGAGTCAACTTTCACATCAGGTGGTCAAAGCATTGGCGCTTCAGCTTCAGCATAGGTCCTTCCAGTACATAGTTAGGGTTGATTTCCTTTAGGACTGACTGGTAACCTACTCCAAGCTAAATGAGGGTGAGCCACACATTTTCATTTACATTCCAACTTTAATTGGTCCATAAGGGTCTCCAGGAGTCCTGTGTTGAGGGACTCCACAGTGAGACAGACTTCACCAGAAGGAGACATGAACTGGGTCAGCAGTGTCTGCGGGGAGCAGTGGCTGGTCAACAGAGGCACATGCTGGGTTCTGTGACCTATGAATTCCCTTCCGACTCTCATGTCAGATGATCACGTGTACACAGAAAAGTCGGGATCATGAATAAAGAAGAAATGGAGATGACCAAATAGAGCTGGCTTTCTGCCTATAAATCTGCTTTCCACAACACCGAGAGCCTCCAGTAGAGACTTTATGTGTCATAACAACATTTTGAAGTATGTGTACGTTTTTAGAATATCCATGTTTGGAGAAGCTGAAGGTGATTCACCTTACTTACACTTTGTATATTTTTCAATTGCCAGTGGTAAAAATTTTATCTTAATCTTAAACTATAGCCAACAGGGCTTTGCTCATATTTCCAGAAGGTGTACAACTATTAATAATGGAAGCCTTTTTATTGCCTTATCAGTTATTCTAAAAATTCTAATCTCTTAAATACATGCATTTTTCCAGAGACATAAAACCTTGACCTAAAAGTAATAAACAAAGCCTACAGTGAGGGCAGTATGATGTCATCACCACACTCATCACACGAACAATAATTTTCATGGTGAACCACTTCTGTTATTTTGGGGAGAGTGGTTTCCATGGCTTAATTGTGATATCTCATTATGGATCCAGGCTATACTGAATATTATTGATGTGTCTATATAACAAAGGCAATCTTTGACTCTCTCAAAGGAAAAGGGCTAACAACAAATTCTTTGACTCTGATTAATGTCAGAAATCCTCTGACATTTACTGCTCTGAACAATAACATACCTATGAAATCCACTTGGCTCAGAGGTGTTACTTGTTTGAACCACAATATACATCCGGGCACATTTTATCCCCTACTGAATTTAACACCTGAATTTGGCAGGTGTTTTGTTTCTTAATCTTGGTATTAAAGATAAAGAAGCAGATGTCCATTTATTGACTCAATAAATATTTTCTGGGAACACATTTGGTGTCAGAGGCCAATTATATAATGAGTTATATAACTAGTAAGTGGGATTCCTGGGTGATGCTAGTAATAAAGGACCTGTCTGTCTATGCAGGAGACACAAGAGACTGGGGTTCAATCCCCGGGTTGGGAAGATCTCCTGGGGAAGAGCATGGCAACCCACCTCAGTCTTCTTGCCTGAAGAATCCCCATGGACAGAGGAGCCTGGCAGGCTATAGTCCACGGGGTCGCAAAGAGTTGGACATGACTGAGCAACTAAAAACAACATGTCTCTAAAAGCAATTTACTATAAGAGAAAAAAGAAAACATTAAATCTACGGAGTCTGTAAACATGACCACATACTCTTCTGGACCCTCTCTCCTAGCCTTTGGAAGTTCTCTTCCATATGAAACTCTGGGCTAACCTTGGACTTAACTTTGACTGAGACTTCAGCAAATGTGATGCAAACCAAGGCTTGAAAATATTTGTGCCTTCATGCTTGGCCTCCCTTGCTGCTTGGTGGAACCTCGGGGACGCAAGATCACGTTGTCTCAACCAATGCTTTCTACACCAGCTTGCCAGCCAACTTCCAGATAGATGAGTGAAGCAGTCACAGACCACATCCAGCCAAGCCAGCCCGGAGCAGAAAAGCTACCCAATTAAGCTACAGAAGAGTGACAAATGCCAAATGCGTCCGTATAAGTCACTGAGATCTGTAGTGTTTATCTCAAGGTAACAAAAGTAATAGACATTCGTTTCATCAATGACATGGAAAAGACAACACTCTTAAAAGAAAAGCAGGGAAGCATAAAGAGGAACAGTAGAAAAGATGAAAAAGCCAGTGACTCTAAGTAGGAAATATGCTAAGACTAAAAATACAGCAATTAAAATCAATATTGCAAGGAAGTAAAATAGAGATAACACTGCCAAACAAACAATGAAGAGAGCAAGCTATAGAGTTAGTCTTGGAGAAGAAAGGAAAAAGAACGAAATTCACATAAGAGAAGTTTGCTATGTAAGAAAAAGTTCTAAAGTATAAACAGTGCTAACTTCAGAACAACAGCGACAACGACAAAGTTGGGCTAAGAGAGGAGGAGGTGGAGAAGCAGCCATGTGGGGAGGGGAACTGGAGGGAGGAGGGAAGAAGAAATCCTTCCAGAGCCCAGCTCTGACGGCACCCTGCAGTCCAGGGAACAGGAACCCAGGGACGCACAGAGAGGCATATGTGCACTGTATAAATTACAAGATTAATAAAAACTACAAATTTCAGGTTGGCTCAAATAGTTTATTCACAAAGAATCTGGAAGAAGAGACAAGAAATGTCAGAGTCAGTGGTTTGAATGAAAGGGAGAAAAGAGTCTACTGTTCTTTGTAATGACCCAAATGGAAAAAGCAAAAAAAAAAACTTAAATCTACGGAGTCTGTAAACATGACCACATACTCTTCTGGACCCTCTCTCCTAGCCTTTGGAAGTTCTCTTCCATATGAAACTCTGGGCTAACCTTGGACTTAACTTTGACTGAGACTTCAGCAAATGTGATGCAAACCAAGGCTTGAAAATATTTGTGCCTTCATGCTTGGCCTCCCTTGCTGCTTGGTGGAACCTCGGGGACGCAAGATCACGTTGTCTCAACCAATGCTTTCTACACCAGCTTGCCAGCCAACTTCCAGATAGATGAGTGAAGCAGTCACAGACCACATCCAGCCAAGCCAGCCCGGAGCAGAAAAGCTACCCAATTAAGCTACAGAAGAGTGACAAATGCCAAATGCGTCCGTATAAGTCACTGAGATCTGTAGTGTTTATCTCAAGGTAACAAAAGTAATAGACATTCGTTTCATCAATGACATGGAAAAGACAACACTCTTAAAAGAAAAGCAGGGAAGCATAAAGAGGAACAGTAGAAAAGATGAAAAAGCCAGTGACTCTAAGTAGGAAATATGCTAAGACTAAAAATACAGCAATTAAAATCAATATTGCAAGGAAGTAAAATAGAGATAACACTGCCAAACAAACAATGAAGAGAGCAAGCTATAGAGTTAGTCTTGGAGAAGAAAGGAAAAAGAACGAAATTCACATAAGAGAAGTTTGCTATGTAAGAAAAAGTTCTAAAGTATAAACAGTGCTAACTTCAGAACAACAGCGACAACGACAAAGTTGGGCTAAGAGAGGAGGAGGTGGAGAAGCAGCCATGTGGGGAGGGGAACTGGAGGGAGGAGGGAAGAAGAAATCCTTCCAGAGCCCAGCTCTGACGGCACCCTGCAGTCCAGGGAACAGGAACCCAGGGACGCACAGAGAGGCATATGTGCACTGTATAAATTACAAGATTAATAAAAACTACAAATTTCAGGTTGGCTCAAATAGTTTATTCACAAAGAATCTGGAAGAAGAGACAAGAAATGTCAGAGTCAGTGGTTTGAATGAAAGGGAGAAAAGAGTCTACTGTTCTTTGTAATGACCCAAATGGAAAAAGAATCTTAAACAAGAGGGATATATGTATAGGTAAAACTGATTCACTTTGCTGTACAGCAAAAACTAATACAACATTGTAAAGCAACTCTACCCCAATAAAAATTTTAAAAATAAAGTGTATTTTTAAAATCCCTAATAAAAAACATGCAGAATAAAAAATTTAAATTAATAAATAAATAAGTAGGTTAAATTGAACCTCAATTTTTAAAAAAGCCGATCATTGGTGGTGTCCCTTCTGTTCTAAATGCTTTAGAGATTTTTTCCCACTGGATCATTTTTCAAAAAATCATTAAACACCTTCATTACCTTCCACCACCTTTTGATAATAAAACACAGAAAATACAAGATAATTAGAACTATTTTAAATATTAAAACTGGGAAAAATTATAATGTGTTCGAAATGAGAGCCAAGTAAAATCATAATTTTGAATACTTTATTTTAATAGCAAGCTAAGAAAACTCCTTTGAAAAATAACAAGAACACACATACGTTACATAAATATCAAGGAATTATAAAATTAAAATGAAGTCCATAAGGCAATTTTGGGAAAAATTAAAATGAAAACACATGCTACATAGGGACTTCCCTGGTGGTCCAGTGGTTAAGAATGTGCCTTGCAGTGCCAAGGACAAGGGTTCGATCCCTGGTCACGGGATGAGGATCCCACAGAGGATCCCACAGAGCAACTAAGCCTGCATGCTGCAACTACGGAGCCTGAGAGCCACAACCAGGGAACCCATGTGCCACAATGAGAGATTCTGAATGATACGACAAAGCCTCTGCATGCTGCAACTAAGACCAGGCACTGCCAAGTAAATAAGTAAATATTTGGAAAAATAAAAATGTAAAATGCTGCATGGAAAAATAGAATATGTTCAGCTAGCCCTCATACATTTCTGATGGCAATATAAAATGTTTCAGCCACTTGGAAGAAAGGTTTGACAGTTCCTCAAAAATCTATATATATTGTTCATCAGGGATTTTATTCCTAGTTATATATGAAAGAGGAAGAAAACATATGTCCACACAAAAACTTGTTCACTAATGGCCTAGTAGCCTTATTCATAATAGCCAAAAAATGCCAGCATGCAAATGATAAACAAAAGTGGTATATCCAGACAATGGATTATTAGCAGGTAATAAAAAGAAATGGATACTGGTATACACTACAATACGGATGAAGTTTGAAACATTATATTGGGCTTCTCTGGTGGGGTTCAGGTGGTAAAGAATCTGCCTGCAGTGCAGGAGACCCAAGTTCCATCCCTGGGTCAGGAAGATCCCGTGGAGAAGGAAATGGCAACCCACTCCAGTATCCTTACCTGGAGAATCCCATGGACAGAGGCGCCTGGCGGGCTACAGTCTCTGGAGTCCGAAAGAGCTGGACGTGAGCAGAGAGCTGACTAACAACTGAGCAGCTAACACACACATTGAAATGTGGCGTGAGGTGAAGTAAACCAGGCACCAAAAGACACAGATTACAATATATGACTTAATTTATAGGAGACGTCCAGTATAGGCAAATCCATAGGGAAAGTCAATTAGGAGCTCCAGGGGCTGGAGGAAGGGGGATGGGGGGTGGAACTGTGGGCAGTGCAGGGTTTCTTTTGGGGAATGAGACACGCTCTGAAATTAGCTGGTGCTAATGGCTGCACAGGACCACCGCCTTAGACGTTTTTAAAGTATGATGTCTATGCCACATGAATAATATCTCAGGAAAGCCATCACTCTAAAGTCAACGAGCATATAACTGCCTCTGAGTCAGACAACAGTTTCATTGAAATGGCACACATAGATCAGAAACAGAACTTCATATAAATAAGTAAATATTTGGAAAAATAAAAATGTAAAATGCTGCATGGAAAAATAGAATATGTTCAGCTAGCCCTCATACATTTCTGATGGCAATATAAAATGTTTCAGCCACTTGGAAGAAAGGTTTGACAGTTCCTCAAAAATCTATATATATTGTTCATCAGGGATTTTATTCCTAGTTATATATGAAAGAGGAAGAAAACATATGTCCACACAAAAACTTGTTCACTAATGGCCTAGTAGCCTTATTCATAATAGCCAAAAAATGCCAGCATGCAAATGATAAACAAAAGTGGTATATCCAGACAATGGATTATTAGCAGGTAATAAAAAGAAATGGATACTGGTATACACTACAATACGGATGAAGTTTGAAACATTATATTGGGCTTCTCTGGTGGGGTTCAGGTGGTAAAGAATCTGCCTGCAGTGCAGGAGACCCAAGTTCCATCCCTGGGTCAGGAAGATCCCCTGGAGAAGGAAATGGCAACCCACTCCAGTATCCTTACCTGGAGAATCCCATGGACAGAGGCGCCTGGCGGGCTACAGTCTCTGGAGTCCGAAAGAGCTGGACGTGAGCAGAGAGCTGACTAACAACTGAGCAGCTAACACACACATTGAAATGTGGCGTGAGGTGAAGTAAACCAGGCACCAAAAGACACAGATTACAATATATGACTTAATTTATAGGAGACGTCCAGTATAGGCAAATCCATAGGGAAAGTCAATTAGGAGCTCCAGGGGCTGGAGGAAGGGGGATGGGGGGTGGAACTGTGGGCAGTGCAGGGTTTCTTTTGGGGAATGAGACACGCTCTGAAATTAGCTGGTGCTAATGGCTGCACAGGACCACCGCCTTAGACGTTTTTAAAGTATGATGTCTATGCCACATGAATAATATCTCAGGAAAGCCATCACTCTAAAGTCAACGAGCATATAACTGCCTCTGAGTCAGACAACAGTTTCATTGAAATGGCACACATAGATCAGAAACAGAACTTCATATAAATAAGAATTAATATATGATAAGGGAAGAACAGCAAATAAATAAATAGGGAGGAATAGATTATTCAGGACATAAAGTAAAAAATGGCTTTTGCTTTAAAAATTCATCAAATTTAGATTCTCACCACTATAGGGCAAAGTAAGTCCTGTTAAGATTAATGATCTGTATGTATAAAGAAACTAGGTACAAACAGAGAGTATTTACGGCTCTACTGAAGAGGATAGACTTTCTCAGCACAAAAGCAACCGAAGAAGCCACAAATTAGAACAGCGAAGAGTGTGCTATCTTACAATATAAATAAACACCTACAGAAAAAAAAAACGCCTACAAAATTTAAAAGACAGCAATAAAACTACACAAAATGTACCTAATGACTTCACACTAGTGTTTCACATTTTTATTTAACGAGTTCATTAAAATGGGTGAATCCTTAATTGGAAAAATGAATAAATAATACTAACAGACAGAAAAAAATCAAACAGCTAATGAATGTTCAATTTAATAAATAGTAACAAAATATGGGGGCATTTTTCCACCTATCCACCTGGAAAATATTTGCAGACTAGCGTTGTGAAGGTTCGGAAGTGACGAGTTAGAGACGCTGGTGGTACAGATCAGTACAGAAGCCCTTGTGAATATGCAACAAGCCCTTAAATTCTAATAGCCAGGTGAGCACATAGAAATGCTGAAATAAATATAGTAAAACACAATTTAAGCTTTAAAAGAATTCATTATCTGATATACGTACTTCTAGGAAGCTATTGTAAGAAAAAAAATCAGACTCATGTACTACTTTCCTTTAAGAAAGGTTATTCAATGGTGAAAAGATCAAAAGGAATCATTTTAAAATTGAACGGGGGAGAAAACAGAATTCTTTTTTTTTCTTTAAGTTTATTTATTTATTTATGTTGGGCGGGGGTCGGGTTGGGGAGGGAGCGGAGCGGGTGCGCCACTTCTATTGGTCTTTCATTTCTCTATTTCCATCTATCTTGGTTCTTTGGCTCCTGTGGGCCTCCCATCGCGGTGGCGTCTGTTGTCGCAGAGCGCCGGCTCTGGGCGCATGCGCTCCAGAGCTCCGGTTCGGCGATTGGACACATCGATCCAGCCGCTCCGCGGCACGTGGGATCTTCCCAGACCAGGGATCGAACCAGCGCCCCTTGCACTGCAAGCCGGTGTCCTTACCCACTGGACCACCAGGGGAAGCCCCAGAATTCTTAACAGAAAAAAAAATCAGCTATATCAAAAAATGATTCATACATAGTATGTTCACTCACTGGACAAATTTTTATGGAACATTGCTGAATGCATACCATGTGCCCAGGTCTGTTCTCAGCCATTAGACTTACAGTGGAGAACAAAACAGATACAAATGCGGACACCGCACCACCTGTACACTGTTGTTGTTTAGTCACTCAGTCGTGTCCGACTCTTTGTGACCCCACGGACTGTAGCTCACCAGGCTCTTCTGTCCGTGGGATTCCCCAGGCAAGAATACTGGAGTGAGTTGCCATTTCTTACTCCAGGAGATCTGCCCCATTCAGGGATCAAAACCATGTCTCTTGCGTCTCCTGCAGTGGCAGCTCTCTCTTCACCAGCTCTCAATTATCTTCCAGTTGCACAAGTCTAGCTACATCTTCATTGACTACCTTGCTTTATCTCTGTGGCCTCTTAGATCACTGCGATCTATTAAACAATGCTTTTGATCTTGTAAGTCCACGGCACACTGGTGGTCCCTCAGGCCTTGCTGTCCCCTTATACAGTAGTAATTATGTTTTTCCTGATTCTAGTAGTTAAGCCTGGACACCTGGCTCCTGCTTGTTAGAACCGATCATGTCCATTTCAAAGGCACCATCTGCTACTGTCCACTCTGGCCCCTAAACGGCACTGAGCTTTTCAGAGTCCATGCCCCACCTCTCAGCAGTGCACCCCTCCAGGCTACGCCAAAGGCATGTCTTCCACACCCTCCCAGGGAATATAAGGAAGGAGCACTCTCTCCAATCTCGCATAATAAATTCAGTCTAACCTTCCCATCTCTCTGAGCCTTCAGACCGCCTCCTCATTTCTCTGCTAAGACATCTCCATCTCATTAAGCCATCACTGTTTCCAAGTCTCAGGAAGTCAGGCCAACAGATAAGGGTGACTCCAAGGTCTCTTTGCCAGGACATTAAATCATGAATCACCAGAGAATGCTCTCCTGTCGATAAATGTCCTCCTCCCCGGCTGTACACTGTAGCCCCTCTAGGCTGCGCAGCTCTAGCTCCACTCCGAGCATCGTATCCAGGTCCCATAATAGTTTCAGTATCTAGGCTAGCTCCTCCAACAGCAAAGGAAATGAAGAAGGGAGGATGGGGGCATCTCTAAAGAAAGATCCAAGAAGGACTTCACAGAGGAGTGTCAGGAGCTGAGGAGAGCTTCTGAAGGCAGAGAGGGTGGAGGAGAGATCTAAGAGTTTTCCCAGGTGTGAACAGGGTGCCAACTGGCCGGGCACAATGAGGAAACAGCAAGTAGGCAGATTTATCAGGAGCAGAGACTGTGATCAGAGCGGGAGACAGGCTCAGCTGTAGACTGAGGAGCTCGTGTGCTAAACGTGGGCACCCCCAGGCTCACCCATACCCAGCCTCAGGAAGGATGACGGACAATGATTCTGAGGGGCTCAAATATCTCATTTCAAAGACTGTGGTTTGCAAGGACCGATATTCTCTCAGATACCGCAACTGAGACGGGCCCTACAGAGCAGACGCTGCCGGGAGGCGGAAGTTCCACCCACTTGCTTTATTTTGTGGCCTCTTAGATCACTGCGATCTATTAAACAATGCTTTTGATCTTGTAAGTCCACGGCACACTGGTGGTCCCTCAGGCCTTGCTGTCCCCTTATACAGTAGTAATTATGTTTTTCCTGATTCTAGTAGTTAAGCCTGGACACCTGGCTCCTGCTTGTTAGAACCGATCATGTCCATTTCAAAGGCACCATCTGCTACTGTCCACTCTGGCCCCTAAACGGCACTGAGCTTTTCAGAGTCCATGCCCCACCTCTCAGCAGTGCACCCCTCCAGGCTACGCCAAAGGCATGTCTTCCACACCCTCCCAGGGAATATAAGGAAGGAGCACTCTCTCCAATCTCGCATAATAAATTCAGTCTAACCTTCCCATCTCTCTGAGCCTTCAGACCGCCTCCTCATTTCTCTGCTAAGACATCTCCATCTCATTAAGCCATCACTGTTTCCAAGTCTCAGGAAGTCAGGCCAACAGATAAGGGTGACTCCAAGGTCTCTTTGCCAGGACATTAAATCATGAATCACCAGAGAATGCTCTCCTGTCGATAAATGTCCTCCTCCCCGGCTGTACACTGTAGCCCCTCTAGGCTGCGCAGCTCTAGCTCCACTCCGAGCATCGTATCCAGGTCCCATAATAGTTTCAGTATCTAGGCTAGCTCCTCCAACAGCAAAGGAAATGAAAAAGGGAGGATGGGGGCATCTCTAAAGAAAGATCCAAGAAGGACTTCACAGAGGAGTGTCAGGAGCTGAGGAGAGCTTCTGAAGGCAGAGAGGGTGGAGGAGAGATCTAAGAGTTTTCCCAGGTGTGAACAGGGTGCCAACTGGCCGGGCACAATGAGGAAACAGCAAGTAGGCAGATTTATCAGGAGCAGAGACTGTGATCAGAGCGGGAGACAGGCTCAGCTGTAGACTGAGGAGCTCGTGTGCTAAACGTGGGCACCCCCAGGCTCACCCATACCCAGCCTCAGGAAGGATGACGGACAATGATTCTGAGGGGCTCAAATATCTCATTTCAAAGACTGTGGTTTGCAAGGACCGATATTCTCTCAGATACCGCAACTGAGACGGGCCCTACAGAGCAGACGCTGCCGGGAGGCGGAAGTTCCACCCACATGTCGGGGTCGAGTCCAGTGGAGCACGTGACGCCCCACCTCTCCCACCGCTGAGGATGGAGTGTCTGGTGGAGGCCACCTGCCCGTCAGACTGGCTGCCATTTTTGATTGCCACTGTGTTCTATATATTCAGCATCGATTGCTTATATCTATTTCATACAGTTTAGGCATGAGAAAGTTGAGTTTAGGGAGACTCAATGCTGTCCCCAAGCTGCCCCAGCTGGTCAATGACAGAACTGGAACTCAGACCCAGGCTTCTCTGAGGAGTCACCTCCAACATGCTGCTTCATCACATCCGACACGTAGCCTGAACAGGCCCACTTGAAGGCGGAAGCTCTCCAAGACGTGCATCTGAGCATCTTTCTGTTTAATATCTGCCCAGGTAACTTCTCTGGGTTGTTGCAAGATAATAATAATACTATAAGAAAGGGCATTGCCAGTGATTGTCATCGACACCAAAATGTAAGAAGTTTGCTGTTGTTTGTATGAGTCGTCCTCACCTTATTTTGTTTCATTTTTATTGTCATCAGCCTCTTAATTTAAAGTCATAACAGCCTGAAGGATTATTAGCAAGGCAAGTCACAGCAGCCTCACGGTGCTTTTTTTCTTTTCTACTTGGGACTATAAATTAAATGTGCAAGAAAACTAACCTTTATTCCAGAGGAGAGCTGATTTAATGCTGAATGACACCACCCCAGGGTAGAAAACACCCCCGATGAAACGGGAACTCCAAGAGTGATTTAAGGCTCGGAGACATTCCAGCCGGAGCAAAACACCCCACGAGGCAATTAACTCTGAACAACATGACCGATGGGTTTCAGAACCTTGATGAGCGAAGGTGAGGAAGGTCTACACACTCTGCAGGGAGCCATCCAAGAGGATCACGGTTTGTAATCAAAACATCCAGAGAGGGAGGGAGAGATGCCCGGCATCTGGCAGAGAAGAATTCTTTATCCAGATATTTATTTCACCTCGACACCGAGCATCTGGAGAGAGCATTCGAACACCTGTCTGAAACTGTTTGTCGTGGGGGTGCGGCACGTATGTGTGCGTGTGTACACATGTGTGCGCCTAAGGAAGGGGCCATTCAAAATGAAATAAACCAAACATCTGCAGAAAAGATGGAATGACCAAGGTAGAATAGAGTAGTTATAAGTCCTCGGTTCTTTGGGATCCAACACGGATGCATTTAAATCCCAGCTCTGGCACTGCCTGTGTGTTCCTCAGAAGTTCTCAGGCGTCCATTTCCCATGACAGCAAGTGGGAACGGTCACCGAGTGGGAGGCTGTGGGGACTGTGTGCATCAACGTGTGTAAGGTGCCAGCTACAGAAGACGTTAGCCGTCAGCCCTGTCCATTATTACGGCCATGGTGACGGTCGCCAGTCTACTACGTGAGCCCTGCAGAAGGGTCATAAAGCAATCACCAGCTGGGTTGAATTTTCCTCTTTTTACCCAGAGGTGCACATCTCTAATAAAGCAGCTGGGTGTTCAAACCGTCAGGAAAGTTAAAAGACTGGGTCGCATTCAAAGAGCCGCTTTTGCATTATTCTGAAGCAAAGTCTCCACGAGACATAAGGTTCTTGCGATGCAAGGTGTGCCGGGCATCACCTGGGAGCTTATTAGAAATGCATGATTGCAGGCCCCACCCCTGGAGTCTCCTCAGCCACAGTCTGCATTTTAACAAGCTCCCCACGTGATTCGTGAGCACGGTGAAGTTCCAGGAGCACTGAGCTAGGACAAGGTCTGCCATCCGTCCACAATCACATCCAACCTGCTCAGGAATGGGAAGGAAAGGTCCAGGTAGCCAGGCGGCCAATCCGCTGGATCCATCCATCCATCCGTCAGACCTGATCAAGTTATGCCTGCAAAAGGACAGGGCAGAGCTGAGCCGCTCGATGGAGCAACGCCTAAGGTAATCAGCCTACATGGGAAGGAGACAGTTGTATATGAAAAGCCATCCAATGAGACAGTCCCTTGTCCCAATGAAGTTTACCATCTAGTAGTGGTAAAAGCTGAGGAAAACATTAAGCCAAAGTGCTAGATGAGTAACAAAGAGAGGAAATGACTTTCTGACTTGGAAAATCAAGGTAGCTTTCTTGGAAAAGCGAGTGTTTGGGGTAGACAGTGATGCATGAGCAGGACTTCAACAGGTGAAGAAGGGGAGGAACAGTGCAATTCAAACAGAGGAAATCCACAGAGTGAAACAGTAGAAAAGCGCCTGATGTGTCCAGATGCCTGAATGGACCCGATGAGCACTAAAGCTTGACCACTATTGGGGGTGGATCATACAGTCTGAAAAGCTGAACTGAATCTTCCAGCTTCTACACCAAGGCAAACAGAATCAAAACATCAAGGAATTTTGCCTCAAACAGAAAAATGACTTGAACACGTGTCTTTAGGCCACAAGTGGTATCTATTTCCTTTAGATTTTTACGTAAATAACAGTGTTACCAAAAGAGTGGGGCAGCGGCGGGGTCTGGCTGGCTCACTGCTCAAAAGCCAACAAGCAGGCAAGGCTGGTAGAAAGGAAAGTCGGCCGTGTTTCAGACGCTGGCAACTGGGGTGGGGACAGGGTGGAGGGAGGGTAGCAGACATCTGTCCAAAGGCCAGCTCTGCCTCCCTCGCTGGCAGCCAATAGGACAAGAGTTTTTATAGTCCAAAGAAGGTGGGTTACATGTAGAAACAGCACCATCCTCTCTAACCCTCATTTCAAAGTGGTCATCAGTGGTGTGACCAGCATCATCTTGGTTGTTTTAGGCCCAGAAAATCTTCAGTTCCAGGGTCCATTTGTTTCCATTTCTTTGCAGCCAATTCTTGGAATTGTGGTAGCTCATGTCCTGGGTACAGTCTGGTCATCACGTAGTCAACTTTTCTACCTGAGGTTTTAGTATCTACAAGCTCACAGGAAAACGCTCAGTATACTATCTGTAGCCCTTGGGAAATAACTAAAGGTCTTTGACTAGGCTTAAGGTGACATTATTATTATTTAGTCTCTTTGGACTGTTTCCCTTTGTTTCTGCATTTTTCGCTTCTCTGATTAAACTTCTTTGACTAAAGTCTTCCAGACCAAAGGCAGGCAGAGGACGTGGTGGGGGACACAGTGGAGGACGTGGTGGCGGACACAGAGGACAGGGTCCTGCTCCATTTCAGCAGGGTGCAATCTCTGCACCTAGAGACAAGACAACTCTGAGCATTCTGGCCTTGATCTGTCGTGGGCAGTGTCAGAATAAAGCCCTGTTGATCCTCACTTTGGTCTTTAAGGAAACCAGCTCTCTCTCTGGGGTTTGAGACTTACTCAGTCATTCACTGAGCCGTGGACTATACTCACCCGTCGGCAGTGCAGAGTGGCTCCTGGGGAGCAGCCGCTCATTTTGGCCCCCCATTTTCCAGTCTCTCCTCTCATGTACGTGTAATCATGAGACTAATTCTCCCAAAAAGTGTGGGAGCGGAAGCAGGGTGTTCACACTCAGACCAGAGCTTTAAACAAGAGGCCACGTCTTCACTCCTTTCCTTTCCCACAAGCTCAGTGCAGATCTGGAGAGCCGAGGGACTCGTAGCATCTGGGTCTTAAGTCTCCACGTGATGTAACCGACCACCAGCTAGGAGCAACCACATCACACTGATACTTAACAAACAAGAAATAAGCTTCTATTGTATCCAGGCCGCTCTATGTCTGGGGATCTATAAGTTCCAGCAGCTGGCATTACACTAACACAGACCTCACAGGAGCTACTGAGAGCATCAAAGGAGAGACAGAGGAGAAGGTGCTTTTTCAATTATAATGTCCTACAGCACACTCTCACTGCACTAAATATTCAACAAATACGATATTGATAGAGCAGCCAACAGAGACCATCCATGTACTTGGTTCCGAGCAATTAGTGATAACAAGACGACAGGCTCACTCTCCTCTCTCTCTCTCTCTCTCTCTCTCTCTCTCTCTTTCACTGTCTCTCTCTTTCTCTCTCTCTCTCTTTCTCTCTCTCCCAGATTAGTACTCAGTCACTGCCCAACAGCACTGGCCGAAGCATAGAGATCACACCATCAGCGTTTCAGCAGAAGAAATAGTGCATCCAATCCTCACTGATCCATCCAAAGGGACAGAAGTCAGGCAAAATCAGAGCCTCTCTCATCAGATGGCTTTCCCCGAATTTCTATGTATGCATTCACTTTTAAATACCTAACTGGCTTTGTTCCAGACAAACTATAAGACAGCTTACAAGACAGCTTCATTGAAAAATAAAACTCTTTGCAAAAATAGAATGGCAATATGAAATGGAACCATGGTTATAGCTAAGCATGCAGTCACTAATGAGTTATATACTCTGGACTTCCTGGAAGCCAAATCAAAACATGATATTCTTTAGTTGCTATGATATCTGTACTTAACTATTTAGTGTCTGTATTCCCGTAGACTGGACGCTTCATGGAGGGCAAAGTCTGCCTTATACTATCATACTCACATGATGCAGTCTAGTTCCTGGTCCATAGAAGTCCATGATAAGCTCATCCTCAGGTAAAAGCAGATCAAGGCAGAGGTTCATTCACACCTGACACTGAGAAAAAGAGGCATGTCCCCCAGATCCTCAGAAAGATGAGCCCACACGATGACGAACAGCATCATCGTATGCTTATCGTGGACCCAATGGCAAGTGACAAGTGATTGGTCCTCACTTCCCAAACCCCAATCTACTGATGACATCGAACCAAAGCACAATACAGAAAAAGCAATTCTGTAGGAAATCCAGTATCCTGTGGTTCCAAACCCCAGTTTTTGCTGCTCTGACATAGTTCAGGCAGGGCTGCTGATGACCTGGAGAAGCTGACAGACACAGGACTTCTTAAGAACCTGGCTGGAAGAGGGAGACTGGGAGAGACTGGGCACAGGCATACGTGTGGTTGAGTCCTGCTGTTCACCCGAAATGACCACAACATTGTCCATCAGCTGTACTCCCATCTAAAATAAAAAGTTTAATGTTAAAAAGGTAAAAGAAAAAAAGAAGAACCCTCCCAATACTCTCTCCCTCATGGTATTTTTAGATTCCACCAGGGAGGCAACTTGGACTCCATGTCTTTGGCATATATAGGTCAGGAGAAGAAACTATTTTCTGAAGCTAGAATCTCCATTTTCCATGTGGAAAATTGAAAGGTACTGGCTCCTCTGTCCCTTAGGGGTTCCAGAATGAAGATATATTTGGCTGGACCAAAGTGACATCTAAATATCACTTCTCCTACAGAATTAGAGGAACCTTTCCTTCATGTCCTTTGTGTTCTTTTGCGGACACACTTCCCTTTTCCGCTTAGGGCTCTGATTCTTGGCAAGGTCACCAGTGCAGTCCCAGGGAGTTAGAAAGGCGCCCCGTGCAAGTGCCACATGGGGCCAGCAGGGGCAGCAGAGAGCAGGGCTAGGGGCGGAGACAAGGCGCTGAATGGAGGCAGATCTATCAACCCAGGTCGCTGCAGCGACAGCACAGGATTCTCCAGCACATTTCCAAGAACGCAGCGGCGTGAAAAAGCTGGGCTGGGGGCGGGCAGGAACCAGTGGCTTCTTGCAAACTCCGCACACGATCTGCACTGACTGCATTGCGTTCAATGCGACGGCGCCCCCTGGAGCTGTGCTGTGCACGCGTCCTGCGGGGCAGAGTGTGAGCGGCTCCCCCACAACAGGAACAAGAACCGGTATTTACTGAGCGCTCTGCATGTGCCGGGCACTCTGCAAAGGACGTTACACGTTCTAGCTCATCAGGGTCTCACAGCAGCTTTGTAAGTCAATACTATCGTCATTCCCATTTTCCAAAAGCAGGGGTTGAGAGATGGATGACCTACCCCGATTTCCCTTTAGCGAGCCCATGAAAGCATTTTAAAAATTTGCACAAAAAAAGCAATTCTGTAGGAAATCCAGTATCCTGTGGTTCCAAACCCCAGTTTTTGCTGCTCTGACATAGTTCAGGCAGGGCTGCTGATGACCTGGAGAAGCTGACAGACACAGGACTTCTTAAGAACCTGGCTGGAAGAGGGAGACTGGGAGAGACTGGGCACAGGCATACGTGTGGTTGAGTCCTGCTGTTCACCCGAAATGACCACAACATTGTCCATCAGCTGTACTCCC
Organism: Tragulus kanchil; assembly: GCA_022376925.1. Classification (NCBI taxonomy): domain Eukaryota; kingdom Metazoa; phylum Chordata; class Mammalia; order Artiodactyla; family Tragulidae; genus Tragulus; species Tragulus kanchil. The sequence goes on along the minus strand of JAIOJX010000002.1, from coordinate 7,315,428 downwards.
ATCTAAAATAAAAAGTTTAATGTTAAAAAGGTAAAAGAAAAAAAGAAGAACCCTCCCAATACTCTCTCCCTCATGGTATTTTTAGATTCCACCAGGGAGGCAACTTGGACTCCATGTCTTTGGCATATATAGGTCAGGAGAAGAAACTATTTTCTGAAGCTAGAATCTCCATTTTCCATGTGGAAAATTGAAAGGTACTGGCTCCTCTGTCCCTTAGGGGTTCCAGAATGAAGATATATTTGGCTGGACCAAAGTGACATCTAAATATCACTTCTCCTACAGAATTAGAGGAACCTTTCCTTCATGTCCTTTGTGTTCTTTTGCGGACACACTTCCCTTTTCCGCTTAGGGCTCTGATTCTTGGCAAGGTCACCAGTGCAGTCCCAGGGAGTTAGAAAGGCGCCCCGTGCAAGTGCCACATGGGGCCAGCAGGGGCAGCAGAGAGCAGGGCTAGGGGCGGAGACAAGGCGCTGAATGGAGGCAGATCTATCAACCCAGGTCGCTGCAGCGACAGCACAGGATTCTCCAGCACATTTCCAAGAACGCAGCGGCGTGAAAAAGCTGGGCTGGGGGCGGGCAGGAACCAGTGGCTTCTTGCAAACTCCGCACACGATCTGCACTGACTGCATTGCGTTCAATGCGACGGCGCCCCCTGGAGCTGTGCTGTGCACGCGTCCTGCGGGGCAGAGTGTGAGCGGCTCCCCCACAACAGGAACAAGAACCGGTATTTACTGAGCGCTCTGCATGTGCCGGGCACTCTGCAAAGGACGTTACACGTTCTAGCTCATCAGGGTCTCACAGCAGCTTTGTAAGTCAATACTATCGTCATTCCCATTTTCCAAAAGCAGGGGTTGAGAGATGGATGACCTACCCCCGATCCTTTAGCGAGCCCATGATAAAACTAGAATGTGCAACCCAGTCTGACCTCCCCGCTGATGCTCTTAACCACTCCAGTATATTGCCCTCCTAAGGCTTGATAAAAGTAACTTGGGTTTTCAAGATGCACACAACAGTTTGTCTTGTTTTGTTCTTACCAGAGTATAATTGCTTTACAATGTTGTGTTAGTTTCTGCTGCTCAACAGTATGAATCAGCCACAGGTCCACACACAGCCCTCCTTCCTGAGCCTCCCACCCCTCACCCCCAGCCCAGCCCTCTAGGTCGTCACTGAGCACCAAGTGGAGCTCCCTGTGCCATAGAGCAGCTTCCGGCTAACTCTCTACTTGAATTCTGCCCTAGGAACTGAGGACCCATCCCCAAATTTCACCTGCTGAGTCTACTGTCCTGTTTCAGAGGACATCTTCATATAATAGTGAGGAAGTGAGCGGAGGTGTACACACACGCATCCGAGAGAGACGTGAGCGCAGAGCGGCATTCATGGTCTGTCCCCGCCAGCGCTCCCAGCACAGCGAGATGGATGCGGTCTCTCACACAGGTCTGCAGCCGTGACCTAGGTTTTTATGATCAGCTTCCACTGGCTAAATTCTCCCTTCATATGCTAGTAGATGCCTCCCATTCTCCATAACGAGAGCCAGCGAGTGCATTCAAGGGCAGAGCACAGCAGGGGCTGCAGTTTGCAGGCACGACGTCGGGCAGCAGGGAAGAGATGGCTTCATCTTTCAGAGAAGAGCTGTCGGTGCAGAATAACCCCTGCCTGGCAGCCAGGGCCCCACAGCCATCTGCAACATGACAAGGGGATGGCCATCTTCACAGAAAGAAGACGTGATGTGTTTTCAGCAAGTTTTCTAGGCAACCCCCAGATGGTCTCTACTGCCTTGGTAACAAATTGGCCTAGGTCTAGAAAGATTCTGCTCGGTCTATTTCATGCTGATGGCGCAGTGGGTCAAGTATCTGTCCGCAGTGCAGGAGACGCAAGAGAGGCCAGTTTGATCCCTGGGTCTTATTCATCTGTCTCATTTTTAGAATGATACCCCGCAAATCTCATTTGCTTAATTATGAAAAGATGCGGCATAGGCCTATGTGTATAAAGTGCATTGGCATCTGTGCCCTAGGTGGCGCTTGCAGTAAAGAACCTGCCTGACAGTGCAGGAGAGGTAAGAGACACGGGTTTGATCCCTGGGTCAGGAAGATCCTCTGAAGGAGAAAATGTCCATCCACTCCAGTATTCTTGCCTGAAAAATCTCATGGACGGGAAAAGCTGACTGGCTACAGCCCACGGGGTTGCAAAGGGCCGGGCACGGCTGAGTATGAGCACACAGAACTAAAGCCCCCAGCAAATGTGAGATGCGGACTACTTGATGAGACGTGATCCTCATCCCAGAGAAGGGGACAGCCTATTCACCATCACCTGGTGTCAGATGTCCTCTGAACTGGCAGAAAGCAGAGCCCTGTGCACATCTTGATCCTTATCAGCAGCCCTGCCCCCTTGGACTGTAAAACTCCTTGACGCCCCCAGTGCGGGACACACACTGAAGGCATTAGCCCACCATGGTCCCCTTTGCCTGGCAAAGCCATAAAGCTATTCTTTTCTACTTCACCCAAAACTCTGTCTGTAGGATTTAGTTCGGTGTCAGGGTACAAAGGCTGAATTCAGCTTCATAACCATTAATCAGCAGGGCCAGAGTAGACCACAGGATTAATGAGTTTACGCCTTCATTTGTAACTTAGGAAGCACTTGCTTGTACACACTCAGCATACACCAGACAATTAAGGACAATGCAAAAACACACACGCCCATTAGATGTATAAACAGAAAAATGAAAAGTGAATGTATACAAAACAATGGAAGAACAAAAGAAATAATGGGAAAATGGGAACAAAAAAGTTACCTCCTAAACCAAAACATTTGCTTCCCTTAAATAAATACCTATTTGCTCACAAGTCCAAGGATTGCATACTTTAGTAATAAAACCTCAAGAAAACCCATCTCAACCACTGTTGAGAATGACTTCCCCCCCAGCGAAGGAGGGGTCACAGGGGCGGAACAAAAGCAGCTCAGCAGCGCACCAGCGACAGCCGGGTTCAGGCTGAGGCAGGAGGTAGGAGGACCTCCCCCGCCAGGGCAAAGTGACAGGGGATTCACTCCCCGAGGACTGAAACGCCAAGACGAGAAGAGCGGGCCAGCTCAAGGGAGGAGGCTGGCTTTGTGCAGACCACATAGTTCTCATTCTCTAAGTCATGAAGAGCCCCAGAGGAGGAAACGGCCACCCACTCCAGGATTCCTGCCTGGAGATTCCCACAGACAGAGGAGCCTGACGGGCTACAGCTCACGGGTCACCAAGAGCAGGACACGGCCGAGTAACTGACACGTTTACTCTTCTCTTTCCAGTCACCTTATACTTCTGCGCATAGCCCTCCATGGCTGCTCATCTAACTAAGATTAGTTCAAATCTCTACCGTGCCCCACAGGGTCTTTCTCTTAGAAAGTCCCACTTCCGTGACCTCTTCGCCCACTTCTTCCGCCTCCACCTCCTCGGGTCCCTCCGCACTCCTGGCTTCCTGCTGCTTGTTGAAGCTTGAAGCTGCTGTGCGTGCTACTCTCCGCTCCTCCACCGCTCTCTGCAGACACCGCACGCAACCTTCTCAGTGAGGGCTCCCCTGACCACACGGCCCCTGCCCTCTCCCTCGCCTGCCACGCGCCGCTGCCTCTGCACTGTCACTCTGCAGGTTCCCCCACCAAGAGGGCAAGCCTCCGCTGTTTCCCTGGAGAACAAGACGCCGGCTTCTGCAAAGGCCAGACTGGCCTCTCTGCCTTCCGCTGGCTTGGTCTGCTGGATAAGGAGCTGAGAAATCAACTAGTGATAAAAATTTGTTTACGCCTTCATTTGTAACTTAGGAAGCACTTGCTTGTACACACTCAGCATACACCAGACAATTAAGGACAATGCAAAAACACACACGCCCATTAGATGTATAAACAGAAAAATGAAAAGTGAATGTATACAAAACAATGGAAGAACAAAAGAAATAATGGGAAAATGGGAACAAAAAAGTTACCTCCTAAACCAAAACATTTGCTTCCCTTAAATAAATACCTATTTGCTCACAAGTCCAAGGATTGCATACTTTAGTAATAAAACCTCAAGAAAACCCATCTCAACCACTGTTGAGAATGACTTCCCTCCCAGCGAAGGAGGGGTCACAGGGGCGGAACAAAAGCAGCTCAGCAGCGCACCAGCGACAGCCGGGTTCAGGCTGAGGCAGGAGGTAGGAGGACCTCCCCCGCCAGGGCAAAGTGACAGGGGATTCACTCCCCGAGGACTGAAACGCCAAGACGAGAAGAGCGGGCCAGCTCAAGGGAGGAGGCTGGCTTTGTGCAGACCACATAGTTCTCATTCTCTAAGTCATGAAGAGCCCCAGAGGAGGAAACGGCCACCCACTCCAGGATTCCTGCCTGGAGATTCCCACAGACAGAGGAGCCTGACGGGCTACAGCTCACGGGTCACCAAGAGCAGGACACGGCCGAGTAACTGACACGTTTACTCTTCTCTTTCCAGTCACCTTATACTTCTGCGCATAGCCCTCCATGGCTGCTCATCTAACTAAGATTAGTTCAAATCTCTACCGTGCCCCACAGGGTCTTTCTCTTAGAAAGTCCCACTTCCGTGACCTCTTCGCCCACTTCTTCCGCCTCCACCTCCTCGGGTCCCTCCGCACTCCTGGCTTCCTGCTGCTTGTTGAAGCTTGAAGCTGCTGTGCGTGCTACTCTCCGCTCCTCCACCGCTCTCTGCAGACACCGCACGCAACCTTCTCAGTGAGGGCTCCCCTGACCACACGGCCCCTGCCCTCTCCCTCGCCTGCCACGCGCCGCTGCCTCTGCACTGTCACTCTGCAGGTTCCCCCACCAAGAGGGCAAGCCTCCGCTGTTTCCCTGGAGAACAAGACGCCGGCTTCTGCAAAGGCCAGACTGGCCCTCTCTGCCTTCCGCTGGCTTGGTCTGCTGGATAAGGAGCTGAGAAATCAACTAGTGATACAAACATGGGAGGCAGCAACAAGCTCATCTGGGCTTTCAGTGACTCAACAAAGGCTTCAGCCCAGGTCTCCTGCCTCTTAATCCACTTCCCTTTCCAGAATTTCACAGTGCCTTTCAGGCAGTTACCGTTGGTGTCGTTTAGTCTCTCAGTTGTGTCCGACGCTTTGAAATACCATGAACGGCAGCACGCCAGGCTTCCCTGTCCTTCACTATCTCCCAGAGTTTGCTCAAATACAGGTCCATTGACTTGGCGGTGCCATCCAGCCATCTCATCCTCTGTCGCCCCCTTCTCCTCCTGCCCTCAGTCTTTCCCAGTGTCAGGGTCTTTACCAATGAGTCAGCTCGTTGCATCTGGTGGCCAAAGTTTGGGAGCTTCAGCATCAGTCCTTCCAATGAATAATCAGGGTTGATTTCCCTTAGGACTGATGGGTTTGGTCTCCTTGCTGTCCAAGGGGCTCTCAGGAATCTTCTCCAGCACCACAGTGCGAAGGTGTCAGTTCTTTGGTGCTCAGCCTTCTTTATGGTCCAGCTCTCACATCCATACATGACTACTGGAAAAACCATAGCTTTGACTATACAGACGATTATTAATGGAGCCCAGTCTTGAACGTTCACAAAGCACCGGCGTCACATTCTGCCAAAGCAATATTTCTAAGCTCGTCCTCCTGAGATCCCTAGGAGTGAGGAAGTCAACCAGCCATAAGCAGTACAGAGGCAGACAGAGAACTGAGAGTATAAATAGCCTCTCACAGCTGGTGCATGTGGGATTACAAGTAATAACATTTCATCACTGAAGACACCACACTTCATTGCAGAACCACTTCAGTCGTTGCTCAGATGTGTTTCATAAATAATCCAGAACTCTCAGAGGGTCCGCCCTACCCAGTTCTAACCCTCCTATCAATCTCAGAAGCATCAGTCATGACTGAGTCCCTAGTTAGATCCTACCTACTTTAATAATTCTAACCCAAAATTCTATGTTGTAGTCCCAAATCATTTACTGATTATTTGTAACTAATATGTGGGGAATGTTACCATTGGGAGATTATGCGGTGCCATGGGAATACACAGCAGGACCTAATTTCCTATGGTCAAAATATAGACTTTGGGGGCCTTTCATCAGACAGACGGTACACACATGGGATTATGTGTTTTTTTTTTTTCCTTTGGCCACTTCTATTGATCTTTCATTTATTTATCTTTGTTCTTTGGCCTGTGTGGGCCTCCCATTGCTGTGGCCTCTCACCACAGAGCTCCGGCTAGGTAGCTGGACACATCGGTCCAGCCGCTCCACGGCACGTGGGATCTTCCCAGGCCAGGGATCAAACTGGTGCCCCTAGCCCTGCAAGGCGGTGTCCTTACCCACTGGACCACCAGGGAAGCCCGATTATGTGGTTTTAACTTGAGAAAATTCAAGGGATAAAAAGTGAACACGGGGTGGGAGGAAGAGAGTGGGACAAATCGAGAGCTTAGTATTGCCATATATACACTACCTTGTGTAAAATCGCAGGTGGCTTCCCAGGCGGCCCTAGTGGTAAAGAACCCACCTGCCAGTATTTTAAATAGTATTTTTTCTTAAAGTTTTGTCCTGATGTTGCTTTATTCATGGTAGGAGTGCTGATCTTTTTAAATTTTTATTTATTCATTTTCAATTTGGGGCTGTGCTGCGTCTCACTGCTATGCAGGCTTTTCTCCTGTTCTGCTGAGCCAGGGCTACTCTCTAGTTGCAGAGGGTGCGCTTCTCATTGTGGTGGCTTCTCTTGTTGCCTCTGCAACAAGCTCTAGGGCCTGCGGGCTTCCGTAGTTGCAGTACAAGGGCTCAGTAGCTGCAGCTCCCAGGCTCTAGAGCCCAGGCTCAATGGTTGTGGCGCATGGACTTAGTTGCTCCACGGCATATAGCATCTTCCCGGCCCAGGGCTCGAACCCATGTCTCCTGCATTGGGAGCCAGATTCTTTACTGCTGAGCCACCGGGGAAGCCCCCTCAAACCTGTCTTTAATAAACCAGGCATATCCAACCGAACTGTCCGTCATGGCGCAAATGTCCTCTATCAGTGTGGCTCAGCATGATAACCTTGGACGGCCCCTGGCTGTTGAGCACTTGATATGCGGCGAGTGCAACTGAAGGATGGGATTTCTAATTTAATTTTAATTAGATGGAACTTTTAACTTTTTTATAATTAGACGTAATTTTAATTAGATGTAACTTTAAATACCCACATCACAACTATTTCAGATGAGGAAGAGTGGCCTCACCCAACATCTGGTCTGCTTCCCAGGGTAACCCACATCACTGAATAGTCCACACACAGGGCACAAAGGCCAAGCCTCTTGCCCTGATTCAGGACAACCTGGGGAAGCCATTCAAGCCTCCCAGCTCTCCCTGGGGCTCGCCAGCGTTCGCTAAGTTGACTCAGTCCTGTCCAGCTCTGCAACCCCATAGACTGTAGCCTACCAGGCTTCTCTCTCCTCCACGATCTCCCAGAGTTTGCTCAAACTCATGTCGGTGATGCCATCCAATCATCTCATCATCCTCTGTCACCCCCTTCTCCTCCTGCCCTCAATTTTTCCCAGCATCAGGGTCTTTTCCAACAAGTGGGCTTTTCCCATTAGGTTGCCAAAGTACTGGAGTTGGTACAGCTTCTCTCCATTTCTCACCTCTGCTTTCTTGGCGTTGACTTCATGCCCAGGCAAAAATTTCCTTCAGAAATGGTTTTGAAATAGCCACTGTGAGGAAGGTAAAGGGACCTGCGAGCTGATTCGGTACACCCCATCCCGTCTTTCCTCTACACAGGACTCATTAATGACGTGCAGAACAGATCAGCTCTAATACTCCTGACTGTGCTGAGCATCAGTGTGAGGAGAGGAATCACAACAGCTCACAGGCAGGCGGGCCAGTCCCGAGACACGCCCATTTCTGCCTCATTCTCCGTCAGATGCTGGCTTTGGGCTCCCCAGAGGGGTCTAATCTAGCTCTCAACGGTCCTGCCAAGTGGATTTGAGGAATGAAGAAACTGAAGTCCAGCCCATTTACTCTTAGCTAAATAAACCCTGACTGCCCACTGAAAGCGAGCGTGGCCTCCACCCCACCCAGAGCACAGACCAGAGTGGCAGAGTCCAGTCTTCAGGGCTGGCTCAGCATCGTCTCTGTCTCCTTTCCAGCAGGAAACTTTCGGATGTGCCGAGAACCAAGTCATTCCCTTGCAGAAAATCTTTTTAAATAAGATGTTTCCTCCTACCTTTCCCTTTGCATATTTTCGTAGAAAATCTTTTTCTCTGAAATAAGTTCAGTATTTGCCTATGTTCTATCATTTATACATTATTTCTTCAATGCATTTAGAATTTATCTGGGCGTGCGGTATAAGGTATGACTCTGATTATCTTCTTCCAAATTAAGCCAATTTTTAGACAACATAGGTTGACGTTTTTATTTCTTCTCTATTGATTCTCTATTGATGGCTTGTTTTCTTGTGCTTTAAAAAACAAAGACATCCCTGCCAAATTTCTTCTAGGAAAATTTTCTGTTGTTGAGCTTCTGTCAGCTAACCCAACATGGGTGAAGGAGAGAGATAGAGAATGTGGATATTAAGAAAATGGGAAAGAGCTAATGTTGCTGCGTGGAGAGCTCTATGGTTCTTGGAGGGGTACCATTTCCAAAAATGAAAGCCCTATAATCAGGTGACAGTCCTATTTTCTTTTCTTCCCCAGATCTCTCCTACTGTCACACCTGTTAATGTGGGGAAAATTGGCTGACCAAACACAGGAAGCTGTTTGCAAGCCCTCTGGACTAATCAGCAAACAGCCCAACCAAATTCGCATCTTGTCCCATATGGCAAACTTTACAAGAGAGAGAATTTGGAGGGAAATATTCATTACTGTGCAGAGTGGCCCGTGTTTGTGCATAAACAAGACATTTATTGGAAATGTGTTTTAATTGTCCATATATTTACAGAGTACCTGTTTTAATTTTACCAATAAAATTTTATGTTTCAAAGCAAAAAAAAAGAAAGAAAATCCTTTTATGACTCTACAGCACCTTGTTTTTAAAAAGGGTGCTTCCTATGTGTCAGCCTCCATTCTACAGACTTCACGTCAATTCAGTATTTTAACCTCAACAACAACCACACGGTAAAAGGAGCGTCCCCATAGTACAGATCAGGAAAATCAGGCACAGAGAGCGTAAAACCCCTGCACGATCACACAACAATCATGTGTCAAAGTCAGGATCTGGGGGCTTCCCTGGTGGTCCAGTGGGTGAAGAGTCCGCCTTGCAGTGCAAAGGGCACCAGTTCGATCCCTGGCCCAGGAAGATCCCAGGTGCCGCGGAGCGGCTGGACCGGTGTGTCCGATGAGGAGCCAGCGCTCTGGAGTGCCTGCGCCCAGAGCCGGTGCTCTGCAGCGGCAGAGGCCACTGCAACGGGAGGCCCACACAGGCCAAAGAATAAAAATGGATGAACAAAAACAAATAAATAAAAATAAATACAGAAAAAGGCCAAAATTTAAAAACAAAAACAAAAAAGTCAGGATCTGAACCCTGGGTCCATGAGCATTATACTCCTAGCATCTGTACTGTGCTCTTGCCTGGAAAAGTGCAAAAAATGCAGTATCTCAAAACAGGGAGACGAACTTGTGGGAATTCTGCGGGCCGTGGGCTCCTCCCCCTCCTTCTGCTTCTCTGAGCATCTCTCAACAAGAGCAGGAAAGTGGGTCTGGGCGCTTTGGGGGCCGAGGGACTGCATTTCAGGGTGAAATGGAGCGGAACGGGATGAAAGCCCATCACTCCAGCTGTCTCCGGGCCTGCCCAGGTTGGGGGCCTGGTGGGGCCAGGCGAAGAGCTGGGGGGAAGCCCAGATGGAGAGACTCCCCCCTCTTCACCCCCGCTCCACTCACTGAGCACCCGCCAGAGGCCCCAGGAGCCAAAGAGAGCAGCTGCGGGAACAGGGAGCTTTTATTTGAGGGGGATTTTGCACTTTAATTAAGAGAGGGAGCACTTGTTCTCATTATCCGCTCTCCAGACACCAACGTGTTTGCTGCTCCAGTGCTCGGAGAGGGGCCAGACAGGAACCCGGCCACCGCAGGGCAGGGGCAGGAGACGGAAGTCCAGTCCTCCAGGGCCCAGCCTGACCTCCGGGCCCTTCTCCACCTGCATCACTTCTGTGTCCCCGCCCAGGCGAAGCCTCTGCCCGGGACGCCTCCCCTCCCCACGCCCTCCCAAGCTGAAAACCCCATTGCCCTCACCCACGGCTGCAAGAGACGGCCTCTCAGCCCCCATAGTACAGATCAGGAAAATCAGGCACAGAGAGCGTAAAACCCCTGCACGATCACACAACAATCATGTGTCAAAGTCAGGATCTGGGGGCTTCCCTGGTGGTCCAGTGGGTGAAGAGTCCGCCTTGCAGTGCAAAGGGCACCAGTTCGATCCCTGGCCCAGGAAGATCCCAGGTGCCGCGGAGCGGCTGGACCGGTGTGTCCGATGAGGAGCCAGCGCTCTGGAGTGCCTGCGCCCAGAGCCGGTGCTCTGCAGCGGCAGAGGCCACTGCAACGGGAGGCCCACACAGGCCAAAGAATAAAAATGGATGAACAAAAACAAATAAATAAAAATAAATACAGAAAAAGGCCAAAATTTAAAAACAAAAACAAAAAAGTCAGGATCTGAACCCTGGGTCCATGAGCATTATACTCCTAGCATCTGTACTGTGCTCTTGCCTGGAAAAGTGCAAAAAATGCAGTATCTCAAAACAGGGAGACGAACTTGTGGGAATTCTGCGGGCCGTGGGCTCCTCCCCCTCCTTCTGCTTCTCTGAGCATCTCTCAACAAGAGCAGGAAAGTGGGTCTGGGCGCTTTGGGGGCCGAGGGACTGCATTTCAGGGTGAAATGGAGCGGAACGGGATGAAAGCCCATCACTCCAGCTGTCTCCGGGCCTGCCCAGGTTGGGGGCCTGGTGGGGCCAGGCGAAGAGCTGGGGGGAAGCCCAGATGGAGAGACTCCCCCCTCTTCACCCCCGCTCCACTCACTGAGCACCCGCCAGAGGCCCCAGGAGCCAAAGAGAGCAGCTGCGGGAACAGGGAGCTTTTATTTGAGGGGGATTTTGCACTTTAATTAAGAGAGGGAGCACTTGTTCTCATTATCCGCTCTCCAGACACCAACGTGTTTGCTGCTCCAGTGCTCGGAGAGGGGCCAGACAGGAACCCGGCCACCGCAGGGCAGGGGCAGGAGACGGAAGTCCAGTCCTCCAGGGCCCAGCCTGACCTCCGGGCCCTTCTCCACCTGCATCACTTCTGTGTCCCCGCCCAGGCGAAGCCTCTGCCCGGGACGCCTCCCCTCCCCACGCCCTCCCAAGCTGAAACCCAGCACACAAAACTTCTTCCTGCCATTTGCTCCACTCACCCACGGCTGCAAGAGACGGCCTCTCAGCTTTGTTTTGATACAGACTGAAAATACCCGGCCAACCGTCTCCCCGCTCAGAGTCAGGCGATGAGACCACGACCGAACAGTGGCCTTGGAGCTCACCCCCAAGAGTCTCTCCCCTCCCCCACCCTCGACTCACCCAAAGGCGCTGAAGGGAGCGACTGAGTTTATATTCTAGCCCCTTCAACCGTAAAAATTGAACTAAAATGAAGTATATTCAGAAAAATCAGATTGACCTGTTCGTGCTACTAGCTAGTTAAATGGCCTTGGAGAAAACGCGTAGCTTTCCTGAAATGTGGCTTTTTGACTTACAAAATGAGGATGAAACATTATGTATGAACTGTCTTTTCCACAGGATTATATCAAGGACCAAGTAAACACACCAGAAGCAGCCCAGTGCCACTGTCTGGAAACAGACAGATTTGGGTTGGATCTTGATTCTGCTCTTGTTTGCTGTGTGACCTTGGGTAAGTTACTTAACCTCTCTTGGCTCTGGGGTCTCCATTCATAACTGGAAATCCCAAGATTACCTGCCTAGTATTACAAGGGCTGTTGTCAGAGTTAAATTAGAAAATGTAAACAAACTTTAGTGCATGCCTAGTATTAATAGCCTTATGATAATGTAAGCTATAATCACTATAATATGTAAATATACTCAAGATCATCAGGATGACCAGTGAAGTCAAATCCTGTCTTTTTCATGAAGATGTTTCCTAAGAATTATTGCCTATCGATCATTCCTTTTCTTAAACACCTACAGAACATCTTCCCTGCACAGCGTATTTGGGATTGAGCTACATTCCCCCATCTATTCTCCTTAAATGGTTTCAGCTGCAGTTGGAAGCAAAGCCCACCCAGGGCACTCCCGCGGGGCTGCAGCCAGGGATGGGGTGGGCCGTAGGCAGCAGCGCCGCCGGATTCAGAGCCTGCAGAGGCAGGGTCCAGGGACTTCATCTGGACTTCATTCTGAGAACTGAGCGTCCTCGCAGGGGCTGAGTTGCGCCTAATCCTCTCTCCTCTACACTTTAGCACAGAAAAGAAATGCATCCCTCCCACGCCCTCCCAAGCTGAAACCCAGCACACAAAACTTCTTCCTGCCATTTGCTCCACTCACCCACGGCTGCAAGAGACGGCCTCTCAGCTTTGTTTTGATACAGACTGAAAATACCCGGCCAACCGTCTCCCCGCTCAGAGTCAGGCGATGAGACCACGACCGAACAGTGGCCTTGGAGCTCACCCCCAAGAGTCTCTCCCCTCCCCCACCCTCGACTCACCCAAAGGCGCTGAAGGGAGCGACTGAGTTTATATTCTAGCCCCTTCAACCGTAAAAATTGAACTAAAATGAAGTATATTCAGAAAAATCAGATTGACCTGTTCGTGCTACTAGCTAGTTAAATGGCCTTGGAGAAAACGCGTAGCTTTCCTGAAATGTGGCTTTTTGACTTACAAAATGAGGATGAAACATTATGTATGAACTGTCTTTTCCACAGGATTATATCAAGGACCAAGTAAACACACCAGAAGCAGCCCAGTGCCACTGTCTGGAAACAGACAGATTTGGGTTGGATCTTGATTCTGCTCTTGTTTGCTGTGTGACCTTGGGTAAGTTACTTAACCTCTCTTGGCTCTGGGGTCTCCATTCATAACTGGAAATCCCAAGATTACCTGCCTAGTATTACAAGGGCTGTTGTCAGAGTTAAATTAGAAAATGTAAACAAACTTTAGTGCATGCCTAGTATTAATAGCCTTATGATAATGTAAGCTATAATCACTATAATATGTAAATATACTCAAGATCATCAGGATGACCAGTGAAGTCAAATCCTGTCTTTTTCATGAAGATGTTTCCTAAGAATTATTGCCTATCGATCATTCCTTTTCTTAAACACCTACAGAACATCTTCCCTGCACAGCGTATTTGGGATTGAGCTACATTCCCCCATCTATTCTCCTTAAATGGTTTCAGCTGCAGTTGGAAGCAAAGCCCACCCAGGGCACTCCCGCGGGGCTGCAGCCAGGGATGGGGTGGGCCGTAGGCAGCAGCGCCGCCGGATTCAGAGCCTGCAGAGGCAGGGTCCAGGGACTTCATCTGGACTTCATTCTGAGAACTGAGCGTCCTCGCAGGGGCTGAGTTGCGCCTAATCCTCTCTCCTCTACACTTTAGCACAGAAAAGAAATGCATGGTTATAAATAAGCCTGAGTCCTAACACATCCTTTGGAATAGGAAACTGTGGCGTCCAGATACAAGAGCCCGGCTTTTCACCACCCACCCCTGCCCTCTCTCGCTGGAGGCCCTGGGAAGTACCCAGCATGAAGGAAACGTGCTCAGTGAAAATTTGCCTCCTGAATTTTTTTTTATTGAAGTATAGTTGATTTACAGTGCGGTGTTAATTTCCTTAAGATTTTTTTTTTATGTGGACCACTTCTAAAGTCTTTATTGAATCTGTTACAAGATAGCTTCTCTTTTATGTTCTGGATTTTTTTTTGCCTGTGAGACATCTGGGATCTAGCTCCCCAACCAGGGATCAAACTGACACCCTCTGTATTGGAAGGCGAAGTCTTAACCTCTGGACCACCAGGGACGCCCCAGTAAATGAGAACAATTAATAGGAGGATTGGTGGAGTGGCAGTTACCTATGATCGCAATGATGCTGCCAAATAGCAATCCAAAAAGCCTCAGTGACAAGCAATTGCTCTTAAATGTCAGGCCGACTGCAGGCACCCCGGCTGAGAGGCAATGTGACCGCCAGAGGGTGTCAGTCAAAGAGGAGCCGAGCAGGGGCCTGATTCTCCAGCCCCCACCCAATGCCCTTCTATCCTCCGGGTTCTCCAGGGTCTCTGTGCTGGGACTCTGTGTCAGGCAGGAGCAGGACAGACAGAGGATGCTGGACCTACAAGGCGCTCACACCGACACAGGCTTCCTCATCACAGGCAGAATCTGGGCCAGCGCTCCTAATGGGCTACATCTAATGAGGGGCCCGGGAGCAGGGAGGGCTCCTCTGGGGACAGGAGTGTTTGCCTGCAAGAGGCAAATCATCCTTTCCAGTCACAGTGAGGGAAGCCGTCTGCTTGGCGTTGGCAGTATCACCCTCCAGGGAGTGTTCTCTTTTCCAGTTCACAGATCGGAAGTGCTCAGGTGGTAAGTGACTGACGGTATGCCTCCTGAAACCCTGGAGCCAGGGCTCAGATTGGTCCCCCTGGATCCAAGATTACAGTCACATGCACAAACCACCAGGACAAATTCATTTCTTTAAAGTCTGCAGCATTCAGTCAAAGCACCGTTTGTTTGTTCCTGGCTCCAAAAGAGTCACGTGGGTGGAAATTTTCAATTTTCATCCACTGGCTCACACAGAAAGACTAGGAATATAAGGCAAGACAAATACCCGCCTCTGATCAAGGTCATTCGCCGCCACAGGCCTACCTCCCGACATCACGTGACCTGACGATGTGGAGTGGCTGTTATTCTTTGAGGACACGTTAACTCAGTCCGTCACAGGGCATCCAGCAAACATGGCAGCCACTGGACTAAACATCAGAGTCAAGAATGGATAAGCCAGGGAACTCTCTGGCAGTCTAGTGAGTGGGACTCTGAGCTTTCACTGCGGAGGGTGAGGGTTCAATCCCTGGTTGGGGAATGAAGACCCCACAAGCTGCAAGGTGCAGCCAAAACATAACAATAAACAATGAATAAGCCAATCTCTCCCCTGGAGGAGGGCACGGAAGCCCACTCCAGTATTCTTGCCTTGAGAATCCCTTGGACAGAGGAGCCTGGCGGGCTACAGGAGTCATAAGCCTGGGGTCACAAGGAGTCAGACACGACTGAGGTGACTTAGCATGTCAAGCCAATCTCGAATCCTGTCAGTGACTTACAGGTGACTCTCATCCCTGACTTCTGCTTTGTTTTTGTTTGTTTGTTTTTTCTGCCTAGCATGAAAAAGAGAAGCATAAATAATATGAAACCATTTTGAAAAACATTGCAATGGGTATATGAGCTACATAACACATATTCACAAATAAACTTGGAGGCGGAGGTCATATCTGACATCCGTTCTAAAGGGTGAATGGCATGTGCTCAGTCATTCAGTCCCGTCAGGCTCTGTGACCCCACGGGCTGTAGCCCACCAGGCTCCTCTGTCCATGAGATTCTCCAGGCAAGAATATTGGAGTGGGCTGCCATTCCCTTCTCTAAGGGATCTTCCTCACCCAGGGATCGAACCCGTGTTGCCTGTTATCTCCTGCATTGGCAGGCAAATTTTTTACCACTGAGGCACCTGGGAAGCCCAAAGGATAAAAGGGAAATCCAGAGAAGAGAGACAAGGGATATTTTGGAATGGCTCATTCAAACTCCTATCCTGTGGAGAGACTAGAAAGTTAAATTCACATTTCACAGATTCCTGAAGCTGATGTATGGGAATAAATCAGATTTCACCAGTTAGATGCTTTTGAGTGGGATCTGAAAGGAGGAAATGAGCTGAACCCATCTGTCTGCCTTTTTTGAGCTACTTGTGCTGGTAAGGAGGACCATGGGAATGTGAACATTTTCTGCAGGAGCATTTCAGGGTCCATTGTCCAGCTCTGTATCTTCCAATAGGCATTTGAAATGATAGCAGAAGGCTTTTATTCCAGAAAAAAATTCCTTGACAGCTTCGAAAATAGAAGCGCCTCATGAACTCTGAGCTTTCACTGGAGGGTGTCAATCCCTGGTTGGGGAATGAAGACCCCACAAGCTGCAAGGTGCAGCCAAAACATAACAATAAACAATGAATAAGCCAATCTCTCCCCTGGAGGAGGGCACGGAAGCCCACTCCAGTATTCTTGCCTTGAGAATCCCTTGGACAGAGGAGCCTGGCGGGCTACAGGAGTCATAAGCCTGGGGTCACAAGGAGTCAGACACGACTGAGGTGACTTAGCATGTCAAGCCAATCTCGAATCCTGTCAGTGACTTACAGGTGACTCTCATCCCTGACTTCTGCTTTGTTTTTGTTTGTTTGTTTTTTCTGCCTAGCATGAAAAAGAGAAGCATAAATAATATGAAACCATTTTGAAAAACATTGCAATGGGTATATGAGCTACATAACACATATTCACAAATAAACTTGGAGGCGGAGGTCATATCTGACATCCGTTCTAAAGGGTGAATGGCATGTGCTCAGTCATTCAGTCCCGTCAGGCTCTGTGACCCCACGGGCTGTAGCCCACCAGGCTCCTCTGTCCATGAGATTCTCCAGGCAAGAATATTGGAGTGGGCTGCCATTCCCTTCTCTAAGGGATCTTCCTCACCCAGGGATCGAACCCGTGTTGCCTGTTATCTCCTGCATTGGCAGGCAAATTTTTTACCACTGAGGCACCTGGGAAGCCCAAAGGATAAAAGGGAAATCCAGAGAAGAGAGACAAGGGATATTTTGGAATGGCTCATTCAAACTCCTATCCTGTGGAGAGACTAGAAAGTTAAATTCACATTTCACAGATTCCCTGAAGCTGATGTATGGGAATAAATCAGATTTCACCAGTTAGATGCTTTTGAGTGGGATCTGAAAGGAGGAAATGAGCTGAACCCATCTGTCTGCCTTTTTTGAGCTACTTGTGCTGGTAAGGAGGACCATGGGAATGTGAACATTTTCTGCAGGAGCATTTCAGGGTCCATTGTCCAGCTCTGTATCTTCCAATAGGCATTTGAAATGATAGCAGAAGGCTTTTATTCCAGAAAAAAATTCCTTGACAGCTTCGAAAATAGAAGCGCCCCTCATGAATCTGTTCCATGCTGATCTGGCAGTGATTCCTTCCAAGGGTCTTGTTAGCACTGAATTCCTTGTACCAAATGTCTTTCTGCTTAAAATACTTCAGTTGATTTCTATCTCTTGCATTTAATTCTGACTGATTTGGAGTTTAGAATCAAATAAATGGTTGGAGATGGATACTCAAGGCTTTTTTCTCAGCTTACAGGGTCTGAAGGCAGGAAAAATGCTATTACCACTAGGAAATGGGTCACATGGCCCACAATGACAAAACAGGTGCTTAAAATATCACCTCTGAGCTTCCAGGTATGATGGTCCAACTGGTATCAGACTTCCCACAACAAGCAATCATAGCATTTCAAGAAGCGACAGACCACAGGATAAAAGGCAGGAATTCTCAGAGCCCTCAATAAGAGATACATTAAGAATTTCCAAAAGAGATCATCATAAGCACATACTGCAAAATTTATTTGACTCTAGGACCTTCCCTGGTGGCTCAGATGGTAAAGAATCCACCTGGAATGCAGGAGACCTGGTTCGATCCCTGGGTCAGGAATATACCCAGGACAGGGAATGGCTACCCATGGACAAAATCCCATGGACAGAGACGGGGGGGTCACAAAGAGGTGGATACAAATGAGCCACTAATAAAACAACAGGACCTCTATACCAGAGAGCTTATCACAGAGCCATGGTCTATAGAATTCCCTTTGGGAAACATCCCCCTAAAGACTGGACACGCAGCTCAGATATTTCTTGGGGTTTCTTGAACCCCAAGATCCCAGGTATCCAGAGGGTGATGACATCCAGAGATGGATGCCAGTTGCAATGACAGGAATACTCTAGGAGTTCAGGGAGGACACAGAAAGGGAGATGGAACGAGCTGAGGACAGATTTCCTCCCTAGACCGACCCTGGCGCTGAGCCAGCCCTCGCTCAGGTGCTAGTTAACATCTTCAGGGTCACAAGCACCATTCAGCACAAGCATCCCTGGGAGCCCCCGGGGAAATCTGGGTCCAATACTCAGAAAACGCATTTCCACCAAAGGAGACAGGAGCCCTGGAGAAGCGCCAGTATTCAGGTGGGGAGGATTGCTTTTTTTTTTTTTTGGGAAAATGACAGCATTGTAAGGGATGCCACCTAATATAAAAGAAACAGCACAAAACCACAGATCACCGTTCTCTGGAGAACTCTGAGGGTATTAAACAAAACAAACCACAAAATACAAAACAAAAACTCTGGCAATGAGGAAGAGGCAGGTCATGTGACCGACGGCACATTAAAACCCTGCAGAGACCTCCCTGGTGGCTGGGAGCCGGAGCTCCCAATGCACAGCGCTGGGGCCCGATCCCTGGTCCAGGAACTAGGTCCCCTGTGCCACAACCAAGTCCCCATGTATCAAACTACGACCCAAGGCAGTCAAGTAAGGCAATTTTAAAAACAAATAGATACACGAAATCATGTAAGGCGTAACCCTTTCATGTAAGGAACATTTGATTGCCCATTACTCCACGTGACCTTCATGGCAGTCCAGGAAGCATCTTGCCCATTTTACAGGTGAAGAAAGCACTGGGAATTCCCAGCAGCCCCATGATTAGTAAATAACAGGACTGAGACCAAACGTCGCTCAGCCGACAAGGAAGGAGCCAGCCAGAGCCTGTCTCTGGCACCATGTCCAGGCATGCCTTGTCCACTGCCTCCACCAACGCCGCTTCTCATCACAGCTGCTGCCGGGCCGGCCCTCCATCCGTCAGACCCCTTCCCAGAACTGCCTTAATCTGGCCGCTCTCTTCTTCCTCTGCTTTCATTTTTTTGTCTGTCCCGATGGTCTATAGAATTCCTTTGGGAAACATCCCCCTAAAGACTGGACACGCAGCTCAGATATTTCTTGGGGTTTCTTGAACCCCAAGATCCCAGGTATCCAGAGGGTGATGACATCCAGAGATGGATGCCAGTTGCAATGACAGGAATACTCTAGGAGTTCAGGGAGGACACAGAAAGGGAGATGGAACGAGCTGAGGACAGATTTCCTCCCTAGACCGACCCTGGCGCTGAGCCAGCCCTCGCTCAGGTGCTAGTTAACATCTTCAGGGTCACAAGCACCATTCAGCACAAGCATCCCTGGGAGCCCCCGGGGAAATCTGGGTCCAATACTCAGAAAACGCATTTCCACCAAAGGAGACAGGAGCCCTGGAGAAGCGCCAGTATTCAGGTGGGGAGGATTGCTTTTTTTTTTTTTTTTTTGGAAAGTGACAGCATTGTAAGGGATGCCACCTAATATAAAAGAAACAGCACAAAACCACAGATCACCGTTCTCTGGAGAACTCTGAGGGTATTAAACAAAACAAACCACAAAATACAAAACAAAAACTCTGGCAATGAGGAAGAGGCAGGTCATGTGACCGACGGCACATTAAAACCCTGCAGAGACCTCCCTGGTGGCTGGGAGCCGGAGCTCCCAATGCACAGCGCTGGGGCCCGATCCCTGGTCCAGGAACTAGGTCCCCTGTGCCACAACCAAGTCCCCATGTATCAAACTACGACCCAAGGCAGTCAAGTAAGGCAATTTTAAAAACAAATAGATACACGAAATCATGTAAGGCGTAACCCTTTCATGTAAGGAACATTTGATTGCCCATTACTCCACGTGACCTTCATGGCAGTCCAGGAAGCATCTTGCCCATTTTACAGGTGAAGAAAGCACTGGGAATTCCCAGCAGCCCCATGATTAGTAAATAACAGGACTGAGACCAAACGTCGCTCAGCCGACAAGGAAGGAGCCAGCCAGAGCCTGTCTCTGGCACCATGTCCAGGCATGCCTTGTCCACTGCCTCCACCAACGCCGCTTCTCATCACAGCTGCTGCCGGGCCGGCCCTCCATCCGTCAGACCCCTTCCCAGAACTGCCTTAATCTGGCCGCTCTCTTCTTCCTCTGCTTTCTTGTTTATTGTGATACTGAGTCTCTCTGCCTCAGTCTCTTCATTCATAAAATGGGATAGTAATTTCTTCCATGCCTACCACCATAAGTATACCAAAAAAGCATAGAAAAGGCCTTAAAAACAAAAAATCATCTGTATGTTCAGATATAAGGTTCTCTTGTCTCATCCTATATTGATTCTCATTGAATCAGTACTATAAATGCTTTCCTTCCAAAATGAAAACTGTCCATTTCTCTAATTAGAAAATTATTCAAGCAGATTATGAATAACCTAGACAATACCAAAAAGTGTAGAAAAGGATGCAAAACATCTATTTTACACACATACACACAGGAACATGTTCAATAGGTGTATTTATAGCTGATATCTGGTTGTCATCTTTTTATAGGCTGCAGGCTTTGTGGTGTGGTGTCGTATCTCCCAGACAAAGAACAGCCTGGACCACAAAGCCTTAAGCAACTTTACTGATGCAGGACGCGGACCCCTGTCATCAGAGCCAGACTCGTGCATCTTCCAGCATAGTTCCAGGGCTTAGGCTGATCTACACACAAAAGTCCCCTCCACTCAGCATTTCGAGCCTCTCTAACTCCAGGTCATCATCACCAGAATGCCCCAGAGTCCATGAAGATCGGTGCGCATCCCTTAACAGTGAAGTCCCTGCAGAATGACAGACGGCTGTGCCTGCTCCGCTGCTCAGTCATGTCCGACCCTTTGTGACCCCCTGGACGACAGCCTGCCAGGCCCCTCAGTCCATGGGCTTTTCCAGATCTTCCCAACCCAGGGATCGAACCCACATCTCCTGCATTGCAGGTGAATTCATCTATATTCGTAGTTCTTCCTCTTTGTTCTCCAAGGTTAGACACCTTTTAGCCCATGACAGATGCCTAAAAGGTGTCTAACCTTGGAGAACAAAGAGAAAGAACTATGAGTATAGATGACCTAACTCAGCTTACACAGCAACACTCCAATTTCAAGATATCTTCCAAAGAAATTTTATTTAAATAAAAAAATCATCTGAATCCTTTTAAAAGTCACTACTTCCTGTTAATAAAAGATCATGGGAAATTTCATGTCAATGAGAGTCTCTCTATGGACTTGCCTTTTCTGGACCACTAACAGTAATGGGGATTCCACAAAATGTGATCTTTTGCACTGGCTTCTTTCACTGAGCATAGTGTTCTCAGGGTGTACCCATGGCACTGCATGTGTCAGTACTTCATGCTTTCCTTCTGCTAAGTTCACTCAGATTCATGTCCACTGAGCTGGGGATGCCACCCAATCCTCTCGTCCTCTGTCACCCCTTCTCCTCCTGCCCTCAATCTTTCCCAGCATCAGGGTCTTTTCCAATGAGTCAGCTCCTCGCATCAGGTGACCAACGTATTGGAGTTTCAGCTTCAGCATCAGTCCTTCCAGTGAATATTCAGGGTTGATGTCCTTTAGGATTGGCTGGTTTGAATTCAAGGTATTGAATTCAATATACTGAAGTGTAAGCAATATAATATAATATAATAATATTATAATATATATAATATTGCTGATTATAATATTATTATATAAAGCTTCAATTTAAAGCTTATTTGAAAACAAGTGATATCCAAGAGCACTGGATGAACTTTCTTGCCCCACCGTTGTAAAACAAGCCCTGTGATGGAGTGGTGAATTTCCCCCACAGTACTGGACAGGCTATCAGCCCTCCAGAGAAGGAGGAGATGGTAAAGGAAGTCAGGTCTGATGAGCAAGGAGGTTAGAGAGGAGGCTGATCCAGAAGACGAGACTCTAGGGCCTCAGCCATCAGTAGACTCAGTGGTGCCCCTTGAAACCTGGGTTGAAGAAAACTAGGATTTGATACCCTCTGTGTTTACAGTCTTCTAACTTTATTGAGGCTTCTGATGGCTAAGCCAAAGATCTCTCTTGGTAGATGTCAGCCTGCACTTGAAAATACATGGGTTATTTTCAAATATCTTTTGATACTGATTTCTAACATAATTCCACAGTGACAAGAGAACAGACTCTGTATGATTTCAATACCTTTAGACCATGACATTTCTGCACCTTGTTTTATGTCTGTGGATATGCTCCAGTGTCTCCTAGTTTATAAGTCTACGGGAACTCAACTAGAATTTGTATCCGACTGTTGAATGAAAATTGTATAAA
This sequence comes from Tragulus kanchil, assembly GCA_022376925.1. Lineage (NCBI taxonomy): Eukaryota > Metazoa > Chordata > Mammalia > Artiodactyla > Tragulidae > Tragulus > Tragulus kanchil. The sequence continues at coordinate 7,293,262 of JAIOJX010000002.1, read as the reverse complement.
TCTTAATTATGTTGAATTTGTTCATGATGCTTTTGAAGTCTCCTCTACCCTTCTGTTTTTCTGTCTTATTCATTCTATTAATTTTTGAGAGTTTGATATTGAAACTCTAACTAAAAATCTTACCTACTTTAAAAAATAATTGTAATATGTAGTGGAACTATACGTGACTGTTCTGTATTTTCCAAATCCCCTCTATATGTTATTAGACTTATGTTATTATCACTGTCATACCAGATCATTCCACTGAGCGGGGTCCCAATCCATCTCATCCTCTGTTGTCCCCTTCTCCTCCTGCCCTCAATCTTTCCCAGCATCAGGGTCTTTTCCAATGAGTCAGCTCTTCGCATCAGGTGGCCAAAGTATTGGAGTTTCAGCTTCAGCATCAGTCCTTCCAATGAATATTCAGGACTGATTTCCTTTAGGATTGACTGGTTTGAATTCAAGGTATTGAATTCAATATACTGAAGTGTAAGCAATATAATATAATATAATAATATTATAATATATATAATATTGCTGATTATAATATTATTATATAAAGCTTCAATTTAAAGCTTATTTGAAAACAAGTGATATCCAAGAGCACTGGATGAACTTTCTTGCCCCACCGTTGTAAAACAAGCCCTGTGATGGAGTGGTGAATTTCCCCCACAGTACTGGACAGGCTATCAGCCCTCCAGAGAAGGAGGAGATGGTAAAGGAAGTCAGGTCTGATGAGCAAGGAGGTTAGAGAGGAGGCTGATCCAGAAGACGAGACTCTAGGGCCTCAGCCATCAGTAGACTCAGTGGTGCCCCTTGAAACCTGGGTTGAAGAAAACTAGGATTTGATACCCTCTGTGTTTACAGTCTTCTAACTTTATTGAGGCTTCTGATGGCTAAGCCAAAGATCTCTCTTGGTAGATGTCAGCCTGCACTTGAAAATACATGGGTTATTTTCAAATATCTTTTGATACTGATTTCTAACATAATTCCACAGTGACAAGAGAACAGACTCTGTATGATTTCAATACCTTTAGACCATGACATTTCTGCACCTTGTTTTATGTCTGTGGATATGCTCCAGTGTCTCCTAGTTTATAAGTCTACGGGAACTCAACTAGAATTTGTATCCGACTGTTGAATGAAAATTGTATAAATCTTAATTATGTTGAATTTGTTCATGATGCTTTTGAAGTCTCCTCTACCCTTCTGTTTTTCTGTCTTATTCATTCTATTAATTTTTGAGAGTTTGATATTGAAACTCTAACTAAAAATCTTACCTACTTTAAAAAATAATTGTAATATGTAGTGGAACTATACGTGACTGTTCTGTATTTTCCAAATCCCCTCTATATGTTATTAGACTTATGTTATTATACTTCCATAATTTAAAAAATTTTAAAAAAGAAACAAAAAAACAACAACAAAGGAAAACTAGGGTTGGAGATGGGGACCGTCTTGGCTTCCCTGGCGAAGTGGGAGAAGGGCAGGGAAGGCAGCACCTCTTCTCCCACGCCCACCGCCAGCGGCCACCGAGGCAGCAGAGCCTGCTTCCCCCTCCATCACACGGCCGCTGGCCCCCAGCCCGGCCCACTCCCTCCACCCCCAGAGATGGCTCTAAGTCATCATTAGGAGGACCACAACTGAAAGGCCAATTCAACACAGCAAACCAGTTAGGGATGTCAAAATGTAACACGTAAATTGTGAATTATTTTAAGCAAAAAAAGGGAGCATGAAATTTGAGGATGGCCTACCGCTCAGAAACAAGACAGACCTCAGCCTGCGCGCTGACTGAGCCGACACCGTTTCTCTTTGAGTTTCTCCTCTGTGCCCAGTCACACTGGACCCACAGAGCCCTAGGGCTGCCGAAGGTTGTGTGACCGTCTCTTTGCTTTGGCTGTATATAGTTTGCGTCCTCCTAAGGAAGGTGACTTAGCAGGGTCCTCTGACTCTTTCCCTGGAAGGGATGGAATTCCCCTTTGTCCTTAAGCCATCTGGAGGTCTCATTTTGTCTCACTTGCCATGGAAGGATTCCTATCAGGTGTGCCAATTATCTAAATCAGAAATCCCTCAGATAGGAAAATGAATTTCCTGATGAAACCCTCACCTGGTTACAACTGAGCTTTTCCCTCCTCTTACCAGTATAATGTTGATCTTCTCGGGTTTCAACAAAAGAAAGAGCATTTCCACTCCGCCCCATCCTAGGCCATCAATTTGAAAACCAAAGGCACTGGATCCAGCCCTCTCCTATTTTTCCAAGATGTCACCCCCAGTTGGATGAAGGCAGAGAGGTGGGCTGTCCTGCCAAGGTCACAAAGCTCCCCCAGAGCAGGACATCCCCATCCTTCGAGATGAGGACAATAACACACATACTCACATCACCAAATGGACCAGGGGACGCCGACATACCCCAGCAGCCGTGCCCTTAACCCTGCCTCGATTGCCCCGTGTTCTTTCCAGGGCTGAGTTCTCAAAGAACCTATTTTATGCGAGTGCCTAGGCCAAAACTGTGCTCCGTCCCTGGCCTCTCGGACCGTTTCTCTAAAACAACAACAAAGGAAAACTAGGGTTGGAGATGGGGACCGTCTTGGCTTCCCTGGCGAAGTGGGAGAAGGGCAGGGAAGGCAGCACCTCTTCTCCCACGCCCACCGCCAGCGGCCACCGAGGCAGCAGAGCCTGCTTCCCCCTCCATCACACGGCCGCTGGCCCCCAGCCCGGCCCACTCCCTCCACCCCCAGAGATGGCTCTAAGTCATCATTAGGAGGACCACAACTGAAAGGCCAATTCAACACAGCAAACCAGTTAGGGATGTCAAAATGTAACACGTAAATTGTGAATTATTTTAAGCAAAAAAAGGGAGCATGAAATTTGAGGATGGCCTACCGCTCAGAAACAAGACAGACCTCAGCCTGCGCGCTGACTGAGCCGACACCGTTTCTCTTTGAGTTTCTCCTCTGTGCCCAGTCACACTGGACCCACAGAGCCCTAGGGCTGCCGAAGGTTGTGTGACCGTCTCTTTGCTTTGGCTGTATATAGTTTGCGTCCTCCTAAGGAAGGTGACTTAGCAGGGTCCTCTGACTCTTTCCCTGGAAGGGATGGAATTCCCCTTTGTCCTTAAGCCATCTGGAGGTCTCATTTTGTCTCACTTGCCATGGAAGGATTCCTATCAGGTGTGCCAATTATCTAAATCAGAAATCCCTCAGATAGGAAAATGAATTTCCTGATGAAACCCTCACCTGGTTACAACTGAGCTTTTCCCTCCTCTTACCAGTATAATGTTGATCTTCTCGGGTTTCAACAAAAGAAAGAGCATTTCCACTCCCGCCCCCATCCTAGGCCATCAATTTGAAAACCAAAGGCACTGGATCCAGCCCTCTCCTATTTTTCCAAGATGTCACCCCCAGTTGGATGAAGGCAGAGAGGTGGGCTGTCCTGCCAAGGTCACAAAGCTCCCCCAGAGCAGGACATCCCCATCCTTCGAGATGAGGACAATAACACACATACTCACATCACCAAATGGACCAGGGGACGCCGACATACCCCAGCAGCCGTGCCCTTAACCCTGCCTCGATTGCCCCGTGTTCTTTCCAGGGCTGAGTTCTCAAAGAACCTATTTTATGCGAGTGCCAGGACTTGCCTCAGTTTCCTAGGCCTTTCATAACCTGTGCTCCGTCCCTGGCCTCTTCGGACCGCTGCACAAAAAGGAAGCAGAAGACTCTCTTCTCAACAGGGCCACTGGTTCCCTCCTTCCAATTCATTAAGCACGGTGCAGAGCTGTATAACTCTGCACATGCCATGCTTTTCAGTATAAATAGGGACCATCTATCAGTAATGTCACAGACAGGAAGCCAATGAAGTCTCTACAACCAATTTACAATCAGGATCTGCGGTAAAACGCACACGGAAAATGCCTTAACAGATTGAGAGGATGTGAAAGACGTATTATGGGGACAGCCTAGGGAGCCGGTTCACCTCAGAGGACAGAGCCTCAAGAAGAAAAAGTGGGAAATGCATAAAAATGAGCGGACCAAGGAGGAAAGGTGGGGGTCTCTGTTCACGTGTGAAAATAGAAGCCAGCAGCGCGGCAAACAGAAATGGAGCACCTGTGTGCTTTTTTTTTTTTTTTTTTTTTTTTGCCTTCTTGCAAAGTCAGCAAACCCAAGCATGCTGGTGGATAAATGCTCTTCTTGATGCTGAATTTACTACCACTAGGCTAAAAAGGATAGAAACGGAAGATTTCTATTTGGACAGAAAATGAATGTAAGCAAGGCGAGAGAGCAGGTCCTCTGAGCCCGGGTGGTGACTTCCTCCGGCCTCCTCCCCGGAGATTTACCCCCACCACAGGATTCCAGCCTGGGCTCAGTGGGGCCGCTTCCCTTTTTAGAAGCTTTAAAACTATCCCTGCAGAACAAGGAGGCGATCTGTCCATCCTTCTACCTGATGAGACCCAGCATCCCCTTTAGGGTCTGCACTCCGCCCCATCCTAGGCCTATTTGAAAACCAAAGGCACTGGATCCAGCCCTCTCCTATTTTTCCAAGATGTCACCCCCAGTTGGATGAAGGCAGAGAGGTGGGCTGTCCTGCCAAGGTCACAAAGCTCCCCCAGAGCAGGACATCCCCATCCTTCGAGATGAGGACAATAACACACATACTCACATCACCAAATGGACCAGGGGACGCCGACATACCCCAGCAGCCGTGCCCTTAACCCTGCCTCGATTGCCCCGTGTTCTTTCCAGGGCTGAGTTCTCAAAGAACCTATTTTATGCGAGTGCCAGGACTTGCCTCAGTTTCCTAGGCCTTTCATAACCTGTGCTCCGTCCCTGGCCTCTTCGGACCGCTGCACAAAAGGAAGCAGAAGACTCTCTTCTCAACAGGGCCACTGGTTCCCTCCTTCCAATTCATTAAGCACGGTGCAGAGCTGTATAACTCTGCACATGCCATGCTTTTCAGTATAAATAGGGACCATCTATCAGTAATGTCACAGACAGGAAGCCAATGAAGTCTCTACAACCAATTTACAATCAGGATCTGCGGTAAAACGCACACGGAAAATGCCTTAACAGATTGAGAGGATGTGAAAGACGTATTATGGGGACAGCCTAGGGAGCCGGTTCACCTCAGAGGACAGAGCCTCAAGAAGAAAAAGTGGGAAATGCATAAAAATGAGCGGACCAAGGAGGAAAGGTGGGGGTCTCTGTTCACGTGTGAAAATAGAAGCCAGCAGCGCGGCAAACAGAAATGGAGCACCTGTGTGCTTTTTTTTTTTTTTTTTTTTTTTTGCCTTCTTGCAAAGTCAGCAAACCCAAGCATGCTGGTGGATAAATGCTCTTCTTGATGCTGAATTTACTACCACTAGGCTAAAAAGGATAGAAACGGAAGATTTCTATTTGGACAGAAAATGAATGTAAGCAAGGGGCGCAGAGAGCAGGTCCTCTGAGCCCGGGTGGTGACTTCCTCCGGCCTCCTCCCCGGAGATTTACCCCCACCACAGGATTCCAGCCTGGGCTCAGTGGGGCCGCTTCCCTTTTTAGAAGCTTTAAAACTATCCCTGCAGAACAAGGAGGCGATCTGTCCATCCTTCTACCATAGACACCCTGAGCACCCAGCTTTTAATCCCACTGTATCCAGGGTCTGCATCCTGACCCCTACTTCATGCCAAACCCAAGAGAGCACCCCAAACCATTCCATCATCACCATGACTCTTGTTGTTGTTGTTTAGTGACTAAGTCACATCTGACTCATTGGTGACCCCATGCACTGTGGCCCGCCAGGCTCCTCTGTCCAAGGGATTCCCCAGGCAAGAACACTGGAGTGGGCTGCCATTTCCTTCTCCAGGGGATCTTCCATACCCAGGGATCCAACCCAGGTCTCTTGCAGTAGCAGGTGAATTCTTTACTGCTAAGCCACCAGGGAAGACCTACCTGACTTGTACCTCTGCTTAACATTAAGATGCCCACTGAGCTCATAGCTGATGAGTGAGTACAATCAGGTTCATGATCTAGAATAGAAAGAATGACACCGAAATATTCCTAGGAGCATGGGAGTGGGTGTTATAACAGAGAAACATAATGAGATATTTAGGAGCAGAAAGGAGATCCCGCCCCAATACTGTGAGTCTAAAACCTAGAGTTCTTAAATCGCAACTATTATTTTTTTAATGATAAAGTATTAGGGATGACTTTGAGAATGCTTCGTTCAAAGGCATCTCTGAGATCAATCGTTACTCTCCAGTTCTTCACGAGCAAGCAGTCCGACTCTCGAAGCTCACGTACACCCCCCAACAGAACTGCGCCCCTCCACACATGGGGGGAAGGTGAGCTGAAGCGGCCGGTCACCAAAGATGAAAAGTTAATTTCGCATCACAGCAAGAAAATCACCTTCCCAGAAGTTATACAAGTCAGCAAACAACAATATTCAAGCCTCTGGGCACTGGCCTTGTCCAAGGAAATAAATCTTGAATTTAAGGAGGGAAACTGCCCGGAGGAGATTGGGGTGAAGTCACCTGTCTAGAAATTGACAAGACTGGTGACAAGATGCGGACACTGAGTTCTCCAGCTCTGCAAGGTTAACAGAAATGTCTGTATAGATTGCAAACTGCAGGCCGCCGGCTGCTGTAACTTCTCCAAAATGAATAAAAACGCTGTCAATTATAAACCAGTGAGCTTGACTTCCATCATAAAAACTGTCAGATGAAAATGAGAACCTTCTTTACAAGCCCAGCATTAAATATGACTTGTCAAATCAGTTGTGTTCTGAGCTTGCCAGTGGCAATGAACTTGGGGTCCTGTGGTCTGCTACACATATGCTCCAAGACAGAAAAGTGAAAATCCAGAAGAGAGCTGCAGAGAAATACATCTGACGATTCCACCTTCTTTGCCTATCCCTGCCTTCCACTTGAAAGAAGGCTTCCCTTCCCCCTGCCTCTCAGACCGCGTGGGTCACGTTGGGTGGGCCTACACGGGCTCCCTGGGTGGGTGGCGTGCAGTCCACCAGCAGAGCGTCCATGAATTCCACCACTCGCCATGGTGATCATTTCCATCGTGATCACATGACCCAAATCCTGTGGGTTCACAAACAAGCCCCCAGGGCATGGAGGGCACTGAAGCTGAGAAAAGAGGCAGATGGTCCAGATCACTGCTGGCAGCTCTACTAAGCCAGGAGCCTTACTCGGGACCAGACTCGTCTTGGGCTGCAAAATGAGTAGGTGTCCACACCCACCCGCTGGACTCTTAAAAAGGCCCAGAGAGGCCTTAGCAGGAGTCAGTCACACAGCCCGTCCAGGTGGTCTTGACCACACACACCCTCTCAAGGCTGTGCCCCTGGAAACGGCGCCCACTGTGGGAACCTTGGGCAGAGCATATGTTCCAAGGGAAGGGGACGGGCAAGGAGCCCCAAACTGTCCATGTCCACTTCTCGGGTCAAGCTGTGGTCACGTCTTCTCCATGATCTCCTTCAACAAGATCCACCCAGTGAAGACAAGCCTGTGAAGTTTGCTGGAACTAGTGAGAACGGGTCTCCTCTTTTCTCTGAGACTGAGAACCTCCCAGAATGTAGCCTGGAGCTCCTGGAAGCCAGAACAGGGATATAAGCTGTATAAAAGCAGGGAGGACACAGAGGCAGGCAGAGTCGGGTGGTGGACCAGGAGGAGGTGAGGACACACTTATCATTCCCCCATTGAGTTAGATCCACTCCTGACTTTTCCAGAAGCCAGTCAGTTCTCCTTTTATCCCTCAGCGGCTTTGATTAACCTCCTGGCTTATGTAATCCCTGCACTCTCTGTGCCCTGAACAGCACCTCTCCCCAACTGCAACCATTTAGGTTCATCCTCAACCAGCTCCGTAACAAGCCTGCTCTTACTTGGACTTCACAGAGGAGCCAGGAATAGTCATTCAAAAGCTTTGATGCCTTCACTCTATGTGTTAATGATAGGCCCCGTCTCCCCAACTGCAACCATTTGGCACCCACCAGCTCCGTAGAAGAGAGCTGCAGAGAAATACATCTGACGATTCCACCTTCTTTGCCTATCCCTGCCTTCCACTTGAAAGAAGGCTTCCCTTCCCCCTGCCTCTCAGACCGCGTGGGTCACGTTGGGTGGGCCTACACGGGCTCCCTGGGTGGGTGGCGTGCAGTCCACCAGCAGAGCGTCCATGAATTCCACCACTCGCCATGGTGATCATTTCCATCGTGATCACATGACCCAAATCCTGTGGGTTCACAAACAAGCCCCCAGGGCATGGAGGGCACTGAAGCTGAGAAAAGAGGCAGATGGTCCAGATCACTGCTGGCAGCTCTACTAAGCCAGGAGCCTTACTCGGGACCAGACTCGTCTTGGGCTGCAAAATGAGTAGGTGTCCACACCCACCCGCTGGACTCTTAAAAAGGCCCAGAGAGGCCTTAGCAGGAGTCAGTCACACAGCCCGTCCAGGTGGTCTTGACCACACACACCCTCTCAAGGCTGTGCCCCTGGAAACGGCGCCCACTGTGGGAACCTTGGGCAGAGCATATGTTCCAAGGGAAGGGGACGGGCAAGGAGCCCCAAACTGTCCATGTCCACTTCTCGGGTCAAGCTGTGGTCACGTCTTCTCCATGATCTCCTTCAACAAGATCCACCCAGTGAAGACAAGCCTGTGAAGTTTGCTGGAACTAGTGAGAACGGGTCTCCTTTTTTCTCTGGGGACTGAGAACCTCCCAGAATGTAGCCTGGAGCTCCTGGAAGCCAGAACAGGGATATAAGCTGTATAAAAGCAGGGAGGACACAGAGGCAGGCAGAGTCGGGTGGTGGACCAGGAGGAGGTGAGGACACACTTATCATTCCCCCATTGAGTTAGATCCACTCCTGACTTTTCCAGAAGCCAGTCAGTTCTCCTTTTATCCCTCAGCGGCTTTGATTAACCTCCTGGCTTATGTAATCCCTGCACTCTCTGTGCCCTGAACAGCACCTCTCCCCAACTGCAACCATTTAGGTTCATCCTCAACCAGCTCCGTAACAAGCCTGCTCTTACTTGGACTTCACAGAGGAGCCAGGGAATAGTCATTCAAAAGCTTTGATGCCTTCACTCTATGTGTTAATGATAGGGGCTTCCCAGGTGGAGCAGTGGTAAAGAATCTGCCTGCCAATGCAGGAGACAGAAGAGATGCAGGCTACATCCCTGAGTTGGGAAGATCTCCTGGAGGAGGAAATGGCAGCCCACTCCAGTATTCTTGCCTGAAAAATTGCACGGACAGAGGAGGCTGGTGAGCTCCAGTCCACAGGGTCACAAAGAGTCCAACACAGTTGAGCACCCGTGCACCATCCCCCGCTGGGCCCCAATGTTAGTGACTCCAGTTCTGCCTTGTTTGGAAACAAGCTCCCACGAGCTCTCCAAGTGTAGAGCCTGGGTCCTGTCTCCTGCGTGTGCCTTTGCATGTTTGCCTTCAGGAAATTTCCACACAAGCACAACTCCGTCATCTTTGATTCCAAACTGCCTAGAATAGTGCCTGGGGGGTAACAGAGGCTCGTCAGCTGTTTGATCCATCTAACCGTGACCTAACTGGTTATTTATAGCAGGTGATGCTGCTGTCTTGCCCAGATCCATCACCAGTGGGTGGGACTGGCTGCTCAAGGCTCAGATCCGCCCCTTGCTCCGGAGGTCTGCCCTTGGCTCGCCCGTGCCAGTACATCTCCCTGGAGCTGCTCAGAGGTTATGCTCATGCTACGGCAGGGAGGAGCTTCTAGACAATGGCTAACGGGAGCTAAGCCTACTTCCCTTTGGGCAGGACAACTACCGGGTGCACCTTACACTCCTGGCCGCCTGGCACCAGCTGGGGCCAGGCTTCCTGACGGCCTGATTTTGTTTTGCCTCTTCAGCTTTACTGAGATGTAACTGACATGTAACATTGCTTCAGGTGAAGGCATACAACAGCTGATGCAGGCAGAGTCGGGTGGTGGACCAGGAGGAGGTGAGGACACACTTATCATTCCCCCATTGAGTTAGATCCACTCCTGACTTTTCCAGAAGCCAGTCAGTTCTCCTTTTATCCCTCAGCGGCTTTGATTAACCTCCTGGCTTATGTAATCCCTGCACTCTCTGTGCCCTGAACAGCACCTCTCCCCAACTGCAACCATTTAGGTTCATCCTCAACCAGCTCCGTAACAAGCCTGCTCTTACTTGGACTTCACAGAGGAGCCAGGGAATAGTCATTCAAAAGCTTTGATGCCTTCACTCTATGTGTTAATGATAGGGGCTTCCCAGGTGGAGCAGTGGTAAAGAATCTGCCTGCCAATGCAGGAGACAGAAGAGATGCAGGCTACATCCCTGAGTTGGGAAGATCTCCTGGAGGAGGAAATGGCAGCCCACTCCAGTATTCTTGCCTGAAAAATTGCACGGACAGAGGAGGCTGGTGAGCTCCAGTCCACAGGGTCACAAAGAGTCCAACACAGTTGAGCACCCGTGCACCATCCCCCGCTGGGCCCCAATGTTAGTGACTCCAGTTCTGCCTTGTTTGCGGAAACAAGCTCCCACGAGCTCTCCAAGTGTAGAGCCTGGGTCCTGTCTCCCTGCGTGTGCCTTTGCATGTTTGCCTTCAGGAAATTTCCACACAAGCACAACTCCGTCATCTTTGATTCCAAACTGCCTAGAATAGTGCCTGGGGGGTAACAGAGGCTCGTCAGCTGTTTGATCCATCTAACCGTGACCTAACTGGTTATTTATAGCAGGTGATGCTGCTGTCTTGCCCAGATCCATCACCAGTGGGTGGGACTGGCTGCTCAAGGCTCAGATCCGCCCCTTGCTCCGGAGGTCTGCCCTTGGCTCGCCCGTGCCAGTACATCTCCCTGGAGCTGCTCAGAGGTTATGCTCATGCTACGGCAGGGAGGAGCTTCTAGACAATGGCTAACGGGAGCTAAGCCTACTTCCCTTTGGGCAGGACAACTACCGGGTGCACCTTACACTCCTGGCCGCCCCGTGGCACCAGCTGGGGCCAGGCTTCCTGACGGCCTGATTTTGTTTTTGCCTCTTCAGCTTTACTGAGATGTAACTGACATGTAACATTGCTTCAGGTGAAGGCATACAACATGCTGACTTGAGGCAGGTATGTATTGCAAAATGATCACCACTGTAAGGTTCCCTAACCTCTATTCATGACACATAATTAACATTTCTTTTTTGTGGTGAGATTATTTAAGGTCCACTTTTGTATCAACTTCCCAATATGTAATACAGCATTATTAACCATAATCACCATGCTGTACGTTAGATTCCCAGAACTTGTTCATCTTGTAACTCTGATCACCGTCACCCTCTCCCCGCCAACCCCCCACCCTGGTCACTGCTATCCTAGTCCCTGTTCCTATGAATTCATTCAACCTAGTTGTCCTTGTCTCCCTTCTTTCCTTGATCCACCCTGCTTACCTCCTCCCATCAGTGGGTCCCTCTTTTGAGGTCGGGAAGATCCCCTGGAGGAGGAAAGGCAACCCGCTCCAGTATTCTTGCCTGGAAAATTCCATGGACAGAGGAGCCTGGTGGGCTGCAGTCCATGGGGTGGCAAAGCACCAGACACGACTGAGTGGCTGAGCCCATACACACTTTTGAGCAACGCCTCAATAAACTGCTTTCATGAGAACTTCTCAGACACAGTTTCTGGGGAGATAAACCCAAAACATCAATCCAGAGATACCTGTCACTGTTCTGATCACACAGAGTGAGGAAAGGCCAGTTCACAGAAGAACTGTCATTTCAGAGACACTGAGGCACGAACAGGATTTCAGAGAGGTTCCCCCAAAGAGTCGACACAGAGTGACGGAAAGGCCAGTTCACAGCGGGCCCCTTTCCATCACCAGTGGGTGGGACTGGCTGCTCAAGGCTCAGATCCGCCCCTTGCTCCGGAGGTCTGCCCTTGGCTCGCCGTGCCAGTACATCTCCCTGGAGCTGCTCAGAGGTTATGCTCATGCTACGGCAGGGAGGAGCTTCTAGACAATGGCTAACGGGAGCTAAGCCTACTTCCCTTTGGGCAGGACAACTACCGGGTGCACCTTACACTCCTGGCCGCCCCGTGGCACCAGCTGGGGCCAGGCTTCCTGACGGCCTGATTTTGTTTTTGCCTCTTCAGCTTTACTGAGATGTAACTGACATGTAACATTGCTTCAGGTGAAGGCATACAACATGCTGACTTGAGGCAGGTATGTATTGCAAAATGATCACCACTGTAAGGTTCCCTAACCTCTATTCATGACACATAATTAACATTTCTTTTTTGTGGTGAGATTATTTAAGGTCCACTTTTGTATCAACTTCCCAATATGTAATACAGCATTATTAACCATAATCACCATGCTGTACGTTAGATTCCCAGAACTTGTTCATCTTGTAACTCTGATCACCGTCACCCTCTCCCCGCCAACCCCCCACCCTGGTCACTGCTATCCTAGTCCCTGTTCCTATGAATTCATTCAACCTAGTTGTCCTTGTCTCCCTTCTTTCCTTGATCCACCCTGCTTACCTCCTCCCATCAGTGGGTCCCTCTTTTGAGGTCGGGAAGATCCCCTGGAGGAGGAAAGGCAACCCGCTCCAGTATTCTTGCCTGGAAAATTCCATGGACAGAGGAGCCTGGTGGGCTGCAGTCCATGGGGTGGCAAAGCACCAGACACGACTGAGTGGCTGAGCCCATACACACTTTTGAGCAACGCCTCAATAAACTGCTTTCATGAGAACTTCTCAGACACAGTTTCTGGGGAGATAAACCCAAAACATCAATCCAGAGATACCTGTCACTGTTCTGATCACACAGAGTGAGGAAAGGCCAGTTCACAGAAGAACTGTCATTTCAGAGACACTGAGGCACGAACAGGATTTCACAGCGAGAGGTGAGGAGGAGGCGAGACAGTGCACAGGGCCGCCGTGAGGAAGGGCCCAGAGGCAGGTCGATGCAGCAGGACACTGGGTAGACAAGCAAGGGGGGGAGGCCGAGGGAAAACTACTTAACGTTCATCTCCTCTGTTTCACTCGAAATACGTCCCCCCTGCACACCGTCACATGAGTGCTAAGTTGCTTCAGTTGTGCCCAGCTCTTTGCGACCCCATGGGCTGTAGCCCACCAGGCTCCTCTGTCCATGGGCTTCTCCAGACAGGAATACTGGAGGGCGTGGCCATTCCCTTCTCCAGGGGATCTTCCCGACCCAGGGATCGAACCAGACTCTTTTGCGTTGCCTGCACTGGCAGGTGGATTCTTTATCACCGTGCTACCTGGGAGGCCCAGGAAAGGGGAAGCAGCTTCATGAAAGGGGAAAAGGTCTGGGTAATTGTTTCAAGTAACCGTTTATTACTTGAGACAACTTTCTTGGGCTCGCATGATCCAGAAACGGAGAGAAGCAGCTCCCCCAAGGCCAGGGCAGCTGTCAGGGCAGACTGCGGCTTCACCAGTCAACTCTAGCACCTCCTTCTCCTTTGATAAATAGTGGACTATTTATCACTCCTGGGTAGATGATGTTTTTTAGTCACCCTTACAACTAAGGAAGAGTAGATCCCTGAAGGCTGCATTGAGGAATTCTTGGGCAAGAGAAACTACAGAGAATAGGGCTTTCTTCAGTGCCCTTGGTAGAAATGGAATCCAACAGCCACGACATGATAAACTCACAAACATCTAAGAGGAGAACCAACCTTACAGATCCCAGATGCTGCCTCCTGGCGGTCTTAAGAGATACAAGAAGATGCTCTAAAGAAACCACTAACTATCAAAACTCCATAAAGGGATTTCCCTCGTGGTCCAGTGGTTAAGACTCCAAGCTTCCAATGGGGGCTGACCGGGTTCCATCCCTCGTCCAGGAACTAGATGCCACGTGCCCCAGCAAAGAGCTTTCATGAGAACTTCTCAGACACAGTTTCTGGGGAGATAAACCCAAAACATCAATCCAGAGATACCTGTCACTGTTCTGATCACACAGAGTGAGGAAAGGCCAGTTCACAGAAGAACTGTCATTTCAGAGACACTGAGGCACGAACAGGATTTCACAGCGAGAGGTGAGGAGGAGGCGAGACAGTGCACAGGGCCGCCGTGAGGAAGGGCCCAGAGGCAGGTCGATGCAGCAGGACACTGGGTAGACAAGCAAGGGGGGGAGGCCGAGGGAAAACTACTTAACGTTCATCTCCTCTGTTTCACTCGAAATACGTCCCCCCTGCACACCGTCACATGAGTGCTAAGTTGCTTCAGTTGTGCCCAGCTCTTTGCGACCCCATGGGCTGTAGCCCACCAGGCTCCTCTGTCCATGGGCTTCTCCAGACAGGAATACTGGAGGGCGTGGCCATTCCCTTCTCCAGGGGATCTTCCCGACCCAGGGATCGAACCAGACTCTTTTGCGTTGCCTGCACTGGCAGGTGGATTCTTTATCACCGTGCTACCTGGGAGGCCCAGGAAAGGGGAAGCAGCTTCATGAAAGGGGAAAAGGTCTGGGTAATTGTTTCAAGTAACCGTTTATTACTTGAGACAACTTTCTTGGGCTCGCATGATCCAGAAACGGAGAGAAGCAGCTCCCCCAAGGCCAGGGCAGCTGTCAGGGCAGACTGCGGCTTCACCAGTCAACTCTAGCACCTCCTTCTCCTTTGATAAATAGTGGACTATTTATCACTCCTGGGTAGATGATGTTTTTTAGTCACCCTTACAACTAAGGAAGAGTAGATCCCTGAAGGCTGCATTGAGGAATTCTTGGGCAAGAGAAACTACAGAGAATAGGGCTTTCTTCAGTGCCCTTGGTAGAAATGGAATCCAACAGCCACGACATGATAAACTCACAAACATCTAAGAGGAGAACCAACCTTACAGATCCCAGATGCTGCCTCCTGGCGGTCTTAAGAGATACAAGAAGATGCTCTAAAGAAACCACTAACTATCAAAACTCCATAAAGGGATTTCCCTCGTGGTCCAGTGGTTAAGACTCCAAGCTTCCAATGGGGGCTGACCGGGTTCCATCCCTCGTCCAGGAACTAGATGCCACGTGCCCCAGCAAAGAGCCCAGAGGCAGCAACAGCCATCCTGCCCCAATGAAGACCCAGGGCAGCCAAATAAACAGATATAACCAAATCATAAAAAAAAAAGGAAAAACTCAATAAATATGAGAGCCAAGATGGAACACATGGCTGCAAGAAAAAGGATCCACAAGAGACACCCCCAAGTCAATTTTCTGTTATATTTGGTATCTTCTCACCGCCCATGGCAGTCAAGTGGATGTTCAGCAGATACTCATCTCACGAAACTCAAGTTCTCTTGCTCTACACCTTTAAACTTGCTAAGCTTAGGTTTCTTACCTGTAAAAGCTCACCAATAATAACCACCCTGACCTGCTTCATAGATTTATTTTAAATGAGATAATTCACACGAATGTTTGTAAACTCTCAGGCATCAGGCAAACATATTCACCATCTCTGAAAACCCCAAAATACCAGCGTGCTAATTACCTTTTATGGGTTGAAAATGAAAAGAAGGTCAAATGATATCTTAACTATAGTGCTGAAAACATGAGAGCTCGGGGAAAAAACTATTTGCCACGAGAAAAAGCATTAACCTATGGCCATCTCTTTTATTGTCTGCATTTCATGCTCTGTTCCAAGCTTGTGATAGTGAGCTTTCTGAAGAAGCAGATGGATGTTGGTGGATATGTGACCTGCCCACAACAATTACACAGCTTTATGATGCTTTAAATCATCCCAAAGATAAAAATCAAAAACAAAGTTTTGGAGCTTGTCAAAACTAGTCTAATTAAAGCAGCAAATGTGCTGGGGGCCCCCAAGGACTGTCAGGGCAGACTGCGGCTTCACCAGTCAACTCTAGCACCTCCTTCTCCTTTGATAAATAGTGGACTATTTATCACTCCTGGGTAGATGATGTTTTTTAGTCACCCTTACAACTAAGGAAGAGTAGATCCCTGAAGGCTGCATTGAGGAATTCTTGGGCAAGAGAAACTACAGAGAATAGGGCTTTCTTCAGTGCCCTTGGTAGAAATGGAATCCAACAGCCACGACATGATAAACTCACAAACATCTAAGAGGAGAACCAACCTTACAGATCCCAGATGCTGCCTCCTGGCGGTCTTAAGAGATACAAGAAGATGCTCTAAAGAAACCACTAACTATCAAAACTCCATAAAGGGATTTCCCTCGTGGTCCAGTGGTTAAGACTCCAAGCTTCCAATGGGGGCTGACCGGGTTCCATCCCTCGTCCAGGAACTAGATGCCACGTGCCCCAGCAAAGAGCCCAGAGGCAGCAACAGCCATCCTGCCCCAATGAAGACCCAGGGCAGCCAAATAAACAGATATAACCAAATCATAAAAAAAAAAGGAAAAACTCAATAAATATGAGAGCCAAGATGGAACACATGGCTGCAAGAAAAAGGATCCACAAGAGACACCCCCAAGTCAATTTTCTGTTATATTTGGTATCTTCTCACCGCCCATGGCAGTCAAGTGGATGTTCAGCAGATACTCATCTCACGAAACTCAAGTTCTCTTGCTCTACACCTTTAAACTTGCTAAGCTTAGGTTTCTTACCTGTAAAAGCTCACCAATAATAACCACCCTGACCTGCTTCATAGATTTATTTTAAATGAGATAATTCACACGAATGTTTGTAAACTCTCAGGCATCAGGCAAACATATTCACCATCTCTGAAAACCCCAAAATACCAGCGTGCTAATTACCTTTTATGGGTTGAAAATGAAAAGAAGGTCAAATGATATCTTAACTATAGTGCTGAAAACATGAGAGCTCGGGGAAAAAACTATTTGCCACGAGAAAAAGCATTAACCTATGGCCATCTCTTTTTATTGTCTGCATTTCATGCTCTGTTCCAAGCTTGTGATAGTGAGCTTTCTGAAGAAGCAGATGGATGTTGGTGGATATGTGACCTGCCCACAACAATTACACAGCTTTATGATGCTTTAAATCATCCCAAAGATAAAAATCAAAAACAAAGTTTTGGAGCTTGTCAAAACTAGTCTAATTAAAGCAGCAAATGTGCTGGCTGGCAACTATGTTTCTGCAGTGAGATAATCCAGACACTGCTGGCTGCAAGGCATGCTGGGATCTTGTCGACATGGTTGGTGAGAAGGATAGAGAAGGCGTTCCGGAACACGGCTGGTTGGTCCTGACTATAAGGCTCAACAAAGCTTAGGGGGACAGGGAGTGAGAGATCAGAGCAGTTCACTTGGGTAGAAGACCCTAACTTGCAGGTGGCAACATAGTAAGTCTGGATCTTTGGAGCTGTCCGAGGTCCTGAGAACGCAGACTCAAAGCAGTCTCAGTAGCTCAGAAACTAACAGGCTAGTAAGAAGACAAAAACATACAGCAATGGAGCACAATTGTAGCGGCATACACCAGTTACTGATCCCCTGCTCTGCCCCACACGGTGTGCTATGCCTTGCATCATTGTTTAATGCCACCAAACAGAAATAGTCTTAAACACAACATCCTATACTGACCTCTGCCCACACATCCTAACTCATTTAAATGATCATCCTTAGGACAATTTGCACGTGCCAGATCTACTGCTGAGAATCTTACACAAATTATCTCATGAGCCACAGAAGTACAAGGGTGGGTCCCAGAAGCCCTTGCTTTGCCACCTGGCCTGACCTTCCTGGCAACAGATTATCATATAGACTCCTTTACTCTAAATGGACTAATGATAATGCTTTTCCTGGGAATTTGGATCTTAATCTGCTATTTTTGTTTCACTCTATCTCTTCAACAAAGGTGATAAAAGCTAGGAATCTGTGGGGTCCCGAGAACGGAGAAGCAGGTAATTCACACTGCAGTGAGAATTACTCAATCAATATGCAGAAAGAAGCAAAGATGAAGGACAGAACATCTTTCCTATTTCTTAGTCCTACAAGCTCATACTAGAAGCCCAGCTGTATCTCTTCCTCCCTTGGGAAGCCATCAAATATCCCTGAAACTTAAAGACAAATATTCCTATTTGGCTAAACTAGTTTAAGTCAGTCTCTTTTCTTGTAACTGAGAGTCCTAACTAAGGCATCTCCCAAAGACACTTAGATGGTACCCAGGGATTCATGGCAATCTCTCAGACAGCAGGAAGGCTGGCCCTGATCTGTCAAACATTTGACCTCCTCATACTACCCTCTCTGCTGCTTTCTCTGGACAGCCTCACAGGACGCTCCAGTCAAACTGCACAGCAATTATTTAAACTCTCCCTACAGCCTATTATCCACCTGAATTGGAAATGTTGATCTCTGGCTTAAAGACCCCTTCCCTTCTTGGTCTTGGACACATCTATTTATCATGCAAGACTCCATTTAAAACCACTTCCCTTGGAACTTCCCTGGTGGTCCAGGAGTTGAGAATCCACCTGCCAATGCAGGTGACATGGATTTGACTCCTGGTCCAGAAAGATCCCCCATGAGGACCAAGCACCTGGAACCCGGCTCTGCACTAAGAGCAGCCCACACACCTCGACGAAGAGTAGCCCCCAGTAACTGCAACTGGAAAAGCCTACATGCAGTAACAAAGACCCAGTGTAGTCAAAAATAAAGTAGATAGATTTAAAGAAAAAAAAACATTTGTTAAAGCACTTCCCACTCTCAAACACAGATCTTGTGTCTCCCGCGGAGGTTTCCATGCTAGGACAGCTGGCTCTCCCAGTATCCCCAGCCTACTTCCAGGCTGCATATGCCCCCCCTGTGCCCATAGCCTTCTGACTGTTGCCACGTGGGTCTCCCTGACCATACTCAGCCGCAGGAGCCCGTCTTTCATCTCTTCATCTCCATTCTCTGGCAGAATGCCTAGCACTTAGCAAGAACACCAGTAAAGTTTTCTATGTTTGAATAAACATTAAAATCAACACTTTGGGCTTTATCCATTTCTTCCAGTACCAGGAAAGATGGTTGAAACTCAGGGTACTGGAGGTGAAAACAACCCAACTGGAAATCAAGATACAGACTGGGTTTGTTTGAATTAATCTCCTTTCATCACAGGAAAACTGGATTAAGAAGAATTTCAGAGATTAGCTGGAAACAGGGTCTTTGCTACTAGGCAAAAGGCCCCCTACCTTTCATCTGCATCCTCCAAATATCCCTGAAACTTAAAGACAAATATTCCTATTTGGCTAATGCAGTCTCTTTTCTTGTAACTGAGAGTCCTAACTAAGGCATCTCCCAAAGACACTTAGATGGTACCCAGGGATTCATGGCAATCTCTCAGACAGCAGGAAGGCTGGCCCTGATCTGTCAAACATTTGACCTCCTCATACTACCCTCTCTGCTGCTTTCTCTGGACAGCCTCACAGGACGCTCCAGTCAAACTGCACAGCAATTATTTAAACTCTCCCTACAGCCTATTATCCACCTGAATTGGAAATGTTGATCTCTGGCTTAAAGACCCCTTCCCTTCTTGGTCTTGGACACATCTATTTATCATGCAAGACTCCATTTAAAACCACTTCCCTTGGAACTTCCCTGGTGGTCCAGGAGTTGAGAATCCACCTGCCAATGCAGGTGACATGGATTTGACTCCTGGTCCAGAAAGATCCCCCATGAGGACCAAGCACCTGGAACCCGGCTCTGCACTAAGAGCAGCCCACACACCTCGACGAAGAGTAGCCCCCAGTAACTGCAACTGGAAAAGCCTACATGCAGTAACAAAGACCCAGTGTAGTCAAAAATAAAGTAGATAGATTTAAAGAAAAAAAAACATTTGTTAAAGCACTTCCCACTCTCAAACACAGATCTTGTGTCTCCCGCGGAGGTTTCCATGCTAGGACAGCTGGCTCTCCCAGTATCCCCAGCCTACTTCCAGGCTGCATATGCCCCCCCTGTGCCCATAGCCTTCTGACTGTTGCCACGTGGGTCTCCCTGACCATACTCAGCCGCAGGAGCCCGTCTTTCATCTCTTCATCTCCATTCTCTGGCAGAATGCCTAGCACTTAGCAAGAACACCAGTAAAGTTTTCTATGTTTGAATAAACATTAAAATCAACACTTTGGGCTTTATCCATTTCTTCCAGTACCAGGAAAGATGGTTGAAACTCAGGGTACTGGAGGTGAAAACAACCCAACTGGAAATCAAGATACAGACTGGGTTTGTTTGAATTAATCTCCTTTCATCACAGGAAAACTGGATTAAGAAGAATTTCAGAGATTAGCTGGAAACAGGGTCTTTGCTACTAGGCAAAAGGCCCCCTACCTTTCATCTGCATCCTCCATTGCTTCTTGATAGTCTCCACGCAGCAGCCAAGAGGGATCTTTCTGAAACATATAAATCAGATTATGACATTATTTAGCTTCCATTGCCCCCAGAATAAAATCCAAATAGTTTATAACAATCTAGCCCAAGTGCATCTCTCTCACTTCATCTTGTTTCACATCCCCTCACTGTTCCAGAAACATTTACTCTCCTTCCAGGCTTCCCTGGTAGCTCAGGGATGAAGAGTTCGCCTGCCAATGCAGGAGACATGGGTTCGATCTCTGATCGGGGAAGATCCCACATGTTGTGGAGCAACTAAGCCCATGAGTCACAATTATGAAGCCTGTGCTCTAGAGCCTCGAAGCCACAACTATGGAGCCCATGGGCCGCAACTCCTGAAGCCCGTGTGCCCTAGAGCCTGAGTTCCACAACAAGAGAAGTCACCGCACCAAGAAGCCTGCTCACCTCCGCGAGAGAGTAACCCCCACTCCCTGCAACTGGAGAAGAGCCTGCGGCAGCAGTGAAAACCCAGAACAGCCAAAAGTAAACAAATGAAATTTTTAAAAAAGACAGACAGAAACATTTACTTTCATTCCATTGTAATTTAGGGGAACCTGTCTTAGGGACACTGTGCTATTTTTTGTCCCCTAAAATCACATTTTCAAATGACTAAATCTCATCCCACATAGCGTATTTTAGAAAAGTCTATCCTGTGTCTTTGGTCTAAAGTAGTCTGACCCTTCCCATCACTTCCTGTATCATCTCCCTCTTTTGCTGGCTTCACAACAGTCACCATCGACAGTATTCTAAAAGGATGTGCTGTTCTGTACCTAGATCCACTCTTTCCTTTCTAGAATGCAAACTCTTTGATGGCAGAGACTACATCTCTCCATTCACTGCTATATACCAGGACCCAGGAAAGTGTCTGAAAAACCTAGCTAGATGCTCAGTAAATATGCATGGAATCACTGAATACATATGTGTCCACATGTTGACCATCCTTTCCTATTGGGATGACTCTGGGGAAAAGTCATTCATGTTCTGTGAGTCTCAGTTTTCTTATCCATAAAAATTAAGAACCCTAGTAAACAATTCCATCTAAATTCAAAACGGCACGATTCCATCCATGATGGCGGACCTTTGGGGGCCATGAGAATGAGAGGACTTGCCCTCGGATAACTTTAACGACACCCCTTAGTGCAAACACTGAAGTTGCATCTGCATGATGTCGAGGTCGATTAGCACAAGCTCAGTTAAGTGTATTTACTCTTGAACAGGAATGAAACTCGGTCATTGACTTTACGGTCCTCTCTGGGGCTTTCTAGAGCATCCTTCCTGTCCCTATTACAGCCTGGAAATTGCATCATAAAATTAATGTATCTGTGCACCTTCCCTCAAATTTGCCTCTGTCCACCAGCCTATGCAGAGAGGGTGTGTCTGGGCTTATCTAACATTAATAACAGCCTCGCTCTCGGTCCCGTGGCCCTGGCTCCACGGGGAGGGTAAAAGTTCAAGCCCAACTGGACTACTGTGTTTCTCCAGCCCTCCTTCCCAAGCAGTCAATTAGACCTGCAGGAAGAAAAAAAATGGTCGTTGGAGACACAAACCTCCCAGCATTTATCAGAGGCAATATTTTAAAAGATTAATGGACTGCGGCCAAGACTGCCTCTCCCCTTAGTCTATGTATTTCTTTGTACAATGTAGCTAAGCTCTTTAAATCTAGTTTAGCTAATTCCAGATTACAAATCCTTCTTTCTTAGCATTTTGAAATTATTTCTCCACTGTCTTTCTGACCCCATTGTTACCTGACCACCCCCCCCACTGTTGAGATATTTAATCTAAGGTGATTTGAATTACTTAGGGCTTGCGCAGCCTTCTCCTAGAAACTCTGAGAAAGGAAAGTGTGGTACTTAAGCTCTGGCTCCAGAGCAAGAAACTGCTGCCTTCAAGAGCCATCTCATTCAAGGAAAGAGTGCCCCCCTTGAATAACTGATGGCAGAGACTACATCTCTCCATTCACTGCTATATACCAGGACCCAGGAAAGTGTCTGAAAAACCTAGCTAGATGCTCAGTAAATATGCATGGAATCACTGAATACATATGTGTCCACATGTTGACCATCCTTTCCTATTGGGATGACTCTGGGGAAAAGTCATTCATGTTCTGTGAGTCTCAGTTTTCTTATCCATAAAAATTAAGAACCCTAGTAAACAATTCCATCTAAATTCAAAACGGCACGATTCCATCCATGATGGCGGACCTTTGGGGGCCATGAGAATGAGAGGACTTGCCCTCGGATAACTTTAACGACACCCCTTAGTGCAAACACTGAAGTTGCATCTGCATGATGTCGAGGTCGATTAGCACAAGCTCAGTTAAGTGTATTTACTCTTGAACAGGAATGAAACTCGGTCATTGACTTTACGGTCCTCTCTGGGGCTTTCTAGAGCATCCTTCCTGTCCCTATTACAGCCTGGAAATTGCATCATAAAATTAATGTATCTGTGCACCTTCCCTCAAATTTGCCTCTGTCCACCAGCCTATGCAGAGAGGGTGTGTCTGGGCTTATCTAACATTAATAACAGCCTCGCTCTCGGTCCCGTGGCCCTGGCTCCACGGGGAGGGTAAAAGTTCAAGCCCAACTGGACTACTGTGTTTCTCCAGCCCTCCTTCCCAAGCAGTCAATTAGACCTGCAGGAAGAAAAAAAATGGTCGTTGGAGACACAAACCTCCCAGCATTTATCAGAGGCAATATTTTAAAAGATTAATGGACTGCGGCCAAGACTGCCTCTCCCCTTAGTCTATGTATTTCTTTGTACAATGTAGCTAAGCTCTTTAAATCTAGTTTAGCTAATTCCAGATTACAAATCCTTCTTTCTTAGCATTTTGAAATTATTTCTCCACTGTCTTTCTGACCCCATTGTTACCTGACCACCCCCCCCACTGTTGAGATATTTAATCTAAGGTGATTTGAATTACTTAGGGCTTGCGCAGCCTTCTCTCTAGAGAAACTCTGAGAAAAAGGAAAGTGTGGTACTTAAGCTCTGGCTCCAGAGCAAGAAACTGCTGCCTTCAAGAGCCATCTCATTCAAGCCCTGACTATGAGAGCTTCAGCAAGTTACTTAAAACCCTCAACAATATTTACCTCCTCAAACTTGAATTACACTGACTTGCATATAAAAACGAGTTACTGATCTTATGAAGGAACAAGTCAACTGCCCCACATCCCTGCCTTCGTGTTGCTGTTCATGGCCTCTGAGACCTGAGAATACGTGGAAAACTAGAACAGATTTCTCATTAGGGTGTCCCAGGTGGTGCTAGTGGGAAAGAATAAGCCAATGCAGGAGATGCAAGAGACATGGGTCCAATCCCTGGCTGGGAAGATCCCCTGCAGGAGAAAAATGACAGTCCACTCCAGTATTCTGGCCTGAAAAATCCCATGGATGGAGGAGCCTGGTGGGCCACAGTCCACAGGGTTGCAAAGAGCTGGACACGACAGAGCACTGAGCATACACACAGAGAAAATCAGCAGTCAAAGAAATGGAAATATACAAGGACTGGGGCAGAGCTTGGAGGATCTTGTTCTTTGTCATGTACTGGGGTGAGGAAGCCTAGTAGCATCAGGTCAGAACCAAGAGTAACTCCAATACCAAGGCCACCAGGACTTCCTGGACTGTGGAGCAAAGCTGGTCCTCGGAGCTGATGTAGCACAGTGGCCCAGCGGAAGCCCCATGGGCGTGCATGGGTACGCTGTAACTCTTCCAGATGGAGACTCCACCACGATACTGACTTGGGTTCCGATCCCCATTCTGCCACCCTATTCATTTTACAAGGAATATAACTGGTCTATGCCTCTGTCTCTTCACCATCCAGTAGGACCTGCAGGGAGCCTCGACCAAGCCTGGCCCTAAGCCAGCTGCCGTTGACGTGGAATCAGCCACAGCCTCTAACCTCTAGGAGCCCTAAAACCCCAAAATGACGGCTAGAGCGATGTACCCCCATGTTACCTTTACAAATCCTTCTTTCTTAGCATTTTGAAATTATTTCTCCACTGTCTTTCTGACCCCATTGTTACCTGACCACCCCCCCCACTGTTGAGATATTTAATCTAAGGTGATTTGAATTACTTAGGGCTTGCGCAGCCTTCTCTCTAGAGAAACTCTGAGAAAAAGGAAAGTGTGGTACTTAAGCTCTGGCTCCAGAGCAAGAAACTGCTGCCTTCAAGAGCCATCTCATTCAAGCCCTGACTATGAGAGCTTCAGCAAGTTACTTAAAACCCTCAACAATATTTACCTCCTCAAACTTGAATTACACTGACTTGCATATAAAAACGAGTTACTGATCTTATGAAGGAACAAGTCAACTGCCCCACATCCCTGCCTTCGTGTTGCTGTTCATGGCCTCTGAGACCTGAGAATACGTGGAAAACTAGAACAGATTTCTCATTAGGGTGTCCCAGGTGGTGCTAGTGGGAAAGAATAAGCCAATGCAGGAGATGCAAGAGACATGGGTCCAATCCCTGGCTGGGAAGATCCCCTGCAGGAGAAAAATGACAGTCCACTCCAGTATTCTGGCCTGAAAAATCCCATGGATGGAGGAGCCTGGTGGGCCACAGTCCACAGGGTTGCAAAGAGCTGGACACGACAGAGCACTGAGCATACACACAGAGAAAATCAGCAGTCAAAGAAATGGAAATATACAAGGACTGGGGCAGAGCTTGGAGGATCTTGTTCTTTGTCATGTACTGGGGTGAGGAAGCCTAGTAGCATCAGGTCAGAACCAAGAGTAACTCCAATACCAAGGCCACCAGGACTTCCTGGACTGTGGAGCAAAGCTGGTCCTCGGAGCTGATGTAGCACAGTGGCCCAGCGGAAGCCCCATGGGCGTGCATGGGTACGCTGTAACTCTTCCAGATGGAGACTCCACCACGATACTGACTTGGGTTCCGATCCCCATTCTGCCACCCTATTCATTTTACAAGGAATATAACTGGTCTATGCCTCTGTCTCTTCACCATCCAGTAGGACCTGCAGGGAGCCTCGACCAAGCCTGGCCCTAAGCCAGCTGCCGTTGACGTGGAATCAGCCACAGCCTCTAACCTCTAGGAGCTCCCAGTGACAGAGACAGACGAGCAGAAGGACAATTACAATAAGGTGACGGGCTGAGCTAGAGGCCGACGCGAGGGAGGAGTCACGGATGGCTTCTCCATAATCCTGCACTACAACCTCTTTCTCCATTGATCTCTCAGCCTGAAATCAACTGCTAACTCAAGCTTTCAATAATGACAGCACAATGCTATTTAGGGCGTTTAGGAACACACGATCAACCCAGAGTCTCACCCGTGTGTCTGTCCTTTTGTGCTTAACACAAAGAGCTCTGGCAGGCAGGCCAAGAGCCAGGTTTCCCTTCCCTCTGCATCCCAAAGACATTCCCCTGACCTTGGCTTCTCTCTCAAGCCACAGTGACCAGAGCCCAAGGCATGCTGGGAGCTTTCCTGTGTCCACGGAGAATTTCAAAAGGGCAGGGGGTAGCAGGACTGTGCCAGGGGAAGCTGTGCCAGCGATCAGGATGGCCCCAGCATGGAATGGGCATTGACAAGGCCGTAGAGAGTTAAAGGGGTCCTGGTGAGTGGGTGGTTGGTATGGCCTAGGATCATGCTATGGCCGAGGACTTGGAAAAGACTCTGATTTTGAGCGAGACTGAGGGCAGGAGGAGAAGGGAGCAACAGGAGGAGATGGCTGCATGGCATCTCCAGTTCGGTGCACATGAATTTGAGCAAACTCTGGGAGGTGACAAGCGGGCAAGCCGGGCATGCTGCAGTGTCCAGGGTCACAAACAGTCAGACAGGACATAGCGACTGAACAACAACCAAAGGGCCTCCACAAGCAGTTTCAAAAATTTAGCATTTATAGTTGTTATCTGCGTCCGATCCCAAATTCTGGAGCTGATGTAGCACAGTGGCCCAGCGGAAGCCCCATGGGCGTGCATGGTCGCTGTAACTCTTCCAGATGGAGACTCCACCACGATACTGACTTGGGTTCCGATCCCCATTCTGCCACCCTATTCATTTTACAAGGAATATAACTGGTCTATGCCTCTGTCTCTTCACCATCCAGTAGGACCTGCAGGGAGCCTCGACCAAGCCTGGCCCTAAGCCAGCTGCCGTTGACGTGGAATCAGCCACAGCCTCTAACCTCTAGGAGCTCCCAGTGACAGAGACAGACGAGCAGAAGGACAATTACAATAAGGTGACGGGCTGAGCTAGAGGCCGACGCGAGGGAGGAGTCACGGATGGCTTCTCCATAATCCTGCACTACAACCTCTTTCTCCATTGATCTCTCAGCCTGAAATCAACTGCTAACTCAAGCTTTCAATAATGACAGCACAATGCTATTTAGGGCGTTTAGGAACACACGATCAACCCAGAGTCTCACCCGTGTGTCTGTCCTTTTGTGCTTAACACAAAGAGCTCTGGCAGGCAGGCCAAGAGCCAGGTTTCCCTTCCCTCTGCATCCCAAAGACATTCCCCTGACCTTGGCTTCTCTCTCAAGCCACAGTGACCAGAGCCCAAGGCATGCTGGGAGCTTTCCTGTGTCCACGGAGAATTTCAAAAGGGCAGGGGGTAGCAGGACTGTGCCAGGGGAAGCTGTGCCAGCGATCAGGATGGCCCCAGCATGGAATGGGCATTGACAAGGCCGTAGAGAGTTAAAGGGGTCCTGGTGAGTGGGTGGTTGGTATGGCCTAGGATCATGCTATGGCCGAGGACTTGGAAAAGACTCTGATTTTGAGCGAGACTGAGGGCAGGAGGAGAAGGGAGCAACAGGAGGAGATGGCTGCATGGCATCTCCAGTTCGGTGCACATGAATTTGAGCAAACTCTGGGAGGTGACAAGCGGGCAAGCCGGGCATGCTGCAGTGTCCAGGGTCACAAACAGTCAGACAGGACATAGCGACTGAACAACAACCAAAGGGCCTCCACAAGCAGTTTCTAAAAATACTTTGTCCAGCATTTATAGTTGTTATTAGAAGGAGCGCTGGTCCAGTACAAAGACTCCGTGATTATCAGAAGCAAACTCTCAGCAAAAGACACCTGCTGTGAGGAGTCCACGGGACCACCGCCCTTCCTGTCGTGACAGCGTACGTCCAAATAAGCCCAAAATCCTAGCTGGAAATCACCTAGTGTTTGCTCGATCAATGGCGCTGAATTAAACGGAACAACAAACGCTGGGGTCTCATGGGCTGCACTGAACAGCTGTAACATGGCTCTAATCAATGGCTTATTGACTGCTGTCCAGACGGAGGCTGCAGGAAGTGTCTGTGGGCCCGTCCTGAGAGCCTGAAAATCAAAGGACCTGAGAGGATGCAGTGCTTTTGCTCAGAACCAGGCTGGGAAATCATCTCCCTCCCGTAACAAGTTGCCACAGTTCTAACACCGTTAGGAATGTCTGAGATCACAGGCCTGAAGGGAAAAAGGGTGGCAAGAAGCAGTGAAGGAACACTACAGTTTTGAGCCTAGAAATACTCTAGGCTGGCATATTTCTAGAACTAAAAGGCATATTCTCATGAGGAAAGTGTCCCAGTGTATTACATTATCGATATAGTACCACATGGGATCCCTGGTGGCTTAGCAAGAAAGAATTTGCCTGCCAATGCAGGAAACACAGGTTCGATTCCTAGTCCCGGAAGATCCCTGGAGGAAAGAAAACGGTAACCCAAACCTATCAGGCTACATTCTTGCCTGGATCCAAATTGGGCAGAAATGGAACTGAAGGGCCCGTAGGAAAAGGTTAAAGGGGTCCTGGTGAGTGGGTGGTTGGTATGGCCTAGGATCATGCTATGGCCGAGGACTTGGAAAAGACTCTGATTTTGAGCGAGACTGAGGGCAGGAGGAGAAGGGAGCAACAGGAGGAGATGGCTGCATGGCATCTCCAGTTCGGTGCACATGAATTTGAGCAAACTCTGGGAGGTGACAAGCGGGCAAGCCGGGCATGCTGCAGTGTCCAGGGTCACAAACAGTCAGACAGGACATAGCGACTGAACAACAACCAAAGGGCCTCCACAAGCAGTTTCTAAAAATACTTTGTCCAGCATTTATAGTTGTTATTAGAAGGAGCGCTGGTCCAGTACAAAGACTCCGTGATTATCAGAAGCAAACTCTCAGCAAAAGACACCTGCTGTGAGGAGTCCACGGGACCACCGCCCTTCCTGTCGTGACAGCGTACGTCCAAATAAGCCCAAAATCCTAGCTGGAAATCACCTAGTGTTTGCTCGATCAATGGCGCTGAATTAAACGGAACAACAAACGCTGGGGTCTCATGGGCTGCACTGAACAGCTGTAACATGGCTCTAATCAATGGCTTATTGACTGCTGTCCAGACGGAGGCTGCAGGAAGTGTCTGTGGGCCCGTCCTGAGAGCCTGAAAATCAAAGGACCTGAGAGGATGCAGTGCTTTTGCTCAGAACCAGGCTGGGAAATCATCTCCCTCCCGTAACAAGTTGCCACAGTTCTAACACCGTTAGGAATGTCTGAGATCACAGGCCTGAAGGGAAAAAGGGTGGCAAGAAGCAGTGAAGGAACACTACAGTTTTGAGCCTAGAAATACTCTAGGCTGGCATATTTCTAGAACTAAAAGGCATATTCTCATGAGGAAAGTGTCCCAGTGTATTACATTATCGATATAGTACCACATGGGATCCCTGGTGGCTTAGCAAGAAAGAATTTGCCTGCCAATGCAGGAAACACAGGTTCGATTCCTAGTCCCGGAAGATCCCTGGAGGAGAAAACGGTAACCCACTCTATTCTTGCCTGTGGAAATCCCATGGACAGAGGAGCCTATCAGGCTACACTCCATGGGGCTACAAAGAGTCGGACACGACTTAGCAACTAAACAACAACATAGGACCACATAATTGATCAACCAAAACAGGGCACTTGTGAGAGTGGAAGGGGCTTCTAGTAATAATCACACCAGCGCTACAGGCCTGAAATGACATGGCCGCTGGCCCGCTGCTATGTATAAAGCCCTGGACGGTGCCGGGCGTGTGCTGTGGGGCTGTGTCTCACAGGTATGCTGGGAGATCTGGGCCCTGATGCCCTACAGACAACAAGGTCGCAGCCAGTGCAGGTGCTAGCTACCCAGTCATCTCGGGCCAGAGAGACTCCCCGTGCTCCTCATCCTCACCCTTTCCTCCCTCATTCCCCTCTTCTTAAGGTGCCTGCGTGACTCTCTGGACCTGCAAAGCAAAGGAACCAAGTGGCCTCTGGGTGGGCTTTCCTCTGCCTGGCTCAGCTGGCCACTCTCGCTCACTTTCAGATCTCAGCATCGCCGGGGCCCCTGACCTCTCCACCTGATACAGACCCCTGCCCCGCATGTCCACGTCTCCCCTGCACTGTGATGCTTAAATTCTTGTTTGCCTTCCTGTCTAGGCTGGGCATCCCCAGGGCAGGGGCCATGCTTCATCTGCGGGGTGAGCGGCACAGAGCAGGTGCTCCGTGAGCCAGAGAGACACAGCCAGGGCCCGAGGCCAGATGTTAGGAAGGCGGGGAGGGAGGCCCCGGTCCTTTAGAAGAGCCAAGCGCAGGGCTTATCACTTGAAGTTGGCTGGCACCGTCCCACTGCCCAGACGCACCCCAGGGCAACACAAAGGGAACTGAATTCCAAGTGGGTGAGTCCAGCAAGCCTTCCAAAAGCAGGTTAACACTTGAGTTGGGTGGGAGGAGGAGGGGAACGCCGCCGAGCATACGGGAGGGACCTCGCTGCGCGGCCCTGGAGCCACGATGGCATCTAGGAGGCGGGAGGACCGGAGCAGGGGAGACAGGGCCGGGGGACCCTCGGGGGGCTTCCAGCAGG
Organism: Tragulus kanchil; assembly: GCA_022376925.1. NCBI lineage: Eukaryota > Metazoa > Chordata > Mammalia > Artiodactyla > Tragulidae > Tragulus > Tragulus kanchil. The sequence goes on along the minus strand of JAIOJX010000002.1, from coordinate 7,263,268 downwards.
AGCCCTTCCCCAGGCTCTGCCCCATCCATCCGTGCTCCAGCCAGGCCCAGCGCAGAAGCGCCGGCCATCCGCCGGCTGGCGCGAGTGGATGGGAGGCCCAGGGATTTACAAGGACGCACATTGATTCTGGCTCTTGGAGGGCGCCAGCTCCCCCGTAAGTTAGAAGATTTATCTCAAGGAGCTACAGAGATAAGTGGCTGTGCACATAAAGACCCTTTCTTTTTCTACTAAGAGCACTAATGGGCTGAGGACTTCTATGTGAGAGGCTTTAGGGAGCGCCAGCCGCATCCCTAGATCCGATTCTGGGCAGCGTGTAGACACGGCCAGGGTGCCCGCCCCTGGTCTAAGCTCAGCTCAGCAAAGGGCGTGCTGCCAGCCTTGCCTGGCTTGGCGGGAGCGGATGCCCTCCCTCCCCCCTCATTTAGGCATCAAGCATGCATTGTGCAGCTCCAGGGTAGAGCTAGACCAAGTCCCCGAGCTCCCCAGCTCACCTGCCAGCGGGGACACAGGTGATCTGTGACCAGGATGACGCAAGGTACGCTCTGTGCTGTGAGAAGAGTGGACTGGTGGGTGAGAAGGGCGGGACGTGGGCTCAGGGTGGAGGCGGTTCAGATGGGATGGACCGGGCAGAGCTCGCCGAAGGGGGCACCTGAGCCAAGCCCTAAAGGACGAGGATGAGGCAGTCTTGCAAAGAGAAAGAGGAGGGAGGTCATTCCAGGCGGAGAGAATTAGAGAGGCCTGGGAGGGCTTGGAATGTTCCAGAAACAGAAAGGAGGCCAGAGAGGACACCAAGCAGGGAAGGTGGGGGTGGGAGGAACTGGGAGGCTGAGATGGACATATACGCACGACGAGAACCTGCTGTACAGCAGAGGAGCGCTGCCCAGCGCTCTGCAGTGACCTCAATGGAAAGGAAATCCAGAAAAGAGGGCTATAGACACAGATAGAGCGGATCCACTGTGCTATAAAGTAGACACCAGCACAACATTGTAAAGCAACTACACTCCAGTACAAACTAAAAATAATCGTCATAACGTGGCTCAAGGCTGGTGAGCCAGTGGGAAAGAGGTGAGAGACGAGGCAGGAGGAGGTGGCCAGGGCCGGATCTGTAGGCCAGCGGATGAAGTCCACCTTTGATTGAAAACCGCACCGGGAAGCCAGCGAGTGACCTTAAGCAGGGAAGTGACAGGGCTCCATTTGTGTTTGCAAGAGAAGGGATGGAAGGGGCCAGGAGAGGAAAATGCAAAAAGGTTGGCCCGGGGAGGCCAGCTCCTGCCAGGAGAGCAGGGCCCAGAGCCCCCACGCTGGGCTCAGGTCCTCTCTGGCAGCGCTGAGGGGCACAGCAGCCTACTAAGAGCACTAATGGGCTGAGGACTTCTATGTGAGAGGCTTTAGGGAGCGCCAGCCGCATCCCTAGATCCGATTCTGGGCAGCGTGTAGACACGGCCAGGGTGCCCGCCCCTGGTCTAAGCTCAGCTCAGCAAAGGGCGTGCTGCCAGCCTTGCCTGGCTTGGCGGGAGCGGATGCCCTCCCTCCCCCCTCATTTAGGCATCAAGCATGCATTGTGCAGCTCCAGGGTAGAGCTAGACCAAGTCCCCGAGCTCCCCAGCTCACCTGCCAGCGGGGACACAGGTGATCTGTGACCAGGATGACGCAAGGTACGCTCTGTGCTGTGAGAAGAGTGGACTGGTGGGTGAGAAGGGCGGGACGTGGGCTCAGGGTGGAGGCGGTTCAGATGGGATGGACCGGGCAGAGCTCGCCGAAGGGGGCACCTGAGCCAAGCCCTAAAGGACGAGGATGAGGCAGTCTTGCAAAGAGAAAGAGGAGGGAGGTCATTCCAGGCGGAGAGAATTAGAGAGGCCTGGGAGGGCTTGGAATGTTCCAGAAACAGAAAGGAGGCCAGAGAGGACACCAAGCAGGGAAGGTGGGGGTGGGAGGAACTGGGAGGCTGAGATGGACATATACGCACGACGAGAACCTGCTGTACAGCAGAGGAGCGCTGCCCAGCGCTCTGCAGTGACCTCAATGGAAAGGAAATCCAGAAAAGAGGGGCTATAGACACAGATAGAGCGGATCCACTGTGCTATAAAGTAGACACCAGCACAACATTGTAAAGCAACTACACTCCAGTACAAACTAAAAATAATCGTCATAACGTGGCTCAAGGCTGGTGAGCCAGTGGGAAAGAGGTGAGAGACGAGGCAGGAGGAGGTGGCCAGGGCCGGATCTGTAGGCCAGCGGATGAAGTCCACCTTTGATTGAAAACCGCACCGGGAAGCCAGCGAGTGACCTTAAGCAGGGAAGTGACAGGGCTCCATTTGTGTTTGCAAGAGAAGGGATGGAAGGGGCCAGGAGAGGAAAATGCAAAAAGGTTGGCCCGGGGAGGCCAGCTCCTGCCAGGAGAGCAGGGCCCAGAGCCCCCACGCTGGGCTCAGGTCCTCTCTGGCGAGCGCTGAGGGGCACAGCAGCCATCGCCGGGCCTCTCCTGGCTCCCGATCCATCATCACGGCACAGAACGGTCCAAGAGCTGAAGGGTGGCCCACTGGCTCTCCGCTCTGTGTGGGGGGGTTACAGCCGACTATTAATAATTCATGCCGCAGCCAAATGCCGAGGCCCCGCCCCCAGCCGCCGGCACCTGCTCCTGCCACCGACCCCGGGGGCCCGCCGTCCCTCTCTCTGCCTGGGACCAGAAGCGCCTGCCTGCCGCGTCATGCAGCGCCTGACACGCCCGTGACACACGCTGACATCCTGCGTCGAGCTTCCCCTTCCCACCACCCGAAATCAAATGGGCCACAATGTGGCGATTTATCCTCCTCCCGCTGTCCTCGGCCTCACCCCGCCCCGCGGAGGATGTGGGCCAGCTGCACAGGCCCCCGGGCCCCAGGCCCCGCAGCCGCGGCCTGTCCCACGGGAGTCTGGACGGCCAGCCCTGGAAGCCGCTTTTAGGGATGTCTCAGATGTGCTGCGAGCCGCTGGGCAGGCTGCCAGGGGCGCCGTGAAGGCTGTTATTTCCCTCCTCCTGCCTCCCAGCCCAATTCCCGGTGCCTCGTCCTGGCAAATCCCTGGACAGCCGTTCCCACTCCTGCCCTGAGAAGGGCTTCAGGACGTCTCCCTGCCCGGCCCCACGGCCTTCCCCAGAGGGGCCCGACGCACGCTCACAGGGCGGCCATGGAAACGCGCCTCAGCCCCTGCCAGCGGCTGCTGCAGCCGCGGCCCCTCTCCTCCCCGCCCGCCGCCCCTGAAGCGGCGCTTGCACGGCGTGCAGCCCACGAGGCAGGGTGGGCAGGAGGCTGCGTCACCGCAGAGGCGCTGGGAACCACCGGGCGGCCTGGAGACAGCGAGCCTCACGCGCCGGACCCCGCATTCCACGCCCTCATTGCTTGGTGCTGCTTTCCTTTCCCCATTTAACTCCTGGGGGCTCTTTTTTTTTTACTCATTAATTATTTATAGAACGCTTACAATATGGCAGGCACCGCACCAGGCACTGGGTGGAGCAGAGCGCGAAATACAGCCCCTGGAGCTCGTGCTTCAGTGTGTGTGTTATGTGTGCAAGGGGAGGGAAGAAGCAATAATCGCAGTACATGGGCGTGGACGCGGACAGAGAGGGAGGTCCAGGCACAGAGGCCAGCACTGAGCTGGGGAGGGGGCAAAGGCACCACCGGACCCTGCCTCCCTTTACAGAAGTTACATCTGAGGCAGGAGTCTTCAATTTCTTCACCTGAAACTAACGGCACACGGCTATACACCTGAAACGAACACACTGTAAGTTAACTCTACTTCAGTTTGTTAAGATGGTTAAAGAAAGAAATGCTCACACTGTTATTTTCTGAACACGCGTCCCGCAAGGAAGCACGTAGCTTGGCTGCACCTGAGCAAAATAACAACCACCCCATCTCTTCCTCGCCTCCAGTCTCCTTCCCCCAGGCTGCCCAAGCCGCAGGCCATCCTTCTTCTTTACCCAGTAAATACCCCTGCCCCTCACCTTCGGGAAGCGAGGCTGGGATTTTTTTTCTCACTGCCCTTTACTCTCGCTGGAAGCCGCTTTTAGGGATGTCTCAGATGTGCTGCGAGCCGCTGGGCAGGCTGCCAGGGGCGCCGTGAAGGCTGTTATTTCCCTCCTCCTGCCTCCCAGCCCAATTCCCGGTGCCTCGTCCTGGCAAATCCCTGGACAGCCGTTCCCACTCCTGCCCTGAGAAGGGCTTCAGGACGTCTCCCTGCCCGGCCCCACGGCCTTCCCCAGAGGGCCCGCCGCACGCTCACAGGGCGGCCATGGAAACGCGCCTCAGCCCCTGCCAGCGGCTGCTGCAGCCGCGGCCCCTCTCCTCCCCGCCCGCCGCCCCTGAAGCGGCGCTTGCACGGCGTGCAGCCCACGAGGCAGGGTGGGCAGGAGGCTGCGTCACCGCAGAGGCGCTGGGAACCACCGGGCGGCCTGGAGACAGCGAGCCTCACGCGCCGGACCCCGCATTCCACGCCCTCATTGCTTGGTGCTGCTTTCCTTTCCCCATTTAACTCCTGGGGGCTCTTTTTTTTTTACTCATTAATTATTTATAGAACGCTTACAATATGGCAGGCACCGCACCAGGCACTGGGTGGAGCAGAGCGCGAAATACAGCCCCTGGAGCTCGTGCTTCAGTGTGTGTGTTATGTGTGCAAGGGGAGGGAAGAAGCAATAATCGCAGTACATGGGCGTGGACGCGGACAGAGAGGGAGGTCCAGGCACAGAGGCCAGCACTGAGCTGGGGAGGGGGCAAAGGCACCACCGGACCCTGCCTCCCTTTACAGAAGTTACATCTGAGGCAGGAGTCTTCAATTTCTTCACCTGAAACTAACGGCACACGGCTATACACCTGAAACGAACACACTGTAAGTTAACTCTACTTCAGTTTGTTAAGATGGTTAAAGAAAGAAATGCTCACACTGTTATTTTCTGAACACGCGTCCCGCAAGGAAGCACGTAGCTTGGCTGCACCTGAGCAAAATAACAACCACCCCATCTCTTCCTCGCCTCCAGTCTCCTTCCCCCAGGCTGCCCAAGCCGCAGGCCATCCTTCTTCTTTACCCAGTAAATACCCCTGCCCCTCACCTTCGGGAAGCGAGGCTGGGATTTGTTCTTGAATCTCCTCACTCGGCTACCTCACGAATACACCTTTTCTCTGCGGCAAACCCCAGCGTCTCAGCGTTTGGCTTGCTGAGGTCAGGAAAACGAGCCTGGCTGGGTCACGGGAGGGGCCGCAGGAGGCTGCGAGGCTGCAGGGAGGGGGCGGTGGTGGGAGACGAGGTCAGCGAGGTCACGCTCTGAGCAGGGACGCCACCCCACAGATGGAGGCGGTAGACCGGATGGCCTTGTGCAGCCAGCGGTTTCCTCGTGGGCCCCTCGGCCAGTTGGGTTGAGAAGAACCCTGAAAAGCACAGGCAGGAGAAGGGAGGTCCGCCAGTGGGGAGCAGACCCAGGCCAGGTGGTGCTGGGACCTGGTGGGTAGCTGTGAATGCTGCCCCCAGGCGGCCTCTGGATGCTTCCGTTGCTGGGAAAATCTGCTTCTTTTACTAACTGTGCTTGCAGTTGCTTTGTGGCTCTTGTTTGCTAAAAGGATACTGTTTATGCCTAACGGTCTACCCCTCAGCCTGAAAGTTAACACATCCCCTCCCTGAGGTCATTCCAGGAAATATTTGCAGAGGTTACCCGCCTTTTTCTTTCTTCCTAGCCTCCTCCCCTCTCTGTTCTGTGAAAGAAACTGGCATCCAGACCGGATAAGATGGTAATTCTGATACATTCGTCTGCCATCTTGTGGATCTGGGGCTTTCCAAATAAAATCATTATTCCTTGCCCCCACACACCTGTCTTCCTCACTTGCCTGCGGCAATCAGAACAATCATTAAAAAAAAAAAAACTTTTAATTTTTACTGGTGGATAGCCAATTAAACATGTTGTGACAGGGCTTCCCTGGTGGTCCAGTGGGTGGAGAGTCTGCCTTGCAGTACAAGGAGCGCCGGCTGGATCCCTGGCCCGGGAAGATCCCACGCGCTGCGGAGCGGCTGGACCGGTGTGTCAGATTACGCGCCAGCGCTATGGAGCGCATGCGCTCAGAGCTGGTGCTCTACAACGAGTGAGGCCGCTGCGGTGGGAGGCCCACGCAGGCCAAAGAATAAAGATGGATGACAATGAATAAATTAAAAACCAATAAAAGAGGCCAAAATAAAAAAAGAAAGTGACAGTTCAGGTGAATAGCGAAGGGACTCGGCCGTACGTACATACGTATCCAATGCTCCCCGTAACTCCCGTCCCATCCAGGCAGCCACGTAACGTGCAGCAGTTCCCTGTGCGGTCCAGTAGGGCCTTGTTTGTTACGCATTTCAAATATAGCAGTGTGTGCATGGCCGTCCCAAACTCCCTCACTATCCCTTCCCCGGCAGGTGTAAGGTCATGTTCTAAGCCTGTGACTCGAGCACAGGGGTCCTGGACGCAGCAACCCTTCTCCGGGCGAGAGCGCCGGGTCTGCCCTCTGATTGGCTGCGGGGCGAACAGAGGCCCCTCCTGGCAGAACCCTCACCTCCACTTCTGGAGGCAGGGCTGCCTGCTGCCCACAGCTCTCTCCCACGAGGCCCTGGGGCACAGACGAGCTGGGACCTGGGTGCCACGCTGCCTCTGCTCTTCCCCAGGGCCAAGTGGAGAAGCTGAGGAAATGAGCCTTCCCTGGGCTGCACGCCTCCTCTGGGCGAGTCTAGGCCAGGACCTTTCCTCCAGACCCTCGGCCGGTCTTCACCTGTGCTGGGGTTCCCCGTGCACAGGTGGGGGCTGCCTTGGCATCTTGGACTAGGGTGGGTGGGGACAGCCCTGCGGGGTCATACCTGCGCCACCTGCCTCCAGGCCACTGCCTCTGTCCCTAAGAAAACGCTGGGTTCCTCTCCCCTGGCCCTGGTTCAGACCAGCTGTGAGCCTCTCTGGGCTCGGCGGGTTCACTGACTCACAGACACCTCCCGCTGTGCCTTCCTGAGTCCTGTCTCGGTTTTAAGCCTTTGAAAAGGGTCAATGTTATGGGAAAAGAGCTGCATACAAACCCATGTAGATTCTATAAACTTTCTTACAAAACAAAATACACATGCTTACATAAATATGTTGAACAGAAATCCATACATTCGTAAACAGCTTCCTTCTCTGGAATCTGTGTTTTCTTCTTGGTCCTCTTCTGTATTTGCCAAATTCCCTACCCTTTACAGGAGTCTTTATGGTACCGGCTGTAAAAACGTGGGCCCTGGGACCGGGAAGCCTTGGGCCACAGGCTCCTTGATCTGGAGCCGGTTCTCAGCCTCTTCTCTTTACTAGAACGGGGTCACAAGAACACCTCCACTTCTGAGTTGGGGCTGTTAGGAGACGCAGCGAGGCGGGGCTGGGACCGGCAGGTGGCTCTCGAGTGGGCGGGAGAAGCCGAGTGAGTGACAGCTCGCGCGATCGGCTTGCGCGGCTTCTAGAACCACAGCGTGTTCAGAGAACGAATTCAAAAGCCAGGGTGGGGGGCGTGTGTCTTAATTCGGGGCTAATCTTCAAAGCCTGTGAACCCGAGGCTTCTGAGACGCAGACGTTTCAGAGCTTCCTGGAATCTATCTTCATTCGATGCCTAGGTGCTGGGAAAAGAGGAAGAATGCCTGGCCAGGGTCCTTAACAAGCCGCGGATGTGGGGCAGCAGCCGGGCCTCCCTTGCTCCTGTCGCGTGGGTGGCGCTGCGGGGAGAAGGCGCACCTGCGTGGGCGCGTGTGCACCTGTGTGGTGTGATCTGCAGCGGGCGTGCTGCGTCTGTCTGTACGGCGCTGTCTGTCTGTCTGCGGGCGGCGTGGCGGTGAGGCGTGGGGCTCCAGGGCTGGCAGCGGATACGCACCTGCCTCTGGTTTCACCTCCACCGCAGCCTGTGCGCCGTGCCACCAGCAGGCCAGCTGGTGATGGACACGGGCCCAGAGGTCCGGTCACAGCCTGACCCTCCCGGGGGCAGAGGGACGCGATGAGGAGGTCTGACGTGGGAGAGGTCCTCAACCGGCCACCACCTGCTCTGAGGACGGAGGCAGGGGCCGCGAGAAGGACGGCGGGTGGGCTCCAGGGGACGATCGTGGCCTCGTGGGAATCACAGGAACCTAAACCGGGGTAACTGGTAACTGAAGCATGGGCAGGAGCGGGGAGAGCGGTAGGAGGGCTCCAGGCAGAGGGGCCAGTGTGAGCCGAGGCACGGCCGTGAGTGTCCCCTGTCTCCCCAGCACCCGCGCCACGGCCAGGCTCAAAGCCCGAGAGAAAGGCAACACGCGGCTGGCTCCCCGGGGCAGTGCCGCCTGGACGTCGGATCCCTCGGAGCTTGTGCTGCAATACAGACCTCACAGATCCAGACTCAGCCACCGGCACTGCCTTTCGCGGAGAATGTCTGAAGACAAAACCAACAAGGAAGTTCTGTGATGGGAACAAACAGCCTGCTAGGTGACAGGTCAGCTTCATTCTGGCCTGAAGCCGGCTCTCTCTCCCCGTGGATGGTAACGGGGAGCTGGTGGACGGGGACCCGTCCTCAGACCCCACTCTGTGGCTCCACGCACGGAGCCTCTGGACTCTGGGCTGAAGGCATCGGGGTTGGGGGCTGAGGGGAGGGAAAGGGCTGAGGGACCAGGGCCACGCCAGCTGCTCCATGATCTGTGGGGGAAAACGCTGGGCCCCAGGTCCCTGCAGGTGCTGACACGCTCCTCATTCGTCTTCCTTTTCTTTCTCCACCTGCCTCCCTGGTCTGACTTCTTTCACCCACAGGCTGTCGAGCCTCTGGCACCCGTGTCCCCCGCCACGCCAGCTCTCGGCCTCGGCACCTGTCGCCCTTCCTCTGACGGAAGCCTGGACAACTGGGAGGATTTGGCTGCCGAGTGCCCAGCACCCTAAGCAAGGCTGGTCCTCCAGGGCAGGCTGGGGCTCCCTCCTCAAGGCCCCCACAGCCCTTGAAAACACTCCCATCACATGATGCTACCCCTGCCCAGCGATCTGCTCGACCAGCAGGCGGACGGCGTGGGGCTGGGATGGAGTCGCATTCACCTCGATCCGCCAGGTCCCCAGGCGGGATGCGTTCTCGGTGAACACTGGGCACATGAGAAACCACAGAGCTGGGAGGGGGGGTGGGGCGGACGGCGGAGGGAGGTTCAAGGCGCAGGGGACATGTCTACCTACGGCTGATTCATACTGATATGTGGCAGAAACAACACAATATTATGAAGCAGTTATCCTCCAATTAAAAATAAATTAATTAAAAGAAAGTTGGAGTGAATGCATGAGACTCCACGGGGAGAACGCTAAGTAGACGATTTCCTCCGCGCCTGGGAAGCTGATCGTGTGTCCTGGCTGCAGAGGCCATCGTACACTCCAGGGGAGAAAAACACCCAGGGGCTCCGTGCTGACCTGACGTGGTCCTGGCCCAGACGCGGGGCAGCCACCATTGGGGACCAGAGGCAGGAAAGGCTAACAGGAGGAGAGAGGCCCCAGAGGGTGGGGAGGATGCTGGGCCACAAAGAACACTTGTTGCTTCGTCAGTCAGCCGTGTCTGACTCTTGTGACCCACGGACTGCAGCCCGCCAGGCTCCTCTGCCATAGGATTCCCCAGGCAAGAGTACTGGAGTGGGCGGCCATGCCCTTCTCCGGGGGATCTTCCAGACCAGATAGAACTTGCATCTCTTTTCAGACGGCTCAGAAAGAATCTGCCTGCAGTGCAGAGACCCAGGTTCGTTCCCTGGGTCAGGAAGATCCCCTGGAAAAGGAAATGAGCTCAGGATCAGCAACAGAGAACCTGTATTTCTGGAGGACATCTTCCCAGCCTGTCGGGGAGGGGCAGCCCGACCAACCTCAACCTGAACCCTGGCTACGGCAGAAAGCATTAACGCTGGGCCCCAGGTCCCTGCAGGTGCTGACACGCTCCTCATTCGTCTTCCTTTCTTTCTCCACCTGCCTCCCTGGTCTGACTTCTTTCACCCACAGGCTGTCGAGCCTCTGGCACCCGTGTCCCCGCCACGCCAGCTCTCGGCCTCGGCACCTGTCGCCTTCCTCTGACGGAAGCCTGGACAACTGGGAGGATTTGGCTGCCGAGTGCCCAGCACCCTAAGCAAGGCTGGTCCTCCAGGGCAGGCTGGGGCTCCCTCCTCAAGGCCCCCACAGCCCTTGAAAACACTCCCATCACATGATGCTACCCCTGCCCAGCGATCTGCCCGACCAGCAGGGGACGGTGTGGGGCTGGGATGGAGTCGCATTCACCTCGATCCGCCAGGTCCCCAGGCGGGATGCGTTCTCGGTGAACACTGGGCACATGAGAAACCACAGAGCTGGGAGGGGGGGTGGGGCGGACGGCGGAGGGAGGTTCAAGGCGCAGGGGACATGTCTACCTACGGCTGATTCATACTGATATGTGGCAGAAACAACACAATATTATGAAGCAGTTATCCTCCAATTAAAAATAAATTAATTAAAAGAAAGTTGGAGTGAATGCATGAGACTCCACGGGGAGAACGCTAAGTAGACGATTTCCTCCGCGCCTGGGAAGCTGATCGTGTGTCCTGGCTGCAGAGGCCATCGTACACTCCAGGGGAGAAAAACACCCAGGGGCTCCGTGCTGACCTGACGTGGTCCTGGCCCAGACGCGGGGCAGCCACCATTGGGGACCAGAGGCAGGAAAGGCTAACAGGAGGAGAGAGGCCCCAGAGGGTGGGGAGGATGCTGGGCCACAAAGAACACTTGTTGCTTCGTCAGTCAGCCGTGTCTGACTCTTGTGACCCACGGACTGCAGCCCGCCAGGCTCCTCTGCCATAGGATTCCCCAGGCAAGAGTACTGGAGTGGGCGGCCATGCCCTTCTCCGGGGGATCTTCCAGACCAGATAGAACTTGCATCTCTTTTCAGACGGCTCAGAAAGAATCTGCCTGCAGTGCAGAGACCCAGGTTCGTTCCCTGGGTCAGGAAGATCCCCTGGAAAAGGAAATGAGCTCAGGATCAGCAACAGAGAACCTGTATTTCTGGAGGACATCTTCCCAGCCTGTCGGGGAGGGGCAGCCCGACCAACCTCAACCTGAACCCCTGGCTACGGCAGAAAGCATTCATTGCTTTTGTGAGCTCATCATTCAACTTAATTAAGATCGACCCATCCTGGGACCACCCCTGGCAACAGCAGGAGGGCAGCCGGGAGCCGCAGGAGGGAAGAGGGCACAGACTGGGAGTGGCTGCTGGGCACAGTGAGACCCCCGGCGAAGGGTTTGCTTAGTTAGTGTCCCTGGAGTCAGGCCTCCGGTGCCTGCTGTCTTGGACAGCAGGGAGCAGAGCAGCATCTTAATTAATCCGCGGAGAGCGCCCTGGCCTCGGCGTCACCCTGTGTCCTCAATCACTCAATCCTTCTAAATTCCCAGCAATTTAATTAAAGGATCTTCCCTCTTACAAGAATGTCTCCTTTTCCTCGGAGCAGCATTAAAAGAATTAGGAGCCTCTAAGGCGGATTGGACCGTGGTTGCTTCCCTATCAGAACTGAGAGGAGTCAACAGGATGACTCAGACGCCCCCCACCCCATCCCCTACCCTCTCCCCCACCCATCCCGCACACCCCACCCCTCACCCTATAACCTGAGCAAGAAATCGAGGCCTGGGGAGAAGGGGGGTATCCTCCGTGTCACAAGCACCAGTGGCAGACTCGGATCATGACAAACCCACCCCCTCCACCCCCTCTCCGCCCACTCCATAGAGGGCTGGAATCTTCAACCAGCGACTCCCACTGATTCCTCTGTAAAATGGCGTGGCGTTCATCAAAGTCAAACTCGAGTCCGAGTGTAAGAGTGCTTGGTTGCTGGAAATCAAAAGTAGCACACATGCCTTTGCAGCTCCTAAGAACCTGGCCCCGTGGACCAGGCGCCCACGACAGGGATCAGTCAGCAGCAGCCCGCTGGCCCCCAACCTACTTTTGTAAATAAAGTTTTATTGAAACACAGACACATGCCTTCACCACACTGACTGTGCCGTCTGTGGCTGCTTTCAGGAGACAGGGCAGAGACGAACAGCGGCAACAGAGACGCGCCGGTCCACAAGCCTAAAAGCTTATCTGGTGCTTTGCAAGAAATGCTTTCCAACCTGGGCAGAAGCCTGTGATCCCATCAAGAATCCTCCAAGGGCTGGACAAACCATAATGCTTTCCCGACAGCAGCCGCGTGTGGAAGGCAGGCTGTGGGCTGAGCACAAGCTGCGGGGCCGGCCTTTAGAGAACACAGCACAAGGACTTCCTCGCTGACCTACGGGTGGGTGAGAACGTCTCCATTCACAGAGGCGCCCCCAGAAGCCCAGGGAGGCCGAGGGGCCACAGAGGGCATGGAGCCGCGAGCAGAGGACAGAGCCTCGCTCCACGCGGCCCTCGACTCCAGCTCCTCCGCAGGGGGGCGATGCCCTCAGAGGTCCTCCAGCCCAGCGCCCTGTGGTGGGAGCTGATGTACAGACAGTGGAAGAGACCTCCGGGGCCACTCAGCTATGGGGAAAGGCCCAGGGCTCCTGGCTGCCCACGCAGCGCTCCGCCTGTCCCGTGGGGCTGTGCTGAGGTGGCAGGTACGAGGGAGCACCAGCTCCGGGGCGGGCGAGGCGCTAGGGCGGTACCAAACCTGACCTCCAGCCGCAGTCGCGACAAACTCAAGTGTTACCATCCCCACTGATCAGAGGAAGACCCTGAGGCCCGGGAGCAGAAAGGGCCGTGTCCCGGGGCACCCAGCTGCCCCGAGCCCCAAGTCTGTTTCTCCCCAGCGCCCCAGGCGTCCGGGTGAACTGGAAATAAGCAGAGAAGGTCGCGCCCCTTCTGCTCTCGGGGACGGCCCTGACCCTCGGAACCCACTGGGTGCAGCACCCAGCGTGGGCTTGGTCATCCAGGAGGCTCCGGGCTCCCCCTGCTGGGCCCCACAACCCCACCTCTCTGAGTTAAAAGCCTGCGCTGGACTGGATTTCACTCCCAGCTGCCCTGTGCTTGCAGTTACAAAGGGACTCCAGAGGCTCTGGTGCAAGCGACGTGCACGCAGCCCCCTCGAGGGCGGAGGAGAGCGGCAAGCACGCCCTCAGCACGGCATGAGGGGAGACGACGAGGGCCGTAAGTCTGGGGTGGTAATGACGAACACAGGCCGGACACGTGCACACCAGGAGGCGGACAGGCAGCGTCTCTCCAAGCCTCACGATGGCCAGACAAGGAAGGCACTCTTGGGCTGCCCATTTTAGAGATGGAGAAACGGAGGCTCAGAGAGAATGTGTGATGGACCAGCTTGTACATGGGGAACGCCCTGCTGCAACCCAGGAGTCTGGCCTCAGATATACGAAAGGTGCAGCTGTCCACGGCATGTCCACTCTTCACAGAGCACCAGGTGACAGGTTTGCAGAGGCTCCCGGGCTGGGCCACCTCTACCCGATCGCCCGGCCCAGAAGCCCAGGGAGGCCGAGGGGCCACAGAGGGCATGGAGCCGCGAGCAGAGGACAGAGCCTCGCTCACGCCCTCGACTCCAGCTCCTCCGCAGGGGCGATGCCCTCAGAGGTCCTCCAGCCCAGCGCCCTGTGGTGGGAGCTGATGTACAGACAGTGGAAGAGACCTCCGGGGCCACTCAGCTATGGGGAAAGGCCCAGGGCTCCTGGCTGCCCACGCAGCGCTCCGCCTGTCCCGTGGGGCTGTGCTGAGGTGGCAGGTACGAGGGAGCACCAGCTCCGGGGCGGGCGAGGCGCTAGGGCGGTACCAAACCTGACCTCCAGCCGCAGTCGCGACAAACTCAAGTGTTACCATCCCCACTGATCAGAGGAAGACCCTGAGGCCCGGGAGCAGAAAGGGCCGTGTCCCGGGGCACCCAGCTGCCCCGAGCCCCAAGTCTGTTTCTCCCCAGCGCCCCAGGCGTCCGGGTGAACTGGAAATAAGCAGAGAAGGTCGCGCCCCTTCTGCTCTCGGGGACGGCCCTGACCCTCGGAACCCACTGGGTGCAGCACCCAGCGTGGGCTTGGTCATCCAGGAGGCTCCGGGCTCCCCCTGCTGGGCCCCACAACCCCACCTCTCTGAGTTAAAAGCCTGCGCTGGACTGGATTTCACTCCCAGCTGCCCTGTGCTTGCAGTTACAAAGGGACTCCAGAGGCTCTGGTGCAAGCGACGTGCACGCAGCCCCCTCGAGGGCGGAGGAGAGCGGCAAGCACGCCCTCAGCACGGCATGAGGGGAGACGACGAGGGCCGTAAGTCTGGGGTGGTAATGACGAACACAGGCCGGACACGTGCACACCAGGAGGCGGACAGGCAGCGTCTCTCCAAGCCTCACGATGGCCAGACAAGGAAGGCACTCTTGGGCTGCCCATTTTAGAGATGGAGAAACGGAGGCTCAGAGAGAATGTGTGATGGACCAGCTTGTACATGGGGAACGCCCTGCTGCAACCCAGGAGTCTGGCCTCAGATATACGAAAGGTGCAGCTGTCCACGGCATGTCCACTCTTCACAGAGCACCAGGTGACAGGTTTGCAGAGGCTCCCGGGCTGGGCCACCTCTACCCGATCACAGCTATGTCGCAGTCAGCCTGCTGTGCCCTGTGAGCCAGACGCCAGGCGAGCATCCCGCCCTTCAGACGCTGTCTTTCGAGGCTAACTTCCATCTAGGCACCTGGAAGGCACGCCCTGTGGCCTGGGAGCTCACCCAGGCAGCTGAGCCCCCGGCGGGTCCCCCATCAGTTCCTCTGGGTCCATCACTAGGTCAGCATCTGGGTCCACCTCTGGGTCAGTTTCTCTCCATCACCGGAAGGTCTGTTTCTGGGACGGTCCTGGAAGAGGCACAGTGTGGGAGGACCGAGGCTGGGCACGGGTGGCTCAGACCGCCTGCCGCCCTCTGTCCACCCCGGCCTGCCCTCCCCACGTCTGTTTTGTGACAGTGAATATCCCAAGCCACCCCTGCCTTCTTAGCCTGCAGGACGTCCAGCAACTGTTATCTCCCACAAACCGCCGAAGCCTGAGATTGCAGCAGGAACGGCGGCAGTGATTCGAATTTTTAAAATCAAACCCAGAAGTGTCTCTGTCATGGCCAAGAGAAAGGCCAAGTGGACTGGAAAATAATTTACTTGGAAAATTTTGTCACACGCGGTCAATTCTATCCTTCCTTCAGCACACACTGGCCTTTTCCCTCTTGCAAAGCATTTGTCCACTTAATTGATTCCCAAGGATATCCTGCTACGACCTAGATCTGTTATCGCTGGGAGGAGATGGATGCGGACCTGGACCTCATCCGAGGGCGAGATGGACAGTTCATTTTGAAATTTTAAAAGGGGCGGGGTGGGGTGATGGATTTGGAATCAAACCGTCTTTTCTCTCCAGCCTTGAAAGATGGAACCAAAGAATACGATTGAATATCATCAGTGACAACAGCTAATGACTTTTAAATACTTACTATGAGAAAAATTAATTTTCTAAATTGGCCCTGTAGACACAGTTATAAAATAAGTCATTATCTCCTCAAAAACCTCAAAGCTTAGGGCCATTGCAGCTGCTCAGACGTGGGGCTGCCCGGCTGTGGCCCGCCAGGAGGTCACAGCCTCCTTCCTGGGCACTTCTCAAGGGACCAGAGCCGCCCTCTCTGCCCGACACTGTGCCGAGCATCTCACTTCCTCGGGGTCTTATCTTCATATGCACGATGGGGCGAGAATACGAGACTTACTGTGGTGATCATTTTATAACCGATAAAAACATCCAATGAGCATGCTGTGTACCAAAAATGAGCACAGCACTGTAGGTCAAGCATACGTCAAGAAACAAAGACAGGGGGGAAGAATCCAGCATTTGGTTGTACCATTCACCTCCACCAAGACTGGTCAACCCCACCACTCTTACTATAGAAACAGCTCAACATTCATTCTTCACAGTTATTGTTGTTTAGTTGCGAAGTCATGTCCGACTCTTCGCGGCCCCTGGTGAGCTGCGGCCCGCCAAGCTCCTCTGTCCGTGAGACTTTCCAGGCAAGAACACTGGGGTGCGGGCTGCTGTTTCCTCCTACAGACTGAAGCTGCTCTCCTGTATTTGCAAATGGACTCTTTACCACCAAGCCACCAGGGAAGCCCTGTTCTTTACAGAAAATGGGTCAATATTGTCTTCCTTGGTCACAAAAGAGCCAGCCACGGTAGGATTAAAACTAATTCTCAAGCTTTTTCTTCATTTGTTACTGAACCGCAAGTTCTGGCTATTTTTAGCGCCCAAATAGCATCTAGAGCTTTGTTTCCGATGAAGAGTTTTGGGAGCCGTCCTATGTCACATATTCCAACCATTTCATTGTCTAGTGGAGAAATGTGAAATTCTAAAACCATGAAGCAACCGTCTGGCATTTTACACCTCAAAAGGAAGGTTTATTCAAATAATCGGTTAAAACCACTATAAATTAAATAAAATTTCATTTGATAGAAAAAAAAAAAACCTCTTGACCTCTGTGAGCTGGACAGGGACGCCGTCGGGAACCCCCAGGGCTGGACAGGGGTCTGCCGTCTCGGCACCCCACAAGGCTGTCACACAGCGGAGGTGCGAAACGGCCTGGGGTCGACCAAGAGACCCTGGATGAACAGGTCAGTCAGACTGAAGAGCATCGGGAAGGCTCCTGACAGTGCGTTTACTGCCCCTCCCCTGAGGTGGGGCTGCTGCAAACAAAATCGAGGTGCCAGAGTGGAAGGGAAGACCGCTGACCTCACCCAGTGACTGCAAACCAGACTCAAACTTTCCAGGGAGCGACCGTCGCCGGCGAGTTTTAAGGAGCCTGGGTCTCAGAGCGGGTGGTCCGCGGTGCAGGCAGGGACCTAAACCTACTAACCTGCAGAAGGAGGACTCAGGCGAGGATGCTTCTCTTCCATCCACCCCAGCTCCTTAGAGTGGGAGGCCAACAGGAAAAAAGTGCATTGACTGGAAAAGCGAAAGAATTCCAAGACAGGAAGCTGAGAACGCCCCTCGCCTGAGACAGCACTGGGAGGGTCATCGAATCAGGGTTACAGCCCGTGCTAATAAGCGCCTCTGACACTCGGAGGAGGGCGGGCTGTGGAGGCAAATCCCTCCCCGCTGCTCTCTCGTCAGAGATTCAGAAACCTAAGGTCACTTCCGCCGGTGGCTGTCTGCCGGTCCCTGGGCTGCAGGGGAGCCCCAGATAAAGACCGGGCACCTACCCAGGGGCCAGGGGTTGGGATGTCGTTTGGGGAAGATGCCGATGAGGGCTGGGGCGGGGCCTGTCTGAATCTTGATGCAGAGGAGCCGCCGGGATGGGCCATGTTTGGACAGTTGATGCAAAAACATCTTTCTGGAAGGAAGCGGGCTGGGGAAGGGCGTGGGTCTCTAGGCTGGGGTTTGAAGGGGCTCCCGTAGTGCTGGTGATGCCAACGGATCGCCTCGCCCCCCACGGGTGGGCCGGGAGAGCCGCACGCGGCCGCTGGCCCCGGGGCCTCCCCGCCCTGCGTGTCCCGGGCGCCCTGCAGGGCTCGTGGCTGGGTCCCTCCCTGCCGCTCCCTAGAGCTCGGGGGCCGGCTGCCCCGCGGCCGGCTCCTCCACGGGCGGCAGGGCCTCCTGCACGTAGACGATGAACTCCGAGGCCTCCCCGCCCTGCGTGTAGACGGTGACCGTCTCGATGCCCTCCACGTCGTCGGAGGACACCACCAGGTGGTGCTGCTCGGCCAGCTCGACGGAGGCCTGCTGCAGGGTCTCCTGGATCATGACCGTGTGGTTGGAGCTGGGCTCCTCCTCCGTGACCTGTGGAGGGGCAAGAGAAAGGTCACACAGGCCCCCGCTTCTGGGTCCAGCCAGGACCAGGGAACCGGAGCGACTGCCGACGGAGCAGGCGGCGCGTCCCAGGAGCGGGTCCCTCCGTCTCCACACCAGCTCAGCAGCGCCCTACGCCGGCGCCCGCGCCGGTTTACAGGTGAGGAGGGGACGCGCGCCCACGCACAGCCACACGGCCAGGCGTCCCGGCTGGGGCTGACGCCCTGACCGAGTCACACACACACTCCGGCCTCCTCTCTGGACGCTGGGCTGCCTCCCAGGAGAGACGGGGAGGCCACGGCGCCACACAAGCTCTGTCCTGCCACCGTGTAGAGGGCTGGAGGCAGGGTCTCCTGGGAATTCACAGCTGGTGCGTCTGGTGGTGGGAGGGGACTGGTTTAGCCTGGGTTGTCTGTCTGTCCACACGCTCCGAGAGCTCCGTTCTCCATACGAAGATCCACGTCACACCAGAGGTACCCACCCTTGCGAGCCTGGTTTCGTCCACCAAGCGGAGTGCCCCCGAGCTGCGTGGGAAGCGGCCTGCTGACGGGCACTCACTGCCCCGGGGCTGGGCAGGAGGGACTGCCCGTCTCTGTAAGAGGCCTGCTTGCTCCTAGGGGCCGGCCTTTCTCTGAAGCTCCAAGAAGGCTGATTCCAGACAAAGCCAAACTCCAGCGGGTGCTAATGCCCTGACGCTCTCCACTCTGGCCTGCTTTACAACCGCCTTTTATCTTGAGAAGAGAAAGAATATAAAAACACGGGCAAGGCTGAGAAAGTGCTGAGGCCCTAAGAGGTACAAAAAAGCCTGAGGACAACCAACCAGCCCAGGAGGAGAGGGAAGGGCCTGGATCTGCTTCGCTGAGAAATGAGAGCATCAGACGCAAGGGCAGAGGCCAGAGAGACCGGCCTCGCCCGGCGGGTCCGGAAGGCGAGGCAGGAAGCAGCTCTAGGTCCTGCAACTGGAGGGGCTCCCCAGCGGCCTCCCCGCTGCCCGCGGTGAGCCTCGGCCACTTTCCCCACCACCCTCAGTTGCCTCGCTTGTGAAACAGGGACCAGAAGGCCCACGGTAAAGAATGGCTCGGAGGACGGAAGAAGCTCCCATGAGCAAAGTCGGAGCTTCGTAACATCACCGCCCTTCTGGGCCGTCACTCATGCACTAACAGGGCTTCCTTAAGGCACGGCGGCATGCCAGCTCCTTGCTCTTCCATTCACCAAGACCATCGGCAACGCGTCAGGCCCCAGCGGACTGAGCCCAAAGGCCAGGACATCCCCGCCTTGGCCCAGCTCTCCCCAGAGCCAGGCGGGAGGTAGCTGTGGGCGCAGAGCAAGCACCCAGCACCTGCGGAGCCACGCTCTGCTGGCTGCGGGTACCGCGCTGGGCGCTCGGACAGCACGCGGTGGAGAGCAGTCTAGCGGGGCAGACACGGAACGGGGGGCGCTCTGAGCGAGCACCGGGGCGGCCTCCCGCCATGCGGGGGCGGGGGGGAGTGCTCCAGGCAGAGCCGGCAGAAGGAGCGAGGACCCCCGGGGCAGACCGGGAGACGCAGGTTTGCTCAGGAGGCCTCCATGAGCTCCCGCTCATGAAACATTTCTGACTGCCCTCCCTCCAGCTAGAGCCCACGGGGCATCTCCTCCCTGCCCGTACCCCGTAACATGACCCGACGCCATCTCTGGGACCAGCGCCTCCACAGGCCCTGAGCCTGTGCCCCTTCCCCACCAGTCGGAAGACCTGTGTCAGAAGGGGGTGGCGGGAGTTGGGTTTAATTCAGGGAAGAAAATGGACGAGGCCCCTGTGGGGTGCGCTCCGCAGTTAGTGATCAGAAGGAACCTCCAACTTGGACTGACAGAACTTTCCAGACACTAGAGAGGTCCTGAGTGGCAAGTATTAGTACATTTAGCCTGAGCTGTGTTGCTACTGTAGATGGAGGCCTTTGGCTCCCCTTCTTTTACTGTCTCAATTCCATTTAAATGGGAAAATGTACTGCAAACCAAGAGTTTAGAAGTCAATATTGATTATTTCACTTTGAAGGAGGGAACCTGACAGAAAGGTTGGGAAAGGGGGAGGGAACACTCGACACACGCTTCTCTGAACAGTTAAAGTCAATTCAACATAAAGGAAAGAGTCGGGCGGCGCACAGGATTTATGCTGTCGCAGGACCTCACGTGTGCAAAACAAGCCCCACTGGCTTCAGGTGAACAGGGGCCACAATGAGGATTAAAAGGACAAGATCTACCCACACCCAAGCTAGGAGACCCACGCCTGGCCCAACGGCACGCTTCCCACGCAGCGAGGGCCGCTGGAGACGAGGCCCACAGCCCGGAGACCGTCCCCGGCAGCAGAGCTCACGTCCTTCTGCACGACGCTGACACCATGGCACTGAACCAACCAGGGCTGATGCGGCTGCCCGGAGCAGGAGAGCTCCTCAGGCCCAGACCTGGGGTAAGCAGAGCCGCAGGGCCTGCTCCCACCGCCGCGGGGCGGGCGCAGACGCAGGAGCAGCGCAGGGGGCCCCAGGATGACCGCGGCATGGCCACTGCCCACAGATGCAGTGGGAAGGGCAGAAGCCAAGACAGGCTGCCCGGCTCGAGCCAAGAGAAAAGAGCACGAAGACACTCTGTCCCACCAGGACCCCGGGGCCACTTCGTGGGAGGCAGTGGTGACTGCAGGCGGAAGGAGAAGGCAGGGCAGGCGGAAGGGAGGCAGCAAAGACCAGGCATGTGCCCATGGGGCTGCCCGTCGCCAAACCCCAGCCAGGGCCCCTGCCTTCCAGACAGGACCACCGGGTCGGTTCACTCACAGCCAATTCTGAGAGTGGAATGAACTTTCCACACACAGTCCCTTGGGCTTCCTTCACAAGGAAGAGGGATGGAGACCGAGGCAGACGTACATTCGCAGAAATCCTGGAAGAGCGACCCCTCCCAGCTGGCACAGGTGTCACAGATGGGGCAGCCAAAGCGTAACTCATGTCACCCGGGGTTCAGCCACCTGCTGGTACAGGCCACGTTCACGTTCCGATGAGCCCGCGTGAGCACTTCCACCAGCCGCGCCAACGCTGGGTCTCACGTTAGACTTCGGGAAGAGGCACTGGGAGGGGTGGAGGGCTGCCTCGCGGGGCGCGGGCGGGGGGTTCCGAGGCTCTCTGCAGAGTGGGCCCCTCCCCACCTCATCCATGACTCACACTCGGCCTGCAGGCTTTATGTTTCTGCAAACCATGGACTTCCTTCTCGGCCCCTCATTTGCACACAGCATCTTGTGGCTTGGGCATCTCGGAGGGAAACCTCTGGTGCCCAAAGACGCATCTAAGGTCAACAGGCTGGAAAGGAGCCAAGTCTGAACGTCAGTCCCGGTGACCTCCAGTCCAAGGACCTTCCCCTGGCTGGTGCAATGTGGCAGCAACTGAAGAGCTGACACGTCACAGATCAATAGGGTTAAATCATGACTCTACCCAGCCTAATCAGCTCACGGCTGACTGTGTGGCTCGCGGCCATTTCCTTTGTTCAGAACATCACTCCAGCAGCTTAATCTATTAGCGCAGGCTTACAACTGTTCTCCACGGGAGAAATAATCTGCCTTCACGGTGCCATTATCCCCTGAGATGGGTACTCCGTTTTCCCCAAGTGCTGCGTCTAACACATCTTCCAGTTAAATTATCAGCAGCACAGAGAGCTTAATGGAAAACTTTAACCCACAGGACTGTGCAAATTACTCACTGAATCAGGCCCTGAGTTCTGAATCTCTCTGCCCACCTCGAGTGCTTCAGAATCTAGGTTTTTCCAGTGTGCGCGACGTCATTTGAGTTGTGTCTGACTCTGCGATGCTATGGATGGTAGCCCACCAGTGTCCCCGTCCATGTGATTACCCAGCAAGAATACTGGAGTGGCTGCCATGGCCTCCTCCAAGGGACCTTTCTGACCCAGGGATCGACCCCATGTGTCTCATGGGTTCTTTACCACGAGCACCATCTGGATCAGATCACCGACCGGGCCAGGGGCTCTGCGGGGCTCGGCTCTCATGGAGGAGCAGGTTCCCACCGAGACGCCACCTCTTTCGCGGTGATGATGACGCAGGCTCAGGGGCATCTGGGGAATGAATGGGGTCGGCCCGGGCCCCGCCCACACCTCCACCCTGCCTCCCGAAGACACTGAGAGGGTCCTGTCTCTAAGACACAGATGCTGAGCGGTCTCACAGGCCCTACAAACCCTGCTGAAGTATGACAAGGTCTTCTGTGTGAATCCATGAAGAGAGGGCAGCACACAATCCTATGTGCCACCCTATGTGTCCCCAAGGCTTAGCCCTGCCCCTCAGGTGTCCATGCCAGACCCTGGGCACCCGGAGCTGCAGTCCCGTGCCCAGCCCCCTCCCAGAAACAGGACTGCCCTGCCGGGAGCCCCTCCGTCACTACCTCTGGGCTCCTGACCCAGTGTCACCACACCCAGGAGGTCCTTCCAGACGGCCCCCACCTGCAGCAACAGCACCTTCCAGCAGGCAAGCCCGGCCCCCGCAGCCCCAGCACCCTCGGGCCTCCCGCCCTCGCTCCGTCCCTGCACTGTCGCCCTGGAAATCCACCACCCGCTCAGCTATGAGTTCCTCGTGGAGACAGGGGCCCAGGCCGTGTTCTGGCCACTTTATTCCAGCACCTGCGACGTGGCCGGGCATGAGGAAGGGTCTGTTCAGAACCTCTAGCTCCACGCCGGCATTCAGGGTGCAGCTCTGCATTCTCCACAGTCGCCCGTATGGGCTTTGCAACTATGGGCCCTTCTTCTCGTTTTCCAGTTACCTACGTTTTTAAAAATAATAGTTCTGGGACAAGCTTGGGGCCAACAGGAGGAAAATGAGGCAAAAAAGTAAGAGAAGAGAAAGAAAAAGGAGGAAAGAAAATGCAGCACTGATGCCTTCGGAGGTTTGAGCTGCGAAAACACGTTCCCTCAGGAGCAAAGGACGGTCATCCGCCCTGGGCTGGACAGAGCCGGCGTTTCAGACAGCCGCGGAGGAGCCGACGCCTCCAGAGCATGCCGTCGGCGCGGGGACGAGCGCGGGGCGGGCGCCCAGTCTGTGGCCCAAGAGGAGACAAGGGAAGAGGCTCCTGGCCCACATGCACTCCGGCAGCAGCAGAATGGAAGGCACCCTGCAGAGGGAAAGCAGCAGATCCTGGAGGGGGTGGACGCAGACACGGGCCAGCGGAGGCTGACTCCCTAAGGAAGACGAGGTCTGCTTGGGAAGGAACCTTGGTGCATAAAAGTGGGGCCCTCACGGGCAATCAGCTCCTTCTCAGGGCATGGCCTGTGATGGTGGCCAGTGGGCAGGCAGACAAGGGTTACAGGACCCAGAGCAACAGAAAAACCAGAAGGAGGACAGAAAACCAGCTTTAAAATCAGGAGCAAACCTGAAGGGTGGGTGCACGCAGCAGACGTGCTGGGCAGGGAAGGTGCAGCGTCGTGTGGAGCAGGGCTGTGCTCCTTTGCGGGCACCTGCTCTGCGAGACAGACGGTGGGCTCTGGACGCCTCTGAATGGTGAGCCGTTCACTGAATAAGCCGCAGGACAAGCCTCTGGCTCTCGTCGGTCAGACACCCGGTCGCCTGTTTTTCAGACGCTCTCTCAGCCTCCTGTTCCACTGAGAACTCACGTCAGACACTCTGCTGGAGGCTGGAGAGGGAACCATGGGCGCCCCAGGCTCTAGACACGAATGGGGTTGGCAGCTCAGTGGAGGGGGCAGACAGGACCAGACCCCCAGGGTAGGGTGGAGCTGGGTGGGCAGGGAGCAGGCAGCGGGCAGGGTGGCTTCCTGGAGAGGACCCCAGTCCTGAACGCTACAGGATTTCCAGGAATCAGAAGGCAAGCACCCTCTAAGGCCCCTGTCACTGCAGAGCTTCTCAGACCCCAGGGTACAGAGGGAACTAGAGGGCTGCCGACAACAATCCAGACCCTACAACCAGACAACGAGAATGAACAGGAACTCTGCGGGCAGTGCCTGGGTTTGCTGAAACTCGGGGGAAGGTGTCTTACTTCTTCCCAGCCATTAGGTTCACTCACTGCTTAAGTTACAGCCAAGCAAGGGGTTCCTCCACCTTCCTTCCCCTCAAAACGGGGCTGCAGACCCATTTTTACAAGGTTCATAAGCCAGCACGTTTTCTGTCCCATTCCTAGGTCAGGTATGGCTCTGCCTGCATCAGAAACAAAGGGAAAAGGCAGACATGATCCTGAATTTATAGAGGAAAGAAAAGATACAAACGGATGTGGTTTATTAAAGAGCACCATAAACTCCAACTCTAAAAATAAACACATATCTATGGGATCACAAAAACACATATCTATGGGACCACAAAAAAAGGGGGTACATACTATGTGCAAGAACCTTGTGGGAATATCAAAAGACATTCATAGGCAGGAAGAAACCATTCCATACATCAGTGAGAATTCAGTCTTCTTAAAAAGAGAAAGACGCTCGGGAAGGGACGAGGACCATGACGCACGCCTGTGTTCGTGAGCCGACGCTGGAATGCCGCCCCTCCACCCGCTGCTGCTCTTGGCTACAAGGAGAGAGCAGGTACTTTTTTCTTTTCTGAGAATATCCACCCCACAAGCAATCCAAAGCCTGGGCTGTAAAGTCCCCGCCAGTGTACCCTGGCTCCTGCAGGTGCCACAGAGTCCATCTGGCGACACTGGGCCACCCAGCGCCAAACCTCCAGGACACCAAGTAGCCCCCTGCACAGGGCGGCCTTGGTCCGGGGTCCTGGCCTGGGGGGGACAGGCCGGTTCAACTCTCTTTGCTGTGATAGAGGAACTCAGAGACAGGAAGAGAGGTGCCTTCCACTGGCCGCAAGCTTGTCACAGGATGAGCATGGAAAGGCTGACACGCTGGCCAGACCGACTGGGCAGGCAGCCGGGTGAAGAGGCAGGCGCCCGGGCAGCAGAGGGTAGGTGGGCATGAGCAGGACGCCTTGTGTTTCTCAGGAATCGGAGCACAGATTAGTGGGATCTAGATACCCAGGCGGCTGAGGAAGAGAATGCTTCTCTTGTAAACGGTGGGACAGAGGGAAGCTGGCATGGCCCCCAGAATCGGGGACCCAGTGCCGGGCACGGGCACGTGGTACGCAGCACTGCCAGCGGCCGTCCCCTCCAGGGGCAGCGCCCCCTCCGGTCCCACCTGGCCCTGCCCCTGCCCTGGGTGCCTGGCCAGCACACCCCGCTCCAGACAGCGTCCACACAGCACGTGGCTTCCGGCAGCCGCTCCACACACGCCTGACCTGAATTAGCCTAACGTCTGCGGCAGGAGGTATTTTCAAACTGAACCCAAACAGGGCATGTCCACAGCGACAGGGGAGGAGGAGGCAGGAGCTCCCGCCGCCTCTGAACATCTCCTGATATTTAGACAAGTTTATTGGGCATAATGCTGTGCTTTGGTGACCTTTCAGCACACACGTGTTACTCTCTACCCAGCGCCACGCACGCCTGGGCTCCACATCGCTGTCAGGCACCCGGCCCCGGGGGGATGTGCTTCTCCCAGAAGCCTTGCTCCCGCCTCGCGGTCCATCCTCCTGGCTGCTCTTGGGTCAGGCTCTTTGGGGGTTCTGATACGGCACTCACTGAACTCCCCTCCACTGCATCTGGGGACATTTCCCCCTGCAGGCCACTCAGGACCAACGGCCTCCACCCTCCTGATGTTCACCGGAGCTTCGACCTGATGAGTGGGTGCTCCTTCCCTCTGCCATCCCTGGGGCCCCTCTCTGTGCTGGAGGCCACAGGATTCTCTCTTCAGCGATGTCCCTGCAATCCAACAATCTGTTTCCTCTAGAAGTTTCTCTCCATGTCCTTTAACACAGGTGGCGGGCAGCCTCCAGGAGACCCTGGGGACAAGAGCTTGGAGCTGGCAGGATGCACCCTGTTCCTCCCGGGACCTCCAGAGCTGCTGCCCTCACCCAAGGGAGACAGGCTGAACTCCCAGCAACAAAGAACGTCCGGGTTCTGTTTGTTGCTGTTCAGTTACTAAGTCGTGTCTGACTCTCAACCCCACGGACTGCAGCACCCCAGGCTTCCCTGTCCTTCACTATCTCCCAGAGTTTGCTCAAACTCATGTTCAGTGAGTTCATGATGCCATCCCACCATCTCATCTTGTCGCCCCCTTCTCCTCCTGCCCTCAGTCCTTCCCAGCATCAGGGTCTTTTCCACCTAGTGGGCTCTCTGCATCAGGTGACCAAAGTATTGGAGCTTCACCTTCAGTATCAGTCCTTTCAGTGAATATTCGGGACTGACTTCCTTTAGGATGGACTGGTTTGAGCTCCTTGCAGTCCAAGGGACTCTCAAGAGTCTTTAGCACCACAGTTCAAAAACATCAATTCTTTGGTGTGCTGCCTTTTTTGCGGCCCAGCTCTCACATCCACACACGACCACTGAAAAAGCCACAGCTGTGACTAGGTGGACCTTGGTCAGCAAACTGATATCTCTCCTTTTTAACGTGCTGCCTAGGTCTGTCAGGTACCATGTTGCTTCAGTCGTGTCCAACTCTGAGACCCCACGGGCTGTAGCCCGCCAGGCTCCTCGGACCGTGGGATTCTCCTTGCCTGCAGAAGGATCCCCCTCCTCCAGGGGATCTTTCTGATCCAAGGATCAAACCTGCGTCTCATATGTCTCCTAGACTAGTAGGTGGTTTCATTTTTTTTTTTTACCACTAGCGCCACCTGAGAGGCCCAGGTTTGTCACAGTGTTGAGTATGTTAATCATAACAGAACGTAAACCACTTGAATTGCTCCTCAAACTCACCCAGGTAGGTCCGTCAGTGGCTGTGGCAAAGTAGGTCTAAGAACAGAACCGGGATCGGGAGGGTCCTTGCCCGAGGCCAGAGCAGCCACGCTGACGCCCACTGTGCGCGGACGGGAGCAGCCCAGCCCTCGAGGGGGAGCTGCCCGTGGACGCCTCCTGCTCGTCAGGCCACAGCGCGCTGCCTGCCTCCCTGCCTGCTCTGAGTGGGGAGGCCTGCCCCCCGGGGGTCGCCCCGGCCCTTCTCCCCCCGCCGGCCCTCAGGTCTGGCACCCCTTCTGGCTCAGAGCCGCCTACCCAGCTCCCCATCGCTCTGGGCGGGTGGGCCCATGATGCCGCTCGGCCCAGCTCTTCCACGTCAGCCTCCTCCGGAGCCTTCTCCAGGGAGGTGACCCAGAACGTCACGACCACTGCAGGCGGGACAGGGTCACGCTGTCTCCAGGCACAAACGTGGCCGTTCACACAGTGCAACCACCTGCCTGGGCCAAGCCGCAGACTCTCCTACGAAGCAGGGGCACCTCGCCCACCGGGGACCGCCACCGCTGAGCACAGGGCCTGGACGGCAGCATCACACCCGCCTGCTGAACAGAAGCTTCCAGAAGCAAAACCAGCTGTGGCTGACTCTAAGATCCGGCAGGAGTCGAGGAGCCGTGTCACTCCTACGGCAGGAGCGAGGATCAGACTCAGCCAGAGCCAGGCACCCTGCCAGCTGCTGCATTTGCAGAGTTACGTACAACCCGCGCATCGGTCCCTCGGGGTGGGGAATACTATTTCCCTCATTACAGATGCGATGGCAGACGTTCAGAGAGAAGGACCTCGCCCCAGGCCACACACCGTGAGGGGACCGCGACAGGGTCAAGGCGGCCAGTCTGGCTCCCTTCCAGCCGCTCGCCGTGCTCCCCTGAAACGGGCTTCTCGGGAGACCTCGGTGCGCTGCTCACCAGGGCGGGGCTCTGTCTCCAAGGCCTGAGGATCCCCGGGCAGGGCACCCACAGCAGCCAGAGATCCCTGGCTGCTCAGCTAAACCCCACCGAGGGCACCCCAGGCCACCCAGGGTGGCCACAGTCCGATCCCCCAGGGATGCCGGGATCTTGAGTCACACTCTGAAAAGATCCCTCTGTCTGAACGCTGGGTCTCAGCACCGCAGGAGGGAAAGCCCCCAGCCTGGTGCAGAGTCGAGTCTGTGACCGGAAGGGAGGCTGACAGCTCAGGCCAGAGCTCCCTGGGCTCCCCGACACCCACCGCTGCCCTGGGACGGGACGGCGCGACGTGCGGAGCCTGACTCAGCAGGTCTGCGGGGCCCAGACAGACCGCGTTTCTAACAAGCGCCCCGACGGCGCCGCGGCAGGCCAGGGACCACATTCTGTGCCGTCGGGGCTTCATGGAGGCGGCAGCCCAGGGACAGAGGGACTATTTAAGGGACCTTGCGAAGGGAGAGCCCACAGGAGGGAGATGATTTTCTGATGGATCAGACATGGGGGTGAGACAGGCCGAGGAGAGCAGACAGACTCCCGGGAACAGGAGTGGGGAGCATGAGCTGCCTCGACAGAGAGGTGGCGGCTGGAGGCGCGTGGGCCCCCGAGTCCTCGCTTAGGGGAACGCCAAGGCTAGGAGGCACTCCCGCCCAGTGGGTGACTAGCAAGCACCAGCCCGCAGCAGCCCCGCCCGGGGAGGAGCCTGAGGGAGGCTGGACCAGACCCCCTTCGGATGGCGGTTTCAGCTCGTTTCCTCCTATCACGCCCTGCCTTTGCCCCAGACCGGAGCCGGCCCAGAGAGCGCGGCCAGCAAGGGGATGCTGCAGGGAGGGGAGGGGGCCCATAAAACCCAGCGGCCCTGGCCAAGGACACGCATCAGGAAATAGGCACCTGAGGAAACAGCGATAAACACAAGAGTTGTGCTGTGGCTGTTGTTCAGTCACTACGTCGCGGCCGACTCTGCGACCCAACCCCGCTGACTGAAGCCTGCGGGCTCCTCTGCCCGTGGGATGTGTCAACGCGCTGTGGGGTCAAGGAATCTCACGGGGGGACCATGCGACGGCCTGGAGGGATGGGGTGAGGGGGATGGGATACACATATGACTAAACTGGGATTATACATATCTGTAATAACAGAACTCTGTAAAAGCAAAAAAGCAAAACAAAAAAGTGGCAAAAACAAATACATAAATGAAATACAAAATGCTAACAACAACAACTAAAAAAGGGCAAAATGAAAACAGAAAAGATATTTTTAAAAAAAGGATACTGGAGTGGGCTGCCATTTCCTTCTCCGGGGGGTCTTTCCGACCCAGGGCTGAGTGTGGGCCTCCCGCACGGGCAGGCGGACCCCTCGCCACTGAGCCGCCAGGGAAGCCCCAGCGCACGGGCGCCAGCACCACGGCACGCGGGGACTCTGCCCACCGCCCCAACCACCCTGCAGCTTCTTTTCTAATTTTTTTTCTAATTCATTGATTTCTTAATTGAAAGGTAATGGCTTTACAGAACTGTGTTGGTTTCTGCCAAACGTCAGCATCGAGCTGCAGCTTCTGGGGGCCAGGTGAAAACCGGATCTTAGGAGAAGGGTAGGAGATGCAGAGCTCCGTGGCTGACACCTTTAGGTCGGCAAACGATGCCTTATACGTAAAAGACTGTCAGGAACAAGGAACAAGGGAACAAGGAACAAGGGAACAAGGGAAAACTAGGATTATTTTCTCATATGGCCACAGATATACAATGGGACTTGCTATTATGCTTAAAATTTCATGAAGAGGTGGAATTTTTACTCACTGCCGTGGAATAGGAGGGCTCAGCAAGTCGTAAAAGAGCTGTGAAAGGAGGCTGCTGTGACTACCAGCCTGAGAAGTCATACCAGAAAGAGACAATGTTTCAGGACAAAGACAAAGAAAAGATTTGACTGGCAGAGAGAGAACTAAGGCAGGCTCCCCGAGGCCGAGAGTGGGTGCGAGGTGACAGGGAGGGTGCCCTTCGCCAGGCCCCGGGGGACAGTCTGGGTCTGTGTGAAGGTCACCACTCAGCTTGCCCGCGAAGACCCCACGAGGAATGCGGAATGTGCAAACATCTGAAGAGGCTACCTGCGTGTCATTAGCCACTTGATGTAATTAGAGCTGGCAGAGCCCCAAGATCAAATAAGCCTGTTACAGGCTTCTGTTTTGGTTTTTTTATTACCAAATTTGGTACCACGTGTACAGCAGGACTTGCGTGGTTCTAGGGATGCCCACCTCTCCCAGGTCCCCCAGCAAACCTCAGAGACCTGCTCCAACAGCCCTTTACCAAACAGCCCGCGCCCCGAACCCTGGGCCCACGCCCCTCGCCTGCTCCGATCTGACTTCTCTCCGCGGCCCCTGCTCACCGCTCGATGTCCTTTCTGCCTGATTCACCGTTTCCCAGCAGAGGGGCCTCTCTCCTGGAGCCCCAGCGGCAAGAGCACGGCACCCACTCACTAAACGCTTACTGAGTGAATCGCTGACAGGCCGGATGACTGTGTGGAACGCCCCTGCCTGCCTTTCAACCTTCTCCATGAACCTGAACCTTGACTCCAAACTACACACCCTGGACCTGCCCTGGACGTGCTTGCTCTGTTAAGTGTTTGCGCTGGCCAGCTGACGTCTCTTGCACAGGGAAGCAGGAACAGCACAGAGAGAGAGGCAGACAGACAGGACGATCTGATCATAACACACACTGAGTCCTACCCGATGCTGAAATCTCCTCGGAGGCTAGGAGGAGAGGAAACGAGCCGAACGATCCAACAATCATTAATAAAGTGACCTTTCCTCAGACGATGGCCGTCCGCCTCCTATAAGCTTAGTTCAGTCAGCCTGTGTTCATCCCATCAGGTGAGGCTTCCTATACAGAAGGCCAGCCCCACGGGAACCCCTCCTGGCCTCTCCGGCTGTTCCCAGGACCCCCTTGCTCCACTCGTGCCTTAGGCACCCGGGCTGCACCTGGCTACAAAGGTGTCCAAACACGTCCACATCATGCTCGCCTCCCTCTGGGATTTAAAGTTTCCAAACATCCTGAAATACACAACACCTCCCATGGAGCTACTGCAGACACAGTCCATAATAAGAATAAGAGAACGGGACCCCCGTGGTGGTCCAGTGGTGGAGATTCCGCCTGCAGATCCACGCAGGGGACACAGGTTCAATCCCCGGTCCAGGAAGACCCCACATCCCTCGGGGCAGCTAAGCCCACGGGTCACAGCTGCCGAGCCCGAGGGCCCTAGAGCCCAGGCTCTGCGACAAGAGGAGCCGCCGCATGAGGAGCCCTCACCCCACAGCGAGACAGGAGCCCCCACTCACGGCATCTAGAGAAAGCCAGAGCACAGCAGCAAAGGTCCCGCACAGCCAAAAAAGAGTAAGAGAATGCGTGAGACTAGAGCGATTTCAATCCGAGTTCTGGCTTAGATAGGGCAAAGCACGGAAACCTAACGGGGAGGGGAGAGGGGGCGTGTGCCAGTGCGAGGATGCATTTAATGGGGAGAGGAGGGTCCCACCTGCTTCACCACCGTCACCGTCCCTGGCGCCATGGCGACCACCGAGGCAACGGCAGTGGCGTGGTCTCGGCGCCCAGCTTACTGAACGTTTGCTCTGTTAACCTTGAACCTGAACCTTGACTCCAAACTACACACCCTGGACCTGCCCTGGACGTGCTTGCTCTGTTAAGTGTTTGCGCTGGCCAGCTGACGTCTCTTGCACAGGGAAGCAGGAACAGCACAGAGAGAGAGGCAGACAGACAGGACGATCTGATCATAACACACACTGAGTCCTACCCGATGCTGAAATCTCCTCGGAGGCTAGGAGGAGAGGAAACGAGCCGAACGATCCAACAATCATTAATAAAGTGACCTTTCCTCAGACGATGGCCGTCCGCCTCCTATAAGCTTAGTTCAGTCAGCCTGTGTTCATCCCATCAGGTGAGGCTTCCTATACAGAAGGCCAGCCCCACGGGAACCCCTCCTGGCCTCTCCGGCTGTTCCCAGGACCCCCTTGCTCCACTCGTGCCTTAGGCACCCGGGCTGCACCTGGCTACAAAGGTGTCCAAACACGTCCACATCATGCTCGCCTCCCTCTGGGATTTAAAGTTTCCAAACATCCTGAAATACACAACACCTCCCATGGAGCTACTGCAGACACAGTCCATAATAAGAATAAGAGAACGGGACCCCCGTGGTGGTCCAGTGGTGGAGATTCCGCCTGCAGATCCACGCAGGGGACACAGGTTCAATCCCCGGTCCAGGAAGACCCCACATCCCTCGGGGCAGCTAAGCCCACGGGTCACAGCTGCCGAGCCCGAGGGCCCTAGAGCCCAGGCTCTGCGACAAGAGGAGCCGCCGCATGAGGAGCCCTCACCCCACAGCGAGACAGGAGCCCCCACTCACGGCATCTAGAGAAAGCCAGAGCACAGCAGCAAAGGTCCCGCACAGCCAAAAAAGAGTAAGAGAATGCGTGAGACTAGAGCGATTTCAATCCGAGTTCTGGCTTAGATAGGGCAAAGCACGGAAACCTAACGGGGAGGGGAGAGGGGGCGTGTGCCAGTGCGAGGATGCATTTAATGGGGAGAGGAGGGTCCCACCTGCTTCACCACCGTCACCGTCCCTGGCGCCATGGCGACCACCGAGGCAACGGCAGTGGCGTCGTGGGTCTCGGCGCCCAGCTCGATGATCTGCTGGAGGATGTTGACGGCTGTGGGGTCCAGTCGGTCACCTGACCAGGAAGAAGCCAACAGGAGACAAGGTTAAAGTCACAGGCGGTGAAGGGCACTGAATGCAAAAGCAGCCCTTGCTAGAGGCCACTGTAGGGCACTGCCCTCCTCGGGGACGCACGGTTCTCAGGCATCGCTCGCCGTGATCACAGGAATGACGTGTGGTACATCACAGCTCACAACACACGCCCTGCGAGAACACGTCAGAACTCCACACAACCCGCGAGGAGACGATACTGCGACGTATTACTCTCACTTTACAGGTCTTCCTGCCAAAAGTCCAAGAGACGTGCCTCGGGCCACTGGATCGGCTGCATCACAAGGCCAGGGCTCGAGCCCGGATGCTCTGAATCCACACCTGCGGACACGACTGCCTCTCAGAATGGAACTCCTGGGAAACCCAGCCAGGACGTCACGCCGCAGAGTGGTGGTCGGCGGCCAGCGAGATAAATTCCACAGGAAGCAGGCAGCATCCCCGAGGCTGCCCCAGTCATCAGGACACTGGGCTTCAGACTTCTACACCCGCACAAGCTCAGGGCACTCTTCACCATCCCAGAAGCTGGAGTCGCACCATCAGGACCGCTAGCGAGTGCACCCTGCCTGCTCTGGCTACCTGAGCCCCGCGGAACACACCACTCTGACCCTGATCATCAGTTCACACGAGGGAGACCCCTGCCCGATCTCCAGCGTAGCACACTAGCACAGTCTCCACCACCGTCTGCAGCCTCCAGGACAGTTTGCCGTGGGCCACGTGCCGGCGTGAATCGCTGAGAGAAGGGGATTCACCGTGTTCTGCTGGAGGGCAGCATATAACCGTGGCAGGGACATCAGCACCTGCTCACCAGCCCAGCCTTCTCACGGACACACACACACACGGGGATGGGGACTTAGAGCCCACCATTCTAAACAGCCAAACACTAAGCAAAACAAGGACCCTAAAAAAATGCACTGAAACCAGATTTTAATTCTCCATCCCTTTACTGCACTAAGGACCGTCGATCAAGTCACAGCTGTCGCCAGGAACACGGTGGGAACACAGACCACTGCCAACACGGCCTCCCTCCCTGCTTCCGGGTGTAAGTCAACCATCTCGGCCCCGAGCTCCACCTCAGGGGACCTCGATGATCTGCTGGAGGATGTTGACGGCTGTGGGGTCCAGTCGGTCACCTGACCAGGAAGAAGCCAACAGGAGACAAGGTTAAAGTCACAGGCGGTGAAGGGCACTGAATGCAAAAGCAGCCCTTGCTAGAGGCCACTGTAGGGCACTGCCCTCCTCGGGGACGCACGGTTCTCAGGCATCGCTCGCCGTGATCACAGGAATGACGTGTGGTACATCACAGCTCACAACACACGCCCTGCGAGAACACGTCAGAACTCCACACAACCCGCGAGGAGACGATACTGCGACGTATTACTCTCACTTTACAGGTCTTCCTGCCAAAAGTCCAAGAGACGTGCCTCGGGCCACTGGATCGGCTGCATCACAAGGCCAGGGCTCGAGCCCGGATGCTCTGAATCCACACCTGCGGACACGACTGCCTCTCAGAATGGAACTCCTGGGAAACCCAGCCAGGACGTCACGCCGCAGAGTGGTGGTCGGCGGCCAGCGAGATAAATTCCACAGGAAGCAGGCAGCATCCCCGAGGCTGCCCCAGTCATCAGGACACTGGGCTTCAGACTTCTACACCCGCACAAGCTCAGGGCACTCTTCACCATCCCAGAAGCTGGAGTCGCACCATCAGGACCGCTAGCGAGTGCACCCTGCCTGCTCTGGCTACCTGAGCCCCGCGGAACACACCACTCTGACCCTGATCATCAGTTCACACGAGGGAGACCCCTGCCCGATCTCCAGCGTAGCACACTAGCACAGTCTCCACCACCGTCTGCAGCCTCCAGGACAGTTTGCCGTGGGCCACGTTCCGGCGTGAATCGCTGAGAGAAGGGGATTCACCGTGTTCTGCTGGAGGGCAGCATATAACCGTGGCAGGGACATCAGCACCTGCTCACCAGCCCAGCCTTCTCACGGACACACACACACACGGGGATGGGGACTTAGAGCCCACCATTCTAAACAGCCAAACACTAAGCAAAACAAGGACCCTAAAAAAATGCACTGAAACCAGATTTTAATTCTCCATCCCTTTACTGCACTAAGGACCGTCGATCAAGTCACAGCTGTCGCCAGGAACACGGTGGGAACACAGACCACGGCCTAACACGGCCTCCCTCCCTGCTTCCGGGGTGTAAGTCAACCATCTCGGCCCCGGCCAGCTCCACCTCAGGGGGCGACCAGGGCGCTCTGCAGGAGTCAGGTGGGCTCCCGGGAGATGACTCTCTGAACCCTGAGGATGAAGATGTGTTCGCCAGAGCGGAGGGGAGGGAACAGACTCAGCTCTTGCTGAGAAGTGCAGAGTCGGGCCCCAGAGGGCCCAGCTCCGAGGTGGCCGGAGACGCGGTGCAGGGAGTCCAGGACCCAGAGCGGGCCCGACTGCCGAGCTGCAGTGTCTCACCGCCCCGACAGCGGGCGGAGGCGCAGAGAACCTGCCGGAGGAGCGAGCGAGCCCAGGAGCAAACGAGCGTGGGTTCATGGGGATGGAGATGCACAGGCTGCCTGGGCCGGGCTTCAGCCAACACTGGAGTCACCGCAGTGCGGGGCTGAAGGAAAGACGAAGGAAGGAAACACGAGCAAACCCAGCGTCAGCTCTGGGAGCCGCGCTGACAGCGGGACCCGCGCGCCCCCATCGGCAGAGCCTGCTGCTCCCGTGGGCTGCGGGGTGTCTCCCAGGCGCTGCCAACTCATCCGACACTGAGCACAGCTCCGGCCACGGATCCCCCCCAAAGTGGGCGGCCCACTGTGCTCTTCTCTGCAGCTTTCCTACCGCTTGGGGTTTAGGGACTAAGAGCTGAAATGGCGATGTCCCATCTCCCATCACCGTCTGACCCGACCAAATGCTTCCTCTCAGCCCACCAGCCTGACCTCTGCCTCCAGCACACAGAGGGCCATAGTACATTATATGAACATGCTTTCTGTCCCTATTTCTTTTTTTGTTTTTGGCCACTTCTGTTGGTCTTTATTTGTTTGCATCCATTTTTGCCCTTTTTTGGCCTGTGTGGGCCTCCCATAGCAGGGGCCTCTACTGTTGCAGAGCGCCGGCTCTGGGCACATGCGCTCCAGAGCTCCGGCTCGGTAATTGGACACACCGGTCCAGTCACTCTGCGGCACGTGGGATCTTCCCAGGCCAGGGATCGAACGGGTGCCCCTTGTACTGCAAGGCGGTGGTGCCCTTACCCACTGGACCACCAGGGAAGCGCCTGTCCCTATTTCTTAATGAGTACTGAGAAGTGTTCTAAGCACAGTGCCCCCATTGCCACTAGGCTGGCACAGTGGCTTGTTTTTTATAAATTGA
The DNA here is from genome assembly GCA_022376925.1 of Tragulus kanchil. NCBI lineage: Eukaryota > Metazoa > Chordata > Mammalia > Artiodactyla > Tragulidae > Tragulus > Tragulus kanchil. The sequence continues at coordinate 7,227,667 of JAIOJX010000002.1, read as the reverse complement.
TTTAGCATTTGAAAATGATGACATCTGACCTGAAAATTCTGACCTGGGACTTTTCAGAAGAACCGGGAAGGAGGCAGTCCTGGGCCCGAAGCTCCGTAAGGGGGCTCTAGTGAGGGCCAGGAGCCTGGCCCCGGGTCCCAGTCCCACACCCCGTCTGCCTCCTGGAGGCCCCGGGACAGCCCCCGAGAAGAGAGGGCTCAGGGAAGCCTGGAGCAGAGACGCCGCGCCAACGGAGTCAGGAAACCTGGGCTCCAAGAGCAGCTCCAGCGCCCCAGGAGCGGGTGACCCTCAGCCAACCACTCACGAGGAGGCTGCCTCCTGACCGCGCGGAGAGGGGGCTGCAAGACCCGCGTGCCCACACACAGCTCAGAGACGGGACGGGACGCGCGGACGCCGGCAGCACGGCCGGGGCAGCTCCACTCCAGAGCGCGCTGCAGGAGGCCTCCGCCTCCGGGCCTGACCCCCAGACCCGGCGGAGATCGGCTGACAGACAGCCTGCATTCACGGACTCATCCACCCCGAGGGTCGGCTTGTCCGAGACCAGCTCTAAGGGGCTGTGGGGGGCGGGCGCCCCACCGCCTCCCGAGGTGTATCTCAGGTCCTGGAGCGCGGCCACGGCCGCCTGTGTGCCCTGAGCGTCCTCCTCGGCCTCCGTGATGTGCAGGTACTGGGTGGAGGGCTCCTCCGCAGTTTCTGTCGCTGGCTAAAGGAAAACACAGCAGCATCGATGAGCCTGCCCAGCAGACCCCTGGCACCCAGAAGTCCCCGCACGATGGACTACGACAAAACAAACGCACGGAAGCCAGTGCTCGTGCTGTGCTCTTTCCCCCGGCACCCCTGAGCGCGTGGAGCTCCAGGAAAAACCTACTACCCAAAGAGAAAACTGCCCTTTGCAAGACCAAGCCTGCAAAACCTGCTTCCACGGAAAGCCTCCGGCAACACCTTCCTGCCGCAGGGGAACCGAGTCTGCTGCTCACACTTAGAGATGAGACACGCACAGAGGCTCTGGTGGGTGCTCGGCGCGCGTCGCCTCTGCCCCGCCCTCTGCCGCCAGCCCCGCCTCCGAGCGCCTGTGCCCGGGGCTCCCGCCACGAGGCCCTGAGCAAGACACCCCTGGGGTGGCAGCGGGCAGGAGGAGAGAACCGCCACCATCTGAAATTCTGACCTGGGACTTTTCAGAAGAACCGGAAGGAGGCAGTCCTGGGCCCGAAGCTCCGTAAGGGGGCTCTAGTGAGGGCCAGGAGCCTGGCCCCGGGTCCCAGTCCCACACCCCGTCTGCCTCCTGGAGGCCCCGGGACAGCCCCCGAGAAGAGAGGGCTCAGGGAAGCCTGGAGCAGAGACGCCGCGCCAACGGAGTCAGGAAACCTGGGCTCCAAGAGCAGCTCCAGCGCCCCAGGAGCGGGTGACCCTCAGCCAACCACTCACGAGGAGGCTGCCTCCTGACCGCGCGGAGAGGGGGCTGCAAGACCCGCGTGCCCACACACAGCTCAGAGACGGGACGGGACGCGCGGACGCCGGCAGCACGGCCGGGGCAGCTCCACTCCAGAGCGCGCTGCAGGAGGCCTCCGCCTCCGGGCCTGACCCCCAGACCCGGCGGAGATCGGCTGACAGACAGCCTGCATTCACGGACTCATCCACCCCGAGGGTCGGCTTGTCCGAGACCAGCTCTAAGGGGCTGTGGGGGGCGGGGGCGCTCTCACCGCTCTCCGAGGTGTATCTCAGGTCCTGGAGCGCGGCCACGGCCGCCTGTGTGCCCTGAGCGTCCTCCTCGGCCTCCGTGATGTGCAGGTACTGGGTGGAGGGCTCCTCCGCAGTTTCTGTCGCTGGCTAAAGGAAAACACAGCAGCATCGATGAGCCTGCCCAGCAGACCCCTGGCACCCAGAAGTCCCCGCACGATGGACTACGACAAAACAAACGCACGGAAGCCAGTGCTCGTGCTGTGCTCTTTCCCCCGGCACCCCTGAGCGCGTGGAGCTCCAGGAAAAACCTACTACCCAAAGAGAAAACTGCCCTTTGCAAGACCAAGCCTGCAAAACCTGCTTCCACGGAAAGCCTCCGGCAACACCTTCCTGCCGCAGGGGAACCGAGTCTGCTGCTCACACTTAGAGATGAGACACGCACAGAGGCTCTGGTGGGTGCTCGGCGCGCGTCGCCTCTGCCCCGCCCTCTGCCGCCAGCCCCGCTCCGAGCGCCCCTGTGCCCGGGGGCTCCCGCCACGAGGCCCTGAGCAAGACACCCCTGGGGTGGCAGCGGGCAGGAGGAGAGAACCGCTCACCACGTAACACCCGGCAGGCTGAGAGCACGGGTCCCGGCCCAGAGCAAGGCCGCAGCAGGTCCCGGCCACTCGTGCGGCTTTTATTTTTACAGGATGGATGTGATAAACGCAACCGACCAGAGAAAATACAAGAGCAGGACTCCCGAGAGGAGGAGGAGAGCTAACGGGACACGGACGGGAACCTCCTGTGCATCGGGAGAGGAGAGGTGGGGTGCAGGGATCCCGAGGACGCGAGGCTCACGGTCGCCTCTTTCCGGCTCTGTGAGGCAGGAGGCGTGAAAGTCACCAGGAACCAAGGACGAAGCGGGACGCTCCCCACAGCTGACGGAGCCAGAGCTACCGCGCGTCGCGAGCACTCATCAGCCCCTCGCACAGGCTCAGAAAGAAGGCGATGATTCTGCTACAGCGAGCGCTCAAGGCCACTGAGGCACTGCCCGCCGGACGCTGGGCAGACACAGTCAGTGTCCGACGAATGCTTCCATGAGCAGAGGGCGGCGTGTTTCCTGACAAGCACCATTTTGGCCAACACGGACTGCAGCAGGAAGGGCATGGCGGGGCTTCCCCCCTCTTCGGTTACTGGGCCTCCCTGGTGGCTCAGATGGTAAAAAAATCCACCTGCCAATGCAGGAGACCTGGGTTCGATCCCTGCGTCAGGAAGATCCCCTGAAGGAGTAAACGACAACCCACTCCGGTACTCTTGCCTGGAGAATCCCGTGGACAGAGGAGCCTGGCGGGCTGCAGCCCACGGGGTCGCAGAGTCGGACAAGACTGAGTGACTAACACACACAAGCTTCGGTTACACCCGTCCGGGAAGGCGGGCTTTCAAGGCCCTCCTGGGAGCCTGGCGACACAAGGGTGCCTGAAAACTGAGGCCTCCGCAACACCTTCCTGCCGCAGGGGAACCGAGTCTGCTGCTCACACTTAGAGATGAGACACGCACAGAGGCTCTGGTGGGTGCTCGGCGTCGCCTCTGCCCCGCCTCTGCCGCCAGCCCCGCTCCGAGCGCCTGTGCCCGGGGCTCCCGCCACGAGGCCCTGAGCAAGACACCCCTGGGGTGGCAGCGGGCAGGAGGAGAGAACCGCCACCACGTAACACCCGGCAGGCTGAGAGCACGGGTCCCGGCCCAGAGCAAGGCCGCAGCAGGTCCCGGCCACTCGTGCGGCTTTTATTTTTACAGGATGGATGTGATAAACGCAACCGACCAGAGAAAATACAAGAGCAGGACTCCCGAGAGGAGGAGGAGAGCTAACGGGACACGGACGGGAACCTCCTGTGCATCGGGAGAGGAGAGGTGGGGTGCAGGGATCCCGAGGACGCGAGGCTCACGGTCGCCTCTTTCCGGCTCTGTGAGGCAGGAGGCGTGAAAGTCACCAGGAACCAAGGACGAAGCGGGACGCTCCCCACAGCTGACGGAGCCAGAGCTACCGCGCGTCGCGAGCACTCATCAGCCCCTCGCACAGGCTCAGAAAGAAGGCGATGATTCTGCTACAGCGAGCGCTCAAGGCCACTGAGGCACTGCCCGCCGGACGCTGGGCAGACACAGTCAGTGTCCGACGAATGCTTCCATGAGCAGAGGGCGGCGTGTTTCCTGACAAGCACCATTTTGGCCAACACGGACTGCAGCAGGAAGGGCATGGCGGGGCTTCCCCCCTCTTCGGTTACTGGGCCTCCCTGGTGGCTCAGATGGTAAAAAAATCCACCTGCCAATGCAGGAGACCTGGGTTCGATCCCTGCGTCAGGAAGATCCCCTGAAGGAGTAAACGACAACCCACTCCGGTACTCTTGCCTGGAGAATCCCGTGGACAGAGGAGCCTGGCGGGCTGCAGCCCACGGGGTCGCAGAGTCGGACAAGACTGAGTGACTAACACACACAAGCTTCGGTTACACCCGTCCGGGGGAAGGCGGGCTTTCCAAGGCCCTCCTGGGAGCCTGGCGACAGCTGCAACAGGCCGCTGTTCCAGGGGGTGGTTCATGGCTCGGAACCACCCCCGACCAGCCTCCGGGCTGCTCCGCCACCCTCCTGAGGAGCCCAGCACGCGGCTCTGCGTCCGCCCTGTGGAGCCACAGCTCTGCTGCAGGTGTCGGGATCTGCGAGATGCGAGGTCTCCGGAGGAGAGGGGCGCGACCGCCCCCGCTGGCCAGGAGGGAGGGCGTTCACATCAGCAGCGGGATTCTGACGCGTGTCTGTTAGCAGAGAGCGAAGCCCTGCGCGTAGGAACTCGAACAGCAGGGCGCGACGGTTTCCCATGGACGAGGCTGTGACGGTGACGCTGGTGACCCCAGGACCGCCACCAAGCACCACGGCCGCTGCCACTTACGAGACCTGCTGCGGACTTGACAGTAACCCGGCATCTCACACGGCCCGTCTCTCCATCCTTTGGTCCTCTTGGGTGTCAGGAGCCTCACAGCGGCCTTGGAGGTCAGATTAACAACGGCTCAAGGTCAAACCGTTCAGAGGAAGAGCCAGGAATCCCACTGACCTCTGTCCAAGTCCAAAGGACCTATTTCTTAAATGTTCTTACAGAAAATGTCCGATGTACACAAGACACAGAGGTGAAGCTCCATGGATTCACCCCCCAGTTTCAACAGTCATCGATTCAAGGCCGGGCCGGTGTCGCCTCGGCCCCCACACGCTCCGCACAACTGCCCTTTGATTTTGAAGCAAATGCGGATGTCATCTCAATCTATCTCTGAGTGTGTCAGCACGCACCTCTGAAGGATAAATCTCCTTCAAATCATCGCTACACCACCACTGTTGCACTCAAAGCTCTTCCGGTAATTCCGGAGCATCTTCCCGTATCTATGTGGTGGCCCACCTTCCCCAGTGACCTCATTTTCTTCACAGCATGTCCTACAAATCGTATTTTAGTAAGCACTGAAATCCATATTAGAACTGATAGGTCTCGTAAGCCTTGTATTCACAGGCGTTTCCTCTACTCTTTTTCCTCTGCTTATAGTTTTCCTGGGAGAAGTGGCCGTTTGCCTTCCAAGTTGCTAACAGCCTGGACTGTGCTGACTGCACCACTGTGGAATCACCAAGTGTGTTCCCCTGTCCACGGCATTTCCCATCAGCGGAAAGGCAGCTGCGAAAGCTTACTCAGGCATCAGTTCCCTGTCTGGCAGGAAGGCTTCGTGGGGTGTTTCCGTCAGGGGACACACCGCGATGGAGCGTCTGTTTCTGCTGTGTGCAGAAGGCTGATGGTCACTGCTGGACCCGTGACGTCAGCGGAGGGCTACACAGCAGCCCTAGGGTAAACCTTCACTTTTTCGCTGGAATACTTGGACAAAAAGAAACGTCTCTCCTCCAACATTCGGTTATTCTGAGATACCATGTATTTAGAAGGGTACTAACCATACTTACCAACTCATACTTACCAAAGTATGAGTTTTACTTACCAAACTAAAGTGGATTCCCTATTACCATACAGAGGTGACTACGGAGTTTTCTCCCACTATCACTATTAAACTCACAGATCTAAACACATGAGCGCTTTACTCCCATCTCTAAACACTAACAGCAGCCTTCGAGTCAGAGTATCAACCTGACCACCGCCAGTGGAGTAACTGAGAACAGTACATTTGGGGGGGAAGTTCCTCTTGCCATTAGGTTCTATTCCCCTGGGGAGGAACAATCCAATTTCTATCTTAGAGTTTTTCTTTCTTTTTTTAAATACTTGCTTTATATTTAGTTGGCTGCACTGGGTCTCAGTTGTAGCATGTGGGCTCTAGTTCCTTGACCAGAGATTGAACCCGGGCCCCCTGCACTGGGAGCACAGAGTCTTAGCCACTGGACCACCAGGGAATTCCCCTTACAGTTTCTTAAAGCGGTTCTTCTCTACGAGTTCTGTCATTGCCTTGATGTACAGTTCAGATACTTAATCGCATTCTACTCTCAACTTTTAGGGCTTGACTCTTTAAAGTTCAATTTTATTTTTCTTGTTATATAAAACCTTCCCACACTTTCAGAGTCAGACTGGCCCAGTGGGTCTGCTAAGGCACACCTAGTCTCTCCCCTACTTTTCCACCTTGGTATCCCCTGCCTTTCCTACCTGTGATCCGCCCCTTTCTACAACTACTCTATTTTGAAATAATTTCACACTTACAAGACTCTCACATATAGCACAGGGGGCTCCCCTCACGCTGACATCTGACGCAGCCATGCCACAAGGATTAAAACCAAGAAGTGGACGCTGGCTCAGCACCATTAACCAAACGACAGCCTCCGCCCAGATGTCACTGGCTTTCCACTGGTGTCCAGGATCCCACCGTGCGAGGAGTGGCCACGTCTCCAAAGCCTCCTCCACCCGCTGACAGCCCCCCAACACTTCTGAGCAGAGCCGGTCAGGCTGTCTGACCATCAGCAGCATCACGGGGTCCGATGCACCTGATGGTTTCTCGTGACTAGGCGGAGGCGGAGGGCTGCTGGCAGAGCACCACACGTGACTGCCCTTCTGATCACATCACCGCGGCGTACCTGACGTCACTGTCTTATGACCGAGGACGCTGACCTCGGTCCCGTGGCCAAGATGCAGTCGGCCAGGCGTCTCCACTGAAATGGTACGACTTTTCCCTCTAGAATTTGGGGGAGACAGTCTGAGGTTACAGAAATATTCTAGTTCTTCTTAAACTCCTGTCGACTAATTTTAGCAGTCATCAATGAATCCTGCCTAAGGTAATTATTATTGTGGTGTTCTAACGGTAATTTTCGATTTCTCTCATTCTTTCTAGATGTATTAATGAGACTTCTTTTGTGGGGAAGAACTGTGCCTTCTCCCCTGTTTATTCATTCATTTATTCAAATCCGTATGGATGCAGAGACATTTATTCTATGCTTTGAGTTGCAGCCCAATACTATCATGACTTATTTTGCTACTCAAACTATTTCAGCTTGGGACCATCAGGAAGCCTCTGGGTTGCCTCCTTTGCCATCCTGACATGGTTCTGTTTTATTTTTGTGGAGCTCTGTTCCTTTCTCAGACTTCAAAATGCTCCAGGATCACCTTACCTCCTCAACTTTTAGGGCTTGACTCTTTAAAGTTCAATTTTATTTTTCTTGTTATATAAAACCTTCCCACACTTTCAGAGTCAGACTGGCCCAGTGGGTCTGCTAAGGCACACCTAGTCTCTCCCCTACTTTTCCACCTTGGTATCCCCTGCCTTTCCTACCTGTGATCCGCCCCTTTCTACAACTACTCTATTTTGAAATAATTTCACACTTACAAGACTCTCACATATAGCACAGGGGGCTCCCCTCACGCTGACATCTGACGCAGCCATGCCACAAGGATTAAAACCAAGAAGTGGACGCTGGCTCAGCACCATTAACCAAACGACAGCCTCCGCCCAGATGTCACTGGCTTTCCACTGGTGTCCAGGATCCCACCGTGCGAGGAGTGGCCACGTCTCCAAAGCCTCCTCCACCCGCTGACAGCCCCCCAACACTTCTGAGCAGAGCCGGTCAGGCTGTCTGACCATCAGCAGCATCACGGGGTCCGATGCACCTGATGGTTTCTCGTGACTAGGCGGAGGCGGAGGGCTGCTGGCAGAGCACCACACGTGACTGCCCTTCTGATCACATCACCGCGGCGTACCTGACGTCACTGTCTTATGACCGAGGACGCTGACCTCGGTCCCGTGGCCAAGATGCAGTCGGCCAGGCGTCTCCACTGAAATGGTACGACTTTTCCCTCTAGAATTTGGGGGAGACAGTCTGAGGTTACAGAAATATTCTAGTTCTTCTTAAACTCCTGTCGACTAATTTTAGCAGTCATCAATGAATCCTGCCTAAGGTAATTATTATTGTGGTGTTCTAACGGTAATTTTCGATTTCTCTCATTCTTTCTAGATGTATTAATGAGACTTCTTTTGTGGGGAAGAACTGTGCCTTCTCCCCTGTTTATTCATTCATTTATTCAAATCCGTATGGATGCAGAGACATTTATTCTATGCTTTGAGTTGCAGCCCAATACTATCATGACTTATTTTGCTACTCAAACTATTTCAGCTTGGGACCATCAGGAAGCCTCTGGGTTGCCTCCTTTGCCATCCTGACATGGTTCTGTTTTATTTTTGTGGAGCTCTGTTCCTTTCTCAGACTTCAAAATGCTCCAGGATCACCTTACCTCGTTTCTGCCTCAGTCTTACAGTCAACCACTTTTGCAAAGGGACCCTGGTTCCTTTTCTTAAGAGAATTCTGTTATAGAAACCAAGCCCAGGACACTAAGTGCGCTCGCTACCAGTGGGTGTCACTGCTTCCAGGCCCTCTAAGCACGAAAATCGAAGAAATACACGCATGCATGCTAACCACGCACACACACGTACCTGGAATTTTTCTGGCATCAGCCTCCTGGTGCACGCACACACACAGGGTCTGTCTTCACATACTATGCAACACACTGTAAAAAACACCCTTGTGCAGACACCTTTCGTCATGTTTGTCTGTAACTGTGGGACAGTTTTCTAACGGTGGGATTGTTTAGTTAATGGAAAAAGAAGTGCGTATATAATTTCAGCAGCCACTGCCGGAATCCCCTTCACAAGGGGCACGCCGTCCTGCATCCCCACCAGCAATGCAGGAGGGCGCCTATTTCCCCTTGACTTCTCCAGCAGAGAGGGTGCCAGGCCTGAGCATTCCTGCCACTCTAACAGGTAAGAAATTCTGTCTCCGTCTGGTTTTAATCACTTCTCTCATGTGTGAGGCCGATCATGCTTTCAGAGAGCCAAGGCCATTTGCGTTTCATTTTCTATGAACCTTTCTCTCGTGCACACTGGACTGTCGATCTTTTTCATCGATACTTCTCGAAGAAGCCTTTTACAATGTAAAGATACTCACCTTTTTCCTGTGATGTCTGCAAATATATTCTGTGGTCAGTGCCTCTCTACTTTATGAATCCTTTCACGTAAGAGTTTTTAAATTATTTTCATGTGGTAAATTTGTTTTCAATCTTTTCCCTAACTGAATCTGGATGTTGACTTATATTTAGGAAAATTCTCCATAATCGCAATTTACAAATGGATTCCCTTATGTTTCTTTCTGGTATTTGTAAAATCTCTCTTTTTTTATATTTAAATCTCTGTTCTTTAGCTCTAGGTTCTCTCTCTCTAAAAGTCATTGGTTATTATATACTGATATTTTAATCTGCTTTTTTTTTTCCCTTTTTTCTCTGAGACTTCAAAATGCTCCAGGATCACCTTACCTCGTTTCTGCCTCAGTCTTACAGTCAACCACTTTTGCAAAGGGACCCTGGTTCCTTTTCTTAAGAGAATTCTGTTATAGAAACCAAGCCCAGGACACTAAGTGCGCTACCAGTGGGTGTCACTGCTTCCAGGCCCTCTAAGCACGAAAATCGAAGAAATACACGCATGCATGCTAACCACGCACACACACGTACCTGGAATTTTTCTGGCATCAGCCTCCTGGTGCACGCACACACACAGGGTCTGTCTTCACATACTATGCAACACACTGTAAAAAACACCCTTGTGCAGACACCTTTCGTCATGTTTGTCTGTAACTGTGGGACAGTTTTCTAACGGTGGGATTGTTTAGTTAATGGAAAAAGAAGTGCGTATATAATTTCAGCAGCCACTGCCGGAATCCCCTTCACAAGGGGCACGCCGTCCTGCATCCCCACCAGCAATGCAGGAGGGCGCCTATTTCCCCTTGACTTCTCCAGCAGAGAGGGTGCCAGGCCTGAGCATTCCTGCCACTCTAACAGGTAAGAAATTCTGTCTCCGTCTGGTTTTAATCACTTCTCTCATGTGTGAGGCCGATCATGCTTTCAGAGAGCCAAGGCCATTTGCGTTTCATTTTCTATGAACCTTTCTCTCGTGCACACTGGACTGTCGATCTTTTTCATCGATACTTCTCGAAGAAGCCTTTTACAATGTAAAGATACTCACCTTTTTCCTGTGATGTCTGCAAATATATTCTGTGGTCAGTGCCTCTCTACTTTATGAATCCTTTCACGTAAGAGTTTTTAAATTATTTTCATGTGGTAAATTTGTTTTCAATCTTTTCCCTAACTGAATCTGGATGTTGACTTATATTTAGGAAAATTCTCCATAATCGCAATTTACAAATGGATTCCCTTATGTTTCTTTCTGGTATTTGTAAAATCTCTCTTTTTTTATATTTAAATCTCTGTTCTTTAGCTCTAGGTTCTCTCTCTCTAAAAGTCATTGGTTATTATATACTGATATTTTAATCTGCTGTTTATTGTGTGTAGTAGATTTTCACTCATTCTTTTAGATTTTCAAAAACACAACCCTGCATCTACAGAGATAATTCATTTCTTCTCTTCCAACTCTTATGCCTCTATTTACTCTCCCTTGCTCAACACACCAGCCGAGCAAGCCCTCCCATAGGATGTTAAAGAGCCCCGGTCACTCTCATCCTGTTCCCAACTCTAATGAGAAGCCCCCTGGCCTAAGATGCTGGCTTTTGAGCTGGAACACATGTATTTTGTTCTTCCTCTTAAAGATGACCTCATCAAATTCTACTTTATTGACTATTTTTAATCAGTGGACATGGAATTTTGCCAAATGCCTTCTTAGCATCTGTGAAGATGATCATTTCCATTTTCTCCCTAGTTCTGATACCACGATGGGTTACGTGAACACACTCCCTTGCATTCCGGAATAATCCCCACACTGTTGTGATGTATTCTTTTTTCACGGGGCACTGGATTTGTTTCAAAGCCCTCACTCTTAACCGGAGTAAGCCCACTGGACACTCGGATACAACAGGAAGCTCTCCGGAGGTGGGTCTCCAGCGGGGTGCTCTGGGCTCCTGGGGGACACCGGCGGTGTCTGTGCTATTTCTCTCTGGTTCTCACATGGGCTGTGCTCGTGGGTCCTGGTGGGGAGAGGTCAGGGAGGCTGCCGAACACCCTAAACTGCAGAGCAGAGCCCTCTGCAACAAAGAACTGTCCAGATCATAATTTCAGCAGAGCTGAGTTGAGAAACTCTGCCTCGCGTAAACTGCAACTTGGCAGAGAGCCCTGGTGCCTGAAAAGAGAAACAGCTACAGGCTTACAAAATCCCACTCCTGGCTTCTACAGCACTCAGCCAGGAGACTGGCTCCCACACCTGAGGGAAAGCAGAGTGACAGGCAGGACAGACACCTTCAGTCGAGGGGGACAAGAACCTAGAATCAGCCCCAGGTGTGACTTAAAATCTCTTTACAAATGGATTCCCTTATGTTTCTTTCTGGTATTTGTAAAATCTCTCTTTTTTTATATTTAAATCTCTGTTCTTTAGCTCTAGGTTCTCTCTCTCTAAAAGTCATTGGTTATTATATACTGATATTTTAATCTGCTGTTTATTGTGTGTAGTAGATTTTCACTCATTCTTTTAGATTTTCAAAAACACAACCCTGCATCTACAGAGATAATTCATTTCTTCTCTTCCAACTCTTATGCCTCTATTTACTCTCCCTTGCTCAACACACCAGCCGAGCAAGCCCTCCCATAGGATGTTAAAGAGCCCCGGTCACTCTCATCCTGTTCCCAACTCTAATGAGAAGCCCCCTGGCCTAAGATGCTGGCTTTTGAGCTGGAACACATGTATTTTGTTCTTCCTCTTAAAGATGACCTCATCAAATTCTACTTTATTGACTATTTTTAATCAGTGGACATGGAATTTTGCCAAATGCCTTCTTAGCATCTGTGAAGATGATCATTTCCATTTTCTCCCTAGTTCTGATACCACGATGGGTTACGTGAACACACTCCCTTGCATTCCGGAATAATCCCCACACTGTTGTGATGTATTCTTTTTTTTCACGGGGCACTGGATTTGTTTCAAAGCCCTCACTCTTAACCGGAGTAAGCCCACTGGACACTCGGATACAACAGGAAGCTCTCCGGAGGTGGGTCTCCAGCGGGGTGCTCTGGGCTCCTGGGGGACACCGGCGGTGTCTGTGCTATTTCTCTCTGGTTCTCACATGGGCTGTGCTCGTGGGTCCTGGTGGGGAGAGGTCAGGGAGGCTGCCGAACACCCTAAACTGCAGAGCAGAGCCCTCTGCAACAAAGAACTGTCCAGATCATAATTTCAGCAGAGCTGAGTTGAGAAACTCTGCCTCGCGTAAACTGCAACTTGGCAGAGAGCCCTGGTGCCTGAAAAGAGAAACAGCTACAGGCTTACAAAATCCCACTCCTGGCTTCTACAGCACTCAGCCAGGAGACTGGCTCCCACACCTGAGGGAAAGCAGAGTGACAGGCAGGACAGACACCTTCAGTCGAGGGGGACAAGAACCTAGAATCAGCCCCAGGGTCCTTCCCGTTCTCTGGGCGAGGACCAGCAACATACAGCCCGCCACGGATCCTTCTCTCAGATGCTGTTTCTGAAACCGTGGATCCTCCTGATAACAGAGGTACACCCAGCAACGAGCCCGACCCGGACACTCGCGGACCAGCCTAAACACGGCCCTGGGCGGGAGTCACACGCACGGCCCGGGGTCTCACCCCGTGGCACCCTCCGATGTGAGATGGGGTTTGAAAAGACGTCCGCGAAGCCCACTGCTCCGAGGAAGGGCGTCGGGCGTGGCTGGTCTGTGATCTGTGGGGAGGAACGTCAAGACCGAGCTTCAACCGTACCTCCCACTTGGGGTCGCCTTCGTTCTCTACCACCTTCAGGCCGTGCTTGTTCTTCAGGTGCCGGTTGAACTCCCACTTGGTGCCGTAGACGAAGCTGCACACGGGGCACTTCAGGCCGCCTGCAAGGGCAGACACAGGTGAGAGGACGCCTCCCGGCCCCCTGCCCAGACACCCAGAGCTAGGGAAGAGCTTTCCGCTCCAGAACTCACTTTCAGCCGGAGCTTCCCTTAATAGTAAGCGGAATAACAACAGTATAATGTGTTTTCAGAGCAGAGAGTTCAAAACATAATGCATTTCATTTATTGAGTAAGAATCTGCAGAGAACTGGGCTTCCCCTGGTGGTCCAGTGGGTAAGGACACCGCCTTGCAGTGCAAGGTGCCGGTTCAGGGGGTCCAACTGGGCTTCCCTGGTGGGGAGAGGTCAGGAGGCTGCCGAACACCCTAAACTGCAGAGCAGAGCCCTCTGCAACAAAGAACTGTCCAGATCATAATTTCAGCAGAGCTGAGTTGAGAAACTCTGCCTCGCGTAAACTGCAACTTGGCAGAGAGCCCTGGTGCCTGAAAAGAGAAACAGCTACAGGCTTACAAAATCCCACTCCTGGCTTCTACAGCACTCAGCCAGGAGACTGGCTCCCACACCTGAGGGAAAGCAGAGTGACAGGCAGGACAGACACCTTCAGTCGAGGGGGACAAGAACCTAGAATCAGCCCCAGGGTCCTTCCCGTTCTCTGGGCGAGGACCAGCAACATACAGCCCGCCACGGATCCTTCTCTCAGATGCTGTTTCTGAAACCGTGGATCCTCCTGATAACAGAGGTACACCCAGCAACGAGCCCGACCCGGACACTCGCGGACCAGCCTAAACACGGCCCTGGGCGGGAGTCACACGCACGGCCCGGGGTCTCACCCCGTGGCACCCTCCGATGTGAGATGGGGTTTGAAAAGACGTCCGCGAAGCCCACTGCTCCGAGGAAGGGCGTCGGGCGTGGCTGGTCTGTGATCTGTGGGGAGGAACGTCAAGACCGAGCTTCAACCGTACCTCCCACTTGGGGTCGCCTTCGTTCTCTACCACCTTCAGGCCGTGCTTGTTCTTCAGGTGCCGGTTGAACTCCCACTTGGTGCCGTAGACGAAGCTGCACACGGGGCACTTCAGGCCGCCTGCAAGGGCAGACACAGGTGAGAGGACGCCTCCCGGCCCCCTGCCCAGACACCCAGAGCTAGGGAAGAGCTTTCCGTCTCCAGAACTCACTTTCAGCCGGAGCTTCCCTTAATAGTAAGCGGAATAACAACAGTATAATGTGTTTTCAGAGCAGAGAGTTCAAAACATAATGCATTTCATTTATTGAGTAAGAATCTGCAGAGAACTGGGCTTCCCCTGGTGGTCCAGTGGGTAAGGACACCGCCTTGCAGTGCAAGGGGTGCCGGTTCGATCCCTGGCCTGGGAAGATCCCACGTGCCGCGGAGCGGCTGGACCGATGTGTCCAATTACCGAACCAGAGCTCTGGAGCGCATGCGCCCAGAGCCGGTGCTCTGCGATGACAGACGCCACCGCGATGGGAGGCCCATAGGAGCCAAAGAACAAAGACGATGAAAATAGAGAAATGAAAGACCAATAGAAGTGGCCTGCCTGCTCCCCTCCCTCCCCAACCCGACCCCCACAAAATAAATAAATAAATAAAAGAATTTGCAGAGAACCTAATACACACAATATTTTCAGTGACAAGAGAGTTAAGATGAGTAATTATCTAATACCTTGGCTGAGTGGAAAAGCGGCTTAAATCTTTTTTTTTTACACTTTTATTGAAAATAACAAATAGTTTAGAAAGCAAAAAGATAACTGAAGGACAATGGGTGCTTGTCTCCATTTTCTCTGTACTGAAACTAAAACCAAGGGCCAGATTCTCTGTCTCCTTTCACATCAGATACAAATCCCCACGTGACGAGCCCCGTAAGAAACAAATGAAAAAGCTGGCCAAGCCCTGAAATGTCACTATTGAACCGATTAAATATGACACATGTCCCAGCAAGTACCTGGATGTTTTAATTAAGAGAATATAAAGTTCTAGGATTAAAAAAAAAAAAGACCAACAGAGAGTCATACAAAGACTTTCTACATCAGAAGCAGCAGCTAAATTCAGAACTGGACAAAAATGGCACATTTGTCCGTTTCAGCAAAAAGTTAGTGCAGTAAAGTGACTGAACAGGCTATGCACTCAGAGGCAGACTCTTGTCCCCTGGGGGGGCTGGCTGTCGTCTCAGCTGTGCTGGGTGTCGTGCTCAGTCACGGCCCCTGCCCAGACACCCAGAGCTAGGGAAGAGCTTTCCGTCTCCAGAACTCACTTTCAGCCGGAGCTTCCCTTAATAGTAAGCGGAATAACAACAGTATAATGTGTTTTCAGAGCAGAGAGTTCAAAACATAATGCATTTCATTTATTGAGTAAGAATCTGCAGAGAACTGGGCTTCCCCTGGTGGTCCAGTGGGTAAGGACACCGCCTTGCAGTGCAAGGGGTGCCGGTTCGATCCCTGGCCTGGGAAGATCCCACGTGCCGCGGAGCGGCTGGACCGATGTGTCCAATTACCGAACCAGAGCTCTGGAGCGCATGCGCCCAGAGCCGGTGCTCTGCGATGACAGACGCCACCGCGATGGGAGGCCCATAGGAGCCAAAGAACAAAGACGATGAAAATAGAGAAATGAAAGACCAATAGAAGTGGCCTGCCTGCTCCCCTCCCTCCCCAACCCGACCCCCACAAAATAAATAAATAAATAAAAGAATTTGCAGAGAACCTAATACACACAATATTTTCAGTGACAAGAGAGTTAAGATGAGTAATTATCTAATACCTTGGCTGAGTGGAAAAGCGGCTTAAATCTTTTTTTTTTACACTTTTATTGAAAATAACAAATAGTTTAGAAAGCAAAAAGATAACTGAAGGACAATGGGTGCTTGTCTCCATTTTCTCTGTACTGAAACTAAAACCAAGGGCCAGATTCTCTGTCTCCTTTCACATCAGATACAAATCCCCACGTGACGAGCCCCGTAAGAAACAAATGAAAAAGCTGGCCAAGCCCTGAAATGTCACTATTGAACCGATTAAATATGACACATGTCCCAGCAAGTACCTGGATGTTTTAATTAAGAGAATATAAAGTTCTAGGATTAAAAAAAAAAAAGACCAACAGAGAGTCATACAAAGACTTTCTACATCAGAAGCAGCAGCTAAATTCAGAACTGGACAAAAATGGCACATTTGTCCGTTTCAGCAAAAAGTTAGTGCAGTAAAGTGACTGAACAGGCTATGCACTCAGAGGCAGACTCTTGTCCCCTGGGGGGGCTGGCTGTCGTCTCAGCTGTGCTGGGTGTCGTGCTCAGTCACGGCCGACCCTGTGGGCTGTAGCCCACCAGGCATCTCCATTCACGTCCCTGGGATTCTTCAGGCAAGAATACTGGATGGGTTGCCATTTCCTCCTCCCGGGGATCTTCCAGGTCCAGAAGAGTCAGGGATCAAACCTGCGTCTCCTGTACTGCCATGGCGGATGCTTCACCACTAGCGCCACCCGGGAAGCCTGAAATCAGGCCTCTCTTACTGGACGCTGAGCAGGCCAGAGCTGGCCAAGCGCTGGCCGCACTGGGCCTGTACCCGAGGGCGGGGCAATGAGGTGGGAACAACAGGCCCCTCGTGCGTCTCCTGCAGCTGCTGCTGGTCTGCTCTCCACCCAGCACACTGACGGTCTTAAAAATGCAAATGAAATCATCTCTCATAGGTGTAAGTCCCTCCACCAGCTTTCCTCCACACCCAGACTAAAACCCTAGCTCCTCGCTGGGGCCTCTGACTCCTCCGGCCGCCTCCAGCCTTGTTTCGTCCCCTCTCCCCAACCCCTCTCGCTTCTCTGGCTTTTGCATTCACCAACGCCTTTCTTCCTCGGGACGTTGTGGCTGTCCACCTGACCGCTGGCTCAGCCCTGGGTCTCTGCTGGACCTGTGTGCCCTCCTGGGCCCTCCCAGGGTCAGCGCTTACCCTCTGCGCACTGGGGCCCTAAGGAAGGAGGGAGAGGAATTCTGTCCTGATGACAGGCGATCTTAACAGACTACACAAGACCCAGACAAATTTCATGGGACTCATTCCATAACTGAAGCATCTCCCAGACGGAACCTATGATGTGCCGGCTGCCCTGAGCCAGTGCCGTTTCGGTGCCTCCTGGGGAGCACTGGCCCGTGGCGGGCTTTCCTGTCCCTCACCTGGAGTGGCGGGCGACTCCCCTGGCAGTCATGAGCAGTCACGGAAGCAACCAAGGTGTCGGACAGCCCAGCCCCTGGAACCTTCGGCCTCCCTCCTCTGGGAAGGCACGGAAGAGCGCAGCAGGTGCAGAGAAGGGGCCAGAGTCAGCGAGGAGAGGGCAAGAAACACCAGTTCTCCGTCTCCAGAACATTCCACAGAAAAGGCAGCTCAAACCAACATCATTTTCAGAAACACACTGCACACTTTTTTAAGGCAGAATCAAATGGGCTTGTTTTTTCTTGCCCAGAGGACAATTAAACTTTGCTTTTAACCTTCTTTGTTATTGCTTATTCATCATCTAAAACGATGCATTTTCTCATAATCATCTTTTAAAACCCTCCAAGGTACGAGAATCACTATCTTCTCTTTGAGTTAAGCTGATGCTGCATCTATACAGACGTAATATGTGGCAATGAACCCAAGCAAACTACCGAAGGTTAAATTTAGGCTTTCAAATGAAATTAAAGATTCCTTCTGGGCTACTCTTTAATGGAAACTAATTTAGAGAGAAAAACATCTTCATATTATGTTTAAATTAAAATTAATATGAGAATGCCCCCACATTAATTAAAACTTCCACCTTTGTCACGGAGGCTTTAATTAAAGAACAACAAATGGAAATATGCAATCTAGATGGGATGTGTAACCATGCCAGGTAATGGACATCAAAAGCCGAGAAAAATTAATTTCCATTCCGATTCATTAAATGCTTAGGTAGCACGCGATGAAGGTCACAAGGAGACCTGGGAGCGTCCGGGCAGCGCTGGTACTAGGCGTGCCCCATAAAACCCGCCAGCCCCTCCCGGCAAGCTGCAATCTCCCCGTAAGGCAAGTCAAGCCAGGCCGGAGGACAGAACTTCAGGAGCTATTTGAAAACTCCATCATGGCACCTTTTGTTCCTTGTGGACTTCAATCTATTCCGGAGGAATTTCAAGCCTTAAACTATTCACACGCCTTTGCAGTGGCTGACGTTACTGAAAATTCAGTTTTATTTTCAATAATCTAACTCCCAGAATGGCATGGACACTTGGCTGGACAGTCAGAAGATCTGAATTTGTCACTCGTCTCACATGACTCAGAGCCACTTCCTTAAATTTGTCTTGGGTCTTGGTTTTTTCCTACAATGATGAAAATGCTAAAGCTTATATCGCTATACAAGGAAGTAAGTCAGAGAAGGAGAAACATCATATGACATCCCTTCCATGTGGAATCTAAAAGGAAATGATACAAATGAACTTACACAACAGAAAGAGACAGAAAGCGAATCTATGGGTGCCGAGGGGAAGAGACGGGGAGTTTGGGACGATCATGTCCACACGGCTGTTATTAACACGGACGACCAACAAGGGCCTCCAGCAGAGCTCAGGGGACGCTGGTCCGTGTTAAGCAGCAGCCTGCACGGGAGGGGCGTCCGGGGAGAATGGACGCACGTGTGTGTCCGGCTGAGTCCCTCCACTGCCCACCTGAAACTATCACAACATGGTTAATTGACTGTACCCCAATACAAAATAAAAAGTTCTGAAATAGAAAAAAAGGCAGTCTTGTCTGCAGAATAATGGGCCCCCCAGAAACAGTCACATCCGAACCCCTGGGAATGGAAATACTTGACTTCACACGGCAAAAGGGATCTCAGAGCGAAGGCTCGGGTAAGGCTCTGGAGATGAGGGGTGGGGTTCTGGACCACCGGGAGGGCCCTAATGGAATCAGGGTTCTTCTAAGAAGAGGGCAGGAGAGCCGATCCCAGGGATATGACCTGCGACAGACAGACACACTGCTGGCTTTGGAGATGGAGGAGGGGGCACGAGCCAAGCAACGTGGACAGTCTCTACAAGCTGGGAGGGCAGAGACAATGGAGCTTCTCCTCGAGACGCCAGACTCGTCACCAAACCTGACCTGAGCCCAGGAGGCCGTCTCGGACGCCGTACCTTCAGAATGGCAAGGCAATCAATCAGTGTTGTCTCAAGGCAACCCCAAGGGTGTGGGCATTCATTACAGCTGCAGTGAGACACTCACACAGGGGCTCCAGGGTAACTGGACCAAAAGCAGCTTCACCATCAAAGGAAAGCAGACACAGAGAGAGCTTATTAACAGGTGAGACGGGAGAATGGACTTGGGGAGATGCTGCCGAGGAACAACCAGCTGCGTGTGGCTCTGGGTCAGGCTGAGCCAGCGCTCAGTCGAGGCCGCCCCTGCCCTCCTGGGCCTCCACTCACTGCTCAGAAGCCTGGGGTCCGAGATCCTCCGGACAGTCAGGGACAGACAGGCTGGAAAGACAGAGGTCCCAGAGTCAGCCATGGGTCAGGCAAAGCAGTCAGAGAAAGCAGACTTGTTCTGCGTGTGCAAGCTCGCAACTCCTCCTCACGGGACCACCAGGAAATTCGAGTCAGCCCCCAGTGGGTCCAGACCTCCTCCTCCTCCTTTCCCCTCTCCTGCCAACAAGGGCAACTGGAGACTCAGCCCATCGGTGGTGAGAAGCCAGCTTCCAAGTCGGGACCCGGGTCTGGCTTGACCACCGTCTCCCTGTGTGGCCAGGGCCAGTTCTCTCTCTCTCTGCTCTACCTTATTTTGAAATGGGAGCAATGACGCCCACCTCTCAGGCCTTCACGAGAGAGAAGGCTAACATATAAACAACCCACAGCACAGCAGAGCCTCACTTCGCTGGAAGCATCTTCCAGAATATACGGCTCTGAGCCCTAAAAAGAACGATTTTAAAATAAACACGCCCAAACATCAGATAAAGGACTCTGGGTTGGCTGTTAGTCCCTATACTATTTTCCTGGATCTGGTGTGGAAAAAGCTAAGATGTGAATGTACATCAAAGGTATGGATGGGTGGATTTACACTCTTCTAATGCAGTTGTTCAAAACAACGCGAAGATTTTAGCAAATGCCACAATCGGCCCTTCTAGGAGATGGAGGAGGGGCACGAGCCAAGCAACGTGGACAGTCTCTACAAGCTGGGAGGGCAGAGACAATGGAGCTTCTCCTCGAGACGCCAGACTCGTCACCAAACCTGACCTGAGCCCAGGAGGCCGTCTCGGACGCCGACCTTCAGAATGGCAAGGCAATCAATCAGTGTTGTCTCAAGGCAACCCCAAGGGTGTGGGCATTCATTACAGCTGCAGTGAGACACTCACACAGGGGCTCCAGGGTAACTGGACCAAAAGCAGCTTCACCATCAAAGGAAAGCAGACACAGAGAGAGCTTATTAACAGGTGAGACGGGAGAATGGACTTGGGGAGATGCTGCCGAGGAACAACCAGCTGCGTGTGGCTCTGGGTCAGGCTGAGCCAGCGCTCAGTCGAGGCCGCCCCTGCCCTCCTGGGCCTCCACTCACTGCTCAGAAGCCTGGGGTCCGAGATCCTCCGGACAGTCAGGGACAGACAGGCTGGAAAGACAGAGGTCCCAGAGTCAGCCATGGGTCAGGCAAAGCAGTCAGAGAAAGCAGACTTGTTCTGCGTGTGCAAGCTCGCAACTCCTCCTCACGGGACCACCAGGAAATTCGAGTCAGCCCCCAGTGGGTCCAGACCTCCTCCTCCTCCTTTCCCCTCTCCTGCCAACAAGGGCAACTGGAGACTCAGCCCATCGGTGGTGAGAAGCCAGCTTCCAAGTCGGGACCCGGGTCTGGCTTGACCACCGTCTCCCTGTGTGGCCAGGGCCAGTTCTCTCTCCTCTCTGCTCTACCTTATTTTGAAATGGGAGCAATGACGCCCACCTCTCAGGCCTTCACGAGAGAGAAGGCTAACATATAAACAACCCACAGCACAGCAGAGCCTCACTTCGCTGGAAGCATCTTCCAGAATATACGGCTCTGAGCCCTAAAAAGAACGATTTTAAAATAAACACGCCCAAACATCAGATAAAGGACTCTGGGTTGGCTGTTAGTCCCTATACTATTTTCCTGGATCTGGTGTGGAAAAAGCTAAGATGTGAATGTACATCAAAGGTATGGATGGGTGGATTTACACTCTTCTAATGCAGTTGTTCAAAACAACGCGAAGATTTTAGCAAATGCCACAAACGACGCCTTCTCTGGCCCTCGTCCTCACGTCTTTCATCTCAATCACCTGTCCCTCCTCAGTGACTGCCTAACACTGGGGGCCCAAGATGAAGTTCACGACCTGAGAGAAGCAGTGATTTTTTCTCCTCTAAGCACTGTGCGCCCTGTTAAAAGAAAGGCATATGTTCTGTCAGAGGATCGGAACACAGGGCAGCCCAGGCTCTATGCCCGACCAGGCAGGAAGGACAACAAACAGCCCAGTGCCTCCCAGCGCGGGGAACAGAATGAGCTTGAGACACACGGTGATGAGGAGCCACGGGGGCAAACGTGGAACATGGGCCACTTCTCAGGTGGTCGAGATGGCAGGCATGGTCTGGGATCTTCGTCTTTGCAAAATGATGCTCAGAGAAGCTGAGTAGCCAGTCCCGGGGCCACTGCGATCACAGACCCGGCTCTAGGGCTGTGCTCCCAACCCTAAGCTCAAGCCAAGAGCCTGAAACGACTTGAAGGATGGTCCCTGGAAAAGGACCATCCTGCGAAGCCCCGTCAGTGCCCATTCGTGAGCTCCCAGGAAGCGCTGGAAGGGTGTGCACTCAGCCCCAAAACATCTGCTGCCTCTCACTGCCTGCGGTGTGTGAGCCCGCTCCCGAGTGCCCTTCGTCAGGCTTTCCAGGAGGAGCAAAGGGGCAGGCCCGCTGGAGCGATGCAACAGGAAAATGTGTAGTCTGTGGGAAAATACCTCAAATCCGTATTAATGAACAAGGGATTGGCAGAGAGGCATAAACAAGAGATTCATCTGCCTTCAAATATCAGAAGTATGTAAAACACAAGCGGGGAACAAAACGTCTGCACAGCATTCAGTACGAGTCTCACTGCCAGACAAAAGCACCCGCGAGGAGTGGTGCCCCTGCTGGGGCCCGGCTGGCGCGGGTGGCACAGGGCCTGTGCCCCGTAGGACCCAGCGTGTGCTGGAGCCGGTGGGAACCAGCTCACCGGCCAGCTGGCCACCTCCCTTCCCAGCCCAGCGATATCACGCTGGACGCCTGAAACTGGTCCTCGTGGGAATAGTTACAGCACAGAAACTGGAAAGTCGTCCCACCAGCCCCCGTCACCAGTGCGCTGCCCCTGGGAAAGCCAGCCGGTAAGCGTTTACAAAACAGGACAGGCAGCCCCCGCTCCGGGGCTCACTGGAAACGACCCAGACCCCCGGGAAACACCACAGGCCCCCGGAGCAACCTGCCCCGAGCGGAAGCGGAAGCCTTCCGGGCCCCTGCCCGCCGGTGCGCAGTAACCCTCCCCAGAGCCTGGGCCTGGGGCGGGCCAGCCCTTCTCAGGCACCGCCGGCTCCCCTGGGTCCCTGCTTCAACACAGCGGGTGGACAAGGAGTCCCCGCACGTGGTTCCAGGAGACCACAGCGCCATTTGAGAAAACGACACTTCATTGGTGGCTTTTTATTATGTCATCGTCATGACACGTATTGCTCTATCTCAACACAAGACATTATTAAACTCCCACAAAGATAATTTTTGAGGGGCAAGTAGAAGAGGAAGAGAAAGCCAAATAGGGATGGGGAGAATTACGTGAAATAAATCAGAAGAAAACGAGACACATTCCAGTGGTCCCCAAGGATGTGGCATTTCCACTCGGTCTCCCCTTCTGCCACTGTCCTCCGCTCCGTCACACACAGGGACAGCGAGCACCACGTGCTCTCGAGTGCTCTGAGCTGCACGAACCCTCAACCAATTCTCTGATTTCACAGAAGTGTCTCCTGCCAACAGACAGTGGCACAGCGGCTCCTACAAGCCCAGACACCTTCAGCTGCTTCCTTCCACACAGGTCTCTTGAAAGGGGCATAGGAAAAACAAACACACACACACACACAAAGGCCAAAAATAGTCCCACGAAAATTAGAAAACCCAGATCCTGTCAGGGAATGCCAGCTGATTACAGAGCAAGTTAGACAAGCTCACTTAGGGCATGAAGAAAATGCAGGCCATGAAGCACCCTGACCTCAGCACATTTTCTGCAAAGTTGTGAGAAAGTCTGGAAGCACAGAGCTACGACAGAGACATCCGTCAGACGCCCATCTGCCCCAGCGACCACAGTTAGCATCTACTTCCCACCAACCCAGCCCAAGAGTGTAAGGACCTTCAGACAAAATCTCCTGCCTCGTGCTCGAGTTACGTACTATGACTCTACGGCAATCCAGCCTCCCCTCTGTGATTACTGGACAGTGGGGTCCTCAAAAATGATGCATGGGGCTCTAGAAGCCTGGGCATGTTTTCAGGAAAAAAAAAAGGAAGGAATGCAAATGTACTGAGTGCCAAACACTCAAGCGTCCCTGTGCCATCCCCCCCGCGGTGCTGTGGGACGGCGGCTGGGAGCCCCAGGGGAGCGGCGGGCCTCCGGCGGGGCGGGTGACCTGCCCTCCGGCTCCGAGGAACTGCCTGTCGTGTCACCACCAGACACGCGGTCCCACCATCCCGGACGGATGCCTTATAATCATCTGAGCGCTTTCTGCCGCTCCTCTGTTCCCACACATCAGCCCTGTCGCCGCAAGTGCTGAAGGAGGTCAACTCACTTGCTCTCGTCAGGACGCCGCTCACGGCAGGTACAGCAGCCCCGAGCCACGGGCACCCTGAGCAGCCGCAGCCGCGTCGGCGGTCTCAGCGCTCTGCTCAGGAGGTGGGGGACAGGGGCAGGCTTCTCAAGGGATCTTCAGCTTCACGGAGTCACAGGATCTGGGCGCGAGCCAACACGGACACACTGCACACGGCAGTTATTTCTCAGCTGAATTACCAAAGTGCAGATTTAAATACGAGACCCTGGCTTTGTGGCAACAGCATGTGAGCTAAACCCTCACAGAGGGGCATCTGATCACGTGCTGAGAAAAAGAAGCAAAAAAAGCCCCCAAACTTTTCAAAGATTTTAGAGGTTTTCATCCATTCTCTTTAAATATTCTAAATCGGTTTTCCTTTTCAGGAGGAATAAGTAGTCTGAGTCCTCAAATATTATTGGATCATCTAAAGAATCCCACTTACAAACGTGATTAGTGCAGTGCTATTTATAATTGCCAATAAAAGAAAAATCTGGAAACCCTACAATGTTCAACAACAGAAGCATGGTCAAATAAAGTGGGTGGGACTTCCTGGTGGTCCAGGGTGAAGAATCCACCCACCAACGCAGGGACACAGAGCTACGACAGAGACATCCGTCAGCGCCCATCTGCCCCATCGACCACAGTTAGCATCTACTTCCCACCAACCCCGCCCAAGAGTGTAAGGACCTTCAGACAAAATCTCCTGCCTCGTGCTCGAGTTACGTACTATGACTCTACGGCAATCCAGCCTCCCCTCTGTGATTACTGGACAGTGGGGTCCTCAAAAATGATGCATGGGGCTCTAGAAGCCTGGGCATGTTTTCAGGAAAAAAAAAGGAAGGAATGCAAATGTACTGAGTGCCAAACACTCAAGCGTCCCTGTGCCATCCCCCCCGCGGTGCTGTGGGACGGCGGCTGGGAGCCCCAGGGGAGCGGCGGGCCTCCGGCGGGGCGGGTGACCTGCCCTCCGGCTCCGAGGAACTGCCTGTCGTGTCACCACCAGACACGCGGTCCCACCATCCCGGACGGATGCCTTATAATCATCTGAGCGCTTTCTGCCGCTCCTCTGTTCCCACACATCAGCCCTGTCGCCGCAAGTGCTGAAGGAGGTCAACTCACTTGCTCTCGTCAGGACGCCGCTCACGGCAGGTACAGCAGCCCCGAGCCACGGGCACCCTGAGCAGCCGCAGCCGCGTCGGCGGTCTCAGCGCTCTGCTCAGGAGGTGGGGGACAGGGGCAGGCTTCTCAAGGGATCTTCAGCTTCACGGAGTCACAGGATCTGGGCGCGAGCCAACACGGACACACTGCACACGGCAGTTATTTCTCAGCTGAATTACCAAAGTGCAGATTTAAATACGAGACCCTGGCTTTGTGGCAACAGCATGTGAGCTAAACCCTCACAGAGGGGCATCTGATCACGTGCTGAGAAAAAGAAGCAAAAAAAGCCCCCAAACTTTTCAAAGATTTTAGAGGTTTTCATCCATTCTCTTTAAATATTCTAAATCGGTTTTCCTTTTCAGGAGGAATAAGTAGTCTGAGTCCTCAAATATTATTGGATCATCTAAAGAATCCCACTTACAAACGTGATTAGTGCAGTGCTATTTATAATTGCCAATAAAAGAAAAATCTGGAAACCCTACAATGTTCAACAACAGAAGCATGGTCAAATAAAGTGGGGTGGGACTTCCCTGGTGGTCCAGGGGTGAAGAATCCACCCACCAACGCAGGGGACACGGGTGTGATCACTGGTTGGGGAACTAAGATCCAACGTGACTCATAGCAACGAAGCCCATGTGCCCAACTACTGAGCCCGTGTGCTGCAGCTAGGGCTCAGTGTGGCCAGACACATAAAATAAATAAATACTTGAAATGAATAAAGTCAGGTGCTTCTCTATGATGCCGTAGTGCAAAAAGCCCTTAGAAGTTAAAGTAGGAAAACAGAGTAGCAAAGGAAAGCAAACTCTGTGTGTTAATCCACGTTAGGTAAAGAAAGCCACAAATCTTCATTTGTGCGAGATGTGTGTGTGCACCAGGGACAGGAGGCCACAGAGCTGGCCTTCGCGGCCCCAGGTTCCACCTCTGCCACTTGACCCAAGGGACCTGAGCATCCGAGGACAGTGGGATCCTGAGCGTCCTGGAACAGGGCCCCGCAGGTACCGAGGCAGGGCTGGCCAGATCGGTGAACGTTACAGGAAGGGTGGTAAATTGTGTGGGTTAATTGCCACTTTTTTGTTTACGATTTCCACGAAGGTTGCTATAACGCACTCCTGGCCCTAAGCGGCAGGGACGCAGCAGCGAGGAGGGGGGAGGAGGACAGAGCTGGGGAGGAGCGGGCAGCCGCGCTGCAGGAGGTCACGGCGCTGCCCTGCAGGGCGCAGCTGGTGCGCGGCGGGGCCGCTCGCCTACCTTGCTGGATGAGCGCGTCGGCCGCCAGTTCGCCGGTGCCCACGTTGCTGTACTCCTCGTTGGGGTGCTTCCGGTTGTAGTGCCTCTTCAGGGAGCCCGAGATGTTGCAGGAGTAGTGACAGAGGGCGCAGCGGAAAGGCTGGGGACAAGGAGGAGGGTGAGGGCCGGCCGGCCCCTGCGGTCAGCCCCCGCGGGAAGGAGGGGATGCGACTCCCCGGGGCCTCCGCCACAGCGCGCCCATCCGCACGTGTCTGCTTCCTGAAAGGCCTGCCGGGAGCAGACGCCCCCCAGGAAATGCTCCAGGAAAAGACGCAGACCTGCAGCGGCCGAGTCCTGCCTCTGCAGACCCGCCAGGTGGCCGGGCAGGGGTCACCAGAGGAGCAGGGGCTCTGCCGAACCAGGCTGCTGTCCTCGGTCGTTCACCCCAGAGTTCACAGCTCTCGTTCAAGAAGAAAATCATATACAAAAAAAGCAACACAGGAGTCTATCCCTTTTTTCATTTATACAAGTAGCTCCCCTTACTATTAATTCCGATGCACTTCTTTGTCTCCATATACGTGAGTTCTATGAAATTATTTGTGGAACATCAGCACTTGCACAGAAATCGAAAAGAACAACAAGAAAAAGAGGCTCTCCTGCCAGCGCTGGGTGGTCAGTGGGTACAGAGGCAGGAAGAGGCAACTAAAATGAGAAATGGTCCTATGAAGCTAACTTCAGGCCCCAGAGCCGATTCCATCCTTCTTAGCGCAAAGCCGATACATTGTCTCGTGAGAGTTTCAACTCCAGGTATTCCCCAACCCCTGCTCCTTGGTGGAACTGTTAATGACAAGAACTGCCAAAACGCGAGTAGATAGGTCAAAAAAGGTTCAAGTGAGCCCTTAAAGAGGACTCCGCTTCTGAGCTACCAATGTCTATGGAAATCTTCAATTCTTAAAACCGGAAGGGATGCTTTCAAAGACTGACTTTGACCAAGCTTCCCTCCACAACAAGACAGTCTTCTTCGGTCTCTGACGTCTGTGATCTCAGCCTTTGCTAGGGGCAGGGAGGTCAGAATCTTGGTCCCTCGCACTGCTGAATGGCTCAGGGGGCTTAGGACGATAAGCCCTTCTATCTCTTTTTTTCCCTGGTACTGTCATCACCTTTTACAGGAAGCCAGTCACCTAACTTCTTCTAGGGACCTTCTCTCCCTAAATGGTGTGGCTGGGCTGCATCTGGGCTGTTCATGCGACAAGCTTGAACGTGTGGGGTTTGGGCATGTTTCAGCAAGGAGTTCTGCTGGGGTGGTCACTGCAGGCAGGACTCAGAGTCAAGAGGAGCGGGGGTGATGCCCTGAACCCACTGACTGCATCGTGAACAGGGCACATCTTGGGATTCCCCAGGAAATGCTCCAGGAAAAGACGCAGACCTGCAGCGGCCGAGTCCTGCCTCTGCAGACCCGCCAGGTGGCCGGGCAGGGGTCACCAGAGGAGCAGGGGCTCTGCCGAACCAGGCTGCTGTCCTCGGTCGTTCACCCCAGAGTTCACAGCTCTCGTTCAAGAAGAAAATCATATACAAAAAAAGCAACACAGGAGTCTATCCCTTTTTTCATTTATACAAGTAGCTCCCCTTACTATTAATTCCGATGCACTTCTTTGTCTCCATATACGTGAGTTCTATGAAATTATTTGTGGAACATCAGCACTTGCACAGAAATCGAAAAGAACAACAAGAAAAAGAGGCTCTCCTGCCAGCGCTGGGTGGTCAGTGGGTACAGAGGCAGGAAGAGGCAACTAAAATGAGAAATGGTCCTATGAAGCTAACTTCAGGCCCCAGAGCCGATTCCATCCTTCTTAGCGCAAAGCCGATACATTGTCTCGTGAGAGTTTCAACTCCAGGTATTCCCCAACCCCTGCTCCTTGGTGGAACTGTTAATGACAAGAACTGCCAAACGCGAGTAGATAGGTCAAAAAAGGTTCAAGTGAGCCCTTAAAGAGGACTCCGCTTCTGAGCTACCAATGTCTATGGAAATCTTCAATTCTTAAAACCGGAAGGGATGCTTTCAAAGACTGACTTTGACCAAGCTTCCCTCCACAACAAGACAGTCTTCTTCGGTCTCTGACGTCTGTGATCTCAGCCTTTGCTAGGGGCAGGGAGGTCAGAATCTTGGTCCCTCGCACTGCTGAATGGCTCAGGGGGCTTAGGACGATAAGCCCTTCTATCTCTTTTTTTCCCTGGTACTGTCATCACCTTTTACAGGAAGCCAGTCACCTAACTTCTTCTAGGGACCTTCTCTCCCTAAATGGTGTGGCTGGGCTGCATCTGGGCTGTTCATGCACGACAAGCTTGAACGTGTGGGGTTTGGGCATGTTTCAGCAAGGAGTTCTGCTGGGGTGGTCACTGCAGGCAGGACTCAGAGTCAAGAGGAGCGGGGGTGATGCCCTGAACCCACTGACTGCATCGTGAACAGGGCACATCTTGGGATTCAGCTCATGAAGCATACGTTATATTCACTTTCACTTCCTGCTATGAGTCAGACCTTATTCTCTCTCCCAGGGGACACAGTGACGGATGAGAGAGATTCCTGATTCCCTGAATGCACACGAGTTTTTAGACTCAGACATCAACTGCGAAGATTAAATGCTATCTAGGCAAACTAAATCACAAACACTCGTTTCCTACGTCAGATACCTGCAGATAGCAAATGACGATACACCTCAGAGGGGAGTCATTTATCGAGAGCTTTCAGGCCAGCATCTAGCCAAGAGTTATGAGGAAAATACAGGCAGGCTACAGTCCTGCAGTGCATGTGAGACAAAACGTCAGAAAAGCAAGCAGATCAAAAACAAGGCAGGAGCGAGCTATCTTGCCTACAACGCGGTGCTGCCCTGAATTTGTGAAGCAGTGTGATCTAACACATAACGACTGTAGCTCACGTTTCCTGACAGCGACCATACGCCAGAGAGTTCTAAAACGTCATGATTAATTCCTGGAAATCTCACAACCTCCTGCAGCAGGTACAACTATTATTCCCACTCGACAGATAAGAAACTGAAATGGAGGCTTCTCTGGTGATCCAGTGGGTAAAGAGTCTGCCTTGCAGTACAAGGGGCACCAGTTCAATCCCTGGCCCAGGAAGATCCACGTGCCGCGGAGCGGCTGGACTGATGTGTCCATTTATGAGCCAGCGCTCTGGAGCGCATGCGTCCAAAGTCAGTGCTCTGCAACAAGAGAGGCCACTGCGATGGGAGGCCCACACAGGCCAAAGAATAAAGATGGATAAAAATAAATAAATAAATAAATAACCAATAATAGAGGCCAAAGTTAAAAAAAGAAACTGAAATGGAAAAGGCTTAAGGAATTTGCCCAAAGTTTCACAGTCTCCCAGCCTGAACACTTGTCTGCATTGGATGTGGGGCTCCAGGCCCAGCCAGTAAGGAAGAGATGATCTGATTCCCCTTCTGTCTTTCCTGAACCTCAGTCTTCCCTGGGAGGGGCATGGCTTGGTTTCCTTGGATTTCCTAGACACAAGGCAGCCCACACCTAACTATCAGCTTCTACCAAGGAGGGCCAGGAAGAAGGCAGGCTGTCCCCAGAGGGTGGTGACAAGATAGGGTGGGCGGAGGCTGAGAAGAGGACAGAGGGCGGCCCATGCCCAGGGAGCTGACTTCAGGAGACGGGGTTCTCAGTGGGCATCAGGCAGGGACCGTGTGTCAACTTTACAGTTTTCGCTCTGGAAATTCATATAGGGTGGATTTGAAAGGAACAGGACAGGAGGCAGGAAACCAACTATTCAGTCACTGCACTGGTGAAGACAAGAGGTTTAGAGGCCGAAAACAAGAGCATCTAGCCAAGAGTTATGAGGAAAATACAGGCAGGCTACAGTCCTGCAGTGCATGTGAGACAAAACGTCAGAAAAGCAAGCAGATCAAAAACAAGGCAGGAGCGAGCTATCTTGCCTACAACGCGGTGCTGCCCTGAATTTGTGAAGCAGTGTGATCTAACACATAACGACTGTAGCTCACGTTTCCTGACAGCGACCATACGCCAGAGAGTTCTAAAACGTCATGATTAATTCCTGGAAATCTCACAACCTCCTGCAGCAGGTACAACTATTATTCCCACTCGACAGATAAGAAACTGAAATGGAGGCTTCTCTGGTGATCCAGTGGGTAAAGAGTCTGCCTTGCAGTACAAGGGGCACCAGTTCAATCCCTGGCCCAGGAAGATCCACGTGCCGCGGAGCGGCTGGACTGATGTGTCCATTTATGAGCCAGCGCTCTGGAGCGCATGCGTCCAAAGTCAGTGCTCTGCAACAAGAGAGGCCACTGCGATGGGAGGCCCACACAGGCCAAAGAATAAAGATGGATAAAAATAAATAAATAAATAAATAACCAATAATAGAGGCCAAAGTTAAAAAAAGAAACTGAAATGGAAAAGGCTTAAGGAATTTGCCCAAAGTTTCACAGTCTCCCAGCCTGAACACTTGTCTGCATTGGATGTGGGGCTCCAGGCCCAGCCAGTAAGGAAGAGATGATCTGATTCCCCTTCTGTCTTTCCTGAACCTCAGTCTTCCCTGGGAGGGGCATGGCTTGGTTTCCTTGGATTTCCTAGACACAAGGCAGCCCACACCTAACTATCAGCTTCTACCAAGGAGGGCCAGGAAGAAGGCAGGCTGTCCCCAGAGGGTGGTGACAAGATAGGGTGGGCGGAGGCTGAGAAGAGGACAGAGGGCGGCCCATGCCCAGGGAGCTGACTTCAGGAGACGGGGTTCTCAGTGGGCATCAGGCAGGGACCGTGTGTCAACTTTACAGTTTTCGCTCTGGAAATTCATATAGGGTGGATTTGAAAGGAACAGGACAGGAGGCAGGAAACCAACTATTCAGTCACTGCACTGGTGAAGACAAGAGGTTTAGAGGCCGAAAACAAGAGCATCGAAAGCCTGTAAGAACTAAAGCTCTACAGCAGGCCTGGGTTCAATGCCTGGTGGGGGATCTGAGATCCCATACGCCACATGGCGTGGCCAAAGTTCTCTCACTTTTTGTTAAAAGAGGTTTGTGCCCAGGCCTGTGCAGTCATGCGGTCCATGTGAACGAGAACACCAGCCCCTTCTCCTGTCCCATCGGCCACCCCACGGTCTGCAGCCTGAGCTGCCGTCAGAGCCGCCCCGCGCCATCCAGGCAGAGAGAAGAGGTCTGTGGGGGGTTTTCCGGCCCTGTAGCTTCAAGATGGTAAGCCTGGGAGCGCGAGGTTGGGCCTTCATTCCTGGGTCGTCCACAACAGAGACAAAACCAACCCTGGGACCAAGGATCCAGTGAGGAAAAAGCCAGGTCTTCCCGTTACTCACCAAGCACAAAGCCACCTCTGCTGTAAAATCAGGCCGGAGACAAATTAAACAGTTTAACAGAATAAATGTTTTAAAGCCACAGGGTGCCTCAAGGTCCAAAACAGCTTGTGTTGAGGTAATTATCTCATCGCAATAAATAACAGTAAATCAATCCGTACTAATTGCCTTCCATGCAGAAGCTCAGAAGACTCTTCAGCGTTCTCCAATTATTGATTTTTTTGGTAATCACTTATGCTGTCAAAATGCAATATTTCCAGAGACTATACTGCCTACTATTAGACAGACAGGATTTTAATTTAACAGCAAACAATCCAATTTCCTTTAAGGTTTTTTTTTTTTTTTTAGTCACTTCTTGGATTTCCTAGACACAAGGCAGCCCACACCTAACTATCAGCTTCTACCAAGGAGGGCCAGGAAGAAGGCAGGCTGTCCCCAGAGGGTGGTGACAAGATAGGGTGGGCGGAGGCTGAGAAGAGGACAGAGGGCGGCCCATGCCCAGGGAGCTGACTTCAGGAGACGGGGTTCTCAGTGGGCATCAGGCAGGGACCGTGTGTCAACTTTACAGTTTTCGCTCTGGAAATTCATATAGGGTGGATTTGAAAGGAACAGGACAGGAGGCAGGAAACCAACTATTCAGTCACTGCACTGGTGAAGACAAGAGGTTTAGAGGCCGAAAACAAGAGCATCGAAAGCCTGTAAGAACTAAAGCTCTACAGCAGGCCTGGGTTCAATGCCTGGTGGGGGATCTGAGATCCCATACGCCACATGGCGTGGCCAAAGTTCTCTCACTTTTTGTTAAAAGAGGTTTGTGCCCAGGCCTGTGCAGTCATGCGGTCCATGTGAACGAGAACACCAGCCCCTTCTCCTGTCCCATCGGCCACCCCACGGTCTGCAGCCTGAGCTGCCGTCAGAGCCGCCCCGCGCCATCCAGGCAGAGAGAAGAGGTCTGTGGGGGGTTTTCCGGCCCTGTAGCTTCAAGATGGTAAGCCTGGGAGCGCGAGGTTGGGCCTTCATTCCTGGGTCGTCCACAACAGAGACAAAACCAACCCTGGGACCAAGGATCCAGTGAGGAAAAAGCCAGGTCTTCCCGTTACTCACCAAGCACAAAGCCACCTCTGCTGTAAAATCAGGCCGGAGACAAATTAAACAGTTTAACAGAATAAATGTTTTAAAGCCACAGGGTGCCTCAAGGTCCAAAACAGCTTGTGTTGAGGTAATTATCTCATCGCAATAAATAACAGTAAATCAATCCGTACTAATTGCCTTCCATGCAGAAGCTCAGAAGACTCTTCAGCGTTCTCCAATTATTGATTTTTTTGGTAATCACTTATGCTGTCAAAATGCAATATTTCCAGAGACTATACTGCCTACTATTAGACAGACAGGATTTTAATTTAACAGCAAACAATCCAATTTCCTTTAAGGTTTTTTTTTTTTTTTTTTTTAGTCACTTCTTTTGGTCTTTCATTCACTTATCTTTTTTGTTCTTTGGCCCATGTGGGCCTCCCATCGCGGTGGCGTCTGTTGCTGCAGAGCGCCGGCTCTGGGCGCGTGCGCTCCAGAGCTCCGGCTCGGTCATTGGACACGTCGGTCCAGCCGCTCCACCACATGGGATCTTTCCAGGCCAGGGATCGAACCAGCACCCCTTGCACTGCAAGGCGGTTGTCCTTACCCACTGGACTACCAGGGAAGCCCTCCAATTTCCTTTTTTTACCACCCCCCAAAGTGCTTAAAAAATCTAAAATACAAGGAATCTGAAGCTAGTGTAATGTGTTTTTATCAGAATGACTCAGTTCAAAATAAATACATGGCCCCCTCTGACTCCCCTCCCCGTCCCTCCCTCCTCTTCACAGGCATATACACACTGAAAGGAGGGGGAAACATAATCTCAGATTCCTCACTTTTGTGGAAATTAAGAATTGAGAAGCAAAGAAACCCTACCAACAGCACCCCTCCACTTGACCGCTCACTCTCTTCGCACCGCAGTTGAGTCATCTCCGCTGAACTTGGGAAATGCTGCGGCTGCTAAGTTCACACTCAGTCAGCATTCTGCGTAAAGATTTTGCTTGAGTTTTGACCTCTAAACAGCTAACTGCAGGCTTACGTAACCAAAGGAGCGAGCGGAAAGGAGGACGAGGGGGTCAAACTGCCTCGTGAGTTAAGATCGTGGAGGGCAGAGGGTGGCGGGTGGCTTTGTCTGCAGAGGGACAAGCTCAGCATCCAGCTCCACCTCTCCCCTTGCTTTTGAGTATGTCACTTAACTGGGCTCTGGACCTGTTGCCTCGTCTACAAAATGGGAAGATCAATACCCACATCATAGCGTCTTTGGAGGTAAAATAAGGTAATACATGATACACTTGCTGCCATGCCCAGTTACTCCTGTTTTAGGAAAGCAAGCCTGGGGTCCTCCCAGCACCGCCTCCCTGAGGCTGGCCTGCACGGGCTCATGGTCCACATCTGCTCCATGCTACAGGGCTCCATTCCTTCTTACCTGCCCCCTCAAATCAACCCCTCCTTCTTAAAGCAGCCCTCGAGGTAATGGTATGACTGTTCCTAGTTTCCAAATAAGGCATTAGAGGCTCAAAAAGTGAAGGAGTGGAATCTCCGAAGGTAACCTAGCTATCAAGGAGTGGCATCAAGATGTCGATCCTCATCTGCCTGACTCCAAGGCCACAAACCACAACAAAAGTAAAATCACACCAACATCTTCAAAATATATAAAGAAAAACGTAACACCTGGAAAACATTTACAGTGATTTGTAAACATAAATCAGGCTAAAATTATTTTTAAATGCTTTTAAATTAAATAAAGTCACTTATCACTGAAGTACAAGGAGACTGGCAGGGAATCCACCAGCCCCACAACGGACAGCATTTCTACCAGCAGAGTCATGGGTTCACTTGAGCCGGCGGAGAAAAGGCACAAGCGACTCTGCCCATTCGTTGATCAGGCTGCTTGCAGTACGGTGTCTGGCTTGTTTATGTGTAAGAAGCAGAGGGTTTCTGGGCCGAGAGAACAAGCCTGCGTCTGTTGAGAGACTCCTGGCTCAGCAACGGCTCTGCTCATCTGCGCGTCTCCCTTGGCCTCCTGCAGGGCTGGGTGCGGCGCCACCCTCGGGAGTGTGCCTCATCCACGGCCGCAGGAACTGTTCACAACACCTGCACTATGCATGACTCCTCAGCAGTTTGGTGCTTCAGTTGGCGGAATTCAGGGCGACATGGACGTGCTTCTGGTAGGATGCCCACTGTTGTTAATAGTGTAGACAGTACATTTACAGCTACTCACAACAGCCAGAATGGGGAATGACCAGACTGCCCAGTGATGAGAGGCATGTTTAATTAAATGATGATACTCATCCTAATGCAGCCATTAGAAGTACCTAATAAACAAATTTTCAAGAAATGGAAAAGGGCCTATGAAATGACGACAAAGAAAAAAGGCCACGCTGGACTTCTCTGGTGGTCCAGTCACTAGGAATCTGCCTGCTAATGCGGGGGACACAGGCTTCACCTCTGACCCTCCAAGAAGTTCCACATCCTGGGGTCCTCCCAGCACCGCCTCCCTGAGCTAGGCTCAAAATTTTTTGCCCTCAAATCAACCCCTCCTTCTTAAAGCAGCCCTCGAGGTAATGGTATGACTGTTCCTAGTTTCCAAATAAGGCATTAGAGGCTCAAAAAGTGAAGGAGTGGAATCTCCGAAGGTAACCTAGCTATCAAGGAGTGGCATCAAGATGTCGATCCTCATCTGCCTGACTCCAAGGCCACAAACCACAACAAAAGTAAAATCACACCAACATCTTCAAAATATATAAAGAAAAACGTAACACCTGGAAAACATTTACAGTGATTTGTAAACATAAATCAGGCTAAAATTATTTTTAAATGCTTTTAAATTAAATAAAGTCACTTATCACTGAAGTACAAGGAGACTGGCAGGGAATCCACCAGCCCCACAACGGACAGCATTTCTACCAGCAGAGTCATGGGTTCACTTGAGCCGAGCGGAGAAAAGGCACAAGCGACTCTGCCCATTCGTTGATCAGGCTGCTTGCAGTACGGTGTCTGGCTTGTTTATGTGTAAGAAGCAGAGGGTTTCTGGGCCGAGAGAACAAGCCTGCGTCTGTTGAGAGACTCCTGGCTCAGCAACGGCTCTGCTCATCTGCGCGTCTCCCTTGGCCTCCTGCAGGGCTGGGTGCGGCGCCACCCTCGGGAGTGTGCCTCATCCACGGCCGCAGGAACTGTTCACAACACCTGCACTATGCATGACTCCTCAGCAGTTTGGTGCTTCAGTTGGCGGAATTCAGGGCGACATGGACGTGCTTCTGGTAGGATGCCCACTGTTGTTAATAGTGTAGACAGTACATTTACAGCTACTCACAACAGCCAGAATGGGGAATGACCAGACTGCCCAGTGATGAGAGGCATGTTTAATTAAATGATGATACTCATCCTAATGCAGCCATTAGAAGTACCTAATAAACAAATTTTCAAGAAATGGAAAAGGGCCTATGAAATGACGACAAAGAAAAAAGGCCACGCTGGACTTCTCTGGTGGTCCAGTCACTAGGAATCTGCCTGCTAATGCGGGGGACACAGGCTTCACCTCTGACCCTCCAAGAAGTTCCACATCCTGCAGGGCCACTAAAGTCACGCAACCCAAGCACCGAGCCGGGGCCCGAGAGCCCAGGCTCCCCCACGAGAGCAGCCACGGAAGCAAGCAGCTCACACACTGCAACTACAGAAAGTCCGTGAAGACCCAACATGGCCAAAAATTAAAAAAAAAAAAAAACTTAACTAAAAAGGCAATGTGCACAATGCCTAAAGTATGTAGGTGCCCCAGGTCAGCCTCTGACTGTGAGGTTACTCTCAATCAGGCGTGAGGCAGGCCTAGCAAACCATCTGGCCTCTCGGCTAAGCCATTCTCCAACAGAGCTTTCTCACTGATGAAGTTGAGACTTTAATCTCCATCAAAAACAATAAAAAGCTCATTTACAGCGTGACCTCAATCATGTCTAAAAATATAAGCAAAAACTCCCCCAGGGAAAAGGACCAAAAAGCATTTTCCAAATCTTATTTAGTGAACACATTTTAATTTCATTCTTAAAATAAATATATAAATGACACCATGTAATTTTAAAAGGCAATACAGGAGTCTGCCCTTATTACAGTGCTTCCTGACATAAACTACATATTAAAAATGAACACATCTAGATCTAGAGAGGCAAACTGGTTTCTTCCAGCAAACCCAGCCATGGGTGAGCCGGGCTGCCTGCAGGCTGTGAAGTCTCATCTCCAGTGGGGAGAACAGTGAGGCCTGGCTTCCTCAGCATGCTTGCCGTGAGTAGGAAAAGAGAACGCAGGAGATGCATACTATGTTTCTTTGGTACGCATGAACATTTTCTACCAAGAGAAGATGCAAAAGGAAGAAAAAGAGCAGGGGGATGCAGGGGACAGAATACTACCCTCCCTAAAGATGGCAGCTTGCAGTGCAGAAGACCGGGGTTCACCCTCTGGGCTGGGAAGACCCTCTGGAGAAGGGAATGGCTACCCACTCGAATATTCTTGCCTGGAAAATCCCACGGACAGAGGAGCCTGGCGGGCTACAGTCCATGGGGTCGCAAAGAGTCGGACACAACTACTAAGCACAAAGATGACCACATCCTAATCCCTGGCCTATGAAATGACGACAAAGAAAAAGGCCACGCTGGACTTCTCTGGTGGTCCAGTCACTAGGAATCTGCCTGCTAATGCGGGGGACACAGGCTTCACCTCTGACCCTCCAAGAAGTTCCACATCCTGCAGGGCCACTAAAGTCACGCAACCCAAGCACCGAGCCGGGGCCCGAGAGCCCAGGCTCCCCCACGAGAGCAGCCACGGAAGCAAGCAGCTCACACACTGCAACTACAGAAAGTCCGTGAAGACCCAACATGGCCAAAAATTAAAAAAAAAAAAAAACTTAACTAAAAAGGCAATGTGCACAATGCCTAAAGTATGTAGGTGCCCCAGGTCAGCCTCTGACTGTGAGGTTACTCTCAATCAGGCGTGAGGCAGGCCTAGCAAACCATCTGGCCTCTCGGCTAAGCCATTCTCCAACAGAGCTTTCTCACTGATGAAGTTGAGACTTTAATCTCCATCAAAAACAATAAAAAGCTCATTTACAGCGTGACCTCAATCATGTCTAAAAATATAAGCAAAAACTCCCCCAGGGAAAAGGACCAAAAAGCATTTTCCAAATCTTATTTAGTGAACACATTTTAATTTCATTCTTAAAATAAATATATAAATGACACCATGTAATTTTAAAAGGCAATACAGGAGTCTGCCCTTATTACAGTGCTTCCTGACATAAACTACATATTAAAATGAACACATCTAGATCTAGAGAGGCAAACTGGTTTCTTCCAGCAAACCCAGCCATGGGTGAGCCGGGCTGCCTGCAGGCTGTGAAGTCTCATCTCCAGTGGGGAGAACAGTGAGGCCTGGCTTCCTCAGCATGCTTGCCGTGAGTAGGAAAAGAGAACGCAGGAGATGCATACTATGTTTCTTTGGTACGCATGAACATTTTCTACCAAGAGAAGATGCAAAAGGAAGAAAAAGAGCAGGGGGATGCAGGGGACAGAATACTACCCTCCCTAAAGATGGCAGCTTGCAGTGCAGAAGACCGGGGTTCACCCTCTGGGCTGGGAAGACCCTCTGGAGAAGGGAATGGCTACCCACTCGAATATTCTTGCCTGGAAAATCCCACGGACAGAGGAGCCTGGCGGGCTACAGTCCATGGGGTCGCAAAGAGTCGGACACAACTACTAAGCACAAAGATGACCACATCCTAATCCCTGGAACCTTATGCGTCCAAAAGGAATTAAGACTATAGGCAGAATTAAGGTAGCTGATCCTCTGACTTTAAGAAAAGGATATTGTTCTGGGTTATCTAAGTGGACGCATTAGAATCACGAGGGTCTACACAAGCAGGATGAGGGGCAGCAGAGGAGAGTCAGAGGAGGAGGAAGACGAGGATGCTCACCGGCTCTCAAGACAGGCCAAGGGTCACCCACCAAGAAGCATGGACAGCCTGTAGGAGCCAGAGGGCAAACAAGAAACAGCCCATCACGTCAACAGCGGCCCAGGGTGGCCCTGCTGGAATTCTGAACCACAGACAACCGAAGACAATAAACTAGTGTTGTCTGAGTTATGAAGGTGGAGGTAATTTGTCACAACAGTAATGGAAAACCAACGGACCGAGAGGAAAGAAAAAAGAGGGTCATTGTTAGGATGAGGGCAGCCAGCAGGAGCCAACTTCATCTTGCCTCCTTGGCCCTAGGCAATGGAGAAGCCCGACTTACACACGCGTGTCCAAGAAGAACACCTAGACCTGGAGGAAGCGGGGAGCCCAGGGTTGACTCCGCGGTTCTCGCTCAGGTTGGACCCCCTCCCCAGCAAGGACACCGCTCCACGGGGGGCACACCCATATCTACAGGGGGCCCGTGGGAAACCGGCCGTGAGCTGGGGTCCAGCTTATTAGTTGGGCTCCCAGGGCCCCACAGGGCAGCCGAGGGGTGGCGACCACACACACCTTCAATTAAACCACCCCCGAACGCACGTCTTCTCCCACGAGCCAAAGACGGAAACGTGAGGAATAGACTCACGAGGCTCTCAGGGCAGGGAGCCTGTTCAGCTGCATCTGGTTAGAAAGGGAGACGCTCCACACAGAGACGGAGGACAGAGCTAGAAGTCTCCGACAGAAACCCGCCTCCCGGGTCTACGTGTCTCGACTACAGAGTGAGAGCTGCCCCGCTGCACCTGTCTGGAAAATCCAGAGCGCCCCCAAAGAAGACATCGAAGAGGCGTGCACGCGACATCAAGCCTGAACTTTCATTACGTACAAAGCACGGCCACACCGAGCACCCCATTCAGACGTCTCACCCCCCGCGGGGACACGAGGGTCTCACTGGGGAGACGCGGAAGCAGCTGCGGCACCGTCAGGCGCGGCGGCCTCAGGCTCCCCAGACGACCCCTCTCTGCGGACACGGACGGGCCGAGGGGGTCTGGGCGGAGACACTGGCCGCGCCCTGTTCTCGCTCCCTCACCTCCTGGACACTTAAACCCCACGAGCCCTCGTCCCACCCGGGACCACCTGGCTTCTTAACGACAGGAGGGGGCATCACGAGGCCCCCGTGACGTCATCCCAAGGCTGTTCTGAGCATCAGAGGAGCTTGTCGACAGGCAGGGGCCGCGTCACCTCGGAAAGGGTGATGACAGAGGCCGGCCACTACCGTAACCGTGACCGAAGCCTGTGGATACAGGCATCGAGTCAAGCTTCGTGGGGGTCACTTAAACCTGTCCCAGACGCAGGCTGTTCAGCTGCCACGTCCAGGCAATGGTATCTACTGTGTGAGATGGGGGGGCGCGGGGGGGGTGACGTTTCCGGCACAGAGCCCAGCACACAGGAGACGCTCAGTAAGTGCTCCTCCACGTGTGGTCGCCCACAGTCCCTTCCACATCCTCCTGGGACCGAGCGGTGGACAGGATCTCAGCATCTCAGAGCATCGTGTTCCGCCTCCAACACACACGTGCCAGCAACAGCAGGGCTGATTTAAGGGCCAGGCGGCCAAGTGCTGGGCAGAGTTCTTTATGGAGCAAATGCACCTGACTGAAGTTCCTGCTGCCAGTCACCTCCACGAGTGGGGGTCCAGGGGGAGAAACAGCAACTGGAGGTACTGAAATTAGGAGAGACGTGCAGAGCCAGTGCCTCCGGACCCCCTGCCGCGTGCCGGTCCCGTGCCGGGGCACGCACGCGTGACGCCAGCCTCACGGGCGCCTGCCAGCTGGACGCCATCACCCCTGCCGGGCCGGGGCTTCTCCTGAGGCGACCCAGGATCTGAGCGCCCACACTTGTCCCCGGGGTCCAGTGGAGGTAATCTGTCTCGACTACAGAGTGAGAGCTGCCCGCTGCACCTGTCTGGAAAATCCAGGCGCCCCAAAGAAGACATCAAGAGGCGTGCACGCGACATCAAGCCTGAACTTTCATTACGTAAAAAAGCACGGCCACACGAGCACCCCATTCAGACGTCTCACCCCAGCGGGACACGAGGGTCTCACTGGGGAGACGCGGAAGCAGCTGCGGCACCGTCAGGCGCGGCGGCCTCAGGCTCCCCAGACGACCCCTCTCTGCGGACACGGACGGGCCGAGGGGGTCTGGGCGGAGACACTGGCCGCGCCCTGTTCTCGCTCCCTCACCTCCTGGACACTTAAACCCCACGAGCCCTCGTCCCACCCGGGACCACCTGGCTTCTTAACGACAGGAGGGGGCATCACGAGGCCCCCGTGACGTCATCCCAAGGCTGTTCTGAGCATCAGAGGAGCTTGTCGACAGGCAGGGGCCGCGTCACCTCGGAAAGGGTGATGACAGAGGCCGGCCACTACCGTAACCGTGACCGAAGCCTGTGGATACAGGCATCGAGTCAAGCTTCGTGGGGGTCACTTAAACCTGTCCCAGACGCAGGCTGTTCAGCTGCCACGTCCAGGCAATGGTATCTACTGTGTGAGATGGGGGGGCGCGGGGGGGGTGACGTTTCCGGCACAGAGCCCAGCACACAGGAGACGCTCAGTAAGTGCTCCTCCACGTGTGGTCGCCCACAGTCCCTTCCACATCCTCCTGGGACCGAGCGGTGGACAGGATCTCAGCATCTCAGAGCATCGTGTTCCGCCTCCAACACACACGTGCCAGCAACAGCAGGGCTGATTTAAGGGCCAGGCGGCCAAGTGCTGGGCAGAGTTCTTTATGGAGCAAATGCACCTGACTGAAGTTCCTGCTGCCAGTCACCTCCACGAGTGGGGGTCCAGGGGGAGAAACAGCAACTGGAGGTACTGAAATTAGGAGAGACGAGGAGAGCCAGGGTCTCCGGAGCCCCTGACGCGTGCCGGTGCCGTGCCGGGGCACGTACGCGTGTCTCCAGCCTCACGGGCGCCTGCCAGCTGGACGCCATCACACCTGCCGGGCCGGGGCTTCTCCTGAGGCGACCCAGGATCTGACAGCGCCCACACTTGTCCTCAACAAACACTCTTTGTTCTAAATCATTCCAGGTTTTTTTCAAGCCAACTATCTTTTTAATTATTAATTTATTTCCAGTGGAGGATAATTCCTCTACAATATTGTGACGGTTTTTGCCATACGTCGATAGGAACCGGCCACAGGCATACATGTGTCCCCTCCATCCTGACCACTCGCCCTCCCCTCTCCCCACCCCACCCCACCCGGCTCTCACAGCACCCAGCTCTGGGCGCCCCGCATCCAGTATCGGACTCACACGGGCCATCTACTGGACCTGTGGTGATGGACATGTTTCGATGATATTCTCTCAAATCATCCCGCCTTCTCCTTCTCCCACTGAGCCCAAAGGTCTGCTCTTCACATCTGAGGGTAAAGCCCATGCCTTCTCTCCAGTCTGCATCCTCTCAACACTCTTCCCGGACTCGGTTCCCAAAGCACACAGAAGGGCTATCCTTGTACGAGGAGCTGGCATGCAGGCGCATGCCCGGCCCCACGTGCAC
This sequence comes from Tragulus kanchil, assembly GCA_022376925.1. Taxonomy (NCBI): domain Eukaryota; kingdom Metazoa; phylum Chordata; class Mammalia; order Artiodactyla; family Tragulidae; genus Tragulus; species Tragulus kanchil. Next base: position 7,185,640 of record JAIOJX010000002.1, on the reverse strand, counting down.
TGGCTGAGCCCTGAGGAGGACACCCCGGTACAACGGAAGGCGGCGGCCCCGTCTTTATTCTGAAAAGCGGGCACTTCTGGCCCTGCCGGGCGCCCTTACCTTGAAGGAGGCGTGCTGCTCCATGTGCCGCAGCAGCTGCGGCTTCTGGGCGGCCGTGTAGTCACACACCGTGCACTTGAACTGCTTCCCTGCAGAGGAGGGAGAAGGAGGTGAGCGGGGTCGGGCTACAGCCCCTGTGTGTGCCCAGAGCATGAACGAAGGCACTGGGACCCCCAGGCCACGGAGGGCGGGGGAGCATCCAGAACCGCAGGGGGAACCGGCTGGGAAGCACAAGGCACCAGCCTTGGCTCACCCAAGGGAGAATGGGGGGCCTGATGCCAGGGGTCTCGGCGTCTCCCCAGGAGCCCGGAAGCCACCCCAGGAGCTGGGAAAGTCTGCAGGATGCACTTCAGCCAGAGCGGAGATCTGTGTTTAACTCCCAAACTCCAGGAGGCTCAGCGCTAAAGAATACACCTGCTAATACAGGAGATGCAGGAGGCGTGGGTTCAACCCCAGGGTCAGGCAGGTCCCCTGGAGAAGAAGAGAGCAACCCGCTCCAGTGGTCTTCCCCAGAAAACCCCAGGGACCCAGGAGCCTGGTGGGCAACAGCCCAAGGAGATCGCTGAGTGTCGGACACCACTGAGCACTCAACAACTCCGGCAGGAGCGTAAGAGGCATATCTGAAGGCCTGCTAGAGAGAAAACAACAGAGAAGTGTGGAATGTTGGTCTTCTGAGAGGATTAATGTTTCAGCAATTTGTAAACATTTAGCGAAGCAATAAACAAGCCACCATGCTACATCAATGGATATATGCGGCAGGCTGTTTTTTTACTCCTGATGAGGAAAACAAAACTTCAACTTGCAATGATACCAAAGTACAACCAAATACGAATAGGACTACTTCTCCTGGGAGCAACACTCAGCATGAGCTCCCAGCGGCTGCCGAGCCTCCCTGAGACAAGGACCACAGCCATGGCGACGTGGCACGGCAGGAACACCGGCCCCTTCTGAGGACCGGACCGCTCCCACCTCTCGCTCCTCAGCAAGCTGGCCGGAAACGCTGGCCACCTCTGCAGGCTCCACATCCCTTCCTATTCGCTCCTGAACCTACCCACTGGGCGACGGCACCAGCTCACCCGAACACCCGTCTCAGCAAGGTGGCTAGGGACCATGACGCCAACCAACCAAGCCAAGGGCGGATTTCCATCCCTATTTTGCGGATTTCACTGCATGTGGCTCTGCTGAGGGGCCGTGCTTAGGGAACTGCCGACTCCCCCGACTCCACACCGCTCCGGCCTCTCCGCAGCTCTCCGCTCACTGCGTGCCCTGAACACACTCTCTCCCTTGACAACTTCACATAGTGATGTCTGAGTGCCCCGGCCACACTTCCGTTCCTCTTCTTTCACAGGCCCCCCCGCAGGGGATGGTCCCCCGCTGGCTTTCAGCAGCCTCTGATGTCAAAATCTGTACCTGCTACTCTCACTTCCACACCTTCTACTCTCCTCTGACCTGAGTTTTGACTCTGCATTTGTCTGCTGGACCACTGTTCAGTGGTACCAGCCGTTTCAGGAAGATCTGGTTAACCCCAAACTCAGGAGGCTCAGCTAAAGAATACACCTGCTAATACAGGAGATGCAGGAGGCGTGGGTTCAACCCCAGGGTCAGGCAGGTCCCCTGGAGAAGAAGAGAGCAACCCGCTCCAGTGGTCTTCCCCAGAAAACCCCAGGGACCCAGGAGCCTGGTGGGCAACAGCCCAAGGAGATCGCTGAGTGTCGGACACCACTGAGCACTCAACAACTCCGGCAGGAGCGTAAGAGGCATATCTGAAGGCCTGCTAGAGAGAAAACAACAGAGAAGTGTGGAATGTTGGTCTTCTGAGAGGATTAATGTTTCAGCAATTTGTAAACATTTAGCGAAGCAATAAACAAGCCACCATGCTACATCAATGGATATATGCGGCAGGCTGTTTTTTTACTCCTGATGAGGAAAACAAAACTTCAACTTGCAATGATACCAAAGTACAACCAAATACGAATAGGACTACTTCTCCTGGGAGCAACACTCAGCATGAGCTCCCAGCGGCTGCCGAGCCTCCCTGAGACAAGGACCACAGCCATGGCGACGTGGCACGGCAGGAACACCGGCCCCTTCTGAGGACCGGACCGCTCCCACCTCTCGCTCCTCAGCAAGCTGGCCGGAAACGCTGGCCACCTCTGCAGGCTCCACATCCCTTCCTATTCGCTCCTGAACCTACCCACTGGGCGACGGCACCAGCTCACCCGAACACCCGTCTCAGCAAGGTGGCTAGGGACCATGACGCCAACCAACCAAGCCAAGGGCGGATTTCCATCCCTATTTTGCGGATTTCACTGCATGTGGCTCTGCTGAGGGGCCGTGCTTAGGGAACTGCCGACTCCCCCGACTCCACACCGCTCCGGCCTCTCCGCAGCTCTCCGCTCACTGCGTGCCCTGAACACACTCTCTCCCTTGACAACTTCACATAGTGATGTCTGAGTGCCCCGGCCACACTTCCGTTCCTCTTCTTTCACAGGCCCCCCCGCAGGGGATGGTCCCCCGCTGGCTTTCAGCAGCCTCTGATGTCAAAATCTGTACCTGCTACTCTCACTTCCACACCTTCTACTCTCCTCTGACCTGAGTTTTGACTCTGCAATTGTCTGCTGGACCACTGTTCAGTGGTACCAGCCGTTTCAGGATTCTTCAAGAGACAAGGAAAGAAGGCAGCTCCTAAGTGCAACCCTGATGAGGCACGGCAATGAATAGCACAGATGTTTCTAGTCACTGCTGATGCCACCACTGCACAGGCCTGCAAGAGCACCTGACTGAATCTTTGGCTGCCTGATTAAAAGAGTGCAATACAGACGCACGACTATTCATAAAAAAGCAATGATTCGAGACGATCAGATGGTTTTCCATCAAGATATTCCTGAGCATCACAGTGGGGAGGTGGCTAGAAACGTAGAACTCATTGGAGGCTAGAGTGACCTCAAAGGCCTGGGAGATGCACAGCGAACGGCTGGATCGGTTGTGAGTCCCAGAGCAGCCCAGGAAGAGGAAGCAATGACGACAAAGGAAAAGTGACCTGAGGGGCTTTATTTAGAAAAAAATTCATTTTTTTACACAACACACCTAGCAAGCTCTACCTACCGAGCTGCTGCCTGTGGGCGCTATGTCAGGACCTGGCACGTCTGACCTCACTCAGTACCCCCGGAGCCTGGTGGGGGGAGGCAGGGGACCCTTCTTATGAACGAAGAACCAGGAACAAGAAGCTGAGCAACTTGACAGGCTGTGAAGCCGCTGGTGGCAGAGCCTGGATTTGCACCCCAAAGCCCTGGACCACAGCCCCATCAAGAATCCACGTGCACTCAGCTGTGTTTCAAATGGAGAGCCAATAAGGACCTACAGTACAGCACAGGGAGCCCTGACCAATATTCCCTAACCACCTAAATGGGAAAGGATTTGAAAGAGGACAGAGCCATGCGTATGTATAACTGAATCCCTTCACTGTATATGACACTGCTAATCAACTCCGAGAGTGAAAGTGTCCGTCGCTCAGTCGTGTCCGACTCTGCAGCTCCATGGACTGCAGCCCATCAGGCTCCTCTGTCCGTGGCATTCTCCAGACAAGCATACTGAAGTGGGGTGCCATTTCCTTCTCCAGGGGCTCTTCCCAACCCAAGAATGGAGCCCAGGTCTCCTGCACTGCAGCCAGATTCTTTACCATCTGAACCACCAGGGAAGCCCAACTATATTCCAATATAAAATTAAATATTTAAAAGAAAAGACCATCATGTGACCTACAATGGAAAGGAAAAACAAAAGAACCCTCTCACGGATTCATTTTTGACTCCTTCATTTTGTAACATTTTCATATTGAACCACTTCACACTCATATTTGCTTCTCCACACTCAATATTCACTTCACTTTACACACAATATTTGAGATATTTTCATATCTCAGTTGTGATATGCCCCTATTTACTGAGTTACTGTGTGTCTCACTTCGGTCACGATGGTGGGAACTGGGTTGCTGGTGGTATCGCCGGCTGCTGTGGCCAGGACACCTCTTCACCCAGGTGGCTCGTCGCCCTCCCCGGGTGGGCCCCATGGTGCCCTCGCTGGGCTGCAGATACTCTGGGATGGACAGCGGCCGTCTCTCCCCTCCGTGCCTGTGCCGCAGGGCCAGCGAGGGGGCCTCCGCGAGCGACAGGAGCGTCCCAGCAGGACGTCTGCCCACCACGTGCCCGCTCCCTCTCCACCCGCACCGCCCCACACAGGCCCCGCACGGGGCCCCGCCCACGAGCCTCCCACCCCCAGCCGCAGGTGCGGGGCCGCGGTGGACAGTGCCCAGCTGGGCCAGGGACCTGAAACGGGGGACCGGACGCAAGTGCCTCAGGATTATACATCATGATATGTCCACTCTGTGCAAGAAACAAGTGAACGAACCAAAGGGAGGCAGAAAGAGAACATCAGAACAAGGAGGCCGAGAGGAGCAAAGCTGAGTGAAGGAGACGTCCACCCCACAAACTCTCCCTGAGGAGCCCCGAGGTGCACAACCAGGCCTGAGCCTGGAGCCCAGCAGGAGCCGACGGAAGTCCCTGCCTTCCTGGAGGAGAAGAAAAGGAACCACAGCCAGGCGCTGTGGGCTACAGAGGCAAGCGGTGGGGTGACGTGGTGGAAGATGAGGACCGGCAGGGCGGGGCGGGGCTGCGGGGCGGGGCCGTCAGGGAAAGCCTCGGGGAGGAGGCGATGGTCAAGCTCAGATGGACGGATGAAGGGCCAGCCCCAGGAAGAGGAAGCGAGCACAGTCCTGGCAGGAACAAGCCACACCAAAGGTCGCAGGACCTGCCCAGCAGTCCAGCAGTCAGGACCTCGCCCGCCAATGCAGGGAATGGGGGTTCAACCCCTTGTCAGGAAGCTACACTACCACATCCTCAAAGACCCACAACAGTGAAAGAGACCACCGCTGTGAATATGCTGTCAGACCAAGGGGACTTCCATGGGGGCTACGCAACACCCAGGAGGTGGGATGGAGAGGGTCAGGAAGGCGGTTCCCTGATTTGCTTCTCCACACTCAATATTCACTTCACTTTACACAATATTTGAGATATTTTCATTCGGGATGGTGGGAACTGGGTTGCTGGTGGTATCGCCGGCTGCTGTGGCCAGGACACCTCTTCACCCAGGTGGCTCGTCGCCCTCCCCGGGTGGGCCCCATGGTGCCCTCGCTGGGCTGCAGATACTCTGGGATGGACAGCGGCCGTCTCTCCCCTCCGTGCCTGTGCCGCAGGGCCAGCGAGGGGGCCTCCGCGAGCGACAGGAGCGTCCCAGCAGGACGTCTGCCCACCACGTGCCCGCTCCCTCTCCACCCGCACCGCCCCACACAGGCCCCGCACGGGGCCCCGCCCACGAGCCTCCCACCCCCAGCCGCAGGTGCGGGGCCGCGGTGGACAGTGCCCAGCTGGGCCAGGGACCTGAAACGGGGGACCGGACGCAAGTGCCTCAGGATTATACATCATGATATGTCCACTCTGTGCAAGAAACAAGTGAACGAACCAAAGGGAGGCAGAAAGAGAACATCAGAACAAGGAGGCCGAGAGGAGCAAAGCTGAGTGAAGGAGACGTCCACCCCACAAACTCTCCCTGAGGAGCCCCGAGGTGCACAACCAGGCCTGAGCCTGGAGCCCAGCAGGAGCCGACGGAAGTCCCTGCCTTCCTGGAGGAGAAGAAAAGGAACCACAGCCAGGCGCTGTGGGCTACAGAGGCAAGCGGTGGGGTGACGTGGTGGAAGATGAGGACCGGCAGGGCGGGGCGGGGCTGCGGGGCGGGGCCGTCAGGGAAAGCCTCGGGGAGGAGGCGATGGTCAAGCTCAGATGGACGGATGAAGGGCCAGCCCCAGGAAGAGGAAGCGAGCACAGTCCTGGCAGGAACAAGCCACACCAAAGGTCGCAGGACCTGCCCAGCAGTCCAGCAGTCAGGACCTCGCCCGCCAATGCAGGGAATGGGGGTTCAACCCCTTGTCAGGAAGCTACACTACCACATCCTCAAAGACCCACAACAGTGAAAGAGACCACCGCTGTGAATATGCTGTCAGACCAAGGGGACTTCCATGGGGGCTACGCAACACCCAGGAGGGGTGGGATGGAGAGGGTCAGGGAAGGCGGTTCAGGTGAGAGGGGTCAAGGGTATACCTATGACTGATTTGGATTCATGTATAGCTATAAACAACAAAACTCTGTAAAAGTGAAATAAAAATAATTATATATAAAAAAAGAACCAGGGCTTCCCTGGTGGTCCGGGGGGTAAAGAACCCGCCTTGCAGTGCAAGGGACACCGGTTCAATCCCTGGCCCAGAAGGATCCCACATGCCGCAGAGCAGCTGCACCGGTGTGTCTAATCACGAGCCAGCGCTCTGGAGTGCATGTGCCCAGAGCTGCAGCTCTGTGACGAGAGGGGCCACTGCAATAGGAGGCCCACACAGGCTAAAGAATAAAGACAGATGAACATAAATGGATTAAAAAATCAATAAAAGAGGCCAAAATTTAAAAAACAAACAAACAGAGAACAGAAACAATACTGTTAACACATTCAGTAAATACTTTAGAAGTGGTCCACATCAAGAAAAGAAAGAAAAAAAGTGTCTAAGTCTCGGCAGGATACAATAAATGTCCCTTTTCTGTTTCAATGACCTCAAGTGAGTTTCTGTCAACAACGACCAAAAGGGCCCCAGCAAACACAGCTGCTGAACGCACCCCTGAGTGCCTGAGCATAAAACACCAAGATCCTCAGAGCAAACATGCAGGAAAGGGCATGAACAAACATGCACTCGGGAGAGGATTAAATCCAATTTAATTAATCAAAAGAAGCCCAACAACTGCAAACACTTCCTAGGGCAGCTCTAGGAGCCAGTCATTACAAATTCCTCAGGCGTGTTATTCCTTTAATCCATCGAATCCTCTAATTCAGCCGTCCTCAACCTTTTCAGCATCAGGGACCGATTCCGTGGAAGGCAATTTTTCCCATGGACTGGGGTGTGGGGGATGGTTTCGGGATGACTCAGGCACATTGCACTTATTGTTCATTTAATTTCTAATCTAATTCTGCCATTGGTCTACCAGGAGGTACTGTCTAGAGGCTGGGGACACCTGCTCTAATTCACCTGTTTGATACCATGAGTTATCAAATCACCAAAAAGTATTAAACAAAAGCACAATATTTGATATCCACTGAACTAAGAAATGGACATGTTTAATAAGAGGCAATGCTACAAACCAAGAGTTCGGTGGGAACACTATCATGTTTCTGGGATAATTTTCTGAAACAGAAGCTGGAAGTATGACACAGGATTAAAAGAATCAAGGCGGGGCTTCCCCTGGTGGTCCAGTGGGTGGGGACACCGCCTTGCAGTGCAAGGGGCGCCGGTTCGATCCCTGGCCTGGGAAGATCCCACGTGCCGCAGAGCAGCTGGACCGATGTGTCCAGCTACCGAGCCGGAGATCTGGAGCGCATGCGCCCAGAGCCGGCACTCTGCAGCGACAGACCCCACCGCGATGGGAGGCCCACAGGAGCCAAAGAACAAAGACGGATGAAAATGGAGAAATGAAGGACCAATGGAAGTGGCCCGCCCGCTCCCCTCCCTCCCCAACCTAACCCCCGCCCAAAATAAATAAATAAATAAATCTTTAAAAAAAAAAAAAATCAAGGCGGAAGAGCCTCCCTGCTCCTGGAAATGTGTCTGGACCAATTCATTCAAAAGAAGAGAGGGTTCATATGCAAGAATAAGTTGCAGGCAACATAAGGTGTAATAACAGGAGGGAAAAAAAGACCAACAGATTGCCCCCAAGTAAGAGGATGGTTAGGCAAACTCATGGATCCCCACCTTAACGGAGTATTATACACCTCGAACTCTAAGCAACCAAAAACAATAGCAATTTTAAGGCTGTAAGAATGATAATTACCCTTTAATCGCAGTTATCCAATCATTCTGTACAAACATAAATAAAAACTGAAAAGAAATTTTTAAAAGAATAATTCATTCGGTAGGCAACAGAAGGGTGTACAACTCACAGGAAGGGACTATATTTTTGTGACTCTGGTTTTGATGTTTTCTGTGCAGCAGAAAAGCGTTTCCAACAAGCTGGCACCCGTCTCTGAAAGGCTGGGCTGTTGCATTTCATTCGCTGTTGCCTCTGGTCTTTCAATGTGGAGCCATAAAGTGACATCAATGGCTCCCAAATCTGAAGTTCAAAAGCATTCACTGTCTTTTGAAACACTGCCCGCTCTTGACAATGACTAGCTGAACACTGACGTAAGCATTCTGTCTCTCTTTTTTGCAAAGAAAAGACAGTGTCTAATTTTTTTTTTTTGAATTTACTTATTTATTGGTTGCATCACACAGCCTGTGGAATCTAGTTTCCTGACCAGGGACTGAACCCTTGTCCTCTGCAGGGGAAGGCAGACTCTTATCGACTAGATCGCCAGGGAAAGCCCTGACAGTGGCCTAATTTTGTGAATTATCTCAGGGTGGTCATTTCTTGTCTCCTAGGTCAGGATTAAGCTTTTCGAAAATAGTCAAAAGTCACTCGGAGCCAATCCTTGTCAATATGGAGAATAAAAGAAAGCAGAGTCACACACTCTCTAGAGAAAGGCTCTCTTGAGGAAAGCACTCCGAGCTTCCTGCCAAGGCACCGGCACAGTGGAGAAAGCTAACTGCAAGAACAAAAGCTTCCTGGTTACAATCTACAGAATCAGGAATCTCAGTGACTTCAGAAATTCTTCTTTGAGCCAGAGGCCCAGATGTTAAACATCAAAACCACAACAGCCTAGATGAACCTTCCAAGCCTCATGGGAACAGGAAGCAGCCAGACACAGCAGAGCCCTTTAAATGAATCAGTTTACAGGAAATGCACAGACAGGACAGCCCCCCTCATGGCAGTAAAAGTCCAGGCAGCAGCTACTTGAGGAGAGAAGGACAGCTCAGGGGATGGGTGAGGAGTTCTCGTGAGGGGCTGGCAACGTTGTTTGTGTCTCACCTTAGGAAGTGCCTACACGGGTGTGCTTCCTTTGTGAGAATGCACAGGGCACAACACTCACCAATGATGCCTGGCTATGTGAGGGATACTCTACCATAAGCTACGCATCACTGCATGGCAATCATATTCCAACACATAAATGCATCAAACATCAAATATGTTATACACCCTAAATTTACATGTCATATCCTAAAGAAAATCAACCCTGAATGTTTACTGGAAGAAATGATGCTGAAGCTGAAGTCAGATACTCTGGTGACCTGATGTGAAGAGACGACTCATTGGAAAAGACCTTGATGCTGGGACAAACAGAAGGCATAAGGAGAAGGGGACGACAGAGGATGAGACGGTTCGATGGAATCACCGAGTCAATGAACAAGAGTTGGAGCAAACTCCAGGAGATGGTGAAGGACAGGGAAGTCCGGCGTGCTGCTGTCCATGGGTCAGACGTGTCTGAGTGACTGGCTGACTGCTGTGTCACAGATATTCAATAAAATAAGAAATACCGAATCATCATGTGAAAAACACTTAACTGGCGGTGCATGTCAACTAACTGCGGCAGTCACTTCACAATATATTTTACATCTATCGCGTCATTATGTCCTACACCTTAAGCTAAGACAACATTATATGCGCACTGTATTTCAATAAAATTGGAAAAATCTTTAAAAAAGAAAAAAAAAGAAGAAGAGAAACACAGCACCTGCTGGCTTCCTTTGTTTCTTCCTACACCGTCTGGCCTGATGAGTTTCTCCGAGGAGGGTTCCAGCTGCTTAGTTACTTCAAATAGAGTTCTATATAAAACTGGCGACGAACGGAATGGCAGAAAAATCTTAAACTGCCGGGAAGAAAATAAAAGTGTCCCCTTGTCTTCCGGCATGTGGATTCCATCCGAACACAAAGACAGCAACGGGAAACGCCTGCTTCAAGGCAGCATGTCTGAAACAGTCGCAGAGCTGAGCAACCCCTGCCAAGCCAAGCTTCATGTGTGCCTTAGGCTCGAAGGAGCACTGAAATGCTTAGAGAAATCTGTATAAACTGTAATAACACCAGGAGGCACACGAGCGAAGATGCCTTCTTATGACTGTTTATCCAGTCTTACTGAAAAAGGTGGCATTTTGCATAAGCACATTTTTCAGAAAACTGATCTTTATCCTTTTCAAAATGGATACTCTTCGAACATTAACTATTCCACTGTGCTTTCCTACTGAAGGAACCTCTGAGAGAAGATGAATTCCATCATTCCTAAATGACACAGCGGATGCAGCTCAGTGACTACACCTGTCCGTCCGTCCCCGTGCCGAGGCACAGCTTGGGTCGAGGCGGCTGGGCACAGGAGAATGCTGATCACCAGCAGAGCGGGCACACACGCCCTGCCCTCAGAATGGGCGGACACACTCAGGGTGCGGAACCCTGCTAACCCCACCTCCACCCACTGTGCAAGGCAATCATGCCCTCCCCCAAAACTGGTGTTTAGTCACTAAGTTGTGTCGACTCTTTTGCAGCCCCACGGACCATAGCCCACCAGGCTCCTCTGTCTGTGGGATTCTCCAGACAACAGTACTGGATGGAGTGGCTTGCCATTTCCTCTTTCAGGGTATATTCCAGACCCAGGGATCGAACCCACGTCTCCTGTGGTTCCTCAATGGCCAGTGGATATTTTTTTACCGCTGAGCCACCTGGGAAGGCCCTCTTCCTACCCCAACTCCCACCACTAAAACACCCAGGTCCTAACCCCCAGGGCCTGTAAGCATCACCTCATATGCAGAAGGGATCAAGTTAAAAATCTTGAGTTAGCAGATGATCCTGGATTATGCAGTAGGGCCCAGTGAAATCGCAACGGTCCTTATAAGAGAGCGGGGGGCGGGGGGGCGCGGGGGGAGGTCAGCCTCAGAGAGGAGGTGTGGCAACAGAATCCCAGGGAGGAGGAGGGGAGAGCTATGCGCTGGCTTTGAGATGGAGAGGCTTGTAAGTCAAAGGATGCAGGCATCCTCTAGAAGCCAGAGAGGCTGAAGAAACAGATTGTTCCCTGGGGTCTCCAGAAGAAAGGCAGTCCTCCTGACAGCCTTTAGACGTCTGACCTCCAGAACTGCCGCGCAGTAAATCTGTGTTGTCTAAAGTCACTAAATGCGTGGTGATCTGTTACGGCTGCCATAGGATCCATCCACACACAAGGGAAACCTCATCACCCCCGTGTTACCAACAGGGATGCTGAGGCACCTGCTTGAGGCCATTCAGGCAGGAAGTGGTTCCGACCCTAGACGGCCCTCTGGAGCCGGCAGTCTCACCCTCTCGGCGACGCTGCCGCTCCATGCAGTCTGACACACACGGGTCGGCCGCTGAGAGGGAGAAGCACGCCCGGCAGGAGGCACCACAGGCGTTTTGCAAAGCACACGTCTTCCCAGCTCTGGCGTCGGCGGTAATCTGCACAGTGGCAACTCAGAACAGAACACGCTACAGTGACACACAGGCAGCTGAAGGAGCCTCTGGACTCCAGCAGCTGAACCCAAAGCCACAGGAGTCAGGGCCGGGTGATTCTCTGTAACCAGTACATCAGTTCTGATACTGGGAGGGATGGACCAGCACTAGGCGGGGAGAGAAGCAGAAGGCACGGCTTGACAAAAGACCAGGAAAGAACACAGCACCGGACCTGGACTAAATGCGGGACATTCTGCCAGGTATCTCAGCTGAGACCCCTCTGCCAGGCGAGGTGACAGGTAACCAAGCCTAAGCCAACAGTGAAATCTGTGCATTAGTCTGCGCTAACTGCTCAGTCAGTCCAACAGTTCATTTTATAGGATGAGCTCAGTTGCTCTTACGGTTTATAAAACCCTCGGAAAAAGAGCTTGCTCAGGTGGCCCCGGACGGGGAGCACAGAGAGACGAGACCCCTGGGTCCTGGAGTCAGCACACCCCCTCCCTGCTGCTTATCCAGACACCAGCCAGTGAGGAGAAGTCCCTGAGGAAGCTCACTGGGTCCCCGCCACTGCCCACGCCCGCCCCGACGCGCACGCTCTCCAGGCGGGAGGAAGCGTGAGAGGGACAAGGATACTTTGAAGAGACAGTCTCACTGGAGCCTCGCCAGTGAGCTTGCTGAGATCTCTGACTGCTCAGGCGCCATTTTGTTTTTCTCACTTCTTGGTTCTAGAGCATACGTGTTTGAAGGAAAGAAGACACAGACAGGTGTGGCTACTTTATCCTTGGCAGACTGTGCTTTTCAGAGGAAAGAGGAGCCTAATAAGAAAAACTTGGACTTACACCTCCTAGAATATTCCAATGTGGAGCCATGGGATCTCTTATTATAAACTGAAGAAGCTCACACCTCATTTCCATAGTCAACTTTCCACTTGTCCAATTACTACACACACAAGAGTGTTTCAAGGGAAACCTCATCACCCCCGTGTTACCAACAGGGATGCTGAGGCACCTGCTTGAGGCCATTCAGGCAGGAAGTGGTTCCGACCCTAGACGGCCCTCTGGAGCCGGCAGTCTCACCCTCTCGGCGACGCTGCCGCTCCATGCAGTCTGACACACACGGGTCGGCCGCTGAGAGGGAGAAGCACGCCCGGCAGGAGGCACCACAGGCGTTTTGCAAAGCACACGTCTTCCCAGCTCTGGCGTCGGCGGTAATCTGCACAGTGGCAACTCAGAACAGAACACGCTACAGTGACACACAGGCAGCTGAAGGAGCCTCTGGACTCCAGCAGCTGAACCCAAAGCCACAGGAGTCAGGGCCGGGTGATTCTCTGTAACCAGTACATCAGTTCTGATACTGGGAGGGATGGACCAGCACTAGGCGGGGAGAGAAGCAGAAGGCACGGCTTGACAAAAGACCAGGAAAGAACACAGCACCGGACCTGGACTAAATGCGGGACATTCTGCCAGGTATCTCAGCTGAGACCCCTCTGCCAGGCGAGGTGACAGGTAACCAAGCCTAAGCCAACAGTGAAATCTGTGCATTAGTCTGCGCTAACTGCTCAGTCAGTCCAACAGTTCATTTTATAGGATGAGCTCAGTTGCTCTTACGGTTTATAAAACCCTCGGAAAAAGAGCTTGCTCAGGTGGCCCCGGACGGGGAGCACAGAGAGACGAGACCCCTGGGTCCTGGAGTCAGCACACCCCCTCCCTGCTGCTTATCCAGACACCAGCCAGTGAGGAGAAGTCCCTGAGGAAGCTCACTGGGTCCCCGCCACTGCCCACGCCCGCCCCGACGCGCACGCTCTCCAGGCGGGAGGAAGCGTGAGAGGGACAAGGATACTTTGAAGAGACAGTCTCACTGGAGCCTCGCCAGTGAGCTTGCTGAGATCTCTGACTGCTCAGGCGCCATTTTGTTTTTCTCACTTCTTGGTTCTAGAGCATACGTGTTTGAAGGAAAGAAGACACAGACAGGTGTGGCTACTTTATCCTTGGCAGACTGTGCTTTTCAGAGGAAAGAGGAGCCTAATAAGAAAAACTTGGACTTACACCTCCTAGAATATTCCAATGTGGAGCCATGGGATCTCTTATTATAAACTGAAGAAGCTCACACCTCATTTCCATAGTCAACTTTCCACTTGTCCAATTACTACACACACAAGAGTGTTTGAAGCTTGGATAATTCCTCTTTGTAAATTTTACCAGAGAACTTCTTCTCTCCAGTGTACGAGGGCAGGTTGGATTGGAGGAAGAAGGGGACCCAAAGGAATTAGCACTGAACTTCAAAGAGCTTTCTACGTCATGATTAGAGAATTCTTGTTTGATTGCATAACATAAATGGACCGCACCACCGACCTTTCTCCACCTGTTCTGGGTGGGGAGAACCATGGATACACCTCTAGACCACACATCACGTGTCTAGACCCTCTTTAAAGTCAAAAGCGGGAAGATGTGTTACCAGCAAGATCTCTGCATTAAATGCTTGTACCTGCTGGCATACAAGCAAAGGCTTTAAACCAGGCCCTGTAGAGATCAATACCTCTCTTTGTACATATCGACTGGCCCATCTTTTTAACAGAAACCTTCACCCATTCTGGCCTATCACTTCTAAGGCACAGTAATGAGCTCCCTTGGGAGAAGAGAATGAATAAACAAGGCTAGATCACTTTAAAGAAGTCAATCCATGTGAAAAATTAGATTCACAAGCAGACAAAGGGGAGGATAATCACTCAGTTCCTTTCTACTTCATTAAAAGATACCTAAGGACGTCCTAGGTGGTTCAATGGATAAGAATCTGCCTGCCAATGCAGGGGACACAGGTGTGATCACTGGTCTGGGAAGATTCCACGTGTCGAGGAGCAACGAAGCCCGTGCTCCACAACTACCGAGCCCGAGCTCTGCAGCCCACCAGCCGCAGCCAGAGAGCAGCTCCTGCTCAGGACAACTGGAGAAAACCCGCGAAAGCAACAAAGACCCAGTGCAGCCAAAAATGTACTTTTAATGGAGTGAAAGGCCATGTGCCGGAGGGGACCACCAAGGGGGCAGCTGTGGACAGAGGAGTCCTCAGTGTCGAGATCGGAGCTGAGGCACCAGGGAAGGAGACGAGTGAGGAGCAGCCAGAAGAAAGCCCAGGGGGGAGGGGGCATTGCCTGCCCGCTCGCTGTCACACCCAGGAGGCAAGGGGGCCACAACTGTCCCTTCACTGAGGCTCAGAGAAGTCACTGGACCGAGGTCACCCTACCAGGCGGAGGCGGCAAGACAGAGGCCTGCCCATCTCTGCCTGCTCCGCAGAACGTCTCTTGGAACAAGCTACCAAACCATCCAGTGATAGATACGCTGCACTGACAACCAAACAGGCGCAGGCTGGCCCTAAAGCCACATGTGCTTCCAAGTAAAGCACAAACTCTGGGAGACTCCTCAAGCCAGCCAGACCCTATACAAGCACATCCCCGGGGATTCAAAGCACGTTTAAACATTGTGGAAAACCTCATGGGCTCCCTGGTTTACCCAAAGAAGCAATAATTAAATGAGAAAAACTACAAGATATCTGTCAAAAAAAAAAAAAGAAAACAAGAAAAAGGAACAATAAATGTATGTATAATATTATAGTTGGGCTTCCCAAGTGGCACAACGGTAAAGAATCCACCTGCCAATGCAGAAGACTCAGGTTTAATCCTGGATTGGGAAGATCCCCTGGATAAAGAAATGCCAATCCACTCCAGTCTTCTTACCTGGGAACCCCATGGACAGAGGAGCCTGGCGGGCTACAGTCCATGAGACCATAATGAGTCAGACGCAAGTGAGCAAACGGGCAGGGACAGGCCAATACTCCAGTTACCAAAACGGTATCTCACAAAACGATGTACCGGGACACAGAGCACTGAAACAGACCAAAATCCCAGGATACACCCAACATCTTGAGAAATTCTGGCATTTCAAAACAAACTAGAAGGTCTGATATCTTAATCAACACGCTGAGTCAACTGATTACTGTTGAGAAACAGTGATCCTATGACATGCAAGGAAAGCCAAGGTGCTGGGCTCTCATCAGTAGACACGACAAAGATACAGAAGCAAATGACATGTTAGAGGAAACCATTTGCACAATGTGACAAACCCCTGAGACACGAAGAGCTTTCGGAAATCAACCAAATCAAGTGAGTACTACAGAAAAGGGTAGGAGACGGAACTTAATGTTTGATTGAAGATACAGAACGGCTCACGATGGAGTTCGAGTGGCTGGACTTCTTGCCCGGCTCCAGAGGCCAGGCTGGCCTCTGAGCAAGCGTGAGCCCACGCCTCGTCCTGCAGCATCACGAGGCCAAGGCCCCGAGCGGAGCGCAGCTGCTCACGGGCCGCCCGGCCCACTGTCCGCCTTGTCACATCGGTGACGGACGCCCTTCGTCCCAGACAGGGGAGTGTCTGAAAGTAAGACGTGACTGTACACATACCTCATCCTCCAAAAAATGTCAGAGAAAAAAAAAGAAAAGAAAAAACGAAGAGAAACAAGGCAAATGTCCTGCTTCGTGAAAAAAATATTCCATAAAACCTTTCAGGAAAGCTGTGTAACCAACTGGACACCACGCACATTTCTGTCCATCTGAACTTCCTTCCTCAGGGAAGCGGCTGTCCACGGTCCCCAACCAGATGTTCGTCCCATCGTCTGAAAACCCTTCAGAGCTCGGGGCCAGGCATGAGGCATGGGGCCCCTCCCAGCCCTGCGGACCCTGTCCCCACGCCCCAGGGGACGCGCCAGACCTCCCTGGCTCCGGGCGGCTGTGTCTCATAACTGGCTGCATCATTAGGGACTTCCGAGAATAATGTGCTACTCTGTCTGAACCTCACAGAGGCTTCCTGCTGGCGGAGGTGTGAGAATTCATGAATAATTACACGACTTAATGCTTCCATTACTCAGGATACGACGGCTTTACTGTCATTGTATTTTTAATTATTTTGATTATGGATTTTTTAAAATTTACAGCACACTGCCTGAGTCTGAGTAGCAGGGCTCTGGCTTTGGCTCAGCCCGAGGCAAGCCTGATCTTCAATTCCGACAATCCCCCAGCGAAGCCCTTGGCTTCTCCACCAGCTCTGAAGCTCACTGACAGCACGCACGATGGACCCCCCAGAACAAGCTCAAAATAAAGGCAGAACCGGCGGGCCAGATCCTCCTCTATGCTCTGAAATCAAACGTCTCCATTGAAACTACTTTAGCTTTTACAGCGGACTCCAATTTTTGCATATAACTGTGCTAAATCAACAATTTAGTAGTACAGCTTATTAATATCATTACTCTCAAACAATCGGAGTTTAAAGGCGAATGTTAAATGTTTAAGGCCTTTAACAGTTTAGCTGCTCGCCTTCCTAAAACAGTTCTTGGATTCTGCCTTCTCTCTCTCGGCTCCTTGAAGGGCAGCCCTCCTGGTCACTGGGACACGCACCTGCCTCCCCACAGCCTGCCCGCCCCACTTCCTCCCGCTGGAGCAGAGCCGCCCCGGAGGCGGCCCTCTTCCTCCAGCACTCTGCCTCGGAGGCACGGCTGGCGCACGCACTCGACCCACGGTCCTCAGCGAGTGAGGGAACCAGAACTCCACTGCAGTGCGCTCTACCAAGGTCACACCTGCCCGAACACTGCGCTTATTCCAGACTGCGTCTCCCGCCAGCGTTCCTGCCCGAGGAACGTCATGGACAGAGGAGCCTGGTGGGCTACCGTCCACGGTGTCACAAGAGTTGGACGTGACCTGACTTCCCTAAACCTCCGCCACCTCACTGTCTACTGAACACAGAAGCCCCGCGCTCGCCTGGCGGTCAGAGCGCCCACTGAAACCATCAGGCCGGTGCGGTCACGGCTGCGCCTCAAGGGCGCCAGGCTCGGGCGGGGAGGGTGGGCCGAACGGGACTGAACTCCCGAGGACGCCTTATTCCCTGGGGCAGCGCTCCCTCCACGCCCACCCTGCACAAACATGCACTGACACACGCCCGCGTGCGCACAGCTGGCGTCCCGCATGCAGAAGCGGGGGCGGCGCGGCTCCAGCACAAAGCCCGGGGCGCTGAGGAAGCCGGCGCGGCCCCTCCACCCCTACAGAAGAGAAAGCCAGGCGCCCGCCCGCGCCCTCTGGGCACTGCCCGCTGCGGCGGCCGCACACCACCCTCTCGGCAGGAGGAGCCCGCGGAGTGGCGCGCTCACCGTCGGCGGTGTGCAGGAGCTTGTGGCTCTTCAGCGTCCCTTTGGACTTGAACTTCTTGCCGCACATGTCGCACAGGTGGGTCTTCTCGGTGCTGTGACGGTTCATGTGAGCCTTGAGGTTGCTCTTGCTCCGGGTGGCGTACTCACACAAGGAACACTTGAAGGGCTTCACGCCTGGCGGGGGAGAACACGCAGAGATGAACACGCGTGTTCATTTACACGTGCGTGTGACGCACACATGGGTGCACACACAGACCTCCTGTCCATGTGAATGAGGCGGTGCACACGCCGCACGCTCCCCCAGGCCACGCCCCGACCCCCCACGCCACCCCTTCCAACCCCGCCCTCGGATCCGCATGACCCTTAGCGGCTCTGAACCCCCACCACGCCCGCCGCCCCGCGCACCGTCCTCCACGGTGGGCGTCCCGCACCCGCCTGCCCCCCGTCTGGAATCTCCGAGGCCAAGACCTCCGAGCCTGCGGAGCCGCAGACGGTCCTTCCCCTGAACTGAGTTAAACTGACAGAATTTAACGGAGGCCCTTGGCAAAGGTCGCCGGGCCCAGGCACGCAGGAGCCCGCGTGAGAGCGGACTGTCGTCTGTGAGGTCAGCAGAGCTCCGCGTGCTGGGCTAGGGGCTCCGCTGCCGGGCGTCCTACCCTCGGGCCCCCCCTCCTCCGCTCCACAAACACCTACCAGCACCCACGGAAAGGGATCTCCCAACCTGGGCTTTGGTCTTAGCCCCTTCCGCCGCGTCCATCAGCTCCTGTTCCCTGGTGGAACTGTTTGACCCCAGAAACGTAGAAAACACCTACTCCTCCCCCCGGAGCCATCCTGCTTTCCTGCCAGTAGCACTGCGGGTTCCTAACTCACCAGGAAGGCCCTCCCCCGGCCTCGGGCCTCCAGGCTTCCTCACCGGGAGAGCCACGTCCCTTCCGGGGTCGGGAGACGCAGAGCTCCGCTGTCCCTAACACCCTCCGGGCCTCCGGCTGCCCGAGCCTCAGTGTGCCGCCCACACCTCTCTGCAGGGCGAGCCTGGCCCCCAAGGCACAGCCTGTCTTCCGCCTCCCCAGCTCCGTCTCCACCCCGCTCTCCCCCACGCACCGGAATCGAAGGGTCTACCTTCCCGGTGGCCTCTCTTCAATCATGACCCCAGCCCCTCCTCGACCCCGCCACACGCAGGGCACCAGGGCCGCCACCAGGGTCAGCGCTGTGGCCAGGCCAGTGCGGCAGGCCCCCGCTCTCCTCACACCTGCTTTCCGCACAGGAGCCGCGGTGACGTGCTCAACTACAGCCGCAACCAGGCCGTGAGGACGGCACACCTCTGCTCACTGCAGCCGTAACTAATCAAGTTGTGACTGAAACCACTGATCTCAGCTGGCTCGCGGACGTGTGTCTCAGAAGGTAAACAGATTCCTAGCTGCCGGGGACGTGGACATAGCTTTCTCCGAAAGAACCCCCGGTGAAAGTCTTAGCTGCTCAGCCGTGTCCGACCCGGCTTGCACGCCACCTTCCAACCCCGCCCTCGGATCCGCATGACCCTTAGCGGCTCTGAACCCCCACCACGCCCCCCGCCCCGCGCCCCGCCCTCCACGGTGGGCGCCCCGCACCCGCCTGCCCCCCGTCTGGAATCTCCGAGGCCAAGACCTCCGAGCCTGCGGAGCCGCAGACGGTCCTTCCCCTGAACTGAGTTAAACTGACAGAATTTAACGGAGGCCCTTGGCAAAGGTCGCCGGGCCCAGGCACGCAGGAGCCCAGCGTGAGAGCGGACTGTCGTCTGTGAGGTCAGCAGAGCTCCGCGTGCTGGGCTAGGGGCTCCGCTGCCGGGCGTCCTACCCTCGGGCCCCCCCTCCTCCGCTCCACAAACACCTACCAGCACCCACGGAAAGGGATCTCCCAACCTGGGCTTTGGTCTTAGCCCCTTCCGCCGCGTCCATCAGCTCCTGTTCCCTGGTGGAACTGTTTGACCCCAGAAACGTAGAAAACACCTACTCCTCCCCCCGGAGCCATCCTGCTTTCCTGCCAGTAGCACTGCGGGTTCCTAACTCACCAGGAAGGCCCTCCCCCGGCCTCGGGCCTCCAGGCTTCCTCACCGGGAGAGCCACGTCCCTTCCGGGGTCGGGAGACGCAGAGCTCCGCTGTCCCTAACACCCTCCGGGCCTCCGGCTGCCCGAGCCTCAGTGTGCCGCCCACACCTCTCTGCAGGGCGAGCCTGGCCCCCAAGGCACAGCCTGTCTTCCGCCTCCCCAGCTCCGTCTCCACCCCGCTCTCCCCCGCCCCACAGGAATCAAGGGTGGCCTCTCTTCAATCATGACCCCAGCCCCTCCTCGACCCCGCCACACGCAGGGCACCAGGGCCGCCACCAGGGTCAGCGCTGTGGCCAGGCCAGTGCGGCAGGCCCCCGCTCTCCTCACACCTGCTTTCCGCACAGGAGCCGCGGTGACGTGCTCAACTACAGCCGCAACCAGGCCGTGAGGACGGCACACCTCTGCTCACTGCAGCCGTAACTAATCAAGTTGTGACTGAAACCACTGATCTCAGCTGGCTCGCGGACGTGTGTCTCAGAAGGTAAACAGATTCCTAGCTGCCGGGGACGTGGACATAGCTTTCTCCGAAAGAACCCCCGGTGAAAGTCTTAGCTGCTCAGCCGTGTCCGACGCTCTGTGACCATGGACTGTAGCCCACAGGCTCCTCTGTCCATGGGATTTCTGAAGAATACTGGAGTGGAGAGCCATTTCCTTCTCCAGGGGATCTTCCCAAACTAGGGATCAAACCCAGGTTTCCTGCACTGCAGGTAGATTTTTTACCGTCCGAGCCACTGAGGGAGCCCCAAGAGCTCCCCAAGCAGCACCAAATCACGCACAGCTCTGTTCTGACAGGGGAACACGTACCTTCGTGAGCCCAGATGTGACGCTGAAGGTCTGACCCGTTCTTCATGAAATAGAAATCACAGTATGGGCACTTCATGGCTCTCTTGCCAATGAGCCCTTTCAACTGGACCCTCCTCCCGAGAACCTCGGAGATGGTGCTCATAGAAACCTCTAGAAGAAAAGCAGATGAAGCGGCCAAAAAACCTGAGTTCCAGTAAATGCGCCTCATGACAGCCTGGAACCCCTGGTCAATCCTGGCAGCTCTGAGGCCCCACATTAAGTTGGACCTTGGGGCATCATGGGATACATCTTTGGCCTAAAAAGTTATACCAGAGTCAAAGTGAGTCTCTCAGACCTAAATTTCTGTTAACACAAAATGTGACAGATGGAGAAATAGTCTGACAAATGCAGAATATGAATGCACTCAGGGAACGGACTGGGCTTCCCCAGGGATCACTGTCCTGGGCAGGGGTGTCCTGGGGTAGGGGTGTCCTGGGCAGGGGTGTCCTGGGCAGGGGTGTCCTGGGGCAGGGGTGTCCTGGGCAGGGGTGTCCTGGGTACGGATGCCCTGTAGAAAACACGGAACTTGGGTGATACAACAATTTCATGCTAACAACCCAACCACAAAAAACAAAAGCCTTATGCCAAGTGGTTGTTGTTACTAAGTCCCTAAGTCACATCTGACCCCTCTGTGACCTGGTAGACTGGAGCCCGCCAGGCTCCTCTGTGATGGGATTCCCCACGCAAGAATACTGGAGTGGGCTGCCATTTCCTTCAGGGGATCTTCCC
The DNA here is from genome assembly GCA_022376925.1 of Tragulus kanchil. Lineage (NCBI taxonomy): Eukaryota > Metazoa > Chordata > Mammalia > Artiodactyla > Tragulidae > Tragulus > Tragulus kanchil. Next base: position 7,164,294 of record JAIOJX010000002.1, on the reverse strand, counting down.
AACCCAAAGATCGAACCCAAGTGTATTATGTCTCCTGTCTTGGCAGACAGTTTCTTTACCACTAGGACCACCTGGGAAGGCAGCACAGTTTATCCTAAAAAGGGGACGAGAGCTATGAGACGGGGCCAGAAGTCTCTGAGGACCAGATAAAAGGAGAAAATGAAGCAAACTGTTATATAAACGGCTCAGCTTTAAATAAAGACAACTGCTTCCCTTGAAGTTATTCCTATCTTCATCCGTCTTTTAGTTTCAGGTAACATAGCTGATACACAACGCTGTATCTTAAAATAAACACAAGCACTCTAAAGTCAGTCTCCCAGTCTCTCAGTCGGTCTCTGAGATGCATAACCTTACCGGGATGGTTGGTCTTGATGTGTGACTTTATCAATCGATCTTCTGAAAAAGACTTTTCACACACAGGACAAGAATAACTCCTTTTGTCCTTAACAGAAAGAAAGCATAATCAATGGGCCGTCCTGTTTACACGCGGGGTCTGCGGAAAAAGGCCACCCCCACTGTCGCCCCCACCAAAGCGAGGTGCAAACACCTGTCCCAGCGCCCGCAGCTGGCCCCGCACTGCCCAGGGACTCGAGGGCAGCAGGGCCATGGCCTTGTCTCCATTTCAGGAGGGAGGAACCAGCCTTAGAGATGATGGTCCCACTCTCGAGGTGGCCGGGCCACAGAAGGGCAGGGCGCGGCCTCAAGGTCTACCACACAGACCATCAAGGTTGTTAACATTTCCATCATCTCCCATTCTCATCCTCTTCCCTTGCACCCCTTTATCATGGCACTGTCTGTGTAATAAGAACATTTAATATAAGACCTACCCTCTAGGTAATTTTAGATACACGATACATATTGTTGGTTTTGGGCACCTTGCTATACATTAGACCTCCACGACCTAGTGTGCATTTTGCCCTCCAGTGCTCAAGATGTGCATGCAGACGGGTTAATTTCACGAGGCTCACAACCCCTCTTGAAGGACAGGCTTATGACACTGCTACAGATTAAGACACCGAGGCCAAGGGCGACGAGCCCCAGGACTCCGAGGAAGAGCTGGACCCTGAGTGCGGGAGTGCCCACCCCAGGCTCGACCACTCCCAGCCCCCACGCCGGCCAGGCCGCGGGCAACGCGGGCAATGCTGCTGGCGGCACCAGCTCGCCTGCCTGCGGTGCGTCTTCTCAGAAGGAGCCGCTTTTGGGAACGCTCGTGCTGCTGCTGCTCACCCACAGCCCCTCAGTGCCGTCCAGACATCAGCTCTTCCCAAGCGGATCTGTAGACTCAGTGCTGTCCCAGTCGAACGTCTCAGCAAGTCATTTTGTGGGTGTCAACAAACTGACTACGAAGTCTACATGGAGATGCAGAAGACCCGAAGCCAACACAAAATACCGGAGAGGAACGAACCTTCTAGACTTACTATCAAGCTACTATGAGGAAAAGTATATGAGATTGGTGAAGTCACAGTCAAATAAATCAAATGGTACAGGACAGAGTCCAGACATGCACTCTTCTAAATTGATCGCTGACAGATGAGCAAATGCTGCACAATGGATCAAAGATAGTTATCTCAACAAATGATGCTGAAACTAGACAGCTACGTGCAAAAAAAAAAAAAAAAAAAAACAAGGAAAAAAGAAAAGAACCTATACCAAAACCTGACATCCTTTCAGAAATATTAATTCATAATGGATCACAGATCTAGATTCAAAACTGTTAAACTCCTAAAGGAAGGGCCTTAGAGATGATGGTCCCACTCTCGAGGTGGCCGGGCCACAGAAGGGCAGGGCGCCCTCAAGGTCTACCACACAGACCATCAAGGTTGTTAACATTTCCATCATCTCCCATTCTCATCCTCTTCCCTTGCACCCCTTTATCATGGCACTGTCTGTGTAATAAGAACATTTAATATAAGACCTACCCTCTAGGTAATTTTAGATACACGATACATATTGTTGGTTTTGGGCACCTTGCTATACATTAGACCTCCACGACCTAGTGTGCATTTTGCCCTCCAGTGCTCAAGATGTGCATGCAGACGGGTTAATTTCACGAGGCTCACAACCCCTCTTGAAGGACAGGCTTATGACACTGCTACAGATTAAGACACCGAGGCCAAGGGCGACGAGCCCCAGGACTCCGAGGAAGAGCTGGACCCTGAGTGCGGGAGTGCCCACCCCAGGCTCGACCACTCCCAGCCCCCACGCCCGGCCAGGCCGCGGGCAACGCGGCAATGCTGCTGGCGGCACCAGCTCGCCTGCCTGCGGTGCGTCTTCTCAGAAGGAGCCGCTTTTGGGAACGCTCGTGCTGCTGCTGCTCACCCACAGCCCCTCAGTGCCGTCCAGACATCAGCTCTTCCCAAGCGGATCTGTAGACTCAGTGCTGTCCCAGTCGAACGTCTCAGCAAGTCATTTTGTGGGTGTCAACAAACTGACTACGAAGTCTACATGGAGATGCAGAAGACCCGAAGCCAACACAAAATACCGGAGAGGAACGAACCTTCTAGACTTACTATCAAGCTACTATGAGGAAAAGTATATGAGATTGGTGAAGTCACAGTCAAATAAATCAAATGGTACAGGACAGAGTCCAGACATGCACTCTTCTAAATTGATCGCTGACAGATGAGCAAATGCTGCACAATGGATCAAAGATAGTTATCTCAACAAATGATGCTGAAACTAGACAGCTACGTGCAAAAAAAAACTAAAACAAGGAAAAAAGAAAAGAACCTATACCAAAACCTGACATCCTTTCAGAAATATTAATTCATAATGGATCACAGATCTAGATTCAAAACTGTTAAACTCCTAGAACAAGGGAGTGCAGTAATCATTTTTTAGATATAATATCGAAGCCATTATCCATGAAAAAAAGAAAACAAATAGATAAAACTGGACTCCATTAAAATTAAAATTTTCTGCTCCATGAAAGACACCATCAAGAAGGAAAACAGGGCTTCCCTGGTGGTCCAGGGCGTCAGGACACTGCCTTGCACTGCAAGGGTAATGAGGAATTGAACCAGTGTAAGGGGCATGGGTTCGATCCCTGGCCTGGGAGGATCCCACAGGCCGTGGACAGGCTGGACCGATGTGTCCACATACTGAGCCAGGGCTCTGAAGCGCATGCACCCAGAGCGAGTGCTCTGCAGCAAGGGGGGCTGTTGCAATGGGAGGCCCACACAGGCCAAAAGAACAAAGATGGATGAAAACGGATGGATGAAACACTGACAGAAGTGGCCAAACAAAAACAAGAAAAAAGAAGGAAAATATTTTCAAAAGACATATCTGATAAAATAGGCCAAAGACGTGAATAGATGCTCCACCAAAGGAGATATATGATATATATATAAGATGGCAGGTAAGCATATGAAAAGACGTTTCACATCATAGGCCATCAAAGAAGTGCAACTCAAAACAACACCATTAGAACACCTAGGGAATGGTCCAGATCTAGAACACTAACTATACCAAGTGCCGATGAGGATGTGAAGCAATGGAAATGATCTTTATTTGCCGGGGGGAGGGGGAGAAAAATGACACAGCCATTTTGGAAAACAGTCCACAGTTTCTCTAAAAAGTAAAATACTCGTTATGATGATTCAGCAACTGCACTCTTCTAAATTGATCGCTGACAGATGAGCAAATGCTGCACAATGGATCAAAGATAGTTATCTCAACAAATGATGCTGAAACTAGACAGCTACGTGCAAAAAAAAAAAAAAAAAAAAAACAAGGAAAAAAGAAAAGAACCTATACCAAAACCTGACATCCTTTCAGAAATATTAATTCATAATGGATCACAGATCTAGATTCAAAACTGTTAAACTCCTAGAACAAGGGAGTGCAGTAATCATTTTTTAGATATAATATCGAAGCCATTATCCATGAAAAAAAGAAAACAAATAGATAAAACTGGACTCCATTAAAATTAAAATTTTCTGCTCCATGAAAGACACCATCAAGAAGGAAAACAGGGCTTCCCTGGTGGTCCAGGGCGTCAGGACACTGCCTTGCACTGCAAGGGTAATGAGGAATTGAACCAGTGTAAGGGGCATGGGTTCGATCCCTGGCCTGGGAGGATCCCACAGGCCGTGGACAGGCTGGACCGATGTGTCCACATACTGAGCCAGGGCTCTGAAGCGCATGCACCCAGAGCGAGTGCTCTGCAGCAAGGGGGGCTGTTGCAATGGGAGGCCCACACAGGCCAAAAGAACAAAGATGGATGAAAACGGATGGATGAAACACTGACAGAAGTGGCCAAACAAAAACAAGAAAAAAGAAGGAAAATATTTTCAAAAGACATATCTGATAAAATAGGCCAAAGACGTGAATAGATGCTCCACCAAAGGAGATATATGATATATATATAAGATGGCAGGTAAGCATATGAAAAGACGTTTCACATCATAGGCCATCAAAGAAGTGCAACTCAAAACAACACCATTAGAACACCTAGGGAATGGTCCAGATCTAGAACACTAACTATACCAAGTGCCGATGAGGATGTGAAGCAATGGAAATGATCTTTATTTGCCGGGGGGAGGGGGAGAAAAATGACACAGCCATTTTGGAAAACAGTCCACAGTTTCTCTAAAAAGTAAAATACTCGTTATGATGATTCAGCAACTGCACTCCTTGGTATCCACCCCGAGAAGCTGAAAATGTGCGTCCACACTAAACCCTATACACGGATGAAGCAACTTTATTCCTAACTGCCAAAACTCAGAGGCACTCAAGATGGCCTTCAGGTATATGAATGGACAAACTGTGGTACATCTAAACTATGGACTGTTACTCAGCTCTAAGGAGAAATGAGCTATCAAGCCATGGAAAGATGTAGAAGACACTTCAGTGCCTAACTACGAGGGGAAAAAAGTCACCCTGAAAAGCCTACATCTTATCCCATTCCAACTCTAAGACATTTCGGAAACGGCAGAATGATGGAGATGGTCAGGAATCCATGACCATGAGCGGGATGGGAGGAGGAGCTGGAGGATTTTAGGGGGTGAAACGTCTCTGTAAGACACTCTCGTGAGGTATCCGCATCATCACACAGCTGCCCAAACCTTGAAAATGTGCAGCACCAAGACCGGACCTTAAAGCAAACTCTGGACTCCAAGTATCCTCAAGTGTCTACGCAGGTCCATCCGCTGTGGGAGAGGCAGCCCTAAGTACAGGATGTCAAGAGTGGGGGCGGCTGCGTGTGCTAGGGGACAGCGAGTACATGGAGAAATCGCTGTACTTTCTGCTTAGTTCTGCAATGAACTCTAAAACTGCTCCAAAGAAAGTTTATTAAGAGAACACACACGCACAGTGCATGCTTAGAGCAGAGCTTAGCCTGTAAGGAGAGCTCAGCACATCTGAAAGACTGCTGCCGTGACTTTAGTTTTGCTGGTAACGGAACTCAGCCTCAGCTAACAGACTTTCCTGTGGGCTAACACATGCTGGGACTCTTCCAGGGGCTCACTCTCTGAGTGAGCATGCCTCCAAAGTCCCCTGTGGGCTTGCTGTCACTGATGCAGAGGGCCTCCGGGGGCCGGGGTTTCCGGAGCACACCGGGCTGCGCGCAGGCTCAGTCATGTCCAAATCCTCTGCGGTCACACAGACTAGAGCCCGTAGGCTCCTCTCTCCGCGCAATTTCCCAGGCAAGACTACTGCAGTAGGTTGCCATTTCCTCCTCCAGAGGATCTTCCTGACCCAGGGATCGAACTTTTATCTCTTATGTCTCCTGCAGTGGCAGGTGGAAAAGTGTACTTGATATTCAAAGACAAAAATAAAACAGAAGACCCTCTGAAGAACCAGTCTGGAAGCACTTCCCACCAAGCAGCTGGGTTCTAAGCAAGGCCCAGGGCGCCCAAGGGGTCCAGGTGGCACTCACGAAACAGTCCTAGCTCTCTGCTGAGCCAATGCCATGGACTTCCGCCCAGGCTGTAACACAATGTCCAGGTTTGTCACTGTCCTCCCATGCCCTTGACCTTCTAGGTCTCTCCATCACTCCCACCACCCGCACGTGGGAACCCGTGCTCACGAGCCCTTTCTAAAGATGCCCTCAATGCACACGGCACATTCTGGAGGAGGCCATCGCCACCCGCTGATGCCCAGGCATACTCATCGTCAGAGTTGATGGAGGCATTCAGAAGGGCTTTGAAGGAGTTAACAGTGATCTCTCCCGAGTCCCTGCTATTTGATTTTTTTTTTTCCTTTTAATCTCTGATAGTCTGAAAGCAATTTATCTTAGGGCTTATCAGGGCCCCTCATTTCTTGATGCCTTTGGAGATGGTCGGAAGGACATGGCAGCAGGAAAGGGTGCTGGGAGAAGGGCGCACTCTAAGGACTCGTTTATTTCTTTTTCAAAAACCTCAGTTCCTGAACGGAGATGAAAACCCAAACTGACACAGCAAACTTGAAAAGAACAGTGGTTAAAAGAGTTCTTGGCAGAGGAGGCGGGACGAGTGCTCCACGCCAAAAGGACAGCAAAAGACACCAGCCCTCGGAGTGTGTTTGCTCCAACGGAAATGCCTTCAAAGCAACACAGGCTCTTTCAAAGAAGGGAGGCAGCAGCGGGAGGCAGCGGCCATGCGGTAGGGGGACAGGAGGCAGAGGGTGTGTGCGCAGCTCTGGGGGTGAAGCCCCCAGTCCAGCTCACAGTGATGGGTGAACTCTACCCTGTTCTACCCCTCAGCCCCCAAAGGCACAGGACTATTTTCAAGTTGGACACTAGCAGGGGGTGGAAAATACCAAACCTGCCTCCCGCCCAGCCACCAAGTGTAACAACTATCGCATAAGTGCATCGAGAAAGTATCTGACATCAAATTCAAACATAATAAAGTGGGCGATTCTACTCTGAACAATTTCTCGGGAATAAAAAGGCCATGGTTTTAGGAACCGCTGACCTCTACGGATTCTCTCAATTATTCCTCCACCCTTCTGGGCCCCTGTGTCAGGTCAGGCATGGTGTTGGGGACAGAGCTGGGAGACTGTGACCTTGCCCTCATGGGGCTCTTGAGAGCTGCCAGCACAAAAAGGCCACAAATTATCACAGGACATGGAGAAAATAGTCATGTACAGTAGTCACATATGGATGTAAGAGGTGTACCATAAAGAAAGTTAAGCACGGGGGCTTCCCTGGTGGTCCAGTGGGTAAGGACACCGCCTTGTAGTGCAAGGGGCACCAGTTCGATCCCTGGCCTGGGAAGATCCCACGTGCTGTGGAGCGGCTGGACCGATGTGTCCAATGACCGAGCCGGAGCTCTGGAGCGCATGCGCCCAGAGCCAGTGCTCTGCAGCGACAGAGGCCACTGCGATGGGAGGCTCGCAAGGGCCAAAGAATGAAAGATGGATGAAAACAGATAAATAAAAGACCAATAGAAGTGCCCCTTCCCTCCAAAAAACGAAAGCTAAGCAATGAAGAACTGATGCTTTTGAACTTGAACTGGGGTGCTGGAGGAGACTCTTGAGAGTTCCTTGGACAGCAAGGAGATTGAACCAGTCATCCTAGAGGAAATCAACTCTGAATGTTCATTGGAAGGACTGATGCTGAAGCTGAACCTCCAATACTCTGGCCACCAGATGCAAAGAGCTGACCCACTGGAAGAGACCCTGAGGCTGGGAAAGACTGAGGGAAGGAGGAGAAAGGGGAGAAAGAAGATGGGATTAGTTGGATGGCATCATCAACTCAATGAACATGAGTCTGAGCAAACTCTGGGAGAGGGTGAAGGACAGGGAAGCCTGGTGTGGCTGCAGTCCATGGGGTCACAAAGAGTCAGACACAACTGAGCAACTGAAAAACAACTGGACAAAGTATGATGAAGACAGGAAAACCAATCCAACGTTGTGGCTAAGTTAACAAGTCAGGAAAGAGACGGAGGCGTGTTCCAACTGGGACTTCCACTCCAGGCTCTTCCCGTCCACTCTGCCAGCCCGTGCCCCTCACTTCTGGTTCTCCGGCTCGCTCATGGGCAGCTGCTTTACATGCAGGCAACTCTGCAGCCTGAGGTCCCCAAGGGGCAGATGCCCAAACAGGGCAGCACAGAAACAGATGGTCTGGGATCATGTAAGGAAAGACCAAGCTCTTGCAGCTGCTGGAAAGGAAAAACCTTCTGTGCAATCACTTTAGTTCAGTAACATTTTATTCTACTTAAAAAGGGCGGGGGGGGCGGGGGGGCAGGGGGGGCTTCCTCTGCTTCTCTGTACAGTGTTGGCAATGTATTATTTTACTTTAACAAATAACAGGTAAGGCTTTATAAATATGTGTATCTTTATAGCAAAACAGAAGCTACGCACTTCTCAAAGACAGGCCCTGGTTTTAAACGTGTGTTGAAAAGCCACCGTGCTTGGATGGAAGCAATACCACCACCCCTGTCACTGCGCCTTCTGCTGCCACCAGTAACAGGAAGGAAGGGCTGGTGGAGACCGGCCCCCCACGCCTGGACCTACGCCGGGTCCCTCTCAAACGTTCCCACAGCAACCCCAGAGGCCATTCCACCTTACAGATGAGGGGTCAGAGGTGTCAGGCGGCGAAACCACACCACTTACAACTGAAGACACAAGGCCAGAACACGTCCGCTCCTCCCAGGTGGGGGCTTGAAACAGCCACAGCGCCCTGAGCATCGGGCGCCCGCGAGGGCTTCTAGAAGGAGCACGAGCCAGGAACCACGCGGACACACTGATACATCCTGAACTCCATTATACGCTCAACTTCCTGCTACTTCAAACATCTGTGTTAGGGCAAACTTCCTTTACAAATAGGTTCCCAGGTCTCTCCACAAATTATGGTGGAGGTCTGAGCCAGAAATCTCATTCATAACAAGTTCCTTCAAGTAATGCGGACTCGGGATGTCGTACATTATGTCATCGGGATCAATGACTTGCTAGTTAGATCAAGCTCCTCTAAAGGGACCTCCCCAGGAGGTCAGCCATTTGGCCTCACCTCCCAGGACACACGCGTACACACACTAACACACACACACACACCGGAATGCGGAGCCAAGGGGCTCAGACAGCACCTACCACCTTGCGATGGGCACACAGTGCTACTCCATCCCATCCCATTTCATTCTAAAAACTACTAGCTGCAATCCACTAAACTAGTCACACACCCTCTGACGGATCATAGCCTGGGGGCTGAGAATCACACCGACCTGGGCGTTCTGTACTTATTTTCTAGCTTAATCTTCACAATCCTGAGAGGGCAAAGAAAGGACCACATCTCCATCTTACAGAGGAGAAGACTGAGGCTCAGTGATGCTAAGCAATTTGCCCAAGATCACAGAGGCAGATACGGGTCTGAACTTCCACATGCTAGAACCAAACTTGTTTTTTCAAGTCTCTCTTTCGCAGAGCTTGTCCAGTGCTGTTTAAAAAAAAAAAAAAAAAAAAAAGCCTGAGTTCAGAAATGCCATGGACGAACTTCCTTGACCAGGTCCCCACATCTCCTTGGTGGCGATGCCTCCTTGACTCGAGTCCTCTCTCTGGTCACGGATGGGAGGCGGAGGGAAGAAGCCGCACAGCCGCCAGCACAAGCCCTGGGCCAAGGCCTTCACCCAGAGCACTCTAATAACCCAGGACAGCCATGGACACACACAAAGACATGCGTGTGTGCATGTGTTTCATGTGTCTAGGGGTGTTGTGATAGATGTGTGTACACGTGTGTGAAATGCGTGGCTATGTATAAGGCATGTGTGGATACGTCTGCACACCCATGTGTGTGTATATATGATATGATACGCCTCTACAGAAGGCTACCGAGCCTCAGCAAGGACCAGCGGCTTGTCCAGACGCACAGAGCCTGTGCGCTGACCGGAGACAGTCCAGGCGTCCAGCCCCAAAGCGCGTGCTCCTCATGCCCACTAAACTCAGCGCGCCCTGACTTCACACCGCCCGGTAACACGCAGCCGGGGTGTGAGCAATGTTTAGGCCAGAAAACGGAGGGGCCACACCGAGTTTCCGCAGCCCCATTCCCTGCAGCCTGTGGCCTCGAAAGGCACGCGGATAAGGCAGACGCAGCCCCGGGCCAGGCGCCCCTTTGCGGCCTGGAGAGGTCGCTCCCTCGCAGGCGCCGGGCCCTCCAGGGGAGCAGCACCTGCTACAACAAACTCGTCATGTTCCAGGATCGCCCCCCGAAGAATCAAATTCTACCACCATGAGGATCTTACCAGGACCTCGAATTAACACCTTACTCTTAAAAAAACATGCTTTACAGACACTCTTCCGTAGACTCTCCGAGAAACAGCACAACCGTCGACGCCCATTGTGCTCTCACCACGACTAAACACTGTCCAGCGCTCGGAGGCACCATCTGACTCACTCTCTCGGCGGCTGCTGGTGGTGGCTCTTGGTACCATCGATTCCTTTAAACCATCATTTAAGAGTGTGGTCCCCAACCATTTTGGCACCAGGGATCAGTTTCATGAAAATAATTGTCCCACAGACCAGGGGTGGGGGGTTGCTTTCGCCACGGCTCTAGCCCATTACACTTAGTGGGCCGCCACTGCCCGGACGGGAGGCGGAGCTCAGGAGGGACGGTGAGCCGGGGGGAGCAGCCGAAACGCACTCCCTTGCCCCCTCTCACCTTCTGCTGAGCATCCCAGTTCCTAACAGGCTACCAACCACTACAGGTCCGGGGACTGGGGACCCTCTGATTTAAGAAACCTTTGGCGCAGGCCTTCACCCAGAGCACTCTAATAACCCAGGACAGCCATGGACACACACAAAGACATGCGTGTGTGCATGTGTTTCATGTGTCTAGGGGTGTTGTGATAGATGTGTGTACACGTGTGTGAAATGCGTGGCTATGTATAAGGCATGTGTGGATACGTCTGCACACCCATGTGTGTGTATATATGATATGATACGCCTCTACAGAAGGCTACCGAGCCTCAGCAAGGACCAGCGGCTTGTCCAGACGCACAGAGCCTGTGCGCTGACCGGAGACAGTCCAGGCGTCCAGCCCCAAAGCGCGTGCTCCTCATGCCCACTAAACTCAGCGCGCCCTGACTTCACACCGCCCGGTAACACGCAGCCGGGGTGTGAGCAATGTTTAGGCCAGAAAACGGAGGGGCCACACCGAGTTTCCGCAGCCCCATTCCCTGCAGCCTGTGGCCTCGAAAGGCACGCGGATAAGGCAGACGCAGCCCCGGGCCAGGCGCCCCTTTGCGGCCTGGAGAGGTCGCTCCCTCGCAGGCGCCGGGCCCTCCAGGGGAGCAGCACCTGCTACAACAAACTCGTCATGTTCCAGGATCGCCCCCCGAAGAATCAAATTCTACCACCATGAGGATCTTACCAGGACCTCGAATTAACACCTTACTCTTAAAAAAACATGCTTTACAGACACTCTTCCGTAGACTCTCCGAGAAACAGCACAACCGTCGACGCCCATTGTGCTCTCACCACGACTAAACACTGTCCAGCGCTCGGAGGCACCATCTGACTCACTCTCTCGGCGGCTGCTGGTGGTGGCTCTTGGTACCATCGATTCCTTTAAACCATCATTTAAGAGTGTGGTCCCCAACCATTTTGGCACCAGGGATCAGTTTCATGAAAATAATTGTCCCACAGACCAGGGGTGGGGGGTTGCTTTCGGCACGACTCTAGCCCATTACACTTAGTGGGCCGCCACTGCCCGGACGGGAGGCGGAGCTCAGGAGGGACGGTGAGCCGGGGGGAGCAGCCGAAACGCACTCCCTTGCCCCCTCTCACCTTCTGCTGAGCATCCCAGTTCCTAACAGGCTACCAACCACTACAGGTCCGGGGACTGGGGACCCTCTGATTTAAGAAACCTTTGCTTTATTTCTATTCTGTAGCTCTGTCTTCTATAGGCTTTCTCCAATGCTGAGAAGTCTGCATGGGAAGCCGGTTTTTCCAACGGGGGATCTTCCTTCCAACAGATGCGAGGCTCTCCCTGGGACAAGGACCCTGGGACGAAGGGCCTGATCTGTGAGAAGGACCTCTTCGGTCTCGGGGTGGACGCCAACACGCTGGGCTCCCGGCACGGGGGGCACCTCCGGCTGTGTCACTGTGAGGAGGCGGGGAGCACCCGGGGAAGACGAGGGCTGCCACTCGGGCGGGCTACTTACCAGCTCAGTGTGCACTTTAAGATGGGCCTGCAGCTTATATTTATCTGGAGTCGAGTAGTCACAGCCGTCAGTGGGACACTTCAGCAAGATGTTGCTGTGTTTCTGAATTACATGGCGTTTAAGGCAGTTTTTGGTGATGGAAGAATAGTGACACTGGGAGCAATAATACAGATGGTCTCGGGTGTGGGTGCGGACATGCATGTCAAAATGCACTTGGTACCAAAAAAGTTTGCCTAAAAAAATATTTTCACATGAGAACAAGGAAGTTTCTTTTATCCTGAATTTGATTTTTTTAAAATTAGTATTATTTTTTTAACGACTATCTTTCTCTCCCTCTCCTGCTGGTCCGGGTCACCCATCACGCTACGTCTCTGTCTGGTAACGGCCTTTAAGTAGGAGCAGGTGGCGAAAATCACGGGTGCTACGACCACCTGTCTGACGTCAGAGCTGAGAGGAGGAGTCAGTGAACTGAGGGCCGGTTATGGCGCCGGGCACCCTCAGGCCCAAGGCTCTGCGGGCACTGGGCCGTCTGCCACGCAACCGGGAGACCCCGAGGCCAGCTTCCACCGCAGGCTGCAAGGGCTGCACTCAGGGTCTCCCTACGAAGAGCTGCAATCACTCCCGTAACATCCCCTCTGCTCATCTAGCCGCAACTTACTAAAGCTGGCCCTCCAGCTTGTCACGCGCCAGAAGAAAGGCACTTCCTGGCTGAGGCTGCGGCAGCCGCCGGCCGCGGGACGGACCTCCGCCTGCAGGCCCTACCCCGCCGGCTGCGCTCAGCCGTCCCACCGCGCTAGCTGCCGCCACACGCTTCGCGGGCCACGAGGCCCCACGGCGGCCCCACCACTATCTACGAAGGACGGCAAGCTCACTTAGAAGGTGTTCTTGGCCAAGAGACACGAGCTCAGCTCAACTCAAACAGGAGGCGCCCCACGGCCAGGTGGGCCCAGATGGGCTGCGGGGAAGAGAGCCCCCCAGCCCGGCACCCCAGCCCCCGCTTACCACAGTATTCACACTCCAGGTCCCCGTACACCTTCCGGATCCGCTCGCACAGGCCGGTGTTCATCCGCCTCTTCTGTAAACTGTCCAGGATCTTCATGAAGGCGGTGATGCCGGCCCGGTGCTCGGGGGCAGGCGCGCAAGGTGGGGCCGCACCCCTCCCTCCAGCTCCCAGAGGGTCTGAGGCCTGAGCTGGACCGGACCTGAGATCCGTGCTGGGATCTGGGCCGTCCGATGGGAGGGCAGCCACTTTCTGCCCCTCGGCCCGGGGGCTCTCGACGCCCTGAGCCCCCGGGTTTGCTTCCGAGCCTTTAGAGAGCGGAGGAGCCGCATCCTGGCCCTGCGTCGGGACGGAGCCTCCCGGATGGGCGTCCGAGGTCGTCTCGGGAGCAGCTGCCGGAGCCTCGGCCAACGCGTTCCCTCCTGCGTGCGGGCGGAGGTCCGAGGACACCACGGAGGCCGCTGGCTCGCCGGGTGGAGGTGCCGTGGAGCTGGCCTGGGCAGGCACTTCCGCGGGGGCCTCGGCCTCCGCCCCGGCCCGAGCAGCCCCAGGCCCGGCCGCCTCCTTGGGCACGTTCACTCCCTGGAACACAAACTCCTCCTCCGCCAGCTGCAGCTGGCCCCCCAGGGCCTCCTGCTGGATGTCGCCGCCGGGCTCCAGGAGGCAGAAGCTCTGGTTGATGGAGCTGGTGAAGACCAGCGTCTCCTGGGCCGCCCCGTGCGCCTCCCTGATGTGCGCGCGCAGGCGGATGGAGCTGACGAACTTCTTGAGGCAGAGCGCGCACACGTACACGAACGGGTGCTTGCGGACGTGCAGCTCCAGCGCCTGGTACTTGGTGGCCCCGTGGCCGCAGAGCTCGCAGGCGAAGGGCCACTTGTCGCCGTGCACCAGCATGTGGCGGTCGCGGTCCAGCTCGTTCTTGAACTTGCGCTCGCAGATGTGGCAGTCGTACAGCAGCTGCCGCTTGCCCTCGCGCGTCATCAGGCAGAGTTCGTCCAGGGCCTCCTGCACCTTCTTGTCCTGGGCGTCGTGCGCGTCGCGGATGTGCTTGATGAGGTTCTTGACGTCCGAGTACTTCTTCTTGCAGAAGCGGCAGTGCTGCTTGACCTTCTTGTGCACGCGCTCCACGTGCACCTTGAGGTGGCCCTTGCTCAGGCAGGTGAAGGAGCAGCACTCGCAGGCGAACTTCTCGCCCGTGTGCTTGCGCAGGTGCACGTTGAGGTTGGCCTTGATGGCGCTGGCGTAGCTGCACTGGGAGCACTTGTAGGGCTTCTCGTTGGTGTGGATCCGCAGGTGCGCCTGCAGCGAGTGCTTGAACTTGAAGACCTTGTTGCAGTACTCGCAGGTGAAGATCTTGAGCTGGGTGGGCCCGAGCCTGGGGACAGAGGACAGCACCGTGAGCAGCGGAGCCCCTGAGCCTTCTCGAGGAGCCCAGCGTCCCTCCAGCTGCCAAACACCCAAGGCTTCAAGGGGAGTTCGATGGGGCTGAGGACGAGGAGGCGTTCATTCATTAGCAAGCAAGACCGGAGGATCTGCAGCCAGCAAGTATCAAGTCACCCACGTGCTGCGTCCTGCGCTGGGGGCAGGAGCTGGTAGGTGAGCTCAGGGGGCACGTGAGGCTTTCTCCCCGCAGAAATGCTCCCTCGGGCCTCTGCCCCGGTTCTCCAGGCACGTCCTCAGAAACTCTAAGGATTCTTAGGGCCACGAACCAGACACCATTACGCTGTACCTGTCAAGTCTGTTGATGGAACTAACCGTACAGCGATGTTCGACCAACACTGGTTCCCTTCTGTTTTAAATGAAAACTCTTTAAGCGGACCTCAGCCTGTAAACACGGGTGGATACAAGTCTCCTGTTGCAATTAAACTACTCAAGTCGTTAAGTCAGTGCTGTGCCTGCATGCCAAACCCAAGGCTTAAGGAAACGAATCTGAATATTTCTCAAATGACAGAGAATCCAGAGGTGATCCTTTACTTGGAGGATGAAACTCTATAAGTTCATGGTGTTAATTAAATAAATAAATCAAGGTATTCCCTTCTCTAAGGCAAGGTCTAAACTATCTTAGGATTATCTCCGACTCTGATTTTTCTTGTATTATTACACGGATGCCTGGTCAGGCTCAAGAGGGAGGGGACACATGTATACCAACGGCTGACTCACGCTGATGTGTGGCAGAAACCAAAGCAATATTGTAAAGCAATTAAAAGTAAATAAGTTAAAAAAAAAAAAGGACCTGGGTGGCTGGAGCCCAGAGGACCAGAGGGAGAGGTGGCCCTATAGGCCAGATTCTCCTAACAGCAACATGAGGTCTTAAAAGGGACAGTCAGATGGGCCTTTTACAAAGAGTGCACAGGCTGCAGAGTGGAGAGCCGAGCAGGGGATCGCAGGACAGCCTCGTGACGTTACAGCATGTCACTACACGGCAGAGTGTGTGGACAGCTGGAGTGACGAGGAAAAGTAAGTATAATGTGATTAAGTATTAAAAGCATGATACAACATTGTATATAAAATATAAACTCAATTTTATGAAATATATGGGCTGGAAAGAGGCTGGAAGCAAATAACATCAAAACTATTAACAGTGGTTATCTTAGGGGACCCCTGGAGGAGGGCCTGGCAGCCCACTCCAGCATTCCTGCCCAGAGAACCCCACGGACAGAGGAGCCTGCTGGGCTGCAGTCCATGGGGTCACACAGATTGGGACACGGCTGGGTGAAGGGGCATGCACACGTGCATCTCAGGGGAAGGAGACTGCAAATGACCTTTTTCCTTAGTTTTCCAGACTCTTGTCAAATGAAAAACCTCTTTCATAACTTTTATAATTTAGATTATAAAATATTAATAGAACACCTGACAACAGGAATATAACCTCTGTCTATTGATTAAGTATTGAGTATATTTACCTGTAACTAGATTAGCATGGAGCTGAAACCCTCCCCAACCAACCATAAAATATTATGAAGATAATTAAGGCCTACAAATCAACCTTCATTGAGACAAGAGTGCTCTTCAAAATTAATTCTATCTCAGTTTTGCCAAAGGAGTGCATACCGTTACAACTTCACCAATAGATTCCGTTGCTCACATTTGCAAGAAGAGAGGACTGAGGCTACAAATTAATGAGACATTGCAGATGACATGGTGTTATAATTTAACAAGACCACTTTCCAAAGATGTCATCATTTATCCCCACCACTAAACTGAGTGAGGTTCTATTAGGCAAACCCGTGTGAGGTGCAAGACGGGCTCAGAGGCAAAATCATTGGTGTCCTGTCCCAGGAGATCGGAAGCCCCATGTCTGTCCCGAGCTGCCTCCCCGTCCCCTAGCGCCTGGCACACAGCACGTGTTCGACCTGTTGAGCTGACGTCCAGCGGAAGGCTCTAGGGACTTCCCAGGTGGCTCAGTGCTAGTGGATGCGCCTTCCAATGCAGGAGACGCTGGTTCAACCCCTGGGTCAGAAAGATCCCTGGAGGAGGGCATGGAAACCCACGCCAGTCTCTCGCCTGGAGAATCCCACGGACAGAGGAGCTTGGCGGGCTACAGTCCGTGGGGTCGCACAGAGTCAGACACGACTGAAGCGACTGAGCACACACAGAAGGATCTAAGGGTAACCCAGGACTGTCTGGTGCTAAATCTTACGCTCTCATCAAGACCGCCGTGTTGTCCCTGCTCCAGACACAGAGGGAGCCCCCTGGCTGCCATCTTTGGTTTTCCTCTCATGGGAAAACACGTGCAGAGCTCAGGCTACGGACGTTTGCTGATCTGCCACAGCAGGCGTGCACCGTGGCCAAGACCGTGAAGCGGAGCGTACACAGGGAACGTGAGGGCTAGCTCACTGTGGGACCTCAGCTCAGCCAGTGTATTTGGAGGGCACTTTTCAATGTGGATTATAAAATATTAATAGAACACCTGACAACAGGAATATAACCTCTGTCTATTGATTAAGTATTGAGTATATTTACCTGTAACTAGATTAGCATGGAGCTGAAACCCTCCCCAACCAACCATAAAATATTATGAAGATAATTAAGGCCTACAAATCAACCTTCATTGAGACAAGAGTGCTCTTCAAAATTAATTCTATCTCAGTTTTGCCAAAGGAGTGCATACCGTTACAACTTCACCAATAGATTCCGTTGCTCACATTTGCAAGAAGAGAGGACTGAGGCTACAAATTAATGAGACATTGCAGATGACATGGTGTTATAATTTAACAAGACCACTTTCCAAAGATGTCATCATTTATCCCCACCACTAAACTGAGTGAGGTTCTATTAGGCAAACCCGTGTGAGGTGCAAGACGGGCTCAGAGGCAAAATCATTGGTGTCCTGTCCCAGGAGATCGGAAGCCCCATGTCTGTCCCGAGCTGCCTCCCCGTCCCCTAGCGCCTGGCACACAGCACGTGTTCGACCTGTTGAGCTGACGTCCAGCGGAAGGCTCTAGGGACTTCCCAGGTGGCTCAGTGCTAGTGGATGCGCCTTCCAATGCAGGAGACGCTGGTTCAACCCCTGGGTCAGAAAGATCCCTGGAGGAGGGCATGGAAACCCACGCCAGTCTCTCGCCTGGAGAATCCCACGGACAGAGGAGCTTGGCGGGCTACAGTCCGTGGGGTCGCACAGAGTCAGACACGACTGAAGCGACTGAGCACACACAGAAGGATCTAAGGGTAACCCAGGACTGTCTGGTGCTAAATCTTACGCTCTCATCAAGACCGCCGTGTTGTCCCTGCTCCAGACACAGAGGGAGCCCCCTGGCTGCCATCTTTGGTTTTCCTCTCATGGGAAAACACGTGCAGAGCTCAGGCTACGGACGTTTGCTGATCTGCCACAGCAGGCGTGCACCGTGGCCAAGACCGTGAAGCGGAGCGTACACAGGGAACGTGAGGGCTAGCTCACTGTGGGACCTCAGCTCAGCCAGTGTATTTGGAGGGCACTTTTCAATGTGGATTAAAGATTTAACTGCTCCTGGTGGCTCGCATGGTAAAGAATCTTCCAGCAATGCAGGAGACCCGGGTTCAATCCCTGGGTTGGGAAGATTCCATAGAGAAGGAAATGGAAACTGACTCCGGTATTCTTGCCTGGAGAATCCCATGGACGGAGGAGCCTGGTGGGTTACAGTCCATGGGGTCACAAAGAGCTGGACATGACCGAGAAACTTTGAGAGAGAGATCCTTTAAAAGAGCAATTTCAGCAAAATTTCAATTTTGCTGATGAACCAGTGGCTAATACTTAGGGAACTAGACCCCAGAGGCTGCAACTAAGACTAGAGCAATCACGTAAATAGACGCACATTAAAAAAAGAGACGGCAATGTCAATTCTAGCAATTCATCCCATAGGAAGTCTTGAAGAAGTACTGAAAGAGGGATGGACCGAAACCTTGAGCACAGCACTGTCCATCAGGCGAAAACTGAGTCTTTAAAAAATTATCGGCTGAAAAGGAGAAAGTCAAGTGTGGTAAGTTTGAAAAATTGGTTGGTAACAGTGCCTTTGGTGTTTTGTGTTAAGAAAAAAAATTAAAATGCTGTATTTAAATTTGAAAATAAATTAAAATACACTGTGGAAAAGTTCCAGTGGCCTGTGAACCACATTGTCTGTAAAAGCAGCCTCAGCAGAAGAGACACTGTGGCTACTACAGCTACGTGTCCCACAGACGCTGGAACTTTCTACAGGACGCTCATGGTACTTTCTTTTTCACTATACATTGTGCAGCTATAAAAGCCAGCACAAATAGGAGGTCCTGCAGGGGCGGGGTGTGACAGCCTGGGGGTGGGGGGTCTGGCAGGGGGGAGGGGGCCAGGAGATGCATATGACTGATCTGGGAACATACATGTCTGTGAACAACAAAACTCTGTAAAACTATTTTTTAAAAATTAAAAAATTAATGAGAAAAAAAAACTCTGTAAAATTTTTTTAAAAATTAAAACATAATAATTAAAAGCCAGCACATTTACTAAGCAAGACCTTGTTCACCCCACTTCTTATTCCGGTGAAACACAGGTTCGCCTTGAGTAAAATGCTCCACCTCCACGAGGCCACCGGAGCTGAGCTCCCCAGGCCTGCTGGTCCGCCTCGGCTCCCCCAGGGGCCGCTGGGGCTCAGCCCAGGCGCGGTCTCAGGTTCAGTCTCGACACCGGAACGCCTCACCGACGGGTCAGCCCGCAGAGGCCGGGCCGGCGCCGTGCAGCGGCCTCACCTTCGGAGGCGGTGCCGGGGTCACCCGGGAGACCCTTACCTGCTGGACTTCATGGGCTGCTCGTAGGCCGTCTGCTGGATGGCATACTCCTGGTACCCCCTCCGGGGCGCCAGGTCGGCCACGGGGGCCTCGGGGTCGGTGGCGCCGGTTTCCGGGGGCCCGGCCTCCACAGGAACAATCTTGGTGGCACCTGAGACAGGGGCACAGCTCGGTGAGTGGCAGAGAGGTGCCTCGAGGTCCCCGACTGCCACGGCCCGCCCCGGAGCAGGGAGCAGGGCCTGGGAAACCACAGACAGGTGCACAGAGAGGCTTCCCTGCAAGACGTGCGACCGCGCCACACGTGTGCAACGTGGAGGGAGTGAGAAACCACTCCAGGACAGAACAAAGCCAAGGACGGCTGCCTGGGCTCCCGTCCCAAATACGACATCCCCCTCCCACCTCGGGCCTCTCCACTCTGTGAAGGCGACAGTCTGGAGTGGAAAGCTCAGAGGTCACCTTTACGGGTGCAGGTCTATGAGATGAAACAATCAAAGACCGTGCATCGCAACGTGTGTGCACACGAATAGCAAAGGAAATTTATGATGCTTCTCAGCCCACTTACAGAACCCGCAAATACTCCGCCAGTTTCTAAGAACCCATTACAGGAACTTTCTCTAGAAACAGCTACACACGGGACCCTCTCTCCCGGGTGTCCTCTTCCCAGAGTGACACTTGTCTGGAGGAGGGTGGGGCAGACTCAGTGACCTTCCAGAAACCACTTCTCTTCACACAAGCTTATGTGGCTTCTCCATGAGCACCTCACCCTTCAGTGAAGTCCTGGGTTGGCCAAAAAGACTGTTTGGGGTTTTCCGTAACCCGTTAATGGAATGTAAAATATAAATATAATACATACATATAACATAGAGGCAAGTATTCAGCATCTTCATTTGCATAGTCAGTTACTATTAGCATTGAAAACAGATGCTGTACAAGGTTCTAGGTGTCCTCAAAATCCTAAACTTGATTTTTTAAAACTTTATTTGGCAACAGTCACCCCAAATGGATAGGGGGAAGATCCATTATTGTGCTTTGGAATCTACTATCCTAAACTGCTTTATGTCTAAAGTATCTTTTCCTGGAAGAGGCCTTTTTACAAAGGGGTAATATATCCACTGCCTATTCTATGTGGAAGGAAAAGGGGATATAAATTTTAAGGATTAGAAAATATATGATGAACCTCCTAAAAACGCAAAAAGGAAAAAACAAAAACCACCCGAAGAGGTTATGCAGGGGTTTGGGCATCAGCCTGCTTAGGCTGGGCGGAGAGGGGGAGGTGGGGCTTCCAGGAGGGGCTGGTGAGGGGCTGCGAAAAGCAGCGCTCGCCAGCCTGGCGTCCTGCCCTCCGGGCACAGTCGTCCACCCCAGCCCGGGCAGGGATAGGTCAGCCGGGGCCCGGGCTAACAAGTAGTTCCACGGGGAGCCGGCCAGCGGCCCCGCCCGCCCAGAGAGCCCCGCGCCCCCGCCTGCCGCGCCACCTGGGATGGCCTCGTGCGCCGTCAGCACCACGCTGATGATGGGCTTCTTGGGCCCGCACGCCGGCGCGGCCTCCTTCCCCGGGCAGGCCTTCTGCACCTTCTCCGCCCTCTGCGTCCGTGGCCTCTTCGGGGCCTTTTCTCGCTCATCCTCCTTGTATTTCTTCTCCAGTTCAAGGTCAGATTCGTTCCCTAAGAAGCAAATACCAGGAGGTGTAAAACACCCTCGTGTGCCAGGGCTGGAGTCGGGGGCGCCCAGAACTGGTTTTTGCGGGCTGGCAGTGAAGGAAATGGACCCATGGGAGAGAAACGCTGGTCCCCAGTGCCACGTGGGCCCCATGTCACGCTTCCTCTGTCTTTCCTTAGGCTCCGTCGATGCCACTCCCCACCGCAGGCCCCACGGGGGCACTGAGGGCCCACCGCTGACAGCGGGCACAGCCCCGCCCCTGTGTGCACGACCAGACCCCAGCGTCATCCGTCAGCCGCCCCGCAGAGAGGACACGGCGGCCTTCTTCAAACGGAGGACGCAGCCTAAGAAGAAGGCACCCACGTGCTCAGGTCACAGTTATGAGGTGTCCTCCGTGTGCCAGGTGTGGTGGACACCGAAACTGACGTGGCCCAGACCCAGACCGGCCCGCGAAAGCCCTGCCGTCTGGTGGGAGAGGCAGCCGGGCAGGCTCTGCGGCCGAGGACAGCCCGCGTGCACCCACCAAGACGAGGAGGGGCCTGGGACGCCTGCGGGAAGGGATGGACAATTCTCCCTGAGCGCTCCGAAGAACCTCTCCAGGCAGGGAGCCCTTGAGGCAGTGTGCAAAGACCTGTGAAGCCGTGGCCGAGGCTGCGGGGAACGGGTGAGGAGAAGGTGCAGGGGCACGGAGGTGTGGGAACCCGCCGGTAGGACTCCTCCCGCGTGTGGCTCAGGAAGGCCACGTCCACCCTGGCCTCGCACCCCACCCGCCTCTTCAGTTCGTCTGCCTGTTCGCTGGTGAGGCCCCTCGCCTCCATCTGCTCAAGCATTCATGTCAAGTATGGCTCTTCTGAAACGGAATTTCTCTCTAAAACCAAGCTCAACGATGATCCTCTCGGGCTTAATAACACATTCTCTTTGTGAGCATCCTTTTTTCCCCTTGTTCTCCTCTTTCCAGTTTTTCTCGGTGTCCATCTTCAAACCAAACATCGTTCCTACACACACACAAAAGAACTACTGACTTGGAAATTACCCCCGCAGTGCAAAAGGCGCATGTTCTCTACCAGCCACAGCTCACTCAGCAGGTGTGTACAGAGCACCAGGCCCTGCTCCGAGCAGTTGGGATGCTGCAGGGCACAAGCCCGAGAGACCCTTGCCTGCTGGAGTTTATGTGCTGGGGAAAGACAGACAAGATGGGTAAAGTCTAAGAAAGAAGTAAATTACACTATATACCAGAAGGTAATTTTAAAATTTCTCATTTCACCCAAGCCTAGTGTAAGAACACAGGCATTTGGAAGATACACAAGTCTGTCTGTTTGTTGTTTTAAGAGAACTACTCAGGCTTCCCTGGTGGCTCAGTGGGTAAAGAATCCACCTGCCAAGACAGGAGACATGGTTTGATCCCTGGCCCGGGAAGATCCCACGTGCCTCAGAGCCGCTAAGCCCAAGCGCCACAACGACGGAGCCTGGGCTCTAGAGCCGGAGCGCTGCAGCTACTGAAGCCCGCACGCCCGGAGCCTGTGCTCCTCCACCAGAGAAGCCACCGCGGCGAAGAGTCCACGCACTGCAACCAAAGCGCAGCCCGCTCGCTGCAGCCAGAGAAAAGCGCTTGCAGCAGTGAAGACCGAGCACGGTCTAAAGGCTCTAACAAACGTGCTCTTCCATAACACAAGCTGCTTGGGTGAAGCACCCTCCTGTCCACCAACTCCGCACCGCACTGCGTGGTCGGCTGAATCCAGTGGTGATCATTGCTGCAGCAGGATGTGGTTTCCAAACATTTTGCTTCGTTTTGATTTTGGCAGCAGGACATGTTGAGTGAATTCTTTAAGCAATCTCAATACAAGCGATCACTAAAAAGGTGTGGCTTCTCTGGTTAACGTGGTGGGGACCACCCAGCCCCGCCCCCCACCTCCCAGCCCTCCATCCTCAGCCACACGGGTCTCCCAGGGCCCTGAAAACAGCTTTAAAACGAGTGGATGAGGGCGCAGGAGGGACGGTGTCCAGACTGTTTCCACACAGTCCCCACCCTGAGCTGCCGCCGTGGACTCGGCGTATGTGAGCTACACTCCAGCCTCTGTCTTCTGGCTGGACCGGTGGTTCTGAACTCTGAACCCTGGGTTCAACGCCGCACAGTGAGTCGCTGTGAAGCTTAGGTTTGGGAAGGCTGAGAGCACTCCCACGGGGGAATCAGGCTGGCACCCCCAGGCAGCACCTCAGGGTGGCGACTTCCTGCCTAAAGACAGCTTGTGCAGGGCGGGGCTGGGTGGGGCCACGGCTTCCAGGCGGTCCCGTTGGGTCTGTGCGGACAGGAGGGGCGCCGGGAGGGCTGCGGCCGCAGCCTGGCATGGTCCGCAGAGTCACTCATGCTCTGCGGAAGATGACGTTTAGTTGCTCGACATCTGTGCTAGTGCTCACTACTCTTCCAGCCCAGCACGCACGGACCAAATTCTTTACATTTCATTTCCTTTTGAGAAGATGGCGTTTAAAAACCCGGGATGGTTTTGCCCTGCCGCAGTGCGGAGGCAGGTGGGTGCAGACACCGCCACTCTTAGGACAGAGCCTGGAGCCCGGAGCCCTCACACATGGGGGTGTCCAGACGCCAGCGGGAGGTGATGCTGCTTGGAGACCGAGCAGGTGCCCCATTTGAAGGGAAATGAGCAACAATTCAGTGCCCCCTGTGTGCTAGAAAGTCCCCACTCCTGCCTCCAGACAACCCTCAGCTTTCTCAGCAGCTGCTGGAGGCTGCCCTGTAACCCTCACACCGGGACTCCACGGCCCCCGCGCCGCCCGCGGGCTGTGGGCCCCGGAGCCAGCGGCAGATGCTGGGAGGCAGGGAGACTCGGAGAGAGCGGGGGAGCGAGTGCCAGCCACCGAGTGAGCTGGGGGGACCGCGGCCGTCCGAAGGGGTGCGATCCACCTGGGTGGGGGTCTGGCAGGAGAATCCCTCGTCGGAGAGGGCACGAGTGGGTGGTCCTCAGGGGCAAGGAGGGAACAGAAACACACACGCATGCTTCCTTCACTCTGACGCGCTTCCCTGACTTTACTAAGAAAAACGAAGCTCACCTGACGCCCGAGCTCTGCGCGGAGCTCCTCTGGTCTCAGAATCCCCCTGTCCTCTGCCCTCCGCCCCCTCCCGTCCCAGAGGAGCTCCTCTGGGGGTGCTATCGCTCCACCTGCCAGCCCCATACTCTCAGCAGGGGCCTCTGTGTCCGTGTGCACCCTCTAACTCCCGCCGGGACTTTGCAGGGTCCCCAGCTCGTAAGGACATCCAAGCAAGGTGGGCAGAGCGGGTGGCAGGCTTACGAAGAGTTAACTGGACAGGCACTCATACCTCTGCAGAAATGAGTTCATACGCACTCACGTATAATTAACGCCGCGCTAATGTTCTAAAGCACCTATTCCAAATTGCCCCAGAACTAATTAAATCTCAGAACGCCCTGGAGAGTCAAATGTTATCAGCCACGATAATAAAAAGCCCAGAACAGTTGTCAGAGGAGCAGGCTGATGAGGGATCACACACCGGGACCCCGGCTGCTAGTGCAGCAGTGCAAGGAAGCCACGAGCCCGCAACTGTTCTACTGACTCTGCTGAAAACGCGTCATTCCCGCCTTCCCGCCTCCCCTCAGGCTTCCTCGTGCCTTCCTGTCTCTCTGGCCCTGACAGAAGGCCAGGCGAGCTGGCTCCGAGCCCAGTGGCCCCACAGAGAGGCCACGGTGACCACGAGCACACACGAGGCGCGAGGCCGCCAGCCTCCGCCGGAGCCTGTTCGCACTGCGCACCCACCGCAGGGAGCCCGCCAGCCTTCCTCACCCACACCCTGGCGCCTGCAGGCTTCCACAGGAACGAGCATGAGGCAAATGCCTGTCCCATCCCCGCCCCTGCCCCCCGGGCAGCCACAGACAGGCTTTCACAGCCCCTGTCTCCAGGAAGCCCTCCGGGAAGCACCTGCCCGTGTGCAGCCCGCCCTGCCCCTGCACGGGGCTGGCCCTGCATCATCCTGTGTCTGTCTGGTCCTTGTGCCCAGGCTCGGCTGCTCCAGGGAAGAGACTTGTCCTGCTCGCCTTGATCTCCAGCGTTGGCTCCGTGCCCGGCCCGGCAGTGCAGGCTCAGTAAGGAGGAGGAAACAGAGAGGAGAGCTGGCCTCTGCGGGCATCTCCCTGATGCCCACAGCTGGGAAGCACCAGGGCCAACAGCAAGTCCTGCTTAAAGGCTGCTGGGCCCTGGGCCCCGGGCCATTCACCGCAGCCTTCTCAGCAGGCGGGCTCTTTACGGTGAGGGAAATACTCCTTTTCAGAATGGGGGTCATCACGTGTCACTGCCACGAGTCTGAAGAGCCGTCACCTGGAGCAAAGGCCTCCGTGTCACCAGCTCCAGCACCCCCGACGACCTCCCACTGTGCAGGAGGCAGGCGGCCTGAGCTGTGGCCCGCAGGGCACGGTGGGGCTGCGGGCAAAGCCCCGGCCGGCCCTCTAGACTCTGGACAAGAAAGGCCTCCTTTAGAGGTCCCAACGTAGGACTTCCCTGGAGGTCCAGCGGTTAGGATTCCGAGTTTCTCAGTTGTGCTTGACTCTTTTGACCCCACGGACTGCAGCACGCCAGGCTTCCCTGTCCTCCACCACCTCCCAGAGTTAGCTCCAACTCATGTCCATTGAGTCGGTGATGCCATCCAACCAGGTCATTCTCTGTCGTCCCCTCCTCCTCCTCGTGGGCACCGGGCCGAGGGGGCCAGCAGGCTGGAGCGAGCAGGAGGAGGAGTCTGGGAGGACTGCAGATTCTAGCTCTGCGGGCTGCCCGGCACCAGCGAAGGAGAGGAAACCGCAGGGCAGGCCACGTGACACCGCAGAGGCCCCGGGTTGGCGCTGCCAACGGGGCGGCCACCGCACGGGCTCCCGCTCCGCTTCTGACCCCCAGCGGTTCAACCTCATTCCTCCTCCCACCCGGGTCCTTGCAGTTCAGGGCTCTGCGGTCGTTTTCCTCACCTGTGTCTGAGGTCCACCTGTGACAGCTTCCTGGCCCACAAGAATGGCAACAGAGGTGCAGAGAAGAATCAAGGAAATACTTAGAGGGAAAAGTCAACCCACCACCAGGGGCCGGGTGTGACGGGTGAGGGAGAAACTTCTGGATGAGACACCTGGAAGGAGTGGCCAGTCACCAGGACAGAGGGTCAGGGGAGCATTTCTCAGGAGCCTCTGGGACTCTAGACTGAGATGCAGGGCGTGGTCTGGGCAAGGAGGACACCTATTGGTCCCCAGACCATGGCTGTGGATGAATCCAAAGATATGGCAGGAGCCATGTGGCTGCCACGAGTGACCACCACCCAACACGTCCACGCCTCCCCCACCCCGGCACGGCGGGGTCACACTCACTGGCCCCGTGAAGCTAGGTGGGGCCGTGAGAGCCGCTCTGGTAGATGAACTGCATGGGCAGAAATGGCCGAGCCCACTTCTGGGCTGACGTGGAAGCCTCAGACCATCTCCGCTCCTGCCCAGAGGCCATCACGTTCCGGGCGGCAGCTGCGCTCTCTGCCTGGTCCCTGGGTGAGCACAGCCTGGTGAGGGTCTGCAGCAGAACAAGCAAGAAAGCTGGCTCTGCAAGCCCACTGAGACGGGGAGGCTGGCTGAAGGCTGTAACCTGGCCCACGCCACCAGCATCTGCCTCAGGGAACGGCTGCAGAGCAGGACGGAGCTCACAGGGCGGCTGGAGAGATGGGAGGAAAGCGGGGCGCGGGGAGGGAGGCAGGCGATCACAGGAAGGCGGTACTAACTGTCCCGGAGCCCCACATGGCCAAGCGCACCACGGCCCGTGTCTGCCGGAGGTTGCTGCACTCCGCGTGCCCCTGATGAGAAGAAACGAAACAAGGGTGCACAGCGCGAGGAACCAGACTGGACGATGCTGCGGCTTCTGAGGAGAAAAGCATCACCTTCGAGAACTGCCCCTGCCCCTCCACCTGCCCACTTCCAAGCCCGATGTCCACAAAGCAGCCCTCCGCCCACGGCGGCTGCTGGTCGAGTCAGCTGTTCTGCTAACACAAAGACAGTGGAAGACACCTGAAATACTGCTGTGAAAAATCTTCACAAAGACGACAGGTGCATCTCAGGTGAGATCTTAGAATAAACGCCTGGTCTTCTTTAGGGAGGATTTACAGGTGTAAGGCAAATTCTTGCAAGTCTCCTTGCATAGAATGACCCCAGAAATAAAAAGCTTAGAAAGGGTCACAAGTCACTATAACCTTGACAGGATGATTTCCGTAGGCTGCAAAATGTTTTCCAAAAACACCAGCTGTTCCACATAATGGCATTAGGGGGAAAAAAATCTATTTTCCTGGTTTCTTTTATTATTCAACTGCAGAATGAAATAAATAAATGTTGAATACCTATCCAAAGTGTTATTTTAATGTGCTATGGTTCTGTGTAGGGTAAAAGGTTATTTTGTTTTCTTCTAATTGTTTTAACAAGCCAAAAAGTCAAGGTCAATTGTTTGAAATGTCACTAAACTGCTCCTTATGGTAAAACAATTTGGTAATACTGTGCTTGGCAAACTGAGGACCCTGAGCGGTTTCATCCTGGGCAAGTCAAATCCGCTCCTGCCCAGAGGCCATCACGTTCCGGGCGGCAGCTGCGCTCTCTGCCTGGTCCCTGGGTGAGCACAGCCTGGTGAGGGTCTGCAGCAGAACAAGCAAGAAAGCTGGCTCTGCAAGCCCACTGAGACGGGGAGGCTGGCTGAAGGCTGTAACCTGGCCCACGCCACCAGCATCTGCCTCAGGGAACGGCTGCAGAGCAGGACGGAGCTCACAGGGCGGCTGGAGAGATGGGAGGAAAGCGGGGCGCGGGGAGGGAGGCAGGCGATCACAGGAAGGCGGTACTAACTGTCCCGGAGCCCCACATGGCCAAGCGCACCACGGCCCGTGTCTGCCGGAGGTTGCTGCACTCCGCGTGCCCCTGATGAGAAGAAACGAAACAAGGGTGCACAGCGCGAGGAACCAGACTGGACGATGCTGCGGCTTCTGAGGAGAAAAGCATCACCTTCGAGAACTGCCCCTGCCCCTCCACCTGCCCACTTCCAAGCCCGATGTCCACAAAGCAGCCCTCCGCCCACGGCGGCTGCTGGTCGAGTCAGCTGTTCTGCTAACACAAAGACAGTGGAAGACACCTGAAATACTGCTGTGAAAAATCTTCACAAAGACGACAGGTGCATCTCAGGTGAGATCTTAGAATAAACGCCTGGTCTTCTTTAGGGAGGATTTACAGGTGTAAGGCAAATTCTTGCAAGTCTCCTTGCATAGAATGACCCCAGAAATAAAAAGCTTAGAAAGGGTCACAAGTCACTATAACCTTGACAGGATGATTTCCGTAGGCTGCAAAATGTTTTCCAAAAACACCAGCTGTTCCACATAATGGCATTAGGGGGAAAAAAATCTATTTTCCTGGTTTCTTTTATTATTCAACTGCAGAATGAAATAAATAAATGTTGAATACCTATCCAAAGTGTTATTTTAATGTGCTATGGTTCTGTGTAGGGTAAAAGGTTATTTTGTTTTCTTCTAATTGTTTTAACAAGCCAAAAAGTCAAGGTCAATTGTTTGAAATGTCACTAAACTGCTCCTTATGGAACATGGATTAAAACAATTATGCGAGAATTTCCCACCTGGTAATACTGTGCTTGGCAAACTGAGGACCCTGGAGCGGTCAACTCAGGGACGTCCGCCGCGAGGTGGACGTAAGGTCACTGCGGCAGTTTAGAGGCCGTCACCTTGGCCAGAAAGGGAGAAACACCCAGCGCGTCCCCCTTTCCGCTGTCTGTTGAGTCAGAGTTCACTGAGGTCGTTCAGACCAGTGGACTACGGGGCCATTTTCTATACTGTGCAGCATGGGAGGAAGCTGATGACCGTGCCAGAAAGGACGGTGCCCGTCTGCCGCTGCTGAAGAGACGGCCTGAGTCATTACTGGACTCAAAACAAACATGGGGCTCGCACAGGGTGGAACGTGCCTTTCCTGGGAGGTTAGAGGAAAAGCAGAGAGTGGAGCACCGAAATGAACAAAATCGACATCCACAAGGAAGAAGGGAGGCTGGTTTTAAGACCCAAACGTGGCAGAGCTGGGCTGGCTGCAGGGGAGGAGTGGGGTGCCCCGGTGCGGGCCTCAGCCCGCCTCCAGGGCCCGCGTGACTGCAGTCATCACTCTGTGCCTCCGCTTCCTCCAGTATAATCTATGAAACCGGTTTGGAAATGGGGTTTTCTAAGCCAACGTAAAAGGTCACACATGGTGCGATCTGGCTGGTGTGACGGTTTCGACGTGACAGAACCGCAGGGCGGGAGGCTGGTGGCTGCGGGGCGGGGGTGACCGTGGAGGGGAGCACAGGCGGCCATCCTGGCGGTGGGCACGGCCACCCCGACGGCCACCGCGGCAGCACACGGACTCACCCGCGCGGTGACCAACGAGCCGCGCACACAGGGTCCCGCTGGCGGGTCCTCGATGCGATGCTGCGCTGTGGCCACGCCAGACGCCGCCCCGGGGAGAGCCGGCTGGGGGCACCGCCGACCTCTCTGGACTATCTTTGCAGCTTCCTGTTACTCCAGTGATTGTCTTCAAAATAGGAAGTTTTGCTTTTTCGAGGGTTTCTCAGACCTGAAGCCAGGTTGATAGGTAGGTTCTCTGTGGACCCTAAGATTTGAAATATTTTATCCGCGAAGTAGCACTTGGGAAGAACATTCCTTTGCCCAACCTGAGTGATCAGGGGTGTGTGTGTGTGTGTGTGTGGGCAAAAGGGAAAAAAACAGCAATTCTGCATGAGAAAAAACAAATGATAAATCTGGAAAATATTTTCGGAATACATGGCAATTGCAATAAATAGCAGACGTGAGCAAAGAATACCCAAATTATACACAAAACAGAAGTTCCAAACATCTAACGCGAGGTCGTCCGCCAGTGACCAAACAGATAGAACTCACAGAACGTACAACCGTCTTAGAATGAACAGTCTGGTGGCGTTTAGAACCCTCCTGACGGTGTGCAACCGCCGCCCTTTATCTAAATACAAAATTTTCATCTCATCGTTTCAAATAAAACCTGTACCCATTAAGCAGGTTCTGCCCCTCTTCCCCTCTCCTCCAGCCCCTGGCGATTGCCTACTGTCCTCGCGCTCTATGAATTTCTCTGTTCTGAAGGTACTTGGGGTCATACAAAATGTGACCTAAAAGATGCCCTGGCAGCCTGGGAGCGACACTGCAAGATATTTACCTAAGATAGCACAGGCACAAGTACAAAATATATACTAACAAACTTAAAGATGCATGCTCAAGATTATACACCTGAGTGGTTTTCTGATTTTTAATCAGGGAGTAAAATTTTACACAATATTCAAGGTCAATCAACTGGAGACCGATAAAAGAAAACTTACAGCCCACGCACTCAGTGAAATGCGGTATGGCCTTTAAAAATGACAGAAGTCTACAGTTAATGACTCTTCTCGTCAGAAAGCAGAACATCACAATCCAAAGCACCGACTCCTCAGCCAGACTGTGTGAAGTCAGTGCACAGCTCCACCCGTCACGGCTGTGTGATGTTAGCAACTTCCTGGCGTCTCTGCGCCCTGGTTTCCTGGTCCATAAAGTGAGAACGGGAATAGTGCCTACGAGGTTGCCATGAAAATGGAATGAGCTAACAGCCTGCCAAGCACCTCTGTCCCTGGGATTTCCCAGGCAAGAATCCCGGAGGGGGCTGCCCTCCTCCAGGGGTAACGTGCTCGGCCAGGTATAGACACAGGAAGACCTTCCCGCCTCTTAGACATACTGTGAAAGCTTCCGTGCAAGAATCCAACAATGACCACGGAACCCACAGCAGAGGCCCTAGCTGCGCCATTCCTCCTAGAAAGCTGCTGAGGAGGCACTCCCCGCCCATACTCACACTCTCCACTGCCTCCTGTAGAAGCCGCTTCAGAGCTGCAGCCTTGCTCAGTTCTCACCGGAAGGCAGCACCTGGCCTTCTGCTGGTTCTTCAGGAACACCGGCCCCAGTCGAGGCGGTCAGGGTCACTCACAGGGCCTCGAGCATCCTAAGGCCTGCCCTCCGGCTCACACGCTGCCACCCAGCCACGAGGACACCTCCCTCCTTCACGCCCAACGCCACCCAAACGGTGGCTCCAGGCTCCCTCCTGACTTCCCACCAGAACACCTTCTCCACTGACGAGAAGTGTCCTTCAGCACTTTACGTTGTGAAACTCCGTCCTCTCACCCCGAATGTATGCTCCCTGCTGCCCCCTGCAGCATCCGCTCAAGGGGCGCCCATGACCTGCACTCTGGGCACCAACTGCCAGATGCACGCTCCAGTCCAAGATGACTGACAGGAACACTCAGCGGCCGCTGTGAACACTTTCCAGAGAGGCAGGCCCTGTGAAACTGTGCTGTTTCTAAGTAATAACCAAACCCGTGGAAGAGGACGTGAGTTGGGACTTCTCTGGTGATCTGGTGGTGAAGACATCACCTTCCAATGCAGGGGACACGGGTTCAGTCCCTGGCCCTGGAAGATCCCACCTGCCACGGAGCAACTAAGCGGGAGCCACACCTACGAGCCCCAGGGCGGCTACTGCTGAAGCCCGCGTGCCTAGAGCCTGCGCTCTGCAACAAGAGACCCGCCGCAGTGAGAAGCCCACGCACCGCAACTAGAGAGCACCCTTACTCTCTGCACCTACAGAAAGCCCACACAGCAGTGAAGCCCCAGCACAGCCATTCATAAATAACCAAATTATTTTAAAAGATTAAATAGAATGAGGGCTTCCCTCGTGGTCCAGTGGATAAAGAGTCCACCTTGCAGTGCAGGGGGCACCGGTTCGATTCCTGGCCCGGGAAGATCCCACGTGCTGTGGAGCGGCTGGACCAATGTGTCCAATGATGAGCCAGCGCTCTGGAGCGCATGCGCCCAGAGCCAGTGCTCTGCAACGAGAGAGGCCACTGCGATGGGAGGCCCACACAGGCCAAAGAATAAAGATGGATGAACATAAATGAATTAAAAAAAAAAAAAAACAATGCAAGAGGCCAAAATTCAAAAAAAAATTAAACAGAATAAGACAGGTTTATTTAAAAAAATAAACCAGTGTGAGCAGTCCCTGCTTGTAACGGGCAGGTGAGGCTCTTACCTGCATCCCCCTCCTCCTCGCCCAGGTTCAGCACGATGATACAGATGTGCTTGCGCAGCTGACGCGGGTTGGAGAACTTCCGGCAGCACTTGCTGCACGCCAGGCTGCCCCCGTCCTCCGGGGCCCGGGCGCCGTCTGCGCTGGGGGTGACGCTGCTCTCCGCCAGCTCCTCTTCCGGGCTGGGCTTCTTCGTGGACCCCTTTGGCCTGCCCCTCTTCCTCTTCATGACCGAAAACTCTGCGAAGGAAAGCAGGGGGCACCGTGTGGTCACAGAAGGCGACAGCGTGGGGCGTGGACTCGGTTTCCACGTGTGGAAATTATGTGGTTCCCACAGGTGGCTCCGACGGTGGACAGTCTGCCTGCAGGACAGTCTGCAGGAGACCCGGAGTCGGGAAGACCCCCCGGAGGAGGCACGGCCACCCACTCCAGTGCCCTTGTCTGCAGAAGCCCGTGGAGAGAGGCGCCTGGCGGGCCACGGTCCATGGGGCTGCAGAGAGTCGGACACGACTGAGCAATTAACACTTCCGCTTCCCAAATTTTATTTAAAAACAAAAATAAAAGGAAAGTTTGAAGCAGTTCCAGAAACGGACAGCTGCCAACCATCATGAGTGCCGACATCTCTGCACCTCTCTGCTCTTCTGCAATCTGTTCTGTGCCCCTGTAACTCAAGAACAGGACCTTTCCAGAGCCTGAGCACGTGCTTCTTCTATCACGTGGACAGGGTTCTAGGTCGTGCCTGCCAGCCCAGCTCACAAACCAGGCTCCTCGGAAGCCACCATTTCCACTGAAAACCCGTTCTCAGGCACTTGCTCAGGACTTCTTTGCCAAGGGTCCTCAAAGTCTGCCTAGTTTTTCATGTTCTTAATGAAAACTATTCTATTTCAAGCCATCATAATTATGAGATTCGAATTGTCCTGATGAACAAAAGACAATCACCATCTGAAGCCAAATTCTAGGACCAAAGACAATATTTTTCAAGATTCCTGGAGACCAAAAGATTTAAATGTCATCATCAGAGCTGCTTTGGAGCAGGTTTCAAATCCTTTTTTTCACCTCGTATCTCTTTTTAATTAGCATTCGTTTCTAAGGCATTCATCTCCACAGGAAGGTGGGAAATCAAGGTGGGTGAGTGAGGTCGGGGCCTCGTGCCATCGCGGGCAGATGGAGCAGTGTCTAAGGACTCAAGAGGTGGCCTGGTCGCCGTGGCATCTTTGCGCGGGTGAGAACTTCCGGCACCTTGCTGCACGCCAGGCTGCCCGTCCTCCGGGGCCCGGGCGCGTCTGCGCTGGGGGTGACGCTGCTCTCCGCCAGCTCCTCTTCCGGGCTGGGCTTCTTCGTGGACCCCTTTGGCCTGCCCCTCTTCCTCTTCATGACCGAAAACTCTGCGAAGGAAAGCAGGGGGCACCGTGTGGTCACAGAAGGCGACAGCGTGGGGCGTGGACTCGGTTTCCACGTGTGGAAATTATGTGGTTCCCACAGGTGGCTCCGACGGTGGACAGTCTGCCTGCAGGACAGTCTGCAGGAGACCCGGAGTCGGGAAGACCCCCCGGAGGAGGCACGGCCACCCACTCCAGTGCCCTTGTCTGCAGAAGCCCGTGGAGAGAGGCGCCTGGCGGGCCACGGTCCATGGGGCTGCAGAGAGTCGGACACGACTGAGCAATTAACACTTCCGCTTCCCAAATTTTATTTAAAAACAAAAATAAAAGGAAAGTTTGAAGCAGTTCCAGAAACGGACAGCTGCCAACCATCATGAGTGCCGACATCTCTGCACCTCTCTGCTCTTCTGCAATCTGTTCTGTGCTCCTGTAACTCAAGAACAGGACCTTTCCAGAGCCTGAGCACGTGCTTCTTCTATCACGTGGACAGGGTTCTAGGTCGTGCCTGCCAGCCCAGCTCACAAACCAGGCTCCTCGGAAGCCACCATTTCCACTGAAAACCCGTTCTCAGGCACTTGCTCAGGACTTCTTTGCCAAGGGTCCTCAAAGTCTGCCTAGTTTTTCACGTTCTTAATGAAAACTATTCTATTTCAAGCCATCATAATTATGAGATTCGAATTGTCCTGATGAACAAAAGACAAACAATCACCATCTGAAGCCAAATTCTAGGACCAAAGACAGTATTTTTCAAGATTCCTGGAGACCAAAAGATTTAAATGTCATCATCAGAGCTGCTTTGGAGCGGGTTTCAAATCCTTTTTTTCACCTCGTATCTCTTTTTAATTAGCATTCGTTTCTAAGGCATTCATCTCCACGGGAAGGTGGGAAATCATGGTTGGTGAGTGGGGTCGGGGCCTCGTGCCATCGCGGGCAGATGGAGCAGCGTGTCTTAGGGGATGTGACTCAAGAGGTGGCCTGGTCGCCGTGGCATCTTTGGAGGGCCGCCTGTCTGGCCGAGGCACGGCATCCAGCAGCCGTCTGCCTGTGGACCTCAGGGGAAAGGAGGCGTCTGGGTTCTGGCACCATCTTGGAGGACTGGCCCCCTGTGCCATCACGAACTGCCCGGGGTCCCTCCTGCTCTCTGTGGTTCTGCCCAGGAGAGCATCAGCCACGCCGCCCACGGCCACCCCCGTGAGGACCCTTAAGGTGGGTCGCCTGCACTCCCAAATCAGGCAGGAAAGCCACCGGGGCGGGAAAGGAGGGAAGGAACAAGAGCAGCGAGACAACACGGGCTCTGGCCGAGGCGCCTGCTCGGACGTGGGGTCCCCACGAACTCAGAGATCGGGCACCGGCACGGGGAGGGGTGCTGAGCGAGGGGAGGGCTCGCGGGAGCGGAGCATCCACGGAGCTGAGGTGCCAAGGGCGGCTCCTCCCCGACTGAGAGCTCCAACCAGAGCCTTCCACGGCCGGGGCAGCCAGGCCGGCGCCAGTCACAGCGTGCCCCCTCGGTCACCGGGCTGGCTGGAGAACAGAGGTGAGGGGCATGGCATCAGGAACAGGGGACAAAGCAAAGCACTAAACAACAGGAAAGCAGAACAGACGAGCGAGGGCACAGAAGGAGGCTGGAGAGGGAGGTGAGGAGGGCAGCGTGCAGAGTCAGGACCAACGGCCACCTCAGGCCACTAAAACTTAACCTCCTTATTACTCTTTACAGCAGCAACTTCCTGAAGCAGCAGTTCACAGCTGGAGGAGCCGAATCAGCGGAGAGGCTGCACACCGCCCACCGCATGCCACGACCACCGAGCGGCAGAAACGTGGTGCCTAACAGCTCCAGGCGGCGCGGGCCAGGCCCAGCCCAGAGCCACGCCTGGCAGACAGAGGGCCTCCTCTGAAGGGGACGCAGCTGTGCAGAGGAATGGGGGCTTCATCCACAGAGAGGTCCGGCCTCTGCCCTGGGCCAGGGGGTGACCGCCAGGCCCCTGGAAGGCCCTGTCTGACAGCAGGGACCGTGAGCCTGGGAGCTCTGCCCACAGGATGGCCTGCACCGGGGTCTGTTTCTGGAGCTCTGCCCACAGGCCCGGTCAGGTCTGACCTCTGAGGACACTCTGACCTCCAGCAGGAGCTGGAGACTGGGGGCCAGCCACGGAGGTGGAGTGCCACCAAGCCCCGTAAGAACTCTGGCCACCAAAGACCTGGGTGAGGGTCGCTGGTGGGCAGTACTCCGAGTCCTGTCACAGCAGGGAGAAGGCAGCAGCGTCCAGGACACCACGGGGAAGGAGGGGCCCACGGCCCGGGTCTGGAGCCCCTCTGGCCCCATCTCCTCCAGGCGGCGCCTGCTGGCTGGTTCCCACCTGTGCCCTTCTGTCCGGGACTGTCACCACGAGCACAGTGCTCTCCTGAATTCTGTGAGTCGTTCTGGAAGATCATCACGCTTGAGGGAGTCCTCTGGAGCCCCTAAATGGACACCTAACTGAACAAGTGCGGACAGCCCTGGGAACCCCCACATCTGTGGCTCGCGGGAGCGGAGCATCCACGGAGCTGCGGTGCCAAGGGCGGCTCCTCCCCGACTGAGAGCTCCAACCAGAGCCTTCCACGGCCGGGGCAGCCAGGCCGGCGCCAGTCACGGCGTGCCCCCTCGGTCACCGGGCTGGCTGGAGAACAGAGGTGAGGGGCGTGGCATCAGGAACAGGGGACAAAGCAAAGCACTAAACAACAGGAAAGCAGAACAGACGAGCGAGGGCACAGAAGGAGGCTGGAGAGGGAGGTGAGGAGGGCAGCGTGCAGAGTCAGGACCAACGGCCACCTCAGGCCACTAAAACTTAACCTCCTTATTACTCTTTACAGCAGCAACTTCCTGAAGCAGCAGTTCACAGCTGGAGGAGCCGAATCAGCGGAGAGGCTGCACACCGCCCACCGCATGCCACGACCACCGAGCGGCAGAAACGTGGTGCCTAACAGCTCCAGGCGGCGCAGGCCAGGCCCAGCCCAGAGCCACGCCTGGCGGACAGAGGGCCTCCTCTGAAGGGGACGCAGCTGTGCAGAGGAATGGGGGCTTCATCCACAGAGAGGTCCGGCCTCTGCCCTGGGCCAGGGGGTGACCGCCAGGCCCCTGGAAGGCCCTGTCTGACAGCAGGGACCGTGAGCCTGGGAGCTCTGCCCACAGGATGGCCTGCACCGGGGTCTGTTTCTGGAGCTCTGCCCACAGGCCCGGTCAGGTCTGACCTCTGAGGACACTCTGACCTCCAGCAGGAGCTGGAGACTGGGGGCCAGCCACGGAGGTGGAGTGCCACCAAGCCCCGTAAGAACTCTGGCCACCAAAGACCTGGGTGAGGGTCGCTGGTGGGCAGTACTCCGAGTCCTGTCACAGCAGGGAGAAGGCAGCAGCGTCCAGGACACCACGGGGACGGAGGGGCCCACGGCCTGGGTCTGGAGCCCCTCTGGCCCCATCTCCTCCAGGCGGCGCCCGCTGGCTGGTTCCCACCTGTGCCCTTCTGTCCGGGACTGTCACCACGAGCACAGTGCTCTCCTGAATTCTGTGAGTCGTTCTGGAAGATCATCACGCTTGAGGGAGTCCTCTGGAGTCCCCAAATGGACACCTAACTGAACAAGTGCAGGCAGCCCTGGGAACCCCCACATCTGTGGCTGGTGCCCGCAGCCTTCTGTTGATTTTTATGTTTCGGTGGTGCCGGGTCTTGGCGGCTTCGCGTGGCTCTTCTCCAGGCGCCCTCCAGCTGCGCTGCGCAGGCCTCTCGGTGAAGGGCTGCTCTTGTCTCGGAGCAGCAGCCGTGGCTCAGGGGCTTCCGCGGCTCCGCGGCAGGCGGGGTCTCCCCAGGCCAGAGTGGACCCTGGGGCCCCTGCACTGGCAGGCGGGCTCCCACCCGCTGGGCCCACGGGGAAGCCCAGTATCGGCAAGCCCGAGCGGACGCGAAGTCCTGCGGGAAGTGCGCCCTCCATCGCGGGCTCGAGTCCTGCGGTCACCACAGTGGGCTGCCCGGAGTCCGGGCGTCCAGAGCAGGCGGCCGCTGCAGCGCCCGGGGGTGCGAGCCCTCCCCGGGCCGCGGGAGTGCAGCCCACTGGCCGGCCGGACCCGAGAGCCGTCTCTGTGTCTCCCACAGGCAGAGGTGCTGGCGGCAGGGGCCCGTCCTGACGGATTTTTTGTCCCCAGCACCTGAGCAGAGTCCCGCCCAGCAGGCACCCCACAAACCCGGGTGAATGAACCCAACGAGCAGGGTGCACTCTGCTGTGGAGGAGGAGACAAAATCGAGCCTGAAAGCTTTGCAAATGCTTTAACGCGATGGTGACAAAGGTAACCTCACATCTTGCCACATGCGTAACTCAGATCCTCAAGACCCATTAGCGAGCAGAAAGCAAACAGTCCCAAATGAACTCGGAATAACCTAAGCACTGAGAAGGAGCGGCTGCCACCAACTACCCACGCCGTGCACAGGCGCGGAGAAGGCTGGGGCTGGGAGGAAAGCCCCGCGCTGCTCCGTCCGCGCGCCCCGATGGCGCCTCCTCGTCCTCCTCCCTGAATCCCTGGGCGCGGTGTTTACTTTGTCCTAAAGAGGCTGCTGGGTACACCCCTCCCTTCACCCAGAACCGGCACGCCAACTCAGAGGCCAGCCTCCTGCTCTGGTCTCTCTGCCACTCCCTTGCTCTAGAACTTTCCATGGTTCTCGAGACGTTTGCCGCAGGACGCTCAGACCCGGCTCTCCAGGCCTTTATCACGTGGTTCAACCCTATACATGCCCCCAAGTGCACGTGCACACACACGCAGCTTCGTGCTCGCTCCCTCTCCCTCCCCCCACCGCCCAGCGCCCCAGGGCGAGGTGCAAGGCCTCCCTAAGCAGGCAGAGGTGATACCTGTCTCTTTTTTATGTAGCTATACTGTTCCCCTCACCATCAGAATTCAAATCTTGTTGCAAACCCTCACATTTCAGGCCCTCTTCAAATCCCAGTACATCCTCCGTGAGACCGTTTATCTCTCCTCGGCTGCCGTGTGAGGCACACAGCACACACACGTGCAAAGTCCCCCACGCCATTTCCTGACCGGGTTTCCTGCCCGCCGCCCTCCTTCACGCTCTGAGGTGCGGGCTGCCTTTTTGTCCTCAAGCCCCGCAGGGTCGGGGGCCGCGCTGGAGACGCGGCAGACACGTCACACGGGAACGCACGTTGTCAGAGCCATGGCTTCCCAGCGGTCGTGTACGGATATGAGAGCTGGGCCGTGAAGAAGGCTGAGCACCAAAAAGAACCGATGCTTTCTGCACTGTGGTGCTGGAGAAGACCCTTGGGACTGCAAGGAGAACAAACCCATCCATCCTAAAGGGAATCAGCCCTGCGTGTTCATCAGGACTGACCCTGAAGCTGAAGGTCTACTACTTTGGTCACCTGATGCGAAGAGATGACACACTGGGAAAGACTCCG
This sequence comes from Tragulus kanchil, assembly GCA_022376925.1. Classification (NCBI taxonomy): domain Eukaryota; kingdom Metazoa; phylum Chordata; class Mammalia; order Artiodactyla; family Tragulidae; genus Tragulus; species Tragulus kanchil. Next base: position 7,125,398 of record JAIOJX010000002.1, on the reverse strand, counting down.
ATGCTGGGAAAGACTGAGGGGGCAGACGGGAGGTGACGGAGGCTGAGGTGGTTAGATAGTGTCATCATCTCAATGAATCTGAGCAAACCGCAGGAGACAGTGAAGGACAGGGAAGCCTGGTGTGCTGCAATCCATGGGGTCGAAAAGATTCTGACACGACTGAGTAACAAGTTATTTCATAATAAGAAAGGAAGCAATTAGCAACTTCATTTCCTAGCTCCCAAATTTCCACCAGGAAGAAAGAAGTGAGCCACGGTGCACCTTGACCCCATCCAGATCCAATCTGGAACGACTTCCTCACAGTCAGAAAATTACCCTTGCAGAGCCAAGGCCCCAATCAGCTAGAGACAGAAAGAATCGACAGGAGCCGATTAACGTTAGCCGAAAGACAATGTGAGCATCATGGAAAAACACCTCGACATTATCAAAAATCTAACAACATGAGCCCTTTGTTTGTATATCAGTCAAAACTGTGAGGCACTTTCCAGTTCTAATCTTGTTTTATCCGCATTAAAACCCCTGAGAGATGAATGCAGTAAATGCAGCTCCTCAACAGGTAAAGAATTCATGGACCCCAAGGTTCAAAGGACTCTGCACCTTTTCCAGAACTTGCCGCTGTACTGGCGGGGCCAGCATCTGGGTTCCTTCTTCCCTGCCCTGGTCTTTCTGCCGAGTCCCGTGGCCCTGGGGGTCGTTCTGGACACAGGAACGAAGCCAAGGCCGGCCCTGCAGAGAAGAGCGGCCCAGAGCTAAGCCAACCTGGCTCAAATCCCCACCAGCCTCAGTTTCTTTTTTTGTTTGTTTTATAAAAATGTGTATCTTTTAATATTTAGTTTTATTAATTTGTCTGGAGGTGCTTAGCTGCAGAATGTGGAATCGTTCACTGTAGCATGTCGGATCTAAGTTCCTGAGCAGGGACCGAACTTCGGCTTGGCCCCCTGCGTGGGGAGGGCAGAGTCGGGGCACTGGACCACCAGGGAAGTCCCCAGCCTCAGTGTCTAACACGAAAATAAACACAAAACGGTCTCTATTTGAGAGTCACTATAAAAACCAGCCCACTAAAATGCTGAGCACGGCACTTAAGAAGTGATCGATAAACAGCGACTATTTATTATTATGGCTACCGCCACGAATATGCTGACTCGGGCTGCTTCCCCAGCCCTCCCACGGTGAAGTTCTGGGATTCCTTGGTGTACACACATTCTTGTTCAATGAAGCACCATCTCCTCCGTTTCTTCATTGTAAAATATCTCACACACTGAGAAAGCCAATACTGAAATAGGGACAAATTCCACTCTGGCCCAGGACGAGGCTAGAGCCAGCCCACCGGCTCCCACCCTGCAGGTCAGTCTCCAGTCAGAGCAGCTCGAGAACTTGGGGAAATCGTGGGGCCCTCACAGTCCTCCGCCCAGCAGTCAGCCTCCCGGAGAGGCCGTCCCTGGGAGCCCAGGCTACGGCAGAGAGACCGTGAATAGGGTCAGAAACAAGGGACGGTGGGGCTTTTAGCGACACGCAGGGACACAGCGGTTTAGGGAAATGCAGCTGCCCTCTGTGGGACAGGCTGCAGCCAGCCCTGTGATGCGAGGCGCTAGAGGTGCAGAAAGCCCCCCGCAAGGGCATTTCCAGTTCTAATCTTGTTTTATCCGCTTTGAGAGATGAATGCAGTAAATGCAGCTCCTCAACAGGTAAAGAATTCATGGACCCCAAGGTTCAAAGGACTCTGCACCTTTTCCAGAACTTGCCGCTGTACTGGCGGGGCCAGCATCTGGGTTCCTTCTTCCCTGCCCTGGTCTTTCTGCCGAGTCCCGTGGCCCTGGGGGTCGTTCTGGACACAGGAACGAAGCCAAGGCCGGCCCTGCAGAGAAGAGCGGCCCAGAGCTAAGCCAACCTGGCTCAAATCCCCACCAGCCTCAGTTTCTTTTTTTGTTTGTTTTATAAAAATGTGTATCTTTTAATATTTAGTTTTATTAATTTGTCTGGAGGTGCTTAGCTGCAGAATGTGGAATCGTTCACCGTAGCATGTCGGATCTAAGTTCCTGAGCAGGGACCGAACTTCGGCTTGGCCCCCTGCGTGGGGAGGGCAGAGTCGGGGCACTGGACCACCAGGGAAGTCCCCAGCCTCAGTGTCTAACACGAAAAATAAACACAAAACGGTCTCTATTTGAGAGTCACTATAAAAACCAGCCCACTAAAATGCTGAGCACGGCACTTAAGAAGTGATCGATAAACAGCGACTATTTATTATTATGGCTACCGCCACGAATATGCTGACTCGGGCTGCTTCCCCAGCCCTCCCACGGTGAAGTTCTGGGATTCCTTGGTGTACACACATTCTTGTTCAATGAAGCACCATCTCCTCCGTTTCTTCATTGTAAAATATCTCACACACTGAGAAAGCCAATACTGAAATAGGGACAAATTCCACTCTGGCCCAGGACGAGGCTAGAGCCAGCCCACCGGCTCCCACCCTGCAGGTCAGTCTCCAGTCAGAGCAGCTCGAGAACTTGGGGAAATCGTGGGGCCCTCACAGTCCTCCGCCCAGCAGTCAGCCTCCCGGAGAGGCCGTCCCTGGGAGCCCAGGCTACGGCAGAGAGACCGTGAATAGGGTCAGAAACAAGGGACGGTGGGGCTTTTAGCGACACGCAGGGACACAGCGGTTTAGGGAAATGCAGCTGCCCTCTGTGGGACAGGCTGCAGCCAGCCCTGTGATGCGAGGCGCTAGAGGTGCAGAAAGCACCCCAACAGGCTGCCTGTGGTTTTAACAGCAATAATGGGGAAACGCCACGTAAGTGACAGCAATGACGAATAATGCCTTAGGGCACAGGCAGTGGGCGGCGGCCTGTCCCCGTCCCGGCCAGGCTCGCTCCACCAGCAGACGAGTGCCCTGCGGCGCCCACCGCGGCCTGAGCACACTGTCCATCCGCTCACGCAGGAAGAACGCCTGTTGCTAACTCAGCCAGAACGAGGGCACTTTCTGAGATCCCCTTGAAAGCCGCGGGAGCGCCAGCGCGGCCGAACCCTAGGAGAGCCCCAGGACCGGAACTGAGTCCAGTGAGTCTCGGGCCCAGGCTGCCTCCCAGTGGACGAGGGCTCCAGGGACAGTGAGTCCACGACGCTTGCACACACTCAAGAGGGACGCGACTCGTGCCAAGTGCCCAGAGGAGACAGCGCAGATGCAAATCCAGACGTCGCGCTCCCCCGGGGACCCTCCTCTCGCCCCCCAGCTAGACCACAGCGCCCTCCTCAGCAGCCCAGACGCAGCCCAGGGGACTCCGCCCCGCGCCGGCCCTGCCTCTCCGTCCACCTGCCAGGAGGCAGAGCCCTCGAGAGCGCAGCCTGGCCCGCCCTGCCCTCGCAGCACCCGGCCCACGGCAGCGGACCTCCCCGGCCAACTTCAGGAGGAGGGGCGTGGACTCACCCACCGACCCACACTCACCCTGCACGCGCACGCCCTCATCACACACACACCGGCACACTAAAGCCGTCGCACGTCCACACGCGCCCGCCACACACACTCACAGATAAAATGACACACTCACAGACACACGTTCTCTGGTACATTCACACACACACCTGAGGGAGAATACACTTGGTCCACTAGGGAATTTTTTTCTTAGAGCGGAGACAGAGATTTGATTAGGAAGAAGGGAGAAAAAAAAATGAAAAGTTCTATAGACCACTTCCACATGAGCAAAAGAGATTAAAAGGCTATAAAATAAGCCAGAAGACTTAGGAAGCTTCATGTTATAAAGGGAGGTCAAAATAATAAATCAATTACTACTCAGTTAAAGGTTTAATGAAACCAACTGCAAGCACCTCTCAACTTAAAATGAATTGTGAAGGTTAAACCCGAATGAAATCATTAGAGAGAAACTGAAATTCTGGAAGTCTCAGACTTTATGGGCTTGGAGGAAAGGAAGGACTTGTGATTCTCAATGAAAGACTTTTTGAAGAAATGTTCTCATATTAACAGTCTTAAGTTTAATTAAAGTCTTACGATATACTTTTTTAAATTAAATTACACAGGCAACTAACTTTCCAGTACACACAAACACACACACACACACGCTAAGAGAAAATGTCTTCAAGAACACTTTAAGTTAAAAGTAACCTGGTTAAAAAAAAAAAAAAAAAGTAACCAAAAGTAACCTGGTTAATGAAGGAAAGCAACTTCTAAAAGAAATTCAGTGGTAAGAATCTGATGATGCCCAGAGTGCCCCAAGAACACTGTGTGGTCAGGCCTCTCCCTATGGCCGCTGTCTTGCTCTTGGTCCGTCCCCTGCCTGACCAGGGCCGCAAGGGCACCCTCCTCACCTCACTGGCACGCCTACGCACTGGGATGGCCAAAAAAGTCCCTTCAGGCTTTCCCATAACAGCCTCCAAATGAGCTTCTGGCCAGCCCAGGACTTGCCTCAGGCCCCAGCTGACGATGGTTTATCAAAGGGGCGTCAAGGGGCGTGCCCCCTACTGGTTTCCCTGGTAACTAAGGCACCCACGCAACATCAATTCCCCTAAAATTGGCAATCCCCCTGCCTCTGGGGCAAGAAGCCTGCCACCATGTCCTGCCCACCCTCCGTCGCACACGGACCCTGCTTCAGCATGGAAGCCCCCCATCCACAACAGCACATAATGTCTCTGTTGCCAACTCTAAGCCTTCTGGGGTCTTGAAGCTGCGCGCACACGCTGGCAGGCCTGCAGGCGCCGCCTGATGACTGGCGGAGCAAACGCCCGTGGACACTGAGATGCTGAGACGTCAGGAATAAGAACTGAAATTAGAAATAAAGAGCAGAAGGAAACTGGGGGAATTCAGAAATATAGGGAAGTTAAATGGTACTCTTGAATAAATGATGAGTCAAAAAAGAAATCATAAGGGAAATCTGAAAATTCATTGAAATGGAAAAGCAGAAACATGCAACAAACCAAACCTAATGAGATACAGCAAAAGCAGTGCTCAGAGAACAGTTTAAAGCTGCAAATGTTAAACAAAGAAGAACTCAAGTCAATAGCCTGCTCTTCCAACTAAAAAACTAGAAAAACTAGAAGTAAACTAGATGCCAAGCAAGCAGAGAACGACAATGACAAAGGTGAAAGTGAAACACAATGAGACAGGACACAGAAGTGAACTATACACTCCAAAAGCCTAAGTGTTTAATATCATTAATTCTCAAGGAAATGCACATCAGAACCACAGTGCGATAGCAGCTCAGATCCACTAGGCTAGTGATAATCAAAAATCAGAAAACTGGGCTTCCCCTGGTGGTCCAGTGGGTAAGGACACCGCCTTGCAGTGCAAGGGGCGCCGGTTAGATCTCTGGCCTGGGAAAATCCCACGTACCGCGGAGCGGCTGGACTGTTGTGTCCAATTACCGAGCCGGAGCTCTGGAGCGCATGCGCCCAGAGCCGGCGCTCTGCGACAACAGAGGCCACCGCGATGGGAGGCCCACAGGAGCCAAAGAACAAAGATGGATGAACATAGAGAATCGAAAAGACCAAAGAAGTGGCCCGCCTGCTCCCCTCCCTCCCCAACCCGACCCCCGCCCAAAATAAATAAATAAACTTTAAAAAAAAAAAATCAGAAAACTAACACATGCTGGGGAAGATGTGGGGAAACTGGATCCCTCATGTATTAACAGGTACATATGCTAACATGGATTTAAATTATTTTATCTGTTTGGAAAACAGTTTTGTAGTCCTCTCCTCAAAAAATGAAACACAGAATTACCCTACGATCCAACAATGTCACTCGCAGGTATATACCTAAGAAATCAGAATCTACACAGACACTTCCACAGGAATGTTTATAGAAGCATCACTCATGAGAGTCAAAAGGAAGAAACACTCGAAGTGTCCATCAGCAGATCAATGGGTGGACATAATGTTGGAAATCCATACAATGAAAGGTTATTTAGCCATCAAAAGAAAAAAAAAAAAAAACCCAAAGTGCTGATACAGACCACAACCTGGAAACACTAGGCTAAAGGAGAGAAGTCAGGCACAAAGGACTGCACATTATGATTCCATTCATATAAAAGGTACAGAAAAACCCCAGAGACAGAGTAGCTCAGTGGCTGCCAGGGTACAGGAGAAGGGAAACCAGGAGGGACCTCTTTGTTGTGATAGAGTTTTACCGAGATGTAACTCCCCTTCCATAAAACTCATCCTCAAATTTAAAAGTGTCCAATTCAGTGATTTCTATACCTTCGCAGAGTTGTCCAACTATTACCACTGTCTAGTTTTAGAATATTTTCATCATCCCCCAAAGAAAACCCGTCCCTATTAACAGTCACTCTCCATCGGCCCCTTCCCCTATCCCCTGGGAGGGCTTCCCAGGTGGCTCAGTGCGAAAGCATCCACCTATCAGAGCAGGAGACCCGGGTTCGACCCCTGGATCGGGACAGCCCTATGGAGAAGGAAATGGCAACCCAAGGGAGTGACTTCTTAATGGGTACAGGGCTTCTTAGGCAGCTGTGATGGCTGCATTACAGTGCAAATATACGACTAACCACTAAATCATAAAGTGATTCAATAATCACTTTTAAATGATGGATTTTATGCAAACTTTTATCTGTGACCTCACTCGTAATGACACAAAGTTGGGGCAAAGATACATGTCATCAGGAAAGAAAAGGTTATGTAAATTAAGAGTTACCCATAGGATGAAATACAGACAGTAAAAAGAATCTGGAGACGGGTCGGTAGTGAAATGGCAGGCTATCCATATATTGCTGGCGTTATTTAAAAACAAAAAAGCCTATCGAACATACATCATCAGGATATGTTTGTTATTAAATGACGAGACAACAGAGAGCTTACGTGCTTATATATGCATGCAGATGTGTCCAGGAGCGCAAGTCCGTCAGCAGTGGCACGAAACGGAGCAGGGGCTCTGGGGCTCCGGGGCTCCTGCGCATTCAAGCCTCTGCGCCCGTTTTTTTGTTTCGGTATCATGGAAATGTCACATACAGCAGATCAATGGGTGGACATAATGTTGGAAATCCATACAATGAAAGGTTATTTAGCCATCAAAAGAAAAAAAAAAAAAAACCCAAAGTGCTGATACAGACCACAACCTGGAAACACTAGGCTAAAGGAGAGAAGTCAGGCACAAAGGACTGCACATTATGATTCCACTCATATAAAAGGTACAGAAAAACCCCAGAGACAGAGTAGCTCAGTGGCTGCCAGGGTACAGGAGAAGGGAAACCAGGAGGGACCTCTTTGTTGTGATAGAGTTTTACTGAGATGTAACTCCCCTTCCATAAAACTCATCCTCAAATTTAAAAGTGTCCAATTCAGTGATTTCTATACCTTCGCAGAGTTGTCCAACTATTACCACTGTCTAGTTTTAGAATATTTTCATCATCCCCCAAAGAAAACCCGTCCCTATTAACAGTCACTCTCCATCGGCCCCTTCCCCTATCCCCTGGGAGGGCTTCCCAGGTGGCTCAGTGCGAAAGCATCCACCTATCAGAGCAGGAGACCCGGGTTCGACCCCTGGATCGGGACAGCCCTATGGAGAAGGAAATGGCAACCCAAGGGAGTGACTTCTTAATGGGTACAGGGCTTCTTAGGCAGCTGTGATGGCTGCATTACAGTGCAAATATACGACTAACCACTAAATCATAAAGTGATTCAATAATCACTTTTAAATGATGGATTTTATGCAAACTTTTATCTGTGACCTCACTCGTAATGACACAAAGTTGGGGCAAAGATACATGTCATCAGGAAAGAAAAGGTTATGTAAATTAAGAGTTACCCATAGGATGAAATACAGACAGTAAAAAGAATCTGGAGACGGGTCGGTAGTGAAATGGCAGGCTATCCATATATTGCTGGCGTTATTTAAAAACAAAAAAGCCTATCGAACATACATCATCAGGATATGTTTGTTATTAAATGACGAGACAACAGAGAGCTTACGTGCTTATATATGCATGCAGACGTGTCCAGGAGCGCACGTCCGTCAGCAGTGGCACCGAAACGGAGCAGGGGGCTCTGGGGCTCCGGGGCTCCTGCGCATTCAAGCCCTTCTGCGTCCCTGTTTCTTGATTCCAGTAAATAGGCTTCATTCCAGGGCCTTCCCTGAGTTCTATCAGGCAGGTTCCGGCAGTTGCCCATTAGGGAAGGAAGGAACGCAAAGACCAGGGAGGACCAGTCAAAAGACAGAATGGCGCAGCCTCGGGGCGGGATGCCGGCTTCCCCTCAAGCGATACCCACAACAGTACCTCTGCTCTGCAGAGACTAACACTCCCACCAGGTGAGAAAAGGTAACGGGAAGCTGCCCACCAGCACAGACTCCAGACCCGCTGGAATCACACTGATTACACGGACTGCCCACCAACTGATCCGAAGAATGTCCACGGGCTGATCTTGAACCTTCCATTAAGATTCACCATCCTCACAGGCTGAGGCCCTCAGCTTGGAGGGCCTGGGTCTGCGGTGTTCCCCTCAGCCTGGCAAAACAATAAAGCTGTTCTTCTCAGCTTCACCCAAAACTCTGAGATTTAACTCAGGGTCGGGCTTCAGAGGCTGGATTCAGCCTTAGTGTTTCTAGGACCTTGGAGGGGATCGTTAGCGAGATGTACCTTCCTCATTTACTATCTTTTTCACATTTTTACAGCAAGGTGTTATTACTTTTTAACTGAAAAAAAAACAAAACCATACAAGAGCGATTGCTCTGACGGGTTTTCCGGCCGGGGGATGCGCGGCCCAGGAGGAGCCCGGGAGCCCCTGCGGGAGGCCGGGAGCTTCGCAGGAACAGGTGCACGCCCGGCGGCGAGGAGAAAGGGCTGGAGCATCCGCCCACTCTCAGGGGCCGGAGGACCGAGGAGGAGGAGGAAGGGGCCCCACGGGGACTTCTCGGTGCCGGCTGACACCGCAGAGGCGGTGAGGGCGCGCTCGCTGGTGGGAAGGGTTTCCAGGCAGGTAAGGCTGGACAAAGGGCAGTCACTAGAGGTTCCGGAGCGAGCGGTGACAGCGGAACGGAGCACTTCCTCCGGGAGACGGGGGCAGCGAGGCTGCTGGTGAGGAAACAATCACCAGCAGGGGGGCTGTTTCCATCAGGGGGCAGGGACGGGGATGTGCCCTTGGCCAGGGACCAGGGACCGCCCAGTCCCTCCCGGCGCCCCCGGGCGGGCACAGAACAAGAGACAGACTGGGGCGTGGGGTGGGAGGCGGGGTGGGCGTAGGAGCCAGAGGAGGCCCGCCCACCCGACCTGGGCCGGCGCGAGCTCCCCGAGGAGGGAGGCCTTCGGGACGGCTGCCTGGCCCGTGGGGACGCCTTTCACGAACGTGGGTGCGGAGGGAAGAAGTCAGAACACGCACACCTTCCAACACGGACACAATTAACTCCATGCGAAGTCTACCTGCTTCATTATTACTTATTCCTTTATTATTTAGAAATGAAAGGAAAAAGTCTCAGTTTTGTGTCTCTTATCCACATTTCACTTTAGGAAGAAAAAATCTTTTCATCTTATGCGGCTGAGTATCCTGCGGAATCTTAGTTCCCCACCCAGGGACTGAGCCCACGTGCCCTGTGCTGGGCGCGAGGAGCCTCAGCCACTGGGCAGCCAGCAGAGTCCCTAGGAGGAGGAACACTCTCAACAAGCGAAGCTGAACAAAGAATAAAAAGAGAATGAGGAGCTCTGTAAGAGCCCTCCTGAGTTCGCTGCATGTTAATCTGTGTGACATCCGTCTGCCAGAGGAATTTAAGGAAGAGATGGTCTGTTGTTCTGAGTTTATAGACGTCGAGGCAGGAACACACACACTCAAAGCCCTTCCCTAAAGCCGAGGTTCCAGCTGCCGGGTGAGCTGCACGTTGGGCAGCGGAGGCCCCTCCACCGCCGGGGGCTGGCGCGGCGCCCGACACTCAGGGCGTCGGGGCGGAGGAGCCTCCCTCCCTCCAGACCGGGCGGCACGGGGAGCGGGGCCAAGCGCTGAGCTCTAGCACTAATGCCACAGCATTAAGGGCAGACGCCTTTCTTTTTTCCAGCTCTATTGGGGCATCACTGACAAAGACAAGTTGTGTATATTGAGGCTGTAAATGGGATTTTGTCAGGTGCATGGCAAGATGGTTTAATACAGGCATGCGTTGCACAGGGCTTACCGTGCCAAGCTCATGGACACAGCTATCACCTCACATAACAACCACGCGTGTGCGGCAGGAACTCCTGAGATCTGCTCCCTTAGCAAACTTCCAGCACACGATACAGAGCTGTGAAGTAGCCGCACCCTTCTGCCCGTCAGGCTCCCTGTATCGACTAGGAAAGTCCGGACACGTTGACCAGCGGCTCCCTGCTCCCCGCACCCACTGGCCACCACTGTTCTACTCTCTGCTCCTATGAATTTGGCCCTAATTTAGAGTCCACACGTAAGTGAGGTCAGACAGTATCTGCCATTCTGTGTCCGGCTTATTTCACTTAATAGAATGTCCTCCAGGTTCATTCATGCTGCAAATCACAGGATTCCCTTCTCTTTTTTATAGTTAAATACTATTCCCATATGTGAGTGTCAGTGTACCCCATTTTCCACAACCATATCTGCTGATGAACACAGGTTGTTTCTGTAACTCGCTTCCTGTGAACACAGGGGTCCTTCCTCACCTGTCGGGGACATTTTCCAAGATCCCTGGCAGCTGTCTGGAACCACAGACAATGGTTTGAACCCTGTAAGTACTACCTTTCTGCCTATACACACACACCCATGACAAAAATAACTTACTGATTAGACACAGTGAGAGATCAACAATAATAAAATAATTACACTGTAAGTTACGTAAATGTAGTCTTTCTCTCTCAAAATTATCTTACTGGACTCATCCTTTTTTTCCCCATTTTTAGCCACACCTCGCGGCACGCAAGATACATGATCTTCGTTCCCCAGCCGGGGACTGAACCCGGGCCCCTGTGGCGGAAGCGTGGGGTCTTAACCACGGGGCCGCCGGGGCAGTCCCGCTTGCCCTTCTTCTAGGGGTGGCGTGGATGATAAAATGCCCACGGGAATGCCACAGGCATGGGGACACAGCACGAGGTTGCTGGGACCTCCTGACCATGCGTCAGAAGAAGGGTCACCTGCTCCAAGTGACCCTGGGTAGACGTCAGGGTCAGAGGATGGCATGTCCATGGGTGGGGACCTCAGGCCAGGCTGGAATGAGTTTATCACGCTACTCAGACCAGCGTGCGATTTAAAACTTATGACCTGTTTATTTTCAGAATTTTCTATTTAAGATTTGTAGGCTACAGTTGACCGAGGGTTAGCGAAAACGCGGGAAGCGAAACCACAGACAAGAGGGGGGTTGCAGGCTGCAGGGGGCCAGGGAGGGGGCCTCCGTCTGAAGCCCTGACTTCACCTCCTCTGAGCAGGGGGTCGCGGGGTCGCGGGGTTGCGGGGCGGGGCGGTGCCGAGTTCTTTCGGGCCGCCAGGCTGCCTTCCGCCGGGCCACGGTGGCTGCCATCCGCCTGCGGCGCGGCGGGCTCCCCGCCCTCCCGTCCTCCGCACCCGCGCCGCCTCTGCTCGCGGCGCCCCGTGGGAGGTAGGTCCCAGCTCCCAGCTCTCGTGGGGGTTCTGCACTTCCTGGCAGTTGGTGATGCCGAGCACGTGTTTATACACCTGATGGCCCCTTGTATGTCTTCCCTGGGCAAAGGTCTGCTCAGGTCCTCTGCCCGTGTCTTCCCCGGCTTACGTGGCAGCTTCTTGGAGCCCGGCACAGGCCTCCCCCAGCCCCATGCGCTCCTTCCCCGGGGCCGGCATGGATCCTCTCCCCGTCCCCCCGCCTCCTCGGGCGGGGAGAGGAAAGGCCTGGGCCCAGGGCCCAGGGCCGGGGAGGATGAGGAAAGCCTCGGGCACACCACCCCACCCAGCGACGAGGACACAGGCACCTTGGGTCCCTCCTCACTCGCCCTCCCGAGCTTCAGACGCCGGCTTCCTTCCCGCCAGCTCCCGCCACGAGCCGTGAGAGTGGAGCTTCTCCTAAGGTCTGCCACCCAGGACCGGCAGGTGGGCTCCTCTGAGTCCCCTGGGAATGGCCAGAGCGACTGGCGACCCAAGACATTTTGTGTCCGGAGTCTCTCCTTGTGAACGGCGTCAGACAGATGATCAATGCGCCAGCCCGTTTAGGAATGCCAGCCTGGATCTTCCCAGGAGAGAGCAATTGGATCATCCGTGTGACCAAGGGGTCCTGCGACAGGGCGCTTCCTGCCCCCGCCGGCGCCTCGCTCGCCCTACGAGCGCTCCTGTGTGGGGGCTTTCTCGGACTCTGGCTTGCAGCTGCTTCTCCTCGACTGTGTATTTGCGATGTCTGCAGGCACCTCATTAGGGGGCCCGGAGGGTTCCTCTCATCCGTCCACCAGCTGCCTCTGAGGCCGCTCAGCGGGAGGCGATGCTGGACCCTGCAGACAGACAAGGCTGCGGACGAGACGCAGCTCACTGCCGGTGCTGACCGGGAGCCCGAGGACTCTGCCGTGTGCGTCCCAGCGCCGGTGACCCGTGAGCTGTCCAGCGGTTTGTAAGGAGACATTCGTTATCCTACCGGCTCCCCTTCTGCCTTCTCGGTGCCAGGCACCGCCCTGGGTGCTCTCCCCCGACCTCTGACCTCATCCCCGCAGCCCCCCGGGGGGCAGGCAGATCCGTTTCCATGGCTCAGGGGAGCGGGGTGAGGCTCCGAGAGCACATCAGCTGCTCCAGGTAACGCAGGAGCAGCTGCTGGAGCTGCGTGAAACCCACACTTGCCTGACGAGCTCGTGCTTCTCGCCCTGTTGGAGGGCATCAACTCCTTTCATCCATTCATTCGTTCATCCAGTCATCCCTCCGTCTACCAGCCAGGCACCGGAGAAGCACCCACAGAGACTGGGAGCAGGGAGTTCAGAGGCACAGTCCTCTCTGGGCAGACCTACAAATGGAAATTAGTGTGGCTTCTGGCTGGAAATCTGGGTTCTTCTGAGGCCCTCTGCCTACCAGACAGAAACTGAGAATCCAAGTTTGTTACTGTTGCTCTTGCTGAGCACGTCCGATTCTTTGGTGACCCCACAGACACTCGCCCGGCAAGCTCCTCTGTTCCTGGGACTCTCCAGCAAGAATACTGGAGTGGGCTACCAAAGAAAGCGTTTCTCCACCAACGCGCAGGCGGGATAATGACCTACGAGAATTCTTTCCCACCCAATAACACGTGAAATGGAAATTTAACAAAGCAGAACGCTGCTTCGTCAATGAAAGTCTCTCATGAATACTGCCAATTGATATTTTATTTTTTTCCAAGAAAGGCTCCACGGGATCTTCCTGATCCAGGGACTGAACCCACGTCTCCTGCCGGGCAGGTGGGTTCTTTCCCGTGGGACCACCAGGGAAGCCCCGGACTCAAAGTACTTGAAAGCTGATCGGCAGCACGACCGCCCACAAGTGCCCGTGCCCAGCCCCTCGCCCCTTACCATCGCCGGCTCTGCCTGGGTTGGTGGGCTCAGGAGTACTGAGAGGCCTCAGGGGAATGATGATCTCGTCCACGTTAACCCCTTCCTCCGCGTGCTTCTCGGAAACGTGGGAGAGGAGCTCCGACTGACTTGGTGAGAACAGGTTACAACATTTACACATGAAGATGGCTGGGTTTTCTGTAAGGGAGAAAAAAAACAAAAAGGCAAAATATGCTATTTCATCTTCACAAAAAAACAGTGGTTACAGCCGACTGCTAAAATAAAAACACTGAAGGCTCCCCTTCCGGGAGACGGCCCATCTCCATCTCCACAGGCTGTGTCCAGCCAGGCAGCTCACGTGGAACTTCACGGGGCCCCAGCTGCCGGAAAGGTCCTTCTTCACTATTCCACGAGGCAGTGGGCCGACACAGCGCTGCCACAGTGAGGACAGGCCTGCGAGGCACTGGAGTCCCGGAACCAGGCCCGTCTCTGCCTTCAAAGAAAGGGTTTCTCCACCAACGAGCAGGCGGGATAATGACCTACAAGAATTCTTCCCACCAAATAACACGTGAAATAGAAATTCAACAAAGCAGAACATTGCTTCGTCAATGAAAGTCTCTCATGAATACCGCCAACTGATATTTTATTTTTTTCCAAAAAATGTTTCATTCCTATGGAACCCAATGGGCTTCCAAAAGAATAAGAGATTACAGTGATAGATTCTTTTTCTTCGTAAGAGGCCATGCCACTTTCCATGTGTGTCCTTCTGACCCCACAATGATCCCAGGACTTAGGCAAGAGGGGCTTTGTTATCCCCATTCCACAGCCGAGGACCCTGAGGCTGTGAGGAGAAGCCACCTGCCCAAGTCAAGGCCCAGACTCTGCTGTTTGCTTTCGACATGAACTCCGGCTGCAAGCGAGGAGCAAGTGCCTCCAAGTTAAAGCTAAAATGCTTATCCCTGCAGTCAACTGTCTGAAATGAAAATCATCACAGAAAGAAGCATAACCCCAACCACATACCAAGTGCTTTCTTGGTCATTTCAGCATCGATGGAGCAGCGGCCACGGTAGGGGAGAGGGTCATGTCAGGCACCAGGGACTCAGGGAACGGGATGGGGTCCCCAGACGGCCCAGCCCACTGGGGAGACAGCCCTAAACTTAAACATAAAAAGGGTGCGTGCCCAGCCCCTCGCCCCTTACCATCGCCGGCTCTGCCTGGGTTGGTGGGCTCAGGAGTACTGAGAGGCCTCAGGGGAATGATGATCTCGTCCACGTTAACCCCTTCCTCCGCGTGCTTCTCGGAAACGTGGGAGAGGAGCTCCGACTGACTTGGTGAGAACAGGTTACAACATTTACACATGAAGATGGCTGGGTTTTCTGTAAGGGAGAAAAAAAACAAAAAGGCAAAATATGCTATTTCATCTTCACAAAAAAACAGTGGTTACAGCCGACTGCTAAAATAAAAACACTGAAGGCTCCCCTTCCGGGAGACGGCCCATCTCCATCTCCACAGGCTGTGTCCAGCCAGGCAGCTCACGTGGAACTTCACGGGGCCCCAGCTGCCGGAAAGGTCCTTCTTCACTATTCCACGAGGCAGTGGGCCGACACAGCGCTGCCACAGTGAGGACAGGCCTGCGAGGCACTGGAGTCCCGGAACCAGGCCCGTCTCTGCCTTCAAAGAAAGGGTTTCTCCACCAACGAGCAGGCGGGATAATGACCTACAAGAATTCTTCCCACCAAATAACACGTGAAATAGAAATTCAACAAAGCAGAACATTGCTTCGTCAATGAAAGTCTCTCATGAATACCGCCAACTGATATTTTATTTTTTTCCAAAAAATGTTTCATTCCTATGGAACCCAATGGGCTTCCAAAAGAATAAGAGATTACAGTGATAGATTCTTTTCTTCGTAAGAGGCCATGCCACTTTCCATGTGTGTCCTTCTGACCCCACAATGATCCCAGGACTTAGGCAAGAGGGGCTTTGTTATCCCCATTCCACAGCCGAGGACCCTGAGGCTGTGAGGAGAAGCCACCTGCCCAAGTCAAGGCCCAGACTCTGCTGTTTGCTTTCGACATGAACTCCGGCTGCAAGCGAGGAGCAAGTGCCTCCAAGTTAAAGCTAAAATGCTTATCCCTGCAGTCAACTGTCTGAAATGAAAATCATCACAGAAAGAAGCATAACCCCAACCACATACCAAGTGCTTTCTTGGTCATTTCAGCATCGATGGAGCAGCGGCCACGGTAGGGGAGAGGGTCATGTCAGGCACCAGGGACTCAGAGCTGAAGCGGGCATGGGGTCCCCCGCAGACGGCCCAGCCCACTGGGGAGACAGCCCCGCACTGGACAACGGCACTGTCGGGCTGCTGCTCCCTCCCAAGTAGTCCAGACTTACACCCGACTCCTGCTGTGCTTTCAGGAAAAAGGGAATCCTGTAACAGGTCACATAGCAGCACCTCTGGGGACGCAGGGCCACTGGAAGGGGCCCCCAAGTCCCCAGGCACACCAAGCACTGTCTGGAGCCCAAACAGATACAACTACTTTTGCGTTCACACGTGACCAAGTGTTGGCACTGGCTACAATGAACCTCCTGCCCAGGGTCCCCTACAGCCCGGAGGTCTGGGCAGCCCAGGGTGCCGCCTGGCCTTGGCCGTCTGCTGCTCACCAGCACCCTTCCCCAGTGCCCACCGTGGGCCCGGCGCTGGGCCTGGAATCCCCGAGCCGCAGGTGGGGACAAGCACGCCCGGCCGAGGACGGCGGGCCCAGCAGAGGGCACAGCCTGGGGTGGAGACGGAGCGGGGACGAGGCCGGCACCTGGCCTGAAGCCAGGGAAGCGACAGGCCGGGAGAGCCGGCCCGGTACCCCCTCTGCAGGGCCCGGGCTCCAGACGAGGAAGGAGACAGGTCAGCCACCAGCCGGGAGAGCCGGCCCGGACCCCCTCTGCAGGGCCCGGGCTCCAGACGAAGCAGACAGGTCAGCCACCAGCCAAGGGGCCAGCCTCAGACGCAGCCGTGAGCTCAACGCAGTCGCTTCGCAAAGAGGCCATGCCACTTTCCATGTGTGTCCTTCTGACAATTCCCAGGACTTAGGCAAGAGGGGCTTTGTTATCCCCATTCCACAGCCGAGGACCCTGAGGCTGTGAGGAGAAGCCACCTGCCCAAGTCAAGGCCCAGACTCTGCTGTTTGCTTTCGACATGAACTCCGGCTGCAAGCGAGGAGCAAGTGCCTCCAAGTTAAAGCTAAAATGCTTATCCCTGCAGTCAACTGTCTGAAATGAAAATCATCACAGAAAGAAGCATAACCCCAACCACATACCAAGTGCTTTCTTGGTCATTTCAGCATCGATGGAGCAGCGGCCACGGTAGGGGAGAGGGTCATGTCAGGCACCAGGGACTCAGAGCTGAAGCGGGCATGGGGTCCCCCGCAGACGGCCCAGCCCACTGGGGAGACAGCCCCGCACTGGACAACGGCACTGTCGGGCTGCTGCTCCCTCCCAAGTAGTCCAGACTTACACCCGACTCCTGCTGTGCTTTCAGGAAAAAGGGAATCCTGTAACAGGTCACATAGCAGCACCTCTGGGGACGCAGGGCCACTGGAAGGGGCCCCCAAGTCCCCAGGCACACCAAGCACTGTCTGGAGCCCAAACAGATACAACTACTTTTGCGTTCACACGTGACCAAGTGTTGGCACTGGCTACAATGAACCTCCTGCCCAGGGTCCCCTACAGCCCGGAGGTCTGGGCAGCCCAGGGTGCCGCCTGGCCTTGGCCGTCTGCTGCTCACCAGCACCCTTCCCCAGTGCCCACCGTGGGCCCGGCGCTGGGCCTGGAATCCCCGAGCCGCAGGTGGGGACAAGCACGCCCGGCCGAGGACGGCGGGCCCAGCAGAGGGCACAGCCTGGGGTGGAGACGGAGCGGGGACGAGGCCGGCACCTGGCCTGAAGCCAGGGAAGCGACAGGCCGGGAGAGCCGGCCCGGTACCCCCTCTGCAGGGCCCGGGCTCCAGACGAGGAAGGAGACAGGTCAGCCACCAGCCGGGAGAGCCGGCCCGGACCCCCTCTGCAGGGCCCGGGCTCCAGACGAAGCAGACAGGTCAGCCACCAGCCAAGGGGCCGAGAGCCTCAGAAACGCACGCTCGTGACTTCAGAGCAGCGGTTCTACTTCTCGAGATCCGGCTTCACCGTCACCCGACATGCAAACAGGGGCCGTGCACGGCGATGTCAACACGCAGGCATCGAGGACAGCGAGCTCCGAAGACCACCTGCGTGCGCGTGGCCGGCACATCGGGACAGCGCAGTTCCACCGCCACGGAGAGCCAGCGCGGTGAAGACCCCGAACGTCAGGGAAAACGCTCCGGATGGACGCTCACCTCCACTGGGGGCAGGCACCACGGCTCGGGAGGCGCCTTCACCCCTAATGGAGAGTCAGAGGTGACAGGTGGACAGGTGGACGGGTGGACGCGCAGGTGCCCGGGCCGGAAGGAGCTGCGCCAAGACCCCACCTGCTCGACTCTTCCAGAGTCGCTTAGGGATTCTCCACAAGGACCCTGTGTGCGCGTGCTCAGCCGCGTCCGACCCTCTGCAGCCTCACGGACTGCAGCCCGCCAGGCTCCTCCGTCCTCGGGGCCCGCCAGGCTCCTCCGTCCTCGGGGCCCGCCAGGCTCCTCCGTCCTCGGGGTCCGCCAGGCTCCTCCGTCCTCGGGGTCCGCCAGGCTCCTCCGTCCTTGGGGTCCGCCAGGCTCCTCCGTCCTCGGGGTCCGCCAGGCAAGAGTGCTGGAACGCGCTGCCGTGCCTCCTCCAGAGGCTCTTCCCAACCCCGGGGTCAAGCCCACGTCTCTTAAATCTCCTGTATGTGAGTCTAAAAATCACAATGGGGCTTCCCTGGTGGTCCAGTGGGAAAAGAGTCTGCCTTGCAGTGCAAGGGGCACCAGTTCGATCCCTGGCCCGGGAAGATCCCACCTGTCGCGGAGCGGCTGGACCGGTGTGTCCAATCACGAGCCAGCGCTCTGGGCAGGCGCCCAGAGCCGGTGCTCTGCAACAGGAGAGGCCACTGCGTGGGAGGCCCACACAGGCCGAAGAATAAAGACGGAGGAAAAATAAATAAATCAATTAATAAAAAAGAGGCCACATGTTTTTTAAAAATGATAAATACCTTTAAAAAAAAAAAAGTCACGATGGTTGGGAAGCAAGTGCCTACAGCAGCCAGGAGGCGGCCCCGACGACGAGCGCGGATTGGCTCGGGCAGGGCGGCCTCTCACCGAGGCCGCCTCCTCCAGCCTGGCCGGGGCTGGTGTTCAGGGCGCTGGGCAGCTGAGATGCCACTGCAAGGAGCGGGCATGCTGAGCAGGGCGAAGGCAGAGACCCCGGGCTACAGAGCTCGGAAGGCTTCTAGGAGGAGGCACCGAAAGGACCTGGAAGGCGGCCCTGGGAAGGGCACCAGATGCGGGCTCCAGGCCGGGCCCCTCAAGACCCCTCACGGGCTCCCCCACCTCCTCACTGCAGGTGCAGGACGGGGGTTCAGAGAGGCGGACCTCAGGGGGACCCAGCCTAACCAGACCCCGGCCTGTGGTCTGCAACGCACCACACGGCCTCTCGGGGTCAGCACTGACGGGCAACACGGCTACACCACAGCCAGGGGACCACAAGCCCCTGGGGCCGTGCTGGGGGACCACTCGGCTCTGCCCCCAAGAGGCCGAGCCTGTCGGAGGAGCAGGCACGGTGTCCCCGCTGGGACCGCGTCTGTGACCCCCCAGCCCTCCGACGCGGAGGGAGACCGTGCGCTCTGTCGAGATGCTCGACCACAGCGAGTCAACGAGACGCCGAAACATGGAGAACACGTCCCATCAGCCTGCAGCCCCAGATGCGAAGGACTGTTAATCTACCAACAGAAGAACAAAGCCGCTCTCTTCATTATCTATAGTAGACTCACATGGGGGGAAGAAAGAATCTTATACCCTGAAATATAATCATAATTATGTTGTCAGCTCATTCTGATGAAGATGCTATCGTGGGGCTGTGTTTTTAGGTTCAATTACTGTGCGTCCGTCCTTATCAAAAGGCTTCAGAGGGGAAACAACAAATTCAGCACAAGGAAAATCACATACGCTTGGGGCCCAAGCGCTCAATGTCTGTGAATTTTTGCCAGCGTGTAGCCAGCTACTCCGCCCTGCTGAAAAGGCAAACCTTAAAGTAATTGCACCGGCAGGTCCGCGTCTCTGGACCCTGATTTGCAGCCACTCCCAGGCAGACACCTCCGGTCCTGTCTGTAACCTCGGGCTCCCCACTGGCTCCCCTGGCCTGGGGCCCAGAGACAAACGGGCGAGGGCCTCTGTCCACCCCTCCCAGAGGCTCGGGGCCCGGGTGGGCCTGTCGTCCCTGGAGGGCGGCTGGGCCCCGGAGGCCCCGCGGAGGCCCCGGGAGCGGGCAGTCCACAGGGCCGGGCTGGCCGGGCCCCCGCCCCCGCCCTGGGGATCGGGCAGCACGCGGGTCGGCTGGAGCCGGCCTGCGCCCGAGGGACCCTCTCCACACTGCAGGCCCTCAAGAAACAGGCAGAGAAGGCCAGTCCGGCCTTGAGCCGAAGC
Organism: Tragulus kanchil; assembly: GCA_022376925.1. Classification (NCBI taxonomy): domain Eukaryota; kingdom Metazoa; phylum Chordata; class Mammalia; order Artiodactyla; family Tragulidae; genus Tragulus; species Tragulus kanchil. The sequence goes on along the minus strand of JAIOJX010000002.1, from coordinate 7,105,418 downwards.
TGCAGGCTCTGGGCAGCTCGCAGGGCGCCCGGCCCAGCCCATGGTCGAGGGGGATTCTGCTGCCCGGAGTAGACACATCTCCCGCTGGGACTCAAGAGCCAAACGCGATCCGGGCGTCCCAGGTCTCCCGGCCTTCCTGCCCTTTAAACTGCTGTTATCAATTATCACAGAAGCCCCAGGGTGAGGCTGTGCGACAGCTAACACAGACGTGTGTGAGGTGGAGACACCTGGCCAGGCCCCTGGGAAAGTGAGCGTCTCGAGGCACAGAGCTTCTGCTGGGCTTCCCGGGAGAGGCCGAGGCAGACGCTGCCTCCCAGCCCAGGGCCTCCAGCGCCCCGTCCTCCTCCTCCCTCCACCCCCACCCCCAGCGCTGGGCGCCCACAGGAGGAGAGGAGGGGACATCGGGCGCCACGGACATGAGCGTCTCGGGGGCCCAGAGCACAAACCCAAAATATGTTTTCCCACAGATGCAGCGTGAGCAGCGGCCCCCACGTCTGAGAGGTCTCTGCGTCCCTCAGGGCTCCCGGGGAGCTATCGATGGGCTGTGAAATTACTGTGTCCGTCCTTATCAAAAGGCTTCAGAGGAAACAACAAATTCAGCACAAGGAAAATCACATACGCTTGGGGCCCAAGCGCTCAATGTCTGTGAATTTTTGCCAGCGTGTAGCCAGCTACTCCGCCCTGCTGAAAAGGCAAACCTTAAAGTAATTGCACCGGCAGGTCCGCGTCTCTGGACCCTGATTTGCAGCCACTCCCAGGCAGACACCTCCGGTCCTGTCTGTAACCTCGGGCTCCCCACTGGCTCCCCTGGCCTGGGGCCCAGAGACAAACGGGCGAGGGCCTCTGTCCACCCCTCCCAGAGGCTCGGGGCCCGGGTGGGCCTGTCGTCCCTGGAGGGCGGCTGGGCCCCCGGAGGCCCCGCGGAGGCCCCGGGAGCGGGCAGTCCACAGGGCCGGGCTGGCCGGGCCCCCGCCCCCGCCCTGGGGATCGGGCAGCACGCGGGTCGGCTGGAGCCGGCCTGCGCCCGAGGGACCCTCTCCACACTGCAGGCCCTCAAGAAACAGGCAGAGAAGGCCAGTCCGGCCTTGAGCCGAAGCTGCAGGCTCTGGGCAGCTCGCAGGGCGCCCGGCCCAGCCCATGGTCGAGGGGGATTCTGCTGCCCGGAGTAGACACATCTCCCGCTGGGACTCAAGAGCCAAACGCGATCCGGGCGTCCCAGGTCTCCCGGCCTTCCTGCCCTTTAAACTGCTGTTATCAATTATCACAGAAGCCCCAGGGTGAGGCTGTGCGACAGCTAACACAGACGTGTGTGAGGTGGAGACACCTGGCCAGGCCCCTGGGAAAGTGAGCGTCTCGAGGCACAGAGCTTCTGCTGGGCTTCCCGGGAGAGGCCGAGGCAGACGCTGCCTCCCAGCCCAGGGCCTCCAGCGCCCCGTCCTCCTCCTCCCTCCACCCCCACCCCCAGCGCTGGGCGCCCACAGGAGGAGAGGAGGGGACATCGGGCGCCACGGACATGAGCGTCTCGGGGGCCCAGAGCACAAACCCAAAATATGTTTTCCCACAGATGCAGCGTGAGCAGCGGCCCCCGCGTCTGAGAGGTCTCTGCGTCCCTCAGGGCTGGAGGGAGGCCGCTCCCGGGGGACGCCAGGGCTCCGTGCAGGCCGCGCTCGCCTCCGGGAGGGGGCTCCGCGCCAGCCCCGCACCGCCTGCAGCCCGGCCCGGCCCCGGCCACCCAGCCGCCTCCCACGCTGCGTGAGGGACACAGGAGGCACTCGGCGGCTGTCACTCGAACTGATGAATCCAAACAGCCTAAGGATCTGCTGATAACCCACGAAGACAAAACCCTCATCACCAGGCCATTACATTTCTCTCTCGAAAAAGTACAGCGAGAAACCTCTCTTCCTTCCTCTTCTTGGTTAGTATAAGTCACCTTTCAACTGTCTTTTACTTGGATTGATCAGCTTTAAAGAGGGTTCAGTAGACGAAACGGAGATCCTCTTAAACTGCCTACCTGATGAGAAAAACCGGGGAACAGATTCTTTCAGAGTCAGGTTTCTGTCTTCCAGTCGTTCGCTTGCCCTTAAGTTATTAAATTCATAAGAGCTGGTGGCATCCCAACAGGGGTGGAAACAGTTTAGCGATCTACAGCCAGACCGCTGTGACACCCGAGGCCGCGCCCAGACCCTCACACAGCGCAGCCTACTACAATCGAAAACACCTTTTTCCTTTATCTTCAGGAAAACAGGCCCAGGCTTGGACAAAACATTTTCCCTCCTTTGAGTCGGTTTAGCAGAACTCTTACTGAGCTGTGGATATGCCTCATATAAAGCCATCGTCGCCATCACACTGAGACCTGGCTGTAACCAAAATGAAGGAATTCAAAGAGGACGAGGGAGAAGAGGAGAAAGTTTAAATCAATGAAGCCCTTGCCAGGAGCTGGCACCATGCAAGGCTCATGCCTGGCGTGTTTCATCTTCACAACCATCCTGTGCAACAGCTTCCATGATCGCACTGCCTCAGCGTCTGTCTTCAGAGGCCCTGATACTTCACATACACGAAGACAAGGTTAAATGCTACCAAGTAAACTAAGGCACGCCAGCGCCATTTCACACCAACTGTAAGACGCCTCCTGACTTTAGAGACAGTAAAACGTGAGTCTCTCCAAGGACGGAACTCAGAGACATCCCCGGGTTCCGACGGAGAGACCGCCCGGACGCCGGCAGCCCCTGCTCTTTGCATGCAAGGCCCCCTGTCCCCGCGCAGCACCCCCACCCACACTTGCCTGGGGGCCCTGCCTCTGAGAGCCACCCATGAAAGCACTTCAAGCCCTGCTTTCGAGAGAGAAGGAGCCAAACCTTCCCAGAGGGCCCCACTCCTCGTCACAGCTCAGCCTGACGGCCAGGGTGGCTGCCAGCCCGCAAGGTGCTTCTGTGAGAAGGGGGACGAAGCTCCATTGCCTGAAGACACTAGCTCTGCCTGTCAGAAGGTGGTCGGAGCAGAACTGATTCTGCGGGAACAGGATGCTGTCCTGCCACCTGCAGGACACTGTCGTGAGAATATCTAAGTCCACGGCGAGAAACGATCCCCTCAGACGAGCTACGCTTGTGCAGTGTGCAGCCTGCACATCTGTACAGGGCAGCCTAGCGTGTTCGCCACAAAGATATTACTACCCCCTGGTACAGATGGAGAAGCTGCAACCTGCCTCAGCAGATCAAGCTCAGGCCTATCACGGTTTCAACGCTGCTCAGTCAACTCACAGGGCAGCAGACAGAAACACGGGCTGTATGTCTGCATGTGTGCATGGTGCGGGGGTGGGAGAGGCCATCTATAAAAGAACATACCAACCTCATGCCCCGGGAGGGCATGGGGAGAACACAGAAACCCCGTGGCTGAGCCTCCTGGGGAAGGCTTCTGGGGAAGGGAAGCGGAAGGGGTCCAGGAGAGAAGGCGAGCGGGCAGGGAGCAGGGCAGAGGAGAGCCTCAACCCCAAGGAGCCCTGAATGTGGAACAGGAAGGGCAAATGTCCCCCCGGGGAACAGGCGGCAGCTCCTGGTCCTTGGGAAACCCACGGGGGGAGCTCGCCCGGGAAAGGCGGGGGCACCGGCTTCCTGAGCAGAGGGCCCGGCAGGACTGTGGGCGTGGGCCTGGCAGGGGACCGGACGGCGGGGATGGGCACGGTGCCCAGGAAGCCTGCCATCCAAGGCCCCCGGTCCCGCTGGTGAGGAAGCCCAGCTGAAAAGCTGAACCTGTAGGTGAAATCTCTGGAGCTCTAAACGCTGGCAACTGAATGAGATTTTCCTAAAAACAAACAAACAAAGAAACTGCGCAGGGCAAACCCATCAAAACTGCAGGTGACGTCTGTCCTGAGACTAGCCCGTCTATAGTTTCTAAGGGAAGCTGTGTGACGCGGACCACTCGTCCCGCTGCAGGAAGGAAGCCGGAGACCGTCTGAGGAAGGAGAGACTGACAGCCGCGGCCCAGGCCCGCCCTCCACCCTTCTTGCTCCCAACACACAGGGAAACACCGGGCTCCAGGCAGTTAAGAGTCTGAATCCCAGTTATTTCCTGTCTCGTAGACGGAGTTTTTCAGATCTTCCACAGAGGTGTTTACATGCACAATCCAAGAAAAAAGTCAATTTTAAAAATCTACATTGATACGAGAAACAAAGGCACAGCAAGTGACAAAATAAGGTCTCCCTCCTGGGGGGAAAGACGCTGGTTCCTAGACGCCCCACGGGCTCTGGGCCGATGCCCGCGGATGAGCGGGCACAGGGGCTCCGCCAGTGCTCGGCACCGGCACCACTGCTGCCCCCGTTACCATCCCGACCGCCTCCACCTCCACCCCCAGCACCAGCTCCCCACCCAGCACCCCCAGCAGCACCGTTATCATCCTCGTCCCATAGACGCAGCAGAGAGCTCGGGAGTGGGCAAGTCAGTGAGCGGGCAAGGAGCCCAGCGAGACACCCTGCAGAGTCAAAACTCGACCAAGACCTTCCAAGTCTCGCTCTGTGCCAGCCCACCCACGCGGGGGCCAGCACCGCTCCAGGTCATGCTCTGCACGGGGCCCTCCGAGGAGCACGGCAGGCCGTGGGTCCTCCTCTGTACCCAGCTTCGTGCCCAGAGAGGTACCCCTCTGTGCGTTTATCGTAGTTTACGCCAGCAACTCACGTCAGGAACAGTACACCGGAAAATGAGAAGGCCATATACAGGACCATCAACTCGCCTGGAATACATGCTCAAAAAACGCATCTCCATACAGCCTGGCAACAGGTCTAGAAGCGGAGAACAGAGGGACTTCCTTGGTGGTCCAGTGGGTAAAGCATACGTCTTGCAATGCAGAGAACACGGGTTTGATTCCTGGTCAGGGAAGTAAGATCCCATGTGGCTCAGGGCAACGGAGCCCTCCTGCTTCAACAACAGGAAAGATCCTGCACGCTGCAACTAAGACTAATAAATAAATAAATTAAAAAAAAAAAAAAAAAAAAAGTATAGAACAGAGAGCCACCGCATACAGCAGATCAGCTTCCCTCAGCAAAACGAAAAAGGTTACCAGCAGGCACCGTGAACCTTGAGGCAGTGGGCACCATACACGTGCCGGCAGCACCCCCCGGTGGCCGGTCTGAGCACTACATCTTCCATTCCCGGGATGAAGGCATTCTTCCGTGCTGTGCAGACAGACCCTCAGGAGAATATTGCTAATCCTCCGAGTCCTTACCCACCAAATGCCATGCTTTGCCCTCCACCCACGTCGTCTTCACATCCCCCCAGTGAGGCAGGGGCTGCTGTCCCCATTTGTCAATGAATAAACTGAGCCCCAGGGCAGGGGACAGCAAGGTCACACAGGAGGTGAGAAGCCCAGACCTGGCCGTGAACCCATATCGGCCCCAGCAGCCGTGCGCCCTGCCAGGTGTACTTGGCCTTCAGGGCTTCTCCTTCTGCACCTGCCGGGGCTCCAGGGCACTCCCGGCCGGTGACCAAGGCCTCTGAGGCACCGTCGCACCGGAAGCAGTAGGAAGAGCTCCCACCTGAGTCAGGACCCGGGTCCCCAGCCCCACCCGCCCCGCCCCCACCACCACTGTGGCGGAGTCTGCCGACTGCCTTGAACTTCTAGACCCCAGTGAGAGGTGGCCTTTGAATGCTTTAAAGTGGAACCTGCCCTCTAAGCCTCTCCCAGAGACTCATTTACAGAGAGACAGACAAGAGCTGCCTGCACGGAAGCCAGGGTGTGCGGAGAGCCCCAGCCAGCCTGCCCCCGCGCCCGGGAGGGGCCCACTGCCCCTGCCTTCCCGGCTGCCTCCGCCCCCCCAAATCACCCCCACGGTGCCTCCCAGCTCTGGGGCTCGGTGGGCTGAAGCGGCAACAAAGGCACGCCCCCACATGCGCACATCTCCATACAGCCTGGCAACAGGTCTAGAAGCGGAGAACAGAGGGACTTCCTTGGTGGTCCAGTGGGTAAAGCATACGTCTTGCAATGCAGAGAACACGGGTTTGATTCCTGGTCAGGGAAGTAAGATCCCATGTGGCTCAGGGCAACGGAGCCCTCCTGCTTCAACAACAGGAAAGATCCTGCACGCTGCAACTAAGACTAATAAATAAATAAATTAAAAAAAAAAAAAAAAAAAAAGTATAGAACAGAGAGCCACCGCATACAGCAGATCAGCTTCCCTCAGCAAAACGAAAAAGGTTACCAGCAGGCACCGTGAACCTTGAGGCAGTGGGCACCATACACGTGCCGGCAGCACCCCCCGGTGGCCGGTCTGAGCACTACATCTTCCATTCCCGGGATGAAGGCATTCTTCCGTGCTGTGCAGACAGACCCTCAGGAGAATATTGCTAATCCTCCGAGTCCTTACCCACCAAATGCCATGCTTTGCCCTCCACCCACGTCGTCTTCACATCCCCCCAGTGAGGCAGGGGCTGCTGTCCCCATTTGTCAATGAATAAACTGAGCCCCAGGGCAGGGGACAGCAAGGTCACACAGGAGGTGAGAAGCCCAGACCTGGCCGTGAACCCATATCGGCCCCAGCAGCCGTGCGCCCTGCCAGGTGTACTTGGCCTTCAGGGCTTCTCCTTCTGCACCTGCCGGGGCTCCAGGGCACTCCCGGCCGGTGACCAAGGCCTCTGAGGCACCGTCGCACCGGAAGCAGTAGGAAGAGCTCCCACCTGAGTCAGGACCCGGGTCCCCAGCCCCACCCGCCCCGCCCCCACCACCACTGTGGCGGAGTCTGCCGACTGCCTTGAACTTCTAGACCCCAGTGAGAGGTGGCCTTTGAATGCTTTAAAGTGGAACCTGCCCTCTAAGCCTCTCCCAGAGACTCATTTACAGAGAGACAGACAAGAGCTGCCTGCACGGAAGCCAGGGTGTGCGGAGAGCCCCAGCCAGCCTGCCCCCGCGCCCGGGAGGGGCCCACTGCCCCTGCCTTCCCGGCTGCCTCCGCCCCCCCAAATCACCCCCATGGTGCCTCCCAGCTCTGGGGCTCGGTGGGCTGAAGCGGCAACAAAGGCACGCCCCCACATGCGGCACAATTACCAAGCAGCTCATGAAATGCTGATGAGCACGCCAACTACCATAGCTCACCGAGTTAACATTTCTATTAGATGCAAAGGAGAAAGCCCAGGGGTGCTCCTTTGTTGAAACTGGATTAATAGAATAAAATGAGAAATGCTCAGTATCAGCGATAATTAAGGCGAGGCCAAACAGTTGCCTTATAATTTTATGCATACGCATTTCCTCTATGCTGAAACTTGGCATGATTTTTTGAAGTTACTTTCAAGCACTCTCAAGGGGAGAGCCCTGGGCCACAGAGTCGGCCTGCATCTGACAGAACCGCAGTGAGGAGCAGCCCCGGGGCCCCTTCCGTGGGAAAGCCCCACAGAGAATCTTAGGTGAACAGGAGTCCCCGCCCCTCACCCGGCTCTCTAAGGGGCAGCCCGGCGCCCACCCTGGCAGGTGGCAGGCAGCCTGGAGGACGTGGGAGCCCCCCACCCCTGCGCAGACCACTGACCATGCGGCTGCCCTCGTGCAAACCGCCGCGGTGGCCCCCGACCTCTCGTGCCAACCGCCACGTCTCCAGGGCATTTCAACGAGATAGGCAAAACGTGCCCAGCCCTCTCCCGGTTCACGGTGCGTCTGGTGCCTCCACGGGCCCACGGCCGCCGCCACTAGGCCTCTGCCCTTCTGGTTTGGGGCTTTTGCTTTAGCTTATTTTGGTTCCTTTGTTGGCGCATAGTTAGTCTTAACTTCAGGAAGTACAGGCTGCCTGGAACTGGCTTCAGCACTGAGCCTCAGGACAGAGGCCTCGCGGTCAAACCCCACCAGGGCTACTTCTGTGTGCCTGGAGGGACCTCTCCCTTCCCAGACCCACAAGTCCTTGGCTGGAAACCTGCAGAGACAACGGTGGCCGCCCTGTTGACCTCTTGAGGACACGGGGGGACAAGGGTCATCCCGTGGAGGGAAGACTGGAGCAGGGCTGGCCCCTGGACACGGGTGCAGAGCAGAACTGGGAAGAACAGGTGAAACGGGCTCGCCCCCAAATCACCCCCACGGTGCCTCCCAGCTCTGGGGCTCGGTGGGCTGAAGCGGCAACAAAGGCACGCCCCCACATGCGGCACAATTACCAAGCAGCTCATGAAATGCTGATGAGCACGCCAACTACCATAGCTCACCGAGTTAACATTTCTATTAGATGCAAAGGAGAAAGCCCAGGGGTGCTCCTTTGTTGAAACTGGATTAATAGAATAAAATGAGAAATGCTCAGTATCAGCGATAATTAAGGCGAGGCCAAACAGTTGCCTTATAATTTTATGCATACGCATTTCCTCTATGCTGAAACTTGGCATGATTTTTTGAAGTTACTTTCAAGCACTCTCAAGGGGAGAGCCCTGGGCCACAGAGTCTGCCTGCATCTGACAGAACCGCAGTGAGGAGCAGCCCCGGGGCCCCTTCTGTGGGAAAGCCCCACAGAGAATCTTAGGTGAACAGGAGTCCCCGCCCCTCACCCGGCTCTCTAAGGGGCAGCCCGGCGCCCACCCTGGCAGGTGGCAGGCAGCCTGGAGGACGTGGGAGCCCCCCACCCCTGCGCAGACCACTGACCATGCGGCTGCCCTCGTGCAAACCGCCGCGGTGGCCCCCGACCTCTCGTGCCAACCGCCACGTCTCCAGGGCATTTCAACGAGATAGGCAAAACGTGCCCAGCCCTCTCCCGGTTCACGGTGCGTCTGGTGCCTCCACGGGCCCACGGCCGCCGCCACCAGGCCTCTGCCCTTCTGGTTTGGGGCTTTTGCTTTAGCTTATTTTGGTTCCTTTGTTGGCGCATAGTTAGTCTTAACTTCAGGAAGTACAGGCTGCCTGGAACTGGCTTCAGCACTGAGCCTCAGGACAGAGGCCTCGCGGTCAAACCCCACCAGGGCTACTTCTGTGTGCCTGGAGGGACCTCTCCCTTCCCAGACCCACAGGTCCTTGGCTGGAAACCTGCAGAGACAACGGTGGCCGCCCTGTTGACCTCTTGAGGACACGGGGGGACAAGGGTCATCCCGTGGAGGGAAGACTGGAGCAGGGCTGGCCCCTGGACACGGGTGCAGAGCAGAACTGGGAAGAACAGGTGAAACGGGCTCGTAAACACACCCCGCCAGCAGGTGCACAGACGCCGCTCCCATTTGTGCTGGGAACCTTGCGGGCGGGCGGGCACTGCCTGCAGACCCGGCCTCTGGTGGAGAAACACCCGCGTGGTCAGCAGAGGCTCTCCTCCCCAAGGGGCCTGACCGGCGCCAACGGGAGCAATTACAAAGATCAGCAAAAAACTTGGGGAGAAAAATGGTCTGGCTATTATTTCAAGGAGGTAATTTTTTTTCCTTTTTAAAAAGGAGTTACGGCAAAAGAAGTTTTTTCCATTTTTTTTTAATTTTGCTTGTTTGCTTTTACAGAGTTTTGTTGTTTACAGATATGTATAGCCCCAGATTAATCATATGTATATCCCATCCCCCCATCCCACCCCTTCAGGCCATCGTAGAGCCCGTGCGCAAGATCCCTCAACCCACAGGGCACTGACAACAGTTACCTCTCAAAAAATAAATTTTTAAAAATTCTTCGAATGGTTATTTAGAATGGCACAAATAAAATGGACATTTATGTGATTAAAACAAGATTTAATATTACAACACTACCTAAAGTTAGTGAGCCAAGAGGACCCCCCACTCCTGGTCCCCAACATTAAAAGCTAAATAAGGCTGTTCCGTTTACCTCAGTTTTAAGATATATATTTTAGGGGCTAGAAAAACTTACACTGAGATATCCGACCAGTTACTTTGGGACAGCTGGGCTGAGGGCCTGACTCTGGTCCTCCAGGCCCCCCCCTGCCCTTCTGGTTTGGGGCTTTTGCTTTAGCTTATTTTGGTTCCTTTGTTGGCGCATAGTTAGTCTTAACTTCAGGAAGTACAGGCTGCCTGGAACTGGCTTCAGCACTGAGCCTCAGGACAGAGGCCTCGCGGTCAAACCCCACCAGGGCTACTTCTGTGTGCCTGGAGGGACCTCTCCCTTCCCAGACCCACAAGTCCTTGGCTGGAAACCTGCAGAGACAACGGTGGCCGCCCTGTTGACCTCTTGAGGACACGGGGGGACAAGGGTCATCCCGTGGAGGGAAGACTGGAGCAGGGCTGGCCCCTGGACACGGGTGCAGAGCAGAACTGGGAAGAACAGGTGAAACGGGCTCGTAAACACACCCCGCCAGCAGGTGCACAGACGCCGCTCCCATTTGTGCTGGGAACCTTGCGGGCGGGCGGGCACTGCCTGCAGACCCGGCCTCTGGTGGAGAAACACCCGCGTGGTCAGCAGAGGCTCTCCTCCCCAAGGGGCCTGACCGGCGCCAACGGGAGCAATTACAAAGATCAGCAAAAAACTTGGGGAGAAAAATGGTCTGGCTATTATTTCAAGGAGGTAATTTTTTTTCCTTTTTAAAAAGGAGTTACGGCAAAAGAAGTTTTTTCCATTTTTTTTTAATTTTGCTTGTTTGCTTTTACAGAGTTTTGTTGTTTACAGACATGTATACTCCCAGATTGATCATATGTATATACCATCCCCCCATTTCCCACCCCTTCAGGCCATCGTAGAGCCCGTGCGCAAGATCCCTCAACCCACAGGGCACTGACAACAGTTACCTCTCAAAAAATAAATTTTTAAAAATTCTTCGAATGGTTATTTAGAATGGCACAAATAAAATGGACATTTATGTGATTAAAACAAGATTTAATATTACAACACTACCTAAAGTTAGTGAGCCAAGAGGACCCCCCACTCCTGGTCCCCAACATTAAAAGCTAAATAAGGCTGTTCCGTTTACCTCAGTTTTAAGATATATATTTTAGGGGCTAGAAAAACTTACACTGAGATATCCGACCAGTTACTTTGGGACAGCTGGGCTGAGGGCCTGACTTCCTTGGCTCTGTCCGACTCTGGGATTCCCACAGCCTTTTATATATAAGCAAGCAAAACAGGGAACATTTCATGCAAAGATGGGTGCAATAAAGGGCAGAAACAGTATGGACCTCACAGAAGCAGAAGATACTAAGGAGAGGTAACAAGAATACACAGAAGAACTACACACACAAAAAGATGCTAATGAGCCAGACAACCACAAAGGCTCAAGGCTCCTTCTGTACAAACTCAAGTGTGACTTCAACAAATGCACCATCAATATGACCGAGGGGCCAAGAGAGCCCTACTTCACTGGGATGATCACTTAGACGTTATTTTTGTGACTTCAATAGGACTGGAAAATGCTATTTCTCACACTGAACTTTTAACAAAATTCACTCCAAAGGCATTAAGTGATAGCAACCAGGCTGTGAGTCTACTGAAGTCTAAGGTCTCTGTAATGACAAGAGCCGTCTTATAAAATCGCAGGCCCTTGATGGCCTTAGAGCATCTCAAGGGGGCAGCTACGCTATAATTCAAACTGAATGCTGTGTTTATACACCAGATGAACCCTCTAATGGGAGATGTTTTTAAAAAGATGGCTTGGCTTTAAAAGCTCAAAGCTTAAATCCCTATTTGCAACTTTAATCACGTTATTAGCTGTATTACTTGTAATCTGTTTATTTTATAAGATTGTTGTCTTTTGTATTACGTGATGTGTTACCAGGCCTCCGGCCAAATTAATGACGGAGAAACATTAAGAAATAGACCACATTTATAATGTAAAATAATTATAATAGTATGGTTCTAGGTATGGGAAGAAGTGACAGAGGAAATATTTCCTGGATCTTACTAGCCAGAAGATAGAGGATTCAGGGACTCTGTCATTATTTATCAATGGGACCTTTAACTGGGAGCAGATTATCAATGAAGACCTTCACCTGATCTGGGATGTACAACACTACCTAAAGTTAGTGAGCCAAGAGGACCCCCCACTCCTGGTCCCCAACATTAAAAGCTAAATAAGGCTGTTCCGTTTACCTCAGTTTTAAGATATATATTTTAGGGGCTAGAAAAACTTACACTGAGATATCCGACCAGTTACTTTGGGACAGCTGGGCTGAGGGCCTGACTTCCTTGGCTCTGTCCGACTCTGGGATTCCCACAGCCTTTTATATATAAGCAAGCAAAACAGGGAACATTTCATGCAAAGATGGGTGCAATAAAGGGCAGAAACAGTATGGACCTCACAGAAGCAGAAGATACTAAGGAGAGGTAACAAGAATACACAGAAGAACTACACACACAAAAAGATGCTAATGAGCCAGACAACCACAAAGGCTCAAGGCTCCTTCTGTACAAACTCAAGTGTGACTTCAGCAAATGCACCATCAATATGACCGAGGGGCCAAGAGAGCCCTACTTCACTGGGATGATCACTTAGACGTTATTTTTGTGACTTCAATAGGACTGGAAAATGCTATTTCTCACACTGAACTTTTAACAAAATTCACTCCAAAGGCATTAAGTGATAGCAACCAGGCTGTGAGTCTACTGAAGTCTAAGGTCTCTGTAATGACAAGAGCCGTCTTATAAAATCGCAGGCCCTTGATGGCCTTAGAGCATCTCAAGGGGGCAGCTACGCTATAATTCAAACTGAATGCTGTGTTTATACACCAGATGAACCCTCTAATGGGAGATGTTTTTAAAAAGATGGCTTGGCTTTAAAAGCTCAAAGCTTAAATCCCTATTTGCAACTTTAATCACGTTATTAGCTGTATTACTTGTAATCTGTTTATTTTATAAGATTGTTGTCTTTTGTATTACGTGATGTGTTACCAGGCCTCCGGCCAAATTAATGACGGAGAAACATTAAGAAATAGACCACATTTATAATGTAAAATAATTATAATAGTATGGTTCTAGGTATGGGAAGAAGTGACAGAGGAAATATTTCCTGGATCTTACTAGCCAGAAGATAGAGGATTCAGGGACTCTGTCATTATTTATCAATGGGCCTAATCCGTAAATTAATACTGGGAGCAGATTATCAATGAAGACCTTCACCTGATCTGGGATGAACCTCCCAACCCCCTGGGACCAAAAAGAAAAAAAAAAAAGGTCATGAAATGTCTCCCAAATATGGTCAGCTTTATGACCATGGGGAGGGACTATGAAATAAAAACATTTCCTGCCATAGTAACAAGAGAGGCGCAGCCACCAGCGACTTCTGGCCCCCGCGTGTGAAGGGGGGCTCCCCAAGCGACCGAACAGCCCCCACCACTCTGTGTAGAGGGAGGGAGCTCCAGAAGCTCAGGCGGCCTGTCCTCCTCCCTGGCTCAGCTCCGGCTAGCACAGCCTCGGGTGTCCGTGGCAAAGCCAGCCTCTCCCACTGCATCTGCCCAGGCTCCCCGGCGGCCCCTGGGCATCCTCCCCTGTAGGTGCAGCGTCCCGTCCTCCCGTCATGCCTGGCGGGCCCTCTGCGGGGACAGCCTTCGCACTGACAGCACCTCTCTGCGGGCACAGGTGCATCCTGGGCGACTCCACCAGGGTCTTTCCCACACATGGCCCCTAGGGGCGAGAGAGGGCAGAGGAGAACCCTGAGCAGCTTGAAATACTGACGCTCATGCTAATTGAAGTCAGCCAGAGAAGGACAAATACCACATGATATCGATTATATTCAGAATCTTAAAAGAATACAGACATTGATAAAACCGAGCATCTCAAGGGGCAGCTACGCTATAATTCAAACTGAATGCTGTGTTTATACACCAGATGAACCCTCTAATGGGAGATGTTTTTAAAAAGATGGCTTGGCTTTAAAAGCTCAAAGCTTAAATCCCTATTTGCAACTTTAATCACGTTATTAGCTGTATTACTTGTAATCTGTTTATTTTATAAGATTGTTGTCTTTTGTATTACGTGATGTGTTACCAGGCCTCCGGCCAAATTAATGACGGAGAAACATTAAGAAATAGACCACATTTATAATGTAAAATAATTATAATAGTATGGTTCTAGGTATGGGAAGAAGTGACAGAGGAAATATTTCCTGGATCTTACTAGCCAGAAGATAGAGGATTCAGGGACTCTGTCATTATTTATCAATGGGCCTAATCCGTAAATTAATACTGGGAGCAGATTATCAATGAAGACCTTCACCTGATCTGGGATGAACCTCCCAACCCCCTGGGACCAAAAAGAAAAAAAAAAAAGGTCATGAAATGTCTCCCAAATATGGTCAGCTTTATGACCATGGGGAGGGACTATGAAATAAAAACATTTCCTGCCATAGTAACAAGAGAGGCGCAGCCACCAGCGACTTCTGGCCCCCGCGTGTGAAGGGGGGCTCCCCAAGCGACCGAACAGCCCCCACCACTCTGTGTAGAGGGAGGGAGCTCCAGAAGCTCAGGCGGCCTGTCCTCCTCCCTGGCTCAGCTCCGGCTAGCACAGCCTCGGGTGTCCGTGGCAAAGCCAGCCTCTCCCACTGCATCTGCCCAGGCTCCCCGGCGGCCCCTGGGCATCCTCCCCTGTAGGTGCAGCGTCCCGTCCTCCCGTCATGCCTGGCGGGCCCTCTGCGGGGACAGCCTTCGCACTGACAGCACCTCTCTGCGGGCACAGGTGCATCCTGGGCGACTCCACCAGGGTCTTTCCCACACATGGCCCCTAGGGGGCGAGAGAGGGCAGAGGAGAACCCTGAGCAGCTTGAAATACTGACGCTCATGCTAATTGAAGTCAGCCAGAGAAGGACAAATACCACATGATATCGATTATATTCAGAATCTTAAAAAAAGAATACAGATGAACTTATTTACAAAACAGACTTACAGATACAGAAAACAACCTTAGGGCTACTACAGGGGAAAGGTCAGGGGACAATAAATTGGGAGTCTGTACACACTATGTATATGTACACACTATGTTTAAAACAGGTTCACAAGGACCTACTTGTAGCACAGGGAACCCTGCTCAATATTCTGTCATAGCCTAAGTGGGAAAAGAATTTGGAAAAGAATAAATAACTGAACCACGCTGTTGTATACCTAAAAGTAACACAACATTCTAAATCAACTATAGTCCAGTATTTTAAAAAACTGTAATCATAAAAAAAATCCTGCGAAGTGGAGAAGGCTGCTTTCTGATCACCAAACTTTTTAACAAAATCCAGAACCTAGTTTTAGCTTTAACCTCAGTTTCTCAGAGAGACTTTTCTTATATCCCCGTCAATATAAACTACGTCTCCATTGCTTTCTCTCGCCCATTCTCCCACACCACCCTCCGCTTTGAAGCAGTGTCCCCAATTTGTAATCATGTATTTAATGGTGTGTTCATTTGTTTAACCTCTGTATCCCCTAAAAGATTATAAACTCCAAATACATCAATATCACTTAATTCAAAATACAGTTAAAAGCTTAGAGAGATCAATAAGGTTAACAAACATTTATTTCCAAACAGAAATGCTGCGTCTCTTTTGTCGTAAGAACTAGAACATTTCCAGAATGTTCACCTGAGGACAGTGTCAACCAAAGCACTCAACTCCTGCTTCCTAGAGAAACACCGGAGACCGAGGCTGGGAAAGAAGGAGCGGCTTCGGGTGGCCAGCTGCCAGCCAAGCCACAACCCGGGAAACCCCGCCATGACTCTGGTCCCCTGTCCCCTGCCCAGTGACGGGCAAGTGTGGCCACACGGCGCTCCAGGGGCTGGGCTGCACGGGCCTGCTTCAGGGCCTCTTCAAGGGGGAGGGAGGAGCCTCCGTCCCCAGGAAGAGTCTTTCTGGGATGCTTCAAATAGCCTGGCAAGCCCTACACCAGCCTCCTGGCCCAACTCAGAAATAAACACAGGGAGTGGAATTCAAAAGGCCTTCTCTCTACCAGGAGGGAACTGAAAATCACGGGCCAGGGCCGTGTGTACAGAGCCTGGCAAGTTTCATACACACACACACACACACACACACACAGAGAGACACACACACACACACACACACACAGACTGGTTGGCCTCCAAGTTAAAACCCACTCAGTCACCAGCCCCATAGGGTTCTCCTCTGATCCATTTCTCTAAATCTGCCCCTAGCCTCCATCCCCACGGCCTCTGCCTTGTGGTGGGGGCTGTCAGTTGGGGGGCACACCATGATGGCGCCCAACGCCGGGCCTTATTCCTGCATGTCTGCCCTTCCAGAAGATGTCCTCCTGCTTATCCTCTGTAACTTCAAAAACCATCAGAGAGCTACAGTAATTCGGGGACTCCCTGGGAGCTCAGCTGGTAAAGAAGCTGCCTGCAATACAAGAAACCCCGGCTCAATTGCTGGTTTATGAAGATCCCCTGGAGAAGGGAAAGGCTACCCACCCCAGTACTTTTGCCTGGAGAATTCCACGAGTCACCGTCAGATAGGGCTGAGCGACTCCACGTTCACGGCAATTCAGACAGTGGATGCTCATGAAAAAAAAAAAGGATGCCAGGGCCTCCCTGGTGGTCCAGTGGCTAGTAACATTCCATGCTCTCAAAGCAGGGAGTCCGGATTCAACCCCATTCAGGGAACTAGATCCCACATGCCACAATGAAGACCGAGATCCCCGCATGCTGCAACTAAGACCCAGCGCTCCCAAACACAGAAACAAAAACAAACTTTTAAAGTGACTCCATTAGTTTAAAAAGAATATAACTTTGGGCTTCCCCTGGTGGTCCACTGGGTAAGGACACCACCTTGCAGTGTAAGGCGCCCGGGTTCGATCCCTGGCCTGGGAGGATCCCACCTACTACGGAGCGGCTGGACCGATGTGTCCAACTACCGAACCGGAGCTCTGGAGCACATACGCCCAGACCCGGTGCTCTGTGAAGAGAGGCCACCGTGACGGGAGGCCCATACAGTCCAAAGAACAAAGATAAATAAATGAAAGATAAATAGAAGTGGCCAAAAACAAAATCTATATAAAAAAAAGAATGTAACTTTAAACCCGTAATAAGTTTTAGATATGACTCTTTGCTTCCCTCCCAGATTGCTTTTCATTCTTTTAAGAAAATAAGTCAATATCGGTCCTTTTCCATCCACAAATGTTTTCAAGAAGCAGGCAGGGACAGCACACGAGGCTGCAGGGTGGAAGGCCTGGGTCTGGGGACAGGGATGGAGAGCAAGAGGGACCACCAGCCCCGACAGCGCACGAGGACCTGGGCGGGCAGGACTGTGTCTCCAGCAGACAGACGCAGAGGCGGGCCCCACGAGTGAAGTGACCCCTCGGGTCAGGACTCCGGCGAGCAGCAGATCCCGGCTTCAAAGCAGGGTTCACTCCACCACCAGGCGGTTCCAGCCTTCTGAGTTGACACCTGCCCTCGAGACAAAGTGTAACTATCCCGTTTTTAACTCACTAGTCCCGCCCTTCTCGCTGGGGAGGTTTTCAGAAGCAACCTGCAATACAAGAAACCCGGCTCATTGCTGGTTTATGAAGATCCTCTGGAGAAGGGAAAGGCTACCCACCCCAGTACTTTTGCCTGGAGAATTCCACGAGTCACCGTCAGATAGGGCTGAGCGACTCCACGTTCACGGCAATTCAGACAGTGGATGCTCATGAAAAAAAAAAAGGATGCCAGGGCCTCCCTGGTGGTCCAGTGGCTAGTAACATTCCATGCTCTCAAAGCAGGGAGTCCGGATTCAACCCCATTCAGGGAACTAGATCCCACATGCCACAATGAAGACCGAGATCCCCGCATGCTGCAACTAAGACCCAGCGCTCCCAAACACAGAAACAAAAACAAACTTTTAAAGTGACTCCATTAGTTTAAAAAGAATATAACTTTGGGCTTCCCCTGGTGGTCCACTGGGTAAGGACACCGCCTTGCAGTGTAAGGGGCGCCGGTTCGATCCCTGGCCTGGGAGGATCCCACCTACTACGGAGCGGCTGGACCGATGTGTCCAACTACCGAACCGGAGCTCTGGAGCACATACGCCCAGACCCGGTGCTCTGTGAAGAGAGGCCACCGTGACGGGAGGCCCATACAGGCCAAAGAACAAAGATAAATAAATGAAAGATAAATAGAAGTGGCCAAAAACAAAATCTATATAAAAAAAAGAATGTAACTTTAAACCCGTAATAAGTTTTAGATATGACTCTTTGCTTCCCTCCCAGATTGCTTTTCATTCTTTTAAGAAAATAAGTCAATATCGGTCCTTTTCCATCCACAAATGTTTTCAAGAAGCAGGCAGGGACAGCACACGAGGCTGCAGGGTGGAAGGCCTGGGTCTGGGGACAGGGATGGAGAGCAAGAGGGACCACCAGCCCCGACAGCGCACGAGGACCTGGGCGGGCAGGACTGTGTCTCCAGCAGACAGACGCAGAGGCGGGCCCCACGAGTGAAGCGACCCCTCGGGTCAGGACTCCGGCGAGCAGCAGATCCCGGCTTCAAAGCAGGGTTCACTCCACCACCAGGCGGTTCCAGCCTTCTGAGTTGACACCTGCCCTCGAGACAAAGTGTAACTATCCCGTTTATCCTAGCCTAACTCCAGGCTAAATCCTGTCTACATAATTAAACCGGCCCTTCTCGCTGGGGAGGTTTTCAGAAGCAACCTGCATAAAATTGTCTATAAAAGGAAATGCAATTAAGGAGAGACTTTCTAATACATCGAATTCCTGACTGCCCTTGCCCTAGGCAGGAACTTAATTCTACTGAAGGACAGCTATCTTTGAAAAGTTGTTACGTAAACTGTAAGGTAACACAGGAATCCTTCTACAAGGTAAATGGACTGAGAAGGGAGAAGCGGGGTAAGGGACCATCTCCAGTTCAAGGCAATGACGTCGCAGCCGCTTCCCACCTAGAAGCTGCACCTTAGAGACCAAATGCAAGTCCATCTATCATTTATTACACTGGTTCTCCTGCCATAACCCAGCAACCAAGCAGATTTGGTTTTTTCCAGAAATTAGCTGATGGCAAGTTAACAGCAGTGTATTTTGAAACGTGATTTTTGTCACTTTGCAGCTGAAAATTGAAAGAAAGCACAACAATGCCTCGCTTTCTTTCTAGAAACTGTTGGGTAAACTCCGGAAGAGCAGAGGTGGGCGGTGCATGCCAGGTTTCTATCTGGGAGAAGGAAAGCACTGAACAGAGAAAGCGATTCAATAGGCAAGTCCAAGTCTGACTCCTTATCGGATCTATTTCTTCTCATCTTTGTATTCAACTGCTTTTGCCACCAGTCAAGAATGTTGCCCACATCATGAAGCACACACGGTGGCCCCTGTCAAGGCGCTGTCGTTTAAAGGCACAACGCTTCTCCACTCACACGATAAAGAGCTGCAGAACAGAGAACAGCATTTGTTGTGGAGGTTCACAGGAACACTGTGACCAGACCCAGGTGCACAGCTGCAAGAACTAAGGATTCAGACACCGAGGAGTCTGCAACAATTCACTGCACCCCTCCCTTTGTGTAGAAGCAGCCTGAATTCTAACCTGAGCAAACGGTTCTCTGGGCACGAAAGGGCCTGCAGAAAACCAGAGAACCTTTGTTACAGGTTCACTCCACCACCAGGCGGTTCCAGCCTTCTGAGTTGACACCTGCCCTCGAGACAAAGTGTAACTATCCCGTTTATCCTAGCCTAACTCCAGGCTAAATCCTGTCTACATAATTAAACCGGCCCTTCTCGCTGGGGAGGTTTTCAGAAGCAACCTGCATAAAATTGTCTATAAAAGGAAATGCAATTAAGGAGAGACTTTCTAATACATCGAATTCCTGACTGCCCTTGCCCTAGGCAGGAACTTAATTCTACTGAAGGACAGCTATCTTTGAAAAGTTGTTACGTAAACTGTAAGGTAACACAGGAATCCTTCTACAAGGTAAATGGACTGAGAAGGGAGAAGCGGGGTAAGGGACCATCTCCAGTTCAAGGCAATGACGTCGCAGCCGCTTCCCACCTAGAAGCTGCACCTTAGAGACCAAATGCAAGTCCATCTATCATTTATTACACTGGTTCTCCTGCCATAACCCAGCAACCAAGCAGATTTGGTTTTTTCCAGAAATTAGCTGATGGCAAGTTAACAGCAGTGTATTTTGAAACGTGATTTTTGTCACTTTGCAGCTGAAAATTGAAAGAAAGCACAACAATGCCTCGCTTTCTTTCTAGAAACTGTTGGGTAAACTCCGGAAGAGCAGAGGTGGGCGGTGCATGCCAGGTTTCTATCTGGGAGAAGGAAAGCACTGAACAGAGAAAGCGATTCAATAGGCAAGTCCAAGTCTGACTCCTTATCGGATCTATTTCTTCTCATCTTTGTATTCAACTGCTTTTGCCACCAGTCAAGAATGTTGCCCACATCATGAAGCACACACGGTGGCCCCTGTCAAGGCGCTGACGTTTAAAGGCACAACGCTTCTCCACTCACACGATAAAGAGCTGCAGAACAGAGAACAGCATTTGTTGTGGAGGTTCACAGGAACACTGTGACCAGACCCAGGTGCACAGCTGCAAGAACTAAGGATTCAGACACCGAGGAGTCTGCAACAATTCACTGCACCCCTCCCCTTTGTGTAGAGAAGCAGCCTGAATTCTAACCTGAGCAAACGGTTCTCTGGGACACTGGCCATAATCTCCAGTGGCTGGCTTTCCAGATAAAGTCACTGTTCCTTGCCCCTGCAACTCATCTCTCAATTCACTGGCCTGTCGTGAGACAGGCATTACCAACTCTGGACTCAGCAACATCCTTACTGCCAAAAAGCATGCCTGGCAGGGTTCATGGCTTCCGACCCTCTACTCTGTCTCTGGGTATCCACTCCATCACACACGCACACACGCACATGTACTTGCTGGAACTGAAAGGGGTGACCAGGCAGTTTTGATAAGGAGGCCAGAAGGTCCTAAAGAGGAGGGGGAGGAAAAGGAGGAAGAGGAAGACAAACATTTTTCTAGCCTTAAATGTTTGTTATGATAAGGATCCAGTGTGAAACTAAGTTTACTGTCTTATGTTAATGTCATGGGCCTAGTAAGGCCTTTACATTAGAATGTGTCACCTAGTCTGTAGACTAACCTCTAGCTAATCTCATGTTAATGTTGTGGGTGTGGGCCTGCAGGGCCTTTACAACCTAAGATATTCTTCTGATCTATTGTTTTAATAACTGACAGAAAAATACAAATTGTCTTGCCTGAACTGGCAAAGGGGGTTCTCTTCTATCCCTTCTTCCAGTATCTGTGATGGAAGCTTTTTCTATTGCTTTTGCTTTAATAAACTTTTACTTCAAGAAGCTCTGAGTGACCAAAGCCAAGTCTTTTTGATCTCAATTTGAATTCTTCTCCGTTGGCGATCAAGAATCCAACACTGTTCACAGTCACCTGTCTGCCTTCGTCTATCAGAGTCTAACACAATAATGGGATGAAGGCAGGACCAAGGATCAAAGGGCTCTTTACCCATCCCTGCCTGGCGGGTGGAGAGTCAGAAACATGCAAAGCTTCAACTGAAGAAGTCATGGAAAGGGCCCCTGGGGTTTAGGCACCAAATAACTAACATAAGCTCCGGTTGTCTTCTGTAGCTCTCGGCACCTAAGCTTATATCAATATTTCTGAAGTCCCTTGGGCTCGGCCAGGGAACCAGGCTGGAAGGGGAGAGAAGTGGTCAGTGCAGTCATTCATTTCTTCTTCCTTCCCATGAAGGCATCCTGAGCACCCACTAGGGGCCAGGCGCTGCCCCAGGGGCCGGAAGTGCAAGCCAGGCGTGCATCCGCAAGTTTGGATTTCATCCCAAGTCTGAGAAAGCTGATGTTTAAAGCCTCAGCTCTGCCGTTTCTAAACTGTAAGAGGTTGACCTCTGCGAACTTTTGTTCCTCGTCAGGAAGTGACACACAAATTGTAACGGCCGGGAGAACTGACCGGCACAAAACTCATGGTCAGTCCCCTGGAGCGGGCGCTTACTGTTAATGACAGGCAGGCGCCCCAAGCTCAGCGTGCAGGGGCTTGGCCCCAGGGGTTCAGTGCAAGACCACCGTGCTCCGGAGTCCTGCGGGCGGAGAGGCTGCGGCCCGGGGGCGGGAGCAGCGGCCGGGAGCAGGGCTCGTTTCAGCTGAACTGTAAGGGTGAGGCGCAGGGGCCGCCGAGCTGGGCGGCAGGTGGAGGAGGCAACAGGTGCTACAGGGGTTCCTGGCGCTTATGGCTCCCTGCACAGGACATCAAGAAACCGTCCTTGCAGCTCGCTGCAACCCTGTGTTTCCAAAACATCCCGGCCAAGAACATGGGTCTAAAGGGGCTCCCCAAGTCACGGAGGAGGAAACTGAGGCCAGGCACTAAGGAGGCCTACGCGGCCAAAACCTCGGCCAAAACCTCGGCCGCGCCGGGACTCGAACCTCCCGCCGGCAGGAACGCCGGCGCTCGGTCGCTGGCACGCGCCCCGGCCCAGCCCGTTGCCCTGGAAACGGCCCCGCGCACGCGCCCGCCCTGCTTCCCTGGGCTCGCTCTGCCGCGAGCACCCTCGTTGCTTTTTTTTTTTTTTTCGCTTTTTAATAAAAAAAAACCAAGGCGGCGGGATACAGCCAACGGCGGGACGTGCCGTCGAAGAACGCCGCTACGTCCGCTCTCCGCCTTGGGCCGCGAATCCCTCCGCCACCCAGCGGTCTGCGCCTCGAAACGGCTTCCCGCGCGCCGCGCCGCACCCCACCCCCACCCCATCCCCACCCCAACCCCCAGCCCGGCTCACCTGCCGCCCGCGTCTCCATGGCAACGCCCCCACCGCGGAGGAAAAAAAAGCGTCGGGCTCTTCCGGGCCCCCTCCCGCGCCGACCGAGAAGGCGGGGCGCCCCGCTGATGCTTCGCTTTTTATTTTTATTTTTTTAAGAAAAGAGCCGGCGCGGTTCTGGCGAATCTGCGGCATCCAACATGGCGGATGGAGTCTTCGCCCTCCTCTTCCCCGGGCGCTGACGTTGACGTAGCGGACGTCGGCGTAGCGGACGTCAGGCTCGGAAGGCCCGCCCCCGGCGGCGTGAGCGGCAGGGTCGGGCCGGGCTATTGCGCATGCTCGAGTTCGGCGGCCAGGCTAAGTAGTCCGGCTCCGGGGGTTCCCTGGCTCCGCTTTTTGAGCCTCTCCCGGTGGAGGCGTGCAATGTGGATTACTGGATTGGGAATCTTCTCTGTTCTACCTGCAGCCAGCATCTACCTGCCGGCTCCTCGGACCCCACCGGGCTGGCCCCGGAAGGAGAGTTCAGCGCTCTGGTCCCGGGTCTCAGCGATTTAACTTGGCTTGGCTTTCATTTACTCATTTGTCCATCGGGGCGGTTACAGCCTGCCTCCCTCTCCGGTGTTGCAGCGTTTCCAGGTGCTTTCCGCTAGAGTGCCCGACTAGATTTAGTCTTAGAGAAATCAACCGGGAACCAGCTCGACGGAGCGACTGCCTTCTCTCCGCGCTCCAGGCTCTCTTGCAGAAAGTCTTGGCTGGCTGTGAGCACGCCTCCCTGATCACTTGCCCCTGTCTGGCTTGCAGCCCTCTTTTCTGCAAAGCAGCAGGATCTGGTTGAGTTGTGATGACCTCGTTTTCCTTTTCGGTCTACCACTTCCTTCAGATCGCCGCTCAAATGACAGACTCTCGCGGGCCCTCCCGGGCCACCCCATCCAGTGAAACCCTCCTGGTCACTGTGTGTTTCCTCCGTAGTATCTATTACTATCTCGGTCTTGTCTTGATCACCCCTTGAGCCCCAGAGACTAGAACAGCCCGACAGTGGTTTATTAAATAAATCAACGAGTACCTGTTGCTTTTGTTTTTAAGGTTAGCTTCTGTTTATAACAAATGATGGTAGTAATTTATACTACTTTATGGTAGTAATCGTACAAAGTTTTCTTTCTAAATCCAACTTATTTACTTTTTTTTTTTAATTAGTCGACTTAAAGTGTTGTATGTGTTAGATCAGGCCAAATAAAAAGTGAAAGTGAACTTGAAGTGAGAAATTTGGGAAAGGCTGATTTTTCTGGTTCTCCTGAAATGCTAATCCTTGCCTGTTGTAAGCCTTTTCCTGAAAAAAAATAGAAAAAAAAAACCTCCCCTCTTTTATGGCTCAATTTAAGAAATTTTTCACCTTATAAGGGTGTCCGCACACCCCTGCTCACCCAAGCCCATTCTCTGTATCTGTGTAGCGCCCTCCCAAGCCCCCCATGAGCTAGATCATGAACTTGAGCACAGAAGCCACAGAGATTTTTTTTTATCTTTGTTTCCCATCTCCTACTGCACAGTGTCACTTAGTGAACACAAGTGTTCCCATTATCACTTGTTTTTCAGTTAGTAAAACTCCAAGAAGGAACATCCCACAACTCTGGGAGATAGTGAAGGACAGGGAAGCCTAGTATGCTGCAGTCCACGGGGCTGTGAAGCGTTGTTCACTACTTGGCGACTGAACACCACCACCAAACACTGAGCTTTAGGACAATGGTCTGATTTATCAGGAACCTTGTCTTGCTCCTTAGCCCTGTTCTTGGGAAAGAGCATGATTATAAGGCCCCATGTGTACCCAGTCCATTAAAGATAACTTCAGAAATATCCCTTCCCTCCACCCCTTCATTTCATCCTCACAACGACTGGAGGGCTCAGTTGCACAAATAAGAATATTGTTCTTTTCAAGAAGAGAAACATGTTCAGAGAGGTAAGACACCAACAAGCCAGTGAAATCCCAGGTGAGGAACTGGACTCTGCGCCCAGTTTTCTTCTCACTTCCCCGTCTGTGACGTGTCCACGCCACCCACCGCATCCCAGAAAGGGCCACCTCCAAGGCAATCCTAGGGTTATGGCTGCATACCCACCACCTCCCAGTCTCCGGACAGACAGCGAGTGGAACTCGTCACAGTCTTTCACTTGCAGATGAACTGGGGCAAAAGCTGCATGGATGAGCTCTCCCTTTCCGAACAATAAATATTTGCAATAACCACTAGTTTGCTGCAAGTCGATTTCTGTCAGGAAATCAGAGTTGTTCTGAGTTGCTGACAGTGTTGGTTTCGTGCTGGGCTGCCTTTCTAACAATAGCATTTAAATGTTAGTTATTGATTAGCCGAGATGGCTCCTGTTGGACCAGTCGACTTAAAGTGTTGTATGTGTTAGATCAGGCCAAATAAAAAGTGAAAGTGAACTTGAAGTGAGAAATTTGGGAAAGGCTGATTTTTCTGGTTCTCCTGAAATGCTAATCCTTGCCTGTTGTAAGCCTTTTCCTGAAAAAAAATAGAAAAAAAAAACCTCCCCTCTTTTATGGCTCAATTTAAGAAATTTTTCACCTTATAAGGGTGTCCGCACACCCCTGCTCACCCAAGCCCATTCTCTGTATCTGTGTAGCGCCCCCCCAAGCCCCCCATGAGCTAGATCATGAACTTGAGCACAGAAGCCACGGAGATTTTTTTTTATCTTTGTTTCCCATCTCCTACTGCACAGTGTCACTTAGTGAACACAAGTGTTCCCATTATCACTTGTTTTTCAGTTAGTAAAACTCCAAGGAACATCCCACAACTCTGGGAGATAGTGAAGGACAGGGAAGCCTAGTATGCTGCAGTCCACGGGGCTGTGAAGCGTTGTTCACTACTTGGCGACTGAACACCACCACCAAACACTGAGCTTTAGGACAATGGTCTGATTTATCAGGAACCTTGTCTTGCTCCTTAGCCCTGTTCTTGGGAAAGAGCATGATTATAAGGCCCCATGTGTACCCAGTCCATTAAAGATAACTTCAGAAATATCCCTTCCCTCCACCCCTTCATTTCATCCTCACAACGACCGGAGGGCTCAGTTGCACAAATAAGAAGATTGTTCTTTTCAAGAAGAGAAACATGTTCAGAGAGGTAAGACACCAACAAGCCAGTGAAATCCCAGGTGAGGAACTGGACTCTGCGCCCAGTTTTCTTCTCACTTCCCCGTCTGTGACGTGTCCACGCCACCCACCGCATCCCCGGAAGGGCCACCTCCAAGGCAATCCTAGGGTTATGGCTGCATACCCACCACCTCCCAGTCTCCAGACAGACAGCGAGTGGAACTCGTCACAGTCTTTCACTTGCAGATGAACTGGGGCAAAAGCTGCATGGATGAGCTCTCCCTTTCCGAACAATAAATATTTGCAATAACCACTAGTTTGCTGCAAGTCGATTTCTGTCAGGAAATCAGAGTTGTTCTGAGTTGCTGACAGTGTTGGTTTCGTGCTGGGCTGCCTTTCTAACAACAGCATTTAAATGTTAGTTATTGATTAGCCGAGAGATGGCTCCTGGATGTTGTGACCAAAGTGAATTTTGGAAATGAAGCACCTTTAAAATTTGTCTCAAAACCTAATTGCCTCAGAATATAAAGTCAAATTAAAAAAAAAAAAAAAGGTCATGGATTATGAATGACCATCCTGAATTAATGATCTAGACAACTGTGGTTTTCTCTGTTGTTCTCATGGCATTTCCTTCCTTTTCTGTTCAAAGAGGAACCACTGAGCACCTGCCATGACTGAAAACCAGCCTGGCCACAGGCTTACGGGCTGGATGGAGAGAGTCACTTTCTGCGG
The DNA here is from genome assembly GCA_022376925.1 of Tragulus kanchil. Taxonomy (NCBI): domain Eukaryota; kingdom Metazoa; phylum Chordata; class Mammalia; order Artiodactyla; family Tragulidae; genus Tragulus; species Tragulus kanchil. Next base: position 7,079,038 of record JAIOJX010000002.1, on the reverse strand, counting down.
GACCAGATTTGAAAATGGAGAGCTGCGGACGCCCCTGGCTGTGCTGAACGACTGGCACATAGTCAGCAAGCGTCTTTATTCTTTGCCACTTGCGATCTATCCCAGAATGCCTTCCATTAATGAAGGCACATTAACAGAATTAAATCTAAATTGCTCAAAATTGTATAATGAATAGCCTCCCGCTTCAGCAACAATTCCTAGAGGAGATGAGCTTCCCCGCTGGCCCTCGGGTGGCCTTCAGCCTTGCAAACCCAGCATGGGAGTGAATTTGTGCCAGAAGTGTACCCCCATGAAATGGCATTTCATTATATAATAATAAACATAACCGAATATATTTGTGTCAATAGTTTTATAATTACGTCTCATAGCTATATGGCAAATATGCATTTACATGAAGTCAGAATGGCCTACGTATGTAATTTTACAAGATGTTTTCTTGAACCCAAAGGATACATATATGAGTGACCTCAAAATAAAGGACCAGGAGGCACAAGGATAAGAATCAGAGCTTGGGATGATCACAGTCTGAGTCCGGGGTTAAAAATCTAAAAAGGCACCTAGTAGGGGAAAATCCATATAAAATTGTATTTTAAAAAAGAGGTGTTGTAATATTAGAACAATTTGAGCAACTTAACATAATTATGACCTTAGGAAGCAACGTCTTTTCTCATTCTTTTCAGTGGCCACAGGGGGCCATCGTCACCAGCACACACACATTGTACCCTCAGCACGGGTATGGACAGTGGTGTTTTTTGTTAGCCATGTATCCAGGGCCCCTTCAGTGAACCTGAGTCCACGTCTGGGAGCCAGGGGAAACCAGAGTGGCCTGAGTCCGCTTGCTATTGCCAGAAACCCGGGCTGCTGCCGGAAGCGATGAGCTATTGCCGAAAGGACGAAGGAACCGGCTGAAAGGGAACGAGGGTCCTCCTGGTTAGGCAGTAACAACCTGGACGTAACAAAGAGGAACTAGGTCTACAGTCGTGGGTTCACAAGAACAAGTTGTGAAAAGCCACGTGTCCTTAATGATCAAAAAGGAAAAGTTAATATTTTGTGGAATGACAAAACTAGTTATAAGTCCAAGAAAGTGTAAAACCAGTATTTTAGTAAGTAGGTAAGTTTGGCTTATGTGGGATTCCGTTTCTCACTGAAGTTCAGTGTATCCGTCTGTGAAGTGGTTGAGCAGAGCAGATCCGTTTCCTATGAGTAAGCCAGAGATTTCCAGACAGAGTAAGAGCTGTACCAAAACCGGGCAGGGCAGGTCAAGACCAGTGGTCTCTGAAGTAACTGGTTAGAAAGAGGCTTCATAATTGGGGTTGCAAGTTAATGAATGAGCCAGATGTCCTGGCAGAATGGATGAGAGATTAAACTGCTCTAGGGCCCCGCTGATTATAATGAATGCTAATGAGGAATAATCAAGTTAATTGTAAACTGAGGCAAAACATCATGTACCCAAAATTCAGTGGACTTGGAGACCTCAAGAACTTGCTTCAAAGTCCTGTTGGCTTAGCAGTTGAACCCGGTGTGAGGGCATCCCAACCGGCAAATGCCTGCTGCCCTTGAGTGACCTTGAAGAATTCAGTGTTCTAAGAATCCACCAATCATTGACCCATAGGCTGTGATTTCCACGCACCTGGGAAGGAGACGATCATTGTTTTTTGTATCTGATCTTACAATCCTGGAAGACTCCAAAAATACATCTTCTGCAGCTCACAATCGGTCAAATCCATCGTTCAGGTTTTTACAAATAAGCTTTATTTTTGTGTTGTTGAGATGGCTGAAGCATTCAAGAGAAGTTCTGTTAGACTCATAGCGAAACAGGTTAATTTGACTCAGTGGGTAAACGTTTAAGGAAATTTGATTCACAAGGTTTTAAGTTTATCAGTTGGGTTTAGCTTCCCTAAGAAAAGTTAATAGATTTAGAAGTATAATAAATCTTCTGTAGACCATACACAAGCACAAGTAACTGGGCAATGTGAAAAAAAAGAAAAAAAATTTACAAAGGAGGGGTGGCCTTGGATCCCAGCAACAAGGAGGGTGAAACAGGAGGGCTGCCAGAGGCCAGCAGAGGGCCAGACCCGACATGGAGGCCCAGTAGTTACTGAGGAAAGGGAGAGGGTTCAAGGGATGGAGGCTGGATCAAGGGGTGAACACGGGGCTGTGCCTGGGTGTGCCGGTTGGGTGGGAACTCTGCTGACCTAAGGAGCAAGAGCTCTGCCTCACGTGGCTTCCAGTTGCTTCCTGGGCCAGCAAATGAGCCTAGGCATGTGAAAGGGTGAGCAGAAGTGTCAAGCGCTGTTTCAGGTCTCTTCTACCATCCCACCGACGAATCCCAGTGCAAGTCACATGGCCACACTCAGAATCAAGAATAGAAATAGACTCAGTCTTTTGGTAAGAGAAGATAAATTCCCAGGACACAGAGCGTCTCCTCAGGGTAGAGTGAAGAATTGGAACCATTAATAAAATCTACCACTCATTCCTGGAGAAGGAAATGGCAGCCCACTCCAGTATTTTGCCTGAAAAATCCCATGGACAGAGGAGCCTGGCAGGCTATAGTCCATGAGATCACAGAGTCAGACACAACCGAATAACTAAACAACAGTAACAAGCACTCATTCCATCAGGAGCCCATACTCAGGGAACTCCTTGGAGGTCCAGTGGTTAGGATTCTGTGTGTCCAGTGCCAGGGGCCCAGGTCAGATACCTGGTCGGGGAACTACGATCCCACAAGCCACATGGTAAGGCCAGAAAAACAAATTAATTAATTAATGTTTTTAGAAGTGTACCCAATAATTTATTTTCTAAACAACTAGCTAACCACATGCTTGGCTGGACAGAAAAGAAAAAAGATTGTGTCATTCAGGGTTTGGTGTAAACAGGGGCTATTGGTTTAACCTTGGGCTTCGATATAAGAGGGATTTGAGTTTAAGTTTGATTCTACCATGTGTCGGCTGTGTGACCCTGGGTAAGTCACCCTCACTGCATGGTGCATGTCCAGTCTTCTGGCCTGTCTTCTCCGGTGCCAGCATCTGGCTTTCTTCCGAGAACTTCCTTGCCCTCAGGAAGTGATTTTTTTTTTTTATGTCACTGTTACTCGTGGTTTAATTCACAGTAGAGAGCTCTGTGGCCCCGAGGCCCCCATTCCTGGGCCCATCGATAGAACTAGGGGAGAGTCGGATTAAGTGGGATTTCCTCAGGGCACCACTCAAGTATGGGTTAGCCAGGTTGCCAGGCCTCTAGTCCTGCCCTGTGATGGCAAGTTTCCTTGCAAGCATGAACCCCTATCACCCTGCCTGTGAAAGAATTGGGATGGAGAGCAGTGTCTGCAAAGTGAGACCGCTAGGCTTCCCTCTTACCCGCTGGTGCCCTGGGCAAGCTCTAAAACTGCCAGTGTCCCAGTTTTCCCATTCAGAAAACAAGGCCAATCATCTCTACTGCATCGGCTTCACTTGCGAGGCTGACACACAACAGCTTCAGCTTTTCTTCTTGAAAATTCAAAGCAGTGTTCCTATGAGACTCTGAGGAATTTGGTACCTCGCAAACCTCATTCGTATTCTCATTTTCTCCACTCTCTGCCTTCACGTTTCAGCAGCCTTTGGGTCAGTTAAACGATATTGGTCTCCACAAACTGTGAGTATCAGAGGGGCCTGCCGTCCAGGCTTGCCAAATGCTTCTTTGGTCCTTTCACACCACTGACACTCATACTGGGGGGAAAGTAGAGAGCGGTCTGGCCTGGGAGTCATCTGCTGCAAACTAATAAATCCTGAGAGGACTGAGCATGAACCCAGCCTTCCCCAGTCTCCTGAGGGAGCAGTGCCTCAGATCACCCGCCTCCAGAGGCCAGGCTCAGACCAGCAGCAGCTCTTCCCTCTCCCCGTCACCTTACAGCCCTGGGTGACGTTCATCAGTGCTGACATTTCCCAGAACTCTTGTCTTCTTAAAGCGCATTCCATGGACAATAGGGCTCACCCAGGTACACAAGCCACCTTCCCCTCCCACTTCCTGCTGGAGCTGTGTCCAAACCGAGATCAGTCCTACCTTCCAGAGCACCGTCTGCCACATCTGGAACATCCTTGGCTCTCAGAAACTACTTGTTGGAAGGAAGAGAAATGCAATGAATAAGCGTTTCCACTTTCTACTCTCAACAGATAAACAATCAACAGGAACATTTGGGGAAGGGGGTTCCCCGTTTAGAAATGTATGTGGGCATCTGGGCAAGGGTTCCCAGGTTAAGGTCTAATGCAGAATGCTGGGGTTAAGATGACTGGAAAGATCTTTGCATCAAACCTCCTGATTTTACAGATGGGTAAACTGAGGTCCAGAGATGCTAAGCCTGTTTTTCACCAGGCAGCCAGGACGGTGAGGGCATGCAAACCACACATCACAAGTCGCTTTAAAGAAGCTGGAAATGTTTAGCGTTCTTTCCCTGGGAGAAGACCCCATTCAGTGGAGACACGTTGATCTTTCTTAAATATCCGAAAGGCGACTCTGTGAAGAGCTTTTCAAGAAAACAAAGAGTTGGGACTTCCCTGGTGGCTCAGTGGTTAAGACTCCATGCTTCCCCTGCAGGGGACATGGGTTCAGTCCCTGGTTGGGGAACTATGATCCTACCTGGCCAAGAACAAGAAAGAAAAGAAAAAGAAAACAAAGTGTCCAAGATGAAACAGTCGCCCCTAGATGCAGCGAGTGCTCTAACACTGGAGATGCCCAACCATGAACTGAGACGTAACTTATAAAGAGAGAAATCAAAACAAGGGCAGGAAAAATGCTCAAGACAGAGAACACCAGGGAGACAGGATATGAGCAGTTGGAGCTCTCAGATTCTGCTGGCGGGACAGGTCACGGCACAGCCGCTCTGGAAAACTGGTTGACGGCTTTGGATAAAGCTAGACTTGCATCTGCCCAGAGATGAACCAGATTCACAGACAACAGAAATGCACCTGCGTGTTTCACCAAAGACACATATGAGATGTTCCTGGCCCGTTACTCTTAATAGTCCCCCCTTGGAGACGACACACCTGCTCATTAACAGCAAAATGAATACATGAATTTCAGTATAGTCACATAACAGAAGGTCATATAGAAGCCAAAACCCGTTTCTGGTAGAGGCTCAGAGAGCATCTCCAGCTTCGGGGACCATATGGTCTTTGCAGCACTCGTCAGTGGAGTGCAGTGCAGAGTGTAGCCCTAGATATGTGCAGAACTGAATCCGCGTGGCTGTGTTTAAACAACAAAAGACAACTTTATGAAAACAGATGGATGGTTGAATCTGGCCCACCCGCCCTAGACGGCCCACCCCACAGACCAGTAATAAAAATGGACAGTTTGCAGCCATATCCAGCCGTATGGATGAGCCTCGCATAGTGCTGAGCCAAATAAACCAGGCCCAAGAGCACGCACCTTTTATGAGGTCCAAGCACAGGCCAGGCTGCTCTGGAGGGCACTGGCGGCCAGGACGGCAGCGTGCAGGGGCAGCCTGTGGAAGGGGGAGTGAGGAGGCTCTGGGATGCTGTTTCCCCATCTGAGCCCTGAGGACACGACGTGTTCGGCTTCTGAAGATCCATCAAGGCACAGAGTTATGATAACGTGAACTTTCTCTTCTTCTGGCCACACCAGGCAGCTTGTGGGACCTCGGTTCCCCGACCAGGGGTGGAACGTGGACCACAGCAGTGAAAACGCTGTATCCCGACCCCTCAGACCACCAGGGAACTCCGTGATCTGTGTACGTCCTGAAGGTATATAAAACTTTTTTTTCAGTTAAAAAAAACAGTATTTTCCCTTGATTAGAAAAGATGCATGCATCCCAATTGTCACAGCGGCATTACTTACAACAGCCAAGAGACAGGAGCAGCCTGAGTGTCCACCACCAGGAGGAATGAACGAAGATGTAGTGTATGTACACGCAGCCATCCCTGGGGGCTCAGATAGTTAAGAACACACACACACACACACACACAATGGAATAGGACTCAGTCATAAAAAGAAACAAAGTTTTGCCATTTGAAGCAGCATAGATGGAGTGGGAGGCATTATGCTAAGTGAGATAAGCAAAAAGACATGGAGTACTTGGCAAAGCAACGGAAAAATTTCGACTCACAGATACAAGGAAAGGTACCCCTTGGAGGACGAGCGACACACCTGCTCATTAACAGCAAAATGAATACATGAATTTCAGTATAGTCACATAACAGAAGGTCATATAGAAGCCAAAACCCGTTTCTGGTAGAGGCTCAGAGAGCATCTCCAGCCGGGACCATATGGTCTTTGCAGCACTCGTCAGTGGAGTGCAGTGCAGAGTGTAGCCCTAGATATGTGCAGAACTGAATCCGGCGTGGCTGTGTTTAAACAACAAAAGACAACTTTATGAAAACAGATGGATGGTTGAATCTGGCCCACCCGCCCTAGACGGCCCACCCCACAGACCAGTAATAAAAATGGACAGTTTGCAGCCATATCCAGCCGTATGGATGAGCCTCGCATAGTGCTGAGCCAAATAAACCAGGCCCAAGAGCACGCACCTTTTATGAGGTCCAAGCACAGGCCAGGCTGCTCTGGAGGGCACTGGCGGCCAGGACGGCAGCGTGCAGGGGCAGCCTGTGGAAGGGGGAGTGAGGAGGCTCTGGGATGCTGTTTCCCCATCTGAGCCCTGAGGACACGACGTGTTCGGCTTCTGAAGATCCATCAAGGCACAGAGTTATGATAACGTGAACTTTCTCTTCTTCTGGCCACACCAGGCAGCTTGTGGGACCTCGGTTCCCCGACCAGGGGTGGAACGTGGACCACAGCAGTGAAAACGCCGTATCCCGACCCCTCAGACCACCAGGGAACTCCGTGATCTGTGTACGTCCTGAAGGTATATAAAACTTTTTTTTCAGTTAAAAAAAACAGTATTTTCCCTTGATTAGAAAAGATGCATGCATCCCAATTGTCACAGCGGCATTACTTACAACAGCCAAGAGACAGGAGCAGCCTGAGTGTCCACCACCAGGAGGAATGAACGAAGATGTAGTGTATGTACACGCAGCCATCCCTGGGGGCTCAGATAGTTAAGAACACACACACACACACACACAATGGAATAGGACTCAGTCATAAAAAGAAACAAAGTTTTGCCATTTGAAGCAGCATAGATGGAGTTGGAGGGCATTATGCTAAGTGAGATAAGTCAGAGAATGACAGATACTCTATGGTACCGCTTACATGTGGCATCGAAAACAAGGCAACGGACCAGTGAATATAACCAATAAAGAAGCAGACTCACAGATACAAGGAACACACTAGTGGTTACCAATGAGGAGAGAGGATGAGAAAGGGCGAGATAGAGGTAGGAAGGGAAACAGTGCAAACTATTGGGTATAAAATAAGCTACAAGGATGTATTGTACAACATAGGGAATACAGCCAGTGGTTTACAATTACAGCCTGGCCTGTGCTTGGACCTCACAAAAGGTGCGTGCTCTTGGGCCTGGCTTATTTGGCTCAGCACTATGTGAGGCTCATCCATACGTCTGGATATGGCTGGATATGGCTATAAATTGAATATAACCTTTAAGACTTGTGGATCACTCAGCTGTACACCTGAAAACATATGGCAACTACACTTCAATGACTCATTATAGAAAAAGGTTTTCAATAAAAAGTTTAGAAATAAATACAAGCAGGGCAGCTGTAAGCTTGTGGTATCTGATGTATGACTAATCCCTGGTCACAAAGCGGGGTGGGAACAAAGCTAGCACTGAAACCCAGGTCTCCAGCTCTCAGTGAGGCACAGACAAGGGCCGACCATTTCTGCGTGCAAGCCCCGTGTAACCCTCAGTCTTCCTAAGAACTCTCCGAGAAGGAATTATGGGGCTCATGTTTGCAGATGAGAAAACTGGGACCCAGAGAGGGTTCGGACTGAGCTAGCTGGCGGTGGCAGCATCGTCCCCTGAGCCCTGGACTGTCTGATTTCCGACCCCCTGGTCTTCAGTGGCTCCGCAGGTCCTGAATGCAAACGTGGCTCCTCTGAGATGAGCACTGCATGAGCATAAGAGCAAACTGTAAACCTCGAGTTTAGAAACGCTATCCAGTTACCACTGGAGCTGGCTGTCAGAGCTGCTCAGTCTTATTAAGCGATGGCTCTGCTGGTTGCCTCTGGGCAAACCCTGGCCACGGTCATGGCCAGGAGAGAGGACACAGGCCGGGTCTCTACGGGCATTTACACAGTGCTTTCCCTTTCTGAAGCCAGTGGCGCGGGTGGGAGCGAGGGACAAAGAGGACGGAGTGAGAACCAAGAGGACGCTGGGAAGAGCAGGCACCCTGAAGGTGGAGGGGCTCGTCCCAAGCCGGGTGAGCTTGAACCGGAAACCAGACACCAAGCTGGAAACTGGCAGCCACGCTTCCTTCATGAGCTATTTCCCCCTCATGTTCGCTTCCCCTTCTGGGATGACTCTCCCTGTCTCCCCCACCCCCGTCTCCAAAACGGGTGGTGAAAAGCGAGAGACAGGCTGTGGGCCCCTCACCGCCGCTTCTCCTTTACCCGCTGGACCTGCTGGGCTCAACGGCGTAAGATGTATGCCGAGAAGGTGGTCTGTGGGTAGATACACGTGCAAACGCTGGCTGAGTCCAATGCCCAGGGAAACCGAGGCTGCACAGGGCCGTGTCCAAAGGGCTGCAGGTGATTGCTCAGGGATGGCGGGGCTGCGACATCTCTTGCTTATTTAGTTTCGGCCGTGCTGGGTCTTCATTGCCGCAGGGATTTCCTCTAGTTGCCATGAGCAGGGCTACTCTCTAGTTGTGGTGTAAGGCGTCCCGTTGTGGCGGCTTCAGTAGTCTTGGCTCCGGGCTCTAGAGCATGGGCTCAGTAGCCCTGGTCACAAAGCGGGGTGGGAACAAAGCTAGCACTCCTCCGTAGAGGCAGACAAGGGCCGACCATTTCTGCGTGCAAGCCCGTGTAACCCTCAGTCTTCCTAAGAACTCTGAGAAGGAATTATGGGGCTCATGTTTGCAGATGAGAAAACTGGGACCCAGAGAGGGTTCGGACTGAGCTAGCTGGCGGTGGCAGCATCGTCCCCTGAGCCCTGGACTGTCTGATTTCCGACCCCCTGGTCTTCAGTGGCTCCGCAGGTCCTGAATGCAAACGTGGCTCCTCTGAGATGAGCACTGCATGAGCATAAGAGCAAACTGTAAACCTCGAGTTTAGAAACGCTATCCAGTTACCACTGGAGCTGGCTGTCAGAGCTGCTCAGTCTTATTAAGCGATGGCTCTGCTGGTTGCCTCTGGGCAAACCCTGGCCACGGTCATGGCCAGGAGAGAGGACACAGGCCGGGTCTCTACGGGCATTTACACAGTGCTTTCCCTTTCTGAAGCCAGTGGCGCGGGTGGGAGCGAGGACAAAGAGGACGGAGTGAGAACCAAGAGGACGCTGGGAAGAGCAGGCACCCTGAAGGTGGAGGGGCTCGTCCCAAGCCGGGTGAGCTTGAACCGGAAACCAGACACCAAGCTGGAAACTGGCAGCCACGCTTCCTTCATGAGCTATTTCCCCCTCATGTTTGCTTCCCCTTCTGGGATGACTCTCCCTGTCTCCCCCACCCCCGTCTCCAAAACGGGTGGTGAAAAGCGAGAGACAGGCTGTGGGCCCCTCACCGCCGCTTCTCCTTTACCCGCTGGACCTGCTGGGCTCAACGGCGTAAGATGTATGCCGAGAAGGTGGTCTGTGGGTAGATACACGTGCAAACGCTGGCTGAGTCCAATGCCCAGGGAAACCGAGGCTGCACAGGGCCGTGTCCAAAGGGCTGCAGGTGATTGCTCAGGGATGGCGGGGCTGCGACATCTCTCTTGCTTATTTAGTTTCGGCCGTGCTGGGTCTTCATTGCCGCAGGGATTTCCTCTAGTTGCCATGAGCAGGGGCTACTCTCTAGTTGTGGTGTAAGAGCGTCCCGTTGTGGCGGCTTCAGTAGTCTTGGCTCCCGGGCTCTAGAGCATGGGCTCAGTAGCGGTGGCACCCAGGCTTAGTCCCTCCAAGGCACGTGGAACCTTCCTGGAGCAGGGATCGAACCCACGTCCCCTGCACTGGTGTCCACTGGACCACCAGGGGAGCCTGGTGCGCCGTCTCTGGATTGTCCCTCTGAAGTCCCCCGGATTAGACCTTTCTACTTCCATGTGCGCCTCCTCACTGGTGGCTCACTGTGGTGTCCCCATTTCTGATGTGACTTGTTTCAAGGACTGCCGCCTGCGGGTGGCACATCCCTTCCCGTCTGCTCAGGTCTGCGCACTTGCCCGCTCCTCCAGGGCAAGAGTTAAGCCCCGGGGATTTAATGAAAAGAAAGCAAAAGCATGTAGGGATGATACACGCAAGGTCTGTGAGATGCACCGGAAAGAGACCCCTGCCTGAAAACAAACGTTCAAAGCGCTCGCTCTTGTTGCAGAGCGTGGGCAAGGCAGACGGAGCCCCACGCCGCCTTCTTACCCCAGGAAGCCCGTCAGGGACGCTGCCACCCACAGAGCTGCGGAAGGGTGTGGGCTCCAGGCTCGAGCCTCTGGCCTGCCAGCTGCACCGAACGTCTGCTCTGAGCTGCTCCTGTGCCACGCGGCTCCTTCTGCCTCGCGACGCCCTGATAGGCCCTTGGGACAAGTAGTCTTTGCTGTTAGGAAGGAGGCTTTCATGAACCCGATGCTTCTCCAGGGCGCGTGCCTCCTCATGTGTCCTGTATCATACTGCTCGCTTTCTCCCCTTTGTAAATAATTGTATTTTTATTGATGGATTTCCTTTTTGTGGCTGCGCTAGGTCTTCACGGCGGTGGGGGGTTTCTCTAGCTATGGAGAGCAGGGGCTACTCTGGTTGCCGCGCTCGGGCTTCTCACTGTGGGGGCTTTTTTGTCGTGGAGCCCGTGCTCTGGGGTCCTCCGGCTTCAGCAGTCTGGCTCGAGTGCTTCGTTGCTCCCCGTGGAGTCTTCCCAGATCAGGGATCAAACCCAAGTCTTCTGCGCTGGCCGGCGCATCCTTTCCCACTGAGCTACCGGGGAAAGCCTTGATCACTCTCTTCTCAGAGGCTGACCATTTATATATCAGTGGTGGCATCCCAGAAACTTTCTTTTTTCTTGGCCACACAGCCAGGTTTGCAGGCTCTTAGTTCCCTGATCAGGAATCAAACCCAGGCACTCGGCACTGGAAGCTCAGAGTGCTCACCACTCGACCACCCGGGAAGCCCCGGCCAGCAATGTTTATAAAGTAACTGTTCTGTGCCCGTCGCTGTGTAGAAAGCTGGTCTTCATCCCCTGAGGAGAGGATCCTCATGAAACAGTAACTGCAGTAGGAGTCCCACCCTGCGGGGTGGTAAACACAGGGCGGCGGGGTGGGCCTGGGCCAGCAGCGTGCAGGAGGGCTGCTGACCCCATCCAGGAACTAGGGCAGAAGAAAGCAAAAGCATGTAGGGATGATACACGCAAGGTCTGTGAGATGCACCGGAAAGAGACCCCTGCCTGAAAACAAACGTTCAAAGCGCTCGCTCTTGTTGCAGAGCGTGGGCAAGGCAGACGGAGCCCCACGCCGCCTTCTTACCCCAGGAAGCCCGTCAGGGACGCTGCCACCCACAGAGCTGCGGAAGGGTGTGGGCTCCAGGCTCGAGCCTCCGGCCTGCCAGCTGCACCGAACGTCTGCTCTGAGCTGCTCCTGTGCCACGCGGCTCCTTCTGCCTCGCGACGCCCTGATAGGCCCTTGGGACAAGTAGTCTTTGCTGTTAGGAAGGAGGCTTTCATGAACCCGATGCTTCTCCAGGGCGCGTGCCTCCTCATGTGTCCTGTATCATACTGCTCGCTTTCTCCCCTTTGTAAATAATTGTATTTTTATTGATGGATTTCCTTTTTGTGGCTGCGCTAGGTCTTCACGGCGGTGGGGGGTTTCTCTAGCTATGGAGAGCAGGGGCTACTCTGGTTGCCGCGCTCGGGCTTCTCACTGTGGGGGCTTTTTTGTCGTGGAGCCCGTGCTCTGGGGTCCTCCGGCTTCAGCAGTCTGGCTCGAGTGCTTCGTTGCTCCCCGTGGAGTCTTCCCAGATCAGGGATCAAACCCAAGTCTTCTGCGCTGGCCGGCGCATCCTTTCCCACTGAGCTACCGGGGAAAGCCTTGATCACTCTCTTCTCAGAGGCTGACCATTTATGTATCAGTGGTGGCATCCCAGAAACTTTCTTTTTTCTTGGCCACACAGCCAGGTTTGCAGGCTCTTAGTTCCCTGATCAGGAATCAAACCCAGGCACTCGGCACTGGAAGCTCAGAGTGCTTCGCCACTCGACCACCCGGGAAGTCCCGGCCAGCAATGTTTATAAAGTAACTGTTCTGTGCCCGTCGCTGTGTAGAAAGCTGGTCTTCATCCCCCTGAGGGAGAGGATCCTCATGAAACAGTAACTGCAGTAGGAGTCCCACCCTGACGGGGTGGTAAACACAGGGCGAGCGGGGTGGGCCTGGGCCAGCAGCGTGCAGGAGGGAGCTGCTGACCCCATCCAGGAACTAGGGCAGCAGCTCAGAGGGGAAACCTGAGCCAGCCTGGAAGAACAAGTGTGCGCTTAACGAGTGCGGGGCGTTGCCCGCAGAGGGCAGGGCCTGGGCAGAGGCGCAAAGAACACCGTGTGTTTGGGAATGCCTGGTGGCTCTGGGGATAGGGACACAGAGACCACCTGGACGGAGAGACATTTCCTTCCAAGAAAAAGCCTGGCGCGGCGGCTTAGCCCGAGGGCATTAGGGCTGCGGGAGCGGAGCTGAAACTCAATCCTCTTATCAGATCAGCAGCCCGGTCCTGCCTCCTCTGCTGTCGCTGCCTCCTTCCACCGTGTCAGCCGCTCGCCGCTCGCCTGGGGTGGGTGAGCCACACCTGCTGCTCGTCCTGCTGGTGGAAGTGAGGTCACGTGGGTGCACATGTGTGCTTGTCACCTGTCCCTCCTCCAGGATTCACGAGGATCGGCTATCCAACCGATCCTTCTTCATGTATCAGCTTGCTGGTCGTCTTCCAGGGTCAGCGCGGGAACGACTTCAGAGCAGGGGCTTTCATCCAGGCCCGTGGCTTTGGGGACCTAATGAACATCCTGAAACCACACGCAGAATGTCCCTAGTAGGGGCCCTTGTCCTAGGGAAAGTCTCCTAAGCATTTATCAGAGCCTTAAAGGGCTCTGAGACGCCTCCCATTGGACGGACAACCCGGCAAAACCTCCCAGGAGGCATGGATGCTTTTTCCCAAGAGCGTAAGTAGAGGGGTGAGCAGCTTTGAGACCAACACTGAAGTAGGACGGGGGTGTACCTGATCCTATGTCCAATCAAAGAAATACCTACGTCAAAGAAACAATTTACTGAAATTCAAAATTTAATAAAAATCGTGATCTTTTTGGCATTTTTTTTTATAAAAAATTGTATGTGGACCATTTAAAAAATACGTGATTTTATTTATTCATTTAGTTCTGGCCATGCTGGGTCTTCCTGGTTGTGCAAGGGCTTTTCTCTAGTTGCGGCAAGTGGGAGCTACTCTCTAGTTGTGGAGCTCAGGCTTCTCACTGTGGTGGCTTCTGGCAGAGTGGGCGGCGGGGTGGGCCTGGGCCAGGAGCGTGCAGGAGGGAGCTGCTGACCCCATCCAGGAACTAGGGCAGCAGCTCAGAGGGGAAACCTGAGCCAGCCTGGAAGAACAAGTGTGCGCTTAACGAGTGCGGGGCGTTGCCCGCAGAGGGCAGGGCCTGGGCAGAGGCGCACAGAACACCGTGTGTTTGGGAATGCCTGGTGGCTCTGGGGATAGGGACACAGAGACCACCTGGACGGAGAGACATTTCCTTCCAAGAGAAAGCCTGGCGCTGCGGCTTAGCCCGAGGGCATTAGGGCTGCGCGGAGCTGAAACTCAATCCTCTTATCAGATCAGCAGCCCGGTCCTGCCTCCTCTGCTGTCGCTGCCTCCTTCCACCGTGTCAGCCGCTCGCCGCTCGCCTGGGGTGGGTGAGCCACACCTGCTGCTCGTCCTGCTGGTGGAAGTGAGGTCACGTGGGTGCACATGTGTGCTTGTCACCTGTCCCTCCTCCAGGATTCACGAGGATCGGCTATCCAACCAGTCCTTCTTCATGTATCAGCTTGCTGGTCGTCTTCCAGGGTCAGCGCGGGAACGACTTCAGAGCAGGGGCTTTCATCCAGGCCCGTGGCTTTGGGGACCTAATGAACATCCTGAAACCACACGCAGAATGTCCCTAGTAGGGGCCCTTGTCCTAGGGAAAGTCTCCCAAGCATTTATCAGAGCCTTAAAGGGCTCTGAGACGCCTCCCATTGGACGGACAACCCGGCAAAACCTCCCAGGAGGCATGGATGCTTTTTCCCAAGAGCGTAAGTAGAGGGGTGAGCAGCTTTGAGACCAACACTGAAGTAGGACGGGGGTGTACCTGATCCTATGTCCAATCAAAGAAATACCTACGTCAAAGAAACAATTTACTGAAATTCAAAATTTAATAAAAATCGTGATCTTTTGGGCATTTTTTTTTATAAAAAATTGTATGTGGACCATTTAAAAAATACGTGATTTTATTTATTCATTTAGTTCTGGCCATGCTGGGTCTTCCTGGTTGTGCAAGGGCTTTTCTCTAGTTGCGGCAAGTGGGAGCTACTCTCTAGTTGTGGAGCTCAGGCTTCTCATTGTGGTGGCTTCTCTGGTTACAGAGCAGCGCTCTAGGGCATGCAGATTTCAGTTGTTGTGGCTCCCGGGCTCTAGAGCACAGGCTCAGTTGTCGTGGCGCATGAGCTTAGTTGCTCTGCGGCGTATGGGATCTTCCTAACCCGGAGATCAAACCCAGGTCTCCTGCATCAGCAGGTGGATTCTTTACCACTGAGCCACCAGGGAAACGCTGATGGGGGTCTCTTTTTAAAGACTTTACTGAATTCTTTTTACAATATTCCTTCTGCTCGATGTATTTGATTTTCTGGGTCCAAGGCATGTGGGATCTTAGCTTCCCAATCAGGGGTCAAAACTGTCCCCTCTGTATTAGAAGGGGAAGTCTTAACCACCGAGCCACCAGGGAAGTCCCCAATGTCGTGATCTTTGACAATGCTTGACTGTTTAGTGTAACCATTGTAATAACAGTTCTAGGGGTTCCCTGGCGGTCCACTGGCTAAGAATCTGTCTTGCAAGGCTGGGGACACCAGTTCGATCCCTGGCCCAGGAAGGTGCCACATGCCATGTGGCAACCGAGCCCACGCAGCACAGCTAGTAAGCCTGAGCACCCTGGAGCCTGAGCTTTGCTACGAGAGAATCCACCGTAATGAGAAGCCCGCGCAGCGCAGCTCCGGAGTAGCCCCCACTCGCTGCAGCCAGAGAAAGCCCGGGAACAGCCACAGAGGCTCAGCACGGCCAAAGATGGAAACGAATAAATAAAAGGAAATTCTTTAAGAAAATAGCAGCTCTAATTGGCTTTCTCAGAAGTATTTGTGTGTGTTTTCATGTTTTATTGTCTTTTTATTTATTAAGGGGTTTCCTCGGGAACCCTAATCTGCGCGTGAAACACTGAGGCATTCATGAGCAACCTGGGGGTGTGGGACTCTGGCTGTTCGTTTGCTATAAAATGAGATCTTAAACTCCCTCGTGAGGCCTGTGATAGAGATGCGTATGACTGTGACATGCCATGCTGTTACTGAGAAAGTAAAGCTGACCTCATGATCCCAAGAGTGTGAAACGTTTTTCACCGGTCACAAGGTCACGCAAAATAGAACATGAGTCAGAATTTGCAAAAAGTAAAAATAACAATGACAAAAAAGTGGTGAATGATATTGAATACCAGCTAAGTCCATCCCTGACTCATGTCCTTTATAACTGTCGCAGGAGGCGGGGCACTGGTTCTCGGGGATGGGCAGAGACAGATAAGGCCCCGCCTCCATTTTTTTTTTTTTTTTTGGCCACTTCTATTGGTCTTTCATTTATCCTTTTTCATCCATCTTTGTTCTTTGGCCCATGTGGGTCTCCCATTGCAGTGACCTCAGTGGCTCCAGAGCTCCGGCTCCATAGTTGGACACATCGGTCCAGCCGCTCCATGGCACACGGGATTTTCCCAGGCCAGGGATGGAACTGATGCCCTTTGCACTGCCAGGCAGTGTCCTTACCCACTGGACCACCAAGGAAGCCCCTCTGCCTCCAGTTTTGGTTGGAAATTGGAGTCTCAAGCAGCTGAGATGCAGACCAGGATCTCATTTATTATTACTATTGTCCTGGAGCCAGGACCAGGGCTGTTCTGACCGCAGGCATTAGAACTGAAGCTCATTAACAGGGTCATGGGAGAGTCAGTGAAGACCACGGCCACAGAACCGAGCTATTAACCTGGGAACGTGGGTCTCCCTGGCAGTCCAGTAGTTAAGACTCCACTCCCAGTGTGAGGGGTATGGGTTCAATCCCTGGTATGGAAACTAGGATCCCACATACTGGGCAGCAGAGCCAAGAAAATCTGGAAGAATAATAAATGAGCACCTGATAGGTAGGAAGAGAAGAAGGGCTGTGCCTTGAGAATCTGAAATGGCCACCCCTGGCCACCTACTGCTGTTGGCCTTGCTTGTATAATTTTTCCAGCATGGAAGGGTCCTTTATCGGTAGCTATGCTTGACCCTCCTGACCACTACTGATGGGCCAAAGCCAACATGCTCACAGATCAGGAGTTTGGGGGACCACGATGAACACGTCAGGGCAGGACAAGGCTGCCCTCTGAGCTCAGGTTCAACAGAGTAGACATCTTTGTTCTACAAACTTTGCTGCAAGTGGGCTCATGTGAAATTTGAGAGTGACGGCTTGGCCGCCGCTCCTAGAGCTGGTCTGGCCCTCGCTGGCCTTCAGGTCCCCTGAAACTCCCCCTGCAGTCAGAATTTGCAAAAAGTAAAAATAACAATGACAAAAAAGTGGTGAATGATATTGAATACCAGCTAAGTCCATCCCTGACTCATGTCCTTTATAACTGTCGCAGGAGGCGGGGCACTGGTTCTCGGGGATGGGCAGAGACAGATAAGGCCCCGCCTCCATTTTTTCTTTTTATTATTTTTGGCCACTTCTATTGGTCTTTCATTTATCCTTTTTCATCCATCTTTGTTCTTTGGCCCATGTGGGTCTCCCACTGCAGTGACCTCAGTGGCTCCAGAGCTCCGGCTCCATAGTTGGACACATCGGTCCAGCCGCTCCACGGCACACGGGATTTTCCCAGGCCAGGGATGGAACTGATGCCCTTTGCACTGCCAGGCATTGTCCTTACCCACTGGACCACCAGGGAAGCCCCTCTGCCTCCAGTTTTGGTTGGAAATTGGAGTCTCAAGCAGCTGAGATGCAGAGCAGGTTCTCATTATTACTATTGTCCTGGAGCCAGGACCAGGGCTGTTCTGACCGCAGGCATTAGAACTGAAGCTCATTAACAGGGTCATGGGAGAGTCAGTGAAGACCACGGCCACAGAACCGAGCTATTAACCTGGGAACGTGGGCCTCCCTGGCAGTCCAGTAGTTAAGACTCCACTCCCAGTGTGAGGGGTATGGGTTCAATCCCTGGTATGGAAACTAGGATCCCACATACTGGGCAGCAGAGCCAAGAAAATCTGGAAGAATAATAAATGAGCACCTGATAGGTAGGAAGAGAAGAAGGGCTGTGCCTTGAGAATCTGAAATGGCCACCCCTGGCCACCTACTGCTGTTGGCCTTGCTTGTATAATTTTTCCAGCATGGAAGGGTCCTTTATCGGTAGCTATGCTTGACCCTCCTGACCACTACTGATGGGCCAAAGCCAACATGCTCACAGATCAGGAGTTTGGGGGACCACGATGAACACGTCAGGGCAGGACAAGGCTGCCCTCTGAGCTCAGGTTCAACAGAGTAGACATCTTTGTTCTACAAACTTTGCTGCAAGTGGGCTCATGTGAAATTTGAGAGTGACGGCTTGGCCGCCGCTCCTAGAGCTGGTCTGGCCCTCGCTGGCCTTCAGGTCCCCTGAAACTGTCCACCACAAGCAGTTCTGCCCACATTGACCTCCGTACGGAGGCTCCTTGTTAGATATCACTTGTGGGACTCCCCTGGTTGCCCAGTGGTGACGAGTCTGTGCCTTCAATGCAGGGTGCACACACACACACACAAACCAAAAGATATCACTTAAAAGGAAAAAAAAAAAAGGTTTTGCTATTTGAACTTATTTTTTTAATTTAAAACACAGATCTATTGATCTTTCCATAATACTTGTTCCATAGGATCAGTGGGATGAGCAATTGAAGCAATGACACTCATAGCAAGCAGGTCAAAAGCAGCGCTTTGTTGAGACTTCGCTGGTAGTCAGTGCCTGAGACTCCACGCTCCTGATTCAGAGGGCCCAGGTTTGACCCCTGGTCAGGGAACTAAATCCTATCTCATGCAACTAAGACCTGGAACAGTCAAAAACAAATTAATTTTTTTTTTAGCAGCCAAATAGGGACAGGTCTTCAGATTCATGCCAGGGCTCTCTGTGTTCAGTCCTTGAGGACAACAGGCCCAAAAGGCAGAGGAGCAATGGGGTGCCAGAGATCTTGTCTACAAAGTAATGAATCATTAAGGGCACAGTCTCCTTTCTGATGGGTGGTTTTTAACACTTATCTTAAGGCCTATTTCTGCCAGTGTAAGTTGGGACTGGCCAGCTGGGGCAGGGGTGGAGGTGGGGAAAACCTGAACAGGTGAGTGAGAGGCTGAGTGAGAATGGGTCTGGGATGGGGGCAGCTAATATACCGAAGGGGATTCGGGGACCAGCTCCTCCCTAACTGGAAGGTGAAGTCGCAACCACCGGGCCCCCAGGGAAGTCTCTGAAACTCCACCTTTTCTGTGCAAGGAACTCGCTTTGCATTTTTGTGTTGCCGTTCAGGTCTCTTGGTAGAACTCTTACCCTAAACACGTGGTACCCCCCTCCATTCACTCCTGTGACCGACCAAGGCTGAGCATCACCTTGTCATGGTCTCCATTTCTCTAGCCTAGTGTTGCTTGTATCTCAACTTCCTATTGACGTAGAGTTAGTAAGAACCTGTCAGCATCAGCAAAGAAAACAAACAGATAGGACTCAAATTTCCCCAGATGACTCCACCCAGCCTCCTTCCCCAAGGTCTCCAATCGGACAGCTCTCAACCCTGAGCCGTCAGGCCGAAAAGTTTGGACTTGGACAAGCCCCAGCCTTCCGCCTTTCTGTCTCCTTATCTATAAAATGAGATTAATAATAGTTATCTTGGGAGGAGTTGGTGAAGATTAACTTTTAATTTGATCATTAATCCATTCATGCATTTCAAATATTTGAGCATCAGCTCTGCTGGATGAAGTGCTGAGCAAAAAATTAGACACTATTCCTTTTTCTTAGGGAATTTAGACTCTAAAAGGGGAAGTTGTCCTGCCCACAAATGATGCCAATAAGTAGTATCGACTTTTAAAAATAATAATTTCATCTATTTATTTATGGCCGTGCTGGGTGTTTGCTGCTGCCCAGGGTTTTCTCTAGTCACAGCGAGCGGGGGCTACTCTCGTTGCGGTGCTCAGGCTTCTCGTTGCAGTGGCTTCTCTTGTGGCTCCCTGGCTCGAGGCATGAAGGCTTCAGTAAGTTGTGGGGCAAGGGCTTAGTTGCTCCACAGCATGTGGGATCTTCCTGGATCAGGGATGGAACTCATGTCTCCTGCTGCACTGGCAGGAAGATTCTTACCACTGAGTCGCCAATAAGCCCAATGGTCTCCACCTTAAAGCTGGAGTAATTGCTAAGTGGTGAGCAACCTATTAATAGTTCCAGGCAGTGGGTGAGAGAGCTCATTCAGGTGTGTGGGTGGTGGAGGCAGGGAGGCTGAGCAAGAAGTCTTCTCGCTAGAAGGTACCTGAGCTGATGAGTGAGGAGGAGGAGGAGGAAGGGAAATACATTAGGTAGAAGCAAAAGGCCTGCATTCCTGATAGAGGGAACAGCAGGTACAAAGGTCCCCAGATGCCTTCTATTTTCCCCAGCATAGGCTCTTTTCCAATGAGCCAGCTCTTCGCATCAGGTGGCCAAAGTATTGGAGCTTCAGTTTCAGCATCATTCCATCCAATGAATATTTGGGGTTGATTTCCTTTAGGATGGACTGGTTTGATCTCCTTGCCATCCAAGGACTCTCCAGTCTTCTCCACTATCAGAGTTCGACGGCATCAATTCTTCAGCGTTCAGCCAGCCTTCTTTCTAGGGTTACTTCTCAATAATCTCCTTGTGCTCAAATCCTTCTCTGAGGACCTGTTTCTTGGGAAACCCACTGGAAGAAAGGTGAGCAGTGTCTCTGGAATGAAGCCTCCAACCTGAGCTTGCGGGACTCTGAATGTAAGCACAAGTGATCAACCCTAACCCCTGGGCACGAGTAAGGATCCAATGAAGCATCATTATAAAAAGAAAATATTGACCAAAGCCTGATTTCTGATCCAGGGCAGGCTTATGAACAATGTGTTACGGGTCCAATGCCAGGAAGTGAGCATAAGCATTAGTCTACACCAAGAAATGAAACAAAATGAATCTTTATTACAGATGATTGAGAAGCCAAGTTTAGAAGGCCTCATTCCCTTCTTAACTATGTTTTTCTGTGTCTTGTGTCCACCAGCTAAACAACGGTGCTTTGTCTCAAGTCTTTTCCAGGATAGGTCAACCCAGAGAAGGAATAAAGCACAAAGGCCCCTCGCAAGTAGTTTAGCCTCAGGCCTCCGGAGCCAGGGGAGGCTCTGGCCTTTGGAAGGACTCTCTCTGGCCCCGGACTCCAAAGACTGCAGCTCACGTGCTGCCCCTCAGGAGGGCACCGCATCGGTACAGCCTGGGCATCACCCTTGGCTCCAGAAGAAGCCACTTGGTGGGACGATGTATGGAAGTGTGCCGTGCATGCTCAGTCACGTCCAGTGCTTTTTAACCCCACGGACCGTCACCTGCCAGGCTCCTCCATCCATGGAAGTTTTCAGGCAAGAATACTGGAGTGCGTGGCCATTTCCTCCTCCAGGGCATCTTCCTGACCCAAGGATCAAACCCATATCTCTTGCATCTCCTGCATTGGCAAGTGGATCCTTTACCCCTGAGCCATGTGGGAAGCCCATAATGTCCAGAAGACTGAGTACCAAACACCACCAGAGGCAAGGGCCGATGGCGTGTAATCTACCAGAGCCAACCTGTTAGCACAGCTTTGAAGATGCTTCTGAGAACAGGCTGAAAAATGATTAGGCTGGACACGCAACCTTTCTCTGCCCCTCCCCGGCTACTGTCACCAACAAACCTGGGGGCATACACTCTGTGGGTGCTCAAGAATGTTTTAAATACGTAAGAGAAAAATACGTTTTGATTTTTAAATTTTTGATTTCTGTCTTAGTTGAAGACCTTCTCTCTGATACGAAGAAGCAAATTTCAGATAATGTCATTGGATGAGTAGGTAAGCAGCGTGACTTCATTCAGATTGCAACCTGGTTTTGTTGAGGAATTAAAAACCACTCTACTGTCTTACAGATCAAGTCTTTGCAAGAACAGAAATGTGGCTCCAGAGACAACGGAAAGCCTACCTATTTCTTTACCAATCCCAAATTCTCCCCTGTCATCTCAAAGCTGGCAGATATTGTAAAGGACCTGGGCTTAGGGAACAGAAGCCCTTCAGGGTGGAAGGTCTCTCCATCCGATTCCTAAAAGAAATGAAACAAAATGAATCTTTATTACAGATGATTGAGAAGCCAAGTTTAGAAGGCCTCATTCCTTCTTAACTATGTTTTCTGTGTCTTGTGTCCACCAGCTAAACAACGGTGCTTTGTCTCAAGTCTTTTCCAGGATAGGTCAACCCAGAGAAGGAATAAAGCACAAAGGCCCCTCGCAAGCAGTTTAGCCTCAGGCCTCCGGAGCCAGGGGAGGCTCTGGCCTTTGGAAGGACTCTCTCTGGCCCCGGACTCCAAAGACTGCAGCTCACGTGCTGCCCCTCAGGAGGGCACCGCATCGGTACAGCCTGGGCATCACCCTTGGCTCCAGAAGAAGCCACTTGGTGGGACGATGTATGGAAGTGTGCCGTGCATGCTCAGTCACGTCCAGTGCTTTTTAACCCCACGGACCGTCACCTGCCAGGCTCCTCCATCCATGGAAGTTTTCAGGCAAGAATACTGGAGTGCGTGGCCATTTCCTCCTCCAGGGCATCTTCCTGACCCAAGGATCAAACCCATATCTCTTGCATCTCCTGCATTGGCAAGTGGATCCTTTACCCCTGAGCCATGTGGGAAGCCCATAATGTCCAGAAGACTGAGTACCAAACACCACCAGAGGCAAGGGCCGATGGCGTGTAATCTACCAGAGCCAACCTGTTAGCACAGCTTTGAAGATGCTTCTGAGAACAGGCTGAAAAATGATTAGGCTGGACACGCAACCTTTCTCTGCCCCTCCCCGGCTACTGTCACCAACAAACCTGGGGGCATACACTCTGTGGGTGCTCAAGAATGTTTTTAAATACGTAAGAGAAAAATACGTTTTGATTTTTAAATTTTTGATTTCTGTCTTAGTTGAAGACCTTCTCTCTGATACGAAGAAGCAAATTTCAGATAATGTCATTGGATGAGTAGGTAAGCAGCGTGACTTCATTCAGATTGCAACCTGGTTTTGTTGAGGAATTAAAAACCACTCTACTGTCTTACAGATCAAGTCTTTGCAAGAACAGAAATGTGGCTCCAGAGACAACGGAAAGCCTACCTATTTCTTTACCAATCCCAAATTCTCCCCTGTCATCTCAAAAAGCTGGCAGATATTGTAAAGGACCTGGGCTTAGGGAACAGAAGCCCTTCAGGGTGGAAGGTCTCTCCATCCATATAGACTCTGTCCCCAAAGAAGTCAAACCAAGTTCTTCCCCTCAACACACAGTCTCTTAGCCTCCTCCTCTTCCTGTCTCTCCCCACCCCACAAGACAAAGGTCTGGAAAGAATGATCCTCTATCCTTACTCTGAGCTGTATTTTTAAAACTCTTTTTATCTATCTAATTAACTTATTTGGGCACACCAGGTCTTAATTGTGGCTAGGGGGTCTAGTTAGTTCCCCGACCAGGAATAGAACCTGGGCCTCCTGCACTGGGAACCTGGAGTCTTAGCCACTGCACCACCAGGGAGGACTCCTGAATTATATATATGTTTTTTAATTTAACTTCATGGGCTTTTTTCCTATTTATTTAGGTATTATTTGGCTGGGTCAGGTATTCCTTGCGGCACGCTCAGGCTTCTCTCTGAGCCTCGAAGTCTCATTGTGCTTCTTGAGGTTGATTGCCCCAAGGCAGAGGGGATCTTAGTTCCCCGACCAGAGATCAAACCTGTGTCCTCTGCATTGGAAGGCGGATTCTTAACCATTGGTCCACCATGGAAGTCCATCTTTTCAGTTTTATTTATTTTGTTATTTTTTTTTTAATTAATTAAACACTTTTTTGGTTGCTCTGGGTCTTTATTCCTGCGAGTGGGTTTTCCCTAGCTGTGGAGAGTGGAGGCTCCTCTCTTGCTGTGGTGTGCAGGCGTCTCACGGCGGGGCCTTCTCCTGTCGCAGGGCACGGGCTCTGGACACCCAGGCTGCAGTAGCTGTAAGATGAGGGTTCCACAGCCTGTGGGATCTTCCCAGACCAGGGATTGAACCTGTGTCCCCTGCACTGGCAGGCAGACTCCCACCCACTGTACCACCAGGGGAGTCTTGAATTCTAGTTACTCCTCAAACCACCTCATTCCGGCCCCGCCCCCACGCTCCTCTGAAACTGCTCTGGCCGAGATCTCCAACAACCTCCTGACCTTAAACTGATAAGCCTTCTCAGGTCTGCATGGACCCTGCCTCCCGGATGTGGTTGGTACTCCTGACCCTCCCTTCGCCCCTCCTCTCTTCCCTGATTCTCGTGACGTCACATTCTCCCCATTTCCTGCCTTCCCCTGGATGGCTCCTCCATCGGCTCTGCCTCTTTTGGCTGCTTCTTAAATGGAGGTGTCTCCTAGGATTCTTTCCCACATCTTCTGTTCACACGCTTCCTTTCGATGGAAACATTTCCCGGGATTCAGTCACCATCCATAGGCAGATGCTTTCTAAAGCCACGTCCAGCCCAAACCACTCTTCTTAGCATGAGACCCAGAAGCTTCCAGATCTAGACTTCCAGGTCTAGCCTGCTTCTCCTCCTTGGCCACCCCAGGATGGTAAAGACAATAGAACTTACTACCAACTTTTTTCTGCTCGTCAGGCACCTGGGGAAATACGTCTCCACTTGGGCCTGCCAAAATTCAGACTGCCTCTCTTCTGAGCGAAGAATAATACTGAGTTTTTTAGGGCTTCCCTGCCCGCTCAGGGGTAAAGAATCTGCCTGGGACATGGATTCGATCTCTGGTCCAGGAAGATTCCACGTGTCATGGAGCAACGAGGCCCGTGCACCGTAACTACTGAGGCTGTGTTCTGGAGCTTGCAAGCTGCAGTTACCACACTTGCATGCTGCTGCTGCTGAAGCCCGAGCACCTAGAGCCTGTGCTCTGCAACAAGAGAAGCCACTGCGATAAGAAGCCTGCACACCACAACCAAGAGTAGCCCTCACTCCACATAATGAGAGACAAGCCCGAGCATCAACAAAGACGCGGCACAGCCAAAAATAAATTACTTTTAAAAAGAAGGACATTTTATTATTATTACTACTGTAATGTCATAGAGAATGCAAGCTCTTAGGAGAAAATGACAGAGCGGGGGCAAAATGGGCTTCTTTCTCCTGCAAAGATTTCTCTGTTACATGTAGTTGCTGTAAAACACATCATTACAAACATAGAAAAACATTAAAGCCGTATGTATATATGTCTATTATTTCACACCTTCCATGGGTCAGATGTCTGGACATGGGCTCGCTGGGTTCTCAGGTCAGGGTTTCACCGGGCTACCCTCGACGTGTCGTCTGAGGTCTGGAGAAGCCTGGGGTCTCTGCTAAGCTCACTGGTGTTGGCAGAATTCATTTCCTCCTGACTGTTGGGCTGAGATGCCTGTTGCCTTGCTGGCTACTGGCCGAGGCCCACTCTCAAGGCCGAGCGTGCCTCGCCCCACTGCCCCCTCTCTGGGCCACCCGCGTGGCGGCTTTCTTCTTCACAGCCAGCAGGAGAGGGACTTCCTTAGTGGTCCAGTGGCTAAGACTCAGCACTCCCGGTGCAGGGGGACCTGGCTTGATCTCTAGTCAGGGAACTAGATCCCACATGCTGCACCTAATAGCCTGCATACCACAGCTGATGACCCTGCATACCTTAACTAAGACCCAGCAGAGCCAAAGAAGTAAATATATTTATTTTTTAATGCCACCAGGAGAATCTCTTATGCGTCAAATCTCTTTACTGTGAAAGGATTGGTGTCCTTAAAGGGCTCACCAGATGCGGTCAGACTCGCTAGGACAAATGTCCTTTAGTCAACTGATCTGGAACCTACACTGTATCCAGAAAACCTCTTCCTCATATTCCCCAATTGCCAGAATGAAACCCATCGGATGCATGGTCCCATCCATACTCCAGGAAAGCCCATCTTGCAAGAAGACACACAAGGGCTCGAGCATTGAGCCAGCTTGGAGCGCTGCCCAGCACATCTCGCGGCTTGAATTCCTCATGCCGAGCAATACCAAGTCACGCCCAGCGTCACGTGCATTGTTCCTGGACTCTGAGGCAGGGGTTTGGGCCATCTGCCAAGCTTGCTCGCCTATGGAGATGGATGCAGGAAGATTCTGCCCTCATTCTACAGCTGAGCAAATATTCCAGCAGGGGAGAGGGTCGAGGTGAGGATGAAAGATGGCTGTGAACCTTACTACAGTCTTCACGACAGAGATAGCAACAATGAGGCCGATGATAACGTGAAATCACAACTTTCTTTTGGCTAATTTGGATAATCAGTGTGCCATGTACTCCCAATTTTTGTGGAAAAATTTATTGTAGGCAAACGTGATTTCTTCACAAAGAAGATTTTATCAGGGGATAAAAATCTTTCCACTTGGCAGGTTTGAGATCTGAGATCCCACTGAAGGCATGTCCTTGAGCGTTATGAATAAGAGCATTGTTTTGCTTGTCAAAAAAGTTCTGTGAGATGAGTATGTTACCATTATTCTTCTTATAAATAAGGAAATCAAAGCTCAGAGGGGGTAAGTACCTTGCTCAAAGTCACAGAGCTCTTGAGCTTAGAAAGCGATGGCTCAGATAGTAAAGAATCTGCCTGCAAAGCAGGGAAACCAGGTTCAGTCCCTGGGTCAGGAAGATCCCCTGGAGAGGGAAATGGCCACCCACCACAGTATTCTTGCCTGGAAAATGCCATGGACAGAGGAGCTTGACGGGCTATAACCGTTGGCATCGACAGGACTGAGTGACTAACACACACACACACACACACACACACACACACACACACACGCACGCACTCTGGCTCCGAAGCTCTTGCTGGTGACCATTCCTGAGGTATTATCTCCTGTTCTCACTCTGGTCCCTATTCTGATGCTCCAAGATGAAATCCTCCCAGGTCTTCCCATGTGGCTTGATTTCCATAGCATCCTTAGTTCCACCTGCCTTCGGGTCACTTCTTGGTTTACCACTTCCCTCTCAAAATGAGAGTCTCCTACTGAAGAGCATTTCTGCTCTGTCTAGTGAGTCTAGAATGCTGTGAGGTCATCGCCCACTTTGATGTAGACACTCTGCTTGTATTAATACTGGACTGGCCCAAATGTTCTTTTGGGTTTTTCATTAACAGCATATGGAAAAACCCATACAAACTTTTTGGCCAACTCAATATTATCCTAAAATCACATTAGCTTTCCAAGTGGCCACATCACATTGTTGGCTCACATGTAGAGTACCCGTGGCTAAAACCTTGGGTCTTTTCCAACTACACTGGCGTCAAGTCAGATCATCTCAAACTTGACCTTGTGAGGATGAACTTTTTCTACTGTTTTTCGGCATTTTCAGCCCTCTTTTGAAACATGTTTAAATCCTTCTACGTGTGAGTCTGAAATACGAGGTATAAATTCTCCTTCCAGTTCTGGGTCACCTGGACAATTGATAAGTACATTTTCTTCCTCTTAATCCACATATTAATCAAGTGTTATATTAAGAGGCAGGCTGAAGAACTGAGTTCTTTGAAGTTGGCATGACAATTTTATTAACCTGACAGCTTTTTAAAAAGCATTAACTTCTTAATTAAACCAGCAGCCATGAATTGTGGACACTGAGATGTAGTATGTCTGTGACACTCTCTTTATCCATGAACCAAGTAACTCTCTTAAAAATGGAAATAAGATTCATGAGAAAAACTTTCCCTAGAAAAGCCATGCTGATTCTTAATCATTACTAACGATCACAAACCACCTGCTATCATTCATAGCCTACAGCTCTGGGTTGGTGAGGGGGTTGACGCCATTATAATTTGGTCCTAGAGGAGACCTTCACTTTTCTAAAGATCATTAGGCTAGATGGAAACTTGTTTAAGCATACTTTCTGAAACTTTGTTTCTGTAAATAATCGGCTTCTATGAGTATTATTTTTAATAAATGTTCTTAAAAATTCAGCACTTCTCCAAAACACCAAATTGGCAAACTTCTAATAAGGTTTCCAACTGCTCTTATTTATAACTCAGATACCTCCAAAAGATAGCTAAATATACCATGCATTTGAAACATTCACAGAGCTTGTAACTGAAGAACCAAACAGGTCATTCACAGCCTGCAGGTGGGTACGGATGGAATCTAGGCCACTTGTATTTCTGTTTATTCTGAGATAATCTTTTCCTGACTCTTCCTGGGGACCTGGAATTTTGCATTTCTAATTCCTTTTTTTTTTTTTTTTATCATAATGAAGGCATCATCATCATTATATTAAGTTCTGAGGAGACCAAAGGAACTGTAAATTAGTCTGAAGCATTTCTGGTCTCTGGTGCTGGTGGAAAGCCACTTGGGGTACTACCGTCTTGATGAAGGCCAGGATTAATGAAAGATTGGTAACAATGATCAAAGCTTATTTCTGATAATGAACGTGCCTAGTGTGTTTGGAGAGTTAAATCTATCCATTTTACTATAGTATCATATTTCATTGCATCTTAGAAATATCTAGGGTTTGGGGTAGCGTTTGTTTTTTTTTTTTAAGCATTTTAACATTTAAAATACATTATGTAGAGTGGTGGGGTAGAAAAAAAATATATTATGTAGACAAAGCATAAAATGTATATGTAGAGTTGAATAAATTTAAGTGAACACCCTTGCAGTCACTCTTGGACCGAGGAACAGACTCCTCTGCACCCAAGAGTCCCCTCTGTATTCTGCTCAGGGCCATGTTCTTCCTGTGACCTCACATGACACAGAGGTAGGGGGCAGAGATTTTTGTTCTCTCCTTACAAAGATACTATCCCTGTGCTGTCCAGGTAGTCCAGTGGTTAAGACTGTGCTTCCACTGTAAGAGGTGTGGGTTTGATCCTTGGATGGGGAACTAAGATCCCACATGTCACATAGTGCAAGAAAAAATAAGGCAAAATAAGGTATCCTGCACATAAAACTCTATCTCCATTTGGTTTGGGATAAAGTGAGGGAAATGGAAAATTGAGGAGTATGAGACATGAGGGAGAGAGACAGGCAAAAGTCGGTTCAAGGGTCTCGCATTTACACACTCACACACACACAAAAGTATGGATTTGATTTCCTGAGTGATTGAGGTCATGAAAAAATAAACTCGATGAAACAGTCACACAGAGTTGGCTGTTACATTTAAGAGCTATAAAAGCATGCACAGTAATGATCGCACTTTGGGGAATTTACCATAAGAAAATAATCCAGAAGATCAAGAGAGGTATGTACACAGATAGTTATCACCTTATTTATAATAATAAAAACGGGGAAAGACCCACAGAGGGATACTTAAGTAGTTATTCAGTAAATGTTTGTTGAGTGAACCAATAAACACTTGCTGAATGTAAATTGACCATTAAAACAGTGACATCCAGATTAACATAGTGGAAAAAAATATTTGAGGTAGGTCCAATAAACAAAATACAAAATTATAACTACAGTATAGTATAACTGCATAAATACAGTGATGCAATGTGGACAAATCTAGGAGTAAACACAGATAAAGATGACAACAGACTCTTTCTTGGGTGGGTGCACTTATGTGCCACCCATATATCTCGTCTACCAAAGACACTGCCACCGTACAAATAAAAAACACTACCTGCCTTGTAAGCAGTAAGCTGTCAGCTTGTCTGCCATCACAGCCTCACGGAGCAGCCTCTGTCTGGAGCAGCCTGAATGAACCCTTGGCTTTCAGTGCCACACACGAATTGATGGAATACTTGGGGTCCATATAGTAGAAAGAAGGATGCCTCTTATAATGCAGCTCAGAACAATGTGGTAACCGGGGGAGGTAGGGTAAAGAAGCAGAGGATTTGAACTGTGGAATGACCTACTCACTTCAGCCCAGAGCCGCCACTGTCCCCTCTGAGCAGGGCAGCAGGCCTCTCGTGAACACACAGGCCAAAGGAAACCTAAACAGTATGACGACGGCCAAGCAGAACTGTGCTCATCCTCCCTGGAGACACAACCCAGAAAGAAAGAAAACCAGACTCTCGGCAGTAGTTCCGACATTCCTGGTTCATGCCTTTGTAACTCATTGGGCAATACGTTCCCTCAGGGTTAGATGGTAGAGAATCTGCCTGCCAATGCAGGAGACGCATGATTGATCCCTGGGTTGGGAATACCCTCTGGAGGAGGAAATGGCAACCCACTGCAGTATCGGAAGGGACAGGCAAGCTCCTTGGCCTCTTCTTTTGGCCACATCACATGGGCTTGAGGGATCATAGTTCCCTGACCGGGGACTGAACCCGGGCCCTCAACAGCAAAAGGGTGGAGTCCTAACCACTTCAGTGCCCGGAAGTCCTTCTTTGGGAATGATTTCTGTTGTTGTTGTTCTTTTGCTGCTGTTGTTTAGCCATGCCATGTGGCATGTAGGATCTTTGTTCCCTGACCAAGGATCGAACTCATGCCACCTGTATTGGAACCGTGGAGTCTTAACCACTTGACCGCCTTGCCTCTTTATAGGAGCATAGGTCCCAACCGTGAGGGCTCTGCTCCCACTCCCTAATCACCTCCTCAAAACCCCACATCCTGTTACTCTCAACTTGGGGGTTAGGATTTCAAGATAAGAATTTGAGGAGGAAAGCGCAAACATTCACCCTAGCATGACTAATTTCACAGTCTAAACTGAACCTCGAGATAGTACTGGGTCTCTTTGGCCAAAGAAATGGAAACCTGGGCCCTGTACCAAAGAGACAAGTCCAGAAACATCCCGCTTGAGTGAGGTTACTCCGGTGGAGGTAATACCATGTATGTATCGATTCAGCAAGGGAAGGAGCTCCGGGCAGTGGGTGTCAGAAGACGGTGGGCCAAACTCTGACTCTGCTGTTTCCTTGCCGTGTGACCCCGAAGAGGAAGAAATTCCTTGTCTCTGGGACTCAGACTCTTCATCTTGTGTGTTGGGTAGAGTGAGGGCTAGCTTGTTACATCAAAGATCCAGGAGCTTCCAAAAAAAAAAAAAGGAAATATATTTCTGGCTCCAGAAATGTCTGGCCTGTCCGGATAGCCCGGTAACTGCTGTGGGAGGTCACACGGGGATGTAGGTTTTTCTGCCTTGCTGTTCTGACATCCCGGAGATGCTGCCTCGTATGTGCATGTGTGTGTGTGTGTGTGTGTCTGTGTGAGAGAGAGCGAGACAGAGAGAGAGAGAACAAGGGTTTCAGGCGAGGCATGCTCCCGCCACGGGGAGACGCACACTTTCTCTGCTCCCTTTGCACCGATGACATGGCCCTACCCGGCTGCCCGGGGAGATGCGGGGTGCTCCAGGCCCAAGAGGAAAGGGAAAGGACTCTGAGAGGAGAAGCAGCACTCGGCCCCAGCTTGAGACCACAAATGGGAGCCAACTCTTTCTACCATAACTCAGCTCAACTACTGTACACATCAGAAGTTCTCTAGAGGGTGAGATGTACAGGAAGAGTAACGTGGAAGCTTGCCTTACCATATGTAAGGTTGAGAACCAATGGGAATTTGTTGCATGACTCCGGGAACTCAAACAGGGGCTCTGCCGCAGCCTGGACGGTGAGAGGGGGAGCGGACGGGAGGGAGGCTCAGGAGGGAGGGGACCTATGTAAACCTACAGCTGATCCGTGTTGATGTTTGACAGAGAACGCCAACACTCTGTAAAGCAGTTATCCTTCAATTAAAAAATGAAATAAAGGAAAAGGAAAAAAAGAAACCAAATGTTCTCTAAAATGTGAATGTGTGATGAGTATTACTTTTTTATCATTACATCAGTTCTCAACCTCCCGGACCACTAAAGGGTTAAAATACAAAGATGAACTGAACTGAAGGCGAATAAATATGAAATGATTGAATTTCCTAGCCTAGGTTTTGTTTGTTTGTTTGTTTGTTTGTTTTCTTAAGCATTTTCAGTAAAGAAAATTTCGAAGGTATATCAAACTACAGGAAATGGTGTAACAAATCCCCGTGGACCTACTGCTAAGCCTCAACCATTTTCAACTCACAGCCAATTGGGTTTCATGTATTCCAACTCCTGCCACGGTATCTGGGCAGTTCATTCATCCAATTTATAGGTACCTCATTCTAAGCACCTCCTCTCTTGTAGACACTGTGCACTACATATGTGATTCCATCAGAGACCGCAGGCGTTCTGGCCCTCTCGCCCTATGCCACCACTCATCTTGTAAGATAAGCCACTTAATCTTCCAACAATCCGTGCAGCAGGTACCACCATTTTGCAGATGAAAGAACTGAAGGACACCTCTCCCTGGGCTCAACACCAGCGCTTGGCTTCAGGCACAGGCAGTCTGACTCTGGAGGCCATGCCATTTCCCAGACTCCACTGCGTGCCACGCAGAAATTAGCTCCACTGGACACTGGGCTGCTTATCAGAGCTTCTGTATTAAAACTGTTCCCATCCTGCTTTCCCCAAGATCAATCAACAGAGTTGTGCTTAAAAGACTCTTGGGGGACTTCCCTAGTCATGTTGTAAGACTTCCCTGGTCATGGCTTTGATGCCCGGTCAGGGCGCTAAGATCCCATAAGCCTCAGGAGATAGCCAAAAAAAAAAAAAAAAGATTCTTTGGGTGGTCCACTTTTCCCCAAACAAAATAACCACTTACCCAAAGCTATATTCTAATATGTTAGTAATTTTGAAACATCAGTCTCCTGTTCTTCTTTCCTTTTAACTACTATCCATTAAGGTTTCACAAATATGAGGACTGAGTTCCTCCTAGGGTATGCTATTAAAACAACACATCTAAAAGTATTCTACACAGACTATAAATTTAAAAAGTGTTTGCACCTATCCAATTTTATCCTAATGAAATAATGTATATGACGTGCCTGACACAGTGCCTGGCAGAGTTCACTACAAATACTAACTTCTTCATTTGCTGTAAAAACCATATAAAGTCGGTTGGGCCCGCACTAGATGCCGTGGTAAGGAATCACCTGCCAACGAATGGGACACAGGAAGCCCAAGTTCAATACTTGGGTCGGGAAGATTCCCTGGAGGAGAACATGGCAATCCACTGCTGTATTTTTTTTTTTTTGGCCACTTCTATTGGTCTCTCATTTATCCATTTTCATACATCTTTGCTCTCTGGTCTGTGTGGGCCTCCCATCTCAGGGGCCTCCCTCGTTGCAGAGCACCACCTCTGGGCGCATGTGCCCCAGAGCTCTGGCTCGGTAGTTGGACACATGGGTCCAGCCGCTCGGCAGCACACGGGATCCTCCCAGGCCAGGGATCGAACTGGCGCCCCTTGCACTGCAAGGTGGTGTCCTTACCCACTGGACCACCAGAGGAAGCCCCGTAAAGCACCCTTTGAATTGGATTGTCCTCCTTCCTTGTTTTACTCTTTGCAGATCTACCTGAACAGCATGGACCTGCTCTGTGATTTGTATGCTAGTATTACGGTGCATTTTAGTTCTCTCTAAATATTTCTAACTCCACAGTCATCACTTTCTTTACTCTTTAATTTGCCTCACTGAACTTAGATCAGCTTAAAGATTGCCACTAGAATGTCCTTCATGAAGGTTTATTGGTGATAAACTCTGACATGGAAACAACCTAAATTTCCACTAACAGGAATGGATAAAGAAGATGTGGTACATATATATAACGGAATATTACTTAGCCATTAAAAAGAAGGAAATAAGGCCATTTGCAGCAATATGCATGGACCTAGAGAGTGTCATACTGAGTGAAATAAGTCAGACAGAGGAGGAGAAATATTATATGGCATCCCTTTTCTGTGGAGTCTAAAAAGAAATGATATACATTATTTTATTTACAAAACATAGAGGCTCACAAACTTAGGAAACGAATTCATAGTTGCAGGGTGGAGGGGATGGTTGGGGACTCTGGGAAACTCAAATACACACTGTTGTATTTGAAATGGATGGCCAATAGAATTTTATTGTATAGCACTGGAGTTCTGCTGAACATTAGGCACCAGCCTGGGTGGGAGGGGGCCTCGGGGAGAGTGGATACATGTATACGTATGGCCCAGCCCCTTGACTGTTCACCTGAAACTATCAAAAAATTGTTAACTGGCTACACCCCAATAAATTTTTGGTGTAAAAAAAATTCATAAAATGAGTCACCAAAAAAAAAAAAAAAAAAAATTCTTTGGTAGGATAAAGAATGTTGTTCTCTATTCTAGTAATATATAAAAGCATGCATTTTTGATGTTGAGAGTAAGAACTGAAAGGAGATTTTAGATACACTTTGTTTTGCCTTATTTATCATCATCATAAAACAGCAAAAGCTGTCACCTGAATAAAGCCTGGTTAGCAAATATTTTCCCACGTTTACTCCAATGTCCAATATTCCAAAGAGCTATTTTCCAATAAAAATGGCAACCCCTAAAGCAGTCCCTAGGCTTTCCTAACACCACCCCTCCTCTGCTATTGGACAGATCACGCTCCTTGATCTTGCTTATATAAACACTGTGACCAGCTCTCAAATCGTTACCCCTAAGTCTTCTTATGAATAAGCACATGTTCCTCTGTCCACATACCATCTGACTGCACATGCTCAATGGCACCGTGTGGCTTTATAAGCCTCATTTCATAGGCACAGAAGGTAAGGCCTGAAGAAGCAGACTGCTCTAAATCTGGTTCCTGAGTCCAAATCCAGTGTTCTTCCCATCCAGCCACGTTACATGTTCCCCTTGAGTAAATCATCTCAAGGCCATCCCTCCTCCCCACTGTTTCCTTTTTTTTTTTTTAAGATTTATTTATTCATTTTATTTGGTGGGTCTTGTTGCTACACTTGGGCTTTTTTTCTAGCTGCGTCAAGGGGAGGCTACTCTCTTAGTTGGGGTTTAGTTACTCCTCAGCATGTGGGATCTTCCCAGACCAGGAATCGAACCAATATCCCTTACATTGCAAGACAGATTTCTAACCACTGGACCACCAGAGAAGCCCCTCCCCATTCTCATAACACTTTAAACGCTAAAGGGACTTCCCTGGTGGTCCAGTGGTTAAGACTTTGCCTTCCAATGCAGGGGGTGTGAGTTTGATCCCAAGTCAGGGAACTAAGGTCCCACATGCCTTGAGGTCAAAGATCCAAAACATAAGATAGAAGCAATGTTGTAACAAATTCCATAAAGACTTTAAAAATGATCCACATCAAAAAAAATTTAAAAAAAACGGACAGAAATTCTTTACAATGTGGAAGTGAGACAATACAACCACGACCCTGCCTCTGCTGCTCTGCCGTCTTCTGGGCTTGTTCAGCGGGTGGACTTGAGCGGTTATGTAAGAAGCCACAGGGAGAGAAGTGGGCTGGACTCTTTCAGGAGGTGGAATTCTAATCAGAGCCTCCTCGGCTGCGGACCACCCTCATATATAAATAATGATGATTTAACCATTTGCATGTGTTCCATTACGCCCGTTTGTGGAATGTTTGACATTTTTTGATGGAGAGTTAGTATCTGCACAGCCAGATAATGGCAGCAGGATAGGGAGCGGCCTGTGAGGGAGGCTGATAAAGTCTTGGAAGGGTAAGTGTATCTTTTGAGAAGAAACCAGTGGCACTCTGGAGAGTGACACCCTCTCCGTCCTTAGAGGAAATCGCGCATGTGCTCTTGTGAGGAGGCAGTGGAGACAGCACCTGGAATCAGGAATTCCGGATTTCATGAGGAGCCCTCTGCTATTAACTAGCTCTGTGACTCTGAGCATGTTGCGAGTTTATTTGGAATTTAGTTTTCTCTGTTGCACAATGAGGATGAAATGGGACGTTGTAGATTCTTTGTAAGCCCTTGAAATACCATTCAAATGTAAATGGCCAGCTTTTTATAACCTCAATCCAGACACTGAATAGATTAGGGATGGGGGAGTGGGGCGGGAGAAGGGAGGCCGGGGATGCAGCTTTGCTCATCTCCAGAGGAAGGAAAGAAGAGGTAGAGAAAGGGCACTTGCTGTGCTCCCTGTGATAGATTCCCCAGTGGCATAGTGGTGAAGACCGTCTGCCAAGGCAGAGACACAGCGACGTGGGTTCCTTCCCTGGGCCGGGAGGACCCCCCGGAGGACCCCGTGGACAGCGGAGCCCGGGGGCTACGCGGCTCACGGGGTCGCCAAGAGTCGGACTCGTCTGAAGCCACTTAGCACGCACAGGCCTGGTACAGACTCCATCTGGGTCGCACGCTGTGTGAGTGGGAAACTGCCTAAGCTCTATTTCTGTAAAATGGGGATAGCTTTTTGGGGTAACAGTGAAGATTTCCTGAGACACCTCATGGAAAATGCCTAAAAGTGTTCTGGATGTTGTAGATGCTCAATAAATACAAGCTCCTATCTCTCTAAGAGAGGAGTGGCTCCATTTATGAATTTAATTTTGTTAACCTTCTGTTGAGGGTTCATTGAGACTCATCAGTGGACTTCCACACATAAGGGGAAAACTCAGGGAGAAAAGTCTCCACAGAGCTTTTTGCTCTGTGATACTTAGCTGGGGAAGTAATGTGCCAATTAGGCTAAGAGGAGATGGAGGCTTCAATATTATCTGAATAATTTTGAAAACTGTTATCCAATAAAATGGGGGCTTTCCTGGTGGCTCAGATGGTAAAGCATCTGCCGATCCCTAGGTCGGGAAGATTCTCAAGAAGAGGAAATGGCAACCCACTCTTAATATTCTTGCCTGGAGAATCCCATGAACAGAGGAGCCTGGTGGGCTACAGTCCGTGAGGTCGCAAAGACATGACTAAGCACACACACACAGTATCAAGGAGCACAGCTTCCAGCTCATGCCATGCCATGTTTCACTGACTCTAGTCATCCTTGAGCAACTGAATGTAAAACATTCTTCCTTTCAAGGATGTGATTTGCTCTTTAAAAGGGAAAAAAAAAGGCAAGCCAACGATGTGTCATCAGGCTTCTTCCTGCCAGCGTTCAAATTACCCCCATTTAACCCCAGAAGAACAACCCAAGGAGCCGCGTCTCCAGCTGAAATTCCAGCTGAAAGGTTTCCATCGCTTCTCAGCTCCACTGTCATTCGTAAACCTTTAAAAAATTAATTATTAAAACCATTTCCATTAGTCTTTCGCTTGGCCTTCGCACAGTCATTTTTCTTGTGCTGTTTTAACAAGTGACAAGCCCGCAGCTTAGCTATAAATACACGGCACCAGATACAGGAGAGATGGCCTTGACTCATGCTGGCCTGTCCCCAGGGCCAGCCCAGCGAGGACTGTGTCCTGGAAAGTGGTGTCGGGCCCACTCCCAACCTCAGGCACCTTCCAAGGCAGCCAGCCCTCCGGAGGGCATTCTCTTCTCTGTCCCTTCCTTCTGCTCCTCTGCTTGGTTCAAGGTATTGGGACACTTCATCCACTTGGTAAATTCCTTCTTTTATCTGTCTGTCCTCCGGTCTGTGCATCCATCTGTTCATCCATTCATCCAAACATTATTCATCCCTTTACCAACCACAGGCCTAACACGGGAGGCGGAATATCATATATGAACGTATTTCTGTCCTCACAAAGAACACACCTGCCGTGGGGGCGTATCAAACAAATGTTACTGTCTAGTTACTTCTGTGGTGGAGGAATGAAATGAGTGACCTGGATGTGGTGTCCCAAGGACAAAAGAACAAGGTGAGCAACAAAGGTCTTGGAATGCCGGAACAGCTAAAGCAGATCCTCCTGGTCCTTCCCTCCCCATGCTGGAACTCTCTCTTCCGCCACCCCGTACACGGTCCAATCAGAAAATGATCCGTAAGACCCCTATCCCACTCCTTGGACCCCGGCTATAAAAATGGATCAGAGACCCCTGTTCTCCCTTGAGGCGGCCCACTGTTCTAACAGCGTCCACTCTAAGAAGCTTTATTCTCCTCTCCTTCTGCCTCATGTCTGGAAATTCTTTTCCAACCTGTGCACAGACCACGACACTGGATGCCCAGACAAGAATGTCAGAGGAGGGTTCTAGGAAAAGATCAAAGCAAAGACAATTAAACAAAATAAGGATTCTGGAGGGTGGGTGAGATTTCCAGTAGAATAGCATATGCAGAGGCACAGGACTGCAAAACAGAATAAGAAGGGAACATACGTAATACCCATCGCTGATTCATGTTGATGTCCAGCAATAATTGACAAAACTCTGTAAAGCTATGGTCCTTCGATTTAAAAATAAATAAAAAAATATATAGGGCTTTCCTGGTGGCTCAGTGGTAAAGAGCTTGCCGGCCAATGCAGGAGACGTGGGTTCGATCCCTGACCCGGGACATGCTGTGGAGCAACTAAGCCCGTGAGCTGCAACGATGCAGCCTGTGCTAGAACCTTGGAGCTGTGACTATGGAGCACCTGTGCCGCAAATACTGAAGCCCGTGTGCCCTGGAGCCCGAGTTCCACAACAAAAGAAGTCACCGCAACGAGAAGCCTGCTCACCTCCACTCTAGAGTAGCCCCTACTCCCTGCAACGAGAGAAGAGCCTGCCGCAGCAGTGAATACCCAGATTAGTCAAAAATAAATAAGGAAACAAAATAAATAAACAAAAATAAAAAAAGGTCTCCCTGCAGGACCAGACGGGGTTAGGATGGCTGGACTGGCGAGCTCCATGAGCCCAGTGGCCAGAGACGCGGAGGGTAGGGAAGGCGGCCTTATGTTCATGAAGTCAGGCTTTGCCCCTTCCGTGTTTCCAGTGACGACCGGGGGAGCAGCCTGGCAGCTGGGCTCACAGGCATGTGACTGAGCTTTGATGAAAGGTTTCTATTTCATTTATTTTTTGGCCACATGGCATGCAGGATGTTCGCTCCCTGGCCAGGCATGGGACCTGGGCCCGAGGGACTGGGAAGTGGAAACTTGACTGCTGGACCACCAGGGAATGCCCTGAAGGATTCCTTTTTTGCTTGTCTGTTTTATTTTTAATGGGATAACAATCGCTTTACAATGCTGCGTTAGTTTCTGCCACACAACCACACGAATCAGCCGTAGGTATACACACACATATGTCCCTCCCTCTGGAGCCTCCCCACCTCCCACCCCGTCCCGCTCCTCAACGCCCTCAGAAAGCCCCGGGCTGCAGCTCCTTGGGTCAGACAGCCAATTGCCAGCTGGCCATCTATTATACATATGGTAATATCTAAGCTTCAACGTCACAAGATTTCTTTTGTAAAGACTATGTTCCACATAAGAAATATTTGCAAACCACTGGAATAGATAATGACACGTCTGTGCAAAGTTCAGGGATATAAGCCTTCTCCAATGCTCAGAAAGCCGAGTGACGGCGATGGTCTCATTTGTTTCTCACAGACCAGAGGCTCTCACGAGTGGGTCTCAACAGAAGTTTAGCTCAGAAAGAACCTACCAGCTGTTTTTAACAGTACACACTACAAGAGGTGAAATCTGACAAAACTGACTGGTGGGAAAAACAAACAAACAAACAAAAACAAGCTCCTAAAGGAAACTGGCCAGTAGAAAATGTTACAAAGCATTGCTGGACAGATAAGCTGAGTGCGGCATATACCAGAGGTGCAGGAATCTACTTGTCTGACAGCTCATGTACCCGCTTCACTCTGGTCACCAGCAAGAATGCACAGCGCAGGGGATTTCACCATGCGTATTCTTATTAATCTGATTGCATACATAAACATTAAGCAGTTAAAATGCTCACAGTGCCTTCTGTCCAGAAGGCAGTTTCTCCTGGCTCTGGGTACCACTTTTATTTAGAAAGTTGGGCTACCAGAATATGATTTAGTCCTCCTTAAAAACTATTGCCAGGGCTTCCCTGGTGGTTCAGTGGGTAAGGACACCACCTTGCAGTGCAAGGGGCGCCAGTTCGATCCCTGGCCTGGGAGGATTCCACGTGCTGCGGAGAGGCTGGACTGATCGATGTGTCCAACTACTGAGCATGTGCACCCAGAGCTGGTGCTCTGCGAGTGAGGCCACTGTGACGGGAGGCCCACACAGGCCAAAGAACAAAAAAGATAAGTGAATGAAAGATCAATAGAAGTGGCCAAAAAAAAAAAAAAAAAGACACACAC
Organism: Tragulus kanchil; assembly: GCA_022376925.1. Taxonomy (NCBI): domain Eukaryota; kingdom Metazoa; phylum Chordata; class Mammalia; order Artiodactyla; family Tragulidae; genus Tragulus; species Tragulus kanchil. The sequence goes on along the minus strand of JAIOJX010000002.1, from coordinate 7,039,563 downwards.
ACGCTATTGCCAGAAAGATACCTATTGTATAAGCGGTCTGGGGAAGGCACATGTTATGATGAACTCCCTATTAACTTGACTTCAACTTGACGTAGGAATGATCTCAGTACGGCTGAAACATGACACTCACCATCCACGTCCACCTTTACATTTTTCAAAGTCTCCTTATGCTGATGATTTTATACCCACAATCCCAAAGGCAGGATGGGTGTGACTCAGTTCAATATTCTCATACAACCTAAAATGCATGAGAGGACTTCCCTGCATTCCAGTGTTTAAGAATCCGTCTGCCAACGCAGGGCAGGGGACAGTTCGATCCCTGGTCTGGGAAAATCCCACATGCCGCAGGGCGCTGAGCCTCTCTCCTCTCCTCTCCTGTTGCTTCCCTCCAGCAGACGACTTCACGTGTGGACCCAGTTTCTGGTGTGGTAGGCTGCCTGTTGAAGCCTGTGTCCTGAAGCCAGACTCAATCAGTTCCAATGCTAGCTCTGGGCCCATCCAAGTCTAAGTCACTTAAATTATCTGGGCCTCCAACTCCATGCGAGAAACAAGGAAACCTTGTTACCTCAGCAGGCAAATATGAGGACAATGAATATATTTGGCTGCCCCCTGCCTCCCACCTAACACACAGCAGGTGCTCAGTAATTGTGGAAAAAGGCGGCATGAGATATGGTGTGCTCTTTTTTCATCTCTCATGTAACCTGGCCTGGACGACAAAGAAAAAGGTAAATGAGTGTTAATCATTTTCCTTATTCAGAGCTGACAGCTCACCTCTGGTCTTGGGAACCAAGAAAGCATTTTTTTTCTTTTCCCTTCACAATTATAATTAGCCCCCAAGAGTGTCATCACAGCCAGGGTGACGAGAATACTTTTTATAAGACTCATTTACATAGTATTTTAACATTTATAAAAGGTTTCTTCTTTTAAAATGTTTATCTCATTCGATTTTCCCACTAACTCCTTGAACGTTGGCTGGGAAAATATCATTAAATTTTATGCACTAGAAGTCTGGATTCAGTATGGTTTGCATTAGAATCACTTTACCCTAATTTATAGTTTACAAAGTATTTTAAAAACCATTTTCTTACTTGATGTTTTACTTGATGTACTTAAGATCCTACTAGTATTTAACCTTTAATACTCTTAAAATGATCTTGATATCAGCAGACAATAAACTTGGCATGATCTCTCTAATGGTTTCAAAGAGTAACATTTTTTTTTTTTTTTTAAAGAATATACAAGTTATATGTATTGCTTCCATGGTAAACCTAGGACAGATTTAACAGCTTGCCCCTAGTATAAAGGAAATGGCACTCCTGAGGACATGGTTTACTATTTGTGAAAGAGCTAGTTGAAGAATTCTCAGAATGTGTGCTTTTCTTTGCCCCTTGCTCACCTCATCTCTATTTTTCAATTAATAGACTGACAAAATTGAATGAGAACTTGGTATGTCTCTGGAATAAACCCCATATAGTCCTTACATCTTTATGAGAATCAATTTTCAAGTTTCTACAGTTCCAAATAACTGAGCCTGCCAGCATGAACATATTCCTTACAGACGGCCTCTTAAACAAGAATTCAGTATGACCTGGGGCGATTCACCTACCAGGGCCTGCTTCTTAACTGGGAACTTGAGGAATTTGAAGCAGCTGAGGTCTTTAGCACAATCATTCTATAATTCCAAGATAAGCTGATTTGGTGGAATAATATATATATATACACACACACACACACACACACACATATGTATACATATATGTATATCAGTATCAATACAATAAAGTCTTTTCATTGGTTTACGAGACCCAGTCTTAGTCTGTGCCATGCCACCCTGAACGCACCGTATCTTATCTGACCGCATGAGTGCTGGGATGGGAGGTGCCCATTATTTTCCCCTTGAATCTCTCTTTTTAAGAATGAAAATCTGACAAATGACTCTTACCTTCCATTCCGCTTGTTCCCCAGAGCTCACAGCAATTTTACCGTTCAAGGCACCCTCCTTAGTAATTTTTTAGGATTCACCTGCACATGTGGGCTTCCCAGGTGGCTCAGTGGTAAAAAGTCCGCCTGCCAATGCAGGTGACCTGGGTTCCACCCCTGGGTCAGGAAGATACCCTAACAGAGGAAATGGCAACTCACCCTAGTATTCCTGCCTGGAAAATCCCATGGACAGAGGAGCTTGGTGGGCTACAGTCTGTGGAATCGCAGAAGAGTTGGACACAACTCAGTGACTAAACTACAACCACTGGCACCTTTACTCATAATGACAGCTGAACTCACACCAATGGTATCCGACTGCTTCATCCTTCCATGGATTTTTCAGTTAAAACAGTTGGAGCTTTATTTATATCTCTATTCATCCATTTTAACCGATATGATTTCAATGTATGAAAATAACATAGGTTATTTATTGTGAAAGAGCTAGTTGAAGAATTCTCAGAATGTGTGCTTTTCTTTGCCCCTTGCTCACCTCATCTCTATTTTTCAATTAATAGACTGACAAAATTGAATGAGAACTTGGTATGTCTCTGGAATAAACCCCATATAGTCCTTACATCTTTATGAGAATCAATTTTCAAGTTTCTACAGTTCCAAATAACTGAGCCTGCCAGCATGAACATATTCCTTACAGACGGCCTCTTAAACAAGAATTCAGTATGACCTGGGGCGATTCACCTACCAGGGCCTGCTTCTTAACTGGGAACTTGAGGAATTTGAAGCAGCTGAGGTCTTTAGCACAATCATTCTATAATTCCAAGATAAGCTGATTTGGTGGAATAATATATATATATATACACACACACACACACACACACACATATGTATACATATATGTATATCAGTATCAATACAGTAAAGTCTTTTCATTGGTTTTACGAGACCCAGTCTTAGTCTGTGCCATGCCACCCTGAACGCACCGTATCTTATCTGACCGCATGAGTGCTGGGATGGGAGGTGCCCATTATTTTCCCCTTGAATCTCTCTTTTTAAGAATGAAAATCTGACAAATGACTCTTACCTTCCATTCCGCTTGTTCCCCAGAGCTCACAGCAATTTTACCGTTCAAGGCACCCTCCTTAGTAATTTTTTAGGATTCACCTGCACATGTGGGCTTCCCAGGTGGCTCAGTGGTAAAAAGTCCGCCTGCCAATGCAGGTGACCTGGGTTCCACCCCTGGGTCAGGAAGATACCCTAACAGAGGAAATGGCAACTCACCCTAGTATTCCTGCCTGGAAAATCCCATGGACAGAGGAGCTTGGTGGGCTACAGTCTGTGGAATCGCAGAAGAGTTGGACACAACTCAGTGACTAAACTACAACCACTGGCACCTTTACTCATAATGACAGCTGAACTCACACCAATGGTATCCGACTGCTTCATCCTTCCATGGATTTTTTCAGTTAAAACAGTTGGAGCTTTATTTATATCTCTATTCATCCATTTTAACCGATATGATTTCAATGTATGAAAATAACATAGGTTATTTATTTGCTACATATCTGCACGAGTCGGCAAGTTTTCTCTATAGGGCCAGACAAAATATTTTAAGCTTCATAGGACACATATGGTCTCTACTGTGTTCTCTTAAAAAAAAAAAATCCTTTAAATACGTTGTGTAAGCGTTCCCAAGATCATCCACTAGTTCAATGACTCACAGAACTCAGAAAAGTGGTCATGTTCGCAGTTACAATTTATAGTGAAAAGACAGTTTAAAGTCAGAGAATGTAAAAGGCACAAAGGGAAGATTTCAGAAAGCCCGGTAATGGCTTCCAGGCCTCCTCTTTGGAGAAGCTGTATGGACAGCACTGAACTCTCCCAGAAATGACGTGGGACCGCACATTCAGACTCACGTCCACCAAGGAAACTCGCCCGAGGCCTCAGTTCCAGGGCTGTCCCTGAGGATCAGGTCTCACAGGCACAGCGCACCCACAGGGCTGACCGTAAGTTATTCAGTTTCCAAACCCTCTGGAGATCAAACTGACCCTGTGATTCCCAAGGCCTCCCTCCAGAAACCAATGTTAGGATAAACTATCTGATGTGATTCAGATCCCAGATAAACAGAGGCACTCAAGGAAGGTGGGATATTCCAAGACCTTAATGGTTATCTGCCAGGGAAGCTTTCGCCCAGGGGTAGGGTTATCTTTGGAACGTGCAGGATTGAGCAAGCTGGAGTCACCTAGTCCTCCACTGCAGAGCTACAAAACCATTCTCAGCTTACGGGCTACAGACTGGATCTGACCGGAGACTCCGGTCCTAGTGTCACATACATCACCTTTTATTCTCCTGTTACTTCACACATTGCTGTAAAAAATGATCCTGCAGGTGTCTCAGTGAATAAAAAGAAAAACAAAAAGCCAAAAATGCTAGTCTTTCAGTGGTGTCTGATTCCCTGAATCCCTGTGAACTGTAGCCCACCAGGCTCCTCTGTCCATGGAATTCTCCAGGCAAGAATACTGGAGTGGGCGGCCATCTCCTCCTTCAGGGTATTTTGCTGACCAGGGATCCAACCCGAGTCTCCTGCATTGTAGGCGATTCTTTAGCATCTGAGCCAAATAAACACACAATATATTGTGGGAACAATGACACCAGTAATTTCTTTCAGAAATAAAAATATAAAGATAGAAATATGTGACTCTTTAAAAGGGAAATCAATCTATAATGCTAATCACTAGGATTTTTAAATTTATGTATTTAGATGTAGGACTATAAAATTTCAGCCTTAGTAAGGAAAGTGAATTTACAACTAGCAAACTAAATAAAAATCTGTGTTAAACACTTAAGAGATGAAAGCAAAGGTCTAAACAAAAACCCCGGTAATGGCTTCCAGGCCTCCTCTTTGGAGAAGCTGTATGGACAGCACTGAACTCTCCCAGAAATGACGTGGGACCGCACATTCAGACTCACGTCCACCAAGGAAACTCGCCCGAGGCCTCAGTTCCAGGGCTGTCCCTGAGGATCAGGTCTCACAGGCACAGCGCACCCACAGGGCTGACCGTAAGTTATTCAGTTTCCAAACCCTCTGGAGATCAAACTGACCCTGTGATTCCCAAGGCCTCCCTCCAGAAACCAATGTTAGGATAAACTATCTGATGTGATTCAGATCCCAGATAAACAGAGGCACTCAAGGAAGGTGGGATATTCCAAGACCTTAAAGGTTATCTGCCAGGGAAGCTGGCCCCCAGGGGTAGGCTTATCTTTGGAACGTGCAGGATTGAGCAAGCTGGAGTCACCTAGTCCTCCACTGCAGAGCTACAAAACCATTCTCAGCTTACGGGCTACAGACTGGATCTGACCGGAGACTCCGGTCCTAGTGTCACATACATCACCTTTTATTCTCCTGTTACTTCACACATTGCTGTAAAAAATGATCCTGCAGGTGTCTCAGTGAATAAAAAGAAAAACAAAAAGCCAAAAATGCTAGTCTTTCAGTGGTGTCTGATTCCCTGAATCCCTGTGAACTGTAGCCCACCAGGCTCCTCTGTCCATGGAATTCTCCAGGCAAGAATACTGGAGTGGGCGGCCATCTCCTCCTTCAGGGTATTTTGCTGACCAGGATCCAACCCGAGTCTCCTGAATTGTAGGCGATTCTTTAGCATCTGAGCCAAATAAACACACAATATATTGTGGGAACAATGACACCAGTAATTTCTTTCAGAAATAAAAATATAAAGATAGAAATATGTGACTCTTTAAAAGGGAAATCAATCTATAATGCTAATCACTAGGATTTTTAAATTTATGTATTTAGATGTAGGACTATAAAATTTCAGCCTTAGTAAGGAAAGTGAATTTACAACTAGCAAACTAAATAAAAATCTGTGTTAAACACTTAAGAGATGAAAGCAAAGGTCTCAAGGAGCTATTGAATTTGAGTACATGTATTTCGGGCTTCCCTGGTAGTTCAGTGGCAAAGAATCTGCCTGCCATGTAGGAGTCACAGGAGACGCAGGTTTGATTCCTGGGTGTGGAAGATCCCCCGGAGGAGGGCAGAGCCACCTACCCCAGTATCCTTGTCTGGAGAATCCTATGGACAGAGAAGCCTGGTGGGCTACAGTCCACGGGGTCACAAAAGGTCAGACACGACGGAAGCAACTGAGCACCACGCGTATTCTATCATAAGCAACAAGTTGCTCTGTTGTTTTTCTATATACATATGCAGAAACGTCTTCATTAAATTATTTTATTACATATTTTTTTCTTTTTTTGGCTGTGAAGGCATGGCGTGAGGGCTGTCACCTCAAGCATGTAGGATACTAGTTCCCTGACCAGGGATCGAACCTGTGCCCCAACTGGAAGGCAGAGAATGTACTGCACCCCCAGGACCTCTACACGACACGGGACAAGGTGACAACAGCCATCCTAGTCAATGCGAACATCGCCAGCAATTTACCGCTACGGCAGCATGCGGGATCAAGTTCCCCGACCAGGGGTCAAACCTGGGGCCCCGGCTTTGAGAGCACGGCCATGTTTGCCACTGGACCACTACTGAGGTCCCAAACCATGTGTTTTTAGTAAGCTGCCGTCTCCCACACTAAGGAAGCTTCTGTCTCTTCATCATCTATCAAGAGGATGTTTCCTGTGGCTGATTTCTTCCCTTATTTTTTGGTCACGCTGTGTGGCATTCAGAATCTCAGCTCCCCAATCATGGATCAAACGTGTGCCCTCTTTAGTGGAAACACAGTGTCTTAACCACCAAGGAAGTCCCTCATTTTGTTTTTTAAAAGTTGTATTTTGTTTCCTCCTGCATTCACTGAGATAGTATGATTTTTATTTCATCTATTAACAAGGTGTGTTACCTGAAATTATTTTCCAATGTATACCTTTCTTTCATTTGGTAATCAATTTTACTTTGTCACAATGAGTGCATTTTAATTGGTGAAACAGAAATGCTAACAATTTAGGCTAGTTTAACTATGTTAATGAGAGACTGTATTACTTTTTCCTTCACATATCCCATTCACATGTCCCTGTGTGACAGTGAGCTTCCCTTTCCTTTTCTTTTAAAAAATTTTCCACCACAGCATTTACAGTTTGTTTCTTGAAAGTTTGACATATGACATCATAAACCACCCAATCTGGTGAACTACTTGGGAGTAGATTCTTAAAAAGATTCAGATTTAGTGCTATTTTATGTACAAGGATCCATATTTTAAAAAATACCTAAGATTAGCCTGCCAAGCTCCTCAGTCCATGGCGTTCTGCAAGGCAATACTGGAGTGGGTGGTCGTGCCCTCCTCCAGGGGATCTGCCCAAGCCACGTCCAGGTCTCCTGGCTGCTGAGCCGGCAGGGAGGACCCAATCTTAACTATACCCTTATTCATACCTTATATCAAGTTGCTCTTTTTACAGAAAACTTGCCACTGGAGTGGTGACTCTATCCTGACTCTGTCACCACTGTTGTTGCCCAGTCACTAACTCACGTCTCTCTGGCCTCATGGACTGTGGCCCACCAGGCTCCTCTGTCCATGGAATTTGGTTAGCTTAAAACCTTTTCCCCAGGTTATGTGGTGTGTCAAATCTTCAAGAAACTTTCCTAGGTACTGTTACCTGTCTTCTGACCAATGTACAATGCTTTGCTAATTTACAGCTAAACACCAAGAATTTTGCTTGGTGAAGTGAAGTGGCCTTTAACTAGAGTGATGAACTTCAGCAACTGGTCCCCAATGGCTGAAGTTACTGAAGATCCTACGTACTGGCCGGAGCTGAGCTGCAGATCCCCCCTGCAAGAGCAGGTCACAGAATCCAGCTTGGCCTGGACTTCCTCTGAACCAAGCTCCTGGCAGGTCCTCTGCCCGCCACGAACATGGGTTTTGTTAAGGGTAACAGAATTCTGCTAAGCTTCAGGCCATCCCTCATTTTGTTTTTAAAAGTTGTATTTTGTTTCCTCCTGCATTCACCTCTATTAACAAGGTGTGTTACCTGAAATTATTTTCCAATGTATACCTTTCTTTCATTTGGTAATCAATTTTACTTTGTCACAATGAGTGCATTTTAATTGGTGAAACAGAAATGCTAACAATTTAGGCTAGTTTAACTATGTTAATGAGAGACTGTATTACTTTTTCCTTCACATATCCCATTCACATGTCCCTGTGTGACAGTGAGCTTCCCTTTCCTTTTCTTTTAAAAAATTTTCCACCACAGCATTTACAGTTTGTTTCTTGAAAGTTTGACATATGACATCATAAACCACCCAATCTGGTGAACTACTTGGGAGTAGATTCTTAAAAAGATTCAGATTTAGTGCTATTTTATGTACAAGGATCCATATTTTAAAAAATACCTAAGATTAGCCTGCCAAGCTCCTCAGTCCATGGCGTTCTGCAAGGCAATACTGGAGTGGGTGGTCGTGCCCTCCTCCAGGATCTGCCCAAGCCACGTCCAGGTCTCCTGGCTGCTGAGCCGGCAGGGAGGACCCAATCTTAACTATACCCTTATTCATACCTTATATCAAGTTGCTCTTTTTACAGAAAACTTGCCACTGGAGTGGTGACTCTATCCTGACTCTGTCACCACTGTTGTTGCCCAGTCACTAACTCACGTCTCTCTGGCCTCATGGACTGTGGCCCACCAGGCTCCTCTGTCCATGGAATTTGGTTAGCTTAAAACCTTTTCCCCAGGTTATGTGGTGTGTCAAATCTTCAAGAAACTTTCCTAGGTACTGTTACCTGTCTTCTGACCAATGTACAATGCTTTGCTAATTTACAGCTAAACACCAAGAATTTTGCTTGGTGAAGTGAAGTGGCCTTTTAACTAGAGTGATGAACTTCAGTAACTGGTCCCCAATGGCTGAAGTTACTGAAGATCCTACGTACTGGCCGGAGCTGAGCTGCAGATCCCCCCTGCAAGAGCAGGTCACAGAATCCAGCTTGGCCTGGACTTCCTCTGAACCAAGCTCCTGGCAGGTCCTCTGCCCGCCACGAACATGGGTTTTGTTAAGGGTAACAGAATTCTGCTTCTTGAAGGGGCTTCAGGCCAGGCGGTGATAACGCCATCTCAAGAGCAATTAACAACTTCCTTAGGCCTGCACGACAGGCAGTAAGACCATTTTTAAAAAAATTAAGCTGTCTTGGTGACACAAGGGCTGAGACAATGTCTCCACTGCATCCTGGCAAGTGGCCGGGGAGTGACCTGCAGGCAGGAGTGCGTGCTTGGGGTGAGTGGGCATCTCATGGGCGCTATTATCTACCCCAAGGGGGATACGTGAATATGCAAGCTTAGGTCAGCTCCCAACTGCCTCGCCCCCATTCTAGTTCCTCCTGCTTAAAACTCCTAAAATACATAAGCACACTGATCTTCCTTGTGTGAATCATTTTTTCATCTCTTCTATGCTCTACTCTAGGTTATTCCTGTCATTTCAAAAATTACCAAGTGTGTCCAATACATACAAAGGTAAATCTCCTCCCAGTGGCAGAGAAGAGAGGCGCCCAGGAGGGCACACACTCGTCTTCGTTGCGTTACCACCAGCACCTCACTGCGCCCTGCTCGTGGAGGAGGCAGCACCTGCAGGGATGTCTGAACGGAGCCTGGATGCTGTAATGGTGTAGGCATTTCAGCGCTGCCTCGTGCGAACCTTCCCTTCCCTCCACCCAGTCTCAGGTTCAGAGGCTGCTGCTCGGAGCCCGGAGCCCGGAGCCCGCTCCCCGAGGCTGCAGCACCTGCTAAGGTCTCAGCCCCTCCTCCCTGAACCGTCAGCCCCTGCGGGTCAGCGTGGCCTCCAGCTCCTCCGTGGACTCCTCTCTGTGCTCCTGTCTAGCGGGTGGGACTGACTTCCCTTCCTCTGCTCTTGGCTGGGCACGTGCTATGTCTTGTGTGGCATCTGCGTGTGGAGCTACGGGACGGTCATCTTAGTTCAGTCGGCCATGCCGTTGAGATTCCTCGAAACAGACTATCCATGCGGGTAGAGCAGGAAACCACCATCTCAAGCCACAGTCAAGACAGCTTTCTACGCCAGCACAGTAAACCCACTCACTCGCTGATGCACTTTGAGAAGCAGAACAAACGAAGAAAACAGAGGCTGAAGAGTTGGGAGAAAATGTTTATTTGGTAAAAAGCTGCGAGGTTCACAATCAGTAAAAACAGGGAAAGGAGAACTTACCATTGGGGGATCTTGAGGGGTTCCTTTAAAGCACGGCAACTGGGGAGCGATCTGGACAAGACTTTCACAGGTGACAAAGGTTCCGAGAGCACGCCACGGCGCGGCGGGGCGGCCGAGAATCGGCTTGTTTGTATCAGCAGCACTGAGAGCACTCTCAACACCGCCGCCCTTTCTAAGGAATACTCAATCCATGGAGACCTCGGCGGCTTTAGTGCTTTCAGTGTGTGTCTCAAGCTATCACAAGTTAACTGGAAGAGAGCAGGATGAAGCAGAGACTTGTCTTTCTGTGTTGAGAAAATGTATTAACCTTTAATTGTGGGAAGAAGCAAAAAACAGACTGAATCCCTGCAAATACAGTGGTAATACTTATTAAAAAAAAAAGAAAAAGACTATGTTTTGCGAACATGCCTGACATTTTTCTTTTTTAAAATCTGGTTGTAGGCACAGTCAGCAAGATCTTCAGCTGCGGCATGTGAACTCTTAACTCCCCGAGCAGGGACAGAAGCCGGGCCTCCTGCACTGGGAGCACAGCGTCTTCACCACTGGACCAGCAGGAAAGTCCCCAGGATTTCTGAGAACATTTCTACTGGACACCTTTGCTCCAAGATGAGGGAGGGGACCTTATTTTAAAACAAGAACAAAACTTCCTTCCTCCAACAAAATTTATCATGTCAGCAACTGAATTTATGAAGACAAATAAGCTTCTATCTGTCCTCAAGGGGCTCATAATTTAAGTGGAGAAGCACACATGTAGATAAATGGGTGATAATTTTAGTACTAGTGACAGTGCTAAATAAGAAGACAGTAGAAAACATTTATGGCACAAAGAAAAGAACTCTCCCTCCTTGTACCTGGGAGGTTCAACATCCAGATAGTATTAAGGCATCTGAACACAGTTTTGAAGACTGAGCTATTTCCTGAGGGCTTAGTACGGGCCAGATACTGTGTTAAGTGTGTCTGGATTACACAGTTACCACGACGATTTAGGAGACAGGTAGCCCTGCTCAACAGGTGAACCCAGGTGGTGTAACCTCGTACTCACTCTGCCCCATACTAACACTGACGCACAGTGGGGCACTGCACCGGGCGGCATCACAGAGGGAAGGGGTGTAACGTCCAAACGGCCGCACTCACCACAAGCCCCAGGGGCTCAGAAACGGCGCCAGGGCAGGAGGCTGAGCTGGGAGGAGCCCCTGGAGGAGGAAACGGTGACCGCTCCAGAGCTCCTGCTGGGAAATCCAGGCCTTGCGGAGAGGAGCCTGGCCACTACCGTCCACGGGGTCGCAACGAGTCGGGCACGACCGAGGGACCAACCCTTTCACGTGAAGTCAGTGGCTGCAGGGATCAGCCAGAGGCCACACAGCGAAGACAGAGATGCTCCTGCATTCGCTCAAGGCCTGTCCATCCACGGCGTGATCACGTCTTCCGGCTTTTCCCTTACGCTCCTCCTACACTCCAGCACGGAGGCTCCCTCAGACTCCATGCCAGTTTTCCAGAGGCCGAAGCCACTGCAGGACACACGGTCTGGTGGGTGAGCCTACGCCCGAAAGAAGGCATTTGCTGTAAATACCAGGTTTCATACGCAATGATCTGAGAAGACTGAGAAACCAGCAAAACGGGTTTGCCGACTTTTTATGAGCACAGCTTCTTACATCCTCAACCTGTTACACAGAAACAAACACGAGGCAGGGATTCAAATCCCAGACGGCCACAAAACTTTAGAGAAGACATGCACTTTGCCCGCCCGAGCTGTCTCCAGCCTCGCAGCGCCTCTTCCAGGCCTGGGTCGGCCTTCCCAGAGTCAGCCCCGGGCCTCCCGCCCGCCCTGTCCACTGCCTGGGATCTGCTCAATCGTTTTTTAAACATAAACATACAGTACCAACTGTTTATGCTATTTGCTTAGTTTGAAATGAAAACTTTAAATACTTGTGCGGAAATAAAAAGCTTACATAATACCTTCCTTGGGGCCCCAATAAAACTTTGCCAGGGGCTATCATAAACCTATCGGTCTTATTATACGTGCAGTTTTAAACACATACTGCGCGTACAGTAAGGCTGGTTCAAGGTAAATGACGACCAAGACCGACTGGGATTTACATGGAGGTGACTCTGCTCATGCTCGTGTGCACCGCTCACCTCCCGAGCGGGTGGAGGCTAGACACACGGAGGGGGAGAGAGTGGTCAGGTGGCATTCTTGGTATCCCTGCCTTTACCTCACTCCTTACAGTGAAAATTCAATTATAAGCCCTACTGACTCTAGAACTCTAAGCATATGAAAACTGACAGGAGCCAAAGAGCATCATCGAGCTTATTAACAGGCAAAGGGCAGAAGGAAACATTTATCTGGTAGCACAGCATACACTGGCTCTGAAAGGTGTGACGATCAGCACCACACATCGTGAGCGCTCCACCCTGGACCGACGGCGCACCTGAGGGCGCTCTCTCCCATGTGGCCAGTGCTCTTCCCTCCACCAGCGTCTCGGACCCGAGTCCACGCCTGTGGACCAGGGCACCTGCGCCGACGCAGGGGTCTCCATTGCTCTCACTGCCCTGTGACTAGCAGCTACCTAACTTCTGAGTCCCGCTTCCTCAAGTGTCAAGGACACTAGTCACACCTCCTCCACAGGGCTGCAGGGGTTAGATGAGAACACGAGAGGACCTAGTGAGTACTCGTATGGTAAAAGCTGTGCCACCTACCTGGGGGTCCTGGCGAGTACTCAGTAACAATGAAAGCTGTAGTAAAATGAGCGACAAGTTCAGGGAACCCCCAAGGTCTAAGGACTGCTAAGGTAAAGAGGAAGGACTGACAGAACAGACTTCCCTTTTTATAAGAGTTTTATGAGTTTTTTAAAACAACTGATCAGGATAAATGTCTTAGAAGAGATCTTTACGTAACTATAAATAAAATTTGAAATGATGAGAAAATACGCCGTGCAATCCTCAAGCTTTTTTCCCCTCTATCTCAGTATATAAAATACTGGGTCATGTAATCAACGGTATTTCTTAGCTTTGATGAAATACAGTTTTAAAAGATTAAAGGATAATGTATTCAGCATAATGCACTGGTAATACTGAGGCGGGAACAGGCCTTCCAAAGACAACAAAACCCAGAAGTTTCCAGAGATGACGTAATGGTTCAAGATAAAGTTTTAAAAAACACGTGACAGATGAGGAGGAAGTGCTTGTAACATACATAGTAATCCAATCCAAAATATACAGAGTTCCGAAAAAACAATGGGAACAAACAAATGAACATGACCATTTTTGCAGGCATCAGATTAGCAAAAAAATGAACATGACAAGAATGGTCATGCCCTGGCGGCAAGCATGGGAGAAAGCAGGCACACTCTTATACTGGGAGCCAGACGATAAACTGGCACAGACTCCTGGGAAGATAATCCTGCAGCACCCATAAGCATTTTAAGCAGACGTGTTCTTTGACATGGCAATTATACCTTTAAAAATAGTCTTGCAGAAATAATCACACAAAATATGCATCAAAAAATTGTCTATTTTGCAGGACTGCCTACGACAACAGGGAAACACTGGAGCAGCCTTTGGATCCACCAAAATGGAAAAAACCACATTCTGGTACATCAATATATGGAACTAAAAAAGTATGTGAAGCACACATATGGAAAGTTCTGCAATGCATGAAAAAAGGTTTAAGATAGATCTGTGGTATGATTTCATGGTCTTATAAACCCCACCTACATTGCCAAGGTATCTGTGGGTAAAGACACAAGAGCCTGGAAGGATCCCCACTGTTAATAATTCAGAGAGTAAGGAAGAAAGGCGGCGGCGGTGTTGGATGTGAAGAGAGCACTGTCACACACGCCTCACGTCTTCTCTCAACATCACAGAATGAACGACAACACATTTAGAAAAGTATTTGAAAACACGGGGCTTGTCAGCACCCAGCGCCCCTATTCTGTTGCTAATTCATACTCCTGCATTTACTTGGTTAACAATCCAGTATTCTGGTTAGTACGGGGTCTTTTTGTGCTACTGACTAGGTTATTACATAATTTTAAACAATGATCACTAAATATAAACAGGATATCCAAAACAAAAATTTTCAGATAACCTACAAAATAAGGAAACTTCAAGCCAATATTAAGACATCTATATACCTTTAATGACCTTTCATACTTCTTCAAAGAAATCCTATAAAAACCCTTATTTTCCTGGGGAATTTGAGTTCCTATAAAATTTGCATGAAGAACAAGTAGCAGAGGAAATTTCTCAAACTATTTTTCTCCAACTATTTAAAAAAAAACCAACCAAACAAAAAACAAACAGCCCAAATCCTGCTTTTAAATATTTTTGGACAGTAGGACAAATACTGAACACACAGCTTAACAGTTCGAAAGAATCACTTAGAAAAACGCAAGGAAAAGGCTGGAACTTTCAAGCCAGTTGTAACTAACCGCATCTGGTTGGTCCCGAGAAAAGACAGCTAGGCAGTTGAACAGGCTCCACCGCCAAGACCTGACTTTATGCAAGAGGGTCACCCAGCCTCACAGGAACACTTGTATTAAACTATACAAACACCCTTGGGACTGGCTCTTTTCCATAAAATTAAAGGAAGTTAGAACTAATTAATAATGCAAGTTTATACAGATATAAAAATCTTAAAAGTGAAATGGCTATTGGTTTCATAACTTTGTGAAGAATTAAAAGTTAAAAAAACAAATCCCATCTTTCACTCAAAGCCAGAATATTATCATATCTGTAGTTTAAAAAACCTCAATATCAAGCCACTGACAATGAAAAGAGCTCACATAATTGCTTATTATAATTGTGCATATTTTCCACTGAATAGCACAGCACTTTAACCTTTATCAAAAGGTAGAACTGCTTTGAATGAAATGAATAGAATTAAAAACGACACTCACGCATCAGATTCCACATTGTAAGTGACATTTTTTTTTGATTACTGAGGTCTATAGGAGACACCTGTTTGGAACCATAAGACCCTACTACTGGGAACTGATGAGAAAGAGGTAATGAAACAGGAAGAAGCTAAATAATTTATCCCAAATGCAGAGCAAAATGAACATTTACTTGTAAACAATCCAGTATTCTGGTTAGTACGGTCTTTTGTGCTACTGACTAGGTTATTACATAATTTTAAACAATGATCACTAAATATAAACAGGATATCCAAAACAAAAATTTTCAGATAACCTACAAAATAAGGAAACTTCAAGCCAATATTAAGACATCTATATACCTTTAATGACCTTTCATACTTCTTCAAAGAAATCCTATAAAAACCCTTATTTTCCTGGGGAATTTGAGTTCCTATAAAATTTGCATGAAGAACAAGTAGCAGAGGAAATTTCTCAAACTATTTTTCTCCAACTATTTAAAAAAAACCAACCAAACAAAAAACAAACAGCCCAAATCCTGCTTTTAAATATTTTTGGACAGTAGGACAAATACTGAACACACAGCTTAACAGTTCGAAAGAATCACTTAGAAAAACGCAAGGAAAAGGCTGGAACTTTCAAGCCAGTTGTAACTAACCGCATCTGGTTGGTCCCGAGAAAAGACAGCTAGGCAGTTGAACAGGCTCCACCGCCAAGACCTGACTTTATGCAAGAGGGTCACCCAGCCTCACAGGAACACTTGTATTAAACTATACAAACACCCTTGGGACTGGCTCTTTTCCATAAAATTAAAGGAAGTTAGAACTAATTAATAATGCAAGTTTATACAGATATAAAAATCTTAAAAGTGAAATGGCTATTGGTTTCATAACTTTGTGAAGAATTAAAAGTTAAAAAAACAAATCCCATCTTTCACTCAAAGCCAGAATATTATCATATCTGTAGTTTAAAAAACCTCAATATCAAGCCACTGACAATGAAAAGAGCTCACATAATTGCTTATTATAATTGTGCATATTTTCCACTGAATAGCACAGCACTTTAACCTTTATCAAAAGGTAGAACTGCTTTGAATGAAATGAATAGAATTAAAAACGACACTCACGCATCAGATTCCACATTGTAAGTGACATTTTTTTTTGATTACTGAGGTCTATAGGAGACACCTGTTTGGAACCATAAGACCCTACTACTGGGAACTGATGAGAAAGAGGTAATGAAACAGGAAGAAGCTAAATAATTTATCCCAAATGCAGAGCAAATAAATCTGAAGAGAGAGGTCACATTTTAGAAGATACCAAATACTATCAAAATCCAATTATATTATGTTCCCAATCAATTTAAAAAAAAATGACAACTGGGACATAAGGGGTGGTGGTGGTGGAAACAGGGACATTTTAACATTTACCCAGATTCTGTAACAATTAAAACTTATAACCACATGTTCATCAGAAAAAAATTTTCTTTTAATTACATTTCTAATAAATGCATAATTTTTAAAGAAATAAAGGCATGTATTATTCAAAAAGTGGGGAACAGCTCAGTATAAGAGAATGCCTTACAGTATTAACTAGAACAAGATAAAGCGAGAAAAAACTTTTTTCACTCAACTACAACCCGCCTTTGATGTGGAGTTTTTTCTAAGTGTTAAAGGGAGACAAAACTGACAGCCCAAATGGTACCATTACACAATCAGGAAAGTATGTGATATAAAGACATAAACATGGGACTATTAAATACAAAAGCGACAGACTGAAAAACACTAAAATTAGGCATGTAACCTATAGGCGATTTGGAAGCCTAAACCACACAGATACACTAAATGTTTTTTCACACTGGAGAATATGAAAGACAAATTTCATATTTTGTTCACTGAGGTCCAAAGGTAAATTGGTGGGAGAACTCCCACCAATTTGCTTAACCTGAAAATAAACCAAACTTTATATGACTACCCTTAGGGTATATGATGCACTGCATTGTTTCTCTGGAAGTACAATTAAAAAATAACTTAAGTATTTGACAAGCGTCACATGAACACATGGAACTGACTGGAATATATGTCTTACACCCAAGCACACAATAAAATAATAGTTCCCACTTAATAAAGAGAAAATTAAACACTAGTTTACAGAACAACTTGAGTACAGTTAGAAACACAGCATTCCCCTGGTCAAGGGCAAGTCTTCCTGACTCAACTTCACATTTTTCTTTAATTGTGACTTTTTCATAAAAGACACAGACATCTTCCAGAGGAGAAGCATCAAATGTGAATTCTAATTCTGGATTTAGGCATAGGTAAGAGTTTCTGGTTACTTGTCAAGTTTCCAGAATAAAGCGCGCTTCTTAAGTACTTTTGATTTTGTGGTTGTCGTTTGCTTTGTTTTTAGCTTATGTAAAATGTGGATGTGTTATCAAAAAAACAGAAAGTAAAGCTGATTTTCATGGGGCTGAAAAACAAAGTTACAGAAAATTAATTTTAAGTAGTGTTTGTAATAAGAGCATAAAATATGAGAGTATCATTTAAATCAAACAATACACACATCTAGAACTAATGATCAGGTGTTAGCTCACCTGAGAAAAAAAAGATGACAAACATGCTTTTGAAATAAAAATAATAATAGCTATAATTTATCAGAGCTTAGTATGTACCAGGAATTTATTATAACACTTGACTGCTATTAATTCATTTATAACCTTAACCCTTTTCATCTCATAACAATTCTATTAGGTAGGTGGTGTTATAATCCTAATTCAGCAGACTGAGGAAACAAATAATTTCTCCAAAGTAACAAACCCAGTACGTGGCAGAACCAGGATGTAAGTTCAAGAAGCTGGGCTTCAAAACCCTACCACTAAATCACAGTGATTTCAAACCATTTCCATTCAACTGGAAGGCTGGCATCATCTTCATTGCTAAAATAAAAATGAGTTAGATCTACTTCAAACATAACCGCAATTATTCACCAAGTGCCTAAAATAGGCTAGGTGCTATTTTTAGGCATGACAGCAGGCATGAACAACAGCTAGCACGTTAGCATCTATCAGGATTTAATGGGCCAGCCACTGACTAATGAGCCACTGTGCATTCATCACAGAGGTCAGTCCTTGCAACGAGCCTGTGATGTGGGTACCATATCCACTCTGCAGATGAGCAAAGCACCAAGGTGTCAAACGGCGCTTTTCCTGCTTCCACACCACACAGGACGCTGCCGGGCACGGCCCAGACGGCGACCAGAGTCGGCTGCCAGAGCTCCTGCCAGCTGGCACGCACCGCAAGGGCTACACACCAGACACCACCATTTAAGGACACTCCTCTGCCCCAACCCGAGTCTTACGTCCTATTAGAGATGTAATAGCACAGCTGAGGACAGGACAGAAATGAAAATTCAGAGTAAGCACCTTTGAAAACAAATCAAGGCTCTGTGTACCGGAGCAGCGTCACTGGTTGATACTCCAAGTCAGCTGAAGTAAACACCCACCTCCCAGCCGACCCGGGCGTCACAGCTGAGTGTAGGATGTTTACATCAGCGGAAACTCGGTCTAACGCAGGGCTCACAAAGCCCTGTCCTCCACGGGCGCCGGCCCTCCACGTGAGGCTCAGATGCAGATCAGGGTACACTGATGACAAAGGACTATGATTTTGTAGAAAGACAACTCTGTCGAAGAACAGGAGGTACAATGATGGACATAAAGGAGGCCAGAGTCAAATCCAAAGGCAGAGTTTAGACAGAGTTCAGAATCCACGGGAAAAGGCACTAGTGATGGTCTTCTCACTGAAACCATTCGTGGAGACACGAGCGGACACATCTTGTAAACGTTCCAGCCCTAACCGCAGCTGGGTCTCCGGCCTCTGCCCCTCCGACACCCCTCTCTGCAGGACAGGCCCACCTGCACTCACAGGGACCCAGCTGACGGCCAGGCCGGGCCGGCGCATCCGCCACCTGTTCTTCCTCAGGAAGGAGCCGCCTGTTTGGCGGAGAAGACACAGGTAACTCAACACCTGAGAGGAGGTGCGCGCAGCCTGGCTCCAGCCTCTCCTTCCCTCAGGCCTCTTCCTGTTCAGCCAGCCTCACCGCTGCCCCCGACTCAGTGCGCTCAGGAACGCGGCCCACCCGCCGACCTGGGTCCTCTGACTGGCCCAAGTGCAGTGCGGCGCCGTTGCCCCTCAGAAATGCCGTGCCTCTCTGCATTCCTCCGAGTAAGGAAGGATCACTACCTCGATGAGGCACCACAAGCGCCCTCCAAGAAGAGAAAATCCTCCAACTTGGAAGCGAAATTAAATAACAGAAGGACTGCAAGCAAGCTCTAACAATCTTTGGAATTCTGCAGGCATCCCAGGACCTCTGGGAACCTCCCGTCTCTACTTTGCCTCTTGTCTCGTCAGGCCACTTTTCCTGATTAAAGATTAAATCAGGAGTTCTGACTGAATTCTCAAGTTCTCAAGATTAAACACACATCCATTTTTTTTTCTTTAAAAATATACTTTTTTTTTAATGTATTTCACTGCAACACTATATTTCCCTTCTACTTTTCTTTGCAAATGTATTCAAACAGGCTTTGTGGGCTCTGTGCAAATGTATTCAAACAGGCTTTATGGGCAGGACAATTAATAGGATGCTTTCCCTGGGAGAAAAGTGGGTCTCAGGTTTCCAATAAACCTTTTTCAAAACAAACTTCTGGATTACTACGTTTTTAAGTTGGAGATTGCATGTGTATTTTCCTTCGGTCACTAACTGAGAATTCGTATCAAACAGAGGGACTTCCTAGGCGGCGCTAGTGGTGAAGAATCCACCTGCCAATGCAGGAGCTACAGAAGACTGGGGTTCGACCCCTGGGTTGGGAGGATCCCCTGGGAGAGTGCCCGGCACCCTACTCCGGTATTCTTCCTGGGAAATCCCGAGGACCGAGGGGGCTGGCGGGCGATGATCCGTGGGGCTGCAAAGAGTCGGACACGACTGAGTGACTGCACCACCGCCGCCGATGAATGTAGGATGAGCTCATTGTTCTGAAAGCCCGGACTCAGGACAGCAGCATCAGGAGTCCTTGGGAATTTAGGAAAAATAAGCATCGCCCAGACCTACTGAACGAGAAACTCCTGCAATGGCCAGCAGTCTGTACTTTAATTAATAGTCTTTCCAAGTAATTCTGGTATCTGTTAGTATTTGAAAACCAGTGGATTAAATTGTTTCAGCAAATACGCTGGAAAGTCAGAGCAAAGACAGCAGTGAACATCAAATTGTTAGGAAGTTTGTGATATACTACAGAATGGGAAAAGGGAAAAAAAAGGCAACATCAAAACACCCGTCACACTGTCCACCCAAGAAGGAACCAGGCTGGGGAAAATGAGGCAGAGACAACCTGAAACAGCGTAATTTTGATAAGTAAGGAAGTTCAGACTGATACTCAAACTTGAAACTTTCTCCCTGCTGAACATGCGCGGCACATAGAGGTGCGTTCACTCAATGAACAGCCTTCACCGGAGGAGTAGAGGGAGCCACGGCTAGAGCAAAAGGGGCACCTGCGTTGAGATCACCGAGGACCCGTCCAGCAGTGTGGCTTGGACACAGTCCTGTACACAAACGTATCTAATTGGACATGGAGACACAGATTTTGCAGTTTTGCTTAAAAAAGTAACCCCTAAGAAATCTCAAAGCAAATGCTAAGGAAATTAAAAAAACCTGTCATTTTCAGAACAGCAATCAGCAACTAAAAATGCTTTACTTTTAATATTAACTAGATCAAGGTCACCTTCTTAGGAAAGACTTTCTGAGTGTTCTAAGACCTATCAGGAAAGACCCCACACCTCCTCCTTGATACTAAGGCAAAAGTGGGGCAACAAGCGGCTCCAGGTGCACGGGCTGACACGAGCGCGCCAACGCTTGAGAGCATCTGTCCTATATGGTCCATGGCTACACGTGCAGGTCACCTGGGAGATCTGTGGTTCTTCCAAATTAAAACATAAAGACGTCATCTGCAAATGACTAAAAGAATGTGTTCAAGTACACAGAGGCCAGGGCACCCAGAATGAAAGCGGACACAGCCTCTGGCTCACTTCATCCGGGCAGAGTCACACGGAACGGACGTTACGTAACACAGATTGTACATTAATCCCGAGCAGCCAGGGATGAGTGGATGGCTGGCCAGAGCGTGCCAGCTCTGCGCAGGACATGCATCCATCTTGTAGCACAGATATGGGCTATCACTTCAGAATAACCCTATTAGCAAGAGGACTTGTTCCACCTCTGCAAGGAATACGCCCTGGGCTCTTAAAAGCAAACGGCTCTACCTGTGTGCTGCTATCTGGACTCCAGGCCTTCCGAGGTGCTAAGTCGGAGGGTCGGGGAATATACAACAAGCCTGCTCTGTTAAGAGTCCAGTAGCGGGGGAGTGGGGCGGGGGCTTCCCTGGTGGTCCAGTGGGTAAGGACACCGCCTTGCAGTGCAAAGGGCGCCGGTTCGAGCCCTGGCCTTGGAAGATCCCACGTGCTGCAGAGCGGCTGGACCGATGTGTCCAATTACCGAGCCGGAGCTCTGGACCGTGTGTGCCCAGAGCCGGTGCTCTGCGACAGCAGAGGCCACTGCAATGGGAGGACCACACAGGCCAAAAGAACAAAGATGGATGAAAAATAGATAAATGAAAAAAGACCAATAGAAGTGGCTCGCCCGCCCCCTTCCTCCTCACCCCCTCCCCCACAAAAAAAGAGTGCAGTAGGGGGGCTTCCCTGGTGGTCCAGTGGGTAGGGACATCGCCTTGCAGTGCAAGGGGCGCTGGTTCAATCCCTGGCCTGGGAGGACCCCACGTGCCGCGGAATAGGAAAGGCCCCTTGCTGCCTGAGAATCATCAAGCTGGGAAACACACCTCAAGGGGCGGAGCCGCCTGTGTGAAGGCCCTCTCCACCCTGGCTCCCTCCCTCCACTCTGGTCACCGCAGTCTCCTGAACTTGCGCTGACAAGGAGCGCTTAAGAGTCAGAGCCGCCGCGCGAGTCCACCTGGGCGGAGACAGGGCGACCCAGCTGCCATCCGCTCACCTTCAGGATCAAAGGGAAGAGTGACACCGAGGCAACTGAACAAAATGGTCAGCGGAGCTGGGTGCGGGCAAGGTGCTCCACCTGGTGCTGACGGCCAGGAAAACAGATACCTATAAACACACGACACCCTCGCCTCAGAAAGCTTACGATCTAACCAAGGAAGATCTGCACGCACAGCAACTAGCCAGGGCTATATCTTGTGGTTTAATTATGCACTGAACTCAACACAGCAAGATGTTCAGCAGTTTAATACTAATACATGATAAAAAAAAACCCTAAAGCTTTACTTTTGTGAGTTAATTAAATTATGCACTGAACTCAACAGATATGGGCTATCACTTCAGAATAACCCTATTAGCAAGAGGACTTGTTCCACCTCTGCAAGGAATACGCCCTGGGCTCTTAAAAGCAAACGGCTCTACCTGTGTGCTGCTATCTGGACTCCAGGCCTTCCGAGGTGCTAAGTCGGAGGGTCGGGGAATATACAACAAGCCTGCTCTGTTAAGAGTCCAGTAGCGGGGGAGTGGGGCGGGGGCTTCCCTGGTGGTCCAGTGGGTAAGGACACCGCCTTGCAGTGCAAAGGGCGCCGGTTCGAGCCCTGGCCTTGGAAGATCCCACGTGCTGCAGAGCGGCTGGACCGATGTGTCCAATTACCGAGCCGGAGCTCTGGACCGTGTGTGCCCAGAGCCGGTGCTCTGCGACAGCAGAGGCCACTGCAATGGGAGGACCACACAGGCCAAAAGAACAAAGATGGATGAAAAATAGATAAATGAAAAAAGACCAATAGAAGTGGCTCGCCCGCCCCCTTCCTCCTCACCCCCTCCCCCACAAAAAAAGAGTGCAGTAGGGGGGCTTCCCTGGTGGTCCAGTGGGTAGGGACATCGCCTTGCAGTGCAAGGGGCGCTGGTTCAATCCCTGGCCTGGGAGGACC
Organism: Tragulus kanchil; assembly: GCA_022376925.1. Lineage (NCBI taxonomy): Eukaryota > Metazoa > Chordata > Mammalia > Artiodactyla > Tragulidae > Tragulus > Tragulus kanchil. Next base: position 7,016,610 of record JAIOJX010000002.1, on the reverse strand, counting down.
CCACGTGCCGCGGAATAGGAAAGGCCCCTTGCTGCCTGAGAATCATCAAGCTGGGAAACACACCTCAAGGGGCGGAGCCGCCTGTGTGAAGGCCCTCTCCACCCTGGCTCCCTCCCTCCACTCTGGTCACCGCAGTCTCCTGAACTTGCGCTGACAAGGAGCGCTTAAGAGTCAGAGCCGCCGCGCGAGTCCACCTGGGCGGAGACAGGGCGACCCAGCTGCCATCCGCTCACCTTCAGGATCAAAGGGAAGAGTGACACCGAGGCAACTGAACAAAATGGTCAGCGGAGCTGGGTGCGGGCAAGGTGCTCCACCTGGTGCTGACGGCCAGGAAAACAGATACCTATAAACACACGACACCCTCGCCCTCAGAAAGCTTACGATCTAACCAAGGAAGATCTGCACGCACAGCAACTAGCCAGGGCTATATCTTGTGGTTTAATTATGCACTGAACTCAACACAGCAAGATGTTCAGCAGTTTAATACTAATACATGATAAAAAAAAAAAAACCCTAAAGCTTTACTGAGAAGAAAGATTTCAATAAAACAGAAGTGTTTCCTAGTATCTAAATGACAAATAAGAGATAAGAAAACAAATCATCGAATCTCAGAAAAAGAACTGGTATAAAACTATACATTATCAATAGTCTGCACTGAACATCATCTGTAAGCAAAAGCCTGTGCTCCAGCTCTGCGGGGAAACACAAAAAATCCACCCCGCAGTGCACCTGCTCACAGGCATCGACATCCTAATAAATGAAGGGAAAAGGCAACGGACACCTTGAGAATACTCCGGAAAACACACTTAACAAGCTGAGACAGGCATAACCAAGGCTGAAGGCTGCAGACAGGCTCGCTGGTCTGAAGTCCTACGAGTGTTCAGAGGACCCTCTGACCAGGAGCTGCGGTGCCACTCAGGGTAGAGGAGAGGAAGCTGGTGGCCGCGGACAGGGGGTGGGGGCGAGGGCGGTCTGAGAGGCGGGGACCGAGTTTATACACACACTTTTTCACTACAGAGAAAACACCATTTCTAGGCTGTACACGGCTGGGCGGCAGGGCAGGGCGGTGGTGATAAATTTACTCTCGAGAACGTCTACGGGATTTCTAAAGCAGGAAATCAGTCCTCTAAACTGTTGGGAAGTTCACTCTAGCCTACTTGGAAAGGCAATAAAGAATGTGAGTTCACTGACAGAGCAAAGATAGAACTAAGAACCCAGAGTGGAAAAAAAAATAATGGCATTCTCGAAGGCCCAGGGGCAGCAGAAGCATCTCAGGCCCGGGAAGCCCGGCTGGCAGCCGCCACAGGCCCTCCTGCTACGAGGAGCGCCCCCAGCAGACCAGACGGGCGCGCAACAGGGCCTCCACACGCTGCACAGCCCCGCCCGCCGACGCGCCTTCTCCAGGCAGCCGCCCTGGAATGACGTCTGCGAACAGCCGGTAGCAGCAAACATCTGACTGAAAGCTCGGCCGTGTCGTACAGCTTCCAGTCGGGGATGTTTACACCAACAGGCCTTCTGCACGACAGCCCCTCAGAGGGCGTCCGCACCAGCACCGCCCGCCACCGTCTCTATCTGACGGCAGGCTTTTCACTCCTGAACGCTATCTGTGACACCTTGGATCAGAAGGGAAAATGATAAAGCTAATGGCATTCATTACCAAGAGATAGTGGTTTATCAACAGTAATTCAAAAGGCAATATACATGGTAAAGTTACCTTGGCAAATAGTATCAATGACGTGCTGCACTGAAACATCATCTGTAAGCAAAAGCCTGTGCTCCAGCTCTGCGGGGAAACACAAAAAATCCACCCCGCAGTGCACCTGCTCACAGGCATCGACATCCTAATAAATGAAGGGAAAAGGCAACGGACACCTTGAGAATACTCCGGAAAACACACTTAACAAGCTGAGACAGGCATAACCAAGGCTGAAGGCTGCAGACAGGCTCGCTGGTCTGAAGTCCTACGAGTGTTCAGAGGACCCTCTGACCAGGAGCTGCGGTGCCACTCAGGGTAGAGGAGAGGAAGCTGGTGGCCGCGGACAGGGGGTGGGGGGCGAGGGGCGGTCTGAGAGGCGAGAGACCGAGTTTATACACACACTTTTTCACTACAGAGAAAACACCATTTCTAGGCTGTACACGGCTGGGCGGCAGGGCAGGGCGGTGGTGATAAATTTACTCTCGAGAACGTCTACGGGATTTCTAAAGCAGGAAATCAGTCCTCTAAACTGTTGGGAAGTTCACTCTAGCCTACTTGGAAAGGCAATAAAGAATGTGAGTTCACTGACAGAGCAAAGATAGAACTAAGAACCCAGAGTGGAAAAAAAAATAATGGCATTCTCGAAGGCCCAGGGGCAGCAGAAGCATCTCAGGCCCGGGAAGCCCGGCTGGCAGCCGCCACAGGCCCTCCTGCTACGAGGAGCGCCCCCAGCAGACCAGACGGGCGCGCAACAGGGCCTCCACACGCTGCACAGCCCCGCCCGCCGACGCGCCTTCTCCAGGCAGCCGCCCTGGAATGACGTCTGCGAACAGCCGGTAGCAGCAAACATCTGACTGAAAGCTCGGCCGTGTCGTACAGCTTCCAGTCGGGGATGTTTACACCAACAGGCCTTCTGCACGACAGCCCCTCAGAGGGCGTCCGCACCAGCACCGCCCGCCACCGTCTCTATCTGACGGCAGGCTTTTCACTCCTGAACGCTATCTGTGACACCTTGGATCAGAAGGGAAAATGATAAAGCTAATGGCATTCATTACCAAGAGATAGTGGTTTATCAACAGTAATTCAAAAGGCAATATACATGGTAAAGTTACCTTGGCAAATAGATATAACCCAGTTACCCTACATGGAAGATACACTTTCTATTTATTTGATAAACTGCAGAAATGACGTTTCCTCTCCCAGAACCCAGAGCTTCAGAATTTAGAATAAACACACCAGACCAACCATCCGAATGATCAGACTTAAAATACACCTGCCTGAAACAGCCCTAGGTATGCCGCTGCCCTGTGCCGTCATTAAAAGGGGTCCTCTTCACCAACCACAGCGTCCTGACCTAGACGAGGCTGTCCGCACGGAGGGCGCCCCGGCAGTGGGCCTGTGCTGGGGTCCAGCATGCTCTGCCCCTGCTCGCAGCTGACTCAGGGTCGGGATGCACAACGGTCCCTGGAGACAGACCAAGCCACGTGGACGACAGGCCCCGGCGCTCACGCTCTCGGCTCTGCTCACAGAGCAGCGATCCGCTGAGCCTGTTCTGCTGCCTGTCACACCACCTTCCTGAAAGAGGGAGGGAAGAGGAGGTGACGTGTTAAAAACCTGCATGCCACCAAAACCAGGAACTGCTTTCATCCACAGTATGTGGTTACTGTTTCTTAAAAGAATGAAACAATTAAAGTGTCTACAAGTAAGTTTCAGTGGTTTCCAAGAAATGAACATACACACACACACGGACGCCCCACAGGATAATTACTGAACACACCAATACACACAATTTTGAGAGGTTACTAATTTTCTAATATTAATTATTTTCTTTGAAGTGGCTTCAGTCACTGGTATTTACCATGCGGTAGTATTTAAACTTGCTTTCTGAATTTGTTTTTTATTTTTTTGCTTTAAATGTACTAAATAACTCTACCCATTACAGAAATAATGAGGAAAATGCATGTGGTCTCTATGGATACAAGATGACCTCCATTGTTTCTGAAGACAAATACTTTAAAAAAAAAACACATAAAAAAACAAGTGGCTATTTCCAACAAAGGCTATTCAAGCTCTTCTACACCTGAAAATTTCCAGATTTAAATTAGGAAAAAACGTTATTTCCTGCCCAGGTAGGCACACGATACTTGACTGATTAGGACACTGCACACTGAGTTGTGATGAACCAGCATCTGCAAGTCTTTCCTTCAAACAATTTCCGCCCTCTGCTCTCTTTTTTAAAAGTTTATTAAAAGATAGAAATTTTTTAATAGAAATTTTTTCAGAGCTACTCTATTTAACTCTCACACACAATATATAGAATATTTTCTTCAGGGTTATTAGGGAATTTTGTCAAATGCAACACATTTACTTATGTATTCTCAAAGACAGTTGAAAATTAAATGTACTGATGTTGATTAAATATAAGAATTATGAAATATTCTTTAATTACACAGTATCTTCTAGACACAAACTGTATTTACAATATGCAACCTATATTTCACAAATGTTTTTTGTTCTTTTATTCATCATCAAAAACAGAGGGAGCAAGCTGAAGCTAATTAACACAGAGCTGAGGCTAAAGATGAACAAATTCTGGTGTGCTCAGTAAGACTTCCATACTTGTCCCAGGTGTATTTTCTCATTCTTACTGCTAGCATTAGCACAAAACAATATGCCTCTTGCTCTTTGAGGCTTATTTATGCCTTACTCCTTATTACCAATCGCCATTTGTAACCAAGGCTTGAACGTAGCCTCATAGCTAGTCTGGAGGCTAGCCGCAGAGCAGGTGCCCACAGATGAGGAGCACGGCCCCCACTGGACAGGGGGTCTGCGCAAGTGCAGGCGCTGACCCTGAGCCGCTCTCGGGAACCGCCCACAAGGGGACCACCTCCGAGGGCACGCACGCTGAGCCTGACGACCAGCAGTGAGATGAGGAGACAGAAGGGTTGTGAGGGACACGATCGTCGTGCCCACCACCTCTTGGGCTTGCGCAGCGTGCTCACATCTGCCCTGTGGGTCTTCCTGGTGAGCTCTGAGAAGCGAGTAAGTGGGTGTTGCAATCTCTACTACACCCAGCTTAAATCGGTTCTGCCATGACAATGAATGTGGTCTCTATGGATACAAGATGACCTCCATTGTTTCTGAAGACAAATACTTTAAAAAAAAAACACATAAAAAAACAAGTGGCTATTTCCAACAAAGGCTATTCAAGCTCTTCTACACCTGAAAATTTCCAGATTTAAATTAGGAAAAAACGTTATTTCCTGCCCAGGTAGGCACACGATACTTGACTGATTAGGACACTGCACACTGAGTTGTGATGAACCAGCATCTGCAAGTCTTTCCTTCAAACAATTTCCAATATCTGCTCTTTTTTTTAAAAGTTTATTAAAAGATAGAAATTTTTTAATAGAAATTTTTTCAGAGCTACTCTATTTAACTCTCACACACAATATATAGAATATTTTCTTCAGGGTTATTAGGGAATTTTGTCAAATGCAACACATTTACTTATGTATTCTCAAAGACAGTTGAAAATTAAATGTACTGATGTTGATTAAATATAAGAATTATGAAATATTCTTTAATTACACAGTATCTTCTAGACACAAACTGTATTTACAATATGCAACCTATATTTAACAAATGTTTTTGTTCTTTTATTCATCATAAAAAACAGAGGGAGCAAGCTGAAGCTAATTAACACAGAGCTGAGGCTAAAGATGAACAAATTCTGGTGTGCTCAGTAAGACTTCCATACTTGTCCCAGGTGTATTTTCTCATTCTTACTGCTAGCATTAGCACAAAACAATATGCCTCTTGCTCTTTGAGGCTTATTTATGCCTTACTCCTTATTACCAATCGCCATTTGTAACCAAGGCTTGAACGTAGCCTCATAGCTAGTCTGGAGGCTAGCCGCAGAGCAGGTGCCCACAGATGAGGAGCACGGCCCCCACTGGACAGGGGGTCTGCGCAAGTGCAGGCGCTGACCCTGAGCCGCTCTCGGGAACCGCCCACAAGGGGACCACCTCCGAGGGCACGCACGCTGAGCCTGACGACCAGCAGTGAGATGAGGAGACAGAAGGGTTGTGAGGGACACGATCGTCGTGCCCACCACCTCTTGGGCTTGCGCAGCGTGCTCACATCTGCCCTGTGGGTCTTCCTGGTGAGCTCTGAGAAGCGAGTAAGTGGGTGTTGCAATCTCTACTACACCCAGCTTAAATCGGTTCTGCCATGACAATGAACGGTGTGCTCTGGAAGTAACTACCCGTATCAGACACTTAATGAAATTCAAATTGATTATCGAATGAAAGTTTACCTACAAAACTTACTGTAACTTATATGTATGTGTATATATACATATATATGTCCGTGTACAAATGACTTGTTTTAATTTTAGTTTTTTTTAACCTTTTCCCCATCTCTGTCACCTCTAACAGGATGAGCTGCTGTCTGAGCGGCGTGATCACAGCTCAGACACCCTCTGGGGGAGTCTGTGCTTAGGTTTCTAAGACAGCCTTTTCTCTACACATCATAATAAAGCATCATCACATACTCACACAGTATGTCTACAGCTGGACCCCAAACCAGAGCCTCACACCTACTGGGTCAGGAATTAGGAGGGATGAGATCAGAAGTCAGTATACTACAAGTCTTCCAAGAGCTTCCGATGCACACTAAATTCTCTTAACCACCAGCCTAGGCTTTACCAATGTAAAGTTCCAATAACATGGCTAAACCCACTGACAGCACAGCTCCGCCTCACGGGGACCACTAGCCCTGGGTTAGGGTTTGTCTGGGATGGACTATCAGCTGTAAAAGCTGGACAATTCTGGCAGGCAAGAACTGATTACCCTAATCAACGTTACAGATCAAAACCCAAAACACCATTCACTTAAAAAATGGAGCAGTGATATTATGGACTAAATGCATGTTACCTTTTGGGCAGAGAGAAAAGGTTACATTATAACCCCAGGAAGTGTTAATGGATAATTTAGTTCACCATTTCTGTGTAATTATACATTTTCTCCAATATTGTTCTGAACAAAACAAGTGTAGCTTTCCATGACAGGGGTGCCACACATCTACGTACAACCACTGATTTGTTATGTACTTGCTGGGAAGAAAAAAAGCCTGCCCAGGAATGCTTCAAACCTGGAGCGGAGAGACTTGGCTGCCCGTCCAGTGGTTTAGAGTCTGAAGTTCCAATTTGGGGGCGGTTTGCAGGTTCGATCCTTGGTCAGGGGACTGAGATGCCATACTTCAATAAGCTCAGGTCAAAAAATACATCTTGGGGCTTCCCTGGTGGTCCAGTGGGTAAAGACACCGCCTTGCAGTGCAAGGGGCGCCGGTTCGATCCCTGGCCTGGGAAGATCCCACGTGCCGCGGAGCGGCTGGACTGATGTGTCCAATCACCGAGCCAGCACTCTGGAGCGCATGTGCCCGGAGCCAGTGCTCTGCAGCGAAAAAGGCCACCGTGATGGGCGGCCCACACAGGTCAAGGAACAAAGATGGATGATGAAAGATGAAAAACCAATAGAAGTGGCAAAAAAAAAAAAAAAAAAACACCTTGACCTGGAGTCTTGGCGGGGCGGGGGGGCGGGGGCAGGCAATGTTTTGGATGAAATGATCAAACACTTTTTATTAAACTATAGGGCAATGAGAAGTTTGTATTTCTCTAATTCTTAAAAAAGTTTTTACATTCTTTGGTCACACTGCACAGCATGTGGGATCTTCGTTCCCTGGCCAAGGACTGAACCTGTACCTCCGACAGTGGAAGCTTGTATTCTAGACTGCTGGACCACCAGGTAATTTCCTGTATTTTTAAAAATAAAATTCTCTGACCACTGACAGTGAGCTGATGGCAGCCAGCTTTTTAGAGACTCACGATTTTTTAAGGATCTTTTTAGATTCTCTAAACATCGTCCAGTGAAAATCCTAGGTCAGAAATGGAGTAAAATCAGTCACCGGGGACACACGGCGCTGACTCAGCGCTTTAAGACCACTTAAATCAGGATCAGCCGAGCAGGTCTGTGGCCCCATCGCACTTGGGCAAGTGCTCAGACAGGGTCTCTTCAGCCAACAGGACGCCAGAGGCTCCGAGCTCTGCTTTACAGACTTAGATGAACACCATGAACTCTGCTTTACGGACCTAGATAAACGCCATCAACTGCACCCAAAATAACCCTGGTGACTGGAGCGGACTAGAGGATTCCCGTGATCACGTAAACCATCACCGAGACCACGACGCTGGAACTTCCCAGAATCCTGGATACGGACGCATCAGCGATGATGCCACCCACACTTCAGCACGTCTCCTTCATTCTCTCGCTTTCACCCCTGGAAGGAAAACTCCTCACTCCAGCCTCAGTATACAAGCAGAAGGAAAGTCCAGCAGACACGGATCTAAGGAACCCTACCTGTGAGCCTCAGTGACACAGAGACCGCACACTCACGCACACTCAGACACAGCTCTACACGCGAAACCACAAACGGACACCACGCCTCTCAGTGTGCATCTTACTGCCAAAGCTGTTCTAATCTTCAGAGATGATCCATTCATATCTGTTTAGTTTTAAATGCTGTTTTCAATTTTTCAAGCTTTTCTAATAGGAAATCGACTTAAAGCTACACTTGAGAAAAAGAATGTTCTTCTAAGGACAAGAGGTATAAGGGACTCTCCTGGTAATTTATTTTCTGTAAAGTCTGTTCAGTATTGCTTCCCTGAAGTCACACCTGCTCAGTCGAATCTTGCACTTCCACTGATACACTGGCTGTGTGATTTTAAGCTACTAGACTACTCAGAATCAGTTTCTCCATCTGCAAGACAAGAAAATCCTTTACATGACATTAAAAAAAAAAACCCTCACAGAGTGGTTGTGAAGTTAAAACAAAATTATGTGAGTATGAAAGCATATTTGAAATACTAGAGCTCAGTACAGATGTTAATAGCAATTACAGGGTTGCACCTACGTTTTCTTGAAAACCTTCCACCGAAAGCATGAGTCTACATCTGAAAGACGCCACGAGGCTCGAGGTCTGTGGGAACACGACAGAGCAGAGAGCTACAGAATTCTCTCTGATGTGGCAGTCACTGACCTGGGTCAAAAAACAAAACACAAAAGCACATCAGCAGAACTGGCCTGGCTGACCAACGGGGCCATCTGGGCCCACCGGCCAGCAATCATGTCAGGAGAGCAACCCCGTAAACACCACTCCTAGCTTTCATCTTACTTTCAAATTAAGAAAGACTTTAAAATCTAGAGACATAAAAGATAAAACTTGATTTTAATTATACTTTTCATGACTAATGGATTGGTCAAGTAACACGTAACAGGTACAGGCCTAAGATTTACTTAAAGAAAAATCCTTCGTAGTTTCTTTTTTTATAGCCAATTTTTAAATGTATTATTCATTTTCATCCATCTTTGTTCTTTGGCCTGTGTGGGCCTCCCATTGTAGTGGCCTCTCCCGTTGCAGAGCACCGGCTCTGGGCGCATGCACTCCAGAGCTCTGGCTCGTAACTGGACACACTGGTCCAGCTGCTCCGCGGCACGTGGGATCCTCCGGGGCCAGGGATCGAACCGGTGCCCCTTGCACCGCAAGGTGGTGTCTTTACCCACTGGACCACCAGGGAAGGCCCCTCTTTGTAGTTTCTTACAGGCTGCTTTACAGAGGTTAATGGTTCACTCATGAATCTTAAATGGTTTTGCTTTCTCTCTTGAAGTTTTTGACTGAATCTCTGATACTGGTTTCTAGAAAATGTTCTTTCATTTTCTCCCACAAAAGCAGACAGAAGGATATTAATTCGGGAGAAAGATAATTGCTACCAAGAGTCTCGATCACATTAGTCTGATTCTAGTTTTATAAAGGCTAGTACTGAGTTGTTGGCCGTATCTTCTGGAAAGGAGTTTTAGACAGTAAAGAAAAGGCATTAAAACTAAAGAGGGAAAAAACAGCCCTCGGCTAACTTATGAAAAGGAAGCAGGACCTAAGGAGACAACAACTTAAATTCAAGGTGAGATGGTGAGCTGTGGAGGAGCATGAGGATGAGGCATCGACCTCCCCAGAGCTCAGAGGAAGCCTGCGAACGGCGTCGGGCCAGGAGGAGAGGCAGCAGGGCCGTCACGACCCGCTCCTCGCGCTCCACACACCTCCGAGCGGGGGATAGGACGCCGGGGAACGCGGAGGACTGGAAGCAGGAGGAGGGACTGAAGAGGGGCTTTTCTCCCCAACAACTCCGTCGTTGGAGACACAAAGGGAACGAAGGGCCCTCAAGTCCAGGGCTCAGTCGGGACGTCGCTGGAGAAATGTGTCTAATCTCTATGGAGAGAAACAGTACGGACTTTGACCACTCACGGCGGCCATTCTCAGCTCAGAGAACACAAGCGCCTCCACTCTGCCAGCACGGGGACAGCGGCGCAGCCGGCCGGCGCCCGTCCACCTTCCCAGACAACGCGCAGACGCGGCGTCCAGCCCCTCCCCGGGACATAGGGGACACATGCACCCCAATGTCATGCCTCTAAGAACGTCCAGAACGCGGATCACAGCGCAGGCACCTTTCTACACGTGCTGCCTGAAATCACCTTCTACACGCCTACTCTCTGGAAGGAAGCACTGGGTTGCAATTAAGCGCCTGAGCTTCACGGCCAGAGCCAGGCCGAGCGTTCAACCTGGTGACGCTGGAAAAGTGACTCGACTTCCTAACGGCTGCTCTCCCATCTGCAAAATGAGATCTGAGGACGCCTATCTGGTAAGGGTTATCATGAGAGCTGAATAAGATTATGGAACATTCATCAGGGCTGAGCTCTGTGGCAGGTGTAGAAACCAGTAAGCAATAAATGGAGAAGAAAAAGAGGGGAAAAGATTTTTTACCTCCTCTTTGCAATTTTTTTTCCACACAGCTTTCCCCATTTTAAATTCTTTATATTTCATTTTTACAAATACTGTTTATATTTTAAGACCCAGTTCAAATGCCAAGCTCTCCATGAAAACTGGCCACTTAATGCAGCAGAAAAATGCATCAATAATTATAGTGAACACTTATCTCGCGTTCTAAGTGCTTCACATAGATTAACTCCTTTAATTCTCCTAGCACCCTGGTAGGGAGGTAATAGTATCATGCTCTTTCTGGAAATGAGGAGAGTGAGACAGAGCGACACCGGCTGGTGGCCTGGGCTCTCAACCCGAAGCCTGGCTCCAGGGCTGCTCTCACCTGCGGTGCCCGCCACTGCTGCCACCTGAGAGGGGCGAGTGATGAACTGCAGAGACCTTCAGGGAGCTAACGACTTTATATTTAGTGAGCTGGAGACGGTTTTTTCTGTACAAGCTAAAATCATTCACTATGAATAGCTTCTTCATTTCATTAAAATACCCTTCTAGCTCAGTTCCTCAATCCGCACAAAATAAAAAAGGAAAAACTATTGTTCATACGCAATTTGGTGTTACTGTTTTTTACGCTGCTAACGAGTTCAATCTTCTCAGTGCACACGTCTAAAATTGCAGTTCCCTTCTCTCCTAAGGCCCAGGAGACGGACCATGGAGATGGGAGCGTTTTATCCCCACATGACCCAGAAGGATGGAGAGGGCCATCCTACTACAGTGGACTGTCGACACTGGCTGCTGTCAACCACTCTGTGCAAAAATGATACAGTCATCAGTAATGGATTATCACCAGGAATTGATATCTAACATCCTTATAATGTATGCATATTTGCAGGTTTTGACTTTACACACACACACACACACGCACACGCACATACAGAGATACCTTCTGTAGATAAAAGCTACTGATATCACTCTTCAACCTAAATCAGGCTCGGGGCTTTTTTTTTTTTTAATATGTTTTTGGCTGTACCATGCGGTATGTGGGTCCTAGTTCTCCAACCAGGGGTCAAACCCGCACCCCGGGAAGCAGAAGCATGCAGTCTTCCAGCAGCCAGGGGAGCCCCAGCTCAGGGGTATGAAATGGAATCTGACCCAAAATAAAGACGAATATGAACGTTCTTTGTGTTGGAGACAAAAAGTTAATGTCTTCCCTTTTAAACCAGACTTTCTAACACAGAATCACAGCAAAAACAAAACATACCTGCCAAGGGATAATGTTTAGCTTTTACAGAAAATTATAAGCTCTTAGAGAAAGGCTTAGCAGGAAACGAGTGCTGCTCCACAGTCAGAGTGGGCTGGCTTTCCTACCTGCTCCAAGTGCACTGATTTTAAGATCGAGAACGTGGTGTTTAAGATCACGATCAACTGTATGTGCTAGTCTTCTTAGGAATGGCCACTCTGCCACAACAAAACAGCAGGAAGGCAAATGAGCCAGAATACGCCAGAAAGAAAAAGTCACTGTTTCTGTTTGCCTTAAAAATTTTTCAAAAATAATAATTAATAAGATCTGCATCACTCGAGACGGGAACTACATCTAGTTCAACTATTCTTAAATTAGTCTCTAAATGGTTTCTATTTAAAATAAGACACGCCGTCACTTCTCACTGGCTGTGGGTCCATGTTGAGGCCTCAGGCCTCTCAAGTGGCAGAAGCAGAGGAGGGCTGCGTCCAGACAAGTCTTACAGGTCAGATACAGCCAGACCTCGGAATTTGCTACTTTTAGCCCAGGGCTCTGGCTGGGAGGCAAAAAACAAAAGCCAAAGAAAGGTCAGACAGCTAAGGCAATATAATGCACACTGCACACTGCACACACAGGTGGGGCTGAGCACTTCCAGCTCTGGAGGTGGCAAGAGTCTGAACTTGGGGCCACCTCACAGACACGCCCATCCGGACAGGGCACACCCCCCACAGGTGCGACCTGTCTGGCTCCGGCTTCCACATGACAGGAACGGATGTCTGATTCATTCTAATTGCCTTAGTTCAGGGATCAGTGTAAAACAAGTGAGCCAGAAAGAAGAAGGCAGCAAACGTAAAGCAAACTGCTGTCCCCGTATCTTCCCTGGCTCCGTATTTTGCTTCAAGAATCACTCATCTTACACTGGGGCAAGATAACATAAACCAGGCTTAATTATTTTTATGTTATGTCATGCAAACCATTTAACCTCTTTGGATGTGAGAGGTTTTTTCTACAAAAGGAAGGAATTGAGACCAACAAATTCTTAAGTTTGCTGATCCCATGATTCTCTGAGGGACTCACATTCTAGTGATAAAGGTTTGTGAGCATCAGGACTCACCGAGCGCGTCCACGGGCTCAGTACCCGTGCGGACACCTGAAACTGAGGCTGAGTCGTGCCAGCCAACAGCCACGTGACCCCGGGAAGGGAAAATATCCACAGAACACAAGTTTTGAAAGTACATGCAGTGTCTAACAACTCCGTAAAAACTGAGAAGATATAAAACAGAATTCGCTTTAGACAATGAATACTTGGCTCTGATGGGGTCTGGCTGGGATTTTTACATTGGGGAAAACAAGCAGTTTAATGTTTCTGAGGCAAGTGGAAATCCAAGTCATACTGAAATACGCAGGCTGCTGGCAGCTCAGGGCAGGGCTCGTGTTCCCACAGGCCCAGGGCAACCATGCCACCTGCGATCTGGTCACCTCCTCTCTCGGAGCCCCTCCCAGGCCTGCCTCTGCGCCCGGCGTGGCGCGCCCGCTCTGCCCTCCTCCGAGCCAGCCGGCGGCGCTGCCCTCCTTCCTCCAGTCCACCACGCCGCCCACCTCAGAGGCTCTGCGCCCTTCCTGCTACGCCAGCTGCCACAGAGACCTCCACAGGCCTGGTTCCTTCTGACCCTCCTCAAAGGGGTCTCTACTCAGACGCTACCCCTCAGAGAGGTCTCCCCAGCCTGCTCCCTTTAAAGGGGGCGCCCCCATGACCTGACCGCCTCTCCCCCGTGATCTGCATGACTTGTACCACGACTTGAAACGATGTCCTCTGCTTACTCCTTTCCCTGTTCCTCTCTCCGGTCAGAACCTGCCAGGCTGGGATTGTCCCGGGAGCCTGCTCACCATTTTACTCCTGCAGTCCCAGAGCACGGACCAGTGTCTGCAGGCTTCTTGGGGAGAATCTGACAAACTTCTTCTAAAATTCATTTAAAAAACTACAAATTGAAGTATTAAACATTGGCTGAATAAAATACTAAATATAGTAAGGGAGCTGTTATGTTTAAAAGCACAATTCCAGGCTCTTCACACAAGAGTAGCTCAAGTAACTTCACAAAGGCTCCATGAGATGCATGTTATTATTCCATTTTACAGCTGAGGAACTGAGGCTCAAAACGTTAATCACAAAGAGAATGACATAAAGGTGCTGCCTAAAATATCAGCCTGAATCTTTTCTCCCAAATTTTCTGTCTCTGTTTTGGGTATCAGTACCTCCACTCTAACATTTTCTAGGTTTCAGACTCTAAATCCACCTACATTTTTAATCTCTAAAATATTTAAGAATTGTTATAATCCTATGACTAAAAAAAAAAAATAAAAAGAAGGGTGACTCAAATGAGGTAAGACAAGATTTATTAAATTGAAATAGCCATTTCTGTCCGGTGAGTCTGATAAATAAAAGAGGTGAGAAGCAATGAGATTATGAACTGTCTAAAATAATTCCTATTTGTGAAAGGATATGTCTAAAAAGATGGAAGACAAGCCTAAACTAGAATGAAAAGCCTGACCTTTACCTGTTTAAGAGGACTGAAAGGTGGCCAGATAAAAAGCAACCACAGGGCTTCCCTGGTGGTCCAGTGGGTAAGGACACCGCCTTGCAGTGCAAGGGGTGCCGGTTCGATCCCTGGTCCAGGAAGATTCTACGTGCTGCGGAGCGGCTGGACCGATGTGTCTAACTACCGAGTCGGAGCTCTGGAGTACATGCACCCAGAGTTGGTGCTCTGCAGCGAGAGAGGCCTCTGCGATGGGAGGCCCACACAGGCCAAAGAACAAAGATGGATGAAAATGACTAAATGAAAGACCAACAGAAGTGGCCAATTAAAAAAAAAAAAAAAAAAGCAACCCAGCAAACTCAGGCAGCCCAGTTTTGTGTGCTTTCACCAGAGGCTTGAGTTCCGTCCCTGGTCAGGGAACCAGGATCCCACAAGCTGTGTATCACAGCCAAAAAACTAGTAAAGAAAAATGAAAAGAGAAAACAAACAAAAAAGAAAACACCGACAACATACTAGTGAACGAGCAACAACCAGAAACTGAACTTTAAAAACAAACATCATTTAGAATAGCATTAAAAATATGAAGTATTTAGGGACTGTAGTGGTTAAATTTTGTGTGTCAGGACATTTTCAGTTTAAAGAGTAGCTCAAGTAACTTCACAAAGGCTCCATGAGATGCATGTTATTATTCCATTTTACAGCTGAGGAACTGAGGCTCAAAACGTTAATCACAAAGAGAATGACATAAAGGTGCTGCCTAAAATATCAGCCTGAATCTTTTCTCCCAAATTTTCTGTCTCTGTTTTGGGTATCAGTACCTCCACTCTAACATTTTCTAGGTTTCAGACTCTAAATCCACCTACATTTTTAATCTCTAAAATATTTAAGAATTGTTATAATCCTATGACTAAAAAAAAAAAATAAAAAGAAGGGTGACTCAAATGAGGTAAGACAAGATTTATTAAATTGAAATAGCCATTTCTGTCCGGTGAGTCTGATAAATAAAAGAGGTGAGAAGCAATGAGATTATGAACTGTCTAAAATAATTCCTATTTGTGAAAGGATATGTCTAAAAAGATGGAAGACAAGCCTAAACTAGAATGAAAAGCCTGACCTTTACCTGTTTAAGAGGACTGAAAGGTGGCCAGATAAAAAGCAACCACAGGGCTTCCCTGGTGGTCCAGTGGGTAAGGACACCGCCTTGCAGTGCAAGGGGTGCCGGTTCGATCCCTGGTCCAGGAAGATTCTACGTGCTGCGGAGCGGCTGGACCGATGTGTCTAACTACCGAGTCGGAGCTCTGGAGTACATGCACCCAGAGTTGGTGCTCTGCAGCGAGAGAGGCCTCTGCGATGGGAGGCCCACACAGGCCAAAGAACAAAGATGGATGAAAATGACTAAATGAAAGACCAACAGAAGTGGCCAATTAAAAAAAAAAAAAAAAAAGCAACCCAGCAAACTCAGGCAGCCCAGTTTTGTGTGCTTTCACCAGAGGCTTGAGTTCCGTCCCTGGTCAGGGAACCAGGATCCCACAAGCTGTGTATCACAGCCAAAAAACTAGTAAAGAAAAATGAAAAGAGAAAACAAACAAAAAAGAAAACACCGACAACATACTAGTGAACGAGCAACAACCAGAAACTGAACTTTAAAAACAAACATCATTTAGAATAGCATTAAAAATATGAAGTATTTAGGGACTGTAGTGGTTAAATTTTGTGTGTCAGCTTGGCTAGGCTTTGGGCCCAGAAACTGGTCAAACACGAGTCTGGGAGCTGCTGTAAAAGCACACTCACTCCATAGACACGATGAACATTTACAAGCAGCCGATGCTGTGTAAGGGAGATCACCCTCCACAGCGCGGGCGGGCCACGGCCAGTCAGCTGAAGCCTTCAGGGCAACACGCTGAGGGTTCCTGGGCAAGTGGAGCTCTGTGTCAAGACGGGGACAGCAACCCGGCCTGAGCACCCAGCCTCTGCGCCCGCCCTCCAGAGGTCAGACCCAGGGGCACACAGCAACCTCCCCGCCTGGCCCCGCCGCGGCCCTTCCTACAGGTCCCCGCCTGGCCAGCCGCCGTGACCCTGTGAGCCAGTTTCTCACAACACATCTCCCTCTCTCAACCGCTTTCTTCTCCTCCCTTCTCCTCACCAACCATATGGTTCAGCCACTTTGTTCTTAGGACTTTACCCAAGAGAAATGAGGGCAAAGACATGTACATGGATGTTCACAGTAACCTTATTTGTAAAAGCCAACAACCAGAAACAACCCCTGTCAAGAGGTGAGGCTACACAAACTATAGTATATCCAATAGAATACCACTTAACTGATAAAGGAACAAACTATTCATACACACTACAAAATGGATACATCTCAAAATAATCATGCTGAATGAAAGAAGTTAAAAAAAAAGTACATCCTGTATGCTAGGACATGCTGACTAAATTAAAATAAAAGACAATAAACAGTAGTTGCCTAGGTAAAAAAAAGGGGGAGATTACCAAGAGGGACTAGAAAAATCTGAGGGGTGACAGATGCGCTCAGTATCTTGGCTGCAGGGATGGTTTTACGTGTATACCCGTATGTCCAAGCCTATCAATTACACACCTTTGATATGAGCAGTTAACTGTGTAACAAGTTACATCTCAATACAGCCGTTTAAAAAACGGGTATCTGTCAGAAGTGTTAAGGAAACTTTTCAAGACTTAAAAATGCCTTCTTGGGAGATTCCCTGGCAGTCCAGTTGTTTGGACTCAGCCCTTCCATGGCCTTGGCCTAGGGTATGATCCCTGGCTGGGGAACTAAGATCTCAAGGTAACAACAAAAAGAATGACAAAGACTATCTCCTGGCTTGGGATCGACTGTCAATAGATAACCTAGAGAACTGCCTCTCTCCTATCCTGAGTCAGCCTTTAATCTGAGAAGGCTAAATCAGGTTTAATCGAGAAAAAAAAAAGGAAAGAAAAAAAAAAGAAGTCTGGGATAGGAAGGAGGCAGGCACAGAAGAAAGAAATGCTTTAACTTCATATTTATAGATTGAGAAAAACCACACCCTAAAACATTAAAGACACCTGAAAATTGGGTAATTTCCAAGGATCATAAATAAGTGCCATACAAAATTTTAGAACAGAGTTTTAACAAGGGACTGGCTTCTGCCACATTGTATTTGCTCCTGGTCCTTTCGCTTTCATTCTCCCTTCTCGGACTTCCTTCCCACTCCACCTGTTCCTTAACTACTGGTGCTCTCCTGAGCCTCGTCTGACTTCTATCCTCACTCCACAGCAGCGTTTGCAGCCTCTTTGATACTCTGATGAAGGCTACAACTCGAAACAATGTATATATACAGAAAGTTTCACGTATAATTATTTCAAAGGTTTCAAGAGCTCCCTTGAACCCTTTTCTCCTTGGGATAAGGACACACCTGACAGAGCCCCAGCCTAAGTTTCGCCTATAACCGAAAACCTACGCAGAACACGGTGCATATCCCTGGCCACGGCAATGGAAGATCCAAATGCTAACCAACAAAATACCGGCGGGACCCAGGGTCTCATGATACTTTTATGAGCATACGCTAGAAAAAAAATGAAAAATCTGAGGGTGACAGATGCGCTCAGTATCTTGGCTGCAGGGATGGTTTTACGTGTATACCCGTATGTCCAAGCCTATCAATTACACACCTTTGATATGAGCAGTTAACTGTGTAACAAGTTACATCTCAATACAGCCGTTTAAAAAACGGGTATCTGTCAGAAGTGTTAAGGAAACTTTTCAAGACTTAAAAATGCCTTCTTGGGAGATTCCCTGGCAGTCCAGTTGTTTGGACTCAGCCCTTCCATGGCCTTGGCCTAGGGTATGATCCCTGGCTGGGGAACTAAGATCTCAAGGTAACAACAAAAAGAATGACAAAGACTATCTCCTGGCTTGGGATCGACTGTCAATAGATAACCTAGAGAACTGCCTCTCTCCTATCCTGAGTCAGCCTTTAATCTGAGAAGGCTAAATCAGGTTTAATCGAGAAAAAAAAAAGGAAAGAAAAAAAAAAGAAGTCTGGGATAGGAAGGAGGCAGGCACAGAAGAAAGAAATGCTTTAACTTCATATTTATAGATTGAGAAAAACCACACCCTAAAACATTAAAGACACCTGAAAATTGGGTAATTTCCAAGGATCATAAATAAGTGCCATACAAAATTTTAGAACAGAGTTTTAACAAGGGACTGGCTTCTGCCACATTGTATTTGCTCCTGGTCCTTTCGCTTTCATTCTCCCTTCTCGGACTTCCTTCCCACTCCACCTGTTCCTTAACTACTGGTGCTCTCCTGAGCCTCGTCTGACTTCTATCCTCACTCCACAGCAGCGTTTGCAGCCTCTTTGATACTCTGATGAAGGCTACAACTCGAAACAATGTATATATACAGAAAGTTTCACGTATAATTATTTCAAAGGTTTCAAGAGCTCCCTTGAACCCTTTTCTCCTTGGGATAAGGACACACCTGACAGAGCCCCAGCCTAAGTTTCGCCTATAACCGAAAACCTACGCAGAACACGGTGCATATCCCTGGCCACGGCAATGGAAGATCCAAATG
This sequence comes from Tragulus kanchil, assembly GCA_022376925.1. Lineage (NCBI taxonomy): Eukaryota > Metazoa > Chordata > Mammalia > Artiodactyla > Tragulidae > Tragulus > Tragulus kanchil. The sequence goes on along the minus strand of JAIOJX010000002.1, from coordinate 6,997,738 downwards.
CTAACCAACAAAATACCGGCGGGACCCAGGGTCTCATGATACTTTTATGGATATGCAGGGTAACACAGTTCAACTAGGCAGATCCTTAGGCTGCCTAATGAACGCCAGTGAGTAAGATTTATGAAGGATGTTTCTAATGACCATTCTGTCAAAGCCCATCCTTTTAAACATGTGTCTTTAAGAAGGTGATTTGAATGAAGACAGAGAAAACATGCTTATCAAATTCTGGACAGAAATGGTGACAGTGAGCTGCTGGACTGTGGACCCAGGATTTAAAACAATGACTAACTCAGCCTAGAGATGAAAGGAAGTCAAGAAAGATCCTCAACTTCAAAGGCCTTTTCATACACGTATTCTCCTCTTCCTAAACTACTGTAAGTGCTGGAAAGCTAATGCACCCCTAGGATCGCACGCTCCTTGAGAAAAAGGCCTCACACGGCACCCTGGATAATGCTGGAGTCAGGTCTGCTCCGGCTGCATTACGCTATGATAACCCAAACCAGAAAGCTTCAAAACCACGGTGCCTGCCACACAAGGGCTCCTGTCTCACTTCCATGAGAAGTTAATCGTGAATCGGCTTCGGCTCTGCTCCAGCATTTGGGCACTCAGTCTGAAGGCTCCATCCTTCTGGTACCAGCCCCAGCTGAGGCAGGTGGGCTCCACGGCAGAAGGAAGGGAACCCTCGGCAGAACCACAAGATGGAATTTAAAACGTCTGCTCAAACACGGGGCATGCCGCTCTCTCAAACAGGCTACCTGCCTAGGAAGCCGAGCGTCCAGACCAGACCTCAAGTGAGGGGAAATCCAATCCTGCAACAGAGAGGACCCTGGGAGATCACACGGCCCACAGCAGTGCCTTCGCGAGGAGAAGGCGCTCAGGAACTGGGAGCAATTATGGACGCACCGGCCATGAATACCACAGCGCAGAGGCCGGCCCCTGTCCTGCGCAGTGACGCTCCGGCACAGCACAGTGCCGGCCACATGGCAGAGGGCCTGCGAAACGCTTACTGAGTGGACAATGATAAGATGAACACGGGATCTGGAATGAAAGTCCCTGTGACCAAGGACTGCGTCTGCCAGCTCCTGACTTGGCGGAAAGCCATTTTTTCTTTTGATTATGGGACAGTTGCTGTAAATATTAGATAAAAATATATGAGAGGGCACTGTGAAAATTGTGCTTGTTTATACAAATGTTATTATCTTCAGATAGTCAAAATGTGATGAAACCTGATAAAAAAATAAATTCATTCAAACTTCCAGAGTAATGTAATACATAATATCCTGCATTTATTCTCAAAGCATCACCTGACAAGTAAAGAATGAGAACGATTAGACTTCAAGCGGTCCACATGAAAAAGAGACAAGTGCTTAGTGGACCATGAGCTAAATATGATCAAAGGGCAACGCTGCTGCCAAAAAACGTAATGCAGATCTCAGGCTGTCGGAACAGAAGCACAGCACCCAGAGAGCAGCGTCACTGTCCACTGCCGCGGGCCGTCCACATCTGAGGCCGTCAGTCGGTCTGGGCCGCTGCACTCTGAGAGGTACACGGACAAACAGACCCTGTCACGAGTACAGCGCACAGAGAAAGGTCTGCAAAGCATGCCACGCGCGCGTGGTTTGAGAATTAGGGCGTTTTCCCCTTACAGCAGTGGAAAGAAGACTCAAGCAGGATCTAACAGTCACATTCAGTCATTTTAAGAGTTACTGCGTGTAACAAGGGTAAGTTTCATGTATATACACATATAATATAGTGCCCTAGACCGCCAAGGACAAGAAAAGGAAACTTAAGAGGGGAAATAAATCAAGCTCAATAAGAAGTTATTTCTAACACTCAGAAACCTAAAGCAAGCAAGGGCGAATGATAACATAGTTAGAAACGCTACTGAGGAGAGCCAACTGGGTGGGAGTTGTACAAACCTTACTCCTCTATGCAACCAAACATTTTTAAGGCATTAAAAATGTCCCAACAGTGCTTCTTTTTTTTTCTGATTAAATAATGCTAACATTATTTACTTTTATTAACATTAAATACTTCTTTCTGATTAAATACTAGTAGCAGCAACAAACAGCAAGAACCAAGGTAAGAAGTAAAACAAGAAGTTCTTTGGCTTGGCAAACACAGAAAGGCATGCTGTTGAGGGGAAATGAAATTTCAAGGTTAGATAACATTAAAGGCGGACACATTGTCCAGATCTGTACAGAAGAAATACATTTAGTCCGAACTGTACTTATCCTAGAAGCTGGTTTTCCTTGTGTGACCTGACTCATCATTCTCACAAAGGCACAGAAGATTTCCAGGTTCCCACAAAGGCCCCTGAGCGCAGACTGGCTGGCGTGAAGCCCGTGTCCTAACTGTAAGCGCTGCTCGTGGAGCCGACTGACCTGTGTAAGCCTTCAGACTTTCCAAAGCAGGCTGTCACAAGAGATGCCACTGGCATTTTCTCTTGCACCAGCAGATGTCTCAGTTCACCTCCTTCTTCTCTGCATACTCTGGTCTCTCTAGTGCCTCATAAGTTGTAAAGATAAATGCCCAACTTTTCTTTATATCCTGGCCCCTCACCTCCAAATCCCTCCCAGTCAGCAGAGTAAATGCTCCAAATTGTTGGTTAAATTCCATTAAAAAGAAAAATAACATGTGCTTTTCGTTATATTTTAATTGTTACACAAGAGAGAAAGTCACACTAGCTGTAAGGATACATTAGATTATGATGTTCTTGTTACAGTAAGACGTGAATAACCACTCTTTGCAGAGTAGCCTGGAATACAGATTTCTCTTCAGTTGTCTCTGCATCCTAAGAGGGCACACTGGACAGGAGGTCAGGGCACGCAGGAGGTGCAGGGTACTGACATGAGGTACTCACGACCCATCTACTGCCCTTACTACAGGTGCACGTGAAAAAACTCAGCTTAAAAAGCATGTTCATGGGCTTCCCTGGTGGCCAGTGGATAAGGACACTGCCTTGCAGTGCAAGTGGCACCGGTTCGAGCCCTGGCCTGGGAAGATCCCATGTGCCGCAGAGCGGCTGGACCGATGTGCCCGACTACGGAGCCGGAGCTCTGGAGCACATGCGCCCAGAGCCGGTGCTCTGCAACAACAGACGCTACTGCGATGGGAGGCTCACGCAGGCCAAAGAACAAAGATGGAGATAAATGAAAGACCAATAGAAGCAGCCAAAAAAAAGCACGTTCACTGACTAAATCTTTTTTTTTCGTTCAGCTGGTGACTTACTAAGTTTGTATGTGCCTTTAAGTGTTAGCTGCTCAGTCGTGTTCAACTCTGAGATCCTGTGTACTGTAGCCCACTAAGCTCCTGTGTCCATGGGCTTTCCTGGTAGCTCCAATGGTAAATGAAACCGCCTGCAATACAGGAGACCCGGGTTCGATCCCTGACTCGGGGAGATCCCTTGGAGAAGGGCATGGCAACTCACTCTAGTAAGCCTGCCTAGAGAATTTCATGGACAGAGAAGCCTGGCAGGCTACAGTCCCTGAGAGTTGGACATGACTGAGCAACTAACACTAGTACGCATATGTAGAGTCAGATTTTTAAAAATCCATTTCTCCAAGCCAAAAAAGTCGGGGAAAGCATCAAGGGAAAAAGTCACGTACCTACCCTCTACCAAGAAGGACGGCAGTTCCGCAGAACTTACTTGGTACAGGTCAAGGCTTGCGTAGGAACTTGTCCCTGGATCCCTGGACTCGCTGCTCCTCTCCCTCCTCTCTCGCTGGCACTGTCAGGAACTACACAGGTCACAGTAACAGAATGCTCTGCTGCAGAATCAGAACACAGTTTCATATCTTCCACGTCAACCAAAGGACAGAGAGAGCCTATAATCCCCTGGCAGACGAGAGAAAGACGCAGTAAAGAGACAGAAGAAGCATAACTATCCAGAAGGTTAATTTTTTTAAAAATCAGATACTCACGTATTGAAGAAATTACTTTTAAATGGAGACCATGTATAATTAAAAAAAAAAACTGTTTAAATAAGAAGTCACTAGAAATGAATTATAGCCAACAGGTGCTGAATGTTCTGTGTTGAGCATTCTTTTAAGTGCTCAACACACATTAACTCATGTACACCCTCCTCACATCCACACAAAGTCTCATCGAAATCCTCATTTCACAGATAAGAAAAAGGAAGCACAGATTAGACAGCTTGCACAGATCACCCAGCTCCTGACAGGCAGGAGAGGGACTGGAATCCAGGCAGGGCAGCTCCAGGGCTCACTCGTTAACCTTTCTGCGTAGGTGTCACTATGTTAGGGGCCTCTCAAGTGGCTCAGCGGTAAAGAACCCACCTACCAAGGCAGGAGGTGCAGGCTTGAACCCTGGGTCACGAAGATCCACTGGAAAAGAAAATGGCAACCCACTCCAGTATTCTTTTCTGGGAAATTCCATGGACAAAGGAGCCCGGTGGGCTACATTCCATAGGGTCCCAAAGAGTCAGACACCACTTAGCGACTGAGCATACAAGCGCATCACTAAGCTAAAGTTTGACAGTTGAAGGTCTTTGTGGGTCTATTAGCATTAATCAATCACACAGAAAGAAACTTATTAAAGACTGTATAGAATTATTAAAATGCTTTCACAACCAACTTTCAGGATTAGATGAATGAAGCCAATAAAGTACTTCATTTAAATCACTAGCACCTAATCTAATTTTCTATATAATGTATCTTTTGGCTTTATTACACTTCCTGTAAATACAACTGGGTACCTTCTTTGATATGGAGCACTGTGCCCAGCGGCATGTCACTAAGAGTTCTTTGCGTAGACTAGATCTGTGACGTTTTATTCATACAAGTGTGCATTAAGTCATTCTTCTACTTCTCAAGTTCTGAATGCAATTATTCAACAGACATTTGAATACTTAATGAACAGGAAGCGGTGTGGATACAAAGATAAATTAGATGGTTTCTGCTCTCAAGGGAGGCCACAGTTTTAAAACAATGAAGTAAGTGCTTTGATGGTGCAGTGACCAAGGTCTGGAGGGAACAGAGCTCCTCGGCATGAGGAGGTGGAGGGCCCCTCCACGGGGAAGGCAGGGAGGCTGGAGCAGAGCGCTTTCTCTCGTCAGGCTATCAGGCAATGTAAGTAGGACTGCAGTGCAAGATTTCCAAGGAGAGCAAGGGAAATGGTGACAAGACACGAAGCATGGAGCTGGCGCTGGACAGAGACGTCCTGCGAGTCCTAGTGAAGACCGAAGCGCTGCCCGGCTTCAAGCATGACGCTGCCGAGTCCGAACGTGCTCACAAGAGCAGCCACCACACTTTCTAGTTTAAACAACAGAACCTGATTTCATGAAATCTGCAAACATCAACACGTTAAAACTGACCAATGTGAAACTGCGCTGGTTGAAATTGGAATGAATCTGCTTGGAATGAGCCCTTCACAGAATAGTTTCAAAACCACTGCTTTTCAGAAGAAGAAGGAGCACAGCCACACTGAGGTGTTCATCTTCCTCATGCCACTGTTCCTATCCAGTATTCTTTTCTGGGAAATTCCATGGACAAAGGAGCCGGTGGGCTACATTCCATAGGGTCCCAAAGAGTCAGACACCACTTAGCGACTGAGCATACAAGCGCATCACTAAGCTAAAGTTTGACAGTTGAAGGTCTTTGTGGGTCTATTAGCATTAATCAATCACACAGAAAGAAACTTATTAAAGACTGTATAGAATTATTAAAATGCTTTCACAACCAACTTTCAGGATTAGATGAATGAAGCCAATAAAGTACTTCATTTAAATCACTAGCACCTAATCTAATTTTCTATATAATGTATCTTTTGGCTTTATTACACTTCCTGTAAATACAACTGGGTACCTTCTTTGATATGGAGCACTGTGCCCAGCGGCATGTCACTAAGAGTTCTTTGCGTAGACTAGATCTGTGACGTTTTATTCATACAAGTGTGCATTAAGTCATTCTTCTACTTCTCAAGTTCTGAATGCAATTATTCAACAGACATTTGAATACTTAATGAACAGGAAGCGGTGTGGATACAAAGATAAATTAGATGGTTTCTGCTCTCAAGGGAGGCCACAGTTTTAAAACAATGAAGTAAGTGCTTTGATGGTGCAGTGACCAAGGTCTGGAGGGAACAGAGCTCCTCGGCATGAGGAGGTGGAGGGCCCCTCCACGGGGAAGGCAGGGAGGCTGGAGCAGAGCGCTTTCTCTCGTCAGGCTATCAGGCAATGTAAGTAGGACTGCAGTGCAAGATTTCCAAGGAGAGCAAGGGAAATGGTGACAAGACACGAAGCATGGAGCTGGCGCTGGACAGAGACGTCCTGCGAGTCCTAGTGAAGACCGAAGCGCTGCCCGGCTTCAAGCATGACGCTGCCGAGTCCGAACGTGCTCACAAGAGCAGCCACCACACTTTCTAGTTTAAACAACAGAACCTGATTTCATGAAATCTGCAAACATCAACACGTTAAAACTGACCAATGTGAAACTGCGCTGGTTGAAATTGGAATGAATCTGCTTGGAATGAGCCCTTCACAGAATAGTTTCAAAACCACTGCTTTTCAGAAGAAGAAGGAGCACAGCCACACTGAGGTGTTCATCTTCCTCATGCCACTCGTTCCTATCGCAATCCTAACTTCTCAGGTGCTAGGATCCACTCTCATAGTTTCTGTCCAATCACAGAACTGGGCAAACAGTGCTAGGCCTTCAACATCAATGACGAAAGTTAGTGAAAAAGGAAGATGAAGATGACCAGCTTTTTCATTTATGAGGTAAACTAGAATGTAAGAGACGACACCTTCTAACCTCAAGGTCAGGACTTACGGTCGGACAGACACTAGTGCATTTATGGCCACAGGATATTCAAAACTGCTCCAGTGCTGGAAAACACAGGATATATGTTTGTAATTGGTATAATGTCATTTTTTAAAGATTGGTACAACCTGTTTTCTTAACGGCAACCTTGTATCTGAAATGCTTCCCCATTCATCCCTTGAGACTGTTCTCCCACCTTCTACAGTGTAAAAGGGAGCGCTGTGGAAGTGCTCTTCGGTGTGGCTCTGCTTGTCCTCCTCCTGGTCATCTAAAACGTCCCAACAGCAACACGGAAAACCGATTCACGACATGCATACACCTCTGCTGGCAAGCACTACTCGACTCTTCACAGTGAGATGGGCTCACAGAAAAGCAAAATCACCATCCTATGAAAAAGGTACATAACGATTGATATGCTTTAGATCAAAATAATTATATTCACTTTATACAACTGGAATCAAATCCGTACAAACCTTCTCTCTACCCTCTCCTTTCCTGCTGTGGGGAACATAATCGCTTCAACAGTCTTGAGAATTGTTCAAGGATCATCCCTTTTATAAACAGTTTGACTAAAAACAAATATTCAAAACAATGTTTAACACCCATGAAAAGAAAGTTAATCTCACTTTTCTCTGTCAGAAATGACACTGGGAAAAAGCCAACGACCATGCTAGGCCACTCTATCATGCATTAAAAGTTCTCTCCTAGCACGGGGCTCAAAGTCAAGCAGCTGACAACTGTTAAAGGAGGAAGAAGGGGACGGAGGGTCAGAATAGCAATCACTTCTTCCATATATCATTCGACCAGCATGTAAAACAGTCGCTTATAGGCATGCGCAACAAACAGTCTTTGAACAGAAACCGTATAAAATATATTTATAAGAAAAATAACCTCTCCAAATGATAAACTCAGTCCAAAACCTAGCATTCAATGCACCATTTCTGGATACTCTGTATACTCCCTTAACTTGCAAAAATAGCCAACTATTCTGCTATGCATTTGTTCAGGATGAAGACAACTCTCTTTGGTATAGTAAAATAAACCTTACCATGTGCATTTTAGGGAAACAGTTTAATAAGCGACATACCTATATTTCTTTCAAATATAAAAGTCTGAGGATTCTCAAGTAATCATCAAGAACAAAATGACTTTTTAAAATAGCTTTTTACAAATAAAAACATACTCGGGGGCTTCCCTAGTGGTTCAGTGGGTAAGGACACAGCCTTGCAGTGCAGGGGGCGCCAGTTTGGTACCACGTGCCGTGGAGCAGCTGGACCAATGTGTCCAACTACCAAGCTGGAGCTCTGGAGCGCATGTGCCCAGAGCCGGTGCTCTGCAACGACAGAGGCCACTGTGATGGGAGGCCCCCAGGAGCCAAAGAACAAAGACGGATGAAAACAGAGAAATGAAAGACCAATAGAAGTGGCCCGCCCGCCCCCTCCCTCCCCAACCCAACCCCCGCCCAAAATAAATAAATAAATAAATCTTTAAAAAAAAAAATATGCATTAGTGTTATGTAGTATTTTATGCTTAAGAAGTCTATCATATATTACTTAAGAATCCAATTTTACATAAAGTACGTTCCACTACTGATTGCATTTTACAGAAAAGAAAAATTAAATGACATTGTAAAAGTGACATTGGGTTAAATAAAGAACTTGAGAACATAAATCAGCCTTAAGTTCCAATTAAAATTTCTAATCATTATCCCTCTTATCACAGATCTTGGCACAAATATTTTTAAAATGCAGTTGTTTACTTATTTTTTTGCTTGTACATGTATTTTTTAATTACATGCCCTCAGTAATGATAAACCGAAGTAATGAAAACGTCACCTATGCTCTCAATCAGCAATCCTTTCAGAAGGTCCTTTGAGGTTAAAAAAATTTTTTTGAAAATTTTTTTTTTAACATCACAACTTTAATTTTCAATTTTTTTTTTTAAATTAACCACCTCTCACTTTATTTCTATTTTTTGTTTGTTTTTGGCCACTTCTATTGGTCTTTCATTTATCTATTTTCATCCATCTTTGTCCTTTGGCCTGTGTGGGCCTCCCATCACATTGGCCTCTGTCGCTGCAGAGCACCGGCTCTGGGTGCATGTGCTCCAGAGCTCCCACTTCATCGTTGGACACATCGGTCCAGCCACTCCGCAGCACATGGGATCCTGCCAGGCCAGGGATCGAACCGACAGCCCCTGCACTGCAAGGTGGTGTCCTTATCCACTGGACCACCAGGGAAGCCCCTAATCTTCATTTTTACTCACTTGTTCAGGAGAAGTAACAGCTTATACTAAAAAATAAATCTTTTAAACTGTTCCCTTAATTATTATAATATTCAATTATGCTAAGAACAATCAAACTGTGCCATTATTCCAAAGTTGGGCTCTCAATCCACATTCAGCATGAAAAGAGTTTCCTGCTTTCTGTTTAATGCACAATAACAAGATAAAAAACTATTAAAGTGCTCAAAAGATACTCCAAACACATATGTACTCAACACTTAGCACTTTTCCTTCAAATCCCTTCTCTAGGAATAAGATTTCTCTAAAACTGGGGAGGAAGGGTAAGACTTTTGCACAGCCAGGCATAAATAGTATAAAACAAATGTGATTAATTATCCTCAATCAAGTTTGTGTCCAATTCCTCCCTTTCCCCTTTACCTCAACATAAAGTCTGTGCTAAACCACAATCAAGTTTCTACTCATATTAACTCACATTTCATTTTTTTTTTTTTAAGTGTCATCAAAACCAAATGATTTCAGAATGAAAACTCCCCAAGGACTTCATTCAGTATCTCCTGGGATTCCAAATAAATCCAACTGCACTAACAAAAAGAGGGAGAAAAAAAAAAGCTCTGTTGAAAGCTCCAAGAGTATGCAGTTGTTCTTTTATCAAAATAGATTTTTCACGAGTGACCCAAATAGAATTACAGCTTAGAAAAACCAAGCCTTTAATTCTGAAGAATAATTTGCACCTAGAGAAACATTCAAGGTAATGGTTTTCACTGCATGTGGACTTTAGACCAAATCTATTTCTCTGGATTTTGCTGAAGCCTGGGTATAACCACTTGTGGGCCTATGCCGCAGGACCACCGTCCTTGCCAGAGCACCTGACAACAAGCTGCTTTTGATACCTTAGTAACTGAACTACTTGGGTAGGGCTCCAGACAAACCTGACCATAAAATGCTGGCATTTTAATTAGGTTTCAATGTACTCTGTAAATAGCACAGGACAAATCAGACGGCAATTTTTCCATTCAGTTAAAACTTTACTTCGTAGGCAGCATGTTAAGTGACACAACTTCTGAATTCAAGATGCCCATCAATACCAACTTTGCCTCAAACACTTTGGGGAAAGGGCCAACTCAGGGAACACACTGAATTTTAATCCTAATGCAAACTCAAAACACTTTATTATAATATTCAATTATGCTAAGAACAATCAAACTGTGCCATTATTCCAAAGTTGGGCTCTCAATCCACATTCAGCATGAAAAGAGTTTCCTGCTTTCTGTTTAATGCACAATAACAAGATAAAAAACTATTAAAGTGCTCAAAAGATACTCCAAACACATATGTACTCAACACTTAGCACTTTTCCTTCAAATCCCTTCTCTAGGAATAAGATTTCTCTAAAACTGGGGAGGAAGGGTAAGACTTTTGCACAGCCAGGCATAAATAGTATAAAACAAATGTGATTAATTATCCTCAATCAAGTTTGTGTCCAATTCCTCCCTTTCCCCTTTACCTCAACATAAAGTCTGTGCTAAACCACAATCAAGTTTCTACTCATATTAACTCACATTTCATTTTTTTTTTAAGTGTCATCAAAACCAAATGATTTCAGAATGAAAACTCCCCAAGGACTTCATTCAGTATCTCCTGGGATTCCAAATAAATCCAACTGCACTAACAAAAAGAGGGAGAAAAAAAAAAGCTCTGTTGAAAGCTCCAAGAGTATGCAGTTGTTCTTTTATCAAAATAGATTTTTCACGAGTGACCCAAATAGAATTACAGCTTAGAAAAACCAAGCCTTTAATTCTGAAGAATAATTTGCACCTAGAGAAACATTCAAGGTAATGGTTTTCACTGCATGTGGACTTTAGACCAAATCTATTTCTCTGGATTTTGCTGAAGCCTGGGTATAACCACTTGTGGGCCTATGCCGCAGGACCACCGTCCTTGCCAGAGCACCTGACAACAAGCTGCTTTTGATACCTTAGTAACTGAACTACTTGGGTAGGGCTCCAGACAAACCTGACCATAAAATGCTGGCATTTTAATTAGGTTTCAATGTACTCTGTAAATAGCACAGGACAAATCAGACGGCAATTTTTCCATTCAGTTAAAACTTTACTTCGTAGGCAGCATGTTAAGTGACACAACTTCTGAATTCAAGATGCCCATCAATACCAACTTTGCCTCAAACACTTTGGGGAAAGGGCCAACTCAGGGAACACACTGATAAATCCTAACATGGTGTCAAAAATCTGTTCTTAAATTGTTATACAACAACAGACTTTTCAAAAATCAAATCACATTTGCTAAGTTCCACATAGAAGGAATTATCTGAAGACATCCTTTGGGAATCCTTTTTGTAAAATTTAGAATTCTCATACAAGTCACCACTATTTGCTTTGTAATCTTACACTTGCAAATATCAGATTTCTTCAAGTTGAGCACAACTGTTTTTCAGGGCCAAATTCTTCCCAGCATTACTGCGCCTCTCTCCCTTTCCCAAGTTTTAAAAATGTCACCCAAAAAACCAGCTGTTCCATCGGTAGAAGAATATTCAACACTAGAAAAGTTCCCAAAAGAAATTAAATGATTCTTGAAAATGCAAAATTGAAACGCATGGGCTCCCAAAGAGAGACCAACGAATTACTTTTGGCAATGATCACAATAAATGCCCGATTAAAATGATCCAAAAAAAATCAAAAAATTCGTATCTCAAATCACTTTCCTATGTGCCTTTGTCACCTGGAGGAAACTGTTCAAGAGTTGCTTATCTACATGAACACATGACCTCCACAGTGGCACCAAGGTCAACGAGCCACACAGGAGGGGGACATGCTAAGTACGGGCTGTTTTGCCCAGTTCTACAGTTTCCCTTAGAAGGAGAGAAGGAAGCAAGAAAAACACAAAATCATTTATATAGCACAGGAAATGATGTTCTAAGTTGTAACATTTAAGGACCCCAGGACAAGATGGTATAGTGAGGTATGTAAGCGGTAGCCACAGGAGCAAGGCATAGTGAACGGGGCCTCCGGAAAAGGGCTGCCGCAGAGAAAGAAGCTGCTTTTGATACCTTAGTAACTGAACTACTTGGTAGGGCTCCAGACAAACCTGACCATAAAATGCTGGCATTTTAATTAGGTTTCAATGTACTCTGTAAATAGCACAGGACAAATCAGACGGCAATTTTTCCATTCAGTTAAAACTTTACTTCGTAGGCAGCATGTTAAGTGACACAACTTCTGAATTCAAGATGCCCATCAATACCAACTTTGCCTCAAACACTTTGGGGAAAGGGCCAACTCAGGGAACACACTGATAAATCCTAACATGGTGTCAAAAATCTGTTCTTAAATTGTTATACAACAACAGACTTTTCAAAAATCAAATCACATTTGCTAAGTTCCACATAGAAGGAATTATCTGAAGACATCCTTTGGGAATCCTTTTTGTAAAATTTAGAATTCTCATACAAGTCACCACTATTTGCTTTGTAATCTTACACTTGCAAATATCAGATTTCTTCAAGTTGAGCACAACTGTTTTTCAGGGCCAAATTCTTCCCAGCATTACTGCGCCTCTCTCCCTTTCCCAAGTTTTAAAAATGTCACCCAAAAAACCAGCTGTTCCATCGGTAGAAGAATATTCAACACTAGAAAAGTTCCCAAAAGAAATTAAATGATTCTTGAAAATGCAAAATTGAAACGCATGGGCTCCCAAAGAGAGACCAACGAATTACTTTTGGCAATGATCACAATAAATGCCCGATTAAAATGATCCAAAAAAAATCAAAAAATTCGTATCTCAAATCACTTTCCTATGTGCCTTTGTCACCTGGAGGAAACTGTTCAAGAGTTGCTTATCTACATGAACACATGACCTCCACAGTGGCACCAAGGTCAACGAGCCACACAGGAGGGGGACATGCTAAGTACGGGCTGTTTTGCCCAGTTCTACAGTTTCCCTTAGAAGGAGAGAAGGAAGCAAGAAAAACACAAAATCATTTATATAGCACAGGAAATGATGTTCTAAGTTGTAACATTTAAGGACCCCAGGACAAGATGGTATAGTGAGGTATGTAAGCGGTAGCCACAGGAGCAAGGCTTGGTAAAAGGGGCCTCACAGCACAGAGCCACACACAGAGACTGCCGCAGAGAAAGAACTCACCAGATGCCTCACTGGAAAACCCTCCCTCATTTCTTGTACTGAAAGCCTCTGGTACCCTGGCTACATACTAGGGTGACTCAATTTCAAAGTGAGGGTTCTCCCTTGACACAACTTTGTAAAAATGATGAATAACCAAAGACCCACAAACAGACGAAGAAGCACCCACCTATCAGAAATGCTTAGGTAAGGAGTGTGTGTAATCAGCCTGCCAATTAACATGAAATTCACCAGGCGTCCTGGTGCTCCCTATTCTTAACCAAAGACATTTCCTCAACTGTCACAATCCCGTACCTTTCGTTAACCGGAAGTTTTCCTGGATGAGATTTTAAATTCGAAAGCCCACTGGTTTAAGCTACACTTACACTCAGAAAATCCTTTATCAGCTGTAATTACTATGGAAATTTTCAAACAACTTTATATATATATATGAGACGTATGTCAGAGGTGGCACCTGATCCATTAAAAAAGTGGCTCAGTAAGAGCAATTCAACTACGGATAATTCATCCCAACGCTTGGTGAATAGGCTGCATGCCTTATAATAGCGGAAAATTAAAGAGGGAAAAAGGCATCCGCGGAAGCATGGGTGGTTCGCAATCAGCAGAGGCCGGGGTTGATAGCTGGCTTCCAAGTTACTCTCCGGGAGGCGCCTGATTGGTGGGTGCCACGGGGTCAATGTGATCACTTAACCCTGGCAGTTATAACTCAGCTCCACCGTGATGGGCTCCAAGCTTAAGACAAAACACACGACTGCTGAAGCCTATCGCCGGCCAGCCGTTTTTCAGAACCCGGAGCCTGACACCCGAAACTCATCAGACGAACACGACTTCGTTTCGGGGCTTTAGGGTTTCGTCTTCACAGTGGCACCAAGGTCAACGAGCCACACAGGAGGGGGACATGCTAAGTACGGGCTGTTTTGCCCAGTTCTACAGTTTCCCTTAGAAGGAGAGAAGGAAGCAAGAAAAACACAAAATCATTTATATAGCACAGGAAATGATGTTCTAAGTTGTAACATTTAAGGACCCCAGGACAAGATGGTATAGTGAGGTATGTAAGCGGTAGCCACAGGAGCAAGGCTTGGTAAAAGGGGCCTCACAGCACAGAGCCACACACAGAGACTGCCGCAGAGAAAGAACTCACCAGATGCCTCACTGGAAAACCCTCCCTCATTTCTTGTACTGAAAGCCTCTGGTACCCTGGCTACATACTAGGGTGACTCAATTTCAAAGTGAGGGTTCTCCCTTGACACAACTTTGTAAAAATGATGAATAACCAAAGACCCACAAACAGACGAAGAAGCACCCACCTATCAGAAATGCTTAGGTAAGGAGTGTGTGTAATCAGCCTGCCAATTAACATGAAATTCACCAGGCGTCCTGGTGCTCCCTATTCTTAACCAAAGACATTTCCTCAACTGTCACAATCCCGTACCTTTCGTTAACCGGAAGTTTTCCTGGATGAGATTTTAAATTCGAAAGCCCACTGGTTTAAGCTACACTTACACTCAGAAAATCCTTTATCAGCTGTAATTACTATGGAAATTTTCAAACAACTTTATATATATATATGAGACGTATGTCAGAGGTGGCACCTGATCCATTAAAAAAGTGGCTCAGTAAGAGCAATTCAACTACGGATAATTCATCCCAACGCTTGGTGAATAGGCTGCATGCCTTATAATAGCGGAAAATTAAAGAGGGAAAAAGGCATCCGCGGAAGCATGGGTGGTTCGCAATCAGCAGAGGCCGGGGTTGATAGCTGGCTTCCAAGTTACTCTCCGGGAGGCGCCTGATTGGTGGGTGCCACGGGGTCAATGTGATCACTTAACCCTGGCAGTTATAACTCAGCTCCACCGTGATGGGCTCCAAGCTTAAGACAAAACACACGACTGCTGAAGCCTATCGCGCCCTTTGGTGTCCAGCTCCTGTTTTGCTCACAGAACCCGGAGCCTGACACCCGAAACTCATCAGACGAACACGACTTCGTTTCGGGGCTTTAGGGTTTCGTCTTCATTATTTCTAACGTCCGCTGGGCATCGATTCACTTGGGGGGGCGGCGGCGGTGCGAAAGACGAACCCATTTCCTGCACACACACCGGGAACAACTCCTGACCATCCAGGCACTTCCCTCTCTCCCAAGTAACTTTTCCTACTTTTAATCACGGAGTCCTAAAATAACCGTATGCAACAAACACCCCACGCTGGCATGGCAGCGTCCACACACGGTGCCCCGGCGCTGCCCACGGGCACGTCGGGTGGTCTCGGGTCCCATCCGGGGCGGGGGTCCTCCGGGCCCCTCTCCCTCTCGCCCGGTCCAGCCGGGCGGGCCCCGAGTTCTGCTCGCAGACCCGCCACTTTCGCGGCCCGGGCAGAAGCCAGGCGGCTCGGCGCCCGGGACAAGTTCCCCCAACGGCCCAACGAACCTCTCCCGAGCGCGTCCGGCGGACCCGCGCGCACTCTCCCCGCCGCGAGCGCGGCCCACCTGCCTCCCGCCGCCGGTCCCGCGGCCGCGGCACTGCCCCGGGCCCGAGCCGCCGCCGCCGCCCCGCGGCCGACCCCGAGGGGCCGGGACGCCCAGCGCGGGCCCCGGCCGGGCGGCCCCCGCGACGGCCCCCGGACGCCGGGTCCCGCGCGCCCGTCCGCGCCCCGGGCAGCGGTCAGAGCCGGCCGGGCGCCCGCTCCGCTGCGGACACGCTCTCCCCGCCGCCGCACTCACCTGGCGGGCGCCGGCCGAGGGGCCGGGCGCGGGGCTCGAGGGTCTCGCGGGGAGGCCGCCGCCGCCGCCGCCGCCGCGGCCCCCACCCTCCCGCGCCCGCTCCGGCCGGCGCGCGCCCGGGGCCCGACGCGCGCCGGGAGCGCCTGGAGGAGGGGGCGCGTGCACGCGCGGGCGCCGGGGGCAGGGGCCGCGGGAGGCGGGAGCCGCGGCTCGGCGGCGGCGGCGGCGAGAAGGCAGCCTCGGCCGCGTCCGTCATGGCGCGCGGCGGCCGCGGCGGCGGCGGCTCCCTCCGGCTTCCCGGCTCCCTCGCCTTTAGTTTGACCTTTCCCTCCAGTGTCTGACGGAGAGCGGCGGCGCGCGCGCGTGTGCATGTCGCCCTGTGTGTACGCGCGCGCGCGCGCGCGCGAGGGGAAGGGGCCGGGTTCGCTCCCCGACGCCTGACGTCACTGCTATGGCAACGGCAGCCCCGCCTCCGGCCTCAGGTTTCCAGCCCCGCCCCCTGTGCACGTTCCGGGGCCTCACGTGCTCACTCACACGCACTCACGCACGCACGCACGCACACCCGCTCTGGACGCGCGCGCCCTGAGCGCTGGGAGGGGCAGTTGGGAGGGCCTCTGGGCCTCCTGGTCGCTTCCCCAGTTCGACCAATCCAGGGAGGAGAAACCGTGGGCGGGGCGCGTGCGGCGGCCGGTCAGCGTGAAAAATTTCCCAAGGCAGAGCGAAAATCCTTCCTGGGCGACTGAGCGTGCGCGGTGTGAACGGGGCGCGTAGCCGTGGGTTTAGGTGGGAGGTCGGGGATGAGGTCGGATAGTCGTGGGATGGGGATCCCCGGAGTTAGTGTAGGACTGGTTCACCGATAGCGGTTTGGGCCTGCGCCCGGAGAGAATCAGGCCACCCCGGATTGCAGTCTGGCCCCGCCACGCTGGCTGTGTGACCTTGGGAGGGTTACTTAGACACTCTGAACTGAACGAGTAAATCGGGGCTACTGAAATCTACCAGAGTGGTTGTGACCGTTAAGAGAGCATGGAAAACGCATATGGTCGACCCTCGATGGTATGGAGCCCCCAGCCATGAATGCAGACACAGGGCTTAAGGAGACTCAGAGGTGAAGTGGCCTGGTCGGTGTCACGTAGTGGGAGTGTCAGAGACCCAGGCTTCGAGTTCAAGACTCTCCTACGCGGCCTTGCCTCAAGGAGAGGAGAACAAACAGAAAAGACCTACAGAAAAGCCTGTAAAGAACTTTGTTTTCTTTCTGTGGATCCTTTTTAAATCCACACCAACCCCCTTCTCATCCTCCCCAAAAGTCTGAAACCTTAGACAAAAAGGCTGCACAGCCTTGGTGCAGGTTTTGAAGGTCAGCGCTCTGGCTATGGATTTGTTCCGAATAAGCCTTAGAATGGGGCTTGCCTCAGTTTCCTTGGGGTGCCTCCGGTTTTTCTAAAGTTTTGGTTAAAGAGTAATACACAGTATCAAGGAGCTCCAGGTGCTCCACAGTTTCTGGCCACCTGAGCAAAGATTAACTCAGTTAACCAGCATTTACCCTAGGTCCGCTGAGTAAGCAAAATGCCTTTCCAGCCCAGAGGTCCTGTGACCTCAGGTCTGTGCAGGTACCTTGTGATTCAGACACACAGGTGACCTCATTCTTCCTTGTGCTTCTGGTCGTGGCTCTGACTTAGCTCTTAATCACTAACTGCCTCGTGGTATTTCTTAAATTCTATAGTCCTCTTTAATTGTAGGTTTGCTGTTAAATTTTTAAAAGTGTTTGTCTCCCTCCTTGGTCTTTAAAAAGTGAAAGTCAAGTCGCTCAGTCCTGTCCAACTCTTTGTGACCTCTGGACAGTAGCCCGCCAGGCTCCTCTCTCCATGGGGTTCTCCAGGCAAGAATCCTGGAGTGAGTAGCCTTTCTCTTCAGGGAATCTTCTCAACCCCAGGATCAAACCCAGGTCTCCTGCACTGACAGCAGATTCTTTACCGTTTTGAACCTCCAGGGAACTGCTCCCTGTTTTAACCACACCCCAATATCTAAATTGATTTTGGTGAAGGACGTCACCAGTTTCTCAAACATGCTCTCGTATTCCCCACTTTGTTCCCAGAAATCAATTACTTGAGCCTTTCAAATGTCAACTAAAACGTACTTCTGTCCAAAAAGTCTTGCTGGAACTACACGGAGTGAAATAGTGCCTTTTCCTGAGCACTTGGTCCATTCCTTGCTTTGGACATTGTTCCTCATAGACCGTTCTGTTCTGTGATTTGTGCGCCTCGCCTAGAGAAAACATCCCTGAATGTCCATGTATGGGTTCGCTCTTCCAATTCCTTGCTCCCATACCATCTTGCATGCATGCTAAGTCACTTCAGTTGTGTCTAACTCTAAGCGACCCTATGAAACGAAGCCCACCGGGCTCCTCGTGGGTTCCCGGGGGCTGCCATGACCCCTTCTCATCCTCCCCAAAAGTCTGAAACCGTAGACAAAAAGGCTGCACAGCCTTGGTGCAGGTTTTGAAGGTCAGCGCTCTGGCTATGGATTTGTTCCGAATAAGCCTTAGAATGGGGCTTGCCTCAGTTTCCTTGGGGTGCCTCCGGTTTTTCTAAAGTTTTGGTTAAAGAGTAATACACAGTATCAAGGAGCTCCAGGTGCTCCACAGTTTCTGGCCACCTGAGCAAAGATTAACTCAGTTAACCAGCATTTACCCTAGGTCCGCTGAGTAAGCAAAATGCCTTTCCAGCCCAGAGGTCCTGTGACCTCAGGTCTGTGCAGGTACCTTGTGATTCAGACACACAGGTGACCTCATTCTTCCTTGTGCTTCTGGTCGTGGCTCTGACTTAGCTCTTAATCACTAACTGCCTCGTGGTATTTCTTAAATTCTATAGTCCTCTTTAATTGTAGGTTTGCTGTTAAATTTTTAAAAGTGTTTGTCTCCCTCCTTGGTCTTTAAAAAGTGAAAGTCAAGTCGCTCAGTCCTGTCCAACTCTTTGTGACCTCTGGACAGTAGCCCGCCAGGCTCCTCTCTCCATGGGGTTCTCCAGGCAAGAATCCTGGAGTGAGTAGCCTTTCTCTTCAGGGAATCTTCTCAACCCCAGGATCAAACCCAGGTCTCCTGCACTGACAGCAGATTCTTTACCGTTTTGAACCTCCAGGGAACTGCTCCCTGTTTTAACCACACCCCAATATCTAAATTGATTTTGGTGAAGGACGTCACCAGTTTCTCAAACATGCTCTCGTATTCCCCACTTTGTTCCCAGAAATCAATTACTTGAGCCTTTCAAATGTCAACTAAAACGTACTTCTGTCCAAAAAGTCTTGCTGGAACTACACGGAGTGAAATAGTGCCTTTTCCTGAGCACTTGGTCCATTCCTTGCTTTGGACATTGTTCCTCATAGACCGTTCTGTTCTGTGATTTGTGCGCCTCGCCTAGAGAAAACATCCCTGAATGTCCATGTATGGGTTCGCTCTTCCAATTCCTTGCTCCCATACCATCTTGCATGCATGCTAAGTCACTTCAGTTGTGTCTAACTCTAAGCGACCCTATGAAACGAAGCCCACCGGGCTCCTCTGTCCGTGGGGATTCTCCAGGCAAGAATGCTGGAGTGGGCTGCCATGCCCTCCTCCCCATAGCATCTTTTTTCGGGCGGGGTGGGGTGGGCAGGGAGGGGGACGGGGGCCACTTCTATTGGTCTTTCATTTTTCTATTTTCATCCGTCTTTGCTCTTTGGCTCTTGTGGGCCTCCCATCGCAGTGGCCTATGTTGTCGCAGAGCACCAGCTCTGGGCGCATGCCCTCCCTCCAGAGCTCCGGCTCGGTAATTGGACACATCAGTCCAGCCGCTCCGCAGCACGTGGGATCTTCCCAGGCCAGGGATCGAACTGGCGCCCCTTGCACTGCAAGGCGGTGTCCTTACCCACTGGACCACCAGGGAAGCCCCCCATAGCATCTTATGGTGTAATGAATCATGTCTTACCCATCCCTTAAGGTTTGATTTATTCACCTTCTCCATCATATGTAAAACTCTAATGACAGGAAACATGTTTAGTTTCCACTTCGCATTTCCAGCATGAACCTCAGAACCATAACTACAGAACGAGTAGCTATTGAACGGCTCTATGGCTCCTTGCCTACTTCATAAAGTTCTTAGGGTCAGCCTTTACTTTGCATTTACATCTCAGAACCACATATTTTCAGGGAAAGCTATCAATCTTTGGCTACTCTAAAATGCACCAGAAGATCCATGGTCACACTCAGGCAGGAACTGCTCCTGTTTTAACCACACCCCAATATCTAAATTGATTTTGGTGAAGGACGTCACCAGTTTCTCAAACATGCTCGTATTCCCACTTTGTTCCCAGAAATCAATTACTTGAGCCTTTCAAATGTCAACTAAAACGTACTTCTGTCCAAAAGTCTTGCTGGAACTACACGGAGTGAAATAGTGCCTTTTCCTGAGCACTTGGTCCATTCCTTGCTTTGGACATTGTTCCTCATAGACCGTTCTGTTCTGTGATTTGTGCGCCTCGCCTAGAGAAAACATCCCTGAATGTCCATGTATGGGTTCGCTCTTCCAATTCCTTGCTCCCATACCATCTTGCATGCATGCTAAGTCACTTCAGTTGTGTCTAACTCTAAGCGACCCTATGAAACGAAGCCCACCGGGCTCCTCTGTCCGTGGGGATTCTCCAGGCAAGAATACTAGAGTGGGCTGCCATGCCCTCCTCCCCATAGCATCTTTTTCGGGCGGGTGGGGTGGGCAGGGAGGGGACGGGGCCACTTCTATTGGTCTTTCATTTATTTATTTCATCCGTCTTTGCTCTTTGGCTCTTGTGGGCCTCCCATCGCAGTGGCCTATGTTGTCGCAGAGCACCAGCTCTGGGCGCATGCCCTCCCTCCAGAGCTCCGGCTCGGTAATTGGACACATCAGTCCAGCCGCTCCGCAGCACGTGGGATCTTCCCAGGCCAGGGATCGAACTGGCGCCCCTTGCACTGCAAGGCGGTGTCCTTACCCACTGGACCACCAGGGAAGCCCCCCATAGCATCTTATGGTGTAATGAATCATGTCTTACCCATCCCTTAAGGTTTGATTTATTCACCTTCTCCATCATATGTAAAACTCTAATGACAGGAAACATGTTTAGTTTCCACTTCGCATTTCCAGCATGAACCTCAGAACCATAACTACAGAACGAGTAGCTATTGAACGGCTCTATGGCTCCTTGCCTACTTCATAAAGTTCTTAGGGTCAGCCTTTACTTTGCATTTACATCTCAGAACCACATATTTTCAGGGAAAGCTATCAATCTTTGGCTACTCTAAAATGCACCAGAAGATCCATGGTCACACTCAGGCAGTGAAAGAAGACTTTGGCAGTAGCACAAGTCACTGAGCAGAGCAAGAAGCAGGAAATCCACAAACTTCCCTAGTGGCCCAGGGGTTGAGAATCTGCCTACCAGAGTGGGGGATACAGGTTCGATCCCTGGTCCCAGAGGGTTTCACATGCTGCAGGACAGCTGGGCCTGAGAGCTGTAGTGACGGAAGCCTGCACGCCCGAGAGCCTGTGCTCCCCAACAAGAGAAGCCACTACGATGAAAGACATATGCATCACAACTGGAGAGCGGCCCCTGCTCACCACAACCAGAGAAAGCCCCTCTGCAACAAAGACTACACGGTGCAGCCAAAAATAACTACATTTTTAAAGAGCCTGTGAAAAAGGAGTAGGACATCTAGGAAGAAGAGGTCGTGATTTCTTTTTTTTTTTTTTGTGATTTCTTAATAACTGCTTCTGTGGATCTAGAGGAGAGACTTTCAACTGTTGTTAAGGAAAACAGGCAAATTCCTGTAAGTGATACTGGTCCCAGATAAGGAGAAAAGTTACTCAGGGAGGAGTCTTGAGGGCATCCCTGGTAGTGGTGAAGAGTTTGCCTGCCAGTGCAGGAGACACAGGTTTCGATCCCTGATCCAGGAAGATCCACATGCTGTGGAGCAACGAAGCCCGTGAGCCGCAACTCTGGAGCCTGCGCTCAAGAGCCTTGGAGCCGCAACTATGGAGCCCATGAGCTGCAACTACTGAAGCCCGTGAGCCCTAGAGTCCGAGTTCCACAACAAGAGACATCACCGCAACAAGAAGCCTGCTCACCTCCACTAGAGAGTAGCCCCCAGTCCCTGCAACTAGAGAAGAGCCTGCAGCAGCAGTGAAAACCCAGAACAGCCAAACATAAACAAATAAATAAATTAAATTTTTAAAAAAGACTACCTGAGTTTTATGAAAATGGTAACTCATAGTCTTTTTTTTTTTTTTTTTTTTTAAGGAGTCTTGAAAAAGAGATCCAGCAGAGTGTGCTCACTCTGTCTGGTAGCATTTGTTCCTTTGCCTGACTTGGCACAGCGGTCTAAAGCCTGGAGATGTTGTTGTGTCGTGCTGGCCTCCCTCTGCTATGCGGGTTAACTCCGTGTGTGTCTGAGCAAATCCTGCCAAGTCTAGTCGTCTTATTCCTCATGTGACTGGCACTGCCAGACACCCAGTGCTAGTCGCTCAGTCGTGTCTGACTCTTGCAGCCCCATGGACCGTGGCCCACCCAGCCCCTCCATCCATGGGATTCTCCAGGAAAGAATACCAGAGCGGGGTGCCATTCCCTTCTCCAAGAGAGACCCTTCGCCGGTGTCTCCTGCATTGCAGGCAGACTGTTCACTGCCTGAGCCACCGGGGAAGCCCAATAATAAGACGTATAGCGTTACCATTTATTTATTAATTTTAATGACAGTTGAGCAGCTAAGTTCCAGGCATGATTCAAAAGGCTGATGCAACAAATGCGTTGAACAGCAACTGCAAATCTTAGAAAAACTATTAATACTCAGTCCTTCAAGAATAAAATGTTTATAGGGACTTCTGTGGTGGTCCAGTGGCTAAGGCTCTGAGCTCTCAGAGTGCAGAGGTTTTTGGCAAATTCCTGTAAGTGATACTGGTCCCAGATAAGGAGAAAAGTTACTCAGGGAGGAGTCTTGAGGGCATCCCTGGTAGTGGTGAAGAGTTTGCCTGCCAGTGCAGGAGACACAGGTTTCGATCCCTGATCCAGGAAGATCCACATGCTGTGGAGCAACGAAGCCCGTGAGCCGCAACTCTGGAGCCTGCGCTCAAGAGCCTTGGAGCCGCAACTATGGAGCCCATGAGCTGCAACTACTGAAGCCCGTGAGCCCTAGAGTCCGAGTTCCACAACAAGAGACATCACCGCAACAAGAAGCCTGCTCACCTCCACTAGAGAGTAGCCCCCAGTCCCTGCAACTAGAGAAGAGCCTGCAGCAGCAGTGAAAACCCAGAACAGCCAAACATAAACAAATAAATAAATTAAATTTTTAAAAAAGACTACCTGAGTTTTATGAAAATGGTAACTCATAGTCTTTTTTTTTTTTTTTTTTTTAAGGAGTCTTGAAAAAGAGATCCAGCAGAGTGTGCTCACTCTGTCTGGTAGCATTTGTTCCTTTGCCTGACTTGGCACAGCGGTCTAAAGCCTGGAGATGTTGTTGTGTCGTGCTGGCCTCCCTCTGCTATGCGGGTTAACTCCGTGTGTGTCTGAGCAAATCCTGCCAAGTCTAGTCGTCTTATTCCTCATGTGACTGGCACTGCCAGACACCCAGTGCTAGTCGCTCAGTCGTGTCTGACTCTTGCAGCCCCATGGACCGTGGCCCACCCAGCCCCTCCATCCATGGGATTCTCCAGGAAAGAATACCAGAGCGGGGTGCCATTCCCTTCTCCAAGAGAGACCCTTCGCCGGTGTCTCCTGCATTGCAGGCAGACTGTTCACTGCCTGAGCCACCGGGGAAGCCCAATAATAAGACGTATAGCGTTACCATTTATTTATTAATTTTAATGACAGTTGAGCAGCTAAGTTCCAGGCATGATTCAAAAGGCTGATGCAACAAATGCGTTGAACAGCAACTGCAAATCTTAGAAAAACTATTAATACTCAGTCCTTCAAGAATAAAATGTTTATAGGGACTTCTGTGGTGGTCCAGTGGCTAAGGCTCTGAGCTCTCAGAGTGCAGAGGTTTTGCTCCCTGATCAGAGAACTAGATCCCACATGCTGCAACTAAAACTCCTGTGTGCTGAAACTAGGCTGTGGCACAGCCAAATAAATATTTAATAAATAACTAAAAGCTTATGCATTTTTTCAGTTTCTTTATTCCCCTTTGCCAAATTCTCTTTTACGTCATAGACACTAATCTACTAAATCTTCAAGACATCTGATTCTTGCCTTTCGAAGAATCCGATATACGAAGATGCCCCAGCAAACGTCAAGCTATTGCATGCTCCCCACCCGACCCCTCCTAGCTCTATCAAGAGAAATGCCAGAAAGGTAAGTTGGCTTCTTGAAAGGTCTCCAGGGAGTACTGGGGAAACCACGGTTTGAAGAATAAACCTGTGACCACATTGTTCAGGAAAGAGACTATTCTCAGACTTAGATTCCTGAATCACTTAGTGGAAGAACTCTGTCTCCACCTAGAAACATTTCGTTTCAACTGTTATATGAGCCAAAAATAAATGAAAATCTAGGGGGCAGGTTGTTTTCTTTTTTGTTTTTTTTTTAAGATTTATTTATTTATTTACCTTGGGCGGGGGTCGGGTTGGGAAGGGAGGGGAGTGGGCGGGCCACTTCTATTGGTCCCTCATCTCTCCACTCCCATTCGTCTTCGCTCCTTGGCCCCTGCGGGCCTCCCATCGCGGTCGCCGCAGAGCACCGGCTCGGCAATTGGACACATCAGTCCAGCCGCTCCGCGGCACGTGGGATCCTCCCAGGCCAGGGCTTGAACCGGCGCCCCTTGCACTGCAAGGCGGTGTCCCCACCCCCTGGACCACCAGGGGAAGCCCAGGTTGTTTGTTTTAACAGGGAGCTTTATGGCTTCATTGAAAAAGTGAATAATGCATCCATGTTTGCACCCCAAATCTGTTGTAATGTTACAAATACCATTACATTCTTAACTTCAGAATCCAATGAAAGCCAGCTCTGCCACCATGCTTCCAAGTCTTTATTGGTCTAACTATGTGTGACTGTCACTGCTAGGAAATCATTATGTGCAATTCCAGAAGCTGATAATTAGTTTTTAAAAAAAAGCCACTCAAGAGGAACCCCCCCACACACACACACACACACACACACGTATGTAGAGTTTCAGGTAACTTCTACCATTTTAACTTTTGTCGTTATCACCATCAGCACTTGTCTCTTTTCTTAGGGCTGTTTTAAAATGTTTTTTAAATTTTGGACTGCGGTGGGGCTTCCCTGCCACTCAGGCTCTCCCCGAGCTCCAAGGAGCGAGGGCCCCTCTCTGCCTGGGGTGCGCGGGCGCCTCCTCGCCGGGAGTTCTCTTGCTGTGGAGCAACGGCTCTCGGGTGAGAGGCCTCAGTCATGGTGGCTCTTAGGTTCCAGAGCACAGGCTCAGAAGTTGTGGTGCACAGACTGACTTGCTCTGACGAAGCGAAATCTTCCCAGGCCAGGGATGGAACCTGTGTTGCCTGCATTGGCCGGTGGATTCTCCCCATCCATCGTACCACCAGGGAAGTCCCCTCATCATTATTGTTTAAGTCCAGAGGCTTAAAGACGTCTGAAATACTAATCTTGAATATTTACAGCAATTCAGGAAGGATGAAGGAGGTGACCCCAGGAAGGCTTTCCTTTTTGTGAATCTTCATCGCACTCTCTCTGGGCTGTCTGTCTCGTGACCTCAAGTGGCATGCCAAGGCAGGCGTCTATGTTCGAATGGCTCTCCAGCTCTTCCAGAACTGCCGTAGAGCTGGAGGTAGGATTTGCTCCTGGTATTTTGTGGGAGCACCGGTGTGAAAGACTGCAGCAGGGTTGAGGGAGCTGTTCATTCTCCCTAGGGATGGGGTCCAGGATCCCTCCCCATGCCCGTCCCCTACAGGCCACAGTTTTGCCCTGGGGCAGACTGTTCAGTCTTTCTGTTGGTCTGGGGATTTGAGCTGAGCTAGGGGCCAACGGACTAAAAACTAGGGAGGTGAGTTTTGTTACATTACAATAACATCCAGGCTTCCAGGGAAGCTGCAAAAGTCATTCCTGTCAGATGTACTCAGAATCAACAGCCAGAGCACTCCTGCCAAATGCTCTGAGCTACTGAATAAAGCCCTGTACGATCTAAATAGTAACTCCAACCCTCTCGTACCAGGCCTCAATAGTAATCTTGAAAATTTGTGTCAGTATGCATGTAATGATAATTGATTGACTGCCACCTGCAGGGATCTCCTTCAGGTGCTTCAGCGGTCTTGGACACTTGTCTCATCACAACCCTGCAAGGCTATAAGGAGCAACAAGAAATAAGGGCTGTTACCCCATCTTACAGATGTGGGAAGAGACATTCAGGGCACATAAGCAACTTGCTCAGTGCCAGCCCCATGATGATATCAACATGGTGAAAGTGTATTCGCTATAAAAAATACCTAAGACTTCTGGGTGGGACTTCCTGGTGGTACAGTGGATAAGAGTCCGCGTATCAGTGCAGGGGCTCAGGTTCCATCCTTGGTCCGGGAAAATCCCACATGCCATGGGGCAGCTGAGCCCGTGCGCCACAGCTACTGAGCCCATGCTCTAGAACCCATGAGCTGTACTACTGAGGTCAGTGCTCCGCAACAAGAGAAGCCACCACAGGAAGCCCAAGCACCTCAATAAAAAGTTGTTTGCGCTCACTGCAACTAGAGAAACCCAGGGCTCAGTAATGAAGATCCAACACAATCAAAAAAAAAAAAACAAAACCCATCTGTATGTAAGAGCTAATTCCAAGCTCAGGGATATTTTAAACAAATTTTTTACTGGAAAAAGTTACTATGGTAAACATTAAAAACAGAGAGCTGTCCTTATCAAGCAGCTCCTATCATGAATAATCTGGATTAAAAAGTTTTTGAATGATCTTTACCTTATTTTTCTTGGAGAATAGTCAAGTTTTTTTGTTTGTTTGTTTAACCCATCCCACCCTGGCCCTGACCTGGCCAAGTTTTGCCCTGGGGCAGACTGTTCAGTCTTTCTGTTGGTCTGGGGATTTGAGCTGAGCTAGGGGCCAACGGACTAAAAACTAGGGAGGTGAGTTTTGTTACATTACAATAACATCCAGGCTTCCAGGGAAGCTGCAAAAGTCATTCCTGTCAGATGTACTCAGAATCAACAGCCAGAGCACTCCTGCCAAATGCTCTGAGCTACTGAATAAAGCCCTGTACGATCTAAATAGTAACTCCAACCCTCTCGTACCAGGCCTCAATAGTAATCTTGAAAATTTGTGTCAGTATGCATGTAATGATAATTGATTGACTGCCACCTGCAGGGATCTCCTTCAGGTGCTTCAGCGGTCTTGGACACTTGTCTCATCACAACCCTGCAAGGCTATAAGGAGCAACAAGAAATAAGGGCTGTTACCCCATCTTACAGATGTGGGAAGAGACATTCAGGGCACATAAGCAACTTGCTCAGTGCCAGCCCCATGATGATATCAACATGGTGAAAGTGTATTCGTTGCGAAAAAAAATACCTAAGACTTCTGGGTGGGACTTCCTGGTGGTACAGTGGATAAGAGTCCGCGTATCAGTGCAGGGGCTCAGGTTCCATCCTTGGTCCGGGAAAATCCCACATGCCATGGGGCAGCTGAGCCCGTGCGCCACAGCTACTGAGCCCATGCTCTAGAACCCATGAGCTGTACTACTGAGGTCAGTGCTCCGCAACAAGAGAAGCCACCACAGGAAGCCCAAGCACCTCAATAAAAAGTTGTTTGCGCTCACTGCAACTAGAGAAAACCAGGGCTCAGTAATGAAGATCCAACACAATCAAAAAAAAAAAAACAAAACCCATCTGTATGTAAGAGCTAATTCCAAGCTCAGGGATATTTTAAACAAATTTTTTACTGGAAAAAGTTACTATGGTAAACATTAAAAACAGAGAGCTGTCCTTATCAAGCAGCTCCTATCATGAATAATCTGGATTAAAAAGTTTTTGAATGATCTTTACCTTATTTTTCTTGGAGAATAGTCAAGTTTTTTTGTTTGTTTGTTTAACCCCATCCCACCCTGGCCCCTGACCTGGCCAAGTTCTTAATAAAAGTGTCTGCAAAAGAGGAAGCTGGGGCTGAATCTTATTTATAGAGGCAACGGATTATTTTTATTTCAACTTCACAGTCTTACTCTTCATTTGAATTTGCCAGTTAACCCAGGAATAGCAAATAATGTGAAGATGAAGTCTGAGTAGCCTAGGTTCTGCTCACCTTTCTGGAAATCCATGGTTTAAGCTTAAAGAAGATTTCTTCTGGTATATGCTGCTCAATAATTATTCTGGTCCGCAGCAAGGTTTCATAGTCCAGCGCTGGATCCAGTATAGATAATTTACATTCAGTGTGTTAGTCCTGAGGGCTTCCCAGGCAGCTCATTGGTGAAGAATCTGCCTGCCAATGCAGGAGACTCTGGCGGTGCAGGTGCAACCCGGGCCAGGTAACCCGCTCCAGTAGGAAAATCCCATGGACAGAGAGGCCAGGCAGGCTACATTTCTTGGGGTTGCAAAGAGCTGGACACAACTGAGTGACTAAGCACACACGCTTAGTCCTTTGGGATCCCAGGGGACTGGTCCAAGACTTCCACAGACGCCGCCGAAATCCATGCCTGTGAGTCTTGTAGCACATCATTTGCGTTTGACTTACACACATACTTTAAATCATCTCTAGATTACTTATAATATCTAATACTATGTAAATGCTATGTAAGTAGTTGCAAATACAATGTAAATGTTATGTAAATAGTGCCGTGCTGTGCCTGGCAGATTCAACTTTAGCCACCACAGGAAGCCCAAGCACCTCAATAAAAAGTTGTTTGCGCTCACTGCAACTAGAGAAAACCAGGGCTCAGTAATGAAGATCCAACACAATCAAAAAAAAAAAAACAAAACCCATCTGTATGTAAGAGCTAATTCCAAGCTCAGGGATATTTTAAACAAATTTTTTACTGGAAAAAGTTACTATGGTAAACATTAAAAACAGAGAGCTGTCCTTATCAAGCAGCTCCTATCATGAATAATCTGGATTAAAAGTTTTTGAATGATCTTTACCTTATTTTTCTTGGAGAATAGTCAAGTTTTTGTTTGTTTGTTTAACCCCATCCCACCCTGGCCCTGACCTGGCCAAGTTCTTAATAAAAGTGTCTGCAAAAGAGGAAGCTGGGGCTGAATCTTATTTATAGAGGCAACGGATTATTTTTATTTCAACTTCACAGTCTTACTCTTCATTTGAATTTGCCAGTTAACCCAGGAATAGCAAATAATGTGAAGATGAAGTCTGAGTAGCCTAGGTTCTGCTCACCTTTCTGGAAATCCATGGTTTAAGCTTAAAGAAGATTTCTTCTGGTATATGCTGCTCAATAATTATTCTGGTCCGCAGCAAGGTTTCATAGTCCAGCGCTGGATCCAGTATAGATAATTTACATTCAGTGTGTTAGTCCTGAGGGCTTCCCAGGCAGCTCATTGGTGAAGAATCTGCCTGCCAATGCAGGAGACTCTGGCGGTGCAGGTGCAACCCCGGGGCCAGGTAACCCGCTCCAGTAGGAAAATCCCATGGACAGAGAGGCCAGGCAGGCTACATTTCTTGGGGTTGCAAAGAGCTGGACACAACTGAGTGACTAAGCACACACGCTTAGTCCTTTGGGATCCCAGGGGACTGGTCCAAGACTTCCACAGACGCCGCCGAAATCCATGCCTGTGAGTCTTGTAGCACATCATTTGCGTTTGACTTACACACATACTTTAAATCATCTCTAGATTACTTATAATATCTAATACTATGTAAATGCTATGTAAGTAGTTGCAAATACAATGTAAATGTTATGTAAATAGTGCCGTGCTGTGCCTGGCAGATTCAACTTTAGCCTTTTGGAGCTTTCTGGATTTTTCTTTTTTTTCCAAAATAGTATTCAACCTATGGTTGGTTTAATCCCCTTTGGAACCTGTGGCTCCGGAGATCTGGAGGCTGACAGTAATTGACGTAATTAAAATGGGATAGATTCGTTGCTGTGCTATAGTCTGCCTGTGCTTGTTCATGCAGCTGAGTGCACACCACACTTCCTAGTTCTGCATTTAGTGACATCTCATCGGTATTTTGAAGTCAGCCACTGCCTGAGTATTTACCTCATGTAAATTGGCAAATGCTATAAATCAGGACGTTTATTCCCCAAGAGGTAGTTGTTAAACATTTACCAGAACACTACTGGGTAGATCGTAGTATTTGCTCAAAAATATCTGCTGTCAACTTAGAGAACAAACTTACGGTCACCTGTGCACACTGCTATATTTAAAGGGCTAACCAACAAGGACCTGCTGTATAGCACAGGGAGATCTACCCAATGTTATGTGGCAGCCTGGCTAGGGGAGGAATTGAGGAGCGAATGAATACAGATATGGCTGAGTCCCTTTGCTATTCACCTGAAATTATTACAGTATTGTTAATCTTCCCTCAATCTTTCCCAGCATCAAGGTCTTTTCCAACGAATCGGCTCTTCACATCAGGTGACCAAAGTATTGGAGCCTCAACTTCAGCATGAGTCCTTTCGATGGATACTCAGAGTTGATTTCCTTTAGGACGAACCAGTTTGATTAAGTGACACAGGGTGATTAAAATTCAGTCGTGTACCAAGGCCCAATAGAAGCTATGGTCTCGCTATGAACAATTCTCAGTTAAATCTTTTCAACCAGACGAATGCCTTTGGGAAAAGAGATTATAAGCGTGGTTCTACCACTGAAGAAAAATAAACTCAGAATACCTGCACCTAAGTCTAGAGAGAATCATCACGAGAAAAGAACTGGGGATGGGGCCCATTTGATTTGAGATTCCATCATTTGCAACTAAAAGCATTCTGTACAATAAACCTCTTTACAGGGTTATTGGCAAGAATAACTGAGATTGTACACGTAAAGCATTTAGCAAAGTGGAGTAGTTCTTTAGACTAACATGGGCCAGAAAGCAGGTAAAAAATAACCAAGAAATCTCAGATAAAAGATTCAGTGCTAGGACTTCCCAAGCAGTCTGGTGGTTAAGACTCTGCCTTCCAGTGCAGAGGCCATGGGGTCCGTTGCTGCTTGGGAACTCAGGTCTCACATGCTGCAAGGTGCAGTCAAAAATTAAAGAGAAAAAAATTCAGTGCTCATAATTTCGAAAATTGAAATGGTCCTGTATTCGATCAGTACATTGGGATGAAAAGAACTTAGGTTGAAGAATTCTATACGGTTGAATTAGAAATCCACCTCTGCCACTGGAATTGCAATGAGCAATTCAGACGCAAACAAATTCTAGGCCTTCATTCTCTCATCTACAAAATAGGGATAACATGATCTCCTTGGAATGGTTAAAATAAACAAACAAAGCATGAGGCATCATTCTTGGTGTCTAGTGCTCACTAGACACCCCTCTCCTCCTAAAGCACCTGCCACCCGCCTAGTTAGAGAGAATGGTTTATCATTTTCTACCCAAGGTGCTTTCTAACAAATAGTTTATGATTTTCTCGGTACTTGTCTTGCCAGAATTCAAACACATGGAGAAACTGACATGAAGAAAAGACAGAGAATCACCGCTAATAGTGACTCCCATCTGTCCTGGGGAGCACAGGGCCCTGACCCCTCTTCCCGCAGGTGATCACCTCCATCCTTCTCAGCTTTAATATCCCCACTGACCTCTGTTGGCTAAGGATGGCTATTTTCCGGAAACTGATACATTTCACACAGGGTGATTAAAATTCAGTCGTACCAAGGCCCAATAGAAGCTATGGTCTCGCTATGAACAATTCTCAGTTAAATCTTTTCAACCAGACGAATGCCTTTGGGAAAAGAGATTATAAGCGTGGTTCTACCACTGAAGAAAAATAAACTCAGAATACCTGCACCTAAGTCTAGAGAGAATCATCACGAGAAAAGAACTGGGGATGGGGCCCATTTGATTTGAGATTCCATCATTTGCAACTAAAAGCATTCTGTACAATAAACCTCTTTACAGGGTTATTGGCAAGAATAACTGAGATTGTACACGTAAAGCATTTAGCAAAGTGGAGTAGTTCTTTAGACTAACATGGGCCAGAAAGCAGGTAAAAAATAACCAAGAAATCTCAGATAAAAGATTCAGTGCTAGGACTTCCCAAGCAGTCTGGTGGTTAAGACTCTGCCTTCCAGTGCAGAGGCCATGGGGTCCGTTGCTGCTTGGGAACTCAGGTCTCACATGCTGCAAGGTGCAGTCAAAAATTAAAGAGAAAAAAATTCAGTGCTCATAATTTCGAAAATTGAAATGGTCCTGTATTCGATCAGTACATTGGGATGAAAAGAACTTAGGTTGAAGAATTCTATACGGTTGAATTAGAAATCCACCTCTGCCACTGGAATTGCAATGAGCAATTCAGACGCAAACAAATTCTAGGCCTTCATTCTCTCATCTACAAAATAGGGATAACATGATCTCCTTGGAATGGTTAAAATAAACAAACAAAGCATGAGGCATCATTCTTGGTGTCTAGTGCTCACTAGACACCCCTCTCCTCCTAAAGCACCTGCCACCGCCGCCTAGTTAGAGAGAAGGGTTTATCATTTTCTACCCAAGGTGCTTTCTAACAAATAGTTTATGATTTTCTCGGTACTTGTCTTGCCAGAATTCAAACACATGGAGAAACTGACATGAAGAAAAGACAGAGAATCACCGCTAATAGTGACTCCCATCTGTCCTGGGGAGCACAGGGCCCTGACCCCTCTTCCCGCAGGTGATCACCTCCATCCTTCTCAGCTTTAATATCCCCACTGATGACCTCTGTTGGCTAAGGATGGCTATTTTCCTATGTCGGTATAATGAACTGATACATTTCACACTTGGGGTGAAGACTTCTCTCCCTTGCTTATCATGAAAAAGGAAGCACAAAACTTCAGGACTGTTGGCTGCCATCTTGGAACTATGAGGGGTACCAGTCTTAGGATGAATCCAGATGCTGAGGCCAGGGGCACATAGGCATGGAAACAAGGGGTATCCATGGTGCTATTTTTGAGCTCTAATCAGACAGCATCTGGATTTCCATATAACTTCTGGCATTACAGCTATAGGAGGTAATGGATGCCCTTATTTTTATACCGGGCTATCAATCAGTAGAAACTAATTAGTGACGAGCGTGCAGTGGCACCAAAGAGTAGGGTCCACCAGGAGGCCCCGAGGATCACAGACCAAAAGTCCTGTCACCTGGGTTCTTAGTTTGCTTCTAGCTTGTGCCAGCTGTGTGGCCATCAAAAAATGACTCAGCCTCTCTCTGCTCCACTTTCTGCATCTGAGAAACAATGGTAGTAATAGCTCTTATCTCTCAGAGTTCCTGAGAGGGTGCATTTGCATAACGCACACAACACCGTGCCTGGCGCAAAGTCAGCTTTAATAGAATCTGATGCATTATCTTGATGATCTCCAGATGCAAAGATCATCTAAGGATCTACAGAGTGATGCTGAGCTGCACCCCAATTCTCTTCCTTTCTGCCCTTGACTCTGTATCTCCTCATTTGTTGGATTTTGTTCTCATTCACTTTCCGGATTGCCTTTCCTTGTCCCTTTCACTAGCCATAATTGGCATTGATTTATAGCATTATTTTCTGTCTTTCACAATATGCAATTTTACATTTCTTCTTTTTAATTCAGAAGTGAAAGATAGAACATTTTATATTTGCTTCAATAAAAAAAAGAATGTTTAGATTTGCTTTTTTTTATATCCCTATTACATTCATCTGCTTGGCTCTGACCCAGCGTTCCACTCTGTCAAAACCATTTTAAATCTCGACATTGTCAGTTACTGCCTTTGCCGTCTTTCTGGTTTTATATCATCTGCCTTTTAAGCTTTCACCAAGTCCTTGACAAAACCTGCAATTTAGGACCACTCTGTCAGGTATCAGGTTAGGTGTGTAGGGTGGAAAACTGTAAATCAGTGCCTCTTACGCTTTCTTGAGTATACGGATCACCTGCAGAACTTGTCAAAACACAGATCCCTGGGCCCAGAGCACCTCTGTGCTGGTGACTGAGAATCTGTACGCAAACAGTGCAGAATGGCACTGCCCTGAACAGTGACGCTGACGCTGAAGCTCCGGGACGTTGGCCACTTGATGCAAAGAAATGACTCATTCAAAAAAAAACAAAAACAAAAACAAATCAAAACCCTGATGTTGGGGAAGACTGAAGGCAAAAGGAGAGAAGGGAAACAGAGGATGAGATGGTTGGATGCCATCATCTATTCAACAGACATGAATTGAGTAAACTCCAGGAGAGGGTGAAGGACAGGGAAGCCTGGCGTGCTGCCGTCCAGGGGGTCCCAAAGATCTGGACACGACTTAGTGACTGAACAACAGCAGCAGATAGTGAATTCATCAGGGCAATGGTTTATTTTCTCTTATGTTAAAGAGAGTCACAGGCAGCTGACTCAGGGCTGGGCCTGGGGTGTCAGAGCCAGACCCCTCCTGCCTCCTGTCTTCTGCACACGGCCCGCAGTTCCCTATTTCAGAGTGGTTGCTTGAGCTCCAGTCATTGTGGCCACATTCGAGCCAGTAAGAATGATGAAGGCGCTGAGTCCTCTCATTTTAAGGACATGTTCTAAAAGTCCATGGCATTCCACTTATATCTTCTTGAAAAGAACTTGGCCATTTAGCCAAGCCACACTAGTGAGACTGGGGGGAGCAGCCTGTGGGCACCGGGACATGAAAGCATTTTTGTTGTTGTTGTTGTTGTTCCTTTTTATTGTAGGCAAGTCTTCAGCCTCCATGAGCTCCCCTGAGTTCCAAAGGGAGGATTTGAACAGCTGCTAATCAAGGCAGGAGGGACCAAAAACCCACTGGAGGCAAGATTAAAGGGACCTGAAAAGTTCATGGAAAATAAGGAGATGGAGGCCCTGGACACACCCTTATCTTGTCAGCGACCCCACCCTGGAAGTATTGCTTTAAAATTCCTCACCAAATCCTTCGGAGTTGGGACATGTAGCTTTTTTGAGGCAGGAGCCTGTTGTGTCCCCCTTTGCCTGGCAAAGCAATTGTTCAGTCGCTAAATTGTGTCCAGCTCTTTGCCACCTCGTGGCCTGCAGCACTCCAGGTCTCCCTGTCATTCACCATCTCCCGAGTTTGGTCAAACTGATGTTCATTGAGTTGGTGATGCCACCCAACCATCTCATCCTCTGTTACCCCCCTTTCCTCCTGCCTTCAATTTTCCCCAGCATCAGGCTCTTTTCCAATAAGTCAGCTCTTCGCATCACGTGGCCAAAGTATTGGAGCTTCAGCTTCAACATCTGTTCTTCCAATGAATATTCAGGGTTGATTTCCTTTAGGATTGACTGGTTTGATCTCCTTGCTGTCCAAGGGACTCTCAAGACTCTTCTCCAGCACCACAGTTCAAAATCACCAATTTTTCAGTGCTCAGCCTTCTTTAAAGCTATCCTTTTCTGCCTCACCCCAAACTCCGAGTCTCTGGGATTTGATTCAGAATCAGTGCACAGAGAGGCCGAGCTTTCAGTAACGCTTGGACCCGTGAGACGGGGAAGGTTTCGTAACCAACCTCTCCAGCACAGTTCAGCCTCTGCCTGCAGTGGGTCAGCTTCTATTCGCAGGCCAAAGAAAGTCGCGTGACCATGACCAAGGAAAGCAGTAGACTTGTCCCAGGAGGGAGTAAATATTTTGGAATGTATTTTAATCTCTCCCAAGCCCGTAGGCAGGTGCACTGGCGTGGAACAAGAACTAACTGAACGTCAGGAGTCCTGAGTTCTGAGCCCAGATCTGTTGTTAGGGCTTGTGTGACCTTGGACACCTGGCTAAGCCTTTCCAGATCTCTGAGGCCTCTCCAGGCTTTGTCCTTAAGAAGCTATAGCCTGAAAAAACAAATGACTGCCTCTCCAACTTCTAAATCTCCTCTTAATGTAGCTTAGTCTCTTTACTTACTCCCAGAAGAAGCACACACAGCTCTAGAGCCCCCTCACCGCCAGGCGAGTGGTCAGGACCCTGTTAATGATCAAACCGGAACACCGCGCAGCTGGTCTGGCTGGTCACATGGAGGTTCAAGAAGAAATGAAGCCACTGGGAAAAAATACCGATGCCATGTAGCTTTTGAGGCAGGAGCCTGTTGTGTCCCCTTTGCCTGGCAAAGCAATTGTCAGTTTTCAGCCATCTCCCGAGTCTCCCTGTCATTCACCATCTCCCGAGTTTGGTCAAACTGATGTTCATTGAGTTGGTGATGCCACCCAACCATCTCATCCTCTGTTACCCCCCTTTCCTCCTGCCTTCAATTTTCCCCAGCATCAGGCTCTTTTCCAATAAGTCAGCTCT
The DNA here is from genome assembly GCA_022376925.1 of Tragulus kanchil. NCBI lineage: Eukaryota > Metazoa > Chordata > Mammalia > Artiodactyla > Tragulidae > Tragulus > Tragulus kanchil. Next base: position 6,961,525 of record JAIOJX010000002.1, on the reverse strand, counting down.
TCGCATCACGTGGCCAAAGTATTGGAGCTTCAGCTTCAACATCTGTTCTTCCAATGAATATTCAGGGTTGATTTCCTTTAGGATTGACTGGTTTGATCTCCTTGCTGTCCAAGGGACTCTCAAGACTCTTCTCCAGCACCACAGTTCAAAATCACCAATTTTTCAGTGCTCAGCCTTCTTTAAAGCTATCCTTTTCTGCCTCACCCCAAACTCCGAGTCTCTGGGATTTGATTCAGAATCAGTGCACAGAGAGGCCGAGCTTTCAGTAACGCTTGGACCCGTGAGACGGGGAAGGTTTCGTAACCAACCTCTCCAGCACAGTTCAGCCTCTGCCTGCAGTGGGTCAGCTTCTATTCGCAGGCCAAAGAAAGTCGCGTGACCATGACCAAGGAAAGCAGTAGACTTGTCCCAGGAGGGAGTAAATATTTTGGAATGTATTTTAATCTCTCCCAAGCCCGTAGGCAGGTGCACTGGCGTGGAACAAGAACTAACTGAACGTCAGGAGTCCTGAGTTCTGAGCCCAGATCTGTTGTTAGGGCTTGTGTGACCTTGGACACCTGGCTAAGCCTTTCCAGATCTCTGAGGCCTCTCCAGGCTTTGTCCTTAAGAAGCTATAGCCTGAAAACAAATGACTGCCTCTCCAACTTCTAAATCTCCTCTTAATGTAGCTTAGTCTCTTTACTTACTCCCAGAAGAAGCACACACAGCTCTAGAGCCCCCTCACCGCCAGGCGAGTGGTCAGGACCCTGTTAATGATCAAACCGGAACACCGCGCAGCTGGTCTGGCTGGTCACATGGAGGTTCAAGAAGAAATGAAGCCACTGGGAAAAAATACCGATGCCATGGCCTTTCGCTCACAGGGCCCGAGTGCGGGCCGCAGACAGGTGAGCTTTAATTTTGGTGATTTATGATAATGCCTCCGAGCACGCCGGTAAACATGCCACAGTTTATTTTGCAGAATTAATGAAGTCTGATTAATCTTTCAGTCCCCAGCAGATCCTGTTCTGAGAAATGAAGCGAGACTGTCAGGTTTGTGTGTGAATTATGGAGGGAGGGTTCACAGCCCAAGAATCATCTGGAATCCTCACCAGGTGATCTTTCAAATCCCGAGTGTCTCTGAGGGGAGGGTTTGCCATCATGAGGCCGAATGACTGCTGACAGGGAGAGACCCTCGAAGCAGAGAGTGCAATACGGTAGCAGCCGCTGCCGTGAAGTGAGCCGTTACCAGGCGGCCGGCTCCCCGCCCGGTCCTGCCGGACACGCCTCTGCCTCGACAGGCAGCATTGCCCCAGTTACTAAGAAGAAGAGTGCCCAGTGTGCTTTTCCCATTAAATGCATTCATTTATTTATTTTACTTGGAGGATAATTACACTATTGTGATGGTTTTTGCACACATCAGTATGAATCGGCTGTAGGCATACACTTGTTCCCTCCATCCTGGACCCCCTCCCGCCTCCCTCCCACCCCACCCGGCTAGGCTGTCACAGAGCCCTGGCTTTGGCGGCCCTGCGCCATACATCAAACTCCTGCCGGCTGTCTGTTTTACATATTGTAATATCCATGCTCCAGTGCTATTCTCTCAAATCAAACCGTCCCCTCCTTCTCCCACTGACACTAAAAGTCTGTTCGTTATGTCTGTATCTCCTTCGCTGCCCTGCACATAGGGTCGTTGGTAGCATCTTTCTAGATTCCATATATATGTGTTAATATACAATGTTTGCCTTTCTGACTTACTTCATTCTATATAATAAGCTTTAGGCTCATCAAATGTGTTCCTTTTTATGGCTCAGTGTGTTCCTTTTCCTCTAATGTGTTCCTTTTTATGGCTGAGTAATATTCCATCGTATATATGTACCACAACTTCTTTATCCATTCATCTGCCGATGGACATCTAGGTTGCTTCCATGTCCTAGCTATTATAAATAGAAGGGCACCCACTTTCACTTGGATAGATATCAACTCAAACCCTGGTCTCACAATTTAAAAACCCAGTGACCTTGGATGTGTAACCTGGATACTGCCGCTCACCACATCTTCCATCCCCAGCTTTTCTGCCTACCCAAGTCCTTCCATGTGGATCATTCCAACATGTTTAGTGGGTGGGATAAACATGAAAATAGCAGAAGTATATTGAATATAAAACTCACGAATCTGTGGGTGGCTCCATGCTGCAGGCTGAAGAACTCAGTTTATCTATTAATGCAGCACTGAGGATAAATGGTTCTAAAGAGAACTGGAGGTTATAAAGACCCATCTCAGAGTCTGTGGTTACTGTTACTGAGAAGCACAAATGAAATGGAGGAGGTTATAACAGAGTGGGGAGGGCCTTGCGATGGCCATCAGGGAGCTGAATTTGAGTCCTGATTCTGCTGAATCAAAATGTGTGATTTGAGCAAAGTCACTTTTCAAAGCTCGGTTTCCTCACCCAGCAAGTGGGGAATGTAACGCTCGCCTTTTGCACAGACTCCTGCCAATGCCCTCGGAGGTAAAAGCTGTCAATGATTAGCAACCCCATGTTATAGGTGGAGAAACTGGGGACAGAAACGTAGGAGGTGGAACAGAAGAAGCATGGCTGTCCAGCCTCATCTTGTTCGGCTGTTCTCTGCGCTCACTCTGCTCAAGGATGTCGGCATGTGGTCATGAACTCATTCCCACCTCGGGGCCTTTGCCCTTGCTGTTTCCCCTCCCTAGAAGGTTCTTCCCCAGATCTTCATCTTCTTCCAGGAGGGGCTGGCCCTCAAGTCTCCCTCAAGTAGAGCTCAGACATCGCTTACTCAGAGGACTTCATAGACACCTATCAAAGGTGGTCCCTCTCTCAGGCTCCCTTTAGGAGGAGCCTTTTTCTCTCCCTCCTCCCACACTGCGTGTGAGGACACTGCGGAGGCGCTCTCTAAACCCAGGAAGCCGGCTGGCACCAGACACCTGGATTTTTCTAGCAGTCTCCTCTCAGTATGTACCACAACTTCTTTATCCATTCATCTGCCGATGGACATCTAGGTTGCTTCCATGTCCTAGCTATTATAAATAGAAGGGCACCCACTTTCACTTGGATAGATATCAACTCAAACCCTGGTCTCACAATTTAAAAACCCAGTGACCTTGGATGTGTAACCTGGATACTCCCACTCACCACATCTTCCATCCCCAGCTTTTCTGCCTACCCAAGTCCTTCCATGTGGATCATTCCAACATGTCTAGTGGGTGGGATAAACATGAAAATAGCAGAAGTATATTGAATATAAAACTCACGAATCTGTGGGTGGCTCCATGCTGCAGGCTGAAGAACTCAGTTTATCTATTAATGCAGCACTGAGGATAAATGGTTCTAAAGAGAACTGGAGGTTATAAAGACCCATCTCAGAGTCTGTGGTTACTGTTACTGAGAAGCACAAATGAAATGGAGGAGGTTATAACAGAGTGGGGAGGGCCTTGCGATGGCCATCAGGGAGCTGAATTTGAGTCCTGATTCTGCTGAATCAAAATGTGTGATTTGAGCAAAGTCACTTTTCAAAGCTCGGTTTCCTCACCCAGCAAGTGGGGAATGTAACGCTCGCCTTTTGCACAGACTCCTGCCAATGCCCTCGGAGGTAAAAGCTGTCAATGATTAGCAACCCCATGTTATAGGTGGAGAAACTGGGGACAGAAACGTAGGAGGTGGAACAGAAGAAGCATGGCTGTCCAGCCTCATCTTGTTCGGCTGTTCTCTGCGCTCACTCTGCTCAAGGATGTCGGCATGTGGTCATGAACTCATTCCCACCTCGGGGCCTTTGCCCTTGCTGTTTCCCCTCCCTAGAAGGTTCTTCCCCAGATCTTCATCTTCTTCCAGGAGGGGCTGGCCCTCAAGTCTCCCTCAAGTAGAGCTCAGACATCGCTTACTCAGAGGACTTCATAGACACCTATCAAAGGTGGTCCCTCTCTCAGGCTCCCTTTAGGAGGAGCCTTTTTCTCTCCCTCCTCCCACACTGCGTGTGAGGACACTGCGGGAGGGCGTCTCTCTAAACCCAGGAAGCCGGCTGGCACCAGACACCTGGATTTACAAGTCTCCAGAACTGCGAGATGAATGGCAGCTCCTTCCATCACTCGGTCTATGATATTTTATTAGGGACCTATACCGCAATGTTCATTGCAGCTCTCTATACAATAGCTAGAACATGGAAGCAACCTAGATGCCCATCGACGAATGAATGGATACAAAAGCTCTGGTACATATATACAATGGAATAGTACACAGCTGTAAAGAGAAATGCAGAAGAATCAGCCCTAATGAGGTGGCTGGATCTAGAACCTATCATAAAAAGTGAAGTCAGTGAAAAAGAGAAGGACAAGTACAATATACTAACACATATATATGGAATCTAGTAGGATGGTGATGATGGCACATGCAGTGAAGTGATGGAGAGACAGCCAGGACAGTGGACATATGGACATTGTGGGGAAGGAACAGTGGGTGGGAGGCATAAAGGAAGTAGCATGAAGGCCTGTACTAGCATATGTGAAGAAAATAGCTATAGTCATCGCTCTGTGAGAAAAGGGGATCCTGCAGGGGTGCGGTGTGATGGTCTGGAGGGGTGGGATTGGGGGATATACATATGACTAATCTGGGAACATACATATCTGTAAACAACAAAACTCTGTAAAAGTTAAAAGTAAAATAAAAGTTAAAAAAAAAGATATTTTATTAGGGAAGCATTCTCTCCCTAAGACAGAGTTGATTAGTACCCGCTCATCAAGGTCACACCGTGACCCACCACAGTCCCTGTAATGGGAGGAGAACGGGGTGGAGGAAGGGGGGGAGGATTCCCACAGGATGATGTAAAGACAAGTAGAGTCAAAGTTAGGAGGTGTCTTTAGAAAAGCATGGGGGTGGGGGTGGGGGCTTCCCTGGTAGCTCAGTGGTGAAGATATTGCCTGCCATGCAGGAGACGCTGGTTCGATCCCTGATCCAGGAAGATCCCACACGCTGCGGAGCAACTAAAGCCCGTGAGCCACGACTATGGAGCCTGTGCTCTAGAGCCTTGAAGCCACAACTGTGGAACCCGTGTGCCCTAGAGCCACGGGTTCCACCACAAGAGAAATCACCACCACAAGAAGCCTGCTCACCTCCACTAGAGAGTAGCCCCAGGCGTCTCTCTAAACCCAGGAAGCCGGCTGGCACCAGACACCTGGATTTACAAGTCTCCAGAACTGCGAGATGAATGGCAGCTCCTTCCATCACTCGGTCTATGATATTTTATTAGGGACCTATACCGCAATGTTCATTGCAGCTCTCTATACAATAGCTAGAACATGGAAGCAACCTAGATGCCCATCGACGAATGAATGGATACAAAAGCTCTGGTACATATATACAATGGAATAGTACACAGCTGTAAAGAGAAATGCAGAAGAATCAGCCCTAATGAGGTGGCTGGATCTAGAACCTATCATAAAAAGTGAAGTCAGTGAAAAAGAGAAGGACAAGTACAATATACTAACACATATATATGGAATCTAGTAGGATGGTGATGATGGCACATGCAGTGAAGTGATGGAGAGACAGCCAGGACAGTGGACATATGGACATTGTGGGGAAGGAACAGTGGGTGGGAGGCATAAAGGAAGTAGCATGAAGGCCTGTACTAGCATATGTGAAGAAAATAGCTATAGTCATCGCTCTGTGAGAAAAGGGGATCCTGCAGGGGTGCGGTGTGATGGTCTGGAGGGGTGGGATTGGGGGATATACATATGACTAATCTGGGAACATACATATCTGTAAACAACAAAACTCTGTAAAAGTTAAAAGTAAAATAAAAGTTAAAAAAAAAGATATTTTATTAGGGAAGCATTCTCTCCCTAAGACAGAGTTGATTAGTACCCGCTCATCAAGGTCACACCGTGACCCACCACAGTCCCTGTAATGGGAGGAGAACGGGGTGGAGGAAGGGGGGGAGGATTCCCACAGGATGATGTAAAGACAAGTAGAGTCAAAGTTAGGAGGTGTCTTTAGAAAAGCATGGGGGTGGGGGTGGGGGCTTCCCTGGTAGCTCAGTGGTGAAGATATTGCCTGCCATGCAGGAGACGCTGGTTCGATCCCTGATCCAGGAAGATCCCACACGCTGCGGAGCAACTAAAGCCCGTGAGCCACGACTATGGAGCCTGTGCTCTAGAGCCTCGAAGCCACAACTGTGGAACCCGTGTGCCCTAGAGCCACGGGTTCCACCACAAGAGAAATCACCACCACAAGAAGCCTGCTCACCTCCACTAGAGAGTAGCCCCCGGTCCCTGCAACTGCAGAAGAGCCTGTGGCAGCAGTGAAAACCCAGAACAGTCAAAAATAAATAAAATAATAATAAAAAAGAAAACTGGAGTGGGTAGCCACTACTACTATACACAAAAAGGCCTGATGTTTTAATATTTTTGCTATTTTGAGAGATCTGCCCCACTGAATACCAGTTAATTTGAATGAACAGTTCCTTCTCGGTCATTTAGGTGGAAATTTTTCCTAGTGCCCGTGGCCTTGCACCTCATCATCTTAGAAACAGGGCAGATTTTTGTTTGTTTCGACGGGGCACATCTCTCAAAACAGCAAAAACAGGAGACAGCAGGCATTTTCATGGACAGCACTGGTGGCCACCCACTCCAGGGTTCCTGCCTGGAGAGCCCCACGGACTGAGGAGCCTGGCGGGCTACTGTCCATGGAGCCGCAAAGAGTCGGACACAGCTGAGAGACCAGTGTGAACAGTGACAAGCTAACGGGGTGCATAAAAATGTTCACTGCCTAAGCCAACCAAGATTTGTTGCTCAGCTTCTACAGCTATTAAGAGGATGTGTCTGAAGGATGAACGAAACATGACTTCTCAGTGTGTGTAGAAATGTTGCTGAAGGAAAGGAATGAAGTGAATGATCTGGGGAAAAAATACATTCACTAACTTTATTTGAGTATATTCCATGGGAAGGTCCATGGTAGGTTGCTAGGATGACTTCTCTAAATAAGGTCTCTCCGTCCATGACACAATTCCAATGCTCTTGTCTTTAAATCCTTCAAAGTACTGGATAGTTATTGTTTTGGCCATTTCTCTAACATCGTATGCACACGCTCTGCATTCAGAGACGTGAGTTCGAGTCCCAGCTCTGGCACTTGTAGGTTGAGTCAATGGACCCCTGTTCATACCTTGAGATAGTTCCTTCTAATCTTTGTCTTATGCATTTTCATGACTGAGCTATTATTGCATAATTTTGCATCCTGCCTTTCTCACCTAAATTAAGCTCTTGATGTCTCCATGTTATTGAAACTCTTTTTAAAATAAAAGACTGTTTTTTTCTTTTTTTGATATGAGGCGTTTTTAAAGTCTTTATTGAGTTTGTTACAATACTGCTTCTTTTTCCATTATGGTTTTTGGGCCTGGAGGCCTGTGGGCTCAGTTCCCTGACTGGGAAGCAAACCTGCACACGCTGTGCTGGAAGGCAAAGTCTTAACCACTGGACCAGGTGAAGTCTTAACCACTGGATCACCTGGGAAGTCCTGAAAGTTCCTCTTTATTTTCAAAAATGCAGGGGCACACCATGATCGTCATGTCCCTTCCTCTGCGACCAGAGCAGTGTCCAGCAGCAAGTGACACGATGAGATTAACGCTGGTCACGATCTAGAGAGCGGTCTCAGGTCGGGAGGGGCCAGGGTGATGGAACTGCCTTTATTGAAGGACTGTTGTGGGTGGAAGCAGAGCGGCTTTGCCTTTGTGGAAGAAGACTCTAAGGGTGCTTTAGTTTAGCGCCTTCCTTTTATGTTCGAGGAATCAGAGACTCCGCCAGGTAGAACGACCTCACCAGGGTCTCCCAGTCTCACCTGGGGCTCCCTAGCCCTCAATCCAGGCCTCTTTCTGTTTTGATCCAGCCTCTAATCACAGCCAAGTGGTGGCTGCACAGCATCTAAAACCCACTCTGGGGGACTATTTCATTAGCAAGTAGGGAATCAGTCTTGAAATACATTTGGCAGTTCTTTTTTTTCTTTTAAACAAATAGTCAGTGTGATTAGAAATTACTGGCTGCTGGCTGAAAATAATTTCCTGCCTACCCAAACAAAGCAAATTAAGGAGAGCAAATGATGTAACTCTGTTCAGGGGAAGAAAAAAAAGCCATTGAAATGTTCCCCAAAGAGAAGAAGCTATTATTATCCCAGACTTATAAATGGGAAGATGAGAATAGGAAGGCTGGACAACTTGTCCAAAGTGATCAGCCCGAATTAGAAGCCAGAGTTCCTGATGGCTACCCAAGGACAAGACCTCTGCGGACAGTCTGGCTTTGTCGGCTACCGGGAAGGCCAAGTTAAACAGGACGTAATTAGGGGCAGAATTCCATGCTTTCTCCTGCTCTGTGAACCCCTGACTGAGAAGCTCTTGCCAAATGTCTTGGCTGCTGTGTCAACCTTCTGACCCCCACGCAGTCAGCAGAACGAGGCAGAAACACTGGGAGTGAATAAAACTCACCTACTACCCCCTGCCACGCTCCACCGGGCTAGCGGCTTCATGTTTTGGACCGCAGATGTCCCATCTGGAAAGGGGGAGAAGAGGTCATGGCCTGCCCAGCTCAGGGATCCAACATGTACAGCGAGAGGATGTTATCAAACTGTATTTGCTCGAGCTTCCCTGCGGGCAGGAGATAGAATGCACGCTCAGAAGAGCTTAGGCAGGGGCTTCCCGGGCCGTCCAGCGGCTTGGACTCTGTGCTCCCTGTATAGGCGGCCCAGGTTGGATCCCTGTGGGGAACTAGGTCCCACACGCCACAACTGAGAGGTCCCATGTTGCGGATAAAAGATCTCGCATGCTGCAACTAAGGTCAAAGTTCCCACGTGCTGCCACTGAAAGGGTTTTACCTCAATTTGAGACTTAAACCCAGGGCCCAGACCTGATCGAACCCTGCTTGGGACTTGAACCTATGTGACTGGGGCTTGAACCTAGCCAAAACCGGTTTGGGACTTGAACCCATGTGGCTAAGGCTTAACCCCAGCCAAAACACTGCTTGGGACCTGAGTCCAAGTAGTCAGGACTCAATCTCGGCCAAAACCCTGTCTGGGACTTGAACCCACACGGCCAGGACTTAATCCGGCACTCACCCAACGTCTGGACCCACTGAGGCTCAGGTTCTTCCTGCCTCAATGCAGAAGGAATTCAGCAAGAAGCAGAATGATAGACAAGAAGAGGATTTATTAGGGTAGGGTACTTGTAAGAGGTGCAAGTGGGCAGGCAGGAGAGCTCTGTTCTGCTCTCCCTCAATTGAGTGGGCAGCCATATATATAGGATGGTAGAAGACCGCCCCCCTCAAGTAGACGCAGATGCAGGACATACATCATTGGTTGCTTCTTCGCCAGCTCCTCCTCCCTCAGCTTTTTATATCCAGTCAAGCCTGCTTTACTGAACAAGGAGCAGCTCTCCTGAGTTATCGTCAACTCACTGGCCTCCAGACCTTTCTCAGGTGTCTCCCTTCTACCTACCATCCCCTACTAGGACTCTACAACAACCTACCTATTCTACTCTGTCCCTATCACCACGAGGGTGCAGAGCCGTCAAATAAATAAAAACAAATGTTTAAAAGCAAACAAAAACAAAACAAACAAAAAACAAAACAAAAGAGATTAGGGAAAGGGGAAATTTAGAGCAAGAACTTGTTATCACCTTTCCCTGTAAAAGTTAGGGTAATAACTGGAACTTCCCTGGTGGGCCAGTGGTTAGGACTCGGCATTGCCAATGCAGGGGACATGGGTTGGATCTCTGGTCAGGGAACCAAGATTGCATGCTGTTTGGGATGGCCAAAAAAAAAAAAAGACAAAAAAATTGGAATAATAATAATAGATTTGCTTCCCGTTCACAGCCCAAGCCATGTATGACTTATCTCATTAAATCCTGGTAAACTACGAGATGTGTCATTTTACCAACCCTGCTTGATCCTGGAGCCAGCCGAAGCCTTATGACCCAGATGCCATCAGGCAGAACTGCAAGGCTGGATTCTCAGACCCAAGGCTCCAAGCCTCCACTCTTTTGCCTTCTGGGTTTGAGGAAGGAGAAACAGGTATTTGTAAAGTGCTCCTGTCCTGGCTTTGTGACAAGTTTCTGAGGAAGGTATAATTATCTCTCATTGGCAGATAGGAAAAGCAAAGCTGTCTCTACATGAGAAAAATATGGGTCCCATTGTAGGAGTTTAGATTTAAAAGGGCAGATGCATTAGGTACTCTTTTCCTTATGGTTTGAGTCCAAATCCAGTCAGGGGGCACGTGTGTCTGTGATGAAAAGGGAAGCAACTTGACCTTGGTCGGCAACGCTGAAGGCCGGCAAGCTGAGGACCGAGGCTCCTCGGGCCTTGAGTGGCACTGTGTGAATAGTTCATAAGTGGACGTTTTCTGAGCAGTCTCTGGGTGAGGCCCCACACTGCTCTGTCATGTTTGCTTCCTCTTTTTAAGACTCATAACCACTCCGTGGGATGAGATTCTTTCCATTTAACAGATGAGGAAACTGAAGCTCAGGGGGTTTGAGTGACATGTCCTGGGTCATGGAGATCATACACGGCAGCAGTGGGGGATGGACCCACAATCGTCTGATTTGGGCTTTAAGACCCTTTCTGTCATTCCTCAGTGGTTTCATTTGGAATCAGCCTCAGACACCTTCTAGGTCCCTGGTTAATGGGAGCAAAACAAGTCACAGAGATGCTCTGTGTCCCACTGAATTACAGAAGATCAGACTGGACAGGCCGGCCAGGACCAGGAGGCTGAGCGCTTCTTGAGCTCAGGAGGAGTCCCAAAGTCTATGACACTTTTCTTCGAAAGAAAAAGAAAGAAAGAAAGAAAAGCACATAACACAGAAACACAGATTCTTGCTTACAAGTCTGGGGGCGGAAATTGCCCTTTCCCTCCTTTGGCTGTGCCTTCGCCTCAGGTATGAATTTAGCATGATGAAAGGAGTTGTAGTGTACGTCCCACTAGACGATAAGTCCCTCTCTTTGTCATGGTTCCCTAAAGGAACAACCAAAGGTGTGTGTGTTTATCTGTCTATCTTTATATCTATCAATCAATTTTTCTACCCACATCTGTTTCTTTATCTCTGTCTACCTATCATGCCATCTATCTTTCTATTTTTCTGTCTATCTCAGTCTATCCATCTACCTATCTGTCTGGAGAGGGAGGATTAGTCTGATGAATTGGCTCATGTGATCGTAGAGGTGGACAAGGCCCCAAACTTGCAGGACAGGCTGGCAGGCTGGAGACCCAAGAAAGAGTCGATTCTGTAGTTTGAGGGCAGAGGCATCTAGAGGCAGACCTTTAAAAAATATATTATTTAAAAAACGAGTTTGAGAAATAATTTCCTGGGATTATTCAAATCTGGGGAATGCAAACTGGAAGAGTGTGCAAATTCTTCGTCACAGCGCTTCACGGTTGAGGATGCTGAGAGTGTGGCCTTATTACCCGCTGCAGGGGACCGTCTGAGCCCCACTATCCCTCAGAGACCTACAGTTGCTCCGTGAGAAGGACATCCCCAAGCCGTACTTCCTAGGATTCTTTTGGTGACGAGTGACAGAAAGCCGGTGTGAAGTGAATGAGGCATAGGGAAGAACGCATTGGAAAGTTTTGCTCATATCCTGGGGTAAGAACTTTGGGGGGACCTGGGTTTATGCCTCTGATCTCAAGGAATGTAGGCTCTGTCCCAAGGGCAAGGGGAAGCCGTAAGAAAGATAATTACACTTGATTTCTGCGTGGAAAGCACATGAGACCTGGAGCCAGGCAAGCCCGACTTTGTCGTCCACTAGCTTAGCCCTCGGTGTGAAGTCTCGGGTTCTTTATCTCCGAGACAGCTTCCTTCCTTGCAGGATTGTTCTGAGAACTGGCACGATGCACACAGTAGGCGCTTAATATATGCCAGCTGTGGTCATTCCTACTCCACTGCTCACACGGTGGTTCTGGAGGTGCTGAGGCCCCCATGGTCTGGGGGTCGGGCAGGGTTCAGGGCTGGGGAGCATGTGGGTGGGCTGCCAGCAGAGAGAGCCTCCTCAGGGAGGGCATCTTGTGTGCAGGGGTGAGGCAGGAGCCAGTTCCCCGCGTGTCCAGGGGACAGGGCACACTGGCCTGACTGGAGAGGCGGGTTCACACGGGGGCAGCTGGTGAGAACAACAGTTGGCCCTTGTGACAGCTGGTTCGAGCTGCCCTGTAATCCTCGCTGAAACGCCCTCCTCTTTGCCAAGTGGAAACTGGCATCCTTTGCTCTGGCTGGGGACACTTTCTCCTTTGCCTGTGTACATGCAGCCTCGGGCAGTGGACCTGATGGATTGTGCTCGTTCTCTTCCAAGTATCCAATTAAGAACTGCAAGCCCGGCCCTGGCACGTCTGTGGAGCTGGCCTCAGGGGTGCGTCCGGGGAGCAGGCAGCCGGGCTGGCGGAGGGCAACGTTCAGGCAGGGATCTGACCCTTTTTTTTTTCCTGGGATTATTCAAATCTGGGGAATGCAAACTGGAAGAGTGTGCAAATTCTTCGTCAGCGCTTCACGGTTGAGGATGCTGAGAGTGTGGCCTTATTACCCGCTGCAGGGGACCGCTGAGCCCCACTATCCCTCAGAGACCTACAGTTGCTCCGTGAGAAGGACATCCCCAAGCCGTACTTCCTAGGATTCTTTTGGTGACGAGTGACAGAAAGCCGGTGTGAAGTGAATGAGGCATAGGGAAGAACGCATTGGAAAGTTTTGCTCATATCCTGGGGTAAGAACTTTGGGGGGACCTGGGTTTATGCCTCTGATCTCAAGGAATGTAGGCTCTGTCCCAAGGGCAAGGGGAAGCCGTAAGAAAGATAATTACACTTGATTTCTGCGTGGAAAGCACATGAGACCTGGAGCCAGGCAAGCCCGACTTTGTCGTCCACTAGCTTAGCCCTCGGTGTGAAGTCTCGGGTTCTTTATCTCCGAGACAGCTTCCTTCCTTGCAGGATTGTTCTGAGAACTGGCACGATGCACACAGTAGGCGCTTAATATATGCCAGCTGTGGTCATTCCTACTCCACTGCTCACACGGTGGTTCTGGAGGTGCTGAGGCCCCCATGGTCTGGGGGTCGGGCAGGGTTCAGGGCTGGGGAGCATGTGGGTGGGCTGCCAGCAGAGAGAGCCTCCTCAGGGAGGGCATCTTGTGTGCAGGGGTGAGGCAGGAGCCAGTTCCCCGCGTGTCCAGGGGACAGGGCACACTGGCCTGACTGGAGAGGCGGGTTCACACGGGGGCAGCTGGTGAGAACAACAGTTGGCCCTTGTGACAGCTGGTTCGAGCTGCCCTGTAATCCTCGCTGAAACGCCCTCCTCTTTGCCAAGTGGAAACTGGCATCCTTTGCTCTGGCTGGGGACACTTTCTCCTTTGCCTGTGTACATGCAGCCTCGGGCAGTGGACCTGATGGATTGTGCTCGTTCTCTTCCAAGTATCCAATTAAGAACTGCAAGCCCGGCCCTGGCACGTCTGTGGAGCTGGCCTCAGGGGTGCGTCCGGGGAGCAGGCAGCCGGGCTGGCGGAGGGCAACGTTCAGGGGCCAGGGCATGGACCCTCTGACTGGGGGTGGCTGCCGGCCAGCGTCTCTCCTCTGTGCAGACTGGAGGGACTGGGGTATCCGAGCAGGACTTAGACGCCTTGGGGCCCAGAGCAGTTTTCCCTGGAGGAGCCCAGGGATGCCGTACGGTGCCCACCAATGCCGCGTCTGACTTTTAGTGCAGGAAACGCTGCGGCTTTTCCAACAGTTGGCTTCAGCTTCTGCTTGCAAACCTCCCCGGGTGGAGTGGCGTGGGGCTGGGACTGGGGGCGGGAGGGAGCGGGGGCTGGCTTACTGTCGCCTGTGGCTGCCCTTCCGCCTGTCAAAAGCCTTAGCAATTTGTAAGCTTTTCCTGACTCTGAACTACGAACCATCACGGACTCTTTCCTTGGGCTGACTTTTGTTTCACTTTTATTTATCATGTAGTTACAAGAGCGGGTGATGTTATCTTAGCAGCTCTCAACAGGGTCTAACGTCTAGGAGGGGATCTGTGTAAATACATGACCCCAGTGGAGGGCGGGGAGGCCATGAAAGGGGCTGAGGGGGAAGGAGGAGGGGAGGTCCTGGCTGAGAACAGAGCCTCACCCATCGCAAGGCTCCACGCTGGACACGTGTCCTCAGGGGCTCCTTGGAGGCCAGGCCGAGAGGGGAAAAAACCCCTCGAGTCTTGGGACAAGAGAGCAGGTTGGCTGGAGCTGGCTGTGTAACAGCCACCTGGTGGATTTTCACTCTCTGCCTCAGAAGGAGCGACTCCCTTGGACAGCTCTTCTTTCCCTCCATGGGGCGACTAAGGCAACCCCGGTCACAGGGAGGCCCCAGTCTAGTGGGGAAGAGAGATTCGGATAGGAGAGCGCGGAAGGAGGACACCCAGGGGTGGGTGCCTCCAGGGCTCCAGGAGGAAGACAAAGGTCTGAACCCACCCTCAAGCATCCTGTCTTTCCCACCTCCCCCTCACTCTGGTCTGTCTGTGCTTGACCCTGAGCTACAAGCCCGGCCCTGGCACGTCTGTGGAGCTGGCCTCAGGGGTGCGTCCGGGGAGCAGGCAGCCGGGCTGGCGGAGGGCAACGTTCAGGGGCCAGGGCATGGACCCTCTGACTGGGGGTGGCTGCCGGCCAGCGTCTCTCCTCTGTGCAGACTGGAGGGACTGGGGTATCCGAGCAGGACTTAGACGCCTTGGGGCCCAGAGCAGTTTTCCCTGGAGGAGCCCAGGGATGCCGTACGGTGCCCACCAATGCCGCGTCTGACTTTTAGTGCAGGAAACGCTGCGGCTTTTCCAACAGTTGGCTTCAGCTTCTGCTTGCAAACCTCCCCGGGTGGAGTGGCGTGGGGCTGGGACTGGGGGCGGGAGGGAGCGGGGGCTGGCTTACTGTCGCCTGTGGCTGCCCTTCCGCCTGTCAAAAGCCTTAGCAATTTGTAAGCTTTTCCTGACTCTGAACTACGAACCATCACGGACTCTTTCCTTGGGCTGACTTTTGTTTCACTTTTATTTATCATGTAGTTACAAGAGCGGGTGATGTTATCTTAGCAGCTCTCAACAGGGTCTAACGTCTAGGAGGGGATCTGTGTAAATACATGACCCCAGTGGAGGGCGGGGAGGCCATGAAAGGGGCTGAGGGGGAAGGAGGAGGGGAGGTCCTGGCTGAGAACAGAGCCTCACCCATCGCAAGGCTCCACGCTGGACACGTGTCCTCAGGGGCTCCTTGGAGGCCAGGCCGAGAGGGGAAAAAACCCCTCGAGTCTTGGGACAAGAGAGCAGGTTGGCTGGAGCTGGCTGTGTAACAGCCACCTGGTGGATTTTCACTCTCTGCCTCAGAAGGAGCGACTCCCTTGGACAGCTCTTCTTTCCCTCCATGGGGCGACTAAGGCAACCCCGGTCACAGGGAGGCCCCAGTCTAGTGGGGAAGAGAGATTCGGATAGGAGAGCGCGGAAGGAGGACACCCAGGGGTGGGTGCCTCCAGGGCTCCAGGAGGAAGACAAAGGTCTGAACCCACCCTCAAGCATCCTGTCTTTCCCACCTCCCCCTCACTCTGGTCTGTCTGTGCTTGACCCTGAGCTACAAGGAGCCCATGGATTCCTTACGCCTCCAGAAAACCGCGGCTGTGTGCCTTTCTCTTTCGCTCACGGGAAAGTAAACCCGGGGAGGGCCCTTTCTAGAAGAGGAGGCAGCTGAAGTCTTTACGAGGGTCCTACACTCAGAAACTCCAGAGTCAGAGATGAAGCATCCCCAGTCAGAGGAGAATCCACGGACAGAGGAGCCAGGAGAGGGCTACAGGCCATGGGGTCACAAAGGGCTGGATGTGCCTGAGCAATGGAGCGCATAGGGAATTGCTTAACAATGTGGTGCTAGCTTCTGTTGTGCGTGTGCTCCGTTGTGTCGGACTCTGCGATCTCCTGAACTGTAGCCCACCAGGCTCCTCTGTCCATGGGACTGTCCGAGCCAGAATCCTGGAGCGGGTTTCTCCCGGGAATCAAACCCACCTCCCCTTCATCTCCTACTTCGGCAGGTGGATTCTTCACCACGGCACCACATGAAGTCCTCGTTTCTGCTGTCCTACTTCTTAATTTGAAGTATGGTTTCAAAGACCCCTTTTTCTTCTCCGGTCCTCATTGCCTTCCTGTGAAACAGCACTTGTTCATGTTACCAGGGAAACTAAGGCCCAGGCAGCTCGAGCCCCTCAAGTGGTAACTGGAGGGGCCAGAACTGGACTCCAGGTCACCTGCCACAAAGCACACTGCACGTCCTTCTGAAGCCTGGCTGCTTGTCTCGGTTACGAGGGAAAAAATCCAGGATTCTCGTCCTGACTTGTGAAGTTGAGGTTATTATGAGCTTTGCTGCAAGCATTATAAAACCTATGCATTAGGGAATACACTTCCTGGAAATAAAAAGGCAAGAACTAGAATTTGTTAGTAAGTGCCCATGATAAATTCCACCAGGAGGAAGCCATCTCAATAAAACAGGACTATTCTATGTGGCACGCAGTTCTACAAGGAATTTGCTGTGAAAATGATGTACTTTCTTATTTAGTTCTTGTTCCTCTCTACATGACATTGGCGGTATGTTTACAGCAAGTATTTTAGCTGTGCATTTTTCTATATGTCTTGTATTGATAGGAGTTTTGGAGCGCACAAGGAAAACATGGGTTTATCCGTAGTGTTACATCAGGCAACAGAGTTTCTGTTTAGTTGGGTATTCTGTTGGGGTGACTGTAGTCTTTACATGGATCGACCATTTAAAAAGTTAGAATAGAGACTTCCCAGGTGGTAGAGTGGATAGAAATCCACCTGCCAATGCAGGGGACCTGGTCTAAGAAGATTCCACCTGCTGTGGGAAACTGAAGTCCACGTGCTGCAGCCACTGCGCCTGGATGCTGAGCGCTGAGGCCCATGTGCCCGGAGCCTGTGCTCTGCAAGAGAAGCCGCCGCAACGAGAAGCCCCCACGCTGCAATGAAGAGTAGCACTCCTTCTCTGCGAGGAGAGAAAGCCTGTGGGCAGCAGCGAAGACCCAGCAAAGCCAGAACTAAATGAATGGATTACTTTTTAAAACGTTAGAATCACGTGGCCAACACTTACAAGATCCCCAGCACTAAGTGCCTTCTGTATACTCACTCACATAATTTCCACAATCCTAAGAAAGTACTGTTGCCTTTTTTTTTTTTTTCCTTTCTCCCCATCATGCCTCTTTTATTTTTATATTTATTTTCACCCATCTTTTATTCTTTGGCCTGTGTGGGCCTCTCATTACAGTGGCCTCTCTCACTGCAGAGCACTGGCTCTGGGCGCATGCGCTCCAGAGCGCTGGCTCATAATTGGACACACTGGTCCAGCCGCTCTGCAGCACGTGGGATCTTCCTGGGCCACGGATTGAACTGGTGCCCTTAGCACTGCAAGACAGACTCGTTACCCACTGGACCACAAGGGAAGCCTGTTCGTTTTTTCATTGATGTCATTAAGCACAGAGAGGTTAAGTAACTTGCCCAGTGACTCACAGCTGACAAGTGTGAGAGCTAGGCCCTGACCCCATGATACCTGACTCCAGAACTCTTGTTCTTATTCAGTACACTGATTCTCTTTCCAGACTCACTCATTTGATTGCATCTGCAGCTGCGAGCAGAAGAAAGTTACATGATCTCTAAAAAAGAACAAAAATGCAGGAGGACCCACGTTTGTGCAATAACGGTGTGTTCAGTGTTATACTGACAAAATGTGTCAGCCTTGGCCACCCCCGCCTGGGCAGGGTGATGGACAGAGTGTGCTCATCATCCCAGGGGTCTGCACTATGTGGGGTCTTAGTGACCCTGACCAGCGAGCAAGCCTGCGTCCCGTGCTTTGGAACCACGGAGTCTTGACCCCTGGACCACCAGGGAAGTCCCAGGAGTCAGTATTTAATGGGAACAGAGTTTCAATTCTGGAAGAGGAAGAACGTTCTAGAGACAGGGGGTGATGATGGTTGAACAACAACGCCGATGTACGTGGTAGCACTAGGTCATATGCTTCAGATGGTTAAGATGGGAACATTCCTGTTCTATGAGTGCTGTGTCGCTCAGTTGTATCCGGCGCTGCAACCCCATGGACCACAGCCCGCCAGGCTCCTCTGTCCACGGGGATTCTCCAGGCAAGAATGCTGGCGTGGGTTGTCGTGCCTTCCTCCGGGGGATCTTCCCTCTGTGATGTACATTTTCCTTCAATTTAAGATGATGATTATGTCTCACCTGCTTGCAGGGCAGATCTTCCTGTCAAGGGTAAGCAAGGCACAGCAGGAAGCCTTATGCTCCCAGGCTCTGACGGGAGCCCGGCGGCGTTCAGGCCTGGGCTCTGGCTGGGTTGCGCAGTGGTTAGATCTCTGCATTGCTGCTTAAGCTCCCCGAGCGTCACTTGGCCCATTTGCAAAAATCAGGATGACGCTAGGACCTGGCTCCTGGTGTTGCTGTGAAGGTGGAGTGCGGGTCCCGTGGAAGGTGCTGAGCGCAGTCCCTGGCCGGGAGGAAGCACCCGGTAGATGTCAGCTGTTGTTGGGACCTGATAAAAGGTAACACCTACCCCGGTGATCCTAAAAAAGCACTGGACACAGACGCATCATGATGCAGAACATAAAGAACATAATTAAGAATCTTGGCAACTGAAACACAGCATATGGTTTCATACCTACTGTGTGATCGTAAGAACAAACAACTTGTTCTTTTCCCTTTGGGTTGGATCAAAAGGGTAACACCATAGCATTCTCTTTCCAGACTCACTCATTTGATTGCATCTGCAGCTGCAGAGCAGAAGAAAGTTACATGATCTCTAAAAAAGAACAAAAATGCAGGAGGACCCACGTTTGTGCAATAACGGTGTGTTCAGTGTTATACTGACAAAATGTGTCAGCCTTGGCCACCCCCGCCTGGGCAGGGTGATGGACAGAGTGTGCTCATCATCCCAGGGGTCTGCACTATGTGGGGTCTTAGTGACCCTGACCAGCGAGCAAGCCTGCGTCCCGTGCTTTGGAACCACGGAGTCTTGACCCCTGGACCACCAGGGAAGTCCCAGGAGTCAGTATTTAATGGGAACAGAGTTTCAATTCTGGAAGAGGAAGAACGTTCTAGAGACAGGGGGTGATGATGGTTGAACAACAACGCCGATGTACGTGGTAGCACTAGGTCATATGCTTCAGATGGTTAAGATGGGAACATTCCTGTTCTATGAGTGCTGTGTCGCTCAGTTGTATCCGGCGCTGCAACCCCATGGACCACAGCCCGCCAGGCTCCTCTGTCCACGGGGATTCTCCAGGCAAGAATGCTGGCGTGGGTTGTCGTGCCTTCCTCCGGGGGATCTTCCCTCTGTGATGTACATTTTCCTTCAATTTAAGATGATGATTATGTCTCACCTGCTTGCAGGGCAGATCTTCCTGTCAAGGGTAAGCAAGGCACAGCAGGAAGCCTTATGCTCCCAGGCTCTGACGGGAGCCCGGCGGGGTTCAGGCCTGGGCTCTGGCTGGGTTGCGCAGTGGTTAGATCTCTGCATTGCTGCTTAAGCTCCCCGAGCGTCACTTGGCCCATTTGCAAAAATCAGGATGACGCTAGGACCTGGCTCCTGGTGTTGCTGTGAAGGTGGAGTGCGGGTCCCGTGGAAGGTGCTGAGCGCAGTCCCTGGCCGGGAGGAAGCACCCGGTAGATGTCAGCTGTTGTTGGGACCTGATAAAAGGTAACACCTACCCCGGTGATCCTAAAAAAGCACTGGACACAGACGCATCATGATGCAGAACATAAAGAACATAATTAAGAATCTTGGCAACTGAAACACAGCATATGGTTTCATACCTACTGTGTGATCGTAAGAACAAACAACTTGTTCTTTTCCCTTTGGGTTGGTATTCAAAATTAAGGGAAAATGGCCCACAGTCCAGCCTGGGCATGATGAAAATGGGTCAGAGTACAAAGCCTTCCGCAGCCAAAGGATTCAGGCCGGACGGGCGCGGCCAGGTCCCGGCGCCGGCTCCTCCTCTCGGCTCCCTCCGGCTTACAGACCCGTTCCCCTCTCACGCCTTGGTCCCTCTTGAAGGCCTTGGGATGTGCCATCTGCCATCAGGGCCCGAGTCACCCTCCAGGCTGTCACTGTGCTGCTGACACGAGGGGCCTTTCTGAGCACCCAGAGGACTGGATTCATGTTGTCACGAGCACTTGCGGGACGTGGATGTTTCCTAAAAACTTAGGGCTAAGTTTAAAACGTGAGTACTCCACTTTCAATTCCACCCACGATGGGTCATAAAATGTGCCCATTTAAGCAGGAAGACCCCCGGGCCACCTAAGACCTCAGCGAGTGAGTGTTCAGTCTTGGAGTTGTGTCCAGCTCTTCGCCACCTCACAGACTGTATGTAGCCCACCAGGCTCCTCTGTCCGTGGAATTCTCCAGGCAAGAATATTCGAGGGGGCTGTCGTTCAAACCTACGTTTCCTGGGTGTCCTGCGTGAGGTCAGAGGGATGTGATGTGAGCAGGATTCAGCCAGGGCTGCTGGCTTTGTCGATGGAGGCAGAGGCAGCGAGCCAAGGGAAGCAGCCGCCTCTCGGAGCTGGAAAGGGTGAGAAAACAGACTCGCGCGGAGCCTCTGTGGGAACGCAGCCCACTGACAGCCTGATGTTAGCCCAGCGAGTTGGGGGCTAGACTTCCAGCCTGCTGAACCGTAGGAGAATGAATTTCTGTTATTCTAAACCACTCAATGTATGGTGATTTGTTACAGTAGCACAAGGAAACTAATACACCATGGCAATGATTTCTCGACGTAAATGAATAAATCGGCGTTTTGACTTATGTTTCCGTTTCAGGGTATGTGGTTTAAAGTCTCCATGGACTGACAGAAATCAGATTTCCGACTCTGCAAAGCTAAGCAGAGTCGGCTCCTGGAAGGCGTCTCCACTAGCAGACTGGAAGATTAATTTTCATGTATCAAAAAGGTCTGCGTGTTGAGTGTTTTCAGTATCGTTTCTAGAATTCTCTCTACAGCTCCGTGAGTTAGGTATGCTTATGCCCATTTCATGGGCTTTCCTGGTGGCCCAGTGGTAAAAGAATCAGCCTGCAGTGCAGGAAATGAGGCAGGAGTCGCAGGTTTGATCTCTGGGTCTGGAGAAGGAAATGGCAACCCACTCTGGTATCTTGCTTGGAGAAGCCATGGACAGGGGAGCCTGGCGGGCTACTGTCTATGGGTCACAAAGGGTCAGACACGACTGAGCGCCTAAGCAACAACACGTCCATTTTACAGATGAGACACAGTGGCTCTTGCTAGACCAAGCAACCTCAAATGATCTGGATTTGCACCCTGTGTGAGTGTCTCTCACACGCATGCCTCATTACAAAGCCTCTGTGCAGGCTCCGCCTCAGAGAGTCATCCATCTGGTCATGACTCATGAGAAAAGGACCTTGGCAGAAGCAGGACAGCAGGAAGTTCTCATCTTCACGTTCAGCTGGACTTGCACCATTCCGTACAAGGCAGGGGCTGGAGTGCATCCCCCACGCTTTGTTATTTGCAAAATGCTGCCTACGGACTTCAGACACTATATTAACTGACATGGTGTATGGTTCATCACCTTGTGTGTCTGTCTGTCCCTCTCAATTATTATTATTGTTATTTTAATGTGTGTATTTATTTGGCTGTGTCAGGTCTTAGCAGCACTTGGGATCTCCGTTGCCCCCCGCAGTCTCGCACAGGCTCAGTTACTGCAGTGTGTGGGCCTGGTGGCCCTGAGGCACATGGGAACTTAGCTCCTCAACCAGGGGTCAACCCCCTCATCCCCTGCATTGAAAGAGGGACTCTTCACCCCTGGACCATCGGTGTGGCCCCTGGTGTGGGCGAGGAGCCCCCCAAAACTGCCTGAACGAAGCTGAGGTTTTGCAGGAGGGAGAGAAGCGTAAGCACCTCCCCTGATCTTCCGGGGATTTCCTGGGTGGCGGCAGGAAGCACTCGGTGGAAAGCGTCCATCCCTCTGCTCTCAGGTCCCTGCAGGCAGCACGCAGGGGCCTTGCAGCTTTGCTCTGAATTTTCCACCCAAATAAGCGTATAAGGGGAGAAGCCCCCGATTCCAGCCAAACAGAAGACTGCTGCTCTTTTTTCCCAAAGGAAAGAGAGAAAATGTGTCCCGAGCCGTGGCCGAGTGAGTCAAGAGCTGGGGTGAACCGATAGCTTTGGGACCAGCATGTTCCTCCAGTTCATATTTTCATTTTTTTCTGTCTGGCTTGGGGAAACCCGGGTCTTATTTACTTACTTGTTTTGAAAATCTTTTTTCCATTGTGTATAATGGGTAAACATCCACCTTTCTTTATTTTTAAAAATCCTTTTATTTATCTTTTTATTTCTGGCTGCATTGGATGGCATGGCACGTGGGATCTTAGTTTCTCAACCAGAGGTCAAACCCGGTCCCCCACAAGGGGAGCTCAGAGTCTTCACCACTGGAACATGGGGAAGTCTCCGGGCTTTGTTACTATGCGTCCAGCAGAGCCTCTGTTCTCGCCTTCCCTACTCAGGGTCGGTCCAGGGAGTTCCATTCAGCCCGAGCAGCGCGGAGCGGGCCCACTGTGTCTGCGGACGGAGTGGAGCGGCAGAAGCACAGACCCGTCCAGGAGAGTTTTCTCCAGGGAGGACACACTCTCGCGGGCGACCCGCCGGGCAGGAGCGGGCACAAACAGAAGGGCCTGTCCTCCGCATGCGGCTGAGCAGGAAGACCCGCTGGGGAGCTCCCGCTGGGGGCCTGCGTCAGGGGCTTCCGTGGGTGACCCTCATCCTCGCGGAGAGGAAGCCAGCTGCAGAGGTGGGGGCCAGAGCACGGGAGACGGCGGGTCCCCGAGGACCTGGCTCCCCCCCAGGCCCGGCCGCTTCCTCCGCCGGTGGCCCTGGATCCGCACCCCAGCTTCTTGGAGCCTTGGCGTGGTCATCTGTGAAGGCGGCGGTGCCAGGCGGTGGGCTCCGGGAGAAGCCAAGCGCGGAAGGCCCGGGGCAGCATCCTCCATGCTCAGGGAGCCAGACAGCCCCGTGGGGGCTGTCACCCCAGAGGAAATGCCTGCGTAGATCCTCGAGGAGTGAGTTTAGGGCCCGTGCTCTTCGTCATTAGCCTCCCCAGCGGGACACGCGTCTTCTCGCCAGCGTGGCGGGCGTGGAGCTGACGGAGAGGGACAGGAGGCAGGTCGCCCGACGGGTCTCCCTGCAAGAAGGCGTCTGGCCCTGGGGACAGCCACCCACACAGCTGTGGCTGCACAGCCCTCCAAACGCTGACCGGCCCTCCACTCCCACGACCCCCTTGGCAGGATGAGGTGGGCAAACTTATGGGTGGGGACGCCAGGACGCTCTCTGGTCCGGATCTGGTGACAGTGGCTGGGGGCGGCGTGGGGCGACAGCCTTCGATTCCACTGGCTTTCATTTCCTTCCTGGTTGCTCGCGTTTTCTTTGGTTCCATCCCTGGCTTTCTTTCCGCCGCCTCTGAGAAGACTCTCGGGAGCGGCTGGCCTGGGGTTTTCCTCGCAAATGCACGTCTGTTTCCAGGCTGCTGTGATGGATAGAGGCAATTTCCCCTGGAAATCGGCTGCGGTATTGGCAGTCGTGTGGGACATCCATTACATTCTTCCCAGAGAGAGCTTCTCCAGAGGGCCTCGTGATGCTGCTCACGAGGAGGTGGGGAAGCAGAAATAACCTAAAAGGAAAGGCGTCTATTTTAATTTTTGTGCAGAGCTGCGTCTCTTGCATATGCGTCCAGCCCACTCTTGTGAAGAGGCTCCTTTTGGAAAACAAGGGGATTTGCAAACAGCCTTGTTCAAGGTAAAGATGTGAAGAGAGGCGGAAAACAGAAGCTGGGGCAAACAGAACCCAGGGCTTTTAGCTGGACCTTCAGGCCCCGGATGAGGAGTCCTTGGTTTTCATCAGAGACCCGAGAGGCCCCACTGACCATCATAGGATGGAAGGCGCTGGGTACCTGGGAGGAAAGGGCATAGCCACCACTGTCCCTCCGCCCTCTCTGAGCTCTGCTGGGAGACACACACGCAAACAGCCTTCCTGATTTAAGAGAGCGAGGATTTATAACAGTGAACATGTGCTTGCTGGATGCCGGTGCCTTAAAAGCATTAGGTACTTTCAGTTCATCAGGCCTTGTGATGTAGATTTATGGTCATCATCTCCCTTTGGGGGCTTCCTGCGTGGCTCAGACAGTCAAGAATCTGCCTTCCGTGCAGGAGACACAGGAAACAGGTTCGATTCCTGGGTCGGAAGATCCCCTGGAGGAGAAAATAGCAACCCATTCCAGTTTCTTACCTGGAGAGTCCCATGAACAGAGGAGCCTGGAGGGCTACAGTGCCTGGCATTGCCAAGAGTCAGACCTGACGGAGAGCACACTGGGGAGAGTCAGACAGCCCCACGGGGTCAAACTTGGAGAAAATCCCTGTGTATTACTTCCTTACAAATTTTAACAGCCTTACATTTCAGCCACCACCCTTTCATGGGCAGGGACAGTAGCAATGCTCAGAACTCACCAAGCTCCCAGAAGGTATAAACTTATAAGACCTTGCTATCACCTGGGCTTGGTTAAAAAAAAAAACAAAAAACCAAACAAACCCAAATCCTCAAATCAACTTTCTTCCACTAAATCCCAACATGTGTTATGGTGCCCTCTGGTGGCTCTATGTGAGATGACACTCCCCCGGTCCCGGAAGAAAACGCCCCACTGTCCTCTATTCTGTTTACTTAGTAATAAAGATATTTATTGTGTTTCAGACTCGTGCACTCACCATTTGCAGAGCTGGCTGACGTCGTCTCTTCCATGATGTCCTCCTGTATTTCTATCAGCAATAACTTCTGCTTCCTCAGTCCTCATGCCTCATCCATGAATTTTTTACTCCCTGTTGAGACTACGATAATAAGCTGGGCTTTTCAATGCTTGTCCTGCATTTAAGGTGTCTTTTCTCATCTTCCTAGGCACAGGGAGCTCCTGGAAGGCAGAGATTCAAACTGAGTCCCTCTATGCGTGAAAGAGGGGAAGAACATTAATTAGAACCAAACCAAAGGTGGCCACGTATACCTTCAAGAGGTACAAAACTGCGTGTCAGTGTACTCACACAAGAAGGTACATATAGCTCTTTTTTTCTGTGTTTAATGAAAACATTTTCACTGAAGTCTGGCTCCCCGCCCGGCTCCGGGGGCACACGGGCTGCTGCTTTCTCTGTGGCTCAGGGCTGTGGCTGTCGAGCCCATTGAGCTGGAGAAGAAGGATGAGAACACGCAAGGGAAGAGGCCACATGGCTTACCTTTTTGTTTTGTTTTGTTTTAAAGTGAAAAAATTAAGCCTTTCTTTCTTTCTTTTTTTTTTCTGAAACAAATGTTTCCCAGATTGTTGGGTTTATGGAAGAGTGGGTTTTGGAGGTCCTCACTCCACCGTCTCCACAGGCTCCCAAGCCATTCTAGGAACAGTTCATCTAAGTGATTTGCCTTGTGCTGGTGCCACCACTCCTGTCTTCTTTCCTCACATACTCAAATATTCTGCAAGAGCCCCCCGGCCTTCTGCTAGCAGGCGTCTTTGTCCTGAATCCAGGGTCGAGAGCAAGGCTCTAGGGTCGTCTGGGGCAAGAGGATTTAAAACAGGGACAAGAAGGAAATACAGGCGACTCATCTCCCATTTTTCTGTCTTGCCTCGTCTCCCGGAAATCTTGGGGCGATTGCCCTGGATGTGGGGCTTGAGGTAGTTTCATTTCAATTTCCAGAGACTGAGAACGAGGCAGCTGTCTGGGGTATTACTGCGAATACTTAGTGAGCACATTCTGCAGCCAGGCGGCCGGTACCCAGCGATGGGTAAGGCACGGGGTCGTCTCTCCTATCTCAGGGGAGAAATAAAGGCCTATGATCGAAGCAGAAGGCGCAGGTGCTGTGAAACGGGCAGGCTCTGCACCGCTAGCGCCGCCTGGGAGGCCCGGCTCTCCTCTAGAAGCCTCGCACAGCCGCTTTCTGTCGCCACCATTTGTCTTCTAGAGATGGACCTGACGCGGCACCCACCCCCCAAAGCACCCCGTCAGCGGCAGGGGGTCTGAGCGCCGACGGACAGAACCGGGAGAGATGGACAGTCCTCATGAGCTCGGCCCCTGACATCGCGTTCTGGAGCAGTCCAGCTCCTGCTGCCTCTTTATTCCTGGAGAGGGTGTTGGTCCCGCCTTAAGCACAGGCTCCGCCATCCTCCTTGCTTTTCTTGTTACCGCTGCTGTTATCATTTGGTGGCCGTTGGCTCTCACGAGTATATATCCAGATGCCATCGTTGGAGAAGCAACAAAAACATCTCTTCTAGTTTTATTTAAATAGTGATTTGCTGGTTTAATGGAAGTGCCGCTGATGTACAGTACTAGTTTCCGGTGTTCCACTTAGTAATTTGATTGTTTGAATAGACTATATTCCGTTTAAATTTGTTATGACACAGTGACTATTTACCCTGGACTGTGCATCGTGTCTTTTGAATTGTGTGTTTCGTTGTTTGAGCACTGTAAGCCCCTTCTCCTATCGTGCCCCTCCTCCACCCTCTCCCCACCAGTGACCCCCTAACTTGTTCTCTGTGTCTGTGAGTCTGTCTCTGTTTTGTTTTACACACACACACACACACTGGCTGTACCACAGGACTTGATGGATCTTCGTCCCTGACCTGGAAGTGAATCTGCTCCCTCACCTATGAAAGCGCGGTGTCCTAACCACTGGACTGCCAGGAAATTCCCTATTAAATAGTTTTAAAATGGGAGCTTTCTCAGTCTCTCTTTATCTCTCTTTCCCTCCCTGCCCTGCTCTTAATGATTTCCTTCCTTCGTTTCCTTTAATATGGAAAATTTCTAAACCTGGATGACAGCCGAGAGAGACGGGTGCTGAACTCCCATGGACCCATCCGTCAACTGCACTGATGAGCATAATTTTGTCAATCTCATTTATCTCCCTTCCATCCCTTGTTGTGTTTTTCACCCCCTGCTGGGATATATTAAACTAAATCCCAGACATCAAATTATTTCATCTACAAATGACTCAGTATGTATCACAGATAAAGTCTTTAAAACAATATAATTATGACACCATCATCTCTCCTAATACTTAAAAATGACTCCTTAATATCATCAGATATACAGAGAGGTTTCAAATTTCCCTGATTGATGAAAAACTCTTTTCACAATTGCTTTTGTTGGAATAAATCCATCTATTGTATTTGTTTGATATGTTTCTAAGCTTCATTTAATATCAGGTAATTTCTCTCAGTCTCTCACTCTCTTGCTCTCTCTTGTCCATTTCTCATTGAAGAAACCAGGTCAGTTCTCGTCTAGATTTTTCTGTGTTCTGGATTTGATGGATAGTGCCCATGCATATATATATATATATATATATATATAAAATTTTGGCCTCTTTTATTGTTTCTTTCTTTCTTTATTTTCATCCATCTTTATTCTTTGGCCTGTGTGGGCCTCCCACTGCAGTAGCCTCTCTTGCTGCAGAGCACTGGCTCTGGGCGCATGTGCTCCAGAGCGCTGGCTCACAATTGGACAAACTGGTCCACACACGTGGGGTCTTCTAGGGCCAGGGATCGAACCAGTGCCCCTTGCACTGGAGGGCGGACTCTCCACTCATTGGACCACCAGGAAAGCCCTAGCATATATTTTTTTGTTCCATATTTCCTATGAAGAGGCAGTAAATCTAGAGGTTTGATGAGATTCACCTTTAACATTGTGGTAAATAATAAAATGACATTTTTCTTCACATTGACCCATCAGGGTTTTGCACAGTATACGGTATCAGGCAGGTTAGGGAACTCAGGTGAGAGGCCAGTGGGGGGATGCTGCTGTTTTTATTCTGAGTCTGAGCTTTCCGTGAGCAGGAGCTAAGGGATGTAAGGAAGGGCCCAGTGCCTACAGACGCCCCTGCGCTGAGGGAGCAGAATTACCGTGCACTTTCTCCCACCTCTGTCTTCTCCCTGGACACGCCTCCTCATGGTCTCTTGTAGACTGGTTGTACTGGGAAAACAGAGGAGCTGGGAACCCGGCACAGAAATCCCTGGCAACAAGCCAGCCTTTGCATGATGAGAAATCCCCGACATCAAATTATTTCATCTACAAATGACTCAGTATGTATCACAGATAAAGTCTTTAAAACAATATAATTATGACACCATCATCTCTCCTAATACTTAAAAATGACTCCTTAATATCATCAGATATACAGAGAGGTTTCAAATTTCCCTGATTGATGAAAAACTCTTTTCACAATTGCTTTTGTTGGAATAAATCCATCTATTGTATTTGTTTGATATGTTTCTAAGCTTCATTTAATATCAGGTAATTTCTCTCAGTCTCTCACTCTCTTGCTCTCTCTTGTCCATTTCTCATTGAAGAAACCAGGTCAGTTCTCGTCTAGATTTTTCTGTGTTCTGGATTTGATGGATAGTGCCCATGCATATATATATATATATATATATATATAAAATTTTGGCCTCTTTTATTGTTTCTTTCTTTCTTTATTTTCATCCATCTTTATTCTTTGGCCTGTGTGGGCCTCCCACTGCAGTAGCCTCTCTTGCTGCAGAGCACTGGCTCTGGGCGCATGTGCTCCAGAGCGCTGGCTCACAATTGGACAAACTGGTCCACACACGTGGGGTCTTCTAGGGCCAGGGATCGAACCAGTGCCCCTTGCACTGGAGGGCGGACTCTCCACTCATTGGACCACCAGGAAAGCCCTAGCATATATTTTTTTGTTCCATATTTCCTATGAAGAGGCAGTAAATCTAGAGGTTTGATGAGATTCACCTTTAACATTGTGGTAAATAATAAAATGACATTTTTCTTCACATTGACCCATCAGGGTTTTGCACAGTATACGGTATCAGGCAGGTTAGGGAACTCAGGTGAGAGGCCAGTGGGGGGATGCTGCTGTTTTTATTCTGAGTCTGAGCTTTCCGTGAGCAGGAGCTAAGGGATGTAAGGAAGGGCCCAGTGCCTACAGACGCCCCTGCGCTGAGGGAGCAGAATTACCGTGCACTTTCTCCCACCTCTGTCTTCTCCCTGGACACGCCTCCTCATGGTCTCTTGTAGACTGGTTGTACTGGGAAAACAGAGGAGCTGGGAACCCGGCACAGAAATCCCTGGCAACAAGCCAGCCTTTGCATGATGAGATCTTTTCAATGAAGCCCTATTACACTGACTTGAGAGCACACGGTCAACCTCATTTGAAAGTTTTCCTTGGCCTTAGACTAACTTCCTCCCCACGCAGAGCCTGACCTGAGCATGTGTATGTGTGGCTGCTTTAGCAAAGTGATCTTGAGGAAGCAGAGGGGAGATTTGGAAGAATGAAACAGGAAAGGAGAGCAAACCACACGGGTGAGCCGCTGAGCCGGCTGATACCTGGACAACTGGAGGTCAGTTTTGCTGAGGACCCTCAGGATTCCCTGGTGGCTCAGCTGGCAGAGAGTCTGCCTGCCATGCAGGAGACCTGGGATCCCCCCCTGGATGAGGAAGATCCCTTGGAGAAGGGGAAGGCTCCCCACTCCAGTATTCTGGCCTGGAGAACGCCATGGGTCACAAAGAGTCGGCCATGACTGAGCGACTTCACTTTTCACTCAGGAGAACTGGACTCTGCAAGTTTTTGCCCGGGAGATGAGAATGGGTCTTTGTCACTGGTTATCACCTCTCATTCACGCAAGGCTGACTCGCGGGGCACCCACATGCATCCTGCAGGTTTGCACGCATCCGAATTTAGTCTCAGATGTGTCCTATGAGAAGTGGAAAAATCGATGCTGACACAGAAGACGAGAGTTATATGGGACAACCAAGGCAAGATGTTGTCCAGGCGTACCCGTGTGCTTCTGTGCGAACATCTGGAGTTCAAAGGTGGGCCAACAGCTGGCGTGTGAAAAGATGCCCAACATGGCTAATTACTAGAAATGCAAATTGGACTACAATGAGCAAGTGGAAACCCCGAGTCCAGAGATTTTGCACAGTATACGGGATCAGGCAGGTTAGGGAACTCAGGTGAGAGGCCAGTGGGGGGATGCTGCTGTTTTTATTCTGAGTCTGAGCTTTCCGTGAGCAGGAGCTAAGGGATGTAAGGAAGGGCCCAGTGCCTACAGACGCCCCTGCGCTGAGGGAGCAGAATTACCGTGCACTTTCTCCCACCTCTGTCTTCTCCCTGGACACGCCTCCTCATGGTCTCTTGTAGACTGGTTGTACTGGGAAAACAGAGGAGCTGGGAACCCGGCACAGAAATCCCTGGCAACAAGCCAGCCTTTGCATGATGAGATCTTTTCAATGAAGCCCTATTACACTGACTTGAGAGCACACGGTCAACCTCATTTGAAAGTTTTCCTTGGCCTTAGACTAACTTCCTCCCCACGCAGAGCCTGACCTGAGCATGTGTATGTGTGGCTGCTTTAGCAAAGTGATCTTGAGGAAGCAGAGGGGAGATTTGGAAGAATGAAACAGGAAAGGAGAGCAAACCACACGGGTGAGCCGCTGAGCCGGCTGATACCTGGACAACTGGAGGTCAGTTTTGCTGAGGACCCTCAGGATTCCCTGGTGGCTCAGCTGGCAGAGAGTCTGCCTGCCATGCAGGAGACCTGGGATCCCCCCCTGGATGAGGAAGATCCCTTGGAGAAGGGGAAGGCTCCCCACTCCAGTATTCTGGCCTGGAGAACGCCATGGGTCACAAAGAGTCGGCCATGACTGAGCGACTTCACTTTTCACTCAGGAGAACTGGACTCTGCAAGTTTTTGCCCGGGAGATGAGAATGGGTCTTTGTCACTGGTTATCACCTCTCATTCACGCAAGGCTGACTCGCGGGGCACCCACATGCATCCTGCAGGTTTGCACGCGCATCCGAATTTAGTCTCAGATGTGTCCTATGAGAAGTGGAAAAATCGATGCTGACACAGAAGACGAGAGTTATATGGGACAACCAAGGCAAGATGTTGTCCAGGCGTACCCGTGTGCTTCTGTGCGAACATCTGGAGTTCAAAGGTGGGCCAACAGCTGGCGTGTGAAAAGATGCCCAACATGGCTAATTACTAGAGAAATGCAAATTCGGGGACTACAATGAGGGGGTTCCCTTCACCTGTTAAACAGTGAGTGGAGTGTAAATCACTCACTGTAAGCCAGTTGTGTCTGGCTCTTTGCAATCTCATGGGCTGTAGCCCACCAGGCTCCTCTCTTCATGGAAATTTTCAAGCAAGAATATCGGATGGGGCTTCCCCTGGTGGCGTAGTGGGTAAGGACACTGCCTTGCAGTGCAAGGCGCACTGGTTCGATCCCTGGCCTGGGAAGATCCCACGTGCCGCGGAGCGGCTGGACCAATGTGTCCAATTACTGAGCTGGAGCTCTGGAGCGCATGCGCCCAGAGCCAGCACTCTGCAACGACAGACGCCACTGCGATGGGAGGCCCACAGGAGCCAAAGAACAAAGACGGATGAAAATACAGAAATAAAAGACCAATAGAAGTGGCCCACCTGCTTCCCTCCCTCCCCAACACAACCCCCGCCCAAAATAAATAATAATAATAATAAAAAAGAATACTGGATGGCCATTCCCTTCTCCAGGCAATCTTCCCAATCCAGGGATCAAACCCGGGTCTCCTGCACTGCAGGCAGACTCTACTGTCTGAGGCACCAGGGCAGTAAACAGTGGGTAATAGCTGAATTTCCACTGGATGGGTTAATGAGTTATTTCAACTTAATTATAATCCTCACAATAAAAGCCAATGTTTGAGTTCTTGATATCTGTCCATCACTGTGATTTATATTCATTCTAATTAGCACTGTGTGAGGGACATACAAACATTACTCCCATTGGACGGATGAGAAAATCAAGGCTCAGTGAGGTCAAGTGATGGTCCTAAGGCTGAAGCCAGCACGTGATCCCAAAGCCTGGGCCCTGAACGTCTGTGGTGTCCTGCCTCTCAATGGGAAGAGCTGCAGACTATGTGTCTGTGTGCCTTGCCCGCCTGAGTATGTTTTGGGCTATGAGAAGTGGAAAATCGATGCTGACACAGAAGACGAGTTATATGGGACAACCAAGGCAAGATGTTGTCCAGGCGTACCGTGTGCTTCTGTGCGAACATCTGGAGTTCAAAGGTGGGCCAACAGCTGGCGTGTGAAAAGATGCCCAACATGGCTAATTACTAGAGAAATGCAAATTGGGACTACAATGAGGGGTTCCTTCACCTGTTAAACAGTGAGTGGAGTGTAAATCACTCACTGTAAGCCAGTGTGTCTGGCTCTTTGCAATCTCATGGGCTGTAGCCCACCAGGCTCCTCTCTTCATGGAAATTTTCAAGCAAGAATATCGGATGGGGCTTCCCCTGGTGGCGTAGTGGGTAAGGACACTGCCTTGCAGTGCAAGGCGCACTGGTTCGATCCCTGGCCTGGGAAGATCCCACGTGCCGCGGAGCGGCTGGACCAATGTGTCCAATTACTGAGCTGGAGCTCTGGAGCGCATGCGCCCAGAGCCAGCACTCTGCAACGACAGACGCCACTGCGATGGGAGGCCCACAGGAGCCAAAGAACAAAGACGGATGAAAATACAGAAATAAAAGACCAATAGAAGTGGCCCACCTGCTTCCCTCCCTCCCCAACACAACCCCCGCCCAAAATAAATAATAATAATAATAAAAAAGAATACTGGATGGCCATTCCCTTCTCCAGGCAATCTTCCCAATCCAGGGATCAAACCCGGGTCTCCTGCACTGCAGGCAGACTCTACTGTCTGAGGCACCAGGGCAGTAAACAGTGGGTAATAGCTGAATTTCCACTGGATGGGTTAATGAGTTATTTCAACTTAATTATAATCCTCACAATAAAAGCCAATGTTTGAGTTCTTGATATCTGTCCATCACTGTGATTTATATTCATTCTAATTAGCACTGTGTGAGGGACATACAAACATTACTCCCATTGGACGGATGAGAAAATCAAGGCTCAGTGAGGTCAAGTGATGGTCCTAAGGCTGAAGCCAGCACGTGATCCCAAAGCCTGGGCCCTGAACGTCTGTGGTGTCCTGCCTCTCAATGGGAAGAGCTGCAGACTATGTGTCTGTGTGCCTTGCCCGCTTGTAGAGGAGTTGTCTGAGTATGTTTTGGGCCCTCCATGATTTCTCTTAGTTCGTTGATGAGTAGCATTTAAGTCAATGACATGATTCCCTGCAATAAAGTTACCACTTTTCTTTAAAGCACAGATTTCCAAGGAATCAGGAGGGAAGATTCTTAAGATCAGGGACTCTTAGCTGAGGGCTTGGAGGAGCACTGTGGAGCCTGGAAACTTCTAGACTGAAGTGCACACTGCATGCCGCTACCCACAACATCATCGGTGCCAGACTCTCAGCAAGCGAATGAGAAAAGCTAAGAGCAATGGCTTTAGACAATTGAACGCGGCTCTGTCAAGAACTATCTTGATGGGTGGCCTTCCCTGGTGGTCTAGTGGGTAAGAATCTGCCTGGCAATGCAGGGGACATGAGTTCAATTCTTGCTCTGGGAAGATCCCACATGCCTCGAAGCAATGAAGCCCACACGCCAAACTCCTCCCATGCCTGGAGTTGATGCTCCCCAACAAGAGAAACCACTGAGACCAAGAACAACCCTCACTCACAACTAGAGAGAGTCTGATGCAGCAACGGAGACCTAGTACAGCCCAAAATAAAATAGAAACAAACAAATCTTAAAAAAAAAAAAAAAAAAGACTTATCCTGATGAATAGAGTTTACTCCCCAGAATGGCCAAAGGGAGAAAATTCTGAACACGTGGAAAAAAGAGGGCAGGATTGCTAAAGATGAATTGACCTGATTACAAACTGTCGGGCGCCGGGGCTTCTCTTCTGTCAGATCCTGCTGAATCTTTTGTGTTCTGTTGCTCTTCTCCCGTGAGACAGGGGCCGTATTCTACTTATAATCGATTCTATGAAGCGTGGCTTGGTGTCTGGCACAGAGCAGGAATATGAATATGTTAGTGGAATTGTTAAATTTGGAAAGCAGTGGGCCTTTCTCTAGAATTCGATTTCCAACCCGAAATGAGGTCGGTCTCTTGTGTTTGCGGAGTGTCTGAGGGTGGGGAGATGAAGTTGCTGGCTTTTAGCTCACCATCAGGGGGCGCTATTGGTCCGCGGTTGGCTCCCTCCATTGTCTCCATCTGCTCTGTGACAATGCTTTATTCAAACGGATGATTGCTGCCCGCAGTTAGACTTACAATGTCTAATGCCATAATGATCAGTAACGAATGGGATGGGGCAGGTGATTACTGAGTAGCATTTAAGTCAATGACATGATTCCCTGCAATAAAGTTACCACTTTTCTTTAAAGCACAGATTTCCAAGGAATCAGGAGGGAAGATTCTTAAGATCAGGGACTCTTAGCTGAGGGCTTGGAGGAGCACTGTGGAGCCTGGAAACTTCTAGACTGAAGTGCACACTGCATGCCGCTACCCACAACATCATCGGTGCCAGACTCTCAGCAAGCGAATGAGAAAAGCTAAGAGCAATGGCTTTAGACAATTGAACGCGGCTCTGTCAAGAACTATCTTGATGGGTGGCCTTCCCTGGTGGTCTAGTGGGTAAGAATCTGCCTGGCAATGCAGGGGACATGAGTTCAATTCTTGCTCTGGGAAGATCCCACATGCCTCGAAGCAATGAAGCCCACACGCCAAACTCCTCCCATGCCTGGAGTTGATGCTCCCCAACAAGAGAAACCACTGAGACCAAGAACAACCCTCACTCACAACTAGAGAGAGTCTGATGCAGCAACGGAGACCTAGTACAGCCCAAAATAAAATAGAAACAAACAAATCTTAAAAAAAAAAAAAGACTTATCCTGATGAATAGAGTTTACTCCCCAGAAGGGCCAAAGGGAGAAAATTCTGAACACGTGGAAAAAAGAGGGCAGGATTGCTAAAGATGAATTGACCTGATTACAAACTGTCGGGCGCCGGGGCTTCTCTTCTGTCAGATCCTGCTGAATCTTTTGTGTTCTGTTGCTCTTCTCCCGTGAGACAGGGGCCGTATTCTACTTATAATCGATTCTATGAAGCGTGGCTTGGTGTCTGGCACAGAGCAGGAATATGAATATGTTAGTGGAATTGTTAAATTTGGAAAGCAGTGGGCCTTTCTCTAGAATTCGATTTCCAACCCGAAATGAGGTCGGTCTCTTGTGTTTGCGGAGTGTCTGAGGGTGGGGAGATGAAGTTGCTGGCTTTTAGCTCACCATCAGGGGGCGCTATTGGTCCGCGGTTGGCTCCCTCCATTGTCTCCATCTGCTCTGTGACAATGCTTTATTCAAACGG
Source organism: Tragulus kanchil (assembly GCA_022376925.1). Classification (NCBI taxonomy): domain Eukaryota; kingdom Metazoa; phylum Chordata; class Mammalia; order Artiodactyla; family Tragulidae; genus Tragulus; species Tragulus kanchil. The sequence continues at coordinate 6,926,239 of JAIOJX010000002.1, read as the reverse complement.
ATGATTGCTGCCCGCAGTTAGACTTACAATGTCTAATGCCACATAATGATCAGTAACGAATGGGATGGGGCAGGTGATTAGCTGCACCCTGGCTCCCTTGTATCTGCTTTTCTTTTTCTTTTTTTAAGGACTGGTACCTGCAGAATCGACATCACTTCGCCTACACTCTGAAAGAGTCATCGAGTCGTCGTGGAAACCCACAGGTTGCTGCCTACTATTCCAAAGGGACATGCCTTCCTCGTTCCATATTGCTCATCAGGAAGAGGGGGGAAAATGTCCTTCTCTGGTGAGCCGCACCGATTTCCAGTCTCAGTTTTAGTTTAGCAGCATTAGATTGTGTAACTTAACAAGAGTACCCCCTGGAGGAACGTTCAGGAAGTTTTAAGTGTGTGGGCCAACCTGGGGCGGTCCCCAGCTAGACAGAGCAGAAGAGGAAAGCTCCTCTGAGCCCCCTTCCAGCCCTGCCCTGCCCGGACAGCCTGCCTCGCTTGGGTCCCCTTGCTAGGCAGCAGCAAGGCCTCACCACGAGCTCTCTAGAGCCAGGGTCAGGGCGCTGCAGGCTCAGCTAAGGCTCCTTTTGCCTAGAACATCTGCTGTGTGGTTTGGAGCCAGTCCCGCCCTATCCTGTCCTGCAAACATTTTTATTTTCTGTCTGCAAAATCAAGGGGTTAATACCTGCTTTATGTGTGTGAAGGCTCTTCATAGACTGTGATATGATGTTTCAGTGGGAGGCATTTAGAGGATTAGAAAAACCCAGGTTCTAGGTCTTAATTTGCTGATTTGTCTTGGGCAGGTCTCTCTGGGCCTGAAATTGCTGATCTGTAAAAGACAAACTTGGCACTGGTGATGCTGAAACCTTCTCCATTCCAGCCTTTTATAAAATCTACTTGGCTTGTGTTTTACACCTTCACAGCCCTGACCTGGAAAGCAACCAGGTAAACTAAAGAATTATGGAAGCAAATACATGAATGAGTAATTAGGATGCCTGGCTGATTCCTTCTGCACAATTCATTATTTTTTTTAAGCTTTTATTTTACTTTTAACTTTTACAGAGTTTTGTTGTTTACAGATATGTATGATCCCAAATTAGCCATATGTACACCCCCCCCATCCCACCCCTCCAGACCATCACATAGCACCCCTGCAGCATCCCCTTTTCTCACAGAGCAATGACTATAGCTATTTTCTTCACATATGATAGTTTACGAGGGGACATCAATGTCCGTGACACTTTCTTTTCCTGATCTGCTGGTCTTAACCATCACAGGTCAGAAACACCAGCCCTGCCCTGCAAGCCTTCTCTAACCTCCCCAGGCCATGTCAAGTCCTAAGATTCTGTGAATGGCCGTTGCATCTCAAGACACACGCATATCTTGAATTGAGTCTTCCTTGTTTTGATTGCTTTTATAGTGTATTACTGCTGCTGTTGCTGAGTGACTCAGTCGTGTCCATCTCTTCGCAACATCCTGGACTACTTGCCAGGCTCCTCTGTTCTCCACCATCTCCTGGAGTTTGCTGAAACTCGTGTCCATTGAGTCAGTGATGGTATCAAACCACCTCCTCCTCTGCTGCCCTCTTCTTTTGCCTTCAATCTTTCCCAGCATCAGGGGCTTTTCCAGTGAGTCTGTTCTTCTTATTAAGGGGCCAGAGTATCGGAGCTTCAGCATCAGTCCTTTCTATGAATATGCAGGATTGATTTCCTTTAGGATGGACCGGTTTGATGGCCTTGCAGTCCAAGAGGCTCTCAAGAGTTTTCTCCAGCACCACAGTTTGAAATGAACAGTATAGCTTAGTACGTGTGTGCTAAGTCGCTTCAGTTGTGTCCGACTCTGTGACCCTATGGACTGTGGGTTGCCAGGCTCCTCTGTCCATGCAATTCTCCAGGCAAGAATACTAGAGTGGATTGCCATACCCTTCTCCAGGAATTGAACCTGCATCTCTTAGGACGCCTGCATTGACAGGGGGGTTCTTTATCACTAGTGCCACCTGGAAAACCCATAGCATATTTTAGTTAAAGCTTATTTCATTGTATGATTATACACATGCCTGTCTCACTTTCTGTCAGCAAAGCAGACATCTGTAATGGAGCTGACAGTAATTTCTGTGCTCTCAGTAGATAGCACGGTGCTTGGCACATGGTAATCGCTTGAGAAGAGAGTTTTAGATGAATGAATGAGTGGAGAGAGTCGATGAGAGATCTGACAAGGGAATAAATGAATGAGGCGTTTCTAACAATGGGTGGCAGGGTCCCTGGCTAGGGGGGATGGGGATGAATTTTAGGAATCATCTGATGCATCGGCTGCCTCTTCTACCAACACTGATGAAAATCATCCTTTTTCCGCTGCCCGAACAATGGATGTCAAGGTCATACATTTGCAATCCCAGGCTCAGTCTCTCTCGCTCTCTTTTTCATTGTATTGTGTGTGTTCAAGTATAGAGTTCATGTTCTCTTTTATTTTCCTTGAAGGTTAAACTTTTGCTTTTTTCTTCTGTAAAGATGTTTTAAAATCCCATCCTGAAGCTTTAAAGATTTTTCTTGCAGCAGCTAGATATAGATACATAAAAATCTACCCTCCTTACAAATGAAAATGATTGATAGACATCAAAAAAGTTATCTGCATCGGATAATAAAACTCAGCTGAAGTCTCTCTGTGAAAGCTCGCTCCAGGAATTTCACTGAAAAGGATAGTTCCTTGGAGATTCAATGGTGGGGAATTAAGAAATGGGGAAAATTGGTGGGGGGAGGTGGTGAATGTCGACTGAAAAAAAGAAGCACAATGGGAAAGATGTGAGTTAAGTTTTATTTGGGGCAAAATGAGGACTGTAGCATGGGAGACCACATCTAGGATAGCTCTGAGAAACCGCTCCAAAGAGGCAGGGGGAAAGGTCAGTGTTACACATGATTTTAGGGAAGGGGGTTCATGCAGCCACACGTACGGTTTGCCAGAGGCTCTCCGCTCATCTCAAGGGGCAGGTGTCACTGTTAATGATTGTAGTGCTTTTTCTAGATACAAGGAAATGCAGAAATTGGGCTCATAAAATCTCCTGAAAATATCTATCTAGGCAGACCCGTTCTGTCAGTTTTCCCAGAGCACAGACTGCCTCCCTTGTTCTTGATCAACACCCTGAACTCCTTGCAGGGCATGTGGAACGTCAACACCTCCAGCAGCGTGCCATTTAATCCCTGTAGAGGTAGACGGCAAGGCCAATCTGTAGTTGGCAGAAGAGAAGATCATACTTATGTAGGAGCTGTCCTAGGTACTTTATATAGGATGCATCATTTAATCCTCCCTCCTGCAAAACAATTAACACCAGCCCTAGTTTTTGCAGGAGGAAATTTGAGGCTCTGATGTCTTTTACTTTTTATTCTTTTAAATTATGAAAGTATGACAGCACATTTACAGGACACTTGGAAAATACAGAACAAGGTCACATAGAGTGCCACTATATATTACAATTAATTTTTAAAGTAGATAAATAAAGATATTTTAGTTGGAGTTTCAATATCAAATTTTAAAATTAATAGAATGAATATACAGAGAAGTAGAAGGATATAGTAGACTTGATGAACCAATTCAACATAATTAAGATTTATACAACTTTCACATAACAGTAGGATACAAATTCTGTTTGTGTTCCCATAGACTATAAGCTAGGAGACATTGCACGTATCCAGGGACATAAAACCAAGTGCAGAAATTTCATGGTCTAAAGGTATTGAATCTTCCTGCAATTCAGGGGACCCAGGTTCAATCCCTGGGTCAGGAAGATCCCCTGGAGGAGGAAATGGCCACCCACTCCAGTATTCTTGCCTGGAGAGTCCTATGGAGAAAGGAGCCTGGTGGGGAAAAGGTGGGGGGAATGTCGACTGAAAAAAAGAAGCACAATGGGAAAGATGTGAGTTAAGTTTTATTTGGGGCAAAATGAGGACTGTAGCATGGGAGACCACATCTAGGATAGCTCTGAGAAACCGCTCCAAAGAGGCAGGGGGAAAGGTCAGTGTTACACATGATTTTAGGGAAGGGGGTTCATGCAGCCACACGTACGGTTTGCCAGAGGCTCTCCGCTCATCTCAAGGGGCAGGTGTCACTGTTAATGATTGTAGTGCTTTTTCTAGATACAAGGAAATGCAGAAATTGGGCTCATAAAATCTCCTGAAAATATCTATCTAGGCAGACCCGTTCTGTCAGTTTTCCCAGAGCACAGACTGCCTCCCTTGTTCTTGATCAACACCCTGAACTCCTTGCAGGGCATGTGGAACGTCAACACCTCCAGCAGCGTGCCATTTAATCCCTGTAGAGGTAGACGGCAAGGCCAATCTGTAGTTGGCAGAAGAGAAGATCATACTTATGTAGGAGCTGTCCTAGGTACTTTATATAGGATGCATCATTTAATCCTCCCTCCTGCAAAACAATTAACACCAGCCCTAGTTTTTGCAGGGAGGAAATTTGAGGCTCTGATGTCTTTTACTTTTTATTCTTTTAAATTATGAAAGTATGACAGCACATTTACAGGACACTTGGAAAATACAGAACAAGGTCACATAGAGTGCCACTATATATTACAATTAATTTTTAAAGTAGATAAATAAAGATATTTTAGTTGGAGTTTCAATATCAAATTTTAAAATTAATAGAATGAATATACAGAGAAGTAGAAGGATATAGTAGACTTGATGAACCAATTCAACATAATTAAGATTTATACAACTTTCACATAACAGTAGGATACAAATTCTGTTTGTGTTCCCATAGACTATAAGCTAGGAGACATTGCACGTATCCAGGGACATAAAACCAAGTGCAGAAATTTCATGGTCTAAAGGTATTGAATCTTCCTGCAATTCAGGGGACCCAGGTTCAATCCCTGGGTCAGGAAGATCCCCTGGAGGAGGAAATGGCCACCCACTCCAGTATTCTTGCCTGGAGAGTCCTATGGAGAGAGGAGCCTGGTGGGCTACAGTCCATGGGCTCAAAAAGTGTCAGACACAACTGAGCAACTGACACAAAGGTATTGAAACCATGCAGAGTCTGTTCTCTTATCACTGTGGGATTATATTAGGAATCAATAGCAAAAGACATTTGAAAATAACCCACACATTTTCAAATGCAATGTGACATTTACCAAGAGGCTCTGGTATCTTAAGCAAATCGCCCAAGATGGCCCCAGCCAGCTGGTGGTCCTGGACTCAAGTCAGATTTCTGAAATGCAGACCCCGCTTCACATTGCATGGTTCTATCGTTGTGGGACTCTGCGAGAAGAGACATCGGCAGGATTTTTATGCAAAAATTGGGCTGTTCTCACAATTGTAGGTTTCTTTTGATCTCTTCTTGCCAAGGCTGAGTCTTGGCATGTCTTTATCATCCATAGAGGTTAAGAGTGAAGGCAGGTAGCTGTTGCTTTTTTCTCTCCAAAGTTCCAGATATGTTTCTAATGACCAGCCATGTTTAAAAACAACTGGACTATGTGATGATCTTTTACTTTTATCTAGTTTGTTTCACATTTTCTAGTTTGTATTCAGTAATCCCATTTTTATTTAGCTTATATATTACAATTTCTCCATCTCGTTTTTTTGATGTTTTTTCTCAAGCCTTTATCAAACATAGTAGAAAAGTTTTCTATACATATATAAAAATAGTTTGTATGATATATATTTTATAAAACTTAAGAATTTTTGCCTACACAAAAAACATTATGACATTTTGGGTCCACTTGTTTGACTTCGTATGAATAGAACACTAGATTTCTAATTAAAAAAAATAGATATGCAACAAGCAAAAAAGGTTTACTGTAGAGCACAGGGAACTATGGTCAATATCTTGTAATAACCTATAATGAAAAATAATCTCAAAAATAATATTTGTGTGTATGTATAACTGAATCACCTTGCTGTGTACCTGATACACTGTAAGCCAATTCTGCTTCAATAAAATGTATATATTAAGACAAAAGAGAAGAGATTCATCTGTGCCATTTTTCTAGATTTCACGGATATACGTTAACGTATGATATTTGTTGCTCTCTTTCTGACTTTCTTCACTCTCTATAATACAGCCTGGCCAAGTTTTTCTCTACTGTCTCTCCTTCCCAAGAGTCCGAGTGGCCTGGTGGCTCGCCCTTCTGCCTCCGGCTCCTTCCCCTCATCTTCTACTGGTGTTTGTCCAGTGAGCACTGTGTATGTCTTATAGTATTAGCTTCTCAGAGGACCCGAACTAACACATCCATCATGATGACTCTGAATGATTTCCACCCCTGAGTTAAGTAGAGTGTGCTGTGTCTTCCTAAATGAAAAGGCATTTCTCGTGTTTTGTGTATTTGCTTTACAAGGAGTGATGAGCTACTTTTCCCTGAGGTACCTCACGCCACCCGTGCCCTCCGTCTACCTTAGTTTTGTGAACCCTTCCCTCCAGGAGGGCTGCCTGGCCCTCCCACTCTGGAGTGGGGTCCTTTGGGCTTGGATGCTGCTCGCTCTCCATCTTCCCTTTTCCTGTGTTAGATTTCCTGTCTTTCTCTGACTTACTTTTGAGAATCGCTGAAGCACAGCGTCCAGTAGCTTCCCAAGAGGGGATAGTTAGAAGATAATTTTTAACTTTGCGACTATCTGTAAACGTCTTTATTTAGCTTCTTCAGTTGGATGCCTGATGGTGTTCCGATTCCAATTTCTTTGTATGGGACCTCTTTTCTGTCTGGAAGTTGCTAAGATCTTATAATAGTGTCTTAGTGTGGGTCTTATTTCCTTTCCTGTGCTGAGTGTTAATGGCCCATTTCCATCTGAAGATTTGAAAGTATTATGCATGGGTCCACTTGTTTGACTTCGTATGAATAGAACACTAGATTTCTAATTAAAAAAAATAGATATGCAACAAGCAAAAAAGGTTTACTGTAGAGCACAGGGAACTATGGTCAATATCTTGTAATAACCTATAATGAAAAATAATCTCAAAAATAATATTTGTGTGTATGTATAACTGAATCACCTTGCTGTGTACCTGATACACTGTAAGCCAATTCTGCTTCAATAAAATGTATATATTAAGACAAAAGAGAAGAGATTCATCTGTGCCATTTTTCTAGATTTCACGGATATACGTTAACGTATGATATTTGTTGCTCTCTTTCTGACTTTCTTCACTCTCTATAATACAGCCTGGCCAAGTTTTTCTCTACTGTCTCTCCTTCCCAAGAGTCCGAGTGGCCTGGTGGCTCGCCCTTCTGCCTCCGGCTCCTTCCCCTCATCTTCTACTGGTGTTTGTCCAGTGAGCACTGTGTATGTCTTATAGTATTAGCTTCTCAGAGGACCCGAACTAACACATCCATCATGATGACTCTGAATGATTTCCACCCCTGAGTTAAGTAGAGTGTGCTGTGTCTTCCTAAATGAAAAGGCATTTCTCGTGTTTTGTGTATTTGCTTTACAAGGAGTGATGAGCTACTTTTCCCTGAGGTACCTCACGCCACCCGTGCCCTCCGTCTACCTTAGTTTTGTGAACCCTTCCCTCCAGGAGGGCTGCCTGGCCCTCCCACTCTGGAGTGGGGTCCTTTGGGCTTGGATGCTGCTCGCTCTCCATCTTCCCTTTTCCTGTGTTAGATTTCCTGTCTTTCTCTGACTTACTTTTGAGAATCGCTGAAGCACAGCGTCCAGTAGCTTCCCAAGAGGGGATAGTTAGAAGATAATTTTTAACTTTGCGACTATCTGTAAACGTCTTTATTTAGCTTCTTCAGTTGGATGCCTGATGGTGTTCCGATTCCAATTTCTTTGTATGGGACCTCTTTTCTGTCTGGAAGTTGCTAAGATCTTATAATAGTGTCTTAGTGTGGGTCTTATTTCCTTTCCTGTGCTGAGTGTTAATGGCCCATTTCCATCTGAAGATTTGAAAGTTAGGAGATCACGAGCAATGCAAAGCATCTTTCCTAACCTTCTGTGCTGGTCCACACTTTCTTTTCCCGGAGTACTGTTACCAGTTACTCAAGTACCTTTTGGAGATTGGCCTTGGACACACGGACAGTGACATATAAACTTTTCCTCATTCCAATAACAAGTCTTTGAAATCATCCCTTTAATCAGCACAGTATTCTAATAAATGGGTCTACCATAACACCGATTTAACCATTCACTCTTGTGAAGTTTCAGGCTTCCCAGGTGGTGCTCGTGGTAAAGAACTCCTCTGTGAATGCAGGAGACTTAAGAGACGTAGGTCTGATTCCTGGGCCTGGAAGATCGCCTAGAGGAGGGCATGACAGCCCACTCCAGTATTCTCGCCTGGAGAATGTCAGGGACAGAGGAGCCTGGTGGGCTAATCCATGGTGTTGCAAACAGTAGGACACAGCTGAGCAGCTCAGCGTTTGTGAAGTTCTCGACTCTGTCCACTTTTTGTACTGTCAGTAGTGACGTAACAAGTATGCCTACGTATCTTCCCGTACACATCAAATTCTTTTCTTATATTCTGTTCTCCAACACGTGTTCATACAGAGGATCCCAGTTTCAGGTTAGAGTGGAGATAGTCTTATGTGACTTCATATTCTTTTTTCCCTGTGGATGAGGAGGGATCGGACCCCATTTTTACTGGTAATAAAGTGCGAGCGCCAGGGAGCATTTGGCTGTCCTGTGCCCACACGCTGCATTCAGAAATTCCTTTCCTGCAAATCACTTTTTGCCAAAGGGAGGCTTTCTCGCTCATGCCAGATGAGATCATCTCCAGGCCCAGCTGTCCACAGAAACTCAGAGCTGTGAGCTTTGGAAGTCACGATTTCCCAATCCTTCTTGGAGCTTCCAATAACACAAAAATTACACACCTATTTCTTCTTCTTCACAAGTTCTGAATGCTTAGAGAATACAGACGCTTTCAGAACTCCGCTCTCAGGGAGGTCTGATCACGCAGGATGAGCACCATCTTACACGGGTTGGACGGTGAAGAGGGAATCTTTAAGGCATTTTTATATCTGGAAGCACATCTGATTATCCCACCCCCACTGCAAGTTTTCAGAGCCAGGCTCGTGGTTCGCTTCTAATGATTAAAGGGTCTCACAGGGTGGGTCATGCTCACACAGTGACTTCAGGGCAGAGCTGGGTCTTAATCCCTGGTTTTCCAAGTCACCTGAGAGCTGATTCCACCAGGCCACGTAACTGCGGTGTTTTCAGAAAACAGACAGAAAGGACCATCAGTGAATCAGAGCTACTGAAGGAAAAGATTTAGAAGCTCTGGAGTCAGAAGGACCTGATGGTAAATCCTGGATGCTCTCTCATCCTCTCTGTCTCACATACTCTTTTGCAAAACGGGAACAATGCTACCTAGATTACCATGTTGTCAGGAGCATTCAAAGACGTGCATGAACATATCAATCATAGTGTCCATTGTCCAGCAAGTTTCCAAGCACATGGGTAGAACTGTTAAATGAATGATTTGAAATGCACGTGAACAGTTGGAGTCATAGTCTTTAGAGCCATGAAATGTGCCTGGACTCCTATATGGCAGTCCAGACTGAGGACGGGGAAAGGGACCCGCTAGGGTCCGAGCTGGAATTAGAACCAGGAGCCGGTCCTCCTGTCTGCTGTTGGTTTTGCACTCCTCCCCTTCTCTCAGGATTGTCATCGCAGAAAGAGTTGTCGTCTCCTGCCCTGTAGCCACGGTACTTCCTGCTGTCCACAGCAGCCCGAGTGCCCGTTGAGAAAGCTGCTCCCACAGGATATAGCTGTCAATGGGGGGGTCACAGGTGTGGGCATGCGATGTGGCCCATCACCTTCTCTCCTCTGAGAACCAGTCTTGAGGGAAGTGATGGAGAAGAATGTATGAAATCATGGACTTGGGATTGGGAGGCAGCCAGTGACCAACGCTGGCTCCTCCTGACGGTGGTACCCAGCCCCGAAGGGCCACACCACACTCACTGATGCCTTTTTTTTAAAAAATTATTTATTTATTTTATTTGTAAAAATTTTTACAGAGTTTTGTTGTTCACAGACATGTATGCTCCCAGATCAGTCATATGCATCTCCCTGGCCCCCTCGCCTCTCACAGCCCCCATCTCACCCCTCCAGGTTCTCGCACCGGGCCCTTGTAGGACTCCTATTCCCACAGTGCAATGACTTTTTCTTTTTCTTTTTTTTAAAGCTTGGCTGTTCAGCTTTGCCTTTGGTTATTGGAGCTACCCTGCATCCTTCCACAAGATTGTTTCTGACTCGAGTTAGGTGGCGCTACTTTTTGTTGCTTGCAACCCACAAAAATCTCACAAGAACCATGATTTAAAACTTGTCGTTTGGATGCTAACGAGTGGTTCCTGTTACAACTTGATTAACTGCCATTAATGTTGTTTTTAAACAACCAGCGGTTTCAGAGGGAGAGTGCACAGCGTTGGCAGCTGCTCCAAGAGAGGCTGAAGTAACCATCCTCTCTGGACGCCTGCATGACATGAGCACTCTCAGATGGAGGGAGGAAGCATGTGCCTGCCTCTCCCAGTGTGCTGTGTGACTCAAAACAGGTTATTTCACGTCTCTGAGTTCAGATTTGCCTACTGGCATACAAGGGCAATGGCTCTTCCCCTACAAACCCAACACGAGCAGAATTTCATCTGTTCTCTGCTGCATCACCAGAGTGTAACACATCACAGCGTCCGGCTCAGGGAACGCCTTAGGCCCTTGAGAATCGAAGCCATCTAACCCTGACGTTGTCTCCACTTCAGGTCTGCCCTCGTTCATCAGACGCCGTGACTCAACCCAGCTTTTGGTTCCCCCGACTTCTCTGGGCTCGCGTTCACTCTGGCTTTTCCTGTGTCTGGCCTCTCTCCTGGCTCTGACCTCCGGGCTGCAAACCTCAGCCCATCCGTCTCCTACGAGAGGCAGGAGGATCAGGCAGCCAGAGGACTCTCTTCCACCTGGCTCCCCCTCAGCCAGCCTGGCTCCTTCAGTCATGCCAGCCTTCCAGCCAGAAGAGGCCTCCACCCAAAACAACACATCTGGGAAGTTTCTCAGCACGAAGGCAAGCCTGCCTGGGTCAGATCAGAGCCACGGAGCTGGGGACAGACCTGCATCCTGATCCATGAAGCTCAAAGGGCGAGGAGCCTGCAGCTGCACCCCAGGCCTGGGCAGAGAGTGCCCTCCCTGGACGGGTGCCTCGTCAGACGCAGAGCCAGAAAGGGTGCGTCCAGGGATGAAGGCAAGCAGCTCCCAGCACGCCTCGTGATGTTGTTTCTCAGCACGGGAAGAAAACGCCGGTTCAAAGGGCTGCCCCAGTTTCCAGCAGCGAGGTTTCCCCCGGGGAGGCCGGCGCTGGCTGTGCTGCTGAGGCACAGGGGAATGATCAAAAGAGAGGCTTTGGATGCAGAGAGGCAAGCGTTTGATAAGGAACGTTCACTTCTCCAGAAAAAGTTATTTGGAAAAGATGGCATTGGGAAAAATAATTGCTGTCTTCTTTTTTCAGTCTACTCCATGTCAAGTGCTTTTTACACCATTGCAGTAACCCTGGGAGGTTGAAGGTGTCGTCGGTGAGGACCCCCAAGGGCAGGGAGCGTGAGGAAGCATGTGCCTGCCTCTCCCAGTGTGCTGTGTGACTCAAAACAGGTTATTTCACGTCTCTGAGTTCAGATTTGCCTACTGGCATACAAGGGCAATGGCTCTTCCCCTACAAACCCAACACGAGCAGAATTTCATCTGTTCTCTGCTGCATCACCAGAGTGTAACACATCACAGCGTCCGGCTCAGGGAACGCCTTAGGCCCTTGAGAATCGAAGCCATCTAACCCTGACGTTGTCTCCACTTCAGGTCTGCCCTCGTTCATCAGACGCCGTGACTCAACCCAGCTTTTGGTTCCCCCGACTTCTCTGGGCTCGCGTTCACTCTGGCTTTTCCTGTGTCTGGCCTCTCTCCTGGCTCTGACCTCCGGGCTGCAAACCTCAGCCCATCCGTCTCCTACGAGAGGCAGGAGGATCAGGCAGCCAGAGGACTCTCTTCCACCTGGCTCCCCCTCAGCCAGCCTGGCTCCTTCAGTCATGCCAGCCTTCCAGCCAGAAGAGGCCTCCACCCAAAACAACACATCTGGGAAGTTTCTCAGCACGAAGGCAAGCCTGCCTGGGTCAGATCAGAGCCACGGAGCTGGGGACAGACCTGCATCCTGATCCATGAAGCTCAAAGGGCGAGGAGCCTGCAGCTGCACCCCAGGCCTGGGCAGAGAGTGCCCTCCCTGGACGGGTGCCTCGTCAGACGCAGAGCCAGAAAGGGTGCGTCCAGGGATGAAGGCAAGCAGCTCCCAGCACGCCTCGTGATGTTGTTTCTCAGCACGGGAAGAAAACGCCGGTTCAAAGGGCTGCCCCAGTTTCCAGCAGCGAGGTTTCCCCCGGGGAGGCCGGCGCTGGCTGTGCTGCTGAGGCACAGGGGAATGATCAAAAGAGAGGCTTTGGATGCAGAGAGGCAAGCGTTTGATAAGGAACGTTCACTTCTCCAGAAAAAGTTATTTGGAAAAGATGGCATTGGGAAAAATAATTGCTGTCTTCTTTTTTCAGTCTACTCCATGTCAAGTGCTTTTTACACCATTGCAGTAACCCTGGGAGGTTGAAGGTGTCGTCGGTGAGGACCCCCAAGGGCAGGGAGCGTGAGGAGCTCAGCCGAGGAGTCAGGCCCGGGGCCTGGGGCCTTCCTGATCCCATAGCTGATTGCTCCCCCTCGTAGCTCACTTTCCAGCTCCCAGATGCTTCTTCCATGGAAAGAAAGAGTCACTGCTGTCCTAACAGAATGTATGACAGAGGCTAATTCTGTTCAAAGCCGCTGTCGACTGTCTCTCAGAGAAGATGGAAAACAATCCTGTGAGAAGCTTCCTGTTATTTCCCTAGTTTTCTTCTTCGAGGATGAAACAAGACGAGCGATAGTGAGTAACGTGTCACCATCTTGGGCTCAGGAAGTAGGACTGGGTTGTGGCCGTGTGATACCAAACCCAGAGCTCGTGCCTCCACACCAGGGGCCGGCAAACTGCAGCCCTGGGGCCAAGCCAGCCGGCTGCTTCTTACAGCATGAATGTGTTTCTACCTGCCACCCCTTGTTAAGAAAACATTTCTAAGGGTTGCTTTCACTTGTTTAAAGATGTATTTTTATTATTTTTATTTTATTTTGCTGCGTCTGGTCTTAGTTATGGCGTGGACTGCAGCCCGCCAGGCTCCTCTTGACCACGGGATTCTCTGGGCAAGAGTCCTGGAGTGGGCTGCCACGTCCTCCTCCCGGGGATCTTCCCGCCCCAAGGACCAAAGGGCCCATGAGGAATACCTGGAAGATTCTGCTCGGTCCGGGACACCTTCCAGAAATGCAGCCTCTGACCCAGCAGCAGCAGCAGCCCTGCCCTTGGTCCCCACCCCTCAGCAGCCCGTCTGTTTTGTATTGTTTATGACGGCTGAAGACTTTTGCATGAAAACAGGGTTTTCTTGGTCTTCCGAGGGCTTGGCTTCCTGCTGCGGACTCTCACCTAAAGCCATAATTCTCCATTTGTGGCTCAACAACCATCTCCTGGGGGTTAATTATGGGCCATATGCTCCTGGGGCTGGTGTGCTGGAAAGGCAGAGTGGCAGGCTCCGCGGTCTCCATTCTGCTCCCTTTTCTCTTTCAGCCTCGCTGGCACCAAGCCTGTCCTTCACAGGGTCTCCCTGGGGCCTCCAGAGCCTCTTTGCCTCCTCAGGTAGTGCTCCGTCTGAAGGTGACCCCAGCTGGGCTTAGCTGGGCATTCACTCGTCTGCCTGCCGGCATCTTGGGGTTGCCCAGTTGGCAAAACCACCCAAAGGGCAGACGACATCTGCTGTTTAATCCCCTGCAGGTGAGGTGATGGAGTGGAAAGAGATGTGAGCCTGGGATTCAGGGAAGTTGCGTTCTGTTCAAGGCTGTGCTGGAAAATGGCTGTGCTGACTTTGGAGAGATCTCTTTACCTCTCTGGTTCTAAGTTTTTTGTTTGTTTGTTTTTAAATATAAAAGAAGAAATTTTGGTTAGATCACTGGTTTCTAACCTGATTTCTAGGTGTCTGAAAAGACAGCAGTAGGCATTTTGCTGTTGTTGTTTTTAGTTGCTCAGTCATGTCCAACTCTTTCATGACGCCTTGGGCCACATAGCACACCGGGCTGCTCTGTTCACGGGATTCTACAGGCAGGAGGAACCCTGGAGCGGGCTGCCATTTCCTCCTCCAAGGCATCTTCCTGAGCCAGGGGTCAACCTGAAACTGTCACCTGCAAGTCTCCTGCATCGACAGCTGGATTCTTTCCCAATCAACCATGTAAGAGAGCATTGAAGTAGCTCTGAACTCCCTCTAATGGCAAAATTTTAAGCGTCTGTGACTCCTCTCGAAGTAGAATCCACAAAATTTTCATCCTGAGGCTTGTTTTAAGCAATTATTGTAGCAGAGGACCCAGGCCCCTGTAGTTAGGTAAGCTTGCTTGAGACTTGAATTCGAGCTGAGCTACATGAGGCTCCAGTCGGCCAAGGAGAAGGTCAAAAAGTGGTGGAGCTGTTGAGTTCTTGGTGGGCACTGGGAGTGGAATTTCTGTCATCCAGTCCTGATCTTTACACCTGCCACACAGGGACGGGGTGATGCTTTCGTTAGAGAATCCCCACACGTGTGTTTGCATTCGATAGATTCAGAGTCCATGCTTTGCCCTCTTCAGAGATATTTTGAACTGCCTAGGTTCCTTTCATGCTTTCATTAGTCCTTCATTGCTAGTGGTTGTGAGATCAATAAAGATTCTACCTTTTCATAAGTGGATATTGTAGTTCTTGAAAATAGGTAGACAGATGAAAAGAAACGGAGGAGATACGACTGATAGACAAAGAGATGAAGAAGGCCAGCGCAGGAAGAGAGGGAGAGAGATGACGAGACAGAAATGATCATAAATGATCAGAAGTGACCCCCATGAGTCAGCGTCTGGGATGGCCAGCCTTTACTACAGCCGCCTGGTCTGACTTCTGGTACCCATGTCCTGGGAGTCCCTTTCTACAGTGAACCAGGGCTGGCTGGTGTGACCCATAAAATAGAGTGGAGGTACCAGTGTGTGATACCCAAGCTGGGTAATCAACTGCACGGCCTCTTCTGCCTTGTCCTCTGGGCTAATTTTATCTGAAAGGAGCCAGCTGCCACGTAGGAAGGACGCTCGAGCAGCTCTGTGGAGTGCTCACATGAAGAGAAACCAACCTGTTAGTTCCAACTTGCGGGCCACCGGGTGAGCCTCCTTGGAAGCGACTCTCCGGGCCTCAGTCCATCATTAGATGACGGAGCTCCAGCCAACATCCAGCAGAGAGCTTGAGTCCGAACTGCCCAACCAACTTGCTCCTGAATCCTTGGTCTACAAAACTGGGAGAAATAATAAACGATTCTGGTTGTTTTAAGCCCTTAAATGTCAGGTTGATTGCCATACAGCGTTAGATATTTGGTGCAGTTCTTCTCTCTTTCCTGTTGGTAAAGATGCTCTGGTCTCAAGGCAGGGTGGACAGTGGAGACGCCGGCGATCGCCTGCCTTCTCGTGGCTGGTGTTATTGTTCTTCACAGCAGCACTCGATTCTCCACTTAGTTGAATTCCTCTTGGGCAGCAGTCAATCATGGAACACTATTTCTGGTTTTCAGTATTATTGCACCTTTAGCTCTCCTGGGTCTATTCTCCTAAGTATTTCAGTGGGAAGGTGGATAAGGATGAATCAAGTGCTATTATTTTGCTGTTCTCTTAAGCAGGAAATCAAAAATTTATTGCTGCCCCTAAATTTTTGATTATGTATTTCATCAGTACACATTTTTGACAACACGTATTTCCCAAGAGGTGCAGTGGTATAGGATCTGCCTGCCAATGCAGGAGACGCAGGAGATGCGGGTTTGACCCCTGGGTCGGGAAGAACCATTGGAGAAGGAGATGGCAACCCACTCCAGTCGTCTTGCCTGGGAAATCCCTCGGACAGAGGAGCCTGGCGGTTACAGTCCATGGGGCCTCAAAAGAGCTGGGACAGGATTTCACGACTAAACAACAACACATATGTCTTCTTCCTCTTGACCTCCTTTCGGCCCCCACCATCCCACCTGGCTGTTAGGATTTAAACCTGGATAGGCTTAATTCCAAAATCATATTCAGCACTTAATCTCCCCCAAATTACACAACCCCCCTTTTCTGCAGCCAGAGGATCACCTTTGGGCCAGACACACCCTTGGAGGAAAGCTCCTGGGTTTATTTCTAGGGAAAGTTGTGTTCTGTGTTTCCTACCCACCCAGCCCATGCACGGACACCCACAGGCCTCCGAGTCACACCCCTGCACACAGCCGTTTTCTCCTTTTCCTTCAAGCTGTCTTCCAGGCCTGGGTCTCTGGCACGAAGCCATCACCCGTGAAGCCCTTGCTAGTGAGTACATATGTGGGGAAGGAGTTCCCTTAACTAGCTTGCCTCGCCAGGACGCGCACTGTCTGGATTTCTGTCTCCTCGCATTTCCTAGAGTGAGGACTCGTGGCAGACGCACTCATAACCAGCGTGTCGACTCTGCTCGTTCAGCCGGGCCTCTCTCCGCCGTGTCAGTCGACTTGGCTCTTCGTCCTCACTTAGGCTTCGGAGAGACTCAGCGCATTAGAGTCCACGCTGCCGTTGCCCTCGGCAGCCCCTTCTCCATGCCGCTGGCTTTCCTCGCCGGGGCTATGCAAGGAACCGGGGGCCCAGAGGAAGCAAGGAGGGGGCGGCTTTCCTGAGAATGTATAGCTTGGTCCTCTGTGTGTGTGTGTGCACGCATGCACTCAGGGAGTACTGGAAGGACACACCTAGTTGGATTTGGAGGGTCTTAGTTTGCTCTCTGGATTCTTTCGCTGTTGCTCGACCTTGGCCTTGACAGCTCAGCTGGGTCCAGTGCGTGGGAGCTCTTGGAGTTACATTTGGAAATAAACAATCACGGTGTTGGCAAAAAAATTCGTAAGGTCTTACGGAAACACCCAAACAAGTATTCTGGCCCACCCGTGTTTACGAGAGATTTGCACTAGCGCATTGGCTTCTGATTCAGAGCGCAGTGCAAAGCGTCGCCCAGCATCGGGGCTGTCACCCCACCATGGGAGGGGACTCCGGGGGAGAACGGCTACAGGCCCACGTAGAGCTCAGGCCCTTCGCTGTGCACCTGAAACCATCACAGCGTTGTCAATTGGCTCTACTCCAATGTAGGCGAAAAAAAAGAAGAGGGGCTTCCCCCATTTAATGAGGGTTCCAGTCTCTTTTGCTGTATAACCCACATCCAAAAAATCCCAGTGGGATAAAGCAATGGGCATTTCCTCCCGTGTTCACGGGTCTTCCTGCTGACTGAATCTAGGGGATCCAGGCCAACAGGGGCTACACTCAGCTGGCATTTCTGGTTTACCATGGGTCTTTCTGCAGCTTGGGCTCAGCTCTGGGTCCTGGGCTGAGGGAACACAAGTTCCCCCCAGGACACGGCAGACCACCAGAGCCCAGCTGCATTTCCAGTTCCTCCGCTGGAAGCCAAATTGCATTTTGAGTCTCTGCTCTGATCCTGGTGTGCGATTAAGCCAGAGCTGGGTGTGCAAAGGAGAGAGACGTAGAGACTGTTACAGGGGTGTGAAGAATTGGGCCTAATTCAATCTGCCACAACAAAGAAGGAAGCTCAGGTATGGGGGAATTAAGGCTCTTTTCCTGGCTTGCGTAGGACTGACGCCTTCTGATTCGCGGCTGCTTCTCCATCCCTAACTCTACCCCGCTGCCTAGGCGGAGCTCACGAAAATCTCCAGCAGGTAGCCTTCTGGGCATGAATGTCTCATTTTGCTCTGACCTTGTCTTTCTATTTCTGGAATTTGTCTGTTTTCAAACCACAGTGTTTCAACAACTTGGATCACCATTTATCCCTCTGGGGAACTCTCGCGCGCTTTTTCCGATCAATTGCGTGGCCGTTTCTGGGATGATGTGTCTCTCTTGGGGTCTTTGCCTCCTCATCTGTAAAGAGAGCCAGTGCTCACTGCACGTGCGGGGCGGCAGCGTCCTGCACACAGAGGAATCGGAGTCATTTTGGTAGCAGCTTGCAGGGGCTCCAGTCTCTCCTTGGCGCAGCTCTTCGCTGGCGCATGGGCTGGGGTGACGGTGCTTCCAGAAAAGTCAGAGCGCAGTGCAAAGCGTCGCCCAGCATCGGGGCTGTCACCCCACCATGGGAGGGGACTCCGGGGGAGAACGGCTACAGGCCCACGTAGAGCTCAGGCCCTTCGCTGTGCACCTGAAACCATCACAGCGTTGTCAATTGGCTCTACTCCAATGTAGGCGAAAAAAAAGAAGAGGGGCTTCCCCCATTTAATGAGGGTTCCAGTCTCTTTTGCTGTATAACCCACATCCAAAAAATCCCAGTGGGATAAAGCAATGGGCATTTCCTCCCGTGTTCACGGGTCTTCCTGCTGACTGAATCTAGGGGATCCAGGCCAACAGGGGCTACACTCAGCTGGCATTTCTGGTTTACCATGGGTCTTTCTGCAGCTTGGGCTCAGCTCTGGGTCCTGGGCTGAGGGAACACAAGTTCCCCCCAGGACACGGCAGACCACCAGAGCCCAGCTGCATTTCCAGTTCCTCCGCTGGAAGCCAAATTGCATTTTGAGTCTCTGCTCTGATCCTGGTGTGCGATTAAGCCAGAGCTGGGTGTGCAAAGGAGAGAGACGTAGAGACTGTTACAGGGGTGTGAAGAATTGGGCCTAATTCAATCTGCCACAACAAAGAAGGAAGCTCAGGTATGGGGGAATTAAGGCTCTTTTCCTGGCTTGCGTAGGACTGACGCCTTCTGATTCGGGCTGCTTCTCCATCCCTAACTCTACCCCGCTGCCTAGGCGGAGCTCACGAAAATCTCCAGCAGGTAGCCTTCTGGGCATGAATGTCTCATTTTGCTCTGACCTTGTCTTTCTATTTCTGGAATTTGTCTGTTTTCAAACCACAGTGTTTCAACAACTTGGATCACCATTTATCCCTCTGGGGAACTCTCGCGCGCTTTTTCCGATCAATTGCGTGGCCGTTTCTGGGATGATGTGTCTCTCTTGGGGTCTTTGCCTCCTCATCTGTAAAGAGAGCCAGTGCTCACTGCACGTGCGGGGCGGCAGCGTCCTGCACACAGAGGAATCGGAGTCATTTTGGTAGCAGCTTGCAGGGGCTCCAGTCTCTCCTTGGCGCAGCTCTTCGCTGGCGCATGGGCTGGGGTGACGGTGCTTCCAGAAAAGTAAACCGTGTCTCAGGTGCATTCAGAGCAGGGGACTGGCCACAGAGAGATGCTGATTTGGCTTGGAGGGCCCTGGGTTTCTTGGCCCCTGCATGGAATATGGTGTGGTAGGGGTGGCCCTGTAAAGGGAAATCTTGTTCCTGGTTTGAGGTCCAGAGTGACAGCGTGAAGAGCTTTGGCAAGGGGATGGCACTTTGGGTTTTACTGTTACCATATTTAGTTCATTTCAATAAGTACCTCTTGAACTGTTGCAATGTACCCAGATATTGGGACCTGTGCTACAGAAGTCCCAGACAAATAAAGACCTGGCCATTTGGACCTGGGGATTAGGTCCAGCAGGAGAGATGAGGGTATTAAATACGCAGCTATGTTCTCTCCTTCTTGGCAAAAAGCATACAAACCACAGAAGGAGTGTTGCGGTTATTTTTAGGAACTTGTGGGCTTTGTCTGAAAAAGGTAAGCCCCTTTCTCCTGTCTTGCTGCGAATAAGGAATGGCTGTGACGTATGGGAACCCTTGGTTCCAACTCTTGCTGCTTCTGTAGGAGAAGGAACGTCCTACCCTCCAAGAGGGAAGGGTATGGAAGGAGCAGCACTGACAGTATTTTCTGCACATCTGTGACCCACTCACTCCTCCCTGTGAAAGAAAAGGCGATCCTGACCAGTGAATGAATGTGGGGGAAGGCACTGGGATCTGGGGGAAGCCGAGTTTGTGATGACTTGTAGGAACTCCCAGAAGAATTGGAGCCTGTTTGGGACCTGACATTCAAGGACGTGAAGTGACTCGGCCTCCTTCATCCGTGGGGGTGGCAGAGGCAAGAAGGGCACCGACCTCGTCTGCGTCCTAGACGCAAAGGAGGGAGAGGCGGCAGCCTGGAATTCGCAGCCATGGTGATGAGGGCCAGACCTGTGGGGACAGAACGCAGGCGGGCCCTGAGGGAGGAGGGGCTGAGAGGGCAGCTTCCCAGCTCAGGTGAGCATTTGGAACATCTATGGCCTCGAGAGGGAGCCACGGTCACTCAGCTGTGTGGCGGGAGGCGTCGCGGCCCTGGCCTTAGGGTCCCCCCCACCAACCGCAAATGGGAAGACTCTAGGACAGAATGAACAGAGTGCTGGGCGTCGGGCTGAGCCTAGCTTCTTCAATGTGTCTTGTTGAACCCAGACAAAACTGAAAGCTGTGAATTAGGTAAAGGAAAAAAACAATAAGTGGAGGATTAGAAATCAAAATCTGGATTTTGGTTTGTTTTCTTAAAAAGAAAACCCTGGAAATCCTTGGGCCCATGTTCCTGACTGGCCATCATTCTTGGAGCCGAGGGCCATGGGGGTCACTCCCTTTCGCTGGGACCTCCCAGTGTGCCACAGTCCCCACGGGTCTGTCTGTTTCCCAGACCCACTCTGCGCTTCTCTCCCGGGTCACCTGCCTGGATCCAGTGGGTGTCTGGTCTTGCAGCCTCCCTGTTGCACCTGGAATGCTGGGCTTCGCCTCTCCTGGGTTAGAGATGCTCTTGATATTTTAACGTAAGTTAAAGAAGTCTCCAGAGAGATGCACGCTGCACTTGAAAGTTTTGCATACAATTATAGGTGGCTTCCAGACCACCTAAAGCTGCTTAGAACTTGGTCCCCCGGTTGAAGATCCCTGCTTTTGAAAGAGCTTTACCTCAATTTGAGACTTAAACCCAGGGCCAAGACCTGATCAAGACCCTGCTTGGGACTTGAACCCATGTAATCAGGACTCAATCCCAGCCAAAACCCTGTCTGGAACTTGAACCCACACAGCCTGGACTTAATCCAGCACTCACCCAACGTCTGGATCCACTGAGGCTCAGGTTCTTCGTGCCGCAATGCAGGAGGAATTCAGCAAGAAGTAGAGTGATAGACAAGAAGAGGATTTATTAGGATAGGGTACTGGTAAGAGGTGCAAGCGGGCAGGCAGGAAAGCTCTGCTCTGCTCTCCCCTTTTAATTGAGTGGGCAGCCATATATATAGGATGGTAGAAGACCGCCCCCTCAAGTAGACACAGATGCAAGGCATACATCATTAGTTCCCTCTTTGCCAGCTCCTCCTTCATCAGCTGTTTATATCCAGTCAAGCCTGCTTTACTGAACAAGGAGCAGCTCTCTTGAGTTATCATCAACTCACTGGCCTTCCAACCTTTCTCAGGTTTACACCCTTCTACTTACCATCCCCTACTAGGACTCTACAATCATCTACCTGTTCTACTCTGTCCCTATCACTTTAAATAAAGGACCTCCCCAGTCTCTTTGAAACATTAGCAGCACTTTAGAGTTTATAAAGCACGTCCCCTTTCCCTGTAAAACTTTCTGCGTCCTCACTCTTGTTTCTCACAGCGCCTCCTTCCAAACGCTTGCCCTGTAGGCAAGTGTAGGGGTTGGCTAGCCTCCTTTACAGGTGAAGATGGGGTCCGGGGGTCTGAGTGACGGGCACAGAGCTGTGCCACTGGGGCTGGAGGGGCTGGCCCGCAGCTCACCCACCACTTGGGCTTTGGTCTCCTTTCCTTTCCACTGCCTTCCATTTGCCAGTTGGTTATAAATAGCTCACAGAAGATTTTATTTCCAGCCCCCTCAGAGCTCTTGATATTTTAACGTAAGTTAAAGAAGTCTCCAGAGAGATGCACGCTGCACTTGAAAGTTTTGCATACAATTATAGGTGGCTTCCAGACCACCTAAAGCTGCTTAGAACTTGGTCCCCCGGTTGAAGATCCCTGCTTTTGAAAGAGCTTTACCTCAATTTGAGACTTAAACCCAGGGCCAAGACCTGATCAAGACCCTGCTTGGGACTTGAACCCATGTAATCAGGACTCAATCCCAGCCAAAACCCTGTCTGGAACTTGAACCCACACAGCCTGGACTTAATCCAGCACTCACCCAACGTCTGGATCCACTGAGGCTCAGGTTCTTCGTGCCGCAATGCAGGAGGAATTCAGCAAGAAGTAGAGTGATAGACAAGAAGAGGATTTATTAGGATAGGGTACTGGTAAGAGGTGCAAGCGGGCAGGCAGGAAAGCTCTGCTCTGCTCTCCCTTTCAATTGAGTGGGCAGCCATATATATAGGATGGTAGAAGACCGCCCCCTCAAGTAGACACAGATGCAAGGCATACATCATTAGTTCCCTCTTTGCCAGCTCCTCCTTCATCAGCTGTTTATATCCAGTCAAGCCTGCTTTACTGAACAAGGAGCAGCTCTCTTGAGTTATCATCAACTCACTGGCCTTCCAACCTTTCTCAGGTTTACACCCTTCTACTTACCATCCCCTACTAGGACTCTACAATCATCTACCTGTTCTACTCTGTCCCTATCACTTTAAATAAAGGACCTCCCCAGTCTCTTTGAAACATTAGCAGCACTTTAGAGTTTATAAAGCACGTCCCCTTTCCCTGTAAAACTTTCTGCGTCCTCACTCTTGTTTCTCACAGCGCCTCCTTCCAAACGCTTGCCCTGTAGGCAAGTGTAGGGGTTGGCTAGCCTCCTTTACAGGTGAAGATGGGGTCCGGGGGTCTGAGTGACGGGCACAGAGCTGTGCCACTGGGGGCTGGAGGGGCTGGCCCGCAGCTCACCCACCACTTGGGCTTTGGTCTCCCTTTCCTTTCCACTGCCTTCCATTTGCCAGTTGGTTATAAATAGCTCACAGAAGATTTTATTTCCAGCTTCGAAGTGACATGTGCTGTCAGCAACACCACAAAACACTTCATTGATGTTTTTAAGGGGGTAAAGAAGAGGAAATAAAATTGCTTATTTGCCCAAAGCAATGTTCAGTGAAGTGAAATCTGTTGACTCCCCATGGGACTCTTCTTGCTTCTCCCAAGGGAATGGATTTTCAAATTTGGAACACAGGTGGCCTTCAGGTTGGATGGATGCAGCCCGCCCCTCTGATTAATTCGGTAGATGCCACACTCCAAGGCAGGCTAAGAGTCAGGGAACCCCGCTCCCCACCACCCACTGTCAGTCTAGGGAAAATCACTCAGACAGGGGAGTGAGATGGGGAGGCAGTTTCCCAAAAGCGCTGGGGGCCTGGTCTGGAAAGGGTAAGCAGTGGTTTTTCTGTCTTGCTGCACATCAGGGTGAAGGCAGGTGGGAGAAGACGATTCTATGAGTCTTCTCAGCATAAGAAGAGATCTCAGCCAAACCTGTGCAATCAGAGAAGTTCTGTGTGACACGGCTGGGTGACACCAGGTGATTGATGATCTATGGCCGGAGGATCCAGGAATAAGCACCAGGACTGAGCACCAACATAGAGAAGAGAAAGAAAGTAACCTATTAATATTATTGTGTTGAATGTGTTAGTCTCTCAGTTGTGTTTGAGTCTTTGCACCTCCAAGGACTGTAGCCCACCAGGTTCCTCTGTCCATGGGTTTCTCCAGGCAAGAATAGTGGAGTGGGTTGCTATTTCCTCCTCCTGGGAATCTTCCTGACCCAGGGGTTGAACCTGGGTCTCTTGTATTGAAGGCAAATTCTTCACCATCTGAGCCACTGGGGAGCAAACCAATCGTGTGATTGGTTTAGCCAAAAAGTTCACTTGGGGTTTTCTGTACAATGCAATATGTAAGAAACGCTGAGACACAAAGCTCAGTGAAGAAGGCTGGTGAATGAAGAGGGACTTTTGGGTCTCAAGAACCGAAGAAGCTCTTCTTTGACCTGAACTAGGGGAAATAGCCGGGAGTTAGCCTAAGTTTTATACATGACACAATCCTGGCCCCGTGGCTCCAAGACTCTTCGGGATGAAAATCATTCTTGCTGTGCCCACTTGGGACCATGAGAGGCTCAGTCCCTTGCTTAAGGCCACGCAGCCGTGATGCGGGGCTGAGCCTAGCGATTTGACCCCGCAGTTTACCTCTGTAACCTCTCTGCTTTTTTGCCTCAGTGAGAAGAGTTTGAAATAGAGAAAGATTCCACTCCTGGAGGAAAATAAACCCTGGAGACAGAAAGAGGCAGAGAGAGGCTGCTGACTGCAGGCTCAGGTCACCTGTCTGAGAAAGAAAAACCAACTGGAAAGAGGAAGGGGCGAGAGACCCCTGTTGAGCTCTGACCCCCTCTGGACTCTCCAAGAGCAGAGAAATGAGATCTGATTTGAGCCTTGACCCTTTAACACGACTCTGAAAGCGGCTGGTGACCCTATTGCCTTTGTCGCGGCTGGGTCCCTGCCGGCTCCTTTCAGGTGCTCACAAAAGACCAGTGGAATACATGTGAAAATGACTGACCTGGTGTCAGGTACTGTCGTTGAAACTTAGGTCTGTTTGCGCTGAGTTGTTCTCCTGTCCCTGCACTCGGGATGGCGAGAACGGGTGGAATTCAGGTCTGCGTGTCTCCGTAAGGCAGCACAGGGCGACCCAGCCCCACTGCACCCATCCGGGCTAGGGGAGAAGGTCACGGCTTTGCTATCCAATTCAACTCAATGTGCATCTCTTGGGCTCTGACCACGTGCCCAGCATCCTCTCTGGTGTCCACATAAAGCTGAAGAAATAGAAGACAGGCATCAGCTCAGCCTTTGGGAAGTTTCTCCTACAGACATGACGATCAAGTGAAATCTCAAAGAGTCTTAGTCTTTTTCTTCGAGTGTGAAATGA
Organism: Tragulus kanchil; assembly: GCA_022376925.1. NCBI lineage: Eukaryota > Metazoa > Chordata > Mammalia > Artiodactyla > Tragulidae > Tragulus > Tragulus kanchil. The sequence goes on along the minus strand of JAIOJX010000002.1, from coordinate 6,901,491 downwards.
GAACTTGTTTTTATCCAGTGGATCCTCGTACAGCATGGTCAAGTCCTCTCCAAGATGAGACTGCAGCTGCAGTTCGTTTATTAGGGACAGGATCTCAGGAAGCCCTGGCAGGAGCATGGGAAGGTGCTGGCGAAGGAAGGAAAGTCACAAAGACTGTTTTCACTGCGTACCCCTGGGAGACGGTTTCAGACACACCCCAGACCGTCCCGTTGCAGGTCGAGGAGGCTGGGGCTTCACCTGCCGTCTCCATCTCTGGTTGGTTCGTGATGGCTCCTGGACCCCTGGGTCCCTGGCATGTCCCACCTTCCCCTTGCCCAGAGCGTATCCTTAGGAAGAGAGGGGCAGGGAGCACAGGGTGGGTGCATGGGGACTGTCAGCAGGAGGCCCCCAGGTGGGCAGAGCGGATCGCAGGGGCCGTTCAGGTAGTTAGATAACCGCTAGTTAGTTCTACACCCCCGGGTTTCTGGCACACGGTCCACTGGCCAGCAAGTGCTCTGCGTGCCTTCGTGGATGACCTCAAAGCCACGCACGTGAGTGGGAATGAGAGATGAAAGACAAAAGCAGAGTGGCAGCATTTTGATATGCTAAGGTCCCTGATACGGTTTGTTAAATGACCCCAAGCCTTTAGGGTACCAGAGGAGGCAATCCAGTCGGAAGCCCTGCAGTTGGGGTTCCTGCTGCATGCTGGCCCATGGCTGGCTTGGCCGCATCAAGGATTGTGAAGCCAGCTTTCACCTGACAGGTGCTTGATTAAATAACTGATCCCCCCCGCCCCCCGCCAGACTCGTATCAGCCCGGACGCGCCCAGGGAATAAGACGGCGAACAAGAGAGATGGAGACTCCACTTTACTGATAGCCAAGATTTAAGAGGTCCTCGCAGCCCCTTATTTATGGAGCTTGGGTTTCCCTTTAACCCTTCGTTGAGACGGGGATGGCTTGCTGGACCTAAATACTAATGAATTTGGGGCTGTGCTCCACTTCCTGGCATGAAGTGCTTAATAAATGTCCCCATCTTTCTACAGGGAAATCTCTCTCTCCGCTAACTCCTGTCAGCATCCATCAGGATCACCGACAGGGAAGCATCCCAGCCAGAAGGGCCTTGGGGCCCAGCTGAGTTCCAGCTCCAGGAAGTGACGGGCCTACCAGGGGCTGCACCTGCTGGGCATCTCCACCAGGAGGCGCCAAGGAGGCACACGCAGCAGACGTCTGGACCTGCAGCTCACAGGCTGGGTACCTTGGAGCCACTGGCCCTGGGAGACGCCTGAGCAGAGGGACTTGCCGGTGGCTGAGCTATGGGGCGCAGGATTCCTTCAGCCTTTTAGTTAGATCAGACCTCCATTATCTCTTTTATCCTCAAATTAGATTTTCTCAAAGGTGTTCTACTAATTTACAAAGAAAGATTTGAAAACCACAGACCTAATCTGGACGGACACAGTCTGGGGGACAGACAAGAAGGGAGGTACCACAAGGTCAAAGAGAGGTCAGGTTCAGACCTGGGACAGGAGCCCAGGTCTCCTGATTGCCAAGGCAGCATTTCCGGGATTTTGTTTGTTTTTAATTTTCCACATCCCACCTCCATCTGTTTTACACTTTAACAAATGCACAAGCATCCGCCCCTGTGTGTCAACCTTAGAGATTGTGAGAGAAGGCGAGTAAGGGGAACTGAGCATTCAGAGGGCAGGGCACACCTGCTGCTCGTGGCCTGGGAACTTCACAGACTATTCTTCTTTTTGTATTTATTTTATTCTTGGAGCATACTTGCTTTACAATATTATATTAATTTCTGCTGTACAACGAAGTGAATCAGTTCTAATGTCTACGTATGCCTCCTTCTTCTGGGACCCCCCTCTCCCCTATCCCACCCGTGTAGGTCACCACAGAGCACCGAGCTGAGCTCCTATGTTGCACAGCAGTTTCCCACTAGCTGCCTATTTTACACAGAGTAGTGTATATCTGTCTATCATCTATCCACCACTGCTTCTCTCAGTTCATCCCACTCTCCCCTTTTCATTTCTATGTACGTGGGTCCACAAAGAAGTCTACAGTGCTCCAAATGCATTCAAAACATAGACATTTCTAGGATGATAATGAAAAGGTATGTTCTATTCATAGTTACCCAGAGGTGAAAAGCAGTTTTTAGGTAAGCAAATACCATGTCTCTCGCCAAAGAACACTCAAGGCATTTTTTCCCTGATAGATGTGTACCTTGTGAAGCTTTCTAGAGTCAGCGTATTAGAACTGGATGGCTCTATCTAAGCCGTATTTTAAAGAGGGAGAACCTAAGCTGTTCTGCTAATAAAGATCAATGCCGGAGCACCAAAAAAAAGAGAAGCTCACGTTGTCTGGCCACCACTGCCCATCCTTCTAGGCTGCCCACGAGGTGACCCAGCACGAACATGGCATCAATTAGGTCAGAGGCAATTACTTTGGGGATCCTGCCTACATCAGCTTCTGTTCTCTCTTCCTTTCCCCCTGTGTCAGTGGCACTTCCTGCTTCTATTAGAGGGAGCTTGCACTCGGGGTCTTCATTACGGTTCATCCTGTCCTGGGATGAATCGTGTTCTGAAACCTCCTGCCTTTACTGTGGCGGGACTCCCCCGTAGCTCAGCTGGTAAAGATTCCCTTTGTCCAAGAGTTCACAAAGAACCGCATGTGACTGAGCACCCTCACCTTACCACGGCCCCAGTAGCTTCGGGTGTTTTCCTCTGCCCTCATCACTGGGTCTCGTCTTGAATGTCCTCTGAGGTCCTCGTCACCCACTCCCTCTTCTCCTACCACTGTTTAGGCTGAATATGAGCCCCACCCTCTCCGCTAAGCCACTGTCTTATCAGGCTATCAATGACCTCCACGCTGGCAGGTTCCCGGGTCTCTCCCGTGCCATCACGTCTAGTCCTGCGGCCAGTTCCTCTGGCTTCTCGAACCTGGTGTTGACTTCCCTCCTGCAGCTCTCTCCAGCCCCCTCGCCTCCCTCCCAGGCTGTTTCCACACAGCTTGGATCCCCTCCCCTGCTCGGGGTCCAAATGTTGGTTTAGTTCTGGGTCCCCTTTTCCTTCTTTACCTGCACACTCTTTCAGGTGACTTTATCCATTTCCAGGGCTTTAATACCATCTCCATGATAGTGGCTTCCAAATTTATATCTCCAGCAGCAACATCCTGATGCTGCAGACTCATGTAATCCTGCAAACTTGACATCTCCACTTAGATGACTAATGGGCATCTCAACTTAATACATCAAAAAAGTCTTCATTTTCTCACCTTACCTTCAAAGGTGTTCCTTTCTTGCTGTTCGCCATCTTGGTAGATGTTACCGTCTTTTCCCCGCTTGCTCAAGCCCAAGCTGGGAGCATCTTTAATTCATCTAAACACTTCACTCCCACATCCAACCACAAGTGAGCCCCTGGGCGCTCTCCTCAAGAGAGACTCAGGGTTTGTTCCCCTCTCTCCATCTCCCCTGCCAATGCAAGTGCCCCAAATGCCACCTGTTTTCCCTCAGCGTGTGTTGCGGTCTCCCAGCTGGGCTCTGGGCTGCTCGTGCCACTTCTCAGAGTCTGTTTTTCACAGAGCGCACGGAGGGCTCTTTGAAAATTGTGAACTAAATCTCATCACTTGTCTACCTAAGGGCCTTCAAAAATTCCCACTTGCATTTGAACTATTGGGCATGCCTAGCGAGTTGTTATGCAAGCTGGCCCCCACCTAGCTTTTCATTCTTTAGGCAAAGGAGTTTATTGTATTTTTAAATGTTTATTTATTTGGCTGTACTGGGTCTTAGTTGCAGCATGCAGGATCTTTTTTTAGTTGAAGCATGCTGGATCTTTAGTTGAGGGATGCTGGATCTTTACCTGCAGTAGGCAAACACTTCATTGTGGCATGTGGGATCTAGTTCCTTGACCAGGAATTGAACCTGGACTCCTGCATTGGGAACTTGGCGTCTTAGCCACTGGACCACCAGCTAATGGAGGGAAGTCCCCTCCATTTGGCTTTGACTTTATCTCACACTGCATTTAACTTTTCTCAGCATATTTTGTCCACTCTGATCTTCTCCCCTTTCCCCTCCCTTCCCCCTTCCCTGCTTCCTTCTTTCCTCTTCCCTCCACTACACGTCAAGTGTACGTCTTCCTGACAGCCTATGTTTATTTTCTCTTGCTGTGTAATAAGTGGGCAGAAGCTTGTATATAGCATGTGCCGTTGGCTGCTGTCCCTTCTTACTCTGTTTGTCATCGAGCGTCAGCCATCTCGGGGGCGTGGGGTGGAGAATAGGGGGACCTCCAAACAAAGGGACCCGAGAGGGAGCAGAATAACGCCATCCAGAACCTTTCTCGTGCCAGCTCTGTAGCAGAAGTCACACTCTCTGACTCATCGGGGGCCGGAAGTCCTGAGGGTGTAGAGGACAAAAGGAAATACACACATTACATAAGGAGAATAGCACCGCTCTGAAAGCTCGCCGGTGGGGAGTCGCTCTCACTCTGTAATGCTCACCAGGCTGTGTCAGCGCCCGAGACAGGGAGGCACTTTGGAGGCCTGGTGGAGGAGGGACGTGACATCCCTGGGGTGCTTGTGTGCGGTCTCCCAGCTGGGCTCTGGGCTGCTCGTGCCACTTCTCAGAGTCTGTTTTTCACAGAGCGCACGGAGGGCTCTTTGAAAATTGTGAACTAAATCTCATCACTTGTCTACCTAAGGGCCTTCAAAAATTCCCACTTGCATTTGAACTATTGGGCATGCCTAGCGAGTTGTTATGCAAGCTGGCCCCCACCTAGCTTTTCATTCTTTAGGCAAAGGAGTTTATTGTATTTTTAAATGTTTATTTATTTGGCTGTACTGGGTCTTAGTTGCAGCATGCAGGATCTTTTTTTAGTTGAAGCATGCTGGATCTTTAGTTGAGGGATGCTGGATCTTTACCTGCAGTAGGCAAACACTTCATTGTGGCATGTGGGATCTAGTTCCTTGACCAGGAATTGAACCTGGACTCCTGCATTGGGAACTTGGCGTCTTAGCCACTGGACCACCAGCTAATGGAGGGAAGTCCCCTCCATTTGGCTTTGACTTTATCTCACACTGCATTTAACTTTTCTCAGCATATTTTGTCCACTCTGATCTTCTCCCTTCCTCTCCCTTCCCCCTTCCCTGCTTCCTTCTTTCCTCTTCCCTCCACTACACGTCAAGTGTACGTCTTCCTGACAGCCTATGTTTATTTTCTCTTGCTGTGTAATAAGTGGGCAGAAGCTTGTATATAGCATGTGCCGTTGGCTGCTGTCCCTTCTTACTCTGTTTGTCATCGAGCGTCAGCCATCTCGGGGGCGTGGGGTGGAGAATAGGGGGACCTCCAAACAAAGGGACCCGAGAGGGAGCAGAATAACGCCATCCAGAACCTTTCTCGTGCCAGCTCTGTAGCAGAAGTCACACTCTCTGACTCATCGGGGGCCGGAAGTCCTGAGGGTGTAGAGGACAAAAGGAAATACACACATTACATAAGGAGAATAGCACCGCTCTGAAAGCTCGCCGGTGGGGAGTCGCTCTCACTCTGTAATGCTCACCAGGCTGTGTCAGCGCCCGAGACAGGGAGGCACTTTGGAGGCCTGGTGGAGGAGGGACGTGACATCCCTGGGGGTGCTTGCATGTGGGTCAGTCTGGAAACGGACGCAGGGCCAACGTCTGCTGCCAGCACAGCTTCGCGCTGCCTGCTGGCGGGACAGGCGACAGTAGGGTGGGCGGGGGATGGAGAGGGAGACCACCCCCGTCCTGGCGCCCTCTGCAGTCAGGCAAGGCGCTGGGCAGGCCACCCATCTCTCAGCACCAACCGCTCTGGACAACTTGCAGTCTTGTGATAAGACCAGCTCTTGCTGACCACTGATCCGGAAAATATTTTTCCTCCCTTCTCTGTGGATAAAGCCCCTTGGATTCCTTCAGCCTCGACTCAGATAAAAAATCCTCCGGAAAACATTTTCTGATTTCTCTCTTCCAGACCGGGAGAAGCGTCTCTCTACCCTCCCTCAGCCTCTAGAGCTTCCTTTTTACTCACGAAGAGTTTCAGGTTTGGAGCTGAAAACAAAAATGTGCACTCCAAGAAGATCTGCAGAGTCTGGCCACACAGACGGACCCCATTCTCCCCTGAGTGGGTCTGAAAGTTGACAAGGAGAGACATGTTCTACTCTCCTTGTAGGCGTGAGGTGCAAACTATTGAGTAAGTACAAAGAAGCACAGACCAAGAAGTTGGGGACAAGTGTTGGAGTCCTGGCTCTCTTCTTTGGGACACAGGTACCTGGGCAAAGTGCTCCACCCGAGCCCCGGCTGCTCACCTGTAAAGCCAGGACAGACACAGTTACCTGCCGGGGCTTCTGTAAGCATTACATCAGATTAAGAGCAGCGTAAACCGTTGTCTAAACTTTGGAGGCCATTGTTTTCTAAACAGAGGACATTCTGTGAAGCTGGTGACCATTACTGGGGGAGCTGCTGGGTGAAGGGATGTGTCCTGATTTGCAGGAGATCCAGACAAGCGCAGGGTACTGGCGAAAGCGGGTGATGAACAGCTCCTGTGTTCCGGAAGCTATGACTTCCTTGCATCTTCTCCGTAATCCTCTAGTCATTCCTGGTTCCGTTTTGCAGATCTGGACACCGTGGCTTCGCGTGTTCTGGGCATATTCCCTCCTCTGCTGGAGCTGAATGGGCGGGACTGGTTTGGTGGTCCCTTGCCCTTTGATTTCTGGTTGGGTGTGCTGGGGAGATGTCGCCAGGCCACGGGAAGTGGGGGGAGAGGGAGCGTCTGGTGTTTCTGCTACGATCTGCTCCGCCCCTCTATTGCAGGCCAGGTCCCTTTACAGGAGGCTGCGGCTCCTGGCCACACAGCAGCTCTTCCTTCTGCCCTTCAAGCTTTGGGCTGCTCAGGGTTCCTTCCTGTTATTTGTCTTTTGAGTGAGTGTTTGCTGCTTCAGTCGTGTCCAGCTCTTTGCCACCCCATGAATTGTAGCCCACTAGTCTCCTCTGTCCATGGGGCTTCCCAAGCAAGATACAGGAGTGGGTTGCCATTTCCTTGTCCAATTTGTCCTTTAGCTTTTCCCAAATCCTGTCCTTCCCTTCTGGATAGTTCTCTGCTAAACTCTCCCCCTGGTTTTCATTCTGAGTGGCTACCGGTTCCCTGCCAGGATGTAGAAGTCAAGTAAGTGACCCAAGGTCACACGTCTAGAAGTGATGGGGCCAGGACGGAAGCTCAACCTCACTTAAAGCTCATGTCTTTCCGCGACATGAGGGGACTGTACTCTGCATGGACAGCCGTCAGCCGGGCTGATGAGCCGAAGACTGCCATCCCCCGGGATCTCCTATTCTTGTCTACGTCTGACGTGTCCTTAGGCCCAATCAGAGCAGGAAAAGTCATCATTCAAGGGGAGAGAGACAGGGCCTGGCTGGGACTGGGTGACAGATGGCTTGCCACGTGGAGGCTGTTGTGTCTCGTCTGTACAAACGCATTCTGTTCAGAAGGCTGCCGAGCTCTGAGATGGGCGCTCCCGGGGGCCCACCCGGGGTCAGCTGGCTGTGGGCAGCCGCCGCCGTAACAGCCGCGGGGCCCAGCCCAGCCAGCTGACCTTCACGGAGCCAGCCTTGCAGCCAGCGAGAGACGCCCCCGCCCCCCTGGCCTCCCTACCTCGGGTGGGTGTCCTGCTCTGAGGAATTACCAACAGGCCGAGCTCTGGCGGGGTAGCCTGGCCTGAGCAGGAAAGCCCAGGGAAGGACAGGAGGGGCCATGCTGAGCATCTGGGGAGGACTCTCGGGGCTCCCGGCCGAGGTCTCTTTGGAGGCCCAGGGCCCCAGGGGCAGGTGGAGCAGCTCAGGAAAGCCCCGGGAGGAAGAGCCAGGGCCTCCGTGAACAGTGGTTTTCTCCCTTCAGGGATGAGTCCCTGGACGCAGAGAAGGAACGGGGCATCAGGGGCTTTGGGGAAAGCTACCGCTCCCTGGCGACACGGGGGAAAATGTATCTGGTTTTCTCAGGACAGTTTTCTCTCCACCTTGGGGGAAACTGGCTTTGATATAAAACAGAAAGTGAGTTTATGTGTGTGTACGTGGAAAAGAGTAGAGATGCTGAGACAAGGAAAGAGCAGAGAGAGGGACGAAACGCCGACCGCCCCATCAGGGATGCAGAGAGTGCTGGGGACCTGAGGTCGGTGCTGAGCCCCGCGGGGTGGGGTCTAGGCTGATGGTCCGTGGGGCGGGGAAGACTTGGGGAGGGCAGCGAAGCCTAGCCCAGGGCAAGTTCACTGCCCCCAGCCTCTCCTTTCAATTTATTTTGGAGAGAAGAACTTAGAAGATCTGAGTGTTGACAAAATTGTGTGCTAAGGTGTGTCCTAAGTCACTTCAGTCACGTCTGACTCTGCGACCCTACGGACACTAGCCCAGCAGGCTTCCCTGTCCAAGGCATTCTCTAGCCAGACCACTGGAGTGAGTGCTCTTTCCTCCTGCAGGGAATCTTCCTGACCAGGGACCAAACCCGCGTCTCTTATGTCTCCTGCATTGGCAGGTGGCTTCTTTACCACTAGCGCCACTTGGGAAGCCCGTTGACAAGACTGCCTTCATGATAAAACAAAAATTGATTTGTGAATTTAATTTCTTTAAGCAGTTTGGCAAATGCCACCATATGCAAAATTACTTTTTAAAGAGCCTTGTTCTTTTACTGGGTTTCAGTCAATGAAACTGGAGTAGGAAATGGTAACTTACTCCAATATTCGTGCCTGGAAAATTCCATGAACAGAGGAGCCTGGTGGCTACAGCCCTTGGGGTCGCAAAGAGGGGGACATGACTGTGTACACACACACGCACACACAGAGTCAATGAAAAGCATAGGACCCATACATGACAAGGTAGAGTCAGGTGCCACATGCCACCTTGTCAGCTCCTGCATGAAAATCCGCCCAGGGCACTAGATTTGACCTGCAGCTTGGTGCTGCCTCTCACAGACGAGGTGACCTTGGGCCAGTTGCTTGGCTTCCCTCCATGCACTTTATCTCAAACTCTGGGCATCCTACATGGACATGCGGGGTGCTGCTGTGAGGAAGGAAGGAGGTGGTACCTCAGGTGCGAGGTGGGTTGGGTTCAGACAGGACCAAGACCTGTATCCCGCCTTCTTTGAGACAATTCTCAGAAATGTGGATGCTCCACTTGTGGTAGGAGGAGGTGCTCTGTGGACTCTTTTTCTAGGAGGGAAGGGCTTGATAAGCACAGGCGTTGCTGGTGAAGGCAGTGAGGCTGGGAAAGAAGGACCCTGTAGGAGCTGGGGATGCGTTGTATTTTCAGCCTGACTGGCAGCTTCTGCAGGGACTGGATCCGGTTATCCCTAAAGCCTGGACCATCTCCCCCGCCAGCACGCCCCAAGCGTAGGGTTACCAGATGCCCTTTCTGCTGATCTCGTTTGAGTCGAGTCTGTGTTATGTGCAGCTGAAATCGTTCTTGTCATTTAGAAATGATAGGAGAGACCAGGAGAGCAGGTGAGGGGTCTCCCTGATGAGGGAAACACGGGGTGAGGGATTGGATGATCCACAGTGTTTGTGGTGAGGACACGGGCAGAAGCGTGGAAAGAGCATGCGGTTCCGGGAAGCGGGAGTTGGTTTCCAATCTTCCTGAGTCCCAGCCGGGCTCTCCAGGGCAACCATTGCCATATCTGAGCTTCCACGTGCTCTTTTGATGGATGGAGGCAACGCTGAAGAACGGATACAGTCTGAGGGTCAGAATGAGACCGTGTTTCCGCATCCCCCTGTACCGTGCCGTGTACACGGGCAAGCATGGACACGGAGGGCTTTGGCCGCTGTGATTCAAACGTGCCTGGAAAATTCCATGAACAGAGGAGCCTGGTGGCTACAGCCCTTGGGGTCGCAAAGAGGGGGACATGACTGTGTACACACACACGCACACACAGAGTCAATGAAAAGCATAGGACCCATACATGACAAGGTAGAGTCAGGTGCCACATGCCACCTTGTCAGCTCCTGCATGAAAATCCGCCCAGGGCACTAGATTTGACCTGCAGCTTGGTGCTGCCTCTCACAGACGAGGTGACCTTGGGCCAGTTGCTTGGCTTCCCTCCATGCACTTTATCTCAAACTCTGGGCATCCTACATGGACATGCGGGGTGCTGCTGTGAGGAAGGAAGGAGGTGGTACCTCAGGTGCGAGGTGGGTTGGGTTCAGACAGGACCAAGACCTGTATCCCGCCTTCTTTGAGACAATTCTCAGAAATGTGGATGCTCCACTTGTGGTAGGAGGAGGTGCTCTGTGGACTCTTTTTCTAGGAGGGAAGGGCTTGATAAGCACAGGCGTTGCTGGTGAAGGCAGTGAGGCTGGGAAAGAAGGACCCTGTAGGAGCTGGGGATGCGTTGTATTTTCAGCCTGACTGGCAGCTTCTGCAGGGACTGGATCCGGTTATCCCTAAAGCCTGGACCATCTCCCCCGCCAGCACGCCCCAAGCGTAGGGTTACCAGATGCCCTTTCTGCTGATCTCGTTTGAGTCGAGTCTGTGTTATGTGCAGCTGAAATCGTTCTTGTCATTTAGAAATGATAGGAGAGACCAGGAGAGCAGGTGAGGGGTCTCCCTGATGAGGGAAACACGGGGTGAGGGATTGGATGATCCACAGTGTTTGTGGTGAGGACACGGGCAGAAGCGTGGAAAGAGCATGCGGTTCCGGGAAGCGGGAGTTGGTTTCCAATCTTCCTGAGTCCCAGCCGGGGCTCTCCAGGGCAACCATTGCCATATCTGAGCTTCCACGTGCTCTTTTGATGGATGGAGGCAACGCTGAAGAACGGATACAGTCTGAGGGTCAGAATGAGACCGTGTTTCCGCATCCCCCTGTACCGTGCCGTGTACACGGGCAAGCATGGACACGGAGGGCTTTGGCCGCTGTGATTTGCCTCTGCGTGACAGCGCTTGTGTTTCATTTTGTTTTCTTCAAGAGTCAGAATGGTGATCACACTTTACACACTGGGGTTTTACTCACCTTGAAGGGCTATTGTCTGTGTTATCTTGTTTTCCTTCTGTGCTGTTTTTCTTTAGGTTCAAGTGACTGCCGCATTTGGAAAGTGGCTGGGGAGATGTGGAACTCACATTTTAAAATCATTTCTCTCTTCTGGGCTTTGTGCACACTTAGCTCTGCTTCATGATCTCAACAACCCTTTGAGGCTGGGGTTGCCATTTACATTTTCAGACGGGAAGCTGGGTTTCTGTGGGCTCCGTTGGTTGGCTTTGGGTCGTGCAGCTAGCAAGTCGCGGCGCCTGCATTCAAAGCCAGGCTTGAAGGGTTGTGAAGCCCCACCTCCCAGCTGGGAGGGGAGTGGGTGGGGTCGACTCCACCTTCTGGCTTCAGTGGACCCCCGGCCTGGGGGCCTGGTGGGGGAGGTGGGAGTGAGATGTTGATCTTCTCTCCCCATCGGAGTCCTTGGGCTGGTGCCTCGATGCCAGGGTTGCATGGACCTTCCCCCTTCTTCCTGGCCGCCACCCGTCTCTCTCCCCTGCCTTCCCTGAGGCAGTGCGGCTGGCCCCTCTCTGGCTAATTAAAACTTCCCTTTCTTGATTTAAACACCAGGAAAGCCACCTCCCCTTCCTCCCACCTCTCCAAAGGGCTGCTCAAAATGCAACTGAGCTGACAGCTCAGAAGAGAAGGTAGCTCAGTAGCGGCGAACTTTCTCGGGCAGCTCCCCGAGAGCGCCCAGAACAGGGAGTTGTCTCTTCCCACAGGAACACCAAATGCTCTTAATTGTTTTCTTTTGTTTTCTTTAAAGAAAAGGGCTTAAACAGGCCCCCACACATCCTCTTATTAAATGAAATAAAATTATAAATGGATATGCTTCCTTGGGGAGATATGTTAGGGAGTCTCTGGCACTACTCATATATATATATATATATATATATATAATTTTTTTTCCAGTACTCATATTGGTATCATCTTTTAGACTGGGAAACTGCCACCACCATATATACATATGTATATAATTAACATATAGAATTAAATGGGCCATATATCTTTGTATGTATATGCAGTGAAAAGTGAAAATGCTAGTTGCTCAGTCCTGTCTGACTTTTTGCGACCCCCTGGACTGTAACCTGCCAGGCTCCTGTGTCCACGGAATTCTCTAGGCAAGAACACTGAAGTGGGTTGCTTTTCTCTTATGCAGAGGATCTTCCCAAACCAGGGATCAAACCCAGATGTTCTGCATTGCAGGCAAATTTCTTTACCATGTGAGTCACCAGGGAAGCCCATATATTATATATATACAATATAATGTATATATATAATATCATCAGCTATGCACTGGGCATTGTGCCAGATATTGAAGTCATGGAGGTGAATAAGATTCAATTCCTGCCTTTAAAGAGGTCATGGCTCATGGGAGATGAGGTGAGAGACGGCAGGTGAATGGGAAATAGTAGTGAAAGATGTTGGTAGATTTGAAAAATTTTTAATTCGGGTGAAGAAGACGTATCACACAGCTCAGCATGTTAGCCTTTTAGTGTAGCCAGTGCAGCAGGGTTGCATGTCCTTGTGTTGTTGTACCATAAAGCTTTAGAACTTTTCATCCTGTAAAACTAAAATCCTATGCCCATGATGACTTTTCAGAGCCCCTCGCCTCAGTCCCTGGTGACCACCATTCCAATGTCTGATTCTATCGGTCTGACTCCTTTAGAAATCTTGTTTAAATGGATTCAGCAGTAGTTGTCCTTTTTTTATATGGCTTGTTTCAAAATTCATCTATGTTGTCGCTCAAAACAGGATTTCCTTCCTTTTTAAGAGTGAACAATATTCCACCAAATGTATATCTGAGTTTTCATTCATTCATTCATCCATCCTTCCTTCCACCCATAAGTAGGCACTATTGTTAATCCCCATTTTTCGGATGAGGGCCCTGAATCAAACAGAGGATGAGTAATTTCCCGACTAAAAAGGGAGGGGGCTGGATTTGAACCCACGAGGACAGGCTTTATGTCCATTTTGTCCACCCTGATTTCCCTGGAGCTAGAAAAATGCATGGCAGACATAAGGAATTTGACAAAGTATCAGGGAGTTAACTGAAGACTAAGGCAAAATTTAATCGGATTTAGGGTTGATGGACATGGCACACAAAGAAGCTTCAGGGTCAAGCGTGGCTCCTCATCTCCTTTCCTGGTGATTAAGGTATTTGCAGTCCCACCCACTGAGGTAGGGTGCTAGGAGGAGGAAGAAATCTGAGGGACTGGAAAGGAGCTCACTGTTAGACATTCTGATTTAAAGATGTCTGTAGACCACCTATGTGGAGATGTTCAAGGGAAAATATTGTTCTGCATTGCAGGCAGATTCTTTACCATGTGAGTCACCAGGGAAGCCCATATATTATATATATACAATATAATGTATATATATAATATCATCAGCTATGCACTGGGCATTGTGCCAGATATTGAAGTCATGGAGGTGAATAAGATTCAATTCCTGCCTTTAAAGAGGTCATGGCTCATGGGAGATGAGGTGAGAGACGGCAGGTGAATGGGAAATAGTAGTGAAAGATGTTGGTAGATTTGAAAAATTTTTAATTCGGGTGAAGAAGACGTATCACACAGCTCAGCATGTTAGCCTTTTAGTGTAGCCAGTGCAGCAGGGTTGCATGTCCTTGTGTTGTTGTACCATAAAGCTTTAGAACTTTTCATCCTGTAAAACTAAAATCCTATGCCCATGATGACTTTTCAGAGCCCCTCGCCTCAGTCCCTGGTGACCACCATTCCAATGTCTGATTCTATCGGTCTGACTCCTTTAGAAATCTTGTTTAAATGGATTCAGCAGTAGTTGTCCTTTTTTTATATGGCTTGTTTCAAAATTCATCTATGTTGTCGCTCAAAACAGGATTTCCTTCCTTTTTAAGAGTGAACAATATTCCACCAAATGTATATCTGAGTTTTCATTCATTCATTCATCCATCCTTCCTTCCACCCATAAGTAGGCACTATTGTTAATCCCCATTTTTCGGATGAGGGCCCTGAATCAAACAGAGGATGAGTAATTTCCCGACTAAAAAGGGAGGGGGCTGGATTTGAACCCACGAGGACAGGCTTTATGTCCATTTTGTCCACCCTGATTTCCCTGGAGCTAGAAAAATGCATGGCAGACATAAGGAATTTGACAAAGTATCAGGGAGTTAACTGAAGACTAAGGCAAAATTTAATCGGATTTAGGGTTGATGGACATGGCACACAAAGAAGCTTCAGGGTCAAGCGTGGCTCCTCATCTCCTTTCCTGGTGATTAAGGTATTTGCAGTCCCACCCACTGAGGTAGGGTGCTAGGAGGAGGAAGAAATCTGAGGGACTGGAAAGGAGCTCACTGTTAGACATTCTGATTTAAAGATGTCCGTAGACCACCTGTGTGGAGATGTTCAGGGAATTATTGAGTAAATAAAGAAAAATGAGGTACAGCTTTCTCCCTTCGGGATGCTCACGGAAGTATCCGAAAGATAATCAGAATTCAATGCACACTAAGGCTGGCAAGAGAAGAGGAGAAAGAATGAGAACAGGTAGGACAAGCCTTGTCTTTTGTATAATCTTTTATCATCCGACCTTGACGCTCTTTCACAGGGTTGGGGAAGAAGTGGAGTCATCCATCAGACGTGGGGAAGTTATTCTGGTCTTGACACTTAAGCAGTGGGGTGTCTGGAACGGAAGCTATTCTGGTTAATAGTTCTTCCCAATTGTTCTCTCAATTAGGTGATGTTTCAGCTCTCTGTCATACCGGATTTCCTTATTTTCTTGAATAGAGTCTCTTTATAACAACCTGTTTTGCTTTGTTACAGATGCTGTTCACTCATCTCCTGGTTGATGTCCACATGGTTTTGGTGGTCATGTGTCCAGTGAAGGCAGACACGAGGGAGGACCCAAGGTGTGTCTTGAGACACGTTTGTGCCTCATATGGTCCTTTCTGGTCATGTGGGTAGGCGATAGTCGTCCCAAGAAATTCCTAGCTTCTAAGAGAAGAAAGACCTCTTTGAGGATAAATGCTTCTGAATCAAGGGTCAAGATTGCAGTAGTGTGTACTGCTTGTATCATATCTGACCATATTCTCCTCCATCCTTACCCAGGGAGGTAGGTGTTTTTATATGGAGATTTTGAAATTGGGTGAAGACAAGGGATGGCCACGATCATTTGGTTAACATGGACTAGTCCTAGAAATAGGCTTGAGGGACTCGTATTTCTGCCTTTGTGTTGGCTCCCTGCCTCTGGGAAGATTGAAAATTCTCCTCAATTACCCCAGGCCTACATAATCTCCAGGCCAATTACCCCAGGCCTGCATAATCCCTACAGTCTGAGGCACATGCACCCATAGATGGAGACAGCCCTTCAGCTAATGCACATGGCTCCCATTTTGGTCACTCTGCAACCCTTTAGGATCTAAACCATTCTTTATCTCATTTTGTTGAGTAAGAAATTGGATGTTCACAGTGATGAGACTTCTCAAAGATCATACTGCTGGTGGTGGCAGAATCAGAATTGGTTTCTAGATTTCTCGACTCTTGGCCCAAAGTTTGTTGCTACCAAACCATAGTACTGGGAGTGAGGTGATCACTGACAAAGCCCTTCTTCCCCTGCATGTCTTAATTTTTCTCCTTCCTTGACTTCAGTGGCTTATGAACCTGAGGAGATAGGGCAAGCGACTGACACGTGGTGCAGGGCATGAACATCATAGGAATCTCTCCCAATAAACTAACAAATCCACCTGACACGAGGAAGAACCTGGATGGGATGGGGGGATGGGATACATATATGACTAACCTGGGATTGTACATACTGTAAACAACAAAACTCTGTAAAAATAAAAAAAAAAAAAAAAAGGCAAATAAAAGAGAGAAGAGCCTGGTATGTGGGTAAATCACATGAACGCATGTGACAAGGCACATTTGCCCAATGCCCTGATGACCAGGTGGGAAGATGGAAAAGAGAGACTGCTGAAAAGAAAACAGAAGACCCAGACCCCAGACTTGCTTCTTCCTCCTTGGAGCTCTATTTGGGAGCGGGGTAACTTCTCCAGGCATCCGTGTCCTTGCCTGTCAATTAGGAAAGGCACCCTGCCCACCCCTATGAGGCAGGAAGATCTGGGTGATCCATCAGGCTCTCCACAACACTAAAGCAGTGCCTTTAGAAAATTCCCAGGGAGGTAGGTGTTTTTATATGGAGATTTTGAAATTGGGTGAAGACAAGGGATGGCCACGATCATTTGGTTAACATGGACTAGTCCTAGAAATAGGCTTGAGGGACTCGTATTTCTGCCTTTGTGTTGGCTCCCTGCCTCTGGGAAGATTGAAAATTCTCCTCAATTACCCCAGGCCTACATAATCTCCAGGCCAATTACCCCAGGCCTGCATAATCCCTACAGTCTGAGGCACATGCACCCATAGATGGAGACAGCCCTTCAGCTAATGCACATGGCTCCCATTTTGGTCACTCTGCAACCCTTTAGGATCTAAACCATTCTTTATCTCATTTTGTTGAGTAAGAAATTGGATGTTCACAGTGATGAGACTTCTCAAAGATCATACTGCTGGTGGTGGCAGAATCAGAATTGGTTTCTAGATTTCTCGACTCTTGGCCCAAAGTTTGTTGCTACCAAACCATAGTACTGGGAGTGAGGTGATCACTGACAAAGCCCTTCTTCCCCTGCATGTCTTAATTTTTCTCCTTCCTTGACTTCAGTGGCTTATGAACCTGAGGAGATAGGGCAAGCGACTGACACGTGGTGCAGGGCATGAACATCATAGGAATCTCTCCCAATAAACTAACAAATCCACCTGACACGAGGAAGAACCTGGATGGGATGGGGGGATGGGATACATATATGACTAACCTGGGATTGTACATACTGTAAACAACAAAACTCTGTAAAAGCAAAAAGGCAAAAAAAAAAAAAAAAGGCAAATAAAAGAGAGAAGAGCCTGGTATGTGGGTAAATCACATGAACGCATGTGACAAGGCACATTTGCCCAATGCCCTGATGACCAGGTGGGAAGATGGAAAAGAGAGACTGCTGAAAAGAAAACAGAAGACCCAGACCCCAGACTTGCTTCTTCCTCCTTGGAGCTCTATTTGGGAGCGGGGTAACTTCTCCAGGCATCCGTGTCCTTGCCTGTCAATTAGGAAAGGCACCCTGCCCACCCCTATGAGGCAGGAAGATCTGGGTGATCCATCAGGCTCTCCACAACACTAAAGCAGTGCCTTTAGAACCTGAACCCTGATATATAATTGCTTCTCTCTCTCTATGAAATATGACAAGACACTTGCTTGTTTCTTTCCCCCACTAGGGAACAGCAATTATCTGGGGGGCATCTGGTTTGGTTTTTCATCATGCACAAGTCGTGTAAGATTGGGGTAGAATGGTGCCTCTTTGGGTGCCCCTTCACAATTTCTGCATGTAGGCACAGAGATAAGACTATTTACACCCCGCTCCATTATTCACAGCCTCCTGGAATGTAGCAGTAAATAATTCAGAGGCCATGCAAGCTTGGGGATTGATGGCGAAGCTGATGGGTTTTGCAGATACAGCATGCAGCAGCTGCAGAGAAGTCC
Source organism: Tragulus kanchil (assembly GCA_022376925.1). NCBI lineage: Eukaryota > Metazoa > Chordata > Mammalia > Artiodactyla > Tragulidae > Tragulus > Tragulus kanchil. The sequence continues at coordinate 6,883,943 of JAIOJX010000002.1, read as the reverse complement.
AGATTCTGGTACAGATGCATGTGGGAACAATTACTGGGTACCCACACACTTATCAGGCTTCCCATGTGGTGCTAGTGGTAAAGAACCTGTCTGTCGATGCAGGAGATGTGAGACCTGGGTTCGACACCTGGGTGAGAAGAACCCCTGGAAGAGGACACAGCAACCCGCTTCAGGATTCTTGCCTGGAGAATTCCACGGACAGAGGGGCCGGGTGGGCCACAGTCCATGGGGTCACAAAGAGGTGGACACAACTGAGCCTCTGAGCACGCACATACTTGTCAGGACCTTGGAGTGACGCCTTCTCTGGAGCATGTGGACTCAGCAGCCTGCAGCGGACAGGCTTGGTTGCTCCCCAGTATGTGGGATCTTAGTTCCCCATCCAGGGATGGAACCCCTGTCCCCTGCTGAACCACTGGACCACTAGGAATGTCCTGAACCCATTTTATAGGTAAGGAAGAATGTGTCCGGTGGCACCTGATCTTGGCTGAATCTGAAGTCTCTTCTCCTTCCACAGCCTCCTGATTCTAACCAGGTCTTTCCAAAATGCTGCCAGGCACTGATGTGGGGCTGCTTCAGCCACCTGGGTGAGAAAGGAAGCTACTGTTCTCCCGGCCCTCGGAAGCCTGCTGCCTCTGACTGCTTATCACATTGATCGCAATGGTTGATTTCATTGCTTTTCCTTCTGGCCAGATTGTAGATTCTATACGGCAGAAAGAGGTTCATTTTGCTGACCGTGAATTCTATGTGTCTGGAACGTTACTGGTCCCCAGTAAGTAGATGGTGAACAGATAAATCCCATTTATAGCCAGGGGATCTCCATTCCCAGGATGGTGATAGAAAGCAAAGTTGGGATTCAGGTCCGTTGTCCGCTTCTGAGCTGGCTCACGTGTCCCTTTGAAGAGATTTAGAGATGGGTGGTGGTGGTGGGCGTGTGGTGCGGGAGGATGAAGCCGAGGCTGGGAATAAATAATTAAATTAAAATGTCTCCAGGAAACTGCATCAGTGTGTGTCTGAAGGCGGTTCGAATAAGTTGACGAGGAGAGTTTCCGCCCGTGCTGCTGTGCAGGCTGAAATGCAATCCCCAGCCTGTTGGCAGGAGAGGGAAAGCCAGTGACGTGGAGTGTCACAGCCGTTGGTGCTATCTGACGCCTATTTGCCTAAACGCCTGCTTTCTGTAGATGGCAGGCTGTGTGGGTTTACTGGAAACTGGTCACCTCGGGCCACACTAGAGTGGAGAGAGCCAGAATGCCAGAGACGAAGATCCAGCCCCTAATTCGATGTTGCTTTGTGTTCTCTGGATTTGTGTGGTTAGTTATTGACCACCTGCATCCCATGGGGGCAGGTGCATGCCTGGGACTGAAACTTGTCTCTCCTGCTTTATGACCTGGGGCAGGTAACTGATGGCCTGCTGATTGGACTCTGCTTGGCGAGATGGGGACAGGAAGGATAGCCTCTGTAAAGGTCTGATAGGAAGATTAAATTAAATGATAAATGCAGAGTGCTCATCCAAGTGCCTGGCTGTTTCCAAGACCCGGCTTCATGGGCTTTGGGCTCTTTTAAGGTTCAGATGAAGCAATGAATTGAAAACACTTTGCAGAAATTCACGGGTGCTGCACCCCACCTGGTGCACCAGAGCTCCGTCATCAATTGCACAGGGACCCCCGGAGGATTTTCACAACTGTAACCATACAAAATTATTTGTCTTCTTTGCTCATAAGGACAATCTACTACCTTGTCTCTTTGGCAAACTCCTTCTTATTCTTCAATGTCCATAAATATCACTTCTTCTGTGCAGCCTTCCTTGACTTTCCCAGATACTGCTCGTTGTTCAGTTCTCTGCTTCCACAGAACTTGGTGTTGACGTTCAGACTCATGTGTTGCATTGTCCTATGAAGAGCCGGTTTGGTGTCAGCTTCTTTACTGTAGGCTCTGAGTTCAGAAGACACAGCTGCTATATATGTATGTGTGCGTGTGTCTGACTTTATGCAGCCCATGGACTATAACCTGCCAGGCTCTCCTGTCCATAGAATTTTCTAGGCAAGAATCCTGAAGCAGGTTGCTATTTCCTACTCCAGGGGATCCTCCTGATGCAGGGATAGAACCTGTATCTCTTGCATCGCCTGTGTTGGCAGTCAGGTTCTTTTTTTTTTTTTTTTTTTAAGATTTATTTCTTTATTTATTTTGGTGGGGGTGGGGGTCGGGTTGGGGAGGGAGGGGAGCAAGCGGGCCACTTCTATTGGTCTTTCATTTGTCCATTTTCATCCGTCTTTGTTCTTTGGCCCGTGTGGGCCTCCCATCGCCGTGGCGTCTGTTGTCTCAGAGTGCCGGCTCTGGGCGCATGCGCTCCAGAGCTCCGGCTCGGTGATTGGACACATGGGTCCAGCCGCTCCGCGGCACGTGAGATCTTCCCAGGCCAGGGCTCGAACCGGCGCCCCCTGCACTGCAAGGAGGTGTCCTTACCCACTGGACCACCAGGGCAGCCTGGCAGGCAGGTTCTTTACCACTGGCACCACGTGAGAAGCCCGCGGGTGGCTCCTTGAGATCTTATCAATGAGCCGTGCTCAAGTCTGGAGCCGGCACAGGAGCTGGCACAGGGAGGGCCTGAAACCCATCCACGCTGTCTTGAACTGAAGATCTAGTGACTCACAGGACGCAAGCAATCATTTGGGAAATTCAAAAAGGATTACTGGATCCTTTGAAAGCCTTCATACAGAAATATAACTGGGCTACGAATAGAGATTTAAATTACTTGCTTTCTTCAATTTTTTAAGAAAACCTTATAATAATAGGAGAAAAGTCACCATGGGTTGTGCGGATGTATGCATTTTTTTCCCCTCCAGGAATTTGTTTTCTGCCTCATTAATAGAAACTCTCCCACACACTGTGAGAAGAATCTTTTCCTCTCCTTTGCTAGGAAGGACAGTTAAGAAATGTCTTGGGCTTTATTTTTTCATGGGCATGGAGTAGATAATTGCTTAAAGCTGAATTTTGGGCTGCTAATCATCCAATTAGGGTCTGGGGCATAATTGTATCTCCGTAACATGATTTTTTCTTTTAATTCTCTTGGCAATAGCATTTTGGGGCCAGCCCATGGACTATAACCTGCCAGGCTCTCCTGTCCATAGAATTTTCTAGGCAAGAATCCTGAAGCAGGTTGCTATTTCCTACTCCAGGGGATCCTCCTGATGCAGGGATAGAACCTGTATCTCTTGCATCGCCTGTGTTGGCAGTCAGGTTCTTTTTTTTTTTTTTAAGTTTTATTTTTTTTATTTATTTTGAGTGGCGGTGGGGTTGGGGAGGGAGGGGAGCAAGCGGGCCACTTCTATTGGTCTTTCATTTGTCCATTTTCATCCGTCTTTGTTCTTTGGCCCGTGTGGGCCTCCCATCGCCGTGGCGTCTGTTGTCTCAGAGTGCCGGCTCTGGGCGCATGCGCTCCAGAGCTCCGGCTCGGTGATTGGACACATGGGTCCAGCCGCTCCGCGGCACGTGAGATCTTCCCAGGCCAGGGCTCGAACCGGCGCCCCCTGCACTGCAAGGAGGTGTCCTTACCCACTGGACCACCAGGGCAGCCTGGCAGGCAGGTTCTTTACCACTGGCACCACGTGAGAAGCCCGCGGGTGGCTCCTTGAGATCTTATCAATGAGCCGTGCTCAAGTCTGGAGCCGGCACAGGAGCTGGCACAGGGAGGGCCTGAAACCCATCCACGCTGTCTTGAACTGAAGATCTAGTGACTCACAGGACGCAAGCAATCATTTGGGAAATTCAAAAAGGATTACTGGATCCTTTGAAAGCCTTCATACAGAAATATAACTGGGCTACGAATAGAGATTTAAATTACTTGCTTTCTTCAATTTTTTAAGAAAACCTTATAATAATAGGAGAAAAGTCACCATGGGTTGTGCGGATGTATGCATTTTTTTCCCCTCCAGGAATTTGTTTTCTGCCTCATTAATAGAAACTCTCCCACACACTGTGAGAAGAATCTTTTCCTCTCCTTTGCTAGGAAGGACAGTTAAGAAATGTCTTGGGCTTTATTTTTTCATGGGCATGGAGTAGATAATTGCTTAAAGCTGAATTTTGGGCTGCTAATCATCCAATTAGGGTCTGGGGCATAATTGTATCTCCGTAACATGATGTCTTTTATTCTCCGTGGTTCTGACTTTTAAAGCTGGTTCTCTTGGCAATAGCATATCTTTCTGGGGGAGAAAGAAGTGCAGTGCTTTGGGGGTCTTCTCTGCTCACCAGATAAGGAGAGGTAACACCTGAGAAGAACAGAGACGCCATGGTGGGCATTATTAGACTAATGGCTGAGCTTTATGAGTATGCAGCTACATCAGTGTCTGAAAGAGGATGAAATCTCCCTGAGCCTTGACGTGAGCCCAGCCTTTCTTTCCTCCTCTTGCTTACCTCACAGTCAGAAGACCAGAAAGCAAATCATCTCTCTTGTGCCTTGTTCTCTGGCCAAGTGACCCGGCAGGGTGGAGGGTGGGGGATCTGAGTTTTGCTGCTACTATGCTGAATCTGTTTTCCTTTAAAACATTATCAATGAAATACATGTTTATTTAAAGATTATAAAGGAAATATATGCATTTCAAAGATCAAAGTTTTATAAGCACTCTATAATATGTTTCACAAAATCAATTCATTTTTGCCTTATCTTTTTCTATTAATTTTTCAATTGTAGGATAATTGCTTTACAAAAGTTTGTTGGTTTCTGCCGAATTTGTAATCTTCCCTTTATTGTCCACTCCGAAGAATTATAGGAGAAGCAGCAAGGAGTGATGGATGAGGCCAGGACTGGGTGACAGAACATGTGGATCCTGGTCCTAGTGGTGACTGGCCACTCCATTCACCTCATAAGCTCAGTGTCCTTGGCTGGGATGGGAGGGAGATGGGATAGATTCAAAGGTCATGAACTGTTGGCCCAAGGGACAAATTGAGCCCTCAGAAATGTCTGTTTGGCCTATGTGGTCCGAAAATCTGAATTGAATTATCAGCATTAAAAAATCTGAGTTAATTATCAGCATTTAAAACTCAGAATAGGTTTTGTACACACCCCCCAATGTTCATTGCAGCACTATTCACAATAGCCAGGACATGGAAGCAACCTCGATGTTCGTGGACAGAGCTCTGAAGGAAGATGATGTGGTGGTACATATATACAACAGAATATTACTCAGTCATAAAGAAGAAAGAACTAACGCCATTTGGAGCAACATGTATGGTCCTAGGGATTGTCATGCTGAGTGAAGCAAGTCAGATGGAGAAGGACAAACATCATATGCTACCACCTATACGTGAAATCTAAAAAAATGATACAGATAAACTTATTTACAAAACAGAAATAGAATTACAGATGTAGAAAACAGTCTTATGGATAATAGTGGGGGAAAGGGGTGATAACTTGGGAGGTTGGGATTGACATATACACGCTACTAGATATAAAGTAACTAATTAAAACTTGCTGCAGAAAGCGAGCTCAATCCAGCACCACATCCTTGGTCATGAGGGTTATAATGAGTTGAGTCAGTAATAAGATTGTGGGGCTCCTGACTCCTAATCCAGCATCGTTAAAAGTTATATTTCCCTGCTTCTTATATGGAACCCCAGTCATGCTCCATATGCTTATGCCAGGGCAATCAGATGATCTGGGAGTTCAGAAGTATAATCAAGTGACCTTTAGAAACCACTTGAAATGAGCCCGAGTTATCACTCGACAGACAGATCCTTCTAGAGACGAAATTGCTGATTCAGATAGACTTTGACTCTAACAGCCCCGACCACTTTGGATATTTAGGGGAGAAAAGGGTCATTCCTTAAATGCTGAGCACTTGGCCGTTTCTGGAGTGAGTTCACTACTGATTTTAAAAGCATGAAGAAGTAGGACTTACTGAGGCAGATGGGATGTAACAGTGTTCAGCAGCGCCCATGATCTGACTTTGTGAACTGTGTATGGGTATTAGATCTGCCCCTACCTAGCTCTGTAACCCTGACTTCTCAGTCTGCATCGGGGGGATGACAGCCACTCCCAAGCTCGGGCTGCACGAGCAGCGATGTGTGTCACATGCTTTGTATGCTGTGTGGCCGGTATTGAGACTCAGCAGCATGCCCAGTACACTATTTTCCAGATGTCCACTTAGTGGGTGCCATTATTTCCATTCACGTTTGCAGTTGAGTCTCAGTGGTGATAGACAGTCACTGAAGGTTATATGGCTAAGAAATATCGGAATTCTGCTTAATTTCAAAGTGTATCCTACTTTTCACTACATCCCAGCTGTCCCTCCTCATCTTGTCATCATATTGTACTAGTTTCTTTACTGAATTCTGAAACAGCCCAGCTTTGAGCCTCGATTTCCTCTCTGCAAAGGGAAAGGACTGAACCCGATGAACTTATGGGCATCTCCCAACCCTGAGAGTCTGTGATCCAAGTCATGAATGAGGAGAAAAAGGATAGCATTAATAAACACGAAAACAGGCCTTAGCTCCATTTCAGTCCGTTGCTTAAGTAGGATCAGATACTTGAAACACTTTGCTGGAGTATAAAGAAAACAGCTTTTCCCCTTACATTGTATTCTCGTTTCCTCTGTCCCACCCCGGGAACGTTCCTTTGTGCAGGACAAATGATGGGGTCTAACAGAAATCCTGTTCTTCCACGGCCCCAGTTTTCATTCAGAAAAGAGTTCTGGCACACCGTTATTGATGAGGATAAGCCCAGGGTTGAGGAACAAAAGCCCAGTGCCTTGTATTAGCCGGCAGGAGACAAAAGGGAAGTGATTATGAAAGGGGATTTGAACACATCCTCTGAGTTTTAAAATTAGTCACAAGATCCATTCCTTTTTCTTTTTCCTGGGGAGATTATTATAGGGGCAGCCACGGATCGTCCTCTGTGACTTCCTTTGCCTTTAGAGGTGACAAAGCCAGGTTAAGATGATCCCAGTTTTGACAGTGACATCCCAAGTGCTGTAGTCGGGGGGCAATCAAATGTCCTCCTCTTCACTCCATCAGATCCAGTCAAGAGACTGACCTTGGCCGGTCAAGGTCAGCTAACTGCATCACAGCTTGTTTGAGCTGCGGCTTGGATGTCTGCCGTAGACTTGAGCGTGCAGTTGCTTTTGATCTTGTTCGTGGCCTCCTCCCTCATCAGAGGAGTTTGATGACAGAATAAGGGCTGCGCTTGTTCCCCCTGGCGCTGTGGTGATCTTTCAGACCAGGGCCACCTCGAGAGCTGCGAGGTCTCATCTGTTGAAATGTGGGGACACATGGTTCTTTCTTTTTTTTTTTTCTGAGTGGACGCCTTTCATCATTGCTTTCTTGGCCTTCCATTTTGGGGACCAATGGTTCTTCTCTTTTAGCATCATTTGGTCAAACGTCTTATTCTTTTTCTTAAAAATAAAATTTTTTTTTTTCCTGAGTAAAAATAAGTCAGAGGAATGAAAGAAAAATAAATAAATGAAATACTATTTGTGGTAGAAATTTTAGAGATCTGAAAGTTAAAAAAAAATTGTGAGCCTATCGTCAGCTCTAAGCACTGTGGTATTTATAATATATATGCGTGTATTTGTGTGTGTATGTATCCTTCCAATTTTTCCCTGTAATGAATATGCATGTATATATTCTGCTGTCTATACGGACTTGTATCTAGCTCTTTCACTTAACTTTATGCGTGAACGTTTCTCCCACGTTATTGAATATTTTTAAAAACGACTTTGACGGCTGTACCCTTCCTGCATGGATCTGCTGCTTTGTACTCCGTCTTTGGTCTCACATTTAACTTGTGTGTAGTTTCCTGCCATCACAGATGATGCGACCCTGAGTTATCCCTGCAGGTTGACCTTGGTTCGCCTCTCCAGCTGGCGGGCTCAAGACTTTTTTGAAGTGTGGGACTGAGTGTCCCATTTCCTTAAATGGAAATCCTCACCACCTCCTTGGCTTGGTCCTCTCCCTCAGAAGTTCAAGCTGTTTGGGACAAGTGTTTGAAGGCTTACCTGAGTGCTGTGTGTCCCCACCGTGTATCCACGTTCACTTTATGGTTTCATCAGTTTAAACCTCCTGTAGCGTTCATCTGGCCTGTGCTGTTCATACCTCCCTGCCTTTGCTCGGGGCTTCTAGAACTCCAGACACTCAAGCATCACCTTCACAATGTTGCCACATTCACATATCACCTGGACCATTATTTAAAAAAATTAAAATAAATGTATTTGCTTATTGTTGGCTGTGCTGGGTCTTGAATGTTGTGTGCTGGCTTCCTCTCCTTGGGGTAAGCGGGCTTCTCACTGTGGTGGCTTCTCTGGTTGCAGAGCATGGACTCGAGAGGGTGGGCTTCGGTAGTTGTGGCACACGGGCTTAGCTATTCCGCAACATGTGGGATCTTCCTGAACCAGGAATCAAACTTGCGTCTCTTGCATTGGCAGGTAGATTCCTAACCACTGGACCACCAGGGAAGTCCCCGCCTGTACCATTATTTTGCAAATATTTATTTTAAAGACTAACTGTTACTTAAAATGTAGGTTTCAACTTAGCTACAACAGGTGCAAAAGCCCAGTCTATTGTATTGAACACATGTGCATGTGTGCGTGGATATTTTTTTCTAGCTCACATGGAAATAAATGTGTAGCTATGGAAATAAAAATACAGATTCTCCCCACACGGTCTAAAATTATCTTCTGGTGGCATTTCCTCCCCGTTTTTGGAAACACCACATTAGGTCCACCTTCCTAGTATATGATTTCCACTCTCCTGATAGACTGACTCCTGTTCATCTGTGGAGCCCTAGAGAGGCTGCCCTGCCCCTGAGTCTGAGTTGGAATATCTACTTAACACAAAGGAAGACGGTGGAGAAGAAAGGGATAAATCAGACAAAACTAAACCTGAGTTGCAGATCCGCCTCTACTGTATACTCTTGGTTAGCTCATTTTGCTCGTTGAACTCTAGTGGCCCTGCCAAGAAAATAGAAATAACATAACAAGGACCAACACAGGGAAATATACTCAATATTCTGTGATAACCTGTATAGGAAATGACTCTGAAAAAAAATGCATATCTATGGCTTCCCTGGTGGCTCAGTGGCAAAGATCCGCCTGCTGTGCAGGAGACCCGGGTACTCTCCCTGGGTTGGGCAGACCCCCTGGAGGAGGGCGTGGCAGCCCGCTCCAGTACTCTTGCCGGGGGAATCCCATGGACAGAGAAGCCTGGTGGGCTACAGGCCACAGTGTCTCAAAGAGTCGAACATGAGTTAATGACTGAACAATAACAACAAGGTGTCCGGTGCCCTGACTTCTCTCTACCAAGAAAATCTTCTTATGTTTGGTCCTTGGCTGTTTTTCCTTCTTGTGCTGCATCCATTCCTTGTGTGACGTCATCACCTCCATGGCATCCTCCGGACCTGCCTGTGCCTGAGTGACAACCTCAATATCCTGGGACACTTTACCTTGAGCTGCAGAGGCTCGTACCCATCGCCTACTGGCCATCTCCCCGGACACGTGCCAGAGACTCCGCCGCTCAGGGTGCCCTAGAGCTCCTTATTTCCTTCCGTCTATGGCCTCTCCTCCTCCTCCTCCCGGGCTATTCCTTCCAGGAGCAGCTCTTCTTGTGCTCCCCTCAGACATGTGTGCCCGGCAGGGTCCAGCCACCATCTCAGGTTTATCTCCTACAGTTCTTGTCACAATCAATATTTGCAGAATTAAATGAGTATAAACTAATGGTGAGAATTTCACGCACCATAATGAGATTTGAGGGAAGCTATTTTGGGGCAGAGAGTGAGTTATTGATCTCTCTGAAATCACATCACTTGGACAACTGTACATTTTATCATTCCTAAGCTGAGAGCGGTGGGTCATAGACAATGAGATTGGCTCAAAATTATTTGATTGGTTATTGATTGACTGAGTCTATCATCAGGCACACATATTTTAAAATTCTTTTCTAAAAATTATTTTTATTTTATTGGTATTATTTCTTAACCTTTTATTTTATGTTGGAGTGTAGCCAATTAACAATGCTGTGAGAGTTTCAGGTGGACGTGGTCGGTAAAGGGACTCAGCCACATGCACACACACAGGGAAATATACTCAATATTCTGTGATAACCTGTATAGGAAATGACTCTGAAAAAAAATGCATATCTATGGCTTCCCTGGTGGCTCAGTGGCAAAGATCCGCCTGCTGTGCAGGAGACCCGGGTACTCTCCCTGGGTTGGGCAGACCCCCTGGAGGAGGGCGTGGCAGCCCGCTCCAGTACTCTTGCCGGGGGAATCCCATGGACAGAGAAGCCTGGTGGGCTACAGGCCACAGTGTCTCAAAGAGTCGAACATGAGTTAATGACTGAACAATAACAACAAGGTGTCCGGTGCCCTGACTTCTCTCTACCAAGAAAATCTTCTTATGTTTGGTCCTTGGCTGTTTTTCCTTCTTGTGCTGCATCCATTCCTTGTGTGACGTCATCACCTCCATGGCATCCTCCGGACCTGCCTGTGCCTGAGTGACAACCTCAATATCCTGGGACACTTTACCTTGAGCTGCAGAGGCTCGTACCCATCGCCTACTGGCCATCTCCCCGGACACGTGCCAGAGACTCCGCCTCAGGGTGCCCTAGAGCTCCTTATTTCCTTCCGTCTATGGCCTCTCCTCCTCCTCCTCCCGGGCTATTCCTTCCAGGAGCAGCTCTTCTTGTGCTCCCCTCAGACATGTGTGCCCGGCAGGGTCCAGCCACCATCTCAGGTTTATCTCCTACAGTTCTTGTCACAATCAATATTTGCAGAATTAAATGAGTATAAACTAATGGTGAGAATTTCACGCACCATAATGAGATTTGAGGGAAGCTATTTTGGGGCAGAGAGTGAGTTATTGATCTCTCTGAAATCACATCACTTGGACAACTGTACATTTTATCATTCCTAAGCTGAGAGCGGTGGGTCATAGACAATGAGATTGGCTCAAAATTATTTGATTGGTTATTGATTGACTGAGTCTATCATCAGGCACACATATTTTAAAATTCTTTTCTAAAAATTATTTTTATTTTATTGGTATTATTTCTTAACCTTTTATTTTATGTTGGAGTGTAGCCAATTAACAATGCTGTGAGAGTTTCAGGTGGACGTGGTCGGTAAAGGGACTCAGCCACATGCACACACACAGGTATCCATTCTCCTCCAAATTCCCCTTCCATCCAGGCTGCTACAGAAGGCTGAGCAGAGTTCCTTGTGCTGTACAGTAGGTCTTTGTTGGTTATTCATTTTAAATATAGCAATGTGTACATTTTGAATACCTGCTGGGTGCCAGACACTTTTATCTGGGGACTGAGCATACTGAGATGACCAGAATGTAATTGCAACTCTCTTGTGAGCTATTTAAGGGAAAAATTTGAACAAAATATGTTCAGTTCAGTGTGTGCCCTTAAGAAGGGTGCTACACCATGCTCTGCAAGTGCAGGGGGCCGTGTGAGAGACTCTGAGTCTGACAATCAGGGTGAACTTCATGAAGCTTGTGATACTCGTTTGGGGCTTTTATAGGGAGAAAGACTTTGTCAGTTGGAGAAAGAAGTGGGGGTGGAGGAGAAAAAGGAAATCCTTGTTTGAGGGATCAGCATGTGTAGAATATGGAGGTGGGAAAAGGCGGGGCGTTTGGACACTGGTGAGAATTTCTTTCCAGCCAATACATGTGATGCATGTGAGGGTCGCTGTTCAGTTGCTAAGTCGTGTCCGACTCTGTGACCCCACGGACCGCAGCACGCCAGGTTTCCCTTGTCTTTCACTGTCTCCTGGAGTTTGCCCAAAGGCATGTCTGTTGAGTCAGTGATACCATCCAACCATCCCGTCCTTTGTCACCCCCTTCTCCTGCCCTCAGTCTTTCCCAGCATCGCTCTTCCCATCAGGTGGCCAAAATATTGGAGCTTCGGCTTCAGCATCAGTCTTTCCAATGAATATTCAGGGCTGATTTCCTTTAGGATTGACTGGTACACGTAAGCAATAAGGCCAGGGTGGTCTACTGGGACCAGAAGCTCTATATGTCTGTCCAACTGAGGAGTCCTTAGTGCCACTGTGCATCAGAATTACCCAGAATGTAGAGCATCATCTAAAGAGGCAGCCTCCCGGGCCCCATCCAGACCTGAGCAATCACCATCACCCCAATGTGCTGTAGGAATCCTCCAGACGCAGAGATGGGCTGGAGGTTCAGCCAGGGAAGTCAGTGACTTGTCCATCATCACACAGAAAACGACAGAAGATTTCCCACTCAGGTCCCTTGGGGGATGATTAGAAACACGGAGGTCCTGGGCTATTGGTCCCAGTTGCCTGCTGGGCTCCACAAACTGTCACAAATCCTGAGTTTCTTGGAAAGGCAGTGACTTCCCTTGCCGCCGGGAGCTAAGGGCTGCAGCTGAGTCCAGAAATTGGCACCGTCCCCAGCCTCGTCGGTTCCTTAGATAATGACAAATTCCTTTGGCTTGCTCCCCATTATTTCATTGTAAATGAGAAAGTAATAAAGCAAAGCTGCAAGTGGACTAATTAAATCAGCCGTTTCTAATCCCATCGATCCAGGGAAAAAGGGCTGCACGGGGCTGGAAGGGAGAGAGGTTTTGATTTAGAAGAAACCACATACATTTCTGCCTGGGTGCAGGGGCTGAGGAGCAGGCAAGGAACCTCACAGGCTCTGAGATCTGCACTCTGCTGGGGGAGGGGCTCCCGTGGCCCAAGGGGAAGCCCCACCCCTCCCGGGAGGGGGCCCATAGAGAGGAAGACAAAGAAGACAGGGTTTCCCCGGAGGGCAGAGGCAGGATGCTGGAGGAAAGGCTGGGGACTGGAGAGTCTCCATCTTTGTTCTGGGGAGTGCATGATGGGGGCAGGCGTGAAAAATTAGAACCAGTGGTCGCAAAAGTAAACGCAGGCATAAATCCATAGAAATTTAAAAAGCTACCTGGAGAGGTCCAGCGTGTGTGGTGCTGTGGACTGACCGAAGCACGCTGGTCAGCATGGAGTGCGCCGGTGTCTTCCTTCTGTTCTCTTCCACGGCCGGCAGTGGTGAGCATGTGTCTTGCTTCCCCCGCCCCCCATCTTTGATCTCCAGTGTTACCTCCCTGGCCTCCCATTCGGAGCTGCCCACCCTTCCATGAAGACACCAGGGTGACCCCCGCGCCCTTGCCTTCATCCATTCTACATCCTGCCCATCCTCCGGAGACTCTCCAAGCGTGACCTCTGTACGAAGCCTTGGGAAACCTTGGGGACTTTACTGGGAGTTTGAAAGCCTGAGCCCAGCCCATTCCTGCGGCGTCTTTCTCTGGGGGCTGGTGCTCAGGAGCCAAGATTTTAGCAAACGTGGTGGAGGCTTCTTCACAACCCTGGGGTTTAGAACCGATGACCGTCCTGTTCTCTCCCTGTGGAACACTTGCTCCTCCTTCCTTCACAGGTCTAGGTGTTGAAATAGAAACAGGGCTCCCTGTTGTTTTAGCTTTCGAAATGGCCAAAAGCATTTCTTGCTTCCTTATCAGCATGCCCTAAAATACTTTATAGCTCAGCATCTGAATAGCAGAGTACTTTTAAAGTAAGCAATTTGCCTTGTCAGTTCCTTTTAATTAAAAGTGGGGTCTCTTTTTAGGAAGACACCTTTCTGATGAATCTTTTGTTTTCTCAAGGAGGGGCAGATGGTACCTACAGCCACAGAGCATCGCTGCTATGAAGGTGCTTTTTGAACATCCCTAGTGGATTGACTATGGTTTCCTAGGTGGTACAGTGCTGAAGAATCTGCCTGCCAGAGCAGGAGACACAAGGTGGTACAGTGGGGAGGGGCTCGTGGCCAAGGGAAGCCCACTCCCGGGAGGCCCATAGAGAGGAAGACAAAGAAGACAGGGTTTCCCGGAGGGCAGAGGCAGGATGCTGGAGGAAAGGCTGGGGACTGGAGAGTCTCCATCTTTGTTCTGGGGAGTGCATGATGGGGGCAGGCGTGAAAAATTAGAACCAGTGGTCGCAAAAGTAAACGCAGGCATAAATCCATAGAAATTTAAAAGCTACCTGGAGAGGTCCAGCGTGTGTGGTGCTGTGGACTGACCGAAGCACGCTGGTCAGCATGGAGTGCGCCGGTGTCTTCCTTCTGTTCTCTTCCACGGCCGGCAGTGGTGAGCATGTGTCTTGCTTCCCCCGCCCCCCATCTTTGATCTCCAGTGTTACCTCCCTGGCCTCCCATTCGGAGCTGCCCACCCTTCCATGAAGACACCAGGGTGACCCCCGCGCCCTTGCCTTCATCCATTCTACATCCTGCCCATCCTCCGGAGACTCTCCAAGCGTGACCTCTGTACGAAGCCTTGGGAAACCTTGGGGACTTTACTGGGAGTTTGAAAGCCTGAGCCCAGCCCATTCCTGCGGCGTCTTTCTCTGGGGGCTGGTGCTCAGGAGCCAAGATTTTAGCAAACGTGGTGGAGGCTTCTTCACAACCCTGGGGTTTAGAACCGATGACCGTCCTGTTCTCTCCCTGTGGAACACTTGCTCCTCCTTCCTTCACAGGTCTAGGTGTTGAAATAGAAACAGGGCTCCCTGTTGTTTTAGCTTTCGAAATGGCCAAAAGCATTTCTTGCTTCCTTATCAGCATGCCCTAAAATACTTTATAGCTCAGCATCTGAATAGCAGAGTACTTTTAAAGTAAGCAATTTGCCTTGTCAGTTCCTTTTAATTAAAAGTGGGGTCTCTTTTTAGGAAGACACCTTTCTGATGAATCTTTTGTTTTCTCAAGGAGGGGCAGATGGTACCTACAGCCACAGAGCATCGCTGCTATGAAGGTGCTTTTTGAACATCCCTAGTGGATTGACTATGGTTTCCTAGGTGGTACAGTGCTGAAGAATCTGCCTGCCAGAGCAGGAGACACAAGGGACTCAGGTTCGACCCCTTGGTCGGGAAGACCCTCTAGAGGAGGGCATGGCCACCCACTCCAGTCTTCTTGCTTGGAGAATCTCCTGGACAGAGGAGCCTGGCGGGCCACAGTCCACAGGGTGGCAGAGAGTCGGACACGACTGAAGCGGCTTGGCACGCACGCACTGGGCGCCTGGCGCTGTTCCACGAGGCGTGGTGTTATCACAGCCATGAACAAAAAAGAACAAACAACGCCGCCTCCAAGAACTTTTGTTTGAATGGGCAGAGACAGGTAATAAACTGCACAACAGACATCCTCTGTGCTGGATGGGGTCAAGTGCAACGGAGAAAGGTAGAGCAGAGGAAGGGCAGGGAGTGCAGGGCGGGGCTGACTGGGGGGTCGTGGCTCCGCTTTAAGTGAGGGGGACAGGCATACCTCTGACCCTGCAGAGGAGGCAGCACATGGGCAGTGGCTCGGAGACGCAGGGTCCACCAGGCTCTGGGGAAGAGGTGACAGAACGAGGAAGGAGAGCAGAGCCCCTGGCGCTGGCCGGGCAGTGTCTGGAGTGTTCAAGGTCGGCCAGGACGCCGGTGAGGCTGCGGCTGGAGACAGAGGAGGGAGGAAGGCCAGAGCGGCCTCGGGGACAGAGCACGCGGGGCCAGCGGGCCCTTCTGCAGACAGCAGCTTCCCCTCTGAGGGAGACGGAACCCACGGGAGCCGTGCCGCAGAAGAATGAGTCGCTCCATCTGGTGTTTTGAATCACTGTGGAGAATTAAGTACAGGGGGGCAGATGCAGGAAGAGACAAGGAGTCCGCTGGAGGAAGGATGGCGGCCTGGATCTGGAGTCTGGGGGGCGAGGGATGTGTGGTCAGACTGCGGACATACTTTGAAAGTGGAACGGGCAGGATTTTCTGACCAGCTGAATGCAGGACGCAGGAGTGAGTTTATTTCAGCAACAGAAGTTACTTAGCTGGTATTTGAAGGATTCTTCATGCTAGCTTTCAAAGATCACTCAGGTGAAACTTTTAAGGATCAGGTAACAGAATACAGCTCTAATCACTCATCCCTGACGCCCTTTCCTGCAGGGAGGGGCTTGTGACCGTGGGATTTGCTTTGACTGATCAAAGGGTGCAAAAGTGATGCAAACCCTCCTGGGAGAAAACTTTAAAGAGTCAGTGTGCGCCCTGCCATGTCTTCACCGGCAGTCCTTAGATATTTTGATCATCATTGACTGCATTTAGAGGAGGAAGTAACCTGCCACCACACATGTGGACGTTAGCCAAGATTCTGGCTTGTAAACCTCACACGTGTCTAAAGTGTGTGTGTGTGTGTGTGTGTGTGTGTGCGCCTCCTACCTGCTGTGGACTTGGATCAGGGGCTGTGATGGAGAAGATACTGCCAGGATCTGAGAAACCGAAGTGGTAGCTCTTTTCTGAGGAAGTGAGAAGCCAGGAACCACACTGGGAACAAGCTGAGCGGGTGCCTGCAGCCTTCTGTGCAGAAAAGCCCGTTGTTCCAAGAAGAAGTTGCCTGTGGAGGGGGCGGGGGTCCCATCTGGGCGGCACAGAGCCGCAGATGTCTCTGCGTTTCAAAGCAGCAGATTGAAGAAGAGCTGAATGTCTCAGAACAGTAAGAATAGGGCTGGGGAGCTCACAGTCTCTGGTCTGCTGGCCAGGCCGGCTGGAGGGAAACACCCCAGTCTGCTTAGGATGGCCAGCACGCGGAATCCAGAGTGCCCAGCAAGTGCAGGGTTCTCCTCGTATGTCCGCTCTGGGGTTTCTGAGTTTTTCCAGGCATTTCAATTCACCTCCGGCAGAAAGTGCTCTAGACTGAGTTGGGCACCCTAATTTAAAATGCCTGCTCTGCCGCCTCCTAGCTGATTGACCTTGAACATAGCATCAAGGTGAAAGTGTTAGTCGCTCGGCCATATTGGACTCTTTGTGACCCCGTGGAATGTGGCCCGCCAGGCTCCTCTGTCCATGGAATTCTCCAGGCAAGAAGACTGGAGTGGGTTGCCATGCCCTCCTCCAGGGGATCTTCCTGACCCATAGATCAAACCTGTGCCTCTTGCACTGGCAGGCAAATTCTTTCCTGTCTGAGCCACCATGTAAGCCTCTGAACATATCATAGGACCTCTTTAAACCTCTATTTTCCCATCTGCATGGTGGAGTAATAGAACACATCACTGATCACTCGTAACTGATGCCTTTTCCTGCAGGGAGAGACTTATGATCATGTTATTTACTCTGACCAATGAAAGGATGCAAAAATGACACCAAAAGACTTCTGGGTTAAAGCTTTAGAGAGTCACAGTGTGTCTTGCTGTGTTTTCTTTCCTTTGTCTCCGTGATCGTGGAAGGATATGTCTAGGTGAAGCCTCCATCAGCGTAGGTCCTCGGGGAATTACGATGTGCAGGAACCGTCAGCCACCTGAGATAGACATGTAAGAAATTAACTTTTTTTGCCTTAAATTTAAAAAAATTTCTGGATTGTTTGTTACCATCAATATAACCTAGTCTATACTGACTGATATAAATGGAATTGCTACTTTCTCTTCAAGTATTCCAGCACAGGATCGTCCTAAGGCGTGAATGCAAGTCTTCCCCTTCTCTAGAACGTTTATATTCCCTTCTCCACTCCAGGTTAACACGTATGTGCTTTCTAGCTGTCTGCTGAAATGGTGCTTCCTTAGCGAGGCCCTTCCGGACCTCAGTGGGTCGACTCCTTCTGCATTCGAGCTTCTGTATAACACCCCGCTTTCTCTTTGTAACATACATCTCATTTATCATCTTCTTCTTCACTTTTTATTGGCAATCAGACAGAATGTTTATTTTCCTTTGCAAATACTCCCATTGTTAAACCTAGTGTCTCCGCAGATGATCGTACTTCTAAGTGTAACTTGAAGGTATAAGCGTTCTTAATAGACAGCCCGTCTCACCTCTGTCCTTAAACCCCGCGAAGGTCAGTCTTTGCTGTCCAGTTCATCGCACCATCACCACCACCTGTCACATGCGTTCACTCACCTTCGAGTGAATGCATGCAATGAACAGAGTGACTGGCGCAGTAATGGTGGCCTTATTTTTGTCTTTCACCACCAAAAATTCCTCTCTTCTTCCTTCAGGGGTTCCATATTTAGAAAGGTTTCTGTCTACCAGACAAACTGCATTTGTGACAAAGCAATTCATTTCACCGTTTATTATTCCTCAAAGGCACATGCAGCTACTGATAAGAGCTTCTGATTTGCAGGAGATAATCACCATGACCACATCAATGGATATCATCCCAGCCCAAGGCAAGG
Source organism: Tragulus kanchil (assembly GCA_022376925.1). Taxonomy (NCBI): domain Eukaryota; kingdom Metazoa; phylum Chordata; class Mammalia; order Artiodactyla; family Tragulidae; genus Tragulus; species Tragulus kanchil. Next base: position 6,865,811 of record JAIOJX010000002.1, on the reverse strand, counting down.
CAAACAGATGCTTGCATTTGTGTAGCTTTATAGAATCCTTAACAAATGGTTGCTTCAACCAAAAGGACATCTAATGTCTGTTTAACAAGAGGTCCCGAGGAGACGTCTCTGGGGTTGGTCAGGCAGGTCAACCATTAAGGTCAGTCATCTTTCACCTCTGACCTCCTTAGTCTTCTCTTCTCGCTTCTTGCCTCCTGGATTTCCCAAGATGTCTGGAGCGACTCCAGGGACCGAGAGTACACATAAGGCAGGGTGAAGGGGCAGAGCTGGCAAGCTGTGCTGTTACTTTTCCCAGGAAACCAGAAGCTTCCTAAGAAACTCCTCTTCAGACTGCGCTTCATGTTTCCTTCCTCAGAACTGGGTTCCATGGCTACCTCTAGCTGCAAGGAATTCTGGGAAAGTAGGCATCTGGCAAAGCATCCTGGGAGTCTTCCTGAGCTGTCCCCTACGCCTGGCATGAGGCCATCCTGGGAAAAATTTGGGTCCATTAGCAAGAGAGACCCTGGGGAGAGCAGCTTCTAGAGGAGCAACATCTGCTGTGACTGCCAAAAATAACAAGAACTTGTGGCCGCAGTACTTCTTTCTTGTTCACATGGTCAAAGCCATTCATTTAACAGATGAAGAAAATAGATATCTAAAAAGGGGAAGCATCCAAGCTCTCATCTTGAGCTAGGGGCAGATAGGGGTTAAAATATAAGTCCTCAAGGTCTTTTCAGCCTTTTTAAAATTTTAATTTTATTTTATTTATTTTTGGCTTTACCAGGTGTTTGTTGCTGAGTGGGCTTTTCTCTCGTTCCAGTGAGAGGGGTCTGCTCTCTAGGTGCAGTGCGTGGATTTCTCCCTGTGATGCCTTCTCCTGGTGCAGAGCCTGAGCTCTAAGGCACGTGGCCTTCAGCAGCTGCAGCATGCTGGCTTTAGTAGCTGCAGCTCCTGGGCTCTAGAGCACAGACTCAATAGTTGTGGCACATGGGCTTAGTTGTTCTGTGGTGTGTGGGATCTTCCTGAATCAGGGATCAAGCCTGTGTCTTCTGTGTTGGCAGGCAGATTCTTTACCACTGAGTCACCATGAAAGCCCCTCTTCAGTCTTTTGAAGAAATAATTTCAAGAGGCCCATAGCATTTGTGTAGCTTTATAGAATCCTTAACAAATGGTTGCTTCAACCAAAAGGACATCTAATGTCTGTTTAACAAGAGGTCCCGAGGAGACGTCTCTGGGGTTGGTCAGGCAGGTCAACCATTAAGGTCAGTCATCTTTCACCTCTGACCTCCTTAGTCTTCTCTTCTCGCTTCTTGCCTCCTGGATTTCCCAAGATGTCTGGAGCGACTCCAGGGACCGAGAGTACACATAAGGCAGGGTGAAGGGGCAGAGCTGGCAAGCTGTGCTGTTACTTTTCCCAGGAAACCAGAAGCTTCCTAAGAAACTCCTCTTCAGACTGCGCTTCATGTTTCCTTCCTCAGAACTGGGTTCCATGGCTACCTCTAGCTGCAAGGAATTCTGGGAAAGTAGGCATCTGGCAAAGCATCCTGGGAGTCTTCCTGAGCTGTCCCCTACGCCTGGCATGAGGCCATCCTGGGAAAAATTTGGGTCCATTAGCAAGAGAGACCCTGGGGAGAGCAGCTTCTAGAGGAGCAACATCTGCTGTGACTGCCAAAAATAACAAGAACTTGTGGCCGCAGTACTTCTTTCTTGTTCACATGGTCAAAGCCATTCATTTAACAGATGAAGAAAATAGATATCTAAAAAGGGGAAGCATCCAAGCTCTCATCTTGAGCTAGGGGCAGATAGGGGTTAAAATATAAGTCCTCAAGGTCTTTTCAGCCTTTTTAAAATTTTAATTTTATTTTATTTATTTTTGGCTTTACCAGGTGTTTGTTGCTGAGTGGGCTTTTCTCTCGTTCCAGTGAGAGGGGACTGCTCTCTAGGTGCAGTGCGTGGATTTCTCCCTGTGATGCCTTCTCCTGGTGCAGAGCCTGAGCTCTAAGGCACGTGGCCTTCAGCAGCTGCAGCATGCTGGCTTTAGTAGCTGCAGCTCCTGGGCTCTAGAGCACAGACTCAATAGTTGTGGCACATGGGCTTAGTTGTTCTGTGGTGTGTGGGATCTTCCTGAATCAGGGATCAAGCCTGTGTCTTCTGTGTTGGCAGGCAGATTCTTTACCACTGAGTCACCATGAAAGCCCCTCTTCAGTCTTTTGAAGAAATAATTTCAAGAGGCCCATAGCCCAGGCAAGTTGCTCAGTGCGAGGAGATGGGGCAACCTGAGTGTCTGGATGGATCGAGTAGCACGGGCAGGTGACCTGGGTGTCCACCCCAGTTCTGTTTTTACCTAGCTCTACCTTTGGAAAAGGTATGTAACCCATGTAAGTTTCTCTTCAGCCGTCATTATTTAATTTGATTTTCTAGAAAAGGAAATTGAGACCTAGGGAAGTTAAATGACTTGACCAGAGTCAGATAGCTCATGAGTGGCAGGGCAAGGGCGAGAGAAAATCGGGAGCTTTACTGATTTCCTGACTGGCATTCCATCCTTAACTGGCATGCTTGGAAAGAGTTTCAAGTCCTACCCGAGGTGGTGGTGGGCTGCACACCTTCTCTGTTGTTAGGACAGGGGTCCGCAGCCTCCAAGGTCTAATGCCTGATGATCTGAGGTGGAGCTGATGGAATCATACTAGAAATAAAGTGCTCAATAAGTGTAACACACTTGAATCATCCCTTAACCACCCTCTGACTTCAGTCCATGGAAAAGTTATCTACCACGAAAGAGATGCCCCATGCTGAAAAGGTTGGGGCCTACTGGTTTAGTGCATGATAATTCATTGTGTCAGGAGGAATGGTTGACAAGACTCAGCTGTGTTAGTGTAAACTGACCAATTTTAGCTATTCAGACATGGACTTAAAACAGTTGGCTCATAAGTTGTATTTTTAAAGTGCCTCTTCTGAGTGAATAAATATGGACAATCATGCATGATCGCAGAAAATGCCCATGTTAATCTATGCATCAGTACATCACCCACTGCTGTGGTCCCAGGGGACAGTAAGAACAGAACCCTTTTGATTTTTAATAAGAACAAAAAATTCCAACTCTGACAGTGAGTCCCACCCCTTTCTCATCATCACAATGTCCTAGAAAGATCTTTTTTATGTTAACAGAGATTCCAGGGCCCCATTTCCTGGACAGGACTCACAAATATGTATTTTTACCAGGATTTCTCAGGAGATTCGGAGAACCGGCCTCTTATTTTACTCACTCAGTGGATAGGATGGAATTTCTCGAAGCAGTCTTTGGACATCTTTGAACCCGTTCATTGGCTTTGCTTTCAAACAAGATGTGTGTCAGTTCTGGATGGGTGGATGGGACTCAGTGCTGACCAGAAGGAAGAAACTGCCCAACTCCTCAGAAACCCTGTTCCTCAGGGGAATAATCTGGTCTATAATTTGAAAAATATGTGTCTTCTCTTTTTAGGGAAACTGAAGGTAAACACTGAGTATTTGTTGTTGTTGTTGTTTAGCTGCTAAGTTGTGTCCAACACCCGGCTCCTCTGTCCATGAGATTTCCTAGGGAAGAAATACTGCCCTTTCCCAGGCTGAGTCACTAGCTCTGTTCTTACTTTTGCTAAGAGACCTCATTCCCACACGCTTCTCTTTCAGTTGTGTTAGAATCCACTTCAAATCTCTTGTCAATCAGTGTTCACTGAGAAAGACTTTCTTCTGTTTTTGAAGGGCTTAGAAGAAACCTACCATTTCAAAAAATTCAAGCAGACACAGGAGGTATTTAAGGCCTATGCACTAAGCAGTACATATTTCAGAAGCTTTGGCAGAGTCGAAATAGTTCTGCCCGGGGTGCCAGGAGTTCTGACTTGGGCTCACTGCTCACCACCAACCTGCTGTGTGGTCTTGGGCAAGTGACTTTCCTTCTCTGGTCCTCACTTGACTCCCTGTACAATAGATGGCTGGTTGAAGAGAATTCTCAGGTTCTTTCCTGGCCTGATACTGAAAACACTGATGTTGGCAGAAATTTCTCAAGGACAAGGCCCCACAGATTGACCAGGAAGAGCACAGCCCGTGAGACACAACCTGCTCTCATGTTTTCCTCCTAAATGCTAAGAGGAATGTTCCAACTCATCTTTCTGCAGACTCCTCCACCCACACTGACGGATGTCAATTCTGGCATTTATTAGAGTGCCAGTAAATCTGGGAAACAATAAATATCTCATTACTTTGCTGATGATGTGTCTTTAAGAGCTACTCCAAAAAAGATTGATAACAAGAACTCGCTTTAATCTTGAAATCTTTCATCTTTTGCAAGTGCCTTATTGGACCCTAATCATATTCCTGTGAATCCCTTAGAGCAACTGGCAAAGAGGCCAAAGGGGGTATTTCAAAGCTGTGTGTGCATGCTAAGTCACTTCAATCATGTCTGACTCTTTGCAACACTATGGACTATAACCCGCCAGGCTCCTCTGTCCACGGGATTCGCTGGGCAAGGACACTGGAGTGGATTGCCGTTTCATTCTCCAGCGGATCTCCCTGACCCAAGGATGGTGCAGTCCCAAATCATGGCCAGTTGGAAATCTGATTTCCCGCCCTATGACTGTTGAAATGATACCCACTTTAATGTCACTTGGATTAACAGCCCATATCTCTCTTGTGTCACAGGCTGGCTAGGTCATCTTGAAAAACTAACAACCTTCTCTGAGCCTCAGTCTCCTCACCTGTAACATATGGGATTCACAGTCTCTCTGCAGAGTTAAATTTCAGAGGAAATGAGTTGAAGCCTGTACAATGCCTTCCTGGCGACTGGAATGAGGTAGGTGCTCAGAAAATGGTGAGCTATGAAAATGATTATGACTCTGGAGAAAGAATGGAGAGTTTCTACTCAGAAAGCCCTAGAGGCTAATGTCAGAGGCTGTAAATCAACTCCTCTTCTGTTTTAATACTGAATTAACAACCAGGCAGGGGAAAAAAGGAGCATTTAAATATTTAAACCAAACATTTAATTTTTAAACACGAACATTCTTTTTATAACTTGGATGGCTGCTCAAGGCCTGTGGAAAATTCCCCGAGCCTCAGCGACTGGCCCCTCTTCACAGTGTGCGCTAAAGAACATGGCTAACCTCGGGAGCCTCTGAACTTGGCAGGGGACGATACATTTGTTTTATTCAGAAGAAGGCACATTTGTGTCCTAATAAAGATATTTCTGACAAGTTTCTGCAAAGAAAGAGGAGTAAATCCCTGCAAAATACAAAGGAAACTAAATCTATTAATAAAAGAAAGTGAATGTAAATTTCCTGCCAGACGCGGTTCCAGATACCCAATTGCAAAAAGCCCTGCAAATCTGGGAAACAATAAATATCTCATTACTTTGCTGATGATGTGTCTTTAAGAGCTACTCCAAAAAAGATTGATAACAAGAACTCGCTTTAATCTTGAAATCTTTCATCTTTTGCAAGTGCCTTATTGGACCCTAATCATATTCCTGTGAATCCCTTAGAGCAACTGGCAAAGAGGCCAAAGGGGGTATTTCAAAGCTGTGTGTGCATGCTAAGTCACTTCAATCATGTCTGACTCTTTGCAACACTATGGACTATAACCCGCCAGGCTCCTCTGTCCACGGGATTCGCTGGGCAAGGACACTGGAGTGGATTGCCGTTTCATTCTCCAGCGGATCTCCCTGACCCAAGGATGGTGCAGTCCCAAATCATGGCCAGTTGGAAATCTGATTTCCCGCCCTATGACTGTTGAAATGATACCCACTTTAATGTCACTTGGATTAACAGCCCATATCTCTCTTGTGTCACAGGCTGGCTAGGTCATCTTGAAAAACTAACAACCTTCTCTGAGCCTCAGTCTCCTCACCTGTAACATATGGGATTCACAGTCTCTCTGCAGAGTTAAATTTCAGAGGAAATGAGTTGAAGCCTGTACAATGCCTTCCTGGCGACTGGAATGAGGTAGGTGCTCAGAAAATGGTGAGCTATGAAAATGATTATGACTCTGGAGAAAGAATGGAGAGTTTCTACTCAGAAAGCCCTAGAGGCTAATGTCAGAGGCTGTAAATCAACTCCTCTTCTGTTTTAATACTGAATTAACAACCAGGCAGGGGGAAAAACGGAGCATTTAAATATTTAAACCAAACATTTAATTTTTAAACACGAACATTCTTTTTATAACTTGGATGGCTGCTCAAGGCCTGTGGAAAATTCCCCGAGCCTCAGCGACTGGCCCCTCTTCACAGTGTGCGCTAAAGAACATGGCTAACCTCGGGAGCCTCTGAACTTGGCAGGGGACGATACATTTGTTTTATTCAGAAGAAGGCACATTTGTGTCCTAATAAAGATATTTCTGACAAGTTTCTGCAAAGAAAGAGGAGTAAATCCCTGCAAAATACAAAGGAAACTAAATCTATTAATAAAAGAAAGTGAATGATTTCATGTAATTCTTGATTCCTGCTCTCTGCCAGACGCGGTTCCAGACTTTTTATGTGATTTCTTTCAAATTGCAAAAAAGCCCTGCAAGGATTTCATTGTAATCGTCTTTTTGTCCACAGGAAACTGAGGTTCAGGGGTGACTAATGAAGCACCCTAGCATCATGCTTTTTGGAGAGCAGACGTCCATGCATGGCATCTCTTTGTGCATACTCTCTTCTTCCTGCACAAACTTCTGCTTTTTGCTTGGAGGGCCACTCTTTCTTTCCTATCTGTTGCTTTTGTTTGTGGAATTAAATTTGCTTGTAGTTTGTGTGTTTTCTGGGCCCCAGGAAAGTGTCTCTCATGGTGGTCAGGCCAATAGGTTCAGGGATACTATGTGAACCAACAGAAGCCAAACAGATGCATTGAAATGTCAGTGAGATACTGGAAGAAGATACTGATGCTCTCGGCCATCTAGCCACTGGGAGAGGAAAGCCTGCTGAGGAAGAGGCTGGTAGCAGCTAGAAGAAAGAGATCATAACTTGTTGAACTGTTAAGTTGCATCTGACTTCTTGCCACCCTATATGAACTGCAACACACCAGGCTTCCCTGTCCTTCACTATCTGCTGGAATTTGCTCAAACTCATGTCCGTTGAGTCGAGTCAATGATGCTATCCAATCATCTATCTCATCCTCTGTCGCCCCGTTCTCTTCTTGCCCTCAATTTTTCCCAGCATCTGGAGTTTTTCAAATGAGTTGGCTTTTCTCATCAGGTGGCCAAAGTAATGGAGCTTTAGCTCCAGCATCAGTCCTTCCAATGAATATTCGGGATTAATTTCCCTTAGGATTGACTGGTTTGATCTCCTTGCTGTCCAAGGGACTCTCAAGGGTCTTCTCAAGCACCGCAGTGTGAAAGCATCAAATCTTCAGTGCTCAGCCTTCTTGAGGGTCCATCTCTCATAGCCATAAGTGATTATTGGAAAAACCATAGCTTTTGCTATATGGGCCTTGGTTGGCAACGTGATGTCTCTGCTTTTTTAACATGCTGTCTAGATTTTTCACAGCTTTACTCTAGTTCAGTCTCTGAGGTCGTCCCTTGTCTTTAAGACAAGGGTTTCTCTCCTCTTGATGACTTCTTATTCATGTATCACTTGCTCATGTATTCATGTATTACTTTCATCGGCTTAATTAATGCAGCCAACACAGCAATGGCAACCATACAACCCTCTAGTGTGGCCCCCAACTTTGGATGAACATGCACTTGACTCTGAGGATGCAACTTCTTTTCCTCCCTTGATTTTTTATTATTAAACATTATTTTGCCTCTAAGTCATCATTTATTTTCCATCCATCTGTGTTCTTTGGCGTGTCCGGGCCTCCCATCGCTGTGGCCTCTCTCACTGCAGAGTACCAGCCCTGGGCGCCTGCACTCCAGAGTGCTGCTCACAATTGGACACACTGGCCCAGCCATTCCTCGGCATGTGGGATCTTCCCAGGCCAGGGATCGAACAGGTGTCCCTTGCACTGAAAGATGGACTCTTTACCCACTGGACCACCAGGAAAGCCCCGTCCCTTGATTTTTTGCACCTGCTTGTAAGCTGTCCCACTGGTAGAGTCTCAGATATCGAAGCACCAAGCTACTTTCTGTTGAGAGTGTGGTTCTTAAAGTAGATCATATGCACTTTGCTGTTGTAACTCTGAGTTTGCCACTGAAAATCTTTGATTTCTGCTTTCTACAGGGAGCTTTTGGCCTCTCTCTTCAAGTTTTATCTTGTTGGACCTTAGTTTTCTGCTTGACTTTTCTTCCCTACTGAACCCTGTGTGTCTCCAGGCTTGGAAGACTCCATCCAGGGGTAAAAGGAGCTTGCTCCTTCCTGTCTCCCATCTCTCAAAGGTCAAAAGTCACTAATTGGGAGTTAGTTCTCCCATATGGCCAGGTGTGTTAGCTGACCCTCTTGGCGGCCACCTGGAAAGCAAGTCCCATGGCTGAACGGTAGCACTGAGTGGGTCTGAGCCAATGTCACTCCCCAGAGACTCAGCCGAGGATCCCAGGGACCTCAGGGAGTCAGCGAGTATGGAAATGAGTGGTCAGGTGTATCTTCCCTTAGTGTTAACAGAGAAACCCTGCCCATGAAGCACAAGGTGGGTAGCATAAAGCATGGAGTGGGGCCTTGGGTGGTCTTGGCTCAGCCTTGATGGTCTTCTCAGTCAGCCACATGACCTGGGGACTAGGCGGCAGAGGCCGAGGCTGGTCAGACAGGAGGAGTGCTTCAACAGCACGGGCTGTGTTGTGAAGCTGGTTTGGAATATAAGCTTTCCTTCTTTTTCTAAGTCTCATTTTGCACTGGAGTATAGTCAATTAATAATGTTGCATTCGTGTCAGGTGTATAGTAGAGTGGTTCAGTTATACATGGATGAGTACTGTGGACATGACTGCACCTAAACAACTACAAGGACATTCTCTTTTCAAGTTCTTTCCAACATCAGCTTTCTTTTTATGTATTTATTTAATTTTACTTTTAAAAATATTTAACAAAACATTTTGTAATGTGGTATAGCCGATGAACAGTTGTTCACTCAGGTGAGCAGTGAAGGGGCTAAAGAATATTTCCCATCCGGGCACATAACATTGAGCACTGAAAGATGGACTCTTTACCCACTGGACCACCAGGAAAGCCCGTCCCTTGATTTTTGCACCTGCTTGTAAGCTGTCCCACTGGTAGAGTCTCAGATATCGAAGCACCAAGCTACTTTCTGTTGAGAGTGTGGTTCTTAAAGTAGATCATATGCACTTTGCTGTTGTAACTCTGAGTTTGCCACTGAAAATCTTTGATTTCTGCTTTCTACAGGGAGCTTTTGGCCTCTCTCTTCAAGTTTTATCTTGTTGGACCTTAGTTTTCTGCTTGACTTTTCTTCCCTACTGAACCCTGTGTGTCTCCAGGCTTGGAAGACTCCATCCAGGGGTAAAAGGAGCTTGCTCCTTCCTGTCTCCCATCTCTCAAAGGTCAAAAGTCACTAATTGGGAGTTAGTTCTCCCATATGGCCAGGTGTGTTAGCTGACCCTCTTGGCGGCCACCTGGAAAGCAAGTCCCATGGCTGAACGGTAGCACTGAGTGGGTCTGAGCCAATGTCACTCCCCAGAGACTCAGCCGAGGATCCCAGGGACCTCAGGGAGTCAGCGAGTATGGAAATGAGTGGTCAGGTGTATCTTCCCTTAGTGTTAACAGAGAAACCCTGCCCATGAAGCACAAGGTGGGTAGCATAAAGCATGGAGTGGGGCCTTGGGTGGTCTTGGCTCAGCCTTGATGGTCTTCTCAGTCAGCCACATGACCTGGGGACTAGGCGGCAGAGGCCGAGGCTGGTCAGACAGGAGGAGTGCTTCAACAGCACGGGCTGTGTTGTGAAGCTGGTTTGGAATATAAGCTTTCCTTCTTTTTCTAAGTCTCATTTTGCACTGGAGTATAGTCAATTAATAATGTTGCATTCGTGTCAGGTGTATAGTAGAGTGGTTCAGTTATACATGGATGAGTACTGTGGACATGACTGCACCTAAACAACTACAAGGACATTCTCTTTTCAAGTTCTTTCCAACATCAGCTTTCTTTTTATGTATTTATTTAATTTTACTTTTAAAAATATTTAACAAAAACATTTTGTAATGTGGTATAGCCGATGAACAGTGCTGTGGTCATCTCAGGTGAGCAGTGAAGGGGCTCAGCCAAACGTTTACACGTGTCCACTCTCCGCCTCCCATCCGGGCACATAACATTGAGCAGTGTTCCGTGGGCTCTGCTATAGGTCTTTCAACATAAGCTTTCTTGAATGAAGATGAATATCTTTTTTTTTTTTAATTTTTACTATGTGAGCTTCCCAGAGCATATTGGAGAAGTGGAATGGAAGAGGATCCAGAATGCCTTTAAGGACTTATTTGAACAGAGTCTCATAAGGGTTGATGCAGCAGAAGGAAGCATGGCTGCTAGTCAGAGGCCCCAGGTCCTCTTCTTCCATCAGCTAGCTTTGTGACCTTGAGCGTGTTCCTCTGGCCTCAGACTCCCTGTGTGTGCAAGGAGAGCAGTCTCCAGTCCTTCACTAAGTGGCCGTTCTGGAGCCCTTGGGCTACATGCAGATCCTTCCTTCCCCGCTGCCAGTCCTCTGTTCTGTGTGTGCACAGGGAGCAAAGAGAGGCAGGCTCACCAGGAGAGAGTCGCCGAGGGTAATGAATAGCCAAGGTCGTGGGCAGCGTCATCCTGCTGTTGTTGCTACAGACAAGTTAAATATAGCCACCGAAGTCTTCCATCCAGTGCTGACCAACTGCAAATATTTAACACATCCCGCAGAGGGAGGACGGCCACCAGTCACCAGCAGTCACTGGCGGTCACTCTGCGAAGGAAGCCGAGGGCAAAATCTCACTGGTGTTGACATTCACAGTTGGCATCGGTAATGACCGAGAGATGCCCGAAGCCCCTGCCGGCTGCATGTTTAAAGGTGACCCTCCATTTATTTATGAGGCAGTGGAGTCCTTTCCCTTTTGAACTTTTTGATGGGTTGAGCCTGCCAAAATGTGACTCCAGAGACATTCTGAGCTATTCTTCTTCTTTTTTCAAAAGAAAACTAATATCAATGACTAATGATTGTTGTGACCATATTCTGGGCACCTGATGCAAAGAGTCGACTCTTTGGAAAAGATCCTGATGCTGGGGAAGACTGAAAGCCAAAGAAGAAGAGGTGGGCAGAGGATGAGATGGTTAGATGAGCATCACTGACTCAATGGACATGAACTTGAGCAAACTCTGGGAGATGAGGAAGGACGGGGAAGCCTGGCGTGCTGCAGTTCATGGGTGAAAAGAGTCAGATGCGACTGAACATCTGAACTGAGCAACTGAACCAGCACCAACACATGATTGTCGTGTGTTTGCTCTGTGCCCGTTATGCATTTTTATGTGTATCTCTTACCTTCACACTGGCACTATGCAGGTTTGGTCCCTGGTCAGGACACTAAGATTCCACATGCTGCACGGGTGTGGTGGCAAAAAAAAAAAAAAAAAAAAAATGGAGATGAGGTTGAAAGAAAGAGCCCAAGCAAGTCGTTGTTCAAGCTGGGCCATACTTGGATTACTTCCCTCCTGGAGGCCCAGGCAAATGAGGAAGACCCATCCGTGACAGTCTTCCTTTGGTCCACAGTCCCAGAGTAGGGCACAATGCATTACTGGCACAGCACTGATGCCCATGGTGATAAGTTTTCTTTCCTTTTCCCTACCTGGCTTATAAATACCCCATAACCACTAACCTTTTCATAACAGACTAGGGTTCTGTGGCTCAGAGCGGATGTGGATACACAGTGAGACAGAGACACTTGGGAGGGGCCCCATAGTCTGAGCCCCACTGGGGTGCTTAACAGAGGAGCTAACCTCCCGTCCCGCCAAGGGGAGATTGATGTGGCTCTGTATTTATTTCTGTGTGTTGAGTTTCCACTGATGGACGCCCCTACCTGGTATCAGGCACTAAGCCACACCAGCGTTCTGGTTCCCCTGTGTGAATCACACCAACCCTTTGAAAGTCACACTTTCATCATTCTCATTACATACATGGAAGATGGAACCTCAAAGAAAATAAGTAATGTGCTTAAAATCACCTGCTCATGGAGACAGGACTCAGGCTCCTATCCAGGACTCTCTGGCCTGAGGCTATCAAGCTTAGGATGTGACGTACTCTGTTTCCCTTCTTTTTCAAAAATTCTTATTGGAGTCTAGTTGACTTGTAATGTTGAGTTAGTTTCAGGTGTACAGCAAAGCGAATCTGTTCACATACACATACACACACATGCATGGGTGTTCAGTGGTGTCCAGCTCTTCATGACCCCATGCACTGTAGCCCTCCAGGATCCTCTGTCCTTGGGAATTTACAAACAAGAATACCGGAGTGGGTTGTCATTTCCTTCTCCAGGGGATCTTCCTGGCCCAGAGACTGAACCTACATTTCCTGCATTGGCAGGTGAATTCTTTACCATGAGCCACCTGGGAAGCCCCATATACATATGCCCATTCTTTGTTAGACGGTTTCCCCATATGGATCATTACAGAGTATGGAGCAGAGTCCCCCTGTGCTGTATGGTTGGTCCTGATTAGTCCCCTCCTGCCTTCTTTATGTGTTAATTTGATGAAGGTGGGAGAGGGAGCCTTACTGGTGATGGATCTTTTGAATTTCTAACTTACTCCCTGGAAAGAAAAGAAACCTCCCTTGCCAGATACAGTAATCCTGACCTAAGAGAAATCTATCCACTGATTAAGTAAGTAGAAATTGTCCTCCACACCCAGCTCTAGGGATACAGCAGAGAATAAAATAGACCAAGTTTGTGCTCTCAGCGGAACCTCTAAAATTATGATTAGGGGCATACCCACATAAGGTGATAAGTTTTCTTTCCTTTTCCCTACCTGGCTTATAAATACCCCATAACCACTAACCTTTTCATAACAGACTAGGGTTCTGTGGCTCAGAGCGGATGTGGATACACAGTGAGACAGAGACACTTGGGAGGGGCCCCATAGTCTGAGCCCCACTGGGGTGCTTAACAGAGGAGCTAACCTCCCCTCCCGCCAAGGGGAGATTGATGTGGCTCTGTATTTATTTCTGTGTGTTGAGTTTCCACTGATGGACGCCCCTACCTGGTATCAGGCACTAAGCCACACCAGCGTTCTGGTTCCCCTGTGTGAATCACACCAACCCTTTGAAAGTCACACTTTCATCATTCTCATTACATACATGGAAGATGGAACCTCAAAGAAAATAAGTAATGTGCTTAAAATCACCTGCTCATGGAGACAGGACTCAGGCTCCTATCCAGGACTCTCTGGCCTGAGGCTATCAAGCTTAGGATGTGACGTACTCTGTTTCCCTTCTTTTTCAAAAATTCTTATTGGAGTCTAGTTGACTTGTAATGTTGAGTTAGTTTCAGGTGTACAGCAAAGCGAATCTGTTCACATACACATACACACACATGCATGGGTGTTCAGTGGTGTCCAGCTCTTCATGACCCCATGCACTGTAGCCCTCCAGGATCCTCTGTCCTTGGGAATTTACAAACAAGAATACCGGAGTGGGTTGTCATTTCCTTCTCCAGGGGATCTTCCTGGCCCAGAGACTGAACCTACATTTCCTGCATTGGCAGGTGAATTCTTTACCATGAGCCACCTGGGAAGCCCCATATACATATGCCCATTCTTTGTTAGACGGTTTCCCCATATGGATCATTACAGAGTATGGAGCAGAGTCCCCCTGTGCTGTATGGTTGGTCCTGATTAGTCCCCTCCTGCCTTCTTTATGTGTTAATTTGATGAAGGTGGGAGAGGGAGCCTTACTGGTGATGGATCTTTTGAATTTCTAACTTACTCCCTGGAAAGAAAAGAAACCTCCCTTGCCAGATACAGTAATCCTGACCTAAGAGAAATCTATCCACTGATTAAGTAAGTAGAAATTGTCCTCCACACCCAGCTCTAGGGATACAGCAGAGAATAAAATAGACCAAGTTTGTGCTCTCAGCGGAACTCACCTTCTATTAAAGAGACACATCTCAAGAATGAATTTCAGGGGGCTTCCCTGGTGGTCCAATGGGTAGGGACACAGTCTTGCAGTGCAAGGGGTGCCAGTTCGAGTCCTGTCCTGGGAAGATCCCACGTGCCGCAGAGCGGCTGGACCGATGTGTCCACTTACCAAGCCGGAGCTCTGGAGCACATGCGCCCAGAGCCGGTGCTCTGCAACAACAGAGGCCACCGCGATGGGAGGCCCACATGGGCCAAAGAACAAAGATGGATGAAAATAGACAAATGAAAGACCAATAGGAGTGGCCCACCGACCCCCCTCCCTCCCCAACCCAACCCCCACCCAAAATAAATAAATAAATAAATCTTAAAAAAAAAAAAAAACCATATGCATTAGTGTTATGTAGTATTTTATGCTTAAGAAGTCTATCATATATTACTTAAGAAAGAAGGGAGAAAAAAAAACCCACTGGTTTCTCCCTGCCTTCCTCCTGGAAACAGGTAAGGAGGGGTGGCCTTTGTGCTCACAAGACCAGAGGACTTGGACTCTGTGATGCCTTCTGCAGACTCTATGTGGGAAGATACAGGTGCCACCTCCTGCTCCTTCCTCAGGAAAACCCTCAGCCAGAGTGACCACCTGGGCTTCTGATTGGGTGAACTGCCCAGTGAGAGCCCCTAGAACCTCAAGCTCTAATGCTAGAAGGAGAAATGGGGTCTTTTCTTGGGAAGAAATAATATGTTTGCATGAAACACAGAGATGGACAGGGTTCAAGCCCGAGTCCACATGACCTCAAGCCTTTGGGTTTTTTTTGCTCCATTGCACTGGACTTTTGTGGCCTGCACCCTGAGAAATGCTCCACTCTTACCGTGGCCGTCCTGGGGCCTTGAGCTCCTCTAGGCTTGTTCTCTCATCCCTTTTAACACTTTACCTGAGGAAGGGATGGATGCTGGGAAAGAGGTTTCAGAAAAATTGTCATTGGTTTTCAGATCGACAGTGGGAATGGCGTGTAAAACGGTCTGAACGCTGGAGGAACCCGGGTCACCTTAGTAATACAGAGGGAGGCAGGTGATCTGCTGTGAGAATCTAAACTCCCAAATGTTTAATGAATTCAGGCATGCAGCCAGGGAAGGGCAAACGGGCCATCATGATTTTTCTTTTCCCTTTTTATTTCTCTTCTTTCTGAATCCTCCGCTCAGAAGACCATCACGTCTACAGTCAGGTGGGGCTGGAAGTGAGAGGAGGAGGAGGAATAGACTAGAAAGTTTCTCCCCACATGTTGCCCTAAATTTAGCCTCCACTGAGGCTCCTACCCCTCAGAAACAGCTCTCCAGCAAGTCTGCAGAAACTTACTGCTCTGTTTTGCAAATCCAGCCCCTAGGAAAGTGTTGCTCAGGGTTAGGAAGGCTTTATAATTTTTTCCCATCCAAACAGGTACTCTTTTGAAAGTGAAGAAAGGCATAGTTGTTAATACTAATTATGCTAGGACACACGCATAAACAAGACCGTTCTGCACAAAGCAGGACATGGCCACCCTAGCCACGGCAGGCTCCCATGGGACCAGAGTGGAGACACCCCATTGAGCAGCAGAAATATACCCTCAGATTTGAAATGACCTCTCCAGGATGGACTGAAAAGGGCTCAGGATTCAGAAAATTTTTCTTTTAAAGGGACTTCCCGGAGGTACCAGAAATTTTCTGGTGATGGCCTTCTGCAGACTCTATGTGGGAAGATACAGGTGCCACCTCCTGCTCCTTCCTCAGGAAAACCCTCAGCCAGAGTGACCACCTGGGCTTCTGATTGGGTGAACTGCCCAGTGAGAGCCCCTAGAACCTCAAGCTCTAATGCTAGAAGGAGAAATGGGGTCTTTTCTTGGGAAGAAATAATATGTTTGCATGAAACACAGAGATGGACAGGGTTCAAGCCCGAGTCCACATGACCTCAAGCCTTTGGGTTTTTTGCTCCATTGCACTGGACTTTTGTGGCCTGCACCCTGAGAAATGCTCCACTCTTACCGTGGCCGTCCTGGGGCCTTGAGCTCCTCTAGGCTTGTTCTCTCATCCCTTTTAACACTTTACCTGAGGAAGGGATGGATGCTGGGAAAGAGGTTTCAGAAAAATTGTCATTGGTTTTCAGATCGACAGTGGGAATGGCGTGTAAAACGGTCTGAACGCTGGAGGAACCCGGGTCACCTTAGTAATACAGAGGGAGGCAGGTGATCTGCTGTGAGAATCTAAACTCCCAAATGTTTAATGAATTCAGGCATGCAGCCAGGGAAGGGCAAACGGGCCATCATGATTTTTCTTTTCCCTTTTTATTTCTCTTCTTTCTGAATCCTCCGCTCAGAAGACCATCACGTCTACAGTCAGGTGGGGCTGGAAGTGAGAGGAGGAGGAGGAATAGACTAGAAAGTTTCTCCCCACATGTTGCCCTAAATTTAGCCTCCACTGAGGCTCCTACCCCTCAGAAACAGCTCTCCAGCAAGTCTGCAGAAACTTACTGCTCTGTTTTGCAAATCCAGCCCCTAGGAAAGTGTTGCTCAGGGTTAGGAAGGCTTTATAATTTTTTCCCATCCAAACAGGTACTCTTTTGAAAGTGAAGAAAGGCATAGTTGTTAATACTAATTATGCTAGGACACACGCATAAACAAGACCGTTCTGCACAAAGCAGGACATGGCCACCCTAGCCACGGCAGGCTCCCATGGGACCAGAGTGGAGACACCCCATTGAGCAGCAGAAATATACCCTCAGATTTGAAATGACCTCTCCCAGGATGGACTGAAAAGGGCTCAGGATTCAGAAAATTTTTTCTTTTAAAAAAGGGACTTCCCCGGAGGTCCAGTGGCCAAGATTCCGTGCGTCCAGCACGGAGGTCCTGGGTTCGATTTCTGGTTGGAGAACTAAGATCGCACATGCCGCGTAGAGAACCCAATTTTTTTTTTAAGGCTCCAGATTTGGAGTCAGTCCTAATGCCTCATTAGGTACTTGGCAAGTCATGTGTCCCCTATGAAGCTTGTTTTTCTTTTTAATCTTTAACATAGGGGTTATGATATTCTTCACAATAAGAGTTACTGTTAAGATGAGGAGGGATTATAAATGTAACTACTCCCCAAATATTCTGCCCTACCCTGAAGTTCTCTCTGATAACTTTTATTATTTTATTTTTACTTTCCTGCGTGCTTTCCATGCGGACTGCAGAGATGAGGACTTGACCATGTCCCAGTTCACACTTCTCCCCATCAACGCTCAGATCTTTTGGTTTCAATAGAAACCCTACACATGTGATAACCCCTTTTAAAAGTTTACACAGGACTTCCCTGGTGTCCCAGTGGTTAGGAATCCATCTGCCAATGCAGGGGACGCAGGTTCAACCCCTGGTCAGGGAACTAAGATCCCACATGCTGTGGGGCAGCTAAACCCATGCTCCTCAACTACTGGGCCTGTGGACTCTGCAGCCTGTGTGCCCCAGCTAGAGAGTCTGTGAGGCCGTGAGCTACACGGAAAGATCCTGGATGCCTCCATGAAGAACTCACATGCTGCAAATAAGACCTGACACACCCAGATGAATAAACAAAAGTTTATACAGGTATCTAATAAAACTTTGTTTAACACTCTAGGAAAGTGTTGCTCAGGGTTAGGAAGGCTTTATAATTTTTTCCCATCCAAACAGGTACTCTTTTGAAAGTGAAGAAAGGCATAGTTGTTAATACTAATTATGCTAGGACACACGCATAAACAAGACCGTTCTGCACAAAGCAGGACATGGCCACCCTAGCCACGGCAGGCTCCCATGGGACCAGAGTGGAGACACCCCATTGAGCAGCAGAAATATACCCTCAGATTTGAAATGACCTCTCCCAGGATGGACTGAAAAGGGCTCAGGATTCAGAAAATTTTTTCTTTTAAAAAAGGGACTTCCCCGGAGGTCCAGTGGCCAAGATTCCGTGCGTCCAGCACGGAGGTCCTGGGTTCGATTTCTGGTTGGAGAACTAAGATCGCACATGCCGCGTAGAGAACCCAATTTTTTTTTTAAGGCTCCAGATTTGGAGTCAGTCCTAATGCCTCATTAGGTACTTGGCAAGTCATGTGTCCCCTATGAAGCTTGTTTTTCTTTTTAATCTTTAACATAGGGGTTATGATATTCTTCACAATAAGAGTTACTGTTAAGATGAGGAGGGATTATAAATGTAACTACTCCCCAAATATTCTGCCCTACCCTGAAGTTCTCTCTGATAACTTTTATTATTTTATTTTTACTTTCCTGCGTGCTTTCCATGCGGACTGCAGAGATGAGGACTTGACCATGTCCCAGTTCACACTTCTCCCCATCAACGCTCAGATCTTTTGGTTTCAATAGAAACCCTACACATGTGATAACCCCTTTTAAAAGTTTACACAGGACTTCCCTGGTGTCCCAGTGGTTAGGAATCCATCTGCCAATGCAGGGGACGCAGGTTCAACCCCTGGTCAGGGAACTAAGATCCCACATGCTGTGGGGCAGCTAAACCCATGCTCCTCAACTACTGGGCCTGTGGACTCTGCAGCCTGTGTGCCCCAGCTAGAGAGTCTGTGAGGCCGTGAGCTACACGGAAAGATCCTGGATGCCTCCATGAAGAACTCACATGCTGCAAATAAGACCTGACACACCCAGATGAATAAACAAAAGTTTATACAGGTATCTAATAAAACTTTGTTTAACACTCTCTATGACTTAACAGCTGTGTGGCTTCTGAGAAGTTACTTAATCACTCTGTGCCTCAGTTTCTTCACAGTGGAGATAACACTACCTCACAGGTTGACTGTGACCTCCCAGGGTTACAGTGAGGATTGAATGGATTCTCTTCTACAAAGCATTTAGAACACTGTCTCTCATGGAATTCTCACTCTAGACCTTCCAGTCTTGCAGTTGCTATGGAATGAATGTTCTGACCTAGAAGAGGTTTACCCTGTGGCTTCTCAGACCCCTAGAAAGCCACCGTGTTTCTCCTTGAATTCCCAGTTTGAGAAGGGTCATTCCATGCCGTGTTCATGTGCTATCCAACTCCTTAGATATTTCTCACTAGGAAATACACCACTGGAACCAAGTAGCAGAGGTGTATCTGTGAAGTCTGATATATCTATGTAGACACAAGTCTGCCATCTCTGTTTGACACTAAGTTCTGGGCAAGAAAAGTTGCATTGATGAAGGTCATGACAATGGAGAACGGAGTGGGACCTCTCAGGAGTGATGTGGTCACCAGCAGTTAGAAGGGATTGTGATTATTCAGATGCCAAAGCTCTGGAGAGGGAACCCATTTGGCTGGTTAATTACCCTTGAAAGAGTAAGAAGGTCAGAGGAGGGCATGGAAGACAAAGCCCATTGAGCCTGCTGGATGGAGGCCAAGCCCAAGCGGCACTGACCTCTTCTTTCTCCTCCGGAGGTGGTGCTGGGTACCCAGCAAGCATTCTGAGAAGGTTGAAATATGAGGAAGAGCTCTGAGTGTAGAGCCAGGAGACCCCAGTTCTAACTCTTCCTTTCCTGCTATCTCCGTGCGTGACTCTGAGCAAGTCCAGTTCTGCTTCTCCGCCTTAATCCTTTTCCCTTAGAAATGAGGGGTTCATCCCAAACAATAGCCAGCATTTCTTGGCTATTAATTTGGGGAAAGCAGAAGCAACTCATCGTCAGCCATAGGCTTGGGATTCATCTTTGAGAAATCTGCCAAGAAACGTGATTGACCATATGCTGAAAAAAATCTGAAACTGGATGAAGGGTACATGGAGGTTCATCATGCTTTCTGCTTTATTTTTCCATATGTAGGAAAATTTCTATTTATAAAGGAAGCTTTAAGAAACTTCTAAAATCTTTTAAGATTAATAGTAGGAGTGATCCGATTTGGCTCATTTGTGAATCACCAGAATTGCTCATACAGCCACTCTGGCCATGAATGACTGTGCGGAGTGATAGTCACTTAGTTGTGTTGGACTCTTTGCGACCCCTTGGACTAGAGTGGCCAGGCTCCTCTGTCTGTGGAATTTTCCAGGGAAGAATACTGGAGTGGATTGCCATTTCCTTCTCTAGTCACTCTGGTAGAATGTGATATAATTTAAGGAAAGCCCACTTGATGAAAATTATCTGTAAAGATAAATTCATTTTGCATGGTGTGCATGTCTCCCAACCTCTTGCTTCAAGAGGGAATGTAGTATAGTGGAAAACGTATTGAATTTGGTTGTGTAGACATGACTGGATTTGAATCCTGAGCTTCAGTCTTTTATCTGTAAAATGATTAATACTTGTACTGACTTGTAGTTGGCTTTTGGTGAGGATCAGGAGTGGAATACAAAGTGCTAAGAAAATGGTAACTCTGGTTAGGATATCTTGGTTTCCAGAAGATCATTTAAGATGTGAACACTACAGGGAAGGCTCACTATTTTTTTTAAAAGACACTATTTAATTTTTATTGAAGTATAGTCGATTAACAGTGCTGTGATAGTTGGAAGTGGACAGCAAAGGGACTCAGTCATACATATATGTATATCCATTCTCCCCCAAATTCCACTCCCGTCTAGGAGGGAAGGCTCACTCTTGTAATGGGATTTAAATAGATGCATTTGCCAGTTGTAAAACAGCATACTTTAGTGGGGTTTGGGGCCCCTGATTTTCAGGCATGTGAGGACAAAGGGGTCCAAGCAAAATCTTAGAAATGGAAATGGTGGGTAAGAGAGCGACTGATGCTTTTCAGAAAGTTTCCTGCATTTCTGTCCTTCCCTCAGCTTATACTTACAACAAATGTCTGTTTTCATACTGAACCTGTGTGCCTCCGTTCCTTTGATCCTGAAAGAACCTAAAAACAATATGATGTGGTATTAAAGAACCATATGCTGAAAAAATCTGAAACTGGATGAAGGGTACATGGAGGTTCATCATGCTTTCTGCTTTATTTT
Source organism: Tragulus kanchil (assembly GCA_022376925.1). NCBI lineage: Eukaryota > Metazoa > Chordata > Mammalia > Artiodactyla > Tragulidae > Tragulus > Tragulus kanchil. The sequence continues at coordinate 6,844,956 of JAIOJX010000002.1, read as the reverse complement.
TCCATATGTAGGAAAATTTCTATTTATAAAGGAAGCTTTAAGAAACTTCTAAAATCTTTTAAGATTAATAGTAGGAGTGATCCGATTTGGCTCATTTGTGAATCACCAGAATTGCTCATACAGCCACTCTGGCCATGAATGACTGTGCGGAGTGATAGTCACTTAGTTGTGTTGGACTCTTTGCGACCCCTTGGACTAGAGTGGCCAGGCTCCTCTGTCTGTGGAATTTTCCAGGGAAGAATACTGGAGTGGATTGCCATTTCCTTCTCTAGTCACTCTGGTAGAATGTGATATAATTTAAGGAAAGCCCACTTGATGAAAATTATCTGTAAAGATAAATTCATTTTGCATGGTGTGCATGTCTCCCAACCTCTTGCTTCAAGAGGGAATGTAGTATAGTGGAAAACGTATTGAATTTGGTTGTGTAGACATGACTGGATTTGAATCCTGAGCTTCAGTCTTTTATCTGTAAAATGATTAATACTTGTACTGACTTGTAGTTGGCTTTTGGTGAGGATCAGGAGTGGAATACAAAGTGCTAAGAAAATGGTAACTCTGGTTAGGATATCTTGGTTTCCAGAAGATCATTTAAGATGTGAACACTACAGGGAAGGCTCACTCTTTTTTTTAAAAGACACTATTTAATTTTTATTGAAGTATAGTCGATTAACAGTGCTGTGATAGTTGGAAGTGGACAGCAAAGGGACTCAGTCATACATATATGTATATCCATTCTCCCCCAAATTCCACTCCCGTCTAGGAGGGAAGGCTCACTCTTGTAATGGGATTTAAATAGATGCATTTGCCAGTTGTAAAACAGCATACTTTAGTGGGGTTTGGGGCCCCTGATTTTCAGGCATGTGAGGACAAAGGGGTCCAAGCAAAATCTTAGAAATGGAAATGGTGGGTAAGAGAGCGACTGATGCTTTTCAGAAAGTTTCCTGCATTTCTGTCCTTCCCTCAGCTTATACTTACAACAAATGTCTGTTTTCATACTGAACCTGTGTGCCTCCGTTCCTTTGATCCTGAAAGAACCTAAAAACAATATGATGTGGTATTAAAGAACATGGATTTTGGTAACGAACAGATTTGGATTCAAATCCTAGAGCTGCCAATTCTTAGCTTGTGAACTTTGATCAAAGTCACTTAAGCCCTCTGAGATTTCATGTCTAAAATATGGAAGAAAATGCATTTTTCAGAACATTAAATACATTGTTTGATCGACGGTAGGTGCTCAGTGTTCGATCCCTTCCTTATTACTCACATGGTAAGCTCTGATGGTTCAAATGTTCTTCCACTTGCATTGTGTGCTTGTGCCATTAGCCACAATAGTTCTGTATGAATCTATTCTGAACATATGTAATGATTCTTATCTGTGAGATTTCTTAAAATCCTTGACAGTTGTGGCCACCTTTTGTCAACCCCTGATTTATCTTCTCCAATCCTCAGTCTTCACTTCTCAAGGGGAAATCCCAGTGAATTTAAACCAATGCTCCTGAATGCTAAAACAGGTAAATCTATGGTAGATTGTAAAACTGGCCACAACATCCCCTCCCCCACCCCTATATCTTTATATTCACTTGACTTGTTTTTAGTTCTTCCCACCAAAAAGTATGTAATTTTTTTCACCCCTTGAACCTGGAGTAGCTATATGATTTCTTCTGGCTGATAGGCCATGAGACTTGAAGGGTGATCATTGGCATTTACTCTCTTGAGATTCCAGCATCTGAAAAGTCGTGGATGATGGTTCCTGACAGGTTATGGGGAGCTAAAAGGAACCACTGCAGCCATATCCCTGAAGATGAGGGCTTCCCTGGTGGCTCAGTGGTAAAGAATCCACCTGCTAATGCAGGGGACAAAGGTTCAATCCCTGGTCTGGGAAGATTCCACATGCCATGGGACATCTAAGCCTGTGGATCACAGCTATTGAGCCAGCATTCTAGAGCCTTTGAGCTGCAACTACTAAAGCCCATGGTGCCTGGAGCCTGTGCTCAGCAACAAGAGCAGTCATTGGAATAAGGAGCCTGCGTACCACATCTAGAGAGTGCCCTCAGCTCACCACAACTGCAGAACGCCTGTGCATAGCAACGGAGATGCAGCACAACCATAAATAAAGACATAAATACTTAAATCTTAAAAAAAAAAAACCCTGCAAATGAGAGAGAGTCCAGTCAAGACCGTACAGACCATCCAGGCACTCTAGTCATGAAAGTAAAGATGTTAGTCGCTCAGTCGTGTTTGACTTTTTGCAGCTGCATGGGCTGTACTGTCCATAGGATTCTCCAGGCAAGAATATTGGAATGAGTTGCTGTTTCCTTCTCTGGGGGATCTTCCCAACCCAGGAACTGAACCCGGGTTTCCCACATTGCTGGCAGATTCTTTACCATCTGAACCACCTGGGAAGCTTTGCCATGGAATAATGAGCTAAATGTGTGGCTGGTGATTTAAGCCACTAAGTTCTGGGGTGGTTTGTTTTGCAGAGAACCCGATACATCAGACTTCCAGAACATTCATTCTCCCCTGGCCCATTCTGCTCCAATTGCTTTTTTTTTTTCCCTTTTTTCTTTTCTTTTCTTTTTTTTTTTTTTTTTTTTTTGGTATTTTTAAACCATCCATTTTCTTGGAACTTTCTAAATTACTGGGTTTTTGGCATAAGTCGTGCATGCTGTCTGTTCTTGACTTCTTCCTACTAAATTCTAACCATATGGTAGAAAAGTACAGATCAATGTCCAAAAAGTCTTTAGAGCCTCGTTGGAAGCTTAAAAAATCCCACCCAAAACTTTTGCGAGTAAATCGTGCTTGGCCAAGGAGAAGGGAACTTGAACAGCTTGAGTTCTGCTCAGCTCTTCCTGCGAATGATAAATAATTCTATACTTAGGAGAATTTCTTTCCTAGGTTTGAATTAATACGATGGCCCCTGCATGACACTCAGTGGGTCTGCACAGAATTCTGGAGCTGGAAGAAGCCTCAGAATTACTTCGGTCTATCTTTTTACACGAGGAGAAACCAAGGTGATGGTAGTGGATTGTCGGAAGTGATACTACAGTGGAAGGATCCCAGATTCCCCGAGTCAAAGATTAGATCTTAAAGTGGTCATCATTGACTCTCTGTGGACATAGATTCCTGCTTTCTGGAGTATAGATGCAAGTGTGCATGTAAGGGTCCAGGAATAAAATCATGGAGGGAACAAATGTAGAGTTGTTGGTCTCCTGTTGGCCATTCAGGGAGTCATTCCATCCAAACATGGACTTTCTGAGACCTGAAAGTGCAAGTGTTAGTTGCTCAGTTGTATCTGACTCTTTGCAGCCCCATGGACTGTAGCCCACCAGACTCCTCTTGTCGATGAAATTCTCCAGGCAAGAATCCTGGAGTGGGTAGCCACTGCCTTCTCCAGGGGATCTTCCTGACCCAGGGATGGAACCCAGGTCTCCTGTGTTGCACATGGATTCTTTACTGTCTGAGTCACAGGTATGCCACAGGGATGTCGTTTATCGTTCACCTTCAGGCCTGATGTGGTTTTTGAAAGAAGACATAGATTATGGGTTCAGTCTCAAGGGTGAGACTCTTGGGCTGGTCTTGGCAATTCTTGGATCTCTAGTTCCTTTCCATTCTCTTTGCTATAGACCCTTTATAAGGAAGGCACAGACTCATTCCAAACGCAGTTATGCCGTGGATGAGGCAATGAATAAGACTTGACTCGTGGAGGAGTTCACAGTCTACTAGGGAAGACAGACTCAGAAGCACACAGCTAAAAATGATCCTCGACATAGCTGTTATATCCAAATCTTCTCTCAGCTGAGCTAGTAGTCAGTAGAGACCTGTTCAGCTCCTGCTTCCATTATGGCACTGAGACATCAGCAAGGTCTGGGAGTCTGGAATTGATGGAAGCCGCCACAGGCTGAGGAAGCATGAAAAGGAGAACAGATGAACTCAAAGGCCATCGTAATCCTATGATTGTCCTTAAACCCTAATCCCATAGAAGGTGAAAGTATCATTCCTGAATTTGTTTATTTAGATGTATGCTCTGTTTATTTTCTGTATACTCTATTTTATTTATTTATTTTTGGCTCCACCACTCTGCATGTGGGATCTTAATTCCCTGACCAGGGATCTAACCAGCGCCCCTACATTGGAAGCACAGAGCCTTAACCACTGGACAGTCAGGGGTGCCCCTGATTAGAAAATCGAAGTTACTACAGGGGGCCCAATTCCCGAGTCAAAGATTAGATTTTTCTCTGTTGGACATAGATTCCTGCTTTCTGGAGTATAGATGCAAGTGTGCATGTAAGGGTCCAGGAATAAAATCATGGAGGGAACAAATGTAGAGTTGTTGGTCTCCTGTTGGCCATTCAGGGAGTCATTCCATCCAAACATGGACTTTCTGAGACCTGAAAGTGCAAGTGTTAGTTGCTCAGTTGTATCTGACTCTTTGCAGCCCCATGGACTGTAGCCCACCAGACTCCTCTTGTCGATGAAATTCTCCAGGCAAGAATCCTGGAGTGGGTAGCCACTGCCTTCTCCAGGGGATCTTCCTGACCCAGGGATGGAACCCAGGTCTCCTGTGTTGCACATGGATTCTTTACTGTCTGAGTCACAGGTATGCCACAGGGATGTCGTTTATCGTTCACCTTCAGGCCTGATGTGGTTTTTGAAAGAAGACATAGATTATGGGTTCAGTCTCAAGGGTGAGACTCTTGGGCTGGTCTTGGCAATTCTTGGATCTCTAGTTCCTTTCCATTCTCTTTGCTATAGACCCTTTATAAGGAAGGCACAGACTCATTCCAAACGCAGTTATGCCGTGGATGAGGCAATGAATAAGACTTGACTCGTGGAGGAGTTCACAGTCTACTAGGGAAGACAGACTCAGAAGCACACAGCTAAAAATGATCCTCGACATAGCTGTTATATCCAAATCTTCTCTCAGCTGAGCTAGTAGTCAGTAGAGACCTGTTCAGCTCCTGCTTCCATTATGGCACTGAGACATCAGCAAGGTCTGGGAGTCTGGAATTGATGGAAGCCGCCACAGGCTGAGGAAGCATGAAAAGGAGAACAGATGAACTCAAAGGCCATCGTAATCCTATGATTGTCCTTAAACCCTAATCCCATAGAAGGTGAAAGTATCATTCCTGAATTTGTTTATTTAGATGTATGCTCTGTTTATTTTCTGTATACTCTATTTTATTTATTTATTTTTGGCTCCACCACTCTGCATGTGGGATCTTAATTCCCTGACCAGGGATCTAACCAGCGCCCCTACATTGGAAGCACAGAGCCTTAACCACTGGACAGTCAGGGGTGCCCCCTGAATTTATCTTAAAAAACACTTGTTTTTGAGACAAACAGGTCTGTGCTTGAACCCAGACTTTGGCATCACGCTCCATCTTGGTTTCCTGAGTCTTTATCTCTTCTCTAAAGTAAATTTTTTTATTTTAACATTTATTTCTTTTGGGGGGGGGAGGGTTGAGAAGGGAGGGGGTAGGCGGGCCACTTCTATTGGTCCTTCATTTCTCTATTTTCATCCGTCTTTGTTCTTTGGCTCCTGTGGGCCTCCCATCATGGTGGCCTCTGTCGTCGCAGAGCGCCGACTCTGGGCGCATGTGCTCCAGAGCTCCGGCTCGGTGATTAGACACATCGGTCCAGCCGCTCTGCAGCACTTGGGATCTTCCCAGGCCAGGGGTCAAACCGGTGTCCCTTGCACTGCAAGGCAGTGTCCTTACCCACTGGACCACCAGGGAAGCCCTAAAGTAAATATTAATGGTCGGCTTATATCAGTTCTTCAAAAATGTGGCTAACAAACCACCATCTCTATGTTTAAAAACCCAAATTCCTGGGCAATATCTGAGAATTATTTTTTTCAAAAAGTTCATTAGACATATTAAAAAGTAGTTATTGTTTGGTAACAGTTGTAGGGGCTGAAGGAGAGAGGATAGAGACAGGCAAGGCAAGAATGTTCTGTTTACAAAGAAAAAGACTTCTAGAAAGATGACGGATATTATAATTCCTTAGCACAGAGCAATAACCACCCAAAGGCTACTTGGGGAAAATTTATGGGAGAGCTACTGATTATATCACGACACCTGTGATGGGGTACTGAGACATCAGCAAGGTCTGGGAGTCTGGAATTGATGGAAGCCGCCACAGGCTGAGGAAGCATGAAAAGGAGAACAGATGAACTCAAAGGCCATCGTAATCCTATGATTGTCCTTAAACCCTAATCCCATAGAAGGTGAAAGTATCATTCCTGAATTTGTTTATTTAGATGTATGCTCTGTTTATTTTCTGTATACTCTATTTTATTTATTTATTTTTGGCTCCACCACTCTGCATGTGGGATCTTAATTCCCTGACCAGGGATCTAACCAGCGCCCCTACATTGGAAGCACAGAGCCTTAACCACTGGACAGTCAGGGGTGCCCCCTGAATTTATCTTAAAAAACACTTGTTTTTGAGACAAACAGGTCTGTGCTTGAACCCAGACTTTGGCATCACGCTCCATCTTGGTTTCCTGAGTCTTTATCTCTTCTCTAAAGTAAATTTTTTTATTTTAACATTTATTTCTTTTGGGGGGGGGAGGGTTGAGAAGGGAGGGGGTAGGCGGGCCACTTCTATTGGTCCTTCATTTCTCTATTTTCATCCGTCTTTGTTCTTTGGCTCCTGTGGGCCTCCCATCATGGTGGCCTCTGTCGTCGCAGAGCGCCGACTCTGGGCGCATGTGCTCCAGAGCTCCGGCTCGGTGATTAGACACATCGGTCCAGCCGCTCTGCAGCACTTGGGATCTTCCCAGGCCAGGGGTCAAACCGGTGTCCCTTGCACTGCAAGGCAGTGTCCTTACCCACTGGACCACCAGGGAAGCCCTAAAGTAAATATTAATGGTCGGCTTATATCAGTTCTTCAAAAATGTGGCTAACAAACCACCATCTCTATGTTTAAAAACCCAAATTCCTGGGCAATATCTGAGAATTATTTTTTTCAAAAAGTTCATTAGACATATTAAAAAGTAGTTATTGTTTGGTAACAGTTGTAGGGGCTGAAGGAGAGAGGATAGAGACAGGCAAGGCAAGAATGTTCTGTTTACAAAGAAAAAGACTACTAGAAAGATGACGGAAATTTTAATTCCTTAGCACAGAGCAATAACCACCCCCCAAAAAGGCTACTGTAAAAAGGGGGGAAATTAATGGGAGAGCTACTGATTATATCACGACACCTGTGATGGGGTGGGGCATGAACACGAGAGGGACCTGGTGATATTTATGCTCTAGAAAGAGCAGAAGGATGGGAGGACATGTGGCTGAGAGCGCTGTGCATATTAAATATTCATGAGCTGCTCTACATTTCCAAGCCTTCTGTGAAATTAGGTCGGTGCCATAGAATGGAGTTCTAGCCAAATGGATGTGGGCAGAGATTTGAGAGACACTTCAAGGCTTACAGTTCTAAAATCCTCCATATCTTCCTCCTCTCTGAGGAAGAGGCTTCTATGGGAGCCCCATGTTTCGGCAGGTGCAGATCAGAGGTGGAAGGAGTCAGCCTGACGGGTGTCAGATGACGGCTCAAAGGAGAACGCTAATTTATCAGCTCGAGCCACTGATCATCCAGGGCTTAGCCCGTGTCACAGCAGAGCCTCTCCTACCCTGACTTCTCAGGGAACTGGGCGAGAGACAGAGACCTATCAAGACACTATCGTACTATCTTATTATTAGAGATTTTAAATGCAGTGTTGAATGTGCAGGCATGCTAAGTTGTGTCTGACTCTTTGCGACTCCACAGGTTGTAGCCAGGCTCCTCTGCCCATGGGATTTTCCAGATCAGCATACTGGAATGGGTTGCCATTGCCTCCTCCAAGGGATCTTACCAACCCAGGGATTGAACCTGCGTCTCTTGCATTGGCAGGTGGATTCTTTACCACTGAGCCACCTGGGAAGAAACCGTTGCATATATGTGTTTATTTACAATCCTTTAAAATTTACTGAAAATTTTTGTTTATTTTTTAATCAAGTATATTCAAAATGTGGCTAACAAACCACCATCTCTATGTTTAAAAACCCAAATTCCTGGGCAATATCTGAGAATTATTTTTTTCAAAAAGTTCATTAGACATATTAAAAAGTAGTTATTGTTTGGTAACAGTTGTAGGGGCTGAAGGAGAGAGGATAGAGACAGGCAAGGCAAGAATGTTCTGTTTACAAAGAAAAAGACTACTAGAAAGATGACGGAAATTTTAATTCCTTAGCACAGAGCAATAACCACCCCCCAAAAAGGCTACTGTAAAAAGGGGGGAAATTAATGGGAGAGCTACTGATTATATCACGACACCTGTGATGGGGTGGGGCATGAACACGAGAGGGACCTGGTGATATTTATGCTCTAGAAAGAGCAGAAGGATGGGAGGACATGTGGCTGAGAGCGCTGTGCATATTAAATATTCATGAGCTGCTCTACATTTCCAAGCCTTCTGTGAAATTAGGTCGGTGCCATAGAATGGAGTTCTAGCCAAATGGATGTGGGCAGAGATTTGAGAGACACTTCGAAGGCTTACAGTTCTAAAATCCTCCATATCTTCCTCCTCTCTGAGGAAGAGGCTTCTATGGGAGCCCCATGTTTCGGCAGGTGCAGATCAGAGGTGGAAGGAGTCAGCCTGACGGGTGTCAGATGACGGCTCAAAGGAGAACGCTAATTTATCAGCTCGAGCCACTGATCATCCAGGGCTTAGCCCGTGTCACAGCAGAGCCTCTCCTACCCTGACTTCTCAGGGAACTGGGCGAGAGACAGAGACCTATCAAGACACTATCGTACTATCTTATTATTAGAGATTTTAAATGCAGTGTTGAATGTGCAGGCATGCTAAGTTGTGTCTGACTCTTTGCGACTCCACAGGTTGTAGCCAGGCTCCTCTGCCCATGGGATTTTCCAGATCAGCATACTGGAATGGGTTGCCATTGCCTCCTCCAAGGGATCTTACCAACCCAGGGATTGAACCTGCGTCTCTTGCATTGGCAGGTGGATTCTTTACCACTGAGCCACCTGGGAAGACTTCAATTTAATACAGTTGCAGTTTAAGCATATATGTGTTTATTTACAATCCTTTAAAATTTACTGAAAATATGTTTATGATCAAGTATATTGTCTTCCTTGGTGAATTTTCCATGTTCAATTGAATCATATTAAGAAGTTGTTGGTAATGGTGTTTTTACACTTTCATTACAATTTCTTCTTTAGCTTATACTCTGCCCCAAAATAAGCTTTTGTGATGAAAAGGCTAGGAAGGGGTGATCAGGGCCTCAAATGTGAGAGCGTCAGTGGAGATGATGAAGAAGAAACAAATTCCCAAACATGGCAACAGCAGAGCCAAGTTTCCAATTTCCCAGGCAACTCGCCTGATGAATACAATAGCCCTTGGCTTGTACCCCTGAGACCACCTGCCCTCTCTCAGTCTATTTTTAGTTCAACAAAAAGAAATATCTGATTAAAATGTCAGTCAGAGTATGCCACTTTCCTGCCTAAAACTCATCAATGGCCGATTCTCTCAGAAGCTGAGACAGTCTACAGGCCAACATGATCTGTCCTCTGGTTGCTTTGTGGGACCCAATCTCCTCTTATTAACCCACTTAGTCCACCCTGACCTCCTGCTGTTCCTTGACCCACCCTCCAACAGGCACACTCAGACCTCAGGACCAAAGCACATTCCGTTCCTTCTGCTTAAATGCTGTTCCTTCAGATTTTCTCCTGACTCCCTCTTTTCACTTCCTTTAAGGTATTGTTCAGCTGTCCTGTTCTCAGGGAAACCTTTCTGAGCATTCAATTTAAAATTACATCCCTCCTCCTTCCAGCACGCTTCATTTCCTTTCATGGTTTTACTTTTCTCCAAAACACCTCACAGGTCCTTAAATATTGAGCTTAAATAATGAATTCCAAAAGTATATTAGGGTTTTCTGTAATACGGCATGGAAAAACCAGAATGAAAATTTGGAGCAGCTCAATAGCATAGGTTTTATTTATCATTTTGTTTACCTCCTATCTCTACCCACTAGAATGTAAGCTCCAGGGGTCAGGATTTCTTGTTACTTCTTTGTACACTGCTACATTCTTCTGCCTACAAGAGTGCCTGGTTCATACTAAGTACTCAACTCAGCCAGTACTTACTGAATGAATGTCAACTAAATGAATTAACTGAATCTGAAGACCTCTGTTGACATTTAAGCAAAGGTAGAAGATCTATTCTTTACAAACACAACATACATACTGGGTAGTGTGGTTTTAGAGAAGGACTGGAAAAGCTTGGTTTGCCTTCAAGGAGATTATACCTTTTTATGTCACTCATCACAGCTTCTGTTGGCCGTTCTGGGCCCAGACATCAATCTGTTTCTCCTTAAATGTCTTCCTTACCCTAGGGGTGCCAGAAAGATCATTACTAATTGGTTGTGGTGGCGAGATGATCCATCTAGATTGATCTGAGAGTCCTGTGAGAGGCTGGATGGATTTTTTGCCTATAATGGTACCTAACAGATAGCAAGTGATCAATTATTTTCCATTTTCTTCCACACGTTGCCCCTCATCCTTTCTTTCTTCTCCTCTGCTTTTTCTTTTGTCTTCCGCTGTTTCTTTCAACCGCCTCAGTAGTGAATGGAGTAAAGACTATACTTACTTCCAGGTTAAGGGTGGAGGCTGAGAGGTAGGGAAGTCAAGAAGGGGGGAGGCAGGAAAGAGAAAGAATGGGAAGGCGTCTGGGAGCGCTGCTCCTGATGAATAGCTATTTGAGTGCTGTTTCACTAGGTCGAGCAGAACGTTAGGCCATGTAATCATGGCTAAAAAGCTTTAATTCTCAACTGGAGAAGGACGGTTGAATACTCCCCAGTCATGGTGACACACAGCCTGCAGTGTGTTGAGAAACTCTGCTGCAGCATTCACTGAGTTATTCCAGTCCTGATAAATCCTGCCACCTCCATCCCAGATTCAATTTGGATGTTGCAGACACAGAAAAGATGATGAATGTGGGGATGCATCTAATACCATTAACTTAAGCCTTCATATTCCACATTTCCAATAAATATCGACATAGGATGTGATGAAAATGCATGCAGCTGCCAGCCTTCTTCCAGCCCTCTCTTGCCACAGTTGTTTAGGGAAGCCACAAGAGGCATCTACCTCAAGAGGCTTTGAGTTCAAGTCCCAACTCCCCCAGTCACTGGCTGGATGACTGTGTGAAACAGCCTTCATTTATTTACTTGCTTATTTTTGGCTGTGCTGAGGCTCTGTCTCTGTGCAAGCTTTTCTCTAGCTGCGGGGAGTGGGGGCTTCTCTTCATTACAGTGTGCAGGCTTCTCTTTGTGAGGGTTTCTCTTGCTGCAGAGCACGGGTTCCAGGGCACACGGGCTTCAGTAGTCTCTGCACATAGGCTTAATAGCTGTGGCTCCTGCACTCTAGAGCACAGGCTCAGCAGTCATGGTGCACGGGTTTAGTTGCTCCGTGGCATGTGGGATCTTTCCAGATCAGTGATTGAACCCATGCCTCCTGCATTGACAGGCAGATTCGTTACCACTGAGCCAACCGGGAAGCCTGAGCTTTCATGTTTTAATCTCTAAAAGGGGTATAAAGTCCACTCTTGAGGATACCTGTGTGTGTATGGCTGAATCCCTTTGCTGTCTACCTAAAACAATCACAACATTGTTAACTGACTCTTCTCCAACACAAAATAAAAAGTTAACACAAAAAGAGGATCCAGTCCAAGAAAGTGTCCAAAGTGCCTGCCATGTTGCCTCTGGCATAGTGTGTTTAAGGTATGTAATTTCCCATTTCCCTCTCATCCTAAAGTCTTCAGCACCATCCTGCTACCTGGCCCACATTACCAATGAAACTGATCACTCAGGTACAAGGCTCATCAGCCCTGATGGGGTTGCCATCGCCAATGCTGCTCCTATAGATGCCTGAGTGTGTCCCATTGGAGATACCACGTGTCTTCATAGGACATCCAGCATTTTGAGGGTCCCTCTGCTGCAGCATTCACTGAGTTATTCCAGTCCTGATAAATCCTGCCACCTCCATCCCAGATTCAATTTGGATGTTGCAGACACAGAAAAGATGATGAATGTGGGGATGCATCTAATACCATTAACTTAAGCCTTCATATTCCACATTTCCAATAAATATCGACATAGGATGTGATGAAAATGCATGCAGCTGCCAGCCTTCTTCCAGCCCTCTCTTGCCACAGTTGTTTAGGGAAGCCACAAGAGGCATCTACCTCAAGAGGCTTTGAGTTCAAGTCCCAACTCCCCCAGTCACTGGCTGGATGACTGTGTGAAACAGCCTTCATTTATTTACTTGCTTATTTTTGGCTGTGCTGAGGCTCTGTCTCTGTGCAAGCTTTTCTCTAGCTGCGGGGAGTGGGGGCTTCTCTTCATTACAGTGTGCAGGCTTCTCTTTGTGAGGGTTTCTCTTGCTGCAGAGCACGGGTTCCAGGGCACACGGGCTTCAGTAGTCTCTGCACATAGGCTTAATAGCTGTGGCTCCTGCACTCTAGAGCACAGGCTCAGCAGTCATGGTGCACGGGTTTAGTTGCTCCGTGGCATGTGGGATCTTTCCAGATCAGTGATTGAACCCATGCCTCCTGCATTGACAGGCAGATTCGTTACCACTGAGCCAACCGGGAAGCCTGAGCTTTCATGTTTTAATCTCTAAAAGGGGTATAAAGTCCACTCTTGAGGATACCTGTGTGTGTATGGCTGAATCCCTTTGCTGTCTACCTAAAACAATCACAACATTGTTAACTGACTCTTCTCCAACACAAAATAAAAAGTTAACACAAAAAGAGGATCCAGTCCAAGAAAGTGTCCAAAGTGCCTGCCATGTTGCCTCTGGCATAGTGTGTTTAAGGTATGTAATTTCCCATTTCCCTCTCATCCTAAAGTCTTCAGCACCATCCTGCTACCTGGCCCACATTACCAATGAAACTGATCACTCAGGTACAAGGCTCATCAGCCCTGATGGGGTTGCCATCGGCCAATGCTGCTCCTATAGATGCCTGAGTGTGTCCCATTGGAGATACCACGTGTCTTCATAGGACATCCAGCATTGGGGATAAAATTTTGAGGGTTTTCTTCCCCATAGGGGTGGGGGTGGACTTTTCTGAGACAGCTGCATCTCTGTCAGATGCTGCTGTGGCTTTTGGTATCAGTCAGCACAGGTTAAGTCATGCCGGATGAACAAGCATCTTCCGGGACACAGTGGCTTCCAAGGACAAGCACTTCTCGCTCATGCTTGGCATTCCACACGACTTGGTTGTAGCTCTACTCGTTGTTCTCAGTCGAGACCCAGACAAACAGGCAGGCTTCAGCATGTTATTGTGTCTCTATGGAAGAAGAGAAGAAGGCATGGCAGACGACGTAAAGCCTCTTCGAGTTCCTTCCTGTGAATGACACCTGTTAACTCTGCCCACATTTCACTGGCTGAAGAGGCACACGATGGGTCTCGAGTTCATCAGAGTAGGGCTGCATGATCCTCACAGATGGCAAAGCATCTTGAGGAGAGAAAAACAGGAATGTTGGTGGAAAAGTAACACAATATTAATATCAGGTTCTTATTTTTCCGAAATGCAATCATTTGTACTGACCTTCATAATTTAGCCATACTTATCCGGCAGCTGTCTTTATTATTTACTTGCCATTTTTCTTTAAAAACCAGCCTTTCTTTAAAAGGTTACCATAAAAAGTAAACCCAGGGATAACAGAAGAATGGTATTAAATTCTCCCTGAATATTTTAGTTTAGAAGGTTCTGAACCTAAGGCAAATTCTCTCTCTCTCCATCTCTGTCTCTCTCTATTTTGTTTTTCTCTCTGTCTCTAGTTAGAAGAGATGAAAATTGGCAAGTTTTTAGATGTTAACAGCATATGGTAGTACACTTGGGCTTTATTCTCAAAGCAGTAAGGGAAGTTAGGGGAAATAATGACACAGAGAATGACTTTCATATTGTGGAACTCGGTTATTTTTTTTCACAAGAGGACAGTGATCCAAAGTGCCTGCCATGTTGCCTCTGGCATAGTGTGTTTAAGGTATGTAATTTCCCATTTCCCTCTCATCCTAAAGTCTTCAGCACCATCCTGCTACCTGGCCCACATTACCAATGAAACTGATCACTCAGGTACAAGGCTCATCAGCCCTGATGGGGTTGCCATCGGCCAATGCTGCTCCTATAGATGCCTGAGTGTGTCCCATTGGAGATACCACGTGTCTTCATAGGACATCCAGCATTGGGGATAAAATTTTGAGGGTTTTCTTCCCCATAGGGGTGGGGGTGGACTTTTCTGAGACAGCTGCATCTCTGTCAGATGCTGCTGTGGCTTTTGGTATCAGTCAGCACAGGTTAAGTCATGCCGGATGAACAAGCATCTTCCGGGACACAGTGGCTTCCAAGGACAAGCACTTCTCGCTCATGCTTGGCATTCCACACGACTTGGTTGTAGCTCTACTCGTTGTTCTCAGTCGAGACCCAGACAAACAGGCAGGCTTCAGCATGTTATTGTGTCTCTATGGAAGAAGAGAAGAAGGCATGGCAGACGACGTAAAGCCTCTTCGAGTTCCTTCCTGTGAATGACACCTGTTAACTCTGCCCACATTTCACTGGCTGAAGAGGCACACGATGGGTCTCGAGTTCATCAGAGTAGGGCTGCATGATCCTCACAGATGGCAAAGCATCTTGAGGAGAGAAAAACAGGAATGTTGGTGGAAAAATAACACAATATTAATATCAGGTTCTTATTTTTCCGAAATGCAATCATTTGTACTGACCTTCATAATTTAGCCATACTTATCCGGCAGCTGTCTTTATTATTTACTTGCCATTTTTCTTTAAAAACCAGCCTTTCTTTAAAAGGTTACCATAAAAAGTAAACCCAGGGATAACAGAAGAATGGTATTAAATTCTCCCTGAATATTTTAGTTTAGAAGGTTCTGAACCTAAGGCAAATTCTCTCTCTCTCCATCTCTGTCTCTCTCTATTTTGTTTTTCTCTCTGTCTCTAGTTAGAAGAGATGAAAATTGGCAAGTTTTTAGATGTTAACAGCATATGGTAGTACACTTGGGCTTTATTCTCAAAGCAGTAAGGGAAGTTAGGGGAAATAATGACACAGAGAATGACTTTCATATTGTGGAACTCGGTTATTTAATATCTTACCTGTCCATAAACAACAATCCCCTCTGTAGAACTAGAAAAAATTAAAATAAATGTGTATCCCCTCGTGGTAAGTCTCACACACTTAGAAACACAGAGCCACGAGGACAGTGGAGTGGCTTAGATTCCAGGCTTATTCACATTTATATCTCTTCACTGTACCTGGCAAATGTGTGCTGAAGAGATGTTTGTGAAATGAAGCAATGGCTTATTCTTTTTCTGGTATAGATTCTTGCATATAAAAGATGGTTAAAAATAAAAGCTTGATAGATCCATAAGTGGAAAGGCCTGGCATCCCCTCGTTTCGTCTCTGCTCAAGGTCCTGGCACCCCTTGGTGCCTTTTCTGCCTAGCCTCATCAGATGTTGAGATGGTTTAGGTCATTGCCTGCCATCAAGGTATGCGTCTGCCATGTTATGGCCCTGGGAGGGTCCTTTATGACACTCACGCCAGAGTCGATCTGAAGGTGTCACCAACATAAGTTTAATCCATGCGTGCCCAGGTTGGTGAGTGGAGTTGCCCTTCTTGAAGTCTCTCGGGAGGTCTGGGTTGGGAAAGCCTGTGATTGGAATCCTGGGAGTCTTATCACCCGGGCCCTCGCCGCTTCTCTTGTTGTTCAGTCCAGTGGGCAGAAGGCATTCGCGAGCTGGTGGTGGTGCCAGGAGGAAGCTGGGTGTCATTTCCCTCCACCTCTGCCCACTCTAATATACACACAGTGAGGGCCAGACACCAAGCATTCTGGGAAGAGGGCAGGCTGACAGCGTGGACTCCTTCAGTAGGCTCCCTGCCTTTGGATGTCTGGTTGGCCAGTAGGGAGCCCCGGAGGGAGGCTGGTGGCTAGGGCAGCCATTCTCCTCATCAGGTTTGCACCCTTACTGAGAACCTCAGTTCCTCTTGGGAGACGCTCTTCAGGTAGTTGCTCTTGGGACTCTAGTAACTTCTCTCCCTCTTTGTCTCTTTGGAGCTGGAGGATAGTATCTGGCCCTGCTTCTTCTGCAGAGAACTTCTGCGCTGTCTCCCTTTGGTTTTCCTCCTGCAGGCAGCTCCACGGTGGAGCCCTCATGCACCCATGCGTGCTAGTGCCACGCCCCCCTTCCAGGGCCCTGACGGACACACAGCTTCATAACTGACACAGCGATATCTCAGGGCAGGTGAAATAGATGCTGTCTGGTGGCTGCATTCTCTCTTCTGTCCCAGGGTCTTGCTCTTCTAGGACTTAGACCCTCCTCTTTCCATCGTTAGAGTCTTATCAATATTACAGTCTTAACAATGTACTTTTTAAAGACATTTTGATGTGGACCATCTTTAAAGTCTTTATTGAATTTGTTACAACATCGCTTCTGTTTTCTGTTTCAGCTTTTGGCCACAAGGCATGTGAAATCCGGAACATCCCTGCCTTGAAAGGCAGATTCTTAACCACGGGGCTGCCAGGGAGTTCCCCCGACCTAGTATGGTAAAGCACACGTCTCCAAGGACTCCGCTCTTAGGGAGTATGCCACCCACTTTGCTGTAGTGACTGAACCCATGCAGGTATTCACGGCTGTTTAGCTTGGTCAAGTAGGCTCTGTGGTGCGAGTGAGCTGAAAGGCTCCGTGATCAAGTGGGCAGAGAAAACACATTTTGATGTGTTAAGTGTGGAGTCGAAGCTAAAGCTTGAGCTTCAAGGAAAAGAGAGATGGCTCCCATCAAAGCTGTCTTGAGATGGAGTTGGAAGGAGCTGGATGAAACTAGATGGAGCCTCCAGTTCTGAGCCTCCTGCTTTAACTGCCTTAACTGCAAAATGCACATTTAAAAGAGCAAGAGTTCCCCAGGTGGGGTGGCGCAGCGCCGACAGGATGCACAAATGCTTGGAACAGCGGTGGACTCCTTCAGTAGGCTCCCTGCCTTTGGATGTCTGGTTGGCCAGTAGGGAGCCCCGGAGGGAGGCTGGTGGCTAGGGCAGCCATTCTCCTCATCAGGTTTGCACCCTTACTGAGAACCTCAGTTCCTCTTGGGAGACGCTCTTCAGGTATTTGCTCTTGGGACTCTAGTAACTTCTCTCCCTCTTTGTCTCTTTGGAGCTGGAGGATAGTATCTGGCCCTGCTTCTTCTGCAGAGAACTTCTGCGCTGTCTCCCTTTGGTTTTCCTCCTGCAGGCAGCTCCACGGTGGAGCCCTCATGCACCCATGCGTGCTAGTGCCACGCCCCCCTTCCAGGGCCCTGACGGACACACAGCTTCATAACTGACACAGCGATATCTCAGGGCAGGTGAAATAGATGCTGTCTGGTGGCTGCATTCTCTCTTCTGTCCCAGGGTCTTGCTCTTCTAGGACTTAGACCCTCCTCTTTCCATCGTTAGAGTCTTATCAATATTACAGTCTTAACAATGTACTTTTTAAAGACATTTTGATGTGGACCATCTTTAAAGTCTTTATTGAATTTGTTACAACATCGCTTCTGTTTTCTGTTTCAGCTTTTTGGCCACAAGGCATGTGAAATCCGGAACATCCCTGCCTTGAAAGGCAGATTCTTAACCACGGGGCTGCCAGGGAGTTCCCCCGACCTAGTATGGTAAAGCACACGTCTCCAAGGACTCCGCTCTTAGGGAGTATGCCACCCACTTTGCTGTAGTGACTGAACCCATGCAGGTATTCACGGCTGTTTAGCTTGGTCAAGTAGGCTCTGTGGTGCGAGTGAGCTGAAAGGCTCCGTGATCAAGTGGGCAGAGAAAACACATTTTGATGTGTTAAGTGTGGAGTCGAAGCTAAAGCTTGAGCTTCAAGGAAAAGAGAGATGGCTCCCATCAAAGCTGTCTTGAGATGGAGTTGGAAGGAGCTGGATGAAACTAGATGGAGCCTCCAGTTCTGAGCCTCCTGCTTTAACTGCCTTAACTGCAAAATGCACATTTAAAAGAGCAAGAGTTCCCCGGCAGGGGTGGGGGTGGCGCAGCGCCGACAGGATGACGCGGAGCGACCTGTCACTCCGGCTCAGCCTCCGCCCACGGATGAGCCCCGTGGGCCCAAGCCCCCGTCCTGGGAGAGGTGGCACTTTTCCCTCTGATGCTGGGTCCCTTGTCACCAGAGCTCATTAGCTGCTCAATGTGAGTCACTGAGTCCCTCTCGGCAGCCCCCGCGGCCTTCAGCTGGAGGAGGCTCGGTGAGCCCTCCCGGTGGGAGGAAGGCGAGCAGGGAGCCCCAGGTATCAGCCTCCAGGGACCGAGAAGAACTTGGGCTTCCTCTTTCCTCCTCTTAGAGGGGCCTGTGGAACAGGGAGCGGAGAGGAAGAGCAGGCAAGAGTGGGAGGGAGAGAGCTTCTATAGGTACCTGGGCTTCTGAGTCATGGCTGGCATGGCAGAGCAGGACCTAGCAGTGTCTCCCCCAAGGGACACAGTGTGGTTCCAGCAGCACCCCTCCCCCTGCTCCTCGTCCCTGGTCAGGTCCTGTGTGGCTGATTTCCAGCATGTTCCAGCCCATCACGGCTTGCTCCTGTCCATTCTGTCTCGGGATGTGTCTCCAGCCCTTCCCCGCCATCCGCTTTCACCAGCTCTGCCTGGCTCAGGCCCACGTCCTCTCTCCCTGGGACCGTGACACCTCCTCCCTGTTCTCCCGACCTGCCTTCCCCTCTGGTCCAGTCACAGCGCCCTGTCTGACAGGCAGACCACCCAGGGCCCGCTGCCCTCTGGCTCCCGCACCTGCCTGATGGAAGGTGGTCCTCAGGTCTGTGTCCCTAGACCGGAGCCCTGGGAGGGGCCTTGTGCTGTTGTCTCTACGCTCTGATACCTGGGGTAATTTTACCAACCAGTTGTGGGCAGAGAAAACACATTTTGATGTGTTAAGTGTGGAGTCGAAGCTAAAGCTTGAGCTTCAAGGAAAAGAGAGATGGCTCCCATCAAAGCTGTCTTGAGATGGAGTTGGAAGGAGCTGGATGAAACTAGATGGAGCCTCCAGTTCTGAGCCTCCTGCTTTAACTGCCTTAACTGCAAAATGCACATTTAAAAGAGCAAGAGTTCCCCGGCAGGGGTGGGGGTGGCGCAGCGCCGACAGGATGACGCGGAGCGACCTGTCACTCCGGCTCAGCCTCCGCCCACGGATGAGCCCCGTGGGCCCAAGCCCCCGTCCTGGGAGAGGTGGCACTTTTCCCTCTGATGCTGGGTCCCTTGTCACCAGAGCTC
This sequence comes from Tragulus kanchil, assembly GCA_022376925.1. Lineage (NCBI taxonomy): Eukaryota > Metazoa > Chordata > Mammalia > Artiodactyla > Tragulidae > Tragulus > Tragulus kanchil. The sequence continues at coordinate 6,825,647 of JAIOJX010000002.1, read as the reverse complement.
ATTAGCTGCTCAATGTGAGTCACTGAGTCCCTCTCGGCACCCCCCGCGGCCTTCAGCTGGAGGAGGCTCGGTGAGCCCTCCCGGTGGGAGGAAGGCGAGCAGGGAGCCCCAGGTATCAGCCTCCAGGGACCGAGAAGAACTTGGGCTTCCTCTTTCCTCCTCTTAGAGGGGCCTGTGGAACAGGGAGCGGAGAGGAAGAGCAGGCAAGAGTGGGAGGGAGAGAGCTTCTATAGGTACCTGGGCTTCTGAGTCATGGCTGGCATGGCAGAGCAGGACCTAGCAGTGTCTCCCCCAAGGGACACAGTGTGGTTCCAGCAGCACCCCTCCCCCTGCTCCTCGTCCCTGGTCAGGTCCTGTGTGGCTGATTTCCAGCATGTTCCAGCCCATCACGGCTTGCTCCTGTCCATTCTGTCTCGGGATGTGTCTCCAGCCCTTCCCCACCATCCGCTTTCACCAGCTCTGCCTGGCTCAGGCCCACGTCCTCTCTCCCTGGGACCGTGACACCTCCTCCCTGTTCTCCCGACCTGCCTTCCCCTCTGGTCCAGTCACAGCGCCCTGTCTGACAGGCAGACCACCCAGGGCCCGCTGCCCTCTGGCTCCCGCACCTGCCTGATGGAAGGTGGTCCTCAGGTCTGTGTCCCTAGACCGGAGCCCTGGGAGGGGCCTTGTGCTGTTGTCTCTACGCTCTGATACCTGGGGTAATTTTCAGCCAGAACTGCTTCATTGGGGCAGTTGTGCTCCCACGGGACTAGCTCAAGGGCCTATGCTAGGTTGGACCGGAGTTTGCTCAGTTCATATCCATTGAGTTGGTGATTACATCCAACCATCTCATCCTCTGTCACCCCCTTCTCCTCCTGTTCTCAATCTTCCCCAGCATCAGGTCCTTTCCAATGAGTTGGCTCTTCACATCTGGTGTATATAATTTGTTTTATTTTATTTTTATTCTGGTAGCATACCAATATATTTAGTAAGTATACTGTTATTAAAAATTTCATACTTTTTTGAAAAAAAAATTGAGTACTTTTTAATATAGCAACTTGAAATTCTGGTTCTATCTAACTTGATTTCTTTTATTGTAATAATGAAAATAAAGAAAATGATGCAATCAAAAATATGAAATTCTGATTCTGTATTTAATTTTAATCCCGTCTCCCTAAAAAAAAATTCCCACAAAGATACGTAGATTAAAATGAAAGAACTGTATCATTGGCTAGAGAAACTTTAATTGTGACAGTAAATTTTCAACTCTATCCACTAGTTTAAGCACACATTGATACTCAAAAGAGTCTTCTTGGTTAAACATAGCACTAGGACCTCCCGGGTGGTACAGGGGATAAGAATCTGCCTGCCAGTGCAGGAGACATGGGTTCTATCCCTGGTCCAGGCAAGGAACAACTAAGCCTGCGCACCATAACTACTGAGCCTGTGAGCTTCAGCTACTGAACCCCAGGTGTTCTGGAGCCCATGCTCCGCAATAAGAGAAGCCCCTGCTCACTGCAACTGGAGAAAGCTCATGTGCAGCAACAAAGACCCAGCATAGCCGAAAATAACATAAATAAAGTTAAAAAAACATTAAAGACGAAAAATCTACTAGCAAAGATGGACATCTTCAAGGGGTGCCCAGTATCATGAAGGCAACAGAATAGATGGGGGTCGTCCAGGGTCACATGAGACCACTGCTGTTGGAGGGGGTGCAGAGAGCTGCCTCGGCTTTTGTGATTTCAGGGCGTCTCTCTGTCCTCACCTGTCCAGTGGGCATGACATTCGTCTTCTTGATCAGTCTGCCCCTTCAGAACTGTTGCGATTTCCACCTAAGACAAAAATCTGCCCAAAGGCTTTTGCGAGCAGCCGGGGCTGTGTGTGAGTGGTGTCATTCAGGAGCTGAGCGAGAGGGGTCAGGTCACGTGGTGTCTTTGTGCCGTGAGCTGGTGCTCTGAGGTTGCCGTGGGAATGGAGTCCACTCCCTGGGGCTGGGGCCCAGGTAAGCCTGTTCCTCCTTAGATGCTGTCCCCAGAACAGGTCCTTTCCAATGAGTTGGCTCTTCACAGGTGTAAATTTGTTTTATTTTATTTTTATTCTGGTAGCATACCAATATATTTAGTAAGTGTACTGTTATTAAAAATTTCATACTTTTTGAAAAAAAATTGAGTATTTTTTAATATAGCAACTTGAAATTCTGGTTCTATCTAACTTGATTTCTTTTATTGTAATAATGAAAATAAAGAAAATGATGCAATCAAAAATACGAAATTCTGATTCTGTATTTAATTTTAATCCCGTCTCCCTAAAAAAAAATTCCCACAAAGATACGTAGATTAAAATGAAAGAACTGTATCATTGGCTAGAGAAACTTTAATTGTGACAGTAAATTTTCAACTCTATCCACTAGTTTAAGCACACATTGATACTCAAAAGAGTCTTCTTGGTTAAACATAGCACTAGGACCTCCCGGGTGGTACAGGGGATAAGAATCTGCCTGCCAGTGCAGGAGACATGGGTTCTATCCCTGGTCCAGGCAAGGAACAACTAAGCCTGCGCACCATAACTACTGAGCCTGTGAGCTTCAGCTACTGAACCCCAGGTGTTCTGGAGCCCATGCTCCGCAATAAGAGAAGCCCCTGCTCACTGCAACTGGAGAAAGCTCATGTGCAGCAACAAAGACCCAGCATAGCCGAAAATAACATAAATAAAGTTAAAAAAACATTAAAGACGAAAAATCTACTAGCAAAGATGGACATCTTCAAGGGGTGCCCAGTATCATGAAGGCAACAGAATAGATGGGGGTCGTCCAGGGTCACATGAGACCACTGCTGTTGGAGGGGGTGCAGAGAGCTGCCTCGGCTTTTGTGATTTCAGGGCGTCTCTCTGTCCTCACCTGTCCAGTGGGCATGACATTCGTCTTCTTGATCAGTCTGCCCCTTCAGAACTGTTGCGATTTCCACCTAAGACAAAAATCTGCCCAAAGGCTTTTGCGAGCAGCCGGGGCTGTGTGTGAGTGGTGTCATTCAGGAGCTGAGCGAGAGGGGTCAGGTCACGTGGTGTCTTTGTGCCGTGAGCTGGTGCTCTGAGGTTGCCGTGGGAATGGAGTCCACTCCCCTGGGGGCTGGGGGCCCAGGTAAGCCTGTTCCTCCTTAGATGCTGTCCCCAGAACAGCAATGTTTTGGAACTCCTCAGAAGAAAGGTCCTGCCTACTTGCAAGACAAGTCTGTAACTGTAATTTTTTTTTGATTTGGAAGCCAGGATGACTCAAGCTCCGCGTGGCAAGCAGTGTGGAGAGTCACGCCTTGGTTTCTCTCCCAGAAAGTCCTCAGCGAGGAACAGCACACCTTTGATGAATGTACAGTGGGGTTTTTCCTTTACTTGATGTTGAAGACCTCATTAATACCTTCAGAATATTAATGAGTTCTATTTTCAGTCCTGGAACATGAACCTGAAACTTTTTTGAATCTTTCTCACGCCATGTGACTTTCTTTACCAGCCACCCTCAGCTCTGGTCCTCTGAACGCAGGTGAGGTAATGACCACAGGGAGGGGAGGGGGCGAGGCAGCTGAGGGCCCTGCAGGCTTGCAGAGCTCCACGGAGGTGAACTTTCTTCCAAGTTTATGTATTTGCTTTTGGCTGTGCTGGGGCTTCGTGGCTGTGAGCAGGCTTTCTCTAGCTGTGGCAAGCGGGGACTTCTCCCTGGCTGCAGAGTGCGGTCTTTTCACTGTGGTGGCTTCTGATGTGGAGCACGGGCTCTAGGGCTCAAGGACTTCAATAGTTATGGTGCTTGGACTTCATTGCCCCTCAGCATGGGGCAGTTTCCTGGACCAGGGGTCAAACCAGTGTCCCCTGCATTGGAAGGTGGATTCTCAACCATTGGACCACCAGGGAAGTCCAGAATGTGAATTCTTTTATTTTTAAATTTTTTTAAAATTTTATTTATTTATTTTTAGCTGTTCTGGGTTTTCACTGCTGCCACAGGCTCTTCTCTAGTGGCAGGGAGTGGGGGCTCCTCTCTAGTGGAGGTGCGCAGGCTTCTTGTTGAAGTGACTTCTCTTGCTGTGGAACTCGGGCTCTAGGGCACACGGGCTTCAGTAGTTGTGGCTCATGGGCTTCATAGTTGCAGCTCCAAGGCTCTAGAGCACAGGCTCCATAGTTGTGGCTCACGGGCTTCATTGCTCCGCAGTATGTGGGATCTTCCTGGATCAGGGATCAAACTTGCGTCTCCTGCATTGACAGGAGAACTCCTCACCACTGAACTACCAGGGAAGCCCCAGAATGTGAATTCTCTCTCTCTCTCTTTTTTTTTTTTTTAGAATTAATGATTTTATTAAGGAAGGTAGGTTACTCAAATGTTAACAGGCTGTAGACAAAGGGAAGAAACACAAATCTCAGGTGCATTGGTAGAGAAGGAAGGGTACAAAAAACAGCTTCACCCGACAAACATTCCAGACCCAAGGCTTGATTTCTCATGGATCACTTTCCACTATTCTGGAGACCAAATGCAACAGATTCCTTCAGCTACCAATCATGAGTCTTTGGGTCTTCTCTCAGGCAAGGCATCCAGTGAAATATGAATTAGTTTTCAGATTCCTCTGGAGGATTAAAAAGTCTCTTTTGCATTGCGTTGCCAAACTCCCTGCTCTTGTTCTACTTTTCCATGTACTCATTCTTCAAGCATTTTCTCCTCTCCTGATCAAGATCATTGCAATGACCAAAAAATTTCAAAATGTCGCGATTTTTGTGACATTCCTTAAGCAAGTGAATTGAGACATTGCATTCGTCAGTGTGCATGTGTGGAGATAAGTCAGGATGCATCTTTTAGGAGGAGATGGAACACAGCAGAGCAACCCAGCTCGCAACCACTCCTGGAGAGTGAGGTTGGTCTTCACCCTTGAAGGCACCAGGCCTCCAAACCTGCGGCTGGGATGCCAGAGCAGGGCCAGCTCGGGGAGGCAATGGCTCCGCGCCCTCCACTCGCTGACCCAGCTCCAGAACGTGAATTCTTAAGCTCACAAACACCCTGGAAGGTGATTCTTATTATCACTGGGTAAAGTCAGGCAGCCAGAGCTCAGGGAAGTAAAGTATCTTGACTGAGGTCCTGTGGGCAGAGACGGATGCACCTGAGAGGCAGCCCCTCCCCTGCACTGCGGCCTCCTCACCTCCACAGGAGGGGTGGGTGGGTGGGTGGGGGTGGGAGTGCAGGGGCTGCATTATAAAGTGAGATGTGCTAAATGAATGAATGGCTGGCAACAGAGACAAGGTGGAAATGCACCCCAGACAGTCTGGGTTCAGATGCTTAAAATAGGCAAAGAAATTCTTCGGCTAATGCATAATCACCGCAGGGATTAATGTAGTTCTGCTCCTCAGGGTTAATTTATACTCCACGAGCCCCTATTAGATGAGATTTCTAAAATGTGTAAGCGCACAGGGTTCATTAGGGACTTTCATAAAAGCCTGGGACGGGAGAAGAAAGGGAGGCTGGTGCCCTGAGGCCAGCCCAGAATAACCGAGCCCAGCGGCCTTTGGGGAGAGGTGCTGACCCGTGGGGCTTGGCTGCCATGGAGCCTTCACTTTCCTCGGCCCCAATGAGCATCGAAAGGAAGCAGCAGGGGTGGGGAGCAGGGCGGTTGTGTTCTCTTCAGACCCCAGAATAGCGGAGCCAGGAGGGACCTTGGAGCTCATCTGGTCCAATCCTTCTCTGCTACTGACTGTGGGAGAGAGAGGGAATCTATGGCCCAGAGGGGCTTCCCTGGTGGCTCAGGGGTAAAAAAATCTACCCGCAATGCAGGAGATGAAGATTTGATCCCCGGGTCGGGAAGATCCCCTAGAGAAGGAAATGGCAACCCACGCCAGTATTCTTGTCTGGAGAATCCCATGGATAGAGGAGCCTGGAGGACTACAGTCCGTGCGGTTGCAAAGAGTCGGACACAACTGAGCACACACCACATTGTGTGCTCCATTCTGTGCCCCACATTTAGCTCATGGTGACAGTGACGGGCACTCCTTGTCTGGGCATATTCTAAGGCAGGAAGTTACAGACCCTGAGGCCTCACCACTAGGAAGAGGCGGGGCTGAGAGGGGAGGACCTCTGGCCGACCCTTAGTATCTGTTCAGTGAGGATGAGTCCTTGCCCCTGAAGATTAAATCAAACATGGAGACAAAAGTGACCGTGACTTGGAATGACAGAGCAAGATGGACTCAGAGATTGTAATGTGCTTTGAAGCAAGCAACCGGAGCCCTTGACCTCTGAGCTCTGCAGGGTCCTTGCCCAGAGGGGAGGCAGCCGCTCCCCAGAGGCCTTTCCTTTGCAGGCTGGGGAGCCTGGAGGGGGCGGTTCCCAGGGAGCAGTTTCCAGGGATTTCCTAGCACTTCCCTGAAGCGCGTTTAGGCACAGCGGCAGCTATCAGCTCTGATGACAGTGGGCGCTGGAGGACCCCGTGTCTGTGCCTGCAAGAGCCGAGATGGAAGCACAAACAGTGGAGAAGGGTGCGGCTGAGCAAGCCAGGCGTCTCATAGCTCTGAAGCACAGACTGGATTTCCAGGGGGCTGGAAAATGAGGCTTCCGCAAGCACAGGAGGGGCGGGGAGAGGAGAGAAGCGGCCCAGCTTGGGGGAGCCTCAACCCATGTGCTGTGAGCTGAGTGTGGGTAAACAGGGAGGAGAGAGAGTACAGCCCCTGAGGCCTCGAAGGAGGGGGGCTTCTGAGAAACAGAGGCCAACAATTCAGAGGCATAAGGAGGGAGAAACAGGGCATTTGGAAATCCAGAGAAAATGCAATTAAAACAGAGGCGTGCAAACCGTTCTCAGCCCAGGATGCATATTAAAAGCACCTGAGGCCCTTTTAAAAAAATACCGTAGTCCAGGTCCCATCTGAGATCAATTAATCCAATGTCCCTGGCGGTGGGACCCCAGGGTCAATACTGTTTTTCTAAAGCTTCCCAGGAGATTCGGGTTTGCCGCCAAGCTTGGAACTGGACTGGACTGAGGTATCTCGGGGATGTTTCTTGGAGAAGGTACAGCTTGAGGGGGTCTTGGGCAGGAGTTGGATGAAGAAGGCAGGTCTGGGCTCTCTTAGGGGGAGAGAAAGAAGGAGGGAGGCCAGAGGGGACAGAGCAGGAGCCACCAAAAGAGACAAGAGACGATTCCTCAGCGAGGGCGTGAGCAGGAGGCTGCGAGAGTCAGGGAAAGCTGCCTGTGCTCAGCCCAAGGGAGGCGCTGTGGCATTTTAGGCTGAAGATTACATTATCAGAACATCAACAGAGGAAAGAAACTGGTGGGTAAAAGCTCCCTCCCCTGTTTTTCAGCATGACAGTTCTGGACTCACTTGAAAAAATTGTTAATGTGCTTTGAAGCAAGCAACCGGAGCCCTTGACCTCTGAGCTCTGCAGGGTCCTTGCCCAGAGGGGAGGCAGCCGCTCCCCAGAGGCCTTTCCTCTGCAGGCTGGGGAGCCTGGAGGGGGCGGTTCCCAGGGAGCAGTTTCCAGGGATTTCCTAGCACTTCCCTGAAGCGCGTTTAGGCACAGCGGCAGCTATCAGCTCTGATGACAGTGGGCGCTGGAGGACCCCGTGTCTGTGCCTGCAAGAGCCGAGATGGAAGCACAAACAGTGGAGAAGGGTGCGGCTGAGCAAGCCAGGCGTCTCATAGCTCTGAAGCACAGACTGGATTTCCAGGGGGCTGGAAAATGAGGCTTCCGCAAGCACAGGAGGGGCGGGGAGAGGAGAGAAGCGGCCCAGCTTGGGGGAGCCTCAACCCATGTGCTGTGAGCTGAGTGTGGGTAAACAGGGGAGGAGAAGAGAGTACAGCCCCTGAGGCCTCGAAGGAGGGGGGCTTCTGAGAAACAGAGGCCAACAATTCAGAGGCATAAGGAGGGAGAAACAGGGCGTTTGGAAATCCAGAGAAAATGCAATTAAAACAGAGGCGTGCAAACCGTTCTCAGCCCAGGATGCATATTAAAAGCACCTGAGGCCCTTTTAAAAAAATACCGTAGTCCAGGTCCCATCTGAGATCAATTAATCCAATGTCCCTGGCGGTGGGACCCCAGGGTCAATACTGTTTTTCTAAAGCTTCCCAGGAGATTCGGGTTTGCCGCCAAGCTTGGAACTGGACTGGACTGAGGTATCTCGGGGATGTTTCTTGGAGAAGGTACAGCTTGAGGGGGTCTTGGGCAGGAGTTGGATGAAGAAGGCAGGTCTGGGCTCTCTTAGGGGGAGAGAAAGAAGGAGGGAGGCCAGAGGGGACAGAGCAGGAGCCACCAAAAGAGACAAGAGACGATTCCTCAGCGAGGGCGTGAGCAGGAGGCTGCGAGAGTCAGGGAAAGCTGCCTGTGCTCAGCCCAAGGGAGGCGCTGTGGCATTTTAGGCTGAAGATTACATTATCAGAACATCAACAGAGGAAAGAAACTGGTGGGTAAAAGCTCCCTCCCCTGTTTTTCAGCATGACAGTTCTGGAAGGAGTCCTGAACTCATCCTACAGAGCGTCCACTTCCCACAGCAACAACCTTGAAATGCATGTCACGCCTGGCTTTTCCCGGCTTTTATACTATCCTCCCCAATCCCAGACTCCTCCTTCCCCGAACAATCTTCGAAACACTCCCTGCACCTGAGACTTGGTTTCAGGCTGTTTGGGAGGAGCCCAACACGGAAACAAGCCCCAGGCAACATCCAGGCCTCAGAGAGCTCCCTGCTGCGGCTGGAGTCAGAGGAGCATGGAGATCAACTCCGAAGCCGAGACACCGCCAGTGACGGGCCGAGCACGGGCCTGCGGGGGAGCCTGGGGCAGGTGGTGTTCAGGTGGGAGGGGAACACCAGGAAGACCCCAGCCTGGTGAAGACCGTGGGTCTGGGTGTAGAGCCAAGCAGAGGGCGTCAGGACGGAAGTCAGTGCAGACAGAGAGCAGGGAGCACCCTAAGGGTGGCTGGAAATGGTGTGGCCCTGCCTGGGAACTGCAGAGTCCCACGGGCCCAGAGCACTAGAGAGACGGGGTCCAAGTGGCCCAAGATGGGGCTGCCACGGCAGAACAAGGGGCCACCGTCTGGGCCATTAGGCTGCCATATCCGGAATGCTGTAGGAAACCCCTGAGGGTCCTTTTTATCATGGGTGGGAGCTCTGTTTGAAATATGTGAGTTTCAGGGGCCTGGCTCATGGCTTGGCCCAGACATTCCCTACTGATACAATATTTATTATTATTCATCTCAAGGGTCCATTTGTTACTGAGTCCAAGCTCGCTCTACTTGCCGCACAATAGGCCGATGAATCTGAGAGACAGGTGTTGAGGCAAGGAAAATGACTTTATTTGGAAAGCAGCTAACCAGGAAGATGGCAGGCTAGCGCCTCGAAATAAACCATCTTACTGGAGTTTCTATGCCAGGTGTTTTTTTATAGATCAGAGCTGGGGGGAGGTGCGGAAGCAAAGTAAAAAGGCCAGTACCCTTACGAACATCTCTTGGAAAGGCAAATCTCAGGCAGAGGATGTGCTAACTTCTCCCTTCCTGTCATCCACAGGTGGACAGGGTTCTGAACAAAAGCATTTTACTTTAACAGGCAGAGGGACAGGGTCCCTATGGCAAGCCATGAAGTATGATCATCATCATAAAAGCAACGGAAAAGAAGTCAAAGAAACTTCACAACATGGAGTCAGAATTGGTTTCCTCCCTGCACACTTTCTCCTGTTCTCTTTACCTACCAGCCCTCTTCCCCCTTCACAATTTCACCTTCACTCTCCATCTATGCTATTTGCTGTTTGGAAGTATCCAGTTGCCTCCAATTTAACAGAGAAAAGTCCTATCTGCTACCCAAAGAGGGAGCACCTGTAGACTCTGTTACCCTGTTCCTGGCTCCTTCAAAGGCAGATAGGGACTGAAGAGGGAAAGAAGGCCTGTTTCCCGAAAAGTGGGTGGCATTTGATGGAGAATAATAGGAGGATTTCTGTCAAACAGCTCTGATGGGTCCTAACAACGTGAGGGGTTTATATTGGGCGAGTGCATGTTACAATGGAAATCAACCCTGAATGTTCATTGGAAGGACTGATGCTGAAGCTCTAATACTTTGGTCACCTGATGCTCATAGCTGACTCATTAAAAAGACCCTGATGCTGGGAAGGATTGAAGGCCAAAAAAGAGGGTGACAGAGGATGAGAGGGTTAGATAGCATCACTGACTTCATGGACACAAATTTCAGCAAACTCCATGGGGTCACAGAGTTGGACACAACCTAGAGACTGAACACCACCAGCAATGTTCCAATGGAGTCCCTCGCCAGGCCTGGTGGGGAGGGGATTAGAGTCTGGGCGAGTGTGACTTAAACATCTGCTCTGGCACCTCTGGGTCCCCAGCCCTGACACAGTATCTGGCCCTGGAGTGAGGACACCTCTTCCTTCTACATTAACTGGCAAGAAAGGGAAGGGGGTACATGTATTTCCTGGTGACTTACCACAGACAGAGGAGCCTGGCAGGCTAGAGTCCATAGGGTTGCAAAGAGTCAGACACAGCTGAGTGACTATCACTCACTCCCATGGCGCAAGCACTTTTGTTACCATGAGAATAATGATGATGGGAGTATCATCGTCCCCAATAACAGATAAGAACACTGAGGACCAGAGTGGCAGGTTAAATTCACTGGCCAGGGCCACACAATTTTCTAGTCAGCAGGACAGGATTTGTACCCAAGCTGGCCTGAGACAACAGCCCACAATTCCCCTCTCAATATCCCTTTCTTCCCTCCCTACCAGGGTCAAATGACGCTTCTCCATCCTGTTTTAAAACTAGTATCAGACCCCTGAGCTAATTTTAGATTTTCTCCCCTCTCACCTGCTCCTAGCCTTCACCCTAATCAGCCCATGAAGGTTGTCAGCTCTGAGAAGTTGATTGTACAGCTGCCTCCATCCGTGGATCGCAAAGAGCCTCAGCGGCCCAAACTGAAAGTGCACCGTCACTCCATGAGCTTTGCGTCCTTCAGATTGGTTGTGTTTATAAGTACCAACCAAATTTGAACTTACCTTCAGAGAAGGAAAAGAATAATGATAAAAGCAGTGATACGATGACTGGCTAGGCCAGGCCACCCTTGGGCAGCTTTGTTCATACTTACACACCTTCCAGCCAGTGTCTGCACTTCACTGCTCTGAACTTTTGAAATCTCACCTTTTAGCATCAGATGTTCCTATTACCTGTGCACAGATGTGCTTGCTTTTCATTCAACACATTTTCATTGAAGCCCTGTAAGTGGTTTTGACTTCACAATGGCAAACAAGGTCCACAGAGGGGCTGGAGAAGGGAGATTTGCAAGACTTGTAAGGTGAAGATTCATTTCACCATTTTATAGATGAGAAAAGTGAGGATCTGAAAACAGAGTAACCTGACGGGCCTGAAGGGCAGAGTCTGGCTGGAGCGGCCTCGGCTTCTGGTCCCCTGGTGTTCCTTGTACACATGCTGCCCCATGCTTCTCCAAAATCCTCCAAAGTATCTCCTTCTTTTCTGCCGATACCCAGGTGTTGAGCTAAAAGGGAGTTGGGAGAAAAAGGAAATGAGAGAGGTGACATTTTTAGAGGCCAGATGGTTTTCAAAATAAAAGAGCTTCCCCCATGTCCATTTGTAGGTGAAGTAAGACAAGAAAAAGGAAATATGAGGGAATAGTGGGAGTGGGGTATGGGCCCATTCTCACTTTTGTCTCCAGTTAAGAACATTTTCCTGACTTTTTCCTTTCTTCAGATGTCTGTGCATCAGCAGAAAATGATCCGTTATTTCTCGTAAAGCATTAAAAAAAAAGGGAAAAAATAAAAAACCCTTTTAGCTTCAAATCGGAGCTATGAAATGCTCGTGTTCACGTGTTGGCAGAAAACAGGATTCCTTTTTGAAATAAACCTCAGGACCCTTAGTATTAGGACGTGGGACTTGGTCAGGTTAATCTTTCTTGTTTGTGGAAGTTCCTGAGCTGTTGTAAAAAATTGGTGAATTCGTTAATTCATAACAGCCATCTTTATCAACTGCTTGAGTCTGAGATGTTCTGAACTTAAATGTTCCCCTATCTCTTAGCACAGGGCTGGGTCTGTCCCGCAGGGCTAGCGCACTATAAACGATCAGGACACGTTTCTTGGAGAAAGAAGGATGAAGGTGGATAGGTGTTCTCAACCCCAGCCCACTCCAGAGTCCCTGTTTGTTGAAGGCACCTTCCTGGGCCCCCTTTCCTCGGTTCTCTCTCCTCCTCCCCACCTGACGTGTCCCCTGCCCTTTCTAGCTATATACTCCGCACAGGAAAAGTGACCTTTGGCACTAAAGTATAAACAGCTAGAAAAAACTCCTGTTTGTCCCTCCCACAGTGGTTTGCAGAGTTGTGAGAAATACGCCCTGGGAACTCCAGGATGCAGCCATGCAGTGTGCGGGCACGGAAACCTGTGGGTGCCAGACGGGTCTAGAGGACCGTGAGGTCACGGCCACGTGTCCACTTTCTCATCTCAAATCCTTGCTCTGGTCTTGGTCCTGGGAGAACCCAAATTAAGAACCCTAAAATCCACCCAGAGGCCGTCACTAATCCTGCTCAGGATGATGCCCTACACCTGTGACGCCCTGCAGCTGAGGGCCAGGTAGCCCGGCACGGGAGACCACCAAGGCTTGCTCTGCTCCTTCCTGGGGTTGTTGGGACATAGAGGACTTCTGGCTCCGTCGCCTCAGACCATCGTATTCACCAGAGGCGCGTTCTGAGCCACAGAGAGGAGGTGTCCAGGGAGCCGCTGGCTGGGAAGACTAATCCTTCTGCTCTTAGTGGGTGCCTCTGGGTCAGCACATCACAGGGAAGTAGCTCTTGACATTGACATGGGACAATGGGTGCTGAGAACCTCCAGAGGGCGAACCAGAGTGGACGTAGTCAGAATTTGAGAAAAAAAATCCTGCCACCCCATCTGCGCCCCCTTTACACTGTCCTAACTTGGACAGACATGGTCACAAGGCACACGGGGAATCCCTGCCCAGCCAGCTGTCATGGAGTGAGGTGACGTTCAGTGCTGCATAAATGGGCACTTCACATTTCATGTATTAGAAAAACAGTAAACACCGCAGCAAACACACAGTGTAGAATTTCTTCTTCTTTTTTTTTTTAAATTTTTATTTTACCTTTTGATTTTGCAGAGTTTTGTTGTTTACCAACCTGTATGATCCCAGATTAGTCATATTAGTCATATGTATATTGCCCCATCCCACCCCTCCAGGCCATCGTACAGGACCAATCCCCTTTTCCCACAGTGCAATGACAATAGTTATTTTTTTCACATATGATAGTATATGCTTTCGTGCTACTTCCTTTACGCCTCCCACCCACACACAATGTAGAATTTCTTTTAAAAGAAGATTGTAAATGGAAAAAGATGTGAGTCAATTAAAATATGTATTAAGATAAAAAGAAAGAAATGATTACCACAATGAAACTTACTCCTTTTAAAGCTTTGTTCTAGACAGTAGTTGTCTATAGGTATGTGATTAGATATACCATATATATATTTTTTCGAATTTGAGATTTTTTTTTTTTAATTTTGGCCTCTTTTACTGATTATTTATTTATTTATTTTCATCCATCTTTATTCTTTGGCCTGTGTGGGCCTCCCTTTGCAGTGGCCTCTCTCATTGCAGAGTACTGGCTATGGGCACATATGCTCTAGAGTGCTGGCTTGTAATTGGACATACCAGTCCAGCCACTTCGCAGCATGTGGGAGCTTCCCAGGCCAGGGATTGAACCAGTGCCCCTTGCACTGCAAGGCAGACTCTTTACCCACTGGACCACCAGTGAAACCCCAATATACCAATATATTAGCTGTGCTTTCTCATTGCCAGATAATCATCTCAGATATCATTTGCCTTTTTTCCCCTCAGAATTTCTAAGCAAATTGAGTTCATTGGTTGAAAAAAACATACAGTAACTAATTTGATTCTATTGACCAATTTAGGCGATTTTCCATTAGAGCTGAATTCCAAATAAAGAGATACAAATTGTGTATCTCAGTAATTGGAGAAGAGAACGACAGCTCACTCCAGTATTCTTGCCTGGAGAATCCCATGGACAGAGGAGCCTGGCAGGCTACAGTCCACAGAGTCACAAAGAGTTGGACATAACTGAGTGACTACCACTTGCACTTTTCAAAGTGTATATTAAGTGAATCATAGGGTAGGTAGTGTAGTACAAATGGACATGATAACAATTGTGAAGGCTGCTTGCCAAGGACTAAAAAAAGTATGGGAAATATCTGCAGGGGTATTATTCTGCTACCAAGTCATTTTCCCCCTAAAGCCAAGGATCTCTTCATATTCCTTATTTCACCTGTCTCGTCTTCTCTCTTCAATAAAAACAAAGTGTAGGAAGTCAGTTATCATTTCTTTTTGTGTTTCCAAAGCTAAACAGTAAAACACGCCTTGAGCTTCTGGAGCCTGTCCATCTGTCACTTACGGCACCTCCCACTGGACAAGCCTATGTAGGCTCCATTCTTCATGGGAAGAGTTTGGCTTGTGTCACCAGCTGTGGTGCAGACATGTTTCCTTATTTTAACAAATAAGTTGAGCATGAGATTCCCCATACTTCTCAGAAAGTCCACAGCTCCCTATCAAGGTCTCCAGAGTCAGCCCTGACACCCCTCTTCCTCTCTGGGTTCTCCGCTAGTCCAGTTCTTTCTGCTCCCAGTCTCAGAGCGAGTGCCTTTTCTGGGGTCCTTAGTGTCCTTAGGCATCAGAAGATGCTGGCTGGGACCATCCCAGGTTAAGCTCCCCACCAACAGGTTTCTTTAGCTTTTCATTTCTAAATGGGATAAGAGTTTAGAAGCCTTCTGTCTCTCTCTGCAAAATGGTTACATCCAGCCCTCATTCCAACGTGCTGAAAGGGAGTTCTAGTTCAACTTGATGAAAATCCATTCACTGAAACCCAACTTGATAGTCAATCAATTTGCTGAAGCACTATTTTAGTAAATTATTAAATCTCCTGCTTAACCAATCACTGATTTTAATAATTGTCAGTTTTTAACAGTTTGCAGTGTGTGTGTGTGTGTGTGTGTGTGTATGTGGTAGGAAGGGGTTGTTTCCAGAGCTTAGTTCTCAAGGAACTTTGGTTAAAAACTATCCACTTGTCTAAGGCCAGCATTTCAAAAAATGTTTCATTAGCCTAAAGTTCTGAGTTACAGGGCAGTTCCATCTTCTCATGCACACTTTTAATAGATTGGCATTCAACATTCAGCTTTAATTCAAATAGATCTTTATGAATTTGATGGGGTACAAATAAAAGAAAATCCTCAGCTGGACTGAGACTCACTAAATCCAAACTACGAAACAAACGCCGTGTATTCTACAACTCTCTTATCTCAAAGTGACCCTCTGTTTGAGTGTATTCATACGCATAAAACTGGATGGGAATTGACCCAAATGACAACAACGAGCTTCCTTAGTGTTTTGTTGTTGTTGTTGTTAGTGAAAACTATCACTTGAGTTAGGTTTCTTCATTTTACAAAGGTAACACAAGTCCACACCATGGCCATGTGAAGAGAAATTTTCAAGTCCTTTGTTTCCTGAGTCTTAGTATTCACACGTCCCAACACTTTAGAATGCTAGTCCATGGAAAAAGTGAATCTGTCTGTTGAGGCTCTTTAAAGGCAGGAATGGGGAATATAAATCGAGGGGCCCTCTCTTCCCCCTTTGCTGCCTAACTAAGTTCAGAAAAGTCCACAGCTCCCTATCAAGGTCTCCAGAGTCAGCCCTGACACCCCTCTTCCTCTCTGGGTTCTCCGCTAGTCCAGTTCTTTCTGCTCCCAGTCTCAGAGCGAGTGCCTTTTCTGGGGTCCTTAGTGTCCTTAGGCATCAGAAGATGCTGGCTGGGACCATCCCAGGTTAAGCTCCCCACCAACAGGTTTCTTTAGCTTTTCATTTCTAAATGGGATAAGAGTTTAGAAGCCTTCTGTCTCTCTCTGCAAAATGGTTACATCCAGCCCTCATTCCAACGTGCTGAAAGGGAGTTCTAGTTCAACTTGATGAAAATCCATTCACTGAAACCCAACTTGATAGTCAATCAATTTGCTGAAGCACTATTTTAGTAAATTATTAAATCTCCTGCTTAACCAATCACTGATTTTAATAATTGTCAGTTTTTAACAGTTTGCAGTGTGTGTGTGTGTGTGTGTGTGTGTATGTGGTAGGAAGGGGTTGTTTCCAGAGCTTAGTTCTCAAGGAACTTTGGTTAAAAACTATCCACTTGTCTAAGGCCAGCATTTCAAAAAATGTTTCATTAGCCTAAAGTTCTGAGTTACAGGGCAGTTCCATCTTCTCATGCACACTTTTAATAGATTGGCATTCAACATTCAGCTTTAATTCAAATAGATCTTTATGAATTTGATGGGGTACAAATAAAAGAAAATCCTCAGCTGGACTGAGACTCACTAAATCCAAACTACGAAACAAACGCCGTGTATTCTACAACTCTCTTATCTCAAAGTGACCCTCTGTTTGAGTGTATTCATACGCATAAAACTGGATGGGAATTGACCCAAATGACAACAACGAGCTTCCTTAGTGTTTTGTTGTTGTTGTTGTTAGTGAAAACTATCACTTGAGTTAGGTTTCTTCATTTTACAAAGGTAACACAAGTCCACACCATGGCCATGTGAAGAGAAATTTTCAAGTCCTTTGTTTCCTGAGTCTTAGTATTCACACGTCCCAACACTTTAGAATGCTAGTCCATGGAAAAAGTGAATCTGTCTGTTGAGGCTCTTTAAAGGCAGGAATGGGGAATATAAATCGAGGGGCCCTCTCTTCCCCCTTTGCTGCCAGCTACAGGTATTGCTAAACCATTGCTGAACTTTTTCCTACCAAGCCCAGAGCACCTTTACAACCTTTCTCAAGCCTTTGTTCCGGGCAGAGCGGATCACGTGGTGGACTTTGGGACGGGATAAATCTATTCGCCATCTTAGGTCTTGTTCTGCTGGTTGCCTCAGTTCTCTTTCACTGTGGTTGTTCAGTTGCTCAGTCACATCTGACTCTCTGTGACATGGTGGACCGCAGCCCGCCAGGCTTCCCTGTCCTTCACTGTCTCCCGGAGTTTGCTCCAACTCATGCCCATTGAGTTGGTGATGCCATCCCCCCATCTCGTCCTCTGTCGTCCCCTTCTTCTCCTTCCCTCCATCTTCCCGGCATCAGGGTCTTTTCCGGTGAGTTGGCTCTTCTCTTTGCTCTCGTTCTTCCCCACAGGTTCATATTCCATTATTTTTGCTCTGCTCTAATGGTTGCATTTTGGCTCCTGAATATGCACATCAAATGTAGAGAATTATCCATCATCCTGCCAGTCCTGGCTCACGCTTCTGAATTTATATGCAGACAGTTTATAACGTCATTCCTTCTTCTCCCTAACTTGCCCTAGGAAAGCAGACCTGTCCTCCTCCAGCCCAGGGTGGGCACAGCCTCCCTGAGAAAACCCACCTCCGTCTGGTTTCTGATGTGTTCATTACCAGCGTGTCTTAACATCCAGCCCCAGGAATCTCAGGACACTGTTAAGTCCTGGTTACAGCCTACACCTCGGATTCGACTGTGCTCTAGGCTGTGGACCTTTCGTCTGTCTGTTTACCAAGAAGCTGAAGCTGCAGAATTACTGGAACCAATGTACAAAGGCTCCCTTAGGGCATAATAATCTTAGGAGACAGGAATTAATTTTCTTGGTTTTGCAGAACTGCCCATCCACCCTGGGAGGTAAGTCCTGGAAAAATCCTAAGAGTCTTCAAAGCCACATTCAAGGTTATTTGCTTGTCAAAATCTAATGCTTTATGCACATCTCTGATTTGGCCTTTCTTGCATCACTTTCTAATGATATGCATATCTTGTTTCCATTCTTCCATAGAGACTGGGTGGCTCAGTCGTGTCCAGCTCTTTGCGGTCCTATTGACTGTATCCTACCAGGCTCCTCTGTCCATGGAATTCTCCAGGCAAGAATACTGGACTGGGTTGCCATGTCTTCCTCCAGGGCATCTTCCGGACCCAGGGATCGAACCTGCATCTCCTGTGGCTCTTGGTTTGCAGGCGGATTCTTTATCACTGAGCTACTGGGGAAAGCACTTACTGAATTGTGTTCCCCTCACTGAAAGACACATTAATATTAAAGTCCTAATCCCAGGCAATTCAGAAAGTGACTTTATTTGGGAATGGAATTATTGCAGATGTAATTAGTTAACTGAAGATGGGGTCATACTGGAGTAGATTCTAGGCATATACTAAGTGGTTTTATTTTTCTTATAAATTAAAAAATTTTTCATTTATTTGTTTTTATCTTTGGTTGCACTGGGTCTTCATTGCTACACGCAGGCTTTCTCTAGTTTCAGTCAGTGAGGGGAGGGGAGCAGGGAACCCTCAGGAGGATGGTGGGGTGGATAGGAGCTTTCCCTTATGGTGGCTTCTTTTATTATGGAGAACTGGCTCTAGGCTCAGGGGCTTCAGTAATTGCAGCTTAAAGGCCCGTGGCTATAAAAGCACAGGCTCCGGAGTTGTGGCACACAGGCTTAGTTGTCTGACAGCGTGTGGAAAGGGATCGAACCCACATTCCCTGTGTTAGCAAGTAGATGCTTAGCCACTGGAGACCAGGGAAGTCCTTACATGGCTTTACTACTATAATTATACATCCACTGCTGAGCCTAGTCATGCACAATTACTACATTTAAAAAAATTTTTTAATCAAAGATTTTAGCTTTTCCTGGAGTTAATAATTGCCTGTTTTTTTCCCCCATTTACTTAGTTCATATACATAAAATCATTGAAACAGTGCCTGAAAAAGTGTAAGCACTATTTATGTGTTTGCTCTTTTCATTTGACCATTTTCTCATGCCCTGTAAAAGCTCTATTAAATTATGTAGAGGTGGGTTAATTTTTCACATCATCAAACCTATCAAATAGTCTCCCTATTCTATTTTCCTCCTGGTGCCTCTACCTCCTGTCTCTATCTGGGATTTATTGCTTTCTAAACAGATCCTTAGCTCGGATCCTAGCCATCCACCCCCGTCATCCTCAGGGTTCCCTTCCCCAGGCCCCTGCAGTGGGTTTCCCACACCCTGGCTTACCTCCCTGTTTTGTCGGAACATCTCCAGTTACTTCCTGAGGAGACTAGGGAGTGGGAATTGCATTTACTGAATTGTGTTCCCTCACTGAAAGACACATTAATATTAAAGTCCTAATCCCAGGCAATTCAGAAAGTGACTTTATTTGGGAATGGAATTATTGCAGATGTAATTAGTTAACTGAAGATGGGGTCATACTGGAGTAGATTCTAGGCATATACTAAGTGGTTTTATTTTTCTTATAAATTAAAAAATTTTTCATTTATTTGTTTTTATCTTTGGTTGCACTGGGTCTTCATTGCTACACGCAGGCTTTCTCTAGTTTCAGTCAGTGAGGGGAGGGGAGCAGGGAACCCTCAGGAGGATGGTGGGGTGGATAGGAGCTTTCCCTTATGGTGGCTTCTTTTATTATGGAGAACTGGCTCTAGGCTCAGGGGCTTCAGTAATTGCAGCTTAAAGGCCCGTGGCTATAAAAGCACAGGCTCCGGAGTTGTGGCACACAGGCTTAGTTGTCTGACAGCGTGTGGAAAGGGATCGAACCCACATTCCCTGTGTTAGCAAGTAGATGCTTAGCCACTGGAGACCAGGGAAGTCCTTACATGGCTTTACTACTATAATTATACATCCACTGCTGAGCCTAGTCATGCACAATTACTACATTTAAAAAAATTTTTTAATCAAAGATTTTAGCTTTTCCTGGAGTTAATAATTGCCTGTTTTTTTCCCCCATTTACTTAGTTCATATACATAAAATCATTGAAACAGTGCCTGAAAAAGTGTAAGCACTATTTATGTGTTTGCTCTTTTCATTTGACCATTTTCTCATGCCCTGTAAAAGCTCTATTAAATTATGTAGAGGTGGGTTAATTTTTCACATCATCAAACCTATCAAATAGTCTCCCTATTCTATTTTCCTCCTGGTGCCTCTACCTCCTGTCTCTATCTGGGATTTATTGCTTTCTAAACAGATCCTTAGCTCGGATCCTAGCCATCCACCCCCGTCATCCTCAGGGTTCCCTTCCCCAGGCCCCTGCAGTGGGTTTCCCACACCCTGGCTTACCTCCCTGTTTTGTCGGAACATCTCCAGTTACTTCCTGAGGAGACTAGGGGAGTGGGAATTGCATTTTTGAGACTTGACATGTTAAAACATTTCTTAACTCAATGCTCACACTGATTTACAATCTAGGTAATGACAGGTGTCTATTTTCCCTTAGACTTTTGAAGTAATTGCTCCATTGTCTAAGCTCCCTATGTTCCCATGAAGAAGCCCAATGCCATTCATATTCTCATATTTTAAAAGTAATTTAAGGTGTATTATATGCTCATAGTGTGATTAAACTAGAAATTAATAATAAAGAGGCTTCTGAAAAATCAACTTTTATTGGAATATTCAAAAATGAGAAGCTACATAATACATAGGTTGAGAAAAAAATACCATAGGAAACGAAGAAGTTAATACATATACAGACTGATAGGACATAGATAAAAAGATACTGAGAAAAAATGTGTCTTTATAAATTCTTATAAAATTTAAAAACATTTTTTAGTAAGCTAAGAATTCCAATTCAAGGGTACAGTGTAAAGGACTGCTATTATCAAAGGAATAATAGACTTGGAAGGAAAAAAATGCAACTGGTAACGGAGGAGAAAAACTGAGGAGCCCCATTTAGGATCTCCTTTGTTCTGACGTTTTACATCAATATACTTGAGTTTGGGACTTCTGTCATTCTTTTTTCACTCATGACTCAGAGAGAACTTGTGTACCCCCATTCTAGGAAATGTTCTCGCATTTTTCTCTATGATAATGTCCTCCTATTTTCTCTTATCTCTCTGGAAACTCTTCTCATTCTGATGTTTAACCTCTTGGATTAATCTTTTAATTTTCTTGTCTTTTTTTCCCTTCTATTGCTTGTCTTTGTATTCTACTTTCTGGGAAACTTCCTTGACTTTATTGTCAAGCATTTATTTTGAGTTTTTGAAAAAACTGAGACATCATAGTTTTAATTTCCAGGAATTCTAATTTACTCTATGAATGTACCTTTCTCTGATTGCATTTTCCTTCCTTTGTAGGTTATCATATCTCCCTTTATATTTATCTGAGCATATTTGATTTATTTTCTTTGAAGTTTTTCATGGTTTCTATGTTAATCTGGTTGCCTTTTTGTTCAGATCTCTTTTATCAAGTAGGATGACTTCCCCAGTTTTCAGGAATTCTCAATTGTCTGTTCATCTTAGTGAATAAGGTGCTTAAATCCCATAGGCTGACCCTGGGGTACTGGAGGTCTCCAAAGAGGGCCAGAAGAGGCCAGAGGGCATTTCCACTGGAGATTTGTTAAGTCTTTCCCTGCATCTTAGGTTTATTTTTCTGTAGTGCTCTGTGCTCTGAGAGATTCAGTCAGGTCTGGCTCTTTGTGGCACCATGGACTGTAGCCCACCAGGCTCCTTTGTCTATGGAATTTTCCAGGCAAGAATACTGGAGTGGGCTGCCATTTCCTCCTCAAGGGATCTTCCTGGCCAGAAGTTGAATCTGTGTCTACTCTCTCTCCTGCATTGGCAGGCGGATACTAATTTTATTTGTTTATTAATTTGGGGCCATTCTGGGTTTTCACTGCTGCCACAGGCTCTTCTATCGTTGCAGGGAGTGGAGGCTACTCTCTAGTGGAGGTGAGCAGGCTTCTTGTTGCAGTGACATCTCTTGTTGTGGAACTCAGGCTCTAGGGCACACGGGCTTCAGTAGTTGCAGCTTATGGGCTCCATAGTTGCGACTCCAAGGCTCTTGAGCACAGGCTCCATAGTTGCAGCTCACAGGCTGCATTGGTCCTCAGCATGTGGGATCTTCCCAGACCATGGATCAAACCTGTGTCTCCTGCACTGGCAGGTGAACTCTTTACCACTGAGCTATCAGGGAAGGCCAGCAGGTGGATTCTTCATCACTGTGCCACCTAATGATCCTCAAATCAAGGGGCTTCAGACCAGCTCCATCTCATTTATATACACATGTGTTTACTTTTAGCCTATTTTCAGCAGCGTATTAGACTCAAGGAGAAAGAAAAAGCCCTTTGGTGTCTTATAGCAGAGGGTAGGACAGGGGTTGGGACAGGGGTTGGGACAGGGACCTAAATGGTTATTATTCAAACTTTTCAGCCACTCTTCTGTGTTTAGCTGCTCACCGCCCTTCTGATTTGTGCCTCTTTTGATACCTGTGCTTGTTAGTTTCCCAGCCTTTCTCTGTTCCTGGAGGGGTCTGCTGGGTTGATTCCTCTCTTTGCAGCCACTTAAGGTTGAAATGTTCTCTCTGCTAAGTCATTTATTTTCTTCCATCTGTAGTCCATCTTCCCATATAGTGTGATAAGATGTCTCTTAGTTTCATTGAAGAAGAAATGCGTTGCTTTTTTTTCTAGTTCTTATTGTTATTGGGGGGGAAGTTTTGGAAGGAGAAGAGAGCTGAAATGGATTTACCCTGCCCTCTTAAAATGAGAACTTTTCTGTGGAAGCTTTTAGAGACTTTTCTTTATTGTCAGGCTTTAAAATGTGATAACCTGTCAGTAAAATATTAGACCACGTAGCTATGTCTCTTTCCTTTCGTATTTTTGAAGCTCTTCAGATTTTTAGCTATTATGCTCGGAGAATCCCAAATTCTCAACGAAGGATCCTTTGGGAGGAGGGATCATTTCAAATTTGCAGTTAAAAAGACCAGCCAGATGTTCTGCCGGAAGGGGAGCTATGAGGTCAGGAAGGCAGGTTACACCCCTGGACGGCAATGCTCTGCTCACAGAGGGTGTGGCTGGGGACAAAGTGAGACTATTCTGAGACCAGTGTTTTAGCTCACGTCTCTGGCTCCAGCTGCCTGTCGGGTGGACCTTGGTTTCAGCTTTCTAACAATCTCACCCACTTTTCCCATGCCCAGGACTTCTGCAGAGTTTTGTGTTACAGGATATACGTTTCCATGCACATGTCACTCTGCTAAGGCACAAAACTGAGTCTCCACTATCCTGTGCTGTCAGTCACCGCTCCGTGCTATTTCCCAGGACTTGAATGAAATCAGTTAACTGCTAATAGATGTTCAGCAGGTACCATCTTCATTGTGAGTTTAAACTTTTAAAAACAATTTTTTGACCTCTTTTCATTTATTTTTATCCATTTATTTGCATACATCTTTATTCTTCAGCCTGTGTAGGCCTTCCATCACAGTGGCCTCTCCCAATGCAGTCCACTGGCTCTGGGCGCATGTGCTCCAGAGCGCTGGATGGTAATTGGACACACCAGTCTAGCCACTCTGCAGCATGTAGGATCTTCCTGGGCCAGGGATCGAACCGGTGCCCCTTGCATGGCAAGGCGGACTCTTTACCCACTGGACCACCAGGGAAGCCCCAGCTTAAATGTTTTTTAACTCCTTCATAGTTGTGGACATTGAGAGCACAGGGTCCGTGGATGCCGTGCTCAGGAAGCGCAACAACGTTTTAAATATGTCTTTAGGCCAACTAGTCAGCATCTCTCTGCCTCAGGTTTTGAATCTGTAAAGTGAGAATGATAATAAGACTTTCCTTGGAGGATTTTGTGAGCCTTAAGTGAGCTAATCCAGGTATAGAAAAGAAAATTTGACATGTATTAGTAAGCGGAGTCATAGCTGACCTTTCAAAAATGTCGTTCATCATTATTTTAGTGGAATATTAGCATGGAGAAAAATACAAGAGTAGTTAAATCCTCTGTCATTTACAGGAAGTCTGATGAACTTTCCTGAAGTTTATATATTTCGTACAATTGCTTGAGGAATAAGTGAGCTAACATATGGAAAATACAGAGCACATGGCAGACACATGGTTACTATTAGAAGTCACAGAATAGGTGTTTGTCAAATGACTTGTGAAGGTAGAGTGTTATTGGAAGCGATCCCAAGCCTGGATACTGGCTGACTGACCATCAGTTCTCGTTGCCAGTTCTCGGTTGCCAGTCCTTTTTCTTCTGTGACATATCTCCCAGCTGCCTGTCGGTGGACCTTGGTTTCAGCTTTCTAACAATCTCACCCACTTTTCCCATGCCCAGGACTTCTGCAGAGTTTTGTGTTACAGGATATACGTTTCCATGCACATGTCACTCTGCTAAGGCACAAAACTGAGTCTCCACTATCCTGTGCTGTCAGTCACCGCTCCGTGCTATTTCCCAGGACTTGAATGAAATCAGTTAACTGCTAATAGATGTTCAGCAGGTACCATCTTCATTGTGAGTTTAAACTTTTAAAAACAATTTTTTGACCTCTTTTCATTTATTTTTATCCATTTATTTGCATACATCTTTATTCTTCAGCCTGTGTAGGCCTTCCATCACAGTGGCCTCTCCCAATGCAGTCCACTGGCTCTGGGCGCATGTGCTCCAGAGCGCTGGATGGTAATTGGACACACCAGTCTAGCCACTCTGCAGCATGTAGGATCTTCCTGGGCCAGGGATCGAACCGGTGCCCCTTGCATGGCAAGGCGGACTCTTTACCCACTGGACCACCAGGGAAGCCCCAGCTTAAATGTTTTTTAACTCCTTCATAGTTGTGGACATTGAGAGCACAGGGTCCGTGGATGCCGTGCTCAGGAAGCGCAACAACGTTTTAAATATGTCTTTAGGCCAACTAGTCAGCATCTCTCTGCCTCAGGTTTTGAATCTGTAAAGTGAGAATGATAATAAGACTTTCCTTGGAGGATTTTGTGAGCCTTAAGTGAGCTAATCCAGGTATAGAAAAGAAAATTTGACATGTATTAGTAAGCGGAGTCATAGCTGACCTTTCAAAAATGTCGTTCATCATTATTTTAGTGGAATATTAGCATGGAGAAAAATACAAGAGTAGTTAAATCCTCTGTCATTTACAGGAAGTCTGATGAACTTTCCTGAAGTTTATATATTTCGTACAATTGCTTGAGGAATAAGTGAGCTAACATATGGAAAATACAGAGCACATGGCAGACACATGGTTACTATTAGAAGTCACAGAATAGGTGTTTGTCAAATGACTTGTGAAGGTAGAGTGTTATTGGAAGCGATCCCAAGCCTGGATACTGGCTGACTGGCCATCAGTTCTCGTTGCCACTGTCTTTCTGTGACTCTGACAAGTTGATGACCCTTTCTGAGCTTCAGTTTCTTCTTCTGAGGATAAGAATAATGCTAGCAGATAGTTAATGTTACAATGATGAGTTCTAGAAGTGTTCTGCAAGCTTTAAAGTGCTTCATAGGAGAAAAACAAGTATCATTTATTAATGCATGTATGTGGAGTCTGGAAACATGATTGGTCTTATTGCAAAGCAGAAATAGGGACAGAGACAGAGAGAACAAAGATGTATGAATTCCAGAGGGGTCAGTGGGAGGAGAGGGCAGGTTGGGATTGACACATGCGTACTATTGATACGATGCATAAGGTAGATAACTATCGAGAACATACTGTATAGCAAATGTATAACCTCAGGTGTGCAGATGACACCACCCTTATGGCAGGAAGTGAAGAGGAACTAAGACTCTTGATGAAGGTGAAAGGCAGGCCTAAAACTCAGCATTCAAAAAATGAAGATCATGGCATCTGGTCCCATCATTTCATGGCTAATAGATGAGTAAACAATGGAAACAAGCCAGAGCTAGATCATGGAAGCAACCTAGATGCCCATTGACAAATGAATGGATAAAGAAACTCTGGTACATATATACAATGGAATACTTCTCAGCTGCAAAAATAAATGCAGAAGATTCAGTCCTAATGAGATGGATGAATCTAGGACCTATTATACAAAGTGAAGTAAATCAAAGAGAGAAGGACACATACAGTATATGGAATCTAGTAAGTTTGGACTGATAAATACACACGCAGAGCATCGATGGAAAAACAACCACAGAGAACAGACTTGTGGACATTGGGGAGAGGGAATAGTGGGTGAGAGATATGAAAAGAGCATCATGGAACCCTAAACTGTCTTATGCAAAAGAGACACCTATTGTCAATGTGCTGTGGGACTAAGGGATCGTACATGGGGGCTATGTGGATGGCCTAGAGGGATGGGATTGGGGGAAATGGGATATACATATGACTAATCTGGAATTATACATATCTGTGAACAACAAAACTCTGCAAAATCAAAAAAGCAAAATAAAAAAACATGACTGTAAATAACAACAACAACAAAAACCAATGGAAACACTGACAGACTTTATTTTCTTGGGCTCAAAACTCATCGCAGTTGGTGACTGCAGCTATGAAATTAAAAGACGCTGCACCTTGGAAGAAAAGCTATGACAAATCTAGATAGCTTATTCAAAAGCAGAGACATCACTTTGCCGACTAAAGTCCGTAGAGTCAAAACTATGGTTTTCCCAGTAGTCATGTATGGATGTGAGAGCTGGACTATAAAGAAGGCTGAGAGCTGAAGAATTTATGCCTTTGAACTGTGGTGTTGGAGAAGACTCTTGAGAGTCCCTTGAACTGCAAGGAGATCAAACTAGTCCATCCTAAAAGAAATCAACCCTGAGTATTCATTAGAAGGAATGATGCTGAAGCTGAAGTTCCAATACTTTGGCTATCTGATGTGAAGAGACAACTCACTGGAAAAGAGCCTGATGTTGGGAAAAATAGAAGGCAAAAGGAGAAGGAGACAACAGAGGATGAGATGGTTGGATGGCATCACAGAGTCAATGGACATGAGTTTGAGCAGATCTGGGAGATGGTGAAGGACAGCGAAGCTTGGTGTGCTGCAGTCCATGGGGTCACAAAGAGTCGGATGTGACTGAGCAACTGAAATGAACTGTACTTAATGCTCAGAGAACTCTTCTCAGTGCTCTGTGGTGACCTAAATGGGGAGGAAATCCCAAAAAGAGGGGATATGTGTATATGTATAGCTGAGTCACTTTGTTGTACAGCAGAAACTAACACAACATTGTAATTACAGTTAGGTAAAACAGTTTAAAAGAAGAAAGAGAAAGGTCCAACAAAAAGTGCTTTATAAATAATATGGTGCATGTATGTTTACATGCCCACATGTCGGCATGTGAGTTAAGCAGTTCGAAAGATGAGATGTGAGCACCCTTGTGATATTGTCAGAGGTGCCAGGACATTCCACCCGTTTTTAAAATTGCTGCATTTTCCAGACGTGGTAACCAGACCTCTGTGCCCAAGAACAGTTCATCAGTGCCACCAACTCCAGGCGTGTGTTCAGCATTTGTCCACTGCCTGTGGTTCTCAGTGAGCTCAGTCAGTGGGAAAGATGGCCCATCGTGGATCCTAGTGAAGGACTGGTCACTTCCTGCCAGGCTGTTTCTTTCGCTGAAATTCAGTGGATACAATTTTGATGAAAAGGAAGAGATATTTTCATCAAATCCAAGTGTTTGCGTGGATACCAAGATTACAAATCAATCCCTCATAACTAAGAGAACTCCATTTTCTCAGGCAGGGGGGCGCTCTCAAAGACAGATTTCATTTTCATAATTTTCTCAATCAGCACTCAGCAACGTTCGCCAATGACCAGTGAGAGAATAAGATAATGAGATGAAAATCGGATCCCTAAGCAGCTCCCAGCAAACTCACGCGAAATGACTGTTTCTATCAATGTCTGAGAGACCCCTCCTCAGCACCCATGTTCTCTTTCTTTCCCGCAGACAGGCGCTTTCTCCATGGAGACCGTTTACGGGGAAACTAATTATTTTTCCTCGTGCAAAAGCCCACTTTCGACTCTGCAG
The DNA here is from genome assembly GCA_022376925.1 of Tragulus kanchil. Classification (NCBI taxonomy): domain Eukaryota; kingdom Metazoa; phylum Chordata; class Mammalia; order Artiodactyla; family Tragulidae; genus Tragulus; species Tragulus kanchil. Next base: position 6,797,912 of record JAIOJX010000002.1, on the reverse strand, counting down.
CTGTGCTCAGCCTCCTGGGGGAGACCAGATCTGAATTTCAGTGCTCCTAACTGTACATTGGATGGCCGAAAAATACTCACAAATTGGTCTTCTCTTTCCCAGCCGGGCTGGGCTCTCATCGAAAGGCAAACTCTTCTGAGAATTCTGTGGGACTATTACTTCCCACGGAGGGCATCAGCTATAAATAGCAGCACCTTCCAGGTACGTGCTGCTGGCTGGCAAGCCCTGCGCTTGCATTATTCCAGGGAAGATTGAATGCCACCGGAGGATTCTGAGAACGAGAAGGCTGAAGTGGCCCTCGGGGCTTGGAGAAATTCACAGGGATCCTCACTGGAGCCCTTTCATGTACCAGCTTCCCTCCCAGCTGGGCAACGGGGCTCTTCGGGATCTCGTAGCAGAGAGCGGAGCTGCCCAGTGCGCAGTGCAAGCCACATGTATAATTTAAATTTTCTAGCAGCCATATTTTAACAAGTACAAAGAAACAGGTTCATCAGTGGGGCCCTCAGATCAGTGGGAAAGGGACCTCTGTGCCCAAGAACAGTTCATCAGTGCCACCAACTCCAGGCGTGTGTTCAGCATTTGTCCACTGCCTGTGGTTCTCAGTGAGCTCAGTCAGTGGGAAAGATGGCCCATCGTGGATCCTAGTGAAGGACTGGTCACTTCCTGCCAGGCTGTTTCTTTCGCTGAAATTCAGTGGATACAATTTTGATGAAAAGGAAGAGATATTTTCATCAAATCCAAGTGTTTGCGTGGATACCAAGATTACAAATCAATCCCTCATAACTAAGAGAACTCCATTTTCTCAGGCAGGGCGGCCCTCTCAAAGACAGATTTCATTTTCATAATTTTCTCAATCAGCACTCAGCAACGTTCGCCAATGACCAGTGAGAGAATAAGATAATGAGATGAAAATCGGATCCCTAAGCAGCTCCCAGCAAACTCACGCGAAATGACTGTTTCTATCAATGTCTGAGAGACCCCTCCTCAGCACCCATGTTCTCTTTCTTTCCCGCAGACAGGCGCTTTCTCCATGGAGACCGTTTACGGGGAAACTAATTATTTTTCCTCGTGCAAAAGCCCACTTTCGACTCTGCAGCTGTGCTCAGCCTCCTGGGGGAGACCAGATCTGAATTTCAGTGCTCCTAACTGTACATTGGATGGCCGAAAAATACTCACAAATTGGTCTTCTCTTTCCCAGCCGGGCTGGGCTCTCATCGAAAGGCAAACTCTTCTGAGAATTCTGTGGGACTATTACTTCCCACGGAGGGCATCAGCTATAAATAGCAGCACCTTCCAGGTACGTGCTGCTGGCTGGCAAGCCCTGCGCTTGCATTATTCCAGGGAAGATTGAATGCCACCGGAGGATTCTGAGAACGAGAAGGCTGAAGTGGCCCTCGGGGCTTGGAGAAATTCACAGGGATCCTCACTGGAGCCCTTTCATGTACCAGCTTCCCTCCCAGCTGGGCAACGGGGCTCTTCGGGATCTCGTAGCAGAGAGCGGAGCTGCCCAGTGCGCACGCAGTGCAAGCCACATGTATAATTTAAATTTTCTAGCAGCCATATTTTAACAAGTACAAAGAAACAGGCAAAATTCATTATAAAATATTTTACGTTCTCCTTTTGGGGGGAGGGATATTTACAATGTGGCTGAGTTTTGTTATTCGGCTTGCTCTTTAAAGTCATAAGCTGTTCAAAAAGGTAGACTGAGAGAAGGGTCTGCCTCCACACTACTCCCTACCGTTCATCTCCTCCGCCAGCAGTTTTCATCCTCTGCTCTTGTCCATTCCCCAGAAGAAAGCATTCTCCTTAGTTTCTGGTTAAGTGTTCCTGTCCTCATCCTATCCTTTTCCAAAACCGAGCAGATATACTTTTCTTTTTTTAAATTTTTGGCCTCTTTTTCATTGTGTGTGAGTGTTTTTTTTTTTTTTTTTCCATCCGTCTCTACACTTTGGCCCATGTGGGCCTCCCATCACAGTGGCCTCTCTCATTGCAGAGCACCGGCAGTAGGCGCACACGCTCCAGAGCACCGGCTCGCAATTGGACACACAGGTCCAGCTGCTGCAAGGCACATGGGATCTTTCCGGGTCAGGGATTGGACTGGTGCCCCTTGCACTGCAAGGCAAACTCTTTACCCAGTGGACCACCAGGGAAGCCCCTGAGCAGATATACTTTTAAAGAATGACCTGGGGGGATGGGATGGGGGAGAGGAGGGAAGCTAATTATGAATAATTATGCCTGATTTGCATTGTTGTATGTCAGAAATCAATATAACATTGCAAAAATGTAAAGAATATATTTAAAAAAATTCCTTCCTTTCCTGTAGGAAGAGACCACACTATAGATACTCTTTGGCACTTGGCTCATTTTTTAAAATTTATTTTTATTTTCCTTTTACAGAGTTTTGTTGTTTACTGCTTGTAGTCATAGGTATACACTTGACCCCTCCCACTTGAACCTCCCTCCCATTTCCCTTCTTTGCTCATTTTGACTTAAAAGTATGTTCTAGAAATCACTCCATATTGGAACACAAAGATTTAATATTCTTTCTTTTTTAGCCACGCTGCTCAGGGCTTGTGGGATGTTGGCTCCCTTCAACCAGGATTAAACCATGGCTGTGACGGCTCATAGTCCTAACCACTGGATCGCCAGGGAATTCTCAAAGATTTCTTATTCTTAATTGCAACTTCAGAGCCCTTCATCACATGGATATTCCATCCTTATCGCAACCATTTTATGTGTAGGCATTCTAACATTTTGCCATCACGAACGATACTCATGATTTTAAATAGAAGGTGTGCCTTTTATTTTTTCCCCCACACTAAGTAATTTTCTGACATCAGCTGGGTGTCTTACAATTGAACTCAATGCTGACACTGTCTACCTGGAGATAGAATCAGATCCCACAGACTGAGGGCTCAGCCCTACAAAACTGTCGCCCCACCCCAGCCTCCAGATCAGATACTAATACCAGGTCAAGAATTGTTATCCGTGTTTCTAATGATCCGGCTGTTAGAGCTGAGATTCCAACAACCTCTTCTGTTGGATTAATTTGCTATGGTGGGTCACCAAACTCAGAGAAATACTTTTCTTACTAGATGACTCGTGTATCATAAAAGATGCAACTTGGGAACAGCCAGAGAGAAGAGATTCATCTGGCAATATATGCAGGAGGAGAGGCCAGGAGCTTTTACACCCTCTCATGTCTGAGTGCATCGCTCTCCCTGAATCTCCACCTGTTCACCAGCCAAGAAGCTCTATATTCTCTTCATAAACCAAGTCTTTAAAATGCGTGTATTAAAACACATTTAGCACATCTCTCTTTGCACTGTAACTTTTCATTGGAATGACTTGATTTTTACTCAAATTTCATGAGACTTGCTGTATAAAGAGTGGACTCACAATCTGGGTTATTTCAAACATCCTTACAAATTTTCTGACAACTAAACTGACTATCACTTTTAAAATTTTATATTTGAATTAGTTAAAACAAAAACTGTGGTTCATCAGCAGCACTGGCCACATTTCAAGTGCTCACTAGGGACATGAGGCCGGTGGTTACTCCACTTGATGGTGCAAGTCTGGAATAAAGAGGCTTTAGGTGAAGCCTCTGGTCCATCAGGAGTGGAGAACAGATGAGGGAAAGGAGAAGGAGGAGAATGGTCCAACAGTTTGGGCATAGCAAGACATGGAACAGGGCGGGAAGGCCCACAGAGGGAGTCCCAGTCATTAAAAGAGGAGAGAGGGCGAGGAGCTGGTAAAATGGCTGGCTGCCCCAGAGCTGCCCTTTCAAGCTCCATTCTCACGTCTGCTCTTCAAGAAGTTCCGCAGAGCCTGCTTTCAGATGACAACACACCATGGAGGCTCCTTTTTGATTTCCTTTCTTTTGGCCAACTGCGTATCTCCTCATAATTGAAGCTAGCACTGCTCTTTGTTCAGAGTACACCCTGATTGCATTTGTGTTCATCTCTGCAATAACCCTCAGGGAAGAATTACTATTTGTATTTCCCAGTAAGGAAATTGGGGCTAACAGACCCAAAACTTGTCCAGATCAGATACTAATACCAGGTCAAGAATTGTTATCCGTGTTTCTAATGATCCGGCTGTTAGAGCTGAGATTCCAACAACCTCTTCTGTTGGATTAATTTGCTATGGTGGGTCACCAAACTCAGAGAAATACTTTTCTTACTAGATGACTCGTGTATCATAAAAGATGCAACTTGGGAACAGCCAGAGAGAAGAGATTCATCTGGCAATATATGCAGGAGGAGAGGCCAGGAGCTTTTACACCCTCTCATGTCTGAGTGCATCGCTCTCCCTGAATCTCCACCTGTTCACCAGCCAAGAAGCTCTATATTCTCTTCATAAACCAAGTCTTTAAAATGCGTGTATTAAAACACATTTAGCACATCTCTCTTTGCACTGTAACTTTTCATTGGAATGACTTGATTTTTACTCAAATTTCATGAGACTTGCTGTATAAAGAGTGGACTCACAATCTGGGTTATTTCAAACATCCTTACAAATTTTCTGACAACTAAACTGACTATCACTTTTAAAATTTTATATTTGAATTAGTTAAAACAAAAACTGTGGTTCATCAGCAGCACTGGCCACATTTCAAGTGCTCACTAGGGACATGAGGCCGGTGGTTACTCCACTTGATGGTGCAGGTCTGGAATAAAGAGGCTTTAGGTGAAGCCTCTGGTCCATCAGGAGTGGAGAACAGATGAGGGAAAGGAGAAGGAGGAGAATGGTCCAACAGTTTGGGCATAGCAAGACATGGAACAGGGCGGGAAGGCCCACAGAGGGAGTCCCAGTCATTAAAAGAGGAGAGAGGGCGAGGAGCTGGTAAAATGGCTGGCTGCCCCAGAGCTGCCCTTTCAAGCTCCATTCTCACGTCTGCTCTTCAAGAAGTTCCGCAGAGCCTGCTTTCAGATGACAACACACCATGGAGGCTCCTTTTTGATTTCCTTTCTTTTGGCCAACTGCGTATCTCCTCATAATTGAAGCTAGCACTGCTCTTTGTTCAGAGTACACCCTGATTGCATTTGTGTTCATCTCTGCAATAACCCTCAGGGAAGAATTACTATTTGTATTTCCCAGTAAGGAAATTGGGGCTAACAGACATTCAGCGACTCCCCAAGGTCACCTAGTTAGCCAGGTTTGAATCTAGGCTTGTCTTACTCCAAAGCCTGTGCTCTGTCTTTTCATTAGTTTCTGATTCACTCACAGAGGTGAGGAGGACAGACAAATACCCTGTTTGCATGGAGCTTTCCTCTTTTTCTTTTAAACAACTATATATTTACTTAGTTATTTATATGGCTGCGCTGAGTGTTAGTTGCAGCATGTGGGACCGAGCTCCCTGGCCCGGGATCAACACTGGGCCCCCTGCATTAGGAGCTCAGAGTCTCAGTCACTGGACCAGCAGGGAAGCCTCCGGAGCTTTCTTTGTAATGCGAGAGGTATATAGGCATAAATAAGAAACAGAGACAAACGTGGCATTTATACAGAGATAAATTTTATGAAGATAAAAGTGGCTGGGGTGGGAGTGGGGGATATTCTAGACTGAGTAATTCAGGAAAGCCTCTCTAAGGAGTTGGCATTTGAGTTGACACATAAATGAGAAATAGTAGTCAGCCCACAGGAAGATCTGAGTGAAGGGATCTTTCATCCTCCCCAGGTAACCTGAAAGCCACCCTCACACACAGACATGAAGGCCTCTTTTCAGTCTGACCACCTGTTCTCGTATATTCATGGAAATCAAGGAGTCAGGGTTGGAAGTAGATTTAGCTGGCGTTTAATCGCATAAAATATCTAATTTCTGTGCAAGGCTTTGCAATTTATAATTGTCAAATGATCAGGAGTGGAGAACAGATGAGGGAAAGGAGAAGGAGGAGAATGGTCCAACAGTTTGGGCATAGCAAGACATGGAACAGGGCGGGAAGGCCCACAGAGGGAGTCCCAGTCATTAAAAGAGGAGAGAGGGCGAGGAGCTGGTAAAATGGCTGGCTGCCCCAGAGCTGCCCTTTCAAGCTCCATTCTCACGTCTGCTCTTCAAGAAGTTCCGCAGAGCCTGCTTTCAGATGACAACACACCATGGAGGCTCCTTTTTGATTTCCTTTCTTTTGGCCAACTGCGTATCTCCTCATAATTGAAGCTAGCACTGCTCTTTGTTCAGAGTACACCCTGATTGCATTTGTGTTCATCTCTGCAATAACCCTCAGGGAAGAATTACTATTTGTATTTCCCAGTAAGGAAATTGGGGCTAACAGACATTCAGCGACTCCCCAAGGTCACCTAGTTAGCCAGGTTTGAATCTAGGCTTGTCTTACTCCAAAGCCTGTGCTCTGTCTTTTCATTAGTTTCTGATTCACTCACAGAGGTGAGGAGGACAGACAAATACCCTGTTTGCATGGAGCTTTCCTCTTTTTCTTTTAAACAACTATATATTTACTTAGTTATTTATATGGCTGCGCTGAGTGTTAGTTGCAGCATGTGGGACCGAGCTCCCTGGCCCGGGATCAACACTGGGCCCCCTGCATTAGGAGCTCAGAGTCTCAGTCACTGGACCAGCAGGGAAGCCTCCGGAGCTTTCTTTGTAATGCGAGAGGTATATAGGCATAAATAAGAAACAGAGACAAACGTGGCATTTATACAGAGATAAATTTTATGAAGATAAAAGTGGCTGGGGTGGGAGTGGGGGATATTCTAGACTGAGTAATTCAGGAAAGCCTCTCTAAGGAGTTGGCATTTGAGTTGACACATAAATGAGAAATAGTAGTCAGCCCACAGGAAGATCTGAGTGAAGGGATCTTTCATCCTCCCCAGGTAACCTGAAAGCCACCCTCACACACAGACATGAAGGCCTCTTTTCAGTCTGACCACCTGTTCTCGTATATTCATGGAAATCAAGGAGTCAGGGTTGGAAGTAGATTTAGCTGGCGTTTAATCGCATAAAATATCTAATTTCTGTGCAAGGCTTTGCAATTTATAATTGTCAAATGATATTCAAAAGGCCTCGTGAGGCAGGAAAGCGTGTACGTTTGCTCCAATTTTTCAGCTAATGGGAAAGAGAGATTTTGTTCTTTTCAGGGCAGTTTTTTGCTCTTAAATTTCTTACCCACCGGACAAGATCTGTGCTTGTTTATCACACCTTGCACATAGTAGGAACCCAGTGGCTGTTTGCTGAATAGGAACCAGGGATTTTAAACTGCTTCCTGGTTGTCCAGGTTCCTGTAATGCATCCCTCCTCTCCATGTACAGAAGAAGTCTACATTCAGAAGAAGTAATTTGCTTTTGATCTCTGCTTTCTCTCTCTTCTTCACCAAAATTACCTCAGGCATGCTCAGTTTTGCCAGAACTTGAAGCAGAGAGTATATAAACTGAAAAATAATATATTTATGTATTCCACATTTCTTCCCCCCTCAAATATAAGATGGTTTAAAGTGAAAGTTTCTTACACAATAATGATATTAAGGTAAATATACTGAATGAGGGGAAAAAACCTACTGTATAGGAGAAAATAATGACAAATTGTATATTGATAAGTTGTTAATATTCAAAATATATGAATGACTCATACAACTTAATAGCATAAATAAATAAATAAACATCAGATTATAGAATTGGCAGCGTATCTGAATAGAAGATGCACAAACGGCCAACAGGCACACGAGAAGATGCTCAACCTTGTTAATTCTCAGGGAGATGCAAATCAAAAGCCTATGCAGATATCACCTCACACCTGTCAGGTTATCAAAAAGACAACAAATGACAAGTGTTGGACAGGATGTGGTGAGAAGGAAACCCTTGTCCACTGTTCGTGAGAGTGTAAATTGCTGCAGCCATGATGGAAAACAGTGTGGAGGCACCTCCAAAAATTACAAAGAGATCTAAACAGAATTCGACTTGATCCGGCAATTCCACTTCTGGGCTTTATCCTCATGTACTAGCCCACATCCAGCCTCGAGCAGTTGGTTGGATTTTTCAGCTGCTCATAAATGGTGCCCAGCACCTCTGTCCTCTGTGGTCTGCCACAGGTGAGCCTGGTTTCCAGATCTGTCTGTCCTTGGATTTCAGGTGACGTGTTGGTCCCATGGCCTCCGCTGTCTGATGGGTTCAGGAAAGTGATAATTTTGTATGTTATTCCCCTTATTCTTATTAGAATTGAAGTGATGCTCTTGCCAGCTTTTATACATCCTAGGGCTAAATTCTCTGATTTTTTTTTTTTTTTACAACAAATCAATGAAAAAGAGATGTCTATATTCATATTCTCCAAAGTATTTCTCTTCGTTGTTTCTTGAAATTTACTGCAGTAGGCCTTGTATTCTCATCCTTATACCCCAAACACATTTTTAAAAAGCTTTCCAATAAACTTCGTACTGTTAAATAAGATCATTCATTCTGAGTTCTCATCTTACTTTACCTTTCAGCATCACTTCACACACATGACTTCCCTCTCCCTCCTTAGTCGAATACTTTAACTTGGCTTCTGGGACACCATACTTTCTCTTTTAAATTTCTTTAATTGGAGGAAAATTGCTCTACAGTTGTGTTGGTTTTGGCCGTACAACAACGTGAAGCAGTCGTCATTGCATATTATTCTCTTCCTCTTGAGCTTCCCTCCCTGCCCCTCATCCTGTTCCTCTGGGGCCTCACCAAGTGCCAGACTGGGCTCCGCATTTTCTCATACATAGCAGGTCCCCCCAGCTCTCTGCTTCACCTAGGCTAGTGTGTATAGGCCAGTGCTGCCTTCTCAGTTCACCCTACCCACTTCTTCCCCGCTGTGTACACAAGTCTGTTCCCAACATCACTGTCTCCATTCCTTCTCTGCAAATAGGCTCACCAGGACCATTTTTTCTAGCTTCTGTATATATGTGCAATATTTGTTTTTCTCTTTCTGACTCCCCACACTGTATTGAATTTCCTCCTGCATAAGTGGCGACTTCTTCTTTATCACCTTTTGGAGTTGCTTCTCTTTCCCTGACATCTAAATAGGGCATCTCCTGGGCTCAGTTTCTGCAGCTCTTTTCCTCTTTAATGATACTTACATTCTTTTTGTGATTTTTGTCTAGTCTCAAAGTTTTAAATATCATCTATCCACTGACAACCTCCCCTGAACTCCAAATTTATACACTACTAGACATTCTCATTTGAATGCCTGAGACATCTTAATTTAAGATGTCTAAAACCAGATCTTCCCCCAACAAACCTGTTCATCCTTCAGGCTTCCCAAACTTAGTAAATATATTCTCACTAAAAGTCCTTCTTTTTGTTCAGACCCCAAACCTTGGAGTCATCTTGGCATCTCCTTTCAAATCCCACATCCAATCCATCATCAGCCCTTGTTGACGACACATTCAGTATCTATTCAGACTATTTGTTGCATTGACACCACAATCATCTTTGGCTTGAATACTTGTAATAGAACTCTAACAGGTTTATTTTCTTATGCCTTCTTTCCCTACCTAGTCTATTAATGTTTTGGCCTGTAACAAAATAAGCAATAGCAATTATAATTAGTAATGTGATATTAGACAGGCCACAACCTCCCCGTTCTCATTTTTCTCATTTGAAAACTAGAAAGGTGAGCAGAATTCTGAGGATGTCCTCCCAAAATTTCAGTCCCTGGTTATTCAGCTGAACATTAATTTCGGTACGGTTGTGAAGGGCTTTTGCAGATATAATTAATGTCTCAAATCAGTTGACCTTAAGATATGGATATTAACTTGGTGGCCTTGCTAAATCAGTTAGGTCTTTTAAAAGTGAAAGTTTTCTCCTGCTAGTGGCAGAAGGACATTCAGAGATTAAAAACATGAGAACAGACTATGCCATTCCAAGCTTTGAACACTGAGGGGGCACAAAGCAAGGAATGCCTTCAACTCTTAACAACTGAGAGTCAGGCACCAGGTAAATGAGTACCTCCATCCTACAACCACAAGGATCTGCATCGGACAATAATCTGAAAAAACTTGGGAGCAAATGTGTTCCTAGAGCCTCCAGATTAAATCTCAGCCTGGCCCTTGCCTTGACTTCAGCCTTCTGAGATCCCAGGCAGAAAGCCTAAAGGAGCCTTCCGGGAAAACCTGACCTACGGAACTAGGAGATAAACAAAGGTGTGCCATGTTAAACCACTTAATTTGAGGCAGCTGCAATGTTAGAAAAGAAATACAAGAAATAATAAGAAACTTGTTCTCTTCACAGCAATTGCCCCTTTTCAGAGATAAGTCAGATTATGGCTTTTTAAAAAAATTGTTGAGTAAAGGGTTTACCATATCATATTGAATAAAAGCTTTTAAAATTATTTATTTAAAGAGTATCAGGCTTCCCAAACTTAGTAAATATATTCTCACTAAAAGTCCTTCTTTTTGTTCAGACCCCAAACCTTGGAGTCATCTTGGCATCTCCTTTCAAATCCCACATCCAATCCATCATCAGCCCTTGTTGACGACACATTCAGTATCTATTCAGACTATTTGTTGCATTGACACCACAATCATCTTTGGCTTGAATACTTGTAATAGAACTCTAACAGGTTTATTTTCTTATGCCTTCTTTCCCTACCTAGTCTATTAATGTTTTGGCCTGTAACAAAATAAGCAATAGCAATTATAATTAGTAATGTGATATTAGACAGGCCACAACCTCCCCGTTCTCATTTTTCTCATTTGAAAACTAGAAAGGTGAGCAGAATTCTGAGGATGTCCTCCCAAAATTTCAGTCCCTGGTTATTCAGCTGAACATTAATTTCGGTACGGTTGTGAAGGGCTTTTGCAGATATAATTAATGTCTCAAATCAGTTGACCTTAAGATATGGATATTAACTTGGTGGCCTTGCTAAATCAGTTAGGTCTTTTAAAAGTGAAAGTTTTCTCCTGCTAGTGGCAGAAGGACATTCAGAGATTAAAAACATGAGAACAGACTATGCCATTCCAAGCTTTGAACACTGAGGGGGCACAAAGCAAGGAATGCCTTCAACTCTTAACAACTGAGAGTCAGGCACCAGGTAAATGAGTACCTCCATCCTACAACCACAAGGATCTGCATCGGACAATAATCTGAAAAAACTTGGGAGCAAATGTGTTCCTAGAGCCTCCAGATTAAATCTCAGCCTGGCCCTTGCCTTGACTTCAGCCTTCTGAGATCCCAGGCAGAAAGCCTAAAGGAGCCTTCCGGAAATCCTGACCTACGGAACTAGGAGATAAACAAAGGTGTGCCATGTTAAACCACTTAATTTGAGGCAGCTGCAATGTTAGAAAAGAAATACAAGAAATAATAAGAAACTTGTTCTCTTCACAGCAATTGCCCCTTTTCAGAGATAAGTCAGATTATGGCTTTTTAAAAAAATTGTTGAGTAAAGCGTTTACCATATCATATTGAATAAAAGCTAAATATATTTAAGGGTTCAACAAGACTCTACTTGATCTTCATCTCTTGGATTTAATTTATGTTTATACTTGCTATGTCCTAGGTCCAGTGTATCCTTGTCCTAGATACCTTCATGATTTTACCCTCAGCTCTCTCAGGGTTTTGCTCAAGAATCATTAGTTGTGGAATGTCAGCAGTCACAGTTTCTTCAAATACTATCTTTAACTGATTTTTCTCTGTCGTTTTTTTCTGGGACGTTCCTGTGAAATCTTTTGGTCATGTGTCAGATGTATTCTATTCTTTATTTCTGTGCTTCTCATCCTTTGTTCTATCTGAATATTTTCAACTGACCTCTTTTGCAGTTCATTAATCCTTTATTCTTCTGACCCTAGTTTTCTGTTAAATTGATCTGTTCCATTCTTAAGTCTAGATACTGTATTTTCAATATTAGAGTTTCCACTGAATTAGTTTTAAGTACTTTCCAGTTTTCTGGTCAAAGTTCTTGCCTGGTCACTTGTTTTCTTGTACATATTAGTCATAGTTATTTAAAAATTGACTTCTGGACTTTTGGGGGCCTGTGACTATTGCCTGCTTTTTTTCTAGTGATTTTGGTTCTGTCTCCTGATATGCCTGGTAAATTTTACTAACTTCCAGTTATCGTGTGTGAAAAAATTCCAGAAATGACACAAGACTCTGGGAGGAAATGATCTTTCTCTGGCAGGAATTTAGGGATTAGGAGGCTAGAAGGGACAGAGGATCCTGGCAGGCTACAGTCCGTGAGGCTGCAAAGAGGTGGACACGATGGAGTGACTACCACTAAACCAATCCGGGACTGAGCTGAATCGAAGCAGCATCCTCAGCCTGTGTGGAAGCCGGCAAGTCTCCAGTATGTCTCTTCCTGGGGACACACCTTCAGTGGCCCCAACGGAAAACCTGTGGCATTTACCATCCCCCTCCTCCCTGACGTGCTCTCAACTGCAGTCTTCTCTCCCCAGCCCTGGATGTGGCTGAACTCTCAGCACAGCTTCTTCTTGGTTTCTTGGCCTCTTGGTCATCATTTACTAATAAGTAAATATCTCAAGCAGAGACAGAAAGTAGGGCTCACTTCTCTGTGCTTTGTCTCTCTCTCGAATCCAGGCCCTCAAGCTAGTACTTTATGTTCGTTACTTGCTATGTCCTAGGTCCAGTGTATCCTTGTCCTAGATACCTTCATGATTTTACCCTCAGCTCTCTCAGGGTTTTGCTCAAGAATCATTAGTTGTGGAATGTCAGCAGTCACAGTTTCTTCAAATACTATCTTTAACTGATTTTTCTCTGTCGTTTTTTTCTGGGACGTTCCTGTGAAATCTTTTGGTCATGTGTCAGATGTATTCTATTCTTTATTTCTGTGCTTCTCATCCTTTGTTCTATCTGAATATTTTCAACTGACCTCTTTTGCAGTTCATTAATCCTTTATTCTTCTGACCCTAGTTTTCTGTTAAATTGATCTGTTCCATTCTTAAGTCTAGATACTGTATTTTCAATATTAGAGTTTCCACTGAATTAGTTTTAAGTACTTTCCAGTTTTCTGGTCAAAGTTCTTGCCTGGTCACTTGTTTTCTTGTACATATTAGTCATAGTTATTTAAAAATTGACTTCTGGACTTTTGGGGGCCTGTGACTATTGCCTGCTTTTTTTCTAGTGATTTTGGTTCTGTCTCCTGATATGCCTGGTAAATTTTACTAACTTCCAGTTATCGTGTGTGAAAAAATTCCAGAAATGACACAAGACTCTGGGAGGAAATGATCTTTCTCTGGCAGGAATTTAGGGATTAGGAGGCTAGAAGGGACAGAGGATCCTGGCAGGCTACAGTCCGTGAGGCTGCAAAGAGGTGGACACGATGGAGTGACTACCACTAAACCAATCCGGGACTGAGCTGAATCGAAGCAGCATCCTCAGCCTGTGTGGAAGCCGGCAAGTCTCCAGTATGTCTCTTCCTGGGGACACACCTTCAGTGGCCCCAACGGAAAGCCTGTGGCATTTACCATCCCCCTCCTCCCTGACGTGCTCTCAACTGCAGTCTTCTCTCCCCAGCCCTGGATGTGGCTGAACTCTCAGCACAGCTTCTTCTTGGTTTCTTGGCCTCTTGGTCATCATTTACTAATAAGTAAATATCTCAAGCAGAGACAGAAAGTAGGGCTCACTTCTCTGTGCTTTGTCTCTCTCTCGAATCCAGGCCCTTCAAGCTAAGTAGCTTTCGAATTCCTTCAAACAGAGTATTTTAAAAATAGTTATCGGTTCTTTTCCGGCTGTCTTTGGGAGGAAGCTTGGTCTGACCTAAGCTGGCTAGGACACAGCTGGAGACGGAAGAACCATCACTGCCCTTATGATAACTTTCTTGACACCTGCTAAAATGGCAGCCTGTCACCTTTCTCCTCTATTCTTTTTTTTTTTTAAGTCACCGTTTTTCATTTTTCATCCAGCTTTATTATTCTTTGGCCTGTGTGGGTCTCCCATCGCAGCAGTCTCTCTTGTTGCAGAACACTGGCTCCCAGCGCATGCACTCCAGAGTGGCGGCTCGCAGCTGGACACACTGGCCCCCGTTCCTTGGCACGTGGGATCTTCCGGGGCCAGCAATTGAACCAGTGGCCCTTGCACTGCAAGGCAGACTCTTTACCCACTGGACCACCAGGGAAGCCCTCTCCTCTATTCTGATGCTTATTTTTCTCTGCAGTTTTTCTGGATAGTATTTATCAGTATTTTAGGTACTATATATGTTTATTATTAATGTATATTCTCCATGAAATACAAGCTCTAAGAGGGAAGAAATTTATATATAGGCATATATTATGTGTACATAATATATGTATATTTTTTTCTTTAAATATATATATTTCCATTATATATATTCTTCTAATACATATATATTTCTTCTACTGTTTCTGGATAGTATTTATCAGTATTTTATGTACTATATATTTATTATTGATGAATATTCCCCACAAAATACAAGCTCTAAGAGAGAACAAATTTATATATGTATAATATATATATATATATATACATGCATAAATATATATTTCTTCCATTGCAGTATTCTTAGTCCCTAGCACAATGCTTGGAATAGAAGGTAAGTATTCATCCAATTAAATACGGGGTTAATGAATATAAAATCTGAATGAGTAAATATGAAAAAAGTATAGATTTAATTTGGTTTAGACATTTTTTTGGTTTTGTTTGTAACTTTAAATTATTTTATTTAAAGACTTATTTATTTATTTATTTTAGCAAGAGAAAAGACAGATTTTTATTCACAGAAGAAGATCTTTACAGGAAAATGTGACTCAAGATGGCAGCTATAATTTGGAGCTGATATGCCATGTCTATTTAAAACTAATTTTTTTTTTTTTTTGGCGTCTAGGTGTTCTATAATACTGTGTTCATTTCTACTGTACAGCAAAGTGAATCAGCCGCATGTACACATGGATCCCCTGTGTACTGGATTTCCTTTCCTTTTAGGTCACCACAGAGCACGGAGCAGAGTCCTCTGAGTTGCATACGAGGTTTTCATTAGCTTCTGTTCTACGCACAGTACCAGTGCTGTACATATGCGGTTTAGGGACTTTTTGGTGGCAGAGACAGAAAAGAAAACGTGACAGATTGAAATGCTCTTATTATCTATTAGAAGAAAGGATATCAGTTATTAAAGAAGTACAAATTTATTTCCTGACCTAATATCTTCAAGGCATTTATTACCTGATAAAATATATGTCTTTCAATGGCGTAATAAACAATTCATTAAATGGTACTTTCACAGTAGATGCATAAAGGGATTTTACACGATATTTTTGGCTCTATTATCCATAAAAACTGAGAAAAATGAGTTTAAGTCAGAGAGGTAAGGGCTGAAAAAAACTCAAGGTAACTAGAATTACCTTCCAGGTAATTCTCAGAAATTATGAGAATTATCATGACCTCATCCTTTGGCAACAGGAAAACCCACAAAATCTAGCTGGTTGACAAAGAACAGGTTAATTCGCTCGCTGGGCCTCAGTTTTCTTTTCTGTGAAAGAGGAATCATGAGAACCCTGCTCTTTTCAGAACTGCTGTTAATATCAAGGATCACATTCTAATAGCCGGCTAACAGAATGCTGAATGGCTCTTTCATCGTTTTCCCAGATGCTTTTAAGTGCATCCTCGTGTCCACACGAGCAGGCTGCTTGTGCAAAGATGGCCATTCCTGTGTTTTCCAGGTAAGGAAACCGAATCCAGGAGGGGCAGCTGGCACGCAGCAAGCCACCTGGATGGAGTGCACCCCTCTGTCTTTGGTCCACGGGCTTTGTCTCCAGAACCGTGTTGTCCTTCCCTAGGTGAGATTTTCAAGTGGTAGAGACTCAGACCTTGGGGTGGACGCTTACGGGTCTGCAGGCTTCTCTCATGCTGTGGGGTTGCTCCACATCAACCAGGCTCATCGATTCCTGCTGATGAGGAGGTTGATAAAAGTCCCAAGAACAGCTTCCCCTTCAATGCCAAGCCCCAAGGTCTTGGGACCAGATGAATTTCTTCCATTGATGAGAAATCTGCACAGCTTCTATTTTTTTCTTAGTTAAAAATCAAAACATTTCAGTTTTCCCTTAAAAATGAATATTTGGTCTTTATCTGGAGCTGAATATAAAGACCCTCCTGATGTCTGAGTCAATAAATTGACTCCATCCTTTGAACTCTGTGACGGCCTCAGGCTACAAGGGTACGGGAAAGGCCTTCACAAACTTCAAAGGCCTAGCAAGTGTATCTCTAAATATTAAACCTAAAATAACCAGGACTCTGGGAGGACAGACCTCCTTGCTCTCCTGGCCCCCTTGCTAATGGCTGCGGTGCTACCTTGGGCTAACGGAGTCCTTTCTCTCCCTGGAGGAAGGAGAGGGGTTGTATATGCCTGGAGTCTTCCAGAAATCGTTGGAGCCCAGAACCTGAGGAAGCACTCATTTAGGATTTTCTGTAGCTCTCATGACCTCACCCACTGGCGAGGTCTCTGCTCCTAAGATCCAAGGACCTGGGTGCAGTTGATGCCTTTATTTCATGATCGAACAGCCTGGCCAGCATCTCGGACAGGTCAATTCTTTAGCGAAAAATATGCCAAGAAAATGCAATTCTATTTAGCTGGAGCTAAAAACCCCACACAATATAATAAATACATCATTTGACTTTCCTCTTCCTTTGCACCAAACACCATGTGCATTTCATATTCATTATTCCTCGTATGTCAGGTAACTCCTATGCAAATACAATGTCCTCCTGTTTTTGCAAATAAGGAACTGAACCTTCGAGTGGGTAAGCAACTGGAAATAACCTGAATGAATGTCTAGAGGAGTCCACTAAGTGAGAAAAGCCAATGTTGAAAGATTATGCATCATGTGAGCCACTTATATACCATTCTTGATAAATCACTATTATACAAATGGAGAGTATATAATGGTAACCAGCGATTAACGAAGGGGTAGGGGATGGAGGGAAGTGTATGTAACTTATAAAGGGACCACAGGAAGGATCTTTGTGGTCATCTTTACTGCATTATTGTTAATATCCTGACTGTAGCTGTGGTGCATGTGTGTGCTCAGATGCCCAGTCGTATCTGGCTCTCTGTGACCCCATGGACTGTAGCCCGCCAGGCTCCTCTGTCCATGGGATTTTCCTGGCAAGAAGGCTGGAGTGGGTTGCCACTTCCTTCTCCAGCGGATCTTCCAGGTGTAGGGATCGAACCCTCATCTCCTGCACTGCAGGCAGATTCTCTACCACTGAGGCACTGGAGAAGCCTCTTGTACGATAGTTTTATAAGATGTTACCGCTGGAGGAAAGTGGTTAAAGGGTGAAGAGGGTCTCTCTGTATTCTTTCTTATGAATGCATGTGGGTCCACAGTTAGCCTAAAATTAAGATGTTAATTTAAAAACTAGCATAGGAGTATTTCCTAGAACTGAAGAACATTAAGTTTCCAAATTGTATGGGTCCACGACAGAATTACACTCGTGAGTTTCATGTGAAACTCCAGAAGAGAGTAAAGAAAAGATCCTAAAAGCACACACATAACAGAAGAGGGAAGAGGGAAGGCAAAGGGAGGAGGAGGGAGGGGTGGGGAGAGGTGAGAGAGGGAGGGAGAAAGCAAGTTGTATGAAAACAACTACAGATGATGGTCTTAATAATGACACTGAATGCTAGAGGAAACTGGATCAATGCCTTCAGAATTCAGTCTTCAAAAGTTAGAACTTTAACCTGAAACTCTCTTTCTCTATCAATTAAAC
Source organism: Tragulus kanchil (assembly GCA_022376925.1). Classification (NCBI taxonomy): domain Eukaryota; kingdom Metazoa; phylum Chordata; class Mammalia; order Artiodactyla; family Tragulidae; genus Tragulus; species Tragulus kanchil. The sequence goes on along the minus strand of JAIOJX010000002.1, from coordinate 6,780,269 downwards.
ATGAGATTTGGCTATTAGGATATATATGTTTTCAAACATGAACATCCTCAAAGTTTTTGCTTACAAGTTGTTAGCTTTCTGTAGGAAGGGAACATATCACGACAGAAGACTTAGGATCCAGAACAGAAGGGCCACACCCAAGTGAGCTGAAGCAGTTACGGCAGCAATGGACAAACCCAGCTAAAGCAGCGAGGGCTGTAGGAGTGCCCCTCCAGAAAATATTAATCAATTAATTAATGAGGTTTATGGAGTGCCGGTTTGTGGAAACAATATTATTTAAAGTGGTCATAAGGTTTTGTTAGAAAATTTGGAACATCGGTGGGCTTCCTCCAGGGACGAAGACTCTGTTCCCAATGCAGGGGACCCAGGTTTGATCCCTGGTCAAACTAGAGCCCACATGCTGCAACTAAGAGTTCACAGGTCACAACCAAAGGTCCCAGCACAGAGGAATAAATAAATACAAATAAATCATTTTTTGTTAAAAAATTGGAACATGGAAAAGTAACTAAGCAAATTCTCAATGCCAACAACTGAAAATGAAGTCATGCATTACTTTTTTTTTTTTTTTGAAAAATAAAAAGCTGTATAAGGAAAACATGCTGCATTCTTAGATTTGGCTTAGTCATGGACATACTTACATCATTATAATAAACACTGGATTTAACAAAAACCACTGATGATGGGAGTGAGGGAGAATAAAAGTGGAGGGTGTGTGTGTAGGGGAGGCTTGAAGGCGCTGACTTGCATTTTTGTATAACAGATTTAGATAATGTCCAAAATCAAGAAAGCAAGCATCATAGTAATAGCTAGCATTTTGGGTAAAAATCTAATATGGAGGGAAGTGCCGAGTATACAGCTAAAAAGTGAAAATTGGTTACTTTTAAAAGGAGGGAGAGATGAGGCACTCGTCTACTGATTTGATTGTAAGTCTTCTAGGGATTTTGACATTTTAAACCACCTGTGTGTATGACATTGATGAAAAAAATTTAAATTTGAAAGAAAAAACCTGGAGGCAGTTTTTTCCCCCTGATCCGATGCATTACAGAGACAGGCTCAGTTGAGTCCGAGGCATTTACTCAATCCAGGGATATTTCAGAAGACTATATAGGCACACCTTCCAGACAATTCCTCCAGACCCTCTGGCCATCATCTGTATTAACAGTAACCATGGTAACCTGACTAGAGGCTCCAGTGGCCGAACCAGAGAAGAAGGACGAGACACAGAGATGGTGGATATGCCCTGACACTGGTCTCCTTGGTCCCTCTGTCCTGGCTCCTTGCCTTTATGAAGACAGAGGACTCAGGGCTATGATAATAGGGCAGATCCATGTACCACCTTAACGATCCTGTTTTTCTTCTTTATGACCAGCAGAAGGCTGAGTGATCAAAAAACAAGTGTGTTAAAACACAGCGGCTAGCGCAGCCATACCAACAAAGAATAGCAAGAGAAGAGATTGGCCCCACCAGCTGGTTTTTAAATCTGACCCAAGCAGGAGTCTTTTACTGCTGCCTCTACTCGGGAACAGACTGAGGTTTCTGATTTGCGCCCTGCTGTTCTCATGATATCAAAGTTTCTGCCAACAGGTAGAAAAGCCTTTATGTCTCGCTGAGCTGAAAGTTCACAAAGCACCAGCTGTCCTGTCTGCATGGAAGCAAAGCACATTCCCATTTTACAGATGAAGAAAGTGAGATTTAAATGCACTCTTCCATGGAGCAAAACATTTAATATAGGCACCAACAATGAGGCAGGCACTTGCCTAGGTACTGAGATGGGGAGAGGAAAGTCAGCTGCTATGTGAACACAGAAGAGAGGGGCTGATTTATTCATTCATTCACTCAACAAACATTTATAAGGATTCGGTGCTTAGCCCTGGCTAGAGGGTGTGTGTAGGGGAGGCTTGACTGACTATTTAATTTTGCCAAAATCAAGAAAGCAAGCATCATAGTAATAGCTAGCATTTTGGGTAAAATCTAATATGGAGGGAAGTGCCGAGTATACAGCTAAAAAGTGAAAATTGGTTACTTTTAAAAGGAGGAGAGATGAGGCACTCGTCTACTGATTTGATTGTAAGTCTTCTAGGGATTTTGACATTTTAAACCACCTGTGTGTATGACATTGATGAAAAAAATTTAAATTTGAAAGAAAAAACCTGGAGGCAGTTTTTTCCCCCTGATCCGATGCATTACAGAGACAGGCTCAGTTGAGTCCGAGGCATTTACTCAATCCAGGGATATTTCAGAAGACTATATAGGCACACCTTCCAGACAATTCCTCCAGACCCTCTGGCCATCATCTGTATTAACAGTAACCATGGTAACCTGACTAGAGGCTCCAGTGGCCGAACCAGAGAAGAAGGACGAGACACAGAGATGGTGGATATGCCCTGACACTGGTCTCCTTGGTCCCTCTGTCCTGGCTCCTTGCCTTTATGAAGACAGAGGACTCAGGGCTATGATAATAGGGCAGATCCATGTACCACCTTAACGATCCTGTTTTTCTTCTTTATGACCAGCAGAAGGCTGAGTGATCAAAAAACAAGTGTGTTAAAACACAGCGGCTAGCGCAGCCATACCAACAAAGAATAGCAAGAGAAGAGATTGGCCCCACCAGCTGGTTTTTAAATCTGACCCAAGCAGGAGTCTTTTACTGCTGCCTCTACTCGGGAACAGACTGAGGTTTCTGATTTGCGCCCTGCTGTTCTCATGATATCAAAGTTTCTGCCAACAGGTAGAAAAGCCTTTATGTCTCGCTGAGCTGAAAGTTCACAAAGCACCAGCTGTCCTGTCTGCATGGAAGCAAAGCACATTCCCATTTTACAGATGAAGAAAGTGAGATTTAAATGCACTCTTCCATGGAGCAAAACATTTAATATAGGCACCAACAATGAGGCAGGCACTTGCCTAGGTACTGAGATGGGGAGAGGAAAGTCAGCTGCTATGTGAACACAGAAGAGAGGGGCTGATTTATTCATTCATTCACTCAACAAACATTTATAAGGATTCGGTGCTTAGCCCTGGCTAGATGCTAAAGACAGAGCTCTGAATATGCTAGACTTAACTCTAACTTTTATGAAACTTACTTTCAAGTCTAGTGTTCTTGGCTGTGCATTGGAACCTCCTGTGGAGATTTAAAAGCTCCTGATTCCATGGCCTTACCCCAGACCCACTGCATCTGGAGGAGGAAGGGAGACCCAGCAATGCGTGTTTTCCAAAGATCCCCAAGTAATACTTAGGTGTATGCAAGGTTGAGACCCATTGCCCCATCCCCCTAAACACTGATAAATAAATGATTGTATAATTTCACCTCACGGTGAGCATAATGAAAAAAACCTCTAAGGTACACTGGTAGAGAATTAAAGGAGGGTTTAATGCCGGGTTTTCAGTTCCCACCAATGCCTCCCTGCTGCAGATACGTGGGTACAGGGCTCATGCTGCACACTGACTGGGCAAAGCACACAGGAAGCCAGGGTTTGTAGAATTCTGGAGAATGACCCGTTTGGGTTCCTTAGCCAGTAGCTGTTTTCCTTCCATATCCAGGAATACACTTCCAGAAATTTACCCTTGGGTAAATTCCAGAAAGGAGCGTCACAGTCAGACTCTCATTTTTTTTTTCCCCTGCCTGTATCAAAAATCAGAGCTTGATTAATGGTAGGCACTGCTGCTGATTCGACAGCATGAAGCTTTTTACAATGGCTTCTTTTCTGAGAGCTGCTCTTGAAAGTTTCACTGTAGAAATGCTTAGAAATTTTCTAGGTCTCTTATGGCTCAGGCAGCGTTAATGATGCACCGTGCCACCTGCTGTTGTCTAGTGTCTCTGGTCTTTAAAATATATCTGGCCCTTCTCCATCCCCATGAATAGGATCAGGGACAAGGATTACCTGGGAGCAAAAGCACTTGTCCAGGGGTTCCAGACTGTCCCAGGACAAGCGGCTTGTACCTACTCTCAAATAATCCTGATTCTGAGTCACACCCTACCCCTCAATTTGGCTTATTATTCAGCTTCACAATTGGATCCAGGATGTCAGACAGCATGATCAGGGTCTATCTTTCTCCATCCCCTTTCCTACTGTCTTCTCTGTCTTGGGCTTACTTTTACAGATGAGAAAGCACAGAGCTGGTGGGCAGAGTCGCTGGAATTTTGCCCAAGTGTGTATGATTCCAGAGTTCATGCCCTCTTTTCCATTACAACACCCTGCCTTCTGAAGGGCTTGAATTCCACTTCTTCAAAGCACAGCTCCCGCGGGTCTGGCCTGCAGAGCTGAACATCGCCAATAGCAACTGCTGCCAGTGCTTTAGGATATCACCCTCTTAAATCTGTTCTGTCCTCCCTTCCCCTAAACACTGATAAATAAATGATTGTATAATTTCACCTCACGGTGAGCATAATGAAAAACCTCTAAGGTACACTGGTAGAGAATTAAAGGAGGGTTTAATGCCGGGTTTTCAGTTCCCACCAATGCCTCCCTGCTGCAGATACGTGGGTACAGGGCTCATGCTGCACACTGACTGGGCAAAGCACACAGGAAGCCAGGGTTTGTAGAATTCTGGAGAATGACCCGTTTGGGTTCCTTAGCCAGTAGCTGTTTTCCTTCCATATCCAGGAATACACTTCCAGAAATTTACCCTTGGGTAAATTCCAGAAAGGAGCGTCACAGTCAGACTCTCATTTTTTTTTTCCCCTGCCTGTATCAAAAATCAGAGCTTGATTAATGGTAGGCACTGCTGCTGATTCGACAGCATGAAGCTTTTTACAATGGCTTCTTTTCTGAGAGCTGCTCTTGAAAGTTTCACTGTAGAAATGCTTAGAAATTTTCTAGGTCTCTTATGGCTCAGGCAGCGTTAATGATGCACCGTGCCACCTGCTGTTGTCTAGTGTCTCTGGTCTTTAAAATATATCTGGCCCTTCTCCATCCCCATGAATAGGATCAGGGACAAGGATTACCTGGGAGCAAAAGCACTTGTCCAGGGGTTCCAGACTGTCCCAGGACAAGCGGCTTGTACCTACTCTCAAATAATCCTGATTCTGAGTCACACCCTACCCCTCAATTTGGCTTATTATTCAGCTTCACAATTGGATCCAGGATGTCAGACAGCATGATCAGGGTCTATCTTTCTCCATCCCCTTTCCTACTGTCTTCTCTGTCTTGGGCTTACTTTTACAGATGAGAAAGCACAGAGCTGGTGGGCAGAGTCGCTGGAATTTTTGCCCAAGTGTGTATGATTCCAGAGTTCATGCCCTCTTTTTCCATTACAACACCCTGCCTTCTGAAGGGCTTGAATTCCACTTCTTCAAAGCACAGCTCCCCGCGGGGTCTGGCCTGCAGAGCTGAACATCGCCAATAGCAACTGCTGCCAGTGCTTTAGGGATATCACCCTCTTAAATCTGTTCTGTCCTCCCTTCCTCAGACGGAGGCTCCCTCTGCTCCCAGCCCCGAGCACGGGGCAGGAAAGGAGGCGCCTTCCTTTTGCTGGCAACGACAGATCTCGTGATTCTGGTTCCCATCTAACTGCCTGTGTCTTGTCCACCTTCACCCAGATCCTTCCTCCTGTGTTGTATGCTCTCGTGTTCAGCTGATAGACTCTTGATGACTGAACATTTTTTGAGCAATCACTCTCAGTCAGGGCCTCTGTTAACTGTTGGGATCAAGAGAAGAATGAGGCACAAGTCCTATGCCTTCCATGATCTCAAAGACCATGGCAGGACGCAGATAGCTCCCTGACCCAACCCAGCATGTGTCAGGAGCACGAGACAGGTATGGCTACTGCCACTTGGGCATGGAGTGTCCATGCCACGTTCTTGGACAAAGAGGCAGCAGTACTGGGCAGTTACTTCCATTTATCCACCCACGACCCATATTTCTATCGATCTGACAATGGCACTTATATCCGTTTGTACCTAATGACCTCTGACTGCTCAGTGTGATGATTTCCCCGGTGTTTAGGGTCTTCTGTGGTCAGCCTCCACGCCAGATATAGGTGTAGGAGGGAGCAGAACCTCTGAAAACTTAGTCTATGGAGGTCAGGTTCCTAAGAGTGTTGAACGCGAGAGTCACCTGGGGAAAGAACTGACAATGCAGATTCCCGAACCTCACTTCCAGAAGCCTGGATAATTAACTCAGGAGAGCAACCTTGGAACCTTCACAATTCCGAAGCACCCCAGGGGGGTTCAGGTGAATCAAACCTTCTGAAGCATTGCTCTCATTGATGTCAAGTGACCTGGAAAGGTGAGAAGCTGAGTTTGGCTAGATATTCCAGGTAGACATAGAGCATTCAAAAAAATAAGACACCCAGGAGTGCAAAAGCGCAGGGATGTGTTTAGGGAGCGAGAAAGATTCAATAACCAGATGATAGGGCAAATAGAACTTGAGCAAGCAGTGGGCAAGGTGAAATGAGAATGCCGAAAGGTAGCTAGAAGCTAGGGGTGTAAGGCGCATGATGACAAGCTTTGGCTTCGTTTTGTAGGAACTGGGGGTTGTAGGGGTATTTTTAAAAGTATGCGTTTATTTTTGGCTGTGATGGATCTTTGTTGCTGTGTGTGGGCTTTCTCTAGGTGTGATGTACAGGCTTCTCATTGCATTGGCTTCTCTGGTTGTGGAGCCCAGGTTCCAGAGCTCGGGCTCAGCAGTTGTGGCACACATGCCTAGCCACCCCACAGCATGTGGGATCTTCCCACATCAGGGATCAAGTCCAGGTCCCCGCATTTACAGGCAGTTTCTTGACCACTGGACCACCAGGGAAGTACAGTTGGCTTTTTAAATTTTAGAGTTGATTTTCTTAGTATTTAAAAAATTGAAGTATAGTTAATTTACAATGCTGTGTCAGTTTCAAGCGTAGACAGTCATACAAATGTACATATTTGTTTTCCGATTTTTTCTCATTATAGGTTTTTACATGATATTGAGCACAGCCCCTGTGTTACCTGTAGGCCCTTGTCTTTGTTTACCTACTTTACATATAGTAGTGTATATGTGTTGATTGGTTTTTAAAACTTCCCATGAAGTTACACAGACTGAGGTCTTAGGAATTTTCTGACTCACACGAGTTTCTGTGTCTTTGTCTGTGGATGGCGGCTTTGTTCATTCAGGCAGAGCTGTGCCCACCTTCCAGGGTAATGTGAGGATTTGATGACGTCAGCAGCACAGGGAGCAAACAGCAGCGTCCTTCCGTGTACCGTCACCTGGGTAGGCGCGGCGGCTGTGACCGGTCCCACTGGAAATGTGGCCTCCAGGGACAAGACACGCTGAGGCGCTCTCACTGAATTAAGTGTCGTCTAAAGTGAGACATAAAGTTGGGGCATGGATCCTTGCTTCCAGAATTAGTTTGTGTGAAGAGGGTGAAATAAAGCAAAGGAGAGTCAAAACTGGGGGCACCTTTTCATATCCAAGGCTCAGTAAGTCTTCAAAATGACTTTAGAGTTACTGGTGACAAGTGTTTCTAATACAAACAGCCCCAGCAAAACAGAAAAAGAAGAGGCGTGCTCCCGCATTGGCCTTTGCACAGCTGTGTCCTCTCTGAGTCGTCCTCTCCCTGCCCTGGATCCCTCCGCAATGCTCCCGGATCTCTGCTCCAGCCGCCTCTCCTGGCAGCAGCTGTTTCCAGGAAGTTCCCCGAGGGACAAGGGCAGGCATACGCCGCCTCTGCTTTCTCTGGGCCCCTGGAGGGCAGGGCGGTCTTCCTGGGCATCTTGTGTGCCATTTGGCTTCCAGCAGCTCCGCCTTTGCTGGCTTTCGCCCCCTCGGCACGGCGAGGGCCCTGGACTCTTCATTCTGGCGGGGCTCCGGCTCCTGGGAAAGGTATCCTCACTTCGAGGGGCTGCTTGTCTCACTAATGAATGAATTGGGTGGATGCCTAGAAGTCTTTTAAAACTGTTGATTCATCTGCTTTTTTCTCTCCTCCTTGGCCTAAAGTCTCCAGCATAGTCACGTTGTGATCGGGTGGCTGCACCCACGCGGCTCAGGGAAAGGAGAAAAACCTGGAGTGCAGAGGTTCCCGCCGCAGAACTCTCGTGCAATGGCTCCTCTTCCCTTGGAGTTCAGGGGTTCCTGCTGTGAGCCCCACACAGCAGGCTCAGTGATGAAAGGGAGTGGTTCTCGCTCCTGTGGGATCCACAGCCCAGAGGAGAAGGTTGGAGTGAGTGAATGGATGAGCACAGCCATAAATGAATAGTTTTACATAGACAGTGGTGGGCAAGCCTCGATGTGTGTCTTTATTTTTTTAAATTAGTTTTTATTAGCATAGAGCTGTATTATTTTCTGCTGTACTGCAAAGTGAGTCAGTTATATGTATACAGAGATTGACTCTGTTTTAGATTCTTTTCCCATATAGGTCATTACAAAGTACCAAGTAGAGCTCCCTGTGCTATGTAGTAGCTTCTTATTAGCTTTCTGTTTTATATATAGCTGGAGAAAACTCTTGAGAGTCCCTTGGACAGCAAGGAGATTAAACCAGTCGATCCTAAAGGAAATCAACTCTGAATTTTCATTGGAAGGACTGATGCTGAAACTGAAGCTCCAGTACTCTGGCCACCTGATGTGAAGAGCTGACTCACTGAAGAAGACCCTGATGCTGGGACAGACTGAGGGCAGGAGGAGAGGGGAGACAGAGGATGAGATGTTTGGATGGAATCATCGACTTGATGGGCGTGAGTTTGAGCAGACTCTGGGAGGTAGAGAAGGACAGGGAAGCTTGGCGTTGGACACGGCCAAGGACGGAACAGATGACTGCTACAAATATAGAGTCATGTATAGATGTCAACCCCAGCCTCCTGCTTCATCCCTCCTCTCTTTCCCCCGGTAACCATAAGTTTGTTTTCTATATCTGTGACTCCAGTTCTGTTTTGTGAATAGGTTCCTTTGCACAAATGTGTGTCAAGATAATTTTCTAGGGCGGTTCAGGGAGAGAAAAGATGGTCTGAAATTCCAGCCAATTCTGGTTCTGATAGAACAATATGGACAGGCCCCAACAGCCACGGTGATTGGGACACTCCTGGGATTCACTGTTGAGGACTTCTGGAAAGCTCCCAAACACAAGTGATGAGAAGTCTGAGTACTCTCTGTCTCATGGAGTTAATTGACTCAAAGGCCTAGAAGCCTCAGGAGGCTAATTGCTGGCGAGAACTACCTTCACTTCCAGGCTTCAGAGATCCTATAGGCGAGGGGGAATGTTCACACAGCAGAAGCACTCACAAGAGAACTAATGGATTCACTGAGGGGAAGGGAGGATAATTAAGGGGTGGGAATAGTCCTCAGTAAAGGCTAAGAATTCAGCTGGAGTGAGATCAAAGGATGGAGAAGAATAGAGACAATATACCATGAGGCCCTGCATGTCAAGAGCAGAGGTCGCCAGATGAAATTAGGAAGGAGAACACTGGAGTGTGATGAGGGGAGAGTTTCTCAGCTTCACAAAGTGAGTCCAGAGATTGACTCTGTTTTAGATTCTTTTCCCATATAGGTCATTACAAAGTACCAAGTAGAGCTCCCTGTGCTATGTAGTAGCTTCTTATTAGCTTTCTGTTTTATATATAGCTGGAGAAAACTCTTGAGAGTCCCTTGGACAGCAAGGAGATTAAACCAGTCAATCCTAAAGGAAATCAACTCTGAATTTTCATTGGAAGGACTGATGCTGAAACAAGCTCCAGTACTCTGGCCACCTGATGTGAAGAGCTGACTCACTGAAGAAGACCCTGATGCTGGGACAGACTGAGGGCAGGAGGAGAGGGGAGACAGAGGATGAGATGTTTGGATGGAATCATCGACTTGATGGGTGTGAGTTTGAGCAGACTCTGGGAGGTAGAGAAGGACAGGGAAGCTTGGCGTTGGACACGGCCAAGGACGGAACAGATGACTGCTACAAATATAGAGTCATGTATAGATGTCAACCCCAGCCTCCTGCTTCATCCCTCCTCTCTTTCCCCCGGTAACCATAAGTTTGTTTTCTATATCTGTGACTCCAGTTCTGTTTTGTGAATAGGTTCCTTTGCACAAATGTGTGTCAAGACAATTTTCTAGGGCGGTTCAGGGAGAGAAAAGATGGTCTGAAATTCCAGCCAATTCTGGTTCTGATAGAACAATATGGACAGGCCCCAACAGCCACGGTGATTGGGACACTCCTGGGATTCACTGCTGAGGACTTCTGGAAAGCTCCCAAACACAAGTGATGAGAAGTCTGAGTACTCTCTGTCTCATGGAGTTAATTGACTCAAAGGCCTAGAAGCCTCAGGAGGCTAATTGCTGGCGAGAACTACCTTCACTTCCAGGCTTCAGAGATCCTATAGGCGAGGGGGAATGTTCACACAGCAGAAGCACTCACAAGAGAACTAATGGATTCACTGAGGGGAAGGGAGGATAATTAAGGGGTGGGAATAGTCCTCAGTAAAAGGCTAAGAATTCAGCTGGAGTGAGATCAAAGGATGGAGAAGAATAGAGACAATATACCATGAGGCCCTGCATGTCAAGAGCAGAGGTCGCCAGATGAAATTAGGAAGGAGAACACTGGAGTGTGATGAGGGGAGAGTTTCTCAGCTTCACAAGACCCTGGAGGCCTCCCGGGAGGACATATTTCACAATAAAATCACAAAAACAAAATAAAGTTGTTTCCTCTATGAATGTTACTTTCATTTAATACTCCCCCTCTTCCTTCAGTAACTAACTTTCATTTTGACGTTTTCAAGGAGCAGCTATAGATATTTTTATTTTTTAAAAAAGATACTTATTTTTATATTTAAAATTTTTTACTCAAGCATAGTTGATTTACAACCCAGCAGCTAAACTGCAAAAGCGATCCCACCATAAGAGTCCCCCGCTCGTGACCCACCTAAACACAATCCCCGCCAAAGGCCCCACTTCCACGTGTCCTCACCCAGGGGCCTCAGCACACGACGTTCAGGACACAGACATGTGTGCGTGCGTGTTAAGTTGCTTCAATCATGACGGACTCTTCGCAGCCCTGTGGGCCACAGTCCCCCAGGCCCCTTTGTCCGTAGGATTCTTCAGGTGAGAATACTGGAGTGAGTTGCCATGCCCTCCTCCAGGGGATCTTCTGACCCAGAGATGGAACCCCTGTCTCAAATCTCTGCCTTGGCAGGTGGGTTCTTCACCATGAGTGTCACCTGGGAAGGCCCCCCAAACATCCACTCCATAACAATTAGAAAGGGGCCTAGTCTACCCTGTCTGGGCACCAAACTCTGGACTGCAAGTTCAGTGGAATCATCTGTTTCAGGCATCAGTCCATAAGGGAACATACAGGAATGCGTCAACAAAGGCAGATAAAAATACCCCCCAATTTTTTTTCATTGATTTACCTTAAATCAAACTCATCCAATTACTTTAACTTAATTTGCTGACATTCACTCAGGCCTGACTCCATATCAGGCACTAAGCTGGTGGGTCTTTATTTAAAAACCATATCATGAAAAGGACTCAGTGCAGGTTGTTAAACAGTGAAATGACGCGTATATCCGTGCATGCATGTGCACACGGGCACGTGTGCACACAGACTGTGCACACAGACTCCTCGTGTTGCAACCTTGGTGCTCCCCACGCTATCTTCTCAACCCTGAACGCAAGAGAATGAGTAACACTCATTCGTGGCTCCATACGGCTGAGCTGAGTGTGTTCTTCTGGACCTCACTCAGCCTATCTCGTTCATTCTCTCAACATCTGTTTGTTGAGTGTTGTCTGGGGACAAGCACTGTCCACACTGTTCACGAGCACGGGATACAGCAGTGAGCCACCCAGGCCAGGTCCCGCCCTCACGCAGCTCCCAGTCTACGTCTTCATAAACGGTAAGAAGAAGGGAAGGACATAGGGGCCATCATAGAAACCAAACCACGGCACAATGCGTCAGAGCTTTCTGGGAAGATTAAACCTATGAACAGAGCACTCCCCAGTGAAGCCAGATTTTGATTCATTTTCGTGGCTTAAGAGGTGACTCACCCTCCATTCCCTCTCCCACGCCCTGTCCCACTAGGCTGGGACTCTGCTTTGCAGGAGACACGCAGACAGGTCTCTAGGGACCCTGAACCTGTACGCTCTCTCTCTTAGAAACGAGGTCAATACTGAAGTGAAACACCATTTTAAAGTGGAAGAAAGATGAATGTCAGGAAAGAGGAGTGACGGATAAGGGGGAGGAGGCACATGGAAATGATCTACGAGAATGTGTATGCAATTATTTATGAAATTCTTGGAAATCTTTTGCTAATGAAAGACAAAAGGAGAAAGCGTGCGGAGCTCATCTTCAATGCAAGATAATGTTGTATTTTCCACATACAGTTTTGGGAGAAGATGGATTAGTTTCTCTTCTTGAGAGCTGTAGCAGTTTAGAAGAGGAGAACTTAACCTAATTTGGGGGATGAAGGCAAATTGTCTGAAGGGTCCATCTTTGTTATAAATCCATAAATAGAGGGCAATATTCTCTCCTGTGTTGCACCTGAACAATATGCTTTTTAGAAACTTTTCATTCTGTATTGGAGTATAAGTGGATTAACAATGTTGTGATAGCTTCAGGTGGATAGCAAGGGGACTCTGCCATACGTGTACATGTGCCCATTCTCCCCCAAGCTCCCCTCCCATTCAGGCTGCCGCGTACCATGGAGTGGAGTTCCCCGTACTCTACACTAGGTTCTTGTTGGTCATCCAGTTTTAAATCTAGCAGTGTGTACATGTTGATCCCAAACTCCCTAACTATCCCTTCCCCCTATCCTTCCTCCTGGCAACCATACGTTTGTTCTCTAAGTCTGTGCAGACACCATGCTTCTTGTAGTTAGAAGAAAAAACGGGTTTCTTCTGACTTAGTTAATTCGAACATTTCATTAAAGGGGCCTTAAAACCCTTAAATTCTGGCCTTAAAACCTGCATCGGCAGAATCACGACACATCTGGCTTTGATGTCATCAGTCCCAGACCTTCTCACTCAAAGACCTTTCATGAATCCACTTTGGGCAAAGCTCTGCCTTCTCTCGGGTCTCGTTTGAGCGCCCCCACCTGACTTCCACCTACTTTCAGCCATCATTGCCTGCTGCCCCTCACATGGCAGTGTCTGGAGCAGAGGAGACCTCAGTATTCGACTGGCTGGGAAATTCCTTCTGGCTTCCTTTGGGGGTCGTCGCATGTGAAGCCTCCTCTCTAGCCTATTGACCATCTGGATTTCTGTGCTATGATTTGCTCGGTGTCGATCTTGGGTCTTGCTCTTCTGGCTTTCGACTCAACTGTTTACTTTTTGAGGACACTCTTTTTCCTCTACAGATTCCCTATATAGGCAAGAATGCACGCGGCAAATGGCACCACACCATTTAGGAAGAAACGCGTGAGAATGCAATGAAGGCCATCGACATGACCTTTAATCAGGTTTTTGACCTTGGGGAAGTTTTTCTTTTTTTAACAGTCATGAAGGTTCAGTTTCCTCATCTGAAACGTAAGTGCTAGCTCCTGGCTGTATTTATTCTCTCCTGTGTTGCACCTGGAACAATATTTGTTATAAATCCATAAATAGAGGCAATATTCTCTCCTGTGTTGCACCTGAACAATATGCTTTTAGAAACTTTTCATTCTGTATTGGAGTATAAGTGGATTAACAATGTTGTGATAGCTTCAGGTGGATAGCAAGGGGACTCTGCCATACGTGTACATGTGCCCATTCTCCCCCAAGCTCCCCTCCCATTCAGGCTGCAGCGTCCATGGAGTGGAGTTCCCCGTACTCTACACTAGGTTCTTGTTGGTCATCCAGTTTTAAATCTAGCAGTGTGTACATGTTGATCCCAAACTCCCTAACTATCCCTTCCCCCTATCCTCCCTCCTGGCAACCATACGTTTGTTCTCTAAGTCTGTGCAGACACCATGCTTCTTGTAGTTAGAAGAAAAAACGGGTTTCTTCTGACTTAGTTAATTCGAATATTTCATTAAAGGGGCCTTAAAACCCTTAAATTCTGGCCTTAAAACCTGCATCAGCAGAATCACGACACATCTGACTTTGATGTCATCAGTCCCAGACCTTCTCACTCAAAGACCTTTCATGAATCCACTTTGGGCAAAGTTCTGCCTTCTCTCGGGTCTCGTTTGAGCGCCCCCACCTGACTTCCACCTACCTTCAGCCATCATTGCCTGCTGCCCCTCACATGGCAGTGTCTGGAGCAGAGGAGACCTCAGTATTCGACTGGCTGGGAAATTCCTTCTGGCTTCCTTTGGGGGTCGTCGCATGTGAAGCCTCCTCTCTAGCCTATTGACTATCTGGATTTCTGTGCTATGATTTGCTCGGTGTCGATCTTGGGTCTTGCTCTTCTGGCTTTCGACTCAACTGTTTACTTTTTGAGGACACTCTTTTTCCTCTACAGATTCCCTATATAGGCAAGAATGCACGCGGCAAATGGCACCACACCATTTAGGAAGAAACGCGTGAGACTGCAATGAAGGCCATCGACATGACCTTTAATCAGGTTTTTGACCTTGGGGAAGTTTTTCTTTTTTTAACAGTCATGAAGGTTCAGTTTCCTCATCTGAAACGTAAGTGCTAGCTCCTGGCTGTATTTATGCCAGCATCAGGCTAGATATCTAAAGCATTTACTGTGTAATGGAGCAATCCTCACTAAAAAGTATGTAGCATTGTGCAAACGAAGCCTGTGGCCTGTTGCCTTCTTCAATGGGTCCTCACATACAAACAGACCCCTCTTCCTCTGCGAACTAGTACTTTACTTGTCATACAATATCCAGAATAAAATTTTACATTGTTATGTATTTATTATTATTTATAAAGAGGGAGAAACTGCAGTACAGAAAATAGAGGTGGGGTGTACGTGGGCTGCAAAGTTTCAAATGGAGATGGAGCCCCAGAGCTGAAAGATGGAGAAAGTGCACAGAGGAGCCCGATTTCAGAGGGAGTTGAAATGAAGCCCTACACTGGGGGGAGCAGGCACGGACTCCCGCACGCCTGTTCCAGCTCAGTCTGTGGAAATGTCACCTTGCAGAAACCCAGGTAGCACTGATGCTTTGAAGAGTTTTCACAATGCCCCAACCTGCTGGGAGGGTGGGGCTGAGGTAGGCAGCCAAGAGCACATCAAAACCCGGGCTGAGGCTTCCCTGGTGGTCCAGTGGGTAAGGTCACCGCCTTGCAGTGCAAGGGGCGCTGGTTCGATCCCTGGCCTGGGAAGATCCCACGTGCCGCGGAGCGGCTGGACCGATGTGTCCAATTACGGAGCCAGAGCTCTGGAGCGCATGCGCCCAGAGCCGGTGCTCTGCGACAACAGAGGCCACCGTGATGGGAGGCCCACATGGGCCAAAGAACAAAGACGGATGAAAACAGACACATGAAAGACCAATAGAAGTGGCCCGCCCACCCCCTCCCTCCCCACCCCACCCAAAATAAATAAATAAATAAATGTTTAAAAAAAAAAAAAAAACAACCAGGGCTGTCTGCACGTTAGTCCGGCAGGGGTTCCCGCCTCGCTGGACCAGTTTTGAAAATCTAAAAGGAGGAACTTTGCCACTTTGCTAGCTCAGGAAAAGACCGGAAGGTTTTCCACCAAAGTCAAAACAAAAATAAAGACCTCTGCTTGACAAAGAAAAGAGTAGCCCGCGAAACTCCAAACAGGGCTCACAAAGAGGTGCCGGAGGCATTTCGGGAAAGCATCTTATTTCCACGCTGGTTTCTCCTCTCACACTTAGAGGACGATTCTGCACTGATTTGAAGCCAAGCCCACGGGAAACCATGCAGTATTTTTTTGAATGCTGTTGGGAAGGAACCCTGCCCAAAATATCACCTTCATTCTAGATTTCCATCATTAAAAGTCATGCCCTTGACGCCTGAGTGATTTATCAACTCACTTAATAGATGTGTTTATTTACAACAGGCTGCATACCATAAAGAATTTTAACCACCTTTCCAGAACCTGTTCACTGTATGCTAAGGCATAAAGAAGAATTATAAAGGACCAAGTAAAAATAAAGAAAGAAAGAGTCAAAGAGAGGTAAAAATAATACAATGGGAATAGGCATAGAAGATATATATATATATAAAATGGGTATTATATATAATTGCAGATATATATGCACAGATATATACATTATTGAATATGGATATGATTCAATTATGTATAAGCATACACACATATTCAATTATATATGTGCACACATATATGTAATTGAAGATATATATACATATATATAATTGAATCTAATATATAATAATTATATATACTTTTTCTCTGGGCTAAGACAACAAAGTAGAAGACAGTTCTTCTATAGTTCTTACCATCAGGGAGGAAAAACTTGTATGTCAACATAATAAAGGCTCTGAGAAGTCCTGCTTCAGATAACCACAATAGCAACTTAATAAGAGCCATTGGCAGATCTATGATTCAGGCATTATTCGACAAGTATCACACATGTTATTTCATTCAATCTCCACACAAGGCATGGAGAGCGGGATATCATCATTTGGCACCTGGCACTCTAAACTGAGCAAGATCCCATGAGGCCTTGGAGTGGTGAGGGTGGCAGGGACAGGCCTTCCCCACATTCTTGGCTTTAGCTCCTCGTGGAAGCACCTAGATAATAGTATCTGAGCACATTTCCTGAGTTGTTTTGCAGATCTGAAAAACCCCCATGAGGGCTTCCCTGGTAGCTCAGTGGTGAAGAGTTCGCCTGCCAATATAGGAGAGACAGGTTTGATCCCTGATCTGGGAAGATCCCACATGCTGCAGAGCAACGAAACCGGTGAGCCACAACTATGGAGCCTGTGCTCTAGAGCCTCGGAGCTACAACTATGGAGCCCATGGGCTGCAACTACTGAAGCCCGTGTGCCCTAGAGCCCGAGTTCCACCAAAAGAGAAGTCACCGCAACAAGAAGCCTACTCACCTCCACTAGAGAGGAGCCCCTACTCCCTGCAACTAGAGAAGAGCCTGTGGCATCAGTGAAAACCCAGAATAGCCAAAAATAAATAAAGAAAAATTTAAAAAACCCATCAAATGGAAGGTGTTAACTACTAGACTACCGTGAGCACACAGCCCTGGGCCTCCTGGACTCTGAGGACTGATAGAGCTAACCTCTGTGACACCACCTGGTCACCTTGTCATCAGCCAATCAGAGAATTGTGCACCAGCTGATCACAGACCCCGAAATGTCCCCCACTCTCCCCTGCCTGCCAACCTGGCTTTTAGAAGTGCGTTGCCAAAACCCGTCAGTGAGCTCGGGGTTTTTTAGGGCACGAGCCACCTGTATCCTTGCATGGCCCTGCAATAAACCTTTCTCTGCTCCAGACGCTGACAGTTCAGTTTGTTTGGCCTCCTGGGCCTTAGGGACATGAACTTGTGCTAACAACACTGCTGTCTGCTCTGGCTTGTGTATCTTCTGAAAATGCAGAGGTTGGAACCCTGATATAGCATGGTTCATGCTCTCCTACATGTGGGATTCCATCTGAGAAAAAAGTTCCCTTGGTAAGATGCCCTGTGCTGAGATGGGGAAGGAAGAAGTGATGCGGTGGACTCTTGGTGGGTTGGCTGTTTTTAGCATCCAGTGGGTGTGGTCGCGGGGACCAGATGCTCTCTTGGGTACAGAGAGACATTTGTGGTGGGGACAGGGGTTGGATTGACTTTTTTTTCATCATTTATTTTTCATTCACCTTTATTATTCTTTTGCCTGTGTGGCCCTCTATCGCAGTGGCCCCTCTCATTGTAGAGCACTGGCTCTGGGCGCATGTGTTCCAGAGCTCCGGCTCGTAATTGGACATACTTGCCCAGCCGCTCCATGGCACATCAGATCTTCCCGGGCCAGGGATCGAACC